>OX235265.1:14482347-17301052 GCA_944472135.2 Trichobilharzia regenti
TAGGAGTAGATTTAGTTGTTGTGTTGTGCTGTTGAAGTGTGTATCTGTGAGTGATGATAGTCTGTGTGTGGATGTGCGTGTGTTTATTGCAGTGGTGCAGTGTTGAAGTGATATTTGCAGGGGATTGGAATTGTCGGCGACCATACCACGTTGAAAGCACCGGTTCTCGTCCGATCACCGAAGTTAAGCAACGTTGGGCCCGGTTAGTACTTGCATGGGTGACCGGCTGGGAATACCGGGTGTTGCCGGCTTTTGACAATCCACACAATCACACATTATTTCCGAAACTCACGCCCCTCCATCCCCACACGCACAAACACACACACAAACACAAACACACTCACACACAGTCGACGCATTCCTACTCCCACAGTCATCATCACACACTCAATCGCTCACTGACTCATTCCAACACCAACCAACACTCCGACGCCCGCCAACACACACCCAATTCACACACAGACACTCACGGATACTCAGTCAGACACACGCACGCACACATCACATCACTATGTCACTCACACTGAATTCTCTCTCTCGATCAGATTGATACCAGCCAGTGGGAAATACACACGGGTGAATTGGCGAAAAAAACATGGGTGAAATGGCCAATTTCGATCGGTTGACACGTCGGATAAACGTGGGTATAATGCAACATAGAATACCCATTGTACCCACTTCACCCACTCTTTCCCATTTTATCCACATTCCCCACCACATAACCACCTGTATACCCATCCGAATACCATTCCACCCACTCTACCCGTCTTCACGAAAACCTTCTCCAACACACTGGCTATGAAGACACTGGTGCAGCTAACACATGCACAGAAATACACGTATGCACGAGTTCCCACTGGAGAGAGACACAAACAGTCAGTCAGTCAGTCAGTCAGTCATTCAGTGAATGAGTCAGTGATTGAGAGAGTCGTTGAGCCAGTCAGTGTGACGTTGATTGGGTCAGACAGTCAGTGTGTCAGTCACCGAGACAGAGTGAGAGACAGATTGACAGTTAGTGAGTGAGTGAGTGAGTGAGTGAGTCAGTGAGATTGTGAGGGTGTTTGTGTGTGTGTGATTGGGATTGTGTTTGTGATTGATAGAGTGATACAGTGCGTGAGTGAGTGAGTGAGTGAGTGAGTGAGTGCGTGAGTGATTGGAGTGGTTAGTCAGGCGTAATGAGTAGTAGGAGTAGATTTAGTTGTTGTGTTGTGCTGTTGAAGTGTGTATCTGTGAGTGATGATAGTCTGTGTGTGGATGTGCGTGTGTTTATTGCAGTGGTGCAGTGTTGAAGTGATATTTGCAGGGGAGTGGAATTGTCGGCGACCATACCACGTTGAAAGCACCGGTTCTCGTCCGATCACCGAAGTTAAGCAACGTTGGGCCCGGTTAGTACTTGCATGGGTGACCGGCTGGGAATACCGGGTGTTGCCGGCTTTTGACACTCCACACAATCACACATTATTTCCGAAACTCACGCCCCTCCATCCCCACACGCACAAACACACACACAAACACAAACACAAACACACTCACACACAGTCGACGCATTCCTACTCCCACAGTCATCATCACACACTCAATCGCTCACTGACTCATTCCAACACCAACCAACACTCCGACGCCCGCCAACACACACCCAATTCACACACAGACACTCACGGATACTCAGTCAGACACACGCACGCACACATCACATCACTATGTCACTCACACTGAATTCTCTCTCGATCAGATTGATACCAGCCAGTGGGAAATACACACGGGTGAATTGGCGAAAAAAAACATGGGTGAAATGGCCAATTTCGATCGGTTGACACGTCGGATAATTATTATTATTAGTATTATTATTGTATCCTTTAGTTCCTAGAGGAACATAGGGCTTCAGCTGCGCACCTCCATTGACTTCGGTTTTTTGACAACTTTTTCACCCTGCTCCAGGTCTGCCCACATGCTTTCATCTCCTCTTCACATGACCTCCTCCAAGTCACCCTTGGACGACCAACTCGCCGCCTCCCTTTCGGGTTCCACTCGAGGGCTTGTCTAGTGATGTCACTTGATGGTTTCCTCAGCGTATGGCCAATCCATCTCCATTTCTTTCTGCCTATTTGTTTCACAATCGGTTCCTGATTGGTTCGCTCCCAGAGATCCCTGTTGCTGATCTTTTCTGGCCATCTGATCTTGAGTATTGAGCGGAGACAGTTGTTAATGAAGGTTTGAAGTTTGTTTGAGATGCTCTTTATGACTCGCCAAGTCTCTGATCCGTATAGTAGCACTGACTTCACATTGGAGTTGAAAATCCGGATCTTATTTTTGATGCTGAATGCTGTTGACCTCCACACAGATTTGAGAGTAATGAAAGCTTGTCTTGCTTTTCCGATTCTGGCTTTGATGTCCTCGTCAGTTCCGCCTGTAGTTGAGACGATGCTTCCCAGGTAGGTGAAGGAGGTTGTTTCTTTCAGGTTCTTCCCATTTATGCTTATTGTGGTCTGTTGTTGCTGTTGATGTTGGCTAGGAATCTTCATCATCTCTGTTTTATCTATGTTCACGTGAAGTCCTATCTTTGATGCTTCTTCTGCCAACTTGTTACTTTTCATTTGCATATCTTCCAGTTTATGGGAAATCAGACATATATCATCGGCGAAATCCAGATCCTCCAAGTCTTTTGTGTCAGTCCATTTTATGCCTGTTCCCTCGTTGGTTGCCGTTGTCTGTCGCATTATCCAATCAATTGCAATCAGGAAGATCATTGGTGATAGTAGACAGCCTTGCCTCACTCCCGTCCTCACTTCGAAGGCTTCCGTAAGTTTCCCGTTGTGGATTACTTGGCATGCAGCATTGTCGTATAACTGTTGGATGAGGTGTATAATTGTCGATGGGACCCCGTAGTAGCGAAGTAGTTTCCAAATGACCTCTCGATCGACGCTGTCGAAGGCCTTTTCAAAGTCGATGAAGTTGAGATAGAGAGGTGACTGCCATTCCAAGCTTTGTTCAATGATGATCCGTAGAGTGGCGATTTGATCAATACATGATTTGTTTCTCCTGAATCCAGCCTGTTCCGGACGAAGTTTTTCATCTAGGGCTTGTTTGATTCTCTCCAGGATGATGCGACTTAGTATCTTGCTTGGAATGGACAGAAGCATAATTCCACGCCAGTTTTTACATTGACTTAAGTCTCCTTTCTTTGGAAGTTTGAATAAGTAACTGTTCTTCCAATCCTCGGGTACTTTGCCCTCTTTCCACACCTTCTCCAGTAGTGGTGTCATCAAGTCCGCTGTTGTCTCTGGGTCTATTTTCAAAGCCTCTGCTGGGATTCCATCTGGTCCCGGTGTTTTCCCAGTTTTAAGCATCTTGATTGCATTCAGGACTTCTGATTTCGTCGGGGGGTCAGTGTTCACTGGTAGTTCTGCTTCCGTTGTTGGTATTGCTGGACGTGTTGTAGGTGGCGGACGATTTAGAAGTCTTTTGAAGTGTTCAACCCAGTGCTTTCTCTGTTCCACCTCTTTGGTGATTGACTTTCCATTGTCGTCCTTTATTGGCTTAATCTGTGTCGAACGTTTGCCCGAAAGGTTCCTAGTTGTTTGGTAGAGTGTGGCGAGGTCTCCTTTGCCTGCAGCTTGTTCTGCTTCGTTTGCCATGGTTTCATAATATTTTCTTTTGTCTTCCCTGGCACTTTTCTTCACTCTTTTGTTCAGTGTATTGTAGCTTGCATTCAGCTCCTGTTTTTGTTGCTCGTCGTAGCACTGGATAATCTTTTGCTTCACTGTCCTTCTCTCTTCTATTAGTTTCCAAGTGTCCGTAGTGAGCCACTGTTTGTCCTGTCTCTTTTTTCTGCCTAGAATTTCTATGCAGGTTTGGCTCCACACCGTTTTCAAGTTGTTCCAGTGCTTTTCAACGCCGACCTCTTCGCTAGTGTTGATTTGTGTCTCGGCTTTGTCCTTTATGCTTGCAATGAAGATGTCCTTTGTAGCCTGGTCCTTCAGCTTTTGAGTGTTGAACTTGGCTTGTGGTCTATCTGCAGCTCCTGATTCTCTGAAAGCTTTTAATTTGATTTGGATTGTCCCTTGTACGAGATAGTGGTCTGAGCCAACGTCTGCTCCTCTTCTTGCTTTTGTGTCCAGTAGGCTGCGCCTCCACTTCCTTGAGATTGAGATGAAGTCGATTTGGTTTTTGGTTTGCCCGTCTGGTGACACCCATGTAGCCTTGTGGATATCTTTGTGCTTGTATACACTGCCACCAATCACCAGTTCGTTGAAGGCGCAGAAGTCGGCGAAGAGTTCTCCGTTTTCATTCATTTCTCCTAGAGCTTCTCTACCCATGATGAGTTCCCTTCCCGTATTGTCTGGTCCCAGTTTGGCGTTCATGTCTCCCATTAGTATTTTCATGTCGCCAGCTGGAGTATTGTCCATTGTTGCCTGTAGTTGCCTGTAGAATTCTTCTTTCTTCTCGAGGTCTGCGTTGTTTGTGGGTGCATAACATTGTATGATTGACACTTTCCTTCCTTTGGAGTTGAACCTGGCGGTCATTATCCTGGACGAAATCGCCTCCCATTGTATCAGGGCTTTCGTTGCCGTTGGTGACATCATGATAGCCACGCCCTCGGTGTGCGTGTGGTTATCTTCTGGGTGACCGGAGTAGATCACTGACTCACCTGTTGACAATTTGGTGAGTCCACTCCCATTCCATCTGCTCTCACATATTCCCAGCACTTGTATTCCGTATCTTTTCATCTCGTTGGCGATCTGGGCAGCTTTTCCAGTCTCGTACATAGTTCGGACGTTCCATGTTCCTACACAGACTTTTTCTTTTGGTGCAAAGAGGTTCATTTTGCTGAAGGTTCTGTAGCAATTTTGTTTACAGGGTGGGGTTGCTAGCCTCACGCCTGAGAAAAGAATGATTACATTAAGTAAAAGTTTAGAGAGAAGCAACTTTTTGGGTTGCTCCCCTCAAAATCAGAAAATAACGGACAAACAATGAGAACAACATCAACAAAGGAAACAGTTCACAGAAAAAAGGGCAAAAAGCGACGACAACTATACAATAAGACAACATGCAATATAGTTCAGTATTGTTAACTAAAATGATATCTTAACCATAAACTCACTGACTTGGAGCAACTTGAACATATAAATCCAACAATATATACAATTATAGATGTGTTTATGTTTAAAAATTCCACAAATCCAAACAGTGAGTTATGTGTATTATCTGTCAATAAGATGGTATTTTTTGGGTTCAGTGTTCAAAAGGACCTTGAGCGCGCTTTTCGACTATTACGCTACATTTTGGTCATAAATAAAATCTCTTATAACTCTAAAATTTTATGCAAAGTGTCTGCGGAAATTATCACAATTATTAACCTTTTGAACACGTCGGATAAACGTGGGTATAATGCAACATAGAATACCCATTGTACCCACTTCACCCACTCTTTCCCATTTTATCCACATTCCCCACCACACAACCACCTGTATACCCATCCGAATACCATTCCACCCACTCTACCCGTCTTCACGAAAACCTTCTCCAACACACTGGCTATGAAGACACTGGTGCAGCTAACACATGCACAGAAATACACGTATGCACGAGTTCCCACTGGAGAGAGACACAAACAGTCAGTCAGTCAGTCAGTCAGTCATTCAGTGAATGAGTCAGTGATTGAGAGAGTCGTTGAGCCAGTCAGTGTGACGTTGATTGGGTCAGACAGTCAGTGTGTCAGTCACCGAGACAGAGTGAGAGACAGATTGACAGTTAGTGAGTGAGTGAGTGAGTGAGTGAGTGAGTCAGTGAGATTGTGAGGGTGTTTGTGTGTGTGTGATTGGGATTGTGTTTGTGATTGATAGAGTGATACAGTGCGTGAGTGAGTGAGTGAGTGCGTGAGTGAGTGAGTGAGTGGAGTGGTTAGTCAGGCGGAATGAGTAGTAGGAGTAGATTTAGTTGTTGTGTTGTGCTGTTGAAGTGTGTATCTGTGAGTGATGATAGTCTGTGTGTGGATGTGCGTGTGTTTATTGCAGTGGTGCAGTGTTGAAGTGATATTTGCAGGGGAGTGGAATTGTCGGCGACCATACCACGTTGAAAGCACCGGTTCTCGTCCGATCACCGAAGTTAAGCAACGTTGGGCCCGGTTAGTACTTGCATGGGTGACCGGCTGGGAATACCGGGTGTTGCCGGCTTTTGACACTCCACACAATCACACATTATTTCCGAAACTCACGCCCCTCCATCCCCACACGCACAAACACACACACACACACACACACACACACACACAGTCGACGCATTCCTACTCCCACAGTCATCATCACACACTCAATCACTCACTGACTCATTCCAACACCAACCAACACTCCGACGCCCGCCAACACACACCCAATTCACACACAGACACTCACGGACACTGAGTCAGACACACGCACGCACACACATCACACATCACATCACTATGTCACTCACACTGAATTCTCTCTCTCGATCAGATTGATACCAGCCAGTGGGAAATACACACGGGTGAATTGGCGAAAAAAACATGGGTGAAATGGCCAATTTCGATCGGTTGACACGTCGGATAAACGTGGGTATAATGCAACATAGAATACCCATTGTACCCACTTCACCCACTCTTTCCCATTTTATCCACATTCCCCACCACATAACCACCTGTATACCCATCCGAATACCATTCCACCCACTCTACCCGTCTTCACGAAAACCTTCTCCAACACACTGGCTATGAAGACACTGGTGCAGCTAACACATGCACAGAAATACACGTATGCACGAGTTCCCACTGAGGAGAGACACAAACAGTCAGTCAGTTAGTCAGTCAGTCAGTCATTCAGTGAATGAGTCAGTGATTGAGAGAGTCGTTGAGCCAGTCAGTGTGACGTTGATTGGGTCAGACAGTCAGTGTGTCAGTCACCGAGACAGAGTGAGAGACAGATTGACAGTTAGTGAGTGAGTGAGTGAGTGAGTGAGTCAGTGAGATTGTGAGGGTGTTTGTGTGTGTGTGATTGGGATTGTGTTTGTGATTGATAGAGTGATACAGTGCGTGAATGAGTGAGTGAGTGAGTGCGTGAGTGAGTGGAGTGGTTAGTCAGGCGGAATGAGTAGTAGGAGTAGATTTAGGTGTTGTGTTGTGCTGTTGAAGTGTGTATCTGTGAGTGATGATAGTCTGTGTGTGGATGTGCGTGTGTTTATTGCAGTGGTGCAGTGTTGAAGTGATATTTGCAGGGGAGTGGAATTGTCGGCGACCATACCACGTTGAAAGCACCGGTTCTCGTCCGATCACCGAAGTTAAGCAACGTTGGGCCCGGTTAGTACTTGCATGGGTGACCGGCTGGGAATACCGGGTGTTGCCGGCTTTTGACAATCCACACAATCACACATTATTTCCGAAACTCACGCCCCTCCATCCCCACACGCACAAACACACACACAAACACAAACACACTCACACACAGTCGACGCATTCCTACTCCCACAGTCATCATCACACACTCAATCACTCACTGACTCATTCCAACACCAACCAACACTCCGACGCCCGCCAACGCACACCCAATTCACACACAGACACTCACGGATACTCAGTCAGACACACACGCACGCACACATCACACATCACATCACTATGTCACTCACACTGAATTCTCTCTCTCGATCAGATTGATACCAGCCAGTGGGAAATACACACGGGTGAATTGGCGAAAAAAACATGGGTGAAATGGCCAATTTCGATCGGTTGACACGTCGGATAAACGTGGGTATAATGCAACATAGAATACCCATTGTACCCACTTCACCCACTCTTTCCCATTTTATCCACATTCCCCACCACATAACCACCTGTATACCCATCCGAATACCATTCCACCCACTCTACCCGTCTTCACGAAAACCTTCTCCAACACACTGGCTATGAAGACACTGGTGCAGCTAACACATGCACAGAAATACACGTATGCACGAGTTCCCACTGAGGAGAGACACAAACAGTCAGTCAGTCAGTCAGTCAGTCATTCAGTGAATGAGTCAGTGATTGAGAGAGTCGTTGAGCCAGTCAGTGTGACGTTGATTGGGTCAGACAGTCAGTGTGTCAGTCACCGAGACAGAGTGAGAGACAGATTGACAGTTAGTGAGTGAGTGAGTGAGTGAGTGAGTCAGTGAGATTGTGAGGGTGTTTGTGTGTGTGTGATTGGGATTGTGTTTGTGATTGATAGAGTGATACAGTGCGTGAATGAGTGAGTGAGTGCGTGAGTGAGTGGAGTGGTTAGTCAGGCGGAATGAGTAGTAGGAGTAGATTTAGTTGTTGTGTTGTGCTGTTGAAGTGTGTATCTGTGAGTGATGATAGTCTGTGTGTGGATGTGCGTGTGTTTATTGCAGTGGTGCAGTGTTGAAGTGATATTTGCAGGGGAGTGGAATTGTCGGCGACCATACCACGTTGAAAGCACCGGTTCTCGTCCGATCACCGAAGTTAAGCAACGTTGGGCCCGGTTAGTACTTGCATGGGTGACCGGCTGGGAATACCGGGTGTTGCCGGCTTTTGACAATCCACACAATCACACATTATTTCCGAAACTCACGCCCCTCCATCCCCACACGCACAAACACACACACAAACAACACAAACACACTCACACACAGTCGACGCATTCCTACTCCCACAGTCATCATCACACACTCAATCACTCACTGACTCATTCCAACACCAACCAACACTCCGACGCCCGCCAACACACACCCAATTCACACACAGACACTCACGGATACTCAGTCAGACACACGCACGCACACACACATCACATCACTATGTCACTCACACTGAATTCTCTCTCTCGATCAGATTGATACCAGCCAGTGGGAAATACACACGGGTGAATTGGCGAAAAAAACATGGGTGAAATGGCCAATTTCGATCGGTTGACACGTCGGATAAACGTGGGTATAATGCAACATAGAATACCCATTGTACCCACTTCACCCACTCTTTCCCATTTTATCCACATTCCCCACCACACAACCACCTGTATACCCATCCGAATACCATTCCACCCACTCTACCCGTCTTCACGAAAACCTTCTCCAACACACTGGCTATGAAGACACTGGTGCAGCTAACACATGCACAGAAATACACGTATGCACGAGTTCCCACTGAGGAGAGACACAAACAGTCAGTCAGTCAGTCAGTCATTCAGTGAATGAGTCAGTGATTGAGAGAGTCGTTGAGCCAGTCAGTGTGACGTTGATTGGGTCAGACAGTCAGTGTGTCAGTCACCGAGACAGAGTGAGAGACAGATTGACAGTTAGTGAGTGAGTGAGTGAGTGAGTGAGTGAGTCAGTGAGATTGTGAGGGTGTTTGTGTGTGTGTGATTGGGATTGTGTTTGTGATTGATAGAGTAATACAGTGCGTGAGTGAGTGAGTGAGTGCGTGAGTGAGTGGAGTGGTTAGTCAGGCGGAATGAGTAGTAGGAGTAGATTTAGTTGTTGTGTTGTGCTGTTGAATTGTGTATCTGTGAGTGATGATAGTCTGTGTGTGGATGTGCGTGTGTTTATTGCAGTGGTGCAGTGTTGAAGTGATATTTGCAGGGGAGTGGAATTGTCGGCGACCATACCACGTTGAAAGCACCGGTTCTCGTCCGATCACCGAAGTTAAGCAACGTTGGGCCCGGTTAGTACTTGCATGGGTGACCGGCTGGGAATACCGGGTGTTGCCGGCTTTTGACACTCCACACAATCACACATTATTTCCGAAACTCACGCCCCTCCATCCCCACACGCACAAACACACACACAAACACAAACACACTCACACACAGTCGACGCATTCCTACTCCCACAGTCATCATCACACACTCAATCGCTCACTGACTCATTCCAACACCAACCAACACTCCGACGCCCGCCAACACACACCCAATTCACACACAGACACTCACGGATACTCAGTCAGACACACGCACGCACACATCACATCACTATGTCACTCACACTGAATTCTCTCTCGAGATCAGATTGATACCAGCCAGTGGGAAATACACACGGGTGAATTGGCGAAAAAAACATGGGTGAAATGGCCAATTTCGATCGGTTGACACGTCGGATAAACGTGGGTATAATGCAACATAGAATACCCATTGTACCCACTTCACCCACTCTTTCCCATTTTATCCACATTCCCCACCACATAACCACCTGTATACCCATCCGAATACCATTCCACCCACTCTACCCGTCTTCACGAAAACCTTCTCCAACACACTGGCTATGAAGACACTGGTGCAGCTAACACATGCACAGAAATACACGTATGCACGAGTTCCCACTGAGGAGAGACACAAACAGTCAGTCAGTCAGTCAGTCAGTCATTCAGTGAATGAGTCAGTGATTGAGAGAGTCGTTGAGCCAGTCAGTGTGACGTTGATTGGGTCAGACAGTCAGTGTGTCAGTCACCGAGACAGAGTGAGAGACAGATTGACAGTTAGTGAGTGAGTGAGTGAGTGAGTGAGTGAGTCAGTGAGATTGTGAGGGTGTTTGTGTGTGTGTGATTGGGATTGTGTTTGTGATTGATAGAGTAATACAGTGCGTGAGTGAGTGAGTGAGTGTGTGAGTGAGTGGAGTGGTTAGTCAGGCGGAATGAGTAGTAGGAGTAGATTTAGTTGTTGTGTTGTGCTGTTGAAGTGTGTATCTGTGAGTGATGATAGTCTGTGTGTGGATGTGCGTGTGTTTATTGCAGTGGTGCAGTGTTGAAGTGATATTTGCAGGGGAGTGGAATTGTCGGCGACCATACCACGTTGAAAGCACCGGTTCTCGTCCGATCACCGAAGTTAAGCAACGTTGGGCCCGGTTAGTACTTGCATGGGTGACCGGCTGGGAATACCGGGTGTTGCCGGCTTTTGACACTCCACACAATCACACATTATTTCCGAAACTCACGCCCCTCCATCCCCACACGCACAAACACACACACAAACACAAACACAAACACACTCACACACAGTCGACGCATTCCTACTCCCACAGTCATCATCACACACTCAATCACTCACTGACTCATTCCAACACCAACCAACACTCCGACGCCCGCCAACACACACCCAATTCACACACAGACACTCACGGATACTCAGTCAGACACACGCACGCACACATCACATCACTATGTCACTCACACTGAATTCTCTCTCGAGATCAGATTGATACCAGCCAGTGGGAAATACACACGGGTGAATTGGCGAAAAAAACATGGGTGAAATGGCCAATTTCGATCGGTTGACACGTCGGATAAACGTGGGTATAATGCAACATAGAATACCCATTGTACCCACTTCACCCACTCTTTCCCATTTTATCCACATTCCCCACCACATAACCACCTGTATACCCATCCGAATACCATTCCACCCACTCTACCCGTCTTCACGAAAACCTTCTCCAACACACTGGCTATGAAGACACTGGTGCAGCTAACACATGCACAGAAATACACGTATGCACGAGTTCCCACTGAGGAGAGACACAAACAGTCAGTCAGTCAGTCAGTCATTCAGTGAATGAGTCAGTGATTGAGAGAGTCGTTGAGCCAGTCAGTGTGACGTTGATTGGGTCAGACAGTCAGTGTGTCAGTCACCGAGACAGAGTGAGAGACAGATTGACAGTTAGTGAGTGAGTGAGTGAGTGAGTGAGTGAGTCAGTGAGATTGTGAGGGTGTTTGTGTGTGTGTGATTGGGATTGTGTTTGTGATTGATAGAGTGATACAGTGCGTGAGTGAGTGAGTGAGTGAGTGAGTGCGTGAGTGAGTGGAGTGGTTAGTCAGGCGGAATGAGTAGTAGGAGTAGATTTAGTTGTTGTGTTGTGCTGTTGAAGTGTGTATCTGTGAGTGATGATAGTCTGTGTGTGGATGTGCGTGTGTTTATTGCAGTGGTGCAGTGTTGAAGTGATATTTGCAGGGGAGTGGAATTGTCGGCGACCATACCACGTTGAAAGCACCGGTTCTCGTCCGATCACCGAAGTTAAGCAACGTTGGGCCCGGTTAGTACTTGCATGGGTGACCGGCTGGGAATACCGGGTGTTGCCGGCTTTTGACACTCCACACAATCACACATTATTTCCGAAACTCACGCCCCTCCATCCCCACACGCACAAACACACACACAAACACAAACACACTCACACACAGTCGACGCATTCCTACTCCCACAGTCATCATCACACACTCAATCACTCACTGACTCATTCCAACACCAACCAACACTCCGACGCCCGCCAACACACACCCAATTCACACACAGACACTCACGGATACTCAGTCAGACACACGCACGCACACATCACATCACTATGTCACTCACACTGAATTCTCTCTCTCGATCAGATTGATACCAGCCAGTGGGAAATACACACGGGTGAATTGGCGAAAAAAACATGGGTGAAATGGCCAATTTCGATCGGTTGACACGTCGGATAAACGTGGGTATAATGCAACATAGAATACCCATTGTACCCACTTCACCCACTCTTTCCCATTTTATCCACATTCCCCACCACACAACCACCTGTATACCCATCCGAATACCATTCCACCCACTCTACCCGTCTTCACGAAAACCTTCTCCAACACACTGGCTATGAAGACACTGGTGCAGCTAACACATGCACAGAAGTACACGTATGCACGAGTTCCCACTGGGGAGAGACACAAACAGTCAGTCAGTCAGTCAGTCAGTCATTCAGTGAATGAGTCAGTGATTGAGAGAGTCGTTGAGCCAGTCAGTGTGACGTTGATTGGGTCAGACAGTCAGTGTGTCAGTCACCGAGACAGAGTGAGAGACAGATTGACAGTTAGTGAGTGAGTGAGTGAGTGAGTGAGTCAGTGAGATTGTGAGGGTGTTTGTGTGTGTGTGATTGGGATTGTGTTTGTGATTGATAGAGTGATACAGTGCGTGAGTGAGTGAGTGAGTGCGTGAGTGAGTGGAGTGGTTAGTCAGGCGGAATGAGTAGTAGGAGTAGATTTAGTTGTTGTGTTGTGCTGTTGAATTGTGTATCTGTGAGTGATGATAGTCTGTGTGTGGATGTGCGTGTGTTTATTGCAGTGGTGCAGTGTTGAAGTGATATTTGCAGGGGAGTGGAATTGTCGGCGACCATACCACGTTGAAAGCACCGGTTCTCGTCCGATCACCGAAGTTAAGCAACGTTGGGCCCGGTTAGTACTTGCATGGGTGACCGGCTGGGAATACCGGGTGTTGCCGGCTTTTGACACTCCACACAATCACACATTATTTCCGAAACTCACGCCCCTCCATCCCCACACGCACAAACACACACACACACACACAAACACAAACACACTCACACACAGTCGACGCATTCCTACTCCCACAGTCATCATCACACACTCAATCACTCACTGACTCATTCCAACACCAACCAACACTCCGACGCCCGCCAACACACACCCAATTCACACACAGACACTCACGGACACTGAGTCAGACACACGCACGCACACATCACATCACTATGTCACTCACACTGAATTCTCTCTCAAGATCAGATTGATACCAGCCAGTGGGAAATACACACGGGTGAATTGGCGAAAAAAACATGGGTGAAATGGCCAATTTCGATCGGTTGACACGTCGGATAAACGTGGGTATAATGCAACATAGAATACCCATTGTACCCACTTCACCCACTCTTTCCCATTTTATCCACATTCCCCACCACACAACCACCTGTATACCCATCCGAATACCATTCCACCCACTCTACCCGTCTTCACGAAAACCTTCTCCAACACACTGGCTATGAAGACACTGGTGCAGCTAACACATGCACAGAAGTACACGTATGCACGAGTTCCCACTGGGGAGAGACACAAACAGTCAGTCAGTCAGTCAGTCAGTCAGTCAGTCATTCAGTGAATGAGTCAGTGATTGAGAGAGTCGTTGAGCCAGTCAGTGTGACGTTGATTGGGTCAGACAGTCAGTGTGTCAGTCACCGAGACAGAGTGAGAGACAGATTGACAGTTAGTGAGTGAGTGAGTGAGTGAGTGAGTGAGTCAGTGAGATTGTGAGGGTGTTTGTGTGTGTGTGATTGGGATTGTGTTTGTGATTGATAGAGTGATACAGTGCGTGAGTGAGTGAGTGAGTGCGTGAGTGAGTGGAGTGGTTAGTCAGGCGGAATGAGTAGTAGGAGTAGATTTAGTTGTTGTGTTGTGCTGTTGAATTGTGTATCTGTGAGTGATGATAGTCTGTGTGTGGATGTGCGTGTGTTTATTGCAGTGGTGCAGTGTTGAAGTGATATTTGCAGGGGAGTGGAATTGTCGGCGACCATACCACGTTGAAAGCACCGGTTCTCGTCCGATCACCGAAGTTAAGCAACGTTGGGCCCGGTTAGTACTTGCATGGGTGACCGGCTGGGAATACCGGGTGTTGCCGGCTTTTGACACTCCACACAATCACACATTATTTCCGAAACTCACGCCCCTCCATCCCCACACGCACAAACACACACACACACACACAAACACAAACACACTCACACACAGTCGACGCATTCCTACTCCCACAGTCATCATCACACACTCAATCACTCACTGACTCATTCCAACACCAACCAACACTCCGACGCCCGCCAACACACACCCAATTCACACACAGACACTCACGGATACTCAGTCAGACACACGCACGCACACATCACATCACTATGTCACTCACACTGAATTCTCTCTCTCGATCAGATTGATACCAGCCAGTGGGAAATACACACGGGTGAATTGGCGAAAAAAACATGGGTGAAATGGCCAATTTCGATCGGTTGACACGTCGGATAAACGTGGGTATAATGCAACATAGAATACCCATTGTACCCACTTCACCCACTCTTTCCCATTTTATCCACATTCCCCACCACACAACCACCTGTATACCCATCCGAATACCATTCCACCCACTCTACCCGTCTTCACGAAAACCTTCTCCAACACACTGGCTATGAAGACACTGGTGCAGCTAACACATGCACAGAAGTACACGTATGCACGAGTTCCCACTGGGGAGAGACACAAACAGTCAGTCAGTCAGTCAGTCAGTCAGTCATTCAGTGAATGAGTCAGTGATTGAGAGAGTCGTTGAGCCAGTCAGTGTGACGTTGATTGGGTCAGACAGTCAGTGTGTCAGTCACCGAGACAGAGTGAGAGACAGATTGACAGTTAGTGAGTGAGTGAGTGAGTGAGTGAGTGAGTGAGTAGTCAGTGAGATTGTGAGGGTGTTTGTGTGTGTGTGATTGGGATTGTGTTTGTGATTGATAGAGTGATACAGTGCGTGAGTGAGTGAGTGCGTGAGTGAGTGGAGTGGTTAGTCAGGCGGAATGAGTAGTAGGAGTAGATTTAGTTGTTGTGTTGTGCTGTTGAATTGTGTATCTGTGAGTGATGATAGTCTGTGTGTGGATGTGCGTGTGTTTATTGCAGTGGTGCAGTGTTGAAGTGATATTTGCAGGGGAGTGGAATTGTCGGCGACCATACCACGTTGAAAGCACCGGTTCTCGTCCGATCACCGAAGTTAAGCAACGTTGGGCCCGGTTAGTACTTGCATGGGTGACCGGCTGGGAATACCGGGTGTTGCCGGCTTTTGACACTCCACACAATCACACATTATTTCCGAAACTCACGCCCCTCCATCCCCACACGCACGAACACAAACACGCACACACACGCACACACACACAGTCGACGCAGTCCTACTCCCACAGTCATCATCACACACTCAATCACTCACTGACTCATTCCAACACCAACCAACACTCCGACGCCCGCCAACACACACCCAATTCACACACAGACACTCACGGACACTGAGTCAGACACACACGCACACACACACATCACACATCACATCACATCACTATGTCACTCACACTGAATTCTCTCTCTCGATCAGATTGATACCAGCCAGTGGGAAATACACACGGGTGAATTGGCGAAAAAAAACATGGGTGAAATGGCCAATTTCGATCGGTTGACACGTCGGATAAACGTGGGTATAATGCAACATAGAATACCCATTGTACCCACTTCACCCACTCTTTCCCATTTTATCCACATTCCCCACCACATAACCACCTGTATACCCATCCGAATACCATTCGGTAATTCGGTTTAAATATGTGGCATATAGTTGTGAACCAATAATGGTCAGCACAATCTGTGAAATTGCAGTTCCCTCAAAACACTTATGTCATCATAGATGAAATTGTAATCTAAGTATTTTGAGCGATCTGTTGACAGATTAATTTTTATAAAGCTTCTCTTAACAATAAAGTTATAACCGGTAAATATTCTTATCTGTAATACATAACCTTATCAGTAGATCTTCACTCTAACAGTATGCAAATTCATATTTACTGTAAGCTTCAAATCTGCTTCGTTCGACTCCTATGTCACGTACTTCACGACAAAGTTATTCATCTTGTAGGTGGCCATAAAAAGGGAGTCAGGAAATATACGTTCATAAGTCTCCTGATTCTAATCAGTCACTGAGCATGACAAACTTTAAATATTTCTCTCGAAGTGTATCGGCTACATGTTTCTGATCAACATTAGTAGCTATTCACTGAACATTTCAATTTTCATAGCTGATTGCACCTTGTCTGTCGAATACATGGATGTATATTTTGAAACGAGTAGAAATCTGACCTACTAATATACCCTAAGAAAACAATACTGCTTGTATGATTTAAGTCGATACCGTCTATTTACTATGTATACTATGAAGTGATTGGATAATGCCAACTTACTTTCTTTCTCATTTCTGTTGTAAAGACCGAAACAACTGCCTCTGCTGTAAGTGTTATTCACGTTTGAGTAATACGACTTAATTATTATTCATTCGTTATACTACGACTGAAAGATGTGGCGTTATCAGGAAATCTCCAACGCACTTGGCTAAATTATATCAATTTCAAGTAGCATCATGACTATCCAGAAGCTTTCCTTTTTCTTCTTATAAGATCTCTTCCATAGCAACTTTGGATGCCCAACGTACCAGTCACTTTCCATTTGGATTTCACTTGAGGGAGTAGCATGTGATACCACTTATCTAGTTAATTACCAGGAGGAAAAGACGTCTGTGTCTGGATGTAGCAACCAAGTGACAGTGACTACAAAATGAAGGATAACTTGGCTAGATCACAATACAGCAAAAAAGAAGGTCTTAGAGACAGAAGACATAGAATTCTTTCAACAAATCTTGGACGATACTTTCAGGTGGAACTATCGATTAATAAATCCAAACGTTTGAGTTAGATGCAAAATCCAAAGCAAAGGATTTGTTGTAAATGACTCAATCAGTCACACACAAATATAGTGAATGGAATATAAAAACGTAAAATGTTGAGGTCTATAGGCTGTATATCGTCACATCCGCTGCGTCAGCAGTGATCCACAGTTAGAGAGAAACAATGCAGGAATGTACAGGCGAAGAACAAACAGATTCGAATGAGCAATGTTCAATAGGGAGAAATGTACATAGATCACTGCCTAAACAAAAGAAGGTAGCTATGCTGGAACAATAAGATAAATTCCAGTAGGAATCAATAACTATAGTTGAGGAATAACGAAGTGATAAATGAGATACGAATTCATACTACTTTTTGTTATTGAGTAATATGAAGCTAAGCAAAGTTAACGGTGATAAAGAACAGATGAATTAAAATGAATTAACGCATTCAAACTCAACTTAAAGAATGAAGATTAATAGAGAAAGATTGACAAAATTGATGTAAAGCATCTGTAGAATGTCAATACGTCGAATGCTACATCTCCTCTGTTACACCTTGGTAAAAGTGAGAAAAACAGTCACGTTTCATACACCTGGTTCCCTTGACTGATTTTCATTAGGCGAGTAAGTTCATATTTGCAGTTTAAAATGCCATTAACATTTTGTCTAATATGGTGTCGACATCTGCAGGTGACCAGCAACCCTCTTCAAGGTCGACTTGTGAAAAGCTAACCAGTCATGCATAAAAACGATCTGAATCGATATGAAATCAGGAGGATCAATGACCTTCGACCATCTGGTTAAAATCAAAGTCAGGTGCACTTTGTCACCCAGTACTGTTACAACATTGTAAATTTAAATGATGAAATTCAGTCTGCACTAGATGAAGGACTGGATACATGGCATCATTTACCTTCTGGTGTTTCATTAAAGGAGGTACCATTCACTGACAATCGCTTTTTCAATCATCTAGGTTCAACAATAGTACAACATGTAAAGAAAACTATGAAATTCTGAGGCTTTTCTCATAAAACTGAGTCATTTACAGCCTGATGTGAGGTTGTTTGAGTGCTATTGCTCAGAAATAATATCCAGGATTTCCATTTCACCCAGCAGACAGATTAGAATTCAGTCAAAATTAGTGATGCTCTTCCCACTCAAACTGGGAGGCAGTACTCGTGATTTCAGGTTTTTCATTCCAACATAAATCGCTAAAAGCGGAATAGGATAAAACTTGGAGAAATAACAACAGATATCGGACTGTCGTGACTACGTAGGCTAGCGGATAAACTTTGGGTATTGAGTTAGATTTCCACTGGGATAAAAATCATTTACTCTCTGGGAACACAGGTACATACAACTGATCGGTGCCGAGTAATAAATAATAAAATAATATTTTCAAAATGTTACTTGTTGTGAAGTGTGCTACTAACAAGATTTATAAGTAGTGTATTATTACAAATATAAACATGCATGTAATCTACCAGAATATTGAATAGTGGAGAGATGGATTTAATGAACGATGCTTCTAAATCAGAATGGGGAATATGAAAGAAAGAAAATGAAGTACACTAGGAAGGTATTTGCAAGGTGCAGTTCCAACGTGGGCAGGCACATTCTGCCCATATCTTTGTATCGAGTTGCATACAGATAATTATGTTACTAAATACTCTTGTCTTATGCTGTTACACTATGAAGTGCCTATTTCCTTAACTGACGGTTTATTTCATCTTCATGCTATTTTCAATTACCTTTTAATAGTGCCAGAGAAGATCCCGATGAGTAAGCGATACGAATTAATTTGAGGTTACCACGAATTATACCTTAATTTATCAACACATGCTTACGTAATAAACACGATGCACAAATTGACTAAAACATTTCACAGGGATGTTTAAAACACAGAATGCCCAATAAAGAGTATGCCATCTATTCTGTTTCTCATGAATTTACAACTGTAGAAGCTGAAGTGGGATTTCTTCAGTGACGTATGCATTCGACTTACTCCACAGAATGAAAGTGATTTTGTATAAAACTGAATTTTTGACGTAGAAGTCATTCCACACACCATACTTAAATGTAGCAAAACATTTCAAATGAAACTAATTGACGAAAACGCGAGACAAAAGGAATAATAAGGATTTAATAAATTCTGGAAGATCACAAAAGTTGAAGGCGTCTAAACCTATGAGAATGATTTTGAGTCATACTCCGAAAAGTCTTCACCCATTGGTTCTTAAAGTCTTGGTTACCCACGTCAGGAAGTCTATTCCCTACATGGTTCAAACCACGAGTAAATGACTTCATGGTTTGATGTTATGTTTTTATCCAACTACAGGGGACTCTTTCTTATTCAGATCCTAAATTAGGTAACACCACTCATAGAGAGAAGCACAAGTCTAACATGAGTAATACGTGAGCTGAACATCACAGTCATTGCAGACTCATTAATTAACTAGGCCTAACCTGATTATTACTGATAATACTATGTCACCTAGCACGAGAAACGGAAGGCAGATATCTTTGTTCAAAAATGGCTAACTTAATCACATCTTACACTATCGACGGTTGTTAATCATATGCGTGAAAACGGTTGGAGCAAACTGATGCATACCAAACAAGATTGTCGGCGAGTAGCTGGATATCGTTTCTAACATTTCGTCAGCAATCAGTCAGTTCATGGCTAGTGCATTTACCCAAATAAGCGACGTGTTCAAGATGTTCAGTCATTCCATTTGTTGTCCATAGTCTAGTGATGGTCACAGTCCAGTGCTGAAGGATTATCTTCCATTTGACTGGGGGGGGGGGGAATCGCACTCCAAATAGACTCAGACTTTCATATAAACTGTTTAGAAGACTTCTAATCTTGATATCCTTACTCAGAACGACTGAATTAAATGCATCCTGGAGGTTGCCTTGGTTATACCTTAGTAAAAATAATCAACCTCTGACACATCAGAGTCAACTAAGGTCATCTACATGAGTATATCTTTAATGATATTAAATGAAAAAGGGTGACGTTTAGCAAACAGTATGGTTGACGAGCGAATATGTGAACTTGTACTTTTTCTTTGATCAGTATGTACATGAAAGACTGACGATCGAAATTGTTGTGAATGTTTCAACCCATTTTGAAATTCCACCAACTCGAAACAGTAATAGAAATTAAACTCCGATAAGCTAATCGAACATCATGGAAACCTCACTCATAACAACCAAATTCCTTGATAACATTGGTGAGATTATTCTTCTCATAACGTTCTACTGATTATGATACCTACACTGATATCGAAATATACGCTAACAAATTCAAATTTAATAGTTGAAATAAGCTACCACTTAAACTTAGTGAACATTGAACTTTGCATTGAAAAATAAGCCGGGAAGTTGTATTCTATTTCTCTCAGGTGAAAAATATGCATTTGTTCTGATATATCCTAGTATGATAATCAAGGCAAACCATCGCGCTTTCAGTTGAGGAAAATGTTTTCGGTGTGTTTATCCCTCTCTAAATTCCTTTCACCAAAGTGAGGCGTGTATAAGGTGGAATTCTGATTTCGACAATGCAAAGAATAAATATGTAAATGAAATTTTATAATAAAGGTTTTTGTAATTCCCAATGAATGAAAAACAAAACGATATTGTTTTTACTGACGTTTCGCTATTTAATGCAAATAGCTTAATCAAAGTATTATTAAAGCTATAAAGCTATTAGCATTAAATAGCGAAACGTCAGTAAAACAATATCGTTTCGTTTTTCATTCATTGGGTAATACAGAAACAACCTTTATTATAATGAATATCATATACCCAATGCCTAAATGAAATTTTGATTATTGAAATTTCCTTCAGAGTGGAGTAAGTTTGCAGACTACAAATGTTTCATTATGTAGAGCACTTTTTATATTATTTGCGTTTGTATTTCATTTGGTCACCTTTTGTCTCTCCCTAGCGCCGGTATGATCCATTCAGAATAAGGAATTTCAATCAGTTAGTTCATTACCTCTATGTGAATGAAGGATCTATTGGTAAAAACGAAATGGCTTACAATTTATCAACCACGTGATTAGATATTTTTACCTGAATTTCCAAACAACTAGCCTTTTATCAACTGTTCTAGGTACTCAGTATCGAAACATATCTATGTGGGTGTGTTTGACGATACTAAACAATGGCAATCTCTAGAGTTGAGTAATAATGAAAAGGCTTAGGTGCAAGAATTTGTCGTTAGTAAGAAATAAACCCGATACAATTATCATAATTTTGGTGTTTACCTGGTTTCTTCTTCATACGATTATCTATGTGCATTGCAACTTATGTACAGATGATAAGTACTACTTTCAAACTCTCAGTAGTAGGATTGTAACAACAGAAGGCAAGAGTCAGGCAACAGATCGTTTATTAAGGAAATCAACACATTTATATATTTTCATCTACATTATTATAGCTTATTCAAGCACACAAACAAAGTCTTCTGTTTGGTTGTTTCTCACAGAAAGTTGACTTTGTGTCTCTTTGTAACTGTTTCTTGAATGTCAGATCATCTATATGCTAATTGTATCTGCCTACGCAAAGTCTGCTGTGATTGCTTGTTGAATCAGTCTTGTTCATATTTTCTCACGACCAATACTTGAGACATAAACATTGACGTAAATAATTGTTTACCAATTTGGCTAGCAGCCTGCTTTCTCCACAGGTGCATATTCAAGCTGATTTTTCAAAAATAGCAGTTTTGTATGAACTACTGGTAATCTGGGTTTCGTATGTATGGGATTTGAATGGTTGGCAAACTTAAACTCAACATCCATTTCTGTTGGATATTGATGAATGGTGTGTTAGGCTCTTCACTGAAAGGATGAATTTGATGGACTACTTTAGCCTAGTGATTGAAGTATTTTATGAAGTGCTATTTATACTTCAAGTGAATCAAATTCACTATGGATTTACATGTGTGTGCTGGTGATGACAGTTTAGAAAACGAAAGGCGTCGACGAGTATACAAGATACGTTTACATGCAAATATAAATATATATCCTCAAAGTGAAAAGTGAGTCTGATATTGGAAGAAGAAGCATTACTGCTGATCTCCGCTACTGACAAATAGCTAACCAATAAAGAATACTGGAGATACAATCAAAAGCATCAAAGGGGTGTCTGCATTATGGTCCGATACACTAACAGAGCATGGATAGTTCACTAATAGAATTCACGCCAACTACGGAAGATATCTAGGTTCGAATCCCAGCCAACCTGTTAGTATACCTCACATAGTTTGCTGAAAAGCAGCAAGTTTGGAAAAGAAGGGAGGTTGGATATAAGGCTAGTGACCGCGCCGCTTAAAATAATACCATCGCTATTGTAAATTCAAAGCCCAAGACTTGATGAAACGCTGGGCGCTAACCCTCACTGTTTAAGTTGGCTGCCTAAGCTGAAGTTACTCGGTCAAACATCCTCGCCATTTGTCAACATGTCGGCTTACATTTGGTTGTTTGTGGAGCATTGCTAGATAGCTAGGTACATATCCCGAAATATGCTACATATTTTAGGCTGTAAACAGCTGATTAGAAAGTCGACAAAATTAAACGATTGCACCATCTGATTTTGAACAAACCGTTGGTTTTGCTTTGTTCCGATTGATTAGTGTTTGAAGAATACCGAATTGTTGTTGTTTTGCCTTGATTTGCTGATTGTCTTATTCAAGTCCAATATTTAAATGACAGGCCTGGAAGATCAAATACACCCAATGCTGCATTGTAGTATCCTCGGTGCTCGTTGAGACCTTCATTTCCCGGAAATTTGTGATATGTTTTTATCATTCAATTTTTTTAATTTACAACAAACGTTTGTATCCAAACTGTGAATATGTACTTACTAATTAATTCTACGTCTACTCAAATATGTCTACTTTCAGGGTAGAGGAGGCAAAGTATGTTTAACAATGTCAAATGATTCGATAACGTTTTAAATATTAGAGAATTAAACTGACTGCAAATAACGTTCTTGAAAAGAGAGATGAAAACTTTCAAATCGTTAGAATTGTGTTATAAAAAAGTTAACTCAGGGTTCCCAAGGTATCAAGTTTTAAGCTGTAGAGTTAGTGGAGACACACCGACTTCGGTATTATTATTTCTTTGGTTTCAAGTGAAACCTAGGGTTTCACTCGCTCATCCACATTGCACTCTAACCCCATCACTGTCGGCTGACCTCATGAGTACTCACAAGCATTCGGAAACTCACCCGAACTCGTCGTTACCCACTCGGGTTCCACTCGACGGCTCAATACATGAGGTCAGCTCAAGTTCTCTCCAGTGTATTCTGCATATCTAGTGAGTAGAGTGCTGTTATCTTGTTCTCTTGCACAATTCCTCGTTACTCCTCCTTTCTGATCAACTTCAGTGGCAGCCACAACGGAATATATTCTCTTTGAATACTTCACTATAGGCCAAGCGGCAACTTTCTGCAAGTGGACTTAACACAAACGGTTTCATTTTTTGTAACTCAAAGCAATTAGGAAAAGTTAGGCGAACACCAGACTCTTGTTGAGCAAGATGCAGCTGTGATGACTGAATAGTCGAGTTTAGAGTACTTGTACATTCAAAATGGTCCGTTATAGACTACCTACCGTTCCCCGAAAACATCTATTGCTCCTCGATATTACTTTTCTTTTTGCTTCATATCTCTGTTAACTGTCTCTGTTTCGCATTTATTTCTACTTTCTTCTCTTGCTTCGTGTGACAAGGGTAGTGTGGTGACTCGAACTGTTGCACGTCGGTGCAAAGCTCTACATTGAGATCAGTCAGCCTATTGTTCCCTAGTATCCTAGTACATCTCATCGAAAAGTTCTAAAGTGATGCAAGACCTACAATCTGAATTCTTGTGAATATGATAACTAGGCGAAGCGTACAACTCTATAATATGTTAATAAATATATTATACTTGTATTATAAGTTTGGGTGAGGTAGAGTTGAATTAGCAGATTACTGCTGACGTTATGAAGGATGACTGGAGTTGGGTTATGGCTATGGATTTTGTCGAGATTTGCGAATAAGCGCCGTTGGACTGTCCCAAGAGACCCATTGGCTTATGAGGAATTCCACCTTAATGAATGTTCTTCATCTTCACATAAATTGTTCGGTAACTCACGAATTTACTGTACTTTATTGGGACACCTAAGATTCAAGTTAAAAGCTTAACGGTACCATAGGAGTGCTGTACTCCATTCTCTCTTATCTGAGGGTAAAATAAAGTCAACCACGTTCTAGTTTTAAACCCAAAAGTAACCCATCACTGAAATTTCACTGAGTGGTACATATCCAATCAACAAAAAATTCTTTATCTGATGAAGTAGTAATTAAAGCAGTTTCTCAGAGTGGTAGAAGTGACTATTCTTATTATCTCAGTGGTAGACTGGATTGGAATCTACAGTCCATGTTTCGTCTTATGAGATACTCTTCAAACGAACATATGCGTCTTAGTGTGTCAGTACTTCTACCGAGAATCAAATTCGAAACCAATGTTATCCTCTTGATTTCCTAATTCTTACAACCAGCAGTCATTCAAAACGTACCTACCAGGTACCTTATTAGGCGGAAATGGTCGGCTATTTTCTGCTATACGAGCCTGCATAGCAGATGTCTCATAATGTCACTCCCATTTATGATTTTTAAATGTCAATGACCACAGTAACCGTGAATCAGCTAAGGCTTACTAGAGAGTTCTTACAAAGAAAAGTCAAGTCTTCTGAATTAGAATACGTGTTATCAACAAGCTAACAGCTTAACTGTATTATTATTAGCAATATCACGAAGTTTATATGATAAATTTATTCAACTGAAATACAAACAATATGAAATCTGAGGAAATATTAAAGTGAACTTTTATCTCTTTGAGTCAACTACAAAGCCGTTTTGATAAAGATTATCAGGTTCAAACATGGACTAATGCCAGTTGGAGAACCACCGAGAAACCATGAGTGTGCTGGACAGCCGTCAAGTTCTAGTTAAAGACACTGCACACCCGAGACCCAATCGTGGCTCAAAACCAGGTTCTCTAGGTCCAGAGTTCAAGCTCATCGACTGTTACTCCTCTGGGACCAGAATCAAATGGTCCGTCAATTCTAAGTTTTATCAGTTCGTGATCAAATTCTTGAAAACAAAATTCAAGGAAACTAAAGACTATGATTCTTACACTCATGATAATTTCAGGATTACTAGAACCGAGTAAGTTTTGTTCCATTCCACAATTTTCGCATACAATGATGAGTATTTTCCTCTGATTCTATAATTATACTTTGAAAGAAGTACTAAATTCCAAAGAATTGCTTCGTCAAATTAAACGAAAGACATGCAGAATAGAAAATTTTCCTTTTCGATGGGTCATTTTCATTAGTTGCATTTTACGTTTTTATTTCCAATCAACAAATCAGTCTATAAATGGCTAGTGCGTGAAGCTGAGAACTGCTGAATATGTTCTAGGATCTAATGGTAAATTTTCTACAGAGTTGGAAAGTGATTACGTAATAGTAGAGTAAGGAGCATGTCGATCTCTAGCGCTAAGGACACAATCAGTGTCTACTATACTTCATAATGTGAGATGTACACTTCCTGATATGGCCGGTAATACGAGCTGGTAGACTGCAAGTCGCACAAACCTAGTCCATTAGTGAAAAAATTCGTTGATCACTGAACACTACATTCAACTCCACAACAACAGCCATAACAATCACGCCAACAGGTGTTAACAAGAAGAGAAGACGAACAATAGACATTAGAGAATTTACTGACTCGAACCACGGATAAAGCAGTTGACTGTGATGCTAATCATGTGTCTTGACTGACCGGAAAACACTGAATTGACTGATAATTTGAAACAGTCAACATTGAATAAAAGTCCAGCCTTCCAAGATAAAGAAAAATCCATCGGTAAGCGATAACCACAAACCGAGGGTATTTTTAGTTTATAAGCTAATATCAGGTGAAATTTGTTAAAAATCAGAGGGGAATATTTTCATGATTCATGAGAGAGACAAAATCAGTATCCTGCTTAAAAAATATGCTTTGTCTCCTTCGCTTATTGTGTAACCCCTTGTTTCTGTCAATGTATTTCTTTCATTTATGGAGTCTAAAGAGTGCTGCTGATGAGTGCACATCAAACTATTAGCTATCTATTGAAATATTTACTAAATTGTCTGTGTATATATGAATACACTGAAGAAGAGATATCTGAATTTCGAGTCCGGTGCAATTTGTACACATATATATGCTCTGTAACATAATCTCAAGCCCTGAGGCACTTTTATTACATATTATTTTAAAAAGGTGTCGTAGAGAGCCACTTTTAATCGAGTTGCTGCATTTATTTCTTTTGTGTTCCGAGTAAAATATAGGGCTTCAATAATGAGCTTTGAGGTTTCACTAGGGGTTGTTTAACGTTTAGGGAGTGGAGGTGCTAGCCTCACACCTAACATCTCTTCTCCAGACTGACTACCGGCTAAGATGTAGAAGAGCCTCGGTCAGGAATTGCACCCTGACTATTTGGTTGGTTGATAGGCATTCTATCAATAAACCACCAATTCACCGAGAATTGTTCTTAGTAATGAATATAAGAACCGAAAGATTTCAGACGTAAAGAATAATATAGAATCTTGACTGGTAATTCAGAGTAATGTTTTAATACTTCATAACTTTCCGAGCATATACACGCATACTAGTCATACTAATTTATTTCTGTCCATCCTCTGTTCATCGGAAGTTCCAATTTTGTGGCTGTAAATGAAGTCGTGTAAACCTACAGATTTCACTCAAAGTATCTCTGAACACGTTACTGCTTATGTTGTTTATTTCTGCGTGTTACTCCCTCAATTATCGTCACAAAAAATAAGTGTGTGATCACCAAGTTAACCTACTTGACGTTGCCATGCACTTTTAACTGGTTCCAAATAGTTGGAGATTGTAGGATGTACTGTACTCTCAGGTCAACAGATAAGTGACGAGCTCTCAGTAGTATGCATTCAAATGCTTATGAGAAAATGATTTTTTCAAAGGATGCTTACATTAATTTGTTACCGAGTGATAACGAACACGAGATCTACTCCTGTGAAATCGCTCAGATCATTGTGTGTTCAATAGTTAGGGGCAGTTGACAGAAAGCCTCAGAAATAGACTTCATGTTAGCTGGCACTAATTAATAAGGCATATCTATCACGCGAAAGGCACTGACGACCCATCCCTTCAGAGATATGAACTCAATGCTGTAGTTACAGACCCTTACAGTGAACAATTCTTACCATTAAGAATTAAACACGTTGTGATTTTTAAATTATCGTTTCTGTTTTCTTCAACAAACAACAGATGCAGGTAAGATTGTGTTAAAATATAACTGCCTACAGTGTTGTTACCATACAAACCAATTTTCGTTACCATTTCTCGTTGATTAAATTGTTTCTATTAAGCACTTCGATGAAGTTCTAACTATAGATAGATATAACATAGAGTAACGGAGATGTTTTGCAAGCATCATGTTGCCTGTAGGCTGTACTATGAAGATGAAGATAATCATGATTACAGATAAAGGATATTCTCTCTTGAGTCGCGAATACTAATCAATCCACGTACATGGCATCTGAATGGGACTGAGAATAGGACGCTTGAATCCCAAAACCTACAGGTTGTAATATTTTTTCTCTTTAAAACGTATACCAGCGTTAACTGAGTGATCACGTGATATCTTCATGAAACTCAGAAACAGAAATTTAAAATACACATACATATTTCTTTTCATCGATACAAGAATTAAGTACATTACAACAAAAGATCCATATCTTTAAAAGTTTGAGTTAAAAATTATATAACAAAGACGACTTCGATTCACTTCTCTCCTCCTATTCCTGTTTCTACTCAAATGCATTCTACGAATCTCCCGAAAATTCTGCATGACATGTTCTGCGTACCAGATGGGAACTGTATTTTGTCAAGTGAATCAACTTCATTCATTTGATCAAAAACAACTCATGGTAGAGTGTTTCACATAGATTTAATCAAGACATGGATATATTGTACACTGGATCAGTGCCATCAGAGTATGACCTATTTTGTTTAAAAACGATTCTAGACTCAATACGTCGAAAGTTTTCAATAATGGGATACTTTAAAGTGGCTTTCATCTGTTAGTAGATACGTAAGGCGGTTAGAATTCCCATTCATCTCATCACCTCATCACTCACTTACTGGAGGGCAGTAGGTCTTTCAAAAAATAAAGCTAACTGGATAATCTTTTCAATAGGTCTGGATTAATCATTATTAGTTACACAGACATTTCAATAGAAAAATATGCATAGCTAGAGCTGCGAATGTTCTCCCAGTTCTCGTACTCTCTCTTTCATTTGCACTATTCGTTTCACAACTATTGCTGTCTTAGGAAACTGAAAGCACAAAAGACAACAATGAGGCCATGAAATGCGACATCACAATTATACTTGATTTCATTTATTGCGATAGAAAGTTATTTCATCCCCCCTGCCTTTAAATTTGTTTATTTTGATAACTCAGTGACGTGTCTATAAAATATATAGTGTACTCAACTGTTGTAATTTGATTTAGAATACAGGAAGACAGAGTAAGAACGGTGTAAGTGAAATTATTCCTATTATGATTACTGCTGTTCTCTCGCTTTTCATCGGGGGGGGGGGCACATTTCAGTAGTAAACTGTCCTCTGTTATCACTTTCAGTCGACTCCATAAACGATTTCTGGATGTTTGACTTCCTTGTCACTACAATTTCTCCATGTCACCCTCTGACTCACACATAAATCGTTTCCCAAAGCGTTTTCATTACCGACTTCCTTATCACCAGGTTAATTAAAACGCAGCTATATGCAATCACTTCTTCTCAAGAGACATCCAGAACTCACCTAGTTCGCGCTTATCTAAGTTTCTCAGGTGAATCAGTCAGATGACACCTCTTGTGTGCTTGGCTCAAAATGAACAATTTAGCAACCCCTATCTCCCTAATGAGAATAACCATTTGATACTAGTGACTTTCAACTGTCATTCCAGCATCCGTGTTCATTCTCTTGGCGCATATGTATTGCACCTAATCTGAATTTCCCACAGAGGTCGTGATTAAAATTTACCCCGAAATTTGTACATTCCACTGTGATATAATTTTTGTAGGAATCTCCTTGTAATACAGTCATCTTGCCGAAGGTAGTTAACATACACAAAACTGAAACGTAAATGAGGAAGGAGAATACCAATAAAAATTCTGAAAGGTATTTTGTTGATGAGGTACTTTTATCTCTTATGTTTTCATTCTAATACAGATTAGGAGCGGTAACTGTTCTGTAAGTTAAAGTTATTTGTGTGCAAACGACCACTATCCTCATATTTGACATTAGACTTCCTCAGTCGACCATGAAATGTATTACCTATCTTAGGGCGAGTCATGTCTTCTTGAAGATTTTAATCTACTTCAGTTAATCAGGTTGTTGGAAACATTTATTTTTGTTTTATTCCGTTGTGTTGCCGGTGGAACATAGGGTTTCATTCATGAGCTCTGAAGCTTCAATAAGGATTCTGTTCTTTTACAGTGTGCGGTAGCTAGGCTGATGCCAAACCTTCCGTCTTTACTGATTCTACTGCCTGTTAGCTGAGGTTTAGGGGGGTCTAGTCCAGGAGTCGAACTTTTGACAATGTTGAGTATTCTACCACTGAACCAGCGATGTATAACTCTCAAACAGTTCTGATCTCAAGGGACCTTCTTAATAGTATTGTTACTATTTCTCCCCTGGGTTCCGAGTGAAATATAGGGCTTCGATAGCATATCTCCACTTTGTTCAATTATCTGCCTTCCCCTTCAGCTGGATCCATGAATGCCCATAGTCTCTCATTTTGTCCTTGCATGATCTTCTCCTTGTCATGCTCGCACCGATGACCACATCGTCGTTTGTTTTCCATTCCTCTTCCACTCATGAGATGGCCTGGCGTACAGTGTAATTTGATGGTCTCCTCAACGTGTGCTCAATACATCTCCGTTTTCTCCTACATCCTTGTTGAGCGAAAGGCTCTTGGTTAGTTTGTTCTCCAGCGTTTCTTGTTACTAATTCTTTCTGTCTGGCTATCTGGTCTTCAAAATCGAGACAGCGAGGGTGGTGGATGTTGATAAAATCCTGCAGCAGCCTGTTGGGATTACCATTTTGTGATGCAATGACCGAGTTTATAACACATTTAGAAGCACTAAACGACCTAATTTTTGTGTTGAAAATAAAAATTTCTTTGTACTGAGTGCAGATGATTTTCAGACTGATTTCAGGTTGGTTACATCTTCATCCCGTTCCGTCTGTAGTAAAAACGAGGCTTTCTGGATAATTGACCTTCTTATTAGTAACAGTAATTTTCCAAGTTTGTGGATATATCTTGTTAATTAATAATAAATAATAATTTTTCCTTCACGTTCCCCAGTGGAACATAGGGCCTCAAGCTAGTGGCTTGAAGTTTCTGTAGCAGCGTTTTATTTTCACAGGATGGGGTTGCTAGCCTCATGCCCAACCTCTCCTCTTTACCAGCATTAGTTCTGGCTCAGTGGGTTAAGGAGTGCGTCGGTAGGGGATCGAACCCCGGACCATGTGCATGGTCGGCGGGCGTCCTAGCCGCTATGCCACCGACGCACATCTTGTTAATTACTGTCAATGAATACAGTATCCAGATTGAATAAACTATCTCTCTTAACTGATATAAGTATAAATTTGGGCACTGTGGTAGATTATAACGCCAAATGAATTAGTTAAAAAACCAAAAGTAGATTTATGAGGGTCAAAGTAAAAGCACACTAGTTCCACATCTAAACTCCTGATCACTGTCACTAATCTTCTTAGTTAAAAGAAGATAACATATAAGTGGTGAATACCATTATCACCTCAATAGTTGGTTCCTTCCGTACACTTTACACCTAGTTGTCGTAAGTCACACCATTCAACATTTAAGGTGGTTCAAGATAGTTGGTAGGAAACCCTGAACCCTTGGTTTTATACTCACTGATCAACGTCATAAAACGGTATCTGTAACCTCAAAAGAACTAACACATCCTCAGGGATTAGAACCGACATCCACTTTTTTTTCTTACGGGTTTTGAACAAAAATCAAAACTTCCTTCAAACAACTACTTTGCCCACTTTCTACTAGAAGTTGATAGTTTATTCTAATCTTGAAAAAGAGTACCAAAGAAGGTTTAAATAATATTTTGTCCAGGTGCCAAATCATGGTGTGGGCTGCTGACAAGAATTTCAAAGTAGTATGTTTTCTGTAAAAGAATCTTGAAAAGTAGTAATGGGTAATGTATTCAGTTTCGAAGTAGAGAAATGGAACACCTTTATTGAACAGTGCGTAGAGCAAGAAGAGAAGATAAAAGAAGCAGAATATGGAGTACAGGAACAAACGGAAGTTTCAGTGTATCGTATGTGTGTTTTATCACAACTGCGCATCTATTTGACAAATGCTAAGTCTTTTTTGATTTGACACTATTAACTAGTGTGATGCGTCTAGTCCTCTGATTGGTGTAGACTGAATTCTATCAGTCAGGTCCAAGGCTTCCTGCCGATTGCCTCCAACCATCTATTACCATCAAATGCTAAGTCTGCTGCTTAATACCTCCGTGTCTTGCTGGTACACTTTGACGTCCACTTCTTTCAGTATTTACTAAGCGGTTTACTATTTCATTTCAGTGACAAATATATACAACATCTGTGAGTGAAAATAATTCATTCGTTTCAATAAACAAAAGCGTCTCGCATTTTTACAGATACTTTGCTACCTAAACTTTTGATAATACTTTTATCAAAGGAATGTTAAACCAGAATTTACAAAATCTCAGTCAAGATTATGATTAGCTTAATCATGTGTCTTCAGCTTAGGGTGAATTTCTACTTCGGCAAGTGGATGGGAACTGATGAAAATAACATACCATACATTGCTTGTTGGATTTGATAAATGTGTGATATTATTCAAACAGCATGTGTTAACACAGTGATATCTCCTATTATATATGTATAAGTAAAAACACAGTTTTTGTTCAGCGAAGAAATTTCTTTTCAACGACTTCATTTTCAAGCTGTACAGTCGTATTCATATTACAGAAAAAGGTTAATAAATGGCACTTCATGCGCAGGTGATTGCAGTTTTAGAAGCAGGTCAAATTGTGTTCTAATCCATTATTCATATTTAGATGATTCGGATTTCAGTTTGAATGAAGTGCATTCTAAGATGAAGCGTTCTCGGGGATTTTTGCAATCTTTCTGAATGATTTTAATACTGTCAAAATTTGTTTTATGCCCAGTAGACACTTATGGCCAACTGTTTTGTATTCTCCAAGTTAAAAAGTGATGGAAAATCCAACAGTGTTTGCTTTAAAACTTAAACCAGACAGTTTTAATTTTAATTTTATTAACTTTAGCAAAGACCGAGCACAAGCTTTGTAAGTTTAATATTTGTGAAGATGATCTCACCATGAATTTATATCAGTCGGGGGATAATTAATGGTTAAGTGTTTTATGATCACTGTTATTAGTTTTCGGAATTTAGAGCAGGAGGCTATTGGGCTTCAGCAGTACATCCACGTTCAACTCGGTTCTCCGCAGTCACTTTCAACTGGCTCCACAACTGTCCTGCATGCATTCATTTCTTCTTCATATTTTATTCTTCATGCACTCTCTGACACACGCCAAACCTGTTGCTTCGCGTTTGGGTACCACTCGAGGATCGTGTGTCTGAAATCAATTGATTGTCTTTTAAGTGTTTTTACACTCCACTTTTTCTCCCTCTGAATATTTTTTAGGCAAGAGGTTCTTCGCCAGGTCTCCTCTACATTTCCTTGCCACATGTACTTTTCGGTCATCTGATCTTCAGTGGACATTGATCAAAGTCTCATGTAGGTTGTCGAAAATGCTTTCGATTACGTGAGAGGCGCCCTACTAAATCGTAGAGAAGCACTGAATTTCCTTTGGAACTGAACATTTCACTCTTGTCCATTCTGCTATTTACTGCCCATTTTCTCATTGATTTCAGATTAATGATAGACTGTCTTAGTTTCCTTGTCCTAACCGACTTTGACATCATTATTCCCACTACCTGCACTTGAGACAGCACTGAGCAACACTGTAGTTAAAACTATTTTGTCGCGCTAAGACACTCTAAAGTGTTACTCATTTCTAAAGGTCTTTAGAGGTGGATGAAACGTCTCTCCCTAGCTTCTAATGATTCATTCACTTGGCGTTGCTGTGATTGACATTATATTTAAAAATTTAGTAATGACTTATCTCTAAAACCGGATGAATATAGTGTGGTACTCAAGAGAATAAGATAACGGACAAAGATGAAAATCTACAAGTACAGAATGAAGAAAGAAAACAGTTATAAAATTGATGAAGAGAAGGCAGAACAGCTGAAACAAGAGAATCCCGACTTAAACCTGCTTAATGCTGAGTTCTCTACGAACATCTATTTAACAGGTGTCAAATCTATCTGAAACATTGGATTACACTTCATTGATAACCTTCCGAAGTCACTAAAAGGAAATATGTAGCAGTGCTGAATTCAAAGTTCGTGGCCTTAAGAAAATCTAATTTGTAGCAGGCTTTTCCTCAAATTGGACACGCAAGGAGACTAGCATTCAGTTCACAGGTGATATATTCTCTCGCTTTTTTAATACACCAGAAATTCCTAAGAAATCAAGAGTAACAGAGCTGTTTAACTACATCTTGGTGCATCTTTAACAACAGAAGCAGAAGCGTATTCAAATTGACTAGTGTAAATTGTCTGATATGGCTGTGTTTGTGTGTGTAAATTTCAACAGTTCCAGTTATTTACCTTGTAACTGATGATGGCTTGTCTTCTTGTGCAGTTGGATCTCCTGGTTACCACTGCATAAATAGAGACGATTTTATTGATATATTCAAACGATTTCAGTAGCCTTGTAGTGATTTTGGAGGTGATCTTCACATATCTTAGGGGGTTTTATTTGTGTATTTCATCTTCAGGGATTTCTTTAATAATTCGCATATCATATCTGTTGCAATACCCCTAAAATGACAGAGCTTAGCAGATATATCATTTTACGATATAACTAAAGGGGTAGAATTCTATAAGCTAAACGAGAAATATCAGGCGTAGTATCAAAGTATGTCTCATTTATCCATTTAAAGGCGATTCTTCTCTCTCTCTGCATTTCCTGATTGCCCTTACTTATGTAAATACGACTAACTCACCAAATGATACCGATATTTTCCTCCTTTTTGTACAGCCAATGGAAGCATCAGCCGTAAGTTTATCCAATGCATATTACTTGAATTTCCTCCCTCCTTTCAGACTTAAATAACACTATACTACTGATTCTACAGGTGATACAGCCTAGTAGACTGCAAGTTGTAAGAATATAATGAGCTGAAGAAAACTGCTCCAATAGCTAATTTGAACAGCAACACTAAGAGGGCTACCAACACGGGGAAAAAGGAGAGAAGATGGGTTGTTAACAAAATAGAGGTTTCACTGCCTCAAACTATAGTTAAATCAGTTGACCAAAAAGCTAATTTTATGTGAATCAAATGAATTCGATAATTATTGGATTCACTAATAAGTTTAGGCAGGTAGCAACCACTAACAGCTCAGCCAACGCGAAACGTGTGAAATATAAACGATACGATAAGTGAGCAATAATCACAAAACATCGTTATTTTGATGTTATGGTCTGATGTCAGATCAAAATTTCCAGAGATTTTGGGGACATACAATAGCCATTTTTGTTTCATACGTAGTTTTGTATTCTCTTCCTAAATAAAGTTCTGCCTTAATCCGAATTCTTTCTTGATTTTAATCAGATTTCCATCGTGATTCACACACTTGGTTGTGATTAGATTTCACTTGTGATTAATAGAATAGTGGGAAAAATAACATTAAACGCTTTTTAAGCCAACTGTCGGCTGAAGCTTTCTGGACTGATTGCATGAATTCTACAGTTGTTTTCATTCCTCAATTTCTGAGTGGACCGAACGACTTAAAGAGTGAAGCCTCACATGCCACACTCCGAACCTCCCTATTCTCTTCAGGCTCACTAACGGTTCGTGAATTAATCAATTGTATTGGAGTCAGTCGACTGGGAACTGAACCCTGAACCACGAGCGTTGTTAGCGAACGTTGTACCACTAAACCACCACCATTCAGTGATAAAGTGCTTTCAGTTGACATAAACGGTGTATTTTACTAATTTTGTAATGGTTATTACACTGTGCGCTGCAACAATCAACCTTGAATTTCAGAAAAGGTGACTGCAATTCCCTACAGCATGTTGATTTAAAGGGTTAGTTAGAAGTGAGAGAATAGACTTTCTGTACATTTTATGCTTAAATGAAGTGCCACAGTTATCATTGGTGACAGGACAATGAGCTCAGCGATTACAGTGACACCTGCCGCGTAAAACCTCATTAATACACTTAAGGATAAACAAGGGATCAGTTATGGTTTGAATTAATAGATGGTATTATCCATGATCTGGTCGTTCAGTGCAACTAATGTTAGTGCATTGCTTTGAATATGAATTCATTTATTCATTAGATTTTGTTCACTGATATCAAAACCTTTTGGTGTTTTTTCTCTTGTTAGGCAACCTAGCAGTAATATGTACGTCAGTATCTATATTACTGCTTTTTGTTTCTTTTTTCAGTAATAATTTTGATCCTGATTTCTAAGAGTTTTATACTGCATACCGCTGGCTGGATAGCGTTCTGTTTGCATCAAATATCACCTATAGTCTGAAGGAACCAAGAGTGCAGATATCGGACGGCTAAGGCTTTACACCACACTGTTATTTAGCCACGTTTCTAGGTACTTCGAGGCGCAAACAATGAATTTCCTAGAGCTAGGGCCAATGCATAACTGGATGCACAGGAGCAGCTGAATCGATAGTCTTGACTATTCTCTTTCTATCATCTGCCGGGTGTATGTACCAACGCGGAACCCTTCAGCATTAAGAACAAGATTCCGTTTTTCAACACCAACTTCGAGTCACCTCTCCTACATGGGTCAGAAAATTAGAGGTTACCTCACGAAAATTACTTCCAACAGGTTACAGACTTGTATAGACAGTTGCCCTGTCTGGCTCTAAACCAAAGATCAAATGTGCCGTTAGAAAGAATTAGGAAACAATTCTGGGTGCGAACCAAGCAAGAACACATGGCTCAATTGATGAAGATGGATTGAGCATACGCTGAGGAGACCATCGAATGACATCATGCACTAGGCGATTGTTGGAATGGAACCTAAATAGGAAGTGAACCCTGGGTCTTTCTAGGGTCACAGAGAGAATATCGTGAGATGGGATGAGAGATCATAGGTAATTGTGGTCCCAGATGAAGAGCACAACAGAAAATAGCACAAAGTGGGGATGTACTGTTGAAGGCCTTTTTTCTACTCTGAACCAATGGGAACAATGATAATAATTCTGTGGAACCTGATGAAATTATCGGAAAGGATATTCTTTGTTCACTAATCCGCCTTTCGAAATATTTAACTGCATGTTCTACATATAAATGTATATGTATTCGCATGAACTGTTTAAAATTGATTGTATGGGCGAATTGGTACATGCATTTAGAGATTTATGATGAACTGAAAGGTTACGTATACTAGATGTCTTCTTTTTGTCCCCATGTAAGCAAATCTCGAGTCTTCATTAATCAGCAGAAATAGAACTTGGTCATACGCCGGTTGAGTAAATACTTTACACTGAGTACGAATATCCATACTCTATAATAGAAACTTTAGCATCAATATATTTGTATTCAAAATGTATTTGGTGCTAACGAACACTACTCAGCATTCCAAGATCTATTGATTTCTGTGAGATTTAGCTGCCATCAGTATTGCATTAGCGATATTAGTTTCTAAGCGGAAACATAAGAGCTTTTCGACATGGCACATACACTTTGTTAATGACTGTTGACAACTACAGATACAGGAATTGATTGATGTTTCTAAGCAAGTGACACAAAATTGCAGTGCATTATGGTATTAAACATTTATGCACAAAATATTAAATAAAATAAAGATGGTATTACAAATGCATAAACTGTAAAATGCTTTCATTTTAGTTCCATTTATCTCACAAACATGTAAGTGAATAAAAATGTATATTCGGTTGCAAGATTGAAGGAGTTCTAACTTTTCAGCTACTCTAAACAATTTTTTATTTATTAAAGGCGTTAACTTCTAACATTCTCCCAGAAAGTACGGTTATTCAACTTGAATACCGTCTCTGAAAAATGATAGCGAAGGAATTGTAACTAGACTGACCGAATGAATAGCTTGAATGATAGTGCTGTTACTGAAACTTCAAACCAGGAGGCTAAGTTGAAATTACCACTTTAAGCATTAGAAAAAAAAAAGAAAAATCGCTCAATTCTGAATATAATTTCAGAAAGAATTATCGACCATTTTAGAATGATTTAATTGTTGACACAGGGTAAATATTCAGTGTAGTTGTGTTCTCTCAGTCTGGATGTTTTAGTTGCAGCTAAACTAAAAGCGGCACGAATGAGGATGTCGGAGCCATCAAGGATCAGAAAGGCAAGGCAGTCTTCAAGTCTTTTGAAATCATTATAGAGAACAAAATTCAAGTTTTCAACACCAGTGTTAATGTAGTCACTCTTTCAACATGAGTCAAAAACTTGGAGAGTGCGTCACGCATAGCATTTCCAACAGGTTAGTGCATACCTCTGTCAACAATTTCCGCCTTCGCTCCATAGTGAAGTTTAGATGACTTTTCTGAAAGAGTTAGCAACAGGAAAGTATGGGAACAAACCAATCGAGGTGGATGAATTGGACACATCCTGAGCAGACCATCGACTGACAGCGTGTACTAGGCCATCTGCTGAGTGGAACCCGAAAGAGAAGTGATTGGCGAGTTGGGCTTGGGTGCAAAGGTGACATGGAGAAGATCGTCTGACTAGAAGATGAGAGGCTATGGTCAGTCTCGGGGCCAACTAAACAGGACCGCAGGTAATAGGACAAAGTGCAGATTTGCCACTGAAGCCGTTTATTCCTCTCAGGACCCAGTGGGACAATAACAGTAATAATAATAACGTAATGAACTCTTGTGTGAGTGAATTTATACATATATATATATATATATATATATATATATATATATATATATATATGCAGACTGATGACTAAAATTCTGAAATTCTGATTATTACTCACAAGTAACATGTAAATGTTGTTTGTCTTATTACTTTGATAAAAAAATAAAATTAGCCAAAAATTGGAGCCACTATTGTAAGTTGAATGAATTAATTCGAATCTTTATGATGAACAGCTTTACTTAGGGCCAAGTTAAACTTTAGGTACCAACACACTGCGAAGGTACTCATCACTCTGGGACGCCCAGTCAACAACTTACTGAAACTATGTAAATAGCACAGTAACAATAGAGGGCAAGCAAAAGTATATTTTTCATTCATCAAACCACTGTTTAACCAATCACTGAGCGTGTGATTTCGGTTTACATCAAACCACATGAAACAGAATGTTCAGATATACATAGAAGTTAGAATTCAAGGACCATTGGATAGGGTCCCGGTGGCTTAATGGTATACGAGCTCGCTTTGTAACCGGAAGGTCCTGGGTTCGAGTCCCGATGGGTGCGTACTGCTGAAGAGTCCCAAACTAGGACGAAACAGCCCTGCAGTACTCTCAGGTTTTCCAATGGTTCTCTAATTAATGTCAGCTCATAATGAAATCCTGAAGCCAAACAAATCCCTACAAACCAACACTTGAACGTAGTATTCTGTTGACAATGCCGAACTGAACTGTGGGAACATGTGAGCATAATATTCCGTTGGCACACATCGTCTGTATCACACCACCACAGCATTGCATTCTTGAAAAGAAAATGCTGAATGAAGTCTTATGATAGTGAACGGGATATCTGGTTACTTTCGGTTTGGGTTTCGGAGAGAGAATAATTTTAGGTTTGGGACTAGGGAAAGGTTGGTGTCTGGTTGACTTAATTAAAGAGATATTTGCGTTGGTTCGAAGCAGATTAGTGTTAGACATATGTAAAAATTATATTTGTAAAATCTCACAGAAATTTAAAAGACTTTCCTTAGGCAAACTAGTACGAACTTCCTTAGGAAATATTTAACTGGTATCATCGGCGACTGGAACAGATGCCTTGATTTGAATGAAATAAACACGTTTTAATTTTATTATCCAATAGTGTTTGATAAATTAAGTATGCACTTCGTCAACTAATCGTTTTTGTGCACATTCTTAGTCCAAGAAAAGAACTGGAGGCAGATAACCCTGAGTAAGTGATAGGTGGAACATTCTCAGTGTATCACCACTTATGATTGTCACATTTTATGCAGTATTTTTCATTCCCTCATTCTTATCAATAAAAATATGATATAATATGATGCAGTATGGTTGTATGCGCTACTAATGAATAGATATGAGTACTATGTGTAGTAATTATGCCTAATAGAAAACAGACTTTGGGATCTACAGGCGAAAACCAACCGATTGTCAGAATAGGCAAGCAGCGAAGACAAGACCTCATTGGAACATAGAACCGACAGAGGTGATGGAGATACCTTATCAGCAACAACAACCAGCTTCAAATACCCCTTACTGAAGTAATCTGAAGGTGGCCATTTCTGTCAGTAGATACCGTTTAACTATGAGAAGACAACTGCTTCATCTCTAAAAGGATGTTAATACATCAGGTGAAATAAATTTCAATGGCTAATAACAGCTATAATGACAGAGAGACAAAATACATCTAATCTTACATATTACTCATTAGTAGCATAAAGTTGAACACAAATGAGAGAATAACAACTGCTTTCTTCGTTCTGTAATAGAGATCAGATGGTTGGCCAGAAAGGATAAGAAGCAAGGAACTCTGAGGACGAACCGACCAAGAACCTGTTGCTCTACAAAAACGCCGAAGCAAATAGAAACGGATTGGTCATGTGCTCATAAGACACCACGCACCTACCTCTCGTGTTGAACACGGATGGGAAACGATGAGTGTTTATTTGGTCTTAGGGTGACTCAGAGGAGATCGTGTAAGGAGAAGGTGAAACGTCATAACCTTGTGGTAAACGAAAATGAAGAACAGGGTCACGTGCCTCTGAAGCCCTATGTTTAACTGAAAACCGAACGGAATAATAAAAATAAATAAAGTGTACATTAATGTCCTCAAGGAAGCAAACAAAATTCGTCTCTCGACTGAAGAATCACTCAAGAAGAATAATGTAATAGCTCTCGAAAGAATCTAATTACGATTCTACCCATCAATATGTCTACTGCAGTCAGCCATATGTGATCTCACATATCACGTAATCCATTTGAATGTAAAATCTCTCAATTCAGAAGTAAGCAGCTCAAGTTCAAGTTCTAAATGGAAACATGAGTTCCTACAAAAATATAGTAACACTCCTGTTGGACATCTACCAACAAGGTATGAAACTCAGGTTGGACTGTACTCCCCAACGGTAATCGAATTCTTCTAATATTCAGCATCGAAATTAGAGGAAGAATTTATTAAGAAGCTTCGCTACTCGTAGGATTACTGTGAATTATCAAGTGTAAAATGAAAACCTTTATAACAGTGCGTATCTGTTTATGCTTCTGATTAGAACACGTGTATTGGAATATTATATACTGAGTTAAAGCAATATAATCTTGTGTTCTACACGAATTGATTCCACTGCAGCATAATATGTTTCATAACCAAGTATGATTTCAAGAATTTTTTATTTTTCAATTGAATGAATAGTCAAAAATGCTCAGTGTATATATTCACTGTCATGAAACATAATAAGAGTGGATTAAAAAACGTTTTTCGTGTATTCCGTACCTACTGTCCTTCCAAATTCTAAATTTATCAACTTGTTAAACAGTCAAAATATCACAGTCAGATGTTTGAGTTGTTAATTTCTAATTATTCCATCTTTGGTTATATTCACTTACGAAATGAAGTCAGGCTGACAACTGGAGGATACCTGTTGCTACTTAAGTTGGCATATTGGCTAATTTTTGATTAGGGAATTTTGTTTTGCAGTATCGATGAAGAACAAGTTTTATCAAAGCTCTTTCCTATCTAAGCCATTTCCATCGGTATATTTCTTCACTCATATCATGGATAACTAATATCACCTACGGAACCACTAAATATTGGAATGCACTTAACAGTCTTATCGTCTCAATTTGGGACTGTATATTCAAACTGTAGGGTGTTGAAAGGAACACTTTTGTAACCGTCTCCACTGTTCTGTATTTATGAATTTAATATACTGAAGTACTGATGATAAGCTATGACTGCTGAAGTTTACCGAAATCGATATGAAGAGGACCACATTATACGAAAATTCTATTATTTCATGAGTTGGTAGAAAGTTTAAATCACGGGACATTCGACTCTGCGATGAGTCTATCTCGTAGTCTAACGATCTCGGTTCAGCTAGCCAAGGAAATTTTCAATAAGATCAACTGTATTGTTGCACATTGAGATAGAAAGGATATCCAGATCTATTGGCTTTTTAGTAGTTCAACAGGTGTTCTTTCTTCAGTGTTTTTCCCAGTTAAATACAGTATCAAATATTTTCACAATCTTACTATGTGCTCTGCCAACGTATATCTCGTAAACCCTAGTATCTGCTCAATTGTGGATATGAAACACATTTTGTCACCCAACAAATTGATGGTTTCTTTGATTTCTATGTTGTCTCTGTTTTTTCACCAGTAAATTTCTTCTGAAATCTTGACATGACTCATGACAAAATCTAGGTCATCCATTACTGAAGTAAGCAACAATCGGTGTACTATGATTCATCACCAGTGACCTCAGCAGTTTGAGGCGTAGTAACTGACTGGTATGAGATACTGAGCAATAAAAGACTCCCACAGGCATCTGAGACACCTTGCGAATGATTATCGAAGAGGCGTGGTAATTAGGTGCCAAGCTTTTCCACCTCTATATTTGTCATGCTCTATATTCACTACCAATGTAAGGGCAGGCATGATAAGGCTGTCGTAAAAATCTCTTACCGCTTCATCATGTTAATAAATGCTACAAACATGAACCGCAGGTATTTTCTCTTATCCTTAGACACTTAGACATAAGTAGTAATACAAACTTTCACAGGTAAAAATCTACCTTCGAAGCATTTCTGTTCACTAATCTATACAGTGTATGCTTGTAGTGGTTATGGTAGGCGTTTTTCTTTCCGGTGACTGACGATAACGAATAATTTATGGTCATTAGTTTGTCTCTTAACCTCTCGCCATTTTCTTCATTCTAGATGCGAATGTCTAATTAAGATGTAAGATACAGTTGCGTTTTTCTTAACCCATGCTCAAAATAGTGTCAAATTCAAAATTCGCGAAATTCACTCAACATTTTGTCATTTACACAGTTTAACGTGAAATTTCATCACAACTACTCATATGAAACAATAAAGTTGTAAATCACATCCTGCAGATATTCTCACTTTCCCCAATGACATTAATGATAACAGTCAGATAGTAAATTTCGATCTGAATATTTTCAATTTGCGAGGGAAACTGTAGTGAAATTTCACTACCGGCTGTGCTAATTGCAAGACGCAAATCGATTTGTAAATTGAGAATCTGATTCGATGTATTTCAGGTTCACGTATGTAGCCAATTGGAAACCGGCTGGTTTTAACTGAATAGGCCCTGCCATCTGAGGCAAACTGAGGAGACGACTGACGAGCTCTTCCCTGAACGAGTGAAATGCTTGTTTGGTTTTAATTCACTTCTATCTGGCTAGCAAGCAATACCACTCGGTGGGAAAGGTATCCACTTACTCATAACAAGCAATCAGTATAATAAAGGCCCAAGTTTAACATACTTTCAACTACGTTATTTAGCATAATATCGTGTGGATACACTCAATATAAATTAGGGGAAAGTCACATTTATTCAGCTCTGACTTACCTGAATTTTATTTGGAGAAACATTCACAAATTTTTAACCATCATATCCCACTGGTCTATCCTGAATAGATATAAAAAATTGATGACACTGTAAGTATCTTTTGATAAAGTCAATACGTTTTATGCCTAATTATTTGCTATCCATTTTTAAACACTTCTCAAAGGCTTATCATGCTACAACATTTTAACTGATAGTGATTAATCAAATCCAGAACTTCTGAACGTAATTTCATAGGTTTCACAGAGAATATATATATATTTATACATACGAAGTCGGTCGTTTGTGACTATATTCCTCTTGCCATAAACAGTCCTTCAATGAGTGTGGACTATATCATCGGCCTGATGGAACCATAAGGTGTAAGACAAAAATCTACAGTCACATGTCTCTCGATCTTCCCCGTCAACTAACAATGTCTGTGTACCAGTAGGGGAAGGGCTGGTGAACACAGGAATACAATTAAATATGCAATAATGAAATATACGTGATACATGCTGTGCAATCCTGGAGTCGTAATAGGATTTAACAATAAATTTTTGGTGAACATGCGTATTTCTGCGGTATGGACTGGTAACATCAAACTAAATCTAAGTAACATAAGGTACTGAAAACTATTAGTGAGAAAAATAAAGTATGGCAGTACATAGTCACCTGTAGGTAAAGGTTGGTCCACTGTGCACGGATTAGTAATATAATCCACAAATCTATATGTTGTGCATTTCTATGGTTCTTCTCCACTGTGGGTTATCTAATCTGATCGCTGATCTCCCTTAAGAAGGGAAATCGGAAGCTGCTACCTATCATGTTGTATTGCAAAAAAGTGTACAGATGAGAGGAGAAGAAACGTGATTTGTAACTTGTCACAAAAAACTACACAGAATCGTATTTCCACTCTTCACAAATAATGCCAGAGTAAACTAGTAAAATCCAAGCAGCATAAAAAAGAGTTAGATTAAATATTTCGCATGACTCTAAGATTTACTTTTTGGATTTCCTCTGGCTGTTACCTTTACAAAGTCTTGATATGCACGGTAAACATTTCAGAATGCAAAATTTTAAATAAAAACAGGACTGCACCTCTTTGGTCTGCTTTCATGTGCTTCCCCATTCCATCTTCTTCAATCCTTATTTTCTGAGTGGAATCTAAAAAAGCTAAGTTTGTAATGGTGTTTCTAGTTTTAGGCAGAACTCTGATTAATTCTCGGTTTACTACCGGCTAGTCGAATGCAAGGAATCAAGTCCGGACGATGTACGTGGCTGACGAACATTCTATCGTTGAACTAGTCTATAGCTTTACACAAGAAATGCAGCATCTGGAAAAATATTTCGTCAAGGAAATTGTTGGCAAGAGGAGTTGTTCACTCAGGAATGGTATGAAAATGTCAGTTTCTTCAAATCCACAGTATAACTAACGAACATATTCTGCTGCTAGCAATACTATAATGTGCCATTTATAGATAGCTGTCTCTACTGAACAGGTGTTTCGTCCTATTCTGAGACTCTTCATTAGCGTACATAAACGACTCGATTGGGGATCTAATCCATTGCTTCTTGGCTACAAACCAGTCCACTGACCATTCAACCACCAGAAGAGAATATAATGACCAGTGAATTCTAGCTAAGGCCCTCACGGTTTTTAATGATGTTGACCGATCGTATCGTCTGTAAAATATCCTCCCTTATTTATCTAATCATTACAAAGACATCCATTGACGAATTATAAAAACAAAATAATATTGATTATGGAAAACTATTTTCATTTCTATTGTAGAAATCTTAAATTGAGAGATCTGTAAGTTGTTATAACTGTTGAAATATGTTTTACTTTGTATAGAGTGTACAATTACATCCTATTTCTTGTCATTTAACAAGTTTGATAAGTAAAGCAAAGGAAAAACAAAACATAAGATTAATAAGCATATTTTGATATGAAACTAAACAATGAAAAAAACGAAGAGTTGGTTGGGGGATTTCATCATGAGCTGACATCGGTAAGAGAACCATTCTCGAACCTGCAGGCAGTACTGGACATCTGTTTCGTCCTAGTCTGGGGCTTTTCAACAGTACGTACCCATCAGATTTCTAGCCCAGAACTTTCTGGTTACAAGGCGACCCCGTAGACTATTAGGCCACTGGGAGTTGCTTCAGTGGCCCATGATTGCTGAGTTATGCCAATTCACGACATAGCGCTACCGCTTAACAGTGTCTTCTTCGGCGACTAACTATCCTCACCTTCGACCTGCTGTACCCTGCTTGTCACAGCTTCCCACTTGGACCTCAGGTAATCGAAATCACCTCAGTGATGTAGAATGAAAGCAACCTAAGGGTTTTTGTGAACAATAAGGCTACTGCTGTGTTGGTTTAATAACGTCACCAAAATGTGACATAGATTGATATGACCAGCACTCATAATCGTGTCACAACTGAGGTTTGATTTGATAAAGCGGTAAGTATATCGTCTGAAGACCAATCATCATTACTAGTTCCCAGTTACTCTTAACTCCATGAAACTAAAACACGAAATAGGGCAGAAGACGGAATTCTCAACACTGGTGAGAACAACTGAGTTTTATCATACGAAAATGCACTATATGCGAAGATTATCTACCACAGAATGATGAGCCACTGATTTCAGGTTTGAAGGTTACCCAACCGCGATATATTGACGGTTTAAATTTGTCCAGAATGGTTTTGGCTTCTTTTAACTGGCTTTAAGATTAGCCCACTCTAGAGTAAATAGAAGGTAGGATCTCTCAATTTCACCCAGGAAATCATCTCAGAATAAAATCGACCAAAGTTAGTTTAAAGAGCACACACTGTTTCTAACAAAACTTACTACATCCTTTAAGTAGCACGATACTTCATACCTCTAAATGTGTGGAACATGACTCATGTTCATTCCTCTACTTCCCTATTCAATACACGAGTTATTGATTAGAGTAGAAAATTCAGCACTATGATCACTTGCATAAACTGAAGAAAGAGGTACATTCGTGAAATTCATTCATTCACGTATGCATCGAATGGATAATCAGTAATCAGCTGTCGTAAACTGTCATTAACAATCATATTTTAGATAGTCAGCCGGTATCATGAACCCTCGGTTGACGACAGTATCTCAGTGACAGTGGAGAACAATACCCACATGGTATATGAGTGATATGACCGAGGAGATAAATAGATGGGCAAAACGACACTGAACGCGACAAACACCACAACCACTCACTGAATTCAACTAACATCTCACCTTCCCCAACAAACACCTTGTGATTTACTAAGACACGAAAATATCAGATGAAAAAGACCACACTGTAACAGCAAGGATGTATTTATTTTGCAAACACTTATCGGATATTTGGATAATGTAAAAGTAGGCGAGGACAATGGTGATTTGACCCGCTGCATTCGAGTCAAGCGTTATTACATGTTATCTCACTCTCCCATTATCTCATAGCTGCTCATATATTTATATACCTACATTATTACATACATTTATTCCCCTTAATGCATTTGAACAGAACAAGAACTGCAGTTTTAGCAGAATAAATTGGTACCATCATTTATTTCGTTGCCTTCTCGTCAGCTGCTTACAAGGCAAAGACATTATTAAATATATCTACAACAACAATTTTAACATACTTGCACAGAGTTCATTTTAAACAAAAATCAATCGATCAATATACACTACACTACATTATTAAGTTGGCGCAGTGAAAAAAATACACTTTCATTCTCCCAAAATAGTACCAATATTTTTGAATTACATTACAATAATGTCTCTTCACTAACAGAATTAAAATCATTTCAGTGGGAAACTTTATGCTCTACCAAAGTGACCAGACACTAGTCTTATGCTAGCTTCTTTACCATAACCACGAAAGGTGATTATTTGTACTAAAATATGATGTGATCTACTTTTGTTTTGTAAGGTGGAACACAGGATTAAAATTGTAAGAATTCATTGTTGATGCTGTAAACAGTAACTTTTCTCTTGTTTTACAATTACACCTAACTACTAATTATGAGAGTATTTCACTTATATGAAATTAGAATAATCAGGAAAGTACTGAGTACCTATGCAGGTGTGTGTGTGTGTGGGTGGCGACTGCTCCCTTGTCATTGAGAAATGCAAAGTCGACCACTAAGTGAAGACAGCAGTAATCGGTTTTCCCTCCATAGTGACCATAGTTTTCAACCATAGTCTTTTGCACGTTTCTGCGCATGATTACTGCTTTCATCTTAATTTGTCCATTAGTCACTCGATCAGTCTTTAGACTTGATCAGTATCTAAATCCAAATGTATGGAGACTGAAATTACATGCTTTTTCTGAACTGAAACATATCTGGAATTCCCAAATCTTACAGTCAGGATGGCTGTCACAATTATGGACTTGTAATTTCGCCACTTCCTTCGCTATTATGGTTTGCTTTTCATTCATAACGATCCAGTGAACTTCCATTTGACCCTTCTTTCTGACATAGACTGACACTTCTTTGTCTGTTGAAGTAACCGATTTCCAAGAGTCTTCGTTTTTGTTCCTGAATTATACTGAATGCTCTTCCTGAAATAAATTGCACAAAAAAGTATCAGAGATGTAACAGATGTGGTTTGTGAGGATAAACTGGTCAAGCTGAAATATGTTGCTCAATAAACCCCTCTTCAATTGACCATCAAGGAATCAACTCCCAATAACTTTTCTTCAGTATTATTTCATTTTCACTCGTGTGCAAACATGGACTGATAAGAATTCCTATGTTGATATCGAAACATAGGCACATGAAAAGTTGTGGTCAGAGGGGAGAAATATTTGACCTACGTAATCATTACAGAGAACAGCACTATTCTGAAGACTACAATGTCGCCATTCTGCAGAGTTATAATACACAATTAAGTTGGGTGTCAGTATTACTGAACCTCTTGAAAACAACTTAATCGATTCTATCCGCTTTCAGTGATTAGTCGTGATACGATAATTCAGAAATATTGGTATATTACAGTCGTTAGAAAGCCTTATCGTGTAAGCACTTCAATCCAAACTTGAAGTATCCCATTTTAACCTTGAGCATTCAATGCAAGAATGATGTCTCACCGAACAAAGGTTAACCGATTCGACTGCTTACTGTCAGATTTATTAGTTGAAAGCTACAGATCAAGTAATTTGTGGGATCATCAAGGTAACTAACAGGATACTGTGACTCACTGTTCTTTCGATCCTACAAGTTTGTGAGTGACTGGTTGGACAAGTTTAAGCGCCTTGCAAATTCACTCCATGCATCAATTGACATACATACATACACATATACATATGTATAAGTGTTGGTTATCAATAAGACTACGATTCTCTCCACTAAAGAAACGGCGATTCATCCAATGAAACATTTGCTTGTTTTGTAGACAATTAAGATTCTATCTAAACAGAAGTTATGCCAAACGTTTTCTAACAATTTGCTTCATGAATCCCGAATAAACTTAAATAAATTTGGATTGAACAATATAAGCATTAAATAACTTTATTATGTCTTATTAATACAGACTTATAGAATGAAGGTTGGTTCACACTTATCAACTTGCATAATTTAAAATTGTGGGGTTTATATGTATTACGGGTTGATCACGGATTGATATCAGTTAGAGAACCATTGAAAACCAGGGAGTACTGGACAGCTGCTGTTTCATCCTAGTTTGGGAATCATCGGCAGTACGCACCCACTGGGATTCGAACCCGGGACCTTCCGGTTGTGGATGGATGTCCCACCAACGACAATGGTTGGGGTTGCGCTAAATCACGAATTAGTAGAAGTTAGAATTCACGAGCCATTGAATCGGGTCCCAGTTTGAATGGTATACCAGCTTGCCTTGTAACCGGAAGGTCCCGGGTTCGAATCCCAGTGGGTGCGTACTGCCGATGATTCCCAAACTAGGATGAAACAGCAGCTGTCCAGTACTCCCTGGTTTTCAATGGTTCTCTAACTGATATCAATCCGTGATCAACCCGTAAAACATAACTAATCCTTACAAACCAAACTATAGAAAGTTTATATGTATGTTTTTATTTCGATATATAAACTGTTTGCCTTCCATTCGCATTTACATCACATAAATAAGAAGTGAATTCGGAAACGTCTTTAACAGTAGGTAGAATTAGACATGTCTATAACTGGGTTAATAATGAGTCCTGGCTGTTACGATTTTCGCAGACCATACAATCGTGATGTATAACTTCCGGTGGGATTGAGACAGTTTTAGGTAACCTTAAAAATTATCTCACGTTTTCGTTATTTCTCTAAGATTTTTTTCAATCGCCTTTTAGCCTTACCTTATAAATCTGTTAAGTTCTAAATCCTTTCACCCAGTAGAGTAAATGTTGCCTACTCAGTGTGTGAGTTGCACTCGAATGGCCAGTCATACACTATCGTGTATTTAAGTACTCTGGGTAAATAACAGTAATCTCCTGAGTTTACAATCTACACGGTGAAAAAAAAACTCAAATCACGTTTCATCCACTCCACCCAGTGGGTTAGGTTAAAGTAGTGATGTATATCGTAGAACATTTCTTCAGGCATCTGACTTACAATCATAATTTTATAGTGAGATAACCATTTGACTGACTCATTGATGTAACTAACACATATAACTAAATTGGACTTATTTCCTCTTTAAATGTTTCAGAATGAAGCAGTCGATATCGAATTATGCACGAATTATTAACGACAAATATCCCTGTTTAACTGACTAATTAAATGACTATCTACCTAACTAACTGACTAACTAACCAACGTCAACTATTTCAGTAATTATCCAGTAAATATAAACTAATGATAAACCCTCTTTTCGCGTTGTTCGTCTTCACTTTGTTAAAGTCCTCGATCTTCCTTTCATTCAGTTTAACAGTTATCTATCGACAAGTGCATTTTATCATTTGTTATACTTCATGCATAACGCTTTAAACCACTGTTTAACTTGGTGATCGGCATTTCAAACGCCAAAAGCTCTTCTCCAAGATGTTCACCTTCTACTTGATCACTTGACTCGATGTAGTCTGATTATACCAGAAGTATTTTGTCAATATGACATGAATAAATTTATAAGATCCTTCTATAGAATATTCACTTCGAACGACAGTTTGAATATTGCTTACTCCAACAGCTTCGCGTCCGTTTTCGTCTGTTTAGCAGTAGGACTCCGCACGTGCGCTTTTCAAAACTGAGAAACAAAGAAATTCGTTTAACTAGCCCTTTTTATGATAACCTAAACCAATCGATTCGACTTATTAAAATTCATATCTAAGAGAGCCAACAACAAAGTGTAGACGCCTTCTGCCAGGCTAGTCCGATACTTTATCGTCACACTGCGGGTGCGCCTCTCATAAAAGTGAAAAGACGAATGGGAACGCCTAGCGCTTACAACCGAACTGAAGGACATTCATTACTACTCAGGGAGCTGGGAGTCCACAACTGCAAACTCATGGTGAACAGGGCTTACTCAGGAGATGATTTTGATGGACGACTCGAAGGGGGCTAGCTGCGTGACTTGAATTCACCAGATACTACTCAATAATTCACGTGGTAGCTTACTTGCACTGCCCTAAACGATAACTGTCCATGATAATGTTGTGAGATGTATTCGGAAGGTGAGGCCTGTGTGTGGTGAACATAATTAGCTGTTAAACAATTCGAACAAGTAGGCAAACATGATTCATCAACTGGTCGTTTCTGTAGCTATTCAAGTTCACTTATCTCTTAAATGGAAAGGAGATAAGATGACGAGTAGCAGTCATTCGTTATTATTGTCTTGGTTTTACTGAATAACTGCCCCACTCTACATCATCTTGATCATTACTGAATAGTGGTGTTGGGCTAAAGCATTTGTATCAACAAAAGATAAATTCAGCGAAGAAAATTTTCTTTTCCGACGAAATCATCTTCAGAGGCTGTACGGTCGTATTTATGTTCACCAAAAATGTATATTATTCCATTACTGAGTAATAAGGGGTGACACAATTGATACAATTACTCAGAAGTGGCTACTTTTTTTCCTTCACGTTCCTCAGTGGAACATAGAGCTTCGAGCTAGAGGCTTGAAGTTTCTGTAACAGTGGTAATAATTTTTGCATGATGGGGTTGCTAGCCTCAGGTCCAATCTTTCCTCGGTACCATCATTATTTCTAGCTTAGCTAGGTAAAGGAGTGCGTCGGCCGGGGATCGGACCCCGGACCATGTCCATGATCGGTGAGCGTCCCAGCCGCTGTGCCACCGATGCAGAAGCGGTTATGTAAGAAAAAAGAAAATTCGCAAATTACCTGGTACTCAACGATCGCACAAAGTTAGAAATCTGATGAGGTCGAAATTGCTATTGAGTGAGATTAAAGGTAGTTAAGTGTCAATTTAACAAGTATGAAGTGTGCACTTTGTGCGGCCAATATAACTAGCTCCACATGAGCAGATGAACTTATAAACGCACATAGAATTGGCCCAAAGTGGAAGTTTATCCTTCACAAATTCATTGATCATTTGTCGCATCTCTGAACATTATCCGGCATAGTTAGCAAAAAGACAGTGCAAGACAATAACTAGCTCAATTCTCTAGCACTTGGTAAACTCACGTCACGTAGATCCACAAGAGTCGTCTACAAGTTAAGCCAAATGGTACAAAGGGCATCAGCTATCGGCATTTGTGTCTGGCGTAGGCGCTGGAAATTCGTCAATACTATTCCGAACTCTGTATGCAGAAAAATGTTGTCCAGTCTCTTATTTTACCCTGGTCTTAACCTCTTCACTAGTCGTTCCCTATAAAAATATTTTAATTTTTTTAATTTTCAGTTTTACTATTAGTTCGCTTTTACTTCAATAATTAATTCACGAGTATCACTCTCACATGCTCCTTTTGTGCATTTTCACACCCACTTCACACTTGTTAAATTGACACTCAAATACATTTATTCTCACTCAATGGCAATTTTAACCTCATCAAATTTCTAACTTAGTGCCATCGTTGAGTACAACGTAGTTTACAACTTTTATTTACTACTTCTACAAACCACTTCCGAGTAATTATATCAATTATGTAACCCCTAATACTCAGTAATGGACTACTATACACTTTTGGTAAATATAAATACGACTGTACAGCCTATGAAGGAAGATGATTTCATCGAGAAAGTAAATTTTATTCACTGAATCTGTCTTTCATTTGCCTTATGACTCAATGGGTATTTTCGGTGATTTGGATAAAGTTGATGAACGACTGAAAACACTTGCAGAAATTCAAAAGGTGATAAGTTGATAACTGCTGACATCTTATAGCCTGTATGTGTCGAATTTAATCTCTGCTTATATATTATACGAAGTCTGTAATTAAATAGAAGTTGTAATATTCATGATAACTGTTCATAGACAAGCGATACTATATAACAGCACTAATTAGGAATAATGGGGACGAGGCGAAGATATCATACAAAAGCGTGCAAAATAATCGTTATAGAAAAATGTTTATCTATAATGTTGTAATTGTATGTACATACAGCGAAGAGTAATCAAGATGTACTACAGTGAAGTGAAATAAAGAAGAAAGAAAACTGAAAGTCGAATCGATATTCCAGTTCTAGTTTTAATAGTACTCACATAAGAGGATTACATGGAATTCCTCATTCCAAATGGTGGTTCGCAACCACTCGTTGAATAAATGAATTCTTAACACTGCGAAGCCACCTCATTATCTTTTTGTGTACTGAATGTTAAACACTCAGTTACAATAGATTGATCATATTCCTGTATACATTAACTCATCAGTGCGTTTACAAATAGGATCAAATTATTCAATAATAGCATTTATAATTTTTGAATTTAAACCTTCTTCACTCCATTGACTTGTGGTTGGAAGACTGTCATCAATTTGACGATCCTTTATAAATAAATAATAAAACCAATAGAAGTGTAGATCCATAGAAACTTTGTTTCCACTTCATTCTGAAGTGAACTATATAGGTAGGCATACGTTCACTTTGAAAATAAAATAAAAAAACACTGGCAGTTAAAGTTTTATGTACACCAGAAAAGTGTGAATATAATTAATCGTCCTACTAGCCTGAAAACTTTAATTCCACATGCATTTATCTGGATTTCGATGAAGTTTCACTGAAAAAAGTCAGTACCGTGGGTTCCAGCCTTCAGTAAAATCACTTGTTTGATAAACCCGTTTGTTGTTATTGTTCTTATTTGAGCCCAATTAACAAGGACAGATTTTACATGAACCAGTATAGGAGCCACACTTACGATCTATGGGCCTTTGATACTACCCAGATACTGATATATAACTGAGAGGAAGTTGAGCCGAAGCCGTGATCACTGGCGGCAAACTGATCTCTCAGCCCACTGCACCAATTCTCCGAAATATACTCACAAATGGTTGGAACTGTAACACATTGAGGTAGTTGGTTCCAATTAACAGAATGTTCTTGACCCAAATCCTGTTCTGGTTGGAACTCGTCAGCAAAGCACATCTGCTACCCTGTAGGAACTGATGTCATCTCTGAAATCCGAAATTCGGGACCGTGTTAAGGATAACTTACCTTCAGGCATCTAACATCAATTCAGAATTCACTTTGATGACGGGTGGCCTAGTTGAGTAATCATATGGAAAACTTGAATGATAAAATGCAGTTCACATCAATACCCAAGATCAGACATATGACACTGTCTTCACTTTAGAGAATTACGTAATGAATCGTTTAGTCTGGGGAAATCGACATTACACTGCAGAAATCAACTTAAAAATGGATCATCATCTTCAGATGAAGTCATAGTTACTTATCTTCAGAAGTAAAAGTGTTCAGGTAGTTGCTCTTAGGGTAAAGCCGAAATTCTCAACTAGACAATAGTCTCGCTAATTACTCAGGACGGTTAGAATCCGAGCGAATAAACAATACACTATTCACAGTCTGATAACTGATTGCTAACAAAGTCACTTGAGATTTAAAAATCCTGAATGTTAGATCGAAGTGGTGTGGTAGCTCCGTGGATTATACTTTATCATTTGAAATGATGTGTGTCGGCTTTCAGAGTAAATGTGGGTCCTGAATTCCACTGGTAGTTAGCGTTATTCAAGCAACGTAAAACGAAGTGATTTACCCTTCTGACATCAGTCATCCACCACGATATTTCACCGTAGCACTTAGCCCTGCAACAGTTATGCAATCGCCAACTAACCGACAGACTGAGTTTATAGTAAATAAATTTTCACAAGAGCGATGTAATTCAAGTTTTCATACTCTGTGTATATGAATAAAAATGTGGGGGAGAAAGAACAACGAGAATCTGATATATCTCAGAGCCCATTAAAAATTGAATGCATCTGAGTCTTTGTGAACAATTTTCACTCATGTCACCGGCTGCCTCAATTCATTGGTTCTTAGCGTCTTGATGAACCCAGGCACTTCACTATGTAGCTCAAACTGACACTTGAATGCTTCAATGATTAATAAAATGTTTTGATTTGATCACCCCTAACTCTTTTCTAATCGAATCTTATATTAGATAACGTTGGCATACGAGTAAGGATTTGACTTGAAGTTGACTCTAAATTATATCAACTAAAAGCGAATCTACCTAGTGTACGAATAAATGACCTTGAGCATCCGGTTGGATGGGTTCATAGTGTATAGGTGGAAATAAGGTGGCTGAGCACATATTATGCACCTAATTTCATCCAAATCTAGTATCTAATTACAGCTTAGACTACAGGCCCCCCGTGGTAGGGAAAATGTGTAGCCAACTGCCTTTCGTGGACTATATGTTTTGTATTTTAAATCTCCGATGTGTTTAAGTCTCTTTAGCAGTTTGATCGGTTTTGTGGGATTAGGTCGGTAGCCCTACGCGCAATCCTCCCTCCTTCCAGGTCTTGATAATGGTTGTTAAACTAGCAGGCTATTAATCTAGGAGAGGTTAAGAACATTGAATCCAAATACCAAACGCTAAACGTTGAAGTGTGTAGGCGGAATGCAATACAAACACTGTCACAGTGACTCAAAAAGATCATCAGGAGAGCTGTGTCACTCAGGGAGGATAGAAACGTCATAAATACAAACAATAGTCGGGAGTGTACAAAATAAGGAGGGAAGAGGTGTGCAGAAGCAATGTTCAAATGATAGTGAAATATTAAATGAACATTAACAGAAGGCGCATTTTCACCAAAGAAGGATGATTGCTACAGAGAGAAAATACAATATCAATTATATATTAAATGAAATATCATTTTACGCAAATTAACAGTTAGGGATAACAAGATCAAAAATAGAGAACACGATTTAAGCAAATACGCATTTCGGTAAATTCTCATGAGGCTTAACACCTACATAATGACGAAATATTAGTCACAGGTATTGGAATTAATGTGGTCAATTAAATATCAAGGATCAGATTTGAGGGTAACAATTGAGGTGATCAAAATGATACTAATAACCATGAGGATAAATTCATCCAGGTGTGTACATAATCTCGACAACGGTGAGTGTATGAGTAGAATGTGCAAATTAGTAGGGCTAGAGGGGAAAATAACTACTGTCACATAGCGATAAGATGATATGTTATTAATGATAAATTATTAGACCGGGAATACAATTTACAACTACTTCACAGCATGATATCGGTTATACAGTTAGCATTAGAAATAAAATAAATTTAAGATAATATGTACAGTTGTTCGTTGCCATCAGGAGAGATAACTATTTCATGTGGGTGGTAGAGGTCAAGGGAGTGAGATTGAACAAACTATTTCGGAACACAGAAATTGGGTTAAAAAACGATTATGGCAACTGACTCAGCTATGGCTTGCAACCGAAGACGTACCAACCTAGGTAGTTGAGGTAGCACCCTGTATAGAACCATAAAGCTGAATTTTTTGTCAATCTTGTGCCCCGTATCCACTAGGTGTGCCAGTATGGATCTTCTGCTTGACTTTACGACTCCCTTACCTAACCACGTTGGATAGTGATCAAGAAGGCGACGGTCGGTTTGCCTAGTCACTCTACCTTTGTTACTGTCTCCACAAGGACAGTTAAATTTACAAATGCACACTGAAGTGCCAAGACTCGGTAGCGTATCCTTCACATGCATTGAAATTATACAACGAGGGGGAATTTCAAACACTACGTTACGTCAAGGAATATATAAGATACTATTTTTCGGAGTTTCGATGCCAGGAATTGACTTGCTACTTTTGCTTTGAACGCCAAAGTCATGTATTATGCGTTTCGTCTACACGTTTGCAGCCATTTCTTTCTGTGTTCTCCTCGTGGTTACTTCAAATACTTTTTCTAAGTCTCCATTCTCATGTAAGAAGTCTTCTAGTTTGTTTATTTCATATTCTAGAGTGTCGGTTGTGTAAATTTCTCCATCACGAAACGTCAAGGTACTGGTGAGATTTCGTTTGTATGTAAGAGGGATAAACGTGTTCTATGATAATTATTACGGGAATGTTTGAATTACTGAAAATCATAAATAAACAGAGTAGACTTATACTAATTCATTATAATAAAGGCTTTTTATATTTCCTAAAAGATGAAAAACAAAACGGTATTTCTGAGGTGACTGATACTACTTATCATTTATGAGTAGTATGAATTGAAAGCCGAAGAAAGCAGATATAACAAAACAATATTTATGATTTAGGCACAAGAGAATCAACTGAGAGGAAACTTTCAGGCTTTTCCTTAGAAGTAAAGTGAACTTGATGGTCAATATCCTTAGTCGACGTTCTCCATAGAGGAGATTAATTCGATAGAAATAGACAGTACAACACAGTCACTGTGAACATAATTTGTGTGTTCTAATGATATCTCAAATAAAGTATAATTATATTTCAATAGTTTAAACACAATGATAAGTTTTTTCATTGGTAATGTTTCAAGCAAAATTACTGCCCGTGCTCACACCACTGTTGGAATTGTTTTGTTCACACATTTATGATTTTTACTCATATCTATAGTTCATTTTTTTTGCTCATTCATGTTTTTTGTATTCAGAATTCTATTCCAAGTTGTTGAAAGTAGCTATGGGATCACCTATCTCACCAATAATAACTGACATATTCATGGATTATCGGGAAGAAAATGCATTTACACCATTCAGGTCACCACTAAAATGTTGGTAAAGATATGTCGACGACACACTAGTAATAGTGAAAAAAAACGATATCGATAAAACTTTTCTTACACATAAACAGCCACGTAAACTCAATAAAATTCACTATGGAATTAGAGAATGAAATTGGATAACTACCTATGTTAGACTGTAAAATACAAAGAATAACAGATGGTAGCATAAAAACAACGATACATAGGTTATCAGTTGTGCGTATGATCCCGTTTGACTCGGTTCAGGGATCCAAATCAGTTTAAACTACCCGAGATCTGATAATTCATAATTTGAAGAAGACAACGTTTTGTGATCTCTGTAATTTCAGTTCCCATAGGGGACTGTGGCAGAATACACTTCCGAACTGAGTGAACTGTAAATCTCATATTACTTTTCATAGGTCTCCTTTTACTATCCCATTCTCTGTAGGAGTAGTAGACTTTTCCAGATGACCGAGTGGAAGGCTGTTGACTCATTCCTATTGCACGAATACTCATTTGATTGGAGAAGTAAACCTTCAATCGGTCTCTTCACTCTAGCACATTAGATCTTATTACTATCATTTTGACCTGAATGCTTGTGTGTAAAGGTACGCACCATTAGAAAAGAGCATTTTTCTATAAGATAAGATGCAAGGAGGAAGTTCCGAATGAAGAGAATGTTCGGTATCAGACAAGATGACCATATCCACCTGCTTGGAAGAATCTGAATGCCTGTTATCAATAACATTTAAGTTAGCTGAGTGAAAGGCACACCAATAACCCTGCTTACAGCCTTCAAATTCACACTTAATATGACATGGTCTTTCTTCGGAGGCCCAAGGAAGAATACAGAAGGATGGGTGGAATATGTGAATCAGTAAGTGGTAAGATTGTTCAGTGAGTTACACTAAAGATAGTCTGAGCTTTCTTAAGCTCTTCATCAGATGGAAGATTTTCTTGGAAATCAAAAAGACGTTAGACGATCAACAAAGATTTGAAGACGAACTGATACAAATATAGGCAATTTTCAGTTAGTTTCTCATCACAGTGCCATCGCCATTAAAACAATCATGGAAATAAACCAGTCCACACAAGACTTTTTTCACGTCTGACACTATAATCAACCAGTCTGACATTTACAGGGATTCAGTTAAAGCCAATTTGAGGAGGACGATTGATTAACCTCAACTAGGAATGATAAAGGGATGCATATTTAGTCTATCACTTAATTATATCTTTCTCAAAAACGACTGCTAGGTGATATGGGATAGACATGTAGTCTGTTCATTGATTCTACCTTTTTAAAATCATGTTCATTATTAATATGTACTACCTGACACGCTTGTCAATACATGTTCTCTCGCTCATTGTGTGTCCTCTCTGTGACGCTGACCACCATGGAAGTAGATGTCGTGCGACTTATTATCAAGCAGATAAACTAAAGCAACAATATAAAAAGGAAAATATTCATTTCAAAACAAGTTAAGGCAGAAACAACAGGTGCAGTAATTGTCAAATCATCAGCAGCTGGTACTGTATCCCTATGATTTGATACATTACAGATTTATGTAAGAGGATGACACAAAATATCACTACTCTTTTAAAGTGAAATGCTTGGTACCCCATGACGACCTAGGCTGTGTGATGGATCTCTACCCAATGAGACACCTCAATATATCCTTTTCATCAAAACCACCTGAGGAATATTGAATCATCAAACTGGACGCATCAAAAACAACCAAATTAACTTGTCTTAGGAAACGTCGATTTTAGCTGCATTTACATCAGACTTAATAGTTATCAGATGATTGAAGAGTTTCCATTTAATCAAAGTTCTATTTTTCTCTTCGAAGTTGTTTTATGTTATGGAGAAGAGATCTTTTCAATTCTTGTAAACAGAGTTTCAACAGAATATTAAACGTCTAAGCAGAAGGTTGCAACACGCCATATACAGTCAGACGTTACAACATCATCTTAGACATAGTATTAGGAGTAAACTGGAATTTCTCTAAATTTATTCTAATGTAATTGGGTAGTCTGAGAACATTTCGTTCACTGTGAGATCCTAGAAGCACATCGTTTAATTTCAGTAATAAGAAAGTACCTTGAATAAGTCACGCCAAAGTATCTTTGAAACGCTTTTTCGGTACTAAAGTCAATGAAACATCACATCCTCTGAGAGTGACACATAGACTTGTAAGTAAATCGTCCTATTCATTTCCTTGAAGTCATTGAATTGTGTTCACAAATTGTTACTATCTCATAGATCGTTTCCTCAATTATCGTACAAGTGACAACGCCTTGACACACAACATGTTTGTGACGTTAAGTTAAGTAAATGACAGTGTCAAAATTAATAAATTGAAAATTTACCACATGTCGTGTGATTACCAGCCGAACAGAATAATAGTAGCGTTATAAAGCAGATCGCTCTCTCCCTAAAATTCTCACAATACTGGTTGTCACTTAAACATCACAGATATTTTGTTGATCACACACAGAGAGACTGATCATGAGATTTATGCATGGTGAATTTCACTGAGGTCAGTGGAATGTTTATGACTTTGTTAGAAATAGAAGAACAAATCAAACGATGAGAAATTCATGTTGGTAGCGACATGTTATCTGTCATCACATGGTGAAAACACTTTCATGGTGAAAAATCATTGAGTAGATCAGGCCAGACATGCAAGGCTGTCATTGACGCCTATTCCGTATTTCTGTCAATCAACCACTTGAGACAACTTCAAAGGAAATCTTTGTCATTCTCGTCTGTCTTCTCTTCCGTGTTTTGATTTGATTCAAGTTATGGATGATTATTTTTCGGATAGTGATCTGTGTCTATATGACTATCTCATGAGGACCATAATGACTGACGATGCCAGAATTATTCTAATACATGGCATGGTGTTTTTTGTTATCGGCTCTTAAGTAATCTTGAAAACTTCATTAATTTCATCTGAGAAGATATACAATTTCAGACTTAATTGAACTTCATTACGCAATGTAGTTGGTGGGCTATGAGGCATAGATTCATTACATCACTGCGCGGAGTATGTAGTTGAATTCGGTGTCAGAGAAGTGCTTTAGTTTTCGATTGGTGAGTTGGAACTGTTTGAACCAACACGTATGTTTAGTAGTCCAATTAGTGTTCATAAAGCAAGATATCGTAGTAGACCAATATTTGACTTCAATTGCATCCCTACGTATCAGTTATCTAAGTATTTATAATCTGTGTTATGTCCTATTACAGGTCTGTAAGATTCTGAGCTAACTCATTCCTATGTAACGAAACCAAAAATGAAGAATATTCAAACAGAAATAGATGGAGAAATGACTGACTTTGAGGAAACCACTTTGTTCATTAACATCTCAATTAGAGCAATTCTTGAGGCATTTAACAATGAAATAGATATCGATCCTGTAGTCAGAAATAATATTGGGATATGTCTTGGTGAAACTATACAAGGTTTTCAGTCATGCCTTGTCTCCACTGCATTACAGTCTCACATAAAAATATGCGAACAAACTTAGGTGTCACAGTTATCCGAAATAGTATCAGAGATATGTGTGGATAGTGAGGAAGGTAATGTTGTTAGAACGCATATTCCTAGTGCAATGTTATGACTGAGATTTGTGGATGACAAAAGCACTACTGTGATGAAATCTGAACATATCGCTAATTTATTGACACATACTAACTTCCCATAATTTCGTCTACTTCGATGGTTATGTCCATCAGTCTTATTTTTAACTCCTCAATATTTTTTAATGTTTGTGGAAATATTGCTTTGAAGTGGTTTTAGTATTCTTGATACATATACGTATACAAAGCCAAGACATTAAGATGGTTTATCAGAGGAAAGTTGGAATGTTAGTGCTGCACTCGGGAGACGGAATGGCATGTGTAGGAATTTGAACAATATAAAAGGTGCAGTGATATTTCTCTTCGAAATGTCTCCTGATGCCAAAGAAATTTGGTTGTACTCTTTTACTAGTTTATTTCCGAGAAAGTAGTCGCCTGTAAAACGCTACCTTCGAGAAATGTATATGAGGCGGCGAAGAGTCGTCTGATCTAGTTTTGGTATTTAATCTTTGGTAATAACGCATGGATCAACAGTCGTTGCTATATGTTTGGCACTATAGGAAGTGGGAACGCCTATGGGTTATTCGACTGTCGCATAATACCAAGAGTGGGCATATGGTTGAATTATTCTTCTCTAGTCATCCTACCTTGCTGGTAACGGGTTTTCGTGAGGTTGTGATGGGAAGCGTAACACTGCCTGTTATACGCGGGAAATTTTTTGTTTGGAAGTTAGCCTCCCGATACTCGCCAAGGATCGGCTGAGAAGTTCAGTTGACCACTGCCTTCTTGTTAATCATAGATTCCTTTAATGAACAGTCGAATGTTAACATCTGTCAGACATCGTCGGCTGGTATCTCCAAGTAAGTTGGTCGACACCTAAGATGAACATAGTGACATTACTAATAAATATTCACTAAATAGATTTGCATAAACTTATGTTCAGGCAGACATGTGTCTTCCTGAAAGCTAAGACAGGCTTCCCATATGCAGTCTGTAATTCGAAAGTAGGGGCCTATTGGTGATCTGCCTCAGTGACAGGAAGGACTGTGACTTCTGCACTTGTGCTTAACAAGTATCGGGCTTCACTAACCACATCTGGAATAAAGAGAAGGTAGCTGTTGCCACACACTGCAATCACCGCTTAAATGTGCTAGTGTGTTAGTTTCCCATAGTCTTTGAATTTTTTCCTAAAACTGCAGAGTTATCCATGACACCTAGGTTTCTAGAAATGGGTACCGATTGCACTTCAGATTCCCAGGTGAAATTAGTTCACACATCGAACAACCACGTTAGGTGGCATATTGAAATGAATTATATCGTCGGCTGTGCGAAATTGAGGGGCTAATTGACCTAAGAAGCAGAGTTGCATAACTCTGTCGTTCCAAAGACACTAGTCGAAGCTAGTTAACTGGTCTAGTGAATTTCAGTGACAGCACATGTTCGGACGAACCGCATTCCCATTCGACTCTGAGCGAAAGTTTCAGGACGTTGCTAGTGCTTAACATCGTTTCTCTTTGAAAGTGCTGGTTGAGTATTGTTTGGACAAAGGAGCACTAGGTGAATGGAAAAGTTAATCGGCGAAATGAATACAAGCTAGGAAGTCTGGTCATGTGAAGTGAGAGGAATTTGTTTAAATACAGCTAATACAACAAATAAACGAATACACAGTGGAACGGATTCGCCGAAATAGATTCAAGATTGAGTGTTCTCCAGTCTAGATGAAGTTAGTCTAGCGGCTCACTAGTCTGGGAAATGAAGGGATGTTGGCGTTTGTGTAAAGTCCACTTTTTACAAAGACAGGCTCTTATCCTCCGAATTCTATAGCACTTATTCTGCTAAGACCAAAGACAAATCAGACACACCAAATTAATCGTCCAAATCATGAGGTATACTTGGAGATCAGAATGTTATTTCAATAATGACTGCCTAGCTAGCTAGAGATCATGCATAAGCGAACGTATGTAACACAGCAGTATGAAATGGGCGTTTTATTACGCAACTTCAGTGTGATAAGTCGACAGTGGAGTTTGGATTAAATGTTGGATGAAGAACACTGCACTCGAGTAATTTACTTCCACAGCACTATATACTTGAGTACTAAATTGCTTGTCAGAAATATCACACAGTGAGACAGTTTCTTTACTGGTCAAAGTTACAAACAGATTTATTGTTTATAATCATACCAATAGTAACCAAAAACCTTAAAAGCCCAAGTTGTTTATTTCTCATTCTTCCGCCCTATTTGTATCCACGGTAGCAGTATGTGTCAAGACGTCAGAGACAGGTATAGAATCATTCCTGTGACAGAGACTCTCAGTCAATTCTATTAATAAAACCTCATTTACCGTCCCATTGCCTGTTAGAAAGCTTTGTATTAACTATCGTCAATTGGTAAATGATGAATGACAATGAGTAAATCCTACGCCTCTAGTCCATGCGCCTATAAGGTGTCATAGCCTGTTAGGATTGTTTCCTTCCTTAGTAAGCAATATTTGTCTGTAAAATCCAGTCTTGAGTGGTGACAGTAGACATTCTTCAACAAGGGTGGGATTCAGGTTATTCATTCTAAGCAGCGAAACTATTTTTCTAATCTTTTGTTAAAACTCTTGTCATATTTTCGCATCCTGCAGTGAGTTTCTAATTACTATTACTATTCCTCTCCTCTTCATATAAATTAGTGAGGTTAATACTTGACACTGGTGTTTAAGTTAATACATTTAAGCTTGTTAAAGTCGGTAGATACAATCGAATTATGTTAGGCTGTAGTCTAAAACTTCTCTGACAGCCACCATATCCTTTCATCAAATAAGGCTGGATGCCAGCGAATTTGTTTCATCCTACTATGGTTAGTGTGTGGGTTGTCTGTTTCCACCATCAAAAAACGTTATGGTATGAGGTGGTAATTAGCTCTCGTTCAATATCAGCTGATACGTACGGTGTTCACATACTATCTTCAACAGAAAGGGACGTTGGCGGACGAATTCCTTTTCTCTTCTCGGAGATTTTTAGATGTGGAATCCATGTTTGAGCAGAATAAAGAAAATGCTACTCACGTTACTTGCAGCATGTACTGGAATTTTCAGTGAGAAACGATACCTACTCGACCACATCCGAATGATGACATGCCACTGAAACAACACTTGTCAGCAAATAAGTGACTGAAAGGAGAATTGTAGTTTACCCCAATGCAGAAGAACAACCACAAAAGGGAGTTAATCATCAGTATATTTGTTGCATAATTATTGCATAATATATTGACTGCTTCATTCTGAAATGTTTAAAGAAAAACAAGTCTAATTTAGTTATATGTTAGTTACTCCACTGAATCACTCAAATAGTTAACTCAAAATATAGAATTGTGATTGTAAGTCAGATGCCTCACCGTAGTCATTTGACATTAAAACATGTCAAATTTATGTCACAAAAACAGTATGGATGAATAAATGCTGGAGGATGTTTACCACCTTGTGGATGCAACCCACTAAATTGGGTGGACAATGCTTGATTGTTAACTACAATTATTCTAAATTAACGTCAACTTACAAGTTTAATTGTTAAAAGACGTACTGCGACTGGTTAGCAATTCAATGACATGGATTTCAATCTAGATTAAGGTTCAAGTGTTCATTCTGTAGATTTCATGAGTAACACCGACTGATCATTAGGTTCCATCTCTGTCCAAACACACGAATTATGCTTTGGGGAATTTTCGGTTTTTTTTTTAACAAGAATCTCTGGTGAAATTTCGCTTTTTCAAATTAATTCAGGAGGAGACGCATCTTTAATGTATTTGCAAAGTACACTGTTTGTACGTACAGAATAACTGGCTCCATAGGAACACGTGAACCTAAAAAGAAACCAGATTATTTTGAATAGATGGAGTAGATTTCTAAGATTGTGTTAATCTCATAAATAGGCCGAACGTAACAAGCGCACATCATCAGTGTACATTTCTGATCACGAGATATATTTCTTATTTTGGATGATCTGTTCGCGGTTTCGATTTGACATCTGAATCGTAGCCTGGTCTATTTACAATAAATACACTGGGAGTCGGAGAGAAAATAAGTTCACTTGCACATAAATGCACCTTGTAATAAGTATTTATGCCTGCAGTTTTGTGTCGGCACTTCAAATAATTGTTCATGAACCATCTTTTTGAAAGCTCATGTTTATAAGATGTCGACTTGAGGTAGGGAGAGTTTAAAATGACGATTGACATTTTAAGCCATTGCCTGACTATTGAGGTAGGAGATTTGATGTTTCACTTTAGGATGTGTGTCGCTAAGTATACATGAAAAGGCTACGCGACAGCAAACATCTGATCTAGAACAATCAATCGATTCAAGTTATTTAATCATTGAAGTGGGATAATTTTATGTGTTTTTGGATTATGAATATATGATGAATTTTTGTGTAATAAATTGATTCTGACAGTCACAGATAAATCTTTGTATTCTGATATTTCTGTGGTCCACTAAAGAAGAAGATATTTGAGGAAGAACAGATGTTGATAGGGATCAGTGGAATCGCCTGTTCCATTTCGATTTTGTGAAGCCCCCTTATTTATCCAATTAATTACAGTGATAAGTCTCGAAGCTTATCCTGAAACTAGCGAATCCCCTGCAAATTTAGATTAGGAATACCTCGTTGCTTATTAACCGGGTTAAAACAGCTAATCAAGCTGTAGATAAGAGATCAACATCACTTTGTGATGTTTTCCATCAATGTAATGTAAGATGAAAGGGTTCCAGCGTTACAATAGATACATTTTAGCCAGAGATATTATTACCGGATTATGAATTTTGTGACCAACTTTTCTGGAAACCAATATCGAGATTGCAAAATGAAGTTTTGCAAACATACGAGTTGATTCCGTCGTCTGATGATGAATTCACTAGGTTTACAACTATACTAGTCGACAGCTGTCAAACGTATTAAGGCAGCAGTTATTCTAACAAACGCCTGTTGACTGAACAACACTGAGTATCTCTGAACACGTTAACAAATAATGAAGGTATAACAATAAGCAGGGTATATGAAGAGGTGGAAGTTATGTTGATAGATAAATGCAGATCACAGGACAAAATATTTAAAAATCAAGAAATTTCAATAGTGAATACCGAAAGTTAACTGAAAAACAATCTGATGGAAGTGATGGCAAAATGAGTGATTTCTCAGACTTCCCATAACTATTTTAGATCCACTGACAGTTACGCATCATGACTGTATGGTCTTCAAAAGTCACAAATACCAAGACTCTCACTCAACCCTGTTTAAGACTTGTACAATTCCGCCTTCCATACAGTGGTAAAGTGTTTAACTGGATTCTCGCAACCATTTCACTAACAAGTGGTAAATGACAGTGTTGAAGACGTTTCTGAGTTCATTTCTCAGTCGGATGATGTGAATGTGAATGGGGAAACAAACAGTTTATATGTTGAAATAAAAACACATAAGATTAACAAAATTTTAAATTATGCAGATCGATAAGTGTGAACCAACCTTCACTCTATAAGTCTGTAATAATTAGTCATAAAGAAAGTTATTTAATCTTTAGATAATCCAATTCAAATTGTTTTAAATTTATTGGACTTCAGGATACAAAGTGTTAGCAAACGTTTAGCATAAGTTCTTCTTGGATGGAATCTCCATTTTCTACAAAGACAACTAAATGTTTCGTCATGTAATTCAAGCTTTGATCAACAGATACAATCGTAATCTCAATAAAAACCAAAAGGTTTAAATGTGTGAATGCATGTCCAACTTGTAGGAACGAACAAAAGTGCATCACAGTGTCCTGTCAGTTATCATACTGACCTCACAAGTTACTTGATCTGTAGCTTTCAGCTGATAAATCTGACATCAATCAGTCAAAAAGCAAAATATTTGGTCAGTGATACGTCATTCTTGCATTGAAGGAGTCAAAAGTCAAAATCTGAGGAATGCATACAAGCTGCTTCAAGTCTGGATTGAAGTGCTTACAAGAGAAGGCTTTCTACAGACTGGAATATACCAATATTTCTGAATCACCGTCTCATGAGCACTCACTTAAAGCAGATAGAACCGACCGGGTTTTTCAAGAGGTTGAGTACCACTGGTGTCCAATGTGTAGAAAAACACTGTCTTTAATGCAGAAACCACAAAATACCAAAAACGTGGCAAGAAGTCTACTGCTTATTAAACTGAATAATGAAGTACAAGTTGACGCAGATGCAACCTTGGGTTTTCGTTTAGATGGTGATTGATCCAACGACAACAACGCTGACAATGAAGAGAAAACTAATAGCTGTTACCTTCAACAGGTGGTCGGCTTTCCATATCCAGATGACCCAGCAGGCTCCACTGTCTGGCACTGATGTACCTGGGTGTTCTACCACGCTAGTAAGTTTCCTGAGTAGCAGCTAGACTGGAAGCAGTTACCATCATGGTGTGAGTTGTTTACACTATGTTGGAGATTTCGTACTACTGATGAATAGGAGTTTAACAGCATTGAAGTGCTTACTTTCTGTGTCCAAAAGCTAAACATACATCATTTCAGGTTTGGAGGTGGCGGGTTAAGAAAACTCAGTCCAGAAAATTGTTCATCCAAACTTACTACCAACAGAACATAGCTTGTAGTAAGATCTTCATACGCACACAGTTGGAAAAGCCAATGCAAACATGCTGTGTGCGACCTACCTTAACAAGCTCTCTCTAGGACTCTGCGATTACACAACATTATTGCTAATTCTGTTCCAGGTACCCAAAGAAGTAATCAGCTGCTCCTATGTAGGAAGTAATAACCGTACACACACCTGTATATGAACACAGTGAGTTCCTGATTATTCTGATTTCGTTTGAGTGTAATGTTCTGAAAATTAGAATTCAGGTGTAATGCAAAACAGGAGAAACGTTATTGTTTACAGAATCAACAATCAATTCTTACACTTTTAATCCTGTGTTCCATCTAACAAAAACAAAAGTAAATCACATCATAATTTGGTATATATAATCACCTTTTCGGGGTTATGCTAAAGAAGCCAACATAAGACTAGTATCTGGTCACTTTCACAGAAAATTAAGGTTCCTTCAGAACTGATTTTTATTGTGTTAGTGAAGAAACATTATTTCAGTGTAGTTCAAATATATCGGTACTATTTAGGGAGGATAAAAGTGTATTTTTGCTCACTCAGCCGACATAATAATGTACGTATATCAATCAACATAACAGAAGCTACGAGAGAGTGGGAGAGTGAAATAGCATTTATTTGCAGTGAATCAATTCACGATTGTCCTCCCCTTTTTTTATATAATCCAATTACCCGATGAATTTCTGTCAAATAAATTCACCCCTGCAATTGCATGCTAGTCCTAGTCTTCTGATGTTTTCGTGTCTTTGTGAACGATCAAGTATTTGGTGGGGTGAGGGGGTGGGTTTGATGTTAGTTGTATTCGGAAAGCAGTTGTGGCGTCCGTCGCGTTCAGCATCGTTTGACCCATGCATTTATCCACTTGGTCACATCATTCATATACCATATGGGACAATGTCGCCACCATCACTGAGAAGTTGTCGCCGACTGAGGGTTCATGATACCAGCTGACTATCTAAATTGCGATTGTCAACGACAGTCCAGGACACCTCATTACTGGTCATCCATTTGATGCATACGTGAATGAATGAATTCATTTGTTTTCCCTTTCTTCAATTTATGCATGTCATCACAGTGCCTAATTTTCTATTCAAGTCAATAACTTGCGCATTGAATAGGGAAGTAGAGGAACGAATATGAGTCATCTTCCATACATTAAGAAATATGAAGTATCTTGCTGAAGAAAAGATCAGTAAGTTTTGTCAGAAACAGTATGACATCTAGAGTCTAACCCTGATCGATTACATTCTGAAATGAAATTGGAGACCCTTCCGTTTATTTACCTTAAAGTCAACTAATCTTAAAACCAGCTGAAACATGCTGAAAGCATTCTGAACAAATCTTAATCTTAGGGTCAAATAAGAATTTATTATACTGAGATTAGCGAACTATGAAACCTGAAATTATTAGCTTATCATTTGGTGGTAAATAATATTTGTGGATTATGCATTTTCGCATGGAAAATTATTCGTTCTCATCGGCACGGAGATTTCTGTGTTCTGCCCTAATTTTATTTTTATTCTGTGAAGATAAGAGTAACTAAGAACTAGTTTTGGTGATTGCTCTTCAGATGATATACACACTGCTTTACTAAATCGAACCTCAGCTGTGACATGATTATGAGTGCTGGTCATATCAATCTACGTTAAATTCTGTTGTCATAATTAAACCCAGACAGCAGTAGCCTTGTTTTTGATAACACGTCTAGTCTGCTTTACATCATTGAGGTTATTTTGTTTACTTGGGGTTCTAGTGGGAAGCTGCGATAATCAGGATCAAGCAGGTCAAAGGTGAGGGCAGTTATTTATCGAAGAAGACATGGGTGATTGATTGCTCTATGTTTTGAATTGGCAGAAGCTATAACCGATGGCTTCCAGTGGCTTTATGGTCTACGAAGTCGCCAGCCTTGTAACCGGAAGGTCCTGGGTGTGCACTGCAGAGAGTCCTGCACGAGAGCCATACAGCTGTCGAGGAATCCCGCGTTTTCCAATGCTTGTCTAACCGATGTCACCTCATGGTGAAATCATTCGAATAACTCTTTGTTTCTTATTGTTTAGTTTCATGTTCTGTATATGCTTAGTGATCTGGTGTGTTGCATTTCTCTCGCTTCACTTATCAAACTAGTTAAATGACAAGAAATAGGATGTAATTGTACACTATTTACAAAATAAACCATATTTCAGCAGTTATAACAACTTACAAATGTCTTAAATGTTGATTTCTACAATCGAAATGAAAATAGTTTCACATAAACAGTCTTATTTCGCTTTTATAATTGGTCAGTCAATTGTTTAGCAATAATACGATAAATATTGATGAGTATTTTACAGAAGATACAATCAGTTCACAAGGGTGTAAACCATAAGAGACTAGATGAGAATGTACTGGTCATTGGATTATCTTCAGGCGGCTAAATAGTCAGTGGACTGATTTGTGGTTGAGAAGCAGTATGTTCGATCCCCAATCGAGTCGTTTGTGCACACTGATAAAGAGTTGCAGAATGGAAGAAACATCTGTTAGTAGACACAGTTATCTATAAGTAACACATTACAGAAGTAACAGCAGCAGAATATGTTTGTTAGTTAGACTGTGAATTTGAACAAACTGACATTTGCATACTATTTCTGCCATTCGCATAATATGGAAGTAATATAACATGTACCGGAGATATGTTTCCATCTAACAGTGAATCGTCATGAATATCTCCTCTTGTCAACATTTTCTTTGACGAAATATGTTTTACAGAAGCCTAAGATATGAGCAAGGAGGATAGCTTCTTAAAAGAAAGCTGAGGATTACATTTTTTGTGTATAACTGTAGACTGGTTCAGTTATAGAATGTTCGTCAGTTTGATTCTCTTCACTCATCTTCTTGTCTACCTCTGTGTGCTATTTAGAACGTGGCAACTCGAACTGCTGCACTTCGGTGCCAAGTTCTATGTTGAATCCAGACAGACAGACAGATGTTCGTCAGTCACTTATATGGTCAGGTGTCCATGCTCTGCTGATGGACTCTTAAATTTCGACTAGCCGGTATTAGGTCAACAATGAATAAAGGTTCCACATAGGACTGGATACACCATCACAACCTAAGCTTCTATAGGTTCAACTCTGAAAGTAGGAAATGAAGTGCATGAAATGGGAAAGTGCATGAAAACAGAGCAAAAGGATACAGTACTGTTTGTCTTTAAATTTCTGCATTCTCAAATATTTACTGCGCATATCAAGACTTTGTAAAGCAGCAGCTTCTGTTTCTCCTTCTTCAAAGGGAATCAGTGACCAGATTGGATAAGACACACTTGAGAGGAAGTATTGAAATTACTAGTTTGTGCATACTGGATCAACCTTTGCCTTCGAGTGAATATGTACTCGCATATTTTATTATTCCTGATATCTGTAGTATACTTTCTGGAATTTCTTATATTAATTTGATTGAATTTGATGTTGTGTATCCATACCGAAAATTTAGTGATTCGTCTTTTATGAATTCAGAACCATACATTATGTATCAGGTATATTTAATTAATGCGTATATCGTTGTATTCCTGTTTCCACCATGCCTTCCCCTATTGGTATACATACATCGTTAGTTGACGGGGAAGATGGAGAGACACAAGGCTACATAATTCCACGTTACTGTAGATTAACGTCTTCTGCCTTATAGTTCCATCAGGCCGATGATATAGTTCGCGCTGACTGAGAGACTTTTTACGGAGACGACCGATTTCGTATACATATATTCTCTGTGTAACCTATGGAATTAGGTACAGAAGTTTGGCATTTAAAGAAATCCCTCACTGTCAGTCAAATGATTTTAAAAATGTACATCAAATACGTAGTCATAAAGTCTAATGAACTTATCAAAAGATACTTACAATTTCATCAACTTTTTATATCTATTCAGAGTAGACCAGTGAGATATGACGATTACAACTTTGTGAATGTTTCTCCAAATGAAATTTAAGTAAGCCAAAGTTGAATAACTAAGAATTTCTCCTAATTTATCTTTAGTTTATCCGTACGATACGTCGATAAATGTCACAGTTTAAAGTATTTTATACTTGGCGCTGTAGACTACTGACTGATTGTTATGAGTTGCTGGATACCATTCTGACAGACCATTAGTAATTGCTAGCAGGACAGAAGTGAATTAAGAACCTCACGGGATTCTCGCTCGTTCATCAGTGGTCCTCCTCTTTTAGGTTATCTGAGAGAGACTAATCAATTATTACCGTCTGAATTCTGATTGGCCACATGGGTGAACAGGCAACACATTGAATCAGATTAGTGATTTACAAATCGATTTGTGACTTGCGATTAGCACACATGGAAGTGAAATTTTACTACAGTTTCCTTCACGAACTGAAATTGTTTAGATCACATTATACTGCATGTTTGATGCCATAAATTGGAAATAAAGGGAACAAGCATAATTGCGGGTGTGTGTCGTATACTACTTTACTGACTGTGATGAGTAGTTGCGCGAAGTATAATTTCGTTTCGAATAAAAACTGTGATCAAATTTCACATCAAACTTTGTAAGTAGTGAAATGGTTAATGAATTTGTGAATTGTGAATTTGATTAAGCTCTCTCTGTCTCACTACTTGATTGAAGAAAACACACAACATCATCTTACATTCTAACGAGGCAGGCGCATCTAGAATAAAGAAAACGGGAAGAGGCGAATAGAAAAAATAGTGACCAATGATTATTCGGCATCATCAGACACCGGAAAAAACACTTAGGATAACTAAAATACGTATACAGTGTACAGATTTATCATAATAGTGAAGATTTGTAGCTCAGCTGGATGATTTCGATGTATTTGTGTTCTCTGAGCTGGATGGTTCATTGCCCTACTAGACAACATCTTCAGGGCATACTTCACCTTGACTGTAAACTGAAGATGTTGCCTAGTCGGGCGATGCAACCTTCGCAAATGAACCATCCAGGCCAGAGAACAGAAATACACCAAAATCAGGGGAGATCTATTGGCTAGATCAGTAGGGATGGCACCGAAGTCAAGAAAATCTCATCGCATTGTTTGCTGAATTTCACAAAATATTTTTGATATCTGCAAGTTGGTAGATATGAGCAGCATTTCTGACATTCTTCACATGAGCAGAGAATATCAGAGGGTTTTGAAAGTATTTGATACTGTTTTTAAATAGGAAAATGTTAGAAGAACATTTACTGAACTATTGAAAATCGAATAAAGTTGATCATGTTTGTCTCACTGCGAGACAACACATTTGTTTTACTCAGAATACCCATGAGTAACTTAAGTGAGAGTAGTAGACTTTGTAGAATCTAATGTCGAATGATTTGCAGTTTCTGCAAGTTCGTGCTATGATACAATTTCCATTTACTCTAGTTCTCTTCACAGTGATTTCCGAAAATTTCACCAAGTTATAACTTCTCCCCAGGACTTTAGGATTTCGAAGTCAAAGTCAATAAAAATATTGAATAGTAGTGGATTCAGTTTGCAAAAGTGTTCTTCTCGAAACCCTACAGATATAGATTTGGTCACTGCATCATAATTTTAGTGTTCATTATGAAGTTGAGACGAGAAAGATGTTAAGTATCTATCAATAATTATTGGTAATGATATCAGATACCAATGATATCAGCGATGAAATCAGACGATGGAAGTGGCTTAGATGAAAAAGGCAATACAACAAATCACTATCCGTTCATATTGTAAAAAATACAATATTCCAATAGAAAATAAATACATAAAATATCCCAATCTAAGAATTAACAGCTTTAGATCACTTCTCCAAGGAAAGCACAAAGAAACACGCCTTAACATATATATATATAGGATATCTCAGAAATCACTACAAAACTCTTCAAACCTTTAGGAATTGACGTCGTACACAAACCAACAAAGTAACTTCACTCAGTTCTATGTCAACCAAAAGACTCAACAGCGGAAGAAGATAAAACCAACATCATCTACAAAATAAATTGTAACAACTGCCAAAGTGGACATCCCCTTCGTCTTCGTATCCACAAACATAAGCTAGCCGTCAAAAGACATGATATCCACTCCCTCATATCACTACTATATACAGGCAACCACGGACATCATTTCGACTAGGACAACGTTCAAATATTAGACAGAAGAAACAACAAGAATGCTACAGGATTTTTAGAAGCTTGGCATTCCAGTGAATCATCAATCAATAGACACATCGAGATAGACAAAATTTATCAACCGATAAGAAAGAAACTTCACACACAAAGGGTCAAAGTTGAAGTCAAAAAAACAATCAGTTCCAATACAAGTAGCTGCCTAGATGGTGTGAAAACACACAAAAACAACTAATCACGTCCAAAGTCACCAGGAGAGATGATTAATAAACCCATGGAGAAATCTAAAAGCTCACTTCAAATTAAAGTATGCGCTGAAGATGTTGCCAATTAGGTTGATGAAAGCTTCGCAAATTAACTTTTCAGCTCAGAGAACACAACCACATCGAAATCATCCACCTGAGCTACAAATCTCTATCATATTTAAATTATCTCCCTACTTCATCTAGTTCTCAGACCGAAATCAATTTGGAAGTACATATACTCATTGACAGAATAGTTAGAATAATGATCAATCCATCATCGAGTTGTGAAATTTAATACACAGATAAATTTAGATAAATTTTGGAAGGACGACAATTACGGAATGTTTATGTGATAAAATAGATTATTCATTTCGACTATTCGTTCAATCGGAAAATTAAAAAAATACGGATTGAGAACATACCGAGTTCTGGCACATATTTGGCTGCAGTAGAAATAATGATTCGTATATTATGTTTGTAGAACAAACGGTCTTGTTAATTTCACCTAGGTTATACAGTATTCTGATACGTCTGATCTAATGAGAGACATACACAGGTTAACGCACGTCAACAGCAAGTAACAAGCCTAACACAGTAGAATGGATTATTTATGAGACCTTCCTCTGATTTCGATATCTGGAGGAGTTGAACACCAACGTGGGGTGTGGTGGTAGTTACCGGACAGGTATCGATTGTGGTTTTGTAGAAACAATTCTTTCCATTTATTACTTGAATTTCTTCTATTCATTTCTAAAGTGAGTAATATTACCATCAATAATTTATTGCGTTCAAACCTGTTGTTAGGATATACTCTGTTTTTATTCCTGAGACAAGTGTATCTTGAGTTCTGTGTAGAACAATGAATGTTTCTATAAAGTTATTTTGGACACGTATCCTCTCCTATTTGAGACTCATCAGCTTGATATACCCGCAGCCACAGTGAGTGATGTGGATCCCGGTGATACGTGGAACCTGCACTTATGGTTTGAAACGCCAAGGTGCTTCTTATCTATTGGGCAGCGAGAACCACCTTTTGTGGAGTGATTATCGGTTATTATCCACTTTAAGGTTAATCCGAATCCCTCATTGGTAGTTTATGTTGGACCGAAATGTTCGACGTCTGTTGGCGTGCTGGCACTTAGTGAAGATGCTTCAATGATGTCTTAGGATTATGGTCAAGTTGTTTTGGTTGATGGATTTCACTACTATTCACCAAAAAATCTTAGTCGTTATGCGTCGTCGAAGTGTATGAGTCATACACACGCATTTAACTGATATTAGGGTTGATGATCTGGATCCTCTTCCTTATGCCTAAAGCGGCAAATTTCCATGTTGTTTTCAAACTCGTGAATGTCTGTCTTGCTTTTCCAGTCGCTACTGGCTCTCACATATTAATCCGTGATGCCACCTGTAGTAGTTGAAACGTTGCTGCCTAGATGAGTAAAAGATTACACCTGCTGATCTTAAGTGATGCTAATCAGTGCTAGTTAGACATCTTTATCACCTCGGTCTCTTCTGTGTTCACTTGAAAACCTGACTTCGCTGCTTACCTCTTCTCCAGACATTTTGGTTTTCGCCTGTAAGATTTTTGGTTGATGAAACGTAAAACATACTTCTTCCATTTACTCATCACTACGCACAGCCACTTCTTCGCCTTTAATATCGTATAGTTTCATTCATTAGAATCAGATAATAAAAGCTGGATAAAATGTAAGAATCAAAGTAACTGGTGATATGCTTATCACTTACTCAGGGTTCTGTGCCTCCAGCTCAGCTGTTGGGCTATAAATATATAAAACAAAAACCGATTAGATGACGAAGTGTATGCTGAACATTGCTCCTTAAATGTGTTTATCTCATTCAAATTGAAGCATCAGTGTCAACAGCTAAGCAAGTCAGTTAGATGTTTGAGTCTCGTATGGAGAAAGTTAAAATTTACGCACCAAAGTTGCACGACCTCATCAATGATCCCGGAGAGAACCAATATAAGGCTGAGAAGTAAATTCGGTCATCTAACCTTAAGCCTAATCTCTGCTCAACATAACTAAAATCCATCTATTACTCGAACGCTTATCCTAACTTATCTCCAACCCATTACTAAACTACTTTCAAACAACGACATAATCTCTGCAATCAGGCTGAGTTAACTCTATGATTAACTTAGTCTAGTGGTAGCCAGCTACCCCTTTTTGCACGAGAACAATTCATCTTGTGTTTTCTTCATGAACATAGTGATATTCACCTGGTTCCACTAACGTTTCAGATGAGCATTTCATGGTCATTGATGCATTAGTAGTCCGTTAGGGCCTAAAGTTAACATTGATCCTAAAATGTTCAATTCATCATAAAGATTGGAATCAATCAATTTTTTTCACTTACAACAATTTCTGAAGTGTTTGGCTAATTTTGTTTGCATTTTCAGCAAAATAGAAAGGATAAGATTTACAAATTACCAGTGAGTAATAAAAAGAATCTCAGAATTTCAGTTATCAATGTATATATGCATAGGGAAATTCCCTCGCACCTGTAGAACTTGAGAACATGCAAGACAACATGTCTTAAAGTGGTTTCCATATGGAGAAATTAGATGGATCAGTGTGATTCGACGACAGTTGATTGGTATAACGTCCGCGAACCTTAAACGCGATCAACGTTTCGATCTGCTTTCAACAACCTCCTACACCGCCTGCATAGGAAATTTGCAAAGTTATGCCTGAGGCTAATAACCAGACTGATTGTGTAAATACAGCACACACGTTAAGGACACCTGAAAGCTTGAATCCACAAATACGCACTGAAATTGCTCACTTCTAGAGCAGTTTGTTCTCATGCATCATTCTGCATTAGTAAAAGGATCTTTCGAAATGATACATAAAGTAAGACAAAGACATTGGGAGGATTTACGGCGGCATCTTTTGTTCACACAGGGATAACGCTAAACTCTACATATGAAAACGTCTTTTTCAATGCTTGTTTACTACAACAGTCTTGAATCTTTCATTTCCATCCCTTTCCATGAGGTGACCAGCGTTTACCTTAATACATGTGAAATGAGGTATGGGTATTGTCAGTAATCCTCTTGAAATGATGTTCTAAGTTTAGAGCGCTTTGTAGACATTTTTCTAATATGGACATTGCTAATTGAAACAGTGTGTGCTGATTTGAAGTTTCAATAACAGAACTATCATTCAAGCGGAAATAAGTATGTTCAGCTGATGAAGGCACAAAGCAGAACGGAGGCCAGATCATTTATTCCGTCAGTCCAGTAATACTTGCTTCGTTTGCATTTCTCGAAGATTGTATTACAGCTGAATAACCCAACTTCATGTGGAAATATTATAAGATCAGGCTTTTGATTAATACTAGAGTGTTTGGAGTAATTGCAAAGTTAGAATTCTTGTAATCTTCAAACAGAAGGTAAATTTATATTCACTTACAGGTTTCTGAGATAATTGATACTAAAGTGGAAAAATGATGTAGTTTATGTATTTAATGTATGTATTTAACAGTCTGTTTATTCAACTGAATGATTTGTGTGTACATATTTGGTACTATACTTCACTTTTTAGATTTACTAATTATCGTCAGTATTCCCTTTACGACTTCAACAGTGCATCTCTATTTCATCCTTATCTCTGAAGTCCTCCTAATCTTGCTTCATGATTGTCCACAGATTCTCATCTTCTCATATGACCTCCTCCAAGTTACCTTCAGACAATCAACTTGTTCCTTCAAATTCGTGTTCAGCTTGTGGGTTCGATTGGTGATGTCAGTCAACTTTCCTTAATGTGTGTTCGATCCATTTGCATTTTCTTCGCAAATGTTTTGGGCAACAAATTTCTGGTTAGTTTGTTGCCGGAGTTATTCGATGCCTACTCTTCCTGGCCATCTGATCCTTAGGATGGGGCGAAGGCGGCTGACTGTAAAATTTTGAAGCCTGTTGAATGGTCTTTTTTCAGCACGCCAAATCTCCGAACTGTATAGAAGCACTGCTCTCACATTATTGTTAAAAATCCGATGCGCTTTCTTGGTGTCAATTACTGTAGATTCCTAAACTGATTTCATATTAAAGGACGTCTGTCGTGCTTTTTCGGTGTTGCTTTTGACACGCTCATGCCTGTTACCTCTAGTACCTCCCCTGAAATTTCTCTCGTTGATAGTGACTGGTGTCCACTAATGTTAGTTCATTACCTTCATCGTCTCTGCATTTTCCCATGACCATCTGAAGTTGAATCTTCGCGGCTTCGTCCACCAGGTCATTGATTCTCGTCTGTATATCGACGACTTTGCGTGACATTTGAAATAGATCGTTCACAAAATTCGCATCTTCTACAGTCTCCTTGTCAGTTCAATTTGTTTCAGTCTCGCCGCTACTGACGGTCTTTCTCACTATCCCCTTCACCAAAATCCAGCATACACTCAGTGATTGTAATCAGCTGTCTGTTACTCCTGTATTCATTTGAATGTCTTCGCTGATTTTACCAGCGGGAATCACTTGACATGTGGAACAGTTATGCAGCCAAAATGCTCTATCTTTTGATGCGTAGATTTGTAATTTGATCAGCCCATGACTGGCTTTCACTGAATCTAGCTTGTTTCGCATAGCAAGGGCTCGCATCTATTACATCTTTTAGTCTCTGAAAGATGGCATGAGTTAACATTTTCCTGGCATGAACAGGTGTAGGATTTCGTTTCATTGTTTGTAAAGACATGAGTCACACTTCGTTATTAGTTTGACAAGGTAACATTTCTTCTAATCAGTAAATGCTATTCCTTCCTTCCAAATCTTTTGAACTGACGAGGTGCACATATCCGGTGAGGTCTCTGGATTCGTTTTCAGTGCTTCTGGAGGAACTGTGTCGTGTCCCAAATGTCGGTGAACATCAGTTCTTAATACCATAAAGCTAGTAAACTCTCTGTCGTGGATGATAGTTCTGGACGAGCTGTAGGTGAAAACCGGTTCAACCCATTGTAATAAAGTTCCCTTTTTGATCTTCCGTAGGTCTCACCTATGACTCTCACACGATACCGACATGCTTATGTGATAGTTAACATGAAACTGGTGCATCCAAATCATTCAAGAAAATCAGAATTCGGAGAAGTTTCAGTTTACCATGTATCTCTGAAGCAGCTGACAATAAACGGCTGAAACCGAGGTTATGAGTGCAGAAATCAACCATTGCTAACATTGTTTTACCACAGTGAATACACTTTATGTTATTTAATTCTGTTATTTTCCGTTAATTTTATTTCAAAACCATTTTACATAAAACTCTTAGAAATAAGGATCAAAAATATCATCGAAAAAATTGATAGCATATACACTGACGTACATTTGGGTGCCCTCTTTCCTGAGAAGATAAAAATAAAGCTGGAATATGTTATGATCCGTCGAATAAAATATCCAAACAAATGAACGCAAATTCAATGCATTTATTGACATTATTGATTTGATCGATGACTTTACCTCTTATTCATTTGGAACAGAACTGGTCCCTGTTTACTCACAAGTGTAGTGATGGAGAAATGCGCTGATGTAGCAGATAATTTCATCTTATGTTTCTGAACATCACTTTGAGCAAGATGCTGTAGGGAAGTGTAGCACCCTGTTTGGAATCACAGTCTGAGTGTCACAGCATGCAATATAATAACCATTACAAATGTCAATAAAGCACACAATTTTACGTTAACTGAAAGCACCTTGTTACTGAACGTCGGTGGTTCAATGTCACAATGTTCGCCAGCCTCGTAGTTGATTTGGCCTTAAATTCCCAGTCAATGGACTCCACTACTATTGCTTTATTTACTGGCCGTTGGTGAAACTGAAAAGAAGGGGGAGGTTCGACGTGAGGAATTTGAGACTTAAAGCTTTAAGCTCTTCGTTTCACTCAGAAATTGAAGAATAAAAAAACAAGAGTAGAATTTCTGCACTAGCTATCTTTTACCGATAGTTAGCTTGAAAAGCATTTGATTTATTTTTCCTACAAGTATACTAATCACAACTGAAATCTAATTATGACCGAGAAATAATTGGGATTTAGGCAGAATTTTGTTGCGGAAAATTTGAGGTCGAATACAATATGAAAATGCAAATGGAACAAAAATGACTGTTATCTATTCCAAAATCCTCAGGAAATTTCGGTCCCACATCAGACCATAACATCTAAATCACTCACTATATTAGACGACTACTGCTCACTTGTGGTACTTTTTGTATGTCACACGCTTTCTTTGAGCTGAGATGTCGGTGGCTGCAACGTGTTCAAACTTATTAGTGAATTCTATATTTTTTTTCCAATCCATCTGATGCATATGCAATTAGCGTCGTTGTCAACTGTTTTGACTGTAGTTTAAGACAGTAAAACCCATTTGGTCAACAGCCCATCGTCTTATCTTGTTTCCTATGTAGTTAGTTTTCTTACTGTCTCTGCTGAAATAAGCTATTGGGATAATTTTCGTGACCTGATTAGCTTCTCACGGCACTCAGTCTACTAGGTTGTACTATATGTTATGTCAGTAGTATAGTGTTATTTGATTTCGAAAAGAGGGAAGAAATTTAAGCCATGTGGAATGGATAAACTTACGGCTGATATTTCAGTCGGCTGTGCCGGAAAGAGGAAGATATCGATGTCGTATGGTGAATTAATTTTTATTTACACAAAGGCAGTCAGGGAATGCAGAGAGAGAGAGAGAAGAATCGCCTTTTCACGGGTGAATGGAACATACTTTGATAATACACCTAATAAATCTGGTTTAGCTTGTAGAATTAATTCTACGCCTTAAGTTATTTCGAAAATTAATATATCTGTTGAGCTCTGTCATTTTAAGGATATTGAGATAAATGTGATACCTGAATGTATGTAAACAGCTCTGAAGATGAAATACACAATAAATATTTCCCTGTCATATGTGAAAATCATCTCTGAAATCACTGCAGGATCATTGGAATCGGTTGGATTAGATCTCCCCTATAACCAATAAAATGAACCGTATCTACGCAGTAGCAACTAGAAGATCCAACTGCAAAAGAAGACGAGATTGACATCAGCTAGAAGGTAAATAACTAGAACTGTTGAAATTGACACACACACATACATACCTACATTGGACAACTTTCAGTAGTCTATTTGAATGCACTTCTGCTACTCTGTGTTAACAACCTACTGTTGTTTAAGATGCACCAATATGTAGGAATTTCTGGTGTAATAAACAAGCGAGAGAATATGTCATCTGTGAACGGAGTACTAGTTACCTTATGTTTCCAATTTGAGGTAAAGTCTGCTACAAATGAGATATTCCTAAAGTCACCAACTTTGAATTCAGCACTCCAACATATTTCCTTTTAGAGAATTCGGGAAGTAGTTAATGAGGCGTAATCAGACATTTCAGATAGATTTGATACCTGTTAATTAGAGGTTCGTAGAGAACTTGGCATCAAGCAGGTTTAAGTCCGGATTCTCTTGTTCCAACTCTTCTGCTTTCTCTTCATCAATGTTATGACTGTTTTCTTTTTCCATTCTGTATCTGTGGATCTCCATCTTTGTCCGTCACCTTATTTACTTGAGCACTACACACTATGCATCCAATATCAGAGATACATCGCTAATGCACTTTCAAACAGCATAAATCACACCACTGTGCCACTTAACTTTGTCTTGCAGCAACGCCAAGTGAATGAATCATTAGAATCTAAGGGCGGGTGTTTCATCCAAGTCTAAAGATCTTTACGAATGAGTAGCACTTTGGAGTGTCTTAGTACGACAAATTAGTTTTAAATCCAGAGCTGCTCAGTGCTGTCTCAAATGCCGATAGAAGGGACGATGACGTCAATGTCGGTTTGGACCAAGAAACTGAAACAGGCGATCATTAATCTGAAATCAGAGTGGAAATCAGCAGCATATAGCAGAACGAACAAGAGTGAAATGCTAACTTCCAAAGGAAATTCAGCCCTTCTCTATGATTAACAGGGGTGGCTCTCACGTAATTGTATTTATCTGGAAAAAGCTACTGAAAACTTTCATCAACGTCCACTATCTCTGGATTCTGACGATCAGATGTCCGAAATGCAGCGGAGACCTGGTGAAGTATTTGCTGCCCAAAAATTATTCAGAGGGAGATAAAGGTGGAGTCTATATACACTGAAAAGTGGTTCCAGAGACCAGACCCTGGAGCGGTACTAAAATCGGAATCAACGGTTGAGCGTGTGTCAGAGAGTGGTTTGAAGAATATCATGTGAAGAAGAAATGAATGCATGCGAGACAGTTGTGAAGCCAGTTGGAAGTGACTGTAGAGAACCGAGGAGAATTAAGTTCTACTGCTGAATCTCTATGGCCACCAACTATGAACTCCGAAAACTAATAACAGTGATGATAAGACAATTAACTATTAATTATCCCCTGACCGATTTGAATTCATGGTGAGATCAACCTCATGAATATCTACACCATTTTATTAAACTTACAATGATCGTGTTCGGTTTTTGCTAAAGAATCAGAAATTAAAACGAAAAAACGCACAACTTCACTATTAAACCCAATAATATCTCAAAATGTTTTAAAGCAAACCCTGTTGTATTTTCCATAACTTTTTATCTTAGAGAATACAAAATAGTTGACTATGAGTGTCTGTTGGATATAAAAAAGATTTCGACAATACTGAAATCATTCAGAAAAATCGCGAAAGTCACAATCAACGTTTCATCTTAGAGGTACTTCATTCTGACTGAATTCCGAATCATTTGAATGGGAATGACGGATTAGAACACAATTTGAATTAGTTGTAATACCGCTTCCCCTGGGGCATGAAGTGAGAGAATCAACACATATATAATAGGAAATTTCATTATATGCTTCAAGGGGTATTCAATCTGGTCCAGATGTGAACACATGCTGTATGAATATTTTCATACTTCTATCAAATCCAACATCCGATATATGGTTTGTTAACTTCATCACTTCCCATCCACTTGTCGAAGTAGAAATTCACCCTAAGCTGAAAACACATGATTAGGCTACTCATAATCTTAGCTGAGATTTTGTAAATTCTGGTTTAACATTACTTTGATAAAAGTATTATCAGAAGTTTAAGTAACAAAGTATCTGTAAAAATGTGAGACGCTTTTGTCTATTGAAACTGATGAGTTATTTTCACTTACATATTTTCTATATGTATGTCACTGAAATGAAATAGTAAACGGCTTAGTAAATACAGATTGAAGTGGACGTGAAGGTGTATCAGCAAGTCACGGAGGTATTGGGCAGCAGATTTCAGCATTTGTCAAATGGATGTGCAGTTGTGACAAAATACACATACGATACATTGAAACTTCCGCTTGCACCAGTACTGCGTATTCTCCTTCTTTTATCTCCTCTTCTTCCTCTACTCATTGTTGAACAAGGATGTTTTATTTCTCCTCTTCTCAAGTTATTTCCATTACGCCGCTTTGAAGATCCTTCTACACAAAATATGCTACTTGAATATTCATGTCAAAAGCCCACATCGTGATTTGGTACCTCCACAAAATATTGATTAAACTTTCTATTGTTCTCTTATTCAAGACTTGAATAAACTACCAACTACTAGTGGAAAGTGGGCAAAGTAGATGTTCGAGGGAAGTTTTAATTTTCGTCTAATTTCCGTAAGAATAAGAAAATAGATGTCGGTTCTAATCACTGGGGAGATTTCAGTTCTTTTAAGGTCACAGATACCGTTTTGTGACGTGGACGAGACCAAGGGTTCAGGAGTGTTTACCGATTACCTTCAACCACTTAAAATATTGAGTGGTGACTTCTAACTTACGACAACTACATGTAAAATGTACAAAGTGAACTAACTATTGAGTTGTTAATGGTATTCAACACTAATATGATGTCTTCATTTAAGTAAGAAGATTGATATTAATGATCAGGAGTTCAGATGTGCAACTAGTGGCTTTTTACGTTGTCTATTAACGATCCGCTATTTTCAGTTTTTGCGCGTTTCTTTAACGACTACTGTCTTTATTAAAGTGAAAGTCACTCACTATATATGTTGACCAGTTAGTCAAATTAAGTTTCTCTTTGATTGCATTCAGAGTCAACTGTTCAAAGTGCTTGAGAATGTAATGAATGTATGACATTATTTTACAGTTTTTATAGGAAAGGTAGCTTAATAAGAACTTAACTCGCGAGTCTTCACCTTTCACAAAATTCTGTAAGATCATATTCCTAATGTGTCCACTTAACTTAGTGGCATAAAAGTGATATGCAACGTAATTATGCATCAAAGTGTTAAACGGGGAAGTTGATTTTATCTAGATACTGTATTCATTGACAGAAATTAACAAGATATATCCACAAACTTGTAAAGTTATTGCTGCTATCAAGAAGGTCAATTATCCAGGAAGCACCGATTCAACCACAGACAGAACAGATGAAGATGTGATTAATCTGAAATCAGTCTGAAAATCGTCAACAGTAGAAAGGGGGAAATTTTGATTTTCAACACTAATCTTAAGTCACTTAACGCCTCTACATAGGCCACTAACTTGACTAGTGCGTCACGGATAGCATTTCTAACAGGCTACTGCATGATTTTATCAAGAGCCGCCTACTTCGCTGGTTTCAATTCAAAGATCAAATAGCCAAACAGAGATAATTAGCAACTAGAAACTCTAGGAACAAATTATTCAAGAGAGCATTGCTCAGTGAGGATGTACGAGAAAACAGAGATGTGTATTGTACACGATGACGAGACCATCAAATGACATTGCATACCAAGCCGTTGCTCGAATGGAACCCAAGTAGAAAGTGAAAGATAAGCTGCGGATTGGTGCGAGGGTCATATGTAGGAGATCATACGAAAAAGAGATGAGAGACTATGGGCAGTTATGGGGCTAGCTGAAGAAGAAAGAAGAAAATTGAAGAAAGTGTAGATATGCCCACTTGTAGATGTAGCCTCTTGTTCACCTCGGAACTCAGGGGAAAAATTGTAATCACAATAATAAGAAGGTCCATTGTGATCAGAATTATTTGAAAGTTATACCTCTGTGGTTCCCTGGTAGAATATTCAACAAACACACACGTTGTCAGTGATCTGACTCCTGGCTGACACACCTCTAAACCCCACCTAACAGGTAGTAGAACCCGTAAAGACAGGAGGTAGGATGCGAGATCAGCGATCGTACGCCGTTAAAGAAAACGGGATCTCTATTGAAGCTTCAGAGCTCATGATTGAAGCCTTATGTTCCACTAGTAAGACAAATGATATCCATCCAGTTGCGTGAATAACTCAAGTAGATTAAAGTCTTCTAGAAAACATGACTCGCCCTAAGAGAGGTAATACATTTTGTTGGTCGACTGTGGAAGTCTAACGTCTAATATATGGATAGTGGTCATTTGTATACAAAAAACTTTAACTTACAGAACTTTTACCATCCCAAATCTGTATTAGAATGAAAACAGAAGAAATAAAAGTACTTCGTCGACAAAATATGTTGCAGAATTTTTTATTTGTATTCTCCTTCTTCATTTATGTTTCAGTTTTGTGTATGTGAACTACCTTCGGCAAGACGACTGTATTGAGAGGAGATTCCAACAAAAATTATGCCACAGTGGAATGTACAAATTTCGGTGTAAAATTTAATCATGATCTCTGTGAGAAATTTAGAAATGGTGGAATACATAGACGCCAAGTCAATGAACTCAAATACTAGAATTACAGTTGAAAGTCACTAGTATCAAATGGTAACTCTCATTAGAGAGATTGAAGTGATGACAACACTTGATGCTAAATTGGTCGTTTTCAGCCAAGCCCATCAGCTGTATCGTCTGACGTATTCACCTCAAAAACCTTGGATAAGCGCCAACCAACTGAATTCTGATTGTCTCTTGATAAGAACTAGTTACATATAGCTAAGGTCGACTGACAACGAAGTTGGCGACGAAGATGTTGTCCAGAAAGACAATCAAATCATTTCTCAGTTAAACGTTGCAGCTCAGAGAACATAGTTACACTGATATGAATAAGTTTCCAGAGTAATAACTCCTAACAAAGCTGGAGATGGAGATAAATGTGGACTGGTCATACAATGAGACAACAGTCATGTGATATCTTATCCTCGAGTAGCATCGCAAGGTTTATTAATGACTGAGGTGTGAGTGAGAGGGTGACATAGAGAAGGTGAAGTGACGAGGTTTTGAAAACTCCAGAAGACGATTGTGGAGTCAGCCAAAAGTGATAACAAAGGGGAGTTTGCTAAAGGACTATGCTAATGACGGTCAATATCTTGCTCGGAAAGCGAAATGTACTAGCAATCATCATAATGATACTTTCACTTACACTGTTCTTTGTTTGTCTTCCTGTATGCTGAATAAAATAACAAAGTTTAGCTACTGTGTACATTTTATAGACACCTCAATGAGTAATCAAAATAAACACATTAAAAGACAGAGGAGATGAAATTACTTTCTCCTGGAATAAGTGTAATCAGGTGAAATAATTGTCATTTCGTATTTTCATTGCCTCATTGTTGGTTCCCTTCTGTGCTTTCAGTTTTCTTAGTCAGCAGTGATTGTAAAATGAATAGTGCAAATGAGGGAGACAGTACGACAACTGGTAGAACATTTGCAACTCTATCGATGCATATTTTTAAATGAAATGTCTGTGTAATTAGTAATGATTAGTCGAGACTTATTGAAAAGACTATGCAGTATGTTTGGATCTCTGTGCAGTTAGCTATATTTGTTGAAAGACGTATTGCCCAACAGTAAGTGAGTGGTGAGACGATGAGATGGTTGAGAATTCTAACCGCGGAGAGAACTTTCTAACAGATAAAAGTCATTTTAAATAGTCTCACTATCGAAAACTTTCTATGCATTGAGTCTAGTATCGATTTCAGTAAAATAGGTCATATTCTGGTAGCATCAGCCATTTAGTGTAAGATATATCCACGTTGACCGACTATTCACTCTTGATTAAATCTATGCAAAATACCCTACCATGAGTCGTTTTTGATCAAATGAATGAAGTTAATTTACTTGACCGAATACTGTTCCCATCTGGTACTCAGAATATGTCATACAGAATTTTCGGTAGATTCGTAAAATGGATTTGAGTAAATAAAAAGAGGATGGTGTGGGTGAAGAGAGAAGTGAATCGAAGTCGTCTTCGTAATTGAACGCTTAACCCATAGTATCAACAATATCGATATACTGAACTGTTGTTTCGGTGAAAAGAAATATGTGTATGTACATTGAATTTCAGTTTCTGAGGTTTCTGAAGATACCACGCAATCACTCAGTTTACTCTTGCATACCAATTGAATAGGAAAATAATATCTGTAGGTTTTGTGATTCAACCGTCATATCCTCAGTCCCTTTCAGATGACATGGACGTGGATTGATCAGTATTTCCCATTCAGGAGAGCTCCGTTACTCTATGTTACATCTATCTGTGTTTGAAATTTCATCTAAGTGCATAATAAAAACAATTTAACCAATGCTAAATGACAACACAAATTAGTCGTTATAGTAACAAACCTGTGGCTAATCAAGTTTTAACACAATCTTACCTGCATCTGTTTTTTTATTGAAGAAAATAGAAACGACAATTTAAAAATCAAAACGTGTTTAATTCTTAATGGTATGAATTCTTCACTGTAAGGGTCTGTAACTGTAGTATTGAGTTCGTATGTGAGTTCATATCTCTGAATGGGTGGTGAGTCAGTTTAGATATGCCTTACTAATGAGTACCAGGTAGCACGCAGTTCAGTTCTGAGGCTTTCTGCCAACTGCCTCTAACCAGTTACCTATTAAACATATATCGATCTGGGCTATTTCTTAGGAGTAGATCACGTGTTTATTATCACTCATTATGTGAAATCTGTAGGTTTGTACGACTTCATTAAAATCCACATAATTTGAAATTCTGATGAATGGAGGACGGACAGAAATAAATTAATATAACTGATATACGTGTATATAGTCGAAAGGTTATGAAGTGTCAGTAAATCACCCTTAACTATCGGTAAGGACTCCACATTATTCTTTACATCATGCGGTTCTTTTATTCATTGTCAGTGGTTCACTGATAGAATGCTCATCAACCACCCACGTAGTCAGGGTTCGATTCCTGGTTTAGGCTCTCATGTATCTCAGTCGATAGTTAGCCTGGGGCAGAGGAGATCTTAGGTGTGAGGATAGCACCTTCACTGATCATAAGTAAAACCACCACTACTGAAACTTCAAGATATATATATATATATATATAGTGACAAGTGGTTTTTAATAGTGGACTGCGTTTATATCACTCACAGTTTACCAGTTTGTATTGCTGGTCATATCAGAAACTGTACACATCATATTATGAACTATAGTAGACACTACTTGCCGCCTTAGTTCTAGAGATTGACACGCTCCTTAATTATTCAATCTCATAACATTCACTGTTACATAATCACGTTCCAACTGTGCACACAATTTACCATTAGATCCTAGAACATGTTCAGCAGTTTTCAGCATGACATACTAGCCATTTATAGACTTATTTGTTGATTGTAAATAAAAACGTAAAATACAATTAATGAAAATGACTCATCAACAAGGTAAATTTTCTTTTCCGCATTTCGTCTCCTCATTTTACAATCAATACATTGGAATTTAGTACTTCTTTCAATATATAATTGTAAAATCAAAGGAAAACACTCATCATCGTATGCGAAAATTGTTGAACGGAACAAAACTTACTGCCTTGTGTCAATTCTAAAATTATCAAAATTATAAGAATCACAATCTTTACTTTCCAAGGCTGTTAAACTGCCTCAACGTTACTATGGTCATTGGCATTTTAGAGTGAAAAATGAGATTGACGTTGTGAGACACCTGTTATGCACCCTCGTATGGGAGAAAATACTCGACGATTTTAACCTAGTAAGGGTTTATGTCTATTAGGTATCCCTTTGAATGAGTGCTGGTTGTAATAATTAGGAAATCAAGCCGAGTACACTGGTTTCGAGTTCGATCCTCAGTGGGAGTACCAACAGACCTAGATACAAACACGCTGTTGACGAGTATCCCTTAAGACGAAACACGGACTATAGATTCCAGTGCAGTCTAGCACAAAGATAATAATAATAGTTTATTGTAACAATTTTCGAAACTGCCCTTATTTTTGCTTTGTAAGATATAGAAACGTTTGCTGATTGGATACGCATTACTCGGTGAAACTTTAGTGATATAATACTTAAGGTTTCATACTGAATCACACTTGATTTTATCAACCTGAAGGTGCGTGACGAAGTACAACACTAGCTGTGGTACGATTAAGCTTTCAACATAAATCTTAGGTCTCTCACTAAAGTGCAGTAAATTCGTGAGTTATTAGACAATTTATTTTAAGATAAATACCATTCACTAATGTGTGACACTTCATTAGGCAGTAGTTTACAATTCTCGCTACAATCCATATCTCTGTTTCACCTTAAATTATCCTCCATTACATCAGTAGTAATCTGCTAATCAAAGGCCGTCTCAGCCAGTCTTATCAACAGAAGACAAATTATATATACATATTTATTTTATAAAATTGAATGCATTGTACGTTTGGTTTACACATTCGTCAGCATTCAGACTTTGGGTTTCGTTTCATTTTGGAGAACTCTAATGAGACGAACTAGCATAAAAGTGAATAATAGACCTCCTTACGAAAACTGAGGTAGTCTAGAACCAGTTGTTTTTAACGTCAAGCTGCTTCGAACTTGACTATTCAGTCATAATTGCTACATCTTGTTCAACAGGCGTCTGATCTTCGCTCAACTTATTCTAATCGATTTGTGTGACAAATAATTAAACTGAATCAACTGTTTGAGGTAGACTAATTGAAGAAAGTCCTCTTTTAGTCAGTAGTGAAATAATATCAGATTATAAATTTCGCATTGTTTACCAGTGGAATGGGCCAGAGAGGAGAAGAAGTAATAAGGTACTGTGTAAAGAAACTGGCAGAACACCTATTACTTAAAAAATATGCGGAACAAATCGGAGATGATTTGAATATGCACTGAGGCGACTTTCAATTAATACCACATTCAAAGTCGCTTTATCATGCAATTCTAACGACTAGAACATCTTCATTTTTGTTTTGAAGAACATTATTTATAAAAGTTTAGTTCTCAAATATTTAAAATCTTAGCAGATCATTTTATATTATGAAACTTACGTTGCTTTGTCAACACTGAAAGTGGACACATTTGAGTAAACACAAAATTAATTAGTAAGTAACCATTCAAAGCCTGCATATAAATATTCTTTAAATGCAACAATAAATGCAACATTCTTTGTAAATTAGGAAAAAATAATAACTACATCCCTATAGAATCGATGATGAAGCCAGTAGACTAGTAATTTTGAAGAGTTATTCGCCATCATAAAATCACTGTAAAACTCGTATTCCAAATCACATAACAAGGAAACGTGGTTTACGAAGACGCCTAGTCAAATGAGAAAAACAACATGTTGAATGATTCACGATGTCAATATTAGTCAAATGAAAACTCTTATTTAAAGATCCCTTACACGATGATCGGCATGATGATGTAAATGTAGGCGAATAACTCCTTATCTGGAACTCGTCTTAAGGGTCCTTAGTTTAACAAACTTCAACACTGAATGATAGTCATTTGTTAATGAAAACTGACTTGACTTATTGGCTTCATGTTAACAGCAAAACCTTGACTTTAAAGTGCTTTCTTATTACACCGAAACAGTCAGTTTCTATTGGTGTTCTATTCACGTTCATTAAAATCCCGAGTGGAACACAGAATTTCATAGAGGATGCGAGGATATGTATTTGCATTAGCATATAGACTTATCTTGTGTTCTTGTCGACATCTTTCATCTTGTAAACTGTCGCCACGAGCTCACACTCGCAAATGCAAACTGAATTTGATTCACTTGTAGTGCGAATGTCACTTAATAAAATGCTTGAATCACTGGGATAAAGTAGTCCGTTACATTGATTCTTTCAGTGATGACACCATTCATCAATACCAAACAGAAATGGATGTTGAGCTAAAGTTTACTAATCATTCAAATTCCATATATACAAAACACAGATTGCCAGTAGTTCATTCTTAAAAGTTCATCTTAAATGTACATTGGTTGCTATATATGTTGACAATCGTATGAAGAAAAGACCACATAAACATTAAACTATATTCACTGTAGAAAATCAAAACAAGTGATTCAGCGAAGAGACTCTTTTCAACGAATTTATCATCAAGCTGTACAGTCGTATATATATATGGGTTTTAAGAAGTTATATCCTGTGAGGGAATTGAATCTTAGTTGTGAATGCATAAAATAATAATAATCATATGAAGTTCAATTAAAACTAAAATCCTTGTGATTATAATCATAGTTAAATGTCAAGTGGCAAAGCAAATTAATGTCATATATAGAATAATTCATGGGAGGGATAGAACTTGAAAAAGAATGTGCAATTATAGGATTAGTAGACAAATCGAATAAGGTAAAAACGTTACGTAATATTGTGTGAAATTAATTAGCGTAGAGTTTATCGTTGTATGTCCAGTCTAGAAAATGGTTCCCTGAAGCCTATAATCCAAAGCTTTCAAATATATAAAAGGTATGTAGATGACACCTTTATTATTTGTAATATTGATTGTAACCTGAATAATATATTAAATGTATTTAATGAGTGCCATCCTGCGATAAAATTCACACTCGAAATGGAGAACGAGTCTAGCATTCATTTCCTCGATGTGAACTTATCAAGAAGGACCGATGGAACTCTGAAGAGATCGATTTATCGTAGCTGTTATGGAATGGTCAACTGACAAATTTCTATAGCTGGGTACCTATTGGTCGAAAACGAAACCTGGTCCGGTCGCTTGCCACTCGTATTCGGCGCATATGTAGCACTGATACTGTGGAAGATGAGTTATACACTTTGAGGAAAATAATGGATTTCCACCACGTTTTATAGATAAGAATATACATTCAAAGCCTACAAAACGTGACTTATCAACCGCTCCCAAGAAAATACTTTACATGAGCTTAGAATTCAAAGGGGACTTAGCTTCCGATATCATGAAACGAAGGATATCACAGTCCCTGAAAAGAACATTCCCTGCTGCATCTCTGAGAATAGCTTTTACTAGCCGACCATTATTGTTCAATAACCTGAAGGACAAGATCCCAATGTTGACCAACTCTATGTGCGTTTATCAATTCACCTGCTCTTGTGGAGCTAGGTATATCGGTCGTTCGACTCGAGTTTTGTCCAAGAGGGTGCAAGAACATTATCCTGCATGGCTACGAAAAGGTGGAAGTGGAGCAATAAGAAGCGCGATCATAGAACATCTGGTCGATAATGATCACCCTATCTCTATAGCCTCCGCCTTTAAAGTCATCTACAAGGCAAAGAGCAATCTACCCAAATCCCTACGTACCCGACTCATCTGTATTGCTGAAGCTTTGGCTATCGAAACAGAAAAGCCAGATCTCTGTGTACAGAAAAAGTTCGTTCAACCCCTCCAACTTTCATGGTCTTAATCCCTCTATGCTAAAATATGATAATCCCCAATCATATTTTAGCTCTACCAATTTTTCATTTTTCATTTTGTCTATTCAATTTGTATACTCTTCCTTATTAAGTCAATTGTTATTATTACTATTCTCACTTTGAACTGTCCCCGGTATTATTTCACTTGTTCCACTTGTCATTCTAAATCAATTCTTTTTTTAACAACGATAAATTCTATGCTATTAAATTTCACACAATATTACGTAACGTTTTTATCTTATTCGATTTGTCTACTAATCCTATAATTGCACATCCTTTTTCAAGTTCTATCCCTCCTATGAATTATTCTATATATGACATTAATTTGCTTTGCCACTTGACATTTAACTACGATTATAATCACAAGGATTTTAGTTTTAATTGAACTTCATATGATTATTATTATTTTATGCATTCACACCTAAGATTCAATTCCCTCACCGGATATAACTTCTTAAAACCCATATATATACGACTGTACAGCTTGATGATAAATTCGTTGAAAAGAGTCTCTTCGCTGAATCACTTGTTTTGATTTTCTACATGTTACAATGGGAATTTTCCATGAGTATATTCATTGTATCGAGTTTATTCCATACGAACGATTAATTCTTACACAGGTCTTCTTGTTATATCTCAACTGTAATTTAATGTCCTTTTGGGTATCATCAACAACATCCATATAGATATATTTCAATGCTGAGTGCCTAGAAGAATCGATTAAAAGGCTAATTGTTTGGGAATTCAGGATAAAATATCTACTCACTTAGTTTGAAAATTTGAGGCCTTTTTGTTTTTAACAAAGAGGTAATGCACTGACTGAGTGAAACTCCTTATTCTGAATGGAACATACCGGCGCCAGAGAGAGACAAAAGGTGACCGAATGAAATAGAAACGCAAATAACATAAAGCGCTCTACATAATGAAACGTCTATAGTCTGCAAACTTACTCCACTCTGAAATAAATTCAAAAGATTGAAATTTCATTTGTATATTTAATCATTACATCATCGAATTCAGCATTCCACCTTATGCACGCCTCACTTTGGTGAAAGAAATATAGAGAGGGACAAACACACCGAAACGCTTTCGTCAACTGAAAGCACGTCAGCTTGCCTTGATAATCATGCCAGTGTGTATTAGAATAATTGCATAATTTTACCAGTGAGAAATAAAGTAGAACTTCCTGACCTATTTCTTGGAGCACAGTCAACTGTTCGGTAAGTTTTAGTGATAGCTCATTTCAACTATTAAATTTGGATTTGTTAGCATACCTTTTGATATCAGTAAAGGTATCGTAGTCAGTAGTATGTTATGAGCAAAATAATCTGCCGAACGATTGATTCACCAATGTTAGGAGGGAATTCGGTTGTTATAAGCGGGGATTCCATGATGTCCAATCAGCTTTTCGAAATTTAATTTTTTATAGCCGTTTTGAGATGTTGAAATGTCATTGTGGGTGGAGACATTCAAAACGGTATAGATCGTTTGTTTTTCAGGTACATGTTTACCCAAGGAACATGTGCAAGTTCACATATTCGCTCGTCTAGCATACAGATTGCTCAATGCTACCATTTTACATTTATTATCATTATAGATACACTTAGGTACGTGACTTTAATTGACTCCGATGTTTCAGGGTTTGATATGCTTTCCCAAGGTATAGTTATAGTGAACTCTATTAGACACATGATGCAGTCCTTCTGAATGGAGATGTCAACAATAAAAGACTCATATACTCCTTAGATGAAAATCTGAACAGTTTTGTAAGCTATTCACCCCAGTCAAATGGAAGACTTGCTTTCAGCTCTGGAGTAAAACCTCTTCTGATCTAGGGATAATATCTAAAATGGCTGAAAGCGTTGAACCCTTCACTTATTTGGGAAAATGCACTAACCGAAAATCGATCGGTTGCTGACAAAATATTAGCACATGTCAGTGTGTTTTTCAGTTACTCATCGGTAATCTTGTTTGGTATATGTCAGCTTGCTCCAAACGTTTTCAGGCATATGAATAACAGCCGTCAAAATTGAAAGACACAACTAAGGTAGCCATTTTTGAACAGAGGTATCCACCTTCCGTTTCTCATGCTAGGAGGTATAAAATGATCAGTAATAATAAGGTTAGGCGTAGTCAGGTTATAAGTTTGAAGTGACTGTGATGTTTAGGACACGTATTACCCTCGCTAGACCTTCCTCTCTCTCGATGGGCAGTGATACCTGAGGTAAGCTTAGACTAGAAAATGGTCGCCGGTAGTTGGATCAAAACATAACATCAGACCATGAAGTCATTTGCTCGTGGTTTGATCCATGTATGGTATGGACTTCCTGACATGATTAACCCAGACTTTGAGAACTAATGGATGAAGACTTTTCGGAGTATGATTCAAAATAATTCTCATTGCTTTAGACGCCTTCACTCTTTGTGACCTTCCAGAATTTATTGAATCCTCAATATTCCTTTTGCCTCACGTTTTCGTCTATTAGTTTCATATCATATGTTCTTCCACTTTTAAGTATAGGGTGTGGAATGACTTCATCGAAAATTCAATTCCTTGAAAATCTTTCACAGACACTTTCATTCTGTGGAGTATGACAAATGCACACATGCTTCAAGTCCTACAGTTTCATATTCATTAGAAGCAGCACAGAAGGTATATTCTTTATTGGGCATTCTGTATTTTAAAAATTCCTGTGAAATGTACTATTCAATTTGTGAATCGTTTTTATTAACTCGACATGTCTTGATACTTGGAGGATTTCAAGTGCATCTCTTAATAACCTCTAGTTAATTCGTATCACTTACTCATCAGGATGATCATTGGAACTATTAAAAGGCAATGGAAAATAGCGTGAAGATGAATAAAACCATCAAACTAAAAGACAAACACTTCATAGTGTAACAGCATAAGACAAGAGTATTCGGTAATATAATTATTTGTTGGCAACTTGATATACAAACGTGGTCAAAATATGCCTCCCACACGTTAGAATCAATCACACATTGCAAATGTATTCGGTATTGTTTTTCATTGTTTTCCTTTCATATTCCCTATTTGGTTTCACAAGCATAGTTCATTGAATCCATCAATCCACCGCTTGTTCCTTCTTAACAGTGGATCACCTACAACACAGCCTTAATTTTCAGTCTCACTGACGCACAGGGACAGTTCGTTTGACGGCGTACAGCCTAGATACCTCATCATTTCACGTTTGTATATTTCGTTCACTATATTTATTTATGATGTCCGTATTGAACAAATCTTGTGTTTTGGATTTTGCGCATAACTCAGACGTGTGGTTTTATTATTCGAAAGTTCCACTAGAAATTATCGTTCCAGATTTCTACAAAGAAATTTACGGTTTCCATCCTTTATGCCTTCTTTTTTTCCTACCAAGGTCACATGTTTGCTGTGTCATGATTTAGCCATGTTCTCCTGCACTTTTTAGTCACTGTCACTAGGTTGCTATATCCAGATGCAGACGTCTTTTCATCCTGCTACTTAACTAGATAAGCGACGTCACACGCCAGTCCATCAAGTGAAATCCGAATGGAAGGCGGCTAGCGAGTTGGGAATCCAAATTTGACATGGAGGAGGTCTTATAAGAATTAAGTGAAAACTTCTGGATAGTCGTGATGCCACCTGAATATGATATAAGGAAGCCAAGTGCGGTGGAGAAGTCTTGATGACCCCACATCTTTCACTCTTGACATAAGGAAGGAATGATAATAAAAGTAAAAGTTTTCTCTGATTAGACTTACAGGAGTGGCAGTTGTTTCGTACTTTACAAACAAAATGAGAAACAGTAAGTTTGTATTATCCAGTCACTTCATAGTACTTACAATAAATAGACGGCGTCAACTTAAATCGTAATGGGATTAGTGTATTCTTAAGGTATATTAGGAAAACAGATTTATATCCATTTCGCGATATATATCCATTTGTTAGACAGACAAAGTAAAATCAGCCATGAAAATCAAAATATTTAAGGCTTGTCGTGCTCACTGAATGATTAGAATAAAGGGGCTTTTGGACGTGTATTTGCTGACTCTCTTTTTACGGCCACCTGCAAAATGAATAGCCTTGTTGTGAAGAATGTGACTTAGGATTTGAACGAAGCAGAAAATATAACTTTTCCTAGTTTTACAGGAAAGATCTACTGACCAGTGGTAATGTATACACGACACTGAGGTGACTGACTGTCTTCTAACAGGTCAGTATTCGGATAAAGGTTTGTACTACAGATTAGTACATTTACCGGTAATATTTGATTGTTCAGAGGAGTTTTATAAAAATTATCCTGTTAACGGATAGCTCAAAACACTCAAATTACAATTTCACCTATGATGACATCACTGTCGCCAGGAAACTGGAATCTTACAGATTGTGCTGACCCCTATTGGGTCAAAACTATATGCTACATATTGGAACCGAAGTACTCTCTCGAATGGAACCTTGACTGGATAAAATTATTCATCAAGTCATAAAGTGCTCGTTTTCTGTTTAATAGAGGTTAACATTGGAATCTGAGGCAAGCATTCTATCCAGTCTAGGAGTCATTAGCTGGATGTGTCTCCATCCTACTGAGAGTGGGAACTAGGTTTATATTTTGCTGAATTTCCAATTATATATTGGCGGCATGCTTAGATTTGGGCTACTGCGAAATCCTATTCATATATCATAGATATTTTCTCCCGTTCACTTTTATTATGTCTGATTAAATATGATCTTTAATTACGTTTTATACTCTGGCAAGTATCCAATGTGCTTATAAATTGCTGATTCGCAAGTTTTTAGTGTATCATGAGAAAAAACATCATCGTCGGTTGGGGTGTACTGCAATGCAAGATATGGCTGTTGTTGGGTTGGTTCGTAGATTGAAAGTATGCATTCCTGAGACTTTTCTATGTAACAGACAGAAGATCAGTAGCTCAGCGAAGAGTCTCTTTCTAATGAATTCGCTTCATGTCTGGCAGAGGTGTTGCTTCACATGGTCTACTGTCACGTAATGTTTTATTTGAAGATCCTGGATGAAGAGAAAATACCATGCAATAAACTATGCTGAAATTTTTGTACAATTTATAAAGGCTGTACAAAATAAAGCTATTAATTATTAAATTATAAAAATCTTTCATTTCACTTACACGTCTTGATGATTGTTTGCACTGCGGATTTCGGGAAATGTAAAGTATCAATAAACAGTTTGTGAAATAAGACCAACAAACCAATTAACTTCAACAATTTCGACTTAAGAGCTTCGAGAGGTGTTAGGTGAAATTATTTTGTGTGTGTACTATGAAGGCGCCGTCGAGGAAATTATCACGAAGCCAAGGACACATATCTAAGTATCAAGAATATTTCCGCCTAAAATTAACTGAAGAATTTTTGTTTGTTATTGTGAGTGTACTTCTCTGTGATGCTATTCGTATACTGGCAAAAGGAAGTTCTTGGGTAACAGAATGCCAGTTTAATATCTGAGTGTCATCGGGATCGTTCACGCGAAGAAACTTGACAGCTCTGGGCTCCATTACTTTGAAAGTCTTGCGTTTATATGACCAGGCGACTTTCAGGACTCGCACTTCGTGAGTAGGTAGAGCGCATTCTACCACTGAACTACCAATGCGCCCCCACACACATATGACAAGAGACATCTAGAAGGCAGTGAAAGTTAGTTAGAGTATGAGAATTCACTGCCCAAATGTTACCCTTTCCTTTGAGAGATTCAACGATGTTTGACGCCATCCTGAATGAGAGTGTGAATGAACTGCGTTAATTAGTTAACAAACAAGTATTGATTGATTGATTGACAGACATTGACTGTGTTTAGAGATGTTCCATCGTAATTTTAAAAGCCATTCACTGAAAACTGATCACCTAAGTGTCAGTTTATATAGAAATACAATTCAAAAGTAGTTTATTATATTTGGTGTTGAAACGATTTTATGCTGGTCAAAGTGAGCAAATATTGTGAGTGTTATTTTTTATAAGGAAAATTAGCACTGCGATTCAAGGCTCATTTGGATGTGTCTTCAGAGTAAATGCGCTCTCTCAACTGGCTGGTAAAGTCCCGAACCGTTCATTATTCTGCTACAGGACATCCTCTATTCTCTCCTCTTTTCTCTATGCATGAATGTGAAATTTTCGAGAACTACATTCGTAAGCGAGCAAATTATTCTGATTGAAGTTTATAGCCAGTTTATTTTTGAATTTTGCTTCACCTCTAGTTACTTGTATCAGTTTTTAAACGAATTTAGGGATAAAGTCGAAATGTAACAAAGAGTCAAGTCTTGACAAAGAGTGTTTATTATCACATTCCAAAACAAGGCCAACTTACTTTTCATCAAACAAGTAAAACCTAAGGTGAATAATTAAACGATGAGTTATAAGATTTACCAGTTAAAACAAATTAAGAAAAAATCCCCATTTAGACATTTAGAAAACAGAAAGATTGAGCGAAGAAATATTTACTTTTCAATTAGATCATCATCTCACTCTGGCTCTACTCTAATATACACGTATAGCATTTTAATTACAATACAACAGTTTTCCAATCAAGTGGCGATAAGTTTGTTAACAATAATTAAACAGTGTCAATGGGTTAATAGTTAACGAAGAAAATCAATACAGATTTAAAAGGTGGAAATGGATAGAATAAATTAATTTTACAAGAATAACACGTAAATTAAAGATAAAGTGTTCAGAATAAAATAAAAGAAATAATTTAGACAAATATAATTTTATAAGTTTAGGGGGAGGGGGGTGACGCAGTCCTGTTTATCCATTCTTGTGACGATGGCCACGGTAGGGAAAGTGGCTGTACAAATTTTTTCTGTACACATAGGCTTGGCTTCTTCAGATGAATGCCAATCGCCTCAGCAATCTGTAGAAGACGAACTCGCAAAGCGAAATTAAGATAAGTTGGAATGCGATAAATAATTTTAAATGCTGTATTAACATCAATCTTATGGTCAGTATCAACGAGGTGGGCTAAAAAAAATAGAGCTACGAATAGATCTTTTTTCTCCCTTACTTAACCACATTGGATGATGTTCAGAAATACGACGATGAAGTTGCCTAATTGTACGCCCAATGTATTGATTTTCTTCGTTAACTATTAACCCTTTGACACTGTTTAATTATTGTTAACAAACTTATCGCCATTTGTAAAAAATTATATTTGTAAAATCTCAGCGATATTGAAATGAGTAATTCCAACGTTTCGTTCTGTAATCTGGTCCGAACTTCTTCAGGGAAATTAATCGAAATTAACATAACAGAGGTTTATATATAAAAGGAACATCTCTTATTTTTAAAAACACTTTGTCCAATCATGAGTCATAAAACAGGCATCAACATGTACAATAAACAAAATTGTATGAGTTGTGATCAAAATTTGACCTCAGACTTACAAATATTGATCTACCTTTGTTAAACTCTTTAAACACAGTGTGCATGTGTGCGGATAAACAGTTGTAAAACAATGTCTTAACGTCTCCATAAGTAGATATAGACAGTCAGGAACTTTGATCAAGTATTACTAGTTAGTGATACACATCCATTCTTATTTATTAATCAGGATTTCCTATGCGTCAGCTAACATCACACCTTCATGTCTGTTCAAACTGTTGGTATCTAGAATCTTATGATTAGACGTATTTTCAAAATTATGGTGTTTAGGATTAGAGTTTAGTTGAAGCACCCTGTCAAACTCATGACTTTGTCTTCTTTCTGAAAATTGAGCTGATTCATTCGACCTACTGGAGTTGTCAGTTGACTGGATAGCTACGGATTTAGGGTACGCATTCTGTTGCAGACAATGGAGAGTGGAAACACGATGATTGTGCCAATTACATAGTTTCTTTGTTAATTTAATTCGATTATGACTCATGATTGGACAAAGTGTTTTTAAAAATAAGAGATGTTCCTTTTATATATAAACCTCTGTTATGTTAATTTCGATTAATTTCCCTGAAGAAGTTCGGACCAGATTGCCGAACGAAACGTTGGAATTACTCATTTCAATATCGCTGAGATTTTACAAATATAATTTTTTACAAATGTCTACTTCTCACTCGGCGCCCAAATTTTTTAGAACTATTCTGTCAAATCTTGACTACAGTTCATTTGATTTAAACTTATCGCCACTTGATTGGAAAACTGTTGTATTGTAATTAAACTGCTATACGAGTATATTAGAGTAGAGCCAGAGTGAGATGATGATCTAATTGAAAAGTAAATATTTCTTCGCTCAATCTTTCTGTTTTCTAAAACAAATTAAAACTGGTAACGGGCGTCATTGATTCACTAGTGGGATGTGCAGCAACAATACACAATGAACTGAATTCGATCTCTGGCTAATGCACCACTGAAGCTCACCTAGTTCACAGACCGATAGTAGGGAAACGATTTTAACGACGTACGTACGTTGGAAACGAATCAAATTAATTGGAAAAACTGTTATCACTGGTGATAAAGGTTTTAAAGTACCGGGTAACAATTACTGCATTATTGACATGACAACATCGAAACCCGTCACTGAAGATTTCAGTACATCAGGTACTGAAATCTCTATGATCAAAACCAACTGACTCCTACTTCCACACATGACTCAGACTAGTGACCAAGGTGTGCACGGGTTGACTTAATATAACGTAGAGTTGTTACATTATAATAAACTGATGTCAGTAGTGCCTGAAGATTCAATCTTTAATACTGTGCAGAAAACCAGTGTCAATCGTATTCTTTTCAACGCACAGTTTTGTAGTGATTTCTCCACTCAGGCGAAAGATCAATTCGTTTTCTATCACTACGGAATATAGTTCGATTAGCAGATAACTAATATTGTTACTTTGGAAGAATATTCAGCTGAAATTCCTTATTGACGTAGACTAAGGACCGAAGCGTTGCCATTCCCCGATTAGTAGTAAATGACAACGCAAGATTGGTATGATTGTTTGTATTCGTGATTATGGAACAGGATTCAAAGCCTGGGATGAAGTCTACGTCTTGCTATGACGAGTTCAGTCCATTTATCGTGTGAACTTTGGCAGTGATAATATAGACTCATTATTACAATCGGTTACTCTGTGAACGCAACCACTGACTCAAAGCTGAATCAGCTTTTCAATATACTGTTGGGTACTTTTCGACTTAACACAGTTTGAAGGACTGAAAGAAAACAGTATTGTACAATTTGATGACTCGAAGTAAGCGAACACTGTTTCATGAAAGATGTTGATAGAAGCCTCCACAATTTTAAGTTGACTCGAAGCGAACACGTTATGTATCATCAGTCTTCCTGAAGGGGAAGTGTTATATGCAACTATAGACTAGCTGAAGAGTTCATCATTCAAAGCATAAATCTTTAACTAGATAACTGACCAATCCGACCCCAACATACTGATAGGCATTCAATGGACGGTCCAGCGTTTCAGACTATAATTAGTCCATGGTACTTTTGTAATTATGTGACTGTAATTACACTATCACTCCCTCACTAGTTTGAAAATGCACATTTTTTCAGTATTAATGTGTATTTTTTCTTCAAATTACTGGTTGCAATCAGGGAGAAAGCTACTAGACAGTCATCAAACATTCACCAATGTTCTCCTCATTCATGTATGAAAATTCAGGAAGCATAATAGTTATAAACAGAACTATCAGCAATGTCCTTTTCTCTTGTTGTTGCTTATGATTAGGTACTTACATTTTTGCTGTTACTCCACACCTGGAATATGAATAATATGAAATACAAAATGTTTATGGATTTATTTAAACATTTCAATTAGGAGAAAGTAAATAACAGCGAATGAGTTATAAGCAGTTTTCGGAGTATCTTTCTGCCTTTGATGTGATGAAACCAAAAGATGTGAACAATAATTCCCTTAACATTTTCACTATTTCTCTCATTACAGCTCTTCTTAGTAGGCGACAAAATCCATCCTGGTGCCAAATAAACGTCTGATACTTGTCTATATATTCCGTTTTGAGGAACAAATGCATCATTCTTCTCTCATTCCCTGAAGTAAATGACCAGCATCAACTGAATGCGATAAAACTGAGCTAGGGATTGTTTTGCCTGTCCCCTGTCAAACCACGATGGTGAGTGTTGAGTAATGCGTTGGCTAAGCTGTCTAGTAGTACATCCAACATAAGTGTGACGATAAGAGCAGCTGTATTGTTAAAAACACATTGACGTGGCAAAACTATCTGGCTTATCCTTCATTTGGGTCCCAGCCAAATACTGAGAATATCATCATTTTCTAAGTGGTCCTGGATAATATTTACTAAACAACATTTACATGACTTACAAAGTTTGATGAATGAAGCACCTACGAATGTTAGGTTAAAAACAGCATTATAAATTATTCAGTCTAAAACATATTTTGATAAATAAATTGGGTCGGATTTCATAGAACGCTTGTCTGCATTTAATAAGGTACTAAAGCGCTTTCATATCACATTGAGAATAGCTATTGAAAATTAGCAGTACTACGATAGAATTTGTGTCAGTCACTCATGTCATCTGAGTCGAAATTCTGACCGAAGTACTCCGAAAGCTGGCATAGCTTACAAGAGTTCAACCCACCTGGTGGAAACAGTAACATCGCCAGTGAATTCTTTTATTTCACGAGCAGATACAAGAATGAAAGGAGAATGGAAGGAGTTGTTTTCCAATCAAATCATATTCCTGACTGCTGAAAGATCACGTCAGAGTTCAAATTATGCTGTTTTATACTAGGTTTCTACCAGCCAACTATTTATTCGTCTCACCACGTTAATCAACGCGAAATGGAACTTTATTGAAGATATCATGCCAAGTCCTGAGTGAAACGCGAATAGGAGACGACGATTTGAGAATGGGTTCCAGGGTTAAATGGAGACAGCCTGAGAAGGAAATCAGAGTTGATGGTCACTTTCGGAATCAGCTAGAGCAGACTGCAGATAACATAGTGCAATGGCGTCTTGTTGTTAAAGCCTGTTTCTCCATTTAGAATCCAAGGGAGGTTTATACATGTATGTACAAATATTCAGTGAGGTTGTTAATTCAATTGTCTTCAAAGATTATTGGAGACTTCTCATAATAATCCCAACTAAATTATTCCCATAGGAATAACGCCTACATATCATGACTGTTTGCTAAAGGTAGAGATGAATGACTTCTCTATTTCTCTCAATCCTTTTCAAAGCATTTTCTTATCAAAAGAAATTTTTCACCTACTTATATCACTTCACTAAGAACAAGTCAGTCAGCTAGAGTTGTCTTACACCGGCAACACTGTGCGACTAGGAAATGTTGAATTTATTCTCAATTGCTTCAAAGAAACTGTCTGTGATCTCCTCCTACCCATAAGCCGTCTCACTCCTAAACGATGTCTCGTTCCGCATCATGGCTGAGAGATAATACGACAAAGACACTAAGATCGTAAGCAGAAACTTACGTCAGAACTTGCATAAAAATCTCCGTGTGATGAAGACACGAAATTTGTCATGAGAACCTTGAATGTAATTCAGCCGCTAAGGCATATATTTGAGGTCAACTCCCACAGTAAATCCGATGATGAACAGTCGTTAGCATAGTGTTCATCGAAGACTCACTGAGGGAAGCATAGAATACAGTCTGGATATATGCAGAGAAGGTATTAGCTGCCTTGATGACTGACAGACGTGAGGTTGTGCATGTCCCATTTGACTATATTGAAGGAGGAATTAGAATAAATACTGAAGATCATTCTGCTGGATAGTAAGGAGATTTCTTGGTTGCGGCAGGGATGTTACTGCACTGGATATGGACACTGAGCAACGTGTAATAATACACACAGATGATGTATACGTAAACACTGTGGGCCTGAATGACATGCATGCACATGATTATAAAATAGGAAAGGGAATTTGCGCGGGTGTAGAACATGTTCACATCCTCGCCAGTGGACGTCGTGCTTCTCTTGGGATAGAAGACTTCCTAAATAATCCAAAGTATTTTAACTTCACGGGTTTATCTTCAGGTCTGTAACAAAAAGCGATCCCCATTCAGGGATTTGAAGATGTTGGTCCGCATAAAATGCTGCTGCAGAAAGTGAGTGAGAAACGTTCCACCTATTACACAGTCAGAGTGACCACAACATCCAAGTTTATTCCTCCCTGATCGTGTTATACTCATTTAGTTACTTTATAACTGCAACGTGATATTGAAATACGATGATATCAAACTGTGTGTATATGTCTGTAAAGGAAATAAAAAATGTCCAGCAAATCATGCTACTTACGCCGGATGACTAATTCTATAGCTGTAATTAGAAAGTGTAGAATGAATAAAATAATGTGACTGCATTGATGTGCAAAGTTTAATTTAACACTGATTTTCTTATCAGTAATAATTTGATAGATGGGCAAATTGTTACTGCAGTGTTGACTGTTTTATAAGTAGTATCGACCTGTCATTATCTCAATGAAGTTGTTCGTTCATTTGACTATTAAATATTCATTAGTTCCCTAATAAGTCCTAATAGACTTCTCTGATGTAAAATGGTTTGAAGTAAAGTTGCTCGGGTTGGGCTCCTTTACATGTATAATACTTTGTTAATTGTACACGGAAAAGATTCTTAGTATGTGTACTGATGGTCTGCTGTTCTACACGTACTCTGAAAACAGTGGAACAGAAGACTTGTGTGAGGAATTCGGTGTATTGTGAACAGTCATCGCACACCAATACTACTTATTTCTGAGATCTATGCATCAAACGAGATGATCCAGGTTGTATTACACCTGCACAAGCAATTTTTCTCTTGCAACGAAGTGATCTTGACAAATCACTGTATCTTCCATATTCAAGGCTATAATGAGATGAACCTCCATAACTTAAAAACATATGGCCAATTTCAGTAATGTTTGTCAAAATCCGCGAAATTTCTTGTATATACGACGGTGCATATATGGGATGCTGGGCATTAGGATTACCAACCAATCACTGAACATTACCGTTCTCACTTTTCAACTTTAATGTCCCTACTTTAATCCTTATTTATTTATTTTAATTTTACGAGTTGCGAGTGGAACTTTGAGCTGTAGGCTTCAGCACTGATGTTTTGATAGCAGTGGTTTCATTTTTAACGGGCACGTCGGCTGGCCACTCAGCTTATTGTCCCTCCATGCCCGGCTTACATCCAACCTGGCGAGATTTAGGTGTGCGTGGTGTAGGTGTTGGACCCGAAAACACGTGCATGGTTGATTAGTGTTCGACTGCTGGCCCACTGACTCACAGGCTTCAGTACTGGCAGCACCAAAATCGGAAGGAACAGCTATTCAGCTTTCAACAAATCCTTAACTGACATTGGTTTGTGATTAAGTCTGTCTTGAAACCAACCACATCACGAGTAAACGACAAAAGCCATTGTACGTCTTGAGAGATAATCACCATGAAGTGTATCAAGTCAAGATGATAGATACGTCTAGTGTTTCATAATTTTCAAACATATCGACTTGGTGAAATACTGAACGCATATCCTTTTAAGATGAATTATAATGAACTTACTATTGCCTCATTGCATCACGACTAAAAACAAAATGTGACCATTGAAATTTAGTGAGCCATGTTCAGTAGGAATCAACTGTTGCTATGTACATTGTTGACGTTGGTTAATAATTCAGACCAGTTCATAAGAAGATTAGCAGCCCAACTTATTGTGTAGCTCCATTTCTGTTGCTTGTCTAACAGTTAATAACTCAGAACAGTCAACTATTTTATTTAACCAGTGAAGAGGCTATTTTCTATAGCACCAGAAAGTTTGTTGAACCCATAGAAAAGATTACTCTTGAAGGGGACATTTTATAAACTGAAGTGCATATACAGATTCGGAAAAAAGCTATCCACTTCTTCCTGACTTTCAGAGACATTCATAACTGAGTACAATCATTGATTAAACTTGAAACCAGTCAAATCCTTACAGAATAACTCTTCAAAAACTCACCTTTTAGTAGTAAGGAAAAACCTTGAAATATTCAGAATAAAAAGTGTCTGTTTTAGATCAAATGAAAACAATGTTGGTGTAAAAAGAACAAATTACCACATCGAAATATTCTTTTGGTGGAGTCTCAATTTAATTAGAAGTTTTCATTGTGTAATGAAATTCAATCATAATTCATTGGCACTTACATATACGCCATATCTTGAAGCCTAAATAGTTATCAGAAAATAATGCAGGGTTACACCTCTAAATCTCGTGTTATTTCAGTTGAAAAATGTCTTGCGTCTAACACTTCCTTTCAGACTATGAAATATTTTTACTTAATACTGTAGGTATTTCTGGATATTTCGCTAATTCAACGCTGAAATTATTTGTCTCAAAGCTTTAATCATCAACCCGATCTCCACAAGGAAGCGAAAACCATGTCAACCAAAAGTTGATTGGATCAGTTTTCACAAGTGGTTGGATCACGTATAAATGCCGAAAGTAGTCTTAGATAGCCAAGATGAAGAGTACAAAATAAAACTGGACAGCTTCCCTTAATTGACTACATTTAGAGCAAGTGAATTTCATGTAAAAATGGTAAGTTTCGCAGGGTAACAACAATAATTTGAGAAACATTGAGGTTCATGAAGCACAGGGTAGAATACTTAAGCTTGTTCGGGGTTAAGTAACAACCTTCCTTTTCTCAACCACCCACCGGAACCAGAATCTCCAAGTTTCGATGCAACCACGTTAACCAGTAATTAATTTCATAGAAAACCATACAATCAAATATGGAATATTTTAAATTTCCATATTAGTTTTACGAAGATTTTAAATGAGCTACATTGTTCACTTGATAAAAGCCGAAATAGGAGAGAAATTGAACATTGAATTTACTTTCTTAAAAAACATTTGATGCTTTCAATATACACCAATATCTGTATTTAATCGTACACTTACACATCTTTAAGGAATCTCCGCCTATAATGTCAAAATTTGTATAAACGTTAGTTTACCGGAGGGGATGAATAGGGCTCACAGTGGATTGGTCACTACACCGAGTCTGTAGACTTGAGAATAATATAAGACCCGCTGACCTTGCATGTTGCCCGTAGTTTTATACGCCGCAAACGCATTCCCCTACCCTACCTAGCCGATAACAAGTCTGGTAAAGTATGATGGTTAGGCGTGAGGTCTGAATGAAAATTGAGCCAGTGCTACTAAAACTTCAAATCTGAAGTGTGAAGCCCTTTATTCCACTGGGAACTAGAAAGAATACACAAATAGAAATAAAAAACAAAGCTGTGCTCTCTGAGCTGGATGGCTTAGCTGTGAAGAGTTTATTTTCTTTCTAAACGACATCTCTTCGGAGGAGAATCCTATGAAATCAGCTTATAGAAGTCTCCCCAGGTATATCCTCTTAGTCTTCCAGTACACTTGAAAGTGAAGGGTTGATTCAGAAAATTTCTTCCACCACAGATAAAGCTTCTCAAAACCCTTACCAGCTTTCATTTAATTATTCTCTGTCTGTCTCGTCCGACTTTTTCCACTGCAGCTGGATAGCAATCGTGATGAAACGAAGGGAAAGACACCCAAGTAACCCAACTGCACCTAATATCCAATTTAAGGCAGTAAAAGCAGATATAGATTACTATAATGATACAAAAGTTGCGCTGAAGGCAATGTAAGAATTTTGTAAGGATATTGGGTCAGTTAAATGCTAGGTTGGAAGAAAATAAGGATCAGAGTTAGGTTAGGGATAGATTAGGGTAGGGTATGTATAGGGATAGGTTAAGGTCAGGCATGGAAAAGATTGGGAGTATGGACGGGCTATGGACTCATCAGAGTAGTTGTTCGTTTCGGAGTCATTGGTGCATTCGCATCTACTAGGTGTTCTTCCTCCAACTCAGCCACAGCTCTTTCCTCTACTTTAATGTCTGCTTCTCCAAAGTGTGACAGTTAAAGACTAGAAGTTTTAATTTGCTCTGAAGTGATAGTTCTACAGCAAACACTTTTCATGTGAAGAATATTATCCGTTACACTTTTAGGATGTTGGTTTAAACTGTACACTTACTCAGGCCTGTAAATGTTTAACAGAATCATTAGTTATTCACAATCAGCGCGGTTAGAGATTGTACGACAGGAGACAAGTGACTTCACCATGAGAATCAACTTCTAATATACTGATCAATATCACTTCAAGATAAAAAAATAGATAAAACAAGATCGATATGTGCTGATTAGTATCACTCGTGAAGATCAGCTCCACTGTACATTGCATAACATCTCAGCTGTAATTACTCAGACAGAAACTTGAATGAGTAAGAGAGTGCAGCACAATGTTGTTCCGAAGGTAGATTACGCGAAGGGTCAAACATCTTTAGAGAAGAATTATGCAGTTTAACTTCACAAGAGATCATACGTCAGTGCGAATAAGCAAAATACTGGGCCTTTCTGAATTCATTGCTGTTTACAATCATAGTCATCGTATTCATCAATCGGAATTTGACAGCTGCCCTCAAACTATTTACACTTTTAAGCGTCCATTTCACAGCAAGTTAACTGAAGCGATAATGAGCTAGGAAATCACCATTTTCTTCTCGGAACACATTTCAGAGAGGCTGAGACTCATTACTCCACAGACTTTTACTTGCAGCACTTACGGAATTAAAATTGAATAGGGACACTGAGTCTGTCTTCCAACTACATTTACCAAAATCAATATGCAAAGAAATCCAGCCTTCGTTTTGTGAAATCCGCTACTATCAAACCACTTAAAACTAGCCAATGTATAATAAAAGAAGCCATATTATTTCAATTGTTGAGTAATCACGTATTGTCTTTTTTAGTGTAATAATTTTCTTCACCCACTTAACTGATTACAAATCATATCGAGATTCTTTCTTGGATTATCACATGATTATTCCATTGGGTTTCAAGTGGACAAAAGATTTATTGGGACATCTCCATTAAATCCTGTTTCCTGCAGTCTTCTTCAGCTTGCTCCACGATTGCTCATAAGCTCGCATCTCCTCTTACACGATCTCCTTCTTATTGTCCTCGGACGCCTTATTCACCGTTTTTCAGTTGTACTCCCATCCACTCGAGGGCTTAACGCAGTGAATAGAATAAAAATCTGTATGTTCACTAACTTGTTAATCCTCTGTCTTAACAGATGCCTCTAGATGAAGTGTGTACATTTTATACCACAAATTATGTCACTTATTCTTCTAATGCAGGCACCTCAAACTTCTGTTAAAGATTCCTGTTCATTCTGAGATCCAGTCTTCTGGATAGTTTAAAAGCTTCTCCTATCACATGCTCCCTTGTCTTGTCACTGTAATGTTTTACTTTTAATTTTTGAAAATTACACTTTGATTTATCCCGGTGATGGTGGGATTTGGATTGTAGCATTAGTCAACAGCCTTCTTCCTGTCATGTCAGATAATGCGGAAATGAAACTTGAAACATTTAAGCGACGGTATTCAATAGACAATCATAGTGATTTTGTTTAAGTGCATCTCAGGGTCATAGTAAGCAAATAAACAACCAGTGACAATGAATAGCATCGTTGAGTTATTGCACTTACCCGCCATCACTGAATAAAAAAAGAGATGAAGCAAGAAATTGAGTTTGTATGTATGTTGAATGCCCAAGCGATGACGTCATTCGTGGCAATTTAGTCCTTTGCCATGTTTCACATAATGACATCAGCGTTGTTTATTATTTAGATGTCTGCCAGTAAATTGTCAACTTCAAAAATTTTTATGAGGTTTTTCTTTGAACGAGGCCCTCCAATGGGGAATAACGTGTTGGACGTAGGTTACAGGTTGACACAGAAAAAACTATATGAGAATGAAACGAAGGCCCTTGTTGGCAATCGTGAAGTCGGCTGAATGAGACTAGAGAAACTAGAGTGAAAACTGCAGTTTCATGTTGAAGCCAAATGTTCCACCCACTAGTGTATCTATGCTGTTCAAATGATTAGTATTTAGTTTCTGACTACTATAACCAATTAGCTGAAATCCCCTGAGGAAGTAATCAGCACCTTGTAGATCGTATACTTATGATCATAAACGCAATATTAGTGAGGAGAATAGCAGTTAAGTCACTAATGTAAATCGATTATAACAACAACTTACTATCCGATGACAATTGCCAGTCTGGTTAGAAAAATTGAAAACATTTTATAACTCGCTGTGTATATGTGTGAAATATGTCAAAGTTGATCTCATCTAGATGGACAACGATTTTTGACATTACAAATGCCTTAGGGTTCACTCAAAACAAACTCATTTATAATGAGATAAAGTCTTGCATATGGCATAAATGATCACCGATTATTGAACCGACTCTCCTTGGATACACGCCGATGCATTCTTCAATTGAACTGTGATGTGTACGATTTATGAAGAGACGCGAGTGGTATGAAGGATGATTTATTCGAAGAGTTGGATTATAGGAATTGTGGGGATCGGAATTAATTTCAGTCACTAGATTACCTCGTGGCCACTGCAGTTCGCCATTTCAAGGGGAAGTGGGTGTTCATAGAAGCCATTTGTAAGATTAACACTATATCACAAATTAACAAAAAAAAAGAATTTACGGGTGCTTGAGCTCCTGCGCAACTGGCTGAATGATTATTCGGCTTGGTCTCTTAACATGAAAGTCCCGCATTCAGTACATGCCGAGGTAGTATATTCTCTCCGATGGACATTCACAAAATTGAACGAAACAGATGTCTAGTGTTTCCTGGTTTTCAACCGTCTCCAACTGATGCTGGTTGATGATAGTGATAATCTGCATGTAGTCAGGTATAAAGTTCATGGAGACGAAACGAAGAAAGAGGGCCACATACAATGGTGGTAATTATTATTATTATTATAACCATTACGATTCACCAACTGTGATTTCTGCTCTTACCAGTCCTCTTCAGCTTAGGAGTTTGAAGTTTAGTCATTTCGACATTCTGACCAACTGATATCAGTTTAATCGCAAACTGCTGTACAGTTGACAGATGCGGAATTGGTGATGGCCGTTTTAATTAGAGTAACATCTTCCTACCGCTAATCAACGAGGACCTCACATGTTAGGAGCGAAGTGTAGTTGGTAACTGTCAACTTCAGTTAACTTCACCTGCTCTGGGATGATGTGCTATGGAATCCAAGACGCACGTTTTGTCTTTTTCAGGGCTTATCATTCGTACGCATCTGCATCCGCATGGAATGATGATATTTCTAAACGGACTGAAACGCTGAACCTATCGTTTCGCTATTCACTAGGACACCAAGGGAAACGAACGACGTCATTTCGGAGTGGGTATCGGTTATTATTTTGGATTTTCTGTTAATTGATGACACTGAATGCAAGGACTCGATCCTTGGTCAGTCTGCATCCTTACTGATAATATGAGTATCAGCTGATAATTCAGTAGTCTCATAGTTCTTAAAATATACTAACATAAATCATGTTTACCTTACTAGTGTACTATCTGACTGATTCTTTCTCTAACTGAATTCATCACTAACATTTTGATGGGAGCTGTTTGCGTACAAATGAGGAATGCCTTAATTCGAAAAACTGGTGCTACTGTGACTCATTCAAATAATAAAGAACGTAGGAGTATTCAAGGAAAATATCCAGCCATTTATATGCGCAAATTACCACAAATTCACAAGGTGGAATGGAAGTGAAATGTGGTCACTAGACGCATATATATTTATGTTATACACGCAAAAGTGTTCTAGTGGCTGAATGGTCTACAGGCTTGTCTTCTTAATGGAAAGTCCTGATTTTAGAAGCCATTAGGTGCGTACGGCTAAACTACCCCAAACTCAGACAAAATACATGCACAGTAATCTCTGGTTTGTATAAATGAGGGGATCAGTGGTAAAGTGTCCGCTAAACAAGCACTCGATCCAGAGTTCGATTCCCTGCTCACGGAAACTTAAACCTCTGTAAGGCAATACCGAGCCAAGTAAAGAGGGTAGTTTGAACGTGAGGATAACAACAAACGAACACCTTTACGACTGAAAATTCAAACTTTGCGCCTGAAGCCTTAAGTTCCACTTGCATTACAAAAGAGTAAGACAATAACTATTAAAATATGAAATGAAAGAATCCAATGTAGAAACATCGTGGTTTGTACAAAGTTCGGCGGTTGAACAATTAAAGGTTTTTATAGCTAAGACTACCAGTGACAAAATAACTCACTTAGAATAATCCTCATTTCTAAAATAAATAGAGGTGAAAGTTTTGAAGATTACAAAATATTGCGGGAGAGCAAAAACTCCTCATAAGATGCTCTTCCTAAGATAATTCAGGTTACAAGAGAGTCAGTTCATGAAATTTTATTGATTATTCTTCTAAACTGTTTTCCAATTAATGTCCTTCATTCATTACGTCAAAATTTGCAATGACTAAGTTAAGAAATGTCAGATATCTACTAGGAATTGTGACCGCTGTGGGGTACTTCAATTATTATATTATTGTTCGCTTGGGTTTCAAGTGGATTGAAGAGTACATCAGCATATACAGCTGGCTGTATGACCACCTATACTCCATTACCTCTATACGAGCTTTTCCACGCCACACTGTCATGTCCAAGTGGTCATTTCCAATCCAGGTTCAACCGAAAGACCTATCGTGTGATGTAACGCAACTGTCTGCTCAGCTTATGTCCAATATATCTCAATTTCCTTCCGAGAATTTGTTGGACTACACTGATTTTTTTATTGCCACAATTTCCCCCTGTTTGGTCATCCATGATATATTAAGCATTTGTGTAATTCTGTCGTCGGATTTGTGAGAAATGGATTTCTTTCATTTTTATTTTTGTATTTATTCATTTCTGATTACAGCTTGATTTCAGACCGTATTTTTTTGTACAAGTATGGAATTTTTTCGTATTTGATATCGGTAGCCCAAATTTTGCAGGCCAATTACTGATATCAGGTCTGCGTTGACAGGGGATCGATCCCCAGACCATTTGCATGGTCGGTGAGATCTCTAACCACTGTGCCGCCGATGCATAGTAAATTTCCCTTCTGAAAACTGTAATGTGTAAAGTTTAATTCTCACAGCTGTGAAAGACAACCCTTACTGAAATGTCCTCATTTAGAACGAGGAGCCCTTCCAGTCATCCTGCATACTCCACTGTTGTTCAGCTCGTATACATTGGTTACATTACTGCAAGGAATACACTATTCAATTTATGCATGGAAATATTTATGTATATTAAAATAAAATTTGAATGTTTCAATGTCTTACTCTGCTTTACCTGTGAAAATTAGTGATAACAAAATGGAATGGTTTATCAGTGCTAATTGAAACTGCTTATTCTGACTGGCTGACTACAGGATGACTGTGCCTAACGCTGTAATGAGAAGTCGTAACTCGCGAGGGGCACCATGTGTGGTGTGAGGAGAAATACTCACCAGTGATGCTGATTGGTGATCATGTTATATAATACCCAAAAATGACAGAAGTTTGGATTCATGCCTCAATCAGTGGAGTCCATCTCAGTGGCCTCTTACTCTGAAGTTCCAATCCTGGATAAGGTGAAGTGTGCCGAAAAATCTCAAACGACAGCAAAACAGCTGTCCAGTACTCTTCAATTTATAATGTTTCTTTGAATGAAGTTACTTTTTGATCAGAATTGAAAGAATAATAATTCAAGCAATTCTGTGTTTCATGTCAAGGATTCAGCAGGTGTCTATCTTAATATAGTTCAAATGGCTGAAATGGCTTCTGTTGAGGTTTGTCCTCAAGATGGCACAACTACTTCCAATGAACGAAGTTGTGCTGGTTACACTTTTCTCTGATAATTTATAACTTTATAAGGTATAAAAACTTTATAATGAGATCATTAGTGTTTAAGAAGTTTTACAATGAATCAAAAGACATCGATTAGTGCAGAGTAATCAAACTTTGGTTGTATATTCGCTAGTGGCTACTACTGGAATGTACCACACTCGTTTCTTTCAATTCGAGTCGTATGTCACTTTACGGTTTCCACCGAGAAGTAAATATATATTAACGACAAAGTGTTGCTGAATTAATATTGGAATGACTAATTATTGTGACAATCGGATTTTGATCTTTCCTCTCACAGGCATATTGAAATCCCCAATGATAAATAATCCTTTTTGTTTCAAGAATCATCTCCAAGAAAAAATCTTGAAGGAGGAACTTCTCTTCATCTCATCACTTTTCAACTTATTCATTCAATATTCCTATCTGCTTCACCAAAATGACATTTGCCAGTTTGCCTCCATTTTGTATTTTAAGAGAAGCAGATCATGAAACTCTGTATTTTGTGATATGATGCTGTACGCCTTTTGTCTTACAAGTAAACCAGAAATAATTTTTGACACACTGAATAAACTGAGAAGGAGAGTTTTTATACGTTCGCTATGAAATGTACATTCTGAGGTGGAATTCCGTTGTGATTTATTTGATACTATGCTTCGGTGGTTCAGTGGTAGACTTATCACCAGCGACATATGCTGTCCACGTTCGCTTACCGCCCTGAACCTTACTTCACCGGAAGTAAGTCAGATAAGGCCAAATGGGCTATGAGGATGAAAATTATGTGGTATATGCTGTGGACAGAGATGACCAGTTCAGAGTGTTTATCTCAGTGGAGTTTAGCAATTCAAATAAAGTGACAACGATCTTATTTCAAAAGGAGACAAACAAAATTATGGTATTTCCATCAAACAGGCTTGACTAGCAAACACAATTAGTAGACAGGAACTATTAAATTCCACTCATATAATTCAGCCGGCTGCATATGCTACAAAAATCTGCTGATGGTTTCTGTTTTTGAGCTTTTTACATACAGAAATATGCGACAGTACTCTCATACTGGAAAACATTTGGATGCAAGACGTAGTGAAATTCTAGACACGCGCTCATGTGCACAAGGGTGTTTAAACTGAATGAGTGTCATAGAAGTTAGTCTCCAACTACCAGACCACATTGGCGATAACGACATGGATGTCGTTAATTGTCTGACTTTGAAAAACAAGCCATCTTGGAACCCTTCTATCTGGTCTATCAGAAGTACTTCGCTTCAAGTAAACAAATTCTTTTGTGCATAAACGATGTCCCTTGTGTAGGTTACAATTTCATAACATGAAATGCTAAAACTACGGAACTTTAATTTAATCAGCAAAACATAACAAAAATATGAGACAATAAAATGCTGAAAACAAAACCACATCAATGTCATACTTACTTTCAGTCAAGTTAACTGAAATGCAGACGACTATGAAGATCACAAGAGACTTCATGTTGATTGACGACTCTGACAGTGTGTTTATGAATACCCGATTGAAATAAATGTCACTTGCATTTATATACATTTTCATGGGGAACTACCTACACATGCTGACACGTGATTCACAGCTTAACTAGAAACAAATCTTAAATTTGATTGTCTGTTTGACTATTTGTTTATTGCAAAGTACTGCACGTGACGTATTATATTGTAATCATACAACGACATGTTGTGTAGTAGCCAAATAATCTCCAAGATACAATGTGTGACTGTTTTTAACCAGCTAATGCAGTAAAATTCTTACCATTCGTCATGGTTTTGAATGTGTGCTGTGGACTCTTTTGGATAAATCCTGCCGTTGAAGTAAACACCTGTGTTAATGAAACATTATTTTCTTCTGAGAGGTTAATTTTAGGATTTTCAGCATGTTTTATCTATATCTCTTGCTAACGTTTTGGAGGCAAGTGTTTCACAGTGGAGTTTATTAGTCAGTCTTAAAACTGTGAAGGATGTGTATTGTGGAGGTGTAGATCTGCTGCCTGGAGACAGAAACTCGATCTTGAGTTTGTAAACGATATCATCTAATTGTGTGATGACATGCAGACTATCCAAATTGTGCATAATCCGTTTGCGATGAGTGCCTGTAATTTTAATCTCTGCTTTGCTTCGTCTTAATGGAGAGTTTTCTTACAAGATTGGGAGAAGCACTCACGTACCAACACTCACTGCACCAGTGAACTGGTAGAAGTAATCGATGTGTAATGTGAGTGCTGTCCGAGATGTGGTGCATGGTATCTCTCAAATCCTGTATTAAAATCCGAGAAGGCATACAACAACCTAGGGACAAATTCAGGCCTCCAGTGATCTGGTTTACAACGCTTTGGTGTTCGCAGCCCTGTGAGGACCAGTTCTTATTTGGAACTCATTTTTAAAGCCAATGAACCCAATTTATACAAGCACGCCAGTAATTTATTCATGCTTGGTATCTACCCTGACAAGACAACTGATGTTTATCGGACACAATTCCGATTGTTAATTACAGCTATATTTCTCCTTCTTGGAGAACGTATACTGAGAAAGCTGTGAAATGAAAATCGACATTTGTAAATTGCAAAGTTCAGGCTGTGAAGTGACTGCAGTTTCCCTCCATCATTGAAAGGTTTATTCGACAGAAACATGGAGACCTTTAATTCCATATTACTTGTATTATTTCCATCATTTTCACCACTACTATTGCTCTTCTCGTGAGTCTTGATACATACTTACACAATTTCTGGTGGGCGTTTACCCACAAGTAGTGGACGAAACAGCTGTCCAGTAATCACTGTTCTTCCAATGGTTCTCTAACTGATGTCAGCTCATGATGAAATCCTCCAACCAATCGAACAAACCTGACTAAGCCTACCCTCACCGATCGTAGATGAGATGACACAACGTTCGAGTATTCATTAGAATATGTCAGTCTCCTATATGTGCTAGTGTGGTGAGAGCAAGCTGCTAGCCGATTGGTTGACACTAATCTACGTTAATGTCTAGGTCACTAATATGGGCCGTGAGAAAATATGAACAAGGCTGTTTCAACAACCAATCACAGCAAACTTAAATGTGGACAAATATGATTCGCAGATAGATGGCTCTACTTTCCGAGAAATATCGAAAACAACCAATCATAAGACTGTGTTTGTCTGCTTAACTTCCGAGAAACAACCAATCAGAAGACTGCCTTTTTCTGCTTGCATAAGCCTTATTAATGCACATAAAATATATATAAATACGTGTTGATTTTCGTAATAAAACGATCTGTTGCCAGCCCTTGTCTTCTGTTGTTACATTTGGTGTCGCTGCCTCCAAAAAGATGAAGATCCCGTGGCCAGCTGCGTTTGAAGAAGGAGACATACGGAGCTTCTTACGTGACTTCGAGGCCGTTGCTGAGCTGGTGGGTGTCAAGGAGCAGGCGGCGAAGGCAGTTGTCCTGGGGACGCTGTTGAGAGGCCGAGCGAAGGCTGCATATGACAGCGTAGACAGGTCAAATGGCACAGCGTCTTGGAAGAAATTGGTTGAACGACTAGTGTCCGAGTTTGACAGCGAAACAGACAGACAGCTAGCAATGCAGCAGTTCCGGTCAATGAAGCTTGGACCTGATGGAGACCCGCTAGTGTTGGCGGTGAAACTGACTAATCTACTTCGACGCGCGCTTCCCACTTTAGATGAAGAATCAGAAGCGCAGTTACTGTCTTCCCAATTCATCGAGAGTGTCCCAGACCACATTTCTCAGCGATTACAACTGGTTAACGCAACGCAGCCGATGGATATTAGTGAGCTGGCGAAGGTGACCAGACAGCTGCTGAGCACAACGGTAGCCGCTATAGACCAACCAAAACCAAACGAATATGAGCAGAAAATTGAAGCATTGCAGCGGGAAGTGGCGGCGTTAAAGTTGGCTGATAGAAAAGACCGGTGTTTTGAATGCGGTAAGCCGGGACACTGGAGAAGATACTGCCCAGAAAGGCGAAAAAGAAAAAATTTCAGACGGTATAATGCTTGTTCTTTCTTTCGTATGAACCTAGATTTAGTGGGGGCTATTGAGAAAGGGCTCTGTATTCGAAGTTGCGAGTGAATGATCGAGAAGTAGTATGTTTGATAGATACAGGGGCGGCCGTGTCGTTAATAGATAAGAATTTATGTAAGAGTGTTAGCCCGTGTTCATTGACAGTACAAACAGTAGGCGGGTATGTGTTGCGTATCACGGGTAGATCGAACTGTACGGTCGTTGTTGGTGGCTGCGAGGTGACGTTTCCTTTCATTGTTGTACCCGAACTACAGCGAACGATATTAGGAGCGGATTTTCTGCGTGAGATTGGTGCAATAATCGACACGCAAGCGAACGTGGTGATCACGAAATACGGGCATATCAACATGTATGAGACCAGCGAGATAGCAGCGATTAAGCTGTCGACGGTACACAATGTGACAGAGTTAATTAATAAATACGATCATCTGTTCACTGGAGATGGCGACCCATACGGTTATTGCGATAAGGTGAATCATGAAATTCCGTTAAGTGATCCGAAAGTAAGGTCATTTTTAACGCGAAGAGTTCCATGTCATCTGGAAGGCGAAGTGGAGCGACAAGTGCAAGAGATGTTAAAAGATGATATTATTGAGGAAGCTGATAGCCCGTACAACTCTCCAGTGCTGTTAGTAAAAAAAGCGAATGGGAAGTATAGATTCTGTGTTGATTTTCGACAGTTAAACAGTATGACAGAGTTAAGACCGTGTGCCATGCCAACAGTGGTAGAAACTTTAGATCGCCTACAAGGTGCGAATGTGTTTTCGGTTCTCGATCTTCGCTCAGGATACTGGCAGATACCGATAAAACAAGGTGATAGAGATAAGACGGCTTTCATCGTGGGTCAGACACAATATCGATTTAAACGCATGCCGTTTGGACTAGCAGGTGCACCGTTTACGTTCAGACGACTGATGAAGCTATTACTTAGGAACTTGAAAAACGTGGAGGTTTATGGTGATGATCTCGTCATATACAGTCAAAACGAAAACGATCACGTCAACCATGTAGAAGCCGTGCTGCGACGCATCGAAGAGTTTGGACTACGCGTCAACAAAACCAAGTCTCAGATAGCCAAAAAGAATGTTACTCTGTTGGGACATAAAGTGGGAAATGGTGAGATTAAACCACTGCCGGAGAAAATTTTGACGATTAAAACGATTCCAGCCCCGAATTCAAAGAGAAAACTGAGACAATTCTTGGGTAGAGCAGCGTTTTATAGTCGCTTCGTGAAGAACTTCAATGAGATAGCAGCCCCTCTATACAGGCTACTAGGTGAGCCAAAGTTTGTTTGGTCGGAAGAATCGCAGAGGACATTCGACAGAATTAAACAGCTGCTCGACCACCAACAAATGACGCTAAAACTACCTGTGCCAGGAAGACAGTTCACAGTGTGCACAGATGCCAGTGACTACGCTATAGGTGCGGTCCTAAGACAGGACGAGGGAATCGTTGAGTATGCCAGTAGGGTTTTGACCCTCACAGAGAGAAAGTATTCAACGATAGAGAAAGAATGTTTAGCAATGGTATGGGCAGTCGACAAATGGAGACCTTATTTACTCGGCCGGCGGTTCCACATCGAAACTGATCATAAGCCGCTACAATTTTTGAAGACAGCGAGAGACCCACGGGGGAAGTTGTCACGGTGGATGTTGCGTCTTCAGGAGTACGATTTTACGATCTCACACGTTCCTGGAAGTGAAAATGTCTTGGCAGATTTGTTATCGAGACCAGAAGATGAGTCTGAGTTGCCCGAGGTCGCTTACGGAGTGCATGCAGTAGAACAAGACCCACTAAGACTTGCACGTAGGCAGAGGTTGGACGATACGCTGAATACAGTAATACAGGTGATCACCAACGGAATAGAAGTGGATCAAACTACGGCGAGTAAGGAGCTAACCACACTACTCAGACAGAGGGATCGACTCAGAGTGAATGCCTACGGGACTCTGACCTGGCGAGAGAACGACGGAAGCTGGCTGGCTGTCATACCTCAATCGTCGCGCCACGACATGATAGAAGAATGTCACCAGCTAGCGCATACAGGCGTGGCCAGAACGACCGACCTCCTAAGACAAAGTATGTACTGGCCAGGTATGAGAGAAGACGTAGCAAGATACGTACTTGGATGTCCACGGTGCCAGCTGATGAAAGGTGACCGGTATATACGACCACCACTTCAGTCGATTCCAGTTACCGCGATAGGTGACTTGTGGTCCGTAGATGTCATGGGTCCATTTCCTCAGACATCCAATGGTAATCAGTACCTCTTGGTGATGACGGAACACGCGACACGATGGGTAGACGCCGTAGCAATCCCAGACCAACGTGCAAGAACCGTGACAGATGCAGTAGTTAGACACATTGTTGCAGACCACGGCGTACCGAAGACAATACTGACAGACCAAGGTCCCTGTTTCGAGAGTGAAGAGTTTACTTCCCGTTTGCAACAGCTGGGCATCAAGAGGATCAGAACGACCCCATACCATCCACAAACGAATGGCCTAACGGAGAGAAACAACCGTACACTGAAGGAGTGGCTGGCCTCGAAGGGCGGGAACTGGGAAACGGAGCTTCCACTGATTTTACTAACACATCGGGCTACCACTCAGGAAACAACGAAGAAGTCACCCTTCCAACTGATGTATGGTAGAAAACCACGATTACCGGTACACAATGAGACCTGGCCCATGCACCAAAAGTGGAGTACGACGAAATTAAAAGCAGAGAGGAAAGAGGCAGTCAAGAATGTAATACGGAAGCAGCGCAGTGATGTCACGAAGTCTCAGATGAAAGAAAGGACGCAGTGCATTACCTTTGCAGTCGGGGACCAAGTGAAGTGTAGAGACAGGAGATATACAGTTGGAGGCGGGCTAGGTTCACGGAAACTCCTTCCAAAGTGGGAAGGACCATACACAATCACAAAAAGACGGGGTCAAGTATATACCATCCGAAGAGGTGATAAACAGAAACGAGTTAACGCCAGTCAGCTCCAAAGATGGGTACAGTGGGACAAGCCGGTCAGTAACAATCCTCAACTAGAGGATGTAGCACCCAGAAGGTCGGAACGTCTGCGCACGAAGCTATTTGACGGGGGGACGAGTGTGGTGAGAGCAGGCTGCTAGCCGATTGGTTGGCACTAATCTACGTTAATGTCTAGGTCACTAATATGGGCCGTGAGAAAATATGAACAAGGCTGTTTCAACAACCAATCACAGCAAACTTAAATGTGGACAAATATGATTCGCAGATAGATGGCTCTACTTTCCGAGAAATATCGAAAACAACCAATCATAAGACTGTGTTTGTCTGCTTAACTTCCGAGAAACAACCAATCAGAAGACTGCCTTTTTCTGCTTGCATAAGCCTTATTAATGCACATAAAATATATATAAATACGTGTTGATTTTCGTAATAAAACGATCTGTTGCCAGCCCTTGTCTTCTGTTGTTACACTAGTAGCTCGTATCTAACCTAACATCTTGTTTTCGTTTTATTTTACAGCCTAGCATGGCCAACTTAGCTTGTTCACTTCCCAACTCAAAAGTCAATTGGAATCCATCAGTCAGGGACTATGTATGTGTGCTGCAGTTGAGAATATGAGCAGGTTTCAACGCATAAACCAGTGTGTCATACAAAAATCTCAATCACAACATAAGAGTTCTAACAACGTTGTGCTCCTCACCATCTACACATAGGTCTAATACTATTTCGGATAATGGTGAGCCCTTTGTCAACCAATTAGTTTGTTTGCATATTTTAATTAAGGACTGTAATACAGTGGAGATAAGCATGACTGAACACCTGGTGTCGGTGGCACAGTGGTTATGACTCTCGCCGACCATGCACATGGTCCGGGGTTCGAGCCCACGCAGGCGCCCACCTGATGTACATGGTCGGCCTGCAAAATTTGGGCTACCGATATCCATGCTGGAAATTCCATACTTGTACCAAAAATACAGTGTGGAATCAAGCTGTAAAACAAAAATAAAAAATTTTGAATTCACAATCGAGATCTAGTTGATTCCTATCTGCCTCAAGAATCGCATTATTCAGGATTTCAGTGTACAAACTGTTCTCCTCAAAGCTGATTAGACTGCCTACATCACGCAGGTGAGTAATGCATCTACGCCTCATAATCCATCCACTACATTGCCTAATGAAGTTCAACTATGTCTGAAATTGTATATCTTTCCAGATGAAATTAATGAAGTTATCAAGATTACTGAAAAGCTGTCAACAACAAAACGACACTATGCAATACATTAGAATAATTTTGGCATCATCAATCATCAACATCATCAACACAAATCATCACGTGATAGTGATTTGGACACAGATCACTCTCCGAAAAATAATCAGCTATCACATGAGTCAAATCAAATCAAAACACAGAGGAGAAGAGAAGACAGACGAGAATGACAAATATTTTCTTTGAAGTTGTCTCAAGTGGTTGATTGACAGAGATACGGAATAGGCGTCAATGACAGTCTTGCATGTTTGGCCTGATCCACTGACTGATTTTTTCACCATGAAAGTGTTTTCACCATGTGATGATAGATAACATGTCGCTACCGACATGAATTTCTGATGTGTATCCATATAATATGTGTGTTTGTTTGACAGTCTGTTATATTTTACTATGTATACATGGATCGATATTCCATTATAATTAGCCAATCATGTTAAGACTGTCTATTGATTTGTTCATTTTGAATATTCGCTCACACACTTGTGTTCACACACTTGTTCGGACATTCATGTTTTGCTCTCACACACTTGTGTGACACATTGATTCTCCTTGCGTTGGAAAATAGTAGTATCATCGCAAACCTAGTGGTCTTCTGATTTCCGTCTTTCTTGCGTCAGGACTATTAAATTCTCGACCAGTACATAACAATTTCTAACATTTTGATTTTATCTTTCTACTTCTAATAAAGTCATTAACATTCCACTCACCTCAATGAAATTCATCATGCATAAATTTCATGATCAGTCTCTCTGTGTGTGATCAACAAAATATGTGTGGTGATTGACGGAAATCACTATTATGAAAATGAGAGAAAGAGATTGATAGGTCCAATTGATAACGCTTCTACCAGTCTACTTGACATGTGGATAGCAAATCATCTCATGATGATAACTGGATTAAGATTAACAGACACTGGAAATCACACAATACATGACAGTCTTCATTTTCATAATTTTGATACTGCCACCTCTACAACTCAACGACACAATTATGTCATGTGTCAAGCTGTTTATTTCCAGACTTCTAAATGTAGTAATATGTTTTCAATTAGCCAGATAATTGTAACTCCGTGTGTTGATGAGAGTTAATAATGTTGCGTCTGTGTGATTGGTTGTAAAATCCTTTCTGAACGATCTAATTACAATATTGACTCCTATTTGGGTATTTCAAACAACTTAGTGGTTATTATGCGTTTCTCTCTTGGTTGTTTACCTTCCTCCTGACAAATGCAGACCACTCGTTACTTAATCCTGATTATTTGTCTTTGTTTTCATTCAATCCCTTATTTAAACGGTTCTCTCCACTGTTATATGATGGTGTTGACACTGCATTGATCTTCGATTATGATTTTGTTTGAATGAAGTCAAAGTTATTCCGTATAACTACTGGACCTTGGACTGTCCACGGAAGATGTTTGGTGTGTTTGATTCCTACTGACATAATTCCGATCCTACCATGCCGGGAAATTTCATCTCGATTCTTAGTTATCTCCCAATAATGTTTTTATTTAACTTATTTTCTTGTGGAGTGGTTATTTTTTATGGCAGTAATCCCTAGAGTGCATATCTCTGCCTAACAGCATGCTGCGGGTGATTTTCAGTTTTCGACATGTTATAATTGTTGAATGGTATGGGTTTCCTAGGGATTATTCTCTGATTTGTTGGAGGATTTCATCATGAGCTGGAACCACTGGAAAACCTGTGAATAATGGAAAGCTGTTTCGTCAGCTCAGTTTTGGACATTTCAGCAGTACGCACCCACCGATGTTGTTCGAACCGAGGACCTTCCGGTTACAAGCTGAGCTCGTAGACTATTAAGCCACTGGGACCCGAAAGTCAAATTTTAACTGTGCATTTTGTCTGAAAGGTGTGAGCTTGTTTGTGAGTATATGTTATTTGTTACACATGGGAAAGACGTCAATTCAATCTTGATAAACATTATAATATTTTTGTAGAGGTCACAGAGGACTTTATTCTTTTCTCATCTGCCGTTTTTCATATGATTTCGTCACATAGCTGATAAGTCTATACCTGCTCCCATACTCACTTCATTCTACCTGGTTAAAATGTGCAAGGCGTCAGAGCTGAACTTTTCTGTATGTGTTCAATGAAATGCTCTGCCTGGAATTTAGACATTGTCGAAATCAATCATATGTCCACTGTCTGTAGCGTGCATTCCTCTTGCTGATGTTTTTCCTAGACTCTTAGATCTCACTTCATTTCTGGGCGGACGTTTCGTGCACAGTCTGTGTTCATTCACCTATCCGCTGCTCTCTTCAACATAACAAGCTTCACATTTTGAACACTTTATCCTACAGACACAGTTGTTTTGTGTCATTTTTGTAACCACATCTTTGACATTCATCAGAGATTTCTCTAGAGAATTAGTGAGTTTGAAATAGACTTTATTATTAAATCAAGCAAGTAGTCTTTGAAGTTGTAGGGTGTCTCATTTCGATATGGAATTGATGTCGTCGATGACCAAGAATTTTCAGTTTTTAATGGTTTCCTTTCTGTTCTCTTACGTTGATAATATTATTTATCAACTTATCGGATAACCATCTCCAATCTGAATTTATTTTATGTCGGAAATCTCGTTCTCGATATCAGTATTATCGGTTATAATGCTTCTAAATCTGTTTACGAGATTTGAAACTCCTGAAACCTCCATTTTTATTGGATAATTTAATTGGAAATTCAAATACTTGTTGGAATGTGTCAGTTTCCTGTAAAATGGCAACTTTTAGTTTGTCATCTGTTCGTCTTTTCACAGGACAATCCAGAAAGTTTAGGGTTCCTCAGCCAATTCTACATCATTAGAAAACCCAATATACTTTGAGATTAAGTAAATTTGTGTTAGCAAGTTTTCTTTCTCAGCTTTCTTGATAATCATAAATGTGTCATCTATATATCTGTTCTATACTCTAGGATGATAACTAAAACGTGTTAGTGGTTTTCTTTCCAGAACCTTCATATACAGATTCGCTACAATTGGAGATGCTGGTGATCCTATTGCAACTCCACTTGTCTAACAATATAGTTCCCCTTCAAAGCCTAAATTAGCAGATTCTAATCAAAGTTTTAATCATTTTAATAACATCTTCTACTGATAATGATGATTTAACTGATAATTCCTGATTGTTTTTAAGTTCATATTTCAAAATATCAAGTGAATCACATGTAGGAAAGAATACTAGTAAATGGAGAAACCACATCAGAACTCTCCATAATTTCGTCTTCTTCTTCTTCAATAGTTATGTCCATTACTTTTCTCTTAAACACTTCAATATGTTTAAAGGAATATTGAATCAAAGTGGTTGCAGTATTCGTGTAGTATATTTTGATGGAGGGTACTTAGGCAAAATAATCTCTTTCCAAATGACAAATAATATTCACTCACACACACACACACATACAGATATCTACAGACAAAAAGTACAGTGACAATTCGACAGTAGACACTGCAAATACGTAAAGACTGCTGACATGTTTCTATTGCTACAGTTGTCTATCGACAAGTAACCTTCAAATGAACTGACCTCAATTAATGTAACTTTTCACTTCATATTTTCATGATAAATAAAATCCGAATAATTCTGCTAAAGAAGCTGTAGCTTACACATTAAACCCATCAGAAAATTCTTATTTTGATTTTAGCTTAAACACGTCGGGATTATTTTCTGTAATTTATATCCAATTATTCTGAATCGGAGTTCATATTATTCCAGGACACTAGTAACAACTACGGTCTAGAAATTTATGATCTTATTGAAAATTGGGTTAAATTATCAAAATATCAGTAAAATCGGTAAAATCGACGTATATTTATATTTAACGACACTTAAGCAACGATGTCATTCCGAAATCACTTGTGATAAGAGTTCCAAAATGTCTCATCGATCCATGAAAGCATCCGTTGTAGAGTCTCGCGTGTTTCTTCGTGATAGGATACGCAAATGTACATTACCAATGCAACATTAACAATATCGAACTAATAATACTGATGATTGTCTTCGTATTATTATGGATGAATATCATCTAACTATTATTACGCAATTATTCGAAGAACTAAAGTCCACTGATTTCACTGCTACTTAGCCAAGACAAATTCAAAAATCTGAAAAACTTACAAATCACAACGGAGCATACTCCAGAGCAGTGTGCAAATTATCAGATACAGAACTCAATGTACATGAAATGGCATTACTCAAGAACGGACTAAAAACGACTGAAAGTGATAGAAATAGCTCCCATCAACGGAACTTGTATTAACCCTTTTACCTGAGGATGAAGCTAATGCATTGCGTCAGAATGTCGGAAAACGAACGTCATGCATTACAAATATTAAGTAAGATAAGACATATCTATCGTCATAACTAAAGCTTACACAGGCATTATCACTGTGATTCTCAATAAAGATGACTGCGACAAGAAAGCTTTGCAACATATCGCAGCAGGTCCACACGCATTATTACCAATAAACAAAATGTCTAGTACAGTGAACAGAGTGAAAGCGCAAGTATGCAGTCTTCTTGGAGAATTCAAACCAAAACCAGGAAATTCAGTTTGGTTTTCAATAGCTCCTGAAACAAACGTGGGTGCGAGCTTTCGTGGAAGTCTGATAATCCACTTAATGGATGTGGTTGTAAGACCAATAAGTGATTTCACCAATTCACTAACACACAATTGATCAAAAGAGATGAAACCACTTCATAACAATATTCATTAAAACATTAAAAAATATTGAAGTGTTTAAAGGAAGACTCATGGACATAACCATCGAAGTAGACGAAATTATGAGGAGTTAGTAGGTGTCAAGAAATAAGTGATATGTTCAGATTTCATCACGAGAGTGATTTTTTCATGCAGAAAACCACATTCATAATATCGCAGTAGGAATATACCTTCGAACAGAATTGTGTTCCTCAGTATAAACACATATGTCTGATACTATTTCGAACAACTCTGACCCTATTGTCATCCAATTAGTTTGTTTGCATATTTTAATTTAAGGCTGTAATACAGTGGAGACAAGCATGACTGAACACCTGGTGTCATTTTTGAATTCACAATCGAGATCTAGTTGATTCCTATCTGCCTCAAGAATCGCATTATTCAGGATTTCAGTGTACAAACTGTTCTCCTCAAAGCTAATTCGACTGGCTACATCACGCAGGTGAGTAATGCATCTACGCCTCATAGTCCACCCACTACATTGCCTAATGAAGTTCAACTATGTCTGAAATTGTATATCTTTCCAGATGAAATTAATGAAGTTATCAAGATTACTGAAAAGCTGTCAACAACAAAACGACACTATGCAATACATTAGAATAATTTTGGCATCATCAATCATCATCATCATCAACACAAATCATCACGTGATAGTGATTTGGACACAGATCACTCTCCGAAAAATAATCAGCTATCACATGAGTCAAATCAAATCAAAACACAGAGGAGAAGAGAAGACAGACGAGAATGACAAATATTTTCTTTGAAGTTGTCTCAAGTGGTTGATTGACAGAAATACGGAATAGGCGTCAATGACAGTCTTGCATGTTTGGCCTGATCCACTCAATGACTTTTTCACCAAGAAAGTGTTTTCACCATGTGATGATAGATAACATGTCGCTACCGACATGAATTTCTCGTCATTTGATTTATCTATTCTTCTATTTCTAACAAAGTCATAAAGATTCCACTCACCTCAGTGAAATTTACCATGCATAAATCTCATGATCACTTTATGTGTGTGATGAAGAAAGTATCTGTGGTGTTTAAATGACATCTATTTTTGTTAGTAAATTAGTGAGTTGCAGAAATCCGCTTTATAACGCTACTATTTTTCTGCTTGGCTGGTAAAAACACGACAGGTAATAAATGTTCAATTTTTTAATTTTGACACTGTCATTTACTTAAAGCCACAAATATGTTATGTGTCAAGCCGTTGTCACTTGTACTACAATTAAGGAAACGATTTATGAAATGCTGACCATTGATGAACACAATGCAATGACTTCAAACAAATGGATTAGACGATTTGCTGTGTTACTGTCAGAGGATGTGATGTTTCATTGACTTTAGTAACGAAAAAGCAGTTCAACAACACTTTTGCGTGACTTATTCAATGTACTTTCTTATTATTGTTTTAAGTTAGCTCAAGTCAATGAGCTTATGAATTTGGTATCATTTTCGTTAACTGTATGCGACGGTGATACTACTGCCAAGGTTTTTGTAGTTGTTGTCGTTTGTTGCCCTTCCTGTTGTTTGAATTATTTTCCTTTGGTTGGTGTTGTTCTAATGGCTTTATTCCTTGTTTTCCTAGCTTTAGGCAGGACAACCCACAAGGTCGCTTCTCTGTAAACTATATTTTAATGTAAGAAACCCCCTTTTCAGGCATGAGGCTAGCAACCTCACTCTGTAAAAAAAGTTGCGACAGAAACTTCAGTCCGATGAATCTCCTTGCGCCAAAAGAAAAAGTCTGTGTGGGGACATGGACCGTCCGCACCATGTACGAGATTGGCAAAGCTGCCCAGATCGCAAACGAGATGAAAAGATACGGAATCCAAGTACTCAGAATATGTGAAAGCAGATGGAATGGGAGTGGACTCACCGAATTGTCAACGGGTGATTCAGTGATCTACTCCAATCACCCAGAAGATAACCACACGCACACCGAGGGCGTGGCTATCATGATGTCACCGACGGCAACAAAGGCCCTGATCCAATGGGAGGCGATCTCTTCCAGGATAATGACCGCCAGATTCAACTCCAAAGGAAGGAAAGTGTCGATTATACAATGTTATGCACCCACAAACAACGCAGACCTCGAAAAGAAAGAAGAATTCTACAGACAACTGCAGGCAACAATGGACAATACTCCAGCTGATGGCATTAAAATACTAGTAGGAGACATGAACGCCAAGCCGAGACCAGACAACACAGGAAGAGAACTCATAATGGGTAGAGAAGCTCTCGGAGAAATGAATGAAAATGGAGAACTCTTCGCCGACTTCTGCGCCTTCAACAAACTAGTGATTGGTGGCTGTGTATACAAGCACAAAGATATCCTCAAGGCTACATGGGTGTCACCAGATGAGCAAACCAAAAACCAAATTGGCTTCATCTCATTCTCAAGGAAGTGGAGGTGCAGCCTACTGGACACGAAAGTAAGAAGAGGAGAAGACCTTGGCTCAGACCACTATCTCGTACAAGCGACAGTCCAAGTCAAACTAAAAGCTATCAGGCAAACAGGAGCAGCAGATAGACCACAAGCGAAGTTCAGTACTCAAAGACTAAAGGACCATGATACAAAAGATATGTTCACTGCAAGCATAAGGGACAAAGTCGAGGCACAAATCTACACTAGCGAAGAGGTCAACTTTGAGAAGCACTGGGACAACCTGAAAGCGGTGTGGAGTGAAACATTGGCTCACTACGGACACTAGGATACTAACAGAAGAGAGAAAGATGGTGAAACAAAAAATTATTCAGTGCACCGATGAGCAACTAAAACAGGAGCTGAATACAAGCTACGATACACTGAACAAAAGAGTAAAGAAAAGTGTCAGGGAAGACAAGAGAAAATATTATGAAGCCATGTCAAGTGAAGCAGAACAAGCTGAGGGCAAAGGAGGTAACTTTCAGGCAAAATTTCGACACATTATGCCAGTGAAGGATGACAATGGAAAGTCAATCACCAAAGAAGTGGAGCAAAGAAAACACTGGGCGGAACACTGCACAAAACTCCTAAATCGACCGCCACCTACAGTGCGCCCAACAAAACCAATAACGGAATCACAAATATTAGTGAACATCTACGCCGCAACGGTAGCGGAAGTCCTGAAGGCAATCAAGATGCTAAAAGCTGGAAAAGCAGCAGGACCAGATGGAATCCCAGCAGAAGCATTGAAAATGGATCCAGAGACAACAGAGGATTTGATGACATCAATACTGGAAAAGGTGTGAAAAGAGGGCGGCAAGGTACCCGAGGATTGGAAGAAAGGCTACTTATTCAAACTGCCAATGAAAGGAGACTTAAGGCAATGCAAGATTTGACGCGGAATTACGCTCCTGTCCATCGTAAGCGAAATACTAAGCCGCATCATCCTAGAGAGGATCAAACAAGCCCCGGATGAAATCTTCGACTGGAACAAGCTGGATTTAGGAGAAACAAGTCATGTATTCATCAAATCACCAAACTATGGATCATCACTGAACAGAGCTTGGAATGGCAGTCACCTCTCTATCTCACCTTCATAGACTTTGAAAAAACCTTCGATAGCGTCGATCGAGAGGTCATTTGGCAACTACTTCGGGGTCCCATCGACAATTATACATCTCATCCAACAGTAATACGATAATGCTGCACACCAAGTAATCCACAACGGGAATATTACGGAATCCTTTGAAATGAAGACGGGAGTTAAGAAAAGGAAGGCTGCCTACTATCACCAATGATTTTCCTGATTGCAGTAGGTTGGATAATGCGACAGACATCTGGCAATGAGGAAACAGGCATAAAATGGACCCACATAAAAAAACTTGGAGAATTAGGACTTCGGCGATGATATATGTCTGATTTCCCATAAACTGGAAGATATGCAAGTGAAAAGTAACAAGTTGACAGAAGAAGCATCCAGAGAAAATACGATTTCAAGTGAACATTGAGGGGACAGAGGTGGTGATGAAGATTCTCAGCCAACAGTAGCAGCAGCAACAACAGGCAACAATCAGTCAGTATAAATGGGAGGAACCTGAAAGAAACAACCTCATTTACCTACCTGGGAAGCATCGTTTCAAATACAAGCAAAACTGAGAAGGATATTAAAGCAAGAAAAGCTTTCATTACTGTCAAGTCTGTGTGGAGGTCAGCAGCAATCAGCATGCCAATGAAAATAAGAGCCGGATTTTCAGCTCCAATGTGAAGTCAGTGCTACTATACGGGTCAGAGACTTGGCCAGCGCGTCATAAAGAGCATCTCAAACAAACTACACACCTTCATCAACAGTTGTCTTCGCTCAATACTCAAGATAAAATGGCCGACCAGGAAAGATCACCAACAGGGATCTCCGGGGACGAACCAACCCAGGAGTAACCGATTGTGCAACAAATAGGCAGGAATAAATGGAGATGGATTGGCCATACTCTGAGGAAACCAGCAAGTGACATCACAAGACAAGCAATTGTTGGAGTGGAATCCGAAAGGGAAGCGGCGAGTTTGTCGTCCAAAGGTGACTTGGAGGAGGTCAGGTGAAGAGGAGATGAAAACATGTGGGCAGACTTGGAGTTAGGCAAAAACTCTAGCAAAGAACCGAAGGCAATGGATACGAGCGGCTGAAGCCTTATGTTCCTCTTGGAATTAAAGGAAATAATAATTATACATAAATATTGATCTGTTGTTTCTGCTTTCTTCGGCTTAAAATTTATACTACTTTCCAATGATAAGTAGAATCAGTCACCTCAGCAATACCGTTTTGTTTTTCATAAATTGGAAAACACAAAAATACCTTTATTATAATTATTATTATTATATTAGTATAAGTCTACTTTGTTTATTTGTGATTTTTAATATTTTAATCATTCGCGTAATAATAATCGTAGAACACGTTCATTCCTCTTACACACAAACGAATTCTTACAAGTGTCTTCGTGTTTCTCGATGGGGAAATCTGCATAAACGACACTGTAGAAGATGAAATATGCAAACTAGAAAACTTTTTACACGAGAACGGAGACTCCGAAAAAGACTTCGAAGTATCCACGAGGAGAGCAGGTCGATAGAAATTCACACAAACCATATAGAAGAAACGTATAATATATGACTTAACCATTCTCCACTCGTTGTATAATTCAAATGCAGGTGAAGGTTGAGCTACCGATTCTGGCCACTTCAGTGTTCATTTTCAAATTTAACTGTTCATGTGGAGACAGTTACACAGGTAGAACGACTCGGCAGGCCCAACTTCGCCTTCTTGAGCGTTATCCAACGTGGTTGGGTAAAGGAGTCGTAAGTCACTCAGAAGTTCCATACTGTCACACCTAGTGGATACGGAACACAAGTTTGATGGAAATTCAGCTTTTATGGTTCTATACAGGGTGCCATCTAAAACACCTAGGTTGGTACGTTTTCGAGTGCTAGCCATAAATGAGGCAGCTGCCATAATCATTTTTCAACCCAATCTCTGTGTTCCGAAAATGTTTGTTCAATATCCCTGCCTCCTTCCATTGACCTTAACCTCTAATGTTATCCATGAATTCACATGCCGGAATCCTGATCCCTGATATTTAATTGACCACAATAATTCAAATGCTTTTGACTAATATTTCGTCATTATGTAAATGTAAAACCTGATGAGAATTTACTGAGAATGCGTGTGTGCTTAAATCGTGTTCTCTATTTTTGATCCTGATATCCCTTACAGTTCATTTGCCTAAAATGATATTTCATTTAGTATATAATTGATATTGTATTTTCTCTATGTAGCATTCACCTTGCTTTTTTTGAAACTGTACCTTCTGTAGATGTTTATTTAATATTTCACTATGATTTGACCTTTGCTTCTACAAATCTCTTCCCTCCTTACTTTGTACACTCCCGAACATTGTTGTATTTCTGAAGGTTTCTATCCTCCTTGAGTATAACAGTTCTCCTGATGATCTTTTTCAGTCACTGTGACAGTGTTTTCATGGCATTCTACCTACACACTTCAACGTTTAGTGTTTGATATCTGGATTCAATGTTCTTAACCGCTCCTAGATTGCTAGCTCGCCAGTGTTACAACCATTAGAAAAACTGGGAAGAAAGACAAGCTTGAGCGTGGGGATAGCAACTCCACCCCACAAAACTGATCAAACTGCTACGGAAACTTTAACGCATCAGATATTTAAAATACAAAACATATAGTCCACAGATGGCAGTTGGCTACAAATTTCCCTCCTCCAGGGAGCCTGTAGTCTAAGTTGTGACTAAATACCAAATCTGAATGAAATTTGGTACATAATCTGTTCTCAGTGACCTCATTTCTGCCTATATCCTACGGACGCATCCGACTGGTTGCTCAAGTTCATTAATCAGTTCACTAGGTGCTTTCATTTTTGACTGCTATAATTTAGAGTCACCCTCAGGTTATCTCCTTCCTCGTATGGCAATGTTACCTTATATAAGATTAGATTAGAAAAGTGTTGACGGTGGTCAAATGAAAACATTATAGTAACTAGTGAAGCATTCAAGTGTCAGTTTGAGCTACGTAGTGAAGTGGCTGTCTTTCTCAAGATGCTAAGAACCAATGACTTGATACAGTCAGTGACATGGGTCAAAATTGTTCACAAAGACTCAGATGCATTCAATTTTCAATGGACTCTGAGATCCATCAGATTCTCACTGTTCTTTCTCCTCCATATTTCTATTCATATACACGAAATGTGACAACTTGAATATCACCGCTTTTGTGTAAATTTCTTCGCAGAAAACACAATCAGCCGTTTAGCCAGTTTTAAATTGTTTGTGATTGCATAACTGCTGCAGAGTTGAATGTAACAGTCAAAAGTCTTGGTGGATGACTGATGTCAGAAGGGTAAATCACTTCGTTTTACGTTGCTTAAATAATGGTGGTTATCAGTGGAATGTAATACCCACATTTAGTCTGAAAGTTAATTCACACACTTCAAATGTCAAAGTATGACCCATGGAGCTACCACACAACTTCAATGTAACAATTAGGAGTTTTTATTCTTAAGTGACTCTGTTAGCAGTCAGTTATCCGACTGTGAATGGTGTATTGTTTATTCGCTCAGATTCTAACCGTCCTGAGTAATTAGCAAGACTTTTGTCTAGTTGGGAATTCGGGCTTTACCCTAAAAGCAACTACCTGAACACATTTACTTTGGAAGATTAGTCACTATCGCTTGATGTTTCATTTTTAAGTTGGTGTCTGCTTTGCCGACGAGTGCCAAACAGAGCAAGACTTAGGTCTAGAACATTCCGTTAATTTGTACCAAGCACCTCAATGTTTTACAGTTCCAACCATTTGTGCGTATATTTCCAAGAGCTGGTTTAGTGGGCTGAGAGATCAGTTTGCAGCCAGTGATCACGTCTTCAGGTCAACTTCCTCTCAGTTCAGTATCAGTATCTCGGCTGTATCATGGGTCCTTAGACCATAAGTATGGCTCCTATACTGGTTCATGCAAAATCTGTTTTTGTTAATTGAGAGAAAATAAGAACAATAACAACAAACAGATTTATCATACACGTGATTATTACTGACAACTGTAACATACAGTACTGCCTGTTTTCAGTGAAATTTCATCGATATCCAGACAAATTCATGTAGAAGTGAAGTTTTCAGGTTAGTAAGACGATAAATGTTATTCACACTTTTGTGGTGTACATAAAACTTTAACTGCCAGTGTTTTTATTTTTATTTTCAAAGTGAACGTATGCCTACTTATATAGTTCACTTCAGTAGTAGAATTAAGTGGGAGCAAAGTTTCTATGGAGCTTCACTTCTGTTTATTTTATTATTTGTTTATAAAGGATCGTCAAATTGATGACAATCTTCCAACCGCAAGTCAATGGTGTGAAGAAGATTTAAATTCAAGAATTATAGATGCTCTTGTTGAATAATTTGATCCTATTCGTAAACGCACTGATGAGTCAATGTATACAGGAATATGATCAATCTATTGTAATTGAGTGTTTAACATTCGGTAGAGAACAAGACAATCAGGTGGCTTCACAGCATCAAGAATTGATTTATTCAACGAGTGGTTGCGAACCACCATCTGGAAAGAGCAATTCCATGTCATCCTCTTACGCACATGATCCGAGGTTCGATCCCATGCCGACTCACACCTGATATCTATGGTCGGCATGCAAAATTTGGGCTAACGATATCCATGCTGAAAAATCCATAGTTGTACCAAAAATACAGTGTGGAATCAAGCCGTAATCAGAAAATATTAATAAAACTAGAACTGGAATATCGATTTGACTTTCAGTTTTCTTTCTTTCCTCATTTCACTTCACTGTAGTTCACATCTTGAATACTCTTCACTGTATGTATATAGAATTACAACATTGTAGATAACAATTTTTCTCTACACATTATTTTACACGCTATTGTATGATATCTTCGCCTCGTCCTCATTATTCCTAATTAGCGCTGGTATATGGTATCGCTTGTCTATAAACAGTTATCATGAATATTACAACTACTATTTAATTACACGCTTCGTAAAATATAGGCGAAGATTTAATTTGATACCTACAGGCTATAATTTGTCAGCAGTTATCAACTTCTAGTCTTTTGAATTCCTGTAAATGTTTTTAGTCGTTCATCAACTTTATCCAAATCACCGAAAATACCCAATTAGTCATGAGGAAAATAAAAGATAAATTCAGCGAAGAAAATTTATTTTTTCGATGAAATCATCTTCAGACGCTGTACAGTCGTATTTATATTTCACAAAAATGTATAGTTATCCATATTTGGGTGATATGGGATGACATAGTCGATATAATTACTCAGAAGCGGCTATAGAAGTAAAAAATAAAAGTTGTAATTTACGTGGCAATCAATGATGGCACAAAGTTAGAAATTTGATAAGGTTAAAATTGCTTTTGAGTGAGAATAAAGGTAGTTGAGTGACAACTTAACAAGTGTAAAGAGGGTGAGAAATGTTCAAAAGGAACACTATTGAAGTGAATGTAAACTTATAGTAAAATTGAAAATTGAAAAAAATTGATATTTTTTACAGGAGACGACTATTAAAGATGTTAAGACCAAGAAAGAATAAGAGACTGGGCAAACTTTTCTGCATACAGAGTTCGGGTTGTATTGACGAATTGCCAGTGCCTCCGCCAGACACAAAAGCTGAAACCTGCCGCCCTTTGTACCATTTGGCTTCACCTTTGTAGATGATCGTGAGAGACGACTCTGGTGTATCTGCATGACGTGAGTTTACCAAGTGCTCGAGAATTAAGCTAGTCATTGTCTTGCATTGTCCTTTTGCTAACCATGCCAAATAATGATCAGAGATGCGTTTGTAAATTGTGCGCTTTTTGCGGCCAATATAAATAGCTCAACGTGAGCAGATGAACTTATAAACACACACTGAGGTGACCCAGAGAGTAGGTTTATCCTTCACACACGCATCGATCATTTGTCACATCTGTGAACATTATCCGGCATCATTAGCAAAGAGACAATGCAAGACAATAACTAGCTCACTTCTCGAGCACTTGCTAAACTTCCGTCACGTATATCCACCAGAGTCATCTTTCGCCTACTTGTTGGAATCGTTAAACAGCTGATCACACCCTGCGAAAATATCTCACAACATTATCATGTACAGTTATCAAGTGGGACAGTACAACTCAGTTACCGAGTGAATTCTTGAGTAGTATCTAATGAAATCAACTCACACAGCCGGGTCCACTCGAGTGGTCCTTCAAAATCACCCCCTAAGTAAGCAAATGTTCACCACGGGTTTGGAGTCATGGACTCCAAGCTTCCCTTAGCAGTCATGAATGTCCACCAGTTCGGTTATAGGTGCCAGACATTCTCATTCGTTTATTCACTTTTATGAAAGGCGGACCCTCAGTGTGACGAAAAAGTATCGGACTAGCCTGGCAGAGAATGTCTACACTTCGGGGAAAGACGACAGTAAGTTTTTGCCTCTCTTAGATATAAATTTTACTAAGTCACATCGATCGGTTTTAGTTTTCATGTAAAGGGCTAGTTAAAAGAATTTTTTTGGATCTCAACTTTGACAAAGCGCACGTTTGAAGTCCTACTGCAAAACAAATGAAAAAAGACGCGAAGCTGTTAGTTTAAGTGATGTCCAAGCAGTCGTTGGAGGTGAATATTCTCTAGAAGGATCTTATCAATTCGCTCATGTCATATCGACAGAATACTTCCAATATAATCAGACTACATCGAGTCAAGTGATCAAATAGAAGGTGAACATCTTGGAGAAGAGCTTTTTGCGTTTGAAATGCCGATCACCAAGTTAAACAGTGGTTTAAAGCGTTATGCATGAAGTATAACAAATGATAAAATGCACTAGTCGGTAGATAACTGGTAAACTGAATGATAGGAAGATTGGGAACTTTGAGCAAGTGAAAAACAACAACGCCAAAAGAGAGTTTATCATTAGCTTATATTTACTGGATAATTACTGAAAAAGTTCACATAGATTACGTTGGTTAGTTAGTTAGTCAGTCAATTAGTTAGCTAGTTACTTAGATAGATAGTCATTTAATTAGTCAGTTAAACAGGGATATTTGTCGTTAATAATTCGTGCATAATTCGATATCGACTGCTTCATTCTGAAATGTTTAAAGAGGAAATAAGTCCAATTTAGTTATGTGTTAGTTACATCAATGAGTTAGTCAAATGGTTATCTCACTATCGAATTACGATTTTAAGTCAGATGCCTGAAGAAATGCTCTACGATATACATCACTACTTGAACTTAACCCACTGGGGGGAGTGGATGAAACTTGATTTTATTTTTTATTTTTTTATTTTTTTGATTTACAGATTGATTCCACACTGTATCTTTGGCACAAGTATGGAATTTTCAGCGTGGATATCGGTAGCCCAAATTTTGCAGGCCGACCATAGATATCAGGTGTGCGCCGGCGTGAGCTCGAACCCCGGGCCATGTGCAAGGTCGGTGAGAGTCCTAACCACTGTGCCACCGAGTTCCTTTTCCCCGGAGTATTGACCCAGAGTACTTAAATACACGATAGTGTATGACTGGCCATTCGAGTGGAACTCACACATTGAGTAGGCAACATTTACTCTACTGGGTGAAAGGATTTAGAACTTAACAGATTTATAAGGTAAGGCTAAAAGGCTACCTTATGAAAGCTCATGGAAATGACGAAAAAGTGGAGTAATCTGTGAGGCTACCTATAACTCTCTTGAACCCATCGGAAATTGCTCATCACGACTGAATTATCTGCAAAAATCGCACGAGCCAGGACTCATTATTAACCCAGTTCTAGACATGTCTAATTCTTTACTAACTTATGTGATGTAAATGCGAATGGAAGGCAAACATTTCATATATCGAAATCAAAACATAGATTAATGCCACAATTTTAAATTATGCAAATTGATAAGTGTGAACCAACCTTCACTTTATCAGTCTGTAATAATAAGACATAATAAAGTTATTTAATGCTTAGATTGTTCAATCCAAATTTATTTAAGTTTATTCGGGATTCATGATGCAAATTGTTAGAAAACGTTTGGCATAATTTCTCTTTAGATGTAATCTCAATTTTCTACAAAACAAGCAAATGTTTCGTTGGATGAACCACGGCTTCTTCATTAGAAAGAATCGTAAGCCTGGTAATGACCAAGACGTATATGTATATGTGTATGTATGTCAACTGATGCATGGAATGAATTTGCAGGGCACATAAAACTGTACAACCAGTCATGCACAAACTTGTAGGGAAGAAAGAAAAGTGAGTCACAGTATCCTGTTAGTTACCTTGGTGATCCCACAAGTTTTTTGACCTATAGCTTTCAACCAATAAATCTGACATCAAGCAGTCGAATCGGTTAACCTTTCGTCAGTGATACATCATTATTCCATTGAAAGATCAACGTTAGAATCTGAGAAACACATATGAGCTTTTTGAAGTTTAGACTGAAGTGCTTAAACGGCAAGGCTTTCTAACGACTGGAATATACCAATATTTCTGAATTATTGTATCATGATCAGTCAATGCAAGCGGATAGAATCGACAAGGTTGTATTCAACAGGTTCAGTAATACTGACGTACAACTTAAATGTGCATTATAACTCTGCAGGAGAGAGACAATGGAGTCTTCAGAGAAATGCTGTTCTCTGAACATTCTGCTTCACTAATTATTTCATTCAAATGAATGTGTGTACTGAATACGTAGATTAAAGTTTTCTCCCCTCTGACCTTAACTTTTCATGTGTAGAAGTTTCGATATCAACATGGGTATTATTATCAGTCAATGTTTGCCCACGAGTGAAAATGAAATAATACTGAAGAAAAGTTACTGGGAGCCTAATTCCTTGATGGTCAAATGAAGAGGGGGTTATTGAGCAACATATTTCAGCTTGACCAGTTTGCTGATACAAACCACATTTGTTTCATCTATGATATAATTTTGTGTGAAATTTATTTCAGGAAGAGCATTCAATATAATTCAAGTACAAAATCGAAGACTATTGGAAGTCTGTTCTTTTGGCGGACGCAAAAAGTGTCAGCCTATGTCAGAAGGAAGGGTCAAATGCAAGTTCACTGAATCCTTATGAATGAAAAGCGAACTATAATAAGAAAAGCACTGGCGAAATTCTAAGTCCATCATTGTGACAGCCATCCTGACTGTGAGATCTTGCAATTTCGGATTTGTTTCAATTCAGAAATAGAAACGAATTCTTACAGACATGGAATTTCAGTGGCCATACATTCAGATTTAGATACTACTTATGATCAAGCCAAAAGATTGATCGAGTGGCAGACGGAAAACTTAGGAGGAAAGCAGTAATCATGTGCAGGAACGTGCATCAGACAAAGCCTAGAAGAACACCACCGTTAATGCAAAAACCACAAAATAGCAAAAATGTAGTAACAGTAACACCCCTTAATAAACTGAATAAAGAAATACAGGTTGACGCAGACGTTTATTAATTTTCAAATAGATGGGAATAAATCAGTTGAAAACTACGATCACTGTGGAGGTGAAACGGATCGCTGTTGTCTTCACGTAGTGGTCGGCTTTGTATATCTCAGTGTCAAGGAAGCAGTTGCCACCCACACACCTACATAGTTACATAGTGCTAACCTGATTATGCTGATTTCATATAAGTGTGAAATACTCTGATAAATAGGAATCAAATGTGACATGGAAAACAAGAGAAAAGTTGTTTACAGTATCAACAGCCAATTCTTACAATTGTAATCCTTCGTTCCACCTTACAAAACAAAAGTAGGTCACAACAGATTTTAGTACACATAATCATCTTTCAAGGCTATAATAAAGAAGCTGGTATAAGAATAGAACTGGGCATTGTGGTAGAGCACAAAGGTTCCCACAGAACAGATTTTAATTGTGTTAGTGAGGAGACATTATTATAGTGTAATTCAAATATACCGGTACTATATGGGGAGAATGAAAAAGGCATTTTCGTTTACTCAGTCAACTTAATAATGTAGGTATATACATATATGAGTAACCATGAGTTGGTAATAGAGCGAGATAACATTTGATAACGCCTCACTAGATTGCAGTGAGTCTATCCACCATTTCCTCCACTGTCACTGAGATGTTGTCGTCGACTGAGGGTTCATGATACCAGCTGACTATCTAAAATGTGATTGTTAATGGCAGTTCACGACAGCTGATTACTCGTTATCTATTCGATACATACATGAATGAATGAATTTCACAATTTTATCTCTTTCTTCAGTTTATGCAAGTGATCACGGTGATGAATTTTCGACTCTTATCAATAGCTCGTGCATTGAATAGGGAAGTAGAGGCATGAACATGAGTCATGTTCCACACATTTAGAAGTATGGAGTATCGCACTACTTAAAAGATGCAGTACGTTTTTTAGAAACGGTCTGGCCTCTATAAGCTAACTCTGGTCGATTACATTCTGAGATGATTTCCCGGGTGAAGTTGAGAGATCCTGCCTTCTATTTACTCCAGAGTAAGCTAATCTTGAAACCAGTTAAAAGAAGCCGAAACCATTCTGAACAAATTAAAACCATCGTGTCGAGACAGAATGTCAATATATCGCGATTAGGTAACCTTCAAACCTGAAATCAATAGCTCATCATTCTGTGGTAGATAATATTTGTATTTAATGCATTTTCGTATGATAAAAATCGGTTGTTCCACCAGCACGTGGAGAATTCCGTCTTCTGACTTAATTTGTGTGTTGGTTCCATGGAGTTAAGAGTAAATGGGAACTAGTATTGGTGATCGATCTGCGGACGATATACTTACTGCTTTACTATATCAAACCTCAGTTGTGACATGATTATGAGTGCTGGTCATGTCAATCTATGTCACATTTTGGTGACAATACCAAACTCAAACAGCACCAGCCTTGTTGTTCATAACACTTTTGGGATACTTTAACGCTACACCATGGAGCTTATTTTGATTGCCTGGAGTGCTATTGGGAAGCCCTGATCAGTGGGCTACCGCAGGTCGAAGGTGATGATAGTTACTTGTCAAAGAAGACATGGCCTAACTCAGCAATCATGGGCCACTGAAGCAACTCCCAGTGGCCTAATAGTCTATGGGGTCGCCTTGTAACCAGAAAGTTCTGGGCTTGAACTCTGGTGGGTACGCTCTGTTGAAAAGCCTCAGACTAGGACGAAACAGATATCCAGTACTACCTGAAGGTTCGAGAATGCTTCTCTTACTGATGTCAGCTCATGATGAAATCCTCCAACCAACTCTTCGTTTTTATCATTGTTTAGTTTCATATTCTAAATATGCCTATTGATCTGATGGTTTGTATTTCTCTTTCTTTACTTATCGAACTTGTTAAATGACAAAAAATAGGGTGTAATTGTACACTCTATACAAAGTAAACCATATTTAAGCAGTAATAACAACTTACAAATGTCTTAATTGATGACATCTGCAATAGAAATGAAAATAGTTTACCATAATCAATATTATTTTTTTTCTGTAATTCCTCAGTCGATCTCTTTGTATTGATTAGATGAATATTATTGGATATTTCACAGAAGATACGATCAGTCAACATCAGTGTAAACCACGGTAGCTTAGGTTAGAATCCACTGGTCATTAGATTCTATTCCGGTGGTTAAATATTCAGTGGACTGATTCGTAGTCGAGAAGTAGATGGTTCGATCCCTAATCGAGTCGTTTGTGCACACTGATGAAGAGTCACAAAATAGGACGAAAAATCTGTTCAGTAGAGACAGCTATCTATAAGCAGTATATTACAGAAATATTAGCGGTAGAATATGTTCGTTAGTTAGACTGTGGATTTGAACAAACTGACATTTTCATAGCATTTCTGACCATCTGCATATGAAGGTAATATAACATGTTCTGGAGATATGTTTCTCTCTAATAGGTAATCGTAATGAATATCTCCTCTCACCGACAAGTTCCTAGATGAAATATCTTTTCAGTAGCTCTTAATGTGAATAACGGTCGATGACCCTTTGAAAGAAAGCTGAGGATTACATTTGCTGTGTGAAACTGTAGACTATTTCCACGATAAAATGTTCGTCAGCCACGTACATGGTCCGGACTCGATGCCATGCTGATGAACCCCTTAATTTCGACTAACCCGTAGTAACCCGAGAATGAGTGAAGGTTTCGCGTAGGACAAAAAAACAATCACAGCCTTAGCTTTTAAAGGTTCAAATGGGAAATTAAGGAATGAAGAATATGAACTGGGGAAGTACTTGAAAACAGAGCAAAAGGATACAGTACTGTTTGTCTTTAAATTTTTGCATTCTGAAATATTTACCGTGCATATCAAGACTTTGTAAAGGTAGCAGCCAGAGAATATCTAAAACTTCTGTTGTAAACTCATAGAAAATATTTAATCTAACTCTTTTTATGCTGTGTGGATTATACAAGTTTACTCTGGCATTATTTGTGGAGAACGGAAATATAATTCTGTATAGTTTTTCGTGACAAGTTACAAATCACGTTTCTTCTCATCTCATCTGTACCCCTTCCCTGAAATACAAAATGTTAGCCAGCAGCTTCTGATTCCCCTTCTAAAGGTAGATCAGCGATCAGATTAGCTAACCCACAGTGGAGAAGAATCACAGAAATGCCCAACATGTAGATTTGTGGATTATATTGCTAATTTGTGCACAATGAACCAACCTTTACCTACAAGTAACTGTGCACTACTATACCATATTTTTGTCACTAATTGTAATATAGTTTCGAGTATCTAATATTACTTCGATTTAGTTTGATTTTGCCAATCCGTACAGCAGAAATACGTATCTCCACCAAACATTTATTGTTGAATCCTCTTACGAATTCAGAATTGCACAGTATGTATCAAGTATATTTCATTATTGCATATTTCATTGTATTCCTGTTTTCACCAACCCTTCCCCTACTGGTATCCAGACATCGTTAGTTGACGGGGAAGGTCGAGAGACACAGGGCTGCATAATTCCATGTGACTGTAGATATACGTCTTCCACCGTATGGTTTCATCCGGCCTATGATATAGTTCCTGCTCATTGAGGGAGTGTTTACAGCTAGGGGAATATTGTCACAAACGACCAACTTCGTTAAGATATATTCTCTGTGTAACCTGTAGAAATACGTACAGATGTTCGGGATTTAAATAATCAACAGCAGTCAAGGTGTTGTGGCATGATAAGCCTTTTAGAAATGTACAAAAATGCATAGTAAATAATAAGGCATAAAGCGTAGTAAAGGTGTTAAAAGATACTTACAATTTCATCACTCCTCTGTATCTATTAGGAATAAACCAGTGGGACATAACGATTGCAATTGAGTGAATGTTTCTCCAAATAAAATTTAGGTAAATCAGACCTAAAATAACTGTGATTTTCCTCTAATTTATCCTTAGTGTATCCATACGATATGATGATAAATGTCGTTGTTGAATGTGTTTTTTACTTAAGGCTATATTCTACTGATTGCTTGTTATGAGTAAGTGGATACCATTCTCACCGAGTGGTAGTGCTAGCTAGCAAGACAAAAGTGAATTAGAAACTGAACAGGCTACTCGCTCGTTCAAGGAAGAGCTCATCAGTTGTGTCCCCGGCTTGACTCAGATAGCAGAGCCTATTCATTTCAAACGAGCCGGTTTCAAAATGGCTACATGGGTGGACCTGAAATACATTGACTGAAATTCGTGACATACACATCGATTAGCACACCTGTCAGTAAAATTTCACCACAGTTTCCCTCATAAATTGAAAAGATTCAGATCAAAATATACTATATGATTGTTGTCATAAATGGCAATGAGGGAAGTAAGAATTACTTGAGGGTTTGAAGCACTACTTTATTAATTTATTTGAGTAGTTGTGATGAAATTTCACGTTAAACTGTGTAAATGACAAAATACTGAGTGAATTTTGCGAATTTTACATTTGACGCTATTTTGTACACAGTGAAAAGAAACCCAACTGTATCTTACATTTTAACAAGACATTGGCATCTAGAATAAAGAAAACAGTGAGAGGTTAAGAGACAAACTAATGTTCATAGATTATTCGTTATCGTCGGTCACTGGGAATAAAAACGCCAACCATGACTACTGTATGCACACATTGTACAGATTAGTACTCAGAAATGCTTCAAAGGTGGATTATTACCTGTGAAACTTTGTATGGCCAATTTCGTCCAAGTGTCTTAAGTTAGGAGAAAAAACCTGTGGTTCACGGTTGTGGCACTTATTGACAGGATAAAGCGATAAGGGGTTTCTACGACAGCCTTATCTTTCAAGCCCTTACTTGGTTAACGAATATAGAGGTAGAAAAGTTTTGCACTTAATTATTATGCTTTCTCCACATTCACCCACAAGTTTAATCTGATATCTGTGGGAGTTTTTTATTGCTCAGTATCTAATTCCAGTCAAATTACTTCACCTCAAACTGTTGAGGTCACTGGTGGTGTATCATAGTACACCGATTGTTGCTTGCTTCATCAATGAATGACACAGATTTGGTCATATGTCATGTCAAGATTTAAGGTGAAATTTACTGGTGAGATAAACGTAGACAACATCGATGTCAAAGAAACCATCGATTTGTTGGCAGACTTCGACAAAACGTGTTTCATATCCACAAATGAGCAGATATAAGGTTTTATGAGATATACGTGGGCATAGCACATAGTAGGATTGTGAAAATATTTGATACTGTAGTAAACTAAGGAAAACAATGATTAAGGAACACCTATTGAACTATTGAAAGTCCAAAAGTTCTGGATATCCTTTCTATCCCAATGTGCAACAATACAGTTGATCCTATTAAAAACCTCCTTGGGTAACCGTACCGAGATCTTTAGACTACGAGATAGACTCATCGCAGAATCGAATGTCCCGTGATTTGAATTTTCTACCAACTCATGAATTAATACAATTCGCGTCTAATGTGGTCCTCTTCATATTGATTTCCGTAAACTCCATCAGTCATAGCTTCTCATCAGTACTTTAGCACATCAAACCCGTAAATACAGAACAATGGATTCGGTTGCAAAAGTGTTCCTTTTAACACCCTACAGATATGGATTCAGTGCACCACAATTTGATTTTACAGTCCCGAATTGAGAAAATAAGACTGTTAAGGGCATTTCAATATTTAGTGGTTCCGTAGCTGATATCAGTTAGTGGTGATATCAGTGCTGAAATACACCGAGAGAAATGGCCTAGATAGGAAAGAGCCTTGATAAAAATCTTTCTCTGTCGATACTGCAAAACACAACATTCTTATCGAAAATCAACCGAAAATCTTAACTTAATTAGTAACCGTCTCCTTACAGTTGTCTGACTGAATTTCGGAAGTGAGTATAACCAAAGATGGAATAGTTAAGAAACCACTCAAATATCTCAATGTGATATTTTGGATGTTTATCAAGTTGATAAATTTAGAATTTGGAAGGACAGTAGGTACGGAATACATTAGATAAGCGCTAAACTCAACTCTTATTATGCCTCATGAATTTTTGACTATGCATTCAATTGTAAAATAGAAAATCCTTGAAAACATACCTAGTTTTGGAACATATTATGCTGTAGTGGAATTAATTCATGCAGAACACAAGACTGTATTACTTTTACTCAGTATATAATATTCTAATATAATGTTTTTTAATGAAAAGCATAAACAGATATGCAGTGTTATAAAGGTTTTCAATTTTTACCATAATAATTCACAGTAATCCTACGAGTAACGAAGCTTCTTAATCAATTGTTCCTCTGATTTCGGTGCTGAACACTAGAAGTAGTTGATCACCGTTGAGAAGTACTGTTCAACCTGATTTTCATACCTTTCTGGTATTTCTCAGACAGGAATGTGTCAATAATTTTGTTTTTATGTTTTCATCTAATACTTGATCGCATATGGCTGACTACTGTAGACATGTTGATAAGCAGAGTCATAACTAGAATCTTCATAGCGCTATTACATCCTTCTTCTTGACTGGTTCTCCCATCGAGAGACGAATTGTTATTGCTTGCTTGAGGACATTAATGCACATTTTATTGATTTTTTTTATTTCACTTGTTTCTGAGTTAAACAATGATCTCCAATGGCACAAGGTCATCTAACCCTACTAACTATAGTCTTATATACCTGGATCCATGACTGGCTATACTCTTTCATACCCTCCTAACATGATCTCTCTCATGTCATCCTCGGACACAATCATCACTCTCTTCACACTCAGTTCCAACTCGAGGACATGGTACGTGGTATCAGTCAACGGTCTTCTAAGAAGATGTCCAATCCATCTCCATTTCCTTCGGATTATTTGTTTGGCGAAAGCTCCTAGGATGGTTCGTCCCCAGAGTTCCTTATTACATATCGTTTTTGGCTAACCATTTGATCTTCAGTATAGAGTGAAGGCAACTGTTAGTGAATGCGAATTCCTTTCTTTTGTTACTCTTTCTTTTGCGTTCAACTTTATACTACTTATTAGTGATAAATAATATAGGTAGTACTTTAATCGCCTGTAACCGTATATGTCATCATTTTTTTTCAAGTATTGGTTTTGTGGGAATTTTGTTTGATTGAATGGAGGATTACATCATGAGCTGACATCAGTTGGAGAACCACTAGAAAACCTGTGAGTAATGGCAAGCTGTCTCGTCAGCTCAGTTTTGGGCTCTTCATCAGTACGCACCTCCTGGTTACAAGATGAGCTCGCAGGCTATTGAGCCACTGGGACCCGATCCAATGGCCGACACATGAATTCTAAATTCTGCCAATTTACGACATAGCGCGACCATTTTGCAATGTCTTCTTCGATGAGTGACTGCCTCATCTTCAACCTGCTGTACCCTACTGGTCACGGATTTTTCATATGATGTATTTACATTCTATTTGTGATGATGCATTTGTCTTCTTATAGTTAAATGGTATCTAGCGAAGGCAGTGATTTCCTTCAACTTACTCCTAATGTTGGTAATTGATGTCTGTTGTTGTTCATGGGATACTTTCATCACTTCTGTCAATTCTGTATTCCCTAGAACTAATGTCATCAGTGTCTGCCTTTTCCATTAACCTGATGGGTTTTGTTTGTAGAACTTCAAGTCTGTGCCATATCTGACATAATTACTCCACACACTACGTATATCTATTGATTAGTAGTGCAAACAACCACACCACCTGTCAATATTTTATAGTTTTATTAATTAAATTGAGAATATGGAAAAAATACTGGATAAAGTTTAGTAATCACAATAACTGGCGAATTAGGAAAAATGTTTCGCCCATCACTTACTCAGGGTCCTGTGCTTCTAGTGTGTCTATTGGGCTAAGAATACAAAATAATCAAAAAGGTAACAAAATGAATACTTTTATCTTACAAACCTCAGGGGATAGTTAACTTAAGACGTGTTTATTTTATTCAAATTAAGTCGCGGATCTGATCAACCCATCGTATCAGTTAAATATTTAATTCTCAATAGGACAAAGTCAAACTTTAGGCACTAAGAAGGGAACAGACGAATCAATGACCTTGGAAAGAGCCACAGAGATGAGAGTAAACTCGGTAGTCTTACCATTACATTAATTTTTCCTTAAACTAACTCTGATCTATATTTAACGTAACACTAACTGTGAGAGATATGTAGCCTAACCCTAATCTACTTTTAACCATCTTTAATGTCTTCGTATTTGGATTTAACTGACCCAAACGTGTCCCTAGGCTAAACCTAAATTTAACCTCTCTCCTGAACGCAAACCTAAAGCAACTAGGTATCTCGTTTAATATCATAACGTCTTATTCAGCATATTTCATGAATAAAGTACTATTTACATGGTCTCATTAGGCTGCTGATTGTGCTTTTCAAAGGAATTAGTACTTCCGCAATCTTTCAGTGCCTAAAGTTTAACTTGGCCCTTGATAAAGTTGTTTATCATAAAGATTTGAATCGATTTATTTAACTTACAAATGTTTCTGAAGTCCTTGGCTAATTTAATTTTTTTATCAAAAAAATTAGATAAAAATCAATAATATACTACTAATTGGTAGTAAACAGAAGTGCAGAACTTTAGTCATCAGTACATATAAATGTATTTAAATACATGTATCAGTTCGCTAACTGCAGAATATTATTATTACTGTTAATGTTCCCTTGGGTTCCAAGAGGAACATAGGGCTTCAAGAGAACATCTCAAGTTTGTCCTGTTATTTGCAGTTATCTTCATCTGGCCCCATTACTGCCCGCATATCAAGATCTCTTCCATGTCATCCTCACACCAACATCTAACTCGTTGCTTGTTTCCCGTTCGGGTCCCACTAGAGCTATGGTCTGGCGTACTATGTCATTAAATGGTCTGCTCAGAGTATATTCAATCCATCCATTTCTACTCTCTTTGGCACATTAATTGAGCAGTGCATCCATGGTTGGCTTGTTCCCATAGTTTCTCGTTGCTAATTCTTTTTGACAGGTCTTTTGATCTTCAATATGACGCTAGCGAAGCCAGCTGTTGATAAAGACCTGTAGTAGCCTGTTGGAAATACGTTTCGTGACTCTCTGGCCAAGTTTCTGACCCTCAGAGGTTTGAATGACTCAACATTTTGTTGAAAATCTCAAGCTACATTAATGACATATCGTGTGTAAAGCATAATCTTCTCAGGTTTTTTTATGTTCACAAAACTCTGATCACCGAGTCTGCCCTGAATAAACCTCATCAGTTTGACTGATGCGTATTGTCGAACAGATAAAAGTCGAATGTTAATTCATCCCATCAATTCGTCCCTAAGATCTAATCCATTCTAGTCAAATACAAACCAGTTTTGTCATTTAGTTCTAGGTGGGCAGAAGTCTTATGCAGTGGGTTTCCTGATAAACAATAAAACATTGTTTTTTAGTAGTTTCAAAATCACAGTCTCTGCCATCTTAAAATTTGCATTCACTTACAGATTTTTGAGAAACTTCTTACTAAAATGAGAAATTATGGAGTTTGCTTATTTAATATCCTTTTTTATTTTATTCAGTAATTTGTATATAAATATTTATTAGTGTGCTGTGCATGTATCCTGGCCGTCTTTATTTATCCTTCCTACTAATTCCTTCCTGGACCTCCGAATAAAGACTATGTTATATCACTTAGGACTTTGATGGCTGTAAACAGGGTAACTGGTGTGCCTTTCACTCCGCTGACTGACATTGTTGTTGATAGGCATTCAAACTCCTCCAAGCAACTCGCTAAAGTCATCTTATCTGATACTAAACGTCCTCTCCATTCGAAACTTCCTCCTTGTATCTTTTCGCGCGAAGCCAGAAGAAGAATTTATGCTCATACGGCAAAATATAAAAACAAGTCAACCATACCACACTTGGCATGGATCTTCTATGAAGCGACAGACGTCAAGGAAGAGCTTATAAACTAAACTGTTAATGTGCAAATAAGCAGCAAATTATGGTCAGCACTATTATTATTATATACACTGTTATTCTTCTAATATCAACTGTCAAGTCTTGTTGTCTAATTATTTCTGCTATTTTATGAATCTGTTTACTTGTAAAAGAAGACAAATTGTTGCAGTATTTACATTTTCTGAAAATTCCATTCTGTATAAAAATTATTATTAGGTATTACAAGTAGTATAATTTGCTGCATACCACCACCGCCATCATGTCAGACATTCACAATAACTTCATGTGATCACACGTCCGAATGATAGGTGAGTCACTTTGTTTTCAACGACAATAATAATAACAATGCCTCACACATTCACTTTCATACTCTCACATATTTTCGCTTACAAATCCAATGGCAAGATATTTGCCATGTGTGAGTTGTGCTAGGTAGGGCTTGACACCATTTAACATGATGAAGACTGCGTGGACTGCCACAGTAAGTAAGTCTGTAGTACCCCTATGCCAACTATAAACATGCTTTTTAATCTAATTTGTATTCTTGTATTATATATATACACAGATTGATTTTATATGTACTTCGAAAACATTTGTTAATTTACTGTTGAACATTACCTTGACACAATTTTCGAAATTTGACTACTGCTATAATACACGGTCGTACTCTTCGCAAGTGCCTTTTGGTTTTACGTTGTGGGCATCGAGTAGCCACAACGTCTACGTACATTAATAAAAGTTAAGAAGTACTAGAATATACGTGTACGCAAGTTTAGTCAAATAACGCCCGCCATAGATCTTCTCAAGCACTGATTTTTATTTTATTCCTTCGAATTCGTAGAAAAAACCCTGAGGAATATCTGTGTATATATATAAATCCCGTGACCTTATCTTACCTCTGATGAACAATTACTCATCTTATTTACAGTAATTATGTGAACAAGGAGGGAACTTTCATGATGCACGTGCTCCGAAAATAAGTGTGACATTTTCACAATGTGAAGTAACTTCTACTTTTGTTGTGTAAATCGCAATAGAAGGTTTTTATTTTACTTTAACTGGTTTAATTAGTTGAGGTAGTGCTTATTTTTGGTCACTTTTGTGACTTTTTGTGTGGTTTTTATATCTCTGTATTTAGGTATATATATAAATATTCGTCTATGTAACTTATACAACTTATACTGTCATGAATCTCACAAATAGCTCTGGACTACCAGACTGTCACTTCCTGGTGGATGATGGGATGCAGTGTGATAACTGCGACCTATGGTTTCATAAAGCTTGCACTGGCTTATCACCATCAGCCTAGAAGAGATGCAGGAAGCCATCATCTCTGTGGGTGTGCAACTTATATGCTAACCCGTCGGACGTCCTCACCCAAGAGGCCGTAGGCCTTCTCATGTCCAAGAAATTGACAGGAACCTTAGGTAAGGGGAAAAACCAGCATCTCGTAGCGATATCATAAGTGGGGATTCTGGCCTGAGTCATAAGAGTGGGACAGAAACATATCCTCAAGTCTCGGAAGACACAACAGAGTTGAAGTGTGACCAAAAGTCCGCAACGGAGCACGAAAAGCCCAAAAATCTAAAAGAGCAAGCAGTACCAACATTGTAAGGCCACTGCGTGATACTGCGTCGGTGGCGCAGTGATTAGGACTCTCGCCGACCATGCACATGGTCCGGGGTTCGAGCCCACGCCGACGCACACCTTGATATCTATGGTCGGCCTGCAAAATTTGGGCTACCGATATCCATGCTGAAAATTCCATACTTGTATCAAAAATACAGTGCGGAATCAAGCTGTAATCAAAAATTAAAAAATTAAAATGAGTGTTACGTGTCTGGTGAACGCTAGGCCTCCAACTGTGGCGAGAGCAGAGTGTGGTTAACTGATTCCACTTGGTTAGTGCCGAAAAATAGGAAGCTGAAGAATTATAGGAAAGAGAAATGCACTGGGCTTAGTGATAAGGTCTCAACAACTGTAAACACTGATAGGATTGTTAAACCCTCGGACCCAAATTACAGTATCGTAATTTGCAACTTGGCCGAATCAAAGAAAGTAGATACAGCTGCCCGACATGCTGGTGATCTCGAGGTATTTACCTCCAACATTCCTGAAATACTTCCTGTTAAAGCAAATGGAGTTCGCATAAGAAGATACATCAGAATCGGTAAACGAAACGCCAATGCAAAAAAAACGTTCCCCAAGACTGCGAAAAATAATGGTGGAGAGTGAGATGGAGAAGAGTGTAATAGTCAGCTAACCCTCAGAAGCTGTCAATGTCCAGCTCTTATTACGCTGGACCTCACGCTGTCCCTGGAGGACTTTTAGAATCAATTTGTAATAACCGACGCGAAACACATGAACACAGACTGGCGACTCGAGAATCCTTTATTCTTACGCCAATAAGTAACCAACAACAAGGTTATTACACACAAGGTCTGAGAATAAATTTTATAACAATAAATCACGATAATACTACTGATAGCTTTTTATCTTCCACCTAACATCGAACGATGAGGCGATGACTGCACTATCGACGACTCCCGCGAAATGTCTGAAGGAGTCGGGTGTGAGCAAACATTCATGAATTGATCATTTTATCTTCAACTATAATAATGTATATTTTCATATAAACATATAAATACACATGAACTTACTTGAAAATCCATGCCACTTTTACAGGCACGAACTACACTGACACTCCCCGGCGAAAAACGGATCCATCCCTTTCTTCCATCACGACCAATACGCGTTGACTTGGATGCCATTGCGGGAACCTGGGTCACACGTACAAAGCTGAAATGCAAAACAAACACAAAAGCCAACACACAGCAGGCATACCCACAGCACAATCTCACACATCGATGACAACCTGCGCCTCCAGATAAAGGTATCCTCTTGACATCTTGCAACACGACCGCCACTTGCTAGAATGACTCTTGCAGAATGCACCGTGACCATAGCAGCACCTCACGATACTCCACGCACATCGTCTTATCTACTCACTACCAATTACCACTGCAATTGCTTGTCACTCATTCTGACTCAGTTCTAGTAACAGTGACGTATGCGAGCCTCAGTCGTTTACACTCTTCCTCCCCGGCGTGTGGGACCGCAGCTAACGATTATCTCCGTATGCATTTCATTCTAAGCAACAGTCTCCCCGGCGTATACGACCCATCTGCCGTCTTTAACATCAGTCAATTCATTCACGAACGTAGAAGACTCGAAACAACTTCAGAAGTAATCACGACGAAAATTTTAACAAAATTACGCAATAACAACGAGGTACGGAAACAACGAGTAAACACAATGAATCCAAAAACACCAATTGATATGACACACCACACATATACAAACAGTACACACAAACTCGCAGTTCATGTCTTGATGGAATTCCTTTGAAGTATCGCAGGACTTACACCAATAGGCCTGCAACCCTTCTCAGGTTGACGATTGTACGCTAAAGAATGTCCGGACACAAACAAGATTAACCAACAATGACATTAATTGGAACCCACTCAATTACTTAACACAAACATATGTACAACCAATACATCAAATGTTGTGGATTCTGCCTTGACGAGCTACCCCTGAAGAATTGTAGGACTTACAGCAGTACGCCTACATTCCTTCTCAGGTTGATGGTGCAAGTGGAAGACGTATGGACACAAACAAAATTACCAACCGACACATAAGAGATGATACCAATTCAGTATATCCAACATGAACATATGTACAACAACAACGTTGGGCTGCGATTCGACGTACTACTTTTTAAGAATTGTAGGACTTACAGCAGTACGCCTACAACTCTACTCAGGTTGACGCCCTAGGTTGGAAAATCGTCACAGAGTTCATTTGCTGACTTCCTTCTACCATCTATATCCTCAACTCTGAACGGTGACATGCCCAGGTCGTTGTATTTTGGAATGTAGATGACTGACAAACACACGACGTATCTGACCAGCCAAGCGTAGGCACAGATTAATTTACACCAAAGATAATGGCATTCCAATAGTAAATATGAACTTGAATGACCTTTATTGGCGCAGGCCAGTTTAACAGTTACCCTCTCGTACACAGTTGGCTTATCTTCATTAAACTGACCATTATCTTTCGTCTTTTCAAATGCACCTATACTAGCATAGTCATACCATAAGACACGTGAGTTCATGGACGTCCCTTTCATTGTGGATGACAACACAAACGACGACCGAGTGATACAAGTTGATGAACCTAGCGGTGCATCAGAAGCTGCTGTTGTTCGACTTTCAGAAGGTTGTTTAACCGCAAGATTACCACCACTGCTAACTTTTATGACTAGCTCCAGTTTAGCATTAACATCTGTCGATAGGTGGACTACCTGCGGATCATATACACTGGCGGTGTCTCTAGTATCCATATCTTCTGCCTTTAACTCTGCTTCACGTTCAAGTTGCACAGAACCTTTGTTCAACTCACTAATAGTAGGCGTTAAGCTCGTGTCATCATGATCAACCATAGACAAATGCGCACCATCGTGATCATTATCAAAAATATTCACTTTACCGTCGTCCATCTGGTCGACTTCAACATTTTCAAACTTTTTAATAACAGCAGTAGACAATTTTGGTCCTTCCTCACAAATCCCTAAAGATTTTATACCTTTACTCTGTCTAGTACTACCTTGAAAACTTGTGGAGTCAGAACTGCACTCTGAAACTGTAACACTCTTCTCCTGCACAAACTTTGGTGTCGTCTGTGGCACTACATTCAACAATGGCTTACCAGTTGCAACTACAGGCTTCTTCACTGCACCATTATCGTCACACGGTTCGGAGTTAGACCTTGATTTCACATTTAGCTTACCACTAAGCTTGGTCACTTCTTCACAAATCGCCTTTTTATGCACTTCTTGCAAACGTGTAAAACACAACCGTGTTTGTCTTGCAGCTTGTAACCTATCTGTTGGGGATGTCCCACGAAGGCTGTTACACTCACTAAGTTTATATGGATTACTAGACACCATAAAGCTTTCTCGATATCCACTTTTCTGAGACCCTTTCGTGCGTCGGTGACACAGTGGTTAGGACTCTCGCTGACCATGCACATGGTCCGGGTTCGAGCCCACGCCGACGCACACCTTGATGTCTATGGTCGGCCTGCGACCGATATCTATGCTGAAAATTCCATACTTGTACCAAAAATATAGTGTGAAATCAAGCTGTAATCAAAAATAAAAATAAATGATTGCGTTTCGCTCTCAGACTGCTCTATTCTAGAGGTGGGCGGCAATTTACTGGCAAACTTGCTCATAGCTTGGTTGACACTATCTTTTACCAGTTTCAGAATATCATCAAACTTTGACTCAATACCTTCATCATCTGTACGAGAGCTTCACTCACTTCCTTCGCACTCGAGTAGGTAGGCGTCTCGCTACTACTTCCAGGACGGAACTCGAGTTGAGGTCAATCATGCAATTCATCGAAATCAACGTATTTTTTTTAAGTCATCATATTATCCAAAAACTCAGTGAGTGCCTTGGAGTCATCTCGTGACTGACTACCATTACCTTCACCACCCTCCAATACGTTCCTTACAGTCATGGAAGGTCTTCCAAAACTTTGGCACATGATACGCATCGCCGCAGAGTATCCTCCTTTTTGGGGCATAAACTTAGAGCACTGTATAGCTCTTGCAGCAACACCTGTGCAGCACCTCAACAAATACATTTACTTCATTTCTTCATTGAATGTAAAAGCAAACAGCATGATCGCAAACTACTTGATAAACTCTGAGTGGTCAGCATGGTTTCCATCAATTTACCGAGGTCCAAACTTGGGGAGTCTTAAAATACTACTACCCCTAAACGGCGAAGCGTGAACATCAGACTCATCATGCTCAGCATCATGAATATCTTTACAATGAACAGGCAACTCATCGTTACTTATTTTTTGTCTGCTTCCGTGGTGTCACGTCCCTTTCTTGACCCAGACATTATCCAACGTCACCAAAGGATCCAAATTGCGTTGATAATCCGTATCCAAAGAGATGCTGGCTGCAGACCCAGTAAGTAATCCCGGAAGTTCCAGAAGGCGCTCTAGAAAACGAATAAAAACTGTCAAGGAACTTATCCCTAAGTTCCTTTTGTTACGAAGACTCTCCGCACCGATAAAAACTATATACTTTCTTCGACTTTAACTCCAAAACACCAGTATTGTAAGAAGGAAGTTATATTTTTGGCATTTAAAGCGGGGAATAGTAAGTCTATAAACGAATATTTTACATAAAATTATGAAGTACTTTTATTCGGTTTTGGTCGAACTTGTACACGATCGAACCGTTCGCGCCATTGAGTTGCCCACCAATGGCTACCAGTTCCAAAAACAAACGTTCAATTTTCACGTTCATTGACAAGGGCCTTTGGATCTGGTCCCAGTGGCTCAATGGTCTGCGAGCTTGTCTTGTAACCAGAAGGTCCTGGGTTCGAACCCCGTAGATGCCAAATTAATCGTCAAAATTATGAGGTATACTTCGAGACCAGAATGGTAGTTCAGTGGTGACTGGCCGGCTATCTAGGGATCATGCATCAGCATACATACGTAGCACCACAGTATGAAATGGGTGCATGATCACGCGCCTTCAGTGTAACAAGCTTACCTGAACAGAAAAGGTTCGCATTAAATGTTCGGTGAAGAATACTGTAGTCCAGTAATTTACTTCTACATCACTATATACCTGACTACTAGATTGGCGGAGATGTCATACAGTGAAACAGTTTCCTTACTGGACAAAGTTCCAAACAGATTTATTGTTTATAATCATACCAGTAATAACTACAAAACTTAGACGCCCGAGTTGTAAAGTTCTCATTCTTCCGTTCTGCTTGCATCCGAAGCAGCAGCATTTTTCCAGACGTGAGTGACAGGTATGGAATCATTCCTACTGCACATATTATCAGCTGGTTAAATGAACATAGCCTCATTTATCATCCCGTCGCTTGTGGGAAGGCTTTGTACTAACTATCATCGAATGCTGTATGACAACTTTAGCTACACTTATTATTATCATTACCGATATATATGTATATACATCAACTTCAAATTTTATCAGATGTCTCTTTTTACGTTTTCTTTTTTTTTTCTCTGTCTGTTAGTCTGAATAACTCCACCAATTATATCTATCATTATTATTATCTCTTTTCTTTTGAAGACGATACCAGGGGACTAACTGGTGAAAAGATCAACTCCATTCACAGTAGTAACAGTCCTAACACACCTCATACTACAAACCACACAATAATTAACCACAGCGCTACTCCTTTCGGAGTCAACCAAAGCTACGACAGATGAGTAGCGGGACGAGCTACTCAGAAGTTTACCAAAGATCAGGAACCTATACCTCATAGTCAAAAGGTGAGCACAAAGAAATCAAATTGGTTTATACTAGCTTGTAAAAACGATATTGAACATTAGAGTAAGTCCTCGGTCTCCCGCCCAGTTCGATTATAACGTTACATAGCCTGTTAGAATTGTTTTCTTCCTTGGTAAGCAATATTAGTCTGTAAAATCCTGTCTTGAGTCGTGAGAGTAAACACTCTTCAACATGGGTGGGATTTAGGTCATTTATTCTAAGCAACGAAACTATTTCAGTAAGCTTTTGTTAAAACTTTTGCCATATCTTCGCATCCTGCAGTGCGTTTCTAATTTCTAATACTATCCTTCCCCTCTTCATATAAATTATTGAAGTTAATGCTTGTCATTCATGTCTTAGTTATTAGATTTAAAATTCTTGAAGTCGGTAGATACAACAGAATTATGTTATGCTGTAGTCAGAGAATTCTCTGACAGCCACTATATCATTTCATCAAATAAGGCTAGGTGCAAGGGGCGTTGTTTCGCCCTACTACAGTCAACATGTAAGTTGTCTGTCTCTACCAGTGGAGGACGTTTTGGTATGAGGTGGTAATTAGCTTTTGGTCAATGTCAGCTGATGCGTACGGTGTGCACATCCCATCTTCAACATTAAGAAATGTCGGCAGATAAATTCTTTCTTTTCTTGGAGATTTTTCAATGACAAAGGCGTGCTTAAGGAGGGTATAATTAATGCCCTTCGCATAATCTGCTGCATGTCCTGGAATTTTCACTTGGAAGGGATAACTTTTCTACTAACGTTATAAAACACACCAAGATTAAGAAATGTTTCATTATTTGGGGTTTGTACCGTTTGTTGATTTTCCGACGTTTCTGTTAGTTGTGAGCATAAGTTCACTTTTAGAGGTAATGTGCAGAATGCAGCTTATTCTGAAAAAGGAATGTAGGTTTTCAAACAGAAGTGGATATACCCTATAGTAACACGTCACAGTTAACCAAGCCAACGTAGTTATTCTGCTAGCTCCTTTGGAAATTGAGCTCAATATTCTAGAAGTGCGTACAATTATGTGAATAGTCAAGACATCATTAATGGACTAGTAGAACGCTAATGCGTTTTCTGATGGTGAAGTGCCCAAACACCCTCTCACTGTTGGGGCTAATGGTTGGTACATCGACGTTTTATTTGATATCCAAGTCATACTTAATGTCATGTCGTGCTTGTATGATAAATGCCCACGGTTATGTTTGAGATCAATGATAGAGCTTGAATTGAGACTTCTTGCAGAAAACTGACGACCTAAGATTCCTTTAAACACCATTGCAGTGCTAAACTTTGCATCCTCATGAAGTTTATAGGTTTCTGACAGATATTGAGGGGCAACAAGTGATAATTTTAGTGGCCTCCATTTATGTAATCATCGTGTTCCTAAACTGTTTTGTCTCGATATGATTGTAGATGTGTATTTAGAAAATTCCCAAAACTCCTAATTTGCTGTTACCGAGGTTACATAAAACATTTGGACGATTGCCACCACAATATGCGAATTGCCGAGGTTTGTGAGAATGCCTTCAAGTCGTACTCTACGCCTCTCATGTGGTCAACTTGAACTTATTTCCATGCCCTGAGTTACCACGTGTTGATCATTAAACGCATAAGGTTTCATTTGAGGATTCTTGAATGATCTCATGTAGTGATAAAAACGACCTGAATTGTTATTCATCAAGGTTTGGTAACTTACCGAGTCTTAACTGATAAACTAGCTTCAAATCAAATGCTTGTCGACCAAACCACGTGCTATTCTGAAAACATTAACCGTGATGACACCTAACGTCTCTCATTGTTATCAACAATTCGTGAAAGTTTGATGTATTTTGAAGTGTTTTGTCCGATTCCATTATTATGTGTAAGTTTTATTTTACCTTCCCAATCTGATCCTTGTGTAAGAGAATACTTTATTGGAGCAGATTATACAGTTAATCACTACTTTTGACGTTTAATGTGACGTTTATAACCACTATCTTACAGCTTCACAGTAAAATAACCTAAACGTTTTAACTCATGTTTCCGTAAATAGACTTTTGGAGATGCTTATGGATATAACTACCAGTCCGAGGTTTATCATTTAACTGCCGTGGTGTATATTTTAACTCATCAGTCGACTTAATAATAATTAACCGGTCGGTAAACACTTATTCACTTTTCCCCAGTAGTGGAACTTGTCGCAGGTTTAAACTATGATCGGTTAGTTTAAGAAATAGTTGTCACTTCGGTATTTCGAACTAGGAGATGTAACTCTGATGACCATGATTCCTTAGCTGCACTTTGGTTCGCAATGTGAAATCTCACATTTTTCACTTGTATGCACATCTGACACTGAGCATTCTCCTAAACTTCGTATTTACAAACTATGCGTGGAACTGAAAATTGGTGTGGTGGTTAACGAACAAAACTTGATACTCTAGCTGGTAGTAGCAGTTTTTTGTAGGTTCCAAGGCAAACTTGTTGCTTTAAGATTCTTAATACTGGAGACTGATATTTTTTGACTTTCGTCTCAAAATACTGAGCAATTTTCATTAACATTCACTTCTGATTATTTTGGAACATTCTAGTTAGTAGCATCGAGATTCATCGTGACATTAATTGTTTTCGCATTCATCTTATCTAGACTACAGAGTCACTTCTAGGCTGACACTCAGTTTGGTTCTATTGGAAATGGATCGTAAAAATTAATTCAGAGAAATTTGAGTTGTGGCAGTATTTTATAGCCTTATGTGACACCTGTAGTAAAGAGTAAACTGACACCATCCATGCCTTCTTTTCCTGATGATTTTAGACATTAATCTGCATTTATTTTAATTTTGGTTTTATATCTTCTGTTCAGGATGCCAATCCACCGACTGGTTGTTTCACTTGTAAAGTTGTACCCAATAGTATCGTGTAATACCGTCGTCAACATCGGCAACTCCAAGTTCATCGTCTAAGAATTCAAAATATACGTTATTTCTCATCAACGGGTGCAATTACATCTATATCTGAGGTGAACTTTCACTGTAAACTATTTCAAATGTCTAAACTGTGGCCTATTTCGAAAGTCTCTAAGCTTATTCCTCATTGTTGGATCCCGTTTAGTTCAGTTTTATCTCGTCGTCACTTTTCTGTGAATATAACACCGAGTAAAAGCGTTTTTGCGGTAACTGGTATTCAGTCAAGTGGAAAACCTCATCTTGGAAATTATCTTGGTGTTATTAAACCATGCATTAAATATTGTCGCAACAATGATGTATCACAGTTTTTTATGATAATAGCTGATTTACACGCTGTTACATCACAAAATTGTGCATCGTTAGAGCATCAAATTCATGAACTTGCAGTAACTCTACTTGCTTGTGGATTTGAAAGCAAATCTTTGAAACAGCTCATGTTTTTACAGTCATCTGTAGCTGGTCACACTGAACTAGCGTGGATTCTGTCTTCAGTCTGTTCCTTTCGTGTAAGCTAACTGGAATTGAATTTTTATTACGTTGGTATTTGATGTGTGTGTTTCTATTATGTTATTCTTTTGTTTTTATGTGTAACAGTAAATTTTTACGCATGTGGTTAGTTAACTATGAAACGTTACGAAGTCTAGGTGTGGTGTTTCGCATAGACGTGAGTGCCCAATAGAGCACTGGTCAGTACTCTGTTTTATCGAGTCAGGAGGATATACTCTACGGTAAAATTAGAGGAAGAATTTCTGGTTCTCACAAATTTATCTGGAAGATACGAAGGCTCAAATGCCGAACAAATCACAGTGAGAAACTCGATTCTAGGGGTCTGTCTGTCTGTTTTCGGGGTGATAATATTGTAGGAGTAGTCAACAGAAGGTTGAATACCTCGCCGACCAGGACCTATCCTGTAGCCAAGTTGGTTCCAGTTTATCGAACAACATGTCCTTTGGTGCAATCGAAAGTTGTGGTAGCAATTACATTGGGAGAAGAGAAAGAAGGGCACACTTCTGATTTTCTGGACATGTACCAAAAAGCCTACACCTCAAGGGAACTAGCGCTTACAATAGTGCTATTGCCAGACATCTCATCAATACGGGTCATGAGAGGTGGACATCGCGAAATCCTCCAAGGTTATCAATGGACATAATTGTTCACTTCTCTTCGATCTTGCAGATACAATCGCTATCAAACGCCTGAAACCCGATTTATGTGATCAGAAAGAAGCAGTTATCCGTGTTTTCTCGCCTTGGTAACTTGATGTCTTTATTCTCTCTCATTCGATTACGTAATCTTTGACCTTGACCTCTGTCCGCCTTAAATATAGTGTAACTGCGTGTCTCTTGTTTCTATGGTTTGAGTTGAACTCATTTTATTGTTATTTAATTCGTTAGTTACTCATCATCTTACTCACCTCTTGTCTTTATTACGTAACTCCTTCGGAACAGTCACACTGTAACAGTAGACAAGAGACTTGGCAGCGGAATGCTTATTCGCAATTCGATGTACAGATATTGGGAAATTATGCGCACCTTACATATGAAAATCTTCATTTACATAGATCTTTCGTGCTGCGTTACTCCTGCTCTTCATATCGTCTTTCTTTGTCTTCCTTTTTCACGTCTCCCAAATTTTGCCACCATACTGGTTAATTTCCTCTTTTTGACTTTGCTGTTGGATTTTTTAGTCCCGATGAATGTCTCTGTAAGTACTACTGATAAATCTTGTCAGTAAAACACGCCACAATAATACAGTAACTATACAGTATGTACGTACTAAAGGATCACTATTGGAATATTCGTAGTTACGTCGACTGAGATGGCTAAAACACGTGTTACACATATTGAGCCATCACCTTCCGGGACATTCAATGTCAACCGATATTGGATTACGTTGGAATAAGGTTTGGAGTGGTCAAACGGAAACCCAGCATCAGTTTATGAAGCCTTTGATATTTGATTTGAGCCATGTTGAAGGGTGTGTGTAGACCACTTGTATGAGGCCGGAGACTGTGGTTGATGCGGTTCATAATCGTTCTCAGTGTTGCAGGTGCACTTGCCTTCCGTGATCTCCTACATTCACTAAACCGCCATGGTTTCACATGTTCCTATCCTTCTGCTTTGTTATATTAATTATTCTCCAATCTGTTTATTCTCTTTCTTTATCCTTGTATGCTGCATGGAGTGTGGCATCTTGAACTGCCGCACTTATGTCCAAACTTCTATGTCAGTCAGTCATTTGTTGTTACATTGGAGCCTTCATATACCATCGTGTGAGATGTTCATATGGAGTGGCTTTCAGCTAAGTATAGCTGTAAAACAAGGTCTTCAAAAGTGAAAAATCTACTCCCCGAGCTTCATATTTTCAGTTACTTTTCCTTTGATATCAGCTAATGTCTAAATAATTCAGAAAATATGCGGAAATAACAAGTTTTCACAATGGTTTCCTTTTTTCCCTAACCAGAGGTTAGCTCATTTACCTCAATGGAGAGAAAAATCTGGTTACTATAACACAGCATCCAATGTTCCGACGACTGATGATCGACAAATAACTGACGTGTGTGATACTGTCTCCGTCGGTTTATTTACATATCCTGTTTTACAAGCCGCTGATATACTTCTTTACGGAGCAAATGTTGTCCCGGTTGGTATTGATCAGATAACTCATATTGAATTGGCACGTGACTTGGTTCGATCAGCTGTACAAAAATGGCCTTCCTTATCTTCTGTTCTACAAATTCCAGATAGTCTTATTTTCGAGACACCGAAAGTGAGTTGTGTAACAATTTCGTTTGTTCAGTTTTCTGATTTACTGACCTATACATTTGAATTTCAACCACCGGGTTACAGATTCGATTCTCTACCCTATCTGGCTAGCTTCAAGGTGCCATTTAGCATCATTACCAGTAGTCCCACTGTTTAACCTGCTCTAATCATCTATAGATGTATTTCAGACTATCTCAGTGATTTCGATTAGACCGTAACTAGTGGCATACGCCTAGTCCTTTGCTTAGTGCAGACGGAATTCTATCAGTCAAGCTTGCAACGTGGACACCATGCTAGGTGATTCGCCATCAGAGTGTGCTTTAAATTATTTTGTTTTTAGTTAGTTTGAGGCAATCGGAAGAAAGCCTTACTTGACCTAGGATTCGTGCTTGTTGAAGCTCGTCGTCAAAGCGTATCTACAATCATGAAGGAACTGATGTCCCTCCTGAGATTTGAACCCCGTATTACAATTAGAGATGTTACCACTAAGCTATTCGGGCTCGTAACTGACCTCCTGTAGGACTGTATTGAATACTTTGGTTGAATGGTTAGTTGCTGATGAGAGCCAACAAGCATGAAACCTAGTTCCATCTGTCTGTCTGCCTGTTTTCGACATAGAACTTTGCACAAATGTGCGGAAGTTCAAGTCGCCACACTCCGTGTAGTACGCGAAGCAAGAGAAGAAAGTACAAGAAAAGCATAATAGAGACAGTGAGCAGAGGTGTGAGACAAAGGAGTAATAAAGAAATACAAAACAGTTTCATTGGAGATCATAAGTTACAAGGAGTGGATGCATCTGCGCCATCACTGAGAACGATTTTGAGCCATGTCACCAATTGTTTCCAACCATAGATTTTTACCGTCCCGAGGATCCCAACCAGTCAGGAAGTCTACACCTTCCTACGTGGCTTAGACCAACTGTTGTGGATTTCATTGACTGGTGCCAAGTTTTTGTTTGACCGCCGCTAGCTTTTTTCCAGCCTGACCCTATATCCGCTAACATTGCTCGTCGAGGGAGGCGATGGCTTGTCATACGTAACACATGTCCTAACCATCTCAGTCTTTGTAACTTCACGACTTCGTCGATTGATTTCCCCTGTTTACCTAGGACTCGACGCCTAACTTCAATGTTGCTCACCTTATTATGCCACTTTACACGGGAAATGGAGCGCAGGCACCTATGATCAAAGACAGCTAGTCTTTTCATGTCTTCCATTCTGAGTGGACAGGTCTTACAATCATAAAGGAGGACGGAGCGGACTGATGAGCAGTACACCCGCCCTTTGGTCGATAGTCGAACATCTCGTCTACGCCAGAGTCGGCGTAAACTGGCAAATGCGAAACGAGCCCCCTGTATTCGTGCTGAGATTTCGTCAGAGATCAACCCTTGGGGCTGGCTGACGGTACTTCCCAAATAAGTGAAGCGGTCAACGTGCTCTACCACTTCACTACCTATTTTTAAACTAGGCGTCGATGTAGTCCAGTCCTGTAACATCATCTTGCATTTGGCGGGAGCGAATCGCATGTCAAACATTCGTTGATTGCAGTTCAAGGTGTTCAGAAGACTCTGCATTTCGTCAGCGTCTTCGCCTAGAAGGACTATATCGTCTGCATATTCCAAGTCAACGAGATTATTCCCCGGTAGCAAGTCAATCCCTGAGTCGCTGAAGTCACTTAGGGTTGAGTCCATTAACACATCTATGATGAAGTTGAATAGAAAAGGGGATAATGGGCATCCTTGACGGACACCACTGGTCGTCATCAGTTCAGATGACAGCTCGCCGTAAGCCCTCACCTGGCTGTATGAGTACGAGTAGAGTGCCTTAATCAGTGCAATATATTTTCTCGGAATTCCCTTTACAGCCAAGCATCTCCAGAGAACTTCTCGATCGACAGAGTCGAATTTCGCCTTTAGGTCAAGAAATATAATGAATGTTGGACGCCGGTAGGAATTCCTATGTTCTGGAATCTGTCGGAGGGTGAAGATATGATCAATGCACCCTCTTCCTGGTCTAAAGCCTGCCTGGCTCTCTCGTGTTTGTGTCTCCCGAGCACCACTTAGTCTACGCATGATTATTGAGCCTAGGACTTTAGATACTATATTAGTCAAGCTAATCCCTCTGTGATTATCACAGGAAGACTTGTCTCCCTTCTTGTATATGGGGATAATCAGTGACTTACACCAACCCGATGGGGCTTCTTCTGATTCCCAGACGCTGTCTAGTATCTTAGTCCTTAGCTTCCTTTCGATTGCCTCCAGCCATCTAATAGGAGTATATCACTTATGTTAGGTGAATGATAGGTGAATGCTGGCAGTGAATTCTAGGACGCCCATTTTTTCATGCCGAAGACTCTTCAAATGATGGATGTGCCTAAAAATGGTGATACTCCCACTGAGATTGGAACCGAATATTCTTCGTTTCAAATTCCAAGGTGTTATCCTCTGCACACTGTTGAATCACGAAAGCCCCGCCTGTTGTACGAATGGTTTCCAGTTGTTATTTGTTGAAACACGTAGATTTTTCACTGGTTATTTCCTCTGGAACGAAGTTATTGGTCTTTATTCTCGAAAGCCCTATTCTAACAGTCTGATAATTTTAGTTTTATGAAAATTTGCGACTTCAATAAACATATCTACTATAGTGCTAATGTTATGCGTAAATTCAAAGATTGATTAACCTGTGTGTGTGCAAATAAGCGATTTATGGTTTTATTCCTACCTGATTTGCACTCATTATCGTGTAACGACAGAGAAGAAGGGTCAGGCAACAGATCGTTTATTGAGAAAATCAACAGATTTTTATGTACATTATTATTCGTTATTGTTAGCAGAGGAGCAACGTCTTCTGATTGGTTGTTTTCCTACTGAAGGTTATTCTGTCGTCTGTTTGTTGCCGTTTCTTAGACAGTCCGTTGATATGTATCTGCTAATCGTATCCATCGACGCTAAGTCTGCAGTGATTGGTTGTTGAGTTAGTCTTTGTTCTTGTTTATTTTTTCTCATGACCAAGATTTTTGACGTGAACATTGACGTAAATTGCTGTCTACCAATTTTGGCTAGCAGACAGCTCTCACCACAATTGTTTACTTGTTATGTCAGACTGTGGCTAGTCCTCTGCATTAACGTACTCCTCAACAGTCATGCTTAACAACTCCATTCTTCACGCGTACTCTACAACTAATATGACAGGAAAAGACCCAACAAGGTAGCTAATGTGTATCATTCATCCATTCCCATGGCAACTGGGCATGACCCGTGTTGATCGCAGTGACATAGTAATCTAGTTAGCAATGGCGTCTGGTAGCTTAGTTGGTAGAGCAACGTCAATCTGGTTGGGTTGGTAGTTCAGAGACCGCTAATTCGAATCCTACTGTGACTCAGATATTCATTTCACCCACAATAATCACCATTTACTAAATCAACTAATGTATATTAAAGAATCTTGTCTGATTGGTTTATACGTGTAATTAAAAAGTAATAAGAGAATATAACATAAGAGTATTTAACATACTTGGTTTGTTTTATTGCTTATTATACATGGAATCACAATGCAAGTATGAGCTACGCATATTCAGAATAAAAGCATTTAATCTTAGTTTATCCATGTATGGCAGTAAGTGGTGAAGCGGGATTCTCAGCCTGTGGTAACTGAAGCCTGAATAAGGATCCATGTTTCACGCTTCCTGTCTAACATACTCCCTAATAAATTTATATTTGTGAATCTCAGGACGCGCATTTCTTCACTATGTCATCAGCTTTTCACATAATCGGTGTGTTTGATTGCCAAGTCTACTGTTGTGGGATGACTTCGTCTCATCATATGACTAAGGGAACCGATATTTGAAACAGGCGAGGAAAAGACCCATTCAGGTAAACTGTTCAGCGAAGAGACTCCTGTCGGTGAATTTACTCATGTAGCTGTAGAATCATAAAAGTATATGTAATAATTTTTGTATATATATGTGTGTGTACATACAGCAAAAAGAGTTAACACAAATTAGTTTGGGATATTGCTCACAACATCAAAATACTTCAAAACAGTGACGACTTATCAAGGCGACGAAGATTAGTAACTTCAGACTAAAAGTTGTTTAATAATAATAATAATAACAATTTGCTTTATTCCAGAAACAGTACTAGTGGTACAGTGTGGAATTTTCAGCACTTATCTACAATATTGCATCTAATTTTATCAAACATTTAAAAGGAGTATTTCAAAAACTAAATATAAAAAACAGCGACAAAAAAAACATGAAATAGCAAAAAAGTGCGAAAAAATACCAAGAAGTAGAATGGAAAATAAACGACATAATAAATAACATCTCAGTACTGGGTAGTGGAAGCTATGATATGTTTATGGGGGGGGGGGTGAACAGTAAAACCATATCATACAAGAAGTTATGAAATGATATTAAGAATGTTTATCGCCATGATGATCAGTTAATTTGATTGAACAGCACTAAACAATCATACAATAAACATTTCAGGTTTTTTTATTTTTATTGTCAGCTCTAATGCGGTGTTTTTTGTAGTGGTAGTATGAGTAATCCTGCATAATACAATATTTTAAGATGGTAATAATGGCGTTTACAACCAAGATTGTCAGTTTAATATCGCCGAACAAAGAAAACAACCATTACATGATGGTTAATGACAGAACAGTTTTGTAATACTCATAGTCCCAATATAGTCGGAACCAGTAGATACACAAAAGAAGGAATAGAGTAAAGTACAAAAAAAGAGTAAGCCAATGTTAATAATTTAGGTAGCTAAGTATGTTTAAGAAGGTGTTCACCATAGAATACAAATAAGAAGGAAATAAAAGAGCCAAAATTATGTTACTAACAACTAAACAAGTCATAGGTTTCGCGCTTAACATTGTAATACGCTAAATAAATTATTATATTATACTTGCCAGAGTAAACAATACTAGTGTAGGGCATACTTCACTTATTATTATTGTTTCCTTTAGTTCCTAGAGGGTTTCAGCTGCGCGTCTCCATTGCGTTCGGTTCTCTGACAACGTTTCCATCTGACTCCACGTGTCCTCACATGCCTTCATCTCCTCTTCATATGGCCTCCTCCAAGTCACCCTAGCAGTGACGACCAACTCGCCGCTCCCCATTTGGCTTCCACTCGAGCGATGGCCTCGCGCGTGATGTCATTCACTTGATGGTTTGTTCTCTCAGAGTATGGTTAATCCACCTCCATTTCTTCCTGCATGTTTGTTGCACAATCGGTTCCTGCTCTGTTGGTTCGTTCATTTCCAGAGATCCCTCTCTTTTGCTGATCTTTTCTGGCCATCTAATCTTGAGTATTGAGCGAAGACAGTTGTTGATGAAAGTCTGTAGTTTGTTCGAAGTTCCCTTCGTGACGCACCAAGTCTCTGATCCGTATTTTAAGTATGACTGACTTCACATTGGAGTTGAAAATCTAGATCTTATTTCCATTTTCATGCTGAGTGCTGTTGATCTCCACACAGACTTGAGAGTAATGAAAACGCCCTGCTTTCCCAATCCCCCCTTTCATATCGTCATCAGTTTCGTCCGCCTGTAGTTGAAACGATGCTTCCCAAGTAGGTAAGTAAAGGAGATTGTTTCTCTCAAGCTCTTCCCATTTATTCTGGCTGATTGTTGTATGTTGTTATTTCTTCATCACCTCTGTCTCTTCCATGTTCTGCTGATGCCTATCTTTGATGTTTGTTCTATCAACTTGTCGCTTTTCACTCGCATATCTTCCAGTTTGTTGGAAATCAGACATATATCATCGGAGAAGTCCAGAGCCTTCAACTATTTTGTGTGAATCAATTTTATACCTGTTTCCTCGTTTCCTGCGCTGCTCTCTGTCGCGTTATCCAGTCTACTAGAATCAGGAGAATCATTGGAGATAGTAGACAGCCAGTTTGTCTTATTCCTATCTTCACTTCGAAGTGTTCTGTGAGTTTCCCGTTGTGGAGTACTCGGTATGCAGAGTTGTCGTTCAACTGCTGGATGAGGTGTATAATTGTTGGCGTCACCGTGTAGTAGCGAAGTGGTTCTCAAATCACCTGTCGATCGACACTTTCGAAAGCTTTTCCAAAGTCGATGAAGTTGAGATAGAGAGCTGATTGCTATTTCAAGCTCTATCCAGTGATGATACGCAGCTTTGCGATTTGATCGATGCATGACTTCAAAGTTGCAGTTGTGCCTTTTTGACTGGTGAGTGCCGACAAGCACGAGGCCTACCTAGATCAAGTAGAGCTTCCTGCTGATTGCCTCCAACCAGTATGCATATGTTTCCGATTGTGTATGGTTAGGCGGTGAATAAATTCGCATTCGCGGAAAATAACCTCTTTCTCCGGCAAACTGTTTATTCTTATTTTGAAACTGGAACATTTAGGTTGATGAGTTTGCAGAAATATATATTCGACTATCATTTCATTCTTTTAACATGTTTTTATTGTTATTTTGCCAATTTTGTAAACCAGATAACCGATTTACGAAATCCAACTAAGAAGATGAGTAAATCAGAAACATCAGAATATGGGATTGTCTATCTTACAGACTCGCCAGATATTATTCGTAAAAAGATTAAACGTGCTGAAACTGACAGTATCCGAGGAATTAGTTATGATATTGTAGAACGTCCTGGTGTATCGAATTTACTAAGAATACTAGCTGCTCTAGAGGTAAGTATACATGAATTGAATATCACAAAAGTATTTTGGGGATGAGTGTTTGTCCACAAAGAACTACTTCCAGTTAGTGACAATGGTTCTTTATGTACTGAGGTAAATTCAGCACATAGAGAGTTCTTCAATGATTCTCTTGGACCGCTCTTCTCGGATAGGACTACTTTTTAATCTGTAGAGTGCCGTCTGTCTGTCGTAGAGTAGCTTTTATCTCATCCGATTCTTGCTTAGGAGGTTGGTGCTTATTGACGTACTAGGAATTTTGAGGAAGGGGTCGCGCTATGTCATGGATGGGCAGAAGTTAGAATTCATGGGCTTGCCATTGGATCGGGTCCCAGTAGCTTAATGGTCTACAGCCTCGACTTGTAACCAGAAGGTCCTGAGTTTGAACCCCTGTGGTGGGTGCGTACTGCTGAAGAGTTCCAAACCACGACGAAACAGCTGTCCAGTACTCTCAGGTTTTCCAGTGGTTCTCTAACGAATGTCAGCTCATAATGAAATCCTGGATTTTTGTTTGCATTGAGTTGTTTCCAACTATTCGTTTCAGTTGTTTGATTTGGCCCTATTGAATGGCTAATCAATTATAATTGTAGGATTTGTGTACTGCGCAACAATACTCTGTGTTCTTCTTTATGGCTTTGACGAGTGCCTTTCAAAGTGGGGAGGCCGGAAGAGGCTAGCGGTCTTTGATTATATGTGTTCACATTCTATCTCCCATGTTAAGTGGCATAATATGGTGAGTAATATTAAGGTTCGGTGTGCAGTATTAGGCCAGTCAATCGATTGAGATGATTGCTACGCGTGTTATGCATCCCAAGTCGTCGCCTTCATCGTCAAGCATAGTTATTGGATCTCCACCGCCTCATCCAAACTGATAGATGCTAGAAGACTTATTCCGGCGAGCTCCGAATTCAATGAGGAGCGAAAGCTGCACAAGAGGAAACTTACGAAAAGTCTCCGCAAGGACCGTGAACAGTGGTGGGCGACAAAAGCCAAAGAGATGGAGAAAGCTTCGAGGATAGGCAACACCAGGCAACTCTTTAGACTCATCAGGGAAACGGGTGGGAGAAGACAAATCATTAGTGAGACAATCTCGGAAAAAAATGGCACTATAATTAGCTCCCAGGATAGACGACTGGATCGTTGGAAAGAGCATTATGAGGAGCAGTTTAATTGGCCCACAGCCACGCTCAACCTTCCGAGCATCCAACACCTCCCTGAATGGGATATAGACACAGGTCCTCCGTCCTAACTGAGGTTACTAAAGCTGTCACCAATCTGAAACTAGGCAAAGCAGCGGGACCTGATGGAATGACTCCAGAGGTATTTAAGTACGGTGGAGACAGCTTACTGTCTGGATTAACTGAGGTACTAGGCAGCGTCTGGGAATCAGAAGAAGTCCCATCGGGTTGGTGTAAGTCACTGATTATCCCCATATACAAGAAGGGAGACAAGTCTTCCTGTGATAATCACAGAGGGATTAGCTTGACTAATATAGTATCTAAAGTCTTAGGCTCAATAATCATGCGTAGACTGAGTGGTGCTCGGGAGGCACAAACACGAGAGAGCCAGGCAGGCTTTAGACCAGGAAGAGGGTGTATTGATCATATCTTCACCCTCCGACAGATTCTAGAACATAGGCATTCCTACCGGCGTCCAACAGTCATTATATTTCTTGACCTAAAGGCAGCATTCGACTCTGTCGATCGGAAGTTCTCTGGAGATGCTTGGCTGTAAAGGGAATTCCGAGAAAATATATTGCACTGATTAAGGCACTCTATTCGTACTCATACAGCCAGGTGAGGGCTTACGGCGAGCTGTCATCTGAACTGATGACGACCAGTGGTGTCCGTCAAGGATGCCCATTATCTCCTTTTCTATTCAACTTCATCATAGATGTGTTAATGGACTTAACCCTAGGTGACTTCAGCGACTCAGGGATTGACTTGCTACCGGGAATAATCTCGTTGACTTGGAATATGCAGACGATATAGTCCTTCTAGGCGAAGACGCTGACGAAATGCAGAGTCTTCTAAACACCTTGAGCCGCAATCTACGAATGTTTGGCATGCGATTCGCTCCCGCCAAATGCAAGATGATGTTACAGGACTGGACTACATCGACGCCTAGTTTAAAAATAGGAAGTGAAGTGGTAGAGCACGTTGACCGCTTCACTTATTTGGGAAGTACCATCAGCCCCAACGGGTTGATCTCTGACGAAATCTCAGCACGAATACAGGGGCTCGTTTCGCATTTGCCAGTTTACGCCGACTCTGGCGTAGACGAGATGTTCGACTATCGACCAAAGGGCGGGTGTACTGCTCATCAGTCCGCTCCGTCCTCCTTTATGGTTGTGAGACCTGGCCACTGAGAGTGGAAGACATGAAAAGACTAGCTGTCTTTGATCATAGGTGCCTGCGCTCTATTTCCCGTGTAAAGTGGCATAATAAGGTGAGCAACATTGAGGTTAGGCGTAGAGTTCTAGGTAAACAGGGGAAATCAATCGACGAAGTCGTGAAGTTACAAAGACTGAGATGGTTAGGACATGTGTTACGTATGCCAAGCCATCGCCTCCCTCGACGAGCAATGTTAGCGGATATAGGGTCAGGCTGGAAAAAAGCTAGCGGCGGTCAAACAAAAACTTGGCACCAGTCAATGAAATCCACAACAGTTGGTCTAAGCCACGTAGGAAGGTGTAGACTTCCAGGCTGGGGTCCTCGGGACGGTAAAAATCTATGGTTGGAAACAATTGGTGACATGGCTCAAAATCGTTCTCAGTGGCGCAGATGCATCCACTCCTTGTAACTTATGATCTCCAATGAAACTGTTTTGTTTTCTTTATTACTCCTTTGTCTCACACCTCTGCTCACTGTTTCAATTATGCTTTTCTTGTACTTTCTTATGGGGTTTGAACCCATTGGGTGCGTGCTGCCGATGATTCCCAAACTAGGATGAAACAGCTGTCCAGTACTCCGATGCTGGTTTTCAACAGTTTTCTAACTGATAACAATCCGTGATCAATCCGTAAAGTCCTACGTTGGAAAGTCAGTCAGTTAGTTAGTTAGTTTATAATTGTTGGTAATTGCATAGCTGCTGCAGAACTGAATGTAACAGTTAAAAGTGGTGGTGGATAACTACTGATTTCAGAAGGGTGAACCACTTCGTTTTATGTTGCTTGATTAATGGCGGCTACCAGTGGAGTCCAAGACGCACAGTTCGTCTGAAAAGCGACACTCATCCGGTAATGAGTCAAAGTATTATCCACTATGCTAATGCGTCAATTTGTTCTAATTTTCAGGATTTTTATTCCCCAAGTAGCTTTGTAAGCAATCAGTTATCCGATGGTGAATAGTGTTATTTATTCTCTGGGCTTCTAACCGCCCTGAGTAATTAGGAAAACTTTTTTGTTTGTTTGGGAATTCAGTTCTTACAGAAAAAGTAACTATATATACATTTCGACTCTGGAGGATTAGAAACTATCATTACATCTGAAATTTATTTATGTCTCATTTGTAAGTTGATGTCTGCAATATAGGTCCGGCAGATTTAGCATTACATTGAATCCCACTGAGTAGATAATTCATAGATCATTCAGTTCTCACCGTGCGTTGATTTGTCTTTAAGGTGGAGGCAATGTCACGCGTGTCTAGTTCTTGATTTTGATGCAGACTGAACTCTGTCAGTCAAGTTTACAATATCGTCACCAAGCTAGGTGCACTCTAAATCGATGTTACCTGGCTGGACCCTTGTTACGGTCCTGAATTTCGAATTTCAGAGATGACAAGAGTCCCTCCAAAAGTCTGGATACGCTTTGCTGACGAGTGTCAGGAAGTAGGAAATTTAGGTCCAAGGCTTCCTGCCGATTGTTGTATACCATCTAACAATCGCCTCTGTGTCTAGCTATAACTATCTTTCTAACGCTTGCATTCAAATCTGAAACAGTTTTTATGGAAAAAGACCCGATGGTCGTATCCATCAATATTAATGTATACTTGAAGTTAATTAATGGATGGTGACTAGCAGTGGAATCCAGGATGTGCATTTCGACCTTTTTGGGACTTTTGGGACATTCCCTAGTGAGTGATGGTGTTCCCACCAAGGCTCGAACCCAGTGCCAATAGTTTCAAATGCGAAGGAGTTATTCAGCATCGAAGCTTCTTCACAACCTGACACCGAGCACTTTGGTCTAATCAATAGACGGGAGAATTTGAATTGAATTAATTTAATGTGTACTGCCTAGGATTGCACTTTATTTAACGTATTGATTTCAAAATATGACTTCTAAATGTAGACAATATAAAATTTCGGTCGCAATGAAACCATTGAGTAAAGAGTGTTCGGTATAAAAACTCAAACTTCTAATAGAATTGCATGTGCACCACAGTTTTATGTTTGGCCCTAGGTGTATACTGTAGACAATTGGTTTATTAGCTGAAGTGATCAGTTTGCAACCAACAACCACAGGGTAGAGTCATGTTTCTCCCACTTCAGCCTGGGGTGCTGGGTAGTATTATGCGCTTTCTGTGAGGATAAGAGTGTCCCTTAGCCTCGGTACCTGTAACATCTGTTCTTGTTAATTCAGCGGAAATAACAACGACAGTAACAATAAACGGGCCTGTCAAACACACGATAATTACTAAGTGCTGAAACACACTGTAGTAACTTTCCATTGAAATTTCATGGATATCCAGACAGATATTTGTGAAACCAGTGTTATTAGGCTGGTAGTTAATATGTAGACAGATAACTAATGGTTGAAGGATTTCATCAGGAGCTGACTGATGTCGTCATCAGTTAGAAAACCATTGGAAAGCCAACAAGAACTACTGGACAGCTGTTTCGTCCTATTTCGGGACTCTTCAACGGCACACATACACCGCTAAGGTTAGAACCCAGCACCTTCCGGTTACAAAGCGGGCTCGTAGACCGTTAAGCCACCGGGGCTTGCCTATCCAACGGCCAGCCCATGAATTTTAACTTCTGCCAATTCATCACATAGCGTGATTACTTTGCAATGTTTTTTTCTGTGAGTTACTACCTCAACTTCAACCCGTTGTACCACACTGGTCACGACTTCCCACTAGAACTCCAGGTTAACTGTATGAATACTGCCAGTCGCGCTAGTGAGCATCAGGTCAATTTTCAAGTATTGGTTTGGTGGGGACGATGAAATCCTCCAACCAATCAAACAAAAATCCCTACAAAACCAATACTTGACAGATGAGACAATCGTTTATCTTTTTATGGTAATATGGTGAGATCGAGACGAGTTTGGTAATAAACCGTATGCGATTGGCCAGGTGTAGATATCCATTTATGGTTGTCTTCATTCACGCGTACAGTATTGGTCATATATATATATATATATATATATATACCATTGTCTTCTTCTGTAAAGAGACTGATACTGACCTATTTAATTTCCATCCCACGTCGTTGTTTGTTCTCGTCGAAGTAGATGGGGCTGGTGGGAACAGGTACTTGACGTATGTTGTTGGCGTAGCCAAGTGGTATTCGTGATTAGCGCGTTTGTCTCCAGCTAGACGTCCCTATTTCAATCTCAGTGTTATATCAAAATAATAAGGTCTCTCTCAACATCGTAACAGTGGCACGACAAAGGACGCTGATATTCTTCTGGCCTACACAAAAAACCAGCTTTTCTGCTTTTATTTTCAAAGTAAGCGTGTGCTTACTTATATAACTTAATTCAGTAGTAGAATGTAGTGCGAACAAAATTTCTGTAGAGCTCCACTATATTTTCTTTTTTGTTTATAAAGGATCGTCAAATTGATGACATTCTCTCAACCGCAAGTCAATGGAGTAAAGAAGACTTGAAGTCAAGAGTTACAGATGCTCTCATTGAAGAATTCGATCCCATTCGTAAACGAATTGATGAGTTAATGTATACAGATGATGGTCAATCTATTGTAACTGAGTGCCTAACATTCGGCGCAGAACAAGCCAATGAAGTGGCTTCGAAGCGCCTAGAATTGATTTATTCAACGATTGGCTGTAAACTACCATCTGGAAAGAGAAATTTCATGTCATCCTCTTATGTGAATACTATTAAAACTGGTACTGGAATATCAACCTGACTTTCAGTTTTCTTTCTTCGTTACTTCGCTTCCTTGTAGTATATCTTGAATACTCCTCTCTGTATGTGTATAAAATCACAACATTGTAGATAGCACTTTTTCTATACATATTATTTTATACGTTGTTGTATGATATCTTCGCCAAGCCCACCCCCCCACACCTTATTCCCTGATTAGTGCTGGTATATGATATCCCTTGTCTATAAACAGTTATTATGAATAATACAACTATTGTTAAATTACAAAATTCGTAAAATATAAGCGGTGATTAAATTCGGCACCTATAGGCTATAAGTCATCAGCAGTAATCAACTTCTAATATTTTATATTATTATTATTATTGTTATTGTTCCCTTGGGTTTCTAGTGGAACATAGGGCTTCAACTCCACGTCTCCACTTGCTTCTGTCTTCTGCTGCTGTACTTTTCACCTGCATCCATGTTAGTTCATACTGTTTCAACTCCTCTTCACACTATCTCCTCCATGTCACCTTGCACTGACGACCCACTCGCCGCTTCCCTTTCGGCCTGATTCCACTGGAGCAATGGCCTGACGCGCGCGCGATTCACACAACGGCCTCCTCAGCAAGTGTCCAATCCATCTCCACTTTCTCCTGCATATTTGTGACTCGCCCACCAAGTTTCTCATCCTTTCTGTATGGAAGAACTGATTGACTTGACGTTTGTATTGAAAATCCGATTGAATTTTGTTGTTGATGCTGAGTGATGAAGATTTCCAGATTGGTTTCAGGTTGATGAATGTGTTTCTCGCCTTCCCGATTCGATTCTGGATTTGACATCCTCATCCGTTTCGACTTCCCGTAGTTGAGAGGATGCTCCCTAGATAAGTGAAGTGAATGAAGTAACCTCTTTCAAATCCCTCCCGTTGATGGTGATTGGTGTTGAAAGTTGATGCTACTGTTGTTGTTGTTGTTGTCGGTTATTTTCATCACCTTTGTCTTGTCTATGTTCACCTGGAGTCCCGTCTTTGCTGGCCGCTTCTTCTACCAGTTTGTCGGTCGGCTTTCGCTTGTAAGTCTTCGATTTTGTGTCACATCAGACATAAATCGTCCACGCGCGAAATCCAGGTCTTCTAGGTTCTTCACGTTGGTCGGTCCAGGATATCCCTGTCTTTTCGTTTCCCACTCACTGTCTGACGCATAATCCAGTCTGTCTACCACAATTAGGAATATCATTGGTGATAATAAGCGCCCTTGTTTGACTCTTGTGTTTATTCCAAACGCCTCGCTGAGTTTTCCGTTGTGGATGACTTGACATGTGCCATTGTCGTACAGCTGTTGAATAAGGTTGATGAATAATTGGGGTACGCCGTAATACTCGAGTAATTCCCAAATTACTTCACGATCAACGCTGTCGAAGGCCTTCTCGAAGTCTAGAAAGTTGAGGTAGAGGTTTGATTGCCATTCCTTGCTTTGTTCTGTGATGATGATGTGTAGAGTTGCAATTTGGTCAGTACATGATTTGCCTTTCCTGAATCCAGCTTGTTCTGGTCGGAGTTCTGCATTCAGTTTGTCCTTAATTCTCTACGGGATGATGCGACTCAGAATTTTATGTGGCGTTGATAGGAGCATTATTCCTCGCCAGTTCTTGCAGAGTGAGGCGTTAGTCGCCCTTCTTTGGTAGTTTCACGAGGTGACCTCCCCTCCAGTCAGTAGGCACCTTTCCCTCTTTCGAGACCTTTTGCAATAATGGAGTTAGCATATTTGCTGTCATCTCTGGGTCCGCTTTTAGTGCTTCAGGGGGTATTCAATCTGGTCCAGCTGCTTTTCCACTTTTTAGAAGCTTGACTGCATTCAAGACTTCAACTTTCGTTGGTGTCAACTTACAGTTATGTACATGCTGTTGTTGGTATTTCTGGACGGGTTGCAGGTGGTGGTCGGTCCAAGAGTCTTTTGAAGTGATCTGCCCATTGTTCAATCTGTCTTTCTTCCATATATATATATATATATATATATATATATATATATATATATATATATATATATATATATATATATATATTAGAGTAGAACCAGAGATGAGGATCTAATTGAAAAGTAAATATTTCTTCGCTCAATCTTCTGTTTCCTGAATGTTTAAATGGGGATTTCTTTCTATATTTCATCAAATGGACTTGTTAAACTTATTACCTCGTATCCAGCTTAGGATAAAGCACACGTCTAACGCTAGTTCTACCGCTAAAAACAACTAAACGGACAAAGAAACTGTCAGTAGAGGCAACCAATATTCATGTAGTTCGTCGTTCGAAGCGAATATAATCAAGAATACAACGATCTATTCTGCAGTTATATAATAATTGACAGATAAATTTTTGAAAAAAAAGACAATATCAAGTTAACTGGTTAAATAGAATGTAACTGTTCAAGGATAAGAGTTTTTTGCATTCTTGGAATGATGAACACTGTGTTAAATCGTCCTAATTCGATACTGACTGTTTCATTCTGAAATGTTTAAAGGGAGAAGAAAGTGTAATTAAGTTATGTATGCTAGTTACATCAATGAACCAATCAGATGGTTATATCACTATCGCCTGACCGATAGCTGCTACCTTGGCGTGGTGGTCGGGCTTGCACATCGCGATGATCCAAAAAACTATACTGGCTGGAACCAATCTTCCTTTCTACCATACCAGGAAGTTTGTTAGGATAGCGATTAGACTAAAAGCAGTTACCGGCATAGTGTGAAATGGTATAATAAGGTGAGCAATATTGAGCTTAGGCTTCGGTGGAGTGGTAAGTAAGGGAGGGGGGGGCGAAATCAATCTACGAGGCTGTGAAATTACATTGACTGAGATGGTTAGGACATGTGTTACGTATGCATACCTAGCCATCGCCTTCCTCGACAATGGGTGATGTTAGCTGACATAGGATCAGGCTGGAAAAGAGCTAGCGGTGGTCAAATCAAAACATGGCTTCACCACTCAATGAAATCCACAACAGCCACGTAGAAATGTGTAGACTTCCTGGTTGGAGTCCTTGAGGTGGTAAAAACCAATGGCTGAAAACAGTAGGTGATATGGCTCAAAGTGATCGTTCTCAATGGCTGGCTGTGGTGCAGATGCATCCACTCCCTCTGATCTATGATTTCCAATGAAACTATATCGTTATTCTTTATTACTATTCCTTTGTCTCACACCACTGTTTACTGTCTCTATTATGCATTTCTTCTACTTTCTTCTCTTGCTTTGTGTGCTACATGGAGTATGGCGACTTGAACTGCTGCACATCCGTGCAAAGGGCGGGTGTACTGCTCATCAGTCCGCTCCGTCCTCCTTTATGGTTGTGAGACCTGGCCACTCAGAGTGGAAGACATGAAAAGACTAGCTGTCTTTGATCATAGGTGCCTGCGCTCTATTTCCCGTGTAAAGTGGCATAATAAGGTGAGCAACATTGAGGTTAGGCGTAGAGTTCTAGATAAACAGGGGAAATCAATCGACGAAGTCGTGAAGTTACAAAGACTGAGATGGTTAGGACATGTGTTACGTATGCCTATTCATCGCCTTCCTCGACGGGCAATGTTAACTGATATAGGGTCAGGCTGGAAAAAAGCTAGCGGCGGTCAAACAAAAACTTGGCCTCACCAGTCAATGAAATCCACAACAGTTGGTCTAAGCCACGTAGGAAGGTGTAGACTTCCTGACTGGTTGGGATCCTCGGGACGGTAAAAATCTATGGTTGGAAACAATTGGTGACATGGCTCAAAACCGTTCTCAGTGGCGCAGATGCATCCACTCCTTGTGACTTATGATCTTCAATGAAACTGTTTTGTTCTTCGTTATTACTCCTTTGTCTCACACCTCTGCTTGCTATCTCTATTATGCTTTTCTTGTGCTTTCTTCTCTTGCTTCGCGTGCTACACGGAGTGTGGTGACTTGAACTTCCGCACATTTGTGCAAAGTTCTATGTCGAAAACAAACAGACAGACATCCGTGCAAAGTTCTATGTCAAAAACAGACAGAGACAGATAAACACACATACTGGCTTATTTTGAACAGATAGTAGTGATTTCTCGGGTGTTGTTGTTAATCTGATAAATAGCCTGAACGTAACAGCGTAAAAATTTCAGTATATTATGGGGATTAAAAAGCAATCCTATTCACAGTAGAAAGTCATAGAGAATCTTCGTACAAATAGGTGACATTCGCTAACGTAAGACGAGCAGCCTGAACATTGGTAACCTTCTGGTCAGAGTCAAGTACATTACCGATGCATCTGAAGTAGTTTAACTTAGAGAGTAAATTTATTCACATCTATATTTCAGTCATTTAACTGGATAAAGTTAAGGTACCCTGAATCAAAGGAAACCCATTATTATTTATTATTGTGTCCTTTAGTTTCTAGAGGAACACACGACTTCAGCTACATGTCTCTATCGTATTCGCTTCTCCGCAAATGTTTTAACCTGATTCCACGTCTGCTCACAAGCTTTTATCTCCTCTTTGCATCACGTCTTCCATGTCGCCCTAGCACTGACGACCAACTCGCCGCTTCCCATTTGACCTCCACTTGAGTGATGACCTGGCGTGTGATGTCACTCACTTGATGGTTTGTTTTCTCAGAGTATGGCCAATCCAATCCACCTCCATTTCTTCCTGCATATTTGTTGCACAATTGGTTCCTGCTGGGTTGGTTCGTTCGTCGCCAGAGATCCCTGTTTATCATCTTTTCTGGCCGGCCATCTGATCTTGAGTAGTAATGAGTGAAGACAGCTGTTGATGGAGGTCTGTAGTTTGTTCGAAGTTCCCTTTGTGACGCGACGCCAAGTCCTCTGATCCATAAAGTAGCACTGACTTCACATTGGAGTTGAAAATCCGGATCTTATTTTTCATACTGAGTGTTGATCTTCACACAGACTTGAGAGTGATGAAAACGGTTTGCTTTTCTGATCCTCGCTTTGATATCCTCATCAGTTCCGCTGTAGTTGAAACGATGCTTCCCAGGTAGGTAGTTTGGTAGATAAAGGAGGCTTCTTCTTTCAGATTTCTCCCACTTATGCTGGCTGATTGTTGTCCGTTGTTGTTATTGTTGCCGTTGCTGTTGGCCAGGAATCTTCATCACAACATCTGTCTTCTCTACGTTCACCTGAAGTTCTATCTTCTCTGGATGCTTTGTTCTGCCAGCGTGTTGCTTTTCACTTGCATATCTTCCAATTTGTGGGAAATCAAACATATGTATGTCATCGGCGAAATACAGATCCTCCAAGTTTTTTGTATGGGTCCATTTAATGCCTGTCTCCTCGTTGTCCCTTGTCCTTCACATTTTCGAGTCAACCGCAATCAGGAAAATCATTGGAGATAGTAGACAGCCAGTTTGTATTACTCCCGTCTTCACTTCGATGGATTCCTCGAGTTTCCCGTTGTGGATTACTTGGCATGCAGCATTATCGTACAAAGTTCGATGAGATGTATAATTATTGGCAGCACAAGGAAACTCATGGGAATCTGTTAACCGACAGACAGAGGAAGAAAGAAGGTTTAAATGTTTTAAAACATCGCCCGCCCTCGTCCAAATAATCGAAACCTTGGAATGATATTTGTATCACTCTGAATAATGTAAAGCCAATTACTGGTACGCACCATGATGCTTAGATATTTCCTGAGACGAAATCAGGTATTCTTGTCTTAGAGAACAGTAATACTCACCTCCTGAAGATTAATTACTTCATCTAACTTGAACAGTTAGATGAAGATAAAGTCAAGTATTTCCTATGCCTACATCGCCCAGAATGAAGGTTTGTAATTGCCATACTGATAGTGGTATTATGTAATCTCGTTTATGGGAAGTATTTACGCGTCGGTGGTTGAGCGGTAGAATGCTTTCCATCCACATATTTAGTTTGGCTTTCTATCCCCAGCCGACGCACTCCTAAACCTCCCTAAGCCTCTGTGGTAAGGTCGGTGAAGAAGGAAGGTTAGGCGGAAGGATAAAAAGGAATAATATCACTGCTACTGAAACTTCAAAGTTCTATGTTGCACTTGAAACGTAAGGAAATAAAAATAATCCGAAATATTTATTTGCACAGTCTGTGTATATTGTCAAAACTTAAGTATACTAACTCTGAGAGGTTGTTAGCCTGCAGAAGAAAGTTCTTGTACTTTCTTCTCTTGCTTTGCGTGCTACACGGAGTGTGGCGACTTGAACTTCCTCACACTTGTGCAAAGTTCTATGTCGAAAACAGACAGACAGACAGCCTGCATCTTATCATTCAACGTTGATTGCTAACCTTTAGTCGACCGATTAGATTGTGGAGGTACGCGGTCGAGCATTCATGGCATTTGACACGCTGTCATGTTGCATTCGTTTGGTGGTGGTGTACGCAGTCTAGCTAGATAAGTAAACATCACTATTCTACCATTTCTGATGCCAAAATATATATTTCGTATTTTGGATAATCTATTTATGGCCTTAATTTGGCTTCTGAACAATACCCTAGTCTATGTATAACAAATAAATTAGCAGTTGAAGGGTATACACTTTCACTTGCATATAGGCACATCCTTTATCTCCCAGAAGTGTGACATGATGTGGTGGTATATACTTATACTTTGAAGGTCTGTGACAGCACTTCAAAAGGTGGTTTATGAACTAATTTTTTGGAAGGTGTTGGATAGCGATAGGAAGAGTCTAAAATTAGGATCAGCGTTTTAAGCCACCGGTTGCTGAGGTAGGAAGTGTGTTGTGTTTCAATTTAAGATTTATGTTGTTATGCGAATATGATAATTCCATATCTTTTATCTCACACACACCAAACAAACATCATTTAGGTGTTTTTCATAAATATTCTGTCGTATGATTTGAGGTAAAACAGTTCCAGTGTGGTACGATTTTGAGCACACATATGACACCAACCTTTCTCAACACGAATATCGTGTAAAAATACTTGGTTCTACTAACAAAAGAGTTTATTCCACCACTATCTGGCGATGAAATCATTAGGTCTAGAATTACTACCAGTTGAAAGCTGTCCACAGTATGAACACAGTAGTTATTCTACCAATAGCTTACTGACCAAAAAAACTCCGAAAAGCTCAGAAAAGTCAGTCAACAGATGATAAAGGCATGATAATAATCAGTAGGCCAGATAAAAGTGTGTGAGTAGTCGTAGGCTAGGAGGAGACTAAAAACCCGCTGACAGAAGTATAGAAAATGTGGAGTAATCTCTGAGGCTACCTGTTAATTCTCTTAAACTCACTAGGAAATATACATCAAGATTTTATGACCTAGCTAAATTATGTAGGCCAGGATTTTCCCTCTTCGCCCAGTTCTAGACATGTTCAATTCCGCCTACCGTGTAGCAATAAAGTGGCTATTTGCACTCTCGCAACCAGTACACAAAATAGTAGCAAATCACAATGTTAAAGACGTTGTCGAATTCACTGCCAATTTAGATTCTGTAAAATTAAATGGGATGGCAACATGCATAAAATTCATCATTAAAAATAATGCCAATTAATAAGTAAACGAACCTTTATTCCATATTTCTGTAACAAATATTATGTTATAAAAGAAGTCATTTAATACTTGTATAACACATTCCAAAATTTTAAAAATTTTTACTACAACTTGAAGCAAGATGCGAAGTGTTACATCACTGTCTTTCCAAGATGGAGTCTCTTTACTTTGCAAAACATCCAAATGTTTTATTGTGTAATTTACAGTTTCTTCAGTAGAAACCATCGTAATCTCATTAGAAATCAATTGATTGAATAGAATTTGTGAGGCACCGAAAGTTGATGGATAGACTTTTAGGAACAAAAGAAAAGTGTCCTGTCAGTTAACTTAGTGACCTAACAAGTTATTTGATCTGTAGTTTTCAACCAATAAATCTGGCACTATACAGTCGAATTAGTCAACCATTCGATAGACGTACATCAGTCCCATTAATATTCGTGTAAAACTTGAGCACTGTGATAGTAAGCAATTCCATATTAGTTTGTTTATTAGATATATCACACAGTGAGTGAAACAGTATTTTTTACTGGATTACGTTTCGAACAAAATATATTGTGATGGTTCGTAGGGATTTGATTGGTTTCAGGATTTCATCATGAGCTGACATTAGTTAGAGAACCATTAGAAAACCTGGGAATACTGGACAGCTGTTTCGTCCTAGTTTGGGACTCTTCATCAGTACGCATCCACCACTACGGTTCGAACCCAGGACCTTCCAGTTACAAGGCGAGCTCGTATACCATTAAGCCACTGGGACCCGATCCAATGGCCCATGAATTCTAATGGTATACGAGCTCGCCTTGTAACCGGAAGGTTCTGGGTTCGAATCCCGGTGGGTGCGTACTTCTGAAGAATCCCAAACTAGGAGGAAACAGCTGTCCAGTACTCCCAAGTTTTCCAATGGTTCTCTAACTAATGTCAGCTCATGATGAAATCCTGAAAATTTATTGTTCGTAATCATATCAACTGTAATCACACGACTTTGACACTTGAGTTTTATGGTTTTCTTTGTCCTCTCCTAAATAATGATAGTAGTGATAGTGATAATAATAATATTAATGACGACATGCATGTCAAATATGCGCTAGACAACACCAACAATAAGGAATATAAATCAACAGTGGTAGTTCCATACAAGGAAGGAACCTCTGAAATCTTACTCGGAATTATTAACAAGGCAGGAATAAAAGTGGCTGGCATTCAAACCAACCTCAAACTCAATTAGAAATAAGCTTTGTCGGTTAAAGCATCAATCATGTGGAGCCTTTAAAACAAAACAATTTAGTTTATCTCATACCCTGCCTGCAATGATTGTCAGGTCAAATACATAGGTCAAACTAGTAGAACAGGGTCAGTCAGACTAGCCGAACATAAAAACCTAGTAAAATCTAGATCGTTCGACTGAAACAAGATAAGAAATCTAGAGAATAGTTCAGCTATAGCACTATATGCAGTTACACACAACGATACAATAGGCTGGATGGAATAGGATGACAGTTTTAAAATCTAATGTCACAGGGTGGAGGGAGAGACTAATGACAGAGGAAGCTTTAATTGTCGAATCAACTGCAAATACATGTAATAGGAATGATTCAACACCTGTCCAGCCGGATATCTGGAAAGTTCTACTACCCCAACGACGACAACAAATAGGAGAAGACAAAGGAAACTATAAAACTCAAGTTTCAAAGTCGTGTGATTACAGTTGATATGATTACAAGCAATACCTTTTGTTCGAAACTGTGTCATCCAGTAAATAATACCGTTTCACTGTGTGATACATCTAATAAACAAACTAACATGGAAGTACATCCGTCCCGCATGGAATAACCAAGGTTGAAATCCAAGGAATACACATGAGGTATTTCAAGTTTAGATTTATGTTCTAACACAACACAACTTCCTACCGACTGGAATGTACCAAGATTTCTGAATGATAGTATCATTACCAGTCACCGAAAGCTGATAGAATAGATCAAGTTTATTCGAAGAGGAAGAGTAATACTAATGTCCTGCTTGAATATCCTTTATAACTCTACATAAGAAAAACAATTAACTGTTCTGATATGTATCTACTGTTATATACTCGTCGCTAAATTATTGTTATGTACTGGTCGAGAATTTAATAGTCCTGACGCAAGAAGGCGAAAATCAGAAGACCACTAGGTTTGCGATGATACTTCTATTTTCCAAACACAAGGAGAATGCAATAAGTGGTAACACACCAAAGTGGTAAGTAAGTAAAGTAGTTCACACAAATTGTGTGAGCGAAATATATACGAATGTTCAGACAAGGGTGTGAACAAATCATTAGACAGTCTTAACATGAATGGCTAATTATAATGAAGTATCGATCCATATATACATAGCGAAATATAGCAGATATGTCAACAACCACCATATATGGATATATGTCACCAAGCAACGAACTGTCAACAAACACTCATATTACATATAATATAAGGAGAATATACATTGTTAAAGGAGACAGGTTCATACAAGTGAAATGGTCACGGACTAAGCGAGCAAACAGAAAGAGAGACCAACATACACACACACACATAAATATATATATATGTGGATACATATCACCACACATCATGTGGATACATATCATGTTCACAATGATGTTCTATTCTCTGAACATTTTTCCTCACTAATTATTTAATAAAAATAAATGAGTATTGAAAGTTTCTCCTCTCTGCACTGAAATTTTACTGTGCTGATGTTTCGATGTCAACATAGGTAGTATTACTATTAATGCATATTCACACACTATCAAAACTAGAATAATCTTCAAGATTGATTATAGGAAATAATTACTCAGTGGTAAAATGAAAAAGCGGTTTCATATGATCTATGATCAAAATTTGACAGAATAGCTCAAAAATAATTCGGCGCCGTGTGAGAAGTAGATAATTGTAAAAATTATTGAATTGAATTTTTGATTTTCCCGTCGATTGATTCAATAATTCAATATGACCCGTTGCACAAGAGGTGGCTCTCGTGACCCAAGTGGTCTAGTGGATAACGCTTTGGCGTTTGAAACTATGGGCACTAGGTTCGAGCCTCGGTGGGAAAATCATAACTCACTGAGGAATGCAGGTACACTCAGATGACGAGCCCCAAACAGGACGGAATGCGCATCCTGGATTCCACTGCTAGCCACCATCCACCAATTGTATGTAAAAATTATTTGTTAAATCTCAGAGAAATTGATTTATAAGTAATTCCAAAGTTTTGTTCAGCAAACTGGTCTGAACTTCTTCAGAGAAAAAAAATCGAAGTTAAAATAACAGAAAGGGTACCAGTGAAAACCAGAGAGAACTGGACAGCTATTTCATCCTAGTTTGAGAATCACTGGTAGTATACACTCACTAGGGTTCAAACTCAGGAATTTCCGGTTACAACGCCAGCGAGCTCATATGCCATTCAGCCACTGTGACCCGATTCAATGGCCAGCACATGAATTCTAACTCCTACTAATTCGTGATTTAGTGCAACTGGCACCAACCAATGTCCTCGGTGGGAACTTCATCCTCACATTCGACTGGATGAACTTCACTGGTCACGACTTCTCACTGAAACTCCAGGAAACTCTGTCCTTTAGCAAGTTACTAGCGAGCATCAGATTTCCAGTGCTTCTCTACCTGATATGAATCCGTGGTCAAACTCGTATATAAATCTCTGTTATTTTAATTTCCATTAATTACAGGACTGGACTACATCGACGCCTAGTTTAAAAATAGGAAGTGAAGTGATAGAGCACGTTGACCGCTTCACTTATTTGGGAAGTACCATCAGCCAGCCCCAAGGGGTTGATCTCTGACGAAATCTCAGCACGAATACAGGGGGATCGTTTCGCATTTGCCAGTTCACGCCGACTCTGGCGTAGACGAGATGTTCGACTATCGACCAAAGGGCGGGTGTATTGCTCATCAGTCCTCTCCGTCCTCCTTTATGGTTGTGAGACCTGGCCACTCAGAGTGGAAGACATGAAAAGACTAGCTGTCTTTGATCATAGGTGCCTGCGCTCTATTTCCCGTGTGAAGTGGCATAATAAGGTGAGCAACATTGAGGTTAGGCGTCGAGTCCTAGGTAAACAGGGGAAATCAATCGACGAAGTCGTGAAGTTACAAAGACTGAGATGGTTAGGACATGTGTTACGTATGCCTATTCATCGCCTTCCTCGAAGGACGGGCAATGTTAACTGATATAGGGTCAGGCTGGAAAAAAGCTAGCGGCGGTCAAACAAAAACTTGGCCTCACCAGTCAATGAAATCCACAACAGTTGGTCTAAGCCACGTAGGAAGGTGTAGACTTCCTGACTGGTTGGGATCCTCGGGACGGTAAAAATCTATGGTTTGAAACAATTGGTGACATGGCTCAAAACCGTTCTCAGTGGCGCAGATGCATCCACTCCTTGTGACTTATGATCTTCAATGAAACTGTTTTGTTCTTCGTTATTACTATTCCTTTGTCTCACACCTCTACTCACTGTTTCTATTATGCTTTTCTTGTACTTTCTTCTCTTGCTTCGTGTGCTACACGGAGTGTGGCGACTTGAACTTCCGCAGATCGGTGCAAAGTTCTATATCGAAAACAGACAGACAGATTAATTTCCCTAAAGAAGTTCGTATCAGTTCGCCGAACGAAACGTTGGAATTACTTATATTTCAATTTCTCTGAGATTTTACAGATATAATTTTTACAAATAAAGAAGAGGTTATTGAGTGATAGATTTCAGCTTGATCAGTTTATCAATACAAACTACACCTGTTCGATCTCTGATACTTTTGTGTTAGATTTCTTTCAGAAAGCTATGCAAGGGAATTCAGTGTAATTTAAGTGGGGAGGAGAAAATATAAAACTTTTAAAACTCTGTTGCTTTGACAGGTCTGTGTCAGAAACAAGGGTCAACGGTAAGTTCACTGTACCGCTTTCTTAACCAAAACATCAGAGAACTCCTAAGTCTACTGATAGGAGAAAAGTCATATCAAAACCTCGATCACTATGACAACGATTCTGTTTGTGAGATTTTGAAAAAGTTCGGATCTGTTTCATCTCAAAAGTAGACAAAGAATTACTAGGGGTATTGAATTTCAATGATCAGATAGTGAAAAGACGTTTGAATTTAGATACTCTTTGTGATCAAATCAAAAGACTGATCGACTGAAAGACCGAAAACTTGAGATGAAAACACTAAACATCCATAGAAACGTGAAACAGTTGAAACCTAAAAGAACACTATCGTTATGGCAAAAACTAAAAAAAAACTAACAGAAATAAGGTAAAAAGTTTATCCCTAAATCAACTGGGCAAGAAAGTACAAGTTGACTCTTAAATATGAGATTTAACTTTCAGACAGATGAGAATTAGTCACACTTCGAAACAAATGTCAGTGTGGAGAAAAAATCGATAGGCATTACCTTGACATGGTGATCGGCTTTGCGTATTTCGATGACCTAACAGGCTACACGGGCTGAAAAATGATGTTCCTGGAGGTTCTACCATGCCAACAGATCATCTGGATGGTAGATGGACTAGAAGCAGGTGTTATTACTATAGTGTGATTTGTTTATACTTTGTTAGGGTTATGTGGGAAAATTCGAAAAGCTGTGGGCTAAGGATATAACAGCATTAAAGTGTTCTCTTCAGGTGTACATCAAGTCAGCTGTACTGTTTCTCTGCTTTGAGGAGCGGGTATTTAGAAAAGTTGGACTCAGAAAGTTGTTCTTGCCAACTTACCTGGTGGCAGTCCGTAGCCGGTAGTAAGATCTTAATACAGACATAACTTCAAAAATCAACTCAAATTGGGTTGTGTTCAACCTACTCCACCCAGCTATTCCTAAGACTCTGCTATTTCTGTTTTAGGTACTCCAAAAAGTGATTAACTTCCACTGTATGGTCAGCCAGGAAGTAATAGCCGCCCACACACACACACCTCCATAAACACACAAAGCTGATATTATATAACTGCAATGGTCTGACAGTCAGGAGTCAATAGTAATAGGAAAATAAGAAACAAAAGTTATTTTGACAATATTATCAATGAAATCTTACGACTTTAATCCGTCATTCCATCTGGGTAAAAAATAAATAAATAAATCACAGCATATTTTCATGTAGACAATCACCTTTCGAGGTTATAATAAAAAGGATTCTCACAGATTAGATTTTAATTCTGTCAGTAAGTAAACATTCTTGTAATGCAGTTCAAATATGTTGCCACTACTTGTGGTCTATGTGGAGATCAACAGCACTCAGAATCAAAAATAAGATCCGGATTTTCAACTCCAATGTGAAGTCAGTGCTACTATACGTATCAGAGACTTGACGCGTCATAAAGAGCATCTCAAACAAACTATTGACGTTCATTAACAGCTACCTTCGCTTAAAACTCAAGATTAGATACAAGGATCTCTGGCGATGAGCGAACCAACCCAGCAGGAACCGATTGTGCAACAAATATGCAGGAAGAAATGGATTTGGATTGGCCATACTTTGAGGAAACCAGCAAGCCATCGCTCGAGTGGAACCCGAAAGGGAATCGGCGAGTTGGTCGTTAGTGCAAGGGTGACTTGGAGGAGGTCATGTGAAGAGGAGATGAAAACATGTGGGCAGACTTGGAGCCAGGTGAAAACTCTAGGAGAGAACCGAACGCAGTGGAGACGCGCGGCTGAAGCCCTATGTTCCTCTAGGAACTAAAGGAAATAATAATGAAAATAACTTTTGTTCAGTTGGTTGACTCAACTACGAGAAATAGAGGCAATAATATTAAATAAAGCTTAACTAAAGTGGAGTAGGTCAATTAACCATTGACGTCGCCTAGTTTTATGTAATGTAAATATCTGATGTATTTTGTCAGATAAAGTCATCCTTTCTGTCACAGGACAGTTTACGTCTTCTTATATTTCCGTAACTTGGTGAAGCAGGAGGTATTTGTTGGGATGGGGAGATAGTTGTATTCAGTAAGGAGTTGTGTTACCTGTTGTGTTTACTGTCGTTTTATCTACAAATGTACCCACTCGGCCATATCACATAGAAACTGAAAGGGAATTGGTTACAGGATTTCATCGTGAGCTGACATTGGTTAGAGAACCATTAGAAAACCTGCCAGGGAGTACTGGACGGCCGTTTCGTCAGACTAGTTTGGGACTCTTCATCAGCACGGACCCACCACACCAGGGTTCGAACCCAGACCTTCTGATTACAAGGCCAGTGAGCTCGTAGACCATTAAGCCGCTGGGACCCGATCCAACGGCCCATGAATTCTAATGGTATACGAGCTCACTGGCCTTATAACCAGAAGGTCCTGGGTTCAAATGCTGACGGTGGGTGCGTACTGATGAAGAGTCCCAAACTAGGAAGAAACAGCTGTCCAGTACTCCTTGTTGGTTTTCCATTGGTCCTCTAACCAATGTCAGCTCATGATGAAATCCTGTAACGAATCAAATCCATACAAATCAACACTTGAAAGGAAATTCTTCTTTATCATTATTCAGATTCAGTTGCTGGCTGAAATTTCATGATACTGGCGTGCTTGATTTGTTTCTTCTGAGTCCAGCCTGTTCCCGGTCGAAGTTTTTCATCCGGAGTGTGTTTGATTCTCTCCAGAATGATGCATGATTATTAGTACGCGTCATACCAGTCTATGTCAAAATTCCGGCGGCATTATCCAATCTGAGCAGCAGCAGTAACCTTATGGCTCACTGCACCATCTTTGGGCCATGCACTGTGTACAATAACCGGCTAATTTCTATCACTTTGACTAGCTCTTTGCTGCCTATTAATTAGTTTCATATTCTGTATTAAGTTATTAATCGGATGTTTTGTATTTGCCTTTTCTCGCTTTTCAACCTTGTTAAATAACATAAAATAGGACGTAATCTTTTATATTCTTTACAGAAGAAGGACCACATTTTAGCAATTATAACAACTTACAGATTTTGTAGTTGGAAATTCCTAGAATCAAAATAAATCACATTTTTCACCATTAATTCTTTTTTTGTTTTGTTTATGTAATTCATTAATGGATGTCTTTTTAATGATTAGGTAAATATTGGGTATATATTTTATAACGAGGAACAAATACTGGTAATAAAACAGGATTTAATGATGGATTCATCCGATTTTCGGTGGGACTCTTCAGCTGCTCACCGCTTGACATACAGGGTTATATATACTACTGGAAATATATTGGAAGATATAAGATTGAGAAGCAAATAAACCACATTGAATTAATCATGCAAAACAACACATGCAGATATTTTTTTCAGGTCATGTTTAAATAGATAAGGGGAGGGGAGTATGAAAGATTCAAATTAAGATAAAATGCATTACGGCTGAATTACATCACTTAGACAAACAATTAGTCATTAGAGAAAGAACTTGAATATATCAAGAATTGCGAAGAGTAATATTAATAGTAACAGTTATAACAATAATAATAATGATGCTGAAACGATTCAGGATAATGCTACTGATAAAAGATGGTTTTAAATGAATCAGGAATAAAAATAAGAGGCCGAATAAAGTGTTGTTAACATTAATAAAAAACAGTTAATAAGTAAAACGTATTACCATGGTAGATTCAGAGTGACAACCATTTCTTTTTGTACACAGAGACCTGGCTTATAAACTCCAACTGCACAAGCCTCTGCAATTGCAAGCATGTTCTTGTTTGTTTGTCTGCTGACAACAGTGAATGACGTGACAGTGCATCGATATCATGTCTATAGTCCACAGGATGCTTTGTTATTGAGCTTTATGCTAATTTGGATTCAACCTTTTTCAATCACTCTGACAAATGCTCCACCATGTGATGAGTAGACAATCACCTTTCTGTACGTAAGACCTACATATTTGCTTTCGCAAACACACTCTAATTTTATAAATAATTCGATTAACCGACATTATTGGAAAACAAGCTGCCTAAGTTAGAATTCACAGGTGGTTGGATTCTAACCCAGTGATTGTAGTGTCTTGAGCTCAATCCCCGGTGGAATAGTTGGTGTACACTGCTCGAGATTAGCAGGCTAGGACGAGATATCTGTTCAGTACTCTCTGGTCCCCAGTAGTTCTTTAAATGGTGATTGTCTGTAACGGAATGATAGACTTTGTAGTGATTTCACTGATTATTGGTACTATCATCCCTTTTAGTGTTTGGGTTATTCTATCTCACTGTCTCTTGCTTATTAGATTATTTCTCTTCAGAATTTTTTTATTCAACTTCTTCTCTACCTTCTTCAGTGGATATTGGAATGATAAATAAATTAGTATTGATTCAGTGAAAACATTATTTTGCGTATTACATACATCGCTACTTATGAGTAGCATACTACATTGGCGGTGATAACAGCAAATTATATCAGTTATTTAGGCTGCGGATTCGAATAAACTGATATATTTTATATGCCATTTTTGAGCATTCGCATAATATGAAGGGAATATAACATATACTGGAGATATGTCTCCCTCCAATATTTTCAGAAGCTGCAAATGTGAACAACGGAGAATAGTTTTTTAGTAGAAACAAGAGATTCAGTGATAGAATGTCCGTCAGTCACATACATGGTCTGGGCTCGATTCCCGGCTGATGGATTCCTAGTCTGCCACTAGCTAGAAGTAAGCCGGTGAAAAAAGGTTGTTTGTGAAACTAGCAACACCACTACTAATAAAGCCTCTATACGTTTTAAATCCTTAAGTTCCACATGGAGCGTAAGAAATGAAAAAAAAGGGATGAACTGGAAAAGTAAGTGAAAACAGAGATAAAAGTGACAGCATTGTTTGTTTTTTATTTTTTTTTACATCCTCAGATAGTCGCTGCGCATCTCAAGCTTTCATAAAGCCAGCTTTGTATTCCCTTACATCCCCAGTGGAACATAGGACTTCAAGCAAGAGGCTTGAAGTTTCGGTAGCAATGGTGCTTATTTTTACGGGATAGGGTTGCTAGCCTCATGCCCAACCCTCCCTCATTACCAGTCATATTACTGGCTTAGCGAGGCAGAGGAGTGCGTTGGTGGCGGGAGATCGAATCCCGGGCTATCTGCTTGGTTAGCGAGCGTTTTACCTCTGTGCCACCGATGCACAACAAAGCCAGTAGCCAGAAAAAATTAAATAAATGCATCATAAAGTCATGGGAAATATTTAACCTTACTCTTTGTTCTTTTACATAGCCTATACGGTTTTGCTCGACCATCTTTCATAGTGAATGGAAAATGGTTTTGTATAGTATTTGGCTAAACGTTAAAAATTACAATCCTTCCTATCCCTTGTCTGAAGCAAACATTTATTTATCTCATCTGTACATTTTCTGGAAATACACGCGCCTGGAATTCTGAATTTCCTCCTAGACGGGAATCAACAACCAGATTAGCAAACCTGAAGTGAAGAAGAATCATCGGAAATGTACACCACGTGGACCAATGAATTACTTTACTACAATTGTGCCCAGTAAACGGAAATTTACCTTCAAGTAACTGTGTACTCTGATATTTTATTATTCTTCATTATTCTAACATACTTTTCGAGTATCTTTTGTTACTTTCGTGTAATTTGACATTATGTATCCCTACCAACCCTACAGAGAGGTCCACCGTTTTTGCAAATTCAGATTTATCCGGGCTGTATCACACTTATTTTTATTATTGCGTATTTCGTTGAATTTGTATCTTTGTCATGACTTCTTCGTCTACAGGTATACGTACGCTATTAGTTGACGGGGAAAATTGAGAGACACAGGGCTTCATGGTTCACGTGATTGTAGATTTAAGTTTATAATCTTACGGTTTCAGCAACCCAAGATTACGAAAGGCGCTCAATAAAGCAAGAGGAATACAGTCCCAAGTATCCAAGTACACATATGTAGTCGTGGTGTCACCTATAGAAGTAGATATGGAGAACTAGGGATTTCACGGATCACTGTCATTCAAAGTATTGTAACGTGATAAGGTCTTAAAAGTTTTTAAAAATGCTTAGCAAATAATAAGGTACAAAGTATAGGGAACCTATTAAACGATACTTACAGTTGCATTAGACTTCGATATCTATTTACAATAAATAGATTAGGGAATAATGCCAATGAGACACTAAATGATGGTCACTCTACATAACAAATTATCAGAAAACGGCAAGTTTTGCTTGACTCCATAATCATTTAGCATTTGGATGAGATTATATTGACGTCAATTAACTCGATAGTTGGGAATTTAACTTCAGATGGAGTTATGGGATCGCACTGATTGAAATATCTTAAAATAGAATACACTAAATGTGTCAGTGGTACTTAGAGTTTTGAAATTACTGCCTATCTTGTATAAAAAGATCTACAGTGCAACAACTCCTACGGAATAAATTTGAAATTACAGTAATGAATGGAAAAAAGTAAACTCTGGGTAAAATTAACCAGGGGAAACATGATTATGAATAAGGTAAGACGAAAGGAGTTGATTAAAATGTTTTTGAATAAATAACTTAAAAGTTCACCCTCGATTGATGGGGAGCTAAATTACTTGACTGAAAGAAAGCTGCTCATAAATAGAAGACTTCATTCCTTGTTGACCATGTTGTGCAAGCTGCACATTTCGGAGAACTTGAATACTTGCCTCATGTAATAAGCTGTGTGGCCACTGGTCTTCTTAACGAAAAAGAACCCAAAACTAGCGTTTGAAGCTCATTGTGGTTTTTTATCAAAACTTCTGTGCAGGACAATTAGCTGAGAAGGATACCTAAATGAAATTCAGCAATGCAAGTTTCTCCTGTGATTTCATTTGTACTTTTGCTTTGGAAATATGTCGAGTAACCTTTTTAGTGGTTTTTTAATTGTCAACATTGAAGAGTGTCAGGAACCTAATCCACATAAATGGCTGTAAGTATTCATTTACTTGTTAGATACATAACGGACACACACTTAGGCATAAAAAGTGAAATTTTCTTGTTTGTAGAGGTCACAAATATAATTTTTTAAAGTTTTTACTAAAAGTTATTACTTAAAGTTCGACAGATTTAGAGCATGGCATTCTGGCCAACTAACCTAGAGTACGTAACCTCCATACCTGATAAGATGATGGAGGTATATCCAAACACTCCGGTGAGCACCATATCTGGGGATAGTCAACAATCTCTTTCCACAATGTCTACCTCTGAGCGACCAGTGTCGTCTGACTTACAGTTATCTGTTTCATCGCCGGCATCATAAATAGCAGAACTAACAATGACCAACTGAGGTGTGACTGAAAGTTTGAGGCCATCAGAGTCACGGCCACTAAGAATCTCGTTCTCTTTAAAGCGATTTATGTCCCATTAAGCTATTTTATATTATAGACGGACCTGAGAGGGCTTCCTGCTACCTAGCTGATAAGCAGCAAGTGACTACTAGGGCATGTCTCATCGAATCCTGATGACCTATGAACAACTGCTGCGTTATATTTGACTTAGAGAAGGGAATGTCATTTTCCACTTTTTAAAAAAACTATACAAAAGTATATATCCGTCCTCTGTACCTCTATTACATTAGATCTTGAATTCCAATTGTAACTTATGGTAATACCAAAGGTAAGAGAATACATTTAGGATACTTTTTCATGTCATTGTGTGCTGTAAGCTGAATGAAGTAACGTTAACCCATAAGATACTGTAGTCAAGATGAACAAGTGAACCAGCCAGTTGTGAATACACAACAACACCAACAGCATCCTTCATCTGGCCTACATATTTCCAAATTTAAGATATATTTTTACGCGTTTCCATTTATTCTGATATTTCTCTCAAAAAGACATTGCTGATAAATTTTCAGTTTTGTTGAATTAAAAGTATAAAGTTATGAAGGTTAGCAAGTTGGCGATAAGACGGTAGAATTCACACCAGCCGAACATGTGGTCCGGGTTCGATTCCCGGCCGATACACCAATTATTAAACTTGTTTAGTTTACTGGCCAATATTCAATCTGAAAACGAGGAAAGATTGAGTTTCAGACCAGTGGCTGCGTCCTGTGAAAGTAACACCAGCGTAAGTGAAACTCTATAGTGTTGGTTTTGTAGAGATTTTGTGTTTGATTGTATGGAGGATTTCATCATGAGCTGACTGACATCAGTTAGAGAACCATTGGAAAACCAGCTGGGAGTACTGGACAGCTACTTCGTCCTAGTCTGGGACTCTTCATCAGTACGCACCCACCGTCAGCATTCGAACCCCGGACCTTCTGGTGACAAGGCGAGCTAGCTCGTAGTCCATTCAGCCACTGGGACCCGATCTAATGGTCTCTAAATTCTAACTTCTGCAAATTCATGACATAGCGCGACCACTTTGCAATGTCTTCTTCGATGAGTTACTGCCTCATCTTCAACGTGCTGTAACCTACTGGTCACGGCTTCCCACTAGAACCCCAGATTAACTGCCTGAACGAGGTCAGTTGCTAGTGAGCATCAGATTAATTTTCAAGTATTGGTTTTGTAGGGATTTTGTTTAATTGGTTAAAGGATTTCATCATCAGCTTATATCAATTAGATCAAAATTTGAAGTTTCCATGTTCCACTTAAAATGTTATCGATTTTTTCTTTCTGAGTTATCCTTAGTGTAGCCTCACGATATGATAATAAATGTCGTAGTCAGAAGTACTTTGTTCCTAGTTGGTAAAAGACAAAACTGTATCTTACATTTTGGAGAGACAGTCGCATCTAGAATAAAGAAAAGATGGACAGGTTTTCCGATAAACTAATCATCATAAATTATTCCATATCAACAGTTGTTAGAAAAAAAACACACTTGAGACTACCAGTATACGTATGCAATGTAAAAATTACTCGACAAATTTTTGTACAAGGTGTATTTTTTATCCGTGAAAGTTTGTTTAACTACATTTGTTCAAGTGTTATTATTCAACTGGAAAGACCCACGGATCATGGATTTAGCAATTATTAACAAGATAAAATGGTAACTGGTTCTTATGGCAGGCTTATCATCATTTATTCTCTTACTTTAGTTATGAATGTGAAAGTTTCGCACTTAATTACCAAATTTGTTTCTCGACAATCATGTGCAGGGTGTATCTGATACGTTCGGGCGACTTTCATCACTCAATATCTCAGTGAGTACTTCACTTCAAACTATTCAGGTCACAGGTGATACACCATAACATATAGATTGCTGCTTACTTCAACAGTGGTTGGCACTGATTTCATCGTGGGTTATGTAAAGATTCAAGATGAAATTTACTGATAGTTAACAAGAAGAACTACATCTGGGTCAAAATGGATTTTCACAAGATATATTTTTGATATTCATGTGTTGGTTTGTAGGGATTTGGTTGATTGGTTACAGGATTTTATCATGAGCTGACATTGGTTAGAGAACCATTGGAAAGCCTGTCAGGGAGTACTGGACAGCTGTTTCCTCCTAGTTCTGGACTCTTCAGTAGTACGCACCCACCACACCAGGGGTCGAACCCAGGACCTTCTGGTTATAAGGCCAGTGAGCTCGTATACCATTAAGCCACTGGGACCCGATCAAATGTAAGTAGGTTGGGTATGAACGTTTCTGGAGTCTACATGAACAGAGACAAGAGGAGTTTGAAAATATCTGATGCTGTATTTTATAAGAAAAGGTTCTGAAAGTTCAAAGATACTAGACATCTTTTTTACCCTCCCCATGTGTGACAATAAACTTGCTCTTACTCGAAACACCCATGAGTAACTGAGTCGAGGTCATTAAGCTTCGAGATGGCTCATAGGCACAGAACTTAGTATCCCATGATTTTATCTTCTATCAATTCGTTCAATTCCTACAATTTATGTAATTGAAATTTAGATTTTCCCGTTGATCAATTGGACCGAAACGCTTGGTCTCAGGTTGACATGTCGGCTTCTTCTGCAGATGCTTCAATGATATCTAGGCATGTAATTATAATTTAATTGGTGAATGTTGACTAGCAGTGGAATCCAGGATAAAGCTCATTTCGTCCTATTCGGGACTCGTCATCTGGATGTATCTGCATTACTCGGTGAGTGATGATGTTCCCACTGAGGCTCGAATCCAGTGCCCATAGTTTCAAACACCAAAATGTTATCCACTAGACCACTTGAGTCATGAGAGCCACCTCTTGTGATGTCTAGTGGACAAAGCTTTGGGGTTTGAAACTATAGGCACTGAATTCGAGCCCCGGTGGGAACGTCGTCACTCACCGGGCAATGCAGATACATCCAGATGACGAGTCCCAAACAGGACGAAATGCGCATTATGGATTCCACTGATAGTCATCATCCACGAATTAAATTCCTACAATTTACACTTACTCTAATTCCTTTCAGCTGAATTTTCTCAGACTTTACAAATCATTGCTCCTTATCAAGGCTGCAACATTATCAAAGTCAAAACCAGTTGCAAAACTGTCCTTTTCAACATCTCACGGACATGGCTTCGGTCCATCACACATCGACACATGCAGTTTCAAATTGAGACAATGAAGACGTTAAGTGGCTTTTGGAAACTGATGGTTCCATAGGTTTTTATCAGCGGTGAAATAATACCAATGAAATGGCTTAGATAAAATATTTCCTTAATAAAAATCACTCTTTGTCGACACTGTAAAAAATTAAAATATTCCAATCGAAAATAAGTTAAAAATTCCTGACTTTAATTATAACAACTTTCTTGCTGTTCCCTATTACCTTTAGTCCTCAGACTGACTTCTTTTCATTGGTAAATATGTCTGAAGACAGTATGGTTAGGCATTAATCATTCAATTATTCATTTGTGAAAGTTTGACCGTTTGATACATTGATAAATTTAGAATTTTTTGAAGGACAACAGGTAAAGAAATCTGGTCTTATTCTGCTTCATGGCAGTGTATATGTATTATGCATTTTTTAGTATTTTTATTCAGTAGAAAAAAACAGAAAATTAATAAAAGTTTCACTTTTATTAATTTGACCCTTGACCGGAAATTATTCTAAAACTTTCCCATCCATTTGATATAAATAAACAGAAAATTCTTGAAAACATACCCAGTACTGGAGCATATTAGGCTGTAGTAGAATAACATGATACATTATATATATTTATAGAACAAACGGTTTTGTTATTTCAACCTATTCTAATACGTCTGATTTAATGAGGGACATACACAGCAAAACACTCTTATGAAGGTTTTCAGTTCTTTCTTTTTTTTTCACATCATTAACAACAATCCTATGAATAGCAAAGCTTCTTTATCAACTGTTCTTCCAATTTTCAAGTTAAACATTAGGACATTATTAATTCCTTCACGTTCCCAGTGGAACATAGGGCTTCAAGCTAGAGGCTTGATATTTCTGTAGCAGCGGTGTTTATTCTTTCAGGATGAGGTAGCTAGCCTCATGCCCAACCTTTCCTCTTTACCAACGTTTTTTTCATTTATAGGTGAGCGAGGTAAATGAGTGCGTCGGTGACCGAAGACCGAACTTTGGACCATGTGCATGATCGGCGTGCGTCCTAACCGCTGTACCGCTGACGTATAGTTACTAGAGATTCGCGTGTCCATCGTTTTGTGGAGACAAATATTTCCATTTCATACTTAACGTTGTACTACTGACTTCTGAAGTGATAGATTTCGCGATCGATAATTTATTTTGATGATGATGACTCACAATATATATGATCGTCAGTTTATTGATGTAGCTACTTTGAATGATTGATTGGTTGATTGATTGACTGATTATAGGAGGCTTTTTCATTCCATTCATTCTGAGCGGAACATAGAGCTGTAGATCATCTTGAAGTTCTAATATCAGTGATAGTGCTTTTATAGGATGTGGGTTGCTAGCTTCATGCTCAACTTTCTCACTTTTCTGGACTTTCTACTGGCCACGAGAAGTGCAGTAGTTATGATTTGGAACCTGAACCTCCTTTGTCATTGAAAAGCATCCTATTATTGAACCACTGGAGTGTTATGAATATTTTCTTCACTCAACTGTCTCACTATGCATCGTGGTTTAGTTAAACAGTTTGATCCATCGAATGAGTGAAAGGTAATTGGCTTTTCTATGAGATCCAGATAGTCATTTTTTCATGTATGTGATCTTATTGAATTGTGTAAACGTAAGTTTCGATTGCAGTGTGCGTCGGTGGTGTAGCGGTTAGGACGTTTGCCGACCATGCCTATGGTCCGGGGTTCAACCCCCGGCCGGTGCACTCCTCTACCTCACTGAGCCAGAAATAATCCTGGTAAAGAGGAAAGGTTGGGCATGAGGCTAGCAACCCCATCCTGTAAAAATTAAACACTGCTACAGAAACTTCAAGCCACTGGCTTGGAGCCCTATGTTCCACTGGGAACGTGAAGGAAAAAAAAAGTTTCCATTGCATTTATGTATGGATAATAACATAAGTGATGTTGGATGCAGCTACTACGGAAAATAAGAAAGCCACTAACTTTATTCTGACTTCACATTGTGTAAATACCTGCTAAATAACCCTGTGTTTGCTTAGTCTTCAAACAAGTTAAAACCAGTTTAGGTAATTTTAAACCATCATGTCTAGTTAAATTATTTGTCATAATGAGATTAGACAACCTTGAAATTCAAACTGACAAAACCGGTTTGGTTAAGTAAGTTTCGGTCTAACTTTCGAAGTGGGCAATATATAATAGAGAAGATTTGTAGCTCAAGTGGATAATTTGTGATTAATACTGTTTTCTGAGATGGTTGGTTTAGTTGTGGAGCTTTCGTCATCCTTCTGGACAACATCTTCAGCGCGATTTTAGAATAAAGTGGAATGATTTAAATTTTGTATGAGTGATACAATTGCGTCTCCTGGGAAGCATCTTTACATATGTATTGACCATTTTCTATTGACTCGGATTTTAAATTTTCTGGTCACATGATTTACTTTTTATTAGTTGGTTTTTTTGGTTTATATTTAAGTGTTTGTTAATCGCATATTCGTTTGAGTACCAGGCTTCTAGGAATTCCCTGGCACTCTTTGTGTTTCATCTGTCTAAGATTTCGACATTATCCCCATCAAACTGATGCCTATAATTATCTATATGCATTGATATGAAAGAATACATATTGTGTCTTTTCACGGCTGATTTGTGTTCTTGGATTCTAATTCGAAGGGGGCGGCCACTGTGACCGATGTAATGCCTGTTACAGGTCATACAATTAATTTTGTAAATGGTTTTAATTTTATTTCCTTTTTTTATTTACAGCTTGATTCTACACTGTATTTTTGGTACAAGTATGGAATTTTCAGCATGGATATCGGTGGCCCAAATTTTGCAGACCGACCATAGATATCAGGTGTGCGTCGACGCGGGCTCGAACCTCGGACCATGTACATGGTCAGCGAGAGTCCTAACTTTTCTGTTGGATCTTTCGGTTTGCACAATAGTGAATGAAGTGACTGTGCTGGCTGGCTAGCTTGTGTGCTATATAACTATTTGAAACGGTTTCAGTATTCTAACTGTTATTTCAGAAATTTTTTTTTATATGGTACGATGAAGACCGATTGTACTCACTGTTCAGGAGTACTCTTTATTACGTCTTTATTTGTTTAGGCTTCAAGTGGTCAGAAGTGATTTAAAAATTAGTATTAGTATACAGTCTTCAGATGAGTTACTTAATTTCTTTTTGTGTCTAATTCTAGTCTCAGCATTATTATTGGTGTTGGTCAAAACAAACCATATGAAGATTTGGTGCTGTCATTGAACCCAAACATTAGCATCTTTATTGTTCAAAAGACATTCATTGTTGTTGATTTCTAATCAGATTCTTCCTAGTGTTGTCACATTTTTCTTCTTCATCTTCTTGAGTGGTTCTTTTATTGACAGAAAAATTATGATCGCTTCTTTCAGGACATTATTGCCCAATTTATTTATAATTTCCTTACGTTTTAAGGCATTGGTAGTACATCACCCTTTAACCCCATTCCCTGCAGTCGTTTTTACCTGACTCAGTGATTGTCTACATGCTTTCATTTATACCACACATGATCTCCTTCATATCATCCTTGGAGCCAACCACAACTCGTCACTTCCCACTTAAGTCCAACTCAAGGGCCTGGCGGATATGTCAACCAGTGGTTTCCTCAGTGTATGTTCATTCAATCTCCATTTCCTTCTCAGTTGGTTGGCTGCCAGAGCCCTTTGTTAATTATCCTTCTTGATCGACTACCTGTCCTTCAACAACGAGAGGAAAGAGGTATTGATGAAAGTCTTCAATAGCCTGTTAGAAATGCTTTCCGTTACGCGTGAGCTAAGTCTCTGGATTGTGTTGAAGATCCGGATCCTGTTGTTGTTAATGTTGAATACAGATGATTTCCAAACTGACTTCAGAGTAATGAAGGCCTTTCTCTTACTTTTCCGTACGTGGTTGGCTTTAATATCTTCTTCATCCGTGCCACCTGTAGTTCAAACCATGCTGACTAGATAAGGGAACGTATTCACCTGTTTCAAATCTCTCCCGCTGATGGTAACTGATGTTTGTTGTTGTTGTTGTTGGTTGTGTTTACGCCTGTAGATCTTCGAGTTTATGGCATTAAATATGATTACTGCGTATACTACTTATATCTTTCCATAAGTAGTACACACAACCACACGGGCTGTCCTATATATATATAATACTTTTATTAAATGGAATCACAAAATTAAAGACATTGTATAAAATAAGATAGTCCTAGTAGCTGGGAATGCGCTGAAATCGTTTTGCTCATCACTTACTCAGGTTTTCCTGCCTCCAGTGATTCTATAGGGCTAAAAACATATACAGAAAAACGATTACATTACGAAGTGTGTGTGCTTTATTTTACAAATCCCCGGGGATACTAAACCTTAGCTCCTCTTACGTGTTTATTTCAATCAAATCAAAGCTTCAGTGTCACCAGCTGATCACACCCGTTAGATATTTAGTTCTCAAAAAGGCAAAGTTATACGTCAGGTAACAAAGAGTAGAGAGCAAACCAGTGGACTTGGAACACAGCTGTGGAGCTGGAGGATAAATCTGGTCGTCTTACCTTAACCCTTGTCTTTTCTTAAACTAACCCTAATCTATCTCTATAATATGAACGCGATCTTAACGTGTCCATAGCCTAAGCCTTACCACAATCTTTGTGAAACCTGAGCTAAAACTAACCAGATATCCCACCCTTATTATGATAATACTTCATTCAGTATTTTGTTTTCTGTGAACTTTTAGGGTTATCGACCTGTTTCTATTCAGTTGCTGAGTGAGTGCTCCAAGGCCATAGGTGCTTCAGACACTTCGTTGGTGCCTAGTGAAAACTTCTCCCAAAAATATGTCAATCAGTTTATTTCACTTACAACATTTTTTGGAGTTCTTCGCTAATTTTATGATTTTGGAAAATAAAAATAGGTAAGTAACATTTATATACTATTAGTAAATAATAAACAGAATTGCGAAAAGCTAATTATCAAAATTTTACATGTATTGACAAAATATCCAGATGTGCATGCATCAGTTCACTTGCTCCTCTGGAGGTGTATGTACATAAGCTTTGTCGATAGAACACTGGCTAGACGTACACAAGAACATCTGTCAGTGTAGTTGTCAAAAAACACAGATTAGGTAAACCAATGTGCATGGGTTAGTTCAATGAACGTGTGTGCTCGCTAACCACGTAAGTGATCCGGTGTTCGATTTCTGACCAACATACTCCTAGCCCACCTAGCCGGGAAATGGGGGGATGGTTAAACCTTCGGCTACCAACTGCACTCTGTGAAAATAACATCACAGCTGTTGACGCCTGAAGCCCAAAGCTTCAATCCAAATATTCCGCGGCTTTGATGAGATGTTGCGAAAAGAATATCGTTCACAGACCTAAGCCTTTTAAAGTCTTTATATATATATATATAGTTTGATATTTTACCTTAGCAAATGTATTATAATCAGGTATGTTGTAAGTTGGTTAGTTGAGAAACCTAGAAAACATTGATCGGTCCATTTCTATCCTTCCGTATGAAGTGTTTACCGTCTATCTTGATATCTGTTCCTGTTGAAATCAAGTCGATTAAATTACAGGTGCACTTTGATAAATGATTATTATTATCATTATTGTTCCCTTGGGTTCCTAGTGGAACATAGGGCTTCAACTCCATGTCTCCACTTGCTTCTATCTTCTGCTGCTGTACTTTTCACCTGCATCCATGTTAGTCCATACTCTTTCAACTCCTCTTCACAAGATCTCCTCCATGTCACCTTGCACTGACGTCCCACTCGCCGCTTCCCTTTCGGGTTCCACTCGATCAATGGCCTGACGCGCGCGCGATGTCACCCAGCGGGCCTCCTCAACGAGTGTCCAATCCATCTCCACTTTCTTCTGCATATTTCTTGGGCGATTGGTGTGTTCTTGTTTTGTTTGTTCCCAGTCATAGTTTCTTGTTGGTGATTCTTTCCGGCCCGGTCATCTGACCTTCAGTATAGATCCAGCGAAGACAGTTTTTGGTTGATGAAAGTCTGCAACAGGCTGTTGTAAATCTTCTTTGTGACCCGCCCGCCAAGTTTCTGACCCGTGTAGAAAAACTGACTGACTTGACGTTTGTATTGAAAATCCGATCGAATTTTGTTGTTGATGCTGAGTGACGAAGATTTCCAGATTGGTTTCAGTAAGATTGATGAATGTGTTTCTCGCCTTACCGATTCGATTTTCGATTTGACATCCTCGTCCGTTCCTCCTGTAGTTGAGACAATGCTCATTGCTAGATAAGTGAATGAATGAAGTGACCTCTTTCAAATCCCTCCCGTTGATGGTGATTGGTGTTGGATGTTGATGCTGTTGTTGTTGTTGGTTGGTTATTTTCATAATCTCCGTCTTGTCTATGTTCACCTGGAGTCCCGTCTTCGCTGGCCACTTCTTCTACCAGTTTGTCGGTCGGTTTTCGCTTGTAAGTCTTCGATTTTGTGTCACATCAAACATAAATCATTCACGAGCGAAATCCAGGTCTTTTAGGTTCTTCACGTTGGTCGGTTCACGATATCCCTGTCTACTCGCTCCCCACTCTCTGACGCATAATCCAGTCAGTCCGCCACAATTAGGAATATCATTGGTGATAATAATCACCCTTGTCTGACTCTTGTGTTCACTCCAAATGCCTCACTGCGTGAGTTTTCCGTTGTGGATCACTTGACATGTGTCGTTGTCGTACAGCTATTGAATAAGTTTGATGAATATTTGGGGCACTGTACGCCGTAGTACTCGAGTAGTTTCCAAAATACTTCGCGGTCAACGCTGTCTGTCGAAAGCATTTTCAAAGTCTATAAAGTTGAGGCAGAGGTTTGATTGCCATTCCATGCTTTGTTCTGTGATGATGATGCGTAGAGTTGCAATTTTGTCAGTACATGATTTGCCTTTCCTGAATACAGCTTGTTCTGGTGAGGCGGAGTTCTGTATACAGTGCGTCCCTTATTCTCTCCAGGATGATGCGACTCAGGGTTTTACTTAGCGTCGACAGAAGCATGATTCCCGCGAGTTTTCGCCGAGTCTTAAGTCGTCCTTGTTTGGTAGTTTCACGAGGAGTAAAGTGTATAATTCTTTTGAAATAGTATTCTAAATTAAGCGTGTTGTCAGTATTTTTGTAATACGTACAACGCTTATTGAAAGTGTGAATATGCTCACTTCAATTTGCAGTAACGGCACTATCATTCCCTCTAATAATATAGGTATCTTCAAACGACAAAACCTGAGCAGTGTGACACCCAAACCATTGATTCCGTCAGTACAGTAAACAATACGCAGAAAACATATTTCACTTATATGTTATACTGGGGACTGCATTATAGTTGAATAACCTTAATTTTTAGGGGAAATATTGTTATGTGAGGCTTTTGATAGATACTTAATTGTTCTTAGTAGTTGCAGAGTCAGAGTGTTTGTAGTCTTAAAATCGAAGATAAGATTATATATTCACTTACAGGTCTTTGAGATAAATTTGACTAAAATAAAAAAATAATTTGTAGTTTATATATTTAGTACCCATTTTATTTTATTCAACATTTTGTTTGTGATATTTAATACTGTTTTTCTTTTATTCCATTACGTTCCTAGTGAAACATAGGACTTCAGGTTAGAAGCTTGAAGTTTCGGGGACAGTGATGTTTATTATTTTTTGGGGGGGGATCAGGTTGCTGGCTTCATGTCCAACCTTCCCTCTTTACTAGTCATTACTGGCTCAGTAAACTAAGGGAGTGCGTTGGTGGCCATGTATTGACCCCCGAATCACATGCGTGGTTGACGGGCATTCTACCACTGTGCCACCGACGCAATGTACTTTAGCATTGAGGGATTAAGACCATGAAAGTTGGAGGGGTTGAACGAACGTTTTCTGTACACAGAGATCTGGCTTTTCTGTTTCGATGCTAAAGTATGGTAATCCCCAATCATATTTTAGTTCTACCACTTTTTCATTTTGTCTATTCAATTTGTATACTCTTTCTTTAATTGGGTCAATTGTTACTACTCTCACTTTGAACTGTCCACGGTATTATTTCACTTGTTCCACTTGTCATTCTAAATCAATTCTTTTTTACAACGATAAATTCTATACTCTTGAATTTCACGCAATATTACGTAACGTTTTTATTTTATTCGATTCGTCTACTAATCCTATAATTGCACACCCTTTTTCAAGTTCTATCCATCCTATGAATTATTCTATATATGACATTAATTTGATTTGCCACTTGACATTTAACTACGATTTAAGACATTGTTAATGATAGTATCAATGATTCTTTAAGTATTATGGATATATATAACTGTAGAACCTGGTGAAGTTATCGAAAAAAATATGGAATTGTATGAGTTATAGAATAGCGACTAAAACAACGTGATAAACTTGTGAGAAAGCTAAAAATCTTTTGGTGTCTTAAGCCAATCAGTTTAAACCACGTTCGACTACATCCTTTAAGCATTTCCGATCCACATGTATGTAAATTTTAGATTCAAGATTTGATTTCCAAAACTGATCGGTGAGAAAATAGTTTTCATCAGAAATCTAAGACATTTATAAAATCACAGAACACTAGGAACCGGTTGAAATTTATTTCATTCCATTACGGATTTCTTTTTTCAGTGAATACACATCGTGTGTATGAGTGTGAGGGCACATTATCTATCATTCACCCAATTGGTTGAAGTTCATCAGCTCAAGGTGTTTATTTTTCCCCAGACAAGAGTGATTCATAAAAGCTGGCAGAATGATATGTCTGACTGTTGGGCTCTACCTTATATACAGTAGAGAGTGTCCATTCACATGTAACAATAGCTTTATTCTGAACAATATGTGTAAAATATACAGAATTTTCAGTGGAGTTTATTGTATGACATTTTCTCTTTGTCCAGGATCTTCAAATAAAACACCAATTGACAGTAGATCGTGTGACATAGTTCTATCTGACCTGAAGAGCAAACCAATGCATTATGATATCTCTTCTGTTCCTCCTTCAAGAAATTCCAGACATTTGCTTGAATGCCAATTATAAAACATTCAGGAGTACATTTTATGAACCAATGACACCTCTCAGCAACGATTATCTCAAGTATTCGGATAAGGTGCCATCGAGGATAATACTCTTTCACGTGTTTATTAGAAACTTGTGAATTGAAGGGTTGTGAATGTTTTCAATACGCGCCAGAATAAAAACATTGTTAGAGGTCATATTTTGTTAAATTTAAACAAAGCCAACAAGAGGAACTATATGCAATATATGAATGAAGGTCTCTTGGTAGCCCAGATTTTAAGCTGGCCGCCCATAATGTATGTAACATAAAACTCTGAGAAACTAGAATCAAAAATATTACTGAAAAAAAAACAAATAAAAAGCGATAATGTTGACACTGACGTACATATCACTTTCAGGCTTCCTGTCAAGAAAGAATAAATAATAAAAGGTTTTGAAACCATTAAACTAAAAACTTTCAACAAATGAATACAAATTCAAAGCAGTTGACTGACATTATTGATAATTGATCAAGAACTTTATCAGCTATTTATTCAGAATATAACTGATTTCTTGTTTATTCCAAAGTGTATTGATGAAGTTTTATCGATCAAGTGTCTTTTATAGCTGCCAACTTGAGTATCAGGACAACATTGATAAATTTAGCATTTCATGTAAGCGCGAAATTCCTAACAACTATTCAGATAAGGTGCTGCAGGATAGTGTGGGCACGTGATCTGAAATTTTACTACGTGTGTATCAGTGTACAATATAATACGCATTACAAACATCAGTAAAGTATATTTCTTTATGTTAACTGAAGGTGTTTTTTATACATTTTATCACTGTACATCGGTCGTTCAGTGATAGAATGGTCGTCAACCTCACACCTGATACGGGGTTCAGTTACTGGTCAGTGAACTCCTTAACCTTCCCTAGTTTATTGGCTCTTAGTGAGCTCAAAAAGAAGGAGAGATTTGGCATGAAGCAACTGAAAATTCAAGGCTCCAAGGTTGAAGTTGTCAAGAAATGAAGAACTCCTGCAGTCAGTTCAACTACATCTATCTAGTCGATAGTTAGCTTGAAAATTATTTGATGTTACTTTCTCTACAAGTATAAGAATCCTTAACAGAAATCTGGTGCTCATATTAAGGTCCAGAAAGAATAAGGACTTAAACAGAACTTCGCTAAAAAAAGCTTTGATATTAGGTGCAATGTACAACCACCTGTGTGAATAAAAAAAAGTTAATTTATTTATTCAAATTTCGGTCTGATTTCAGATAAAAATATCAAAATAACAATATTTCGTTGCTATCGTGCCCCTGTGACAATTTTGTATCGCTGACTCTTTCTTAAGATGTAAGCGTCACTGGTTATAAACTGTTTAAACGTGTTTTCCTAAGTCATTTAAGGCATATATAATTAGCGTTGCTGTCAACTGTGTGAGACAGTAAGACCTGTGATGTTGACGACCCCTCTTATCTCCTTGTTTTCCTGTGTCGATGGTATTTTTATTGTGGTAGAGGTGGTTGTCGATGTTCAGATTAGCTATCAGAGTTGTTTTCATTAGCTGATAAGGTTTATATTGCTCATAGTCTGCCTGCCAATCATATCAGTAGAATATGGTGTTAATTCAGTAGAAGCGGGTGAAAAAAATTCAAATCTTGTGCAATAGATAAACATACGGTTTATGTTTTGATGTGCTGTAAAAATATAGTAAGTATAGTTATCATTCCGTTAAGTATTTTTATTTATGCAAAGGTAATCAAGAAATACAGTCAGCAAAAAGGGTGAGTTTTTGACAAATAAAATCGATATACTTTGATATTATTCCTAAAACTCTAGAATTTCGTCTTTCTAGGGATAATCAAATTATAATGGCGTCTTAAATGATATAGAAAATTCGTCCTACCATATATGAAGACCATCTGCAAAATCACTATAAGACTGCTGAGATCTTGTGGAATAAATTTCACCAATGAATCGACACAATCACCTCAAGTATTGGTTTTGTAGATATTTAATTGACTGGTTAAAGGATTTCATCATGAGCTTCCAGGTTTATCAAAGGTTCTCTCACCGATGTCTTTACAAAACCAATACTTGAAAACTGATAAGGTGCTCACTAGTGACTGGCCATATTCAGGCAGTTAACCTGGGGTTCTAGTGGGAAGCCGTGACCAGTAGGGTACAGAAGGTTGAAGATGAGGCAGTAACTCATCGAGAAGACATTGTGAATTGGTCGTGCTAAGTCACGAATTTGCAGAAGTTAGAATCCAAAGACCATTGGATCGGGTCCCAGTGGCTCAATGGTCTACAAGATAGCTTGCCTTGTAACCAGAAGGTCCTGGGTTTGAATGCTGATGCTGGGTGCGTACCGATGAAGAGTCCCAAACTAGCCTGACGAAACAGCTGTCCAGTACTCCTTGTTGGTTTTCCAATGGTTCTCTAACCAATATCATCTCATGATGAAATCCTCCATATAATCACCTCAGTTTATACAATGTTAACCAAAAGATCCAACAGTAAAAGAAGACGGTACGAACATAATCTACTTGGTAAATAATAACAATTCTGGGAAAGCCTTATACTGACCACAGTGGATGTCTTTTTATTTTTCTCATATACGACTATAAAATGCCTACTGAATGACGCGTTATCCATTCCCAGATATCAAAACTTCATACTGCCATCTAGGGAAAGCAGTTTGACAAGGAAAATGTACAAATATTAGGCGAGTGAAGCATCAAGAATGCCAAAAAACCCCTGGAAATCTGACACTCAGACGTATTTGGAGTCTACAGACACTACAGAGACTGTCTTCGGAAACAGTCAGTCAAGTTCAAGGTCATCGGGGTAGACAATTGCTGCAGTTATGGAGAATACTCAAAGCCAACTTCATATACCATTCACCTTATATAAGATAACAACGCAAACGTTAAATCTCAAGCTTGCTAACCAATGGAACTATGGGAATATGAGACACTTGTCAAATTTTGATGTGGATTTCTAGGTGAAGTAACAACGGTTTCTAGGAAGTGAATAAGATGCGTTTAATTGTCTTTTTTACTGAGGTTAAATGCTCTGTCGTATAAATAACCATAACAAAAACTTCACAAATTTGATAAACAAAGTTTAAAAAGCCCTTAAAATTTACACATACATACATATAATAGTCAGTTTCCAGTGTTTTGAATCGAATACCTGTGTACCTGCTTGCATTAACAACCTCCCCTGTCAGGATACAATTTCGTGTGCTATTCATGATGATGTACCAAAGGAAGTTAAACACCTGTAGTACTATTGATTTATTAAGAGTTTCTGATCTGATAAACACCAGGGAGAATATATCATCTTTGAGTGAAATGCTGATCACTTCAGGTGTTTATCTCTTCTAGGAACAATCTGTTTCTAATATTTGTTTTCTTAACACCATCAACTTGCAATCCAGTCCTCCGACTTATTTCCCATGAGTCATTCCAAAACGTCCTCTGTGTAAGGCACAAATAGATATTTCAAGCAGACTTGTCATTTGTTCATTAGTGATTTGTAGAAGACCTAGTCAGTTTATGTCTGAATTCCCTGACTCCATTCAAGTGCTTTTTTTCTCTAGTATTATCACTACTTTTACTTCTTCATTTTATTCGTCACTTGCTGATTTCCATCTTTGCCTCTTAGCCTATTTTCTGGATCACTGCACAATATGCATCTGGTTTGAGAAAGTCACTATTACATTTCCGAATATATAACGTAAAAGCACACAACTTTGACGCTTGAGTTCGTCAAAAACTGGAAACAAGTGAGAGAAGTGTTGGAAGCTAAGGACACGCTTTACATCCTAGTTTTGCTCCTCATTATAGACAACTGGCACTGAAGAGTATCGCAGTATAACAAAATATTTTTTTAACACAGTACTTCTAAGTGTCGAGTAGAATGAATGGGGATATTAAAGCAAGATAGGACCAAGATATTAAAACAGTTTGTCAGTAATCTGAAATCAGTGCGGAAATTCATAGTACATAGCAGAGGGTACAAGACACTTGATTCTTAAATCATAACGTCAAGTCAGTGATTCTGTATGACTCAAAGGGTCGTTGCACACGTAATCAAAAGCATTTCCAACGGGCTACTGAAGACTTTCATCAAAGTCTGCCTTTGCTTGATACTGAGGATCATATGTCTGAAAGGTACAACTGACAAGGAACTGCAGCCTAACAAACATACAGAAAGAGATTAAGGTGGATTGGGCATACACACACTCGACCCTCGAGTTGTATCCAAATGTGAAGCAACGATTTAGGCGTGTTTCATAAGGGTGACATGAAGAAGATGATACGAAGAGGAAATGAAAGCGTGTGGGACAGTTATGAAGTCAATGGTTGCTACTGTCGAGAATCTAGTGGTATTAAGTTATGCTACCAGAAGCCCTCTGGCCTCCTACTCTTAACCCTGAAAACTAATAATAATGATGATAAAAAACAATTAACTATTAATAATTATCCCCTGACTGATATGAATTCATGGTGAGATCATCTTCACAAATATCTACACTTTTTTATTAAACTTACAAAGATTTTGATCGGTCTTTGCTAAAGATAAAAAATAATCAAAATAAAAACTTTCAGGTTTTAGTTTTAAAACGAACACCTTTTGGATTTACAATCATTTTTTTAGCTAGGAGAATACCAAATATAGTTGGCCATAAGTGTCTACTGGCCATAAAACAGATTTCGACCATAATTTTCTTCAAAGTAAACTAGAAAATGGACCTTTGAACAACCACCTCATCAGAAAGTTCTCATTTTATTACAGGTATATGTAATAACGCCCTTATTCCTTGTGATGATGATTCGAATCCGGACACAATGACAACTCAATTCAATGAAATACATTCTGCTATGAAATTCACGTGTGGAAAGAGGAATCGGAAAATAGAATTGCCTTCCTAGATATCCCCCTCACACGATGGTAATATAAAGAGAAATTGGCATAGGAAAAGCACACGAACGGGACAGTATACACATTTTCATAACTTCGTTCCTCTCAAGTACAGAAGGAATTTAGTAAGGATCGTCAGTCGCAGTGTTAGAGCTATATGCTCAAAAGGCGTAATTGAAGATAGACTAAGGATTGTGTATGACACCCTAATTGAACAGGGCTATCAAGAAAAGTTCATCAAGAAACTCATGACCAAGAAAGTAGGAAAGCACTATTCTCCATCAGTAAATAAGAAGCCTTTATATATATTCGATTTCAATTCAAAGGTGATGCACCTAGTAAAATAATTGCTAACAAGTTAAGTAAATCTGTTTAGAGAAATTTCACTGCTGGAGAGAATACAAAAATAGTTGGCCCTACTGGCCATAAAACAGATTTTGACAATTGTGAAAACCTGACTGATAGAATTCAGTCTACACCAATCAGAGGACTAGACGCATCACACTAGTTACTAGTGTCAAATCAAAATATCCACTACAGATCTACAGGAGGTCTATCGTGAGCCCGAATAGCTCAGTGATAACGTCTCTGACTGCAGGCGGCACTGGGTGACGCGGGTTGGAATCTCAGAAGAGACATAAGTTCCTTCAAGGTGAATGCAGATACGCCTTGCTGACTGTCGAGTGCCAACTAGCACAAAACCCAGGTCAGGCAACGCTTCCTGTGGCCGACTGCCTCCAACCATCTAATACCGTCAAATCAATGTGCACCATGATGGCGAGCTGGCTAGAATGGTGATCACATTACAATCTGACTGATAGAATTCAGTCTACACCAATCAGAGGACTAGACGCATCACACTAGTTATTAGTGTCAAGTCAAAATCGTGAAATCATTCAGAAAGATTGCAAAAATCATAAAGAACGTTTCATCTTAGAGGTAATTCATTCTATCTGAAATCCGAATCGTCTAAACATGAATGACGGATTATAACACAATTTGACCTGGTTCTGAAACTGCCACCTCCGGCTCATGAAGTGACCGAATCAACAGACTTATAATAAGCGATTTCATTATGAGAATACATGTCGTATGAATATTGTCATACACTCATCAAATCTAACAATCGATATATGGTTTGTTATCTTCATCAGTTCCCATTCACTTTCCAGAGTAGAAAGTCATCTTATATTGAAAGTTTACGGTTAAGTTACTGTATATCTTATCTCAGATTTTGTAAGCTCTGGTTTAATATTACTTTGATAAAGGTATTATAACAGTGGTTAAGATAGCAAGGTATCTTCACTCACAGTAGTTCTATATGTCTATCACTAAAATGAAATAATAAATCACTCAGTGAATACTGAAAGAAGTGGCCGTGTAGGCGTAACATCAAGACACGGAGGTATTAGGCAGTAGACTTCAACATTTGTCAAGCTGATATGCAGTTGTCACAAAATGCACATACGATACATTCCGAAAATTCCGTTTGTACCAGTAGTCCGTAGTCTACTTCGTTTATCTTCTCTTCTAGCTCTACGCATTGTTCAACAAGGATGTTCCATTTCTCCTCTTCGAAACTTCACCCATTTCCTTGCTATTCAAAATTCTTTTAAACAAAATATACTACTTTTAAATTCTTGTTAGTAGCCCATACAATCATTTTGCACCTGAACAAAATATTTTTTACACCTTCCATTGTTCTCTTATTCAATGCTAGAATAAACTATCAACTACCAGTAGACCCTGGGGAAAGTATTTGTTTAAAGGATCTTTTGATTTGCATTTAATATCCGTACTGATAAGAACCCGGATGTAGGTTTTAATCTCTGACGAGATATCACTTATTTTAAGGTCACACATACCGCTTTATGACGTGGACGAGTGGGTACGAATCCAAGGGTTCAGGGTTTTTTCTTCCGACTGCCTCGAAACACCTCACATGTTCAGTGGCATATGTACACTTTATAACTTGTGATAAATAGAGTTAAATTGTACAGAATGAATTAACTAATAATAATTTGCTTTATTCCAAAACAGTACTTGTGATACAGAATGGAATTCTCTGCATTTCACTACATACAGTATTGCATCCAGTTAGTACATTAACAATAAATAAAATTCTACATAGATTAAGGGTAATCTCAGTTCATTATGACAACAACATATTGGCATGTCGGTAGCAAAGCCAAAATTTAACAGAGTGTTTGAAAGTGTTAGAGAGGTAGATGCTAGCATTTTTACTGGCGTAAGCGGTAACAAAACGACCGAGATATACAGAGTGTGAAAGAATGAAGAAGAATATTTTAAGTAGAGTTTGTAAGGAAGAGAGAAACAAAACAGCACATAAGGAAAAAAAGAAAAGACAGAAAAAAGTTGTACCTGTAAATGATATGAGTTGGAAAGACGAAATCCAGTTGTTCTACTGACTATTTAATAAGTTGAAGGTATCGCGCCTTATACTTTCTTTATTGCACAGAACACGAGCTAAGTAGGGTACAGTTGAGTTTTTGGATGTGCTGGTGCAAGCATATAGTTTCCTACATAGGCTTTTGGCTCTGCCTGATGAGATACAAGGGGAGAGTTGTGAATGAAGAGGGTGGTATGAGTGAGTTAGATAGAATGGATTTAGCCCATTTTTTACATGAGTCCAAATGCCTGTCAACCAGAATATTAACATGCTGGTTAAGTGGCAAACTGCTTACCCTGCTGACAACCTTTAATATCCTACGTAATAAGGTATAGTCTTTCTTCAATAGCCCAGGAAAAACTAAAGGGAAAGAATAGAGAATAATAGGCAGGTTGCAAGAGTTAACGAATCGTAGGAGTAAAGGTTGAGTTTGGCTATTCCAGAATGTCTTCACTTCTTGATGTAGAAGGTAAGACGGAATATTTTCTTAGAAATCATCAAGATATGAGAAGACCAGGAAAGATCAGCAAATAGAGTGACGCCTAGGTATTTAATTTCCGACTTGGCTTCTATTTCACTGCCATCTATGTTGCACACCTCGTGATTGGTAACCAGTTTGTCTAGGTCAGATTTGTGCTTAAAGGTGAAATTAACTGTTTGGCATTTGGAGGGGTTTAAGGTGAGACCGTTTTCCTTGGACCATTGGCTGATTTCTGATAAAAAGCCATTTAGTTTAGTGCAGTCACTTTGACATTTGACAGGCAAAGCTACAGTTAGGTCATCAGCATATTTGACAAAGTTAATGTCATTTGAAGATGGTAAGTCATGTAGAAAGAAAGAAAAGAGAAGTGGGGAGAGTACAGCGCCTTGTGAGACACCAGCTTCAGTGAGCACAGCAGAGGAGGATTTACTTTTGTATACAGTGTACTGCATTCTGTTTGAGAAGTAGGAATGCAACCACTTTGTGACCCAGGATTCAGTTTGTGGCATCGGGAGCTTATTTAGCAAGAGACATCTGGATACAGAGTCGAAAGCAGAAGTGAAGTCGAGAAATGTGCAGTGGACGTATTTGGCACCTTTATCTAATGATGAAACGATACTGTTTTGTAAGACGGCTGCAGCGTATAAAGTGCTCCTACCCTGTCTATAGGCAAATTGTTTGGGGTCTTCAAAGCTTTTAAGGAAGAGTTCGAGTTTAAGAAGTACTAGTTTTTCCAAAAGCTTTAGAAACGTGAAGTGATGGCAATGGGTCTGAACTTTACTTTCTTGCTATTGCCAGGTTTAGGGGCCTGGACTATTTTAATGTCTTTCCATGCAACAGGTACGTTTTTGGAGAAAGTAGCATTTAGGATGTTAGTCAGAGGAGAACATAGAGCAACTGCACAATTGTTTTAGAACATATGCAGATACACTATCAGGTATTAATAGTATTCACCACTGATATGATGTCTTCATTTAAGTAAGAAGATGAGTAACGATGATCAGGAGTCGAGATATGGAGCTAGTGGCTTTCTACGTTGTCCGTCAGAAATCTTTACTTTAAATAACATCGTTATATGAGTCAACCAGTTTTTCAAGTCAAGTCTGTCTTGGATGATGTTCATAGTTGACTAATTGAAATATTGAATAATATAATGAATATAGCTTTATAGTTGGATAGTTTTTATAGTAACAGCCAATATAATAAGAACTGGTTTATCTTGCAGATGTTTCACGCTGCTGATTGTTTATAAAATCGTGCCAATGATGCGGCCACTTATTTGAATGACATAAGACTGATATCCAACTATAAATATGACAAGGCCATTGGTACACTTGTAGTTGATGCGCTAACGAATTACCTAGCCAGTCGATTTGCGAGCCGATTGCTGTAACCAATATTAGCAACAACAGCAGCAGCAGCAACACTACACGATCCCACCGAAAACGCAGCACCAGGAGATAGGAAAAGAAGACTGATTGTTGACGTAGAGAGCTTTTATTGTCAACACTGAGGGTGATTGACATCGCTTTAAACGACCTCGAGAGTCACTGAATACATTGATACATTAAAACGGTCAGCCACCAATAAGAATTAAGTGGTCATAAGTAGGCTCAGAGAAATACAAAGAGACATGTAAAAGAAAATGTAGAAAATCAGGTCTATATATCATAATATTAAAATGTTAAGTGGAAGGCTTTATTCTATCAACAAATGGTATCCGTTGTCAGTAATTACCAAGACAAATACATCAATTTATGGAGAATTAATGTTTCCAATATGGTCACTAAAGATGAGAGTTATTTGGGAATAATACCACCTGTAAATGCCTGACTTATTAAAGTGGATTAAACTCCTCAACAGAGTATGACTATCCGTAAGCTAGTGATGATTATGTTTTATTAATTGACTGAAGAAGTCGAATGTTAAATTATAGATAATAGTTATTTGCATACAAATAACAGTAACTTACAGAGCTTGTAGCATTCCCAATCTGTAACAGAATGGAAAGAAAAGATATAACAGTTTCACATCAATATTATTACTATTATTCCTTTGCATTCTGTGTGGAACATTTGGCTTCATACTCTTTTTAGCACAATCCACGACAACCTACTAGCTTTCATTTCCTTTTCACGTGATCTCCTTCATGTAACTTCCATAAAACTCTCCATTCAGGGTTTCCTTGACCCCCGTACACCTGATATCACTCAACAATCTTATCAGTTGATGTCCAATTCATCCCTATCTTCTGAATATTTGTTGAGGAATAAGTTGTTGTTTGATTCTTTGCCAGAGCTTTTTTCTGCTTATCCTTCCTTAACAATTTAATAATTCCCATTGTAGCATTCAGACCACAATATTCAGTGGAAAGAATCTTTTCAACGAATTTATTTATTACCAAGCTGTACGACCTTTTATACGTGGGATTTAAAAAATTTTACCTGATGAGGGAGTTAGACCAAAGGTGTGAATACATGGCATAATAATAGTAGTATGAAATGTAATTAAAATATTTGATCCCCTAAATAGTGACTGGCCCTATTCAGGCAGTTACCTGGGATTCTAGTGGGAAGCCGTGACTAGTAGGAGAGATACAACAGGTTGAACGGAGGTACACCTACTCATTGAAGAAGACATTGTGAAGTGGTCGAGGAATGTCGTGAATTGGAGGAAGTTAGAACTCATGGGCTGGCCATGGGATTGGGTCCCAGTGGCTTAATGGTATACGAGCTCCCCTTGTAACCAGAAGGTTCTGGGTTCGAACCCTGGTGGTGGGTGCGTACTGGTGAAGATTCCCAAACTAAGCTGAAGGAACGGCTATCCAGTAATCCCTGTTGGTTTCGCAGTGGTTTTCTAACCGAAGTCATCTCATGATGGTATCCTCCAATCGAATAAAAATACCAGTAAACTTTACTGTATAACACCGTGAGACTTTATGAAAACAAAATTTTCAAGTATTGGTTTTTGTAGGGATTTTTGTTTGATAGCTCATGATTAAATCCTCCATGCAATAAAACAAAATTTACCCATAATGGAAGTACACTGTACCACAGTGCACAAGGTTTGTTTTTATATCAATTACAATATTTATGATTATAATCATAGTTAAATGTCATGTAGCGAAACAGTTAGTGTCACACATAGAATAATTCATAAGATGTACAGATGTTGCAAATGGGTGAATAATTATATGGTTAGTAGAGAAACATAAAGCGTTACGTAAAATGATGTGAAATTTAATAAGATGGAATTTAAAATAGTAAAAACAAATTTGCATTTAGAATTACAACAAGTGGGACACGCGGAAACAATTCAGAGGGAGAGTGATAATAATAACAATAATAATCGTGGTAATAAAGAAAATGTACATAGATTAAATAAATAAAGTAAAATAAATTATTGTTATGCTACTTGACATTTTACTATGATTATAATCACAAATATTTTAAATGGCTGGAGGATGTCATTATGAGCTGACATTAGTTAGAGAACCATTCGAAAACCAGCTATGAGTACTAGATAGCTGTTTCATCCAACTTTGGGGCTCTTCATCAGTACGTACCTACCGTCAGAATTCGAACCCATGACTATCTGGTTACAAGGTGAGCTCGTAGACGATTAAGCCACTGGGACCCGATCCAATGGCCCATGAATTCTAAATAATGCCAATATTTTAATTGCATTTCATACCATTATTATTTTGTGTACTCACAGCTTTGATCCGATTCCCTCACCAGATATAATTTCTTATTTAGAAAATCCCATATATACGATTGTACAGTGTGATAATAAATTCGTTGAAAAGAGTCTCTTCGTTGAACATTGTGTTTTAATCCTTCTTCTTCCTTTATGTTTCAAATTGTGTGCGTCAGTCACCTTCGATAAAGTGATTGTATTACGGAGATATTCTTTCAAAATTATATCAGAGTGGAAAGTACAAATTTCAGGGTAAAATTTAGTCATTGTTTGTGTGGAAAGTCCAGAGTACTTGGATTACATCGGCGCTACAACAATCAGCATATATATATGCTAGAATGGCAGCTGAAAGTCCCTAGTACCAAATAGTAATCTTCACCCATTTTTAGGTCAAGGCTATCTGACTGGCTTAGATCAGAAAAGTGAACAAGCTTAAACTACCTGCATTCTAGATGAATGCTAAGGAAGACTAATTTGATGTAACTGGACTTTAATTTTTCTATTAATAATGAGAAATAAAGAGAATGAGATCCTTCTTTAATTAAACCATGAAGGTTAGCAATCACACATACATCAATTTCGTCCACATGAGCTACAAATCTTCTCCATTAATTCTACATACGAAGCTGTTATATATAAGACAATTAATAAAAATAAAATTTACAGGATTTTCATCATGAGCTGACATCAGTTAGAGAACCATCGGAAAACCACCAGGGAGTACTGGACAGCCGTTTCATCCTAGTTTGGGACTCTTCATCAGCACGTACCAACCGTCTGCATTCGACCATTGGACCTTCTGGTTACAAGGCTAGCGAGCTCGTAGACCATTAAGCCACTGGGACCCGATCCAATGGCCATCTGATGAATTCTAACTTCTGCCATTTCACAACATAACGCGACTCCAGCCAGTGTCTTCGGCAAGTATTTGTCTTCACACCCGACCTGCTGTTCTAGTGAGAAGTCGTGACCAGTAGGGTGCAGCAGGTCGGGTGTGAGGACGAATACTTGCCGAAGACACCGGCTGGAGTCACGTTATGTCGTGAAATGGCAGAAGTTAGAATTCATCAGATGGCCATTGGATCGGATCCCAGTGGCTTAATGGTCTACGAGCTCGCTAGCCTTGTAACCAGAAGGTCCAATGGTCGAATGCAGACGGTTGGTACGTGCTGATGAAGAGTCCCAAACTAGGATGAAACGGCTGTCCAGTACTCCCTGGTGGTTTTCCGATGGTTCTCTAACTGATGTCAGCTCATGATGAGAATCCAGTAACCAACCAAATCCCTACAAACCAACACCTGAATGAAAATGAAATTTATTAGTTATGAAAATGGAAATTGCCATGACGTGTTTTCGAACTCCAGTTATACACTACAAATGAATTTTCTGTTTGTACCATTGTATTCTATGATAAAAGCCTCATTTCTAAATATTAAAGCTTTCAGTGAATCAAACAATCCCCAAAATTCACCATCCTCAGTATTTTGACAGATAACCCTGAGAAAATTTCGAAATAGTATTACTATACATTGTTTATATGCAAAAATATGGAGAACATTTCAAAGCATAAAAGCTTAAAATATCATGGAGAATTAACTTGGAGATGAGTTGAACATATGCTGAGGAGAAATTCAATTGAAATCATACGTAAGATCCTCGAATTGAACAACGAATTAGAATCGACGGCAAGTTGGATGTAAGGCATATAGTAGCATAACGAAGATGATGTGCAGAGAAGAAATGAATATTTGTAGCCGCAGTCAAGACACTAGCTGAAAGTGATAACAGTGAACAATGTGCTATAGACATGTACTGCTGAAGGCCTAAATTCCCCTCGGAAAGTAAACAAAACTAGCCATAATAATAATAATAACATTAATATTAATAATCGTAATTTCACTTACACTATTCTTTCACTGTCTTCTCTTGGGCTAAACAAAACAGTAGAAGTGAAAAATTGTGAACTATGCATTTTATAAACACGTAATAAGGTTAGTACATTCAATCACTAAGTCAGAACTCGATGAATTACTATGAATTATTACGATATAGTGCTATGGTTACAGAACCACTGAAAACTAGGAAGCATTGAACAGTTGTCTCGTCTCATATTCTGAATCTTCAACTGTACGCGCAGTTCTGTTATATATTCAAAGCGATTCTCTACAAAGAAAACACTGTCACCTGAGGATCTAGAATTAAGCTGCTTTTCATGGTAATGATGAGGACAAATAGTCTCTCTTGTTTTTAAACAATAATTAATAGGGTTGAAACAGTATTCTTTGTTCTATGACATTTTGGACAACACTAATCAAAAGATCTAGGACTCCATTATGGATAAGATTTTATTTTGATAAATCACACACAGTGTTGTACAGTTATATTAACTGATGACCATGTTTCCAGGACAAACTATTGCCACTCATAATCACATCAAGTAACTCACACAACTTTGTTCTTTCATTTATATACATGTGTGGAATCGATTAGATATTGGATTAAAAGTCAATGTGAGATAATGTACATTCAGAAATAATAGTACGAGTTTTATTGACCCATTACAATTATATGGGAAATACGAATGTTTTATACGAGTGTTTTTTTTATAGTCATAATACGTTACTTGTTAGAATGTTTTGATGTGCTAACAAGTAACTCATTATGACTATTAAAACATTCTTATCTCCCATCTGATTATAATTGATCAACAACACTCGTATTATTGCCACCAGTCAAATCAGAGGAGGATAACAAATAATCTCAAAATTCTATTTCAATTCAAATATATCAGAACATTCTAACAAGTAACTTATTATGACGGCGAAGTTAAACTTTCGACACCACTAACTACCAATCAGCGAATTATCCAATGAGGTTCACGAACGCAGTTCAATGTTTTATAGCGCTTGATTCATTTCTAATGCGTGACCTAACAAAGCTATTGTTGCAATTCGAGGAGGTTAGCGTTTTCCAGTATTTCCTGGATTTTAGTTGCGCCGGAAAGAGCGAATTTGTTTGTGTGGTGGTATCATGACTTTAAAAAGCTATACCAAATCAACTGATGGGTTTGTTCATCGCTGTGCTATATGTTTGAAGCCTACTAACGCTAGAGAGAGTAAGCTGATAATTTTAATATTTCGTAGGAACTTTTTTCGCTAGGTCGCTTCTCTCCCTTAAGGATAGCAGATAGAAAAGCAACTACTCTTATACCTATTATTACCAGACTTGTTAAGCGGGGGTCAATTATACACACCGACGAGTGGAAAGGCTACAATTCACTGTCATCTCTGGGATATATTCAGAATAGAGTCAACCATTCAAGTGATTTTGTGGATCCCTTTACGAGGACACATACAAATTCTATTGAAGGATTTTGGGGCAGGTTGAAAAATAGAATAAGGGATATAAATGGATCTCATTTATGGTCATTTGGATGAATATATGTACAGGATATGGTGTAACTTCTCCATTGGCAGTCCCATGCTAAACTGGGAGATGTTTCTCTCACATGTTCGAGAAAGATATCCCATGTAACTTTTTTATTCTCTATTTTATGCTTTTTTCTACAAATATACATTTCCATTCATCATATATGCCTCTTTAATGTGATTGGTCCGTTTAAGGTCGTTTGCTGATTGGTTGTTAGTGGTGTCTAAAGATTAACTTTGCCATTATGACTATAAAAAAGCACTCGTATAAAACATTCGTATTTCCCATATAGTTGTAATGGGTCAATAAAACTCGTACTATTATTTCTGAATGTACATTATCTCACAATGATTTTTAATCCAATATCTAATCCATTCCACACATGTATATAAATGAGAGAACAAAGTTGTTTGAGTTACTTGATATGATTATGAGCAGTAGTTTGTGCTCGAAACATGGTCATCAGTTAATATAACTGTACAACACTGTGTATGATTCATCAAAATAAAATCTTATCCATAATGAAGTTATACTCTACCACAGTGCCCAAGTTTTATACATATATCACTAAGATCTAGGACTCTTTGCAGCACTCCAACTCTTCCAAAAGAATGGATATCCGCAAAATTTCATCAAAAGATATCTACCCTCGAGCCGACCTACCGAATCAAAGGTCCCAATGAAAGAACAAATAAAATATCATTGCAAGACTCTTCAAACCTTCAGGAAGTGACGTCGCACAGAAATCAACAAAATCACTTCACTCAACTCTGTGTAAACCAAAAGACTCAACAACGAAAGAAGATAAAACCAACATTATCTAAAAGATAAATTGCAATAGCTGTGAAAAACCGCAACTTTGGCCAAAGTGGACGTCCATCCTCTCGTCTCCGTATCCATGAACATAAACTAGCCATCAAAAGATATGTCATCCACTCCCTCAAATTGCCTCACTTCATACAGACAAACACGGACATCCAGTCGACCAAGAAAACCAAGGTTCAAATATTAGTCAGAGGAAACACCAAGAATGCTAGAGAATTTTTAGAAGCCCTCCTGGTATTCCAGTGAATCGTCAGTCAGTTGGCATATCGACATAGACAAAATGTGCTAGTCGATAAAGAAGAAATCTCACACACAGGGTCAAAGTTCAAGTCAAAGAAACAATCAGTTCCAAAACAAGTAGCCTAGATGGTATGAAAATACACGAAAACAACCAATCATGTTCAAGGTCACAAGGAGAGATGATTAATAAACTCGTGGAGAAATCTAAAAGCTCACTTAAATTCAAACTGAAGTATGCGCTAAGGTGAGGGTGTTGCCTATTAGGGGGCAATGAAAGCTTCGCAAATAAACAATCCAGCCCAGGGAACAAAACCACGCCAAAATCATCCACCTGATCTACATATCTTCTCCATTATATCTATTGTCATATTCGTCTTATGGATAAGGTTTCATCGCAAGACTATTAGGCAAATCTATCCTCATCTAACAAACTTTAGCTATATGCAATAGGAATGGCTAAAATCTTTTTCTGACGGACCAAAAAAATATATACTACTTTTATGATAAAGACCTTTTCGAAATCTATAGTGTCTTTTTCTGTAATACATGGTGATATAATGCTGGGAACTACTGAGTATTATAAAGGAGTCAGTAAACCTTTCATCGTGAACTGAGGCTTCCCAGTAATGCGCACTCACAACCACTATTCTGTCAATCGTATTCATACAAAACGACCATCTGAAACAAGCAGTGTTTCCTCTTTACTTTAGTCCAAAGAGTTATAACGGATCACTTTACGATATACAGAGCAAGAAAATGAACTCGGAATATCGAAATGCAACCCTTGGGAACTGGCAGTCTCCAAAGTCCTATTCATCAAAGTCTATGTGGAATAGATGGTACTGAAATCTTAATCGTTTTTATCCAAACAGTTATCAGAGAGCACTGATCAAATCTTTGTTTTTCGCAGCTAATAGAATATACTCTACCAAGAAATTGGAAGCGAAATTTCTGAATCTTGAGATGGTGAAAACTTATCTTCACACTCATAAATTCATTAAGAAGCACGAGAGATCTGAAGATTTAAATACGAAACAGGTCATGGTAAACGTGAAGTTTATTTTCATACAACTCGATTTCAAAGGTTGTAATGTTGCAGGAATAGTCAAAAGGAAACTAAATCCTTCACTAGCCAGAACATATACTGCAGCTGAGTTGGTTCCAGTCCTAAGGTTAACAGATACCTTCTTATGTTAGTTCTAACTGTAAAAGCAATTTTACATATACCTGTGGTAGCAGTTACTTTAAGGGAACAGAAAAAATCCCACCTTCAATTTTCTCAACATGTACAAAGAAGCCTACATCAAGGTAGTGAACGCTTTAAATAGTGCTATTTCTAGTCACCTTATTGATTTCAAGTATTTTAAGCCCATTAATGGACATTATGTTGCACTTCTTCTCAGGTATACTGAAGCAGTTCCTATAAAAAGGTCCAAAATCCGATTGTTGTGTTTACAAGAAAGCAGTTGTCAGTCTTTACTTGCCCTAGTAACTAGAGGTGTCTTTACTATTCCTTTTTATTTTATTACATAAAATGTCTCCCTAACCTCTACGTTTTTTGGAAATTATGTAATTTAGCTTGTTCTCTTGTTTCTATAGTTTGAGATCAATTCACCATATTGTTGCGCAACTCATTAAATACCTCTCATCCTGTTGTCTAAATAATGCAACGTCTTTTCCACTGTATTCAAACGCTTAACTTTTGGCTGGATGGAGGGGGGGGGTTGTTTCGCTTAAATTCGAATCTTCTGCGTATAAGTCTTGTAAGTGTAATTTTTGAGCACTATCTGTAAATCTTTCGGTCTCGTGCTAATTGAAATCATGTCACTTTTTCAAGTACGCAAAAATCTCTCCGTACATATACTTAATACATTTTTTAGATTGTATGTAGCTTATGAGAAACCAATAAAATAAGTTGAGGTACCATTTTATTCCACATAAACCATTGTATTCAATTTATTCAAGTTTATAAATGGGAATAATTGTATGAAGTAGCATGGGATTTCTATACAGTCACTACTTAAATCGTATTCTTCTGTCAAGCACAAATTCCAATAACAAAATGGTTCCAAATTATTGATTACATGGATCATTTGATACGAAATGTTGAACTGTTGTGCCAGCAAAATAAAATATACATTCAAATTCTATTTCTGTTCTTATTGAAATACTTCGTAGTACCACGTGCAGGTGGTTCAGCAATAGAACACTTGCCGTCTACTCACTTGGTCCAGGAATCGATCCTTGGCCGACTTACTCTTAAGCCTCACTAAATCTGTAGTGTGACGTCGGTAAAGAGAGAAGGTTGGGCTAGCAACTGCTACTGAAACTTCAAAGCTCTAGCTTGAAGCTCTATGTTTCATTCGGAACATAAAGGGATAGAAAAATACTAAAAAATAACATGCAGGAAATAGAATCTTTGCAAAATGTCTTCATAACTATATAAGGTATCTAACTGTGGATAAAGACGTATCTAAATATTTTCTATAAATTATTTTATACGTGTTAAATACGAGTACAGAAACTGATTTGAATAGTAATCATGTTTTAAATATAATCTTACTTGCATCTGTTATATTTATTGAAAAAAAATGATGCATATTAATTCATACGTTTAAATGCTGACAGTTATTGAAGGATATTTAGCTCTGTGTCTTAGTGCGAATCGTTCATTGCTAAGGTCTCTAACTGCAGTATTTAATGATGTGAGTTCTTGTCTCCAAGAGGGTGTGACATATGTGCCTTTGGCATTTCAAACACTCCATACCGACGACTGTCAATAAGCCCAACGTTGAGGTGTAAAGTCTCCTGTCAACTGCCTTCAATGAACTGATATGCAACGATCTGCGTTAAATTCTTGTCACAGATCTCATATTTTCTTCTCAACAAGTAGCAAGGCATTGTGAGCACCCTTTAAGAAACTCATTTTCTCTTGAGGATTTGATAGCGCAATACTGAGAGCTCTTCGCATATCAGTTGACCAGCCTACAATCTCCAACCTCTTTAGAAGTGGTTGAAAGTGCATGGTAAAGTTAAGTCTCTTAATTTGGTGATCACACAATAGACTTCTGTCAAGAAAATCAACAGGCTAATAGTAAGAACTATGTGACAAAAAGAAGCACATGTTTAAAGATACTTCAGGTGAAAACTGTACAAATATATATATAATTTCATGTGTAACTATAGAAATGGGACTTGTAATTAGAGAGCGGACAGAAATAAACATATATATATATATACATCCAAAAAGGTATGAATTCTTAAGAAACCGCTTTCAGATCTCATTTAAGATTCTGTATTATTCTTCACATCTAATATTTTTCAGAAGTGAATATATATCTCTTCTAAATATAAGATTAGGTGAATTGCCGGATTATTGGTAGAATGCTCACCAACCATCTAAATAGTCCGGGTTCGATCCCCAGCCGAGGCTCTTATTTATTGTAATTGGAAGTAAACCTGGAGAAGAGGAAATGCTGGGTGTGAAGCCACCAACTTCACTTCTTGAAAGCGATACTACCCCAACTAAAACTTCGAAACTCAAGCTTGAAGCTCCATATTCTATTCGAAACACAAAGGAACGAACCAACCAACCAACTATATATATATATATATATATATATATATATATATATATATATATATATATACTGAATGATAAATATTACACAGGAATCGTAATAAATGGTTCCATAGCTACCTAACAGGCTGATGTATATTCACCAAAAGCGCTTTTTAGAATGCACAAATGCAAGATATACGTGGATAGAAAGTGTCTATGTAACAAGTGAAGTAGACAAAGCGGATAGTTAAACAGGATACTGATTATGCTTTTGCTTTTTTGTAAGCCATTACATAATAGTCGCTTAACGTCACACTTGAACTATTATATACCCTCTGATATAACCTAACATTGACCTGACATTAGCCAGTAAACTTAAAGTACCTTTATTTTGTGGTTACCGCATACCGATGGATTTTTTAGTATTTCTGAAGCCTGGAATCTCATTGGTTGTTAACTGTTTGAGCGTATGTACTGCTCAGCAGTCTGCTCCATCCTCCGTTATGGCTGTGAGACATGACCATTGAGACTAAAAGACGTGGAAAGGCTAGCTGTCTTTGATCGTAGGGGCATGCGTTTTAATTCCCGTGTCACGTAGGGGTATAATAGGGTGAGGAATATTGAGGTTGGGCTTCGGTCTAATGCTAGGTAAGGAGGGAAAATCAGTAGTCGAAGCTGTGAAGTTAAATCGACTGAGATGCTTAGGATATGTGTTACGCATTCACGTCTAGCTATCGCCTTCCTCGATGGGCGATGTTAGCTGACATAGGATCAGGTTGGAAAACCGAAACATGGCATCAGTCAATGAAATCCCTAACAGCTAGTTTAAGCCATGTAGTGGCGTGTAGGCTGCCTGACTGGTTGAAGTAAAAACCAGTGGTTGGAGGCAATCGGTGATATGGCTCAAAATATTCGTTCACAATGGCTGGTGCAGATGCATCCACTCCCTGTGATTTATAATATCCGGTAAAACTACGTTGTTCATTGATATCACTATTCTTTTTGCCTCGTATCTCTGTTCACTGTCTCTGTTTCGCATTTCTTTTTACTTTCTTCTCGTGCTTTTTGTGCCACATGGATTGTGGTGACATGAACTGCTGCACATCTGTGCAGAGATCTCAGTTGAAACCAGTCAGTCTTTCAGCTTATCAGTGAATTTAATGTTTTGAAAAGTCGTTTAAGACGCATTTAAGTAGCATCACTGTCAAATATTTTGTGTGTTTTTTGAGATAGTAAAAACTCTCATGTCAAGGTTACTTCCCCTCTTCTCGTTTTCGTGTGTCGATGGTATCGTTGTGGCTGTTGTTTTGGTGTTGGAGTTGGATGGTACATTCAGTCATTAACGGATTAGGTTTATATCACTTGTAGTTTACTAGTGTGTACTACCGTTCATATCAGAAAGTTTACACCTCACATTATGAACTAAAGTAGACACTGCTTGTGTCTTAAGCGTTAGAGGTCGACATACTCCTTACTTACACAGTCTTTTAATTTTCACTGTTACCCAACCGCTTTCGGGTTGTACACGCAGTTTACTATTAGATTCAAGAACGTATTTAGTCGTTCTTACCTTAACTTATTAGCTATTTATAAACTGATAGTTTAAAAGACGACGTACAGCGTATGCCAGTGGTTCACTGACAAAGAATATTTTGTTCATCTGTACAGTGCTGACTTGAATTCAGCACCATTTCAGTGTGCAACAACAAATTCAGAAGACGATCAATATCATAGGCAAAATTATTGAAGAAAGCAAAACTTACCGAGTTAAGTCAAGGCTAAAATTACCCATAAGTACAAGAATGATAATATTTAGTTCTGAAGATTTATTCTGTGGAAATCTGATCGTGATTTGAAAGAATTTAGAATTGATGGATGATTGATTCTGGTCCAAGTGGCTGAATGACCGATAACTTTGGCCCTTTGATTCTGAAGGTCCTAGGTCAGATTCCTGGAAGAGGGTGGTCACTGTGTACTGTCCTATATTAGGACCAAACATCTGTCCGACACTTACTGGTTCTGAGTGATTCTCTAACTAACATCACTCTGTGATAAAACTCAACAATTTTCACGAAAAATGTCTTCATTGTCGATTCAAAAAGGTAGATAAAGGTAAATTGTTATAATATTTATGATTTCATGTTGCTTATATTTCAGTTGTGCGTCGTTGGCATAGCGGTTAGGACGCTCGCCGACCATACACATGGTCCGGGGTTCGATCCCCAGCCACCGAAGTACTCCTTTACCTCGCTAAGCCAGAAATAATGCTGGTAAAGAAGAAAGGTTGGGAATGAGGCTAGCAACCTCATCCTGTAAATTAAACACTGCTAAAGAAACTTCAAGCCACTAGCTTGAAGCCCTATGTTCCACTGGGGAACGTGAAGGAAAAAAACATATTTCAGTTGGCTAAATTTATCATTCTTAATGCGGAATGTGTAAACTCCAATCGTAGACATCTTGATACTGCCAATAATTTCAGTGTCGTTTTGCTAGCTTGGTGACAACAAGTATCACAATTCAGAAAATTTGATTCATTTTTGTAAGGGCTCTTCAGTAAGCTTTGTGTGCATCAACATTCCTGTGATCATTGAGACTGTGAAGTCATAAACGGGGTCAAATTATCAGACATCTGTTATGCAAGTTCGTATGGCAGAAATATAGACCATTTTAGCCTAGAAACGGTCAACTGCGAATAGGTGCCTGTTGAATGAGTGTTGGTTGTAATAAGCGGGTAATAAATGAGGATAACTGTGGTTTTGAATTTATATCAGTGGGGGTATTGATACATTGAGTTAGAGATATCTCATTGACAAATATCCCATAAGACGAAACATGGACTGTAGGTTCCATTGGTGGCTACCACTAAGGTAATAATCGAAAAATGGTTCTACTCATGTGAGACAAAACTTAAGTTTTTTCTTCTCCAGAGATACAACGTTTGTTGATTGGATATGTACTTATCAGTAAAACGTAAGTGGTAGAATACTCAAGGTTTTAAAACTAGGAAGCGGTTATTTTATTCTACTTGAAGAATAGAAAATGGTGTACAACGCTATCTATGGTGTAATTAAGTTTCTAACTAAAGTGCAGCAAATTCGTGAGTTATTGAACAGTTTGTCTGAAGGACAATTCACTGAAATGGAGTACCTTATTAGCCACTTGGTCTTATGGAACAATCAAAGGCTTCTGGTACATAACCTCTGCTTCATTCCACACTTCCATTTCACCTCCAACTATCCTTCATAACTTTAGCAGTAATCTTGTAATTCAAGGCTATTTCAGCTTGTCTTGTCACCAGTATACGCTTGATTATCGTATTCTCGGGAATGCAGACCTTAGGTTTCAGAAATCTTTAGTAAGACGTAGTAGCATATCTTGCTACTGACATCGCGCGTCAGGCCCTTGAGTGGAATCCGGAAGGGAAGTGGCGAGTGGGACGTGAGTGAAAGGGTGACATGGAGGAGATCGTGTGAAGAGGAGTTGATAGAGTATGGACTAACATGGACACAGGTGAAAAGTACAGCAGCAGAAGACGGAATTGGAAAGTGGAGATGTGGAGTTGAAGCCCTATTTTCCACTAGGAACCCAAGGGAACAATAATAATAACAACAAAAGTAGCATGTCATGGCAGAATATATCTCTTTGTGAAATGGTAGGCAGTTCGCAACCAATCGCTCTCAATGTCAAAACATTTTGAACTTGACTCTAAAGTCATAACAGTTACATCTTGTTCAACAGGCATCTGATATCTATTGAACTTCCAGTTATATTGTGTGTCAGATAGTAAAACTGAATTAACTGTTTGTGGTAAGGTTACCTGCAGAACGTCTCCATTTAATCTCTAATGAAGTATTCATAGCTTATATACTTCGTAATGACTACCACTCAGTTGGCCAGTGCGGATAAAAAGTAACAAGGAACTATGTGAAGGAACTAGCAAAGTAGCCAAATAAACAAATTGGACATGGCTTGAGTAAATACTAAGTTAACCTTCGAGTGATATCACATTCTAGGCTGTCGAGTAGGAACTCAAGTGGGAAACAATGAGTTCCAGAGGAAGTCTGAATGTTTGTGAGCAGTTGTGATACTATCAGGAAATGATGCGGTGTGCAGAAGAACGCAGTGGGGATGTAACGGGCAAACTGTTTGAAAAATCCCTTCTGTATGGTCTATTTGTGATCTTTATACTTATTTAGACATTTCAGTTCACTTTGTAACTGGTAAACGTATTTCCGCTAGACTGTGTATCATTAATTCGACATCTGTATACCACATATTGACTTCTGACCTTTATTATTCGCCTTTGTCTATGTTTAATCTTTAATTATAATACTTCTGTTTTAATTTGTGTTCAATGACAACGTGCTGTTTAGCGACATGAGTTTGTTTTGAAGGTCATGCTAACCCAAGAAGCCTCAGCGCATGGTTCTTGTAGACAGAGCTTTTGATCCCACCTCACTCGAAATAGCCTCCACGATTCTAGAGTACTTTTTACAGATGAACGTTTGTTAATTAATTCTCCATTAGAGTACTTGGTTTATATTTAGAAACATAAATAGCCTCTATAGCTGCCTCTCAGTACTGTTGTTTAACAGGACCGCTAAAATATTGAAGAATAATCGTCTTTTCTCTGCCGTTAGGAAGTTTCATGATAGCTTGTGTCTAAAAGAAGTTCAGTCGGCTATACAGTAGTAAAACGTTGAGATCAGTTTCTTGCGTTCAGACGATAATTGAATAATTTGGCCACTATGAATTATAATAATACTAAAGTTAAGATCGAATATTTTATAGATTAGTGTGTCTATGGTAGCCACACAGTTAGACACTTGATGTATTTAAAATTCTAAGTTGAGTTCTATCACGTGATTCTTCAATTTTATTTCCGAGGTTGTTATTTAAATGCGGGTTAATGCTTTATATTATTAAATGTATAAACAAATCACGGGATAAAATGAAACATACTCTGCCAGTTCCGGACTGAAAGTAGACAATATTTAAGTATGCATAAAGCTAAATAGTAAATTAGTAAATACATTTTCAAAATCTGTATATAAATGTTGTATAAGCCTGACAGTTATATTGTAAGCTAATGAAAAAGAAAAAAGTCGAAAATATCATCCACTTTTAGGAAACTATGGTTTCTAGGATCATAAGTGATACGATGATTTAATTTTAATTTAATTTTAATTTAATTTTTGATTACAGCTTGATTCCACACTGTATTTTTGGTACAAGTATGGAATTTTCAGCGTGGATATCGGTAGCCCAAATTTTGCAGGCCGACCATAGATATCAGGTGTGCGTCGGCGAGGGCTCGAACCCCGGACCATGTGCATGGTCGGCGAGAATCCTAACCACTGTGCCACCGACGCACTGTGTATATTTGATCATCCAATCCCTAAATGTACATATTCGACTTAAGCCTCACAACAAGTAGCAGGCCAAATCAGTGCAAAAATGATGTCGTCTTCATATATCAGTGAATCATTATGAAGCAAACCCAGCAGTTTCTTCAGAATACGCTGGTACCGTCACTTATTTTATCGGCTTCTAATCAGTTGTGTACAGCTAAAATAAGTGGTATACTTCAGGATGCATAGTTGGCTTTCTAAAGATCCTACACGAATAACTAAATGTAACAGAACACAATTCTGATTGGCGAGAAGGCCTTCAGTTTAAGCAGTCGAATTAATCGGTAAAGGTTATTGTTCAATGTCGGATGGTGACAGCTGTAGGCTGATAGTCATGAAGTTCCATTAACCACCATAAAATCATTGTAACTCAGCTACTCTTCATCATTTAACCAATGAAAGTTGGTTTGTTTCCAAGGTTGCTTAGCCAAGCGTCTAATAATCTGTGATATAAATGTCAGTTCAATCGAAAATTCCCATTTGGACATTTAAAAAATATCCCAATAAAATTGTTGGTGCTAAATGCATTGTTTAATTACTAGAGATGGGAGAGTAACGAAATGAAATACGAATACACAACAATAAAAACACTCTACATAGTGAAACATATATGTTTTATCATGAACTGACATTTGTTACAAAACCATTGGAAAACCTGCCAGGGAGTACTGGACACTTGTTTCGTCCTATCTAGGGACTCTTCTCAGTGCGCTTCCCCCGCCTGGTTTCAAACCAAGAACCTTCCAGTCACAAGGTGAGCTCTTAGACCATTAATTAGTCTGCTGAAACCTCATCCAATGACCAGCCCGTGAATTTCAACTCCTTCCAGTTCATGTCAAGGTGCGACCACTAACTGATGTTATCAGCAAGTATTTGTCCTCACATTTGACCTGCTGTACCCCACTGGTCACGACTTCCCAATAGAACCCAGGTAACTAACCAATTGAATAGGTTCAATCACTGGTGGTCACGTCGTATCATGAATTAGCAGAAGTTGTAATTCATGGACTGGTCAATGGATCGATTTTCAGCGGCTGAATGGTGTACGTGCCTGCTACCTTGTGACAAGAAGTTAATGGGTTTAAACCTTAGTGGGGTTTGCACTGTGAAGAGTCACATACTAGGACGAAACAGCTGTTCAGTACTCCTTGTAGGTTTTCTAATGGTTCCGTAAGCGATATCAGTTGATGATAAAGTCCTGGGGCTAATCAAATCCCTGCAAACGAATACTTGAAACATTTACAGTCTGCAAACTTACACCGATCTAAAAGGTAATTTGATAGATTGAAAATTCATTTGCATATTTAATCTTCGAATTCTGGAAATTCGGATTCATTTGTATACAGGTCTTGAATTAGAAAAGCTAATAAAGGCGGATAAACGAATAAAATGTTTTCGTCGTTATTGAAAACATGATAATTCACCATGATTATCATGCTTGATTATATCAAAATAACTGAATTTATATATCACCTGTGCACAAGAACTTTTCAGAGAAACAAAGTATAACTTCTCGACCTTCTTCTCATTGCATAGTTAAATATTTACCAAAATTTCGTGATCTATTATTATTATTATTGTATCCTTTAGTTTCTAGAGGAACATAGGGCTTCAGCTGCGCACCTCAAATGCCTCCGGTTTTCTGACAACTTTTTCACCCCGCTCCAGGTCTGTCCAAATGCTTTCATCTCCTCCTCGCATAACCTCCTCCAAGTCACCCTTGGACGACCAACTCACCGCCTCCCTTTCAGGTTCCACCCGAGGGCTTGTCTAGTGATGTCACTTGATGGTTTCCTCAGCGTATGGCCAATCTATCTTCATTTCTTCCTGCCTATTTGTTTCACAATCGGTTCCTGATTGGTTCGCTACCAGAGATCCCTGTTGCTGATCTTTTCTGGCCATCTGATCTTGAGTATTGAGCGAAGACAGCTGTTAATGAAGGTCTGAATTTCGTTTGAGATGCTCTTTATGACGCGCTGGCCAAGTCTCTGATCCGTATAGTAGCACTGACTTCACATTGGAGTTGAAAATCCGGATCTTATTTTTGATGCTGAGTGCTGTTGACCTCCACACAGATTTGAGAGTAATAAAAGCTTGTCTTGCTTTTCCAATTCTGGCTTTGATATCCTCGTCAGTTCCGCCTGTAGTTGAGACGATGCTTCCCAGGTAGGTGAAGGAGGCTGTTTTTTTTCAGGTTCCTCCCATTTATGCTGATTGTTGTCTGTTGTTGTTGTTGCTATTGCTGTTGGCCAGGAATCTTCATCACCTATCTATGTTTACTCTATGTTCACCTGAAGTCCTATCTTCTCTGGATGCTTCTTCTTCCAACTTGTTGCTGCTTTTCACTTGCATATCTTCCAGTTTGTGGGAAATCAGACATATATCATTGGCGAAATTCAGATCCTCCAAGTCTTTTGTGTCAGTCCATTTTATGCCTGTTCCCTCGTTTGTTGCCGTTGTCTGTCGCATTATCCAATCAATTGCAATCAGGAAGATCATTGGTGATTGTAGACAGCCTTGCCTCACTCCCGTCCTCACTTCGAAGGCTTCCGTAAGTTTCCCGTTGTGGATTACTTGGCATGCAGCATTGTCGTATAGCTGTTGGATGGGATGTTTAATTGTTGATGGGACCCCGTAGTAGCGAAGTAGTTGCCAAATGACCTCTAGATCGACGCTGTCGAAGTCCTTTTAAAAGTCAGTGAAGTTGAGCGGGATAGAGAGGTGACTGCCATTCCAAGCTTTGTTCAATGATGATCTGTAGAGTGGCGATTTGATCAATACATGATTTGTTTCTCCTGAATCCGGCCTGTTCCGGACGAAGTTTTTGATCCAGGGCTTTTTTTTCCCCTCTATTCAATCTGATTTTGCTAACATATATTTCGATAACAATATAGGTAAATGAACGATACACCAGTGTTATCCAGGAGTTTACTTTATTCTTCTTGACTCGTTAATTGCTGTAGGTGAGTTTGATAAAGTAATCGTTTTCTAATTTCTCTTATGATTTGAAGTTGTTGAAATGTGATTGTGCGTTGAAATGTTGACAGTAGTGTTGATCAGCTAACTTCCATGTACAGACGAATTGAAGCAACAAACATAAACTGCCAGAAGTTTATGAATTGATATATATAACGATTTTTATACATCTACAATGTCTAATGCCCAATGTTAGAGTTTTTTTATTTAATTTTACTATAGATACACTCGCTGTTAGTACCTTGGTTGAGTTAAATGTCCTACAGTTTGGACTGTAACCAAGGTATGGTGACACTGATCTTCAGTAGGCATACAACAGTGCTTCCGGATGAACGTACTGACAAAATACAAAGTCTTCTAAACACTTTAAGTGAAAATATGAGTATATTTGGCGTGTTGTTCACCCCAGTCAGCACTAGACTGAAACGGCTTCTGGTTTAAGAATAGGAAGTAAAGTGGTTGAACTTGCTGACCACTTTACTTATTCAGGAAATAACATCAATGCCAAGTGAACTGACCATGAATGAATTATCTGCAAGTTCCAGCGTGATATTCAGTTATCCATCGGCACATATATGTAGTCTGCAGCACGGCCATTGAAAGTAAAAAGTCGGACGACATTAGTTGTTTTCGACCACAGACATCTGTATTCACGCTCTCGTGTTAAAAGTTATAAGATGACCAGTGATGTTGAGACTTGTTGGTGAACAGGACGCATATTACCCTTGCCGGACCTTTGTATCTCTCGATGAACTGTATCGGCTCATATAGGATTATGCTGATTAAGAGCTACGGCTAGTCGGATCAAAGCATAACATCAAGCCATGAAGTCTTCTACTCATGGTTTGAGCTATGTAGGGTACGGAGTACTTGACTTTGATAACCAAGACATTCAAAAGTGATGGATGAAGTCTTCTGGTTGTACAACTCAAGGTTGTTTTCAATGGTTCTGATGCCTTCACTCTTTGTGTTCTTTCAGAATTTATTAAATCTTCGAAATACTTTTTGTCTCACCATTTTGTGAATGAGTTTCACATCATATGTTCTTCCAATTTTAAGTATAATGTGTGAAATGACTCTCGCGAGGAAAATCGAGTTCATTCAAAATCTTCCACAAAAAATTCACTCAGTGGAGTAAAACAAATACACAGGTCATTGAACAAACTCTTTTTCAGGTCCAATAGTTATATATTTATGAAAAAAGTGCCTGTGAAATGAAATATTCATTTATTTATCGTGTTTATTAACTGAGCATACATTGAGAGCAAATATGCTGACTCCATTATTGCAAAAGGTCCGGAAGGTAGGAAAGGTGCTTATGGACTGTAGGAAAAGTTACCTCGTGAAACTACCAAAGAAGGGCGACTAACGCCTCACTCTGCAAGAACTGGGGAGGATTAATGCTCCTATCAACGCCACATAAAATTCTGAGTCGCATCATCCTGGAGAGAATAAAAGACGTACTGAATACAAAACTCTGCCTCACCAGAACAAGCTGGATTCAGGAAAGGCAAATCATGTACTGACCAAATTGCAACTCTACGCGTCATCATCACAGAACAAAGCATGGAATGGCAATCAAACCTCTACCTCAACTTTATAGACTTCGAGAAGGCCTTCGACAGGCAGTGTTGACCGCGAAGTATTTTTGAAACTACTCGAGTACTATGACGTACTCCAGCTGTTCAATAGCTGTACGACAACGGGACATGTCAAGTGATCCACGACGGAAAATTCAGCGAGGTGTTTGGAGTAAACACAGGAGTCAGACAAGGGTGCTTATCATCACCAATGATATTTATAATTGTGGTGGACTGACTGGATTATGCGTCAGACAGTGAGTGGTAAACGAGAAGACAAGAATATCCTGGACCGACCGACGTGAAGTAGAACCTAGAAGACCTGGATTTCGCGCGTGGATGATTAATGCTTGATGTCACACAAAATCGAAGTTTTACAAGCAAAAACCGACCGACAAACTGGTCAAAGAAGCAGTCGGCGAAGACAGGACTCCAGGTGAATATGGACAAGACGGAGGTTATGAAAATAACCGACCAACAACAACAACTTCAACAACAGCATCAACATCCAGCACCAATCACCATCAACGGGAGGGATTTGAAAGAGGTTACTTCATTCACTTCACTTATCTACGGAGGAAGCATTGTCTCAACTACAGGAAGTTGGAACGGACGAGGATATCAAACCGAGCGAGAATCGGGAAGGCGACGAACACATCAACATCATGAACCTGAAACCAATCTAATCTGGAAATCTTTGTCACTCAACTCAGCATCAACAACAAAATTCGGTATGATTTTCAATACAAACGTCAAGTCAGTCAGTTCTTCTTTACGGATTGGATGAGAAACTTGGCGAGGATGGGGTCACAAAGAATATTTCCAACAGCCTGTTGCAGACCTTCATCAACCAACAACTGTCTTCGCTGGATCTAAACTGAAGATCCGATGGCCGGGCCGGAAACAATCACCAACGAGAAACTATGGGAACAAACAAACAAACAAAACAAGAACCAATCGCCAGCCAAGAAATATGCAGGAGAGAGTGGAGATGGATTTTACACTGGCTGAGGATGACACTGGGTGACATCGCGCGCGTGTCAGGCCATTGCTCGAGTGGAATCCGACAGAATGGGAAGCGGTGAGTGGGATATCAGTGCAAGTGTGACATGGAGGAGATAGTGTGAAGAGGAGGAGGAGATGAAAGGGTATGGAGTAACCTGGATGCAGGTGTTTAGTACACCGGCAGAACACAGAAGCAAGTGGAGACGTGCATTTGAAGCCCCGTGTTCCACTAGGAACCCAAGGAAATAATAATAATATATTGATACTTTTATTGATTAACCTGCAGTTCATGAAAATGTTCAGTTAATTCGTATCACTTACTCATGTGCTTGATCATAGAAACTGTTAAAAAGTAATGTCAAAAGGTGTAAAAAGTAATTAATTCATTAAACCATCAAACAAAAAGGCAAACACTGTAGGTTAAATTTTGAAAATATTATTATACATTTGCCTTTGATTGACTTTGTGGGACTATTATTTGTCGTCTGCTGGTACAGTGTCTCCTGCAGTGTTTAAGGTTACCGTTGTGTTATGTGGATTCCAGGTTACACACCCTGTGTTCTAATTGGCACTCGTCGAGCAACTTATACTGAACCGAAAAGTTATCAATCACGTGTACTGGGTTCGAGTCTCAGCTGGGATGAAATTACATTCGGCTGATGAATCTAAAACATGATGGACCTGGCATCCCGGATTTTTTTCCGCTGGTCACTTCCATCCAAATAAAATCTTTTCAGATTATAAGTGATTCACTTTTATGAGAAGAATCTCAGAATTTCATAACTTGTGTCATGTGTCTACTCCTTTGTTTGGTGCAGACTGAATTCTATCAGTGAAGTTTGAAATGTGACCACTACGAAACTAGGTGGCCCATCATTACGGGGATCTTTAAATTGTGGCTAGATAGTTACAGGATTTCATAGGGAGCTGACATCGGTTAGAGAACCATTGGATTACCAACAGGAAGTACTGTACACCTGTTTCCTCCTAGTTTTGGACTCTTCATCAGTATAACCCCACCAAGGTTCGAACCAAGAACCTCCTGGTTACCCGGCGAGTTCGTAGATCACTTAGACCCGATCCAGTGGCCAGTGCATGAATTCCAACTTCTGCAAATTCATGAAATAGCATGACCGCTAGCCAATGTCTTCGTCGAGTATTTGTCCTTCCACCCGACCTTCTATACCCTACTCGTCATGACCTCTCACTAAAACCCAGAGAACTACCGACTTGAATAGGTCCAGTCGCTAGTGTACATCTCATTGATAAATCATTGATTTATTTAACCAGCTCCAGCTCATGATGTAATTCTGTAACCAATCGATCAAATCCCTACAAACCAACACTTGAAAATGTTGTTAGGTGGTTGTAGACAAGTAAACCACGTGATTTCATATTGATACATATTGTCTCTTTAACATTATTTGAATATTTATCAATATGTCTTTATAAGTTTGGCCAGTTTTAAATGAGACAGCCCTGAACGTGATTGGTGATTACACTGACATTATTATGGTTCTTCATCTCAGTTTGTTCAATCAAAAATAGATTAATATAACAAACCGAACAATCACAGTTTCACTCCCAATTAAAAGAATTTTTAGTATATAGACAAAATGACGTAAATGTTAGCGATGGTGACATTAGATACAGTTTTATCGCAGTTTCCCAGGTTCGATTCACATCTGACATTCTCCTAAAATTTGCCTAGTTTACTAGTGTGGTGAGAGCTGTCTGCTAGCCAAATTGGTAGACAGTAATTTACGTCAGTGTTCACGTCCCCATTATTGGTCATGAGAAAAATAAGAACAAAGACTGATTCAACAACCATTCACAGCAGACTTTGCGTAGGCGAATAAAGTTAGCATATAGATGATCTAACATTCACGAGACACCCACAAAGAGATGAAAGATTGACTTTCAGGGAAAAACAACCAACAATCGGAAGACTGTGTTTTTCTGCTAACAATAATCTATAATATATGTACATGGAAATCTATTAATATGTACTGGTTTCCTTAATAAACGATCTGTTGCCTGGACCTTGTCTTCTGTTATTACACTAATTATTAGTAAGTCCGCAAAAGAGACAGAAGTTTAGGGATGTGATTAACAACTATATCCCGTAAAGGAAATAATTCTACCTCTGCTGAAACTTAAATAGCTCGAGTCCCTGTATTCCATTTGGAAATCAGTGGATGAAAATAACCCATAAAATTCAAGGTTTTCACGCCAGAAACAAAACTTCAGAATGTAACGTGTCGTATGTTTAAATTAAACTTCATCTGTGTGCATTACACTTTGAATTAGATTAATATTTCTCTCTTTCTCTCTCTCTCTCTCCTCGTCATTACTCTCCCCTCTATGTGTTTATCAATTCACCTGCTCGTGTAGAGCTAAGGTATATTGGCCATTCGACTCGAGTTTTGTCCAAGTTGGCGCAAGAACATTATCCTGCATGGTAATGAAGAGGTGGAATTGGAGCAATAAGAAAGGTCATCACTCTATCCCTATATAGCCTTCGCGTTTAAAGTCATCTACAAGGCAAAAAGTAATTTCCCCAAATCACTACCTACCCGATTTATCTGTTTTCTTGAAGCCAGATCTCTGTAAACAGAAAAGTTTGTTCAACCTCTCCAATTTTCATGGTCTTAATCCCTCTATATGCTAAAGTATGGTAATCCCCAATTCATATTTTGGCTCTACCGATTTTGTGTGCGTCGGTGGCACAGTGGTTAGGACTCTCGCCAACCATGCACATGGTCCGGGGTTCGAGCCCACGCCGGCGCATACCTGATATCTATGGTCGGCCTGCAAAATTTGGGCTACCGATATCCACGCTGAAAATTCCATACTTGTACCAAAAATACAGTGTGGAATCAAGCTGTAAATCAAAAATAAATAAAAAAAATAAAAATAAAATTTTTTCTTTTTTTTTCTTTCCATTTGTATACTCTTCTTTTATTATTTCGACTGTTAATATTACTATTTTTCTTTTTGAATTACCCCCGGGATTATTTCACTTCTTCCACTTGTCATTCTAAATTAATTTTATTTTGCAATGTTAGATCCTATACTTTTGGATTTCACACAATGTTACGTGATGTCTAATTTTTTTTTCTATTTACCTTCTAGTCCTATAATCTCATACCCTTTCCCAAGTACGATACATCCTACGGACTGTTCTATTTAATGACACTAGTTGTTTTACCACTTCACATTTAACTGTGATTATAATCACAAATATTTTAGTTGCATTTCATTCTACTGTTCTCACTCCCTACTGTTTTTTTTCCACCTGACTCACAATAACATTGGATCCGATGGTATATAATTTAAACAATTCACAGCTTGAGGTTTGTATATCCTATTTACTATATTTTCTGTGTGATATAGTAACGTGTTCTCAACGAATCCTGAGTTTTGGATTTTACGCATAACTAAAACAGTTAGTTTAATTAATGATAAGTTCAATTTCAAATTGTCATTCCTGATTTCTCACAACCACTTTACGGTTTTTGTCTTCATGTTTTCTTATAACTGCCTAAATCACATTTGCTTTGATACGCTTTAGGTGAGTTTTCCGTGCTTTATAGTCAGTCTCTTGATTGGAACCCGAATTGGAAATGGCTACTCTGGCGTCCCAGGGTAATACAGTAAAGATTATATATATATATTTTTATTTTTGATTACAGCTTGATTCCACACTGTATTTTTGGTACAAGTATGGAATTTTCAGCGTGGATATCGGTAGCCCAAATTTCGCAGGCCGACCATAGATATCAGGTGTGCGCCGGTGAGGGTTCGAACCCCGCACCATGTGCATGATCGGCGAGAGTCCTAACCAATGTGCCACCGACGCACAGGTGTGCGTCGGCAATAGATTAAATGGAAGTTTGTGAGCAGTCGTGGGGCTACCTGGTAATGATAACAGGGAAATGAGTGTCATTGTGTTCTAATCAGGTTTTATCATTCATTCAAAATTTAAGGAGCGAATAATAACAATGGTAATAGTTTCGTTTAATTTCACCCTATAAAAAAACCGTATGACAGACGCTTACATGATGGGAATTTGTTTCGACCTTTAACAAAAAATTAAACACAGAGTACATTAGTTTTATCCAATCATCAATTGATTAGTACACAAAATTTATGGACACCATCAACTTAAATCATACTATTAGTATTGTTTTCTTCAGGTACCTTAACGAGTCTAATTTCCATGACTTTTCCTAATGGGGGATTTCACCATGAGCTGACATCAGTTAGAGAACCACTGGAAATCCTGGGAGTACTGGACAGATGTTTCGTCCTAGTTTGGGACTCTTCATCAGTACGCACCCACCGGGATTCGAACTCAGAACATTGTGGTTACAAGGTAAGCTCGTTGACCATTGAGCCACTGGGACCCCATCCAGTGGTCCTTGAATTCTAACTTCTTCCAATTTTCCTAATGATCAAACTGATATCTGCTGAAGAGTGCTACCATGGACCAAGCTTAGATGAAGAAAGTTTTCCTACTCACTGTCTTCTAACAGGATTTCAAACGGCTAAAGATATTCGCTATAGACTAGAAACAATCAACGGTGATGCTTTCATACTAAAAGGACTTCTCAGTGATTTCGAAAAAATAACCTCACTCTAAGAAGTGAACTGTTAACTGATTACGTAATTACTATCCGGATTATGATTTCATGTACAAGGACGTTAGCGTGGTTATAAAACTGAAATGTCACATACTGCGCTGTGAATTATTGCCTCATAACTACATCCTATATATTAAAACCAATTTACTCCTTCAGCTCTAATCTTAAAAGCCCAAATATGATGACTGAATTTTGAAGTTCAAGGCATTCACCAAGCATTTAAATGCCTTCTGTCAAGCCGATGGTGATAATTAATATTGAAATGTAGGATGTGTGTTTCACCCTATATATTATACTGATCACCTGGATGTATTCGTGTTCCCCGGAGGGAACGATGACATTCCCTCCGTCCGAGACCAGAGTCTAGATTTATTTTCAGCTGAATTTTCCCTTCACTTATAAAAGAAAAACTTTCTGTTAACTTACAATTCTGGATGATTGGTTGCTCTGAGAATTGCATTTAGAAAAAACGGTGTCATTTAATGTTTAGCAAGATAAAATCAAAGAATCATTATGTGGCATAAAAAATATTTCAATGCGACTGCAAAATTCTTCAACTAAACACTAGTAATATTCTTATAATTTTCAAAAGTAATTAGTTCATCACGAGAAAAACTAATGTTGTGAAATGATGCAGGAGAATTGTAGCTTAGTGAGATCGAATTTCGGTGTGGTGGTGTTCTCTCTGCTGGGTAGTTAAAATTGCCAGACTTTCATTGTTCTTCTGTAGGACATCTCCCCTTATATTCTCTTCTTTCTATACCTAAATGTAAAACTTTAGGAAATTAAATTCCATAACAAGCAAATAATTTTTAGCACTTAAATTCGAAGCTTCTTATTTTCAGAAGAATCGTTAACGAACAAATAATATTCTTTTTCGATAACCTGCTCTTCATCAGGTTCTACGGTTATGTATACATAACAGGGAACGAATTAACAGCATTAATGTTTGAATAACATCGAATAAGTAAAATCAATAGATTACAGTTCAATAGCATCAACATAACAATAAAATGTATGTCAGAAAAATTAGGAAAGAGGCGGTTGTAGCGGCTGGCTGGACTTGCTTCTTTTCCACACAAAGCACTGGTAGTTTCACGCAAATCGTGATAAACTCTGCTGTTTGTAGTATGTGGTATCTCGATGTTTTTGGCAATTTATTTGGTACCCGGTAGATGATAGAGAGGGATTCTTCAATGCAATGCTAACTGGCTTTGTGGCCGGTCGGTTTTGACCAGGTGGTTTAATATCGAACTGTTGATGGTTTTTAACTACACCCATTATTATCCATAATAAGAAATGCTGTCAAGCACAAAAAACCAAGTTCCTAGAGCAACGGTCAATATAACTCGCTCCACCACAAGCGCAATTGAATTCATAGTTGTTTCCCATTCAGCCATTTGTATTAGTATTTACATGAATTAAGGATAACTTCAAAATGAAACAAAGTGTTACATTTTGACTAGGAATGATTGAAATCACACTATCAAATAAGGGCAACTTACTCTTCATTATACATGTAGAATCTAAGATGAATATGTTAAATAAAGATTTAATCGATTAAGTAAATGAAATAATTTAAAACTGTTACTAGGTGTTGTTGATTGACTCGTAGAATATTCATCAATCACGTAGGCGAACTGGGTTTGATTTTCGAACAACGCATTTCTGAAGCACACCTAGTTTACCGACTGATAGCAGAAAGAGTAAAGGTTTGGCATGAAGCTTGCAACTTCACTTTGTAAAAGCACTATCACTGCTAGTGAGATTTTGAAAGCTTGTAGCCCTACATCCTACTCAGAACGGAAGAAATTAAAAAAGGAAGAAGAAGAAGTGTTAACATAAAACTTTGCATAAGGATGCATCATTTCAAGGTGGTAGAGTACTTGACAGTGGGAAAGGAGTATACCAATAGATTCATGTGAAAATGCATCAGAAAGGTAAGTAGCTACCTGGGTTCCAGTGGGAAGTCGTAACCACTAGGGGGCAGCGGGTCGGATGTGATGACAAATACTTGCCGAAGACATTCGCTAGCAGTTGCGCTATGTCATGAGTTGACAGAAGTTAGAATTCAAGGACCATTGGATAGGATCCCAATGGCTTAGTGGTATACAAGCTCGCCTTGTAACTAGAAGATCCTGGGTTCGAACCCTGGCGGTGGGTGCATACTGATGAAGAGTCCCAAACTAGGACGAAACAGCTGTCCAGTACTCACAGATTTTCCAATGGTTCCCTAACTAATGTCAGCTCATGATGAAGTCCTTATACTACTTATGTTTAGTAAGTAGTATGAATTATCTTTGCTACTTCTCAACCATGACTTCGTCTACTGCTAAGGTTTAACTCATTTAATGTATTTATACTCTATTTGATATATATTGTAATCATTTTCTTATAGTTAAATATTATGTGCTGTAAATGCCTTACATATTAACCCTTTACCGTTGAACATTGTTTATTCACATCCTTTTATTCAGTCTGGCATTAGCGCGCAGTTTAAATCTACGCGTGAACATCGCCTTTGATACAGCTCTGTTGTTTTCATATTGACGCACATTGACTGTGCTTTTGATGGCACTCAGACACTGACGCGTAATAATTTGTGGTTTGTATATTATATTTCATTATTTTAATGGTTAATGTAGTACGGAATTCTAAACAAATCCTGTGATTTTTTTGGGGGATTTTACGCATCACTCTACATGTGGTTTGAATAATCGTTTGTATAATCGTCTGGGAATTCTTTCGGAAGAAATTCACAGTCATGCCGTTTCAGGAAAATACCTTCTACCTTACATTTTACAGTAAACGCAAGACTGTACGACGAATTATTACTCTGACACATTGATGTTTAGTAAGATATTGAAAGTTATATCATCTCTCAGTGACTTATATGAGAAAATGCAATCCTGTTCAAACCAGTAAAATGGCCAAATATCATATGTAGTTGCCTGAATACCGAAAACATAAATTCGAATAATGAGTAACCCATTTTAGTCTCCTATTTTAGCTTTATTAAATGCATCTAAGTCAAATGCAAGTGTTGTTTTTTTTACCCCTTGCTTTCCGAATGCAACAAGCTTTTGAAATTTCAATAGCGTCAGTGTTTTTTTTTTAACTAGGCAAATTGCTTGCGTCACGTTGAAGCTTCTCTCTTTTCCAGGATTCCTACTGAATAGTAAACCAGGCGAAGTCTAGGGATGAGTCAGCTAGGAATTAAACCTGCTGGACCGCTGGTGCTGCAGATAAGGTATGTCTTAAATTCGTCATATTAGATTAAATTAATGTCATTAGTGTCTTTAGAATCCTCACTTAATATTGTGAAACAAAAAAGGGTTTACTGTATTTTTTCGGCCACTGACCAACTTGTTTTCTACAGAACTACAGAATTATGTTCAAGTTACGGAAATCTACTACTACTACTACTACTACTACTACTAATGCTCTGGAAAGATATTCAGTTTTATATTCTGTGGTGCACATTAGCTGAAATTCCTTATCAATACTACCAAGATACTACCTTAAGCGTTCCTACTCACCAGTCAGAAGTAAAAGGAAATTTGGGATTAATAGAGTTGTCTGTGCCCATGATTATCGACGAGGATACAGAGCTTGAAATGAAGGCTACGCCGTGTCAGAACAAGTCCAACTTATTTGTTACGTGAATGTACGTGTGGACACACATACAAAGGGAGGACTCATCGATCTCTGCAATTAAGGGCTGACTTCAGAGCATAATCCTAAATGGCTCCAGAAACAAGTGGAATCTTCGGAACCTATTAACGGTCAGAACAGGAAACCTAGCTCTTTTGTTGCGAAACATATTATAGATGGTAAAGGACATAAAATTGATGTTAACAGATCTTTTAAACCTATCTATAAAATGTGTTTGGGGCGTATCCTAAAGCTTGTGGAATTCTTAGCTAGCAGTTACAAAGTTTAAGCCACATTTATGCGTTCGAAAACAATTTGTCATCACATTAAATCTTCCTCGGTAAATTTTGTTTTGATACCATAGCACATGTACTATTACCTCCGCTATTTGGTCTGGTAATCATCATTCTTATTTTGACCTTCAATGTGTCCTTTTAACTTGACCTAAGTAGTCTATTTTCCTACCTCTTACCTCTTGATTAATTTCACATATATTCCTATGACAAGTCTGTGTGTGCTGAATCAGATTGTTCAAGATGTGTTCCGCAAATACATTGCACGATTCAGACAGATTACATCTACTTATTCCTTTATCTATGATGTGAACGTTGACAGTGATAATATAGACCTGTCATTACAACCAATTACATCGTAAAAGCTCAGACGCCGCAATCAACCCAAAGGTGAATCTGTCTTAGGACATACTGCAGGATTCTATCCAGCTACACACAGCTGACAAAAAAAGGAAAGCTGACTGTAGTGCGCAGAGCAAATCTACTTGAGCAATCTAATCAAACATTCATTATCACTAACATTATTCGTATGAAGATTCAGAGAACAGAATCGTTATAAATAAAATTTGTCAGCAATTTTGTTTTAATTTTCTCACTATTAATCAGGTCAGTACTTACCTTTTTGATGTCATCCAGCACCTAAAATATGAATGATATGAAATGGAATTATGTATGAAATTATTTTCACATTTCAATAAACAGAAATTAGATAAGAGTAAGTAAATTATAAAAATGATTTCAACAGTATTTCTGTGTCTCTCTGTTATGATGAAACAAAAAGATGGCATTCATCATTCTATTACCTAATATTACTTATTCGATCTCAGTAGTGTTAGTAATTCGTCAAATATGCAGATGACCTGACTGTTTCGCTTCCCGTTAAGTCTCAGTCAGACTGTTTCAAATAGAATAACTTCCTGTCGGACATCAGTCAGTGGTCTAAACTAAATGGCCTCATGGTGAATCCCTAAAAATGCCAGACTATTGACTTCTCCTTTAGGCATAAACGAGATCGACAAACACTAGTAAGTACTCATGAAGTCTGTAGCATTGAGGGGACTAAAACTGAGACCAAGTCTAATGCAAAATACCTCGGACTAGTTCTATCTTCCGACCTTACTTGGTCATCTCATATCCGAACGATTTCTAAGAAAGTGTTCCGTCTAGCCTACTACATTAAGAAACTTAGACTATCTGGAATCACCCAACCTCGCCTTTCACAATTTGTCAACTCTCGTATCTTACTTATTCTACTTTACTGCTCCCCATTAGTCTTTCCTGGGTTACTGAAAAAGGACTATACCATCCTGAGAAGGATGTTAAAAGGTAGTTAGTAGGACTATTGACGTAAAACTCAGTCAGCTCGTCACTACATTAGTAGAAAGGCATCTGAATATATATGAAAAATGGTCTAAAACCATATTCCCCGACCCTCAACACGTCCCTTATTCCAAACTCTCTCCTTGTATCTCATCACGTAGAACCAGAAATCAATACAAAATAATATATGCTCATACAACCAAGTATGGGAATTCAGCGATACCATATTTGGCCCGTGTTCTAAGTGACAGAAACAGTGTTAAGCGCGAAACCTATGACTTGCTTCGTTGTTAATAACATAATTGTGGCCCTTTTATTTCTCCCTTATACTCTTTTATTTGTACTCTATAGTGAACAACCTTCTTAAACATACTTAGCTACCTAAAATTATTATCATTGATTTACTTTTTTATTCTTTATTCTATTCCTTCTTTTGTGTATCTGCTGGTCCCGACTATATTATCATTATGAGTATTACAAAGTTGTCTTGTCATTAACCATCACGTAATATTAGTTTTGTTAATGGTTTTTTGTTCGGCATTATTTAACTGACAATCTTGGTTGTGAACGTCGTTATCACCATCCTTAAATTTTTGTATTATGCATGACTACTCACACTACCACTACAAACACCGCATTTAGAGCTGACAACAAAAAACCCTGAAATGTTTATTTTATGATTGTTTAGCGTAGTTCAATCAAATTAACTGATCGTCTTGGCTAGAAAACTTTCTTAAGAACATTTCATAACTTCTTGTATGATTATAGCTGTTACTGTTCACCACGCATACACATATCATTGCTTCCACTAACCAATACTGAAATATTATGTATTATTGTTGTTTATCTTCCTTTCCACTTGATATTTTTTTGCAATTTTTTGTTATTTTTTTTTTTTTAATATATATTTATTATTGAAATACTCCTTTTAAATGCGCGATGAACTTAGATGCACTATTGTAGATATGTGCTGAAAATTCCACACTGTACCACTAGTACTGTTTCTGGAATAAAGCAAATTATTATTATGTGTACCGGATTGATTACTTCCAATTGGCATTTTTGCAGTATGCATCAAACACAGCGAGTGATCTGGGTCATGGTGTCAATTATATCAAGGAACAGGCTTCCATAAGATCAAGCGATCTGAGGCCTCGTCGACAGCTGCCCCCACGTCTTACTGATTATCAGATGACTCAACAGAAAGGATAAGCAACCAGAGACTGTGGCAACTAACCAAAGGAAGAATCTGCTACTGAGTAGTATTGAGCATCAGGCCCTCGAGAGGGACCTGCATAGGTGACAATGAGTTCAGCTTGAATCTGAGGGTGAAATGGAGGATATCGTGTGAAGACGAGATGGAAGCTGACTGGCACTTATGAAGTCGGCTAAAGACGATCGTAGAGAATAGGATGAAGTGGTGTCGTATTGTCGTAGCTTTATGTCCCACTAAGAATTCAAGGGAATAATAATTACTGCATCATTCAGCATTCGATGACAAAAATATTTTTCAGATAAGTCAGAAATCTTAAAGACATCTGTTGCAGTTCGAGGAGTTCATTAACGGAGTCTCTAAATAGTCAGGTTAGGTGGTTTTTGCAATTCAGTCGAATGGTAGAATCACTGAAAAGACACCGATTCAATGTCTAAACAAGTTGAGACGGGATGTGGGTACAGTTTCCTCAAAGCCTCGTAAGCAATTTGCTTAGCAGTGGTTATTACATCTATTAATCAATTCATCTGACTGAATGCCGATCAGATCTTTAAAAAATGTAACATTTTGACGTCGACTCCTAACCCACTAATGCTTCGTTAGACGATAAAATTTTCAGAGAGGTGATGAAAAGTTGGAAAAATGTAGGTCCATGACTTACAGCATTCGATGCACTATGCACCGGAGTGGATCAGAACTATTCCATAACTTGAAGGTAGGAAGTCTACCGTTTTTAAGAATTAACATTAGTAAGTTTACCCCCTCCCACTTGTCACTCGGTCTGCACTGTCAAAGATTAGGTAGCTGGGACTCCTTGTCGCTTAACCGTGATTCACTTGTCAACAGTGTTCTAGCTAACATACGTATGCAATCCAATCCACCATGTATCAGAAAAACTTTTGGTATAACGTCTAACTATTCTATTGTAAAGAATAAGTGCATCACTCTGCACTCAGTGAAGTATTAGTAGTACAATGATCGATCCACAAATTATGTAATAAGAGTGGAATAAAAATTACTTCATCAGATTTTTCAAAGAATTTTCATCTGTCTAATAGTTTCTCGTTTTTTGATTTGGAACTTGTAACTAGTGTGATGCGTCTAGTCCTCTCATTGGTGCAGACTGAATTCTATAAGTCAGGTTGTAATGTGGCCACCATTCTAGGTAGCTCACGGTGCACATTGATTTGATGACATTAGATGGTTGGAGACAATCGGCAGGAAGACTTGGACCTAGGTTTCATGCTAGTGGGCACTCGTCAGCAAGGCACATCTGCAACCTTGAAGGAACTCATGTCCCTTCTGATACACATCAAACTAGTTACTGCTTTCAAATCAAAATATCCACTACAGTCCTGGAGGAGGTCAATTGCGAGCCCAAATAGCTCAGTGGTAACGTCTCTGACTGCAGCACTGGGTGACGCGGGTTCGAATCACAGAATGGAGATGAGTTCCTCCAAGGTTGCAAATAGTCCTTGCTGACGAGTGCCAGCTAGGACGAAACCTATGTCCAAGGCTTCCTGCCGATTGCCTCCTATCATCTAATGTCATCAGTTTCTCATTTTCATCAGGATTTATCTATCACAACTCAGTTCATTCCAGTAGAGCATTCACCATTCGAACAATAAAAACTCTTCACTTCCTTATCGTGAGAATGTTTCACGTCAACTTATTGGTAGGATTACTTAATACATGTAAAATACTCATGAAAATGTCTAGAAAAAGACCATAAAATGACTTAATGAAGAGATACTTTTAGCAGCTTATTACGTTCGAGAGCCTTCCAGAACTTTTTTATATATATATGAACCTTTACATTTATCATGACAAACTTAACAGAATATTGCGAAACACATTAGGTTCCTTTTAATGTCGAGTGACTGTTACCACTCTTTAATATAAAGGAAAAGAAGACATATGATTCAGTGACGAGGTTCATTGTGGTGATTATTCACCCTAACGAACTTCCTATCTAGTCGATTTGTGACCCTACTTTTCTGATCACTATTAGCAACAACAACGACACCATAAGATACCACCAAACCTGCAACTCAAGAAGACAATAAAACAGACCGTTACTGTAGACAGGTTTTACTGTTTCGAACCAACGGTGAAACAGGTTGACAACAACTGCGTATGCATGTGCATTAAACGGCCTTGTGGGGCTAATCGCATTGCTAAGTAGACAGTCAACAACCAATAGGATCCCAAGGTCACAAGTAGGGGGAAATACAAACTGTACTGTAAAGATAAATGTAGTCCTATGAAAAAATCGGGTCTACATAACCTCATAAAATAGTATACAGATGAAAAAAAAGAGTGAACAGGTTTAGAAAAAAGTTCGCATAGTACACACATTTAACTATTAAATTAAAATGCGATCAAAGAAGACACAAAAATGGATTGACGATAATTTTCTGACGATATAAAGTTGAAATAAATTGCAGACAGTAGTAACAACAGATTTATTATTATTATTCTCCTGGGCTACGAGTGGAACCTAGGGCTTCAACAATACATCAATTTGTCTTATCTTCTGCCGTCAACGACTGGACATAATCTCTCGCCTCTTCCTCGTTATATGATCTCCTCCATGTCACCCTATAACGACCCACCAGTCACTTCACATTTGGTTTCCACTCGAGCGATGGCGTGCATTGCGCACGACGCCATTCAATGATCTCCTGAACCTATGCCCAATCCATCTTCATTTTTTCCTACATATTTGTTGAGCAATGGGCTCTTGGTTGGTTTGTTCCTAGCAGGAGTTTCTTGCTAATAATTTTCTCTAGCCGGCATTTGATCTTCACCATGAAGTAAGCGTAGGCAGCTGTTGATAAAAGTCTGCGGTAGCCTGTTATAAATACTTTTCATTACAAGCAGTGCAAGTTTCTGACCCATATAGAAGAACTGAACAGGCTGACTGTAGAAGATTTCCAAACTGGTTTCAGGTTGATGAAGACGTATCTTACCTTTACGATTCTAACTGGCTTTAATACTTAAGTTGTTTCACCTGTCTGTGGTTGAAACCGTACCTCCTAGCTGAATAAGTGAAGGAGATAACGTCTGGTAAATCTTTCCCATTGATGGTGATTGGTGCTGTTCACTGGTCATCTTCATCACTTCCGTCTTCTCTGTGTTAACCTGGAGTCCTGTTTTCGCTGCCTCTTCAGCCTGTTTGTTGCTTTTCGCCTGTAAGACTTCGAGTGTGTGTGTGTGTGTGACATTAGACCTGTATTATCTGCGAAATCCAGATCTTCTAGAGTCTTCTTATAGGTGGTTCAGCTCATTCCTGTCTCATCGTTCCCATCGAACAGTCTTCCGCATAATCCAGTCCACTACAATTAAGAATATCATCTGTGATAATAGACAGTCAGCTTGTCTTACTGCTGTGCTCACTTTGAAAGTCTCGTTGAGTTTTCCATTGTGAATCACCTGACACGTGGCATTGTCATATAGCCAGCCAGCTGTTGAATGAGGTTGAAAAAGACTTGAGGTATGCCGTAGTGTTGAAGTAATTTCCCAGTTACTTCTCGGTCAACTATGTCTTTCAAAGGCCTTCCCGAAGTCGATGAATTAGAGGTATGGGTTTGACTGGCATTCCATGCTTTGTTCTAAGATAACGATGCGTAAAGTTGCAGTCTGATTTACAGCGAGTGAATCCTGATAAGAGCATGATAAGTACAAACAACGATTGACCGACTTTTCCTGTCTTCATGGGAAAGACTTCTTCGTCTGCACTAACCAACCAAAATATGAATTTATCATGTGAAATACCGACATTATTATCACTTTATATGCAATTCTGGGTAATAAATACTGGGAAAAATTATTCTGACTTACAGACTTTGCTGATGGTAGCACCTATAAAATTTATTGAAATCGGTGTCATGAATTATTCAGTTTAAAAAAATAGCTTGACAAATAAATTTGATTAGGTATCATATCATTTTAGACCACATTTACAAAAAGAAAAAAGACAATTTTATGAGTTTATATAGCATTGAGAATAACAATTAAGCATCGGTGGTCAAATGGCAGGATTTACGCCAGCTGCACATTTCCCTCTGGGTTCAGTTCCTGACCGAAGAGTTCAAAAACCTCGGCTTGTTTACCAGCCGATCATCAGACTAGAAAAGAAGAAAGGTTGGGCATGAAGCCTGAAACCCCATCCCATGAAAACAGTAACACGGCAAATGAAACTAAAAAATTTGAATCTCTATGTTCTATTCAGAAGGCAATGAATGGAAAAAGAGAAAGAAGAAAGTTATATTTCAATCAAAGTTTATTTCAAACTGTTGAGGAGTCGTGTCAGGGTTTAAATTAAGCAGTTTCGGATTTGCTTTCTAACTACCTAATTTGTCCCCTCCCACCCCACCCACATTATACTAATTTACATTAAATTGATACTTCATAGCTAAATGCACAAAGAGAATTAGCTGTTAGATGGTAAGATAAAACGAATAGAAGTAGGTAAACTGCACACCAGTGTATACAAAAACCAACACATTCTAATGGATACTTAGACTTTAGTTCATCGCATCCATTAACTGTTAAGGCAGGCTTAGTTAAGTGTTTAAAAAACCGAGCAATGACACTAAAAAGTAGCAGAAAAAGGACCTAAATGATGAAATGAAACACATAGAAGAGGCGCTGATGTTAAATAACTACCTTTAAAATTCGTTAGGAAGATCAGTAAGGGCCAAAATAAAAATAATTGTGAAAGTAGTAATATTAACATAAATAAGAGAGAATATAAGTCATCTACAGTTATACTCTATAAAGAAGGGAAATCTGAGACCCTACGTTGGATTCTCAATAAAGCAGGAATTAGGGTAGCGTTTGAACCTACAAACTCACTCAGGTAGGACAAGCTGTGTAGGTTAAAGGACCCTGTCAGTTGACCCAATTCGACAAAATAATATAATTTACAAAATACCCTGCAATGACTGTGAGCGAGGTCAACTACATAGGTCAAACTAGTAGGTCAGGGGTAGTCAGGTTGTCAGAACATAAGAATTTAGCTAAGGTGAGAATGGTTGACCCCGAGAAGATAAGTAATTTAGAAAAATGCTCAGCAATTGCATGCATGCATTAACACGCAACCACACAATAGAGTGGAAGGGGGTTAAAGTTCTAAAAAGCGATCTAGGTAGGTGAAGAGAGAGGTTGATTACTGAATCCTTCTTCATCGAGTCTACACCGAACACATGAAATAGGAATGATTCATCACTCATACTCGAAATATGGAGAATACTACTACCAATCAAATCAAGTGAAAATCAAGTGGAAAATAATAGAACTATATAGATGAAGTTAGGAAGTCGTGTGAGGAGTACCTTGATATGATTATGAGTGGCGATAAATTGTGCTCGAAACGTGGCCATCAGTAAACATTACTGTATAAGACACTGGGAGACTTTACCAAAACAAAATTTACCCATAAGGTTATAACTAACCAACAAACTAAGTGAGTTCAAGTCAGACCGCAGAAACAAGAGGAAGGCAAGATACACAATATCAAAAAGGCAAGAGGCCAAAAGCAAAGACAGAGTATAATCAAATGGAAGAGAGAATGAAGACAGTAGGTTATCAGAACAAGAAAACGCCAATAACTGCTTCTTTCAGATCAAATAAATCGCGGTCCAGATGCATGATAGACACTGCTTCGACAAACTTGATGAGAAATAACTACTTTATCTATTGATAATTTTAAAAGATTTCTTGATGTCCACCGCATGGCCCATGTTGGTGAGATGTCTGGCGATAGCACTATTGTTAGCGCTAGTTCCCTGGAGACGTAGGCCTTTTGGTATATGTCCAGAAACTTGGAGGTGTATCACATGTCTGTTCTTCCAATGCAACTTTGACTGCAGATACATGTAAACTAGTATACACAGCCGAAATTTCCATGAGAAGGGTATCTGTTAACTTTTAATTGTGCCGAAGACTGTGTTGTCCGAAGAACGGGAAATATGGAAGTTAAATCCAAAGGAAAGCGATTACATTTCAATTGCATTTGACTTCCCACTAGACAGATTACAGATAAATTCAGAAATTTCTGGGAAGCCGTCTTATATCCCGTTTATCTGACAAATTGCTATTTTTTGCACAATCAAAACGTTGACAGGTACCCCTCTCGTGTTAACACTAAATATGTATGCAAATTTATATGTATCTGTGAAAGCAGTTACATCAGTTGTACGCAGCTGGTCAAGATAATAAATAATAATTATTATTGTTCTCTTGGATTTTTAGAGAAACACAGGGCTTCAACTGCACGTCTCCACTTGCTTCTGTCTTCTGCTGCTGTACTTTTGACCTCCATCCATGTTAGTCCATACTCTTTCAACTCCTCCTCCTATTCACACGATCTCCTCCATGTCACCCTTGCACTGACGTCCCACTCGCCGCTTCCCATTCTGTCGGGTTCCACTCGAGCAATGGCCTGATGCGCGCGCGATGTCACCAACCGGGCTCCTCAGCGAGTGTCTAATCTATCTCCACTTTCTCCTCCATATTTGTTGGTTGGCGATTGGTTCTTGTTTTGTTTGTTTGTTGCCATAGTTTCTCGTTGGTGATTCTTTCCTGCCCGGCCAGCTGATCTTCAGCATAGAGCAAAGACAGTTGCTGGTTGATAAAGGTCTGCAACAGGCTGTTGAAAATATTCTTTGTGACCACCCCGTTAAGTTTCTCATCCGATCCGTATTGAAGAACTGACTGACTTGACGTTTGTATTGAAAATCCGACCGAATTTTGTTGTTGATGCTGGCTGAGTGACTTAGATTTCCAGATTGGTTTCAGTCAGGTTGATGAAAGTGTTTCTCGCCTTCCCGATTCTCGCTCGATTTGATATCCTCGTCCGTTCCAACTGCCTGTAGTTGAGAAAATGCTCCCTATATGAGTGAATGAATGAAGTGACCTCTTTCAAGTGTTAGCGTTTGTTGAATGATTTAAATTCATCATCGATTTGATCAATACATGATTTGTTTCTCCTGAATCCGGCCTGTTCCGGACGAAGTTTTTTCATCTAGGGCTTGTTTGATTCTTTCCAGGATGATGCGACTTAGTATTTTGCTTGGAATGGACAGGAGCATAATTCCACGCCAGTTTTTACATTGACTTAAGTCTATTCACTATAACTTCAGTCGAATAATTCTCACCGAATTGAAGTTATACTTAGGAGAGGGAGTAACTAATTCCTTCCCTTTATCTCACCCACACTGGATCTTTTTTCAGTATTTCCTTACCAGCAGTAATCTCTTATCTCTGCACAATGGTGGAGATAAAATGTCATGTAATAAACCGTCACATCAACTAAAGTAACATAGAATATTCCCCAGCTTTTCAGTTTTTTAAAGACATAAAAAATGTCTAGTAAATTATACTACTTACCCTGAAAAAGCAACTCCGTAGCTGGAATTAGAAAATTTAGAATGTACACAACAATGTGATTACATCTACGTACATGGCATACTTGGGTATTGTTTTTCTTGTGAGTAATACGTCAATAAATACATAAAGTTTTATTATGGTACTTACTATTTTATAAGTAGTATCTTTGCTTAGTTATCTCATTGAAGTTGTTTATTCAGTTCATTGTTATGAACTCACTATTTACCGATAAAGTTCTGTATGTGTAAAATGCTTTGCAATAAAGTCGTTCAGATTGAGTTCTTGTACACGCATAATACGCATGTTCTACATATACTCCGGAACTGTCACATGGAAGATTTTCATGAGCCATATGAGTTTTGTGAACACCTATTGTTCATCTACACTATTTATTTCTGCGATCTATACATCAAATGACATGATCCTGGTTGTAATTGAGCTGAATGAGATATTACCATGTGTTAACGATGTAATATTCACAAATCATTGCATTTTTGATATTAAGCGTTATGCTGAAGTGTATCACCGCAGCTTAAGTAAAACATCTCAAATTCCCGTGACGTTTGCCCAAGTCCATGAAATAATTTTTTGGAAACACAGTAGGAAATCAGTATCTAGAGGTTAGTGCTCATGAAGTCCTCACGTTATGTATAATGCATTAAAGTTTCTTAATGTCACTGTATATACTAAGCCAAGAGACTTCGATATAAGCAAAACAGGAAGAAGCTCAAGAACATAGTCTTCTTTCTTAGAGAACAATTGAAAACCAGTGGGTACTGCGCGGCTTTCCCATCCTAGCCTAGGAATCTTCAGTAGGGAATCGTTAGGACTATGTGCCATAGGAATCTGTAGCAGTGACTGAATGCTAACTTTCTACCCTCAAAATTCTAAGGTCTTAGCTTCAGTCCCGAAAGTTCCAAACTGGGCCGAAACCGCTGTCCAGCTTTCATTCATTCCGTAAGGGATGTTGGTTCACGATTAAATTTACCTACCGATCAAATAGCTATAAAGCAGTGCTTCAAAACAATCCTTTCTAAACAGGAATATTTGTAACATAAATTGCTTCAAAGTGTCAACTCTCAGAACATTCAGTCCACAGTGTTATTCAATGAAGGTTTTGTCAATGTTCAGATGTGAGAGGTTAACTTCGACCAAAGTGGTCTTAGACTAGATTCTTCATTGAGTTAAAAGCTTGTCGTCTTGAAGAATCTTAGATGTGAAAAGAAGAACTTTTCGGTGTTACTTAACGTCCAAACGTTTTCTGCTTCCTATTGATTTACGGTAAAATACTTTGGGTATATTTTAACAGAATAAATTAATAACCAACTTACTAATGTCTCATTGCATCACGACTTAAAAAAGAAATGTGATTGTTGACAATCAGTTAGATACATTTATCAGATATTCAAAGCTGCTATGTACGTCGTTGATGTTGACGGGGAATTTAGACCAGTTTTGAGGTTTACAGATCAACTTTGGTAAGTACAGTTTTGATATTTGACCGCCAATGAATGTCTTGAAATAATCAACGTTTTAAAGAACCACTGAATACGCTATATTTCATGATTCTAGAAATTCTGTTAAAGCCTTGAGAACACACCAAGGTATTGTGAGTTTTATGCATGTATTCTAATAAATTGTTCAGGAGAAAGCCAATCAGCGCGAATAATTGTTTTCACCAACTTCCCCAATTTAACAAATTACAATATCGCTCGCATAATGCAGATAATACAACAGTGGAAGTATAAACAGAACAATTACCACTTCTTCGATTATGCGGTGGTATTAACTAGGATAAATATTCTTTCATGAACTTCCTACTTCTGTTTTCTTCAGTCAATCTGACACTTCCTTGAGAATATAAAATGGAAACTCTGCTGAGAAAAATTCTAAGGTATGAGGTTGTTATGTTGTTGGTGTGAAGCAATGGAATCAAGAATGAGCAATTCGTCCTTTCTTGGTACACATTAACTTGATATAAGAATAAAACATGTGCACTGTGGTAGGGTGTAATGCAATTATGGGTAAATTTTGTTTTGGTAAAGTCTCCCAGTGTCTTATACAGTAATGTTTACTGATGGCCACGTTTCGAGCACAATTTATCGCCACTCATAATCATATCAAGGTACTCCTCACACGACTTCCTAACTTCATCTATATAGTTCTATTATTTTCCACTTGATTTTCACTTGATTTGATTGGTAGTAGTATTTTCCATATTTCGAGTATGAGTGATGAATCATTCCTATTTCATGTGTTCGGTGTAGACTCGATGAAGAAGGATTCAGTAATCAACCTCTCTCTCTACCTACCTAGATAACACTTAACTAACAAACCGAGCAGTAGCACTAAGTAGTACAAAAAACGACCTAAATGGTGAAATAAAACAGGTAGAAGAGGCATTGGTGTTAAATAACTACCCTTTAAAACTCATTAGGAAGATCAGAAAAGGCCAAAGGAAAAAGAAAAATAACTGTGAAACTAGTAATAATAACACAAATAAGAGAGAATATAAGTCATCTACTGTTATACCACATAAAGAGGGGACATCTGCAACCCTACGTAGGATTATAAATAAAGCAGGAATTAGGGTGGCATTTATACCTACAAACTCACTCAGGTAGGACAAGCTCTGTAGGTTGAAGGACCCAGTTAACCCAATTAGACTCTCGCCGACCATGCACATGGTCCGAGGTTCGATTCCCTGCCGACGCAAACCTGATATCTATGGTCGGCCTGCAAAATTTGGGCTACCGATATCCATGCTGAAAATTCCATACTTGTACCAAAAATGCAGTGTGGAATCAAGCTGTAAATCAAAAATCAAAAATAATAAATTTTACAAAATACCCTGCAATGACTGTGAGCGAGGTCAACTACATAGGTCAAACTAGTAGGTCAGGGGTAGTCAGATTGTCAGAACACAAGAATTTAGCTAAGGTGAGAATGGTTGACCCCGAGAAGATAAGTAATTTAGAAAAATGCTCAGCAATTGCATGCATGCATTAACACGCAACCACACAATAGAGTGGAAGGGGGTTAAAGTTCTAAAAAGCGATCTAGGTAGGTGAAGAGAGAGGTTGATTACTGAATCCTTCTTCATCGAGTCTACACCGAACACATGAAATAGGAATGATTCATCACTCATACTCGAAATATGGAGAATACTACTACCAATCAAATCAAGTGAAAATCAAGTGGAAAATAATAGAACTATATAGATGAAGTTAGGAAGTCGTGTGAGGAGTACCTTGATATGATTATGAGTGGCAATAAATTGTGCTCGAAACGTGGTCATCAGTAAACATTATTGTATAACACACTGTGGGACTTTATCAAATAAAATTAATCCATAATGAAATTACACGTTAATTTGATTCATCTGTATCCCATTTTCACTGGTGGTATTCTCCTAAATTATTTCAAATACTGAAGCATTATCCATCATCCCGGAGGGGTATGATTACCATCTCTTGTCCCAAATGAGACAAAATGTACATCCCAGATTCTTCAGCTAGCTACCTTCAGATGAATTCTTACATAGTTACGGAGGAAATTTCACTATTATTCCATTTGTAATTCGAAATTTCTAAGATTCCAATGTGTTGTCTGCTTGAATAGATAATTGGCAGTCACGATTATACGTACTACCTATTGAATGATAAGAGTGACTGAATACTATCAGCCGTGCCTGTGAGCCAGACCATTGTGGCCTAGTACATAGTACCATTCATTTACGCTAGCTCGTTCTTGGTTGCTATTCTTTGTTTCAAGGGAATTACACATCGTGATCCGAATATTTTCAGTTTGCAAAATAAACTGTTTAATTTATAAATCTTGGATTCGATCCAGAATTCGTATACCTTGAAATGATTCGGTTTTCTAAGTTGAGCCAGGCTGACTACATTGCGGGTAAGCACGGCACCAAACAAAGGAAGCAGTCACGAGGTGTTCAGACGACCCTCATTGGACTAGTGAGCATTACTATTAGCTGTCAGCGGTGTCCAACCACAAAATTCAATTGCTCAATATTGTCCAGCTAAATTTGCTGATATTTGTGTCGTGTTTTTTAGGCTTATTGGTTTACAAAGTAGTATCTCAATAGGTTGGTTATGTAATATGATAAATGAGATTCAGTATAATCTTAAGCAAACATTCTAACAGGTTGAATGATATACAAAGGCATATGGGAAGATAACTCACGATTTAGTTACAAGATACAACCTTGAAATGTTCAGAATAAAATGTTGCTTCATATTAAGTCTATTTATTGAAGATACTGTTGATCTCAAAGTCACAGATTATCACATCAGAGGAGTATACTTTTTTTTAATGCACGATTATCTGAATTGAAAGTTTCCATGCAGATTACATAAGAAAAATTCAATCTCAACTTGTTAAAACTTACATGTATCCCATGATATGAAGACTATATAATTATCAGGAAAAGAATGTGATTTCAAACTTCGCTGTTTTATTCTATTTAGGTCAAAAATACTTTTATATCTAATACGGCTATTCAGGCTGGCAAATGTTGGTAATGTGGTTGTGTCCTTAGAGCTAAATGACGCGGAACTAAACCTTCCAGTTTAGTAGAAAGAGCCGCTACACCAAAATCATCCAGCTGAGATACAATTTTTTTATCATTTCCGGACTGGTAAAGGCTTTCCGCTGTGGCTTGCTATAGATGTTGTCTGTGTATATTTTTTCCATTTCGAGCCCAAATTATTTGTTATAATTTTTTTAAACGCCAATCTACACTTCAAGATAAATTGGATTGTAAACTGTGATAAAGAAAGGTTTGTTGAACCAGATTTTGCGTAAAGCCTGAAGCCTACGTAAACACTCAGCGATCGAAGAGGGACAAAAAACTGGAGAGATTTCCTTAATTTTTTAATTCAAAACAAATGATCTTTTTCAAAACTTGGGAAATTTCTCAAAGAAATGAGATTCAAAGAGCAATGGGTAGATGAATTAACCTTGTTTGGAGTTCTGTAATACGCATCTGTTTCTCTGCCACAGATAGAAACTAGGAGTAAGTTAACTCTCATCCGTCCAACAGAAAGCCATGCAGCTGAATATTAGATTATATGGCTTTCCAGGAAAGAAAAAAAATTGGTTGTCGAATTTATTCTCTTAACAAAATATAGAACACTTTGACTGTTGTTATTTTCTTGCGTCCTGAGCGGAGCATAGGGCTTAAACAGGACATACTGACTTCACTTGATTTTCTGTAGACTCCTTCAGCCAGCTACACTATTAATCGTAATCTTTCATTTCTTCTTCACTTGGTCTCCTCAAGCTTCACCCAGAATATTTTCTCCCTTTTTGGGTCCCAGTCGAAGGCTTGATGTGTGGTGTCACTCAAAGGTCACCTCAGCGTACCTCTAGTCCATCACTATTTCTTTTGGCATATTTTTTGTTCGAAGGTTTGTTGCCTATTTTATTTCCAAATTTCCTTAGTGCTAACCCTATCTGGTCATCTGATCTTCAATAAGGAGCAAAGTTAGATATTTAGTAAAGGTCTACACTAGCCTGTTGGCAATGCTTCTTGTGACGCATACACTAACTCTCTGAACCATAGAGAAGTGCTGACAGACTCAACATTAGTGTTTAAAATCCAAACCTTGTTCATTATGCTAAGTGCAGTGATATGTAGTCACATGATGTGAGTCTTGTTTTTCACAGTCTGATATATTTTGCTATGTGTATATTGATTGATATACCATTATAATTCACAATATGCTTTGTCTCTCCACTAACTAAATAAACAATGTATGACCTTTTTGTCACATGACATTACAGCCAATCAGAATCCAATCTTGGTAAGATGTCTGTCTTATTGGTTGATGTATATTAGTCATTTTCATACATACTTTTGCATTGTACACTTTTATACACACACACTTGTTCACACCTTCCGTACACTAGGTGACCTTTCGCTCACACACTTTTGTGATAGTCATTTTCCCTTGTTGGAAAATACAGGTGTAAGGTCAATTCACTTCCCATTCTTGAATCAAGTCAACCTGTCCCGTATCAGCCTAGTGTTGTTGCAACCTAATTATCCATGCCTAACGTGTCTATCTCCCCTTGTTTAATGAACTGTGTGTATGTGTTTTTACCTCGATCTGTTTAGTCAGACAGTTGAACTCATGACCCAATCAGAGTATTTTGTGAACTGTTATTTCTGCTGACCCATGTCTTACTTTGTACTATTCTGTCAAGTTTATCTTATTTATTGATCTTCGTCTGTATCTTCCTACCTGGTTAGGTAGCCAATTAAATTCTATCTTTGTGCCTATGATCTGCCTTATTTCGGTTCATTCCTATACTGACTGCTTACCTGAACGGTCGTGTCTGATTCCGGCTAGTTCGCAATTTCGGCTTTAACGTTATTACGCTCTGATAGAGGTACCTTGCTTTCTGTTAAGCATTGTGCTTTGTACTCTTGAAACCGTTAAGGTTTGTTGTATATATAAATATGGATTTGTTTATTAATAGTACCGTAGAAACAGTGACCGGCTTCTTGTTTGTTCTGGACAGGGATAGCTTTTATCTACGCGTGACTTAATTTCAAGAGATATTGCGCTTACAACAGGTATCATCGTGAATGTGGTGGCCTTCTGAATTTCCCCTTTTACACATCAGGACAATTAACTACTTGACGAGTACATAACAGGGAGTAAGTCTACACACTGACTCCAAATGAATGAACGTTTGTCTTGCTTTCCTGAGCTTAGTTTTGATATCCCCATCTGTTCCACCGCCTGAAGTTCAAAAGATGCTTCACTTAAATTACTTTGGATAATGGTAATCGATGCCTGCTTTTGTTATTGATGATGGTAGTTAGGTTTCTTCATCACATCTGTCTTTTTCATGTTCACTTAATTTCTTGTTTCCGCTACCCATTCTAATTTACGCTTTTCAATCTTCAAGTTTGTGTAATATTAGATAGAAATCATTATACTACTTTTACAACATACTGTTTAATTTATTTTACTGTACTCTTACTTTTGATTCATGAATCGCCGACTGTAATGTTAAAATTTGTGAAAATTATTTTAATTTAGTAGAATAAGTTTTGTAACATATGAATATATTTTACTGTTGGGTCAAATAAATCCACGGTTTGCAATTTACACCAATCACCGAAGTTATTCGGATCCTTAAATGTGATCTTCTGGATCTTATCTAATGCATTACCAGTTTACCAAACTAGCTAGCCAGAATTCAAATGGTTTGAAATGATTCAGCCGATTCTAAGATCAATCAGATAAGGTACACCAATGATTATCCCATCTCCAAACGAGCGAAACAGCCATCCGGTGCTTAGATCGCTTCAATCTAGCTAGCAAACACTACTTGTTAATATGAGCGGTAACTCATTACTCATATCACACAATCCTTAGTATTATCTAACTAAGTTTGAAGGCTTTCCCATCTACCTATTAAACACCGCATACGATTTCCAGTACTTCTCTCCATTTCAATCTAAACATTTAAAAAATTACCGCTGAAGGTGGAAGAAATGAAAAGAGTGATGGATTTCAATTACTTCTATTCAATTCCTTGTATTGGGTAAAGCAGTATGATTACTAATAATGAGACTAGGCTTTCATTGTTATAACTATGAAGGAAAGAAAGATCATTCCTTGATGAATAATTTCGTCTGGATTCAATCCATGAGATTTGTGACTTGCTGTTTAAGCCACTTAGGGATGTTCAGACACCTTCGTCAGGGTTCTCGGACTACTAACAGCCAATTATTATAGACGGTTGGTAATATGCATTAAGATCGTTCTCAATAATTCAGATATCTTAACTCTTTGTCCAGCCAGACTTTGAAATTCTCAATAATCTTCATATGTCTCTCTCGTCCATCTTCGTCCACTGTAGATCCGCTATAATTATTGTGAAGTTAGGGAACAGACACTCAAATGATGCAAACTCATTAATGAACTTGGCACGCTGAACCAGCGCTGGGCAGTGAAATGAAAATATAAAATAAATGAAAAATATTATAAATTTTACAAGATTTTTGTTTAAAGTGTATACTTACTCAGGACTGTAATTTTATAATCAGAATAATTACTTATTCACAATCAAAACAATATTTGATTGTAGGATATTAGAAGATAAGCAAACCTGCAATGAGAATTCAATTCTAATAAACTAGCCAACATCACTTCAACTTTCCGAAAAAAAATATGACAAAGATAAAATTTGCCTCCTTTTAAATTCAGCGATACCTCAAATATAATTAATTTCAGAGATATAAACATGAGAGATTAAGAGTGCGCTCAGAAATGCCGCTCCTAAGATAAATTTCATGAAACACAAGACTTCTGTCAATGATCGTGAACATTGAACGTTTCTTCATTGGCCTTGGTCGCCATTCGCCGGCAACTTGAAGGCGCAAATGATTCAATCATGTACAAGTTAGAAGAAGACATAAGAATACAAACAAAAGTACAATATATACCTTGTAAAACATCTCTTTACAGACTAAGTACATAGTATTGATTTTAACTATCTAAGAATCCAATTTCTTGTCATTCAATGTGTTTTGAAGTTAAAGTCGATATTTGTACCTAGTATAATTGTCGATTCGGAGCGTCTTCGGAACTTAGGATTAAGTTCCTTGACAACTTCCTTGAAAAACTGATCGTCTAAGAATGAGCATACAGATAAATCCATAGGATGGTGTGGAAGAAATTGTTGGTAGTGGGGAGGAACGTTGTCGCAGTTAAGAAGAAGCTTCTATTTCCTCCAATCAACCTTCAAAAGTTATTGTATGTCACAAGGAGCAAGCGAGATACTAGGCGTTTTAATTGTTACAAATTATCTGTCAGCTAAATTCATTGCTGCTTACAACGGCAGTCGTAATCAGGTACCCATCAGAAGTCGCCTCCAACAACTGACATATCCACATATACATGCCGGAGCAAGTGGAATGGAAGGAAAAACTGGTAGGGGAATCATTCTTGACTTCTAATTATCTATTTCAAAAGCCTGAGATTGCAAACTTCCCACTCCCTCATCAGAGTCATTTGCCTAAATCAAAACGAATCTCGACAAAACGTGGATATTTTAAACTGCTTTAACGGAGGTTAACAGGTGAAGAAATCCAACTTCACTTCATTTCACTACATCTACTGCAAATAGGCCACTCAAATCTAACCAATTTATACTAAAGGAAACCGAAAGTCAACTCAACCTAACCTGATATTAATTATCCAAATTATTATGTAATTACGTATTCTGTTTTCTGTTGGTATAATTTTATTGTCCCACTTAACTGATTCCAGATTGTTTCCAGTTACCTTCTTGTATATATTTCTACGTATGCACTGGTTAATTATTATTTGATTGTCAAATCGTTTATTTACTAAAACTTCTCTAATCCCGTTTCTTGTCATATATGTTAAAAGTGTCATCTACATATCTTTTGTACATATGAAAACTATAGATAATGGATCAAAACACATATTGCTCTCTAATCTTGTCATGAAACAGTCTAAGAGTAAAGGTCCCAGTGTGTTACCCTATTGCCATTCAGTCTCTTTTATCCATACAGCGTATTACTGAATTTGAACTGGACATAGAAAGTGTATCTCAACAGCAGTTCCTATAAGTAATGGATCGGAATATCCACTTTCAGATTATTATCCTCGATGAATGTGTATATGAAGCAAATAGTTTAGATGAGACGAACATTAGTGAAGAGAGAAATAACATCTACAGATATGACTTTCATCCCGGACATATTAACATCACTTGCTGAATCGACGAAGTCGAACTTGTTATTAATAACTACTTCCGTTTCCGGCATCAACTGTCATGATTATCTAATCAGATTTTACTGGTTATTGTTTCTTTAAATAAAAATCTTCATGCCTAACTTTAATAATAATAATAATAATAATAATATTTTCCTTCACGTTCCCAGTGGAACATAGGGCTCCAAGCTAGTGGCTTGAAGTTTCTGTAGCAGTGTTTAATTTTTACAGGATGGGGTTGCTAGCCTCATGCCCAACCTTTCCTCTTTACCAGGATTATTTCTGGCTCAGTGAGGTAAAGGAGTGCGCCGGCCGGAGGTCGGACCCCGGACCATAGGCATGGTCGGCAAACATCCCAGCCGCTATACCACCGACGCACACATGCCTAACTTTGGCTGAGTAGAATGAAAAGAATGTATGTTACTGTTTCAGTTGTCTTATGCCTATTTTAGGGTATCTTCAGCTGAAGAGAAGCCTCAAAATTAAATATTCACATTTTATGCTCCAAAACTTGTTCTTCTTCTTCTTGCTTTGATGAAGAAAAATGAAACTTCTGTCAAATTCTTGTTAGTCCTAGTAACCAGATTTAGTGCCACCACCTAACAACAATTTAAAACTTTCCTATTGCATTTCTTGTCTTATCGACTTAAACTTATCTTTGGCGAAGGATATTGTGCACCCAGTTGTTTAAAACTATTTTCTTATCGCAAAAATGATAAGGGATGTAGAATGTTGAATAAACAATCTACATTTCAGATAATATTTTTCTAAAAATTTAACATTTAATTTGCAGGTTAAATAGTCAATTATGCTTGAAAACTGGTTCAATTTTGTTTAAACTAATTAATCTCAAGGTCGAAAGAGGCGAGAAAACAACAACCAGCGACCATTTTAAATGAAAATAAATAATCTTGTTGTGTGAATTTACTTACCCACCATCACTAATTAAATTATAGGGAAAAAAGAGATAATTTTATTTAATCATTATACAGTACTTTTAAAAAGAATCTTGTTTCACATTTTAAAAAAAGTACACACGATGAATATTTTTAAAGAGTAGTGGTCTGTAAGAATTTGCCTAACCCACAGTGGGGTCAAGAGGTGACAGATGTCAGATATCACCATGCGTTCAATCCTATATTTTCACAGATTATGTAATTACTTTGTAATATAGACATCATTTCTTACTAGTTTTTAAAAGTTTGTTAAGAATCTTTTAGTGGCTGGCTGAAAGTAAACAAAAAATGACTTAGTCGAAATCTGTCTGAAACCTATTGGAGTGCTCAGTTTAGTTGGTTAGGCATAGGATCTATTCTGTAGTAGAACTTAAAGTACCTGGTCAGTTCACTTATGTTGTGATCACTGCCAGAATATCTTCTTCTCACCATGAGTTAAACGTACTTTTGAATTATTAATGCTTTGTCTGTGTCAAGAAAAATTGATCACACTCCCTTCTAGAAGCTCCACTGAACGTTGTTAATATTCTGGTCGACAGGCACATGGACTCATGTGAAAAATGGGCTAAATCCATTCTATCATTCTAACTCACACCACCCTCTTCATTCACAACTCTCCCCTTGAATCTCGCTAGGCAGAACCAGAATCCTATATAGAAAACTTTATGCTTGCACCAGCACATCCAAAAACTCAACCGTACCCTACTTAGCTCATGTTCTGTGCAATAAAGAAAGTATAAGGCGCGATACCTATAACTTATTAAATAGTCAGTAGAACAACTGGATCTCGTCTTTCCAACTCATATCATTTATAGGTACAACGTTTTCTTTCCTTCTTTACCTTTTCTCTTTTTTGTTGTTGTTATGTGCTGCTTTGTTTCTCTCTTCCTTACAAACTCTATTTGAAACATTCTTCTTCGTTCTTTCACACTCTGTATATCTCGACCTTTTTGTTAACGCTTACGCCAGTAACTATGCTAGCATCTACTTTTCTAACACCTTGAAACACTGTTCAACTTTGGCTTTGCTACCGACATGCTAATATGTTGTTGTCATAACTAACTGAGATTACCCTTAATCTATGTAGAATATTATTTTATTGTTAATGTACTAATTGGATGCAATACTGTATGTAGTGAAATGCTGAGAATTCCATTCTGTATCACAAGTACTGTTTTGGAAATAAGCAAATTATTATTATTATTAATATTGTATAAAATTTTGAAGGATTTCTCATAAACTCCAAACTTGCGGTTAGCTATGAAGATGGTGTCACCAAAAGCTTTTTGTTTAAAACTTCTAATCCCCTGCCCGCTATCAATGAAGTCTAATTATTTCATTCTTTTAATGAATGTCCGTAATTACAGCTTAGTCATCAGTCTGAAGTATAACAAGACTCAATTGATCTACTGTTTAGGTAGTCCTAATGTATCATTGGTTAGTTTAGCTTCTGACTATGGAACCAATCATCTCGAGGAAAAAAAACCCAACGATGTGGTCACCGTTCTGTTAATCATTTGTTTATAACTGTTAAATCAGTGTTGGTTAGAAGAATCGAAGTTAAATTAATTAAGTAGAAATTGATAAGTAATAACTTACGCTCCGAAAATAATCGGCGCTCTTTTAGAGGAAATAGAAGACAATTTATAATTATCTAAGAAATATCACAAACTTAATATCTTCAAATGAAGTCACTGGTGGAGGCGATACGAGACAAGAAGGCAACACCACTCAGAGAAACACACAAAGGGGATATTATTATTATTATTACTATTCGCGAAATGTAATCTCAGCCCTTACCAATCCTTTTTAGCTTTAGAGTAAAAATGACAATCATTTCTACCTTCTCACTGTTTAATGTTAGATAACTTACAAGCTGTTGTAAGTGCTACATATGCCATATCCAACACAATGGCATATATTGATTAATAACTAGTGAGTAACGAGTGTGATGTATCTAGTCCTTTCTTTAGTACAGACTGAATTCTAACAGTCAGGTTTGCATTGTGACAACAAGCTACCTAGAAGGCTGGCCACATTACAACCTTGACTGAAAGAATTCAGTCTGCGCCAAAGAAAGGATTAGACACATCACACAAGTTGCTGGCTAGTGTACAACAAAAGTGTCCAATAAAGTCCTACAAGAGGTCGATTGAGAGCCTGAATAGCTTACTGGTAACGTTTCTGGCTGCAGCACTGAGTGACGCGGGTTCGAATCTTAGAAGATACACAGGTTCCTTCAAGATTGCAAATACGCCTTGGTGACTGACTAGCACAAAACCTAGGTCAAGCAAGGCTTCCTGTGGTCGACTGGCTCCACCCATCTGATGTCAACAATGGTGTATTGTTATATTATCTTTCTATCGCTGAACAACGAGGTCTTAAAATTCTGGTAGTGAAAAGTTGTTTGTGACAATCCACTTAAGTTAACTTTCTCTTATCTTTAACGTCTAGTACTGGCGTCCAAGATGTGGTTTTCGTGAGATAAGTGAACCCCCATGAAATAATGACGTTTGCACGAGAAGTTCAGCCTATCACACATCGCTTCAAACACTAAGGTGTTATTCACCAGGGGACGCGGCCAAAACAATGATGCCTTATGCAGTGAGTATTAGTCGTTACCTTGGATTTCCCAATGACTCATTAAACTGCATAGAAAAGCTTGTTGTTTGGCCGGTTCGCAACCTCATTGGTAATAAGCATAACAAATGTATCATTCATGAAAATTATTAAATTTTCCAAAATATCATAACATAGATCACGTTTTGTCCAACTACTTCCATACTATAAGTGAAGAAACGAATTTATCAGTATTTTTTACGGGAAGTGTTAGATTTAAACGTAAAGAATGATTTCTTGTGTCGAGAAATGTAACATTGATACAAGTGTGAATTATTCAAAGTCTAACAAATCTAGAAATAGTTCAGAAAAGATTCAATGATTCAAGTATACAAAGATTTGTAAAGAAACACAAGATAGAGTGCAACAAATAGAAGCATATATATATATATATATTTATACATATACTGTGTACCACAATCCCATGAACCAAATCCTGTGTAGATTTCTCTTCTGATTTGACTAACCGACCTGACAAAATAACTCACTCTGAATAATGACCCCTAATTAGTAAAAAAAAAGTAAATTCTATTGAATTTCTCGAAGATTATGAAATGGAGGACAGTAAAACTTCTCATGAAATACTGTTTCTAAAGCAAATAAAGTTATAAGTCAGTGGGTTATTGTATTTTACTGATTACTCTTCCAAATGTGTTCCCCTGAATTCCTTTCATTCACACCGCATGATACTTCAGAATCATAATATACTTCGCCGTGAGCCTACGACTAATGTTTTCCTGCAAGGAACTGTTCAGCCAGAAAGCGAAAAACAAGCTGTTGCATTGGGCCACCTCAACGTGCATATACCAATTTACTTGCTCTTGTGGAGCTGAGTACGTTGGCCGTACTATGTGCCGACTTGAAAAACGAGCTCGTGAACACTACCCAGCCTGGTTAGTAAAAGGAGATCAAAAGCGTGTAAACAGTTCAGTGGTAGAACATCTGGTCAATTCAGGACATTCAGCGCCTTTCGATAAATCCTTCAAAGTAATATAGAATTTTCAATCGAAACTATCAAAGGGAGGGAAATCAAGACATCTGGGCATAGTCGAGGCGCTAGGTATCCAAAATCTCAACCCCATGCTTTGAATCCAAAAGATATACGCCCAATCCGTGTCTCTAGCATGGCAATCATAAACAGGTAATTTTTTTGTAATAACCATCCTATCGCCTTTCCTATCTAAACTTCATGTTTATTCATGTTATTTTAATTTTTTCTTAATCCCTGTTTACACTACCATATTTTCATATCCGAACTTCGTGTTTATTTTGTCATTTTACTATTTCTACACATTTAATCCCTGATTGCACAAACATTTATTCATCACATTAGTTTTTTTTATTCAAACATACTGTCTATTTTGTTATTTCTACATTTCTAACCTCTAATTGCACATCGTCAATCTTCTTAGTTATTATGATGCTACTTTGTTTAGTTTTATCCATCCCCCTGTTTATTGTGGCATTCTAAATCCTAATTGTAATTTTTATTAATTTGACCCTTAACCGGAAATTATTGTGGAACTTTTCCATCCATTTGATATAAATACACGAATGTACAGCCTTGATGATGACTTCGTCGAAAAGAAAATTTTCTTCGCTGCATTTGTCTTCTCATTAACTCCTATGACCCAGTGTGTATATTCCGTGACTTCAAAATCCACTGGTATTTTATTTCCCTAATATTATTATACCCTTGGGTTACAATTGGGACACACGGATTCATCAGCACACCCCAATTTCACTCTGTTTCGTACAGTCTTGATAAACCGACTCCATGATCGCCAAAGTAAGCCTCCATTTCTTCTTTATACGATCTCTTACATGTCACCATGTGCTTGGTCGTTTCCCACTCTGCTTCCGCTCCAGGGCGTTAAGCGTTATGCCACTCAACAGTCTCCTCCGTATGCGTCCTGTTTTCTTCTGTATACATGTTGCATGAAACATTCTTGGTTTGTTTGCCGCCAGAGTTCCCCTTGTTACTTCACCGTGTTGTTCCAAGCATCAGTGTAATTCTGTCGTCTGACTTGTGGAAAATAGACTTATTTAATGAGAAACTTGTTTGTCCTAATTTAAATCTATGATGAAACAGCCTTACTGAAAGATCTTTGATTAGGAGGAAGTAACTTCTTTTTCATTCATCTTCCGTATTTAACTGTTGTCCAGCTGGGTATATATTGGTGAATATTGTCTACCGGATGAAATTATCAGCTTACATTTTTTTATGTTATGAGAAGTGTTCACTGGTCTTCCATGAACACTATTTTACTGCACCATGAAAATAACCTTTGTTGGCAAACCAAGTTTTTAAATGAACTGATCCGACTTTCATGTCAAATGAAAATACCAATAACGCTTCATAAACGTGATAAAACATTGACAGTAAAACATTTTTTTTATTATAGCTTGATTCCGTAGAGTATTGCTGGTAAAATTGTGGAATTTTCAGCATGTGATATCGTTAGCCCAAATTCAGCAGGCAAACAATTGATATCAGGTACGCGTCGGCGCGGGATCAAATCCCGGACCATGTGCATGGTCGGCTAGCGTCCTAACCATTGTGCCACCGACGCACATTTTCTATCGATTTTCTAAAATAAATACTGATAATTGTTGAATAGTGAAAGAATTATAAAAGCTGCGTAAAATGAAAAGTGTTTCCACTCGACTACATAGATGTTCAACTGTTTTCATCTTCCTGAAATGCCATATTCCACTTAGTTATTCTTTTAGTAGGATGATACTTGATACAGACATCGCGTGTTAATTCCGTAAGTGACATATAAGCCTAAGTCTTGTATACTCAAATAAAACTAAAATCTGATTGACAAATAAGTCTTGTCGGTAAATCTTACTCGTCACCTAAAAGTCTAAAGTCTAACTGCGAGCATAACAAACCATACCCTTGACTGAATCTAGAACGACAGGTGACGAGTTGTGTATGTGTTCGTAGATGACATGAAGAAGATCGTATGAGGGGGAGATAAAAGCTCATATTAGCAATCGTATAGTCAATCAAAGTTTGTTTGAGATTACTGTTAGGTTATTCTATCTAGTGCTGAGTTATGCAAACCTTTGTCAACCAAGGCTTCCTATTATAGGGTTTTACTGATTTGACCACCGATTAGCATAAATTATGCCAACCTGGGAAGCATCGTTTCAACTACAGGCGGACCGAACTGACGAGGATATCAAAGCCAGAATCAGAAAAGCAAGACAAGCTCTCATTACTCTCAAGTCTGTGTGGAGGTCAACAGCACTCAGCATGAAAATGAAAATAAGATCCGGATTTTGAACTGCAATGTGAAGTCATGGCTACTTACTATACGGATCAGAGACTTGGCCAGCGCGTCATAAAGAGCACCTCAAAAAAACTACAGACGTTCATTAACATCTGTCTTTACTCAATACTCAAGATCAGATGGCCGGCCAGAAAAGATCAGCAGTAGGGATGGAAGCGAACCAACCAGGAACCAATTCTGCGACAAATAGGCAGGAAGAAGTGGAGGTGGATTGGTAATACTCTGAGGAAACCATCAAGTGACATCACTAGACAAGCCATTGCTCGAATGGAACCCGAAAGGTAAGCGGCGAGTTCGTCTTCCAAGGTGACCTGGAGGAGGTGATATGAAGAGGAGATGAAAGCATGTGGGCAGACTTGGAGCCAGGTGAAAACTCTAGCAGAGAACGGAACGCAATGGAGACGCGCGGCTGAAGCCCTATGTTTCTCTAGGGATTAAAGGAAATAATAATAATGCCAAACATCATAGACATATAATTTCAATGCATACACCATTTAATTTGTATGTGAATGTATATATATATATATGTTTTAATAAAATCTGAGTGATTCTATGACTTACTCAGCTTGACCTGTGAGAATTAGAGATGACATTACATAATGGATTGCTCAATGTGGCAGCTTAGTGTTAGTAATTCGCACAGCATGTTCTGATTGATTATACAAAAAATTGCCTGAAATTCTCGGCTGAGGAACCGTTACCATTGAGGTCCACGAATTCCTGTGAAGGGACAAATACTCCCCCAATGGCATTGGCCATCATTTGTGTTTTAATATCGAGAGCCTCCAGGAGCTAGAATTCGTATACTGCCGGTTTGATTCTCACCGAATCAGGTGCACGTACTGAGCTCGATTCTTGGTGCTGTCTTGGGTGCATACTGCTAAAGACTCCTTAACAAAGATGAAACAACTGTCCAGTGTCCCGCGGTTTTCGATGTTTCTACAATTGAAGTCATTCCCTAGCTCAACTTAAAAGCATACTCAAATAGATAATATGGCTTCTATAAAGGTTTTTTTCTCAAGATGGTAAAAGGTATTTTAATTATCCTTTCTTTTGATGAAATGCACGATCTATTGGTTGTGTAAAGTTTCTAACTATCAACTCAGGCAACCTATTTGGACTATTTGTCTCAGTGGGCCTTATTGATCCACGTAATGTGATACCCAGCTTTTTCTAAAAGCAGAGAAAGAACATTTTGGTGGTTTGATCATACAGGTCTGACAAGTAAATACCCTCAGTTGATCTGAGTGATTAAATGCCACCCAGATTGTTCAGCTGTGTAAATCAGACAAAAGTTTAGTGATATATTCTGTGTTTAAGTCTTTTATACATAGGGCTACGCGACAGTACTCTTGCACTAGAAAATATTCGATTATAAGACATGATATAATTTTATTTCAGGAATGCTGATCAACAGTGGAATCAAGGATGTGTATTTCGTCCTATTTTTTAAGGCTGCCCAGCTGGATACATCTGATATTTTTTCAGTAAGTGATAGTGTTCTAACTGAGACTCGATCCCTGTATCAGTCGTTTCAAACTCTAGACGTTGCCTAGGTGTTGAAGGCACCTCCAGATGACGAGTCTTAAATAGGAAGAAATGTGCGTTATCTATCCCACTGCGGATCACCATTCACCATTAATCTGAACAAATAATGACTTACTGCTAGCCATGGACTCATGTGTGTGCATGTGTGTGTGTGTGTGTATTTGAATCGAATGAGTATCACTGAAGCAAAATTAAATCTCAAGCTATCACATGACTATGGTTACTAGTTTGGCTTTGAAAGACCAGTTACAGAAACTCTTCTCACTGTTCAAGTTTCCAGTTAGCCGTATTTAGTTTCAAGTAACCAGTCATGATGTATAAAGAATACGCTTCATGTGGATAACAATTTTAATAATATTGTAAAAATATCAAATGCTAAAACTACAGGACTTTAATTTACTCTACAAAAATTTACAAATGTAACACAATGAAACGCTGAAGGTAAAACTATATCTACGTAATACTTACTTCTATCTATGTAGATTGAAATGCAGATAGCTATGAGCATAATTGAAAACTTCATTTTGATTGATAACTCTTATTTTTGTTTATGAATAAACCTCCAAAATAAATATCATGACATTTATATAATTTCATATGGAACTGTGTACAAATAATGACATATAATTTGGAGACAGAACACTTGTGTGTTTTTACAGCCTGAATTAAAAATAAATCTTGCATTTGATTGGCTATTTGGACATTTGTTACCTCCAGAATACTCCTTCTGGCCTATAATACCACAGGGGTTCAAGGTCATTTTGTGTAGAAGCCAATAATCGCTTAAGATACAAGATGAAATTGTCCGTGACTAGGTAATATAGTAAAATCTCGAAACTTCATATAGTTAAATGAAGGGCCAATTGATTGAACAGGCAACTATTTCCTTAGCGGTTTTAACCGATCTGTTGTCTTCACTAACCGACGCCTTCACTGGTATGACGTAACACACCCTTTCATATTATGATAAACATGTTTCATATGGGTACATGAGAGGATATTTTGTAAATGTTCTTCTTCAGGTTCATCTAAGGAAACCGTATTATGACCCTTACTTATTCTAAATAGTCAAGTTTAGTCGTCTTCTAGGCATCAGTCTAGTCACTGAGAAGACACCAATCCAATGGCTTCATTAAATCATTCAATCAGTAATAGAGACGAGCGGTGCATATAAAGGGCAATGGCGTAGTTAGCACAGGCTTACGACATCCACTTACTGGGAATTACCCGTCCACGGAGAATAACTGCAAGCCACGGTCCCAGACACGACGGTGATGAAACGATTAGCCCAACCCTTTCCTGCCAGATTCCCAAACTCTCTTGGACCGTCAGTGTAGCGTACTTTTGGCTCCAGATATCTAAGAATATCATAGACCTGTTATTGGTCAATTTCACTCGACTTCAATGTGCCATCTGTCTCCCTAATAATTAAAAACTGGTAGCGTACCCTCCGGATCACTACTATACTACTCCATAAAGAAGCAATGGAAGCCGCGCCCTGAGCGAGCACAGAGGACCATTCTATTATTTAGTCAGCTAAAGTGTCGATCATTTTTGGAACTAACGAAGCTTATCGCTCACCAAATAAGAGCAGCCATGCACTACTACCCACCAAATCAAAAATCAGCTGTCAATCTGTCAGTCTTCACAGCGTCTGTGTAAGGTGGTTTTTCCCCCGTTGACTCCAATTGAACCTAGGGATTAATTTCTGCTGGTGCTCTTACGTCAATTCCCTTAAGTTTCAGCCTTGCAACCATACTTCCTCCGAAGCCCAAAGGCCTAAAGTCTTGCTGGGATCTGACCGCGATGTCAATCATATAATCATAGTCAGTTAACATCGTTCGTCGCCAGAGCTACGATGGTATATGGTCGACTTCAAAATTATGACTTTCGCTCCTGATTAATGAAAATATTTTTCTGCAAGTGTTTTCGTGGTAGTTCTTCTGGTTGTGATCCCAGAATTTTATCTTTCGCACCGCCCTATAAATACCCCTATCTAACCCTCTTAACCAGTACTTCGTATCCGAAAACTAACGAAATAGAACTGAAGTCCTATTTCACTATTTCATGCAGAAATTTCCAGGTATAAAGGCCCGTCTTGAGAGCAAAAATTTATTCAACGTAAAGATGCCGCCAGCTCCCAACAGCCGGTTAAGGTCATCCGGGAGAATGCCTACCAGTACGCGATTAAGCCGTAATGGCCTTCTGGCATCCCACCAATATGGAACCAGTTCAAACAAACAAACGATTTAATCTTCACCAGCATCGACATAAGAATTTATTGAATACTATTTATGAATTTAAATGTTAATTGTAGTATTTTCGGAATGTTTAATCTATATTCCTTGAATAAATTTTGAAATTAACGGATTTACAGAATGGTTTGTTAATCCTAAGACCTTGAAAAAATATACTCGATGATGTTCCCTGGAGAGAAAGACATTTTGACCTAGAGTACGCATAAAATATCAATCTACTATGTGATAGTATACAGGCTACCCAGACTGCACATAATCGGTTGGTGATTAGTCTCTGTAAGTATGCTATGCACTTTCCCCTTTCTAAGTGCTAAGTACAATTATAACAGTGGGAAGAGCCTTTACGTAAAATCACTGTCGCAGAGAAACGTTTGATGAAATCGATAATTTATGTAACTACTGACACAGGATTGATGGATCAGATCTTTTCATATATTGAAAGCCAAGATCGAAACCGACAGACTGGGTGCGACAGCTAGCGCCATCCTGATGTCATCCTAGCCATCAAAGATTAGATTAACAATGCTTCGATGCTCATGCTCGCACAAAGAATCATTATTTTCAGGAGCCATTTCCTACAGCCAAAAGAGTTATACTATTGTTATTATTCCCTTGGGTTCCTAGTGGAACATAAGGATTCAAATGCATATCTCCACTTGCCTCTGCCTTCTGCTGCTGTACTTCTCACCTGCATCCATCCATGTTAGTCCATACTCTTTCAACTCCTCCTCCTATTCACACGATCTCCTTCATGTCACCCTTGCACTGACATCCCACTCGCCTCTTCCCTTTCAACCTGGTTCCACTCGAACAGTGGCCTGATGCGCTCGCCATGTCACTCAGTGGCCTACTCAGCCACGAGTAGCCAATCCATCCACCTCCACTTTCTCCTGCATATTTGTTGGTTGGCGATTGGTTTGTTCTTGTTTTGTTTGTTTGTTCCCATAGTTTCTCGTTGGTGATTCTTTCCTGCCCGACTACCTGATCTTTAGTTTAGATCCAGCGAAGACAGTTGTTGGTTGATGAAGGTCTGCAACAGGCTGTTGAAAATATTCTTTGTGACCACCCCGTTAAGTTTCTCATCCGATCCGTATTGAAGAACTGACTGACTTGACGTTTGTATTGAAAATCCGACCGAATTTTGTTGTTGATGCTGGCTGAGTGACGAAGATTTCTAGATTGGTTTCAGTCAGGTTGATGAATGTGTTTCTCGCTCGCCTTCCCGATTCTCGCTCGATTTGACATCCTCGTCCGTTCCAACTGCCTGTGTTGAGACAATGCTCAATTCTGGATAAGTGAATGAATGAAGTGACCTCTTTCAAATCCCTCCCGTTGATGGTGATTGGCTCTGGATTTCGTTACCGTTGTTGTTGTTATTCATTGGTTATTTTCATAACCTCCGTCTTGTTCATATTCACCTGGAGTCCTGTCTTCGCCGACTGATTCTTCGACCAGTTTGTCGGTCGTTTTTCGCTTGTAAGTCTTCGATTTTGTGTGACATCAAGCATAAATCATCCACACGCGAAATCCAGGTCTTCTAGGTTCTACTTCATGTCGGTCGGTCCAGGATATTCCTGTCTTCTCGTTTCCCACAGTCTGACGCATAATCCAGTCAGTCCACCACAATTAGGAATATCATTGGTGATAGATAATAAGCACCCTTGTCTGACTCCTGTGTTTCCTCCAAACGCCTCGCTGAGTCTTCCGTCGTGGATCACTTGGCAGGTGCCGTTGTCGTACAGCTGTTGAATGATCTTGATGAATATTTGGGGTACGCCATAGTACTCGAGTAATTTCCAAATTACTTCACGGTCGACGCTGTCGAAGGACAAGAGATGGCTCTCATGACTTAGAGGTCTCGCTGATTAACGCTTTAGCGTTTGAAATAATAATTTCTGCGTTCAAGTCTCAGTGCGAATATCGTCTCTCACTGGGGACTAAAGTTATATCCAGATTAGCAGTCCCAAATAGAATGATATGCGGACTCCAGTAGATTCCACTGCTGGACATTGTCTACAAAGTGATGAACAGTAAATGTTCTAGAATCCTTTCCATTAATTTATGATAAAAACCTGTTATCATGATTTTCAATCAGAGACACCTTAAGAGTTTTCTTTTCGATACACTTTACTCCCTGGTTAACACGAAAATGTGCAGAGTCGAATTTCATACCCCATTATGTATTTAATAGGTAAATGGCTTTACTTCTTAATAATCAACATTTGACAACAGAATGATAATATTTATATCAGAAGGCTGAATGTTCTCTTCACTATGTTCTTCTAAAGTCAAGTTTCATGTATATGAAAAGTTGTCAGCAGGGCTAACTAGGCACTTACTGAGAAACATAGTTTTGATTGCATGGGGGATTTCTTTATAAGTTGCCTCAATGGTTTACGAGCTCACCTTGTAACCAGAAGGTCCTGGGTTCAAACGCCGGCCGGTGCGTACTGATGATGAGTTTCAAATTAGGACGAAACAGCTGTCCAGTACTCCCAGAATTTCCATTGGTTCTCTAACTGATGTCAGCTCATGGTGAAATCTTCCGCGCAATCAAACAGGAACAATCCCTACAAAACCAATACTTGAAAACATAGTTTACGCATGCATCTAGGATTACGTCACTGACACCAATGGGTTAGAGGTGTTGGCTCATATCATCCTTTTTGAGGAAGATAAGGTATACTTAATTTGGCTACGTAGAGGTAATCTAACCTCGCCAGATACTAGCTTGCTAGGCTATACTAGCTTACTAGTTTTCTAGCCGGTCCCAAGCCCGGGTAAAGAGAGAGGGTTGGGGCGTGGTGCTAGTAACTCCACCCCTGTAAAACAACCAAATCGCTACAGAAACTTCAACGAATAAATATATTAAAAATTCTAAAACCATAAGCAATAGTTTTACTTTTCGCTGGAATCGGGGAAGTGAAATGACGCAGGCTGGTGAAAGCCTTCGGGAAGCCAGTCAGCCGATGTGCCTTCTTTCGATGAAAGCAAAAGTAAGGATGGGTACCTGGAATGTTCACACAATGTACGAGACTGGAAAGGCTGCCCAGATAGCCGCTGAAATGAGAAGGTACAGAATAGAAATGTTGGGAATCTGCGAAAGCAGATGGAACGGAACTGGAAGGCGCCAACTACCTACTGGGGAGACAGTAATCTATTCCGGCCACCTAGAGGACAACCATGAGCACACCGATGGAGTGGCCATCATGATGTCACCAACAGCAACCAAAGCTCTCATGCAGTGGGAACCAATCTCATCCAGGATAATGACAGCTAGGTTCAACTCAAAAGGAAGGAAGCTTCCAATCATCCAATGCTGTGCGCTTAATAACGTCTCAGAACAAGAGAAGAAGGAGGATTTCTACAGACAACTACAAACAGTAATGGACAATGTCCCAAATGGCGATATCAAGATCCTGATGGGTGATATGGATTCTAAGCTGGGAGGAGACAACACAGGAAGAGAACTCACTATGGGTCGGGAGGCCCTCGGTGATATGAACGACAATGGTGAACTCTTCTCAGACTTCTGCGCCTTCAATGATTTGGTGATTGGTGGCAGCGTTTTCAAACACAAGGATATACAGAAGGCAACATGGATTTCACTAGATGGACACACCAGAAACCAGATAGACTTCATTTCAATCTCAAGGAGGTAGAGACGGAGCCTACTGGACTCATGATAAAGGAGAAAAGCAGATGTGGGTTCAAACCACCATCTAGTACAAGGGACTTTCAAGGTGAAGCTTAAAGCCTCGAGAATAGTTGGGGATAAGCCACAATGCAAGTTCAACACTCAATTACTGAAGGACACAACCACAAAAGACACTTTCACTGCAACTGTCAGAGTAAAGCAGGAAACACTACGTGACATCACTGAAGAATTATGCGTGGAAGAACATTGGAAGTCTCTGAAGGCGATTCTCAACGAAACGTGTTCAACGGTTCTAGGAAGAAAGAAGAGACAAGACAAGGAATGGCTCTCAACGGAAACTTGGAAGCTAATAGAGGAGAGTTGAATGGTGAAAGAGAAAATGATTCAATGCAAAGACGGACAAGAGAAGGAGACGCTGAGTTCAACTTACACAGCACTGGACAAAGAAGTGAAGAAGAGTGCTAGGAAGGACAAAAGACGATTCTACGACAACCTGGCCACTGAAGCTGAGAAAGCAGCAGGCAAAAGGGACCTGAGGATACTATATCAGATAACCAAATCTCTATCCGGGAAGAGACCAACACAAGCGAAACCTATAAAAGACAGCCAGGGGAACCCAATTACCAAGGAAGAAAAACAGATTAAACAATGGGTGGATCACTTAATAATAATAATAATAATAATAATAATTGCTTTATTCCAAAAACAGTACTCATGATACAGCAAGGAATTTTCAGCATTCAGTACAATATTGCATCTAATTTACTCAAAAACGACAAAAAAATTAAAAATACACATTACATAATAGTAATAAAACGATTGTTGTAGCAGCTGCGTAGCAAAATACTGTGTGCCATACGGAGAAAAATATGTATAAAGTACAAAATTGTAGTAATAATAGTAATACCAACTAATATAAAATAGCAGAGTAACGATTTAAACGATAGAAAGTGTAACACCATAAAATACAGAAAGATGAACGATAAAAGGGTCGATTCACTGTGCTAATTACATAGTAACTTGTAAGTTTCACGTCTAACAGAGTCTTCGTCACATAAAGTACGGGCTAAATAGGGTATTGTAGAATTTCTATACTTAGTAGTACGAGCATATATCTTTTTATATTGACTTCTCGTCCTACCTGATGAGATACAAGGGGACAGGTGTGAATAAAGGGGGTGCAGAGGGTCTGACATTATAGCCTTTGCCCATTTCGTACAGGAATTTATATGCCTCTCGACTATAGTATTAGCGAGCTCATGCAGTGGCAGACCACAAGCTCTACTCACAGCATTTAATACTCTTCGTAATATGATATAATCTTTTTTGAGCAGCCCAGGAAAGATTAATGGAGAGCAGTAGAGTACAATAGGTAAAATACAGGAGTTTAAAAATTGCGAAACTAAAGGTTGGTTGATACCTGATTGTCTTAACTTTTTAATGTAGAAGGTAAGACGAAACATTTTCTTAGAGATAGATAAGATATGGGATGACCATGAAAGGTCAGAGGAAAAAACTAGTCCAAGGTATTTAATACTTGATATGGTTTCAATTTCCGTGCCATCTATGCTACAGGGATCATGAGAGTTAACTAGTTCAAGTAAGTCACGTCGATGCTTGAAAGTAAAGGACTCTTAAACAGACCATCACCTGCAACCCGTCCAGAAATACCAACAACAGCGCGCACACAACTGCAAGTTGGCACCAATCCTCCAACGAGAGCTGAAGTCTTGAACGCAATCAAACTTCTGAAAGCTGGAAAAACAGCCGGACCAGATATAATACACCCTGAAGCACTGAAAGCGGACCCAGAGACTAAAACAGACATGCTGACTCCATTATTGCCAAAGGTCTGAAACGAAGGAGGGAAAGGTGCCTACTGACTGGAGGAAAGGTTACCTCGTGAAACTACCAAACAAGGGCGACTTACGCCTCACACTGCAAGAACTGGAGATGAATCATGCTCCTGTCGACGCCAAGTAAAATCCTGAGTCGCATCATCCTGGAGAGATTAAAGGACGCACTGGAGACAGAACTCCGACTAGAACAAGCTGGATTCAGGAAAGGCAAATCATGCACTGACCAAATTGCAACTCTACGCATCATCATCACAGAACAAAGCATGGAATGGAAATTAAACCTCTACCTCGACTTTATAGACTTTGAGAAGGCCTTCGACAGCGTCGATCGTGAAGTAATTTGGAAATTACTCGAGTACTATGGCGTACCCCAAATATTCATCAAGATCATTCAACAGCTGTACGACAACGGCACCTGCCAAGTGATCCACAACGGAAGACTCAGCGAGGCGTTTGGAGGAAACACAGGAGTCAGACAAGGGTGCTTATTATCTATCACCAATGATATTCTTAATTGTGGTGAACTGACCGGATTATGAGTCAAACAGTGAGTGGGAAACGAGAAGACAGGGATATCTTGGACCGATCGACGTGAAGAACCTAGAAAACCTGGATTTTGCGTGTGGATGATTTATGCTTGATGTCACACAAAATCGAAGACTTACAAGCGAAAAACGACCGACAAACTGGTCGAAGAATCAGTCGGCGAAGACAGGACTCCAGGTGAATATGGACAAGACGGAGGTTATGAAAATAACCAATGAATAACAACAACAACAGCAACGAAATCCAGAGCCAATCACCATCAACGGGAGGGATTTGAAAGAGGTTACTTCATTCATTCACTTATCTAGCATTGAGCATTGTCTCAACACAGGCAGTCGGAACGGACGAGGATGTCAAATCGAGCGAGAATCGGGAAGGCGAGCGAGAAACACATTCATCAACCTGACTGAAACCAATCTAGAAATCTTCGTCACTCAGCCAGCATCAACAACAAAATTCGGTCGGATTTTCAATACAAACGTCAAGTCAGTCAGTTCTTCAATACGGATCGGATGAGAAACTTAACGGGGTGGTCACAAAGAATATTTCCAACAGCCTGTTGCAGACCTTCATCAACCAACAACTGTCTTCGCTGGATCTAAACTAAAGATCAGGTAGTCGGGCAGGAAAGAATCACCAACGAGAAACTATGGGAACAAACAAACAAAACAAGAACAAACCAATCACCAACCAACAAATATGCAGGAGAAAGTGGAGGTGGATGGATTGGCCACTCGTGGCTGAGGAGGCCACTGAGTGACATCGCGCGCGTGTCAGGCCATTGCTCGAGTGGAACCAGGCTGAAAGGGAAGCGGTGATTGGGATGTCAGTGCAAGGGTGACATGAAGGAGATCGTGTGAATAGGTGGAGGAGTTGAAAGAGTATGGACTAACATGTATGGATGCAGGTGAGAAGTACAGCAGCGGAAGGCAGAAGCAAGTGGAGATATGCATTTGAAGCCTTATGTTCCACTAGGAACCCAAGGGAGCACTTTAGATGTAATTTTATGAGTTAATATGATTATAAGCAATCGTTTATACTGGAAACGTCATCTGTGTGATATATGGAATTACATTCTACCACAGTACCCAAGTTCTAAACCTACACCACTTAAAACGTGACTGCTCATGTTACTGACTGTTTACATTACCATACTATCTTCGTTGTTCTTATCAACACCTGTATTAATTTTTTTGTACTTTTGTTATCATTAAAATCATTATCATGAAATTTATCATTATATTTAATACCTAATATTTTTAATCTACTCACTCGTCGTCACTGGTCAAATTTTTCTCAAACAAAGCTATTTAGATTAGAGTGAAGCCTCAAGAAGCTGTTACTGGAAACAATATTGTTCACCTATACGCCTAAAGTATTGATATGTATTTTCTATTTTCTTTTGTTTCAACTATATACTACTTAGTGCTGATAAGTAGTATAAGTTTATATTTTATTTACCATGTTATTGTGTAGCAAATATAGCATTTCGTAAAATGGCATTTAACATTTCGACATTCTATTCTCGCCACTGATATCACCTCATATTGTTTAGACTGTACCTTTTGGGAAAGTCTCTTTTATATTCTAAACTCTTGGATTTCATATGTTCAAAGACTTTTTTCTTCGCATGGAGGATTTCATCATGAGCTGACGTCAGTTAGGGAACCACTGGAAAACCAGCTAGGGAGTACTGGACAGTTGTTTCGTCCTGGTTTGGGACTCTTCATCGGTACGCATCCACACTGAAGGTTCGAACCCAGGACCTTCTGGTTACAAAGCGAGCTCGTAGACCATTCATCATTCACTGGGACCCAATCCAATGGTCCTTGAATTCTAACTTCTTCTAATTCATGACATAGTACGACCAATTCTCAATGTCTTCTTCAATGAGTTACTGCCTCATCTTCAACCTGCTGTACCCCACTAGTCACGGCTTCCCACTAGAACCCTGAATTAATTGCCTGAATAGGGCCAGTTGCTAGTGGGCATCAGATTAATTTTCAAGTATTGGTTTTGTAGGGTAAAGCGGGTTGAAGATGAAGCAGTCACTCATCGAAGAAGACATTGAGAATTGGTCGTACTATGTCATGAATTAGAAGAAGTTAGAATTCAAGGACCATTGGATTGGGTCCCAGTGAATGATGAATGGTCTACGAGCTCGCCTTGTAACCAAAAGGTCCTGGGTTCTAATCCTCGTTGTAGATGCGTACTGATGAAGAGTCCCAAACCGGGACAAAACAACTGTTCAGTACTCCCTTCAGGTTTTCCAGTGGTTCTCTAACTGATGTCAGCTCATGGTGAAATCCTCCATGCAATCAAACACAGAATCCCTACAAAACCAATACGTCATAATGTCTTTTTTTCCTCTGTACACCGCCGCTTATCATCTAGTTTTTCTGACTGTGTGTAGTGTCCCAGACAAAGCACTACTCTCTGTCTTTTCGATGCACAGTGACAACACTTTTCAATAGCATTCAGCCTAGACAGCTTAACGTTTCAGGTTTGTATTTTGTATTTCTTCTCTTAAAATGCACAAAATCTCACTATAATTTGGGGAAATCCCGTGTTCTGGTCTTAAACTGATCAAAAGTCTAATTCATGTTTATTGTTTAAAATTTCTCAAAATAAATCTACCCCTTTAATTGTCATACACATTTTCAGCTTGTGTTGTGAGCGAGAATTTAAAGGATTTACGTATGAGTTAATAATTTGCCATATAACATCACGAACTGACAGTAATTGTGGAACCATTGAAAACGATAGACTAATAAACAGCTGTCTCGTCTTTGTCTTAATTCAGTCATGAGCCTACCAATACAGCCTACATTGTGGCTCTGACTTTGTTCTGTTATCTGCTGTCAAGGTATCCCTTTCAGTTTTGTCCTTCAATCCAGTTTCTGATTGTCGAAATTGAGTTGTGGTCTGTCTCCATTTGTTTTCAGGGATTCCAATGTCACATTGAAGGTTCCTTGAACTAGATGATGGTCTCAGCTCCACGTCTCGACTTTATGTCCAGTAGGCTAACCACGTCTCCCCTTCTTTGAGAGTGAGATGAAATCTACTTCGTTTGTGGTGCATGCATCAGGTAAAATCCAAGTCGCCTTGTGCACATCATATCCTTGTGCTTGTACACTCAACCTCCAATCACCAAATGACTGAAAGCGCAGAAGTGTGTGAAGAGTTCTCCGTTCTCATTCATTTCACCGAGTGAGAGTCTCTCGACCCATGATGAACTCTCTTCCTGTATTGTATGCTCCCAGTTTTGGCTGACATTCATATCGCCTATGAAGATTTTGATTTCACCATTTAGATTGTTGTCCATTATTATTTGTAATTGTCAGTGAAAATCTTCGTTCTTCTCTTGTTCCGCATTGTTTATATCACTGCGAGTAGCATTGGATAATTATGACCTTTCTTCCCCATGAGTTGATTCTTGCTCTGATGATCCTGAATGAGGAGATTGGTCCCCATTGCATTAGGGCTTTGGCTGCATCATTAGTGACATCATGATAGCCACTCACTGCCACAGTATTCTCTTGATCTCGTCGTCTGAGTGACCAGAATAGGTTACTGACTTTCTTGCCGACAATTTGCCTCGTCGACATTCCCTCCACCTGCTCTTAGACTCCCTCGCAGCATTTCTGCGACATATATTCTTACTTCTCTGGCAACTTGGGTAGTCTTTCAGGCTTCATCACTTGTATGAACACTCCATGTCCCAATGCTATTTCTTTTTTACTTAAAGAAGACACATCAGCTAACGGACTGATTTCCCTAAGGCTTTCACCAGCCCACATCATCATGTCTCTCCTGTTCCAGCGAAGAATAAATCTGATTTTTATTTTCTTCTTATGCACTAAATTTTCCGCAGCGGTTTGACTGGTTTTGTGGGGTATAGTTATTAGCCTCACGCTCAACCCCCTTCTTTTCTGGGGTCACGGACCGACTAGAAAACCAAGGAGTTAGTAAACCGGGTGACGAAGCAATATACATCTTTGTGGGAAATCGCGACACAATAACTGTCAGTGAGTAGGATTATGAGAAGCAAGTTATCAGTTCCTCTATATATGTGGTGAGAGCAGCCTGCTAGCCAATTGGTTGACATTAATCTACGTTAATGTCTAGGTCACTAATATGGGCCGTGAGAAAATATGAACAAGGCTGTTTCAACAACCAGTCACAGAAAACTTAAGCGTGGGCAAATATGATTCGCAGATAGATGGCTCCACTTTCTGAGGAACTCGGAAACAACCAATCAGAAGACTGCGTTTGTCTACTTAACTAGGCTATAATAATGTATGTGAAATTTATATAAACAAGTGTTGATTTCCGTGATAAAATGATCTGTTGCCTGGCCCTTATCTTCTGTTGTTACATATATATGTTGAAGTGATAATTATGAGCAATAAGCTGCATGTCATATCAAATAAACCTGCCTAATACGGAATTAAATGCTATCAGCTTGCTCTGAATTTGGTTCTCTACTCAGGCCTCTTGTTTGTAGATTCTAGTCATCTACTAACTAAATATTGCGTAACGAATAGTGACTTAACATTATTGCTGACGTTACGAACTGTGAAGTTGTTTGGGGAATTATTAAGTAGGCTGTAGTTACCAAAAAAATAAAAGACAACTCAGTGTAGAAGAGATCTTCCTTATCTACGTGGTCACCTACAAAGACAACAAAATTGTATTTATGCTCATCGAAATACATTGCAGTTTGTTACTGAGCAATGTGGGGGCATGACCATGACAACAACAGCATCAACATCCAGAGCCAATCACCATCAACGGGAGGGATTTGAAAGAGGTCACTTCATTCATTCACTTATCTAGAATTGAGCATTCTCTCAACACAGGCAGTCGGGACGGACGAGGATATCAAATCGAGCGAGAATCGGGAAGGCGAGCGAGAAACACATTCATCAACCTGACTGAAATCAATCTGGAAATCTTCGTCACTCAGCCAGCATCAACAACAAAATTCGGTCGGATTTTCAATACAAACGTCAAGTCAGTCAGTTCTTCTATACGGATCGGATGAGAAACTTGGCGTGGGGGGGTCACAAAGAATATTTTCAACAGCCTGTTGCAGACCTTCATCAACCAACAACTGTCTTCGCTGGATCTAAACTAAAGATCAGGTAGTCGGGCAGGAAAGAATCACCAACGAGAAACTATGTGAAGAAACAAACAAAACAAGAACCAATCGCCAACCAACAAATATGCAGGAGAAAGTGGAGGTGGATGGATTGGCCACTCGTGGCTGAGGAGGCCACTGAGTGACATCGCGCGCGCGTCAGGCCACTGTTCGAGTGGAACCAGGCTGAAAGGGAAGAGGTGAGTGGGATGTCAGTGCAAGGGTGACATGAAGGAGATCGTGTGAATAGGAGGAGGAGTTGAAAGAGTATGGACTAACATGTATGGATGCAGGTGAGAAGTACAGCAGCAGAAGGCAGAAGCAAGTGGAGATATGCATTTGAAGCCTTATGTTCCACTAGGATCCCAACGGACCAATAATAATAATCATGATAGAATAAGAAACTGAACAAACCTTTCCCGCAAAAATAATCTGAGGTTTTATATTAGAGAATCACTAGCACTGCTTTCCCAACACCCTTTACGACATTCGGTCTTACTTTATAGATAATTTGATAAAGAGAACTCTAATGAAACTATGAAGTCTGACTTCACTGAGATAAAGAATAACCCACACTATCCCCTAATAACCATGTCGAATAGTAATCAGAGAAGCGTTTGGAAAGTGTGCCGTTTGCGAGGCCGATACAGCTAACTTCACAAGAGCAGGTGGATTCATTCAATACGGAGTACAGTAGTCCAAAGCTAAGATTGTTCTTCACACATTCGCTGATCATTTGTCGACGTTCATCTTGGAAACATTAAGGACTCAGCTATGAGTCAATTAAAATTACTCAGAGCGGCTTTCTTAAGTGAATGCTGTAATGGTAGGTTAGAAGAACACAAGCAGGTGGCGATATACAAATCTGTAGATTAGGAGCAAATCACACAGATCAGAAATAATCTTTTGTGAACACTATTTACATACATGTCGAATTCTTTCAAATATGAGTTATTCTTCCTCTTTTATATCCAATTTTATGAACCCTACTGTAAACCCCTATATGAATTCTAAAACTGACAACAAAAAATAAAACGACACAGTATATACCACTAATTGATTAAAGCAACTGAATACCACTCATGTCCATTTTCAGTGCTTACTAGTGAAATAAAGGCGGTCTGAACACCGTGTGTAACGGAAAGACTGTTTGGAGAATCCTTCATGAACGATTGAATCCCATTGTTTACGCTTATTTGGGCATTTCAACTAACTTTGTATTAATTATACGTTTTTCTCAAAGATTGTAGATCATTATTTTGACCTTTACATATCACATGCAGATTTGATCCTTACTGATTTGTCTTTCTGCTTGTTTAATTTCTTATTCTGATGCTTCTGTCTGTAGTTCTGTGGACACTGATATTTTGTTGTATGATGTGATTTTGCTTGAGTGATGGATTGATTGGAAATCAGTCAGTAGTCCCTATCGAATGGTCTTAAGGTTAATTTCTACAAATGTCAGGTGGTTAACTTCAGACGCAAGTGCCACTAACATGAACTGGTTATTTCTCATGGTTCCACTACCACAGATGGCACAGAAATCGAAACTAAATAGGATGTTGAGTGCTTTGTACTGCGCATCCCGTCTGGTCTTTCCTAGTCTGCTCATATCATGTCAGTTTCTAGAAAGATATTGCGTTTAGTGTTCTACATTAGGAAGTTAATACAGTTTGGTATCGGTCAGTCAGTCTCCACTTATACAGTTTGTTAATTCTTATATTCTACCTATTCTTCTGTGTTGCTCCCCACCCCTTTAATCTATCCTAGACTAATTAAGAAAGGCTTTGTCACATTCCTAAGGGCACTAAAATAGGTTGGTAGGTAGAGTAGGTTCTCGCTACGCCAATATATTAATACTATTGTAGATAGACACATGAACTCCTGCAAGAAACTAGCAAACATTATGCCGTCAGACCCTGAACTACCTCTCTATACACAACTGTCTTCTTGCATCTTATCCAGTAGGGGAACAAGAAGTAACTATAGAAGACCATATGCTCCACTGACTAAATGCATAAACTACCTAACCTTATTTAGCTTATATTTCATGTGATAAGGAAAGTATAAGGCAGGACACTACCAACTTATCGCAAAACAATCAGTTAATGGCCCTCTTTTTTCCTATTTCTCCATTATTATATCCTTTTTAATATTTTCACTTAATCTAATTTCATATTCATATTCACATTGAACAATATTCATGAATAATCCCCATCTAGGCATTAATGAAAACACAACACGTAGTTCAGCGAAGAGTCTCTTTTCGGCGGCGAATTCATTTTCATAGCTGTACAATCGCAAATATATATGTGTCATTTTATATGTACATGTACATTAAGTTTATCAAACAAAAATACAATTGGTTATGGTTATTTTAACTAAACAGGTGAGGATTGTTTGTTGGAGTTACATAATACAAGATCAGTCAAGAAAAGTGGGTGTTAATGAAATTAGGGTAGTAACAAAGGTGATGAGTTGTCACAAACAGTTGTTGAAAATGAAGTTATGTAATGATATGAATAGTCTGTTGATTGAGTTTTACTCAAAATGCACATAGGAACAAAGAAGAGAATACGAAGTTACGTAAGAGTTCTAAATGAATACAAGAATTATAAGCAATTAAAGAACAGGCAAACAAACAAAATTAAGTCATCATAATCAACAAAGTTGTTACTATGAGAGTAGAAGTGGTTAAGCAATCCTCTTTTGTATGCGCAGCTCCGGTTTTTATATTTGAATGACCGGAGCTTCAAAGATACAAAGAAGACGAAACTGTATTGCCTTTGACAGGAGGCGTTTGTTGAAATGGAATGATCAGTGTTAACCAGGTGTTCAATTATCGCACTCCTTATTGCACCAATATTGGCTTTACTCAACCATGCTGGATAGTGTTCTTGAAGCCTCTTGGACGGGATGCGCGTCGAACGACCGATGTACCTGGCTGGATCCACAGCAACAGGTGAACCGATATATGCACATAGAAGTGGTTAGATGCGGGATCTTGTCTTTGAGGCTACTGCAGATCAGGGGGCGACTGGAGAACACTATTCTTAGTGTTGCTGCAAAGAATGTTCTTCTCAGAGTAGCTTTTCTGTGAATTAATCTCATCAGTACGCATCCACAACGAGGGTTCGAACCCAGGACCTTTTGGTTACAAGGCGAGCTCGTAGACTATTCATCATTTACTGGGATCCAATCCAATGGCACATGGATTCTAACTTCTTCTAATTCACGACATAGCACGACCCCTAGCCAATGTCTTCGGAGAGTATTTGTCCTAACACCCGACCAGCTGCACCCTACTGGTGTTACTATTGTCGCTGAATAGAACTACGTATAGATTCCAGTCACAATTAATTGCCTATTTGCTTTCTTTGTAGCGTTTTGTAACTGTGTGCCGAATCGTTTCAAAACGACCCGAATTCCAGTCAGTTAACTGTTCAGATTAGTAATACACACACAGACACACACACACACACACACAACCTAAATCGTCACTAGGAAACTACTAACTCCTAAACATGAAAAAAGAAGCTACTTATGAGTAGTAAAATAATAGTAACAGTTTTTGAAGACGAAGAAAATTTTCACACCTATATGTCCTCTGCCTTAAATTTTTCGATGTATCCACTTTTCTGCCTTCTTTCCTTAACTGCTTTCTTTTCCTCTCAACAAAAAGAGGTCTATTTCAAATAAATCTGATAAATTAACGAATCAAATTAAAAGCTTAAATTTCCCTCTCTGACTTTATTTATTTATTTATTTGTCATTTGATTCACTTAAAGTAGCTTGCCATTTTTAAAAGTGATTGGATAGGAAGTAAAAAAATTGTTACACGCCTCTGTAAAATCTTCTGGCTAGTAACATCACAAAAGAAATATACTTTGTCGTCTTCTATTGCTTTATCTCCCCCCCACCCCCCTCCTTTTTGCTATATTTTTGTAGGAGAAAAGTGGATTAATAGATACATGGATTGACGGATAGATGGATGGATGGATGGATGGAGAGATGAGGGAAAATTTCCCTTTCTTTATGCATTATATGTGGGAAAATATGTAAGACACTTACATAGTCAGTCAGCCTCAATTTTTTATCAATACACACACACACACATACTCGTAATGTTGCTTAGTGTCTTTTAGGGAAAACAGGTAACAATGACAATAACGTTTGCAGTTCTATAAAATAATTAGCGATAGCAGAACTGCACAATAACCTGCAGATAAACGCTTGAAAACGATAAATCAGAAACGTTTACACCAAGATTATCAATACTGATCATTAAGCCACTCCCGGAGAAAGAAAATGAGAGAACAAAAGAACAAATCCCTGTCAACCTCATCGTCAACATCATCTGAAAAGTTGTCCAGCGGTGGATCCAGATCAGGTAAGAAAGAACATTTTGTTAAAATTCGATTTATTTCCTATTTTCTTTACCTCATATTTTTAAGTGTTAGTTTATAGGGATTTTATATCCCTTAGAGAACCAGTGAAAACTAGCAGGGAGTGCTGGACAGACATTTCGTCTTAGTTTGACCCTTCACAATAGTACGCAACTATAACTTCATCTGAGGATCCAGTTCAAGACCTTCAGGTTGTAAGATTAACCAGTTAACTATTCAGGTACTTAGGCCGGCATTCAATGACCCTTGAAGCAACTTATATTATTTTTTGATGACATTAGAGTCACACATATCTGAGTATTCGTTCTCACACTTAATTCAGAGAGACGGAACTCGTCATAACTTCTCACTGATAGTCCGTGCAACTTTGTTCTGTAATCGGTCAGTAATGACTGGCAACAGAAAGAAGTTGCCTCAGGGTTCTAATTCGATATAGTGACCAAAGTGATCCAATAAGTTGGGTGTAAGAGTGAATACTTGCGGATGATAATAGCTGCCGATCCCTCTATATGGACTGTCAACCGGTAGAAGTTAGAAGTGATAGGTCACCGAGTTCAGTGTTAATGGTTGTATGGTCGAGCAGCTAGCTTTGTAACCTAAAGGTAGTGTGTGGACTCACACTGATGAAGAATCACAAAAAAGGACGAAACAGCTGTACACTACTCTCCAGTTTTCAATGGCTTTCTGGCTGAAGTTAGTGCGTGATCAAACCTGAAATACTTATGTAGTTACAGGATTTAATCATGAGCTGACATTGGTTAGAGAACCACTAGAAAACTAACAAGAAGTACTAGATGGCTGTTTCGTTCTAGTTTAAGACTCTTCAGAAGTACGCACCCTCCGGGGTTCGAACCCAGTGCCTCCCAGTTACAAGGTGAGCTCGTGGACCATTAAGCCACTGGACCCGATCCAACGGCCCATGAATTCCATCTTCTGCCAATTCACGAATTGGCACGACCACTAGCCAATGTCTTCCGTGGCGAGTATTTGTCCTTACACCCGACCTGCTGCACCCTACTGTTCCTGACTTCTCACTAGAACCCTAGGTAGCTACCTACCTGAACTAATATAGTTGATGTGAGTTCACTAAAAAATGGATGAATGTCATTCCTAAAGAAACGTACTCCACAATCAAAGGGTACTTAGTAGTAATTTCCTCTATTAGCTAGAGACAGAGACTTTTCTTTAGACAGGATTTAACCAGTAACAGATGGATAAGTTTCTTTGAAAACAAACTGACACGTTTCGACTTATTTTAAAGGAGTATTCTGACTTTTTTCCACTTGTCATACAATTTTATTAGGGAGTAACACCGTTTGCATAGCATAGATTAGAACTCTGATGAATGCATCCAGAAATTCATCTACAGATAAGTCAAATAACGAGAATGAGATTCTCATTTTGTTGATTACAATGGAATAGACTAATTAATGTCTTTCACAGGCATTACTGATGAGGCCTATCCTCGGAGATAGGAAACATCCATCAACTATGCCTTGATTTTCATTGAGAATTTGAGACCGTGAGAGAAATCTAATATGAAAAATTTGTTTTTTCTATTTTTTTTAATCTCATGTATCACTGGAATATAAGTCAATGATATCAGTTCCACTGGAGAAGTCAAACTTTCTGAAGTCTGCCTTTATTTTCGTGACATTTTTGAATATATCCTTCAAAAGACATGATGGTTTAACATTTTTAATTTCACAATAGCTAACAGAATACATTTTGGTGCACTGTACTATCATTCATTTCTGTCCAATCACGTCTATTATTGACTTGGTTATGATGGAATTGGTCATTTACAACAGAATGACTCATATTCGTGGCCTATGCAGCCCATCATTGTTAAGGCTGAGTGACTCTTTATCGAAGATATTAGTTAGCGATAGCACCGTATTGCGAATTGTTAGACGTTACAGGTAACGGGTCATTGAGTTTTTCTATCTAGTGGTTGAATGGTGAATAGGCTTGGTCCTCAACCTGATGGTCATGGGTTCAATTATTGGTAGGGTGTGATCTGACAAAATGTCCTAAACTAGGACAAAACGGTTATTCAATAAGTACTCAGTGATTCTCAAAGATTTCCCTTAGTTATGTCGGTTCCTAATGAGATCAGAAGTGAGAAATCATTCTTATATGAGCGCACAACTCACAGTAGTAATAACAGTCGGAAAGTCCCTCGTCAGTGATGGTCTATATTCCATGTTCTCTGAAATGACCTCTTTTACATACTGAGGGTAGTTTCATAAATTCACACGCACACACTGCATGCTGGAGTCCAATGTTACAGCTAAGCCAGTTACAGGTGAAAATAAAATGAACAACTCAAGTTCTTAAGTTTCTCGTCTTCAGAAGCCATCTTTTTACACTCCCTTAATCTATTTTGATTTTAAAGCCAGTTAGTCATTATTTTAGCCATTATTTCTGGACGACTAGTTGCTCCCGTTTGATCCCTCAAACTGAGAGATACTAAGTGGTAACCTATATATATATATATATATATATATATATATATATATATAGGCTCGCTGCCTAATTTCTAAACCCATAATTTCAGTAACAGTCTGCCAACCCAAAACCAATTCAGATAGTCTCAGTATTTGTTGAAAGCCCTCTCCTCTCCTCATTATAATTCGGAATGATTCTGATTCCTCAGCTGGCTTGACGGTTGCCCATAAGCTTTCATTTCTTACTCACATGTACACCTACATCTCACCACTGCAGAGACAACTCATTGTTTGCCAATCGGGTTCCGTTTGACAGCCCGGCGTGTAGCATCACATAGTAGTCTACTAAATGTATATCCAATCTATCTCCTTTACCTTCTCTATATTTTTATGGAGATAGATGCTTGGTGAGGATCACTAACTTGACATTAAAAGTGAAAAATCAGATCTAGTTTCTTTTGCTGAGTGTTGTAAATCCTCACAAGGATAACGGAGTAACGAACGCTTATCTTACTTTTCCGATGTGATCCGACCTGGCCTTGACATCTTCATCCTTGACGCTAGTAGCTAAGATGATGTTGTCAAGATAAGTGGATTAGACGACTTCCTTAAGAGAATGTCAACTGACATATATAATCAACTGACATATAATCAACAGGAGCTTATCACTGCAGTTATCCAGTTTTTCTAAGGTCTGGTAACGAGAGTAGTTTTTCAGGCAATAGGTGATTGCCATAATTCACTGATATCATAGACGACCAGTAAAGGTATGAACACTCATACATTTCCACCCAATTAGTCCGCCACTTGATAGGCATGGGTTCAATCCTTGGTAGGGTGCGCACTGACAAAGAGTTCAAATTCTCGTCTGGTGTTCTCCTTTTTTGGAAGCCGCCTTGCATATCATCGCGGGGCGGTCTTTTGTGCGTCGGTGGCACAGTGGTTAGGACTCTCGCCGACCATGCACATGGTCCGGGGTTCGAGCCCGCACCGACGCACATCTGATATCTATGGTCGGCCTGCAAAATTTGGGCTACCGATATCCATGCTGAAAATTCCATACTTGTACCGAAAATACAGTGTGGAATCAAGCTGTAAATCAAAAATAAAAAAAATAAATAAAACTAGGACAATAAGGCTATTCAGTAAGTACTCTGTGGTTCTCAAAGACTCCATCAAGTAATGTTGGTACTTAATGAGATCTGAAATGAAAAATCAATTTTTATATGAGCGCTCAATTGAAAATAGTAGTATATTCGGTTCCATACTCAAAGGCCAATATATATCATATCTTTTTAAATGAATTCGCCAATATATATATATATATATCAGAATTTGAAGATGACGAGTAACTTGAAAAGAATAAATCGGAGACATGATCAGATTTTAACAATTTTTGACCAGAAATTTACGTATCAGCTCGTTTACGAAACTATGCTACAAGGGGCTTAGATGTTAAACAGCTAGTGGGGACATGGAATTATCCGTGACAGACTGTAAACCTAATAACATCGTTGTTGATTACTCCATAGTTTTCAAGATACCTCTTTCTTACAATACGAATTCTGTCTAGAATTGACGTCAATTTGCGAATCATTGGAAACTGTGAAGGACTAGTTTGAAACTGTTCAACAATGGGTACCAACTAACTAACCAGAGGTCAAACCCAAGACCTTCAGCTTATAGGTAGAGCTCGTTGAACACTCTGCCACTAGACTGAGATTCATCTGTCCGTGAACTCTAACTGCTGTCAATTTGCGATACAGTGTTAACACCATAGATAAGCTTCCACTTCATCATGGCAAGGTGAACTACACCCTCTACGACTTTTCATTTAAACGTACGTCTAATGGCTTATTTATGCCAGTGTCCAAAGGTTGATTCACTCCATAAAAATTTTCAGGGAGAAATCACTTAAAGTCTGATTTACGGATTGGTATCAGTAATAGAACCATTAAAAACCACGGAGTACTGAGCAGTGGTTTAATCCTACCGTGGGACTTATCTGATGTACACGCTCACCAATGTTCAAACCCATGACGTTTCAGCTACAAGGCAAGCATGTAGACCATTTAACCAGTGAGACCCGATTCATTGGCCAGCTCATAGATTCTAATTTCTACCAATTCGTGATTTTAGCGCGACCATCAGTCAATGTCATAGCCGGCGGGTATTTGCCCTCACTCCTGACAGAGTGGGCCCTACGGGCTGCAGGTCGAAGTTGCCTGGCGTTCTAGTGATAAGTGTTAATTACTGAAATACCCTAGAAGAAGAAAAGAAGAGTAGCCGAAGGTGTAATGAGAAAGTTGGAACCAATCAGGATTCAGTTAACCAGTTAACTATCTTATCAATTTATTTAGTGGGCTATTAATTGAGCTACTTAACAGATGTTAATTTCATTACACTCTAAGCGGTTTATCCTTGAAAATAACAGTTGAAAATGATAGAAGACTCTGATAGTCGTACACTGTTAACTCAATGTTAACGTCTCTCATTGCAACATTGAGTGACGCAGGTTCGAACCTCAGAAGGAACATAAGTTCCTTCAGGATTCAAGACATGCCTTCTGACTGGTATGTACCGGCTGACACGAAGCCTAGGTTCAAGGCTTCCTTCTGATCGCTTCCAGCCATCTAATATATCAACAGTTCACATTGCACTGTGATGGCGAGCCACCTAGCATGGTGGCCAATAGCAAACTTCATCAGTAGAATTCACACTTCACCAAACGAAGGACTAGATGCATCTCTCTAGTTATCAACTAGTGACCAATTAAACGCCTTTATTCTCAAACACTATAAATGATACTTCCAATTCTTTGTGTTACAAGTGAACTACAAGGTTTCAGCAACTCGTCTTAATTACATTCGCTTCTCCGTCATCACTTTCGGTTGACTCCACGAACGTCAACAAGCTCCAGTTTTCCATTCAGATCGCCTTCTCCACGCCCAACCTATCACTCGCTTTATATCCATATTCTCTTCGATGGGCTAGTATATGCTGTCATCCAGTGATCTTCCCAGTGCACATCTAATCCACCTTCATCTCCTTCTGCTTATTTGTTAAGTGAAATGTTTTTATAGATAAGATTTTATTTTGATATATCATACAGTGTTATAAAACTGTATGATTTATCAAAATAAAATCTCCTATTTTGATTACAGCTTGATTCCACACCGTATGTTTTGTACAGGTATAGAATTTTCAGCATGCGATATCGGTAGCCCAAATTTTGCAGGCCGACCATAGATACCAGGAGTGCGTCAGCAGGGGATCGGACCCCAGACCATGTACATGGTCGGCGACAGTCTTAACCACTGTACCACTGAGTTATACCCTACCACAGTGCCCAAGTTTTACACTTATATCGAAAGGTTTTTAGTTTGTCCGTTTTAAGAAGCAATGACGTGACATTAGTCTTGAAAATGCGAATGTTATTTCTAGTTTTGAGTGCTGTAGATTTCGCTATTGATTTGAAATTAATGAGCGTCACTCTTGATTTCCTGATCAAGACATCAAAATCCTCATTCACATAAATATAGATTTATTATATTATTATTATATTTTTTAATTCCTCGAGGAACATACGGCTTCAGCCGCGCGTCTCCATTGCGTTCCGTTCTCTGCTATAGTTTTCACCTAGCTCCAAGTCTGCCCACATGCTTTCATCTCCTCTTCACACCACGTCCTCCATGTCACCCTCGCACTCACGACCAACTCGCCACTTCCCATTCGGGTTCCACTCGAGCGATGGCCCGGCTTGTGATGTCACTTAAAGGTTTGTTTTCTTAGAGTATGGCCAATCGAATCCACCTCCATTTCTCCCTGCATATTTCTGGCACAACTAGTTCCTACTGGGTTGGTTCTTTCACTCCCAGAGATCCCTATTGCTGATCTTTACTGGCCAGCCAACTGACGTTGAGTATTGAGGGAAGACAGCTTATGATGAATTCCATATTAGTTTGATTATTAAATGTATCACACAGTGAAACAGTATTGTATAGCATATGATGAAGGTCTTTGGTTTGTTCGAAGTGGCTTTCGCGACGCGGCGCTAAGTCTCTGATCCGTATAGTAAGTAGCCATGACTTCACATTGCAGTTCAAAATCCGGATCTTATTTTCATTTTCATGCTGAGTGCTGTTGACCTCCACAAAGATTTGAGAGTAATGAAACCTTGTCTTGCTCTTCTGATTCTGGCTTTGATATCCTCGTCAGTTCAGTCCGCCTGTAGTTCAAACGATGCTTCTCAGGTAGGTAGGTAGGTAAAGGAGGTTGTTTCTTTCAGGTTCCTCCCATTTGTGCTGGCTGATTGTTATCTGTTGTTGTTGCTGTGGTTGTTGGTGTTGGCCAGGAATCTTCATCACCTACCTCTGTTTACTCTATGTTCACCTGAAGTCCTATCTTCTCTGGATGCTTCTTCTTCCAACTTGTTGTTGCTTTTCACTTGCATATCTTCCAGTTTGTGGGAAATCAGACATATATCATCGTGGGCGAAGTCCAGATCCTTCAAGTTTTTCTGTGAGTCCATTTTATACCTGTTTCCTCATTGCCTGCAGCTGTTTGTCGCATTATCCAATCTACCAGAATCAGGAAAATCATTGGCGATAATAGACAGCTAGCTTGTCTTACTCCCGTCCTCACTTCGAAGGCTTCTTTAATTTTCACGTTGTAGATTACTTGGCAAACAGCATTGTCGTATAACTGTTGGATAAGATGTATAATTGTCGTTGGCACCCCATAGTAGCGTAGTAGTTGCCAAAAGACCTCTCGATCGACGCTGTCTGGTGAAGGCCTTTTCAAAGTCGATGAAGTTGATTGAGGTAGACAGGTGACTGCCATTCCAAGCTTTGTTCATTTTCATAACTTAAAGTACACCGAAATCAATACATTGCCTTTTTGGCTAAATAATATGTGTGCTTTTACACATTTCAATGTTTTAACACAACTCCAGCAGTAGTAATAATAATAATAATAAAATATGTAAATTTAAATTGTTACATTTAGTTTTCCCACCAAATAATTGACAATTGAACAAGTAAAGAAAAAAGTACTATTTCTTATTAGTTTATGTGTATAATACATCACTTTTTTCCCTCATCTAATAATCAGCAGTTATCAATTATTATATTATATTAAAGTTACCCAGTTTTTATTCTTAATTCGTCATAATGCGCATATATATGTATTCAAATAAAATGAAGGAAAACAGGTTGAATTGGTTTTCGTTCTTCACTCTTTCTCTCTCTCTCTCTCGCCTTGTGTCTCTTCAACAGCATAATTTTTTAATCCGATTATTATAAGTTTTTCTTCTTGAAACAATTTTCACCATCTTATGCCTTCACTTTTCTTTCCATCTGCTTGTTGTATATCTGTGTTGCTGTTTAGATAAGTCTCAGTGATAGTAAGTTAGCCACATTTACTTGGTCTACAAATAGGGATTAAATTAGTAAAATTGATAGTAGATAGAAAGTGTAGGGACAGAAAGAAAGAGAGTGAGTGAGTGAGGGAGTAAGGGAGGGAAGGAAGGAAGGAAGGAGGAAGGGAGTATATTTAGATCATTTTGTTAGTGGTAAGTAGTATCTTAAAAAGACACTAAGTACGGAGGGGGGGAGGGGGAAGTTATCAACACACGCACATGTGTACAAACAAATACACCTGTATATATATATATATATACGTAGTTTACTCATTCGATGATGATGATGATGATGATGTTGAATAAACTTGGTTAAACTGTTCCGAAATGTCTAAAATAACAACAGTAGCATTAATATTATCATAGAAGAACAAGAAAAAGGAGGTGGAGGAGGAGGCAATCACTGAGATAAGTAAAAACGTTCCTCTGAAATACAGGCTACACATAGTCAGCTTTTGATAGAATTTTAGTAAAGATAATAACAAGAATACTTCTTCAGAGAGACAGAGATAGAGAGAGAGAGGTATATACAATAAGGCAGGAAACTGTAGTAGATTTCTAAGCAACTCAAGGTAAAAAATATACTTGGTTAAGGAGATGAAGTAGGTGGATAATTGAAAATCTGATGATGATGATGATAATAATAATAAAGGAAGAGTATTTAACTCATGTTTCATCCCTTGAGAGGATTCTTCAGTTGAAAAGGATTGTTAGATAAACAAATGTAGGCAAGATGTGAGATAGATAGATGTGAGTAGATTCTTCAATTTAAATAAGATTTCTTGTTATGAAGTCCACCATCCACCACTCTCTCTCTCTCTCTCTGTCCATAAACAACAACTTCAAAATATTTATAATCTTTAAGATAGATAGATATTTCATTAAGTAGATATTATAGGCAACTAATCCTTATTACTAAAAGCGCCTTAGCTAATTTCGCTCTTCATAAAATTATGACATAATTTCCTACAATAAGGAATAGGTGCAGGAGAAAAACAATCAGTTAGATATTTTTTTTGTAAATGATATTTTATGGTTCATCATGACTATACCTTGTTTGAATAAAAGAAGATTTTGTGTAACATTGTTTAGTGACTTGGATGTGTGGCTTTGAGTATGAGTCTCATAAAGTTTTTTTTCAAACACTGTGGATTATTATTATTATTATTTGTGGGTGCATAGCATTGTATAATTGACACTTTCCTTTCTTTGGAGTTGAATCTGGCGGTCATTATCCTGGGTGAGATCGCCTCCAATTGCATCAGGGCCTTTGTTGCCATTGGTGAAATCATGATAGCTACGCCTTCGGTGTACGTGTGGTTATCTTCTGGGTGACTGGAGTATATCACTGACTCACCTGTTGACAATTGGATGAGTCCATTTCCATTCCATCTGCTTTCATATATCCCCGATACATGAATTCCGTATCGTTTCATTTCGTTTGCGATCTGGGCAGCTTTGCCGATCTCGTACACAGTGCGAACGTTCCATGTCGCCACATAGACTTTTTCTTTTGATGCAAGGAGATTCATAGGACCGAAGTTTCTGCAGCAACTTTGTTTACAGGGTGGGGTTGCTAGCCTCACGCCTGAGAAAGGGATTGTTACATTAAGATAAAGTTTAGAGAGAAGCAGCCTTGTGGGTTGCTCCCCTTAAAACTGGAAAACAAGGAATAAAACAATCAGAACAACACCAGCAAAAGGAAAATAATAATTCACAGCAAAAAGGGCAACAGGCAACAACAACAATAAAAATGTCCCACTTAAGCACAATTAACTAAAATGATACCAGAACTATAGACTCACTGACTTGAGCCAACATGAACATGTAAATCCAACAATATATACAATTGCAGATATGTGTTAGTCTTAAAAAGTCACAGAATGCCAAACAGTCAGTTATACGTATTAGTAGTCAACAAGATTATATCCACAGGTTTAATGTTCGAAAGTAAACGAATCGTAATAATTTCCAAAACTTCATGGTCAGAAACATCAGAGAAATGAGAGTTTTATCTAACTAAGCAATTGTAGCGCACTGATCGAAAAGCGCGGTCACTCACCAAACGCTATGGATGCATGATCCATATTACTGTAAAAGCTGGTTTGGTTCTGTCTCTTTCTATTTCCGGTTTCATTCGAGTCTGTTCAGAATGAGCCACGACTATGTCTGAGGAAACACCGCCGAAAATTGAACCCAAAACCATCCCATCAATTTACTGGTACAGCTATTTGTTGGATCAGAATTGAACATTCTTTGTACCGAGAGGAAGTAGTTTTCGTAGTTCTTGTATTCTAAATCAGTCTTTTCCATATTTTAACAGAAATTCATAAAATTACCTTAAAAGTTAAACAACATTTTAAAAGAAATTAAGAAATTGAACAAAATTTCTCCTGTCTGTTATGTGGAAATTAATTCATTGTATAGCATTTTCGTAAAAAGGAAAAATGAAAACGATAAGTGAAAACGTAAAAAAAAAGTAAACATAACTTTTATGCAAAATGAAAACCTAGAAAAAAAGCCCATCTCTTGAAATGTATAACACGCATATTCACTTAGTTAAGTAACTAACTAACTAACTATCTAACACTAACTGTCGACCTTGAAAAATGATTCATTTAAACAATTCAATAGACATGTTTGTGTGTAGTAGGGAAGAGAGAGAAATGAAGAAGGCGAAGAATCAGAGATATGCTCAGATTTTACTTTCTGTGTCCTCCTTTAAAAAAAATTTTTACTTACATACAACACATATGGTTGACATTCTCACGGTTTAAAAATCACATTAAGATATTTATTTTTTGAATAAGTTGAAACTTCAATTCACTTTTCATTTAACAGTAAGTAAGTAAGTAAGTGAATCGCTTGTCTACTGAATATCTTCTCCACTTGTTGTTAATTTATCTTAAAGGTGTATCGTGGATGCAGAGAAATAAGAAATAGAATTAAGAGTAATCGTATATGTAAGAGGGTAAGAGGTAAGAGCAGCAGAGTTAGTGCTTACGAGTAGCAGTTAAATGAACAGTAATCATTCATGATGCTTAACTCTATTTTTTATTGAAACAAAGCTACTTCTCAGTCATGTTCACATTATAAGAAAAGAAGAAATACTCACTTTAAAACACACGCACTCACACATACACACACACAGAGGCAGGCACAGATAAGCATACTCATCAAGAGAACAATGAATTAACTAACATCTGTTAACATCTATACATTAGAGATTAGTACTTGATGTTCAGTAGAATTAATTATTCCATTTTGTTTTCTGTTTTACTTCTCGTTTTTTTGTCCCATGTTTTGTTTTATAACGAAACGGAAGACATTTTTTATGAAAAAAGTATTTCTGCACTTTAAGAAATTTACATTACTTTAACTTAATATGATATATTCGAATAATATTTGAGTCTGATGTCAGCTCATGATGAAATCCTCCATGCAATCAGACAAAGTCCCTACAAAATCAATAATTGAAAATTAATTTGATCCTCACTAGTGACTAGCCCAATTCAGGCAGTTAACCTGGTGGGAAGCCGTGACCAGTAGGGTACAGCAGGTTGAAGGTGAGGCAGTAACTCATCGAAAAAGACATTGCGAAATGGTAGTGCTATGTCGTGAATTGGCAGAAGTTAGAATTCAAGGACCATTGGATCGGGTCCCAGTGAGTGATGAATGGTCTACGAGCTCGCCTTGTAACCAGAAGGTCCTGGGTTCGAATCCTGACGATGGGTGCGTACTGGTGAAGAGTCCCGAACCGGGACGAAACAGCTGTCCAGTAGTCTCCGGGTTTTACAGTAGTTCTCGAACTGATATCAGCTAATGATTAAATCCTCCATGCAATCAAACAAGAACAATCCCTACAAAACCATTACTTGAAAGTTTATATTTTCCTCTCACAGCTAAGTAAAATACACAGATTGACGAAGAATGACTTTAACTATTGAAGGATAAGAACTTATTGCTGTTGATGTAAGGATGAAACTTAGGCACTCTGATGGTACAGCATAATTCCATTGCAGGTAAAATTTATTTTTGATAAAGTCACACAGTGTTATGCAGTGTAATATTTACTGATGACTACCTTTCAAGCACAATTTATTACTGCTAATAATCATATCAACTAGAGGAGGAACGGACGAGGATGTCAAATCGAGCGAGAATCGGGAAGGCGAGAAACACATCCATCAACCTGAAATCAATCTGGAAATCTAAGTCACTCAGCCAGCATCTACAACAAAATTCGGTCGGATTTTCAATACAGACGTCAAGTCAGTCAGTTCTTCTATACGGATCGGATGAGAAACTTGGCGTGGGGGGGTCACAAAGAATATTTTCAACAGCCTGTTGCAGACCTTCATCAACCAACAACTGTCTTCTCTGGATCTTAACTGAAGATCAGATTGCTGGGCCGGAAAGGTATCACCAACAAGAAACTATGGGAACAAACAAACAAAACAAGAACCAATCACCAACCAACAAATATGCAGGAGAAAGTGGAGATGGATTGGCCACTCCTGGCTGAGGAGGCCGCTGGGGTAACATCGCGCGAGCGTCAGGCCATTTATAGAGTGGAACAAGGCCGAAAGGGAAGCGGTGAGGGGGACGTCAGTGCAAGGGTGACATGGAGGAGATCGTGTGAATAGGAGGAGGAGTTCAAACAGTATGGACTAACTAACATGGATGCAGGTGAGAAGTACAGCAGCAGAAGACAGAAGCAAGTGGAGACGTGCATTTGAAGCCCTATGTTTCACTAGGAACCCAAGGGACCAATAATAATAATCATATTAAGACACTAATCACATAACTTCCTTGCTTCGTATATATATATATATATGAATGAAAATTCAGGATTAGACATCTGAATCAAATCAGCATAAGATAAAGTACAATCGGGAATAATAATATGAGTGTTATCAATCAAATACAGTCACATAGGAAATAAGATGTTTCTATAGTCAAAATAAGTAACTTGTTAGAATGTTGTGATGTGTTTGAATCGAAATAGAATTTTGAGATTATTTATTATCCTCTTCTGATTTGACTGACTGGTGGTAATAATGTCTTCCATATTTCTGGTACTTGCATTGAGTCATTTCTGTTGCATTTGTTGGGTGTAGACTCAATGAATCAGGATTCAGTAATCAATCTCTCATGCTCTCCACCTACATAGATTACTTTTTAGAATCTTAACCCTCTCTCACCCACATTATTGTGTGGTTGTGTGTTAATGCATGCAGTGGAATTGCTGAGCATTTTTCTAAATTACTTATCTGTACAGGGTCAGTCATTCTAACCGTAGCTAAATTATTATGTTCTGATAGAGAATCTCATTACTCTTGATATACTAGTTTGACTAATGCTTGTCTCTGAGTGAGTTTGTAGATTTAAATACCACCCTAACTCATGCCTTATTGAGAATCCTGAGAAGGTTCTCAGATGTCGCCTCTTTATATGGTAAAACTGTGCGTCAGTGGCACAGTGAATAGGACTCTTGCCGACCATGCACATGGTCCGGGGTTCGAGCCCACGCCGACGCACACCTGATATCTATGGTCGGCCTGCGAAATTTCGGCTACCAATATCCACGCTGAAAATTTCATACTTGTACCGAAAATACAGTGTGGAATCAACCTGTAATCAAAAATAAATAAAATTAATATTATTTCTTTTAATTCCTTGAGGAAAATATGGCTTCAGCAGCGCGTCTCCATTGCGTTCGGTTGTCTGCCAACTTTTTCACTCCGCTACAAGTCTGCCCACATGCTTTCATTTCCTCTTCACATGACTCCCTCCAAGTCACCATCGCACTGACGACCAACTCACCGCTTCCCTTTCGGGTTCCACTCGAGCAATGGCTTGTCTAGTGATGTCACTTGATGGTTTCCTCAGAGCATGGCCAGCCAATCCATCTCCATTTCTTCCTGCCTATTTGTTTCACAATCGGTTCCTCGTGGGTTCGCTCCCAAGGATCCCTCTCTGTTGCTGATCTTTTCTGACCATCTGATCGTGAGTATTGGGCGAAGACAGATGTCAATCAACGTCTGTAGTTTGTTTGAGGTTCCTTTTTATGACGCGCCAAGTCTCTGATCCGTATAGTCAGTAGCCATGACTTCACATTGCAGTTCAAAATCCGGATCTTATTTTCATTTTCATGCTGAGTGCTGTTGACCTCCACAAAGATTTGAGAGTAGTCAAAGCTTGTCTTGCTTTTCTGATTCTGGCTTTGATATCCTCGTCAGTTCGGTCCGCCTGTAGTTGAAACGATGCTTCTCAGTTAGGTAGGTAGGCAAATGAGGTTGTTTCTTTCAGGTTCCTCCCATTTATGCTGATTGTTGTCTATTTTTTTGTTGCTATTGCTGTTGGCCAGGAATCTTCATCACCTACCTCTGTTTACTCTATGTTCACCTGAAGTCCTATCTTCTCTGGATGCTTCTTCTTCCAACTTGTTGCTGCTATTCACTTGCATACCTTCCAGTTTGTGGGAAATCAGACAGATATCATCGGCGAAGTCCAAATCCAGATGGTAAAACTGTAAATGCCATACATTCTTTCTTATTTATCTTATCATTATTAGTCTTGCCATTATTCTTATTTTGCTTTTGACCTTTTTTGATATTCCTAATGAATTTTAAAGGATAGTTATTTGGTATCAAAGCTTCTTCTGTCTGTTTTATTTCATCGTTTAGGTTTATTGTTGTACTACTTAAGGCTATTACTCGGTTTGTTAGACACTTAACTTATTGATATGTGAAAAGATTGATTAGTAAAATAAAGAATATTCTTTTCGATAACTTTTTCTTCTTCTTAAGGTTCTATAGTTCTGAGTCGGTAATAATCAAAGAATTATTGTTATTAACAGTATTAAATGTGTTGAATAACACTGAATTAATGATATCAATAAAGGACAGTTGAAAACAAAATGTAGGTAGTACTGTGCATCAATATAACACCAAAATGAATATCAAATAAAAATAACGAATCATAATAAAGAATTTATGAATTCCAATGGTTCTCTAACTAATGTCAGCTCATGATGAAATACTGAAACCAATCAAATCCCTACAAACCAACACTTGAATACCAATGAGATGCTCACTGGCGACTGGCCCTATTCAGGTAGGTAGTCACCTGGGTTCCAGTGGGAAGTCGTGACCAGTAGAGTGCAGCTGGCCGGGTGTGAGGACAAATACTCGCTGAAGACATTGGCTAGTGGTTGCGCTATGTCGTGAATTGGCAGAAGTTAGAATTCAAGGACCATTGGATCGGGTCCAGTGGCTTAATGGTATACGAGCTCGCTGGCCTTGTAACCGGAAGGTCCTAGGTTCGAATCCCGGTGGGTGCGTACTGCTGAAGAGTCCCAAACCAGGACGAAACAACTGTCCAGTACTCCCAGCTGGTTTTCCAATGGTTCTCTAACTAATGTCAGCTCATGATGAAATCCTGAAACCAATCAAATCCCTACAAACCAACACTTGAATATGAATTTATAAGTTCAACAGAATTCCAGAGTGACACTAGTGGCTGAGTCTATTTCATTTGGCATACACAAAGCTCTGGTTGTGTTTTAGGCGAATTTCTTTGGACTTAGCTATTTGAGTGCTCAGTATCTAGTGGACCTTCAATGCTAACTTTGTGACCTGCTCGAAGAAGTGGTTTAACATCGAACTGTTGATGGTTTTTAATACACATTTATTTGGTAGCATTTACAGGTAATTCCGAGCACCAAAAACTAAGTTTATAGAGCAATGGCCATTATAAATGGCTTTAAAAAAGCAGCTGAGTTGATCGGTTATTGATATCTACATTTTTTGGATAGCTTGACAATAAGTTATTTGAATAATGGTAGCAACTCACCTGCTGGACCTACTTGCGATTCCCAGTGTGTGATGATGGTTTCACTATGACTAGAATTCAAGAACTTAGCATTTCAAAGTCCAAAATGAAATCCACTTCAACTGATAAGACTTTTTTTCAGTTTCACGAAATTAAGTTGTTTATTATGACCTCTTTTCTCGACATTTATACCAAATTTTAAAGGATATGAGTTAGCAGGATTAGACGTATGAAATAACTCAAATATTTGGAGTTCTGTTCCCATTATTCTCCAGTAATTTTGCAAAGACATAATTGTTTTAAGACTTGAACACTGAATTCATGATTTATTCAATGTAAACATTACACTTTTATAGTCTTATTTTGAGGTTATGCTTAAAAAAGTCAGTTGACAAAGTAATTAAATTCCAAATGACATTCGTTCTAACGCCTCTGAGATTAGTGCGTCGGTAGCACTGTGGATAGGACGCTCGCTGACCATGCACATGGTCTGGGGTTCGATCCCCGGCCGAGGCACACGTGATGTCAGTTGGTTGGCCTGCTAAATTTGGGCTACCGATATCCCATGCTCAAAATTCCGTACTTGTATCAAAATACTGTGTGAAGTCAAGCTATAATAATAAAATTTTAAAAAATTAAATAAAAAACCTAAGTGATAAGATCTAGAAGGTGAAAGTGCCCAATGCTGAGTGTGTGTTTACCAGTTTACCTGCTTCTGCTGAACTAGACATATCAATCGTTAAATGCAGATGTTATCTAAAATGGGGATAACAACACGACTAAGCACTGTTGCGAAGTGTTGGAAGTGAAGCTGTAAGATGCTCATCAAATGTTCATCCTGTCTCAACAGCCTCTTCCTCTGGAGTTATCTAATAGGGCAAAAAAGTAAAAAAAAAAGGATTAGATATTCTCTGAGGAGACTATCAAGTGACGTCACGCGACAGGCTTTCAAGTAGAACCCCGACTAGGAAGCGGCGAGTTGTGTGCCTAGGAATAACATGGAGTAGAATAAGTAAAGAGAAGATGAGAGCTTGTGGGTAACAGTGGGGCAAACTAACAAAGACTGAGGAGGACTGAAGAAATGGAGATGTGTTGCTGAAGTCCTGTGTTCCTGTTGACACCCAAGGGAATAATAATAAATATTTTTATATTTACCAATTGGGCAAATATATTTATCTATCGTAAGCCTAAACATTGGATAGTGTAGAGTTCTGTGTCACAAAACACGGTTAAAGTCACATGAAATTTAGAAATACGATATTAGAATCAAGATGAAAGGTGTGAACTCATCTGTTCTCTAAATCCCATTACAAACCATTTAAGCCCTAATCACGAGCTACTTTGGTCAAAATGACGCCAGCCCAGTAATTCCTCATTTTCTTACATGGTTCAACCCACTAATCAGTTACTTTGTCGGTAGTTGATGCTATGTCACGGTTTCGTCACATTCTGCTTTCATCTAACTTATCCGTACTTCAGTTGAAACAGTGTATTCAGATGGGCAGTGTGAGTAGATATCTGCGGCAAATTTTTCAACCGCTTTAGATGGTGGGAGGTTTTAACTTTTCCGGATTACTCATCTAATTTACCTCTATACTGCTAACAGACTGGCTGTAATATGATGGAAACAGTCTCACTAACTGCATTCCATGTTTTAAAAATATTTTCTTATTTTGATACTTTTGCAATGAAACCATATTTCTGAACAAATGTTTTCTTATGCCACAGAAACTTACTGTCTGTCTGTCTGTCTGGATTCAACATAGAACTTGGCACCGAAGTGCAGCAGTTCAACTTGCCACCTTCCAAATAGCACACAGAGGTAGACAAGAAGATGAGTGAAGAAAATCAATACAGTCTGACAAGTATAAGAGTGAAACAGAATGGGTAATGGTAGAAAGGAATATGAAAGATTACAGAGACTGAATACATCTGCGCTGGCCATTGACAACGATCACTTTGAGCCATGTCACCTATTGTCTCCAGCCATTGATTCCTAGAGTCCCGAGGACCCCAACCCGGGAGTCTGCATCTCCCTACCTGACAGTTTAACTGTCAAGGATTTCATGGATTGATGCCATGTTTTTGTTTGGCCACCACTGGCTCTTTTCCAACCTGAACCTATATCAGCTAGCAATGCCCGTCGGGGGAGGCGGTGGTTAGGCATGCGCAGCACGTGACCTAGCCATCTTAGTCTATGTAACTTTATAGCATCATCGATTGATTTTCCCTCTTTGCCCAACACTCTACGCCTAACGTCAACATTACTTATCTTGTGAAACCACCTAAACTTACTACTTAAATAAGATGAATTCACATTATTTCAACAACGCATACACATAGATTCCAACGTCGTTAACTTCAAGTATCTTTAGAGAAAGCTACTGATATTCCCTCTTGTATTTATTCTCTTTCCATAATGCATAGGTTATCGTCTACTGAATATCCCTTGTGGTGTTTGTGGGGATCGTTCTACGGGGAAACATTATGGAGTATACAGCTGTGATGGTAAGTAATGGCAATAAATATCAGCTGCGTGAGTCAAACTAGAATATTATGGCATTCATGATTTTGAGTCTTAATTTCTGATACAAAATAGCAAGAGCAACACTGGTGGTTTGTGCAGAATAATATGGTACCATCATTTATTCCGTTGGCTTCTCATCAGCTCAGTTGCTTACAGCCTAAATAAATTATGAGGTTTGAGTACAGAAAAGTTTTAACATACTTGTAAATTTTACATGTTGTCAGTTGACAGAAAGTTCTACAATTAGTGAACAGTGCTCAGAAAATCGCACTTATATGCTTTTTACACAGGTAGTTCAATTTTAAACACAATAAATGTGTGCATAAAACGATAAAGGAGTTATGTAATAAAGGTGAAATATGCGTTAGATACAGAGTGACTAATAAATTAGGTAACAATGTACTGAGTTCAACTCAAATCATAGAAACAAGAGACAAGCAAAAATACAGATTATAAAAGGAGGGTGAGGTTAAAGACAAAGATTACGTGATCAGATGAGAGAAAAAAGACACTCAGTTACCAGGGCAATGAAAGACTGATAACTGCTTCTTTCTGAACACATAAATCTGGTTTCAAGAGTTTGATAGAAATTGCTTCGGCAAACTTGAGGAGAATGGAGCTCCATTGTCTATTGATAATTTTAAATGATTTCTCGATTCCACGTCATGACCCTTGTCGAGGAGATGTCTGGTAATCGCGCTACTATAAGAGTTTGTTCCCTTGAGACGTAGGCTTTTTGGCACATGTTCAGAAAATTGGAGGTGTGCCCTTCTTTCTGTTCTGCCAATGTAACTGCTCACGCAGATACATCTAAATTTGTATACACAGTTGGTGTTAACATGAGAAGGGTATCTGTCGACTTTTGACTGCACCGAAAAACATGTTGTTCTATGGACAGGAACCAACTTAGCTGCAGGATAGGCTCTGGCTAGTCACGTTCTCAGTCTTCTGTTGACCGTTTCTGCAATGTTTTCACCTTTAAAATCTAATTGAATGAAGACAGGCTTTTTTTCAACTGTGATTTGTTTAGTATTTGAGCCTTCACATCTTCCATATTTGTCAATGAATCTTTGAGGATAACCGTTGTTTTTCAGCACCTTTTCGAGAATCGTAAATTCTTCATCTAGTTTCTCTACAGAGCACATTCTCATCGCTCTATGGTACAAAGACTTGACTAATGCTCGTTTATAGCTATTTAGACAAACACTATTAAAATGTAAGTATTGTCCATTCCATGTAGGCTTTCGGTAAATTGACCTCTGGGGATCACCATCTTCTAGGCGTTGCATGGCCGTGTCAAGGAAATGGAACTTTCCATCATTTTCATGTTCCATAGTGAATACAGTATTTGCCTGTGCGTTGTTGAATAGTCTGAGTAGGTAGAAGGCATGACTTTCGTTGTTGCATACTACAAATGTGTCATCAACATATCGACAATAGGAGGTTGTCTGATCGATTGCATGCTACAACTTTGTTTTCTCAAGATTTGACATGATGTATAGAGATGACTACATCGCAAGAATGAAAACTGTGCTAAATGACCCGTTGAGGTTTAAAGTCGACGACTGTCAGAAAGACAAGAGAGATGCAACTGAAAAACGCATCACAAACGTACTAAGAGGTTTTCTAAAGAAGAATTTGACTGACAACAACACGTACAATGAATTGAAACCCCGAGGGTCCCGCTTGCCATATATATATGGCCTTCCAAAGATATGTAAGAAAGAAATCCCTCTAAGACCTATACTTTCGATGATCAACTCTCCCCAACATAAGGTTGCCCGTTGGCTTGCGAATAAGTTGGAACCCATTCGCTGACGGCTAGCCATGCATACCATAAAAGACACATTTAATTTCGCGCAAAGCATAAATCAGATGAACGTTTCAAATAAGTTCATGGCTTCATTTGAGGCAACCTCCTTGTTCACAATGATCCATAAAAAATAACAGTTTATTTAAGTACACAAAAGACACTTAGTTTTGATTTTTGTTCGTATCACTAACTGGACTTGGTCAGAGAGAAGCGTGAACACTCACATACCATTGAGAAATCAAATTCTCTCATTTTAGGGCTTTTTGTATTTTCGCTATACTTTGAATTTGCTGTAGAGATTGAACTGATTTTCTAGGATAGGACCACTAGCACCACGCCCAACCTTCCCTATTTTCCGTAACCTAGGACTGACTAGAAAATTGATGAACTAGTAGACTAGGCGACGTTACCCACAGCCATGAGATTAAGAGTCTCATGCTTTCTGTTGAATGAGCTGACCAGGTTGGTTGGTGGTCTTATTGTCACTGGTCTGATCCTACCTACTGCTAATCAAATATGCCGAAGAAAATAAAAGTGGATCTAGCAAAGGCTGAGGAGATCGTTGGATAACATGGTTGACGGTTTTGCCTTCGAATGGAACCCGAATAGGGGATGACAAGTTGGACGTCCTAGGGTAACATAGTGGAGACCATATGACGATCAGCTAAAGAAGACTGCAGAAAACAGGAAAAAGTTAGGATATGCTATTAAGGCCGTTTGTCGCACTATTAATCAGAGGGAATAATAATTTGATAAGTTTTAACTCACGACGACTAGTCGCAGCCCAAAGTTAGACTCGGTGAATAGTTATGAGTTTTTAAAGAATGCACTTAACGACTTGGCTGATGAAAAATCACTTAACCTTGAGTGTGAAGATCCTAGGTGGTGTAGTCGTCAACTGCAATGTGATGAATTAATTATTTCACTTCACTTTTCAAAGGTTTTGCCAGTTTACTTTAATTTTTGATCAAATCAATCTTGCACCCAGTCACTTTGCAACGGTGATTTAATGTTGGGAATGCTGGCCAGCCATACAAATGGTCTGGATTCTATTTCCTGCTGATGGACTCCAGCCGCTGAAAATATCCCTGGTCATAGTATGCAGGCTTGTCTAACTCCTGTATTCACTTCAAAGGCTTTGCTGACTTTTCCGTTGGGAATTACTTGACAAATATCATTGTTACATGGCTGTTGGATCAGACTTATAAAGGTTTGGGCACTTCATAGTGTTAAAGCAATCTCCAAATTAATTCATGGTCGACGCTATTGTGGACTTTTGAAAATCAGTGGAGTTGAGATAGAGAGGTGACTGACATTCCAGGCCACTGTTAATGATAATGTGAGGTGTTGTGATCTGTTAATCACATGATTTGCATTTCCTGAAGCCAGATGAATCCGGAGTTTCGCGTCCATAACATCCTTCAGCATCTCCAGATGACACGAACTAATATTTTCCTCCAGACGGACAAGGGCATGACTCCGCACCAGTTCAGGAATCAGCTTGAGTCTCCCCTCTTTGGTATTCTGACAAGATAGTCTCTTTTCCAATCAGTAGGCACCTTTACTTCCTTCCAAATGTTCTGCAATATTCCCATGGGCACATCCACTGCTATCTCCAGATCTGTTTCCACTGCATCGGATGGGACTCTGTTTGGTTCTGCTACTCTCGCAACTGGATATCGGCAGCTTGATCACATTCAAGACTTCTGCCTTTGCCGGAGGATTGGTGTTCACTGACAGTTATGTGGGTGTTGGTGTTATTCCTGTATGAGTGACAAGTGACGGTCGGTTTAGGAGCCTTTTTAACTGATTACCCCCCACCGTTTCCTATGCTTCTTCTATATAGAAATTAAGTTCCCTTTACCACCTTTCATCTCTGTTGGTCTCTTCCACAGAAGGCAACTTGATTATTTGAAATAAAGATTTGAGGTTTCTACTACCTGCAGCTTGCTGTGCTTCAGTTGCCATTGTGTCGTAGAATTGCCTTTTGTCTTTCCAAGTACTATTCTTTATTTCTTCATTCAGTGTGTTGCAGCCTGAACTCACCTCTCCTTTCATTATATATCTTGGCATTGGTTCATCTTATGTTAAGCCATCCCTCTCTCCTCTGTTAGCTTCCACGAGTGATTTACCCGGACAGATACAGCTGGGATGGAGACAAAGAGGGGAGTTTCTCCAACACACACTTGTTGTCAAACTTCACTACTATGTCAAAACCTTATTGCATAATATGAAATCCAAGTGTTTATAAAGTAGATAAACTGAGGAGGAAATTTCGCCTCAATTTCTAATGCAAAGGGCACACTGTATAATCTACTCGATATGGTAAATAACTCTGCAGCAAGCACTGTAATGAATGTCTTGCAAGTATATGCAGGTGAGTGATATGATCAAGCGGAGTCATTCACATCAAGTTGGTTTCCAAAGTATATCACGATAAAAATCTCACATCGAACCGCATGTTTTATAAATACCTAATTTCATTCCATATACAGTCAATGTTACAGGATTTCACCATGAGCTGACATTAATTAGAGAATCATTGGAAAATCTGGGACTACTGAACACCTGTTTCGTCCCAGTTTGGGACTCTTCGTCAGTACGCACTCACCTGTGGGATTCGAACCCAGGACCTCCTGGTTACAAGACCAGCTAGCCCGTAGATCATTATGCCATTCGACCCGATCCAATGGCCCATGAATTCCAACTTCCGCCAATTCACGAAATAGCGCGACCCCTAGCCAATGTCTTCAGCGAGTATTTGTCCTTACACCTGACCCGCTGCACCCTACTAGTCACGTCGAGTGTGAGGACAAATACTCGCTGAAGACATTGGCTAGGGGTCGCGCCATATCGTGAATTGGCGGAAGTTAGAATTCATGGGCCATTGGATCGGGTCCAGTGGCTTATTGGTCTACGAGCTCGCTAGCATTGTAACCGGAAGGTCCTGAGTTCGAATCCCACAGGTGAGTGTGTACTGATGAAGCGTCCTAAACTAGGACGAAACAGCTGTCCAGTACTCCCAGCTGGTTTTCCAATGGTTCTCTAACTAATGTCAGATCATGATGAAGTCCTGTAACCAATCAAATCCCTACAAACCAACACTTGAACAGTTAATGTTAATAATTTATTTTTCTTCACTATTATTATTACTGTTATTCTTTTCTTTATTTCTTCTAGGATGTTCTGGCTTCTTTAAAAGAAGTATACACAAGAATCGAACATACACATGTAAAGCAAGTGGAAATTTAAAAGGTCAATGTACAATTGATCGTAATCGTCGTAATCATTGTCGGGCATGTCGATTGAATAAATGTTTTATGGCACAAATGAATGAAGAAAGTAGGTGCCTACATATTACTGTTATTATTATTATTATTTCCTCGCGTTTCGAGTAAAACATAAGGCTTCAGCAACATATCTCCACTTTGTTCTGTTTTCTGCCGTCCTCTTCAGCTGACTAGTTTTACGACTGACCAAACTCTCTCTCTCTCATGTCTTTCTCACATGATCTCCTCTGTGTAACCCTCAGACAAATGACTCACTCTTCGTTTTCCACTGGGATTCCACTCGAACAATGGCCTGTATTGCGCGCGATGTCATTCGACGGCCTCCTCGTTGTATGCCTGATCCATCTCCACTTTCTCTTACATATTTGTTGAGCTATCGGTTCTTGGTTTGTTCATTTCCATAGTTTCTTGTTGCTTATCTTCTTTTTGGCCAGCCATCTGATGTTCAGTATGGAGCCAGCCAGCGAAGGTGGCAGCTGTTAATGAAAGTCTGCAACCTGTTGGAAATCCTCTTTCGTGACATGCAGTGCAAGTTTCTCGCCCATATAGTAGCACTGACTAACTTCTCATTGGTGTTCAAAAGTGCCTACATACACCTTTTTCAATATATATAAATATATATATGTGCAGATTAATTACAAGACGTGACAATTTAACTTGTTGTAGTGATGATTTGAGTTATAGGTAATAGCAAAACCGTAGTATTTCTATCTGAACTCAGGAAACCAACCGATGTATCCTTCTATATAGCTTGAGGAACTTCAGCAAGTCACTCACAGTAAAACAAACTACCCTCTTACAATAGAAAAACACAACTGAGCTTGATAGAATCTGTGTTACTATTGAAACAGTTATATCAAATATACAAAATTACCTAGACAACGCCGTTTGGATGAGATACACAATCTCGAAGTTTTTTAGATACAAAACAAGTACTGAGAATCAATAAGAATACCAGCAGCAAGGTAGGATCGAAATTCTGTCTGCAAGAAGCAAACAGAACAAAACATGTTCCACACTGATAGCCCGAGGTGAAACAGTCACTACACTGGCGTAGCCTTGAATTCATTCAAACAAAATCGTGATCGTAATATAACAAATTAATATCAACATACCACCGACACACAACAATAAAGTGAAGTAATGTAAATAGGAATCAACCAGAAGCAAAGAATATTAATGATAAGGATTGAGTCGAAATGAGATGGGTAAATGTTCTAAGGATGATAAACAGGTCAGGGAAAAGGGCAATAATTACAAAACAATTTAATTGAATTTCAGATTTTCCCGTCGATTGATTGAACCGAACTGCTTGACCTCAGGTTGATATGTCGGTTTTTTGTTCAGATGCTCTATGATGTCTGGGCATGTAAATAGAATTTAGTTTGTGGATGGTGACTAACAATGGAATCCAGGATGCGCATTTCGTCTTCTTTGGGACACGTTGTCATCTGGATGTACCTGGATTCCACTGTTAGTCACCATACACCAATTATATTCTAATTACATGCCCAGACATCGTCGAGACACCTGCACAAGAAGCCGACATGTCAACCTGTGACTGAGCACTTCGGTCCAATCAATCGACGGGAAAATCTAAAATTCAATTAAATTAATATGACCCGTTGCACAAAAGGTGGCCAGCTCTCGTGGCGCAAGTGGTCTAGTGGATAACGCTTTGGCGTTTGAAACTATGGGCACTAGGTTCGAGCCTCGGTGGGAAAATCATAACTCACTGAGGAATGCAGGTACACTCAGATGACGAGCCCCAAACAGGACGGAATGCGCATCCTGGATTCCACTGCTAGTCACCATACACCAATTAAATTCTAATTACAAAACTAGCTGAATTATTCAAAATAGTATCAGTACTTTAAATAGATAGTTCATGCAGAAGTTTTGCGATCAGTTTTGCTGCTATTATTATTACTGTTATTATTATTATTATTGTTCCCCTGCATTCCGAGAGGAACACAAGGCTTCAACAAAACATCTCCACTTTGTCTTTTTTTATGCAACCCTCCTCAGATGGCTCCACGTCCTCCCATAATCTCTTATCTCCTCCATGTCACTCTCAGATGCCCAACTTGTTATTTCACACTTAGGTTCCACTTCAGGGTTAGTCCAGCCCGCGATGTTACTCAACAGTATCCTCAGCATGTGTCCAATCCATAACCATTTTCTCCTACATATTTGTTGAGTATTAGATTCTCGATTAATTCGTTAGCGTGGTTTTTTGTTTTTAAATCTTTTTGGCTAACCACCTGATCTTCAGTATCGAGACAACACAGGCAATTGTTGACGAAAATGTTCAATAGCCTACAATTGGTGGATGGTGGCTAGCAGTGGAATCCAGGATGCGCGTTTCGTCCTATTTGGGACTCGTCAACTGGATGTACCTGCATTTCCCAGTGAGTGATGATGTTCCCACTGAGGCTGGGACCCAGTGCCCATAGTTGGGAACATCATCACTCACTGAGAAATGCAGGTACATCCAGTTGACGAGTCCCAAATAGGACGAAATGCGCTTTATCCTGGATTCCACTGCTAGGCACCATCCACCAATTGTATACTAATTACACGCCCAGACATCGTCGAAGCATCTGCACAAGAATCCGACATGTGAACCTGAGGCCGAGCACTTCGGTCTAATCAATCGACGGGAAAATCAAAAATTCAATTCAATGTTCAATAGCCTGTTCGAAATACTTTTGGCGATGCATGCACCAAATTTCTAACTCATATAGAAGAACTGATCGACTCAACATTGGTGTTGATAATCCGAATTTTGTTTTTTTTTGTTTTTTGCTGAGTACAGAAGATTTCCATGCTGAGAGTCTGTCATAACTTTCCGATTCCGGCTAGTTTTCTCATCTCTATCCCTGTGTTATCCTCTCATGGACATATTTAACGAATATTTTTCCAGAAATGTCGTGCCAGCCGTTTGGAAGGACATTAAAATTGTACCTATACCTAAGTCATCTACTGGAACATGTTTTCATTTTTGACCTAGTGCCATTACCTCTCCTTTTCTAAAAACTATGGAAAATTTACCGTTACTCAATCCTAACCCTTCACTTAAAGCACTTAACGATCCCAAACAATTCGCCTACAAATACGGTAGAAGTGCTTTAGGAGCAGCTGCAGTCTTGCATTATAACATTGTCTCCAGTTTAGACAAGGGGGCTAAATTTGTTTGCTGCACCCTCCCAGAAGTGTAATACATCTGCTTCCCACTCAGTACCTAGCGACGTTTTGTTAAACAAGCTTGCTGAAACTCAAACTGACTGTTTGGTTGTCAAATGGTTGCATTCATATTTCTCAGGAAGAAAACAGTACACTGTATGTCAGTAAAAGTCGTCCACTTCATTGCTTACTAAGGCTGGTGTCTCTCAAGGCGCTGTCCTTTCTCCTTTTCTCTTATCTTTCTTCTCTCATGACTTGCCTCATTATGATAACGAAATGAACTTCGTTAAGTATTCGGACGATCTAACTATTTCAGAGTCTGTTAAATCCCAGCTTGACTGTCTGTGCTAAGATGAACAGCTTTCTTTCAGGAGTTAGCAAGTGGTCTTCGTCTAATGGCCTTAAAGTAAATACTTCCAAATGTCAGACTGTTGATTTCAGTTTCCGTTTCAAATGAAAATTAAATGAAACCGTTGGTTCCTATGACCTTTGAAAAATTGATGATACTGATATAGAAATCAAGTCTGAAGTTAAGTATCTTGGATCGATTCTTTCTTCTCATCTATCCTGGTCTTCTCATGTCTTAGCGATTTCTAAACGAATATTTAGTCTAACTTTTTACATTAATAAGTTAAGGCAATCAGGCATAACCCAACCAACCCCTCCTCTTACAGTTTGTCAACTCGCGTATTTTACCTATTCTTCTTTACTGTTCAACCTTATTTTTTGCTTGATTGCTTAAAAAAGACTATGTCATACCTTGTAGAACTGTGAAGACTGTCAGTCAGTAGGGTGAGGGGTTTCCCATTGGGCCATATGGTTGACATTGTCACTGATGATGGGCACTTGATGTCATGCAACAAATTTGCTAAAGGAATTTTGTCAGACTTTGAACACCCACTCTACCCGCAGCTTCAACCTTGTATCTCCCCAGGTAAAACAAGAAGTCTTTTCAGAAGAATTTATGCACGTACGTCTAAGTTAGAAAATTCCACTATACCATATTTGGTGGAACGTACTTGTTGTGATGAAAATAGTGTCAGTCATGAACTAACTAACTAACCTTCTTTGCACTACTAAATAAACCATTTCTTTCACCCTTACAGTACCAAACTTTATTGTTATTGTATTTCTTATATTCATAATCCTGTCAATTTTTTTGTTTTTGTTTATTTTTTTCATAAGTGTAAACATCATGTAAGCTGTGTTATGTAACTGTTAATTTTGTATTTCTCCTCACCATGCTACTATATCAACAGAACCTTAGATTCAATACTTCATAGTAACATGCTAAAATTTTCAAAGTGAAACAAATTCACTGTTATAATTATTATTATTATTATGATCAACATTTAATGATCTCAATTCGTGCTTAGAATATTTTTGACTTTATATCGTGAACGTGGACAAATTCCTCTGGTTACTTTTGTTTTAATTTTATTTATATTTTAAGTAAATCAGATGCAAGGTGTTGTGACAAATGCTGAGAATTCCATTCTGTATTATAAGTACTGTCTGTTTTGGAATAAAGTAAATTATTATCATTACTATTATTATTATTATTAGAACCGGTGCTTTCTGTATAAATGAAGGAAGCAATAAATTGGAATGGAAGCTGTCACACTGTGCGTCGGTGGCACAGTGGTTAGGATTCTCGCCGACCATGCACATGGTCCGGGGTTCGAGCCCACGCCGGCGCACACCTGATATCTATGGTCGGCCTGCAAAATTTGGGCTACCGATATCCATGCTGAAAATTCCATACTTGTACCAAAAATACAGTGTGGAATCAAGCTGTAAATCAAAAAAAAAAGCAATCTCTTTCAAATGTATCCCTTTGATGGTGATTGGTGTTTGCTATTGTTGGTTGCCATGCAACTTCATCACCTCCATCTCCTCTAAGTTCACTTTAATTCCTGTTCTGTCAGCTTCTCTTTTGCTCACTTGTTGATTTTCGCCTGTAAATCTCCGAAATTTTGTGGTATCAAACATAAATCTTGTTTAAAAATCCAGATCTTCTGAAGCTCTCTTATTGAATCTTTTTTTAACCCTTCCTGTTTTTTTTATATTACAATTTCTCACATGTTCTGGACAAATGAACAAAGATTCAATGATTAACCTCTCTATATCTCTCTAGGACTTACTTTTTAATACTTTTATCGATTCCACGCTTCTTTTGTGATTGCATTTCTAGTAAATGCATTACAATTAGTTTGAGTACTTTTATCAGATTAGGTAACTAAACAGGGCTGGTTTCTCTATACCTAGTTAAGTTCCTATATTTTGATCATCTTAATGATCCCGATCTACTATTATTATTATTAATCCCCTGAGTTCTGAGCAGGGGAGCATAGGACTTCAACAACACATCTCCACTTTGTCTCATTTTATGCAGTCCTCTTTAGCTAGTTCCTCCGACAACTGCTCATAATCTCTCCTCTCCTCCAACTAGCACAACCTCCTCCATGTTACCCTCGTACCAATGACTTACTTGTCGCTTCTCATTCGGATTTCACTCGAGGACATTTGACGTCCTCTTCAACATATACGCTTGACCTTCTAGTCTGATCTATATGTTATTTTGAGCAAACAATTCCATTAACGCTTGGTAGCAACAAACTTTATCTCTCAATGAGTTGCTTTATTCATATATGCCATCATGGTCGTAGTTTTATCAGGTATTCTGCGCATGTCATCTGATGTTTCAGGATTTCATCATGAGCTGACATTAGTTAGAGAACCATTGGAAAACCAGCTGGGAGTACTGGACAGCTGTTTCGTCAGTCCAGTTTGGGACTCTTCATCGGTACGCACCCACCGGGATTCGAACCCAGGACCTTCCGGTTACAAGGCTAGCGAGCTCGTATACCATTAAGCCACTGGGACCCTATCCAATGGTCCTTGAATTCTAACTTCTGCCAATTCACGACATAGCGCGAAACCAATCAAATCCCTACAAACCAACACTTGAACATCTGATGTTTCTTTCTTTATACGGTAGTACTATTCATTTTTATTCCTTCACGTCTCCAGTAGAACATGGGGCTTCAATCTAAAGGCACGAAGTTTCTATAGCAGTGTTTATTTTTATAGGATGGGGGTTGCTAGCCTCATGACCAACCTTTCCTCTTTACCAGCTATCTAACTGGGTCGGTGGCCGGGGAATCGAACCTCGGACCATATGTATGGTCGGCGAGCGTCTTAACCACTAGCCCACCAACGCACATGGTAGTACTATAGATTCCTTCAATTACTAATTATTCCGATTGTTTTTACTATTTTCATAGCAACTCTTATTTTCCTTCAATGATTTTAGTAAAATTTGAGTGAATCCTGATGGGTAGTGATTCATTAGTAATGCCCTGGTTATTCATTTGACTTCATTATTTAAATTGTCTGACCTATTGGCCAGACTCTTGACTTGATTGCACAAAAATCTGACTTTACTAATACTTGGTGGTGGAATGTTTCACAGCCTTCGTATCTATCAGAGTGTGACGGTTTCTTATTGACGTTAGTATCACAACTGCCATCTTGGTTTCGTCTTATTCTGCATTCTAGTGAAGCTAATTTGCCCAAATTCACTTTCACCTGAAAAGTGAACAAAAGTTTACTAACTACCATGTTTATGTATATGGAGAAATTAGATGTATGTTCGAATATTAGCATAGTGTGTAACGACAGAAGATGAAGACTTGATAAAAGAACATTTTTGGCACTTTCGTATCTCTATATATTAAATATTCCCATAGTAAAATTTAGAACAACACCTAAATTCAACAGCATCCACCCTTCGCTCACCTTAACTTGTGAAGAGGAGCAGGAGAATAAACTACATTTCCTGGAAGTCTTGCTAAGTAGGAGAGAAGATGGGTCACTTGGGAGAAGTGTGTACAGAAAAAGCACATTCACAGGGCAATGCACACACTTCCTTAGTTACTTGCCCTTTAAATATAAAAGGAATGTTGTAAAATCTCTTGTGAGCAGAGCAAGGAAGATATGTACGGATGACCTCTTACAAAATGAATTTGAACATATTCACGATTCCTTGATGGAGATAGGCTATCCGAGTAGTTTCATAAAGAAACATATAAAACCATCAGAGAAAAAACCTGAGACTCTGACTGTACATAAGAAACCTCTACTTATTAAGTTACAGTTTAATGGGGACTTATCAAGTGAGATTCTATTCCAAAGACTTTCACGGAATATACGTAGAACATTTTACGCAGCACGCCTATGTTTGTCATTCTCTAGCCGACGAATGATTGGGACGTAAACGAAGGATAAGCTTGATAGCTTTGCCACATCTATGTGTTTTTATCAGTTCAACTGCACCTGCGGTGACAGTTATATTGGGCGTACTACTAGACAGCACAGCCAACGTGTTAGTGAACATCTCTCATCGTGGTTTGGCAAAGGACAGACAAAAACAATCCGTAGCTCAATTCTGTCACATTTAATTGATAGTGGTCATATAGTCGAGAAAACGAGAGCCTTCAAAGTAATTTATCGTATCCCACCGAATTTTTCTAATAGACTTCGTATTCCTCTACTGCACACAGCTGAGGCGATAGGCATTCGAACTATTAAACCTAAACTATGCATTCAAAAGAAGTTCGTACAGCCATTATCCCTCCCTTGGCCTAATAAGACATAACCAACTAAAGACTTCTACACCACCCCTTATTTATATTTTCAACCCCTTTCTTGTCATCCCTTAATCTTATCTTCATTATAAACGTGTTTCATTTCCTTCCCTTACAATCTAGTTCCAAGTTGGTTATCTTCAATTTGTGACCAAAGAAGCGGGTCGGCTGATGACGAACTTTCACAGTAGCCTGTTTGAAATACTCTTCGTATTGTGCAACATCTCTAAACCATCAAGAAGACGGATTTTAGTGTTCAAATTTTAGATTTGCCACCTTATTCTGTCGCTGAGTTTTCAAGGATTATTTTAGCCGTATGAATAGCTTTGAAGTAGGACTTTATTGAGATAGGATAATCAGTTGAGAAAGATGTTAAATAATTACACTTGTTCTAACAGAGTCGCTTACACGTCTTTTAACCAGATAAGGCAGTGTTCCTGCACCTTTTTTTTGAATAAAAACATCACCCATTTTCCCCACTGAGCAATTTTTTATTTTATTTTTTGTATACACTTCTAGGTGTACAACACGAACGTGGACCACGAAAATCAACTAACGCAGCTAAGCGATATTCTTCAATAGAATCTACTGGTAAACGAAACGATGAATACCCATTAAATCTTTCTATTAGTCAGAGGAGAAATTCAAAAATTACCAACAACACTAACAACAACAACAACAGTCGAAAACCTCGAGGATGTTATGAAAGACACGAAAACGCTGACTATTATCATTATCATTCAAAAAACCTCCTGACTAATTTACCAGTCTATATGGATGATTCTGTTCAATGTTCAATTTCAGAACAGTTTAAACCTTTGAATCCATTGATGAACGCCATGAATTTGTCTGGACACTTTTCACAACAGTTTGCCTACAAACATTTAGAAAATATAATCGATAATCTTTACACTTCACTAAGAAATGAACAAAATTCAGTGACTACGTTGCAGTGTAAGTCGAATATGTCTACGGATCCAGATGATGACTTACAAGGTAAAGCTGAAGATCTTACAGTTGTTTCAAAGAAAAGGGATGAATTTTGTAAGCGTGATCATGACCCAGAATATGATAATCGCAATCAAATTATGAATCCCCCAGTAAATCAATGGAGTGCAGATTATCTAACGATATGCAATTCACATGAAGGTAAGCTAAAACAATAGATGATGTGATAGGAATTCAATTTTATCATGTAGTACTAATGTGGTGAGAGCTGGCTGTTAGTCAAAATTGGTGGAGAGTAATTTACGTCAGTGTTGATGTCCCCAATATTGGTCGTGAGAAAAATAAAAAGAAAGGCTTTGTGTAGGCGAATACATTTGACATATAGATGATCTGTTGCCTGGCTCTTGTCTTCTGCTGTTATACTAGTTATTAGAATCTAAAAGGTGAACGATACCCATCGGCGTATTAACGGAAAAGCAAAAACAAGGAGTTCAGTGAAGAGTCTGTCTTCGACGAACTCAATTTCTTTAGCAGTACAATCGTATTTATATAGTTTTTTCACGAAATAGGATGGTAACATAAGTGATGAGTTCTTATAATCGATGCGAAAGAGGAAATGAACAGGGATGCTACAGTGACCAAATGATAATCACATAGGGGGTTCAGCGGCAGATTGATAGTTTACAATGCATGTATTCAGGGTCCAATCCCTGACCGACGCACCCCTAAAACACTCTTAGCCGATAGTAAGGCCGATAAAAAAGGAAGGTTAGGCGTGAAGCTGACAACCCCACCACCTGTAAAATTAGACCATCGCTACCGAAACTTCATAGCTCTAGCTTGATGCCCTATGTTCCACTAAGAACGGAAAGGAATAAATTAATTAAAAAAATAACAAATAATAAATGACACTATAGGTATAAAACTTAGGCAGTGTGGTAGAGTATAACTCCATTAGGGATAAGATTTTATTTTGATAAATCACACAGTGTTACACAGTAATACTAACTGATGATCATGTTTCGAGCACAAAATATTGCTACTCATAATCATATCAAGTCATTCACTCACTCAACTGTTTTTCTTCATTTATATACATGAGTGGAATTGACTAGATATTTGAAAAAAAATCAGTACGTGATAATGTATATTCAGAAATAATAATACGAGGGTTATTGATTTGAATTGAAATAGAATCTTAAGATTATTTATTGTCCTCTTCTGATTTGACTTACTGGTGGTAATAATGTCTTCCATATTTCTGGTATTTACATTGAGTCATTTCTGTTGCATGTGTTGTGTTGGGTGTAGACTCAATGAACCGGGATTAGGGTGGCATTTAAACCTACAAACTCACTCACGGACAACCTCTGTGGGCTAAGAAACCCGGTGGACCCAATTAAACAAAATAATATAATTTACAAAATACCCTGAAATGACCGTAAGGTCAACTATGTAGGTCAAACCAGTAGATCGGGGGTAATCAGATTGGCGGAACATAAGAATTTGGCTAAGGTAAGAATGGTTGACCCCGAGAAGATAAGTAATTTAGAAAAAAGCTCAGCACTGCATTGCACTGCATGCATTAACACACAACCACACAATAATGTGAGTGAGAGAGGGTTAAGATTCTAAAAAGTAATCTATGTAGGTGGAGAGCATGAGAGATTGATCACTGAATCTTCGATCATAGAATCTACACCCAACACAACACATGCGACAGAAACGACTCAATGTAAATACCAGAAATATGGAAGACATTATAACAACCAGTCAGTCAAATCAGAAGAGGATAATAAATAATCTCAAAATTCTATTTCAATTCAAACACATCACAACATTCTAACAAGTTACTTATTACGACGATAAAAAACACTCCCATCTGATTGTAATTGATCAATAACCCTCGTATTACTATTTCTGAATGTACATTATCCTGCATTGATTTTTATTCCAATACCAAATCGATTCCACACATGTATATAAATGAAGGAAAAAAGCTGTGTCAGTAGTAGCTTGATATGATTATGAGTAGCAATAGTTTGTGCTCGAAACGTGGTCATCACTTAATATTACTGTATAACAGCACTATGTGATTGATTAAAATAAAGTCTTATCTATAGTGGAATAAATGACAATCACTTATTGAATGAGTCGTAATCAAGTTGCACATAAAAACAAGGGAACATATGGTATCACGTAAGAGTTCAAAAGAAATAGAAGAGTTGTGAAGTGTTGAAAAAACTCAAGTCAGCAGGAAAATGGACAGGTAGTTACCATCATAATAGAAGTGGTTGAGTAATTCTCTTTTGCATGCAGATTACCGATTTCTCTGACTGAATAACTAGAGCTTCCGTGATACATTGAGGGTGAAAGCACATTATTATCTTTAGTAGGCTGTTCTTCATTTTGTAGACCACTTTGAATGAGGAGCTTGTTGAAACAGAATGACCATTGTCAGCAAGGTATTCAATCATATATAAATGCAACTGTACAGTTGAAGAAAGTGAATTCACTGAGCCAATAGTCTTACTTTTCTTACTGGTAGGAATAACAAATAAATTATGATAATTAAGTATATAATTATATACTATTCAGTGAAACCCGCGACGAACTTATCCCCATCTTAATCCTTTATCGGACTGATTTCAATTAGAAAATCATTAGAGTTGTAGGCTCATGTTTCGCCGTTGTTCGCAACTAATTAGCAGTGTGCACTAAATACTTCACAAGCGATTGAACTAAGAGCCTTCATTTCATCATTCTGATTTCAGTGAAGAATTATTTTATTTTATTGTGTTGCTATGAAATTTTTGTAATGGTTGAAATGATTTTCCACGGTAAAGTTACCAGTCAAAAAGCCCAAACTTCCCTCATCTTCTAGCTATGGGGCTGGGTAGTAAACTAAGCGATATTAGTGAATGTTCTCATTATTAGACGAACCTGAGCCTTGTTAAAAATTAAATGTTGAAAGTGATAACTACCCCCATCTTACCAGACAGACTGGCAGAATCATGTGATGTCTGAGTCATCAATACATTGCAACTTCTGTAGACGTACTTTATGTGCTAAGCCTTGCCATATGTATGGTTCTTAGCATTTCGAACACTACAAATACTCAGTAATTGAACCTTTCCATAATACTTCTGTCTTTCTGTAATCTTTAACTGGTGAACGAAATTTTTGATTTCTTATTATGAAAGCATTCAAATCAGATCCCTTGTAAGCTTTGGAATATTAATACTAAAAATTAGACAATCATATGTTTGAGTGCGAAGCTAAATCACAAAGTTACATTGTGAAACTTGTATCTACAGCAGAAGAACAAAGTATCAGATCTTTTGATTGGTAACACGGACAAGTTTATTGAACTCTATTCTGTCTCAAGTTTCAAAGGACATTTGTTGTTCAGAATGCTAAGAGGGCCAAACACTCTCTCAGTATGTTTGTGTCCCTCTAACTGTTTGAAAAATACTACAGAATTTAAAGTGAGTATTATTCATCTAAAGTTTAGATGACAAGAGAATAGCCTTAATATGAGTACGTGTCATTCAGGTGAACGTAAATGGAGAGAAGACACTTCAGGAGGTGAGACACTATAGAAGGGGACAGGTTCTATATCTGTCCTGTTGATGAAAGCTAAAAAGCGTTAGAGTTTAAGTTGACTATAGCACAATATCAGTTGACTAAGAATATCAAACCAATTGAAGTTTTGTCAATCCAATTTCTAAGTGATTCAGTGTGTTGTGCTGCACCACTACTTTTCAGTTATGATGCTAATAAGAACCCCGCGAGTGGAGGGAAAGTGTGATGTGATCAATATATGTATCTAGCATATGAAAACAATAGTTTTATGTTAGAAAAACAAAGATAGTCCATGATAGAATATAGTACTCATAATTGCTATGAGTTATTGAATACCACTCATATCAATGAAGAGTGAGTAATGTTCAGATACGAAGTGATTAAAGCACTGAAAAGCCATTTCTTTCCGCATACTGATTGATATCAAAAAGGTCATTTATGGTATTCTGGACATATTTTAGCTTTCTACAGAACAGGAGTAGGACAAGACTGTCTATTATTACCGATGATATTTCTAATTTTGATAGACTGGATTGTATGCCGAACTCCCAGGAGAAAGAAGATAGGAATACGTTGAACTGACGAGAAAAAGCCAAGGAGATCCGAACCTCACAAATGATTTATGTCCAAGATCACACAACCTCGATGAATTACAGGCGAAAACCAACATGCTGGATGAAGATGCTGACAGTGAAGGCAGGATAAACGTGATGAAGATAACCAAGTAAATAACTCTGAAATAAGCACCAATGGCTACTAACGGGAGGAATTTGAAAGGAGATCAGTCGCTTCACCAACCTAGCTATGTAACATCGTTCCGACGACAGACAGTTGGCAAAGCTGAGGATGTCGAAGCAAGTCAGAATCGGAAAAGCAAACCGCAAACCTTGATTATTATTATTCTGAAAACACTTTGGAAATCTCATTCACTCTGAATCGAGAACAAGATTAGGGGATTTTCAACACAAATATGAAGTCAGTCAGTTCTTCTATATGGATCAGAAATTTGGCAAGCGCATCATGTAAAGTATTTCCAACAGATTACCGCACTCTTTTATCGATAGCTACCTTAGCTAGATACCCATGATAACATAGCCGGAATGAATTCACGGCAAGAAACGAACCACTCGAAAATCTAATGATCAACAAATATTCTGCAGAAAATGGAGCTCGAAGGATGGATGGAATATGCACCATTGGAGACCGTCTGATGAAACCGTGTACCAGGCCAGACTTAAAGTAAAATCCAAGTTGAAAATAAGTCAGGCTTGTATGTGAGTGTAACATGGAGGAGATGAGAGATTATGGGCAAATGTGGCCCCAAATAATAAGGGCTGCAGAGAATAACACTAAGTGGAAGCGAGTATTTGAAGCCCTGAATTCAAATAGGAACCAATTAATTATACAAGTAATATTTGGTGAATTCTCAACTCAGATTAGATTAATATTAGTGATATTATTATTTCCTTTAATTCCTAGAGGAATATAGGGCTTCAGCTAAAGGTCTCCATTCATTTCGGTTCGCTACCAAAGATTTCACATGGCAACACGTCTCCGAACATGATGGAATGGAAGTCACCCTCGCACTGACGACCAACTCGCCGCTTCCCTTTCAGGTTCCACTAGAGCGATGGCATGTCCAGTGACGTCACTAAACGGTTTCCTCAGAGTATGGCCAATCCATCTTCATTTCTTCCTGCTTATTTGTTCCACAGTCGGTTCCTGGTTGGTTCGCTCATTACCAGAGATCCCTGTTGCTGATCTTTTCTGGCCGGCCATCTGGTCTTGAGTATTGATCGAAGACAACCGTTAATGAAGGTCTGTAGTTTGTCTGAGGTGCTTTCTATGACACGCCAAGTCTCCGATCCGTATAGTAGCACTGACTTCACATTGGAGTTGAAAATCAGGATCTTATTTTCTATGCTGATTGCTGATTGTTGACCTCCACACAGACTTGAGAGTAATGAGAGCTTGTCTTGCTTTCCTGGTCCTTACTTTGATATGCTCGTCAGTTCCCTCCAACTGTAGTTGAAACGATGCTTCCCAGGTAGGTAGGTGGGTAAAGGAGGTTGCTTCTTTCAGGTTTCTCCCATTTGTGCTGGCTGATTGTTGTCTGTTGTTGTTGTTGTTGCTGTTAGTGTTGCCCAGGAATCTTCATCACCTCTGTTTTCTATTTGTTCACTTGAAGTTCTTCCTATCTTTGATGCTTCTTCTGCCAACTTGTTGCTTTTCACTTGCACATCTTCCAGTTTGTGAGAAATCAGACACATATATCACATCAGCGAAGTCCAGAGCCTCCAAGATTTTCGTGACGGTCCATTTGATGCTTGTTTCCTCGCCTCCCATTATCTATTGCATTATCCAATCTACTGCAATCAGGAAAATCATTGGAGATAGTAGACAGCCAGTATGTCTTACTCCCGTCTTCACTTCGAAGGATTCCATAAGTTTCCCATTGTGGATTACTTGGTATGCAGCATTGTCGCACAACTGTTGGATGAGATGTGTAATTGTCAGTGGCACCCCCTAGTAGCGAAGTAGTTGCCAAAAGACCTCTCGATCGACGCTGTCTGGTGAAGGCCTTTTCAAGGTCGATGAAGTTGAGATAGAGAGGTGACTGCTATTCCAAGCTCTGCTCAATGATGATCCGTAGTGTGGCGATTTGATCAATACATGACTTGTTTCTCCTAAATCAAGCTTGTTCTGGTCAATGTTTTTGGTCCAGGTTGGCGCGTTTGATTTTCTCCAGGATGATGCGGCTTAGTATTTTGCTTGGGAAGAACAGGAGCGTAATTCCGCGCCAGTTTTTGCATTGACTTAAGTCTCCTATCTTTTGTAGTTTGAATAAGTGTCCTTTCTTCTAATCCTCGGGTACTTTTCCCTCTTTCCACACCTTCTCCAGCAATGACGTCATCAAGTCCACTGTTGTCTCTGGGTCCATTTTCAATGCTTCTGCTGGGATTCCATCTGGTCCTGCTGCTTTTCCATGTTTTAGCATCTTGATTGAATGAATCTAAAAGGGTGGTAATTCAGTGAATTTGTATGGTGACAAGAAAATCAAATATCTTAATATTTCTTTAACATTATCGATAGTAAATTTTAATAATAATTCAGATTATGCATAAATTGACGACGACGCCTATTTGTAGCATGTGGTTGTGTTTACGCGAACCGCGTTTATCATCCCCCATAATGTAGAGTGATTTCATTTTGCATAAGCTGTTAAAGTATCATTTTCAAATGAAGAGAAAAGATTAGAACATTAAGAGATGGAAATACTGATTTTGATTAAGCACTTTTGGAAAACTGAGAGCTATCTTCAGCTACATTAGATGTCAAAATCTTTCTTACCTATGACACACTTTCAATAAGATTGGCGTCCATGATTATCATTATTATTATTATCATAGTTATTGTTTAAAACAATTAGTTCCCTTTATGAATTTAGATAAAGCAATAAGAAGACGTAATTTGTCTGAAACGTGTAATGTATTTGCGCAACACATTTCGAACAATCTGATCACACACGGACTTGTCATAGGAATATATATATAAAAAATTAATAAAGAGGTAAGAGGTGAGAAAAATAGACTTAGGTCAAGTTAAAAGGACATATTCAAGGTCAAAAAATAAAATTGAAGACCACTAAACCAAATAGCAGAGGTAATAGTACATCTGCTATGGTATCAAAACAAAATTTACCAAGGAAGGTTTAATGTGATGACAAATTGTTTTTGAACGCATAAAGGTGGCTTGAACTTTCTAATTGCTAGGGCTTCTACAAACTTTAGGATACGCCCCAAACACGTTTTATAGATAGGTTTAAAAGATCTGTCAACATCAATTTTATGACCTGTCTCTATAATATGTTTCGCAATAGAAGAGCTAGGTCTCCTGTTCTCACCGTTAATAGGTTCTGATGATTCCATTTGTTTCTGGAGCCATTTTGGAATATGCTCTGAAGCCCTTACTTGCAGAGATCGATGAGTCCTCCCTATGTATGTGTGTCCACACGTACATTCAAATTGGTAAATACAGTGGGATGTGACGTCATTTTTCGCATGTTCGAAGGGCTTAGATAGATATAATGGCTTTACATTCTCTAATATTATGATATTAGCTGCATAAGGTGCCTCTTCAGTAGAATCCGACGAATATGCACTGAAGACACGCTTGATGAAGAGGAAAGAATATTGACACAAACTCTGGTTGATAACAATTATCCAGAAAAGTTCATCAGGAGATATCAAGTAGTCAGAACACCAAGACCCACTCTCCAACTCGCCCCTAAGAAAGACGTGTACATCAAGCTACCCTATATGGGACATCATAGCAGCTTGATAACTAGAAAAAGGCTGAACGCTGCTGTTAAAAAAAAAGACTTTTTATGCAGCGAATATCATAATATTAGAGAATGTAAAGCCATTATATCTATCTAAGCCCTTCGAACATGCGAAAAATGACGTCACATCCCACTGTATTTACCAATTTGAATGTACGTGTGGACACACATACATAGGGAGGACTCATCGATCTCTGCAAGTAAGGGCTTCAGAGCATATTCCAAAATGGCTCCAGAAACAAATGGAATCATCAGAACCTATTAACGGTGAGAACAGGAGACCTAGCTCTTCTATTGCGAAACATATTATAGAGACAGGTCATAAAATTGATGTTGACAGATCTTTTAAACCTATCTATAAAACGTGTTTGGGGCGTATCCTAAAGTTTGTAGAAGCCCTAGCAATTAGAAAGTTCAAGCCACCTTTATGCGTTCAAAAACAATTTGTCATCACATTAAACCTTCCTTGGTAAATTTTGTTTTGATACCATAGCAGATGTACTATTACCTCTGCTATTTGGTTTAGTGGTCTTCAATTTTATTTTTTGACCTTGAATATGTCCTTTTAACTTGACCTAAGTCTATTTTTCTCACCTCTTACCTCTTTATTAATTTTTTATATATATATTCCTATGACAAGTCCGTGTGTGATCAGATTGTTCGAAATGTGTTGCGCAAATACATTACACGTTTCAGACAAATTACGTCTTCTTATTGCTTTATCTAAATTCATAAAGGGAACTAATTGTTTTAAACAATAACTATGATAATAATAATAATGATAATCATGGACGCCAATCTTATTGAAAGTGTGTCATAGGTAAGAAAGATTTTGACATCTAATGTAGCTGAAGATAGCTCTCAGTTTTCCAAAAGTGCTTAATCAAAATCAGTATTTCCATCTCTTAATGTTCTAATCTTTTCTCTTCATTTGAAAATGATACTTTAACAGCTTATGCAAAATGAAATCACTCTACATTATGGGGGATGATAAACGCGGTTCGCGTAAACACAACCACATGCTACAAATAGGCGTCGTCGTCAATTTATGCATAATCTGAATTATTATTAAAATTTACTATCGATAATGTTAAAGAAATATTAAGATATTTGATTTTCTTGTCACCATACAAATTCACTGAATTACCACCCTTTTAGATTCATTCAATCAAGATGCTAAAACATGGAAAAGCAGCAGGACCAGATGGAATCCCAGCAGAAGCATTGAAAATGGACCCAGAGACAACAGTGGACTTGATGACGTCATTGCTGGAGAAGGTGTGGAAAGAGGGAAAAGTACCCGAGGATTAGAAGAAAGGACACTTATTCAAACTACAAAAGATAGGAGACTTAAGTCAATGCAAAAACTGGCGCGGAATTACGCTCCTGTTCTTCCCAAGCAAAATACTAAGCCGCATCATCCTGGAGAAAATCAAACGCGCCAACCTGGACCAAAAACATTGACCAGAACAAGCTTGATTTAGGAGAAACAAGTCATGTATTGATCAAATCGCCACACTACGGATCATCATTGAGCAGAGCTTGGAATAGCAGTCACCTCTCTATCTCAACTTCATCGACCTTGAAAAGGCCTTCACCAGACAGCGTCGATCGAGAGGTCTTTTGGCAACTACTTCGCTACTAGGGGGTGCCACTGACAATTACACATCTCATCCAACAGTTGTGCGACAATGCTGCATACCAAGTAATCCACAATGGGAAACTTATGGAATCCTTCGAAGTGAAGACGGGAGTAAGACATACTGGCTGTCTACTATCTCCAATGATTTTCCTGATTGCAGTAGATTGGATAATGCAATAGATAATGGGAGGCGAGGAAACAAGCATCAAATGGACCGTCACGAAAATCTTGGAGGCTCTGGACTTCGCTGATGTGATATATGTGTCTGATTTCTCACAAACTGGAAGATGTGCAAGTGAAAAGCAACAAGTTGGCAGAAGAAGCATCAAAGATAGGAAGAACTTCAAGTGAACAAATAGAAAACAGAGGTGATGAAGATTCCTGGGCAACACTAACAGCAACAACAACAACAACAGACAACAATCAGCCAGCACAAATGGGAGAAACCTGAAAGAAGCAACCTCCTTTACCCACCTACCTACCTGGGAAGCATCGTTTCAACTACAGTTGGAGGGAACTGACGAGCATATCAAAGTAAGGACCAGGAAAGCAAGACAAGCTCTCATTACTCTCAAGTCTGTGTGGAGGTCAACAATCAGCAATCAGCATAGAAAATAAGATCCTGATTTTCAACTCCAATGTGAAGTCAGTGCTACTATACGGATCGGAGACTTGGCGTGTCATAGAAAGCACCTCAGACAAACTACAGACCTTCATTAACGGTTGTCTTCGATCAATACTCAAGACCAGATGGCCGGCCAGAAAAGATCAGCAACAGGGATCTCTGGTAATGAGCGAACCAACCAGGAACCGACTGTGGAACAAATAAGCAGGAAGAAATGAAGATGGATTGGCCATACTCTGAGGAAACCGTTTAGTGACGTCACTAGACAAGCCATTGCTCGAGTGGAACCTGAAAGGAAAGCGGTGAGTTGACCGTCGGTGCGTGGTTGACTTCGTCATTTCATGTGAAGTGGAGGTGAAAGCCTGTAGGCAGACTTGTATTAGGGTGAAAATTTTGGGAGAAAACAGAACATAATGGAGTTTCGCTGCTGAAGCCATATATGTTTTTACGAATTATTGGATAATATAATAAATAAAGAAAAGTATTAGCCAAAGGCCTGTGTTAGGAGTTCAATCTAATTTTATGACAATGTAGCTCCTTTTGATGAATGACTCCATTGAGTTGATTACTATTATTATTAGTATTGATTATTATTCCATTTTGGCTTCAACAACTTATCTCCATTTCACTATTTTTTCTTCAGTTTGTTTAGGCCAACCCCAAAAATTTTCATATCCTCTTCATATTCTCTCCTGCATATCACTGCAGTACTCACATCCAACTCGTAATTTGCTTCCTATTTGGGTTCCATTCTGCCTATGGCCTGGTATAAAATGTCGCCTAATAGTCTCCTCAGCATTTAACCAATCCATCTCTTGCATTTTACCGAGCATAATTGTTGCGTAATTGGTCATGACTACTTCGTTCTCGTAATTTCTTGTTACTTATTATTTCTGTCTATGTGACCTTTAATATTTAGCTAAGGCAACTGTGAATAAAAGTCGAAGGTCTCCTGGGGTTTCATGATACTCTGAGTTTCTGATCTGTAGAGCAGAACTGATTGGCTTAACAGTTGTGTTGAAAGTCTTAATCTTGTTCCTGATGCTGAGTGAAGAAGATTTCCAAAGTGTTTTCAGAATAATAATCAAGGTTTGTTTTACCTTTCTGATTCTGAATGGCTATGACATCCTCATCTTTACTGGATGCGTATAGTCAAAAAGATCCTGCATAGCTACTTAATTGAAGGAGGTGATCCTATTAGTTTGTTTATCAGATGTATCACACAGTGAAACAGCGATATTTACTGGATGACGTTTCGAACAAAATTTATCACTGTTCATAATCATTTCATCACTTAAAATCACACAACTTCGAAACTAGTTTTATAGTTTTCTTCGTCTTCTCCTATTTGTCGTTATTGAAGTAGTAGAATTTTCCAAATATCCGGCTGGACAGGTGTTGAATCATTCCTGTTACATGTATTTGCAGTTGATTCGATACAGAAAGCTTCTGTTATCAATCCTCTCCTCCCTATACCCTGTGACATTAGATTTTAAAACTGTCATCTTATCCCATCCACACTATTGTATGGTTGTGTGTAACTGCATGTAGTGAGTGGTACAGCTGAACTATTCTCTAGATTTCTTATCTTATTCGAGTCAACTAATCTAGATTTTGCTAGGTTTTTGTGTTCCATTAGCCTGACTGTCCATGTTCTACTAGTTTGACCTATGTATTTGACCTGACAATCATTGAAGGCAGGTTATTAGATAAACTAAATTGTTTTGTTTTAAAGGCTCCACAGAATTGATTCTTTAACCGACAAAGCTTGTTTCTAATCGAGTTTGTGGGTGGTTTGAATGCAAGCCACTTTTATTCCCGCCTTGTTAAGAATTCTGCGTCAGGTGTTTTCCGAGGTTCCTTCCTTGTATGGAATTACTACTGATGATCTAGATCCCTTATAGTTGGTGTTATCTTGCACATATATGACATGCAAGTCGTCAATAATATTATCATTATTATCACTACTATCATTATTCATTTTATTTTTACATTTCCTTACATATTTCCTGACTAATTTATCCGGATAATTATTAAGTTTCAAGGCTTCTTTTATGCCTATCACTTCCTGTGTTAGATTTTCCTTAGTACTACTAAGCTTTCGTGCTCTGTCATTTAAACATTTCACCAATCCTATTTTTACTGACATAGAATTGGATGATCGGAAGTCCAAATATCTGTTTGAATGTATGGATTTCTTGTAAACACTTTTGTTTAAATTACCATCTTCTTTCCTTTTTACGTTGCAATCTAACATTGGAAGCTCCCTTTCCTCAATTCCCAGTTCATTAGTGAATTGAATTGCCTTTACCTTCAAGTTGATGTGTTCGAAAAATCTGTTTATATCCTGTGTTCTAAGTACAGCGAATGTGTCATCTACATATGTCCATCATACTTTTAAGGTGGGGATGAACGTTTCAATCGCTATATTTTCCCACGTATCCATGGATATATCTGCTACAGCCGGGGATACTTACCACCATAGTGCCCAAGTTTTACAGATACATTAAGAAGGAGGTGATCACTACCAAATTTCTACCATTGACAGTGATTGGTTGGTTATCTTCGTCGTCACCACCGTTTTCTCTATGTTCACTTGAAGTCCTGCCTTCGCTGCGTCCCTCTCCTGCCAACTTGTTGGTTCGAGTCTGTTAGTCTTCACACTTATCTGACATTAGATAAAAAATAGGCCGGGAATTCGACATCTTCTAGAGTCTTCCTGTCGGTCCAACATATTCCCGTCTTCACTCTCTCTCCCCATAGTCTACCACATAATCCAGTCCACTTGCAAAGGCTTGTGTAAACAGTACACCCTGGAAACTATTCACTATATAAACTAGAAATTTTCACATGATTTCATTTCCGCCTCATCTTTCTTCTAGCTCTATCGAAAATAATGAACAATTCACTGTGGACGGATAAATGGAACACTTCATCCTGTACCCATATGTATGAAATCCCTAATACATCACTATCATCAGAGCCCTTCAAATATACAAATAATGATCAGAATTCAATTGGCAAAAATGATGCCGATGAGACTTCAAGGAATCACCTCATAAATTGGTCAAATTTTACAAAAATGAATGAATGGAGCAGAACAGAAATTGGGATACGCATTCTAATGAATATGATAAGTTGGATAGTCGACAGTTATTCATTTCAAACAAGTATTAAAAGTAACCAGGTAAACTAACTGACCACTGCCTGTTTATCCTTTCCAAATAATATGACTGTTAATTCCTTTCATATCCGTCCGTATCTTTTGTGTTCAGATTTACACTACTTATTAGTAGTAAGTAGTATGAGTTATTTTGTTAATCCGTAACCATGATTATTGTTTTGATACTGAAGTTTAATTCAATTTATAAATGCTGTATTTGATATATATAGATATTTATATGGTATTTATTTTCTCATAGTTAAAGACTATATGCTTTGCGTATATACCCTTTTCTGTTGAACACTCTTCATTCTAATCCATTTGTTCTCTGAAGTCGTTTAGGCGGATGGTGACTAGCAGTGGAATCCAGGATGCTTTATGCTTCCTATTTGGAAGTATTCAGCCGGATGTAACTGCATTCCCTAGTGAGTTGTGGATAACGCTTAGGTGTTTGAGACGATGGGTACTACTTGGTTCAAGGCTAAGTAGGAACACCACTACTCAATGAGAAATATAGGTATATCCAGTTGACGAGTTCCAGGTAGGACGAAATGCGTGTCTTGGATTCCACTGCTAGTCACCATCCATCAAAGGACTTCAAGTCAATTATCAGACATTGTCGAAGCCAACATGTCAATAGAGGCTAGACATTTAATCCAATCAGTCAAGGGAAAATCAAAAACTGAATTACAAATAAATACCCTTCATTCCTTGTTTGGTATTCGTGCGCTGTTTAATTCGACCGTCAATCAGCCATTGACATAGCTTTGTTATTTTGCTTATTAATGCTCAGTGACTGCGTATTTGATAGTGTTCAGGCACATACGCACCTCACAATCTGAGTACCGTACCTTAGACAAATCCTGTCATTTGGTTGTGTGGTTTAAATTTGTACATTGGATTATCGATCCGGACCGCTTAGAAGAAATCAACGATTGTGAAGGTAAAGAATAGAGACACATGGTTTGTGTCTGAAGCAACCAATCAATTCGAGTCATCAAATGGAAATGTGTTATGTACTCGTCGCTAAATTATTGTTATGGACTGGTCGAGAAACTAATAGTCCTGACGCAAGAAGGCGGAAATCAGAAGACCACTAGGTTTGCGATGATACTTCTATTTCCAAACACAAGGAGAATGCAAAAGTGGTAACACACCAAAGTAAGTGTCAGTCACACAAATTGTGAGAGCGAAATATATATGAATGTTCAGACAAGGGTGTGAACAATCATTAGAAAGTCTTAACATGAATGGCTAATTATAATGAAGTATCGATCCATATATACATAGCGAAATATAGCAGACATGTCAACAACCACCATATATGGATATATGTCACCAAGCAACGGACTGTCAACAAACACTCATATATAATATAATATAAGGGGAATATACATTGTTAAAGGAGACAGGTTCATACAAGTGAAATGAACACAGACTAAGAGAGCAAACAGAAAGAGAGACCAACATACATATAATATAATATATTCACCAACCGCAGATTAAGCTTCTTCCTGTATAGTCTGGTGAAATAAACTCTCTGGTCAAAGATATTTGATTTACAGAAGTTCAATCAAACCATCGTTTTTCGTAAGTCTACTACCACTTTGAGTTGATCCGATTCTCTGACCTAAGTGTACAACTAAGCACACAGTTGATAAGCTAACTTTCAACAGTCAGAACGTTTTTTTCCGAAATGTAACCAGCAAGCACTACTATTGTTGTCTCATATACTCTGTCTCTTATTCGATGTATATGCAGATGGTCGGATTTCAAGTAACTAAAGATACTAAGCTTCATATCCATATTAAATCCTGCAAAGTGAAGGTCCAGTCTTGCATCATATCAATCTTCAGGAAGGTGCTCACTGAAACGGTGTTTCCCGCCAGGGAATTCAATTGGTTTACAATGCAATATGTGGAATGAATTTTCATACGCAGACGATTCGACCATGATTTTTGAAACTTACAGTGAAATCCATGCAATTAATCAGTCATAGAGAAAAGGAATAAGCAGGATAAATCAACACTGAAATCATTGATTCAGGCATTCAGGAGAGCAAAAATACTAATCCCACCTATTTTTAAGACCGTAATGTCATACACTCTCACCGTGTGGAACTGTCACAAGGTTTCCCTTTGTCATTGGTGGACGGTTACTCACTTTTACTGCATATGGCTAGCATGTTGTATCCAATTTCAAAAAATAATTTTTGTTAGAACAAGAGAAGACATTTTACGGGTAAGCGTTTCTCCCGTGATCTCTAAAACTGATGTTTGACCTCAACGTAGATTATTGGTGCACACTATCCAGTTAGAGCACAACACTTTACATCTCAGACTGTTAGCCGTAATCCTGCCAGAACAATAAATGCCTGCCTTCTCAACCGGTCTTCTGTTTCCTTCTCAGTGTGAGAATAGAAGTCCAGTGATTAGTCGTATATTGCTGTCCAGCGTTGAAAAAGTCGTAGGATGAACTCAACTCCACTACTATTCCATTATGGATAAGATTTTATTTTGATAAATCACACAGTGTTACATAGTAATATTTACTGATGACCATGTTTCGGGCACAAACTATTGCTACTCATAATCATATCAAGCTACTCACACAACTGTTTTCCTTCATTTATATACATGTGTGGAATCGATTTGGTATTGGGATAAAAATCAATGCAGGATAATGTACATTCAGAAATAATAATATGAGTGTTATTGATCAATTAGAGTTAGATGAGAAATAAGACGAGTGTTTATATAGTCATAACAAGTAACTTGTTAGAATGTTGTGATGTGCTTGAATCGAAATAGAATTTTGAGATTATTTATTATCCTCTTCTGATTTGACTGACTGGTGGTAATAATGTCTTCCATATTTCTGGTATTTGCATTGAGTCATTTCTGTTGCATGTGTTGTGTTGGGTGTAGATTCTATGATCGAAGATTCAGTGATCAATCTCTCTTGCTATCCACCTACATAGATTACTTTTTAGAATCTAGATTCTAAAAAGTAATCTTGTAGTGGAAGCAAGAGAGATTGATCACTGAATCTTCGATCATAGAATCTACACCCAACACAACACATGCAACAGAAATGACTCAATGAAATACCAGAAATATGGAAGACATTATTACCACCATCAGTCAAATCAGAAGGGATAATAAATAATCTCAAAATTCTATTTCATTCAAGCACATCACAACATTCTAACAAGTTACTTTTATGACTAAAAACACTCGTCTTATTTCTCATCTAACTCTAATTGATCAATAACACTCATATTATTATTTCTGAATGTAATTATCCTGCATTGATTTTTATCCAATACCAAATCGATTCCACACATGTATATAAATGAAGGAAAACGTTGTGTGAGTACTTGATATGATTATGAGTAGCAATAGTTTGTGCCGAAACTGGTCTCAGTAATATTACTTGTAACACTGTGTGATTTATCAAAAAAAATCTTATCCATAATGGACTACGCGGAAAATTCTGTACATTATAAAACATTGTTCAGAATAAAGCTGATACTATTAGATAAAGCAGTAAGAAGACGTAATTTGTCTGACTCGTGTAATATAAGTAAGGGCTTCAGAGCGTATTCCTAAATGTCTCCAGAAACAGATGGAATCTTCAGAACCGATTATTGGTGAGAACAGGAGACTTAGCTTCTCTTTTGAGAAACATATTATGCAGACAGGACATAAAATTGACATCGACAGATCTTTTAAGCCCATCTATAAAACGTATTTGGGGCGTATCCTAAAGTTTGTAGAACCCCTGGCCTGACGTGTCTAATCCATCTCCACTTCATCTCCTGCATATTTGTTGGTTGGCGATTGGTTTGTTCTTGTTTTGTTCGTTCCCATAGTTTCTTGTTGGTGATTCTTTCCGGCCCGGCCATCTGATCTTCAGTTTAGATCCAGCGAAGACAGTTGTTGGTTGATAAAGGTCTGCAACAAGCTGTTGAAAATATTCTTTGTGACCCGCCCGCCAAGTTTCTCATCCGATCCGTATAGAAGAACTGACTGACTTTGCGTTTGTATTGAAAATCCAACCGAATTTTGTTGTAGATGCTGGCTGAGTGACGAAGATTTCCAGATTGGTTTCAGGTTGATGATGTTGATGTGTTTCTCGCCTTCCCGATTCTCGCTCGATTTGACATCCTCGTCCGTTCCGACTTCCTGTAGTTGAGACAATGCTCCCTAGATAAGTGAGTGAATTAAGTATCCTCTTTCAAATCCCTCACGTTGATGGTGATTGGCACTGGATGTTGCTTCTGTTATTGTTGGTTAGCTGGTTTGTTATTTTCATAACCTCCGTCTTGTCTATATTCACCCGGAGTTCTGTTCTGTCTTTGCTGCTTCTCCGACCAGTTTGTCGGCTTTCGCTTGTAAGTCTTCGATTTTGTGTGACATTAAACATAAATTCTCCGCGAAATCCAGGTCTTCTAGGTTCTTCACGTCGGTCCAGGATATCCCTGTGTTCTCGTTTCCCACTATCTGACGCATTTAAAAGTGATACTAAGGCAGAAATCCTCAGAAAATGGCTTCCAAAATCTTGCAGCAACGCATACTTGACTGCCAGCCTACCAGTAACATTTTCATGCAAGAAAGTATCCGGTTTGTATGTGAAAGATAAGTTGTCATATTCGGCCAAATCATCATGCATATATACTCCTGTGGAGCTGAGTACACCATGTATCCGCATATAAAACGCTTTTGGGAACACTGTCCAACTTAGTTAGCGAAGGGAGAACGTAGGCGTGCTTATAGCTTGATAACAGAACATCTAGCGAAGACAAGACACTTAACCCCTATTGAAAAGTCCTTCAAAGTTCTATGCAAGACTCCATCAAACCCCTCAAAGGAAGTAAGAGCAAGACAATGGGTATATCTGAAGCACTAGTGATCCAGAAATTCAAGCCGGGGCTGTGTATGCCAAAAAGTACACCCAACATTTGTCTTTAACGTGGTTGTCATAATTAGTAATTCCAGCTGTCTTTCATCTGAAATCCTTATTAACTTTTTGTTATTACTTCGTTTCGAATCCACATTATTAATCTTATTATTCATCATAATTTAATCCTCGATTGGAAATACTTGTGGAACCTTCTCAAACATTCATAACATATATTCACCAAAGTACAGCCTAACTGATGGCTTAATCGAGAAGAAAATTTTCTTTTTGCTGCCACAGTCTTTTCTTAACTTTTCATATTATTTCTGTGTCACATTCTAACTACTTATAAGTAGAAACGTGTAGATTAAGAAAAAGAAACACCATCAACATGAGATGGATGTCAGGACTGTAGTGAATAATGCGTTTATTGATTTGATTTGATGATGACTGGGTTCGAGTTTGAGTGGGAATACTACAAATCACTGACGACAGCAAGCACATGCATCTGACGATTCATGAATGAGACTAGGCGTGAGTTGTGAATCCCACTGCTAATAGTAATAGCATTATTCGGAACAATGTTTTTAAAATATACGGAATTTTCCGCGTAGTTTAATGCATCATATTTTCTCTTCGTATAGGGCGTTCAAAATATATTCACGAATATACAGCCTATCTCATAACTTCGTCGAAAGGGGGATTTTCTTTACTTCCAACCTTTTTTCTAATTTTTTCCATTATCTAATGTGTAATTAATTCAATTTTAGATTTTCCCATCGTCTGAGTGGACCGAATTACTCGGTCTCAGGCTGACATATCGGCTTCTTTTGCAGAGGCTTCGTCAATGTCTGGGCATTTAATTAGAATTTATTCGGTGGATGGTGACTGGCACTGGAATTCAGGATGCGCATTTCGTCCGTTCTGAAACTCGTCGTCATCTAGATGTACCTGCATTCCTCAAACACAATGGATAACGAACGCTTTGGCCTTTGAAACTACGGGCAATGGGTTCGAGCCTTGGCGGGAAAATCATCTTTCACTGCGGAATATAGGTACATCCAGATTACGAGTCTTAAATAGGGTTGATGTGCATATTTTACATTTTAAAGAATTCTTATATTTTTTTGTTTGTTGTTGTTATTTGAAGGCTGCTGATTTAATGGACACTAATTGGATCTACATATTTTATATTCATGTGATCGAGTATTCTCATCAACAAAAATTCTGCAATAAGAATATTAATAATAATAATAACAGATATGGGATTGAAAATCTATTGCTGTCAAGAAATACTACATCAATATCAAATACTTCCACTATTAATAATTTCCCAGCTTCACCAGCAATGAGATATCTGATAACTAATCATGATTCCCTTGATATTGTCAGCTCATTTATACGATATTTAAACGACTTTAATTTAACCGCAGAAGAATGTGAATATGTAAAAGTTAAAATATTTAATGTGAACAAACTAGGTAAGAAAAAAGTTGTTGTTGTTGTTATTATTATGGAATTTCTTTTCTCATGATAAGTTTTATTCATGCTGGTTTATCGAAAACAGCAGCCCTCCCAGCTCTCCATTCCTGCGGTTGTGATTGTGTGACAGAACGGGGGATTGCTTAAGAATGCTTGGTTCTCCTGTGTAAACTAAATGCATAGTTATCCAAACAATAAGTATATCATTAGATGGAGTGGAGAAATGGCTCGTTTTACATTAGACAAGTTGATTTCAAATATCACACGGTGATGCATTATATTAACAAGTGGATGACATTCCGAGCATAAATTATTGTTCATAATCATGTCACTTTAGTCACATGGCTTCATGATTTGCTTTATATATATATATATATATATCCTTCCTTTGCTGTCTGTTCCTACTTTCCATATCTCCGACATAAGAGTTGCGTGTGCGGTGTTGATTCGATAAACAAAGCTTCAGTGATTAACCTCTCTCTCTCCATCTAACTATATTACTTTTAATACTCTCACCCTGTCCCACATAACCTACTGTGAGATAACATGCAAGGGAATGCAATACAATCGCTGAGCTTTTTTCTAGGTTATATAACTTAGTAGGGTCAATCGTTCTAGTCGCAGGTAAATTTGTATGCTCTGGTAAATGCTTAGACTTTAATTCCTCCCATCCAGAATCGGGGAAGATTAGTTTAGTTAAATATCTGTGTATTCTGACTAGAAGCCTAAATAATAAGCCAGAGGATTTAAGTAGTGAAATCAAAGAAATAAAGAAAATATTATCAATGCATGACTACCTACCGTAATTTATTCAGAAATGTATAAGAAACCATAGGAAAAATAAGACTGGTAATAAAAATTGACGAAAATAACATAGAATTGAAAGCCTCTATAGTTCTGCCTTATAAAGACGGAACATCGGAGGTTTTCTGTAGAATTCTAAAAACGAGGCAGAAGTTAGGGTGGCATTGGAACCAACCAACTCACTCAGAAATCAAAATTTGTCGGCTAAAATAGCCAACAGATACAATTAAGAAAAATAATATAGTGAATGAAAATTCATGTAATGACTGACTGTGAGATCAGTTACATAGGTCAAACTAATCGATTGGCGTCAACTAGATTATTTTGGAGCCTTCCCCTTCAGGAGTGAGGATAAACACTAGCCGATGACATTTGATGGTGATCGCTGTAATTTAATGAATTGACAGAAGTTAAAACAAGTGGACTGGCCATTCAGCCGGGTCTCAGTGGCTTACCCTGTTTACTGAAAATCTTCGGTTCAGTTCACGGCAGATGCGCACTTTTGAAGAGTCGCAAAACTAGGACAAAACAGGTGTCCAGTACTCCCTGGCTTTCGATGTTTCTCTAACTGACATCTCAACTTGTGGTCAAACTTAAAACAAGTAAAAATTAATGAAAAGTAGCGTTCCAATATTTTTCACCAGAAACTCCATTTACCAACTCGCACGTATTTACGGAAGGAAAATATACTGAAGCTACAAGTACAGTTAATTATTTACGTAAATATTTAGGTATACGGGAAAGTAGATGAGTAATAATACCACTCAGTAGATAATGCGAACGTTACTAATAAATATCAAGTTGATCAAAATCATCAACAGACAACGAAACGAGAAATCTCTGGACTTTACAGAAATGAGCGTTGAAGTTTCAGTAAGGATGCAGCTAGCAGCTTCACACATCCCAAAATTTCACTGTTAACCAACGTCAACGAAATAATATGCATATTTGTCTATGCTCATTTTAAGTCATTGTCTGCCTTAAAGTAATGTTTGACAAACATTTCGTTGTCATAATAGACATCATCATCATCAAAATCCGTGTTTCATGGTGAAGTGAAAACAGACTAACTCTATCTAGATATATATATGAAATACAGATTTTGGAAGACTATTTAAACCAGTAAATATTTATTTCCCATAAATTCTCATCAGGCTGTATAATTACATAACATTTTAACTGATTAAAAATGCCCATTAAAATCATTTTTTTTTCAAAAGAATGGTTACTGAACAAAGAACATTCTTTGTCCATAACCTGTTCTTCATCAGGTTCTACAGTTATAGTATACATCATAGTAGTGAATGAGTTTGCATTATTAACAACATTAATGCTGATTAAATAACATCAAATCAATAATAATTTCGATGGATTACAGTTCAATAGCATCAACATAACAATAAACTGAATATCAGAAAAATTACGAAAGATAATATGACAAATTCATGAATTTATAGTCTCTACTGAAGACCGGCCAAGGCAGTAGTATTGTAACAACAGAAGACAAGGGCCAGGCAACAGATCGTTTTATTATGAAAATCAACACGTATTTATAGATATTTCACATACATTATTATAGCTTATGCGAGTAGAAAAGCGCAGTCATCTGATTGGTTGTTTATCAGAAGTTAAGCAGGCAAACGCAGGCTTCTGATTGGTTGCTTCGGGATTCCTCGAAAAATAGAGTTCTCTATCTGCGAATCATATTTTGCCACGTTAAGTCTGCTGTGATTGGCTGTTGAATCAGCCTTGCTCATATTTTCTCACGGCCTGCTCTCACCACAGTAGTAGCTGGCTGGATTAGCTTCTTTCGCACACAAAGCACTGGTTGTATCACGCGAATCGCAACAGCCTCTGCTGTATAGAGCATGCTGTACTTCAATGTTTTTGGGCAGTTTATTTGGTACTCAGTGGGTGACAGAGAAGGATTCTTCAATGTTAACTGGATTTGTGACCAGTTTGAACCAGATGGTCTAATATGTAGAACTGTTGATGGTTTCCACTACACCTTTACTCAGCCATACTGGCAGATGTTCTCAAACACGAAAAATCAAATTCCTAGAGCAACGACCAATATATAACTGGCTCCACCACAAGCGCAGTTGAATTGGTAGATATGATTAGAAGTGGCTAGTCTAGATATTTCACCTTTTAGTTGGAGAATCATCAACCGTCATGTAGGATATACGACTTGTAGGTCGCGAACATTAACAAATTTCCAGTCAGAGACATTTGAAACAATCTGGACTATTGGAATCAAATATAAACAAGGAAAATTTAAGCAAAACAGTAATAATCAACTGTAAAACTAAGATTAAAATACTAATTTACCGTTCAAAGGAGACATATCCACTGAATTACTTGCATCCAAAATCCAAAGCATAACAGCCTAAACATCATGTGACACAAGGCTATGTTTAAAATTCATCACTCGCTGTATAGGTGAAGGATAAGGCACCGAGTCTATCCAAGTCAGTGTACATTTACAAATTTAACTGTTATGTGAAGACAATTGCACAGGTAGAAAGACTTGGAAGGCCGATAGTCACTTTCTTAAGCATTATGCAACGTGACTAGAGAAAGGAGTTGTAAAGCTAATCCGAAGTCCTGTATTGACACACCTTGTAGATACGAAGCTATAGATTGATATTGATTTCTCTTAATTATTACAAGGCCCAGGTAGCCGCAGAAATGAGCAGATAGAGAACAGAAGTGTTGGGAATCTGCAAGAGTAGATGGAATGGATGTGAAAGGTGCCAGCTATCAACTGGAGAGACAATAATCTATTGCGGTCACCCAGAGGACAACCATGGGGACACCAAGGGAATGGCCATCATGATGTCATCAACAGCAACCAAAGCCCTCATGCAGTGGGAACCAATCTCATCCGGGATAATGACAGCCAGGTTCAACTCAAAAGGAAGGAAGCTTCCAATCATCCAATGCTGTGCGCTTAAAAACGTCTCAGAACAAGAGAAGAAGGAGGATTTCTACAGACAACTACAAACAGTAATGGACAACGTCCCAAATGGCGATATCAAAATCCTGATGGGTGATATGGATTCTAAGCTGGGAGGAGACAACACAGAAAGAGAACTCACTATGGGTCGGGAGGCCCTCGGTGATATGAACGACAATGGTGAACTCTTCTCAGACTTCTGCGCCTTCAATGATTTGGTGATTGGTTGCAGCGTTTTCAAACACAAGGATATACAAAAGGCAACATGGATTTCACTAGATGGACACACCAAAAACCAGATAGACTTCATTTCAATCTCAAGGAGGTGGAGACGGAGCCTACTGGACTCATGATAAAGGAGAAAAGCAGATGTGGGTTCAAACCACTATCTAGTACAAGGGACTTTCAAGGTGAAGCTAAAAGCCTCGAGAATAGTTGAGGATAAGCCACAATGCAAGTTCAACACTCAATTACTGAAGGACACAACCACAAAAGACACTTTCACTGCAACTGTCAGAGCAAAGCAGGAAACACTACGCGACATCACTGAAGAATTATGCGTGGAAGAACATTGGAAGTCTCTGAAGGCGATTCTCAACGAAACGTGTTCAACGGTTCTAGGAAGAAAGAAGAGACAAGACAAGGAATGGCTCTCAACGGACACTTGGAAATTAATAGAAGAGAGGAGAATGGTGAAAGAGAAAATGATTCAATGCAAGGACGGACAGGAGAAAGAGACGATGAGCTCAACTTACAAAGCATTGGACAAAGAAGTGAAGAAAAGTGCTAGGAAGGACAAAAGACGATTCTACGACAATCTAGCTACTGAAGCTGAAAAGGCAGCAGGCAAAAGGGACCTGAGGACACTATATCAGATAACCAAATCTCTATCCGGGAAGAGACCAACACAAGCGAAACCTATAAAAGACAGCCAAGGGAAGCCCATTACCAAGGAAAAAAAACAGATTAAACAATGGGCGGATCACTTCAAAGGACTCTTGAACCGACCATCACCTGCAACCCGTCCAGAAATACCAACAACAACACGTACACAACTGCAAGTTGACACCAATCCTCCAAAGAAAGCTGAAGTCTTGAATGCAATCAAGCTTCTGAAAGCTGGAAAAACAGCTGGACCAGATGGAATACCCCCTGAAGCACTGAAAGCGGACCCAGAGACTAAAGCAGACATGCTGACTCCATTATTGCAAAAGGTCTGGAAGGAGGGAAAGGTGCCTACTGACTGGAGGAAAGGTTACCTCGTGAAACTACCAAAGAAGGGCGACTTAGGACCCACTCTGCAAGAACTGGCGAGGAATCATGCTCCTATCGACGCCAAGTAAAATCCTGAGTCGCATCATCCTGGAGAGATTAAAGGACGCACTGGATACAGAACTCCGACCAGAACAAGCTGGATTCAGGAAAGGCAAATCATGTACTGACCAAATTGCAACTCTACGCATCATCATCACAGAACAAAGCATGGAATGGCAATCAAACCTCTACCTCAACTTTATAGACTTTGAGAAGGCCTTCGACAGCGTTGATAGCAAAGTAATTTGGAAACTACTCGAGTACTACGGCGTACCCCAAATATTCATCAACCTTATTCAACAGCTGTACGACAATGGCACATGTCAAGTGATCCACAACGCAAAACTCAGCGAGACATTTGGAGTAAACACAGGAGTCAGACAAGGGTGTTTCTTATCACCAATGATATTCCTAATTGTGGTAGACAGACTGGATTATGCGTCAGACAGTAAGTGGGAAACGAGAACACAAGGATATCCTGAACCGACTCGAAGAACCTAGAAGACCTAGATTTCGCGCGTGGATGATTTATGTTTAATGTCACACAAAATCGAAGACTTACAAGCGAAAATCGACAAACTGGTCGGGGAAGCAGCCAGCGAAGACAGGACTCCAAATGAACATAGGCAAGACGGAGGTTATGAAAATAACCAACCAGCTAACCAACAATAACAGAAGCAACATCCAGTGCCAATCACCATCAACGGGAGGGATTTGAAAGTGGTTACTTCATTCACTCACTTATCTAGGGAGCATTGTCTCAACTACAGGAAGTCGGAACGGACGAGGATGTGAAATTGAGCGAGAATCGGGAAGGAGAGAAACACATCAACATCATCAACCTGAAACCAATCTGGAAATCTTCGTCACTCAGCAAGCATCTACAACAAAATTCGGTCGAATTTTCAATACAAACATTAAGTCAGTCAGCTCTTCTATACGGAACAGAAACTTGGAGGGTTACAAAGAATATTCCCAACAACCTGTTGCAGACCTTTATCAACAAATGTCTTCGCTGGATCTAAACTGAATATCAGATGGCCGGGTCGGAAAGAATCACCACCAACAAGAAATTATGGAAGGGAACAAACAAAACAAGAACCAATCGTCAACCAACAAATATGCAGGAGAAAGTGGAGATCGTGGATTGGACACTGGCTCGCTGAAGGGGCCGCTGGGTGACATCGCGCGTCAAGCCCTCGTGTGGAACCCGAAATGGAAGCGGCGTGTGGGACGTCCAAGGGTGATATGAAGCAGATGGTGTGAAGAGGAGTTGAAGGAGTATGGACTAACATGGATGCAGGTGAAAAGTACAGCAGAAGCAAGTGGAGACGTGCAGTTGAAGCCTTATGTTCCACTAGGAACCCAAGGGAACAATAATAATAAATATCTTCAATAGTAATGCTAAATCAATGGAGTGCTTCTGTATGGTTCAGACACTTGACATAAATGACATAAAAAGCATTTTCAACAGTCTACTTCAGGTTTTCATCAACAGCTAGCTCCCTTCACCTCATGCTGAAGATCAGAAGACCATGCAGAAAGTATAAGCAAGATGGAAATCTAGCAACTAGACCAACCAGGAACTTATTGCCCCAGCGAACAACCATGAGGATAGAAATGAAGATGAACTGGACATATTCTAAGGAGATCGTGGAGGGATATCACGCATCAGACCTTCAAGTAGAACCCGAATAGGAAGCGATTGGTTTGGTGTAAGTCCGAGGGTGAGATGAAGGAATTCATATAAGAAGAGAATGGAACAGTATGAGTAGTCATGGAGAATGAAACGAGGATGTCTTGTGGAGCCTCTACGTTCCAACTGGACTCCAAGGAAATAATGACGGTAATCATGATAGTTTAATATTCCTAACGCTATTATTAGTTTATTCTATTTGTTTTTGTTTATTAGCTTAATACTTCTTTTATTTTACAGGGTGCAGTAGAAAAAGAACATCCGATTGCGTAATACCAAATTCCGGATTAAGGTATGAAGTGATGAACAGTCTCTGTGAACAACTAACAAGTTTCGATGGAAATTGGTTGAAACATCTTTGTATGCAAACATTTTTCACAGCAATAATCAATAGTAATAATAATAATAATGACAGCTTACTACTCTTAGATTACATTGTACAAAATTTATTCAGTGTAATTGCTTTCACGTATCAGAGTGCATAGAAATTTTGAAGAAATAAAATATACTTAATTACATAAGTAATGACTTCTAGCTTACAATTAAATTGATAATCCCCATTGATAGTTCCCATTGTAGCATTAAGAACACAATATTCAGCGAAGAGACTCTTTTCAACGAATTAATTATCGAGCTGTACAATCTTATATATATATCTATGGGAAAAATGAAGTGTGTGCGAAGCTCTTTCCTGGAACACCTGATCGACTTCCGTCACTCTGTCAACCCTAACCATGATTTCAAGATCATATACAGAATCCATGCTAACTTGCTGGCCGTGTTTTCTTCGTTACAGACTTCTAAAGACAGCTGAGGCCTTGGCAATTCATGACTTTAAGCCAGACACACCTTTGTGTACAAAAGAAGTATGTACAATCCCCACTTCTGTCTTGGCTGTAAAGGGGATGGTCATTTATTTATTTTGTTTATTTAGTTATTCTATGTACCTTTCCCTCATCACTACGATCATTATTATTATTACTATTCTCACTGAATTATTTCCGCTTGACCCACTTGTCATTCTAAATCCAAAATTATTCATTTTTATATTTTTTTTTAAAAATTGAATCCTATCTTATCAAATCTCACACCATGTTATGTAACATTTTATATTCGTCTACTAATCTTATAATTATGTACCCCTTTACGAAATCTATACACCTTATGTATTATTATATATATGACATTAATTATTTTGCCACTTGACATGAAACTATTATTATAACCACAAATATTTTAGTTTATAATTGCATGTTTATTGCATGCATATTTCATGTATTCACACCTTTGACCTAATTCCCTCACCGGATATAATTTTTAAAAAAAACCATATATATACGATTGTACAGCTTCGTTGAAAAGAGTTTTTACGCTGAATATTGTGTTCTTAATCTCCATTGCGACATAAAAACAAACATTGGCTTGTGGTGGCGCCAAATCGTCAATTCGCAGAATTTGGAATTCATGGGCTGGTCATTGAGTCAAATCCCAATGGCTTAATGGTCTACGAGCTCGTCTTGTAACCAGAAGGTCCTGCAGTCGGAACCCCGGTAAGTGTGTATTGACGAAGAGTCCAAAACTAGGACGAAACAGCTATCTAGTACTCCTTGTTGGTTTTTCAATGATTCTGCAACCAAATGCCAGATCATGATAGAATCCAGTAACCAATCAAATCCCTGGAAGCCAACGCTTGAATAAAAGGAAATATTTCAGCGAAGAACACTCTCTTTTCGACGAATTCGTTTTCATAGTGGTACAATCGTATGTATATTTATAAATTACAGTCGACAATCATAACAAGTTTTCTTGTGTATGTTAAAGTTTGACAGTGAGTGTAAATACTAAAGTGCTATAATAATAATAATATTGGTGCATACGATTATAAGTCACAATTGATTAAATATATTAATGAATAACTAAATAAATTGAAACCAACCTAAAGTTCAATAAACTTGCGTGAAATAGATCCTCGGAAAATAAATTACACTTAGAAATCTTCATTAGTTGGTTCTTGATATGTATCCACATGATGTGTGTTTTGTTATTGACAGTCTGTTATATTTTGCTATGTGTATATGGATCGATATTCCATTATAACTGACAATATGCTTTTGTCTGTCCACTAACTAAATAAACATGTATGACTTTGTTATCACATGACATTACAACCAATCATGATAAGACCGTCTGTCTATTGGTTCATGTGTATTAACCATTTTCATATATACTTTTGTATTAGACACTTGTTCATACTTGTTCCCACGTTTCGTACACTACGTACCATTTCACTCACACTCTTGTGTGACATTTATATTCCTTGTCTGGAAAAAACAAGTATCATCGTAAACCTGGTAGTCTTCTGATTTCCCTCTTTCCGCATCAGGACTATTAACTACTCAACAATTACATAACAGTTCTTAAGGATTTGTTTTGAAGAGTTGATCACCGATTGATATCAGTTAGAGAACCATTGAAAACAACCAAGGAGAACTGGAAAGCTGTTTCATCGTAGTTTGAGAATCCTCGGCAGTACGCACACACCACCATCGTCCGAACCCAGAACCTTCCGGTTACAAGGCTAGCAATGTTGTATACCATTCAGCCACTGGGAACAGATTCAATGGCCAGCCCATGAATTCTAACTTCCAACAATTCGTGATTTAGCGCGACTAGCACCAACCAATGTCATCAGTGGGACATCCATTCTCATACTTGACAGGATAAACCTCACTGTGCATGACTTCTCACTAGAACTCTAGGAATCTCCGTCCTTTAGCACTCACACTCAGAAATGTGAATGAATATGTGAGAATAATATGACTGAGATATAAGATGAGTAAAATGTTGTCAAAATATGAAAACATGTTTTCAAGAGTTGGATTGTAGAGATTTAAAAGTCACTCTGAACAAAGAATATTCTTTTCAATAATTTCTCCTCTTCAGGTTCTTACAGTTACAAGCCAGCTATGCGCTTGGACATATTTTTTACGTAGAATAACAGATTAGTTATGCGACGTTAGAATAAATAATATGAGAGAAAATATTTTATACAATATTCCTGACCGCTGTAAAAATATCATCATGTTTTGACGTGTTTTCTACAAAACAGACAACATGCACACACACATACAGACAAATCTGAACATGTGACAATTTGACATTAGTCATTACAAATATGTCATGACTGTATATATAGATTTTTCCATTGGCGTAAATGTCTACCGATAAGCGACCTACAGAGGAACTCACTTCCCTTTATAGTAATAATAATTCGCTTTAATCCCCAACAGTACTTGTGATACAGAATGGAATTCTCAGCATTTCACTACATAAAGTATTGCATCCAATTAGTACATTAACAATAAATAAAATTCTACATAGATTAAGGGTAATCTCAGTTAGTTTTGACAACAACATATTGGCATGTCGGTAGCAAAGCCAAAATTGAACAGTGTTTGAAGGTGTTAGAAAAGTAGATACTACTAGCATATTTACTGGTGTAAGCGGTAACAAAAAGATATACAGAGTGTGAGAGAACGAAGAAGAATGTTTTAAGTAGAGTTTGTAAGGAAGAGAGAAACAAAGCAGCACATAACAACAACAAAAAAGAGAAAAGGAAAACAAGGAAAGAAAACATTGTACCTATAAATGATATGAGTTGGAAAGACGAGATCCAGTTGTTCTACTGATTATTTAATAAGTTATAGGTATCGCGCCTTATACTTTCTTTATTGCACAGAACACGAGCTAAGTAGGGTACGGTTGAGTTTTTGGATGTGCTGGTGCAAGCATAAAGTTTTCTATATAGGATTCTGGTTCTGCCTAGCGAGATTCAAGGGGAGAGTTGTGAATGAAGAGGGTGGTGTGAGTTAGAATGATAGAATGGATTTAGCCCATTTTTCACATGAGTCCATGTGCCTGTCGTTCAGATTATTAACAAGCTGATTAAGTGGCACGTTGCTTATCCTGCTGACAACCTTTAACATCCTGCTTAATAAGGTATGGTCTTTCTTCAGTAGCCCTGGAAAAACTAAAGGGAAAGAATAGAGAATAATAGGCAGAATGCGAGAGTTAACGAATCGTAGGAGTAAAGGTTGAGTTTGGCTATTCCAGAATGTCTTAACTTCTTGATGTAGAAGGTAAGACGGAATATTTTCTTAGAAATCATCAAGATATGAGAAGACCAGGAAAGATCAGCAAATAGAGTGACGCCTGGGTATTTAATTTCCGACTTGGCTTCTATTTCAGTGCCATCTATGTTGCACACCTCGTGATTGGTAACCAGTTTGCTTAGGTCAGATTTGTGCTTAAAGGTGAAATTAACTGTTTGGCATTTGGAGGGGTTTAAGGTGAGACCGTTTTCCTTGGGCCATTGGCTGATTTCTGATAAAAAGCCATTTAGTCACTTTGACATTTGACAGGCAAAGATACAGTCAGGTCGTCAGCATATTTGACAAAATTATTGCCATTTGAAGATGGTAAGTCATGTAGAAAGAAAGAAAAGAGAATTGGGGAGAGTACAGCGCCTTGGGAGACACCAGCTTCCGTGAGCACAGCAGAGGAGGATTTACCTTTGTATACAGTGTACTGCATTCTGTTTGAGAAGTAGGAATGCAACCACTTTATGACCCAGGATTCAGTTTGTGGCATCGAGAGCTTATTTAGCAAGAGACATCTGGATACAGAGTCGAAAGCAGAAGTGAATTCGAGAAACGTGCAGTGGACATATTTGGCACCTTTATCTAATGATGAGACAATACTGTTGTGTAAGACGGCTGCAGCGTCTAAAGTACTCCTACCCTGTCTGTAGGCAAATTGTTTGGGGTCTTTGAAGCTTTTAAGGGAGGTTTCAAGTTCAAGAAGTACTGGTTTTGTCTATAAGCTTTAGAAATGGGGAAGTAATGGCAATGGGTCTAAACTTTACGTTCTTGTTATTGGCAGATTTAGGGGCAGGGACTATTTTAATGTCTTTCCATGCAACAGGTACAACATTTTTGGAAAAAAAAGCATTTAGGATGTTAGTTAGAGGAGAACATAGAGCATCTGCACATTGTTTTAGGACATAGGTAGGTACACCATCAGGGCTGAATGGTGCACGATCTTTCCTTGCAAACAGATATCCTGGGTTTGAACCCTTGTGGTGGATACGTGCTGGCGAAGAGTCCCAGACTAGGATGAAACAGCTGTCCAGTACTTCCTGATTTTCAATCCTTCGCTAAAAGATCACATGTCCCATTTTTATAAATTATTTAAAATAATCCTAACGTGTTTACGAAAAAATTGTGTATCACAAGTACTGTTTTGGAATAAAGCAAATTAATTATTTTTATTTTATTTTATTTTTTTATTTTTGATTACAGCTTGATTCCACACTGTATTTTTGGGACAAGTGTGGAATTTTCAGCGTGGACATCGGTAGCCCAAATCTAGCAGGCCGACCATAGATATCAGGTGTGCGTCGGCAGGGGATCGAATCTCGAACCATGTGCGTGGTCGGCGAGAGTCATAACCACTGTGCCACCGACGCAGTGAAGTGAGCCCCTCTGAAGGTCGCTTATCGGTAGACATTTAAGCCAATGGAAAAATCTATATATACAGTCATGACATATTTGTAATGACTAATGTCAAATTGTCACATGTTCAGATTTGTCTGTATGTGTGTGTTCATGTTGTCTGTTTTGTAGAAAACACGTCAAAACATGATGATATTTTTACAGCGGTCACAACATAGGACTGAATATTTTTTTAAAATATTTTCTCTCGTATGATTTGCTTCATTAGAGTCTGTCATATGTAGGCGATTATTCTATCGCTTCTGTTTATTGCATTCAGTGTGGTTAAAATATGCAAGACTTCAGAGGTCGGCCTTTCTTTATGCAGTGAATGAAAGCCTCTTCCTATAATTTCTATATTGTTGAAATCGATCTTATATCCGCTGTCTATCGCATGCATTGCTATAGTCGATCTTTTCTTTAATCTTTTTAATTCTACTTCATTTCTAGGTGGACGTTTCGTGCATAGTCTATGCTCATTCATTCCGACCTTCACCTGTCTACTGCTCGCCCCCATATTTTGAACACTTTATCCTATAGACACAATTACTTTCTGACATTTTAGGAACCATATCTATGACAATTACCAAATCTTTCTCTAGAGAATTAGAGGCCTTGAAATAGACTTTAATATTTTATGAAGCAAATAGTCTTTGAAGTTGTTCAGGTGTCTCCTTTCCATATGGAATGGCTATCGTAGGTCTCTCTCCATATCATCATTATCGGTTATAATGTTTCTAGCTCCGTTAACGAGATTTAAAGCTACTGAAACCTTTAATTCTTGTTGGATAATCTGATTGGAAATTCAAATTCTTGTTGAAATGTGTCGGTTCCCTGGATACTGTGAACTTAATTTTCTCGTCAGTTTGTCTTCTTACAAGACAATCAAGAAAGTTTAGAGTTCACTCAGCCGATTCTACTTCATTAGTAAACTCAATATATTTTGAGATTAAGTTAATCTGTGTTAGCAAGTTTTCTTTCTCAGCTTTCTTAATAATGATAAATATGCCATCTACAAATCTGTACCATACTCTAGGATGATAATTAAAACTTATCAGTGCTCTTCTTTCCAGAGCTTTCATATACAGATTTGCTACAACCAGAGATACTGGTGAAACCATTGCAACTCCATTTATCTGACAGTATAGTTTATCTTTAAAGTAGACTCTAAACAAAGTTTTAGGCATTTTATAACATTTTATGTTGTTAATGATGATTTAACTGATATTTTCCGATTGTTTTCAAGTTCATGTTTCATAATATCAAGTGAACCACAGAGAGGAATACTAGTAAATAAACAGAAATCATATCAAAACTTGCCATAATGATTCAGCGTGACTCAACACTCAGAATATTCCAGGAAACTTCATACAGTTCTTCCCACCAATAAATTTAAATCAGGGCACGACAAATGTACCAGCATCATCTGAGCTCAATTTTTTCTTGAGCACACTGTTTAATCGTTTAAGGAAGCTTTGTTCACAAAAAAAGTTGAGGTACAACTATCCACTGTTTCAAATCACGGAAAATACCCATTGAGTCATGAAGAAAATAAAAGACGGATTCAGCGAAGAAAATTTTCTTTATCGACGAAATCATCTTCAGAGGCTGTACAGTCGTATTTATACTTACCAAGAAATATATATCAGTCTATTATTGAGTAATAGGGGGTGACATAATTGATATAATTACTCGAAAGTGGCTTTAGAAGTGAAAATTAAAAGTTGTAAATTACATGGTACTTGACGGAACAAAGATAGAAGTTAGAAAAGGTTAAAATTGCTCTTGAGTGAGAATAAAGTTATCAGAGTGTCAATTTAACAAGTGTGAAGAAGGTGTGAAAATATATGAAATTGATAATAGTGAATTAATTATTAAAGCAAAAGCAAACTAAAAGTAAAATTAAAGATTAAGAACAAAATCAAAAATATTTTTTAACAGGGAAGGATAAGTGAAGAGGTTAAGACCAAGGTAGAATAAGAGACTGGACAAACTTTTTCTGTATACAGAGATCAGGGTTGTATTGATGTATTGCCAGCGCCTCCGCCATACACAAAAGCCGGAACCTGACGCCTTTTGTACAATTTGGCTTCACTTTGTAGATGATGTTGAAAGACTACTTCTATCTTTGTTCCGTCAAGTACCATGTAATTTACAACTTTTAATTTTCACCTCTAAAGCCACTTATGATTAATTACAGCAATTATGTCACCCCCTATTATTCAATAATAGACCACTATACATTCTTCTAAGTATAAATACGACTGTACAGCCTCTGAAGATGATTTCGTCGATAAAGAAAATTTTCTTCGCTGAATCCGTCTTTTATTTATCCACTGTTTAAAAATACCTGCGTGATAATGGTTGCCCGTAGAAGTTCATCAACAAACATTGAAAACCTACTGTTGACAAGATGAAATACAACACAGTAAGGAAAAAGCCCATCTTCCTACAGCTTGCCTTCAAAGGTGACGATACTGCTAATAGAATAAGATACAGACTGTATGCTGCCCTGAAAAGAACATATCCAGCCTCTAAGCTTGTATGCGTTTTCCAAACGACCAGTTGTTTAAGACAGTCAAAAGTGGACAAACTCCCACCTCATTTTCCCTTCAATTGCATCTACCAATTTACATATACGTACCAAGGCACATACATTGGAAGAACACAGAGAGAAGAGTTATTGTCCACATCTCTGAACACATACCGAAGAACCTGAGACAAAATGGCCTACAAGCACTAAACAGTGAGAGTGTACGCCATCTACTAGACACTGACCATGTTGTGGACAAACTGAAGGCATTCAAAATGTACCAGCAGATTTTCAAGCTGATTTCAGAGTGGTGAGGGTCTGTCTTGTCCAACTGATCCTGGTTTTGGTATCCTCATTTGTACTACTGTAACGACAGAAGGCAACAGTCAGGCAACAGATCGTTCATTAAGGAAATCAACACGTATTTATATATTTCCATGTACATTATCATAGCTCTTATTCAAGCAAACAAACACACTCTTCTGACTGGTTGTTTCTCACAGAAAGTTGACCTTGCTTCTCTTTGTGACTGTTTCTTGAATGTCAGATCGTCTATGTGTTAACTGTGTCTGGCTACGCAAAGTCTGCTGTGATTGTTTGTTGAATCAGTCTTTGTTCTTATTTTTTTCACAACCAATATTTGGGTCATACATACACATTGACGTAAATAACTGTCCACCAATTTGGCTAGAAGCCTGCTCTCACCACACTATCACCTGTAGTTGAAACAATGCTTGGATTCTATGATAGTATGCAATCCGATGGTTATCGCGCTAAAATCACGAAATGGTAAGATCCCGGCAACAAACAAACTACCAAACGAATATGGTTGATGAAACGGAGATGGATTGGACACATGTGCTGAGGAGACAGTTGAGTGGCACTGCTGGTCAGTCCCTATAATGGGACTCAAAAGGGCAACGATGAGTTGGGCATGGTTTTAAGAGTGATATGGAGTAGATAGCGTGAGAAGGAGATAAGAGTCGGCAAAATTAAACTTTAAGCATCAGTATGTACCAACAGAAAAATGACCTTTAACGTACCAACTACATGACAGGAGCGATTCGTGCGTATAAAGTACATATTTATTTATGAAATAATGAATTAAAAGGCTTGAAACTGTTACACAGGATACCTTTCTTTCAAGTGTGACAAGACCTTTCAGGAAGAAAAAAGATAACTATTATATAACTATGTCACCTTCTTAACACTATGCATCCTTAATGCGACACACCATTGAGTATGTATGGCTATAAAGCCTCACACACTCACTGAGAGGGAATATTTTGATGTGTTCACTTAAAATAGTAGGTTAGCTGAGAATTACCATAAAAAAGAAAGATATTGTGATATCATGATATTTGGTATTAGTTATGAAACACACTAAAGACTAGACAAAAGATACAGCATACATCCGCCCCCACCCCTCACGACGGCTCCATTGACCAGTCAATACAACTGTTACAGTCCTACTGTCTGTCTGTTTTCGACATAGAACTTTGCACAAATGTGCGCCAGTTCAAGTCGCCACACTCCGTGTAGCACGCGAAGCAAGAGAAGAAAGTACAAGAAAAGCATAATAGAAACAGTGAGCAGAGGTGTGAGACAAAGGAGTAATAAATAAAAACAAAACAGTTTCACTGGAGATCATAAGTCACAAGGAGTGGATGCATCTGCGCCACTGAGAACGATTTTGAGCCATGTCACCAATTGTTTCCAACCATAGATTTTTACCGTCCCGAGGACCCCAACCAGTCAGGAAGTCTACACCTTCCTACGTGGCTGGCTTAAACTAACTGTTGTAGATTTCATTGACTGGTGAAGCCATGTTTTGGTTTGACCGCCACTAGCTCTTTTCCAACCTGACTCTACATCCGCTAACATTGCTCGTCGAGGGAGGCGATGGCTTGGCATACGTAACACATGTCCTAACCATCTCAGTCTTTGTAACTTCACAACTTCGTCGATTGATTTCCCCTGTTTACCTAGAACTCGACGCCTAACCTCAATGTTGCTCACCTTATTATGCCACTTTACACGGGAAATAGAGCGCAGGCATCTATGATCAAAGACAGCTAGTCTTTTCAGTCCTACAGGAGGTGAGGAACCGACGTGAAGAGCTTAGAGGTGAATCTTCTGATTGCAGCACCGAGTGATGCAAATTCGAATCTCAGGGAGTTACAGATACACTTCACTGATGAGTGCCAATAGGGAAGAAACCTAGATTTAGTGTTTCCTGCCAACCATCTCTAACTATATAGGACTAATTCAGAAAGGTTGACCATGACGGCGAGTCTTTTAGATTTGTGGTCATAGTGTGAATCGACAGGTAGAATTCAATCAGCAACAACACTGAGGACTAGATACATGATACCTGGTTATCGTCTCCCCCCTCCCACTAGGGACCAATCAGTGGTACACCACCTAATGCGTTTAATTCGACATTCAACATGTTACTTACAGTATCTCTTATTCTTCAATCTTATCATCCTAGAAAACCAAATTAATCGGCTAATAGGGCCTAATACGTCTTACTTAAATCGACTGAGTTTTCAACATATATACTTGCACAGAAATACAGCAGTTCAAGTTGCCACACTCTATCTACCACTTATACGCCTAAAGAAACTACAGTTAACGGAAAGGTAAGGAAGAAAGAATAATTGCATAGTCATGAAGATTTAATGGATACTGGAGATTAAGATGGAGCCAATGCATCTAGGGTATTGAGGACGATTTTGAGCCATACCTCACACCGTCAGTTTCTAGCGTCTGGACCAACCCAGCCAGGCAGTCTACACCTCATTATGTGACTCAGACTAACAGTTAAAAACTTCATGGACTGATGTCAAGTTTTGGTTTGACCACTTCTGACCCTTTCCCAACCCATTCCAATGTCAACTGACATTGCTCATAGAGGAGGAGGGTGGCTCAACAAACACAACACGTGTCCCAGCCATTTGAGTAGATGCAGCTTCAAAACCTCTTTGATTGACTTACCCTACTCTACGCTTCATCTCAGTATTACTCACCATATTATACCACCTAACATGGAAGAGTAAACGCTACTGTCTTCACATCCTTCCCTTTCAACGGCTATCTATTGCAGCCTTAAAAAAGTATTTAAAAAATCAAATTGCTGAGCAGTACAGTACAGACGTCCCTTCACCGACGACTGGATATCACAAATACACCACGGATTACATTAACTGGTAAGGACTATACCATCCTTTTGTATCGTCAGAAAACAGTCCATTAGGGCTAATGCAATTTCTTGAATAGGTGAAATGATCACTATGCTCAACCTCGTCATTCCCTATCCTTAAACTAGGAGTCAGTGATGACCAGTCTCCCATCATCTTAGATTAGATAAGAGCGGATCCCATGCCAATTAGTAGACTTCTGCCCAAGGTGTTCAGAAAACTGTATTTTGCCAGCGTCTTCATCAAGAAGGACAATATCAGATAGTTAGACCATAGAAAGGACTAGATACGTCACACTAGTTACCAGTGTCCAATCAAAAAGGACAGTATCATTCGCATATTCTAAGTCAATAAGACTGTTGCCTGGTAACAAGTCAATTTCTAAGTCGCTAAAGTCGATTAGGGTTCATCTATTAATACAGTGATGATGAAATCAAACAAAATGTTGGACACAACTGGTTGTCATCATTTCAGATGACAACTCCCCATAGACTGTAACACGGCTTCATGAATTCAAGTAGAGTGCCTTGATTAGTGCGACATACTTCCTCGGAAATCCCTCCCCCGTCAGACATTGTCAGAGCGAATATCAGTCGACGAAGTCAAATACCATCTTCAAATGAAAACATATGGCAAGTGCCGGACGCCGTAATTTATGTCAGTGTTTTAGAATCTGAAGATTTGATCGATAAAACCTTGTCCAGTCCTAAACCATACCTGGCTTTCATGGGTTCGTTTCTCCTAAGCACCGTTCAGTCTACGTATGATTACTAAACCTAGAACTCTAGTTAATACATTAGTCAAGCTCCCCCTCCCCCAGTAATTATCGCAGGAAGACATGTTTCCATTTTTATAAACCGGGATAATCAGTGGTTTACACCAGTTCAACGGCATTATATCTGATTCCTACACATCACCTAATACCTTAGTTAACCTAAATAATATTGCATCACCACCAACCTTAAACACCTCTGGAGTCATTTAATTAGGTCCCACTTGTTTGCCTGGTTTCATATTACACTCTCAGTTACAGCTGAATGATCGACGTCGACATCCTAAGATGCCAGAGATCTATCAAGTGGGGCATGTCGTCCTATTTAGCAAAGAATCCTGACATTGGATGCTTCAATGTGAAGTTGACAGTGCGGTTTGAAGAGACCGTCAGTAGTGCTTCTCCGGTTCTGGTAGCAGCATAGAAGGCTTGTTGTTTATCCTCACTCCAGTTCGCCAGCAGTCCGATTTCATCCTCAGACCCCCAACATAACGTAAGTAACTTACACTAATCTAACTGCTACCCAAATGACCTTTTTGGCATGTTACGACCAGAAGGAACATTCGTTCCAGGCAGTGTAGCTCGTTGGGTCATTGCCTCTCCACCACCACGCTAACGTAGAAGTCTAATGATCGACTGCCTCATACACTAACATAACAATATCACTAGGAAGTTTCTTTCGTGTAATATCCGATTCAGCCTGAATGTTACTCACATTCGGTCAACTGAATTGAAATCCCGTCTCCAGTGATTTTGAATTCCTATCATCTGAAATATCACAAGTGAATAATATCCATCCACACATTCAACTTGACGACTTCATGAATCGATATCATGATCCAGTCAGTCACCTTCAACCTAGCTGCATTTTAGCTAAGTTTCTCAGTCCGTAAAGGCAGTGTGTTTCAATACGCCTAAAAAAGAAGTGTTTATTACAATAAGACTATCAGTAGTCAGTGACTATGCATTTACCCTAACCAAATCATTAACTGGCGTGATGGTAACATACTACTAACTATTTATGAGTAGTTTAAAAGCATTCACATCAAACAATAGTCCCTATTAGCCAGAAAGAAGTGACTTAAACTCCGGACAGCTGTATCTCTCGTTTGGGAGTCGAACTGACTGGCAGTGGTGGTATACCTAGTTTGACTCAAATCACCCAGATTCTGGACAAAAATTGATCCCAAACCAACCCTGCTAACTGAATGTTCTACACAGACACCAACAGATTCTAGGACATAGGTACTCTTACCGGCGTCCAACAATCATTATATTTCTTGACCTAAAGGCGGAATTCGATTCTGTCAACCGAAAAGTTCTCTGGCGATGCTTGGCCATAAAAACAATGCCGAGAAAATACATTGCACTGACCAAGGTACTCTACTCGAACTCAAGCAGCCAGGTGAGCGGCTTACGGCGAGTTGTAATCTGAAGTGGTGAAGACTAGGTGTCCATCAGGGATGCCAGCCCATTATCCCCATTTCTATTCAATTTCATCATAGATGTACTAATGAAATTAACCCTAACTCACTTCAGAGACTCAGGGATTGACTTGTTAACAGGGAATAATCTTATTGACTTAGAATATGCAGACGATATAGTCCTTCTAGGCGAGGACGCTGACAAAATACAGCAGAGTCTTCTGAACACCTTGAGCCGCAATCTACGAATGTTTGGCATGCGATTCGCTCCCGTCAAATGCGAGATGATGTTACAGGACTGGACTACACTGACTCCTAGTTTAGAAATAGGAAGTGAAGTGGTAGAGCACGCTGACCGCTTCACTTATTTGGGAAGCACAATCAGCCCCAACGGGTTGATCCCGGACGAAATCTCAGCACGGATTCAGAAGGCTAGTTTCGCATATACCAGTTTACGCCGTCTCTGGCTTAGTAGACGTGATATCCGGTTGGCCATCGACAAAAGGGTGGGTGTACTGCTCAGCAGTTCGCTCCGTCCTCCTTTATGGCCGTGAAACCTGGTCATTGAGAGTAGAAAAGATTAGCTGTCTTCGATCATAGGTGCCGGCGTTCTATCTCCCGTGTTAAGTGGTAAAATAAGGTGAGCAATTTTGAGGTTAGGCGTCGAGTGCCAGGTAAGGAGGGGAAATCAATCGACTAGACTGTGAAGTTACACTGATTGAGATGGTTAGAACATGTGTTATGTATGCCTAGTCATCGCCTTCCTCGACAGTGGGCGATGTTAGCTGATATAGGATCAAGTTGGAAAAGAGCTAGTGGCGGTCAAACCAAAACATGGCTTCACCAGTCAATGAAATCTACAACAGTTAGTTTAAGCCAGTCACGTAGGAAGGTATAGACTTCCTGACTGGTTGGGGTCCTCGGGACGGTAAAAACCAATGGCTGCTGGAAACAATTGGTGAAATGGCTCAAAGTGATCGTTCTCAATGACTGGCAGGCGCAGATGCATCCACTCTTTGTGACTTATGATTTCCAATGAAACTATATTGTTCTTCTTTATTACTATTCCTTTGTCTCACACCTCTGTTTACTGTCCCTATTATGCATCTCTTCTACTTTCTTCTCTTGTTTTGTGTGGCGACTTGAACTGGTGCACATCGGTGCCAAGTTCTATGTCGAAAACAGACAGACAGACACCAATTAGAAATTTGAAAACAAAAGAACCGAAATCCAAAATAAAAAGCAATAATTTAATAAATAAAACATAGGCTAGTATTATTGCTGTTATTTTTGCTAGTAGTAGTATTATTATAACCCAATCAGTCTGTATTAAACAGCACACAAAAAATAAGACTCAATTATCAACATGTATACGGTTCTTTCTTCTGCTTTTTTTCTCATAGATGCTCATTTTTTCTCAAAAACCATCGATGGCATAGATAAAGTAGTAATTAAGGGTAACACAGTAATAATAGTAATAATAATGATAACAATAATAGTCACAATAGTACTATGTGTGGGTGTGTGTGTTAATTAGCGCTTTCAATATACACTTGAGTCCTCTACTGAATGGCATTATTTCAAGAAGAACTTGTTTTATGCAATGACTTTGACGAGTCGACCACACTTTCCACGACAACATCACATAGTTCACTGTCATTCTCTGTTGACTGATGATGATGATGATCATTGTGATGACTGATGGTGTCTTCTTCATTTGAACAACTACTGGTGTCATGTGCACGTTTCTGGCCCGATTGAGAGGAAGTGGTTGTAGGAGGAGCAGGAGAAGGAGAAGTAATTATTCTACAAGAAGCAGGAGTGTCAAGAACATGGGAAGATTCACCAGTCGTCGTATTTTGTGAAGAAATCGTCGATAATGATGACGAGGAAGACAAAGGAGAGGAGGTTGAATAAGAAGAAGGTAACGTTAAAGAAGTAGTCGACTGTACAGTAGATGATGGATCACTACTTGTTGTTATTGGATTACTTCTTTCTTCATGATGTTTCATCAAGTGTTTTTGTGGACTTTTTAATAGTTTCAATTGTTTACGATATTTATGTACATAATGTTCCCAATTATTATGATTTAATTTGGTGAAATCATTCTCCTGTTGGGCAATCAATTCTAAATAATCAATTAAATGAAGTAATTCACGATCACGCGAACAGTTCACGTGGGCGTCACGATATGAACGGATCTAGACGAAAAGTATAAAAAGAGCAACACAGCAACAGCACTTGTAAGAGTACTACTCACGAAAATGACATAAAGCTCTATATGCGGAGTGTACATCATTTAGTAATAATATTCATTTCTTGAATCCCGAGTGGTACATAAGGTTAGACAGTGGCAAATCTCTCGTCTACTCAGTTCTCTCTCTCTCTCATTACTTCCAACCACACGTATTCCAGAAGGAGCGACAGTCTTCTACTGACCCTCGCCAACGATACCCTATCACTATAGGGGGTATCGTTGGCAAGGGTCAGTAGAAGACTGTCGCTCCTTCTGGAACACGTGCATAGACTCTGATCACGCTCTGCTTCGCGCACGTTTTTGCTTACGACTAAACGGACATAAGAAATTGACGGCAGCGAAACAGTTACGTCCCCAACTAGATCGAGACATTGAGTCGTTATTTAAGGAAGAAATAGCGAAACGAGTGTCTGAGGTAGCCTGGTACAACATACAGTTAGCTGTAGACACAGCTGTGAAAGCTGTTAATAAGCTAAAGCCAGAAGTTAGTAGGAGCCATTGGCTCTCTACCGCCTCATCCGAACTGATTGACGCAAGATGATGGATTCCGGCGAGCTCCGATTATGATGAGAAGCGAAAGCTAATCAAACGAAAACTAACAAGAAGTCTTCGCAACGACCACGAACGGTGGTGGGAGACAAGAGCGAAAGATATGAAAAAGGCATCGGCGATTGGTAACACCAAACAACTATTTAGGCTTATTAGGGAAAAACGTGGTAAAAGGCAAATGATAAGTGAAACAATCTCTGAGAAAAATGGCACCATAATTAGCTCCCAGGATAGATGACTGGAGTATGGCGACTTGAACTGCCGCACATCGGTGCAAAATTTCATGTCGAAAACAGATAGACAGACTTCCGACAGGCTCCAAAACTACCAATAAACCTTCATTTCCTCCTTTTCGCTTGATCTCATCCATGTCATCCCTTGGACACCCAACCTGTCGCTTCCCATTCGTAGTTTACACAACGGCCTGTGTGTAATGTTATTTGAACATCTCCACGACGTATGTCTAATCCATCTACATTTTCATGCACATATTTGTTCGGCAATAGGGTGTTTTTCACCAGTTCACTTTCAGAGTTCCTTATTGCATATCCTTTCAGTATCAAGTGAAGCACTCTCTCTCTCTCATTGAACGACTTTCGCCAACCAAAATGCTGATCAGATAAAGACTACAGATCCGGGATATTGATAAACGATGAAGGCATACCTGTTAAATGACTATTTTGGCGACGAAATCTTAACGAATAATACAAGATCATAGTTTTTATATTCCCAACTAGTGTTGCCTATGGGGCCAAAATATAGGTAACGAGAAACAGTTCTTTGTTTGCTGATTTATAGCTGAGACATGGAACCTACAACTGGAAATCATATGGATTATCCTAACATTTATTGAATATCAAGTCAAGTGGGATGTAAGATGCTGTTTAGTATATCCCTTCTAGCAGTTATGAAGTTTTAAAGACTGAAGTTATCGGGATGCATGAAATCCCGACCGATAGCGGCTACCTTTGATGTGGTGGTCGGACATGCATATCGCAATAACCCAACAAGCTACAATGGCTAGAACTAATGTTCCTGCAAGTCCTACCATGCTAAGCAGATAGTTAGGATAGCAATTAGACTAAAAGTAGTTACCGGCACAGTGTAGCAAAGTAGTACTGCTCGGAAACAGCGATGTAATAGCGGTAAGGTGTTTCTCTCAGACGACCAGCATGCCAACTATGCTATCTCTCCACTATGAAGAGGAGTTATAAAAGGTTGATCCCGAAAAAATGTACATCCCGACTTACCCTACGGTGGTACATAACCAGTGGTAAATTTACTAATACGGAACCAATCCAAGGAGAAAGTTCATACAGGCCGTGTGTGACCGGCCTCAAGCAGTTATCCCCTGGGTTGTGCCCTCTTTCTGTTTCAGGTACCCGAAGAATCAATCAACTTCCATGGTGTGTGAAACCAGGAAGTAACAAATGCCCAATTCCAAAAGCACACGAAGCTCTCCTGATCATCATTCTCCTTTAACTACGCCACCTTCATCATCTTGTCCTCCTACTACTGCTAATACTCTACTGAGGACTAACCAGTCATTTTCTTTTCACTCTGTGAACATAAATAGAGAAGAGAGTCAGAAAAATACCCCTAATAGTCTCTTGAATTCGACAACTTAATGTTAGAGCATTTAACATCAAGACCCTCTGCCAAATCGGACAACAGGCATCACTAGACAGAACTCCAACATCTCGAGTCATGGATGTACGCTATATTTCGGAGACACGCATACAAGACCCAAGTATGCTTACTCACTTAACCCAGCCTGGCCAATAAGGTTAATCTGCAAAATTCACCTTACGGGTGTCAGGAGAATTCTCATCTAGTTCGCGACGACTAGCATCCAGCGTTAGGGCAGAAAGATCACTGCTTGACTGGATCCCAGTAGATAGCCGTATGTGTGCTACCTGTCCGAACGGGTCCATTGGCAGGAAGAACGGTGTTGCCCGTCGTTGGCTTTCCATAGTCTCCCCTTACACCCCAACCGACTGAAGTTCAAATGAATTAAAGAATGATTTCTACCAGAAACTGTCTAGTTTGTTGCAAAAAACAAGACGCTCAGATATAATTGTTTTAGCAGATGACTTCAATGCCGAACTAGGGAAGTCAAGCCAGGCTGAGAAGTATATTGGCAGTACCTACAGAGTTCCCTAATGACGAGTCGACAATGCTGATCGTCTTCTACAGTTCTGTTCAGATAATCATCCGCTCCTAGTCAGTACTAACTTCAGGCACAAAGAGAGACACTACCTAACCTAGAGACCTCCATCACCAAAGATCGCATTTTCCTCAAGGTGTTCAGAAAACTGTGTATTTTATCAGCGTCTCCACCTAGGAGGGAGGAGTATATCATCTACATATTCTAAATCAATGAGTTTATTCCCTGGTAACAAGTCACTTCCCCAGTAGTTGAAGTCAGTTAGGGTGAAGTCCATTAGTACACTTATGACGAAGTTAGACAGAAGTTATGGGGACAGTGGGCATCCCTGACGGATATCACACTTTAGATGACAAATCCACGTAGGCTCTCACTCAGTTTCACGAGTTCGAGTAGAGTGCCTTGATCAGTGAGGTGTATTTTCTTGGTATTCCCTTCTCAGCCAAACATCGCCATAGTACCTCTCGATCGAAGGAATCGAATTCCGCTTCCAGATTGAGAAATATGATGATTGTAGGACGCCTATGCTCCAGAATCTATTGAAGTTTGAAGACATGATCAATACACCCTCCTCCTGGTTTAACGTCTGCCTGGTTCTCTCTGGTTTGTTATAATAATGATAATAGTCAACAGGATGACCTTGCAACTATGAAGCGAATGATACACCCACCTTAGTTTGAAAGCTGTATCACTCAACACTGTAGCCACCACAGAGGTTAATACCGATCTATTAGGGTCAACGATTAACCTCCTGTAGGACTGCAGTGCTTATATTGATTAGCCATTGGGGTGGGGTGAGGGGGTAGCCAGTGATAGAATTCAGTCAGTATCAATACTAAAGACTACGCACATGATACTGGTTTCCCCTCATCCCAGTGACAAACCAATAAGAACTTTGTACTTTTTTATGGCTGTTTATACATTATTACTTTCTTTTAAATTGTGATATACACGAAAAAACTCACTCTCAATCCACTCTGAGGATTCATAATAAAATTCCGACGAACATCATCGAACATAATTGTATTATGTGGTCCCCATTGAGGATGATTTTTCCAAATGACTGCTAATGGTTTAACCTAGCAAGTTAAGCAAAAAACGTATATGTATATGAAGATTTCTACTTAAAAGTGTATCACGTTTAAAATGTTTAAAAAAGTCCTTTTAAACACTATATATATATATATATATATATATATTAGATGGTTGGATGCTACTTTCATTTGTCGTTTGCGGTCTTACAAGTCTGCTGAGATACGAACACGCTTATTGAACAGAATAGAACAAGACTCGGAAATGACGTTCAAATGCATTGGAGAAGAATAGCAGCGATTAACCAATCTGAGCGAAGATACCAGTCTGGCAGCCACAATGTAAAAGAAGTAAATGCGATGCATCCAGTGTCATCAACATCAAACTCACCGCATCGTTCACAGGAGAGTCCGTCTTCTTACCTACCGAAGTCAAAAGCAGACACCATTGATATTGCCGAAAGCTATGAGTACTACAGTTACCTATACCATATCACCACTCCTACTTCACATATACACATTGAGGAGACAATCAACTCACAGTCGAGATGTTTGCAAATAGACATGGTATCTGATATGAAAATAATGTCTAACAAGTTATGGCAGAAATTGGGATTTCCTACTATGGAGAAAACATATCAGATAGCAATCAGCGCATGAGGTAGAAAACCTGGTCTGACCAGGCAGTTAAAGTGCAGTATTGGTTTCTGTGAGATCCGATTCGTCGGAATACGATATGTGAATAATTCAAACCTGGATTCGCTGGGGTTAGACTGGTTTGAAAGACTACAACTGTCAGAAATCCCTTTGAACAGTATATTTGTGTATCCTTTATCAAACGAAGAAACGTTTAATGAGTCCCTGAATAAAAGGAAACGATCTCAAAATGTGTCCATAAAAGGGTGTTAGGCAAACGTATCACGCTTAGTTCAACGATAAGACAGAAAGGTTTGTGGACACCTCCAAGAGCTATATTAAATGCAGAAGGGGCCACACTAGAAATTATACAACAGTTCCTTTTCGAATACCACAAGACGCCAACAGAAGAACGGACGGGAGGTAAAGCAAAACCTTTAGTGGCCGTCAGACACAATCATACTAATAACAACTCAAAGTGCACCATGATCATGACCCACTTGCCAAAGTAGCCCCAAAGCAAACATGAATGATAAAATTCAGTCTTCGCCAAACATAGACACTAGATGTATAACTCTAGTTACTACGTAGCACCCAAAAAATACATCCATACCTATCACGTTGACATAACTGAAACCACAGGTATTTAGAATAATTCATTTAAGAGAGCAATAGATTTCAGTTAGATCTCATTAGGCTTAACTCTAATATGCATGACCTTACAAATACGTATTCAAATATAAACCAATCACGGTAATTTTTTAATAAGACGATAAGATTGAATATAAATTGTGCAATTAGTCAATAATGACAGTAATAATTCTATCGGTAACAAGGATAAAGAAGTGAGGCAATCTGTCACAACAAGAATAACGAAACACAGCATGAATAAACAAACAAATATTAGGGCAGCAGTAGTCGACAAAGGCTAAGAAAAACAAATCAACCGATTAAGTAACGCTACCAGCGTAGTTTTGAACCTAGTTGGTTTTTTGTTCGATGATGGAATTAAGTCAGACATTTGCGAATACAAATTTTGAAACTGGATATCTGTGTCTAATTGACTAACTTTAGGATCATAGTCACTAGATTTGAGATCGAGAGATATTGGACGTTAAGATGAGTGACATGAGCAGCCTGTGTTGGTATATGGACCCCTACAGCAGACACGGATTTAATGTTATTTCCAATGTGGTAGGTAGAAGTTGAATCAAGAATAAGCACTTCCTTCTACACCAGATTTAGTAGTTGAGTGCATTCGCTAACCTCTACGTAGCCGAGAGTAGTATATTTTGGTGTTTAAAGTGAGAACATTGTTGCTTACTGAACATAGGTTAGTACCATTGATGAGGCAAAAGTAGAAATGTACTTTCTGAATTTCAACGCAGGCTACTTAACGCGAACCAATTTACTTGAAATCCAATAACTCAGATCAGTAAGTCATAAGCCTATATAGGATATGACTACAAAAGATTATAAGCTGCACAATTTCGCATGGTGATCAAACTATTAAACGACTTCTTAAAATAAATAAAACAGTTATGTCACTTTTGTTAGGAAGTAACTAAATGAACTTGACAAACGAACCAGTTTTAACCACTCCCCATTTACTTATAATAGATATTTAAAAAATTTTACAAAAATCATAAAGTAATATTTTTACTTACTTCCTTGATACCACGTTCACTAAAATTAACACTAATCATATCCGATGAATCGAGCAGTAAAGCTATTTGAAATAATCTGCCAGTTGCGATCCACTCATCTGAAGTCATTACACTACTAACTGTTGAACTAGAGCTATCAACTTGACTTATTCGATGTTGAAATGTTTTAGCTATATGCATAGGAATGATGCCCAATTGACTTAATTTTGCTAGGATCCATGTCATACTTGTAGCAGACCATATCGCAATATCATAATGTACATAGGCGCGTGTTAAAAACTCCATTAAGTACGGACGAGCTAATTGATGTGCTGATTCAGCTGGTGTTAGGTGATCTATTGGCACAAAAAGAGGAGAAAATTAGCACCAAATACACTTGGCGTGTAGTTTTGATAATAAACATGAATTTCTCGAGTTATAAAGCATATTTTGACAAGTCATAACATGTTTTGATATCGACAGAAAAGCCAGACGGAATTATAATTGCAATAACGAAAATTGAAATTTGAGGACGACCTATACTACCTTCAAACATATATGTGTGGCCTAAGATAAAAATTCTAACATGGTTATTTAGTTTACTCCCTTTGAAACTCAAAAGTATCTCTGAAGTAAGCAGTTTGACATGTCATACAGAATAACAATCCAGTGAGGTTGTATTTGATCATTATATGAAAGATTAACACCCCTGTTAACACATAGAGCTTTTCTATGGCAGAAAGTTAAACAGCACCTACATATAGCCTCCGAAGAATTCTTATATGGAACGGGAACTGAATATTGCTGAACTACGGCTTATATCAAAGAATACAACTGTGAAAAACGTAATTTCGAAATTGTCATGTGGACCATTTGTGTATTCAACAGACTGACTATGCATAAAGCTACCTCATAGTGACACACTTATGATCCTGGCGGATTGGTTAGTAAGTAGATATTAAGTCACCGTAAGGCACTGAAAGCCTAAAATACAAAACCAAAACATGAATAAACCAGTCAGGCTAAATCAAGAAGCCCCGTGAATGTTTCCACGAGTCTCTCCTTGAAACAGCTTAAATAAAGACTAGTAAACCATTATCGTGAAACGAAATCTCACCAAAAATTGTATAATCGATGTCCAGAACCAGCAGATTTCTACCAGCTCTAAATTCTGCTAATTTACGAGGACGATAAGCTTTACAGCGTTTCTCAACTTTTTCAATATTCTCTGGACTAAAAATTTACCTCGAATTCGATGAACTCACACATCGCATAAGTCTAAGTCTTCTTCTTTGAAATCGAAGTCATCGACAACCTCAGGACTATCTTTAGCACTGTTAACCTTAAGCTGATACCATATTCAGTTTGAAAAATAGGAATTTACGATTGCTTCCTGAGTTGATCCAATTAACATTAATTTCGTATTGGCCTTGATTACAAGACATGACAATTTTGTTGAGTCTGTTACCGGTTCATCTACGAAATTAAAAAATATTAGAAGCGAATACAGACACACTGTTTGTTGTACGGAGGCCTAAGATTTTCTGATTTTCCGGTAGAATGTTGGTTATTTTATACACTTCATTTTTAAGATCAGACACACTATGATCACCGGACAAAGAATCGACCTGTAGTGGCTGACCATTATGTTTCAACTGCAGCAAAATCTTGTCGCCGTTTTCTGACATTCAAATGTGGCACATGTTTTCAGGGTCATTGGAAGATAACCTATTGGTGTTATGTACAATATATCGTAAAGTGAAATTATGCATCAGTTTTTTTAAGTAACTGTGATGGGTCAATATGTTCACATTGTTCCCTAGAATTTTCGATTTAGTTTAAATGCATACTAACTTGCACCAAACAATGGAAGTTCCCGACTCAAATGTTTGATATATACAGTTTACAGTTTACAGTTTACAATTTATTTAGGATAGTAGGCTATATGCCTGTGTTAATCCTTTCGATTTATTTCATACAGGAGGTCCAATCTCGCCTTGAATGAATCAACGGATGGCGCTGATACGACATGTTCCGGTAGGGAGTTCCAATGGTTCACAATTCGATGCGAAAAACGGATTTCCAGACGCAGACGATTCGACCGTGGTTTTTGAACCTTGAGGTGATGTCCTCGCAATTGGTTGGTGCTAGAAGGAAGAAATAATTTAGATAAATTAGCTCCAAAATCATTTCTTAGGATACGGTATGCTAGTATTAGGTCACCCCTAAGTCGTCTGTATGACAGTGGAAATAAACCCAGTCGACTTAACCTCTCCTCATATGACAGGGTTGAGAAACCCTTTATTAGCTTAGTTCCTACTCTTTGCACCCTTTCTAATAAGTCTATTTCGTATTTGAAACACGGGCTCGCTGCCTGGATCCCATATTCCAAATGAGGTCTGATATAAGTCGGATATAATATACGAAATATATCAGCGTCAAAGTTCGCAAAAGCCTTGCGTATGGCCCATAACATTCTAAAACCCTTAGTGGCTGCAGTTCTACAGTTTGTTGCTGTTTTCAAGTCATGCTGCACAACCACTCCCAAGTCCTTGTACTCAGTGACCACTGGGAGAGTAATGCCATTCATTGAGTAATTGTGCACGTGACTATGGGATACATGCATAACTACACTCTTGCTTAAGTTAATCTCCAAGGCCCAGCGCTTACACCAATCACTTAACAAGTTTAAATCTTCCTGCAAAGCAAGTTGATCACTGTCATCGTGCAAAGCCCTCCATATCTTGATGTCATCAGCAAACAGTAAGCAGGATGACTTAACTACCGATGGAATCTCATTAACATAAATCAGGAAAAGAAGTGGGCCTAGAATTGTACCCTGAGGAACGCCACTCTTAACCGATTCCCATGTTGATAAAACCCCGTTAACTCGTACTCTTTGTCTTCTGTCCTTTAGAAAGTCTTGAATCCAGTCGGTAACCACTTTATTGATTCCCAGACTACCTAACTTTACTAGAAGACCTGAATGAGAAACCCTGTCAAACGCCTTGCTAAGGTCTATGAATATGGCATCCACCGGTATATTAGCATCAGCTGAGCTTGCCCAACTTTCTCTGGCCAAAAGAAGGTTGGTCAAGCAAGAATGACCTGCTCTAAAACCGTGCTGTTCCACAGCGAAAAGTTTGTTCCCTTCAATGAACTGAATGATAGCATCACGAATTATTCTTTCTAGTAGTTTAACAACAATACTGGTCAAACTAACAGGACGATAGTTCTGAACTAAGTTTCTAGATCCGGTTTTGAAGACCGGACTAATGATGGCATCTTTCCAGTCTCTTGGACATTTAGACTGGTCCAGAGACATATTGAAGATTACCGACAATGGCTCGGCTATGCTTTCAGCCAATGCTGTTAATATACGTGGGTGGAGTTCATCAGGGCCACTGGACTTACCAGGATTGAGCCTTAGAAGCCACTTTAGGACAGTATCCTTTCCAATGTATAAGGGTGCCATTTTCAAGTTACCTTCTGGAAAATTTACAAAGCTGGTATCAATTTTATCAGAGAATACTTGACTAAAGTGCTTGGACAAAGCCTCAGCCTTGGTCAAGTTATCCTCAGCCATGTTTGTCTGGTCATCTTCAAGCATAAGAGGTGGGATAGCATCACTCTTACGTGTTCTTCTCTTGATATATGAGAAGAGTCTTTTTGGGCAGCCTGGTGAACTTTTAACTAACTGGGTTTCGTAAGCTATCCTTGACTGGTGGATCAAAGTTTTACACTGGTTTCTGGTTTCACAGTATTTCAGCCGGAACTGCTGTAGCCCAGTAGAAACAAAGAGATTCCAGAACCTTTTTCTCCGTCTCAGGAGTGTTATAGCTTGTCTATTTATCCATGGTGGCCGATTTGTTGGCCTTTTAGGAACCCTCCAGGGGATGAGATCAGTGGTAACCCTCTCAAGTGTATTCTTAAATCTATCCCATTCATCTTCAATGGATGAGACAATGTTGACTGACCAGTCGGCAGTTGAAGCACGCTCCTTTATAGCCACTATGTCAGCATGCCAAACACTAGGCCGGGATTTGGGTTGAAAACTGACTAAATTGCCAGCCCTTAAGTTAAAATCTAACACCCCATGATCACTGTTTGCTAGAGGTGGATGAATAACTAGACCATCCACGTCGTCGTTGTCATGAGTAAGCACTAAGTCCAGCAAGGAAGATCCTTGGGTAGAACCGAATCTTGTACTACCTAAGACATGTTGTGTCAGGGCATTTTCCATGGTTGTCAAGAGTAACCGGCTGTCAAACTTATCAGCGGATCCTGGAGATGTGACAGCTACCCAGTCTATATGAGGTGCATTAAAATCACCTAGAATAAGACAGCTACTGTGTTTACTCCATTGTTTGAGGTGATCTAAAATGAAGTCATCACACTGACAATAGGGACTTCTATACAGAACTCCAATGAGTAGAGTGCCGGTTGCAAAGCTTACTTCACAGCTAATTACCTCACCTGTCCCACTGTCATGAGCTTCAGATTTCACGGAACGAACATGTAGGGAGTTGTTGATGTACAGAGCAACCCCGCCACCTCTACGACCCTTAACTCTGTCGCTGCGCAAGCAACTAAATCCGCATAGCTCAGGTGTGTCATCTAATCCCGAAACCAGCCATGTTTCAGTAATGGCCACAATACCTGGGCTAAGGTCTTCTACTAATACACCTAGCTCGTGAAATTTGTTCCCGATACTACGTATATTAGTGTACACTACCTTCAGGCTTCCTATGCGGTCTGGCCTATCCACACAGGTCTTGGAAGCATACGTTTCCAAGACCTGACTATTTGAAAACCCACCAGTTTAAGGTTAGTCTCACCATTTTTGCGTCTTGTTTCTAGCTGGGACAAAACTTCTTTTCGTTTAAGTCTGTCTTCAAGAGATAAATCAGGTCTGGCTGAAATTCCTGACCCGGCAAGGTTGTGTACATTAGCCAGTAGATGATTCCGTTCATCAGGAGAACCTAAGACTACTTTAAGCAACCTACGCTGATTAGAACATTCATCATCTCTTTTGCCTATTCTAATCAGCTTTTTAATCGATACTCCAGGGAAATTCGCTGGGAGCATCTTCCTTATAATACTACTCACTAATTTAAGGTCGTGATCGTGCCTTTTCACGGGATCAGATTCTTTGGACTCTTCCAAATTTCCAACAATTATGTTAGAGTCTAAGGAGAGCTTGTCGTATTTAGCAGTGGCTACGTCCTTTCTCACCACTATTGATGCAGCCTGGCTACAGGTGACAGACGTTTGCCTACCATCAATATTACTATATTTCTTTCGACTGCTTATTTTTGTTACCCATTTATCATCTGCCTGCAGTTGCTTCTCAGGGCTGCTGCAGTTTTTGATGGTACAATCAAGATCAGTGTCTGCGCCACCTTCATGGTGAACTTCGCTTACGGTGTTCTCTGGTTCTGAGGTGCTGTTTACAGCTTCCGTTTTTTTACCTTTTCGCTTACTAAGACGCTTCGAACGCCTAGTAGGTTTTACTTCCGGGGTAACTGGGATAGTAACCGCCGGTGTGATAACATTCATGATGGCACTTACTGCTTCATCTTCAGACGGGCAGTCCGTGTCACTCTTACTAGCCACGCTATCATCAGGAAGTTCCATGGCTTTAGAGAGCAGTTCGTGAGCCTCCCTTATTAAGGTCATCTTTGGAGAGCAACACATTCTGCACATCCAGTGGGATGTTGGAGCAGTACAGCGTTTGTATGCAGCTGGACGTAATCCAGTACACATCTTATGATACCATTTTTCACAGTTATTACACTGTATTCCATCATCTACCAAAAAGTAACACTCCGCCCTATTACATTTATGTGGTACTTTTGACATCATGAAATTCTACTGGAAACAGCCAAGACAATTTACCCAATATAGACTATATAAGTGGTTAAAATCAAAACTTAACAGACAAAAGTCAAGTTAAAGTTTTTTTTAAATGTTCTTGAAGTGAATAACACAACAAAACAGCGATTTGTCAAAAACGTGAAATACGTGAAAAAAGCACTCCCTTTCAAACAGCGCGCGAGATAAGTATTAAATAGATGATTGGGTTGACAGATATAACCTATTTTGGATGACCTATAGACTTTAGTCCGAGACATTCAGTGGTGCAAAAATAGGGAACCTATAGCTTCAAACTTCTCACCACTTGCGTTCAGTAGTGTTGAACAGTGACACCGCAGTAAACGTCGGATTCCAGAAGTGGAGTGAACTGCGACCGTCTCCATTGTGAAGAAAACCCATTCATGGCTACTATGATGACATTTTTAATCTAATAACTTTGTTCAATAACTTTTGGTAATGAAGACTTGGAAATCGTTTGATTATTTTAGTTTTTTTGATTTATGTGAATATACATTATTGCATTGTACCAACTCTTTGGCAGCTTGTACCTATCTATGTGGCAGGATTGGTTTCAATGCATTTAGACTACGAAGGAAATTCACTAACACTCAAACACTGCAATGGAATCCCGTATTTCATGTTTTCCAACTTCTGTCGGTTCGCGATATTATTCCATCACCATCCAATATCATTAGCAAATATATCTGACCATAAGCGACTTCATGTAAGTTGTAGTCTGACCATGTCATGGGGAATAGGACTATAGCCTCACATCTACAGACTAGAATTCATTGGACATCTACTGGTCTTTTGAACTACCTCTGTCAGTCAAGTCTCATAAACCGTTAATGCCCAGCTCTCGCTACGCTCGGGCCCACGCTGTTCTTAGAAGATTTCTCAGAAACGCTTAGTTATAACGGACGCAAAAACCAGAACACCGATCTGCCGTTTGATATTTCTGTATTGTTACACCAACATATAAAAGGAATAAGCGAACTAAGCAAACTAAGGTCTGTAAACAAATATTACAATAATAAATCGTTATGTTACTTCTGACGATATTTTACTCTTCTTTCTGAACAGCGACCGATGAGACGATGACTGTCGTATTGATGCCTCCGCGAAAATTGGGGAAGTTGATTTTAAGCAAACAACCAAGAATTGATCGTTCAATCTTCAACTCCATTGACACTCCCCGGCAAAAAAGGGATCCAACCCTTTTTTCCTTCACGACCAATGCACGTCGACTTGGATGCCATTGCGAGAACCTGGGTCACACGGACAGAGCTGAAATGGAAAACAAACAGAAAAGCCAACACACCACAAGCATACTCACAGCACAATCTCACACATCAATGACGACCTGCGCCTCCAGACAGAGACCTCCTCTTGACATCTTGCAACACAATCGCCGCTTGCTAGAATGACTCTTGCAGAATGCAATGTGACCATAGCACCACCTCACGATACTCTACGCACATCCTCGTATCTACTCACTACCAATTACCACTGAAATCGCTGGTCACTCATCCTACCTCAGTTCTAATAGCGGTGACGCATGCGAGCCTCAGTCGTTTACACTCTTTCTCCCCGGCGTGTCGGACCGCAGCTAACAATTATCTCCGTGTGCATTTCATTCTCAGCAATAGCCTCCCCGGCGTATACGACCCATCTGCTGTCCTTAACATCAATCAATTCATTCACGGATGTAGAAGAGTGGACACAACTTTGGAGGTAATCACGACGAAAATTTTAACAAAATTATTCAATAAAAACAAGGTACGAAAACAACGACTAAACACAATGAATTCAAATAACACCAATTGATATGACACACCACACGTATATACAAACAGTACACACAAACTCGCATTTCATGTCTTGAAGGAATACCCTTGAAGAATTGCAGGACTTACACCAGCACGCCTACAAACCTTCACAGGTTGACCATTGTAAGTTGCGGAATGTCCGGACACAAACAGAATTACCAACAGATAGATGAAAGATGATATCAATTCAGTATGTACAATATGAACATATGTACAAAATCACACACCAAGCACATTGGACTGCTCATTGATGCGCTACCCTTTGAAGAATTGTAGGACTTACAGCAGAACGCCTACAACCCTTCTCAGGTTGACGCTCTAGGTTGGAAAATCATCGCAGAGTTCATTTGCTAACTTCCTTTTATCAGCTATATCCTCAAATCTGAACGGTAACACGCTCATGTCATTGTATCGTAGAATATAGATGACCAACAAACATACTACGTATCTGGTCAACCAAGCGTAGAAACAGAGTAATTTACACCAAAGATAATAACATTCAAATAGTAACTTGAAACTAGAAATGCCTTTATTCGTGCAAGTCAATTTAACAATTACTCTCTCGTTTACACTTGGCTTATCCTCACTAAACTGACCATTGATATTCGTCCTTTCAAACGAACTGATACTAGCATAGTCATTGCACAAGATACTTGAGTTCATGGGTGTCTGTTTCATTGTGGATGACAGCACCAACGACGACTGATTGATATCAGTTGATGAACTTAGCGGTGGATCAAAAGCTGTTGTTGCTCGACTTTCAGAAATTTGTCTACCTGCAAGACCACCACCACTGCTGTCTTTTATTATCAGCTCCGCTTTAGGACTAGCATCTGATGATAGGTGGGCTTCACTCTGATCAATTACACTGACGGTTTGACAAGTATGCATGCCTTCTGCAACTGCATTCAATTCTACTTCACGTTCAAGTTGTACGGAACCTTTATTTAACTTAGCGGTAGTAGGCATTCCCTCCATTTCATCATGATCAACCAAAGAGAAATCTGCACTATCATGATCATTATCATGAATACTCACTTTACCGTTAAGTTCATCATTTTCAAACTCTTTAATAACAGAAGTAGACAATTTTGGTTCCTCCTCACAAATCATTAACGGTTTTATATCTTCACTCCGACTAGTTATACTTTGTAAACTTTTGGAGTCAGAACTCCACTCTGAAGCAGTAACTCTATTCTGTGACACTCTATTCAACAACGGCTTACCAGTTGCAACTACAGACTTCTTCACAACACCGTTATCGTCACACAATTCGGAGTCAGACCTGGAGTTTACATTTAGCTTATCACTGAACTTGCTCACTGATTCACAATTCACCTTTGTATGCACCTCTTGCACACGTGTAAAACAAAGCCGTGTTTGTCTTGCATCTTGTAACTTATCTGTTGAGCATGTACTACGAAACCTGTTGCACTCACTAAGTTTATATGCATTACTAGACATCATGGAGCCTTCTCGATATCCACCTCTCTGAGGCTTATTCGTCATCAATGAGTGCGTTTTGCCCTCAGACTGCTCTATTCTAGGGGTGAGATCTAACAAACTGGAAAACTTGCTCATGGATTGATTAACATTAGTATTTACCAGTTTCAGGATATCATCAAACTTTGGCTCGATACCCTCATCCTCCATACGGGAGCTCATCTTCACCCACTTCCTTTGCAGTCGAGTAGGTAGGCGTCTTGCTATTACTTCTAGTATAAAACTCGAGTTGAGGTCACTCATGCGATTCATCGAAATCATTCCATTCTTGTAAATTAGCAAATTATCCAAAAACTCAGTGAGTGCCTGGGAGTCATCCTGTAATTGACCACCATTACCCTTAACAGCCTCGAATAATTTCCCTGCAATCATCGAAGGTCTTCCAAACCTTTGACGTAATATGCTCGTTGCCTCATCGTAGCCCTCTTTTGGCTTCATAAACTTACAACACTGTATAGCTCTTGCAGCATCTCCAGTGCAATATCTCATCAAATACATTAACTTCAATTCATCATTTAATAAAATACCACTCAACATGATCTCAAACTCCTTTACAAATTGTAAATAATCAGCCGGGTTTCCATCAAAACACCGTGGTTCAAATTTAGGGAGTTTGATGTTCCTATTATCCCTGAACGGCGAAACAATAACATCAACCATGCCAGGCTTAACATCAGACACATCGTTACAATTAACAGACAAGTCACCATGACTTACTTTCCTGTTTGCATCCAAGACACTCTGTCCCTTCTTTGACCCAGGCATTGTTGAACTTGACCCAATTCCAAAAAGTTCCAGATATTGCTTGTTCAAAGAGGACTTGACCGGCACCGGGAAAAATGAACGGCGACTATCCAAACTTTCACCAACTGTATGAATCCGCCAGATTTGTTTCCATCGTCAGAAACTGTCAATCACGTCTCATAAACCGTTATTGCCCAGCTCTCGCTACGCTCGAGCCCACGCTGTTCCTTGAAGATTTCAGAAACGCTTAGTTATAACGGACGAAAAAACCAAAACACCGATCTGACGCTTGATATTTGTTTATTGTTACACCAACATATAAAAAGAATAAGTGAACTAAGGTCTGAAAACAAATATTACAATAATAATTCATTGTATTACTTCTGACGATGTTCCACTCTTCTTTCTGAACAGCGACCGATGAGACGATGACTGTCGTATTGATGCCTCCGCTAAAATTGGGGAAGTTGATTTTAAGCAAACAACCAAGAATTGATCGTTCAATCTTCAACTCCATTGACAACTCTCTATCCGTTATTACTGGGGATTTGAACTCCTCAGATTGCTCCTTTCTTGAAGCACTTGGTCACACAAATATAGTCAAATTTCCCACTCGACTTGACAAAACACTCGATCTAGTTTTTACTAATGACGAAGGAGTATACGAAACACGTAGGCGTTCACCGATACTAAACTCAAATCACTGCATTGTCCGCGTTTTGCCAAAAATATACAGCAAAACACATATTAAAGTCTTCTCACACCTGTCTACGAAAGCACAACAAAGATGCTTCACATCTGACAACCTCCTGAATCTAAGATGCATGTTAAAAAATACTAACTGGGATTTATTCCATGAAAGTTCATTGGATGACTCAATCACCAATATAATGGATTATCTTAAGTTCTGCCACGACATATGCTTTCCCAAAACAAAAACTGTTCAAACGCCTCGACCGCTTCTCGTCTACCCACAAGCAGTAGAAATCCATTAATGAATGCGTCTAAAGCTTATGTATTTTACTGCCAACAATGACACTGCAGATCAAATGAGATGAACAAATCTCTGATTTCAAAATAACACATCAATGAACTACAAATCAGGGATTCTGTACACAACAAAATTGTGTATGAAAATTGACTTCAAGCCTTATTTTTTTCCCAGGCACTTATAACCCATCCACCAGAGACCTGGTTCTTTTGGTAATGCGAAGACAATACTTCTGTGTTTCCTGATGTGTTGCACTCACTGACAATCTAGCGGATTTTTACAACTATGCACAGAAATGATTGTACATAAGTGAGAAGGCTGTTTTATACTATTGGGATTAACATTTATCAAGTGTATGTATAATCTCCAGTGTACATGTTAAACATATTTTGCTATCGACTGTAAATTGTGACTGAATAATATGGTTCTATTTCTGTAACGATTTGATGATGCCTGTAAACTGGTGTCCCTCATGTACTGTACCATGACAATAAATTTATTTATTTAAACAACTTCGCAGGCAAAAAGTAATGTTATATAAATGCAGAGACAAGTTAGGAATTAAAAAGATTAATGCTCAAATCAAAGCTGAAATCAAAAATCCTAATACTATCTATAACCAAAAACTTTTATCATGCAAATCTCCTATCGGCATGTGGAAGTTTTTCGATGAAATTACTGGCAATAGTAAGCGATGTAATGTTTTTCCCTCTTGTGATGTTAATGCTCTTAATCTGTCTTTTATACGCTCTCCTTCTACTATAACCACTTCTAATGTTACCAATCTTGTAGCTGATAACTTCCAGGACTTCAATACTCTCGATGTTTTGAAATGTCTTAAAACTCTTAAGCCCTCACATAGTCTTGGCCCTGATAGCATACCTGCATATGTTCTAAAACAATGTGCAGATGCTTTATGTTCTCCTCTAACTAATATCCTAAATGCTTCTTTCTCCGAAAACGTTGTACCTGTTCCATGGAAAGACATTAAAATAGTCCCTGTCCTAAACCTGTCAATAGCAAGAACGTAAAGTTCAGACCCATTGCCATCACTTCCCCGTTTCTAAAGCTCATAGAAAAACCAGTACTTCTTGAACTTGAAACCTCCCTTAAAAGCTTCGAAGACCCCAAACAATTTGCCTACAGACAGGGTAGGAGTACTTTAGACGCTGCAGCCGTCCTACACAACAGTATCGTCTCATCATTAGATAAACGTGCCAAATACGTCCGCTGCACGTTTCTCGACTTCACTTCTGCTTTCGACTCTGTATCCAGATGTCTCTTGCTAAATAAGCTCCCGATGCCACAAACTGAATCCTGGGTCACAAAGCGGTTGCATTCCTACTTCTCAAACAGAATGCAGTACACCATATACAAAGGTAAATCCTCCTCTGCTGTGCTCACCGAAGCTGGTGTCCCGCAAGGCTCTGTACTCTCCCCACTTCTCTTTTCTTTCTTTCTACATGACCTACCATCTTCAAATGACATTAATTTTGTCAAATATGCTGATGACCTAACTGTATCTTTGCCTGTCAAATGTCAAAGTGACTGCACTAAACTAAATGGCTTTTTATCAGAAATCAGCCAATGGTCCAAGGAAAACGGTCTCACCTTAAACCCCTCCAAATGCCAAACAGTTAATTTCACCTTTAAGCACAAATCTGACCTAAACAAACTGGTTACCAATCACGAGGTGTGCAACATAGATGGCAGTGAAATAGAAGCCAAGTCGGAAATTAAATACCTAGGCGTCACTCTATTTGTTGATCTTTCCTGGTCTTCTCATATCTTGATGATTTCTAAGAAAATATTCCGTCTTACCTTCTACATCAAGAAGTTAAGACATTCTGGAATAGCCAAACTCAACCTTTACTCCTACGATTCGTTAACTCATGCAACCTGCCTATTATTCTCTATTCTTTCCCTTTAGTTTTTCCTGGGCTACTGAAGAAAGACTATACCTTATTACGCAGGATGTTAAAGGTTGTCAGCAGGGTAAGCAGTTTGCCACTTAGCCAGCTTGTTAATATTCTGGTGGACAGGCACATGGACTCATGTGAAAAATGGGCAAATTCCATTTTATGTGACCCACAACACCCTCTACATTCACAACTCTCCCCATGTATCTCTTCAGGGGAAACCAGAAGCCTATATATATGCCCGCAATGGCAAGTACAAAAACTCATCCATACCCTACCTAGCTCGTGTTCTGCGCGACAAAGAAAGCATTAGGCGTGAAACCTTTAACTTATTAAATAGTCGGTAGAACTAATGGATCTTGTTTTTCCAACTCACATCATTTACAGGTACAACGTTTTCTCTCTACCTTTTTTCTTTTTTTCTCTTTCTGTATTTATTTTTGTTATGTGCTGTTTTGTTTCTCTCTTCCTTACAAACTCTATTTAAAACATTCTTGTTCGTTCTTTCACACTCTGTATATCTCGACCACTTTGCTATCGCTTACGCCAGTAAATATGCTAGTAGTATGTACTTTTCTAGCACCTTCAAACACTCTGTTTAAATTTTGGCTTTGGTACCGACATGCCAATATGTTGTTGTCAAAACTGACTGAGATAACTTTAATCTATGTAGAACTTTATTTATTGTTAATGTACTAACTGGATGCAATATTGTAGTAAAAATGCTGAGAATTCCATTCTGTATCACAAGTACTGATTTGGAATAAAGCTATTATCTTGAAAAAAATAACCATTTGTTTGCAGTAATACAATCAAACTGACGGTCACAGATCGGAAATACTTAATGGGTTAGAAAACATGAAATACCGGATTCCAGTGCAGTGGCTCAGTCTCCGTTGTACAGTGGTACAACTGACTGTAGGGTGGACGTAACACATGCATCGACCACATCTAAATACGCCTATGCGTTTTCATCGATCACCTCTATTTCTTTCAGAAATTCTCGTTGTCACACAACAACCCTGTAAAAGCGTTATTCAACAGATTCTCATCCTTCACACACTAAGGGTAATTTACATTCAACTGAAGCTCTGATTATGCCTATTGTGCACGTTTAACATAAGGCAATATGTTTCTGCCTCATGGCTCAGTATGATTTTATCTTAATTTCAAAACTCATAGTAATCCTGTGTCCTTCGTAAATGCCGAGCGTCTCTTCTACCTATGGTTGACATTCAGAACAAGTCACCAAACAAATTCTTCTCATTTTCCCTCTGTTATCGTCCACAATCCACAATGAGCTGCAGTTAGTCATTTTTAAATGAGGTCATCTGGGTTAGGCGATACTACAGTCAAGTTTTCATTAACCCAGCCTCCGGTAACGCTGCTTTTCTTGGTTTTACTGCAAATCTGAATTACTAGTCTTCTGGTAAAGCCCAAAAGAGAAGATAAACCATTGATTTCTTTGATTTTTCATTGAATGTCGCTTACACCTCAATTTGCGTTTGCAGGATTAAGATCAATTAAAATAGTGAGTAACAGGTTATGTTATCAGAATCGCTGTCAATCACGTCTCATAATCCGTTAATGCCCAGCTCCTGCTACTCTGGGCCTCACGCTGTCCCTCGAAGCTTCTCAGAAACGCTTAGTACGAACGGACGCAAAAACCAGAACACAGATTGGCGACTCGAGAATTCTTTATTCTAGCACCAACATAAAACCAGCATTACTGGCATTACAGACCAAGGTCTAGGAACAAATATTACAACAATAAATCTCGAGATTACTTCTGACAGTTTTTCTACCTTCTTTCTGAACAGCGACTGATGTGACGATGACTGGCAGATTGATGACCCACGAAAATTATGGGGAAGCTGGGTTTGAGCAGACAACCATGAATTGATCGTTCAATCTTCAACTACATTGACAATTGCCTCCGTGCATTAAAACAGGCTGATACAAGGTGGATGATATCTACATTTCATTTAACAGAAGGTTTCTGTGAAGAAACAAGTCACTATCAAGATTGACACAAACAACTATTGTAATAATAACGACAATAACAACGTTCACAAATGCAAGTGAACTATAAGTACGTTATCCCAGCCTACTTTTGGGGACATTATGTGTCAGCCTGATCTAGTGTTTCAGCCCAAACTCTCAACGTGAACCGATTTTGATTTGGCAGCTGTAGGGCAGTAAACATCTTTGGTGTTTCCATCGCTGGGCCTAATTGTCTGGGTAAAGGACTAGTCACTGCTGATTTGATGAATTCTGGTCTTTCCTACTGTCTCTACCACCCTAAAAATGCAACATTAAGCCTGCAATGTTGACTTTTCAAGTTCTTTGTGCTGAACGGGAACGTGAGAGCATTCTTGAAGCTTTTCTGGGCTCTTTGCGTTTGTAGCGATATCCAGGAGGGGTTGGTCTCCAGCGAAAAAGATTCAGTCCTCATTATTACACGAAGGTAGTTACACCATCCTTAGCTCTAGTGGTTGTATTTCAGGGACTAAGGTATGTTACCTGGCTGTTGAAAGCAATCCAAGGGGTTTTGCGGGTTTTTCACAAATTGATTCCCCTTCATCTGTCTGTTAGTCCGAATAACTTCACTGATTATATCTACTATTATTATTATCTCGATTCTTTTGACGACCATGCCGGAGGACTAACTGGTAAAAGGATCAACTCCATTCACAGTAGTAGCAGTCTTAACACACCGCATTCTACAAACCACACAATGATTAATCCCAGCACTTTTGGAGTCAACCAAAGCTGCAACATTCGAGTTGCTGGACGAGCTACGCAGAAGTTTACCGAAGATCAGGGACGTATACCTCACAATCAAGAGGCGAGCACAAATAAATCCAATTGGTTTATACTAGCTCGTGAAAACGATATTGGGTATTGGATCCTTCGCTTCCTTCAGTCCTGCTTTAAGCTGATGGAGGAATCTTTCTATAAGCTATGAAAAGACCAAGCGTGTGCTGTATCATGCATTCGCTTCATTTGGTCTATTTGTACTGCTTATCAAGGAAACGACACTCCAGTAGAGAACCTTACTTCGTGTTCATAAAACCTGACACAGTGAAGTTAGAAATCTCACTCGGGAAATGTTTTTACAGTGCACTCATACCCACATCGATTGAGGGACTGATTGCCAACCATCTTGTGCACAGGTGTATGTAGGAGGATGAATGTTTTCTGGAATGCATTTGTTTTTATTTGTGTGAAGAGCACGCGTTAGGAGACTACTGACGGTGCACAAAGCTGATACAGTCGTTTCGGACATGCAAATGTCATGCCTCTATGTATGTGGTCCTTTGACAGTAAGAAGAGGTGTTTAGGGGTTTCAGAAAGAATTGCAATGACTTCTACTGATTCCTTACCGTCTTTGTGAAACTAACAACAAATGGCATCTGAGCACTCATATTTGCTTTGAGTAAGTATGTTATAATATATATTTCTTCCTGTTTATGCAGGAACATACCAATTGTACAGGCATGGCTAAGTTATTATATAAATTACACATAATTTGATGTATGATGAATTTACAGTTTGGTTGTTCTCTCTGACATGAGAGTCAGTCGGAACAGTCTGCTATAAAGTCTGTGTAGCACATAAAGAGATATAGAAATATTGTCTTCGCATTAAAAAAAACCAGACATCAGATGAATGTAATACGGATATCTGGGAAAAAAAGCTTGAAGTCAATCCTCTTATATAACTTTGTTGTGAGCACCACCCTTGGTTTGAAGTTTATTGATGTATTATGTTGAGATCAGTGATATATTTATTCCACTTTTTCAGCAGTCTTATCTTAGTTTCATAACAGGAAAGAAATTTGACCGTGGATACGAAAACTAGATAAGGTCATATTAAGTTGTTTCATGAGGGATTTACCTAAACCTTCCTAGTTACTATATGGATTCTGTGACCACCTGAAAAGGACCAGAACGTTATCATAAACAATTTATTAATGGCTTTGTCTTTGTAGTACATTCCGGTACTACAATCCAGGGGGTCTTCCCAATATTGACAGGAGTCACGAAAAGTATAATACATGTTGAATAACAGTTTGTCAAATTTTAATAGGATACCCAAGTTGTCACCCAAGACCCCCAAAGATTTCCTTCTGAACATACATTTCTCAGTACCAGTGACTGACTAACTCCTTAGTCGTCTGCAGTGTAATATACCTCAATATCTGCTTGGCAACTGCACCTGGTCTACCAGCTGGCCCTTTGCACGGAAAATAAGAGTGGAGCCAGCTGCCCAACCCCATGAAATTAACGTACTCACCACATAAAAACTAAAAATACACAGAAGGCATTTAAAACTTGTTCTTCGATGGAAATCGCGGTGACTAATGACTCCCTCGGGTAGCCTGTTAGTTGATAGGTATTCTTTTGATGAAACCACAATCGGGCATACAGGTATGGAACTTCCACACTATGTCTGAGGCTTGCATGGCTGTTCATGTCTCAGAATAAATAAGAAGGTTTGGTATAAAAGTGTCAGGAAACTATGGAATCAAATGGAGTGAAAGTGGAGTCCCCGAATTTTTAACTACAGAGTTAACGATATACTTCTATCGCCCACACAATAACCACGAGTACACTAAGGTAGTGGCCATCATACTTTCATCAACATGGTGGTGGTCGCAAATGTGAATCGCTCCACTCTGTAAGACCACAGTGTGCATTTCCGCGGCTCGAGATTAAAACATGAGCTTTGATCCCAATCTTGAAAAACGGTAGTTGCTCAGATCTAAATAACATACAATGCTTCTGCCTTCAACACCCACCAATTCTCTCAGTTTCATGTCAAGGTGTGATCCTGTGAGCCCAACGAGGATTAGTGTGAGAACATGTGGGTCAGCATACCTTGTACGTTCCACTTTTTCATACCCTCGAAGCCAAATCTAACTTTGTCATCATTTATATACTTCACAATAATTTTTACCTGTACACTATTATACCGTGTCACATCTAAACTATCCAAGGTTTTAATCAAGCTGAAACTTGCTCTTTCTATTTGTATTCCATGCTCCCTTAAAGTCTGGCTGTGCTGAAGTGAAGATTAGGAAGACATTTTGTTGGATGAAAACCATATTTTCATGGAGAACATCACAGTTTTGAAAGTTAGACCCATTTGGTTAGCAGTATACATTGCAAACGTACGTTATTATTCTAAGGATGACATAGCTTTAGTTGAATCCGAAAGGAGTGGTGCTGTGATTAATCACATGTTGTTTGTAGTATGTGGTGTGTTAAGACTTTGTTACTTCTTTGAACAGAGTTGAGGCTTTCGCCGGCTTGTCCTACGGTGTCGTAGACAAAAGAAAAGATATAATAATGACAGATATAATTAGACTAAAAGACAGAAAAAGAAATAAAGAAAACAAAACAGACAGCTCATTAAATTTGTAGTATATATATGCACAATATCCATAACAATAAGCGAAAGTGTAGTAGTTGGGGTGTCCAGGAGAAGAGGACAGGAGAGACTGTAAATAAATAAAACGATGAGTTTAGATGTCCACTAGTGAGAGAACATGTGGGTCAGCATGCCCTGTACGTTCCAGTTTTTGGGCGTTGATATGGAATATCTCCTATTTGAAGTGGCGCCCCCGGCTGAACCTTGATGGTATTTGCGCGGTTTCTTTGATTCCAGTTGAAGCTAGTCGTCAAGGCAAATGCAGTGGTGGTGGTGTCTGGGATCTCAAGGGGATAGGTCTTTTGGACTCAGTCCTTGTTTTGCTGCATGATTATCAAGCCTTCGTTGAAAGCTGTCCACAGATTGTGCCAGTTACATCTGCCAGTAAGTAGTGCCAGAAACGACAAACACACAGCGAAAACAAGTAGGAGCGCACCCTAGTCTTCTCTCTCTTGTCAGCTATCCATCTGGGATTTCCACGAGCAAGCCCATACCTACTTAGTAGCATAACGCCTTTGTTTAAGGGATTCTGGTCATTCAATATCTTATAGGCAGTAATCAAGTGCCCCTTAAGCCGACAGCAGCTAAGTGAGAATAGGCCTGTGTCAATGTAGTTGAAGATTGAACGATCAATTCGTGGTTGTTTGCTCAAACCCAACTTCCCCAATTTTTCGCGGAGGCATCAATACACCAGTCATCGCTGTTCAGAAAGCAAGTACAAAACCGTCAGAAACCTTAGTTTTAAAGTTGGCTATATGTTGGTGTTAGAATAAAGAATTCTCGAGTCGCCAATCTGTGTTCTGGTTTTTGCGTCCGTTCGTACTAAGCGTTTCTGAGAAGCTTCGAGGGACAGCGTGAGGCCCAGCGTAGTAAGAGCTGGGCATTAATGGCTTACGGGTTCGGACAGTCGGTGACAGTTTGGATAGTCACTGTTCATCCTTCCCGGTGCCGGCCAAGTCTTCTTTGAACAAGCAATATCTGGAACTTTTTTGGAATTGGGTCAAGTTCAGCAATGCCTGGGTCAAAGAAGGGACAGAGCGTCTTGGATCAAAACAGGAAAGTAAGTCATGGTGACTTGTCTGTTACTTGTAACGATGTGTCTGATGTTAAGCCTGGCATGGTTGATGTTACTGTTTCGCCGTCTAGGGATAGTAGGATCAATAAACCCCCTAAGTAGGAACCTCAGTGTTTCGACGGAAATCCAGCTGACTATCCACAGTTTGTAAGAGAGTTTGAAATCATGTTAAGCATTTTTTTATTAAACTATGAAATGAAGTTGATGTATTTGATGAGGTACTGCACTGGAGTTGCTTCAAGAGCTATACAGTGCTGTAAGTTCATGCCCCCTAATGAGGGATACGCTTAGGCTATGAGCATATTACGTCAATGGTTTGGAAGACCTTCAATGATTGTAAGGAAAGTATTCGAGGCTGTTAAAGGTAACGGTAGTCAACTACAAGGTGACCTCAAGGCACTCTCTGAGTTTTTGAATAATCTGATGACTAATAAGAATACGTTGATTTCGATGAACTGCATGAGTGATCTGAACTCAAGCTCAGTCTTAGAGGTAATAGCAAGACGCCTACCTACTCGACTGCGAAGGAAGTGGGTGAAGATAAGCTCTCGTATAGAGGATGAGGGTATCGAGCCAAGATTTGATGATATTCTGAAACTGGTAAAGGACAGTGACAACCAGGCGATGGGCAAATTCGCCAGCATTTTGCATTCTAAGGTAGAACCTGAAGAACCAGTGATGAAGTCTCAAGACACAACGAGAAAGGATGAGTGAATTGTTTTCCCTAGCATGCACCAATTGAGTGATTGCAATCGCTTTATTGCTATGTCACCCGTAGAAAGGTTAAAAATGGAAAAGCAGAAGCGGCTGTGTTTCAGCTGTTTAAAGATTGGGAATGCAAAGTTGAATTGCAAGGCGACAAACAAAGGAAGTAGTGGTTTAACGGATATGCACCCACTTCTGTGGACAGTAAACGAACCTGGGAATTCGCTTAAGTGTAATAGTATCTCTAGACCCCTTGACACCCCCACAAGTTTTCTTAGGGGTATTACCAGTTAAGGTGAAAGGACCGAAATCTTCAGTAAAGACATATGCATTGTTGGATAATGATTCAGACGTTACGTTGATAGATGCTAAACTGGCTGGTTGCTTGGGTATTAAAGGCCCAAAGCAATCCTTGGTTGTAAATCCTTTCAATTCTTCGAAAACTGTAGTATGTGAACGAGTGTCATTTCAGTTAGAATCCTTGATTACTGGGGAAAGTGTTGAAGTAGATACTGCTTACACTACCTGTCAATCACGTCTCATAAACCGTTAATGCCCAGCTCTCGCTACGCTCGGGCCCACGCTGTTCCTTGAAGATTTCAGAAACGCTTAGTTATAACGGACGAAAAAACCAAAACACCGATCTGACGCTTGATATTTGTTTATTGTTACACCAACATATAAAAAGAATAAGTGAACTAAGGTCTGAAAACAATTATTACAATAATAATTCATTGTATTACTTCTGACGATCTTCCACTCTTCTTTCTGAACAGCGACCGATGAGACGATGACTGTCGTACTGATGCCTCCGCGAAAATTGGGGAAGTTGATTTTAGGCAAACAACCAAGAATTGATCGTTCAATCTTCAACTCCATTGACACTCCCCGGCAAAAAAGGGATCCAACCCTTTTTTCCTTCACGACCAATGCACGTCGACTTGGATGCCATTGCGAGAACCTGGGTCACACGGACAGAGCTGAAATGGAAAACAAACAGAAAAGCCAACACACCACAAGCATACTCACAGCACAATCTCACACATCAATGACGACCTACGCCTCCAGACAGAGACCTCCTCTTGACATCTTGCAACACAATCTCCACTTGCTAGAATGACTCTTGCAGAACGCAACGTGACCATAACAGCACCTCATGATACTCTTCGCACATCCTCTTATCAATTCACTATCAATTTCCACTGCGATCGCTTGTCACTCATTCTGCCTCAGTTCTAGTAGCGGTGACGCATGCGAGCCTCAGTCGTTTACACTCATTCTCCCCGGCGTGTGGGTCCACAGCAGCTAATCCTTATCTCCGTGTGCATGTCATTCTCAGCAATAGCCTCCCCGGCGTATACGACCCATCTGCTGTCTCTAACATCAATCAATTCATTCACGGATGTAGAAGGCAAGAAACAACTTCAGAAGTAATCACGACGAAAATTTTAACAAAATCACGCAATAACAACAAGGTACGAAAACAACGAGTAAACACAATCAATCCAAAATCACTAATTGATATGACACACCACACGTATATACAGACAGTACACACAAACTCGCAGATCGTGTCTCGATGGAATTTCTTTGAAGAATCCCAGGGCTTACACCAGTACGCCTACAACCCTTCTCAGGTTGACGATTGTAAGTTGTGGAATGTCCGGACACAAACAAGATTAACCAAAAATTGCGATAATTGGAACTCACACAACTATTTAACACAAACATATGTACAATCACTACATCAAATGTTGTGGATTCCGGCACGACAAACTACCCTTGAAGAACTGTAGGACTTACAGCATTACGCCTACATTCCTTCTCAGGTTGATGATCCAAGTGGAAGACGTCCGGACACAAACAGAATTACCAACAGATAGATGAAAGATGATATCAATTCAGTATATACACTATGAACATATGTACAAAATCACACACCAAGCACATTGGACTGCTCATTGATGCGCTACCCTTTGAAGAATTGTAGGACTTACAGCAGAACGCCTACAACCCTTCTCAGGTTGACGCTCTAGGTTGGAAAATCATCGCAGAGTTCATTTGCTAACTTCCTTTTATCAGCTATATCCTCAAATCTGAACGGCAACACGCCCATATCATTGTATCGTAGAATATAGATGACCAACAAACATACTACGTATCTGGTCAACCAAGCGTAGAAACAGAGTAATTTACACCAAAGATAATAACATTCAAATAGTAACTTGAAACTAGAAATGCCTTTATTCGTGCAAGTCAATTTAACAATTACTCTCTCGTTTACACTTGGCTTATTCTCACTAAACTGACCATTGATATTCGTCCTTTCAAATGGACTGATACTAGCATAGTCATTGGACAAGATACTTGAGTTCATGGGTGTCTGTTTCATTGTGGATGACAGCACCAACGACGACTGATTGATATCAGTTGATGAACTTAGCGGTGGATCAAAAGCTGTTGTTGCTCGACTTTCAGAAATTTGTCTACCTGCAAGACCACCACCACTGCTGTCTTTTATTATCAGCTCCGCTTTAGGACTAGCATCTGATGATAGGTGGGCTTCACTCTGATCAATTACACTGACGGTTTGACAAGTATGCATGCCTTCTGCAACTGCATTCAATTCTACTTCACGTTCAAGTTGTACGGAACCTTTATTTAACTTAGCGGTAGTAGGCATTCCCTCCATTTCATCATGATCAACCAAAGAGAAATCTGCACTATCATGATCATTACCACAAATATTCAATTTACCGTCAAGTTCATCATTTTCAAACTCTTTAATAACAGAAGTAGACAATTTTGGTTCCTCCTCACAAATCATTAAAGGTTTTATATCTTCACTCTGACTAGTTATACCTTGTAAACTTTTGGAGTCAGAACTCCACTCTGAAGCAGTAACTCTATTCTGTGACACTCTATTCAACAATGGCTTACCAGTTGCAACTACAGACTTCTTCACAACACCGTTATCGTCACACAATTCGGAGTCAGACCTGGAGTTTACATTTAGCTTATCACTGAACTTGCTCACTGGTTCACAGTTCACCTTTGTATGCACCTCTTGCACACGTGTAAAACAAAGCCGTGTTTGTCTTGCATCTTGTAACTTATCTGTTGAGCATGTACTACGAAACCTGTTACACTCACTAAGTTTATATGCATTACTAGACATCATGGAGCCTTCTCGATATCCACCTCTCTGAGGCTTATTCGTCATCAATGAGTGCGTTTTACCCTCAGACTGCTCTATTCTAGGGGTGAGATCTAACAAACTGGAAAACTTGCTCATGGATTGATTAACACTAGTATTTACCAGTTTCAGGATATCATCAAACTTTGGCTCGATACCCTCATCCTCCATACGGGAGCTCATCTTCACCCACTTCCTTTGCAGTCGAGTAGGTAGGCGTCTTGCTATTACTTCTAGTATAAAACTCGAGTTGAGGTCACTCATGCGATTCATCGAAATCATTCCATTCTTGTAAATTAGCAAATTATCCAAAAACTCAGTGAGTGCCTGGGAGTCATCCTGTAATTGACCACCATTACCCTTAACAGCCTCGAATAATTTCCCTGCAATCATCGAAGGTCTTCCAAACCTTTGACGTAATATGCTCGTTGCCTCATCGTAGCCCTCTTTTGGCTTCATAAACTTACAACACTGTATAGCTCTTGCAGCATCTCCAGTGCAATATCTCATCAAATACATTAACTTCAATTCATCATTTAATAAAATACCACTCAACATGATCTCAAACTCCTTTACAAATTGTAAATAATCAGCCGGGTTTCCATCAAAACACCGTGGTTCAAATTTAGAGGGTTTGATGTTCCTATTATCCCTGAACGGCGAAACAATAACATCAACCATGTCATGCTTAACATCAGACACATCGTTACAAGTAACAGACAAGTCACCATGACTTACTTTCCTGTTTGCATCCAAGACACTCTGTCCCTTCTTTGACCCAGGCATTGTTGAACTTGACCCAATTCCAAAAAAGTTCCAGATATTGCTTGTTCAAAGAGGACTTGACCGGCACCGGGAAAAATGAACGGCGACTATCCAAACTTTCACCAACTGTATGAATCCGCCAGATTTGTTTCCATCGTCAGAAACTGTCAATCACGTCTCATAAACCGTTATTGCCCAGCTCTCGCTACGCTCGAGCCCACGCTGTTCCTTGAAGATTTCAGAAACGCTTAGTTATAACGGACGAAAAAACCAAAACACCGATCTGACGCTTGATATTTGTTTATTGTTACACCAACATATAAAAAGAATAAGTGAACTAAGGTCTGAAAACAAATATTACAATAATAATTCATTGTATTACTTCTGACGATCTTCCACTCTTCTTTCTGAACAGCGACCGATGAGACGATGACTGTCGTATTGATGCCTCCGCTAAAATTGGGGAAGTTGATTTTAAGCAAACAACCAAGAATTGATCGTTCAATCTTCAACTTCATTGACGCTCCCTCCAGTATGATACTTGGTGAAGCTATAGCTCCTAATCGTGAATCGGTTGTCGGTAAGCCATACCTGTGTGACATACCGCTTCAAACACTGCAAGATGGAAGCGTGAGAGTACTCATTGAATGTAGTGTGCCAGAAGCTCATAAGGTATTAGAAGAGGGACTCGGAGGTAGAGATGATCTGTTCGCGACGAAAACACCACAGGGATGGACAGTGAGAGGACCCATACCCATAGTCCACATATCATCATTAGTTGCAAACGATGGGGACAAACTAGAGACTATGATTAAAAATATTTATGACAAGAGGTTTTGTGACTGCGGTGTCCCAGAGAGGGGTTGTTCTGTAGAAGACTTAAAAGCAGTTAAAATAGTTGAGGAGTCTTGTAAATACGAAAGCGGGCGTTTCAGCGTTGGTCTACCATGGAGATTCAAAGATAGTTGGTTTTTAATAGAAAAGTTGCTCTTAAGAGACCAGTGGGTTTACAGAAGAAATTTCTGTCAGATGCAGAACTCTGGGCCGAATATAAGGATGTAGTCGATAAACATATAATAAAGGGTTACGTTGAAAGACTAGTTGATCAGAGTGAGCCGGGGGAGTGGTATTTGCCCCATCATCCCGTCTTTAACCCGAGGAAGCCAGGTAAACTCCGTGTGGTGTTTTATTGCTCTGCGAAACATGAAGGAGTATCTAGCTGTTTACATAAAATGTCCTATGGGAAGTCATCGTGGACACCGTGGCCTGCATCTTGTGAGGTTTGGAGGCGTATTCATGCAGACTACTGTGGTCCATTCTCAAATTCATATTATGTTTTAGTTATTGTGGATTCTTATTTTAGATGGCCAGATAGTCCTAATGCCAAATTCACTCACAGGGCGTTGAGAAAGATTTTTAGTCGAGAAGGAATTCCAGATGTCTTAGTTACTGACAATGGTACTCATTTTACGGAGAAGAACTTCAATGATTGGCTCGAACATATAGGTTGCCATCATTTGTACACAGCACCACGTCATCCTCAGTCAAACGGGTTGGCAGAAAATTTTGTACGAACATTAAAGAGTGCTATAGCATCAATGAGTCCTCAAAATCTTGATGAGCTAGAGAGATGTGTGGATAACTTCTTACTTCAATATCGCAATGCGGAGCATACAAGTACTCATGAAGGTCCTGCAAATCTATTCAAATCTCGAATTCTCAGAAAGCATCTGATGTCCACGACTTCTGATGTACATTATTACAGAGGGAATGATTATAGACCTTCTATTGGTATCATACTACAAAGAATGTGTTATGTACTCGTCACCAAATTATTATGTACTCGTCGCCAAATTATTGCTATGTACTGGTCGAGAATTTAAAAGTCCTGACGCAAGAAAGACGGAAATCAGAAGACCAATAGGTTTGCGATGATACTTCTATTTTCCAAACACAAGGAGAAACAATTGACACAAGAATATGCGAGCAAAAATATATATGAATGTCCGAATAAGTGTGTGAAGAATCAATAGACAGTCTTAACATGATTTGCTAATTATAATGGAGTATCGATCCATATATACATAGCAAAATATAGCAGACATGTCAACAAACACACATATTATATATAATATAAGGAGAATATACATTGTTAAAGGAGACAGGTTCATCAAAATGAAGTGGTCACAGACTAAGAGAGCAACAGAACGAGAGACCACCATACATATATATATATAAATAAATAAATTTATTCTCATGATACAGTACATGAGGGACGCCAGTTTACAGGCATCATCAAATTGTTACAGAAATAGGATCATATTATTTAGTCACAATATACAGTCGATAGCAAAATATGTTTAACATGTACACTGGAGATTATACATACACTTGATAAATGTTAATCCGAATAGTATATATATATATATATATATATATATATATGGATACATATCAGAATGGGAAATCGAATGGTGAAGATATTAGACATCGAAGATAATTCAGTTCATAACAGACAATTGGACCAAGTGAGAATAAATGAGGTAGGTCGTTCCGATTATGATTATAATGACTCCGCTACTAATCCTGATTTTGTAGGTAATTCAGAAATAAGTCTAGATGATACTGATGGAAATAATATCACAGAATCAGTTAGACGATCGCAGAGACTGGCAAGCAAACCGCGATATCATTATAAATACGCAAGGAGACATTCGACGTGTGGCGGATGTGGTGATTGACTATTTCTATCTCTGTATTGTTTAAATACTTACTGTTGATTGTTAATATTTCTTATATGAATTGCAATATAATTCCGCTAAATACAAATTCCTGAATTCCGCCCTCTCTGTGTCTTGTTTGGATTCTTGTAATTCGGTCATCTCGAAACACTACGATTACAATTAATTACAACAGTCTCTTTGAATGATAATCTGTATAGTGGCTCAGACTGCGTGAGCTCATTAGTGGGACTGCTGTTAAGATTCAGAAAGTTTACAGTTGCTGTCGCTGCGGATATTGAGGAAATGTTCCTACAGGTGAAGGTGCCAGAGAGTGACAGAGATCACTTGAGGTTTTTGTGGTTTGATGACGGTCCTTGTGGTAAGGTGTCAGAATATAGGATGACAGTGCATCCATTTGGTGCCACGTCCTCCCCGTTTTGTGCTAATTTTGCTCTACGAAAGGCAGTGTCCACATTTGGTTCTAATGATTTGCTGGACGTCATAGATTGTTGCTTCTACGTGGATGATTGTTTAGCCTCCTTCGATGATGATAAGTCTGCAGTTAGATTTGCAACAAGCATTACTGAAGTGTTAGCTAAGGCCGGCTTTCGTCTAACTAAGTGGGTCTCGAACAGCCTAGACGTTTTGAAGCATATAGATCCAGAAGACAGAGCACCTACCGTACGAGATTTGCCTGTTGATACTCTACCAGTTGAACGCACATTAGGTATGCGATGGGATGTGAACTCTGATACCTTTGGATTTAGTGTTGGTGATATTGATAAGCCAGTTACTCGGAGAGGTGTGCTCTCTGTGTTGTCGTCCGTGTTTGACCCACTTGGATTAGTAGCACCTTATCTACTTCCGGCTAGGAGGTTATTTCAAGAGACATGCAGGAAAGGGTTACAGTGGGATGAACCATTAAGTGAGAGGCAGAGAGAAGAGTGGAAGGGGTGGGTTAACAGTTTAAGAATGCTGAATCTACATTCCGTCTCACGTCCACTTAAGCCGTCGAGAAATCATGATATAATTGACTTCCATGTTTTTTCTGATGCCTCTGAGGTTGGATTTGGTGCAGCCGTATACATCAGAACCACCTTAAGGAATGATATAGATGTTAGCCTGGTGATGGGTAAATCTAGAGTTGCACCTCTAAAGACGGTTTCGATTCCGAGATTAGAACTTACTGCAGCCTTACTAGCTGCGCAGTTATTCACAACGGTGTGTAAAGAGTTGGATTACCCCAAGTATCCCGTAACGTTTTGGACTGATTCGATGTCTGTGATATATTATATACGCAACGAGTCAGCAAGATATGCATGTTTTGTAGCTAACAGAGTATCTCAAATTCGTGAACTAACAACTGTTGAGCAGTGGAGGTACGTACCGTCTGGAAAAAATCCAGCTGATCTAGCCTCGCGAGGAGTTATTGATATGAATGTGGTTAAAAATAAGTGGTGGAAAGGTCCAGAGTTCTTGCTAAGGGCTGATAGTATGTGGCCTCGTAGAGAAGATGAACCACCGATAAACGAGTGTGCCTTGGAGTTGAAGACAAGTGTCAGTTTAACATCTACTCAAGAAAGACATTCAGGTTTACATCCACTTTTTAAATATTATTCTTCTTGGTACAAACTACTGAAAGCTGTTGCGTGGTTGACACGATATGTTACGTATTTAAAGGTCATGCATCTTGCGGGATACGAAAATATGAATGTGGGGCCTTTGAGAGTCGAAGATATTAGAAATGCAGAGTTAGCGATTTTGAGGGCTGCTCAGTGGGAAGCGTGGGGTGAGATTGCCAAGGAGGATAGTCCTGATTTCGCAGATTTCAAGGTGCGGTTAGATAGATTATCTCCGATAGTTTCCGAAGGGATCGCTAGAGTTGGTGGACGTCTACAAATGTTAGAATCGTCATATGAGACCCGTCATCCGGCTTTATTACCTTGCTACCATCCAGTCACTGATCTCATTATAAGACACTACCATGTTCTTGAAGGTCATTTGGGTACTTCGCAAGTACTATCAAGTATTCGATGTAAGTTCTGGATAGTGAAGGGAGGTACCGCTGTCCGTAAAATAATTGATAAGTGCATGGAATGTAAACTCCGAAATGCTCGTCCAGTACAGCAGATGATGGCACCACTCCCAGCGTGGCAAGCTTCTGAAGGGAATTATCCATTTGAGTACGTTGGGGTGGATTTGTTCGGACCTTTTGTAGTGAAGAGAGGCAGAACCCTATGTAAAAGATATGGCTGTTTATTCACCTGTTTGAAAATGAGAGCTGTGCATATTGAGATGGTTCATACGCTAACTACTGATTCATTCGTGCTAGCATTACATAGATTTATAAATCGCCGGGGTGTACCGAAGATGATGTTCAGCGACAGAGGGACTAATTTTGTTGGCTGTCACGCCGAGCTTAAAGAGTACTTCGAAGGTCCTCAAACGAGAGTTCATGAAGAGTTACTGAAAAGGAACATCGAGTGGCACTTCAACCCACCACATGCCAGCCATAGAGGTGGGCTATGGGAAAGACTTATAGGAATTATCAAGCGTATTTTAAGCTCCATAATTAAAAACCAGAGTTTGAATGACGAAACGCTGGAGACATTTTTTTGTGAAGCTGAACGAATATTAAATGACCGGCCGTTATCACCTGTGAGGGACGACGTCAAGGATTTTGATGTGTTAACCCCAAACAAATTATTGTTATTGAGAGGCAACCCTGGCATAGAGGACTCAAGCGGGGAAGGAATACCTACGATTAAAAGATGGAAACAAGCCAGGCACATGAAAGATATATTTTGGAAAAGATGGTTAAAGGAGTATGTTCTAACACTGCAAACCAGGGACAAGTGGAAAAAGTTGTGCCGAAACTTAAAGGTTGGTGACATAGTATTAGTAGCAGATAAATGTGCCACAGGTAGGTGGCCTTTGGGAGTGGTAGTAAGGCTACTCTGTAGTGGTGATGGATTGGTGAGGACGGTTGAGGTGAGAACAAGTTGTGGCATGTTGGTGCGAGATATTAGAAAACTGTGTCTACTGGAAGGTGCTGAGAGTCGAGAGTCGGAGGATGAAACACTAGACGATTTTCCAACCTAGGGCGTCAACCTGAGAAGGGTTGTAGGCGTACTGCTGTAAGTCCTACAATTCTTCAAAGGGTAGCGCATCAATGAGCAGTCCAATGTGCTTGGTGTGTGATTTTGTACATATGTTCATATTGTATATACTGAATTGGTATCATCTTTCATCTAGCTGTTGGTAATTCTGTTTGTGTCCGGACGACTTCCACTTGGATCATCAACCTGAGAAGGAATGTAGGCGTACTGCTGTAAGTCCTACAGTTCTTCAAGGGTAGTTTGTCGTGCCGGAATCCACAACATTTGATGTAGTGATTGTACATATGTTTGTGTTAAATAGTTGTGTGAGTTCCAATTATCGTAATTGTTGGTTAATCTTGTTTGTGTCCGGACATTCCACAACTTACAATCGTCAACCTGAGAAGGGTTGTAGGCGTACTGGTGTAAGTCCTGGGATTCTTCAAAGGAATTCCATCGAGACACGATCTGCGAGTTTGTGTGTACTGTTTGTATATACGTGTGGTGTGTCATATCAATTGGTGATTTTGGATTCATTGTGTTTACTCGTTGTTTTCGTACCTTGTTGTTATTGCGTAATTTTGTTAAAATTTTCGTCGTGATTACTTCTGAAGTTGTTTCTTGCCTTCTACATCCGTGAATGAATTGATTGATGTTAGAGACAGCAGATGGGTCGTATACGCCGGGGAGGCTATTGCTGAGAATGACATGCACACGGAGATAAGGATTAGCTGTCGAATTTATGATTGAGAATGAATGATTCTACTTAGGCTGTGGACCCACACGCCGGGGAGAGAGAGTGTAGACGACTGAGGCTTGCATATGTCACTGTTACTAGAACTGAGGCAGAATGAGTGACAAGCGATCGCAGTGGAAATTGATAGTGAATTGATAAGAGGATGTGCGAAGAGTATCATGAGGTGCTGTTATGGTCACGTTGCGTTCTGCAAGAGTCATTCTAGCAAGTGGAGATTGTGTTGCAAGATGTCAAGAGGATGCCTTTAACTGGAAGGCGCAGGTCGTCATCGATGAGTGAGATTGTGCTATGTGTATGCCTGTGGTGTGTTGGCTTTTCTGCTTGTTTTCCATTTCAGCTTTGTCCGTGTGACCCAGTTTCTCGCACTAGCATCCAAGTCAACGTGTATTGGTCGTGATGGAAAAAAGGAATAGATCCTTTTTTGCCGGGGAGTGTCAATGGAGTTGAAGATTGAACGATCAATTCGTGGTTGTTTGCTCAAACCCAACTTCCCCAATTTTTCGCGGAGGCATCAATACGACAGTCATCGTCTCATCGATCGCTGTTCAGGGAAGATAAAAAAACTATCAGAAGTATTATCATGATTTATTGTTATAATATTTATTCCTAGAACATGTGTATTAAAATTATTGTTGCTTATTTGTTGGAGTAAGAATAAAGGATTCTTGAGTCACCAATCAGTGTTCTGGTTTTCGAGTTGGTTAATACAAAGCGTTTCTGAAAGTCTTCGAGGGACAGCGTGAGGTCCAGCGTAGCAAGAGCTGGACATTGACGGTTTATGAGACTTGGTTGACACCCACCATGATGTCCATTCATCCTAATCTGACAATAAGTTTGTTACACAGGATCTACCTCTCCTAAAACCATGTTGTGCTTCATGCAATCTGTTGGTCCTATCGTGGTAATCCTTGATGTGATCATCAATTTATACTCTCCAGTTCCTTTGATACCACTGGGAGTAACGCTGCTATCTTCACTTGTGTTTTATTCCAGTTTTATTTTCTTAGAACGTCTAGTTCTTCTTAAAATGGTTTCCAACCGCGCGAAGATGATGGTTGTTCATCGGATGACTAAAACCACTCGTCAGAAAGAAAACGAAGTTTGGGTTGCCGCCAAACCTTGATGGCGACCTTGGTAACGACTCTGCAATTTGGCGTTCATATGGACCTGTTGTGACTGCTTGCATTACAACTCAGCTATTGAAACAGTACTGATTTATTGATATTTTCCGATCGCAATTTTTTACCGTGTTTGATTGTTCCTATTAAAATGCCTGTTTATAAGGAATGTGAATTATTATTAACAACATTATAGTCTATTATTTAGATGGAATCAATCCTCTGCATGATCATGAAGACAAGATTTTATTCAAAATGAAAGTAAACCTACGGTTATACAACGCCACGCATCTACAAACAACGTAGACAAGGAGAAAATGGAAGACTTTTACAGACAGCTGTTATGGGTAGTGGATAACATCCAGTCTAAATGACAACATCGGAATTATAATGGGTGATGTGGATGCTTGTCAAACTAGACGCAGACGCCTCAGGAAAAGAACCAGTCAAGGGTTGAGAGACGTTCAAGTAGTGTAAACAGTGAACTGTCTACGGACTTCTTCACCTTCAATTACTTGGTGTTTGGATACAGAGTATTTAGGCATAGGGACAAGGCGTGACATGTTCCTTGTTAGTTAGACACACCGAAAGTCAAAGAGACTTCAACACAATCTGATGAAAACGGGGATGCCTTCTACTGGACACAAGATCAAGAAATGGAGCATAAGCAGGTTCAAACCACTTTCTAGAGGAAGGAATGTTCAAAATCAAGCTGAAAGGCTTCACGCAAGCTGAAGGTAAGCCAGAATTTACATTCGACATCTAGCAACTGAAAAATGCAGATAAAAAGGTAATCTACACTGCAGTCATTATGGAAAAATTGGGGGCATTAAACAGCATCATTGAGGAGATTTGTGTGAAACAGTGCTGGAACTCTCTGGAAGTGACACTGAAGAAAACGTGTGTAGATATCGCAGTAAGAAGAAGTGAAATAGGAGATGAATAAAGGGAGGAGGAGCTCAGTATGACCGAAATAGCGCTGATCAAAAGAGTGATGAAAGTTGTCAGGCAAGGCGAAAGACAGTTTTAAAATGTCCTAGCAACTGAAGCAGAACAGGCCGCAGATAAGAGGGACGTCAGTACCCTATATACAGTAATCAGGCCACTGTCTAGTCAGAGCGTGACACAGGTAAAACCAATGAAAGATGCTGAAGGGAACTCGACTGCCAAAGAGGTGGAAGAGAGAAAACACTTGCTTGACCACTTCAAAAGACTCCGAAATTGACTACCAAATACGTTCAGAAATACCAGCATCAGACAAAACGTCCACTAAAAATCTACGCTGTGGCGAAAACAGACATCTTGTGAGCATTAAAGAAACCTCAGAAGCCTCAGGGAACATGCAGAAAATGCAGTGGGAGAGAAAGCTACTTGCCGATTTGAGGGAAAGAAAAACTTGTCAAACCGCCAAAATAAGATGAATGAAACCTTTGCAAGAACCAGAGCGGTACCATGCTTCCGTCCATTCCAGGTAAAATTTCAAGCGTCATCGTTATGAAAAAAGGCTGAAAGACGACCTGAATAGAAGAATTCGCCCGAGCAGGCTACCTTTAGAAATATTATTTCATGCCTAAATCAAGTTGTAGAACTATAAATATCATCAGATGTAGCCGAGAAAGGCAAACAACTATTATGCTCAACATCACTAACTTGAAAATGCCCTCAACAGCACAAAAAGTCTGCAAAGTAATTCGGTGTCTGTTTCAGCAGTACAGGATAATATGCTGCCAAAATTTATATACATCATACCACATTCATATTACAGTGCCAGAGTACTGGTGATTCACTGTGGAGAGATCAGTAGAACGTTCGGAGTGGAGACGCTTAACGCTAGTATGCCGGACCACGCTACAAACCTGGGAAGCAAGAAGATGGGTATGGGTTGGATTGATAAAAAGACCCTTGTATATCACGATTTAATCAGTGATTTGTCTTGTGCATTAAAAAGTGTAAGATTTGGGAGCAAAAGCCAGCAGGTTAGCAGAAATGTCAGAGAAGAGAGGATTTTGTATGAATACAAGGAAGACAGAGGTTGTGAAAATGCTCAAAGCACCAGGAAGTACTAGTAACCATCGATGAGAGAAATATAAAGAAAGTCGCCGATTTCATTTACACACCCGGACAGCATCTTTCCAACCTCTGGTGTCATAAATGAGAATTCTAAGACCAGGATGGAGAAGACATGGGAAGTATTAATTACATTGAAATCAGTGTAGACGTCTACAGCATTCAACAAAAGAATGAGATCAGAACTATTAAAACTTATGTAAAGTGCTTCCATATGTTTCAGAGACGAGGGACACGTGTCATAGAAAGCTTTCCCAACAGGTTGAAAACTTTCATCAGCACCTGACTTCTCTGCAAACCAAAGATGAAACAAGCGAACAAAATGGATAATCAACAAGTAACTCCGTCAGTCGGTCAGCGAACAGCCTTTTGCATGGTAAATATGCAGAAGGAAATGGAGACAGATTGAACTTACGTGGTGTAGACAAACCTTCAGGTGACATGTTAGGCAGTCGAGTGGAAGAAGAATGGGAATCGACTACTATGAAATGGTGAAGACCATTGGGAGAAAAAGAGAAAGCTTGTAGGCATTTGTGGGGCCAGCAGATAGTGATAATGGAGAAGCGGGCGCAATGGAGATGTGCCTACTGAAGCCTTTTATTCCACCTGGGAAGATTTCTTTAGGGGCTTATCATTGTTGATATCACTTTCTAAGAAAACAGGCAGTCCAAAATTGAAGACGTCGAAAGTGAGTAAAAACATGATACAAGACTGAAAACTTATAAAACGAACTAAGATTCGACGGAATTGAGAAGACAAAATAAAAATGGACTGAAGAGAAGTTCAAAGAATGGATATGGCATAATAACAACAGGGTAGAATGCTAGTAGAATGATAGACATTTGTTTAAACTGAGTGTTTTGTAAAACAACTGCATTTGAACCCATCACTGGGGCTCAGGTTTCTCCAGCTATTGAGTCGTGACCAGGATGAAAGGCGCCTTTTAGATTATGGTGATATTCATCACTTATGAAAGAGCTAAAGGTTGGACCCAACGTTTTCATCAAGGTGTCCATTCTATGGAACTATAAGTCAACAGAGATTGATAAATTCGTTCCAGCCAGGTGGGAGGTCCAGATTTGACTCTCGGAAGACCCATCTAGAAACCAAGAATAGTTTATGAGTCGATAGGAAGAAGGAAGGTAGGTTTTTGAGGCTAAAATCCGGTTCATACTCTGCTTCTTTTGACTCCCTTGTATTTGTTTCAAAAGGATATTTCATTTCTCCTTTTCTCCTTCTAATCCCTCGTTCCGCCATTCAGTGTTCTTGCAGTAGGCATCACACATGAAATACAACTCACAGAATCTGGACATTGGCACACGCCACACTGGTGTTTAGAAATTTGAGGAGGAATAAACTTGTAAATGTATATAGAAGTTCTGAATCGAAGTTTCAACTGGCACCTAGAATCGAAAGTTTATAAAATGCAGAAAGTAGTTTAGCAAATAGAAAAAGTCTTTGTTGGAATCATCAATTTTACTTCCCTTTGATTGCATTGAACTGAAGTGCTCGGTCTCTGTTAGCAAGTCGGCTTATGACACGGGTACTTCAACGATGCTTTAAGGTTAACATTACGTTGTTTGTTTGGGTTGGGCTAACAGTGGGAATCCAGGAAACTCCTTCAGTCGTATTTAGAACTCATCAGCTTGATTTGCGTATATGTCAAGTCAGTGACCAATTTCTCATTGAGCCTCGAATCCAGAACCCATCGTCCCAAACACCAGAATCTTATCTCATAAGCCACTAGGTCAAGATTATAATAATTAGAATACCAGCAGAAAAACCATCATTCTCTAAAGTACAGATCCATCTAGCTGATCAGTCCCAAGTCGGAAGTAATGCCTGTCCTAGACTCCACTACTAGCTATCACCAAATCAAAAATATTCCTCTTGGGGTTCTTCTTCTGAATTACGTTACATACACCTCTGACACTTCACAGACAGACCATTTTGCATTTATCTGCAAGAATGAAACACAGTGAATTATCTTTTTGAGACCTGTACCAATTTTTGATGATTAGTTTTCCTCACATTCCATCTGAATAATTCATTGATCATCATAGCTTAAGACTTCAGGAAATCAGTCTTATGGCTAGACGTCTTCCTACTGACATCTGCTACCTAAAAGTGACAGTCGGGTCTACAGACTGTAATTGTCGAACGACCTAAACTGACTATAACAGGTGTTCTTGAAGGTCTTACCACTCCAGGAAGGTCATTTGGATAGTAGTTAGACTAAAAGCTGTTGCCATCATAGTGTGAATCACTTACACCATGTTGGGTGTCTGTCACATGTAGCCGTACAGCTGGCTAATAAGGATGTAACAACAATCAAGTTACTTCTTCAGATGACCAGCAAGTAAATTATGCTACCTTTACACTGTGGAGGGGGAGGTTGTAAAGGTTTCACCCAGAGAATTGTACATGCCCCTCAGTGGTTGTCTGCCGATGGTAAGATCTTCATGTGGTTTTACCTGAGGTTTGTGGTCATTCTATACCAGCGCTTAGTCAGTTTCATCTAGTTATGGCGAAAATTTCCACTTAGATGTTGAGATGTTGGCCAAGACTTATGGCGACCTGCTTAAACCATTGGGCTACCGAAATTACTTTTCTCCAAAATGCTTAATTTCATCTGGATTTATCGTTGTTTTAATCTTCCAGTTATATCAAATGACCTATACAAAAACTTTCGCGATGATTTAACTTGCTCCCAAATGACGCAAACACAACCACGCAAAGACAGCACCCGACAGCACGCACCCAAGGACAATTCAAACTCCAATTGACCGCCACCATTCTAGCCAATGAAAGACGAAAAAACTGAGTCGCGGAAAACATAACACGAACCCACGTATATCCTCACCCGAGGATATACTTCAGATTATTACTTTACATGTGAATCCTGTGTGATGAAAAAAGTACTTTGGAACTGAATACGCTGAAAATTTTTGTACCGTATACTCGCATACTGTCTTAAATAAAGCTTCACCATTATTATTATTATTAAAGAAGACAAGAAATAAACATTCGACGAAGAATATTCTTTTTTGACAGCTTTGTTAGGCACTGTTAGTGCTGTTTATAAGCTACAGTTCGCCAGGCCTTACTAAACGTAAATTACCTATTTACCCGATAATTTAGTTATCTAACTAAGCTGTGAGTACTGACGACAAAATACAAATTAAAAAGACTTAGTTAATTGGTAGTGTGCTTCGATTAGATGCATATTTTAGCAAGATAAAAGGTCAAGAATACCCAGAGAAGAAGATTAAGAACTTATCTGACGAAGGGAACAAACTTTTCGCTGTGGAACAGCACGGTTTTAGAGCAGGTCATTCTTGCTTGACCAACCTTCTTTTGGCCAGAGAAAGTTGGGCAAGCTCAGCTGATGCTAATATACCGGTGGATGCCATATTCATAGACCTTAGCAAGGCGTTTGACAGGGTTTCTCATTCAGGTCTTCTAGTAAAGTTAGGTAGTCTGGGAATCAATAAAGTGGTTACCGACTGGATTCAAGACTTTCTAAAGGACAGAAGACAAAGAGTACGAGTTAACGGGGTTTTATCAACATGGGAATCGGTTAAGAGTGGCGTTCCTCAGGGTACAATTCTAGGCCCACTTCTTTTCCTGATTTATGTTAATGAGATTCCATCGGTAGTTAAGTCATCCTGCTTACTGTTTGCGGATGACATCAAGATATGGAGGGCTTTGCACGATGACAGTGATCAACTTGCTTTGCAGGAAGATTTAAACTTGTTAAGTGATTGGTGTAAGCGCTGGGCCTTGGAGATTAACTTAAGCAAGAGTGTAGTTATGCATGTATCCCATAGTCACGTGCACAATTACTCAATGAATGGCATTACTCTCCCAGTGGTCACTGAGTACAAGGACTTGGGAGTGGTTGTGCAGCATGACTTGAAAACAGCAACAAACTGTAGAACTGCAGCCACTAAGGGTTTTAGAATGTTATGGGCCATACGCAAGGCTTTTGCGAACTTTGACGCTGATATATTTCGTATATTATATCCGACTTATATCAGACCTCATTTGGAATATGGGATCCAGGCAGCGAGCCCGTGTTTCAAATACGAAATAGACTTATTAGAAAGGGTGCAAAGAGTAGGAACTAAGCTAATAAAGGGTTTCTCAACCCTGTCATATGAGGAGAGGTTAAGTCGACTGGGTTTATTTCCACTGTCATACAGACGACTTAGGGGTGACCTAATACTAGCATACCGTATCCTAAGAAATGATTTTGGAGCTAATTTATCTAAATTATTTCTTCCTTCTAGCACCAACCAATTGCGAGGACATCACCTCAAGGTTAAAAAACCACGGTCGAATCGTCTGCGTCTGGAAATCCGTTTTTCGCATCGAATTGTGAACCATTGGAACTCCCTACCGGAACATGTCGTATCAGCGCCATCCGTTGATTCATTCAAGGCGAGATTGGACCTCCTGTATGAAATAAATCGAAAGGATTAACACAGGCATATAGCCTACTATCCTAAATAAATTGTAAACTGTAAACTGTAACTGTAAACTGAATATAACTGTAATACAAGCTCAGAGAATGCTCAACTTGACAGTACAATGGGAAAGTGCGAAATGGCGTTGAAGCCAATCTGAATGTTTGCAAGTTAAGACAAAATCTTATTATTATTATCTCCTTTAGTTCCTAGAGGAACAAATACAAGGCTTTAGCCACACGTCTCCATTGCGTTCGGCTCTCCACCAACGTTTTCACCTGGCTACACGTGTGCCCACATGCTTTTATCTCCTCTTCGCATCACATCCTACATGCCACCCTTGCACTCACTACCGGCTCGCCGCTCCCCATTCGCGTTCCACTTGACCGATGGCCCGGCGTGTGATGTAACTCACTTGATGGTTTTTTTTCTCAGAGTATGGCCAATCCAATCCACCTCTATTTCTTCCTGCATATTTGTTGCAAAATTGGATCTTGCTGGGTTGATTCGTTCACTCCCAGAGATCCCTCCCTGTTGCTGATATTTTCTGATCATTTGGTCTTGAAAGGTATTGAGCGAAGACAGCTGTTGATGAAGGTTTGTAGCTTGTTCGAAGTGACACAGCGCCAAGTCTTTGGTCCTCTTAGTAGACTTGAGAGTAATCAAAGCTGACCTTGCTTTCCTGATCCTCACCGCTTTGATATCCCCATCAGTTCTGTCCGCCTGTAGTTGAAACCATGCTTCCCAGGTGGGTGGGTGGGTAAAGGAGGTTGCTTCTTTCAGATTTCTCCCATTTATGCTGGCTGATTGTTGTCTGTTGTTAGTGCTGCTGCTCTTGATGTTGGCCAGGAATCTTCACCACCTACCTCTGTTTCATCTATGTTCACCTGAAGTCCTATCTTCTCTGGATTCTTCTTCTGCCAACTTGTTGCTTTTCACTTGCATATCTTCTAGTTTGTGGTAGATCAGACAAAATCTTAATACACTGCAAATTGCACTATACCCCTTATTCTGACTCCATAGTTATTTATATACACATAGTATTTAGACAGTAATTGTCACTGACAACATTGAAATTCTCTTTGAATTATATCAAGTTATTAAAATCAATAAAATCAAAATTCAAGTGATGGTTTGTAGGGATTTAATTAGTTTCAGGATTTCATCATGAGCTGACATTAGTTAGAGAACCATTGGAAAACCTGGGAGTACAGGACAGCTGTTTCGCCCTACTTTGGGACTCTTCAGCAGTACGCACCCACCACCATGGTTCGAACCCAGGACCTTCCGGTTACAAGGCTAGCGAGCTCGTATACCATTAAGCCACTGGGAACCGATCCAATGGTCCTTGAATTCTAACTTCTGCCAATTCACGACATAGCGCAACCGCTAGCCAATGTCTTCGGCGAGTATTTGTCCTCACACCCGACCGGCTGCACCCTACTGGTCACGACTTCCCACTGGAACCCAGGTAACTACCTACCTGAATAGGGCCAGTCGCCAGTGAGCATCTCATTGGTATTCAAGTGATGGTTTGTAGGGATTTGAGTAATAATCAGTATAAAAAACATAATACTCAACTGAATATCAAATGAAGTTAAGCAGAAAATTTATGCGACACTTAGAGAGAGTTAGAACGATAATAATGGCTAGTGAAAGGTTTAAAGGGAAGTGGAAATTGTCGGATTTCTACAATCAAGTATTGATGGCTAAGTTAGAGAATTTATTCTGAACACACAATTTGGGCTTTCATAGGTGAATTCCTATGGCCTCAGTTACATGAAAAGGGCAAACTCGTCATGTAAAATTAAGATTAATCAAAATATGGTAGATAACTTTAAAAGCCATTTTAACATCATCTTTATGTTAAATATCGACATTCCATCCAGAGAAAATTCCCATTTGGATATTGTCATTATTGCTAATTGAAGTTTCAGATGCAAACAACACTCGGGTGAACTGATTTCGCCTCATAATTCCTGTAGTACTGCTCAAACTGTGACGATAGGTAGTAAATCGAATATCTCTTATCCTGACATCAGTTACTCTTCGAATCTCTGTTGGTTGTGTCACACACTGTTGGCTTCTAAGGAAATCTTTCGTTTGAATTATTACATAAAGAAGTTGAGACAGCCTGGCAGTATAACTCAACCTTTTCTCTTAAAATTTATCAATTCATGTATTCCACCCATTCCTCATCTTTATTGTTTGCCATTATCCTTCCTTGGACTTCTTTATAAGGACTACGTTATATCATGTAGGTCACTGAAAGCTATAATTAGCGTTAGTGATGTGTGCCTCTGACTCAGCTAACTGATATTGTTGTCAATAGATACTTCAGTTCTTGCAGGCAGTTGGCTAAATTTACCCTGTCTGATACCGAACATTCTCTTTATTATTCGCAAATTTTTCTTTGTATGTATCTTTGGGGTGAAACCAGAAGGAATTTCATAAGAATTTACGATCGCACAGCCAAATATAAAACTTCTACCAAACCTTTTATACCATAACATATCATAAATACAATGCACCATTCATTCCTAGCCCAATTCTACGACAGACCCATAATACACAAGCCAAGTATCCCGTCACAACCAATTGTATCACTCCCAGGAACTCCAACTTACAATTTATCCAAAGAATTGAAACACCCAACAGAATCTTGTGATCACTCCATCAATTCTGATATCCATTTTTCTAGAGAAAATCAGAAGCATTCACCAAATAGATGACCAAAAAATAATGATGCGCTTCGACGTCACAGCGTTATATGCCTCAATTGGACAGAAACTAGCAAAAGAGACCATGGAGCAATTACTTAGCAACGACGAACACCTCCCACAACAATCAAAAATGCAATACACAAGTTGTATGGAATACATAAACCTATGCCTAACAACGTACTTCCAGTTCAACGAATACGTGAGTCAGTGGTTCAGTGGTCTGGCGCTGGCCTACCACACATTTGGTCCAGGGTTCAGTCCTCGACTGACACACTGCCTTATTTCTCCTAGGTAATAGCAATGCTGGTAAGGAGGAAAGGCTGGGTGTGCAGTTAGAATCGTTACCCTATCAAAACAACACCAGTGCTACCGAAGATTCCAAGCTCCCGACTGAAGTCCTATGTTCCACTTCTAATACAAAGCAATGAAAAAACCCTGTCTAATAATCATTCTGTTCTTTTTCATTGAAATTAAATCTAGCAGGAATAATTTCTATTGAACACAGTGAATACAATACAATAAGTAAGACAAAAGACAAACAATCAATGGAGGTAGCAGATTAAAAGCTTTCAGTGTGATGACTGTTTCTCTCACATTTATATCCATTTCTGAAATATATTTTCCAATCTTTTTTGAAAAGTGACGTTTAATTTTGCAAAACTGAATGGGTCACACACACACACACAGCTTTGAAATGTGATTTCCCTAAAAAGAAAGCAACAACAAGAACAACATCCTTAGTATACAATTGATACAATGAAGAAATGTGTTTAAATGAAATGGACTGATTATTGAAAATCGATATGTGTATATACATGGACAGGAAATAGGCAGTGAATGTATCAAAACATTATTAAATATGTAAATGAGATTTAAGGGTTCTTTCAATAGTTGTTTTTCTTTTCTTTAATTTATAAGTAGCAAATGACGTTGGCTGTCACACACACACACACGTGCATACACAGAGAGACGGACAGAACCAGCAACAGAGAGAGAGAGAGATGATGGTGTTAGTGATGACTGGTTTGAATATATTACAACTAAGGTCAATTACTAATTCCGGGTTCACTATGAAACTAGTCAATAAAGTTCTAAAAATGGTCATATGAAATTATTTTAATTCCCTTACGATTTGATCACGGATTGATATCAGTTAGAGAACCACTGAAAACCAGCCAGGGAGTACTGGACAGCTGCTGTGACATCCTAGTTTGGGAATCATCGTCAGTACGCACCCACCACCATGGTTCGAACCCAGGACCTTCCGGTTACAAGGCCAGCGAGCTCGTATACCATTCAGCCACTGGCTTATGATCAACTCGTAAAAACATAACTAACCCTTACAAACCAAACTATAGAAAATTCATTTGACGCTCGCTAGTGACCTGCTAAGGGTTGGAGTTTCCTGAGTTCTAGTGAGAAGTTGTGACCAGTGAGGTCCAATTCGATGTCACGTGTGTGGATGGATGTGTAGTGGTAAACAATTCCCCAAAATTATTGACCATAGGAATAAATTATGTCTAAGAGAAGAATTACATCGTGACCATAAGAATCATCAGTGAACATTGGATGCTGACCCTTACAGTTTAAGTCGACTTGTTTAACTAAAGGCTTTCGGTCAAGCATCCCCGCCATTTGGTACTCCGTCGTGTCACTGTCGTGCACGATAACTAGCTAGCTTAGTTTCCGCTTCAATCCGCGATTTGTTTCCAAAATATATCTCGTAATTTGGACAATCAATTGTGGTATTTTGCTTTGCCTTTGGTACACGAGAAAATAATACTATAGAAGTTGTTTGTGTAAGATCTTGTGTTAATATACTCAGTACTGTTCGCGAACGTTTATACCGTCAACCTTTAAAGATGTCCTACGAACGACAATGGTTGGGTTCGCGCTAAATCACAAATTGGTAGAAGTTAGAACTCATGCACTGGCCATTGAATCGGTTCCCAGTGGCTGAATGGTATACTAGCTCGCTGGCCTTGTAACCGGAAGGTCCTGGGTTCGAACCATGGTGGTGGGTGCGTACTGATGATGATTCCCAAACTAAGATGAAACAGCAGCTGTTCAGTACTCCCTGGCTGGTTTTCAGTGGTTCTCTAACTGATATCAATCCGTGATCCACTCGTAAACACAAAACTAACCCTTACAAACCAAAATATAGAGAATTTAATTTCCTTATACAATATGTGACGAATGTGAAATCCAACCACGAAATCAGCCAAATTCTCATATTGATGTATTATTATTGTTCCTTTGAGTTTTGAGTGGAACATACGGCTCTAACAGCACTTCTTCACATTGTCCTGTACTTTACAGTCTTCTTTAAATGGCCCAAGATTCCCCATAGTCTCTCATCTCCTCCGTAGAGAACGACTACCTCCAAGTCCCCCCCCAGACTGACGTCCCACTGGTCTTTCCCTCTTCGGGGTCCAAGCGAGCGATGGCCTGGTGTGTAATGTCTCCAGAAGGTCTCCAATCCATCATAAGAGCATGCTAATTCGATGACAGTTTGCCTGCTTCTGTGAAGCTAGTTACATTGGGAGTAAAATTAGGCATGACCATGATAGGATTTGTCAAAATAATATTGCATAATTCAACGAGGGGCAAACTATGTCTATCTACAGCTGTGTTTCATCTCACCTTGTAGATACCGAACACAAAGTCCATGTTAACATAGTATTTCAGGTTATCTACCATATTCTGACTAATCTCAGTTATGCATTGCGAATTCGTCTTTTACAAACAAAGCTGAATCCGTCAGAGCCCACATGAAGAAGCCTAACTTAAATATTCAGAAGAAATTCGTAAAGAAACTTTCCTTATCTTCACTAGCATTACCCGATTGTAGGAATCCGACAATTTCCAGTTCCCTATTAGCCTTTCACAAGCACTTATTGTTGTTTTAACTCTCTTTAACTGTTGCATAAATTTTCTCCTTAATTTCATCCGATATTCAATTGAGTATTACATTTTTATGCTTATTGTTACTTACACTTGCTTTCGAATTGGGATTCTAGGGATCTTAACAACCCGATATTATTTAAACAAAACCATCAGTATTATCAATATCAATTACTCTTTAAATATTATGTGTAGACATATTAAATAATAATTTATCTTTCGTATAAACGGGTAAGTTTACAAGAAATACATGCAATTTTTACAGGCACGATCAGTAATGTTCTAAATTACAATCCTGAAGTATCATAAATTAATACTTTTTAAAAAGTTTCAATTGTTCAATTATTGTACAAGCAATCAGAGCAGGTTCTTATAAATGTTAAATTGTAAACCTTAAGAACACAATTTTCAGCGAAGAGACTCTTTTCAACGAATTTATTATCAAGCTGTACAATCGTATATACACATATGGTTTTTTAAGAAATTATATCTGTCACTCGGTCAAGCCTGACCATGATTTCAAGATCATATACAGAATCCAAGCTAACTTGCTGGCCGTGTTTTCTTCGTTACAGACTTCTAAAGACAGCTGAGGCCTTGGCAATTCATGACTTTAAGCCAGACACACCTTTGTGTACAAAAGAAGTATGTACAATCCCTACTGCTGCCTTGGCCGTAGACGGATAGACATTTATTTATTTTCTTTATTTAGTTATTCTATATACCTTTCCCTCATCACTACGATCATTATTATTATTACTATTCTCACTCTGAATCTTTCTCCTTGACCTACTTGGCATTCTAAACCCAAAATTACTAGTTTTTATACTTTTATTTTTACAATATTGAATTCTATCTTATCGAATTTCACACCATGTTATGTAACGTTTTATATTCGTCTACTAATCGTATAATTATGTACCTCTTTCCAAAATCTATACACCTTATGTATGACATTAATTATTTTCCCATTTGACACTAAACTATGATTATAATCCCGAATATTTTAATTGCATTTCATACTACAATTATTATTATTTCATGTATTCATACCTTTTATCCAATCGCCTCACCGGATATAATTTTTTTTAAATAAACCCATACATATACGATTGTACACAGCTTGATAATAAATTCGTTGAAAAGAGTCTCTTCGCTGAAAATTGTGTTCTTAATGCTACAATGGGAATTATTAAATTGTAAACCGTTTACTAATGTCACCATTAAAGTTGAGCGACAACTCTAACTTCGTCCCATCTCATGCTGATAGTTATGATTAACCAGTAGTGAACAGCGTATATCTATCTGGGTGAGTGCTATGCCGCCACGTGATTGAACGTTATTTCAGGAAGAGAAGAAAATTCTGCTCAGCTGCAAAATGGTATAAAATGCAATTATAAATAATACATTATTGGAAGTATATTTGCAAGATAAATACAAGAAGAAGAGGAAGAAGCCATATAGTACTTGTAGAGATGGTATTGAGCGGAAAAATCCCTAGTTGATTGGATCCTAGTGGATGTATGCTATCTGAGTGGACGGATCCGTTAGGAGAAACAAGGACTGTGATACCCGTCCATGTTTTCCCATAATCTTTACTTGTACCTCAACAGACTGCAGTTTGAACGAAGTAAAGAATGAGTTCTATCGCAAGTTGTCTAGTTTGTTGCTGAAAGTAAAGCTGTCAGACATAGTCGTAGCAATTGACCCCAACGCTTAGGAAGGCAAGTTGTACCATTCAGAAATGTATATTGGTAGTATATATGGAGTCTCATGCCGGTGAACCACCAAAGGTGATCGTCTTCTACAGTTCTGTTCAGTTGATCATCTGTTCCTCGTTACTACTAACTTCAGTCACAAGGAGAAACATTGCCTTACTTGGCGACCAACATAATGAAATCAACGATGGACCCAAATAGATTCTGTCTGTTTTCGACATAAAACTTTGCCCATATGTGCGGCAGTTCGAGTCCCCACACTCCTCGTAGCACACAAAGCGCCGACGGCACAGCGGTTAGGACTCTCGCCAACCAATGCACATGGCCCTGGATTCGAGCCCCCGCCAACGCACACCTGATATCTGTGGTCGGCCTGCAAAATTTGGGCTATCGGTACGACATGCTGAAAATTCCATACCTGTACCAAAAATACAGTGTGGAATCAAGCTATAATCAAAATTTTAAAAAATGATGATAGTATACATTTGCAATGTTTAACGCTAACCATATTGGTCTAAGCATGGAAACTATGATGTTTTTGATGAAGATATAGCTTTGTTCAAACATTGGTGTTGTTGTGTTTTTAATCAAAGCAACCAGACTTTGGGCAAGCAAGCAACAAATATGAACAAAGAGCAAGTTTTAGCTTTAATAAAGGCCTAGATAGTTAAGATCAGATAGTGTAAATAAAAAGATTATTGTGAGGTAAATAAGTGATATTTAAGTGAGGAGGGAATTCAAAGATCTGGAAAATTAGAAGCTGTAGAACAAGCTGACCTGTAAGATACCTCACGAATTTCTGTAGGGCCCAATGGGTAGCATATTGACCAGAAGCTGAACAGGCTTGTAGATGGTAGGAGTAAAAGCACTTTTTATTTGTAATTTAGATCCATACAACCCTTATTATTTTTTGTTGTTGAGGGTTCAGACTAATGTTTAATTCTCGAGCTGTCAAAAATGCATGTTGCTGTCCTACAGATCGGAGCGATTCACATTTGTGACCACTACCATGTCTGCTGATTAGCATGCGTCATCCTCCCTCCTTTTTTGATGTTAAGCTCCGAGATTCTTATGGTGATAACTGTAGTTGCAGCATTGCATTTCTTTGAGCCCGTCCCAATCATACAGTATGCTGTACATTAATGGCTTTCATGAGAAGCGCTTGCCATCTAGTCACCAGATACATCGATACCTAAGGACATCCTTAGCAGTTCCACCTTTATACATGCATACATGTATACAAGTATTTTTTATAGACACCTAAGAAATAGCGTTCAATTAAAGATGTATCAAGTATAAAAGTAGCTAGTATTACAGCAACTAAGTTATAGTCTGTACAGCCAGATGAGGAACTTGTCGAAAAAGAATATTCTTTGGTCCATCAAACTTGTTTTTGTCTTCTGAATCTCTGAATGGGAATTTTCTCTCGATTGAATGTGGATTAAAAATTTGGGTTGCTGAAAAACTGGAACCAACCGTCTGTGAATTAATAGTCTGATGACCCTCCTATTGAGTTGCCATCCAAAAATATCTAAGGTAGTTAGTTCTGATGAAATTAGATAGTTGGAGACAATCGGCCACAAGAAGCCTTCGACCTATGTTTCGTGCTAGTCGGCACTCATCAGCAAGGCGTATCCGCAACCTTGAAGGAACTCATGTCCCTTCTAAGATTCGAACTCGCGTCACCCAGTGCTGCAGTCAGAGACGTGACCAATGAGCTATTTGGGCTCACGAACGACCTCCTGTAGGACTGTAGTGGGTATTTTCATTGAACACTAGTAACTAGTGTGATGTGTCTAGTCCTTTCTTTGAGCAGACTGAATTCTATCAGTCAGTCAGGTTTGCAATGTGGCCACCATTCTAGGTAGCTCGCCATCATGGTGCACATTGATTTGATGATATATTGGATAGTTGTAGGCAATCAGCAGGAAGCCTTGGACGTAGGTTTGGTGACTGATAGAATTCAGTCTGCACCAAACAAAGGACTAGACACATCACACTAGTTACTAGGGTCCAATGAAAATAGTTAGTTCTATTTGATGAATTGTTTTGTTTGTCTTTATTTATACAAGAAAAATTAATTTGGATAGCACCCCTCAGGATATTAGACAGACACAGAGAGAGAAAATAGACAAGAGGCTCAGCAAACAAATATCTAACTCCCGACAATTTCATCCTCAAAAGTTGTACAATAGCATTTACACACATAGTCTTGCATTGTGATTATTCCATTGTTCCCTTTGGTTCCGAGTGCAGCATACAACTTCAACGGTACACTTCCACTTTGTTCTATCCTCCGTGGTCCTCTTCAACTGGCCTCATGATCTCCCATAGTCTATCATCGCTTCAGCGTCAAACGATCTCCTACATGTCACTCTCAAACTCACGCTCCACTCATCATCTCCAATTAGCATTCCACCCGAGCGATGGCTTGCACTGTGTGCGATGTCATTTTTGGCGGTCTCCTCAGTGTGTGCCTAATTCATCTCCACTTTCTCATACATATTTGTAGAACAATAGGTTCTTGGTTGATTCGATGTCAGAGTTTGTCGCTGGTAATTCTTTCCGGCCATCTGGCCATCTGATCTTCAGTATGGAACCAGCGAAGACAGCTGCTAGTAAAAGTCTGCAGTAGCCTGTTGGATATGCTTTTTGTGACAACAAGTGCAAGTTTTCTGACTCGTATGGAAGAACTGGCTGATTTGACATCGGTGTTGAAAATCCGAATGACTTCTGTTCTTTATGCTGAGTGCAGAAGATTTCAAAACCGATTTCAGATTGATGAAGGTGTGTCTTACCTTTCTGATTCTAGATGGTTTTTGACGTCTTCACCCGTCTCGACTGTCTGTAGTTGAAGCTATGCCTCTTACATAAGTGAAAGAAGTAACCTCTTTCGAATTTCTCCTCCCATTAGTCTTTAATTTTTTTTTAATTTTCAAAGTTTCTGTCAATCACAATATAAAAGAGGCCTAGTCAATCGCCCATTCAGTTTATTATTCAAGTTATTCAGTTTAATTCCTAGAGAAACACAGGGCTTCAGCCAAACGTCTTCATTGCGTTCGATTATCTGCTAGAGTTTTCACCCTACTCCAATTCTACCCACATGCTTTCATCTCCTCTTAACATGACCTCCCCCAAGTCACCCTTCCACTGACGAACAACTCGCCACCCGCTTCCCATTCCGGTTCCACTCGAGGGCTCGTCTAGTGATATCACTTGATGGTTTCCTCAGCGTATGGCCACTCCATCTCCATTTCTTCCTGCCTATTTACTTTACAATCGGTTCCTGGTTGGTTCGCTCCCAGAGATCCCTGTTTCTGATCTTTTCTGGCCATCTGATCTTGAGTATTGAGCGAAGACAACTGTTAATGAAGGTCTGTAGTTTGTTTGAGGTCCTCTTCATGACTCGCGAAATCTCTGATCCATGCAGTAAGTAGCACTGACTGACTTCACATTGGATTTGAAAATCCGGATCTTATTTTTGGTGCTTAGTGATGTTAACCTCCACACAGACTTGAGAGTAATGAAAGCTTGTCTTACTTTTCCGATCCTTGCTTTGATATCCTCGTCAGTTCCGTCCGCATGTAGTTGAAACGATGCTTCCCAGGTAAAAAATATATATAGGTGATGCTAGAGATGATGAGATTAAAATAATGACGGATACACTAACCGAAAACGGATCTCCTTTAAAGATTTTGAACCAGGTGTAGAGGTCAGTTAGGTTATAAGATCACAGTCCACTCTGTCCAAAAGGAAGCTGACTACATCAAATAACCTACTCTTCATTATTGTTCCCTTGTAATCTTTCCCGGGCTATTCAAAAAGGACCATGTCATATTGCTAGGGGTAATAAAGCTTGTCAGCAGGGCGATCGGTGTGACACCACTAAGCCAGCTCGTTACTATTGTAGTCGACAGACACCTGAACTTATATGAGGAATGGTCTAAATCCACATTGTCTCACTCTCAACACACTCTTTATTCACAGCTCTCTCCTTGTATCTCATCAGATGGGACTAGTAGTTATTAAAAAGAGATGATATGCTCGCACAACTAAATACGAAAAAACTCCACGATACCCTATTTGACTCACCCGCATTCTACGTGACAGAGAGGGTTAAACGTGAAACATACGACTAACTGTGTAATTAGCGTAAATAATGGCTCAGTTATTCTCCCATATTTGTAATTTTATGGTGACCCTCACAATCCCCATCACCTTATAATTTTGTGTAATTATTACTAATAGTATTATTATTCTTACTGTGGTGAGAGCTGTCTGCTAGCCATAATTAGTAGACAGCAATTTACGTTGATTTTCATGTACCAAATATCAGCAGACTGTCTCAGAAACGGCAACAAACAGATGACCGAATAACCTTCATCATGGAAAACAACCAATCAGAAGACGACACCTCTCTGCTAACACTAACGAATAATAATATACATAAAAATCTATAAATATCTATTGATTTTCTCAATAAATGATCTGTTGCCTGGCCCATGTCTTCTGTCGTTACATTATCACTTTATATTTTTTTCTTTTTGACCCTACTGTCTCTGCTAATGGCAAAAGTTGCTGTGATTAATTTTAGTAGGGTGTATCCTGTAGTGTATTTTTCATAGCGTTGTTCTCGTTCAGTAAATTTGATGGAATATTGTGCAAAATGCTGAAAATTCCACACTGTATCATTAGTACTGTTTTGGAATAAAGCAATGAGAAAATAAATAGTAGGATTTTTTTTTAGGCAAAGGTTGAATTCTGTCATACGTATAAAATGTACTGTATACAGTTTGGCTTACAAGTGTCAGAAAAGTCAAAAACATTCTCTATACAAGCCTCAACATTATACAAGTGATTACGTCATATCCCATGATGTATGCTAATTTACAAGGAAGTCAAAACAGGTGATTCAGCGAATAGACATTTTTCAACGAATTTGTTATAAAGTTGCACAGTCGTATATATATATATATATATATATATATATAAGATTGTACAGCTTGATAATAAATTTGTTGGAAAGAGTTTCTTCTCTGAGTCACCTATTTTGAATTTTCTATGGATTAAAAAGTACACTAATTTACATATATGTATGTTCGTGCTTACATAGGGAGGAGCAGACGTGGCTTACACGTGCGGGTAAGGAAACATATACATAAATAAATGGCTTGGAAAAACGTTTGAACGAGAAGATATTGGTAAAACTTAAGTATCAGACTGCCAACTTCATCTATAACAAAACACTTAATTGAAATGTATCACAAAAGTGATATGAAAATAGCCTTGAAGACTGCCTGTTAAAACTGTTAGGGGCACATACTAAAATATGCTGAGGTGATAGATACCCCCATACAATTTATTATTATCCTAAATCTACCTTCGTAATCTTGATCGGATTATACCAGTTAGAGTCGTTTGTCTGAATTATTATTATCATCCCGCTTACTCTAAAGTCCCTTATTATTTTGTTGATTTCAATTGATCTTTCATTTTCTCTACACACTGAATTGATAAGTAAATGTGTGTGTGTGTGTGTGGGCAGACTGTTCAAGATGTATTGCACAAATGCATCACATCACATTTGACAAAAGAAAAACTCTGTCTTCTATTAGGTCTATCCAAATGAGAGAGGCAAAAACAAAACAAGAATCCCTGCAAAGATATCTACCTTTCAGCTGTACAATCCACATTTCCTGATTGCGGTAGACTGTATGATATGACAGACGGCAGGCAACGAGGAGACAGACGTAAAATGCACCCACACAAAACACTTGAAGGATTTGGACTGCACCAATGACATATATATGATTTCCCACAGACTTAAAGATATGAAAGTGAAAAGCAATAAGTTGGTAGAAGAAGCATCAATGATAGGACTTCAGGTGGACATACAGAAAACAGAGGTAGGTGATGAAGATTCCTGGCCAACATCAACAGCAACAACAACAGACAACAATCAGCCAGCATAAATGGGAGGAACCTGAAAGAAGCAACCTCCTTTACCTACCTACCTACCTACCTTGGAAGTAAAGTTTCAACTACAGACAGAACTGATGAGGATAACAAAGAGAGGATCGGGAAAACAAGGTTAGCTCTAGTTTCTCTTAAGTCTACTATACGAATCAGAGACTTGGTGCCGTGTCACGTTGGATACCTCGAACAAACTACAGACCTTCATCAACAGCTGTCTCCGCTCAATACTCAAGATCAGACGATGAGAAAAGATCAGCAACAAGGATCTCTAGAAGTGAACGAACCAACCTAACAAGAATCAATTTTGCAACAAATATACAGAAAGGAATGAAAGTGAACTGGAGGCCATACTATGAGAAAACCACCAAATGAAATCACACTTCAGGCCATCGCTCAAGTGGAACACGAATGAGAAGCGGCGAGCCGGTTGTCAGTGCGAGGGTGACATGTAGGAGGTGATGCGAAGAGGATGTGAAAGCATGTGGTTAGAGGTTGAGTCAGGTGAGAATGTTGGTGGAGAACCGAATGGATTGCGAACGTGTGACCGAAGCCCTATGTTCGTTCCTCTAGGAACTAAAGGAGGTAATAATAATGATAATGAAGGAGATTAAAGGAGGTAATCAATTTCACCTTGATATTAAAGTTTGAAGGCGGGAATATAGGCTACATGCAAAGGGACTTAGAAGCTAAATTACATATGATTAGAAAATAGTTGCAGAATATGTAAAACAGATCTTAAAGAAGGCAGGTATGAAAGGGAAATCATAATTTTTACAAGTGAAAGTGACAAAAAAGGAGGAAAATGAGAACACAAAAAGCAGGGAACAAAAACTAAGCAGCCAAACCGAACAAGATCCATGGTAAATGTAGACGTTGGACTGATCCATTCTGGATTAATAGCTTTGGCTTTTCCATGCATATGGGACGGGGGCTTGATATGTATCCATATAATATGTGTGTTTGTTTGAAAGTCTGATGTATTTCGCTATGTATATATGGATCGATATTTTATTATAATTAGCCAATCATGTTAAGACTGCCTATTGATTTGTTCATTTTGAATATTCGCTCACACACTTGTTCGGACATTCATATTTTTGCTCTCACACTCTTGTGTGACATTGATTCTCCTGGTGTTTTGGAAAATAGAAGTATCATCGCAAACCTAGTGGTCTTCTGATTTCCGTCTTTCTTGCGTCAGGACTATTAAATTCTCGACCAGTACATAACAGGGCTTCAGTAGTACAAAGAAGTCGGACACTTACTGCCTTTGGCAGATTTTTTTCCACTTTGTAAGCGACTCTAAATGATAAGCAAGTTGACATGCTGTGACAGGTGTTGATATGGTGTTCAATTATTGGTCTTCTGATTGAATCATTTCCGCCTTTTTGAAGCTGTGTTGTTTAATGTTCCATAGCACGTTTTGAAAAGGCACACATAGAACGACTTATGCACCTGGCTTCACAGCAGTATGTGAATTGGTATATGCAAGTGTTTATCCTTCACAATGTTCAGATGCAATGGGCAGCCAGATGGCATCACTATAGCTCTTGCTTCAGGAAAGGTTTTCTTTGGGGAATTAGAGATTTTCTTTTTTAAGATATCTGCCGCTAATTCTTCCCTAGAGTCCAGATTCATATACAGTATTTTCTCTAATATTGAAATACATTCTCCTCTTTTTGGTCTTGGATTCATATTCTTCTTCACAAAAATCACCAGGTATAAATTTTGAGCCAGGATGTTTTTCAGAACTATTATTATAATATCATCATTTCAGACTTATATAACAGCTGCATTCTTTGGCTCTATATTGAAGATCAGATGGTCAAAAAGAGTTAGTAGCGACAAACTCTGGTACCGAATCGTTCAACAAATATGTATGAGAAAATTGAGACGAATTAGGCACACACACACACACTGAGGAGACCGACGGATGATATCGCGCGCAGTGCAGGTCATCGCACGAGTGGAACGCTAATTGGAAACGATGATCGGAGCGTGAGTTTGAGGTTGACATGGAGGAGATAATTTGGCGTGGAGGCGATGAAAGACTATGGACAGTCATAGGGCTAGTTAAAGAAGACGGAAAGAACTACATAAAATGTGTTCAAAAAGATACCGTTACTAACTCGTTACTACCTTGGGAAGCGTTGACTATTTCACTTTAACCTGTTGAAAATGAAATTTATTTTTGTGTGTATCATAAGTCGATAAATCCACTCATCTGTTTCCTTACTAATTCTCGATATCTTTATGTCCATGACCTCCTTCCTTTCAGTTGAATAACTTGAATAACACGTAGTTATATATAGTTGTCTCCACAAGAACATTCTCCTATGTACAGCATTTAATGGTTTTATTTTGCTTTTAACTCTTTTTTCTAACTCTCCGTATAATTTGTTGCCTAGCCCTCATTTTCGACATGTTATTTTACTCTCGCATAAAAGGAACTGGTTATTAGTTTGAAGTATGTTTGAATTTTTTTCATATTTATTGCTTATAATGTTTATTATTCAGGTTGTATGCAGCCGATGGAAACCTTCAGGGAGTACTGGGCAGCTGTTTCATCCTAGTTTGTGACTCTTGAGCTGTTTGGAATAGGTTTTCTTATCGGATTATTCTAAATTCTATCGGTAGTTCCATTGCATGGTATAGTCTGTCCGTTATATGGGAGATTTGAATTAGTATTGACAAGATTACGACCCACATAAGCTTTCTTTCTGCCGATATTCCCGGCATTTCCTGCACTTGTGTCTCTTGATTGAGCATTTACAACTGTTAAGATATTAGAGTTCCCACACTGCTTGTGATTGGCCAAAATGTTGTCGACATCTTAGTAGGTGCTGGGAGACATTGCAAAGTGTGAATGAGGTCACCTGTGTATCGACGCCGTGGGAATTTAAGGGATTGAATTGTTTAACATACTGACCAACACTGATGTTTTAACTCTTCTTGAAATTAATTTGTTTATGGAATATATGTATCAGGCATAGTGGAACAGATTTATTTACCGGACAATGTTTCAAATACATTTTCTTATATTCAAGTTTGACCATGTGTTGACTTCAGTTAAAGGGCCACTGAAAAAACAAAGAGTATTGAATGATTGTTTCATTTTAGTCTGAGACCCGGCCAGAGATTGAACTCTGGACCTCCGTATAACAAGGCAAGACTGTTGACCATTCAGCAGCCGATCAATAAATTCTAAATACTATCAATTTTTGGTATAGAATGCCTTCACTAGTCAGAATCATTAGCTAGTATTTATCCTCACAATCATACAATTCATTGTTCATGTTTATATCATTTCGCAGGTTGAATACACTAAGTTTTATCTAAAGTGATTGTACTACTCATGAGTAGGCTGATTTAAAGGCGAGAAATGTTTTCATCGTTGTTGTTTTAATGTCAGTAAAAAGTTGTTTGTTTCATTCCTTTGCTATATGCTGATGAATATATCACCAGTTTTTCAAATCCTTAAAAATCACCTGCCTAGAGAGTGTCGCATATCCTAATCAGACGAAATAATTTCAGACTGTACATTTAAATGTAAGAAGCGCTCACAAACGACTTGGTAAGGCCGAGGATGGGTACACTTCAGCCTTCTTTCCGAAGTGCTTTCTTGTGCCATGAGTTCATAGCCTCTATCGGTTAATCCCCATTCACTGCCTTCACTCGGCAAAGGTTTTCCTCACAAGTGAGAGTGAGACTGAGAACATCTGGTGCTTACAGAGAGACTGGTGGACATGCTCGTCTACCTAGAGAAGCTGGAAAACTTATGGTCGTGTACACGGACTCCAGAATCCCAAAAGACCAGATGGACTGGGATCTTGCTCTGGTTATCGGGAACCATAGGAATGTGGCTACTGATGTTGCTTCAATGGCTTGTGCATCAAACTTCAAGTAAAAGGCTCGGATGGAATGGCCTTTTAAAACAACCACCTACCTCGTTCCGGACACCAGGGCAATATCGCAACCCTCACACCAACTATGAGATTTTTTGTGGCTCTACACTTCGTGTGCACAATATATCAAGATTGTGTTTTAACAAGTGAAATAATCAAGGTATTAAAAGTGTGTAACAAGAGAGACCTGAATGCTTGTGATTCCGTATTGATATATCCCGATGAAATTGACCAACGTCATTTGGGGTAATTAAGATGCTTGATCGTATCCCTTGATATTATCAGAATTCTTCTCCTAACTATTACCTCACCATCAAACATGTGACTTCCAGTTATTAATCTTCGTAATACCAAGACATCCGATTAAATAGCCTATTTACCAAAAATTAGGTTAATCAATCCAGTCTAATCACAGACACGAATAATCGATTTCAAATCATGCGCATTGCACAAGAGTTGGTTCTCATGATCTAATTACCTAGTGGAATACAACATTTTGGTGTTTGAGACGACAGGTTCTGTTTTATAGTCCCCAATGGGAACACCATCAATCACTGGATGGTGGGTAAATCAAGTTGCAGAGTTTCATTGAGCATATAATGCACCTCCTTGATGCTAACTCTAGCCACCATCAAAGAAGTCATCTTAAACATAGTCAACTTCAAGCATTTTTTTGGTAAATTAACCTACTTTAGTTTCACGCAAAGACTAAAAGTAATGAAAACAGAGGCAATTACTTAGCTGAACAGAGAACACTTAATTTACATTGTTTAAGACGAATGAAACAGTGTTCACGGCAAGTAAATGACATCATTCTAAGCGAAAAAAGCTGTAAGTTAATGTTGTTCACTATTCTCCTGAAAATACGCGTAAAAATACTATACATATTTGCAAATACAATTACTCTTAAGTTCCAATAAAACGATGAAGGGTGAAGACCGAAAAATCCACGACCTACATACTCTGAAAAGACAGTGAATAAAACTGTCGGAGCTTTACAGAACTTCGGTGTCCATAGTCTTTATATGTGCCTGTGAAGCTTGGCATTTCCCGGCTAAGCATGTGTTGTCAATCATTGCTGCCTTCGTAGAATCACTTATCTCCGGTGATGTCGCCATAAAAGCAAATCTGGTGTCCAATGGTATGTGTTTAGACATAGAGTAGATTGCATTTCAATAAATGATATCATCTCAGAAAAACAGTTTCGACAGCTTGGATATGCATTACTAGTGTCATCCAAGTGACCGCAGATCATTCACTGCTTTCAATTCGTAGGTCTGGATGGAAAAAGTGAAAGAATGGCCAGCCAATGATTAGGCATCGGGGATGAAAGATAATTACGTTGGGTTAATATCTGTCGCTGCATTACGACTTCCTGGTAGAGATCTGAGTGATAATGTGAATCAGTAGCTTGAGACATTATCAGACATGATTGAAAATCTTCGTCATTGGTGGACATGATGCAGTTTCCTTCTTTTTCCTGTCTTTCATGCAAACACTCCTTTAAATGCGCTTCATCAGTATGCCTGTCTGTTTTAGTGATGTTGTTTTCAAGTTGATCTAATTCGTTTCTGATAGGATCCCACGCACTTTGTTACTGATCAATAATTTCAACGGCTGTTAATCTCGCATAAATGGTATATCATCATTCTCACACACTTTGCTATTGACTATTACGATCAATTATTTCAAATGCTGTTAGCTGTCTATATCGTTGTAAAAATGTATAAATACCATGACTTTCTTTGTCGTAGTTGTTGTACTACAATACACAGTCACAGTCCAGCCTTTGTCTTTTGATATTTGCGTTGGTTCACTGAATCGGAAGGTACCACCAGCAGATAGGCGTATTAGTCAGGCGCAGACAGAACAAGGCGACAACATCCTCATTTAATTCCCTACCGTTATAACAGTTTCCATATAGTGTGTCTTATTGTTTTTGTGTAACGCATTTCTCGACACATCCATATTGTATGAAATGTTTTTGTTCATATGGGTAAAAATCTATAAACAATCCTGTGGTGAGATCTAACACTGAATATCCGGAATAAACCGATCAGTTTAAAAATGAATCGAACAAGTTTTGTGACTTATAACAGCTACTGATTTGCATTACTATTAACATTTACGCTCTATAATTATTCATATAGTTTAACTCTACAATTGCATGATGTCCCAATTGTTAAAACTCAGTCAAGCGGAACAGATTTACGATATACTAGGCGGGGCAGGATTCTAATCCGTGACCCGCTAACTTACCGGAAGTTGAGTATTCAAGCTATTAAGCAACATTTCCACAAAGGTCATGGATTTAAAGTCAGCTTCCAACCAATTAAACTGAATTATTGGTTACGGGATTTCATCATGAGCTGACATTGGTTAGAGAATCACTAGAAAGCCTGGGAGTACTGGACAACTGTTTCGTCCTAGTTTGGGACTCTTCAACAGTACGCACCCACCTGGGTTCGAACCCAGGACCTTCTGGTTATAAGATTACCTAGCTCATAGACCATTAAGCCACTGGGACCCGATCCGATGCTATTTCGTGAATTGGCCGAAGTTGTGATTCATGCGTTGGCCATTGGATCAGGTCCCTGGGGCTTGACGGTCCACGAGTTCGCCTTGTAACCAGGTCCTGGGTTCGAACCTCAGTGGGTGCGTACTGCTGAAGAGTCCCAAACTAGAACGAAACAGCTGTCCAGTACTCCCAGGTTTTCCAATGGTTCTCTAACTAATGTCAGCTCATCATGAAATCCTGTAACCAATCAACCGAATCCCTACAAACCAATACTTGAAAACTGAATTATTGTTGTGATGAGTTTATGTAGCGACCCGCAGACATTCGTGGTTGTATTTCATGCTTTTCTGAATAAATCATTCGTTTCAGACTATCCTACACTGATAGCTTGTTAGTTTTTCGATGAGTACTACCTAAAAACGTATGATCAAATTAACTATAAGTTCTTTTTCAAGAGTTTGCTTTGTAAGGATGCAATAGCTGTCCAGTACTCCAGAGCTGGTTTTCAATGGTTCTCTGTCTGATATCAATCCCTGGTCAAACTCGTATAAACAAAACTAATCCTTACAAACCAAACTCCTGAAAATTAATCTAATGCTCGCTAGTGACTTGATACAGGACAGAGCTTCCTGGAGTTTTAGTGAGAAGTCGTGATCAGTGAGGTCCAACCACTCAAGTATGAGGATCGAGCTCCCACCGATGACATTGGTTGGTGCCAGTCACGGTAAATCATGAATTGGTGGGAGTTAGAGTTCATGGGATGACCATTGAATCGGGTACCAGTGGCTGAATGGTATACGAGCCACCTTGCCTTGTAACCAGAAGGTTCTGGCTTCGAATCATGGCGGTGGGTACGTACTGCCGATGATTCCCAAACTAGGATGGCACAGAAGCTGTCCAGTACTCCCTGGCTGGTTTCCAATGATTCTCTAACTGATATCAATCCGTGGTCAAACTCGTATAAGTTCTTTTGTCTTTGGAACTTATTATTGGATCGCAGTGAGAGTTTTCAAACCTTTATGACTCTGGATATTCATCCTGAAGTAAGATGTATTTTATATTTTGGCGTTCATAATGAAATTAAATTGCTCTCTAATTCATAACACCCTTGTTATGTATCGGCACCGAAATGAATAAATCCGTCTGTTAATTGTTATAACTGTAATGAACTCGACTGGTACGCTAATGCACCTATTTGTCCGTTGTACCTTCCGATTCACTGAGCCACTCAAATATAAAAAGACAAAGGCATGTTAGTGACTGTAAGATATTGTATATTTTAGGAAACAACACATGATATTTATTTATACATTTTCTTTACCATGATAAAGTCGGCTCACAGTCGTGAGAATGGATTGTTCTTATTGTCTGGCTGTGGCTATTCTCATTGGTTGGCGATCCGACAAAGACCAAGGTGAGACAAAGATGATGAATTGATCACACACTAAATCACAGGATGCGTGAGAAATGATACATTCACATAGTAACTCCATCACAAGATAAATCACACAGTTCGTGAGAAAGGATGATAAACTATTTTATGCGGGATCCTATCAACTCCTTACCTTTAAACAGATACGTCACGTGAGGATATATACCTATAAAGGGAGAAAATATCATTGAATTTATCAAGATGTGCATCGTTTAGTACCACACCCACTCTACTCACTCCAGAGTCTTCCGAATGCCTTCAGCAGAGTTCTTCGAATGTTTTTAGCTGGCGATTTGCTCCTTTAAAATGTAACATGATGTTGCAGGACTGAAGTGCGCCGACTTCTGGCTTAAAGACAAGGAGTGAAGTGGTAGAGGGAATTGACCACTTCACTTATCTGAGAAGTGATGAAACCTCAGATAGATAAAAAAGATTTATGTGTAACTCGCCAACTTACGTCGTCTCTAGTGTAGACATGATATCCAGCTGTTGATCAAAGGACATGTGTACTACTCATAAATTCTCTCTGACCTCCTTTACGGCTGTAAGATATGACCATTGAAAATGGAAAACATGAAGAGGTTAGCTGTCTTTAACCACAGAAGTTTACACTCTGTCTCACGTTTTAGGTGGAAATATAGGGTGAGTAGAACTCAGATTAGGCGTAGAGTGTTCGGTAAGGAGGAAATATCGATCGATAAAGTTGTGAAGATGAATTGATTGGGATAGCTAAGAAGCGTGTTGTGCATTCTGAGTCATTGCCTTCCTTGATGAGCTATGTTAATTGACATGAGGCTGTGTTAGGGAAAATATAGAGAGGTGGTCAAACCAAAATCAGGCATTAGTCCATGAAGACATTGACGGCTGATTTGAGTTATATAGGGTGGTGTAGGTTGCTTGGTTGGGGTCCAAGAGATGCTGACATCTAATGGCTGGAGACTATTGGTGACAAATAGATGCCATTTTTAAGTGATCATCGTTCAATATGTAAAATAGTATGAGGTTAATATAAACTACTAGATTCAAATGGAACGACCAACCATAGTGAATTTTCGAATCTTGTTTTTCAGGGATTTGATCATGAGATGACATCGGTTAGAGAACAAGTGGTAAACCAGTAAGGTGTACTGGATAGCTATTTCGTCCTAGTTGGAGACTCTTCAGTAGTGTGTACCCACAGCGAAGATTCGAATCCAGGACCTCTCGATTACAAGGCAAGCTTGTAGACTATTCACAACCTATAAATCTAATCGGTTGTCAGAAGTCATATACCACGGTATTTATTTTTATTTTTTTAGGCTGCTATTGGTTAACTTCGCTGAGATGATAGAGGCTGGTAGATTAATGGACCAGTGATGACAAAGACTTGCAGCTCAGATGATATGAATGATATTGGTGACGCGGTATTGTCTCCTTTGATTTAGTTGTGTTCCCTGAACTACCGGATTTAATTATGAAGCTTTCATTGTCCACCTTCTAGACAACATCTTCAAGGCAGGTCTTAGTATGGAACAAACTTATTTGAATCCCCCGTGAATGGTGATATAATTGTATATGCCAACAACCACTATTGTAATTAGTTGTCGATTTACGTCTCTAATCATGATTTTTATTGACTTGGAATTTGAACTTTCTTGTCGCATGATTTATTCCTTATTAGTTGGTAAATTTGGTTTATAGTGACTTCATATATTTGGTAACCTTGATACATTTCGATTGAGAAAGAAAGACTAGATTTACAGCACAAAGTGATATCATTCTGTTTGAGAGGTTCTCATCAGCTGCAAACCACCTGAAATTCCAATGGTTATAAATAATGACATTTTATACCTCAAAGTTTGAAAAATAATAAAGAAAACATTATAACCATTGCAATTTCAGGTAGTTTGCAGCTGATGAGAACCTGTGAAAGGGGATGATATCATTTCATAGTTTGTTTGTTAATGGCTGATTCACCTTGGAACTTTTTGGTGTTTACTCTGCTTTAAATTTCTACACTATCCAATGAAATTGATGTCCGTAATTAATTACATGCATCGATATGAAAGAACATACGTGGTGTCTTTTCACAGCTCATTTATGTCCTACACCTATTTTGATCAAAGTAGTGTTTATTGCAGTTTATACAATTTATCTTGTAAATGGTATTGGTCTTGTATTCTTTTCCTGTTGGATCTTTTGGTTTGCACAATGCTGAAGTGATCACGTTGGCTAGTGTTCCATCTTTATTTCAAAAGAGTCTTTGTCTCGTCCATAGTGGAGAAGATATTCTTTATGGACAGTAGAGTGAATATTCTTGTCGTCTTTCAGGATGCTTCACTGTTGGTATTACGACTTGAGTTTAAACACTTTTTGATGAAATTGTATGCGTATTCACTCCTTTTGTAGACAGTTCGTAGATATTTCTATTCTATTTCCCTTAGCATTGGAGTGCTACAGTATGTTTGAACTCTTAAACAATGTCTACACAGAGTCTGCTTTGTGAGTCATTTGGTTATGGGTATTATAGTTGAGATTTAGGTCTATGTGTATTGATTTTTTGTATACAAACCCAAAATGCAGTCATGGGAATTTCTAGAAGCCTGATACTCAGATAAATCAGCCAATTAACAAACACATTACTATGATCCGAATTTACCAAATAATAAAAAAATAAATCACATGACAACAAAGTTCAAATTTCAAGTCAATAAAAATCATGAACCGAGACGTAAATCAACATACTAAATTACGGCACCAGTAGATAAAAGACCACAAAATCTCCCTAAACCTTTAAAAACTATAAAATTATAATTGTCCAAATTATTTTATTTTTTATTTATTTTGACCACTTCATCTTTAATTTACGTATTATCCTTGTAAAATTAACTTATTCCAACCATTTCTACCTTTTTAAATGTGTATTGATTTTCTTCATTAATTATTAACTCATTGACACTGTTTAATTATTGTCAACATACTTATCACCACTTGATTGGCAAACTGTTGTATTGTAATTAAAATGCTATATATATATATATATATATATATATTAGAGTAGAGCCAGAGATGAGGATCTAATTGAAAAGTAAATATTTCTTAGCTCAATCTTTCTGTTTTCTAAATGTCTAAATGGGGATTTTTTCTCTATTAAAATCGAATGACCTTGGAACAGCCAATCAGATTCTTCTGGGTGGGAAGTGGTACTTAATCTGCAAAGAAGTGCATATAAGATACATATGTAAAATACATACAAAATGAATCATACAGGGTATATATCTGTGATATGCTTCAAAAACTGGTCCTAGGTTCTCATAGATAGATAGTGCTTATAGACATAAAAAAACTAATGTATTCTCTATTTCTCCAGCTGTGGCAGATACTGGTTGCATATACACAGTATATTAATAAGGGAGAGCTTTGATTTCGAGAAGAAAGTGTCTAATTACGTACGACTTACCAATTTATACAGACTTCTTCATATAACGTGGTTGCATCTGAATGTATAACCATCAGAAGCCCGACAATACTTTTGCAGAGTCATTACCCTTCCACATATGCATTTTTTAATCCACCCTATCAACACATTTTTCACAGAGAAGTCAAAAACCAAATCTAGAAGACATTTTCGAAGAGGATTACGACTAGCTGTGCTATCTCATTAGTCAAATCTAGGTCATTTGGCTTAGGTGTCTATTGTTTACTCTTGTCCTATTTTTACGATAGTAGTTGTTAGAAGATACAATTATATCACCATTCACGGGGAATTCAAATAAATTCTTCCCATACTAAGACTTGCCCTGCAGATATTGTCTAGAAGGACGACAAAAGCTTCGCAATTAAATCCAGAAACTTAGAGAACACAACTAAATCAGAATCATACCCACCTGGGTTACAAATCTACTCCACTATTGTTGTAGTCGGTTCGCAAATCTCTAATCTGGACAGTATTTATGAAATGCACAGAATTGTCACAAGAGTTTATTGCATGACATTTTCCCTTTGCATAATATCTTCGGCGAAGCACAAGAATAGCGTCCCAGGAGTGCGAACGCACGCTAGTCGTTGGCTAACAGTGCCTGTCATTATCATAGGTGAAATACCAACCCTATTCATCAAATAAGGAGCAAGTTTCACCCAGATAACGCTTTTAATTACTGTTTGGACAATGTATTAACATCTCGTCAGGGTTAGGATTAGGGTTAAGGCGAGTATTGGGGTTAGGATTACGGTCATAATTGGGATTAGGGTTAGATTTACGGCTGGATAAGGATTGTCATTTGGGTTAGGATTAAGGTTAGGGCTAGTGTGAAATTTAGGGTTAGGGTCAGGATTAGGCTAGGGTTTCGATTAGGAATAGATTTGTCGTTTATTTCAACTTTTTTTATTATCCTCATTTTCCTCGTATGTAGTCGCCAATGCTCTCACTGAAACCATTGTAACTTAACCGAGGGCTTTGGAGAGGACTACACAGCAATGGAAGAGAGATGAACAATTCACAAAACAGGCAATATTCAGTCACTTTGGTGAATACATATACAGAAACTAGTCCAACTTAGCAACTGATACTCTTCATCGTAACTGGGACGTATTTTTTAGTGATGTCAGAAAAAGATAATCCGTTTAATGTGTTTTCATGCATTTTCTTGCGAATGTACGTCATTTTTCGTGCTAAAATTCCTCATTTCTATGATTGGCTGGCTGAAGGTCACTCGTGCGTTCGCATCCCTTGGGACGCTATTGTTGAACTTTGCCATATCTTCAAGTAACATATTAACTGACAGTATATCCTGTGACACAATGATCTCTAAGCTGAAACACAAACCTTTCCACTATGATATATCTGCTTTGTTTCCTTCAAGAAACCCACGATATCTAGCTGAAAGCCAATTATAAGATGTCTACAAGTACATTTTGAGACGCAAGGACATAACTGAAGAACAAATATCTCATGTGATGATACTAGATGGTTGGAGGCAATCGGCAGGAAACCTTGGACCTCTCCTGTCAGCAGAGTGTACCTGCAACCTTGAAGGAACTCATGTCCCTTCTGAGATTCGAACCCACGTCACACAGTGCTGCAGTCGGAGACGTTACCACTGGATTATTAGGGTTCGTGATTGACCTAGAATGTTGGCCACATTGCAAACCCGACTGATAGAATTCAGTCTCCACCAGACAAAGGACTAGACACATCACACTAATTACTAGTACCCATGTATTGGAACACGTTGCCACCCACAATCAGACCTTCCCTCAATTCTAGTTGGAACCTGGGAACCAGAAGCTAGTAAACACTTTAGTTGGTTACAAGAGCAGATAATACCATTAGAGGTTTTATCTTAATCGATTGAAACAAACCGAAAAACTGAAAATATATGCAATAGCAGGAGGTGGAAGTGCCTGGTAGCCTAAGTTTTAAGCAGGCTGCCAGTTCTTCAATATAAAGCAAAAAAACCCACAGCATATAAATCTTTCAATCTATTAGCTAACACTTCAGAAGCGGAAAAAAACAAAAATGCGATATCATATGATAGGGAAATGCATGCATTATTATAAAAGACTGTAAAATACATTTAAATCAACTTTAAAACTTATCTTTTCATTCGAGGAGATGTACAAAGTCTAAGCGCCCCTCAATCAAGTAGGTTGTGATGTGTGTTTTTTGATAAATTATTCTGCTGTTCAATGTCAAGAATACTATCACATCAAAATAATACATCAGACAACCTGCATGATGAGGAGATCCTTTGACTCGTTTTGAATCAAAAGCAGAAAATCCTTTCCACAGAACTTCCAACACAATGTGGCATATACACTGTTTTGTCTATTTAGTGTAAATGACCATCGAGAAGGGAAGAGAGTTTGAAATAGATAGACTCTGATACATTGCCCATATACCAACACCAAAATACTAATAGAAAACATTCTTTTCTTGGGCCGAACGATAGCAATGAATTCGGATTAAACCAATTAGAAATAAGGAAAGGCAGTCAGTATTGTTAGTGGGTGGATAGAGATCAACCAATCATTTCCAAGTTGGCTTGTTTATCATGTGGACAAACCAGCCAATCATAATACCACTAATAATGGTCAAAAGGCTTTTCACTATGTAATTATCTGCATACATTCATCATCATGCATGTTAATGACATTAAAAATAAGTCGTCTCTAGCTGCATACAGACATATATATGTATATACTATTGCTGGTTGGCAGAATCTCCTACCTTTAATTCTATTATAAATAATGATAACAGGCACAGAGAGAAACTAATAATAAAAGAATGACCCTATTTTACATAAAAAAAGACAGATCAATCATATCTCTCCTTTCTTCTACCACTCTGGTAACGATAATGTTCTTTTCCACACTTTAGTATTGGTACAGTATGAAATTCCAGGCTAGTTTGAAATTAGATTTATGAACAATAGAGTTATAAACTGATGCTATAAGGTAGTTACGTTGGTTGGACGTGTGTGTTATGAGTGTGGCATAAATTTCACATGAAATATACGTGCAAAGATTGAATGCCTGAGTGAGTGACTGACAGGCTGGCTGACAAGTTCATTGTATTGTAAACACTTTTATCGTATAGAATTGAGTGTATATGCAAAGAAATACAACCTGGATATTGGATTTTAGTGATCTCAATTTTTCCAAATATATATCATAAATCATCAATAATTAATGTATACTAATTGTTTCAAGTTTTTGGCCAAGGTCTAATGATGTCAATTGGCGAAGTATTGAAAACTAGCTGGGGAGTATTGGATAAACGAAGTGTTGAAACTTTAATCTAAGACACTCTAGTGACTGCCTGGCTACAGGTTGAAATCGCCTGGTGTTCTAGTGACAAGTTGTGACCAGAGATGTGAGAAAAAACAGTGGCGAAGCTCAACAATAGCGTAACAGGCGTTTGAACGCTCCAATGACCTTGAACGCATGCTAGTCATCATTATCATAGCTGAAATATCAACGCTATTCACCAACTTAGGAGCAAATTTCACCCAGATCACGTTTTTAAGTACTGTTCGGATAATGTGTTAATAGCTCGTTAGGTTCAGGATTACGGCTAAGGTAGGTATTGGGTTAGGGTTAGGATCAGGGTTATAATTAGCATTAGGTTTAGAATTATGGTTTTGATAAGGGTTATGATTAGGGTCAGGATTAAGCTTATGGTCACGATTAGGGATAGATTTATAGTTCATGTCATTTAATGTAATTTGTCTTATTATCCACGTTTTCCTGGAAAGTAGTATTCTGTACTCTTGCTGGAAACCATAACAGTTCAACCGAGGGACTTTTTGGAAGACTGCAATCAGGATTGATGAGAGAGATAAATGATTCACAAAAACAGTTTATCTGTAGTCATCTCGGTAAATACATGCACAGAAACTAGTCTAACTTAGCAACTGATACTCCTCGTTATAACTAGAACGTATTTTTAAGTCATGTCAGAGAAAGATAATAACCTGTTCAATGCGTTTTCAAGAGTTTTCTTGTCAATATAAATCATTTTTTGAGCAAACATTCCTCATTTTTACGATTGATCAGCTGAGGGTCGCTCGTGCGTTCGCACTTTTGGAACGCTATTGTTGAACTTTGGCAAAATAGTCTCAGATGGATCTGAATGGCGCTTGTGCTATGCATGGCGAATTGCCACAGATTAGAATTTATGCGTCAGCCAATGGATTCAATCCCAGTGGCTGAGTGGTTAACTCAGTCATCTTGTAACTAAAAGGCAATGGGTTCGACCCCTGGCAGAGAGTCATAAGTTCATACTGCTGAAGAGTCTTGAGTTAGAAAAGAGTAGCCGTCCTGTACTGACTCCTTGATTTTCAACGGTTGTCTGAACGATGTTAACTTGTGGTCTAGCTTTAAATCAAACAAATGTCCTTGCAAATTAGCACTTGGGGAAAAATTTTTAAAACAAATTTTACTAAGGCAAAATCTAGATGATTACATGACATATCCCTTTTCTATAGTGGCGCCATCTTTACCCCATGGGGATTAGGGCGTTCCATTAAATAGGCTAAAATATACCAGCATGATTTCATGAAAATCCAGTAAATATACGCTTAACTTTTAAACTTACTGCCTCATTTATTCGATTGCATTGCTCAGATATCAGTATGTCAGGCAAGAATTTCTCATAAAAGCACAGCAGAGAGTAACGCAGTTCAAGAATATAACGCCACCGATAATATTGGGGCCAGAAAATAAATTTTTAATGCGAAATTTCATTTAAAAAGCATACAAAAGGTATAAGTTGTCATTAAATCACCATAGCAACGAATTACAATGCTACAACTAGCTGGGACATGCAATAAGGCGTTATATTCTTGAACTGAATTGCATTTGCTACACTTTCATCAAAAAATCTTGCTTGATACTGATATCTGAGCAACATAATCGATTAAAGCAGGAAGCAATTTTAAAAGTTTAACATATATCACTGGATTTGCATGAAATCATGCTGGTATATTTTAGCCTATTTAATGGAACGCCCTAATTCCCATGAGATTAAGGTGGTGCCACTACAGAAAAGGGATATATCATTTAATCACCGAACTAGGGGCTCTTGTCTCCCATGGGACGTCAGTTCCTACGATACTGTAAACAATATACAGGACTGACGAAACCTTGTATGCTCGAAACCTAGGTTTACGGTCTAGGCGTTTTAGTAGATTCTCTCTAACCTATCTAACCCAAGTGTTCACATATATATGTTAGTGAAACTATATAGCCTTAATGTTCAACCATATTTACCTCAGATACATTTTGCTAGGGAGGGAGTGTGGAGACAGTTCTCCTTCTAGACTAGAGTGTTAACTAATTGATTGCTTTATTCAAAGGAAAATGGTGTAAATTGTTTAAAACTTTATTGTATGTTCTGTATTTTACAAGAAAATATACAAAAATCCTTCGCCCACACGTCAAGGTCACTATTACTTGAATAGATTTAAACAAATATATGCATGGTTGATTGATTAATTTCTGCATTTTGTTTTCCCTCCCAAAGATAACTGACTCATTAGGTATATAAGAAACACCTGTACAATTTATTAGTCATCATCATAGTTACCCTGTTATTGTGAGTAAATATTAAGTAAACTAAAGGGATTGGAAACATATGAGCTGGCTTAAATAACATTCTAAATAAAATAAATTAACCATATAAATTGGTAAATGACGCATGCCTAAATTCTAAATTTAGTCTTATTTCTTTGTTTACAAATAGCTGTAGCGCATAAATTTGAATTTTTAATGGTGTTGTAAACTATTGGAATTTGAATATTGAACTCTAACAGCTAATGTATACACTTAGGATGTAAAACACACTAACCGTAAAACAATACTGATAATTGGATAATATTTCGAGCAAGAGACTAGAGGAACAAACCAAATGAGAACCTAGTGCTCCACAGATAGGCAGAAGAAAAGACCATAGAATGATATGGTGCACTACAGGCCATCGAGTGGAAACTAAACGGGAAACGACCAGTGGGACGTAGCTTCGAGGGTGATATGGAGCAGATGGTTTGTTGAATAGGCGAAGAGAGACTATGGGTATTTTGGGGTCAGTTAAAGAGGACTGCAGAAAATCGAACAAAGTGGAGACGTGCTGTTGGAGCACTGTGTTCCACTTGGAACTCAAACGAACTTCATTGCTGCTCATAATCATGTCACTGCATATGCACGGGTTCATAATTTGCTTTATGCAATTTGGCTCCTCCTGTTATTTAATGCAGTTTATGAATCAAGTGTTTCCGTCCTATAGTGAAGTGAAAAAAAAAGACAAACAGTTCAATGAAGAGGCTGTCTGCAGCAAATTCATTTTCCTCTTCAGCTGCACAGCCGCATTTGTATGCAATCACTCTTTCATGAAACAGAGTAGTAACATATGTGATGACTTGTCACAATCATAGTTTTTAAAAGAATGGATACTGAACAAAGAGTACTCTTTTCGATAACCTACTCTTCATCAGACTCTACAGATATACATACACTATAGTGAATGAATGAATTATTGTTATGAACAACAGCAATGTTGTTTAAATAACATCAAATCAATAATATTAATAGATTACAGTTCAATAGCATCAACATAAAATAAGCTGAATGTCAGAAGAATTATGAAGGATAATATTACAGATTCATGAGTCTGTAGTTTCTACTGAAGGCCAGGGCAATAGTAGGGGCTGGAGTAGCTTCTTTTGGATACAGAGCGCTGGTTGTTTGAGGCGAATCGCAATAGCCTCTGTTGTTTGGAACCTGCGGTGCTTCGATGTTTTGGCAGTTTATTTGGCACCCGGTATAATATACAGTAGGATTCATTTACGTTGGGTTTGGGAGCCTGTTTGCACCAGATGTTCCAATATCGAGCTGTTAATAGTTTTCACTACACCTTTACTTAGCCATGCTGGGAGATGTTCTCGAGCACGAAAAATCAAGTTCCTAGAGCAACGGCCAATATAACTGGCTCCACAAGCGCATAAGAGGAGTAAAGTAGGTGTATCATAATTACGTAATACGGTGAATAATTTAATGAGTGAGTTGTTATCAGAATGCATATAGAAACGAAGGAGAATATGCAACTATTTAAGAGTTATAGATAAATACAACAGTTAGACATAGTTTGGAAAATATACACAAACAAACAAAAATCAAGTCAGTAAAAATCAATAAGGTTGCCACTATGATAGTAGATGTGATTGAATAATTTCTTTTTGTATGAATAAATACGGTTTTTCGAACTGAATGGTTAAAGCTTCAGGAATGCAAAACGGCTGAGATTGTTTTTCTTCACTTTGTAGTTTACTTTGAAGGAGGCGTTTGTTGAGATGGAATGACCAGTGTTGGCAAAATGTACGACTGCCACACTCCTTTCCTATCGAATCTCTGAATCCTCAGCAATACCTACTTTGTGGGAACATATCATTTCCGGCAGGCTTCTTTTAACTTTTTAATAAAGGTGTTTGTATTTCCCAATGAATGAAAAACAAAACGATATTGTTTTACTGACGTTTCGCTGTTTACTGCTAACAGTTTTATCAAAGTATTATTAACTTTGTAGATAATTTTGAATGAATTTTCTTTACATCTTGAATGACCAGTGTTCAATATATGTTGAATTATAGGACTCCTTATTGATCTATTTTGACCTTTTTGTAGCCAAGCGAGATAGTGTTGCTTGACTCTTTCAGACAAACTACGTGTCCCCGATGATATAAGTCTGATTTCACACAAACTGGAAGATATGCAAGTGAAAAGCAACAAGTTGGTAGAAGAGGCATCAAAGATAGGAATTCAGGTGAACATAGAGAAAACAGATGTGGTGATGAAGATTCCTGGCCAATAGTAGTAGCAACAACAACAACTGACAACAGTCATCCAGCATAAATGGGAGGAACCTGAAAGAAACAACCTCCTGTATCCAACTACCTGGAGAAGCAATGTTTCAACTACAGGCAGCCGGAACTGACGAGGATATCAAAGCAAGGACCGGGAAAGCAAGGCAAGCTTTCATTATTCTCAAGTCTGTGTGGGGGTCAACAATCAGCACTCACCATGAAAAATAAGATCTGGGTTTTCAACCTCAACTACAGACCTTCATTAACAGTTGTCTTCGCTCAATACTCAAGATCAGATGGCCGGCCAGAAGAGAGCAGCAACAGGTAGGGATCTCTGGGAGCGAACCAACCAGGAACCTATTGTGCAACAAATAAGCAGGAAGAAATGCAGGTGGATTGGCCATACTCTGGGAAATCAAACCATCAAGTGACATCACGAGACAGGCCATCACTCGAGTGGAACCCGAAAGGGAAGCGGCGAGTTGGTCATCAATGCGAAGGTGACTTGGAGGAGGTCATGTGAAGAGGAGATGAAACCGTGTGGGCAGATTTGGAGCGGGGTGAAAACGTTGGCAGAAAACCGAACGCAATGGAGACGCGCAGCTGGAATTAAAGGATATTATAATATTAATAATACGTGTTGGACGACCTACGTTAGCTCGCTATATATGTGAATGTGGGGTTCAAAGGTAACCTTCTGGCCGATGCCCTAAAGAAGAAAAAATTATACGCTGTGAAATGAACATTCTTTGCTGCTACACTAAGGTTGTCCAATGCGTATTATTCCATTTGGCTACAAAAAGGTAACAGTAGATCAATACGGAGTGCTGTATAATAATTGAAAATATATTCAACTCTGACCACTGAGTATGTTAGGAGAATTCGTTCAAAATTATTTACAGAGTCAAGGGAAGCCTCCCAAAAATGGTATGCTTCCGTATACTTTACATTGCTGAGGCCTTAACGATTCTCATGGAAAATCCTGATTTATGTACAGAGGAGAAACTTCTTATTGCAATTTTACATATAGGCAAGAATGAACTTACTTTGCGTTGAGTATTACATAGTCCTTTATTTGTTTTGTTCTTAGTGTATTGATTGGTGAATGAAATCAATCAATACTAAATAGTCTTTCTATTAACTTTCAAAATTTATTACTTTTTTATTAGTCAGGTTAGTTTTTTTCTCACAAATTTTCTTCCTTACCTAGATGAATAATGATTGAGTGTTGTACTCATGAAAAGTGATCACTTTAGATAAGTGGGCTATTTACACGAATGACGTAGAATATTGGTGAGTGGAGTAACCAATATTCCTTTATGAAGTAGTTTGTCACAAACGACTGTAAATTTTACCAGAGAAGAAGGAGAAGAACAGAATGTATAAGTCTCACTTGTCAATGAATGTTCCACTGAGAAAAAAGCACACGAAATATGGAACAATAAATAGAAGTACTCAATGAAAACAAGTTTCAACTGGACAGTAAACTAACTTTTAAGTGTTTGTGTCCTTGAGATTTGATTTGTTTTAAGTTTGATCTTTTATTTATTCTCCTTCAAATGTCATGTCATGCTTCCCAGCATCACTTCTGTTAATAATAGCCCCTTTCCAGGTTTTAATACAAATGATGTTCAAAAGTGCCTCAAGTCTCTAAACCTTCCCCAGAGCTTAGATTCAGATTATGTACCTAGTATTATTATTTTTTAATGTTCTGATATTCTGTGTCACCCTCTCACTGATATATTTACCAAATCTTTTTCCGATAATATTGTGCCTGCCGTTTGGAAGGACATTAAAGTTGTACCCATACCTAAATCATCCACTGGAGCATGTGTCAAATTTAGACCCATTGCTATTACCTCTCCTTTTCTGAAAACTATGGAGAAATAACTTTTACTTAGTCTTGTACCTTCGCTTAAATCCTTTAATGACCCTAAACAATTTGCCTATAAGCGCGGTAGAAGCACTTTAGATGCAGTCACCGTCTCATATCATAACATTGCTTCCAGTCTAGACAAGGGGGCTAAATTTGCTCGTTGTGCCTTCCTAGACTATAAATCTGCTTTTGACTCGGTCCCTAGGGACATCTTATTAAATAAACTTGCTGCTAGTCAAACAGAATGTTGACCTGTTAACTGGTTACATTCCTATTTCTCAGAAAGAAAGCAGTACACCGTATGTAAAGGGAAGTCTTCCACTTCATTGCTTACTGAAGTTGGTGTTCCTCAAGGCGCTGTCCTTCCTCTTTTCCTTTCTTCTTATATAACTTGTCTGACTCTGATGAAATAAACTTTGTAAAGTACGCTGATGATTTAACAGTTTCAATGGCTGTTAACTCCCAGCTAGCTTTCTGTTGAGAGTCAGTAAATGGTGTGAGTCTAACGGTCTTAAAGTGAATCCTTCCAAATGCAATCTTTGTTTTTCCCCTCACCATATCATGTAAAGAGAACATTATATTCAATGTTTTTAAACATGCTAGGATTTCTATACCGCATCGACAATACTGTGTGAAACAAGCCAACGGCAATTTTTCACTTGTATTTTTATTATTACCTTGGCTGTTATCATTATTATTGCTATTTCCACTTTATATGCTGAATGTTTTTGACATTACCCGTATTGTAAATGTGGAAAATTTTCTATGTGATTAATTTTACTTATAATTTGAGGAAATTAGATGCAGTAATATTGTGATTAATACTGAAAATTCCATTCTGTATCACAAGTACTGTTTTTGGAATAAAGTAAATCATTATTATTATTATTACTATTATTATTGATCTTGGAATGAATTCATATTGAGAACCGTTGAGAATCAGCGAAGAATGTACTGGAGAGCTGTTAACGTCTTTGTTTGGGACTCTTCAAGAGTACACAACCATGACTCCAGTATATTTGATCAAATATACTGCCTTTGAGTTACGAAGCGATTTCCTTGCCCATTTAGCCATTGGAGAGTGACTGGTGAGATCCACCACGTCAATTGTGAAGACAAATACTCACTGATGAGATTGGCTGGTGGTGGGGCTAAATTGACAGAAGTCAGAATTCATGTGCCAGCCATTGGAGTACGTCACGGAGGTTTAATGATCAGTGAGCTCACCTTGTTCAATCCTTGGTGAAGTCATGGGCCTGTATCCCTGAAGAGCCCCAAGTAAGGACGAAACAGCTGCCAGTTTCCATTGGTCCTGTGATATTCCAAGCAGAAACAAATGTCCAATGAGAAGTAAGAGAAAATGGAAAATATGTAATTTTAGAATGCACCAAAATCTAGGCTACTTTTACCGTTTTGAAAATATCAGTGTTCTAAATACTGTGAAAAATACCCATTGCAACATTAGATTGGAATGGCCAACTGACAAACTTTTACAGTTAGATACCTATCAGCTGTAAAAGAGCTCCCATCATCTTGCTATCCCACCGTACCAGAAGAATTTGTAGCGATGACTGTTAAGAAGAAGAACTCCTATTTGTCAAGAGTATCCTGGTTCAAAATGGATACCCTCCGCGTTTCGTGAAGAAGAACATGAAACCAAGGCCAAAAAGAGAAGAGTACACTTCAGTGAAAAAGAAGACACTCTATTTGAATCTGGAATTCAGGGGAGACCAAGTAACAGATATCCTTAAAAGAGGAATCTCCACTTCCCTGAAGAAGACTTTTCCGGCAGCAACTCTAAGAGAGATATTCTCTAACCGCCTGCTACTTCGGAGCAACGGAAAGGACAGATTTCCGCATATGACCACTTCAATATGCATATATCAGTTCACCAGCTGTTGCGGGGCTAGGCACATAGGTCGTTCTATGCGGGTCTTATCAAAACGTGTTAGAGAACATCATCCAGCATGGCTGCAAGGAGGAAGTGCAATAACTGAACATCCCCTCAATACCTATCACAGAATCTCAACTGACTCATCATTTAGAGTCATTTACAAAGTAAACAAAAATCTGTAAGAGCTATTAAGGCTTAGGGTAGACCTCAATTCTAAACACTCTTACAAAACTTCTTCACTGTTTTAAGATCTTAGCTGTACTCTACTTAACGTGCAAATACTGACGAACTGAATCAAGGTAAAAAGACTTGGTGTGACACAAACGAAATATGAAATTCAATAAATAAAGAGGTTGTACAACTTATCTGCAGACGTCACTGGAGGTAGGCTCGGAGAGTGTGTAGAATGAAAGCACAACGAGAGAGAGAACCAATGAACGTGCGGAAGAGTCACAACTCAAAAGATAAAAGTGTGCCAAACATGGGTGATCGAGTTTAAACAAAAGTTCAAGGGTACAATGTGCACTACAAATCTACCAAAGGTGGTGTGTTTCCGACTTCTTTGCACTACAGAAGCTCTCGCTATATGCATCGAAAAGCCGGAGCTATGTGCTCAAAACAAACTAGTCCAGCCTTTACAACTACCAGTGACCTAGTTAGGTATGTTCCTTTATCGTTCTGTTTTTTTTGTTTTGTTATCTTAGTGTGTAATTCTCCCTCTTTGTCTTCATTCAATTCCTCCCATTTCCGTTTTCAGTTATAAAATCAGTTATTTCAGGTTTTTTTCCATGCTCCTCCTGATCACACTTGTAATCCCCGTTTAGAATAACCATTTTACAACTATATTCTAATCCTGTGTAATTTTTTGTCTCTATGCCTCTTGTAATCTATATTCACACCTCCTAACTTACATTTCAAGTTGAAAAATTTTGATTTCAGTTTGTTTCCATACTCATTTTGTTCAGACCTGTAATTTGTTTTATCCCTGCGTCTCTAAGGCTCTTGTAATTCATATCAAGTTAAAAATAATTATCACTTTTTATTCACCTTTAAAATTATTTCTCCACTTATCAAATATTAATTTAGAAAAGTGGCTACAAAGCTACTAGTCCGCAACCTGGTGAAGTGTCTGGTTCATAGAGCTAGGTTAATCTGTTCAGACGACTGCTTCAATGAGGAGCTTGAGATTATTAGAGAATTACTTAGAAAAAATGGTTATCCAGATAAGTTTATTGAGAAAAATATGAATTCATCACCTAGGACAGTGACTATGGCAACAGTTCCGAAAAAACCACTGTTCATAAAACTTCAGTTCCTCGGCGACAACATCAGCGAAATAATAACGCAGCGACTGAGGAATGCAGTTAAAAGAGCGTATTATGCAGCAGAGGTACACTGTCTCTTCACGACCACACCTATCCTACGTTCGAGTAATAAGGATAAACTACCTAAATTCGCCTCTTCTATGTGTATCTACCAGTTTGACTGCAGCTGCGGAGCCAGCTACATCGGGCGAACAGTTAGGCAGGTTCATCATCGTATTTCCGAACATCATCCGGCATGGTTAAGCAAGGGACAAACAAAATCTATTCGTAGCTCTATTTTAGCCCACCTTGTAGATAGTGAGCATAAGGTTGATGTTAATACTGCATTTAAAATTATTTATCGCATTCCTACTAATCTTAATTTTGCTTTACGAGTTCGTCTTCTACATACAGCTGAAGCAATAGGAATCCACCTGAAGAAGGCAAACTTGTGTGTCCAGAAGAAATTTGTACAACCACTTTCCTTACCTTGGCCATCGTTACATGACTGTATAAACCGGACTACTCCATCACCCTCTCCCTAGAATAATTTTCCTTTTTTTTTTAAAAAAAAAACTATAATTGTCCAAATTATTTTATTTTTCTGACTACTTCATCTTTAATTACGTGTTATCCTTGTAAAAATTATTTTATTCTTATGACCACTTCAACTTTAGTTACAAATTATCATTGTCCAAATTGTTTTATTTTCTTTAACAATCTGTTACGTAATCACCTGTGCACACGCTTATTCCTTAATTGCTCTTCATTTTTCCAAAATTATGCATTATGCAATCCACGTGTTGTAAACATTTCCACCTTTTAATTATATATATTAAATATTAATTTCGCATACATTGTAACTGAGTTCTAAATACTGTCGTTTACAGAAGATATTAATAGTGAAGTTATATTTCAGTTTTTCAGAAGACCTTTCAAAGCAGATAGGTTATGCTGTTTATTCATCACCAAATCAATACTTCTGTCATGTGTGTGTGTTACCAGCTTAAGTGTTTCTGTGGAGCTAGATATACTGAGACTATGTTAAACCAAGTTCATTGTCAAATTTCCGAACACCAACTATTTCGGCTAAGCAAAAAGGGCTGAATAGAGAGCTATGCGCAGCTCAATACTAGGTCAAATTGACAATATTTATTTATCTGTGCGTCGATAGCACAGCGGTTAGGACTCTCGCCAACCATGCACATGGTCTGGGGTTCGATCCCCTACCGACGCAGACCTGATATCTATGGTCGGCCTGCAAAATTCGGGTACTAATATCATATACTGAAAATTCCGTACTTATACCAAAAATACTCTGTGGTTTCAAGCTAAAATCAATAAGTAAAAATTAAAAAAAAATAATTTAAAAATCTTTCTAGTGCTGACTTTTATATACAGCTCAGGTGATCAGAATTTTTCTGATTGAATAAGCCAAATCTGTGTGTTCGAAAGAAATTCATACAGCTCCTTTCTTTGCTGTCCACAGAGTATGTACAATCTTAAAAATGATCTTGCGTCCACTAACTATCCTTATAACTAGCAATTCAAATTATTTATTTTCTTAATACTAATTCACTCTTGGCATTTTCCGATTCCGACCTTCTTACGTAATTATTGACTGATTCGTTCAACCATTCTTCTTTATATAATTGATATAAGAATAGAAGTTTTGCCCTATGATAGTAGAGTATAATTCCATTGTGGGTAGAATTTATTTTGATGAAGCATCTACAGAGTTATGCAGTGTAATATTTACTGATGACAATATTTCCAGCACAATTCATTACTACTGCTCATAATGATATCAAGGCACTACTCACACAACTTTCTAACTACGTTAATATAATTCCCTTACTGTTTTTCATCGCTTTACTTGATTGGAAGAAGTATTTTCCATATTTCTGGTATGAGTGGTGAGTCATTCCTACTGCATGTGTTATCTTACAAACTGTTGATTATGAAATGCCAGTTGATAGATTTTATATCAGGAACCTATATTAGTTAAAGGAATTATTGAAAACCAGTAGGGCACTGGACCACCGTTTCGTCCTAGTCGGGGACTTTTCAATAGTATGCACCGATGACCTAATCAGAGATTGAACCCAGGACCTTTAGGTTATGAGACTAAATTCGTTGACCTATCGTCTACTTCTATAAACTAACTAGTCATGATTTCCAGTTGCTTTCAGCCTTCGAATACCTGAAAACTGATCATTTTTATTGATTGATTAACATCACTTTATACAATGGGGGCGTTGATGAAGAAGTAATTGAAAAGGAATGCATACTGCTTCAATTTACATGTATGTTGTTATCTTGTATAGGTAGTTATTTATGACACAGTATGGTGCACACAGACATAAAATGGCAACAGATGCGTACAAGCATACACAAGTGTACACAGTCACACTGAAAGACAAGGCATGGCATAATAATTCACACTGTGGTAGTAACATAGACCATTTTTGTATCATATGATGAAGTTCATAAATCGCATGATTGAAGATTACTTATTTGTGCTGAAATTCTTATTGAGTTGATTCAGAACTTGACTTCCTAAAATCTACGCTCGCAGAAAACGGTTACCTTAACCGATTTATTGACAATAACACGAAAGATAAGCAGTCGAAACTGGTCACCGACTCAGTTCCAATGGAAACCTTATTCATGAACTTGGAATTCAAAGGTGATCAAGCTTCAGATATGTTCAAAAACCGTCTGTCTAAATCAGTCAGTAAGACGATCTTCGCAGCAAAATTACAAATGACGTTCGCCAGCCGCCAGTTAGTCTCCCCGTCTGGCTGCATCCGTATGCATCTGTAAGTTCACCTGCTGTTGTTGAGCAAGGTACATTGACCGTAGCCAGAGGACGCTTTCCACATGGATACGAGAACATATTCCAGCATGCTTTTACAAGGGAGGAAGGAAGTGTGTGTGAAGCTTTATTCTAGAACACCTTATCGACTCCTGTCACTCTAGCAAACCTGACAATGATTTTAAGATCACCTATCGAATCCATGCTGACTTGCCGGCCACGTTTTCTTCGTTATAGACTTCTAAAGACAGTGGAGGCCTTGACCATTCATGAATTTAAGCGAAACCTTTGTGTACAAAAGAAGTATGTACAATCCCTACTTCTGCCTTGGCTGTAGACGGATAGACATTTGTTTATTTATTTTGTTTATTTAGTTAATCTATGTACCTTTCCCTTATTACTACGATTATTTTTATTATTATCATTATTACCATTACTATTCTCACTCCGAATCTTTCCACTTGACCCACTTGGCATTCTAAACCCAAAATTACTTAATTTTATACTTTTATTTTTACAATATTGAATTCTATTTTATCGAATTTCACACCATGTTATATAACGTTTTATATTCGTCTACTAATCGTATAATTATGTACCTCTTTCCAAAATCTATACACCTTATGTATTATTCTATATATGACATTAATTATTTTCCCACTTGACATTAAACCATGATTATAATCCCAAATATTTTAATTGCATTTCATACTACAATTATTATTATTTCATGTATTCACACCTTTTATCCAATCCCCTCACCGGATATAATTTTTTTTTTAAATAAACCCATACATATACGATTGTACAGCTTGATAATAAATTTGTTGAAAAGGGTCTCTTAGTGGACTATTGTCTTCTAAATGCTACAATGGGAATTATTAAATTATTGAACAAATTAGAATTCCTCCTTCGTTGTTTAAATATTCATGAAAACGAAACACGTAGTTTAGGGAAGAGGCATTTTTTTTTTATTATTGAATTCATTGAATTCCTGAAGCTGTAGCCATTCAGTCAGAAAAACTGGAGCTGGTATACTAGTGAAAATTACTCGGTTACTTCCACTATTATGGTGACAAACTTATTGATTTCTACTGATTTAATTTTCGTTCCTCTTCTTGTCTGGTTTTCTAACTCCTTATAACTCTTGTATTTCCCTAGAACTCTTAAATAGTTGTATATTCTTCTTCGTTTCTATATGTATTCTGATTACAACTCACTCATTAAATGACTTGTCGTATGACATAACCCTAATACACTTAATGTACCCCTCTTTTGTATTAACTAATATTAATAACTATGTACATATAAAAAGGAAGATGAATTCTCCGAAAAGAACCCCTTCGATGAACTGTGCGTTTTGTTGTCATTAAGGTGTAGATGGGGATTATTCATTAATTTAAACATTCGTCATTAATTTTGCATTGGTGTCAGTTTAGAATACTTTCAATGATTTATTGGTCTATAGTAGATTACTTAAGAATATGTCTCTCTAATCGAAATTCTATTTCTTTCTAAGTGTTGCTATGTAGAGAGTTATTTGGTTTTAATTTCGATCATAGATTAATTATCATCAAGGCTTTTTTTGTATTTCCCAATGAATGAAAAACAAAACGAGATTGTTGTGTTTACTGACGTTTCGCTATTTAATGCTGCTAATAGCTTTATCAAAGTACCAATACTTGAAAATTAATCTGATGCTCACTAGTGACTGGCCCTATTCAGGCAGTTAACCTGGGTTCTAGTGGGAAGCCGTGACCAGTAGGGTACAGCAGGTTGAAGATGAGGCAGTAACTCATGGAAAAAGACATTGCGAAGTGGTCGCGCTATGTCGTGAATTGGCAGAAGTTAGAATTCAAGGACCATTGGATCGGGTCCCAGTGGCTCAATGGTCTACTAGCTCGCCTTGTAACCAGAAGGTCCTGGGTTCGAATCCCGGTGGGTGCGTACTGATGAGGAGTCCCAAACTAGGACGAAGCAGCTGTCCAGTACTCCCAGGTTTTCCAGTGGTTCTCTAACTGATGTCAGCTCATGATTAAATCCTCCATGCAATCAAACAAAATCCCTACAAAACCAATACTTGAAAAGTATTATTAAACTGGGATTTACAAAATCCACTCAGCATATATATAACAAAGAGTTAAGTGGTGAGAAAATAGACTTAAGTCAAGTTAAAGGGGGCATATTGAAAGTCAAAATAACAATGAACATCACTAAACCAAATATCAAAGGTAATAGTACATCTGGTATGGTATCAAAACAAAGTTTACTAACTTAATCATCGTTCATCAGTCTGAGGTCATTTTTCGTTGTCAAGTTGGCCAATTGGTAGAGATAACAAAACCAAGTGTAGATTGTTGGATTTGATCAGTGTGTGACATTATAAAAGTAGTGTGTGTTTACATAGTGAACTTGCTTATCACATTCGTGTTGATTTTGTCACTTCATGGAGAGGGGGTGTTGTAACCAGGTCAGATTCTGTTTTAGTCCATCATTCCTATACAGGCAATTTCGATTCCACTTGATATGAAATACTGGCTTCTGATATTAGACGTTCTTTGTGATTCCCGAAGTCTCTCTGGATTATTTCAATATTGTCAAAATCAATCTTGTGGCCTGATTCTATAGCGTGTAGACAGGTATGGCTGATGATTTTTTTCAAGTTTTTCTAGTTCAACCGGATCTCTCAGTGTTCGAATAGATGTTCTACGGTGTTCATTTCTTCTGATTACCTTGATTTCTCAAGATGTTTGTCCAATGTATATCGCATCACATTCAGAGCATTTCATTTTATAGACATAATTAGATAGAGAATCTTTAGGGATTTGGTCTTTTATATGGACAAGGTTGTTTCGTAGTGTGTCTGGTATTTTGAAGAAAACTCTAATGTCGAGCTGCTGAGTACTCTTCTGATATCGTCTGACGTCTCTGCTCTATATGGAATGACGACTGTTGATGTCCATGTTTTCGGAATGCGTGGTTTCGGCCATACTTAATGTCTGTGTTGATTTTGTTGATGAAGTTCCTTGGGTAGTTGTTGTGCTTGAGAGTTTCAGTAATGTTTGATATTTCTTCTTCTTTTTCTTGCTCATCCGTTAACATCAGAGAGCGTTCTCGTCTAAGAAGACTTGAAACAACTGAAATCTTTGCGCTGATGGGGTGTGATGATTTGAAGTCTAAATATTTATTGGAGTGGATTTTCTTCCTGAATATGGATGGATATGCTAAAATGTCATTTTTCCCTCCTCTTAACTAGGCAGGCGGTCTAGAAATGGAAGTTAACCGATGTCTGATTCTGCTTCCAAAGTAAACTGGATTCTGGGAGATACACAGTTTGTTTTCTCCAGGAATGAATTGTGTAGATCTCATTTCAGCACTACTAAAGTAAATGTAAAACAATTACTTTCTAGACAAAATTTCAAGCTCTATTTCGTCCCAGGTTATTAGGCGAACTCGTTGACTCTTCAGCCACTGAGACGGAATCCAGCAGCTGGCTCCTCAGTTCTAACTCCTGTCAATTCGTGACTTTTAGTTTTAACTAATGACCAACCGCAAGATGAAGGTGGCTGGCGCTCTAATGAGAAGTTGTGAAACTTGTTAACCTGACCACTTTGAGTAGTCTATAGATCTGTGATTCACTCCGTAGAAATAAAAGATTCCAATTTCATGTCTTATTATATGCTAGTTAGGTAACACCTTTCCCATATTGCTTAAGACAGAAGTTAAAACAAGCAATAAAGGTTAATAAAGCAGAATTTAATGATGGATTTTATCAAATTTCGGTAGAACTCGTCAGCTGAATACTCTACATACACGGATATATATACTTTTGTAATTACATTGGGAGTTATAAGAATGATAAGTAAACAAACTGCATTGAATTAGTCATGGAGAAAGATAGGTGAGAATGTTTTCCAGGTCATGTTCAAAATAGATAAGGGAGAGAGAGAGAGTATGAGACATCAAAATTAAGATAAATTGCATTACTCGTAAATCACATCACTTAGATAAACAATTGGTCACTAGAGAACATAACAAGAATTGCAAACAGAGGTGCGTTGGTGGCACAGTGGTTAGGACTCTCGCCAACCATGCACATGGTCCGAGGTTTGATCCCCTGCCGGCGCACATCTGATATTTGTGGTTGGCATACAAAATTTGGGCTACCGATATCATATGCTGAAAGTTCCATACTTGTACCAAAAATACAGTGTGGAATCAAGCTGTAATCAAAAAAATATCAATAGTAATAGTTATAATATCAGTAATAATAATAATAATAATGTTGAAGTGAGTTAAGATAATCCTACTGATAAAAGATAGTTTTAAATGAATCAAGAATAATAATAAAAACAAGAGGTAGAATAATAAGTACAACGTACTACCATGGTAGATTTAGAGTCCCGACCATCTCCTTTTGTACATAGAGACCTGGTTTATAAACTCGAATTGCACAAGCCTCTACAACTGCAAGTATCTTCTTGTTTCTTTGTCTGCTGACAATAGTGAATGACTTGACAGCAACGATATTATGTCCGTAGTCCACAAGATGTTTTGTTATTGAGGATTTTGGCACTTTGGATTCAACTGTTTTCAACGATTTTGTCAAATGCTGCATCATGCAAGTAGACAATCGCCTCTCTGTATGACCTAAGTATTTGTGTCATTCCCCAAACACACTCAAATTGATATACGCAGTTTCAAGTGTTCAGGATTGGCGAGTACTGATCTTTCGCCGATTGTTGAAGCACTCGCTTAGTTGTGTTAAGGATAACAAGTTTTGCAGCATAATAAGTTCTCTTGATGGCTTCGTTTGAGTCTTCGTTTGACTATATCTTGTACATCATCTACTTTGAATGGCAAACTGATATAGACAGATTTTTTCGGAACTGAAGTGTAACGGAGTATTTGTTTGGCGAATTCCTATCGAATGCTATTATTACAATATTGATGTTTATTTGGGTGTTTTAACTAACTCTGCACTTATTTTCCTCTTTTCTCCTTGACAGCATATCCTTGTTCTGATGTTTGCAATATCATCTGTTGGCTTAATCCTTATTTTGTTTGTCTTTGTCCCTGTTTAATCTCTAGTTTTAATTCTTCTCTTTTTGGTTGTGTGAGGATATTGATAATGTGCTGCTTTACGACTGTGATTTTGTTTGAGTGAGTCAAGGTCATCCTGACCTTGGACCGTCTGTGAGAAGTGTTTGATGTCAGTTTGTGGACAGGGTTTTTGATCCCACCTTGTTGAGAATATCCTACTCGATTCTAAGCGCTCGTTTTGTATTTAGGAAATAACTTTGACGCATAGCTGCCTAACGGCACTGTCGATGTAATTTGGAGTTTTTGATGTTAATATTGCTGGACAGAACCATAAAATCATTGATGAATAATCGTCTTTTTACAGTCTTTGAAGCGTTTCATGACTAAATGTATTCCAAGGACGTTTTTGATGTAGTTGTGTTCTCTGAGCTAGCTGGATGGTTAATAGTTGCGAAGCTTTCATTGCCCCCTCCCCTCTTACTAGGCAACATCTTCAGCGCATATTTCACTTCGTTGAAGTGAGTTTTTAGATTTCTCCATGAGTTCATTAGTCATCTCTCCTGATGGCCTGGTGGTTGTTTTTGTGTGTTTTCATACCCTCTAGGCTACTTGTATTGGTAACTGATTGTTTCCTTGACCTGAAGTTTGACCCTTTGTGTGTGTGTTTGTGTGTATAAGATTTCCTTCTTATCGATTGATAAATTTTGTCTGTGTCAATGTGTCTATTGATTGATGATTCACTGGAATACCAGGCAGCCTTCTAAAAATTCCTTATCATTCCCCAATATTTAAATGTTGGTTGTCCTAGTTGAACTGGTGTCCGCGGTTTTCTGTATGCAGTCAGACGATATGAAGGAGTGGATGTCATGTCTTTTGACGGCTAGTTTATACTCATTGATACGAAGACGAGAGAAGGGACGTCCACATTGATCATTGTAGTGTTTATCGCAGTCATTGCAATTTATTTTGTAGATGATGTTGGTTTTTGTCTTCTTATCTTGTCTTTTATCTTAATAAACTGGTGGAGAAATTTAAAAGCTCACTTCAATTCAAATTGAATTCAAAAAATTCAGAGAACACTATCACATCATAATTATCCGCCTGAGCTACAAATTATACGGTAGAACACATAGATCATTTTGTTAAGTTCAGATCACAAAAAGTTAGTTTTTGTAGTAGCAATACTAACTGATTGGTTTACTCTAGTTGGTGGTTTGTAAGGATTAGTTTTGTTTTTATGAGTTGATCACGGGTTGATATCAGTTAGAGAACCATTGAAAGTCAGCCAGGGAGTACTGGACAGCTGCTGTTTCATCCTATGTTGGGAATCATCGGCAGTACACACCGACCATAAGGGGTACGAACCCAGGACTTTCAGTTACAAGCCATCGAGCTCTTATACCATTCAGCCACTGGGACGCGATTCAACGGCCAACGCATGAATTCTTACTTCTACCAATTTGTAATGCATTTAGCGCAACTGGCATCAACCAATATCATCGGTGGCTGAATGGTATACGAGCTCGCTGGCCTTATAACCGGAAGGCCCTGAGTATGAACCTCCTGTGATGGGTGAGTACTGCCAATGATTCCCAAACTAGGATGAAACAGCAGCTGTCCAGTACTCCAATGCTGGTTTTCAATGGTTCTATAACTGATTATTACCTTGGTAATCACTGGCTCTTTTACCATAATACAGCGAAATTTCATTCTATTCTTTATGACGTAACTTTATATTTTTATTCAATCATTTTTCCAATTAATTTTATTTATTTATTTGTTGATCTTTGTGCTCTTTCATTTTATTTGAAAATAACTTTTCACATGATTACATAATAATCACCATTTAAGTATGAGTCACCATTGAATTTTCAAAACATTCTTATCTCATTAGAATACGTAATGTTTCCTTCCACGTAAGCTAGTTACAACTGATTATTCTGACGATCTTGTCTCTGTTTTTCGCACACTATTTCACTCTTGTAAAATGTACTGGCTCTTCAGTTAAAGTATTTTTTTTAATTTAATTTGATTTTAGATTTTCCCGTCGATTGATTAGACCGAAGTGCTTGGTCTCAGGTTGACATGTCGGCTTCTTGTGCAGATGCTTCGACGATGTCTGGGCATTTGATTAGAATTTAATTGGTGGATGGTGACTAGCAGTGGAATCCAGGATAACGCGCATTTCGTCCTTTTTGAGACTCGTTGTCATATGGATATACCTGCATTCCTCAGTGAGTGGTGATGTTCCCACTGAGGCTCGAACCCAGTGCCCATAGTTTCAAACGTCAAAGCTTTATCCACTAGGCCACTTGAGCCAAGATAGCCACCTCTTGCGCAACCTGAGACCAAGCACTTGGGTTCAATCAGTCGACGGAAAAATCTAAAATTCAATTAAATTAATACGTGCGTCGTTGGCACAGCAGTTAGGACGCTAGCCGACCATGCACATGGTCCGGGGTTCGATCCCCGGTTGGCGCACTCCTTTACCTCTCTAAGCCAGTCGCTATTGAGACTGGCAAAGAGGAAAGGTTGGGCATGAGGCTAGCAACGCCAAGATTTTAGACTTTCAACGTCGATGTTACATCAGGCAATGCCGTCATATGAGTGAGAAACTTGCACTGCGCGTCATGGTAATATTTCGAGCAAAATTACTACCCTTGTTCACACCAACTGTCGAAAGTGAAGAAAATAAAAGACAAATTCAACGAAGAAGATTTTCTTTATCGACGAAATCATCTTCAGAGGCTGTACAGTCGTATTTATACTTACCAAGAAATATATATCAGTCTATTATTGAGTAATAGGGGGTGACATAATTGATACAATTACTCAAAAGTGGTTTTAGAAGTGAAAATTAAAAGTTGTAAATGACGTGGTACTCGACGGGACAGAGCAAGAAATTTGATCAGGATAAAATTGCTAATGAGTGAGAATAAAGGTGGTATTTGAGTGTCAATTTAACAAGTGTGAAGAGGGTGTGAAATGTACACCAGGGAACATAAGAGAGTGATAATAGCGAATTAATTATTGAAGTAAAAGCAAACTGAGAGTAAAATTGAAAATTAAAAAAGGAAAAGAAAAACTCAACATTTTTTACAGGGAACGACTACTGAAGAGGTTAAGACCAAAGCAGAATAAGAGACTGGACAAACTTTATCTGTATACAGTGTTCGGGATTGTATTGACGAATTGCTAGTGCCTCCACCATACACAAAAGCCGAAACCTGACGCCCTTTGTACCATTTGGCTTCACCTTGTAGATGATCCTGAAAGATGACTCTGGTGGAGCTATGCGGTCTGAGTTCACCAAATGCTCAAGAATTGAGCTAGTAATCGTCTTGCATTCTCCCTTTGTTAACCATGCCGGATAATGTTCAGAGATCCGTTTGGAAAGTGTGTGCTTTATGCGGCCAATATAACTAGCTTTACACTAGCAGGTGAATTTATAGACACATATTGAGGTGGCCCAAAGCGGCAGTTGATCCTTCACCCATTCATTGATCGTTTGTTGGCTGTAGAAATTGATACGAAGCTCAGCCATAAAGAAGGCTTTCCTCAGTGATCTGCATCAGCGATTCCTCAGGATATCAGCTGAGGTATCACCTTTAAATTCAACTCTCATAAATAACAGTTTCTTCGGCACCATCACTATTATCAATCTCATATGCTCCTTTTTTATATTTTCACACCCTGTTCACACTTGTTAAATTGACACTCGAATACCACCTTTATTCTAACTCATTAGCAATTTTATCCTGATCAAATTTCTTGCTCTGTCCCGTCGAGTACCACGTCATTTACAACTTTTAATTTTCACTTCTAAAGCCACTTTCGAGTAATTATATCAATTATGTCACCCCCTATTACTCAATAATAGACCGATATATATTTCTTGGTAAGTATAAATACGACTGTACAGCCTCTGAAGATGATTTCGTCGATAAAGAAAATTTTCTTCGCTGAATTTGTCTTTTCTTTTTTTCATGATTCAATGGGTATTTTCGGTGAACTGTTGGAATTGTTTGGTTTTTTTTAAATTCACACGTTTGTGATTTGTACCAATATATGTAGTTCATTTTTTTGTTTATTATTTTTGTGTATTCAGAATTATATTCTAGGCTGTTGACAGTTGTACTGAATCACCCTTGTTACATGTATCCGGTGTAACCTTAATGAATATCGATTCGGGACAAAGCAATAAAAAGACATAATTTGTCTGAATCGTGTAATGTTGTATTTGCGCAACACTTTTCAAACAATCTGATCACACATGGACTTGTCATCTGCTACGGTATCAAAACAAAATTGACCAAGGAAGGTTTAGTGTGATGACATCCTAAGTCTATTTCCTCATCTCTTAACTCTTTATTAATTTCATATATAACTATTCCTATGACAACTCCGTGTAGGATCAGTTTGTTCGAAATGTGTTGTGCAAATGCACATTTGACAATTCAGACAAATTATGTCTTCTTATTGCTTTGTCTAAATACATAAAGGGAACTAGTCGTATTAAATATTGATTCTGTTATACGTCTCTCTTTCCATTTGTTCATGTTAGTTTTTAGAATACAAACATTGTTCTGATCGATATTATGGTTTTTGTCTTATGCATGTACAGCTATAGATGAATTTTTCTTCTAAATTCTTGTAAGCTTGTGTCCCTGTTGGTTGACCTTTAGTAAGGTATTTATTTTCATTCACTCTTATTTTGAGTGATCTGGACGTTTGACGCACATATTTAGTCGGACAGTCCGCACAAGATATTTTGTAAATCACATTACTGTTTTTATCCATCATTTTTATGGGATCTTTCAGTAGATTTATTTTATTTTTAGTTAGATTCGTTGGTTTAAAAGTTGTGCGAATACCGATATTTTTGAGGTTTCTTTGAATTGCCTCTGATGTACCATTTTTATTATATGGTATTGTGACTGTCTTTTTCCATTCTCCCATCTTGTTATTCTCCGGTTTTACCCTATTTTCCCTCCTTTTTATATTATGTTTCATAAATTCTTTTTGGTAATTGTTGTCGAGTAACATTTTGAATAAGTAGTTTATTTCTTTACGCTGGTCACCTGACGTTGTTGTAAGTCTACGTATTCTATCTGCTAGATCTTGTATTAATCCTTGTTTAACGGTGAGTGAATGAGCTGAGTGATAATCAAGGAGTCTTCCAGAATGTGTCGTTTTTACGCTACCATCTGTTACTCTTTGTATTTTACAGTCTAACATAGACAGTTCCCCAATGTTTCATTCTCTATTTCCATAGTGAATTTTATTGAGTCGACATGACTGTTTATGTGTGTGAGAAGAATTTTCCAACATCGTTTTATATCCCCAGTCGTAGCAGATATCTGTTTGGACAGATGGGAAAATACTGTTCTTAATATATTTTATCCTACTCCAGAAGTATGGTGGTCGGGATATTTGGATGACACTTTCACAGTGTTAAAAACAGAACATATCTCTAGCTTCTTGATACACATAAACTAACTGGTGGAGGGAATAAAATTCAGATTTGAAGCGGAAAATGAACAAGGAGAATTAGTTATGTTAGATTGTAAAATAAAACGAATAGAAGAAGGTAAACTACACACTAGTGTTTATAAAAAACCAACGCATTCTAATAGATATTTAGACTTTAATTCATCTCATCCATTAACTGTTAAGGCAGGCTTAGTGAAGTATCTAACAAACCGAGCAGTAGCACTAAGTAATGCAAAAATAGAACAAAATGATGAAGTGAAACATATAGAAGAAGCGCTGATGTGAAATAACTTTCTTTTAAAATTCATTGGGAAGATCTGGAAAGGTCAAAAGCAAACTAAAAGTAATGGGGAAGCCAAAAGTGGTAACATAAATAGGAGAGGGTATAAGGCATCTGCTGTTATACCATATGAAGTAGGGGACATCTGAGACCCTACTTATGATTCTTAATAAAGCAGGAATTACGGTGGCATTCAAACCTACAAACTCATTCAGGTAGGACAAGCTCTTTAGGTTAAAGGACCCTGTCAGTTGACCCAATTGGACAAAATAATATAATTTACAGAATACCCTGCAATGACTGTGAATTAAGTCAACTACTTTGGTCAAACTAGTAGATCGGAATTAGTGAGATTGTCTGCCAGAACATAAGAATTTAGCTAAGGTTAAAATGGTTGATCCTACAACGACGAGTAATTTAGAAAAAAGCACAGCGATTGCACTGCATGCATTAACACACAGTCACATACTAGGGTGGGTGGGAAAGTGTTGAAATTCTAAAAAGTAACAAAGGTAGGTGGAGAGAGAGATTGATTAATGAATCCTGCGTGATTCATCGAGTCTACAGCTGACAAGTATAATAGGAATGACTCCTCACTCATACCGGAATTATGGAAAATACTACTACCAATCAAATCAAGCAATGAAAAATAATGGAATTATATAAATGAATTTGGAAAGTTGTGTGAGTAGTGCCTTGATATGATTGTGAGGAGCAATAAATTGTGCTCGAAACGTCTTCAGTAAATAATACTGCATAACACTGTAAGATTCTATCAAAATAAATTCTACCCACAATGAAATTTATTCTACTACAGTGCACAAGTTCTATTCTTATATCCTGAGTTCGATTCCCAGCGGTGAGGTCATGGGTGCATACTACCGTAAAATCTGAGACTTGAAGTAAACAGTTGTACAACTTTTCTTAATTCCTAATAATTCCCTAATTTACTTCAGATGTAGATGAAATCTGAACGGAATCTAATCGAAATCCTCATCAGACTCAATAATAAATTAGTTTTCTTCCCTTTTTCTGTCTAACCATCACTTCCCCTGCTATCCATTAATTTATTCATTGTTTTGGTTTAAAATCCCATACTAAGAAGTCATTTGATTACTTGTTTAACGTCTTCAGGCCATATGTTAGTGTGACAGCAAATTAAAAGAGTAATTCTTTCTTACTGATAACGTTAATCTCTGCCTGCCTGTCTTTCTCTCGTCTCACTTCACATTGGTGATTTGTTTATCGCAAAGACATAAACTCACTCACACACACACACACACAAATGAAGCATTCACAATAAATCAGTATGATTAATTATTCTTTGTTTAAATGAACAGCGGAAATTGGTGCGCAATTTGAATGAATGTCATTTAAATAAATAAAGAAACTATTAGATAAAATTAACAATGAGAAAGGGGCGAACAAACAAACAAACAAAAAAGAGGCAAACAAGTAGGACAATTGGAAGAAAATTTATATTATCTGTCAGGAATAATTAGTTAGTGTTACCGAAGGATTAATTTGGATATTATTTCGAAAGAAGCATTAGTGTCCAAATCAAGCTAAGAAATTACATACTACAATAGATGTAGATAAATCTTTCTTAAATTTGTAGGTTAGTGCTAATAAAGTGAAATAAGAATAGAACTTGAGCATAGTGGTGACGGATAATCCTACCATGGGATAAATTTATTTGACGGAAGCACTTACTGATGATATTTTGAGCATAATTTATTACTAGTCATCATCCTGGAGAGAATCAAACAAGCCCTGGATGAAAAACTTCGACCGGGAAAGGCTGGATTCAGGAGAAACAAGTCATGTGTTGATCAAATCGCCACATCACGGATAATCATTGAACAAAGCTTAGAATGGCAGTCATCTCACTATCTCAACTTCATAGACTTTGAAAAGGTATTCAACAGCGTCGATCGAGAGGTGATTTGGCAACTACGACAATGCTGCATGCCAAGTAATCCACAACGGGAAACCTACGGAATCCTTCGAAGTGAAGACGGAGTAAGGCAAGCTGGCTGTCCACTATCGCCATTGATTTTCCTGATTGCAGTAGATTGGATAATGCGACAGACGACGGGCGATGAGGAACCAGGCATAAAATGGACTCACACACAAAAAAAACTCGGAGAATCTGGACTTCGCCGATGTGATATATATGTCTGATTTCCCACAAACTGGAAGATGTGCAAGTGAAAAGCAACAAGTCGGCAGATGAAGCATCCAGAGAAGATATGACTTCAGGTGAACATAGATAAAACAGAGGTAGATGATGAAGATTCCTGGCCAACACCACCACCACCACCAAAAACAACAGACAACAATCAGCCAGCATAAATGGGAGGAACCTGAAAGAAACAACCTCCTGTATCTGCCAGCCTGGAAAGCATCGTTTCAACTACAGCCAAATAGAACTGATAAGGATATCAAAGCAGCGAGGATTGGGATAGCAAGACAAGCTTTCATCACTCTCAAGTCTGTGTGGAGGTCAACAGCACTCAGCACGAAAATGAAAATAAGATCCGGATTTTCAACTCCAATGTGAAGTCAGTCAGTGATACTACACGGATCAGAGCCTTGCACTGCGCGTCATAAACAGCATCTCAGACAAACTATAGACCTTCATTAAAAGTTGCCTTCGCTCGATACTACTCATGATCAGATGGCCGGCCAGAAAAGATCAGCAACAGGAATCTCTGGCAATGAGCGAACCAACCAGAAACCAATTCTGCAAGAAATAGGTGCGAAGAAATGGAGATGGATCGGCCACAATCTGAGGAAACCATCAAATGACATCACTAGATAAGTCACCGCTCGAGTGGAACCCGAAAGGGAAGCGATAAGTTGGTCGTCAGTACGGTGGTGACTTGGAGGAGGTCATGTGAAGAGGAGATGAAAGCATGTGGGCAGACTTGGAGCGGGGTGAAAACTCTAACAGAGAACCGAACGCAATGGAGACGCTTGGCTGAAGCCCTATGTTCCTCTAGGAATAAAAGGAAATATTAATATATATTATCCTTCGATTTTATTGGTAGTTATGCTTTCTGTATTCCTGCGGAGTGTGCTACTGATAAGATATACAAGTAGTATGCAGATGGAGATGTAAATCAATGTATATTATCTGCAAGAATATTGCGTAGTCGAGAGATGGATTTATTGGCTATGTAAAGAAATGAATGACACTTGGGAAATAACATGGAGAACATGACAGAAAGACGATGAAGTGCAATATGGAAGACGTGCAAATGGTAGAGATAACGGATATACAGATATATATATCTGTATTCAGGAAGAAAACACACTCCAATAAATATCAAGACTTCGAATCATCACACCCCATCAGGGCAAAGGTATAAGGTGTTTCAAGCCTTCTTAGACGAACGCACTCTTCGATAACAGATGGGAAGGAAGATGAAGAAGAAATACCAAATATTATAGAGACTCTCAAGAAAAATAACTAACCAAAGAACTTTATTAACAAAACCAATACCGACATTCAAGATGGTCAAAAACGTATTCCGAAGACATGGAACTCCTTAACAGTTGTCATCCCATATGGATGAGAAACTTCAGACTATATGAGAGGAGTACTCAATAAGCAAAACATCAGACACACTACGCACCAACCTTGCCTATGCAAGAGTCGAAATCTCTAAGGATTCTCAACCTAACTGTGTCGGCGGCACAGGGGTTAGGACTCTCGCCGATCATGCATATGGTCCGAGGTTCAATCCCCTGCCGACGCACACCTGATATCTATGGTTGGTCTGCAAAATTTGGGCTACCGATATCACATGCTGAAAATTGCATACTTGTACGAAAAAATATATACAGTGTGGAATCAAGCTGTATTCAAAAATAAAAAAAATATAATGTAAAATGCTTGAAATGTGATGCGATAAACATCGGACATACTTCGTGAGTGATAGGATCCCACATATTTTGGTATTGACTGTTAATCTTGCATATATGGTATATTATCATTCCCACACATTTTGTTATTGACTGTCAATCTCGCACATATGGTATATTATCATCTCTCACGCACTTTGTTATTGGCTATTAAGATAAATTATTTCAAATGCTGTTAGCTGTCCATATTGTTGTAAAATGTATAAATACCATGGCTTTCTTTGTCGTTGTTGTACTTCAATACACAGTCACAGTCCAGCCTTTGTCTTTTGATATTTGTGTGCTTTACTAAGTCGGAAGGTACGACAAGCAGATAGGCAGATTAGTTCAGGCGCAGACAGAGCAAGGTGAAAACGTCTTCATTGAATTCCCTACAGTTATAACAAATTGGCGACGGGGTTTTACCTTAATTCAGTGCAGTTATAACAGTGAGAAAACCGTAGAGTATCTGCTCGACCATTGAGAACTCCCACTGGACTAAAAAATCTTGAAAAATCATCAGCCACTGATTGTGTACACGATATAGAATCAGGTCACAAGATAGATTTTGACAATATTGAAATAATCCGGAAAAATTTCAGAAATCATAAAGAACGTCTCACATCATCAGAAGTCATCTATATCAAATAGAATCCAAATTGTCTGAATGATTGACTAAAACAGAATTCGACCTGGTTTCAACACACCACTCCACTCATGAAGTGACAAAATCACGAATACGATAAGCAATTTCATTATGTAAACACACTCTGCTTTCATAATTTTATACACTCGTCAAATCCAACAATCTAAACTTGGTTTTGTTACCTTTACCAATTGGCCAACTTGACAGAAACATGAAAATTACTTCCATGCCGATGAACGATGATTAAGTTACTATACATATATATATGCTGCGATTTTGTAAATTTTGGTTTAATATTACTACTTTGATAAAGCTATTAGCAGCAGCATTCAATAACGAATCGTCAGTAGAGACAATAATATCGTTTTGTTTTTTATTCACTGGGAAATACACAAAAACTTTTTTAGTCATATACCCAATGCTTAAATTTTTTTTCAAACTGTTAAAAGTGAACTTGGTGTAGACATATATAACGTATTTTACTCATATCTGTACATCAAGTTGCCAAGAGATATTTCCGTTGCCATTCGTTCTTTTGTTCTGGCATTATATACCTTTCAAGTAAATAAAGAAAAAATACAGTTGTACAGCCAGCCTATGAAGATAACTTTATCGACAAGGAAAGTTTTATTCAAGAATTGGTTTGTAGAGATTTTCAAAAGAATGGATACTGAACAAAGAGTACTCTTTTCAATAACCCCTTCATCATCAGGCTCTACAGTTAAATATACATTATAGTGAATGAATGAATTAGTGTAATGTACAACACTGATGTTGTTTAAATGACAACAAATCAATAATATTGATAGATTACAGTTCAATAGCATCAACATAACAATAAACTGAATGTCAGAAAAATTAGGAAAATTAATATGGCAAATTCATGGGTTTATAGTCTCTACTGAAGGCCAGCCAGGTAAGTAGTAGGGGCTAGGTGGACTTGCTTCTTTTGAACACAGAGCACTGGTTATTTGAGGCGAATTGCAATAGCCTCTGCTGTTTAGACCCTGCGGTGTTTCGATGATTTTGGCAATTTATTAGTCTCCCGGTAGATGATGGAGAAGGATTCTTCCACGCTGGCTGGTTTTGTGGCCGGGCGGTTTGCACCAGATGGTCCAATATCGAACTGTTAATGGTTTTCACCACACTTTTACTTAGCCATACTGGGAAGTGTTTCCGAGCTAGCACGAAAAATCAAGTTCCTAGAGCAACGGTCAATGTAACTCACTCCACCACCAGCGCAGTTGAATTGGTAGATACAGTGTGAAGTGGCCAGTCTAGGTACTTTATCTTTGAATTGAGGAATCGCCATCGGTCGTGTAGAGAATAAGACGTGTAGTTCACCAGCAGTAAAAGTTCTTTGATCTGATTTTCTTAATTTCTTCGTAATTATCTCACTTTGTTTGATTGCTTGGAGGATTTCATCATGAGCGTGTTATCGGTTAGAGAGAACTATTGGAAGACCAGCTAGGGAGTACTGGACAGCTGTTTTGTCAGCTCAGTTCGGGACTCTTCATCAATATGCACCCACCCTACTGCCAGGGTTCGAACCCAGGACCCCCAGGTTACAAGGTTAGCGAGCTCGTAGACCATTAAGTCACTGGGACCCGCCAATCCAATGGCCAACCCATGAATTCTAACTTCTACCAATTCACGATATAGCACAACCACTTCGCAATGTCTTCTTTGATGAGTTACTCTTCTGCCCCTTAGACCTGCTGTAACCTACTGGTTACGGCTTCCCACTAGAACCTGCCTGAATAGGTCCAGTCATTAGTGAGCATTATTTTCTAAATTTGTCCATAAATAAAAATGGACATTATAGTTATATTATTTATACATATCCGATATCTATTGGTTAATATTATTTTTTACTACAATGTGCAGAAGATGATTACAGTGATTTCCTGCCTACCTACTTAGTTGACCTTAAAAAGCTGATATTGCCCACTGGTTTATGTTTTACTTTCAAGGACAGTTAGTTTGTTATTTTATTACCCCCCATAATGACCTCTTTGTAACCTTGAGTTTAATTTGGTTATTTGTTTGATATGAAGGCAAGAAAAGCTTTCTTACTTATGGTCTTTGTTAGACATTTTTAGATATGTATGTATATCTGATTATTGATTTTGTATGCTTTATAAGTGAGGGTTGTTTACACACACACACACACACATTAAAAACAATCAAGTGAGACATTTGTCTGATAAGTGTCAGCTGCATAATTAACACTTGGAAATTACTTCAATGCTGACTACCGTATCGACTGGCTGTATACTGGAAGTAACCTGGAATTTTTAGTCAGAAGTCGTAACTGATAGGGTCTATGAGGTCTATGAAACATGGACTGACTGCTTGGATCTCGTTCTTTAAAATGAGGTTTGACATAAGTTAGATTTGATGCATAAAATGTGTTAGTATTATTAGCTTACAGAAGCCTTGTGAGCAGACCATATTATTATTCTACAATCGTTCTCAAATCACACTTTTTTGTCATTCCTTTGCTTTCCGCGTGGAGTATAGGGTTTCAAACTTAAGCTCTACATTCTCGGTAGCAGTTGTGTATTTTTATGGGGATGATTTTGTTATGTATATTATTATTATTTCTTTTAATTCCTAGAGGGACATAGGGTTTCAGCGGCGCGTCTCTGCTAGAGTTTTCACCTGGCTCCAAGTCTGCCCACATGCTTTCATCTCCTCTTCACATGACCTCCTCCAAGTCACCCTCTCACTGACGACCAACTCGCCGCTACCCGTTCGGGTTCCACTCGAGCAATGGCTTGCCTAGTGGTGTCACTTGATGGTTTCCTCACAGTATGGCCAATCCATCTCCACTTCTTCTTGCTTATTTGTTGCACAATAAGTTTTCGGTTAGTTCTCTCCTAGAGAACCCTATTGCTGATCAACTCTGGCCATCTGATCATGAGTATTGGGAGAAGACAGCTGTTGATGAAGGTCTGTAGTTTGTTTGAGGTGCTCTTTATGACGCACTGGCTAAGTCTCTGATCCGTATAGTATCACTGACTGACTTCACATTGGAGTTGAAAATCCGGATCTTATTTTTCATGATGAGTAGTGGCAGTTGACCTCCACGCAGACTTGAGAGTGATGAAAGCTTATCTTGCTTTTCCGATTCTTGCTTTGATATCCTCGTCAGTTCCTCCTGTAGTTGAAACCACGCCTCCAAGGTAGGTGGGTAGGTGAAGGAGGTTGTTTGTTTCAGGTTCCTCCCATTTATGCTAGCTGATTGTTGTCTGTTGTTTTTGGTGGTGGTGGTGTTGGCCAGGAATCTTCATCATCTACCTCTGTTTTATCTATGTTCACCTGAAGTCATATCTTCTCTGGATGCTTCATCTGCCAACTTGTTGCTTTTCACTTGCACATCTTCCAGTTTGTGGGAAATCAGACATATATATCACATCGGCGAAGTCCAGATTCTCCAAGTTTTTTTTGTGTGTGAGTCCATTTTATGCCTGGTTCCTCATCGCCCGTCGTCTGTCGCATTATCCAATCTACTGTAATCAGGAAAATCATTGGCAATAGTAGGCTGCCAGCTTGTCTCACTCCCGTCTTCACTTCGAAGGATTCCGTAGGTTTCCCATTGTGGATTACTTGGCATGCAGCACTGTCATATAACTGTTGGATGAAATGTATAATTGTCGATGACACCCCGTAGTAGCGAAGTAGTATTATTTGTTGTAGTAGTTGCTATGTGCTCATGTGCGAATTTCCCGATAGACAGGGCTTACTACCGGCCAGGTTTGAGAGTGAGTGTATTAGGTAACAATCGAACCTTGCCCTTCAGCATGGCTGGCAAGCATTCTACGATTGAATCACAAAAGGTAGAGAAACTGTATGACATGTTTATTTCTCTTGAAATGTGTCCTTCTGAAAGTGGTTATTTGAAGAAATTCAAAAGTAAGCACAGTAGAGAAAAAAATACTTACTACTCATGAAAAATTCTCATTCGAACATTAATAAACAGAAGACCAGTAGTTCAGCGAATAGTCTCTTTTCGGCGGCGAATTCATTTTCATAGCTGTACAATCGCAAATACATATGATTGTTTTTTATGTGTGTGTACATTAAATTTGTCAAATGAAAATACAATTAGTAAGTTCAGATGAATTGGATGTGGATATAAGAGGGGAGTAACAAGAGGGATGAGTTGTTACAAACGTTTGTTTAGGAAGAGCTAAGTAATAACATGAACAGTTTGATGAAAGAATTGTGCTCAGGGTGTACATGGAAACAAAATAACATACGGAAATACACGAGGGTTTTAAGTAGCTAGAAAATAAGCATAAAAACAAAAGTTAAGTCAAATCAGCGGAGTTATTACCATGAGAGTAGAAGTGGTTGAATAATTTTCCATTGTATGCATAGTTCTGGTTCTTTCAAATGAATGGCTAGGGCTTCTGAGATGCAAAGAAGACGGAAACGTATTGTTTTTGGAAGGCTGTTCTTTACTTTGTAGATAACTTTGAAGGAGGCATTTATTGAGATGGAATGATAAGTGCTGACAAGATGTTCGATTACTGCAATGCTTATACGGCCACTACTCCCTTTCTACAGCCACACTGGATAGTGTTCTTTGACCCTTTTTGACAAGATGCGCGTTGAACGACTGATGTATCTGGCTCCACAGCAACAGGTGAACTGATATATAAACATAGAAGTGGTCAGGTACGGGATCTTGTCCTTTGGGCTTCTGCAGATCAGTGGGCGACTGGAGAACTCTGTTCGCAGTGTTGTCGCTAAGAAAGTTCTTCTTGAAGAAGTGGAAATTCTTCTCCTAAGGACATCACTGAGTTGAATTTCATATAAAGTATCTTTTTTTGGCACGGATAGTGTTTCTTGCTTTCAGATTTTTCCGTTTGATGTTTCTGTCTACGAATCTTGATGGATAACCGTTTTGTATGAAGGTTTCTTTCAGGAAGTATAGTTCTTCTTCGAGGGTATCAGAGCTGCAGATGCGTCGGACGCGAGTGGCAAGAGATCTAATTAGGTTTCTTTTTCGACTGATTTGTACTATTTTTAACCATCTATCCTCTTGGAGGGATGATAAATCGTAAAGTATAAATAAGAGGCTAATAGTTCCTCTCGCTGCTAAGTTCATTTCGGTGGACAGTTATACAGTTATTCTGTGTAGCAGCCAAAAGTAGGTGGTTACCCATCTAAAGTAATCTTGTTCTTCCAGCTTCAAGAAAGACAGATTTGTGTTCAATGGAAAAGTGCATAGGAAGTATACTGCCTGAATTTCACTTCTTTGGTACCAGTGTTATCGATGCAGGTAAATCTGTCTTATGAATCTGGAATAAGGCATTTGTTGAAGGAATACACATTGACAAATGAATTCTTCTTCTACGATCATTCACTGCCATTTAAGTTCATGACGGATAGTTTCTTAACAAGAAAGAGGGTTTAATCAAAGTACGGCAGAGTTAAAATTTAAGCACCACTAGCTAGCAATCAGCGAACGAACTTCAGCGGACCAGTCACATGAATGAAGGACTTTTGATCGAGGAAAACGTAATATTTATAAAAAAAAATGCATAAAAATTGCATAAAACTGTTACATAGCGTATTTTTCTCTAACATATAACATGAACATCTCCCAGTTTAGCAATAGAAAAGCTACACAACATTCTGTATATATATATATATATATATATATATATATATATATATATATATATATATATTTTAGATCCATTTATAGCCCTAATCTCATTTTTAGTCTTCTCCAAAATCCTTCCATAGAATTCGTGTGTATCCTTGTAATTGGATTTACAAAATCATTAGAATGGTTCACTTTGTGATGAATGTATTCAAGGGATGACAGAGAGTTACAACCTTTCCATTCATCATTATGTACTACAGACTCCTTTTTAACCAGTCGAGCGGCAATAGGTAATAAGGTAGTAGACTTTCTGTCCGGTATTCTCTTCAGGAATCCTTTCTGCAGGGAGGTGTCATATCAACCTATCACCCAAACATTTTTGGCTCGCTCACGACCATGGTTGTATTTTTTCTTCAGTAACACAGTTTCGTCCACGTGTATGACGACACCTTCTCCACCCAACACCGAAATAATTCTCTCCACTTTCCATGATACGATATCTCTGCAGTGCTGGTACCAGTGAACTGTTGACAAGAAACTATTTTCAGTTTCAGAGGCTACGCCTCTCATCGGCTGTTTTGAAATCTAGTATTTACAAATATACAAAATCTGGGTTAGGGAGAGATGCGACCTAGTAAAAAATGTTCCTACGAAATATTAAAATCATCAGCTTACCTTCCCTAATACTAACTCGTCTCAAAAAATTGCATTACGATGAATGTATCCATCAATCGACCTGCTAAAGCTTTTTAAAATCATGACACCATCATATGAACAAATCCTACTTTCCTAAGCAACCCTGAATCCAAGAAATACTGCAAAACCTTATCTTCCTCGAATTGCAAGCGTAAGTTCGTTATAGCACGCATTTGAAAAGAATCAAGCGCTATGCAGCCTTGAACTCACGTACATGAACCTCATTGGACCATTTGGGGTCGTTCGCTGATTGGTAGTTAGTGGTGCTTAAAGTTTAACTTGGCCCAAAGTACTGATAATGAGTATAGTTGTCGTTTCGTTTATGACATACATGTGGAACTGAAACTTTTTCTCATATTGTAATATTATTATTTTATTTAAATGCAATGCAAGTTAGTGTGTAAGACTAATAGATGGAATATAAAGCATCAACGTTTCACTGCAATCTGGTAAATAAGACTAGAACTTGTTTAAGTATTTGCTAATTTCAAGTAGCATTTTGTTATGAACTAAAACCAACTGTGAAAAGAAAACATAACAAAAGCCAAGAAGTACTAGAAAGTGATTTCGCCCGGCTTAAGAATATACTAAGTGTCAACTCATGAACCAATTAGGTATTAAATTTTGAATTGCAGCATTACAAGGCGAGAGGAAATTTCTATCCAAACAGTAGTTAGGAATTATGAGGATCTGTCATCCTCTGATATGATATAGTTTTCGTGCGCTATAATGACAGATTTTGAAGGTTTGTCAGTATGTTGTGAACTGACCGAAGTTAAGATTCATAGCGCAATTGATTCCATCCCATTGACTGTGTGGGGATATACTGGTACTGTAACGTATTGATATTAATTTCGATACATGGCTGAGTTAAGGGTTCATTCTGCTCCTAATTCCCGGACGAGAAGAAAACAGAGGTTCAGTGCTTCCTAGTTTTCAATTGTTCCCCAGTTGATGACATTTTGTTCCGGCAAGCATGCCCTTCTAAGTAACTCTTGTAGTCTGCAACTACTAATATCTATTAATATTAATAATATTAATATAACTATTAATATTAATAATAATATTATTTGTATGAATTATCAGCAGCACTGGGTGACATGGGTTGGAATCTCAGAAGAGATATGAGTTCCTTCAAGATTGTATATACTCCTTGTTGTGCCAACAAGCACGAAACCTAGGTCAGACTGGGCTTTCTACCGATCACCTCTACCTATCTAATAACGACAAATATTCAGGGTGTACCGTGATGGGGAGCCACCTAGCATAGTGGCTTCATTTCAAACTTGACTGATAGAATTCAGTCTACACCAAACAAAGGACAAGACGCATGACGCTAGTTACCATCTAGTGTTTAATCAACGTGATGAGTTTAACTGTCTGTTGGATGAATCTAGTTACTTCAGGCCATTAAAAATGATGTATAAGGAGCTTGTTCGGCAAGTAAGTGAATCCGCACTGGTTTGATTTGCTGAATAAAGCCCATCAGTGTTATTACTATTAATTGTGTGAATGTGAAGAATATCTAAGCAATTTTTGGAAAAGTCTTTGCTTACTTGCAAAAATTTAGGTAGTATGTTATTTAAAAAGAAATAATTGTAGGGGAATATTATAAAAATTTGGCCGATTTCGACAGTAAAGTTATCAGAAAACTGCCAATATGAACTTCTGTATGTTTACATGGGATGAATTTACGATTTAAAGGGGAAATTAATAAATAGGGTTTTAAGGTTGGTTAAATATACACAGAGGAGGCACACGGGGCCCCACTCCAGAAGAAGTGGAATGTAAAGCAACGAGCTGGACGTAGTGGGAGTGTAACATTGAGAAGGTGATGTGATAAAGAAGGAAAGGCTTGTCTGGAGCTGTGGCACTATATAGGAGTGACATGAGGAAATCGATTAGGATCGAGATGTGCTTCTGAAGCTCTGTGTACCTGTCGGTATCCAATACAATGTAATGCAAACATTTTGAGAAATTGGTTTTGTGGTTGGTGACGAGAAGTGGTACCCAGGTTGCGTAATTCTGAGGGATTTTTGGAGCGTATACACAAATCTGCGCCTAAATGTACAGATTCTTTCTTTTTTTCTCTAATTTTCGGAACAACTCATCAATCACTCTGTCTTAGATGTTGAATAAGAATATTTGTGGTAAGATGAGAACCATGTGTAGTCGAAATCGCAGATATAAATCAGAAGTACTCAGTTTTAAACTTGGCCGTCAGTAAAACTTATAGTACCACTGTTAGTCACAAGTGTGTGTTACATTCGTCCAGCTAAATTACACAAACTTTGACTAACATGTGACCGAAAACTTTCAAAAATATTAGGAGCCAGGTGAAAAGTAGACATATTTCGACGTTATTGTAATAGTGTAAAAATAAAACTTGTCGGCAACCATACCACGTTGAAAGCACCGGTTCTCGTCCGATTACCGAAGTTAAGCAACGTTGGGCCCGGTTAGTACTTGCATGGGTGACCGGCTGGGAATACCGGGTGTTGCTGGCTTTCTGAGTGTCGGTGGCATAGTGGTTAGGGCACTCGCCGACCATGCACATGGTCTGACCGACGCACTCCTTTACCTGGCTAAGCCAGAAATAATGCTGGTAAAGAGGAAAGGTTGGGCATGAGGCTAGCAACCCCACCCTTTAAAATAAACAGTGCTACAGAAACTTCAAGCCACTAGCTTGAAGCCCTATGTTCCACTGGGGAACGTGAAGGAAAAAGAAAATAAAACTTGGATTTACAATGAAAAGTGGGAAAAGTGGAAACAATTCAGAGTGAGAATAGTATTAATAGTAATAATAATCGTAGTAAAAAGGGAAAGGTATATAGATTAACTAAATAAACAAAATAAATAAATAAATGTCTATCCCTCTACGGCCAAGGCAGAAGTAGGGATTGTACGTACTTATTTTGCACAGAAAGGTCTGGCTTAAATTCGTGAATTGCTAAGGCCTCTGCTGTCTTTAGAAGTCTATAGCGAAGAAAACGCGGGCGGCAAGTTAGCATGGATTCGGTAGATGATCTTTTAGCTTCTTGGTATAAGAATAGAATCTGAGTGCTGGAAAAATGCTAATTTCATTGGGTAAAAAGCAGAGAGATATTGTATTATTTATTTTCTGATGTTGTGACTTACCAACCAAGCGAAAATTCTGAATAGTACATCAAAAATGTCGACAACACATTAAATGTCAAGTGGCTTCTCTACCTAGCGATTAATATTTAAAACCTACAACTCCAGAATTGATTACTTTCCTAATCACCCTTTATTTCTCTTTCTTTTGTGTCAAAATTTAGACTACTTAAAACTACTGAGTAGTATGAGTCGGATTTGTTATCTATCGATATTCTATCCGTTGTATAGCGGTTATTTTCTTATTGTTAAAAATTATCAGATGTATGCGCCTTATTTATTTACCCTTTTGCTGTTAAGCATTGTTTATTCGCGTGCGTTTATTCGATTTCTGGCATTCGTGCGCTGTTTAAATATTCACGTGGATTCACTGTTCTCCTTATTGATGCACCCTGTCACAGACACCTCTGAATTTGATGTTTGTACATTGTATTTTATTATTTTATGTATTCTAAACAAATTCTAAGTTTTCCGGTTTTTAAGCATGACTCTATGTGTGATTTTAATAGTCATTTAATTTATCACTCAGGATTTCTTCAATCACATCACTTAACGTCATTACATCACCTCATGGATTTGTCAAAAGGACAAGATAAATTTTTTGATTAGGAGATTGTGTTACAAGACACTTGAGGTGAAAAACATTCTTCTTTGTGTGAATAGTTCTGATGATAATCCATTTCAAATTGATATCATAACATAATAACGTACCTTGCCTCCAGTTCTTGACACTTTTGTTCATCTAAAATTCAATTGAACCTTCATTTAGTGGATTGTATTAAAATGACTAAACTTTCTATGCAGATGAGACTATTTTTCTGATAATATTTGACACGTAGCATCATGCTTTGAACGCTAATACGCGGAAATGGTTCTTCTCTGATTGTAGATAAGATTTTATTTTGATAAATCACACAGGGGTCTTATACAGTTATATTAACTGATGACCACGTCTCGAGTACATCTAAAAATGGCAGGGAACCATTATTCTCTTAACGTATGTTAGCGATATACTGCAACCAGCATCAGTCATAATCAACGGGAGATATTTGGAAGAGGACACTGCCTTCACTTATCTAGGCAGTATCTAGGTAAGACAGACCTTCATCACTTTGAAATCATGCAGAAAACCTTCTACAATCAGCATAATAAAGCACAAGATTCGAATTTTCAACACAAATGTTAAATCAGTCAGTTCTTCTATATAGGTCAGAAAATTGGCTCATGCATCACTAGAATAATTTCTAACAGGCTACTGCAGACTATTATCAGCAGTGGTTTTAGCTGTCTCCATAATGAAGATCAGATGTTCGGCAAGAAAGAATTAGCAACAAGAACCTCTGTCAACAAACCAGCTAAGAACTTATTGCTCAACAAATACTCTGAGGAGACTGTCGAATGACATCTAAGGCCAGGAAATTGTTCAAGTGGAATCTGAATGGGAAACAACGAGTGGGTCATTGGTCCTAGGCTCATATGGAGGAGATCGTTCGAGGAGGAGTTGAAATACTGTAGGCAAAAGTGGGCCAAGATGAAGAGGAGAGGAGAAAATAGAACAAAGTGAAGATGTGTGGTTGAAGTCATATGTTCCACTGTGAACCCAAAGGAACAATAATAATGATAATGAAATGAATAGAAAAGGCATTGGTGTTGGATAATTACCCCCAGGAAATTCATTAGGAAGTTCAAGGTAAAGTAAATAGTAGAGGAACTATTGAACTATAAAATAAATAACTAAGCGTTTAAGGTTGTTATATATAAGCTGAGATTTTGTAACGAGGGAACAGGCATAAAATGGACTGACACAAAAGACTTGGAGGATCTGGATTTCGCCGATGATATATGTCTGATTTCCCATAAACTGGAAGATATGCAAGTGAAAAGTAACAAGTTGGCAGAAGAAGCATCAAAGATAGGACTTCAGGTGAACGTAGAGAAAACAGTTGTGATGAAGATTCCTAGCCAACAGCAACAACAACAACAGACAACAATAAGCATAAATGGGAAGAACCTGAAAGAAACAACCTCCTTCACCTACCTGGGAAGCATCGTCTCAACTACAGGCGGAACTGACGAGGACATCAAAGCCAGAATCGGAAAAGCGAGACAAGCTTTCATTACTCTCAAATCTGTGTGGAGGTCAACAGCAATCAGCATCAAAAATAAGATCCGGATTTTCAACTCCAATGTGAAGTCAGTGCAACTATACGGATCAGAGACTTGGCGAGTCATAAAGAGCATCTCAAACAAACTTCAAACCTTCATTAACAACTGTCTCCGCTCAATACTCAAGATCAGATGGCCAGAAAAGATCAGCAACAGGGATCTCTGGGAGCGAACCAATCAGGAACCGATTGTGAAACAAATAGGCAGAAAGAAATGGAGATGGATTGGCCATACGCTGAGGAGACCATCAAGTGACATCACTAGACAAGCCCTCGAGTGGAACCCGAAAGGGAGGCGGCGAGTTGGTCGTCCAAGGGTGACTTGGAGGAGGTCATGCGAGGAGGAGATGAAAGCATGTGGACAGACCTGGAGCAGGGTGAAAAAGTTGTCAGAAAACCGAAGGCAATGGAGGTGCGCAGCTGAAGCCCTATGTTCCTCTAGGAACTAAAGGATACAATAATAATAATAATAATACTTTGATAAAGCTCTTGACAGTATTAAATAGCGAAACGTCAGTACAGAAAATATTGTTTTGTTTTTCATTCATCGGAAATACAAAGAAGGTTTATTATAATATATATATCATATATCTAATGGCCGAATGTTTTAAAACTGTTAAAAGTGAACTTGGTTCGGACATATATAATAATACAAAGTATCTACACTTTGATCACTTATGGAGGGGAAATCTGAAAACTCACGTGGGACTGTTAATACAATCGAAATTAGAGTAGTATTTAAACCTACAAACTCAATCAGGGATATACTGTTTAGGCGAAAATATCATGTTAACCATATGAGACAGATTAATCCAGTTTGTTAAATACATTAGTCAATCGTGTAGATTAGGGGCAGTCAGGTTATTGGAATACAAGGGTTTAGCTAAATGTGGAAAGACTGACTTCAAAAGTCCTAACAACTAGGAAGAAAACTCGTCAATTGGAAAGCAAGAACTTATACACAGTCATAAAAGAGGTTGAGGAAGAACCACACTTCTAAAATGCATGATATTTAGGTGGTAGAAGAACTTGACCACTAAGCCCTTGTTCAGTGAATCTACACCAAGTAGATGCAGCAGGAACGAGAGGTGAGAGAGGTGGAAAATATTATTAGAAATAAAATAAAATGATAAAAGGTAATGGAAATTCACAAACGAAATCTGAAGATTTACGTGAGTGCCTTGTCACAATTATGAGCAATAAATTATTCTCAAAACGTCTTCGCTGTGTGTTGTGTTAAGTTGGATTATTCTTTAGTGAAATCTATCAATGTCCAGATTTTATATCCTTTCTACAGCACACTTTCGATAGGTCAGACAATATTGGATAAATCATCTGTTACCGGTGAAGATAGGCGCCTTTTCATTTGAATTCTATAAGCAACTGTTAAGTATAAATATAACTTTCCTACCTTCCATTTGACTGAAGTTTTTTTGTGAGTCAAATTGAAAAATATTACTCGTAATGACACGTGTGTTTCGTTCACTGTGTTAACTATCCCTACAAAACCAATACTTGAAAATTAATCTGATGCTCACTAACGACTGGTCCTATTCAGGCAGTTAACTTGCGGTTCTAGTGGGAAACCGTGACCAGTAGGGGGCAGCCGGTTGAAGATGAGGCAGTAACTCATCGAAGAAGACATTCCGAAGTGGTCGCTCTATGTCGTGAATCGGTAGAAGTTAGAATTCATGGGCTGGCCATTGGATTGGTGGGTCCCAGTGGCTTATTGGTCTACAAGGACGCCTCGTGACCTTGGGGTCCTGGGTCCGAACCCTGGTGGTGTGTGGGTGCATATTGCCGAAGATTCCGAAACTGGGCTGACGAAACACCTGTTCTGTACTCCCTAGCTGGTTTTCCAGTGGTTCTCTAACTGATATCAGCTCATGATGAAATCCTCCATCCAAGCAAACAAAATACCCTACAAAAACCGATATTTGAAATTCTTATCTGTAACACACATGCTCGTTCATACACAGTAAAGTAAATATTTTATTGTGGTTGTAAGCACTTGAGACAAAGTGTGTGGGTAGTTTGATACACGTCTAATTATAAAGACTTGGTCAATCTATTCAGGCGTAAAACGCAATGACATTAAGACATAGAAAGATAGTTTATAAGAATATTTATAAAGTAAAATGTTTCCTTAATAACTGTCATGCTAAAATTTCTCAACCGTGTTAAAAATATTCTTTCAAAATGCGTGAATAACATTCACTTAGTGTTTCACCCTGCTTCATATTCCTTTCTTCAATACAATGTGGTAGAGAGAAAGATCATAGTAGGTTTCGTCCTAAAAAAGACGTTATTTAGGAAATTACTGACAGTTACTGAACTATTTATAACACTGTTTTTCCTAATTCAGAACTTTCTAGCAGTACACATGCATGCTCACATGATCAAACAAGGATTGAACTCAGGACCTACCGTTTTTAGAGGTGAGAATATTGGACATTCAAAGACTAGATAAGAAACCAGTAACTCAAGAATTATTAAGTGTTGGTTTGCACAGATTCGGTTAGCTTGATCATGAGTCTTAAATATATTATTGTTTTATTACTCATCCTTTGCTTGCTAAGTAAAACACAAAGCTTCAGCAAGACATTACCATCGCACCATCGCTACGGCAACCTACAAGCTTTCGTTTACTCTTCACATCACCTTCTCCATGTCAACCTCAAATCCATGCCTTTTTCCCCAGTTCCAGTTCGTGTCCTATTCTGGGTCCTGGAGCGTTATGTTAGTCAAATATCTCCGCATCATTAAATCCAATCCATCTCCATTTCATTATGCATATTTACTAGGCAACAGGTTATTGAATAGTTCGGTGCCAGAATACTTTGTCGCTTATCGTTTCTGGCCAACCATTTGGTTTACAGTAGTTAGACAAAAAAGGTACCCATTAGTAAAAGTATGCAGTGGCCATCTAAAGCTGCCCTTGTTGGCATAAGCGTCAAATCTTTTAAACATGTGGAAGCATTGACTTGACGTTAATGTCATAAAATTTGGATCTTGTTCTTGATGTGGTTTTGTTCTCTGAGCTGGATGGTTGATTTACGAAGCTTTCACCACCCTACTGGGTGACATCTTCAGCGCATACTTCAAATTGAAGTATGAGAACAAAACCACATCAAAATCATCCACCTGAGCTAAAAATCTTCTTTATCACATTTAAATCTTTGGATCTTGTTCCTTCAGCTAACTGCTCTGAATCGGAGCAATTTTCACCTAATCTGAATAACCGATTGTCGTCGGCTTCTCGTTTTTGCCATCAGTGAAAGTAATTCTCAATAATATTACAAAAAATTTGATTTCCGTAAGTTGAACCTCAATGAATCATAAACACCATTTTAGCCAGGAAGTTAAAAATAACTTCAATGGCCATGAAATTTTACAACAACAGATTTCGCCTATTTTAAGTAGTAAGTTAAAAAATGTAAAATTATTTCCTTTTGATGTTTCAAGTTGTAGGATGAATAAATTATTTTACCTGATATATATGAAAAAGGTTAGGAAATTCTATTTATTCCTTGTTTTAAAAAGCCACACCTTAAACTCTAAAGTGAATTACAGTCCTTATGAATGCTGTACGCAAAAAACGAAAGTATCTGTTGAGAGAACGACAAACTGAGCAAAGAAATATGCACTCCTTTTCAATGTGTTCCTCATCATCGCTTGGCTCTACTCTAATATGTAGATTTTTACATCAGAATTCTTTACCAGTCAAGTGGTTGCTTTAGTTAATCAGTTTTAGGTATAGAGGGTGGGTGAAATCAAGAGGTTATATTATTATTATTATTGTTCCCTTGGGTTCCTTGTGGAACATAGGGCTTCAACTCCATGTCTCCACTTGCTTCTGTCTTCTGCTCTACTTTTCACCTGCATCCATGTTAGTCCATACTCTTTCAACTCCCCTTGACACGATCTACTCCATGTCACCCTTGCACTGACGACCCACTCGCCCCTTCCTTTTCAGCCTGGTTCCACTCGACCATTGGCCTGACGCGCGAGTGATGTCACCCAGCGGCCTCCTCACCGAGTTTCCAATCATTCTCCACTTTCTCTTTCATATTTGTTGGGCGACTGCTTCTTGTTCTGTTTGTTTATTTCCACAATTTGTTGTTGGTGATTCTTTCCAACCTGGTCATCTGATTTTCAGTTTAGATCCAGCGAAGACAGTTGTTGGTTGATGAAGGTCTGCAACAGGCTGTTGGGAATATTCTTTGTAACCCGTCCGCCAAGTTTCTGATCCGTATAGAAGACCTGACTGACTTGACGTTGTTTGTATTGAAAATCCAACTGAATTTTGTTGTTGATGCTGGCTGAGTGATGAAGATTTTCAGATTGATATCAGGTTACGAGTCATTAAAACAATTAACTAATAGATATTAGTAACAGGATATCTAAGTTTTGAAAGAGGGGTTAAAAATTAGTTACGAAATTCAGGATAAGTTGATTCTTAGGCGTTAGCAACAAGTTATCACATAATCAAGAGATTTGTAAAAATAGCAATGATAACTAAAAAGAATAGGATGACTCAGTTGAATTACGTAAGATATAAACAAACTAATAGAATTAGCTAGAATTGTAAAAATTATAAAAATTAACGAGGTCAAAAGATAGTTACAAGGTGAGGGGGAAAATTATTTTTAAAAACTTAATACATATTATGCAGTTGGCCATGGCAAAGAAAAAGGCTGTACAACTTTCTTTTAGATACACAGATTTAGCTTGTTCAGATGAATTCTGGTTGCCTCTGTTGTATGGTGTATATAGAAGTTGTACTCGTAGACCATGCGAACGAAACGTTGGGTGATAAACGGTATATAACTTTAAAAGCTTTGTTAGAGTCAGTTTAATGTCCAGTATCGACCAGATGAGTCAGTATTGAGCTGTGTATGACAGCTTTATTCGGACCTTTGCTAAATTAAGATGGGAGGTGTTCAGAAATTTGACGATTTACTTGTCTGATCGTATGCCCAGTATAAGTAGCTTCTCATGAGCAGTTGTACTGGTAAATATACATGGAAGAGGGTAAGCTGGACAGTTTGTCTTTATTTCTTGAACTCAAGAAACACATGACAAAGAAAGCGGCGGAAAATGACTACTCACTATCTGTAAAAAAGAAGCCTTTTTATATACGACTACAATTCACGGGCGATATACCAAGCGAGATAATTGCGAAGAAATTAAGAAAATCAGTTCAAAGAACTTTTACTGCTGGCGAACTACACGTCTTATTCTCTACACGACCGATGGCGATTCCTCCATTGAAAGATAAAGTACCTAGACTGGCCACTTCACACTGTATCTATCAATTCAACTGCGCTGGTGGTGGACTGAGTTACATTGACCGTTGCTCTAGGAACTTGATTTTTCGTGCTACCTCGGAAACACTTCCCAGTATGGCTAAGTAAAAGTGTGGTGAAAACCATTAACAGTTCGATATTGGACCATCTGGTGCAAACCGCCCGGTCACAAAACCAGCCAGCGTGGAAGAATCCTTCTCCATCATCTACCGGGAGACTAATAAATTGCCAAAATCATCGAAACACCGCAGGGTCTAAACAGCAGAGGCTATTGCAATTCGCCTCAAATAACCAGTGCTCTGTGTTCAAAAGAAGCAAGTCCAGCCAGCCCCTACTACTTACCTGGCTGGCCTTCAGTAGAGACTATAAATTCATGAATTTGCCATATTATCTATCCTAATTTTTCTGACATTCAGCTTATTGTTGTTATGTTGATGCTATTGAGCTGTAATCTATTAATATTATTGATTTGATGTTATTTAAACAACATCAGTGTTGTACATTACACTAATTCATTCATTCACTATAATGTATATTTAACTGTAGAGCCTGATGATGAAGGGGTTATTGAAAAGAGTACTCTTTGTTCAGTATCCATTCTTTTGAAAACTAAGTATGTGTTTGGAATTTGGGAAATGTATATTTCATATGAATTATTTATGCATGCAGTTTTCTCATAACTGGATGCCACTGTAATAATTTCTTATCATCCTCATCCATTTACACTTATCTCTATTTCGAAATACTTTCTTTATAGTGAAGAATGATCAGTCTTATTATCTGATTGCGATTAGAGCGTAATCTTAGCTGAAGAGAAGAATTAGCACATCTTTTGTTTTCATGAATATATATCACTATCTAATTCTGACTAATCTAGGAATAACTATATTTTGTAGCACTGTTTATTTTGTATTCCCATTCTTCATTAGCTGCTAATACATTTGACTTATCACTGAGTACAATCTATGTCGAGGTCGTTTAAATCATAGATACATTTCATTATTTTGTTTTCTGAGTAGAAAGTGGAGCTTCAAACATGAATTTTGAATTCTCAACAACCGTATTTTTATGGGGATGGGATTGCTAGTCTGATACCCAATCTTCCCTCAGCAAAGTGCAACAATAGCATCCCAAGGGATGCGAACGCACGAGTGTCCTTGAGTCGACCAATCATATAAATGAGGTATTTTTGCATGAAAAATGACCTATACTTGCAAGAAGATTTTTTTAAAATTTTAAAATTTTTGATTTACAGCTTGATTCCACACTGCATCTTTGGTACAAGTATGGAATTTTCAGCATGGATATCGGTAGCCCAAATTTTGCAGGCCGACCATAGATATCAGTTGTGCGTCGGCGGGGGTTCGAACCACGGACCATGTGCATGGTCGGCGAGAGTCCTAACCATTGTGCCACCGACGCTTCAGAACACATCAAAACAGGGTATCTTTCTCTGACATGACTTAAAAATGTCTCCAAGATATAGTGAGGAGTATAATTTGACAAGTTAGACCAGTATCTATACATGTATTCACCGAGGTGACTGAAGATGAGCTGCTTTTATGAAACTTTTATCTCTCTTATCTTGTTGTGCAGTTTTTCCCAAAGCCCTCGGTTGAATCATTGTGGTTTCCATTGAGAGGATCGACGACTACTTTCCAAGAAAGTGTGGATAGTAAAACAAATTATAATAAATGACATCAACTCTAAGTGTATCCCTAATCGCAGCCCTAACCTTAATCGTGACCCAAACTTTGAACTGAACGCTAACCATAACCATAATCCTAAGCCCTTATTCTAAGCATAAGTCTAACCCTAATCCTAATTCTGACCCTGACATAACCCTAACCCCAATACTTACCTTAACCTTGATCCTAACCCTAGCGAGCTATTAACACACTGCTCAAGCAGTACTTAAAAACGTGATCTGGGTGAAATTCACTGACTTATTGCTTAATATTACTGATATTTCAGCTTTGATAATGACCAGTGCCGTAAGCCAATGACTAGCATACGTCAAGGACATTGAAGCGTTTGCACACTTGGGACGCTATTGTTGAACTTCACCATCTCCTCCTTACCCGGATTACCGTTGGTTAGTTACTTTAGCTGGATTTAGGAGTGCATTGGTTGAGAATCGGACCTGGACCACATTCGTGGTTTGTGGGTGTTCTACGATTGTTGGCTTGAGGCTGAAAATCAAATAACCAACCACTCAGAATGCTACGGAAAAAAAAACTATTGATAACACTGTAATATACTGTGTAAAGATAAAAGCCGACTCGTTGTTGTGTTTTGAACTCAATAAAACAATCTCTTTGAATTAAGCGGAGTACATGAATGCCCCAGCGACAGTAAAAAGGGAGGTATTTGTGATAAATTCTGCAGTATTATTCAACAATCATAACCTGTGAAAGCGCAGAATTACCTCTACACCACACAGATTACTTGTTGAATTTTCCCAACAAGTTGGGATCAAAAACTATATCAGCAAGAATCATGCACTAAACGATTTTCGTAAACAGTTCAAAATCAGAATCATCTTCTCACTATAACTCCAGGAGACTCCGTCCTAGTGAGAAGTCGTTACCAGTGAGGTGCATCCAGCCAAATGTGAGGATGGATGTCCTGCCGATAACACTAGTTAGTGGTCGCGCTAAATCATGAATTGGTAGAAGTTAGAGTTCATGGGCTGGCTACCATATCGGGTCCCAGTGGCTGAATGGTATACGAGCTTGTCTTGTAACCAGGAGGTCCTGGGTTCGAACCATGGTGGTAGGTGCGTACTGCCGAGGATTCCCAAGTTATGTCATACATCGTAGAACTCTGAAGACTGTCAGTAGGACGAGTGGTATCCCATTGGGCCATATCGTTGACATTGTCACTGAAAAGCACTTGATGTCATGCAACAAATTTGCTGAAGGATTTTTGTCAGACTCTGAGCATCCACTCTACCCGCAGCTCCAACCTTGTGTCTCCTCAGGTAAAACAAGAAGTCTTTTTAGAAGAATTTATGCACGTATGTCTAAGTTAGAAAATTCCACTATACCATATTTGGCACGTACTTTATGTGATGAAAGTAGTGTTAGGCATCAACTAACTAACCTTCTTTGCACTACTAAATAAACCATTTATTCCACCCTTACAGTACCAAACTTGATTGTAATTGTATTTCTTATATTTATAATCCTATCAATTTTTTGTTTTTATTTATTTATTTTTCATAATTGTGAACATCCTTTAAGCTGTGTTACCACTGTTAATCTTGTATTTCCCCTAACTATACTATATCAACAGAACATAAGATTCAATACTCCATAGTAACATGCTAAAATTTTCAAACTGTATCGAAGACACTGTTTGAAACAAACTCACTGTTATTATTATTAATATTTAATGATCTCAATTCGTGTTTAGAATATTTTTGACTTTATATCGTAGACGCTGATAAATTCCTCTGGTTACTTTTGTTTTAATTTTTAATTTCATTTATATTTTAAGTAAATCAGATGCAATATTGTGACAAATGCTGAGAATTCCATTCTATATTATAAGTACTGTTTTTGGAATAAAGTAAAATAAATTATTAAAATTATTAAATTATCATATTATCATTATTACTTAAAAATTAATCTGATGCTCAATAACGACTGGTCCTATTCAGGCAGTTATCTTGGGGTTCTAGCGGGAAGCCGTGATCAGTAGGGGCAGCAGGTTGAAGATGAGGCAGTAACTCATCGAAGAAGACATTCCGAAGTGGTCGCTTTATGTCGTGATTTGGTAAAATTTAGAATTCTTGAGCTGGCCGTTGGGTTGGGTCCGAGTGACTGATGAATGGCCCACGAGCTCTCTAGCCTTGTTTCCAGAAGGTTCTGGGTTCAAACTCAGGCGGCAGTTGTGTACTAATGAAGAGTCCCGAACCAGAATCAAACAGCTTTCCAGTACTCCTCGCTGGTTTACAAATGCTTCTCTCTAACTGATTTCAGTTCATGATGAAATTCTCCAGCTAATCAAATAAAATTCCTAACAAAACCAATACTTGAAAATTCGGAAAATATTTTAAATGAAGGTTATTTAGCTAGAATATGGTTCAATGAACATGTTAATTGTATTTATAAATAGTTTGTAAGAAATTTGAAAAAAAGGAGGTTAGGTTTTATTTATCAAAGCTGGATAATAAACCGATAAACCCTGAAAAGTAACAAAACATATTTTAGTAAAGTCTGTATTTTACAAAATATGCGCCAAAAATAAATTATAAAGGGAGCAGATTACTTTTTAAATGAGCGAAATAACTGTCTCTGTTATTTTGTTACTATAACTACCAAAGATATTGTTCAGTGTCGTTCAATGATTAATGTTTCAGAATGTTTGCTCTGGTTTGTTTCAAAACAAAATAATTAGTAATAATTGTTCATTCTTTATTAAAGGTGATTCACACAATATAACACAATGAACTCATTTGGTAGGTAGATAGAGGGAAAAGAACAGGATATTTTGCTTAATTTATGCACAGATTAAGAACCGCCAATTTCGAAAAAGAAGTTGGCGTCAACTTAATTAGTTGACAGAGACCATTAAAGGGAATGTAATAAGGAGACAAATAAAGGTTGTGTTGGCTAAAACAAACACTAATTAGTGGTTATAACAACTGTTTAATAGTGGTGTACGAAGAAAAGGGTTAGAAAACAACAACTGGGGAAATCAACTGTGTGAAAGCATCTTTTGAAAGAATGTTATGTTTTGACTAATTGAAATAGATCATATGACAGAGTTAGATTATAATGACCTCAATCGAATCAGCATAACAATCATCTTGAATCGATCGCTTGCATTGGAAAGCCAAATGTGAATGAAGAAATAGAAATCGAGTTAGGTAGGAATAATAAGGGGTGTTTAGGATTTAGGGAAAGGGTTATTTTCGAAAAGTGCCTTGAAATAAACTAAACAATAATCAGTAGGGTTAGTTTTGTTTTTACGAGTTGATCATGGATTGATATCAGTTAGAGAACCATTGAAAATCAGCAAGGAGTAATGGACAGCTGTTTCGTTTTAGTTTGGGGCTCTTCATTAGTATGTACCCACCGCCTGGGTTCGAACCCTGGACCTTCCGGTTGAGGGGAAGCTCGTATACCATTCAGCCACTGGAACCCGATTCAATGGCTCATGAATTCTAACTGCTGTCCAGTACTCCCAGGTTTTCAATAGTTCTCTAACTGATATCAATCCATCATCAGCTCGTAAAAATGAATCAGTAATTCTTGACTCCAACCTTTAGTTAACTGTAATGCATCCTGACCGTAACTTTGATCTAATATAAAGCTAACCTTGATCCATCCTTAACCCAAAATTCATGTATAAGCTTAACTCAACCTTTTGATCCTAAAAGATAGTCATTTGGATAAATTCCGATAACCAAATAAGTGCGTTGAAGTTATGCTTTTAGAAATTTAAAGAAAGGTATCTTCTTTAATACTATTACACCTCTTTACACCTTTTCTTATGGATATAGTGTCATTCATCCGATTTTACAGGTTTACAATAATCCGTTTTTATACTTTTCTGTGCGTTATAGACTCTGTAGCAAGTGTGTTGATTCGCAAGGGTTACGGTCTCTAGGGAGTGATTGGTAGACTAGGCGAATTTAAAAACTTTATCATGGTGGGGAGCATGCATATAGCATACAACCGTTTTCGAACAATCGATGCAATCATTAGGTTGCATACCATTTGACTGCCTCTGGCAAAAAAGAGTCGCGAGAACACGAACAGAGCATATTTCAAGAGAGATACCTATGGAAACGAATCAACCAAGAATTTATCGCCCAACAAGTCAGTTTGAAAATTTTCTTTGCTCATCGTAAGGTACACAATTAGGATTTTCAACATGAATTTCAAGTCACTTTTTCTATATAGGTCAAAAACTTCCGCTGTGCGCCACGAAAAGCATTTCCAACAGCCAGCTGTAGACGTTTATTAACAGCTGTCTTTGTGGCTCCAAAGTGAAGATCAAATTATTAGAAAGAATCAGTAACAAGAAACTCTGAGAAAGAACAAGCCAGGAACCTATTGCTCAAAAAATATATAGCAGAAAATGAAGATGAATCGGGTACACGTGGAGGAGACAGTTGGGTGACATCACACACAAGGCCCTTGTGTGTAATGATATGTATCCATATGATGTGTGTTTTGTTTTTGACAGTCTATTATATTTTGCTGTGTGTATATGGATCGATATTCCATTATAACTGACAATATGCTTTTGTCTGTCCATTAACTAAATAAACATGTATGACCTTGTTATCACATGATATTACAACCAATCATGATAAGACTGTCTGTCTATTGGTTCATGTGTATTAACCATTTTCATATATACTTTTGTATTAGACACTTGTTCATACTTGTTCCCACATTTCGTACACTACATACCATTTCACTCGCACTCTTGTGTGACATTTATTTTCCTTGTCTGGAAAATACAAGTATCATCGTAAACCTGGTGGTCTTCTGATTTCCCTCTTTCCGCATCAGGACTATTAACTACTCGACGAGTACATAAAATGTAACTCAGTTGAAAAGCGAAGAGTTGAGCGTTCAAGAGTGACATGGAGGAGATTACATGTTAGGGGAGATGAGAGACTAAAGGCAATCTTCACACCATCTAAAGAGGACTCCAGAGAAAATGACAAAATGAAGGTGTGCTACTGAAACCCTATGTTCCATTCGAAAACCAGGAAAATAACTATAGTGAAAAGTTGATAGCTCTATAGTATCTAGTAGGGATTATGAAGATAATGGAATAGTATAACATTGCACAAGAATTACTTGAAAACTCTTATTAGCGATAAATCAATCGATAGGATTTCTTATCGTGTAATTGCTTGACTGGTCTTATAATTATCCTTTAAAATAAAACTTGAAAACTGATATTTAAATATTAAGACCTGATCCAGTCAAACAATGTTTGCATATGAGTGTGTTTAAAACAATTAGTTTCTTTAATAACTTTCAACAGCGTTATAATAAGACTGAGTTTATCCAGAAAAAATTGTGATGCATTTACATAATTCACTCTACAAAATCTAATCAAACACTTTGCTACAAATGGACTTTGGTGGGGTATTATGTCCAGAAGATAAGATCAGCGAGGAATTCGCAGTTATTGAGAAGAATCTTATCGAGGATGGATACCCCTGAAAGTTATTTTATCATAATATGAGAGGGAAAAAATACCAAGACTGTAACGCGAAATAATAGAAAAGGAAACAGTTTTTATCTGTCTAGCGTACAAAGGGGAAATAAACATGAAAGTGACGGAAAGTTTCACTTCCTCGACATCGCCATGGAACGCCTAGAAGACGGTAGTCTTCAAAAGTCAATTTATCGAAAGCCACATGGAAAGGACAATATTGCATTTTAAAGCTTTTGTCCAAATAGCTTTAAACGGGTCTAGTAAGACTCTGTACTATAGGCGAGAGAATATGCTCTTAGAGAAATAGAGGAGGAGTGGTTCCTTGAAAAGATATTGAAGAGAATGTATCCTCAAAAGTTCATCAACAAGTATGGAAGATCTGAAGTCACAAATGTAAAACAAATCACAGTGGGTAAAAAGCCAGTCTACGTTCAGCTTGACTATAAAGGTGAAAACATTGCAGCGATGATCAACAGAAGGCTGAGTACATCACTAGCCATAGCCTATCCTGCAGCCAAGCTCGTTCCCATCTATCGAACAACTTGCTCTTTGGTGCAATCAAAAATCGATAGATATCCTTCTCATGTTACCTCCAACTGTATATACAAATTTACGTGTATCTGCGGGAGCAGTTACATTGGAAGAACAGAAAGAAGGCATATCTACGATTTTCTGAACACGTACCAAAAACTTACGTCTAAAGGGAACAAATGCTTAAACAGTGCCATCGCCAGGCATCTCCTCGACACGGGCATGAGGTGGACGTCAAAAGTCGTTCAAAATTATCAATAGGCAAAAGAGCTCAATTCTCCTTAAGTTTGCTGAAGCGATTCTTCAAACGCTTGAAACCTGATCTATGTGTTCAGAAAGAAGCAGTTATTAGTCTTTCCTTGCCTTGGTAACTGGATGCTTTTTTCTCTCATCTGATTACGTAATCTTTGTCTTTAGTCATTGTTACCTAACTTACTAGTCACTATGCATCTAACGCAATCTTAACCACAAGAACTGAAAAAAGAATTAAGGGTACATTGAATGAACATTCTCTGTCGCCAAACTCATACTACTTTAAAACATGGTATGCTTGTTAATTTAGTCAAAAGTAGATAAGTATCCTTCGACCGCCACCTACAACGCGCTCAATAATACCAACCACGGAAGCAGAACTACCAGTGAACATCAACCCCGCAACGAGAATAAACTTCCTGAATGCAAACCAAGATGCTAAAAGCTGGAAAAGCAGCAGGACTGGAATCCCAGCAGAAGCATTGAAAATGGACCCAGAGACAACAGCAGACTCGATGTCACCACTACTGGAGAAGGTGTAGAAGGAGGGCAAGGTATCCGAGGATTGGAAGAAAGGCTACTTATTCAAGCTACGAAAGAAAGGAGACTTAAGTCAATGTAAAAACTGGCGCAGAATTATGCTCCTGTCCATCCCAAGCAAAATACTAAGCCGCATCATCCTGGAGAGAATCAAACAAGCCCTGGATGCAAAACTCCGACCGGAACAAGCTGGATTCAGCAGAAACAAGTTATGTATTGATCAAATCGCCACTCTACGTATCATCATTGAACAAAGCTTGGAATGGTAGTCACCTCTCCAACTCACTCAACTTCATCGAGTTTGAAAAGGTCTTCAGTAGACAGCGTCGATCGAGAGGTGATTTGGAAACTACTTTGGTACTACGAGGTCTCATCGTCAATTAAACATCTCATCCAACGGTAATACGGCAACGCCGCATGCCAAGTAATCCACACAAATCGGGAACTCACGGAATCCTTCGAAGAAGTGAGGACGAAAGTAAAATAGGGCTGGCTGCCTATTATCGCCAATGATCTTCTTGATTGCAGTAGATTGGATAGTGCGACAAACAGCTGTGGGCAGCGAGGAAATAGGCTCAAAATGGACCCACACAAAAAACTTGGAGGATCTGAACTTCACCGATGTGATGTATATGTCTGATTTCACACAAACTGGAAGATATGCAGGTCAAAAGCAACAAGTTGGCAGAAGAAGCATCAAAGACAGGACTTCAAGTAAACATAGAGAAAACAGAGGTAGGTGATGAAGATTCCTGGCAAACACCAACAGCAACAACAACAGACAACAATCAGCCAGCATAAATGCGAGGAACCTGAAAGAAACAATCTCCTTTACTTACCTACCAGGGTAGCATCGTTTAAACTACAGGCGGAACTGACGAGGACATCAAAGCCAGAATCGGAAAAGCGAAACAAGTTTTCATTACTCTCAAGTCTGTGTGAAGGTCAACAATCAGCACTTAGCACCAAAAATAAGATGTGGATTTTCAACTCCAATGTGAAGTCAGTGCTACCATACGGATCAGAGACTTGGCCAGCGCGTTATTAAGAGCACCTCAAAAAACTACAGCCCTTCATTAACAGCTGTCTTCGCTCAATACTCAAGATCAGATGGCCGGTCAGAAAAGATCAGCAACAGGTAGGGATCTCTGGGAGCGAACCAACCAGGAACCTAAATAGGCAGGAAGAAATGGAGATGGATTGCCCATTCTCTGAGGGAACCATCAAGTGACATCACTAGACAAGCCATTGCTCGAGTGGAACCCAAAAGGGAAGCAGCGAGACAGTCGTCCCAGGATGATTTGGAAGAGGTCATGTGAAGAGGAGATGAAAGCATGTGGGCAGACCTGAAGACAGGTGAAAATGTTGGCAGAGAACCGAAGGCAATGGAGACGCCCAGCTGAAGCCCTATATTCCTCTAGGTATTAAAGGAAATAATAATAAAAATAATAGATAAGTATCCTGATCCTGTCAACTCCAGTTGGATTTACCGATTCACCTGTACTTCCGGTGACAAGTACAGAGGAAGGATTGAAAGGATAGAGACAAATTTTTTGAGCATAACCCTAAAAGTCTCCATTTGAAAGAAAAGTGTTCCCAAGTGCAATTGACAGACACCTAATGGACACCGGATATACAGTGAAAATTAGTCAAGCTTTCAAAATAATCAATACACAAGAAAAACAATAGTTACTCCGAACCTCAGAAGTCATTGCTATCAAAAAAAACTTCGACCCAACCGGTGTATGGAGAAAGACAGAGTGACTAATCTCTCACTACCCTGGTAACCGTAATTGTTTTGTTCTGTTGCGTAACATTCCACTCAATCTAGATTTTGCTTCCCACTCACTTACTGAGCTGAACTCAATGTTAAGGTTTCATATCTACTAAATCAAATTATTTTAACTATTTTAAAGTTCACTTCACTGTTCACCTCCACCCCGATGAACTATCCATCACAATATGTATAAATTTTTCTCTGTTCTTCCATCTTGTATTTTGTCTCTAGTTAATCTTTGTTTCCAGGCGAAATCTGAACTCTGCACCCTTCTTGTCTAATTATAATATGAATAGTTACTATTTTAGCACTAAATAATTCACCTGTTTACATCATCTTTGAAATGATGTTGCCCATACTTTCTATTTACTGCTTGAAGATTTAGTTGAATTTTCAGATTTACCCGTCGATTGATTGGACCGAAGTGCTCGGTCTCAGGTTGACATGTCGGCTTCTTGTACAGATGCTTCGACGATGCCTGGGCATTTAATTAGAATTTAATCTGTGAATGGTGACTAGCAGTGGAATCCAAGATAACGCGCATTTCGTCCTATTTGGGACTCGTTGTCACCTGGATGTACCTTCATTTCCCAGTGAGTGATAATGTTCCCACCGGGGCTCGAACCCGGTGTCCATAGTTTCAAACGCTAAAGCGTTGTCCGCTAGACAACTTAGACTACGAGAGGCACCTCTCGTGCAAAGGGTCATATTGATTTAATTGAATTTGATTTTTCCCGTCGATTAATTCGACCGAAGTGGACATGTTGGCCCGTTGCACAAGAGACGGCTCTCGTAGCCCAAGTGGTCTAGTGGATAACGTTTTGACGTTTGAAACTATAGACACTGGGTTCGAGCCTCGATGGGAATATTATCACTAACTTGGAAATGCAGGTACATCTAGGTGACGAATCTCAAATATGACGAAATGTGCATCCTGGATTCCACTGCTAGTCGCTATCCACAAATTAAATACTACTTGAAAACTTTGTAAAATGAACGTCTAGAAATTCTGCCCTTTATAAGTGATTTTGTTTAGGATGTATACAGTTAAAGAAAATCGATGAAATGAAGCGAATTCGTTTTATCCTGCAAGTCTGTTCGTTCTTTTTTTTTAAAAATTCAATCCCATTTAGTTGTCGATTCAGCCTGCATGAAAAATGAAAAACTGCAAGGTCAATTAAAATAAGCAAAATACTAAGGGATTAAGTAGTATGAGGGATAACAATTAACATCAATTATTCAGGGAAAAATAAAAAAAAGGGTTACCAAAGTAGGCTGAAAGTAACAAGAACTTGTTTGCTGCACAATTAATGAGGTCCTCCACAAAGCCGCCTGTCAACATGATTTCGTGGAATGTTCTTTGCTGCATCTCTACGTCTCACCTTCTCCACACATGGTCAGAGACAAGACTCTGCTGTCGGCGACTACAGTGATTACTTGACAATTCACCTGCTTTTATGGAGCTAAGTACATGCGGATGGGTCGTAACAGCAGGGCATTGTCTATACATTTCCAGGAATACTTACCAACACGGTTGTCAAAAGGAGAACGTAGGAAAGTCAACAACTCAATTCTGGATTATTTTTTCACTTCTGGTTATGCAGAATCGGTAGAGACATCTTTCAGAGTAGAGTATGAAGTACGACCAAGTGGTTCGAAAAGACTTCACCTACATCTTCATGCAGCCGACTCCCATGCGATCTGTAAAGAGAAGCCTGAACTTTGTGTTCAGAAGCGTATCATACAGCATATTTTACTACTATAGCCTTAGTACTACTGTCTTTGTATTTTATTCACAGTTCGTCTTCTTGAGTAACTGTATACCAAGCTCTATATAGTCTACTTTATGTTTCTGCAACTCACTTTCAGTCCTGTGTTCTCTAGTCTCGTATCGACTATTTCTAGACGATTATTTATCACTCGGCTAATCGGCTGTCAATCCTTCTGATTACGTAAGGCTATTCCTAATTTGCCAGACATAGTTACTACTCATCCACTTCAATTTACTTTGTTAATACCTGGCGACAACCTCTGACCTCTGTTGCCAGTATAAATATAGCATATGTGAACACGCTGGATAGCCGTACAGCTCCGAATGAAAGTCACAGAAAGAGATCTCTTTGCTGACTGATGTGTTCTTAATTACAATCTTGGATGTTAGACCGTGGATCAGTATTGGTTAGAGAACCATTAGAAATCAAGTTGTACTGTAGAGCTATTTCACTCTAGTTTGAGAATCTTTATCACCTCTCTGAGTGAGGAGTTAACCCAGGACCTAAAGTATATGAAGCGAGTCTGTCGGCTACTCAGCAGCCATTTGTGTTGGAATCGGGAGGTGAGGGAATTCTAGATTCTGTCCTTTAGCGATTTATGGCTCTAGGGCCAGTCATTTTCATTGGTGGTTATATGCCCTCACACCTGATCTGGTAGAAAAAGTCTGTAAATTCCAAATTTTCAATTCATTTTGAAATTAGCTCCTAAGATATTATCGGTAAGCTTCTTAGCCAAAAACACTTAGCTCAGAAGGCACTACTACGTCAGTGTGACTGTCCCATTTTTAGGGGGATAATAAAACGGATTTCAACAAACGTTCAGGAACACATACACTTCTCCTGCTGTTCTTATTATTCACCCTTCGCGTTCAGATTGGAATACATGGCTTCGGAAGCACATCTCCGTTGTACTCTATGGCCTGTCGTCATTTCCAGTTGGCTCCACTATTACCATCAAGTCTTCATTTCCTCCTCAAATGATCTCCCCCTTGTTACGCTCTAACTCAGATCCAACCGGTCGATTCCCATTCGAGCCTCGTGCAAGATGACAGTTGACTACCTCCTCAATGTAAGTGTGGTCCACCTCCATTCGCTTCTGCCTATTTATTGGACAGTATGTTCTTGGCTGATCGGTTGTCAGAGTTCCTTGTTGATTAGTCATCTCACCTCACTGGTTATATGATCCTTGATATTGAGACAGTAAACAGGACATTCTCTAATGAAAGTCTACACTTGCCTGTTTGAAATGGTTATGATGTGGAGTGCACTTCGATTCTCTGAATCTCATATACAGACAAATCTAATATTAATGCTCAAAATAATTCGACTTTTTTTCTTTTTGTTAAGATCAGTAGACCTCCGCAATAAAGCACTCTTTTAATCCATCCTTAAAGTAATGACTCTATACGGATCAGAGACTCGGCGCGTCATAAAGTGCATCTCAAACAAACCTCAGACCTTCATTAACAGTTGTCTTTGCTCAATACTCAAGATCAGATGGCCAGAAAAGATAAGCAACAGGGATCTCTGGTAATGAACGAACCAACGCAGTAGGAACCGACTGTGCGGCGAATAAGCAGGAAGAAATGGAGGTGGACTGGATTAGTCATACTTTGAGGAAACCATCAAGTGACATCACTAGACAAGCCCTCGAGTGGAACCCGAAAGGGAATCCCATTATGGGTAAATTTTTGTTTTGATAAAGTCTCACAGTGTCTTATACAGTAATGTTTACTGATGACCACGTTTCGAGCACAATTTATTGACACTCATAATCATATCAAGGCATTCACACGACTTCCTAACTTCATTTATATAGTTCCATTATTTTTCACTTGATTTTCACTTGATTTGATTGGTAGTAATATTTTCCATATTTCGAGTATGAGTGATGAATCATTCCTATTGCATGTGTTTGGTGTAGACTCGATGAACAAGGATTCAGTAATTAACCTCTCTCTCCACCTATCTAGATTACTTTTTAGAAATTTAACCCTATCCCACCCTATTGTGTGATTGTGTGTTAATGCGTGGAGTGCAGTAGCTGAGCTTTTTTCAAAATTACTTATCTTTTCAGGGTCAACCATTCTTATCTTAGCTATGTTCTTATTTTCTGATAATCTGACTACCCCTGACCTACTAGTTTGACCTTTGTAGTTGACCTCACAGTCATTGCAGGGTATTTTGTAAATTATATTATTTTTTCTAATTGGATCAGCTGGGTCCTTTAGCCTACAGAGCTTGTCCCTGAGTGAGTTTAAATGCCACCCTGATTCCTGCTTTATTTAGAATCCTACGTAGGGTTTCAGATGTCCCAGATGGGAGAGAGTAAAATTCTAAAAACCAATCTAGATAGGTGGAGAGAGAGGTTAATTACTGAATCCTTGTTCATCGAGTCTACACCTAACACATGCAATAGGAATGATTCATCACTCATACTCGAAATATGGAAAATATTACTACCAATCAAATCAAGTGAAAATCAAGTGAAAAATAATGGAACTATATAAATGAAGTTAGGAAGTCGTGTGAATGCCTTGATATGATTATGAGTGTCAATAAATTGTGCTCGAAACGTGGTCATCAGTAAACATTACTGTATAAGACACTGTGAGACTTTATCAAAACAAAAATTTACCCATAATGGAATTATACTCTACTACAGTGATCAAGTTTTATTCTTATACCGAAAGGGAATCGGTGATTTGCAAGGGTGACTTGGAGGTCATATGAAGAGGAGATGAAAGCATGTGGGCAGACTTGGAGCCAGGTGAAAACTCTAGCAGAGAACCGTGCGCAATGGAGACTTGGGCGGCTGAATCCCTATGTTCCTCTAGGAACTAAAGGAAACAATAATCATAATAATAATAATAATGTAATAATGCTGAATAATTAAAAGAAATTCTCCCAAAAATAAATTCTCACTTACTAAGTACTAAGTCATTTGAAAACACCTAAGCAATGAGTCAAAGACGAACCAAACCACTGACATCTTTTTTAATTTTCTGTAGGCTGTTTTCTTACATAATAATATAACTAAGCAGCATCTTCCTTCCTTACTTCTTCTTTTCTGAAGAAAATGATTTTGAAATGTCACCAATGTTATTATTATTGTTTTTTTTCGAACATATTACTTTCTCTGGGTTTTTTATTGCTGACTACATTCACAATTTCTGCTTTCAGAAATATGTCAAATAACACGGACTACTAGGGATGCTGGTCAAGGTATTTAAAGGCAGATTGGCATATCGATTTTTTTTGCGATGTGCTTAATGACAATAGCACAAATGTGGACATATTTTTTTACCCGTTCTTTATATTGTGTTTAGAATTGCCCACATTAAGAGAGAAACATGCAGAAAGTCATATGTATACATAAGAATGTTTTAGGAAAAATGACAAAACTAATTATAAGCAGTGTATAAATTACATGGGAACTTTTAGTATCTGGGATAGATGGCATAGAGGAATCAGAGGAAAGTCTTAATTTGGACTGTGTGTGAGGAAGAATGCTCATACAGAACGTGAGATATAATAGTTGTGTTTCCTGTCATTGCTGTTAGGTTCGAAATCTCAGGGTTAACACACCTTGATTTCCTTAAGGTACATTATACTGCTTAAAACACTACATGGATTCTCTAGTTATATAGTCAGAAGCATATTGGATTTCCCAAAGAGCTATGCTATTTGGTTATGGTGGTACTGAAATACTTGAATTGGTCAGTAGTATGTATGCTTAACAGAAAAAATCTGTGGCATCAGAAATAAAGTGAAAATCGGCATATTTTTTGGTCAGTTTTGCCGATGATATTCCTGATGGCGTTGGAATGGATCATGCAACAGACGGTGAGGAGCTAGAAGACAGCAGCGCTTTGGACTGATAAAATTACTTGAGAAAATATGGACTACGTGGATGATTTATGCCTCATTTCAAACAACCTTAAAGATATGTAGGTGAAAATCAGCAAGTTGGGAGAAGAAGCATCGAATATAGTAAATCAGGGGAAATGTGGAAGACAGGTGATGAAGATCTTCACCCACCAACGATAAGAAGCGCCAACTTCGTTTTATTACATTACATTTTAGTCCATCACTTGTTGTCAACCAGCGTCAGTTACAGAATCATTGCAAACGGAAAAAGGGATATCAAACATCTGTTTAGCTTGAGGGGAAGGCACTCATAACTCTTTCAGGGATCAAAATGATGGCTGGTCACTGCTGAATATCCTCAGACTAGAACGAAACAGCTGTTCAGTATTCTTTGGTTTTCAGTGGTTTGTTCAGTAACATTTGTACCAATAGAAATATGTAAGCAGTCATCCTATATTTGTAATGATTAATGTCAAATTGCTATTGTGTATATTTCTTTCTGTATGTGTGTGTGTGTGAGTGTATGTTATTTGTCATACGGAAAACACGTCAGTTCACATGTGGTAAACACGATAATACATTTCTTTTAAAGGTCATGGAGGTTCATGGAGGTCTTTTTTGTTTTTTCATCTGTCTTGCTTCATTAGAGTTTGCTATATGGGTGATAAGTCTATGCTTTCTTTCCTATTTGCTGCATTCGATGTGGTTAAAATATGCAAGGCTCCAAGGTCGACCTTTCTTTATGTGTTGAATGAAAGCCTCTTCCTAGAATTTTGACATTGTAGAAATCAATCTTATGTCCACTGTCTACCACATGCATTGCCATAGCCGAACTTTTCTCTACACTTTTTAATTCCACTTCATTTCTAGGCGGACATCTCGTGCACAGTCTATGTTCATTCACTCTGACCTTCACCTGTCTGCTGCTGTCCTCCATATAACAAGCTTCACATTCTGAACATATTATCCTACAGACACGATTACTTTGTGACATTTTGGAAACCACATCTTTGACATTCATCAAAGATTTCTCTAGAGAATTAGATGGCTTGAAATAGACTTTAATATTATGTGAAGCAAATAGTCTTTTGTTTAGCTTTCTCCTTTCTATACGGAATGGCTATCGTCGATAGCCAAGATTTTTCAATTTTCTGTTTTCCCTTCTGCTCCTTTTTATTGATAATATTATTTAGTAACTTTTACGGATAACCTTTTTCAATCAAAATCTGTTTTATATTGGAAATCTCGTCCTCTATATCACCATTATCTGTTATAATGTTTCTAGCTCTGGTGTAACAAGCATAAATGTAAGGCTCTTGCGAATGTTTGTAAGCTATACGAAATCTATGGAACCGTCGACTTAAGACTATTCGCCTTAACAATAAATCGGTTATAAACCTGTAATTTTTCCTAATTTTTATTTACAACCTTAAAACAATCCCATTTTACAGTTATCGCACAAGCAAGTTGCCTTTCGTGTTTCCCAATCTTTCTGAAGGCTGAAGTTGTATGGATTTCTAGCTGTTTAAACTTATCCGTGAGCTTTTGGCGTTAGCCAGCCAGCACCTACGTCGGGTGTTTTGATTGTCATTTGATACAGTAGAATCTCTCCCTCTCTCTGTCCATCTTCCCTGTCTTGTTTTGGCTTGCCCATGGTGGCCGACCTGAATTACTGCGTTGCACCGAACTTTCTATTTTTTCCATTTTTTAACCATTCACTATCCTTAGTTCACGAAATGTACTCACGCACATTTCTGATTGGTTCTCAACCTACAGCTCTGTATTTCTCGGAGGCGCATTCAAATTATCATAAGCGGCTGGTTTATGCGATGGATCGGACGATGTTGCGTCACTTGGTGTAGAATTGATGATTATTTTACTTGAAGATCCTAGTTAAAGAGAAAATATTACGGAATGAAAATTACGTTGAGAATTCTGTATATTGCGTGAACGTTTTGTTCAGAGTAAAGTTGACACTATGATCATCAGTTAGAATAGTTAGGTTCTTATACATCTCAGTCTACTAGATCAAGTCATTTACGAGACAGATCCGGCTCAATGGAAAATGAGAATATTTTTATTTGCTTCGTAAACAGGAGTGGGACACAAGGCGCATATTGAACGTACTGTGCAAATAATCTGCCATGTGCACACATCGTTGAGGTTTTGTGGCAGTGATAAATAAACTGTGGTATTTTCTCTTTCTGTAAGTTCCACTCTTCGATATTCTGAGAAATAGCAAAGGGTGGACGCATCAGTATAACACCAATGACACGCCACGTGTCACTTTCTGATCACCACAATGAAGCAACATATTTCGCAATGCTTATGAATTCTTTAGAAGTTACCTTGTCAACCTTAACCAAGTAAATCCCGATGCTACTCTGAAGTAAATGTAAGAGTTTATAAGGATGTCGGACAGTTTGTTGCTAAATGAACCGCACACTACGTTACGAATATGGCACGCTCCTATGAATCAGTTGTTCATGTAAAAATGTTAGTATTATCATCTGCTTTCTGCACTCATGCATACTACGGATATGTGCATCAGTGGCACAGCGGTTAAGACTCTCACTGACCATGAACATAGTTCGGGGTTCGATACTCTGCCGTCGCACACTTGGTCGGCTACCGATATCACATACTGAAAATTCCATACTTGTACCAAAAGTATTATGTAGAATCAAGCTATAATAAAAAATGTACTCCTCAGTTGTTTTGTTACACCTCAGCTCCATTTTCATACCTAAGGGTAAAAGTTTAAAGCATACTTAGGCTAACTGCTTCAAGATGAAAATAGCTTGGAAGGGAACTAGAAACTAGAGCAATCTGCGTCTCATTTACCACATGTTATCAGTCGAAAGTTACTGGTTCCTAGCATATCCTAAATAACACATGACTAATAGGTCCAAACACCTATATCGTACCAAAGCTTAAGGGATTAACTAGACTGTAATTAAATTTCATTTCACACTATGAACAGTTTGCTGTGTTAGCCTAATACACGCGAAGTAACTCACTGATTGCAAGTTTACCGTAATCGTTAATTATCAACTTTTTATTCCTTTACATTCTCAGTGGAACATAGGACTTTAAGCTAGAGCCAGCTTGAAGTTTCGGCAGAAAAGTTATCTATTTTTATAGGATGGGGTTTGATAGCTTCATGTCCAACCTTCCTTATATACCAGTCTTATTAGTGGCTTAGCTAGGTAAAGAAGTGCTGTAAATTCCAACGGGAACCTAATGCATCAAAACGTGTAGCCAGTCGACGCAGGAAGCTATCATGACCTTGAGTCTGGATATACCATCTTTCATCAGGCTGGCAGTTCTTTCAAAATGGTATATCATTGATTCGTAAATAAAGACGTATAATAAAGTCATTGCATAATCTTGCTTAAGCCTCACTAACTAATTCATATGCAAATTATATAAAGGTATATATATATATATATATATATATATTCACACATAAATTCACTTTGAGGTTAAATGACTCACCATATTTATTGTGTGAATATATTTCATTGAAAGTATAATGTATATTTTTTCTCTTATTTTAAACTGATTTTGACTTCAGTTCGCTTCATTCAAGGCGCATCAACAAAATAAGAGAAACAACCTGAATCATTATAGTGTCAAATTCATCACTGACTAATATCATCAAAAACAATTTTTTTTCTTCATCCCTTTATGTTCCCAGTGGAACATAGGATTTATACCAAGAGGCTTGAAGTTTCTGTAGCGGTGGTGATTATTTTTACAGGATGGAGCTACTAGCCTCAATCTCAGCCTTCCATCTTAATCAGTCTTACTACTGGCTTAGCGAGGTAAAGAAGTACTTCGGTTGGGGATCGAACCTTAGACCACCTGTGTGATTGACGAGCATTCTACCGCTGTGCCACCGACACACATCAAAAACAATCCATTGTCTTAATTTGAGGCTCTTCATCTTTAAAGCCTGGAAAATTCTGACACCTATCCATTGTCCCGTTGTACATGTACACTGTTTAAAGACCGAAGATTAACAGGTAGAAGCTTTTCAGTATATTTTGGTACTTGGCACATTTTCTACGATGATATCAGTTTACGATGATTTCATATTGATTGATTAGAGATGTCTATGTGGAATCTCAAAAGATTGATTACTGAACAAAGAATATTCTTTTCGATAACTTCCTCATCAGGTTCTTGAGTTATATATGTATATATATATATATATTATGAATTGGTAGAAGTTAGAATTCTTGGGCTGGCCGTTGGATCGTATCTCAGTGGCTTAATGGTTTACGAGCTCACTGGCCTTGAAACCAGAAGGTACTCCGCTGAAACCCTGGTGGTGGGTGCCTACTGTGAAGAGTCTCAGACCATTACGCAACAGCTGTCCAGTACTCCCTAGCTGGTTTTCCAATGGTTCTCTAACTGATGTCAGCTCATGATGAAATCCTTCAACCAATATCCACAATAATGAAAACATGATTGTTATTGAGAACAGTATGTTTTTTTTAAAGAGTAACGTCGAATCGTTTAGATCATTGTGATGCGATGTTACTCTGTGAAGACCACTAATGTTATTAATAACAATCACTCTTTCATTATTATGGATATATCACTGTAGAGCCTGATGATGAAGTTATCAAAAAGAATATTCTTTGTTCATTATTCAATCTTTTGGAATTCCATAATAATTTATTGGATATATCACATAGTGAAACAGTATTCTTCTCCAACTGACAAGGTTTACTTACACAACACAATATACTACTAATTTGTGAGGATGAGTAGGTGTATATCACTTGTACCAACTAGCAGCGCTTAGTAATCAGATCATTGATGGAGATCTAGACACCAGGCAGCTGTTTCATTCGTCTTAGTTGGAGCTCAACAGTGGTGTCTCCTGTTTGAATCATCTCAAAGACAGTTGAATCAGTTGAAACCATTCGGTTTCTGGAAGGCTCTTTGGCTGAAGGGTGGTACAATAAATCAAATCCATAATCTACAAATTAGTTAACAATGTACAGTGTAAGCAGTTCCTGGGGTGAAATTTTAGATCACAGTATTTTATCTGCTTGAAACCATAAGTGGTAATCAAGCAAGTAAGAATATTTGCATAAAACTATATACTACTGATTGATTGAGATGAGTAGTTGCATACTCATTCATATCAACCAGTATTGCTTTACGGTATCCAGCAGATTGCATCCTGTGACTGGAATAACTTCATTAATAAAAGGAAACTATGATGAAATTTCATTCCTAGAGCTGCATACACTGCAAATTATGCATTTTATAAAGTTGAGGCTGTTCATAATCACATCGTCAACTGTAATTACACAACTTCCAGACTTCAGTCACATAGTTCTCCTCCTTCCTCTCCTTTCGTTATTTTACGAATTAGGATTTTTTTACGATATCCGGAACAGGTGTTGAATCATTTCTATTTCGCTCACTGTCAGATGATTCGGTAAAGACAGCTACAATTATCCGTATCTTCCTCCACCCTACTTCCATTAGGTTTCCAGATTGTAATTTTGTCCCATCGTAATGTATGGTTGTATATATGCGTGTTTGAATACATGTAGTGCTAAGACTGAGCTATCTCATCAGGGTTAGCTAATCTAGACTTCCTCTGGTCTTTGTGGAACTGTATTTTAACCGACTCCGTCCGCCTACTCTGGGCTATCTTAATCTAACTTCACGACAATTTGGTGAAGCAATTGAGAATATATGTAACAGGAATGACCCAACAACTATTGCAGACAGCTGGAAAAATCTACTACTCATAAAACAAATGCCAAAGAAGACAGAGGACTATACAAATTTGGCTTCAAAGATGTGCGCTTATAGCTGATGTGAATATGAACAAGAAATTGTGTTCGTAATGTCATGCAGTAAATAACTGCGTTTAATCATAATAATAGCTTTATTTTGACAAGTGGAGTTTCTTATTATTGTTTTGATTCCTTTTGCGTTCCCAGTTGAAGTTTGGGTTTCAAACTTCAACTTTGAAGTTTCATTAGCAGTGATTGCATTTTACTGACGGGGTGGGGGCAGCTTGCCCCGTGCCCAACCTTCCCTCTTTGTGGGATTTACGACCGGCTAAGGGGGTTAATTTGTGCCCTGATTGGGAATCGAAACTCGGACCCCAAGCATGGTATTTTCTCTTCGTACAAGATCTTCAGAAAAAATATCAACTGACAGTAGATACTGTGGAACAATGTTGTGTGGCATGAAGCGCGAACCAATCCACTGGTGTATTGCACCTTTGTCTCCTTGAACAAAATGCATATTAGGTTGAAAACCGATAATAAAAAGTTCAGGAATACACTTTGAGATTGAGAGACATGCCTTAGGAACAGTTACCATATGTATTGGGATACTCTGCACCCCTCCCCATGAATAAATACACTGGTGAATAAGAAGGTTGAAAAAACTTTAAATATACCCGCGAGAGTAAATAATACCACTCTAGGTCATATTCTAGTCGATTAAAACAAAGTGTACAGGAGAAATTATATACAATATAAAGATGGAGAGTTGTGGTAGTCCAAGTTATAAGCAGACAACTGGTTGTCTCGATGTGATAAGCCCAGTGAACCAATTCATATAGAATTACATACTACTGCAGTGCTCAAGGTTTACACATATCTATGATGGCTTTTACTTTGAGATTTTGTGAAATTCCTGTAAATCTATTAAGCAATTACCTAGATTCATCCAGTTGGATAATATATGATTTAGAAAGAAAGAAAACTATTCTTTAATCAAATAGTATCGATTTGAAATGGTAACAATTTATCCGTTAGATGGAAAATAGGTATAACTTATCATAACGGCTACCATCACTATAGACTAGCCACTACTAACCGATTTGATGAGATATACAAGCAAACACCTTAAGCCTTTACTGAATACAGACAAACGCATATCCAAATATATTTGGAAAGATTGAATATTTGATATTTTCTTGTTTGTTTTAACAGTCTAGTTTTGATTCTTAGCGGGCGAAATAAATCATGCGATACAACAATGATTTCTTTAAAAAAAGATGGTAGATTGCATATACGGGATATTTTTGGCGGAAAAAACAAGGGATAATATTTGGAAATTAAAACTTTTTGTTTACACTAACTTCATTTAGCCGGTTGCAGAATTTTACCAACAGTTGCCTTCGCTCGATATTGGCCGATCGGAAAAGATAAGCACTAGGGTACTTTGGAAATGGACCAAACAAGAACCTATAGCCCATCAAAAAATGCAGAAGGATTAGACATACACTGAAGCCGGGACCCTGGTACAACAGGAAGGGGGTAGAATCGAAGGGAGTCTGAGCGGATCTGTTCGTAACTATTTGATAGGGGGACGAGTGTGGCGTGTACTGCTAAAAAGATTTACCAGTGGTATACAAATAGATGTTTATCAGCATAAAAACGTCAAGTAGCAGGGGCATAGATTTGATATCAGAGAAAGCAAATAATACAGCGTGGCTGAGATATATAGGACACGTGAAAGGAAGCCAAAGAAACACAATATGAAGGCCAGTAACAGAAGAACAGGGAAGATCTGCGTAAATGGTGATTTGAAGATAAGGCGTATATAATTTCCCTATATAGAGATACCAAATCGCAAATAAACATTCCTTTACCAAGTATTTCGTCTTCTACAGTTACAAAAAGTATGCAGAAGGATTAGATAAACGCTGGAGAGGCTGCTAAGTAACATCACGCCCATGCCCTTCGAGTGGGACCCGAATTAGATTTGATAAGATAGGCAAGGGTTCAATGGTGCCATAGGAAGAATTGTGTGTGTTGAGGGAACCAAATTTTAAATGATGAGCTTTTTAGATATGACACGGAAAGCGTCACTAGTGAAAGGAAACTCTGATCAAAGAGAGTGTAAAATGCACAATATTGAGGTGAAGAGTGTGGAAAATGTTTCTGAATTCATTAAATCTTGTTTTCTTAGCGTAAGCTTACGGTATTCATTTAGAACGAACACTAAGGACTAAAAACATCCCATGGTTCATATTTCAGTGCTCATAAAATGTTGTCACTACACTCCTATAAGAAGTCATTCGTGCGTTCGTGTTTCCTAGTTGTAACATTTCTGACTGCGAAACTGGTTGAAGGCTGCTCCAGTCTTCAGGAGATCGGCAGTTCCTTTACTGTCTGAGAATCTTCCTTCCACGTTTATCCTAGATGATAAGGTTCTTTGCGGAAATATATTTAACGAGCTAAAGTGACATTCGTTGAATTATTATTGTCCCCTTGGGTTTCTAGTGGAACATAGGGCTTCAAATGCACGTCGCCCTCCACTTGCTTCTGTATTCTGCCTGCTGTACTTTTCACCTGCATCCATCCATGTTAGTCCATACTCTTTCAACTCACCTCTTCACATGATCTCCTCCATGTCACTCACCCTTGCACTGATGTCCCACTCGTCGCTTCCCATTCTGTCGGGTTCCACTCGAGAAATGGCCTGACGCGCGCGCGATGTCACCCAGCCGCCTCCTCAGCGAGTGTCCAATCCACGATCTCCACTTTCTCCTGCATATTTGTTGGTTGGCGATTGGTTGGTCCTTGTTTTGTTTGTTCCCACCCATAGTTTCTTGTTGGTGATTCTTTCCGGCCCGGCCCGGTCATCTGGTCTTCAATATAGAGTGAAGAACATTTGTCGTACATATATATAAATCAATAATAATGTTAAATAGATGCCCAGTGATACTGTTCCAACATCCATGTGCTTATATCACTTCACTTACCACCTGTGCAGCTAAATAAATTGGCCATGTTAATAGGCACATAATCCACTTCCAGTATGGTCGTCGTAAATAGAAATTAGATGACATAACAAATACTTTAATTCTTAAACGCCCTGCTCTTACATATCATTTGACAATTAACAGAGAAATCTTTGAGACTGATAATATAAGGCAAGTTTGAATTTTTCAAAAGGTTTCTGCCCACATCATTTGTCCACACAAGGAAGAAGCTCTTGTCGTAAACAAAGAAAACCTTGAAAAGTCTGCACAGAAGCAGTTTGGCCTTAAACATTCTTTTTTAGTCATAAACAATAGTTTGGTATGTTGTAATCCATGTAAATTCATTCTTGTTTTCATCTACTTCTTATTCAAACTCTTCACTTTAAAACCTTCTTTATACAAATTAGGAATCTATCACTATTATGAACAATATTTCATCTTTTCCAGGCGCTTACAGCTTGAGTGATAATCATTTTTCAGTGGTGCTCATCATTTAATGTCTTCAGATTGTATAAAGCTGTTCAGTTTCCTGATATGTAGTTTCATATGCTTTTGTTATCAATAACTACTTCGCTACTACGGGGTGCCATCGACAATTACACATCTCATCCAACAGTTATACGACAATGCTGCATGCCAAGTAATCCACAACGGGAAACTTACGGAAGCCTTCGAAGTGTGGATGGGAGTGAGACAAGATGGCTGTCTATTATCGCCAATGATCTTCCTGATTGCAGGAGATTGGATAGTGCGATAAACAGCTGTGGGCAATGAGGAAACAGGCACAAAATCGACTCACACAAAAAACTTGGAGGATCTGGACTTCGCCGATGATATATGTTTGATTTCCCACAAACTGGAAGATATGCAAGTCAAAAGCAACAAGTTGGCAGAAGAAAATTCAAAGGTAGGACTTCAAGTGAACATAGATAAAACAGAGGTAGGTGATGAAGATTCCTGGCCAACACCAACAGCAACAACAAGAGACAACAATCAGCCAGCATAAATGGGAGGAACCTGAAAGAAACAAGCTCCTGTACCCGCCAACCTGGGAAGCATTGTTTCAACTACAGGCCGACAGAACTGACGAGGATATCGAAGCAAGAATCAGAAAAGTAAAGTGAGCAAGCTTCCATTACTCTCAAGTCTGTGTGGAGGTCAACAGCACTCAGCATGAAAATGAAAATAAGATCCAGATTTTCAACTCCAATGTGAAATCAGTGCTATTATACGGATCAGAGACTTGGCCAGCGCGTCATTAAGAGCACCTCAAACAAACTTCAAACCTTCATTAACTGCTGTCTTCGCTCGATACTACTCGAGATCAGATGTCCAGAAACGATCTACAACAGGGATCTCTGGGAGCTAACCAACCAGGAACCCAAATAGGCAGGAATTAATGGAGATGGATTGGCCATACCCTGAGGAAACCATCAAGCGACATCACTAGACAAGCCATTGCTCGAGTGGAACCCGAAGGGGAAGCGGCAAGTTGGTCGTCAATGCGAGGGTCATGTGAAGATGAGATGAAAGCATGTGGGCAGACTTGGAGCATGGTGAAAAAGTTGGCAGAAAATCGAAGGCAATGGAGACGCGCAGCTGAAGCCCTATGTTCCTCTAGGAATGAAAGGATATAATAGTAATAATAATCAATAACTGACCTACAAAGACGTTCCGTTGAACATTTGGAACACAATATATATGTATATATGACTGCACAGCTGTGAAATAAAGCTATGAAAAGAATATTCTTAGCTGACCTCTGCCTCTCTAATTTATACCACATAGTTATTTTTTTAACATAGTTTTGGTATTCTTATTACTTTGTATATTTTTAGCAAAATATTCAAAAAAGAAGATTATTAATTTAAACAAAAATACAAAAACGGTGATGTAATGGATGAGTGATCTGACCTGCTTGTTTGATCATCATCACTGTGAGTAATGTGAAATGTCGTTGTATTTGAGACTTAAACAATTAAACTGAAACTATTGAACCATAAAAATCATGTCTGAATGCATTTTAGTTTCAACTGTGTGTCTGTGTGTGTATGTGTGGATGAGACAAAAGAAACAGCGAATTGAGTATGTAACATACTGATAAATTATTATTATTAGTAGTATATGATGTCCAAATACATAAAGCATCAATTACATCGTTTCAATACAAAATCCTAACAAAATCTAGATTAGCTCCCTAGATAAGTGAATGATGTGTAACATCTTCCAAATCCCTCCCGTTAATGTTGATTAGTGCTGGATGTTACTGCTTTTGTTGTTGTTTCGGAGGTTATGAAAATAACCAACCAACCAACAACAGCAACAGCAGTAGCAACATCTAGCGCCAAGCATCATCAACGGGAGGGATTTGAAAGAGGTTACTTCATTCACTTCACTTATCTAGCATTGAGCATTGTCTCAACTACAGGAAGTCGGAACGGACGAGGATGTCAAATCGAGTGAGAATAGGGAAGGCGAGAAACACATTCATCATCAACCTGAAACAACCAATCTGGAAATCTTCGTCACTGAGCCGGCATCAACAACAAAATTCGGTCGGATTTTCAATACAAATGTCAAGTCAGTCAGCTCCTCTATACGGGACGGATCAGAAACTTGACGGGCGGGTCACACAGAATATTTCCAACAGGCTATTGTAGACCTTCATCAACAACTGTCAACTATCGCTCTATACTGAAGATCAGATGGCCGGGCCGGAAAGAATCACCAACAAGAAACTATGGGTGGGAACAAACAAAACATGGACCAACCAATCGCCAACCAACGAATATGCAGGAGAAAGTGGAGATCGTGGATTGGACACTCGCTGAGGAGGCGGCTGGGTGACATCGCGCGCGCGTCAGGCCATTTCTCGAGTGGAACCCGACAGAATGGGAAGCGACGAGTGGGACATCAGTGCAAGGGTGAGTGACATGGAGGAGATCATGTGAAGAGGTGAGTTGAAAGAGTATGGACTAACATGGATGGATGCAGGCGAAAAGTACAGCAGCAGAAGACAGAAGCAAGTGGAGGGCGACGTGCATTTGAAGCCCTATGTTCCACTAGGAACCCAAGGGAACTATAATAATAATAATGAGATAAGGAAGTCATCGGCCGATGCACCCCATTACTTCTTTAAGCCATTAAAAAAACTGGTAAAGAGGGAAGATTGGTCATGGGGCTAGCAGTCCTGCTCCTAAAAGTGCAACCATTGCTACTGAAACTTCAAAGCTGAAGTTTAAAGCTCTAAATTCCGCTGGAAACACAAAAGGAATTAAATAATAATAATAATAATAAACTCCACTGGTTAGAATAAAGCTATTATTATTATTATTAGACAGAATTATTTACTGGATGACTTTTCAAACACCATTTCTTGTTCATATTCACATCAGCTGTAAGTGCATATCTTTGAAGCCAAATTTGTATAGTCCTCTGGTTTAGTAGTAGTATTAGTAGATTTTTCCAGCTCTCTGGAATAGTTGTTGAGTCATCCCTATTACATGTGTTCTCAATTGCTTCAATTAAAGGTCGTGAGGTCAGATTAAGATAGGGCGAAGTAGCCGGATGGGGTTGGTTAAAGTACAGCTTCACAAACGCCTAGGGGAATCTAGATTAGTTACCTCTTATGAGATATATCAGTCTTAGCACTACATGCATTCAGACACACACTTATACAACCATACCTTATGATGGGACAAAATTACAGTCTTGAAAACCAATGGAACAGGATGAAGGAAGCGATAGATAATTAGAGTTCTCTCCATCGAAACCTCTGAAAATGAGTGAAATAGGAATGATTCAACACTTGTCGCGGACATCTGAATAATCTTAACACACAAAATAGCAAACGGAGAGCAAGGAGGAGAACTATGTAACTGAAGTCTCAAAGTTGTGTAATTACAGTTGAGGATGTGATTATGAGCAGTCGACTTCGTCAAATTCATAATTTGCAATGTATGCAGTTCTAGGAATGAAATTTCACCATAGTTTCCCTTGGAAATTAAGTTATTCAGATTACCCGTTAAACTGTGTATGTATTTTAATTTGCAAATTAAAGCAAGTTGAGCAGTACAACAGGATGTCATTCATATCTGTTGAGAAATATTTCGGTTTTTCACCGAATGCTTATGTCTTTAAAATGATTTTCATATCGGCATTAGTAAATGGAAAGGAAAACGTTCTTACTGACTGGTAAGAAATTTATTGAAAATGATTTTTAATGACAATAGTATAATGTTGGTACGTCTGTGGCATAGCGGTTAGGACACTCGCCGACCATGCACATGGTCAAGGGTTCGATCCCCGGCCGGCGCACTCTTTCACCTCACTCAGCCAGAAGTAAAAGCTGGTGAAGAGAAAAGGTCGGGCATGAGGCTAGCAACCCCACATCCTGTAAAAATAAACACTGCTACAGAAACTTCAAGCCGCTAGCTTGAAGCCCTATATTCCACTGGGAGCGTGAAAGGAAAAAAACGTATAATGTTAATTGCAGTCTTTAGGATTCATTCTTTAAACGAAGCATTTAAGGCGGTTATTAAGCTGATCTCTAATATACACCGGAGAAATCTAAGAAACCTTTGAGTTAAATGCGGGAGTAAGACAAGGCTGCCTACTATCACTGATGATGTTTCTAACTGTGATGGACTGGATTATGAGTAAGACTGTGGGGGAGGTGGAAGACAGAAATACGCTGGACCAATAAGAAGACTCTAGAAGATATCGATTTCGAGAATGACTTATGTCTAATGTTACACAAACTCCCAGACTTGCAGACGGAAACCAACAAGCTGGCTGAAGAAGCTGAGAGCAAAGACAAAACTCTAGGTAAACGTAGAGAAGATAGAGTTGGTGAAGACAACTAACCGACAACAACAACAACAAGCAGCACCAATAACTATTAACGGGAGAGAGAAATTAGGAAGAGGTTACTTGCCTGCCTTATCTGGAAAGCATTATTTCAACCACAGGGAGTCAGAACGGATTAAGATGACAAAACCAGAGAGTCAGAATCAGAAAGGCAAGATACACCTTCATCGATTTGAAATCAATGTGAATATCTTCTGCACTGACTCAACATAAAGATCAAAATTCGAATTTTCGACACAAATAATAAGTCAGCCAATTCTTCTATATACATGGGAAACTTTCACTACGCTTTAGGAAAAGCATTTCGAATAAGCTGCTGCAGTCTTTTATCAACAGTTGCCTTCGTTAGCTCCATATTGAAGATGAAATAATCATCCAGAAAGAATTAAGAGCAAGAAACTATAGGAGCGGAAACAAACAAGAACCTATCTGTCAGCATACAGGTGTAGGAGAAAACTGAGATGGATTTGGCACACACACTGAGGAGAATGTCAAATGGCATCGTGCGCGAGGTCATCGCTTGAATGGAATCGAATCGGGAATGACGAGCCAGTCGTTATTCTATGGGTGACACGGGGGAGATGAGAAACTATGGGTAATAGTGCGCCCAGATGAAGTAGACAGCAGAAGATGGAACCTAAAATCTGCCCTTTTTTGTCTGTTTGAAGTGTTTTTCATTGATCGGTAATTTTGAACACCCTCTTAAGTTACAAATCTTCTCTGCTGGTTGAAAATCTTATAAGTGCCTAAGGTAAATTCATCACTGACCCCCTAAAATTCTGTAGCTTAATCACTTACCAAAGAACAGGTATGCATAGCTGTGAACAGAAAAAGTGAAATTAAGAAGAAATTTCATCAAAATCTACACCTTAGGGAATCTGTTTTTCTTTTTTTCACTTCTTTTTCATTATTCAATGATCCAAGTTTAATTTAATTTCAAAAGAAATTTTCCTGTGTTCTCAAATTTCAATTGTTACGTTCATATTTTTAAGCGTACCTTCTTCTTCTTTTCTTCTTTTCTTTCACACTTACGCGTCACATCATAAAACCCGCCCAAATAAAATTAAGTCTAATTTAAACAACAATCAGTCTATTAATCGATCAGTTATTCAATCCAATTAGTTAACTAAAAGTTCAGCAATATTATGAAATAAAAAGAAATGAACATTTTCTCTTACCTTGATGTAAAGTGATTAATTAGCTATTAACACTAATTAACTTTTAAGATCATTAATTTATCAATTACCGAATACATCATTTAATGTGATTAGGTAATAGCGATATGGGCAAAAGAATTCAGGTGAAATGAGGGAACCAATTAAGTGATGAGTATTATTATTATTATTACTATTAGTAGAATGCTTTAGGAGGAAGTTTTAAATTCTGCATGATTAAGTGTTCATCAGATCTTTTCCTAACTATTTGAAATATTGTTTAATGGGAAAACGTTTAGAAATACATTATCACTATTTGATTAATGACAGCTTGAGTTGTAAACCAGGATATGAGTCTTGTTGTGTTCAGAATTTATGTGTTAACTGCATCTTCTTGAATTTGCCGTCGGCTGTTGGTCTTCCTATTGATGAATTCTGGATTCCAATGTTAATTTCTCTAAGACAATTCATTCCATTTAAAGTAGAAGTTGAATTATCTATTTGTTCTGTGTACATAATGTGACCAGGTGAAGTAGTGAAACAGCTTACAGTACATGAAAGCATTATACCAATTTTCTTTAGTGGTTCAGTGGTAAGATGGTCTCTATCCACATATGTAGTCTGGGTTTTATCTTCGGCTGATGTAATTCTGAACGTCGTCAGGTCACTAATAAGCAAATTTAAGAGGAGAGGCTGGGCATAATGCCAGTAGCCTTACCTCATAATATAAAACCATATCTACTGAAACTCCAAGACTCAAGTTTGAAGCTTTGTATTCCACTTGAATGGTGTAGGAATGCAAAAAAGTGAACCTATTTGAAATATGACTGAAAAAGGGCTAACAATTATGAGTATTTAAAAAACACTAATTTAAACCTTATTTTCAAGTATTGGTTTTGTAGGAATTTTGTTCGATTGCATGGAGGATTTAATCATGAGCTGACATCAGTTAGAGAACCACTGGAAAACCCGGGAGTACCGGACAGCTGTTTCGTCCTAGTTTGGGACTCCTCAGCAGTACGCACCCACCGGGATTCTAACCCAGGACTGGCAGAAGTTAGAATTCAAGGACCATTGGATCGGGTCCCAGTGGCTCAATGGTCTGCGAGCTCGCCTTGTAACCAGAAGGTCCTGGTTTTCCAGTGGTTCTCTAACTGATGTCAGCTCATGATTATATCCTTCATGCAATTAAACCTTATTGTTAATTTCATTTTCTCATTGGTCAGCTGCCAGAAGAGACGAAGATAAAGAAATAGTGATCTTAGTGAAGGAGTGCATTAATGACTTTGAGGAGGCTAGACAAAGTGGGTATAGGTAATAATGATATTGTGAACGGTAATGAGTGCTGTTTAGAATTTGGAAAAAATGCTATCATTCCGATAAGTACCTGAAATTAAACTCTAATTATTTCAAAACCTATTTCAAAACTTTCACTCTTAACCCCAAAAGACACTCATTCGAATCACTACCAACGCCGCGATGTTTTCAAGAAGAGTATCCTACTTAGAAACATCTCAATTTAAGGCAAATTCTGTTTTCCATTTAAACTGACGTGCTTTAAACTGATGGGCCCCTTCAAGGCCCCTTCATGCATTACCTTACTCAGGTAATTTTTCCTTAACCTCATCTGCACACAGATGAATGAAGTTGATGGGTACGCCGAATCGCGTGGCGTATAGGGGAATAACAACTTCATCTTTCTTCACACCACGATCATTTGGACTCACTGCAGAGATGGTATTAACTGGTGAGGGGTTAGCGAAGGAAATGTAGAACTGAGTGGGTTGTTTTGAATATTCTTGCCAGTCACTGGACAGCCGTTTGGCTGGTTCGACACCCAGTTCATCAGTAGTGTAACTCGTTTAGCTTGGCTTAGGCTGCTGAATCGGTTCAAAACACCTGAATTTTGACTAACCATAGAATCAAATTCTCAACTGGCTAGTTCTTAATACACCGTTATAGCTAAAAATAGTTTCACCTAAGTGAAAGCTAACGAAACAAAGTTTTATCAAAGAAAATAAATGCCTTTTTAATCACTGAAATCAGAAACCGTAGGCTTGTTGTATACACTGTCTCATCAAACAGATATTCTGATAACTAGTCATCTTAAATCACAGTCACCATCCGAGGTATTTTCCTTGTGACGATAAAATGTTGTCGAGAAATGTCAAATAAGAAATATACATACTTTTATTAGATGTGTCGCAAAGTGAAAAATAGTACTACTACTTACTGACCAATGTTATGAAAACAACTAATTCTTCACCTACACATTAAATAAGGCTTAGAAGTATAAGTCTTTGAGCTTCTTTGATATTTTTGGTTAGAAGAAAAATCAACTGTGTTCAAAAGATCATCCAGTAGATAATAGTGTTATACTGTCGGATATTTCTAATAAACATTTGAGTTGTGATCACTTTCGATATCTGAAGCTAGTAATGATTTCCTTACAAATGTGAATAATGCCGATAGTGATTCTAACTGAAGTCTATAATGGATAACCGCCTTCAAACCTTCATTCTAATACTCGATCCTCAACCATTTATGCTCTCAAATACTTCAAGTTTTGATCACCAACTGATGTCACTTAGCGAAACAGCAAAAACCAGCAGGGAATGCTGAACGGTCCTACCTTGAGCCTCATCGTCAGCATGCATCTATCAGGTTTCAAACGTAGGACCTTGCCGTTACAAGGTAAGCTAGTAGACCATTCATCCACTTGAGTTTGATCGAAATACCAGTGAATCCTAACTTCTTCAAATTTATGATTTTGGTGCGACCACCAGCTAATGTCATTGGTGAGTATTTGCCCTCACTGCCGACCGAATGGACCCCACTGGTCTAAGCGTTTCACTAGAACTGCAGGTAACCTTACCCTGTAGACAGTCACTAGCGAGCATCAGATCAATTTTCAAGATTCACAGTGACTGGATGGTCTACGAGCTCGACTAGTAACTGGAAGGTTCTGGATTCGAAACCCGATGGGTATGTGATGACGATGAGTCCCAAATCAATGTTTCTCTAACTGATATCAATTCGTAATCAAACTTCAAACAGATGAAATCCCTACCAAGAAACTCAAATATTTGAAAATAAGACTGGTGGGCCGAGTGAGAACACGATCCGAAGTTTTTATTAAGTAGCATTGTTGATGATTAAGAATGGTAAAGTAATTTATGGTCGGCTACAAGTCTAGCCGAGTCATTAAGTTCATATCGCCTTGAAGTTAGTTCACTGCAATAAATCAAAGAGCAGTGCTTATCTAGTTCGCAGAAATCTGTCGATTTCCAGAATTTCAACCTCAAACCATATCAGGTTGGCCTACAGTTACCCATAATAATCTCATCTTGAATACGCACCTAGTGGAAATCTTTTCAATGAGTATTTCTAGCGTTACTAAACAAACACCTTGTGCAAGCGGTGAGCTTGTAAAACGAAAAGCATTACTATACTCTTATGTGTAATGTGATTCAAGTTTCTCGAATAAAATAAAGAGTTGTGAGTAGAGATAGTAACAAGATTTCAAGTTGCATAAATTATGTGGTTACGTAGGTTATTAAGATATTGTTAATATATAATTGAATTGTAAAAGAAATGCATTACGAGTTAAGCACATTTAACTGGACATCAGACATATGGACCATTGAAGTTTAATAATGTTATGACACAACTAAGGGTGAAATGAGGTCAACAATTACATTTAATAAAAGATGATATAACCAACTAGGCTTAAAAGATGAGTTGTCAAGGTAGGGAAAGACTTGTTACAATTGCTGTTTTCGAATACATGAGACAAATTTCAGTCGGCCGATAGCAATGGCTTCTGAGAACTTCAACAGCACTGAGCTTGTTGGTTTGTTTATTATTTTTAAGGAATTCAAAGTGTGTCTCCCTGATGTCCTGCGTAGCTCAGATACCTGAGGCCTGCGTTATTCAGTGAATCGCTTCATTTCAATCTCAGACTTTCCAGTACATGCACGCAAATCTAAGATAAGCCCAACTCTCTATTCTTCCAATGCAGCTACTTCGGTAGCTACACGTAAACTGATATAAACAGTTGAAATTAACAAAGGAAGGGTATCTGTCTTCTTTTGACCGAACTAAAGAGCATTCTGTTTTGTACACAGCAATCAATCTAACTACTGGGAATGTCATAATCATTGATTTCTTTATTTATCTGTTGAAAAAATACCAGGTGACAGGACTTTCACCATGAGCTGACATTAGTTAGAGAACCATTGGAAAACCAGTACTCCCAGGTTTTCCAATGGTTCTCTAACTAATTTCAGCTCATGATGGAAATCCTGTAACCAATCAAATCCCTACAGACCAGCAGTTAAATACCGGGTGAGTTTTATCTTGAAACGCCAACGGTTTATTCTAGTATGACGACATTTATGTTGCAGGGAGAGAAGTAATGATACATTATTAGGGGAAAACAGATTAAGAAAATGCCTCGTGTTACTTTCACAAAAGTGGTCAATCAAAGATGTGAATCGTCTCACATTTTTAGATTAAAAGGAAGGTTTCAATTCATTTGCATCCATGTAAAACTCCTAGACACAGTAAAAAAAAAAGCACAAAGAACACCAGGAAAGTTCCAACAACCTGGAACTCAAATCAATTTCCAATTAGTAGACATGCAGATATGCATCTGATTTAGGTCAAATACTAACTGGATCATTGTAAAGACAAATATTCAGTCAAAAGGTAATCTACAGAAACAGCCAACCGCATTCAAGGCAACAAGGATAGAGGAATAATACATTCATGGAGAATTCCTGAACCTCATTTCAGATCAAATATGTTGTTCGGAATGACAGTGAAAGCTTCAAGAGTAAACAACATTGAAATCATATAGCTGAGCCAAAACCTTCACCTCCATTTGATGTTATACTTTTCTATTGTTAATTTGTTTAGATTTGACGATAATGGAGACAAAAGCAACAATGACAACTTCACATACACTTCAGTTGTATTTTTAGAAATCGACAAGACTACTGCTCAGTGACACTAAGCTATGAAAACAAAATGAAATATTCAACTGTAAATAGGGAAACTAGCAAAATCAACATTGATTAGTTGTCAAAATTTTTTACAATGCACATAATCTTTTATATCCTGTCGCATCAAATTAATATACATAAAATGTTCTGAATAATTTTTATTTTTGGAGGGTGGGGGTTAGACTAGTGTTCATCGTAGCTATCCAAATGAAGTTAATGATGACAGTTTGGAGACAATTCTCTGCTTCTGTGCTTCTGTATGTGTGTGCGTGATTACATCACAGTAGATGTGTATTATATAACTAACAACAATAAAAAATAACTAACACTCTCTCCAACTTTCAAAAGTCAATTTCATCTCTTCGAATATTTATGCTTTCATTCCCAGTGACAAAAATAAGAGGAACGATAAATAATTAACCCTATGCGTGAGTGTACCTACCCAGTGTACTTTAGTATTGCTCCACTAAAAATTATACCGCTGTTTTTAAACGTCTGTATTCAGTGGGTTTTCAACGATTTAGAATTCATCAATTATATGCAGTTTCACTCCAAAGTGTTTTGGTAATTATAAAGTGTTGGTTTGTAGGAATAATTTTGACAACGAACTGAAATCATGCTGGGAAGCATACGAAATCCAGGAGAGTAGTGAATAGTAGTTTCGTCCTAGTCTGTGACTTTCCAGGATTTTTTTTGTTAATTTAAAGCTTATCCTAGTGATGATTGTTCAATTGCTTACGTTATTGTGTGTTCTTTTTTCTCTACTGTGGTTTTCTGAACGCTCTTCCTAACTCACTGACTGATTTCAGATCATTGCTGAACGCTTTTATATATTATTATTATTTAAACCTCTTCCTGTTTACTATAGGGTATCTGTTATGTTTGATATGTTAGGTTTAGGCTTATGGATAACTTTAAAGCATAAAGTTCTGGGGCTTAAGGAAACCCTTTTCCATCGAATTTATTGCCGATCTGTACAACTTTGTATATACAACGTTTTTGAAATAATAATATGAATAGAGAAAAATGTATATATAATCATTTACAAGCGTTAGTCTGTAGAGATTTCAAGCAAGAATTGCCTTTTATAAATTTGAGTAAGAAAAGAACTAAGATTGGTTCAGAATAATATGGATCCATTCTATTTGGTTGGTTCTCATCAACTGAATACAACCTATAATCTTTAACAAATAAAAGTCGGCGTAGAATTTAACATACTTTTGTCATTAACAAGCATATTATAGGAGTGTCATGGTGAGGTAAAACGTCAGGACAACAAAGTACCCGAAGTGTAAGTATACATATCTTGTTAGAGAGAAAAGTTTCTGGAAAATTAATTGACAAGTCTGTTGTTAGGGTGTTAACAGAAAGTTAGTAACAATTACATAGTTAGATAAGAGATCAAAATTTTCTATGTAGGAGGTCAGATGAAAAAGTGGTGACGTAGTATTGTGAGTAGAACTCATAAGGTCAAGAAAAATTATCTCTTATGGACATTGAAAAGAAGATCAAGAGTTATTAAGGGATGAGTCAACAGTATAATCGGAGTTCAACGACAAATTTCTTCTGGACACATAGGTCAGATTTCAGCCGTTTTATTGTAATAGCCTCAACAAACTTGAAGACTTGAACTGTTGTGTCTGATAATTATTCGAAATGATACCAGTGATCTACTCAGTGTCCAGTGTCTATCAGGTGTTTCGTAATTGAAGAGCTTAAACTACTTAGCCCCTTTAGTCGCAATCTCCTTGGGACATGTTCAAAGAATTTGACGTAGACCCTTCTTTCTGTTCCTTCAGTGTGATTGCTCCAACAAATACACTGGAATTGCCACGGATTTCATTGATATCAAGTATGATCACAGCTTTATATCATTTAGAAATTCACTAAGAGAGACGGAGTAGAGAATTTTTTCCCTGGTTTAGCACTCTTCAGGATTACGTAGCCAAGATCAAACCAAGAATCGAAGTTGGGACCTTCAGGTTACGAGTCCAAGCCTGATGACCATTCATTCAGTCTGTATGGAGTTCAGTAACCAGTGAGTTCTAACTTCTGTTACTTCGAGATATACAGCTCCACCGCCGGCTAAAGTACTCGGGGGTATTTGTTCTCACACTTGACCTGATAAACCCTATTGCTGGATTCCATCTCTGTCGAGGTCGTGGATGCATGCAAATGAAGAGTCCGATGGTAGGAATATATAGTTGTGTAGTACTCCATGTTTTTAGTAGTTCTCTGACTAATACGAATCTGTGGTCAATGATAAAAGCCATTTACAATCATAGTTAAATGGAGAGCAACAAAATACGGAGAAAATGTCTTTTAGACTACTCTTTTTTTCACGTTTCCAGTCGACCTATGTCTAACCGTCACAGTCCATATTTGACAGCGTTCTTTTTTAAGTATGTATATCCATTCCTTACTACTGATACCATAATTGTATGCACTTTGAAAAAGTTGCGGTATTACCTCACCTGTCCATATGTGCTTATTTACATCACTATAACTGTTTTCTCAGTGTTACCTTATCAAAATAGCTATGGCTTGCTTAAACCTTGGGCTACCAAACACCTTCACCATTATATTGCATCTTATTCTTCATGTTCACACTGTTTTAATCTATAAAGTTTTGACCTCTAATGATACTGTTTATTCCCGTAGGAGTATTTAAAATGTTTGCAGACCACTGATTAGCAGGTCTACGGTAAAACTGAGAGGTTTTATAATCCTGGGCGGCAGGGTATCCTAATACATGAGATGTTTGTTGTTGACATTTTCAGTACAAGTTGCCGCTCCCCAGGAAGCAAAACTGACTACCTGAAATCTTTAATCATTCATTCTTATCTTCGAGTCACAAGATGTGTGTATTCATGAACTCTGTTTAACTGGCTTCCAGTCAAATGTCATGCATTTCTCAAAGAAGATAAAGTAGAAATATCATAAGCTATTGGTTTGTGTTTCGGGTCAAAAGACACTGAGTCATGCGACCTACTATCAATTACTACTTTCACTTTAAGATTACCGACAGAGAGATATGATGCAGTATATATTCTCCTTAGAATTCTTTATATTTTATAGACACTGTTGAGAATGAAGTTATTATTATTACTGCCATGGGATGTCTTAATTATCCGCTAATATCACTGTTAATTCTACACCTCTGTCTTAGAACTCTGCATTCTACGAACTATTTGATAAAGTACATAATCTATTTTGTTGTTTTATGTTTAATTAATATTATTATTACTTATTATTATTACTTATCCAAATCAATACAGAAACTTCAACGCATAAATATATTAAAAAGGAACGGACGAGGATGTCAAATCGAGAATCGGGAAGGCGAGAAACATATTCATCAACCTGAAACAACCAATATGGAAATCTTCGTCACTCAGCCAGCATCAACAACAAAATTCGGTCGGATTTTCAATACAAATGTCAAGTCGGTCAGCTCTTCTATACGAGACGGATCAGAAACTTGGCGGGCGGGTCACAAAGAATATTTCCAACGGCCTGTTGCAAACCTTTATCAGCCAACAACTATCTTCGCTGGCTCTATACTGAAGATCAGATGTCCGGGCCGGAAAGAATCGCCAACAAGAAACTAAGGGGATTAAACAAAAACAAAACAAGAACCAATCGTCAATCAACATATATGCAGGAGAAAGTGGAGATAGTGGATTGGACACTCGCTGAGGAGGCGGTTGGGTGACATTGCGCGCGTCAGGCCATTCCTCGAGTGGAACCAGGCCCAAAGGGAAGCGGCGAGTGGGTAGTCAGTGCAAGAGTCACATAAAGGAGATCGTGTGAATAGGGGTTGAAACAGTATGGACTAACATGGATGGATGGAGGTGAAAAGTACAGCAGCAGAAGACAGAAGCAAGTGGAGACGTGCAGTTGAAGTCTTATATTCCACTAGGGATCCAAGGGAACAATAACAATAATATTATTTATTTTATTACTTTAAGTTCCCAATGCAACGTATGGCTTCAACCTATAGCTTTGAAGTTTCGCTAGCAGTGGTGTTCACTTTTACGAGATAGAGGTGCTTGCCTTATGCCCAAACTTCCCTCTTCTCCAGTTTTACTACCGGCTTAATGAATTAATCAAGTGCGTTGGTCGTGGATCGAATCCCGGACCACATACGTGGTTGGTCAGGAGTCTACCGCTGTGCCACCAACTCTCTAACTATGGTTACAGTCAAAAATATTTTACTGTAATTTGTAGAAGCGTCACATTTACATGACTGTACAGCTTGATAAAAAATAATATTTTGTGTTATAAGCCATTTATCAAAATTTCTAGAATTTCCTTCGAAATAAACTGTTAATATCTACTTTTTTCTCTCGTTATTTGTATTTATTTTGCTAACAAATCTCACTCGTTTTTGGTTCGTAAAGTTACTTTCATGCTTGGCTTCTGTCCAGTGGTGTAAAAATAGTAAGCAGCTGAAGAGAAGCTGTGACTATTCTGCAGTTACCAATCAATGATATATGCTCCCTGACTGTAGTTATGGGATCCATAATAGTTGTTAACAGAATTTTTATCACCCTTTTTCATCTGTCGTTAAGTATTTTGTATTTGACATTTGTTAAAATTGAAATCTAGGAGGTGCGTTTAATTCCAGTGATGACTCACCAAGTGGATACACCTACATCTTATTGGCCGATGGCATTCTCATCAAGACTGAAACCTGTCACCCATGGTTTCACTGCTAGGCCACTTCGCCATGAAAACCACCAATTGTACAGCGGGTATTAATAATTATTTGTCTGGATTTTGATTTTGAATTTCCGTGAGACTGTTTTAGTTCAAATGAAAGTGTTCAGTCTCTGTTCAGACAGCCTAGCAGATTGGTGTATAGCATTCTGGTATTGGAAAGAATAGATACTGCATCCGAATCTTGGTGGAGGGGGGAAGGAACACCATAGCCCCCTACGGATACAGGTACATAAAGCTGACGACTCTGAAATAGGGAGAAACTTGTTTCCAGGATTCGATTGCTATTCACTGTCATCCAAGCAATATCATATTAACCAAAAGGTACTGCTGAAGTATCAGTAATAGGTAATGACGTGTCAATAACCGCTCAATATCATCAATGTAATAAATTTATTCAATGGAAAATTCATAACAATGATTCCAGTTGATAAAGGGTGCTCACTTATCCTACTATCTGTAGCCTCTTGTTGGTCTTCATAAATAAATAAATTTTTTTGCTTTATTCCAAAAACAGTACTCATGATACAGCAAGGAATTTTCAGCATTCAGTACAATATTGCATCTAATTTACTCAAAAACGACAAAAAAAAATTAAAAATACACAATACATAATAGTAATAAAACGATTGTTATAGCAGCTACGTAGCAAAATACTGTGTGCCATACGGAGAAAAATATGTATAAAGTACAAAATTGTAGTAATAATAGTAATACCAACTAAATAAAATAGCAGAGTAACGATTTAAACGATAGAAAGTGTGAAACCATAAAATACAGAAAGATGAACGATAAAAGGGTCGATTCACTGTGCTAATTACATAGTAACTTGTAAGTTTCACGTCTAACAGAGTCTTCGTCACATAAAGTACGCGCTAAATAGGGTATTGTAGAATTTCTATACTTAGTAGTACGAGCATATATCTTTTTATATTGACTTCTCGTCCTACCTGATGAGATACAAGGGGACAGGTGTGAATAAAGGGGGTGCAGAGGGTCTGACATTATAGCCTTTGCCCATTTCGTACAGGAATTTATATGCCTCTCGACTATAGTATTAGCGAGCTCATGCAGTGGCAGACCACAAGCTCTACTCACAGCATTTAATACTCTTCGTAATATGATATAATCTTTTTTGAGCAGCCCAGGAAAGATTAATGGAGAGCAGTAGAGTACAATAGGTAAAATACAGGAGTTTAAAAATTGCAAAACTAAAGGTTGGTTGATACCTGATTGTCTTAACTTTTTAATGTAGAAGGTAAGACGAAACATTTTCTTAGAGATAGATAAGATATGGGATGACCATGAAAGGTCAGAGGAAAAACTAATCCAAGGTATTTAATGCTTGATTTGGTTTCAATTTCCGTGCCATCTATGCTACAGGGATCATGCGAGTTAACTAGTTCAAGTAAGTCACGTCGATGCTTGAAAGTAAAGTCAAGCCCTGACATTTGGAAGGATTTAATATAAGACCATTTGACTTGGACCAGTTGTTGATGTCCAACAGAAAGCTATTAAGTTTGGAGCTGTCAGACTCGGAAGTGATAGGCAGTGATACAGTCAGATCATCTGCATATTTGACAAAGTTAGTTTCGTTTGAATGAGGCAGGTCATGTAGGAAGAAAGAAAAAAGAAAAGGAGAGAGGACAGCACCTTGTGGAACACCGGATTTTGTAAGCGAGGTAGAAGAAGATTTGCCGTTATATACAGTATACTGCATTCTATCAGAAAAATAGGAATGCAACCAACTCTTAGCCCAGGATCCTGTTTGTGTCAACGATAGCTTATTTAATAAAAGGCCCCTAGGTACAGAGTCAAAAGCAGATGTGTAGTCTAAGAAAGCACTACGAACATATTTAGCACCTTTGTCTAAACAAGAGACAACATTGTGATATAAGACAACCGCAGCATCCAAGGTACTTCTACCATGTTTGTATGCAAATTGTTTAGGATCATTAAAAGGTTTCAAAGCGGGTTCAAGACGAAGTAAAAGTAATTTTTCCATCAATTTTAAAAAGGGGGAAGTAATTGCAATAGGCCGAAATTTAATATCAGAACCAGAAGATGGTTTTGGTATAGGGATAATTTTAATGTTTTTCCATGCAAAAGGTAGAACGTTACCGGAAAAAGAGCATTAAAAATGTTAGTAAGAGGATAACACAAAATATCAGCACAATTCCTGAGGACAATGGCAGGTATGCCGTCAGGACCAAGGCTTTGAGAAGGCTTAAGAGACCGGAGACATTTAAGCACATCAAGGGTATTAAAACCACTAAAGTTATTGTCAATATGATTTGTATCATTTGGAAGGGTATCAACAGAAGAGCGTATGAAAGATTTATTAAGAGTGTCAACATTAAGAGATGGAACAGAAATACATCGCTTACCGTTAGTAATTTCTTTGAAAAGTTTCCATAAATTAGAAGGGGTTTTACATGACAAAAATCTTTGATTATATAAAACACTTAGTCTTTTTATTTCCAGTTTTATCAGCATGTTTAACTTTTTTACACCAGGCTTATCATTAGTTTTGAACAACAGTTCTTTATTTCTACGTAGCTTTTTGAGATATGGCTCACTTATCCTACTATCTGTAGCCTCTTGTTGGTCTTCATGAAATCTGTGTAAGTTTCTACATTTATCAAAGTCTATGAGGTAATTCAATCATACTTTATATAACTTTCATTTTATTACAAAACAACCAGCGTCTATTGCATAATTAGATCAATCCTGGAATAAAGGACAGCTGACAATCGATTTGAGATTCTTTATTTCCCACTAAATTCTATTCACATCAATATTCGGTATAATATCTTATTTGCCGTCAAAACAAGTGATTCAGCGAAAAGACTCTTTTCAACAACGAATTTATTATCAAGCTGTACAATCGTGCATGTATATGGTTTTTAAGAAGTTATATCCGCTGAGGGAATTGAATCATGGTGTGGATGCATGAAATAATAATAGTTGTATGAAATGCAATTCAAATATTTGTCGCAAAACGATTAATGTCATACGTAGAATAATTCATAGGATGTATCGAACTTGAAAGTGGGTGTGCAGTTATAGGATTAGTAGGCAAATCAAATAAGATAAAAACGTTAAGTAATATTGTGTGAAATTTAATCGCATAAAATTTACCGTTGTAAGAAAGGAACTGATTTGGAATGACAAGTGGAACGAGTGAAATAATACGAGGGACACTTCAAAGTGAGAATAGTAATAGTAACAATTGACGTAATGTAGGAAGACTATACAAATTGAATGTCAAAAAATACCCATTTATTCATAAGTAAAAACACAATTTTTGTTCAGCGAAGAAATTTCTTTTCAACGACTTCATTTTCAAGCTGTACAGTCATATTTATATTACAGAAAAAGGTTATTAAGCGGCACTAAATAATTGCTCAGTCAAAATTTTTTATATTGGACGTTGTAAGCGTAATCTCCGAAAACGTGTAGCTGAACACTATCTGGTCTGGTTAATGAAAGGCGAACGTAGAACTGCAAAGTCGTCTATTTGTGATCACCTGTTAGAGTCTGGTCATTTAGCCCCACGTGATTCATCTTTCAAAGTTATATACATGGCAAAATCCAATCGATCCAAAAGTTTACGTTTTCTGCACTTATGCATAGCCGAAGCTTTAGCTATACATGAACAGAAACCTAAATTATGTGTTCAAAAGCGTTTTGTCAAACCCCTTTCTTTACCTTGGTCATAATACTGTTCTTTCTAGTTTTTATTTTATTTTACCACTTGAATTCTTTCCACTTCACGTCACATCTTCATTCTTATCGTAATCGTACTCCTAATTTTCAAAATGTTTAGACAACACTTGACATTTTTGTTATAGAACAATCTTTAATATTTTTGTAATTTATCCACTTCAACTCTACCCCTTATAACTTTTATCACATATATACGTACATTGACTGAGCAATAATTTAGTGCCACTTAATAACCTTTTTTCTGTAATATAAATATGACTGTACAGCTTGAAAATGAAGTCGTTGAAAAGAAATTTCTTCGTTGAAGAAAAAAACTGTGCTTTTACAAATTGAATAGACAAAATGAAAAAAATGGGTAGAGCTAAAATACGGTGAGGGACTTCTATACTTTGGCATAGAGAGATTAAGATCATGAAAGCTGGAGGGGCTGAATGAACTTCTTCGGTATACAGAGATCTGACTTTTCTGTTCAGATAGCCAAAGTTGGCTTCAGCAATACAGATGGGTCGGATACGTAGTGATTTGGGTAAATTATTTTTTGCGTCGTAGATGACTTTAAAGACTGAGGCTATATAGATAGGGTTATCATTATCGACTAGATGTTCAATGATCGCACTTCTTATCACTCCACTTCCACCCTTTCATAACCATGCAGGATGGTGTTCTTGCACCCTCTTGGACAAAACTCGAGTCCAACAACCGATATACCTAGCTCCACATGAGCAGGTGAATTGATAAGCACACATAGATTCGGTCAAAAGCTGGATCTTGTCCTTCAACTTATTGAACAGTAGTGATCGACTGGTAAAGGCTATTCTCAAAGATGCAGCAGGGAATGTTCTTTTCAGAAACTGTGATATCCTTCTTTTCATGATATCAGAAGCTAAGTCACCTTTGAATTCCAAGTTCATATACAGTATTTTCTTGAGTGCAGATGATAAGTCACATTTCACAGGATTTAAATCTATATTCTTGTCTACAAAACATGGTGGAAATAATGTCTCATTCACTAACTTTCAGTATAATTTAAGTTTTGAGTTTGTAACACAGACCAATCACTTTTGGCATTAATGTTAGATACCAGTTAAAAAGAACAAAAAGACATACAAGAGGATTTTTTAGCTGCATGAATCCACATTTCACACCTACAACTAACCATGTAATTAGCTAATATATATATATATCATCAAAGGATTATTATCTTTTCTTGCCTAAAAGTAATCTCAAATAATATTTGATTTATGGCATCATATCCGGATAAGATCGATAAATATATATTGTTCTGCCCTCTTTATCTGTTTCTCTAGTTCTCTGCCACTTCTTCTCACCTATTTGACCAAGTCATAGTCTGAATAGATTTCAGGCGACTGAATGAAACATAGAGCATTCTTTGCTGAGTCAATAAGTTTAGGTGTTGTTAAATAGAGTCGAATCTCATAATTTCATCCTGAGCGCAGGTCTTTAGAAAAACTCTATTTGAATTTTAATACAAGCATGAATTGATTTTCTAAAGGTGATCAGTTCACCTGTTCAATTTCAGGGTTTGAACGTCAAGATTCACGTGTGAAGTTAATAAAAGGCTGATATTAAGCTAATCGTGCATCGGTGGCACAGAAGTAGAATGCTCACCAACCACGTATGTGGTTCTAAACCAAGCAAAAAAAAACAGTTGTTCAGTACTCTTTCATGGTTTTCAGTAGTCCTTTAACTGATGTTAATCTGTAAGCTAACTTGAAACCAATCAGCTCACCATAAACCAACACCTGGAAAAAAGTTGTGAATGGGTAGCTTGGATATTCATTATGAGACAGGATAACCTTAGCCAACTGCTCACAAGAATCGAATTGAAGTGTCTATCTGACTACAATGTCAGTTAGCTCAGTCAGAGGCATACCACTAACCCTACTTGCACCCTTCAATGTTTTACGTGATATGACATAGTCTTTTATGAGAAGTTGAGGGAAGAATAAGGTCGAGCAATAAAGACGAATGGTCAGAATACGAAAATCAATAAATTGTAAATGGAGAGGTTGATTTATGACGCTAGAAAGTCACAAATTTCTCATGTAATCAGTCAAATGAAAGATTTCCATAGAATTCAACAGGATATGAGATGACCAACAGAGATTCGAAGAAAAAATAAAGTGGAGATGAAAGAAATCCGATTTACTCCCTATCACACTACAGTGCTGTCAATATTACAGGAATCATGGAACTCAGTCAGCCAGTCAGCGCAAGTCCTGTGGACATCTGAAGCAGAAATCAACAATATGACATTTAGATAGATTCAGTTTAAGACCATTTGTTAACTTCAGACAAGAATCTAATAATATAAGAACGATTCAATATAGAAACTCTTGGGACAGAAATAGTCAGATCATTGGCGCATGTAATGGAATTAGCTTCGGAACAGTATGGAAGGTCATGAAAGAAGACGTAAAACAGAAATGAAAAGAGTACATTGTCTTGAGGCACACCAGTTTCCGTGTGCAACGAATTGTAGTGTTTTCCACTGAAAACAGTACGCTATTTTCAACCAAAAGACAAGAAGACAGCCACCTTGTGATGTGAGATTGACTGAGTGCTGAAATCAGCTTTCTTACTCTTATAGTAAAAGTGTTATAGGAATAGAGTCAAGGGCTTCAGTGGAGTACAACGACGGCATCTAATGTGCTTCTACTGCATTTACAAGCAAACCGCTTTGGGTCGTTAAAAGATTTAAGAACATGCAAGAGAAGTTCCTCCATAATTTTTAAAAATGCGGACATGGTGGTGATTGGCCTAAACTTTAGACTTGATCCAGAAGATGACTTTGGTACAGGCACCACCTTTATTTCTTTTCAGGCGACAGGTACTGTGTCTCTGTTGAGTGAGCTGAGTACAAGGATAACACAAACTGTCGGCACATTTTTGAAGCCAAACTCTTGGTACACCATTAGAGTCTAGGCTGTATGATAGATTCAAGGATTTGAGTCATGAAAATACATCGTTTCTATTAAGACCAGGAAAATGATCGTTTGCGTGACTAGATACACCAGGTTCAATCACATTAGCTTATTGCATTATAAAAGATCGATTTAGGCCATTCTGGTCCTATTCAGGCGGTTAACCTGGGGTTCTTGTCGGAAGCCGTGACCAGTAGGGTACAGCAGGTTAAAGATGAAGCAGTAACTCCTCCAAGAAGACATTTCGGAGTGGTCGCGCTATATCGTGAATTTGCAGAAGTTAGAATTCAAGTGCCATTAGATCGGGTCCCAGTGGCTCAATGGTCTACGAGCTAGCTCGCTCGCCTTGTAACCAGAAGGTCCCGGGTTCGAACCACCTATGGCGGGTGCGTACTGACGAAGAGTCTCGAACTAATACGGATGAAACAGCTGTCCAGTATTCCCAGGTTTTCCAGTGGTTCTCTAACTGATGTCAGCTCATGATGATATCCTCCATGCAATCAAACAAAATCCCTACAAAACCAATACCTGAAAATTAAGCCATTTTCATCACAATGTGTATTAAATGAAATTTTTTTCTTTCTTGTAAGTTGGGCAAGGATTTTCCAGATTTTAGAAGCACTCTTACGTAATAAAAATGTTTCCATTATATATATATATATATCCTATTCAGACTTTGTATTTCAGACTTTATCGGAGAGTTTATTCTCCGAAATGCAGCATTATCATATGATTTATACAGATTCGCTTTTTCTCTTCTAAGCTTTTTCAGATGTGGAGAAATCATCCTCTAGCACCTTAATCTCCCAAATGCTTCGGTGAAATCACTTCCAAATGCCAGATAATGAAGACTTTGGTGCATTTCACTGCTATATCAATAGTCACCATATTACTGCTGTAGTGAGAGCTGGCTACAAGCCGAAATTGTAGACAATAACTTACGTCAATGCTATGTCCCGAATCGGAGTCATGAGAAAAAATACAACAAACCTTAACTATGGAATGTGTAAACACGATTTGTAGATAAATGGCTTAACTTTCTGAGAAACGGTCACATGAAGTACAGAATAACCTTCATTAAGAAAACAACCAATCAGAAAATGTTACTTTTCCGCTGGCAATAATGTACATAAAAATCTGTAAATACTTCTTGATTTTCTCAATAAACAGTCTGCTGCCTGGCCCTTGTCTTCCGTCGTTACACTTCTGTTATTTTACTGAAAATGTGTGGTAACACGAATAAATTCTTGATCATAATTTAGCAGTCTATGTATCACTTTGTGTTAGGCTCTTCTTCTCCTCAGATATAAGCGCATTTATCACATACAGGAAATCCTCTTTGTTTTTCTCTCTAATGAATGTTTTGGTGTTTTGAAAATTAGTTCACCAAAGTCTGATTGATAGGCGAATTAAGGTGAATGATTACTTATAGGTGTCATTCAGTAGTGTATGCATAAGCAAGCCAAAAAAGAAACCCGTTAAATAATACTGTGCACATCTATCCATCCAAGAGAGAGAGAGAGAGAGAGAGAGAGAGAGAGAGGGAGAGAGAGAGAAAAAGACAGATGAACAGAAATATCAATTAGCCTATTTCTTTGAATTCTACTTAAGAGACACATGAAAAAAGTGATAACGAGCGAACACAAAGCAGAAAAAAGAAGAACGATTGATTGTAGAGAAGTGATTCTTTTCGGAGAGTTAGCAAAAAGACACTGGAATACACACACAGACAAATAAACTGAAGTAGAGTGGAAGTTGAAGTGCGAAAGAGAGGAGAAGAGAGAGGGAGAATGGTATAGAGTAGAAAGAGAAGAAAAAGAACAAGAAGAAGAAGAAGAAGTAAGGAGTGTCGAATTTTCCATGGTGTGTATTTGTGTACACAGTTGAAAAAAAAAATAACAAAAAAGGACACCTTTATTTACAAACTGTGTTTTTTCTTATTGACAGGTATTCAATTCACTTTGGTTCGTTAGTTCGTTCAATTATTTATTCCGTTATTAGTTTGTTATTGTTGTACAGATTAATATCACTATTGCCTGGGTAGTCAGGTAGTCTTAGTCATGTAAGGCATGTAAATTAGAAATTCCATTTTGAAAAAAACACATAATATTTCTGCTTGAAATGGTCGACCAAAAAAAGAGACAAAAGATATCACGAAGAGTGAAAAAATAATGAGAAGTGAATTGTAGTAGCATGCATAGGTTTTGTTTAACTGATTAATTTATAAGCCAATTGGTGGATGTTGGCTAGCAGTGGAATCCAGGATAAAGCGCATTTCGTCCTATTTGGGACTCGTTGTCAACTGGATGTACCTGCATTTCTCAGTGAGTGATAATGTTCCCACCGAGGCTCGAACCCAGTGCCTTTAGTTTCCAACGCCGAAGCGTTATCCACTAGACCACTTGGGCCACGAGAGCCACCTCTTGTGCAACAGGTCATATTAATTATTCACTTGAATTTTTGATTTCCCCGTCGTGGCCCAAGTGTTCTAGTGGATAATGCTTTGGCGTTTGAAACTATGGACACTGGGTTCGAGCCTCGGTGGGAACATTATCACTCACTGGGAAATGCAGGTACATCCAGATGACAACGAGTCCCAAATAGGACGAAATGCGCGTTATCCTGGATTCCACTGCTAGCCACCATCCACCAGTTGTATACTAATTAAATGCCCAGACATCGTCGAAGCATCTGAACAAGAAGCCGACATGTCAACCTGAGACCGAGCACTTCGGTCCAATCAATCGACGGGAAAATCAAAAATTCAATTCAATAATTTTCAGCCAAGTTTATGAGAGCGGGTTTTTTTAAGTCAAAGGTTAGAATTATGTGAGAATGATAGCTAAGACAATAAGGTCTGATCTCTTCATGATACTGAACTGAATAAGGTAGACGTCTTTACGGAGGATTAAGATGAAGACAAGGTCAAAATTAAAAAAGTTAAGGGAGTTACACAACAGGATTTATCCAACTGCAATGCATTTGATGAGTGTAGCTAGAAAGGGTGCAAATCCAATAGATTAGCGTTATTCAATCACTGCTTTGAGCGAGTTTTCAGTGACACTACCTCCATAATACCCCATGTTTGAAACTTTAAGTTGTCCTAAATGTCTTCAGTTTGGAATTGTCTATTTTGTAATTAACAGTGGAATTTAAAATACATATTTTCTGTGCCAGTTCAGTTATAAGGATAACCAAAAATATATACTCGCAGCCACGAATCGATGTCAGACATAGATCACATGCCTGTTCATCTAGGATTTCGTTTAAGATAAAACCCCGGATCATCAAGTAATGTGGTGAGTATCATTCAGTATTCAGGTTGAGAGTGAACAGTCAGTGAACACTGAACTATATCATTTTATGATGTGGTATCACTGCTGAAGACCGACTGTATCATTGAGTAAATGACTATAAAGTCGGATTAGTCTATTTTCCCGTCACAATCTCTTATCAAGACACTATGAGATCCATTTTATAGCTAGTCGTGAGTGATCTTTTTTTCCTTCACGTTCCCCAGTGGAACATAGGGCTTCAAGCCACTAGGGCTTGAAGTTTCTTGTAGCAGTGTTTTACTTCAAAGGATGGGGTTGCTAGCCTCATGACCAACCTTTCCTCTTTACCAGCATTATTTCTGGCTTAGCGAGGTAGAGGAGTACGTCGGCCAGGGATCGAACCCCGGATCATGTGCATGGTCGGCGAGCGTCCTAACTGCTATGCCTCCGACGCCAAAAAATGCCGGCAACACCCGGTATGCCCATTCGGTCACCCATGCAAGTACTAACCAGGCCCAACGCTACTTAGCCTTGGTGGTCGGACGAGAACCGGTGCTTTCAAGGCGGTATGGTCTTGAGTGGTCAGTCGATCAATATTCAAATTCTGACCTTCAGAGAAGTCACAGTGGTGGAATGGTGATCGAATTTCCTAGTAACCAGTTGATTCGCTATGAGTTGATCATGTACACTAAGGAAAGCCGCGAACTATGAAGAAATAGATGTTGAGTCCATTTCTATTTTACGTTATTCTCTGAAAAATGACGATTCAATAAGGAGCCTAACGTGAAACCAATGAAATTCCAACAAATTTCGAATATCTGGGTATTTTTTTCTAAAAAATTGACAGATTATTAATATTATAATTAAGAACACTGAGTAATTTTAAGATATATGCCAGTTACTAGTTATAATTTTGTCTAATCTTTGCCTATTGACTTAAAATAACTTCATTTTACAGTTATCGAGCCCTCAAGGAGTTTTTGTATTTTCCAATGCTTTTGAAAGCACTTTGTCAAAAAATTTCTTTCACTTGGGTGTAAATTTGCTTTACTTTCACTTTGTCCCTCGTAATCGCTTTAAATTCATTGATAAATTAATGGTATGTGTACTAAGTTATGATTATTGTTTCCTTCAGTACCTAGAGGAACATAAGGCTTCAGCCACACGTTTCCATTGGGTTCGGTTCTCTGCCAACGTCTTCCCCTGGCTCCATATCTGCCCACATGCTATCATCTCCTCTTCGCATCGCCTCCTTCATGTCACCGTCGCACTCACGATCGACTGGCCGCTTCCCATTAGCGTTCCACTCGAGTGATGGCCTGATGTGTGATGTCACTTAATGATCCTCTCAGAGTATGGTCAGTCCAATCCACCTTCATTTCTTCTTGCATATTTGTTGTGCAGTCGGTTCCTGTTGGGTTGGTTCGCTCATTGCCAGCGATCCCTCGCTGTTACTGATCTTTTCTGATAGGCCATCTGATCTTGAGTAGTAATGAGACTGCTAATGATGAAGGTCTGTAGTTTGTTCGAAGTTCTCTTTGTGACACGCCAAGTCTCTGATCCGCATAGTGGCACTGACTAACTTCACATTGGAGTTGAAAATCCGGACCTTATTTCTCATGCCGATTGCTGATTGTTGATCTCTACACAGACTTTAGAGAAATGAAAGCTTGCCTTGCTTTCCCAATCCTCGCTTTGATATCCTCATCAGTTCCATTTGCTTGTAGTTGAAACGATGCTTCCCCAGGTATGAAGATACAGGAGGTTGCTTCTTTCAGATTTCTCTCAATTATATTGATTTTTGTCAGTTGTTGATGTTGCTGTTGGGGTTTCCCAGGAATCTTCATCACTCCTGTTTTCTCTGTGTTTACTTGGAGTCCTATCTTTAATGTTTCTTCTGCCGACTTGTTGCTTTTCACTTGAATATCTTTAAGTTTGTTGGAAATCAGACATATAGCATATATCGGCTAATTGCAGATCCTAAGCACCAATGCTCATCTCATAACCTGAAGACTCAGGGTTCAATTTCTAGTAGGTTCATTGGTGTTTGCTGCTCAATAGCTTCAAATTAAGACAAAACAATTTTTCAGAATTCCCTAGATTTTTGGTAGTTCTCTAAGTGACGTCATTTTGTGATCTAAAATTCAAGTCAATAAAATCACTGTAAAACCAACCCATGAAAACTAGATAGGATTAATTTGATCATGGTATGAATTAGAAAGGATTCATTCATTGTTTGATGGTGGTATATAGCAGAATTCCTTATACTTGTTTCTTTCAGTTAAGAGCTTGACAGCCCACCTACTGAGACTTGAATCAAGTGAGCGCTGCTGCCCAATTAAATCACTCTATGTTAATATCACGATAATTTCAATAAATTAGAGAGGGAGAGAGTTAAGATGACCAAATTTCAATTGACTGATAAGAGAAACTAATAAATAGTGTTAACACAGCGGTAGGCCTTTTTACAATATGAGATGGGATTTCCCTATTGTATTATTCATCATCTATAGATGCGAATGCTTATTGTACACAAATGTAAAATAATCCACTATCTGTGTGATCACAGAGATGTTGATGTCAGTGAAATGTGTAAGGATTAAATTCAAATGGAAGGTGAAACTGACAAAATAAGGAAATGACTCCATGAATATCTTTTGATAAGGCTGAAAACCAAACGCTTCTGTAGTTTTAAATGTATGAAAAATCAAAGGTTTCACTAAATAGAAAATTGTGGGAATTCAGGCATTCGGCTTTTCATCGGTTGAATCAATTTCCAGTTATATACCACTGCATGAGTAAGAGAAACCATACAAAATCAAAGAAGACTGGAAAGGTATATAGTTCTAAATATAAAAATTCTTGACAATATGAACCTGTGACTTCACAAGTATTGTTAAACTCTAGTTATTTACGTTTTTTTGCACTGTATAAACGTAAGATTTTGCAGCCGTCTTCTGTCATACATCCAACTTAGTGAATTTTATCCATCTTGATTTTCATTAAAACTTCAAAAAGTCTGTGGAGAAAAATGCATGTGTTATGTGAGGCTATAGATTAGCTCAGTAGTCTGTTAGTTAGAATTGAGGTTGTATAAATACTTACTATTAGTCAGACAAATAAACGATCAGATTTAACTAATCTGACGAATTTCCACTACTTGGTCCTGATATGACCGTTGGTATACTTGGTTTTTGTGCTCACAAGTTTTGTACCTAGTCGATTTGCGAGTCTTTTGCTCTAACCACTATTAGCAGCAACAACAAAAACAACAACCTGACATGATACGACTAAAACAACGAAGCAAGAAGACAGAAAATTGACGTAAAGAGTTTTCGCTGTTTCGAGTCAACAGCAGAAATGGTTGGCAGCAGTTAAATATGTATATATATATGCTTTGATGGTCTGGAGAGACACTAATTCCACTGATAAGTTAAAACAGTCAACAGGGTTCCAGGTTCATAAGTGTGGAGGAAATACAGACAGCACGATACTGTAAAGATAAATAATGTGTTATAGAAAAATTAGGTGAATACAAGAGGTTCATGGTATTGTAGCGTTAGTTTGCATTATATTCTTTGGGTGTTGGTGGCACAGACGAAGAATGCTCGCCAACCACGCAGGTGATTCAGGATTCAATCCTTGGCCGCCGACGCGCTTCTCCACCTCGCTAAGTCAGTAATAAGACTGGTAAAGTGAGGGGGAGGGGGTTGGGCATGACGCTAGCAACCCTATCCCACCAAAGTAAACACCATAGCTATCGAAAGTTCAGGCATGTAATTTGAGGTCCTGTGTTTCACTGGGAACGTAAAGGAATAAAAAATTACTTAATACTCGTTTCTCACTCCTTGCGTCTGAATATATATTCCAATGTCACTCTATGAGATTTCTCATCTAGCGGCTGGAGCCAGGGTAATGTACTAACAATTTGCTAAGTGTTTATTAGTTACACCTGGGGTTTGTGTCAATATTTAGCAACTGAATCAGTTCGTAATCTAGCCGTTCAGAGATTCAAACCATTACGATCTGTTGCTGCAGGCTAGTGTATATATATATAGATATCTTATTGGTAAGTGCAGATAAAGGATTATTGTTGACTGCTTTGAATCGTCCGTTCAATTATTCTTTTGAGTAGAATTTTGATTTCATACACTTGGTTCCCTTGATAAATGTAGACAGAGGAAAAAAAGACCAAATTTGCAGTATAAAATGATATCATCATTCTATTTAACAGATTCTCATCAGCTGAGAAAATCTCAATCTTATAAACTGTAACCGCTTTTGCTTATTAGAGTCACTAAGTGAACCTACCAGCTAAAACTGTTTATTAATTTTTTCTGTTTTCTGTCTTACCCCTCTCCAATCTTTTCTACTTTGAAAGCGTATAAATTAATGATGAAAACTTAAACTAAAAATTGTAATGCTTTCATCATTTTGGATGCGTCAATTTAATAATATCTCTCCTCTACTACCAGAGAGAATCAAACAAGCCCTAGATGAAAAACTTCGTCCGGAACAGGCCGGATTCAGGAGAAACAAATCATGTATTGATCAAATCGCCACTCTACGGATCATCATTGAACAAAGCTTGGAATGGCAGTCACCTCTCTATCTTAACTTCATCGACTTTGAAAAGGCCTTTGACAGCGTCGATCGAGAGGTCATTTGGAAACCACTTCGCTACTACGGGGTCCCATCGACAATTACACATCTCATCCAACAGTTATACGACAATGCTGCATGCCAAGTAATCCACAACGGGAAACTTACGGAGGCCTTCGAAGTGAGGACGGGAGTGAGGCAAGGCTGTCTACTATCACCAATGATCTTCCTGATTGCAATTGATTGGATAATGCGACAGACAACGGCAACCAACGAGGGAACAGGCATAAAATGGACTGACACGAAAGACTTGGAGGATCTGGATTTCGCCGATGATATACGTCTGATTTCCCATAAACTGGAAGATATGCAAGTGAAAAAGAACCAGTTGGCAGAAGAAGCATCAAAGATAGGACTTCACGTCAACATAGATAAAACAGAGATGATGAAGATTCCTAGCCAACATCAACAACAACAACAGACAACAATCAGCATAAGTGGGAAGAACCTGAAAGAAACAACCTCCTTCACCTACCTGGGAAGCATCGTCTCAAGTACAGGCGGAACTGACGAGGACATCAAAGCCAGAATCGGTAAAGCAAGACAAGCTTTCATTACTCTCAAATCTGTGTGGAGGTCAACAGCACTCAGCATCAAAAATAAGATCCGGATTTTCAAATCCAATGTGAAGTCAGTGCTACTATACAGATCAGAGACTTGGCGAGTCATAAAGAGCATCTCAAACAAACTTCAAACCTTCATTAACAACTGTCTCCGCTCAATACTCAAGATCAGATGGTCAGAAAAGATCAGCAACAGGGATCTCTGGGAGCGAACCAATCAGGAACCGATTGTGAAACAAATAGGCAGAAAGAAATGGAGATGGATTGGCCATACGCTGAGGAAACCATCAAGTGACATCACTAGACAAGCCATCGCTCGAGTGGAACCCGAAAGGGAGGCGGCGAGTTGGTCGTCCAAGGGTGACTTGGAGGAGGTCATGCGAGGAGGAGATGAAAGCATGTGGACAGACCTGGAGCAGGGTGAAAAAGTTGTCAGGAAACCGAAGGCAATGGAGGTGCGCAGCTGAAGCCCTATGTTCCTCTAGGAACTAAAGGATACAATAATAATATAATACTACCACTCAAACATTAAACTATGTTATTATCATTTATATAGCCATTGTAGTTTCACTTAGTCTACAGCTGATGAGAACCTTTGAAATAGATTAATATCTTTTTAAACTGCAAATCTGGTCTTTATTTTTCTATAAGAATTTTGATTTTATGTAGGACTGAATGACGTAATTTCAACTAGTCATTTAAGATGAATCATTAGGATCTTCTTGGACCAACTGGCTATTACTGTTGTAGACAAACATTTGAACCCATGCAAGAAATTTGCGCATGTCATATTGTTGGCCTCCAAGTACCCTACTTATACACAATTCTCCTCATCTTTGCATCTCATCAGTTAGAACTAGAAGCAATTATGAAAGAATTTATACTCACTAGACTAAATACAAAAACTCAATCACCCCGTATTGAGCGCGTATTTTTATATGATCAGGAAAGTGTTTGGCATTGCTGAGAAACAGGAAATAAGTGCCACTATTTATTCTTCCTTACATTAAATTAAATTGTTGTCAATTTTTCCATTAATTTCATTTTAATTTCAAATTTACGTTTTTATTCACAAAACTACTAGTGTGCATTTCCTATTAAAAAATTGCCTATTTAACTGTGTAGTGGATAGAGGAAATTAGATACTTTGTTGTATGGTACTGCATGCTGACAATTGCACACAGTATAACGCCTACTATCTGAAGTGAAACCATGATTATCATTGTAAGAAGTCATTAGAGCAACGATACAAGTTCTGCTCATTTTTTTTGAAAACCATACAAATCCTAGGGAGAGTAGTCAAATTATTGTCAGTGTGAGATGTTCAGTTCACAGTCGCTACCTGAAACTATAATGTTATAGATGAATGTATGGTCCTGGGTTTGAATCCCAATGAGAAGGCGTACTGATGAAGAGTTCCATGTGTGACCTAGACAGCTGTTCAGTGCTCCGTCATTTTCAGGGGTTCTCTAACTCGTATCAATTCGTAACCAAGTTCAAAATCAATAAACCCCTTCAACATTAACGCCTGAAGACAACATAATTCACTTATAGAATGAGACTAGAGGAAAATATTATGAACTGAGTCATCCAGAATGTAAGCATCACAATTGGTATATGCGTGAAAAACTTGGGCATTATGGTAGTATGTAATTCCATATTAATTTGTTTTTTTTTAGATACATCACATAGTGAAACAGTATTATCTACGGGGGGACATTTTGAAAACAATTAATTATTGTTCATAACCACATCAATTATTAGTACACAGCTTAGAAACTTTCATTTCATAGCCTTAGTATTCCCTTCTATTCATCGTAAGATTAGTAGAATTTCCTAGATGTTAGTGGGGACAGGTGTTGAATCATTTCTATTACGCGTATTTGCAGTTGATTCAATAAATAAAGCTTGACTTGTCAGTCTCTCCATCACCCTTATCTCATCCCATTGTGTGGTTGTGTGTGATTTCGTGTATTGCTAATGTTCATGAACTATCTTGGTAGGGTCAACTAATCTAGATTTCACTAGATTTTACTGCCTCGTCAGTCTGACTGACTCCATTCTACTACTCTTATCCATTTATACTACCTGACAATCATTGCAGGGTATTAGATAAACTAAATTGCTTAGTTTAGTTGGCTCTCCGAGAATCCACAGGTTTCACTGATAAAGCTTATTTCTAAGTTAGTTCTTGAGTTTGAGAACCATTTGTATTCATGCATTGTTAAGAATCCTGCCTAAGGTTTTGAGGTTCCTTCTTTATACGGAAGTACTATTGATGTTGTAAATTCTTTACTGTTGGCGTTATCATCATTCTGTGCATGTTCGATATGCACATTATACTACTAATTATTATCACTATCACTATTATTATTATTATTATTATTAATTTTATTTTTACATCTCCCTACATACTTCCAAATTAATTAACTAGGGTAATTATTAGGTTTCAAAGCTTCTCCTATATGCTTCACTTCCTGTCTCCGATTTTATTAGGTGCAATTGAGTTTTCTGTACTATTATGTAAACATTTTATGAGTCATACTCTTACTGATATAGGGTGTAAGGATCCGATATCCAAATATCTTTTTGAATATGTGGGTTTCCTGTAAACACTAATGTTTAACTTCATATCCTCTTTCCTTTTTATGTTACAATCTAACCTGGAAAGCTCTCCTACTTTACTTTCCAGTTCATTAGTGAACTGAAATACCCATATGTTAGAGTTTATGTGCTTAAAAGATTTGTTTATATCCTGTGGTCTAAGTACGGTGCATGCAGCATCTACATAAATCCACCATACTTCTGAGCTTGGGGGTTGAACATTTAATTCGCTTAATGTCTTCCACTTATCCATGATTATATCTACCACAACCGGGGATATTGGTGAATCCGTGACAACTCCCTCAGTTTGATTGTATATTTTCCGCTAGAATTTAAATACTGTGCAAGTCAAGCACAGCAGCACTCCTAGCATTATGTCTTCTAGTTGCACTTTTGTGCTAAGTTCAAGTTCTTGGTCAGAAATGTGTTTGTTTCTGACGGATTCGACTGCCATATTTATCAGTATATAGGCCCGTGAATAGACAGTGTCAGTACTAACCTTCTCCTCTTACTAAACTTACTTCGAATTACCTAATCTTTATGTTTTAGTTCATAACAGTCAAACAGTCTAGATTTTGACTGACTTCTAAGTAGATGGATGGATTTCTAGAATCAACTATAAGTCTAACAGGAGTTCTTATATTATGAACTTTAATATCACTATATATTCTACTGGAATTGTTAGTTTTTGGAATCAAATTAAACCACTTAGACTCACCACGAAATGACTTCATTTAGAGTATAATGTCTTCTGTAGATTTCTTAACTTTATTCACATTGGTGTCTATTGGTCTCTCCTGTTTGTATGTGGGTATTCACCTTCTCCAAATAGTCTGACTTGTCTCATATTACTGTTGAATTTCCTTTGTCTGACTTTGTGATTACTATATCCTTGTTATTCTAAGTACTATTAAGAGCTTCTATCTCTGGCTTTGTAAAGTTAGGCTTTCATCTTTTCATTTCACAATTAATGTAATAAAATCTATGGTCACCGAGGGAGTGATAGATTGATCAGACTTTCTTCCTGTAGGTATAAAGTTTTGTTGAAAGCATTTGATTGCAATAGCTTTGAATATGTACCGTAAATTTCTTGTTTTATGTTTTGAACGATTTGGGGATTTCAACAAAATGTTCCGTGTTCACGACGTGTCTGATAATTGCACCTTATCAATATCTGCTTTCCATTAAGCATAATATTCTTGGAATATACCCTGGAAACTCTTCAAGAGTTTCATAGGATAGCCTTTCTTTTACTTTAGGTCGCAATGATGAAAGTTTATATTATTCTAAGGTGATGGAAATCGATTTTGTTTTCCCAGACAAACATTTTTAATATTATTATTCATCATAACGTCGATTGGTTTGAAAATAAGTATGCTTTAATTTTTTCTTGTGGTTGCGTCCTGTGAGTCGAATGGTCCATGTATGAAGCTTACATTTTCTTTCTAGACAATAACTTCAGTAGGAACTTCAATAAGAATTGAGCTTTTAGACTTCTTCATGAGGTTACGAGCCATCTTTCCTGATAATTTTGAACGTGACTGATTGTTTCCGGAAGATTTCCTCACTATCTTTTTCACTCCTATTAATAAACTGATACATATTATTTATGTAAAGGTGTCAGTTGATCGTAGATTAGTCCAAATAGCAGGATCCTAGAAATTCCTTGGTAATTTTGGTGTTTCGTTTATCTAGGATTTGTGCATTTTCCTAGACGAATCGGTTCCCATATATGTCTGCATGCATCGATATAAGGAAATGCTTGTTGCGCTCTTTGATATGAAGATGCAGATGACGTCCGCCTAGACCGATATGGTGTTTTGTCACGATTATTTCAGTTTATCTTGGAAATGATTTTGGCTTTGTCTTCTCTTGCCAATTTCTGTCGAATGATATAAACAAACTTAACCTTAAGTGTGACGGATAGTTTCTCGGATCCTAATACTCGGAAGAATTGGAAGTCGACGGACATATCAACATAAATCAAAGGTGTCAACAAATAAGGAATGGGATTTGTAAGTTAATTGATGGATGGTGACTAGCAGTGGAATCCAAGGTGCACATTTCGTCCTATTCGGGACTCGTCATCTGGATGTACCCATGCCCAGACATCGTCGAAGCATCTGCACAAGAAGCCTACATGTCAACCTGATACCGAGAACTTCGGTCCAATCAATCAACGGGAAAATCTAAGACCGAATTAAATAAAAAATGAGATTTATGTCAAAAACGTCAAATTAAAGGTCATTGAAATTATTGATACTAATACAAATTAACAATCAGTTACAACCAAGGTCATCTAAAGAGACCCATATACCGTTGACAAAGAACTCAAAGGAAAGCTCACTTTGTATTGAAGTGTAATCTGAAGATGTTGTCTAGAAAGACAAATAAACATTTCGGCTCAAAGAAGACAACTATACCAACATCCTCCAGCCAATCTACTCTGAAACTAGCAGAATCTTGACAGATACACGACTGAAACTTAAAACCCTCAATAATTCACACTTTACTCATGTTAACTATGAAAGAATATTTATCAAAAGTTGCTTCTGGTAACTTCAATTCAGTTTTATTTTCCACAGAAAAAAGGAGGACTAAATTGTCCTGTCCTCCTTATTTCTGTAACAGTCGGAGGAGATTTTTCATCACTGTTGGAGAAATCACTTAAACTATGGGTCAGTTTAATTACTTTCACCTGTTGGGAAACTGTTTGACTTAATTTCAAGGTATAAATTTTCACAAAAATGTGACAGCCCAAACTGCCACACTCTATGTAACACCCAAAAGTGGAGAAGAGGAAAGTGTGAAATGCAAAGTAATTGCAATAAATAGAAATGTATGTGAGAAACAATGGTAATATGGAAAAACATGAGGATTCAATGGAGCTCAAGAGATCGCAAGGGGTGAATCAGTCTGCATCAGTGAGAACGGTTTTAAGCCAAGGCATGTACAAGAAGAAAGCATCATTAGTAGAAGTGATCTAATTAACTGATCTAATTAATTAAATTTCTCAGTGCTTGATCGTCATCAACATAATCATTGTTATTAATTCTTGTTTCAGTTGTATAATTGTCTCACTTAAAGCAAAACCAAATTCATTTGATTTTAACTTGAAATCAAGTCATAACACAAACAACAAAACCAAAATCAAAGAACACAAGAAAGTTTATTCTAGCATATAAAAAATCTCTGAAACAACAGCTAGAATATTAAGACCGTGTGAAATAGATAAAAAGCACACAAGCCAGCCAGCACAATCACTTCATTCAATATTGTGCAAATCAAAAGGTCCAACAGAGAAAAAATAAAATAAAATTAATACCATTTGCAAAATAATTTATATGAACCGCAAGAAATATTCCACCGGTCGAAGTGGGCGCTCCCTTTGAATCCGAATCGAAGAACACGAATTGGCTGCCAAAAGGCATGTGGATAACTATGGAGACGAATTTGATTGGGATAATGTAGAAATTTTAAATAGAGGAAACACTAAAAATGCAGTCAGGGAATTCCTGGAAGTCTGACACTCAAGTGAATGAGCAAGCATTTAACAAACATATTATTATAGACCAAATTTACCAACTAATTAAAAGTAAATCACACATGACAAGAAAGTTCGAACTCCGAGTCAATAAAAATGATCCATAGAGACGTAAATTAACAACTAGTCACGACAGTGGTCGTTAGAAGATACAATTAAATCATTCATGGAGAATTTGAATGAGTTTATTTTATACTTTAACCTTCACTGACTAAAGATGTTGTCTATTAGGACGATGAAACTTTCACAATTAGATCAACCAGCCCAGAAAACACAACGAATTGAGCTTTCCCGCTGATTAATTGAGCCGAAATGATGCCCGGCTTCTGCTGACACGTTAAGTGCTTCTGAGGACTCTTCGACGACGTCTGATTAATTAACTTGAAGTAATTTGTTGGATGGTGACTAGCAGTGGAACTCCTCGGGATATGCTTTTCGCCCTATTTCAGACTCGTCACTTGGGTGTACTTGACGTTTGAAATGATGGGTACTGGGTTCGAGCCTCAGTGGGAACACCATCACTCACTCACTGGGCAACGCAGGTGTATCCGGATGACGAGTTCCGAATGGGCCGAAACACGTGTAATGGATTCCACTGCTAGTCACCATTCTTTTATTTATTTTCTATTGTGAAATTATCTTTTTACAGTAAATAAAAACGTTCTCAGATGTGCTTGTGTGTGTGTGTGTGCGTTGGTGTGTTATTTACTTTTAGATAAAAGCAATAAATATAAATAAAAGTTTAAGGTCAAGTTTGATCATGATGTCCACTAACCACACGCACACACCCACACTCTGTATCGAATGTTTGTTGACGTTCATAATACGTAAATTATTTTTTATTTCATTTGTTATTATTTTGATTTTTCTAGACAGTTCGTTTGAAGTTTAACTGCTCATTGATGATATTGGTGAGAGAATAACTGAAGACAGGGGAGTACTGGATACCAGTTTGGCTCAAAGTTCGAAAGTTTTCATCAGTATGCATCCGCCGACCCACCGGCAATTGAAGCTAAGACCTTTAGGTTACAGGTTGTGTCAGTTGATTTTTCCCTTCATTTCGTTGTCACAGGAGACATACAATAAAAAAATAGTAGAGATTGTGCACGATTGATGTCTAATTATTGGCTTCGAGATGAACTTCAATCATTTAGATAACTCGATAATTGTTTCATGATGTTCAAGGACTCTTCGGGACTTTACGCTCACAACAACATAATGAATAGAGCCCAGGAGAGTAGCGCTTTGAGGTTAGAAGGTTGTCACTAGGTTATCGAATTATTTATTATTGTTGCTCCCCTTGGATTCCAGGTGGAACATACGCCTTCAACAGCACATTTGCATTTTGTCCTATTTTCTGAGGTCCTCTTAAGATGGCTAAATGATGACCCATTGTCTCTAATCTCCTGCTATCATAATCTTCTCCATGTTACTGACACAGCCACACCCAACAGGTCATTTCCCATTTGGGCTGCACTCCAGCGATGGCCTGCATTGCGCCCGGTGTCATTCGACGGTCTGCTCAGCGTGTGTCTGAACTGTCATAATTTTCTTCTATATTGAGCGATCGGCTCTTAGTAGGTTTGTTCCCATAATTTTTTGTAGCTGATTCTCTCTGACCGGTCGTTCGACCTTCAGTATGCAGCCAGTAAAGGAGGAAGTCTTCAGTATCTGTTGGGAACGTTTTTCGTGAAGCACAGTGCAAGTTATTGACTCACATAGAAGAACTGATTGACTCTGCTTGGAAACGAGAAGTATATGATTCTAATCCAGTTCTTGCACATACCTAAGTCACCGTTTCTTGCTAGTTTCGAGACGTTGACTTTCTTTCAAACAGTAGGTATCTTCCTTCCTCCAAGACATTTTGCAATAGTTACGTGAGCATATCCTCTGCAATCTCTGTATCTGTTTTCAGCTCCTCAGGAGAAAATCCGTCCAATCCGCCTGCCTTTTTTCTCTCAAGTATCTTGATTACATTCTAGGAATCGTGTCTCTTGTCAGTTCTGGGCATGCTGTTGGTAGTATTCCTGGACGAGTTGTAGGTGATGGTCGATTCGAGAGTCCTTTGAGGTGATCGGTCAGTCGTTTTATTTGACTATCCTCTTTGGTAATCAAGTTCCCTTGATCATCTTTTATAGTTTTAATCTGCGTTGATTTCTTTCCGTATAGAGACCTGGTTATCTGATATAAGGGTCTGAGGTCTGTTTTACCTGTGGTGTGTTCTGTTTTATTTGCTAGTATATCGTAGAGATGTCAGTATGTATGTACGTCTTCGTTTTAGTGAGTTGTGTTTCAGTTTAGATTAACTAATTGTTTTGGTTTTTTAGGATATTCGTACTATTCCATTATTCAGTATTTTTCTTTAAAACTTAAATAATGGGTCCTATTGGTTACAAAATGCAATGGTTATGTTTTTAGGGATTTAACTTTTTGGTCTGATGTGCTCATCCGGGTTGTATGTGAAAATATTCTCTGGTTTACATTAAACTGTAGTCACACTAAATCATTAAAGGGGAGCGTCTAATTGCACAACAGTATAGCTATCCTGAAGTGTACTTATGTGTTCAGCATAGTCCCGATTTCAGGCAGCACCCATGAGGATGTTAAAGCCAACCAGGATCAGACTGCAAAAGTAAAACAAGAATTCATTATTCTGAAATTAGTGTGGAAACATACAGTACTCAAAACAAGAAAAAAGATCAGAATTGTAAACAACTTAGCCAATTTAGTACTTTATGTGGATCAGAGATGTAGTGTGACTGTCACCGGAAGCATTTTCAACAGTCTACACCGAACTGTCATCAGCAACTACTCTCATTAGCTCCTTACTTAATATCAGAAGACTAGAGTGGGAAGGATAACTAAGCAACGAGAAATGCTGGCAACCAACAAATCGAGAACATTATTTTCCTGCAAATATCCATTTGTGAATAGACACGGAATGGAAATGCGCTGAGAATGGGTTCAAGTAACATCATGAACTAATCCTTTGACTGAAAGGTGAATGGAAATCTAGCGGTTAGGCGCCCTAGTGTACCATGAAGGAAATGAAGACTTGTATGCAATCGTGGAGTCAGATGAAAATGACAGCAAAAACAGAGTACTATTGTGGCTGAAGCCTCAATGTGAAAGCCATGGAAAAATAACAATGATGACGATAACGATGTCTGCTATGAAAGCTGGTGCTGGTGTAACAACTGAAGACAAGGGCCGGTAACAGATCGCTTTATTACGGAAATCAACACGTATGTATATATATTTCCTGTACATTATTATAGCTTATTCAAGTAGACAGACGCAGTCTTCTGATTGGTTGTTTTCGGGTTTCTCGGAAAGTGAGGCCATCTATCTGCGAGTCATATTTGCCCACGTTAAGTCTGCTGTGATTGGTTGTTGAATCAGCCTTGTTCATATTTTCTCACGGCCAATATTAGTGACCTAGACATTGACGTAGATTAATGTCTACTAATTGGCTAGCAGCCTGCTCTCACCACACTGGTAAGCTATAGAATTCAGGATTCAGGTTTCCTCTTATTTATGGCTCGTCAGCTGTGTCTATATTTGAATTCCGGAGAGTGATGTTGTTACTACTGCTATCTATAGCTAAAACAGACTCATCATTTTAATTTAGTGAGGACAAAATGTGGTCATTTCACAAGTTTAAATAGATAATCTTCATTTTAACTAAAATTTGAACAATCTAATCAAAGTGCTGTTCTCTCTCGTATTTCTTTTTTTTGATTTTACAGCTTGATTCCACACTGTATTTTTGGTACAAGTATGGAATTTTCAGCATGGATATCGGTAGCCCAAATTTCGCAGGCCGACCATAGATATCAGGTGTGAGTCGGCGTGGGCTCGAACCCCGGACCATGTGCATGGTCGGCGAGAGTCCTAACCACTGTGCCACCGACGCACAGTTTATTAGACTTACCTCTTTCTGAGGAAATCGACTTCATCAAATAAGGTGGTGAGCTGACTGTCCGCTATTTACTTTCAGATTTGACTGTTTCACACAGTGTAGCTTTTTTTTGCAAATCAGCTAGTGACCTGAGCTAAGTGGTGTAAAGTTGAATCCCTCCATATATCAGATAATTGTCTTCACTTTCAAGTGTAAACATGATCTACATGGACCGGTTCGTTCACAAGATGCTCGTAGCACCTACAGCCCTGAAAGAGAAACTAAGTCAAAGTTAAATGCGTTGAAACAGTTTCTTCCTGTGACTCCTTTGTTGTCCTACATCTTGTTGATTTCTGTATTCCATTTAACTTGCTACATTAAGCAGTTAAGACAGTCAGGTATAACTCAGCCTCTATTTTTACAGTTTATTAATTCATGCATGCACCTTACCTACCTTTCTTTATTGTTATCCTTTACTCTTTCCTGGACTACTTAAGAAGGACTGTGTGATATTGCGGAGGGTATTGAGGACTGTCAATAAGGCAAATTGAATGCCATTATATGAACTTGTTACTTTTGTAGTTGGAAGGCATATAAATTCATAGGAGAAGTGAGCAGAAGCTACATTGTCTCACTCTCAGCACCATTTTTACTCAATTTTTTAGCCTTGTATCTCATCAGATGAAGCAAGAAGTCCCCATAAAGTTTATCTGATCGTATAAAATCTCAATAATACCCTGTTTGGTCCGCGTTCTGTAGAGAGATAGTGATAGAGATAATGTTAAACACGAAAATTATAACTTATTCTGAAATTGGCAATATTAAATAGATCTTTTATCCTCTCCTATTTGTAATTAATGCTGATAAATATTTTAATTATCTTATTATTTTAGCTATTAACATGATTACCATGGTTATCATTTTATACTGTATCATGAGTACTGTTTTGAAATGAAGAAAATCAATATTATCATTAGATTAAGCTTTGTCTTACTGAAGTGGTGCACATAAAAAGTAATAAATAAGTGTTAGTAGTCTTTAGAATTTGAAGTTGCCGACAAAATACACCCGACGTAGTTCACAGTTCGTGTCCATGGCGGAAACAGATCATGTAGAACTCATTAACTGACTTAAATGACTGATTTTACAACGTAGATTTTTGCATGCACAAATGCAACAGTGGAATTTTTCATATCTCATGAAGCCTTATATGGCAGATAGAAAAAAGAAGTCCAGCGAGACCACAATAAGCTAAAATATACTGCAGAAGGAATCAGTAAACTGAGGGCGATGAAGGTTTAATAGATTTGGGAGATTACTACAATTGAACAAATCTTCGCCAATGACAAGTATTTCGAACTTCACGTAGTCTACACCCTCCTACCTGGTGTAAACCAACAGTCAAGGATCTAGTGGATTGGCAGCATGCTTTGATTTGACCACCTCTAACTACTTCCAAACTCACTGCTACTATATCATGTAATATACTGGGTGACAAAAGAGACTACCTGAAACGCTTACTATTAACATTTTGTATTATGACTTGAATTCGAATTGCTGAGTGAACACCATTTTCAGGTCTGATAAAGAGTTGGTGACATCAGTTAGAGAACCAGCAGAAAACCCAGGAGTACTGAACAGCTTTCTCGTCCTGGTTTGGAAATTTGTGCAGTATGCATTTACTAGGGTTGGAACCCAGGAGCTTCTGGTTACAAGGTAAGCTCGAAGACCATTCAGCCACTAGGACCCGATCTAATGGCCCATGAATTCCAACTTCCGAAACCCTCTAAATATATAATGCAACCGCTAGCTGATGTCGTAGACGATCAATCATTCTGAGTTCTGTTTTAACCGAGAGGTCCTGGTCTGAAACCCTGGTGGGTGCTTACAACCTGAAATTCCCGAACCAGGACGAAATGGCTGTCCAGTACTGCCAAGTATTCCACTGGTCCTCTAACTGGTGTTAACAGCTCGTGATCAAACATGTAACCAATCAAATGCCTGGAACCCAACACTTGACAACAAAATTGACCTTACTGCTGTTGATATACTTTACAATAAGAAAGGTTATTTTCTCATTGATTTCATAATATGTAAAATAAAATTACGAAAATTTATGATTATAACTTAAAGAATTGTCATATTATATTCAACACAACCACAAGCACGACTATTATTATTGGTTCGTTGAGGACCTAGCGGAACATGGAGCTTCAACAACGTATCTGTCTTTCATTCTGTTCTCGGTAGTCCTTTTTAGCAGGCTCCACAACTGTTCATAAGCTTTAATCACCTCCTTATACGATATCCTCCATGTCAGCATCACAACCACACCCAACTTATCCTTTCTCACTTGAGTTCCACTCAAGTGTCTGGCGCGCATTGCTACTCGAAGGTCTTCTCGGCTCGTGTACTACACGTCTTCATTTCATTCGACATATTAGTTGGGCTATATGTTCGTGGTTGACTCCTTGAATATATCTTCTGACTGGCCATTTGATCTGCATTGTAGAGCAAGCAAAGACAATTGTTGTTGAAAGTGTGCAGACTACTCGAAATATTCTTGGCAACACGCCAAGTCTCTAAAGTATATCAAAGAACTGACATCACGTTAGGTTTCAGGATCGGAATATGATTCACCGTGTTGAGTGTGGCGAATTTCCAGACTGATTTCAAACTAATGCAAGTCTGTCTTGGTTCTCCCACCCTGCCCAGATCTGACATTCTCATGCGTGCAGCCTGCTGCTGAAAGAATGCTATTCAGATAAGTGAAAGGAGTAACCGCCTCCAGGTTTTTCCAGCCTATGGTGATTGTTACTTGTTATTGTTAGTTAAGTATCTCCCATACCTCTATCCTCTCTATGTGCATTAGTATCACTTTATATGGACAACTGCGGAAACATTAATTCGATATATGTGAATCCCTATAGTCCTGGTACTGGAATCAGTTTACAATTAATAGACATGTAGATACGCATCGAATTTATCAACTCGTAAGAAAGGTCAAAGCACTGAAAGACCAAAGAGGATCTGTAACAATACAACAGCATGCAATAACAAGAAAATCTGTGGGGACATCCAATCAAGATGGAGGTCACAAGGGAGAATTCCTGAAGCTCAGTTTACACTTCAGTTAGCGCTGAATATATATTGTTTTGAAGAACCGTGAAATCTTGCTAATTAAACCATTTAACAAATCAGGGAATACAATCACACCCAACCCATCCATCTGAGCTACGAATACTCTACACTATTTCAACTACTACATCCTAACTCACCAAAACACCCAGGCAGGATATCAATCATAATTTCTACTGTTACCTAAAATGATTGTCTTATAGTTATGAGACATATATGTATATATTGTGCAGAGTATTAATTATTTAAGTAGGAATCTTAAATCACGGGTGGAATCCAGTTTGTTGACTGATTAATGCAGGATATCTACGTCACAGTAGTAATTTATATTTGAGTTATAGCTTATAATTAGCTTAACGCATAATCTGAGGCGTTGTTATTGGTATTCACTAAGTTTCCTAAGCTAATTAATGTAGAATAAAAGTAAAGCAAAGAATTATCTTCAGTTGTAGGTATTTTTTTTATCATATTTGTAAGTTAGTGGGTGTATTGTAAAACAGGTGTAACTTAACAGTACTTTACTTAAACAAGGTAATAACTTATTTGTGTTGCAATTCAGGTGGTTCACGTGACCCAAGTGGTCTAGAATAAGGCACGTTGGCTCTTGGAATGAAGGATACTGGGTTCGTGTCATAGTGGGAGCACCATCACTCACTGGAGATAGAAAGTAAATCTGGCTTGTGAGTCCCAAATTGGACAAAATATGCATCCTGAATTCCACCACTAGTCAAGATACACCAAAACACTTCAGAAGCCTTACTAAACTTAATAAACTGTAGTCACTCACAATGAAGCACAAATGAAAAAGACTCAATTGCTTGGATTTCTGCCCAGAAGTGTAGTATACTAGGATAAGATAAAATTTAGTTGCGATTTAGCGGAGGAAAAAAGTTTAGAACTCACAGCTTTGCATGTTAATCAGAGCAGAAGAAAGATAGTACAATGCACTTTTAGACTTAAGAATTCGGTCGATAAGGAGCAGTGCTTCACCTACTTTTTGAGATTTACTTTGTAACTTACTCATCATCAATTAATTAGCTTGTGTATTCTTATATTGTTATTTTTCTCTTGGGTTCCGATTGAGGAGTAGAGTTTAAACACGACATCTCCACTTTGTTCTATTTTCTGATGTCCTGTTTAGCTGGGCCCACTATTGACCATAGCCTCTCATGTCCTTCTCCCAAGATCTCTTCCGTGTCAACCTCTGACTCCACAATCATCTTTTCTCACTCGGTTTACACCCAGTGGCCTACATTGAGAGCAATACCATTTGACGGTCTACTCAGTGTGTACCTAATTCATCTTCATTTTCTTCAGCAAATTTGTTGACCGGCAGGTTCTTGGTTAGTTTGTTCCAGAAATTCCTGTTGCTAATTCTTTCTGTCTGTCCATCTGATCTTCAACATGGTACCAGCAAATCAGCTGTTGACCTTAATCTGAAGATGTCTGTTAAAAATGCTCTTCGAGATGCACTGGCCAGTTTTCTGAACTAAGTAGAAGCGTTAACTGATTTGACATTGGTGCTGAAAATCCCAGTCTTTTTCTTTGTGTTGCATGTATCAGATTTTCAAACTTGTTTCAGAGTGATGGAGGTCTTCGATACTTTTCTAATTCTGGTCTTCACATCTTGATCCACACTGTCACCTGTAATTGAAAGGATGCTTCCTAGATAAGATAAGGAAGTGACCACTTTCAAATATTTGCCGTTGACAGTAATTGATGCTGGTTATTGCTGCTGTTGGTTGGTTATCTTCACTAACGCTGTCTTCTCTATGTTCAGTTTAAGTCTTGTGCTTGCTGCTTCTTCAGCCAGTTTTCTCGAGTTTTCGCCTGTGACTCTTCGAGTTTGTGTGACATTAGACATAAGTCTTCCACGAAATCCAGATTTTCTAGAGTCTTGTTATCAGCCCAGAAGACTCATCTCAATACTACTCACTCTATAAATGAACAACTATCACATTAATAATCTTCATTAATTACTATCAACAAGTAAAATATATGCAGGAATAAGAAGTAGTGGACAGCCAATCAACTATGATTATTAAACATACGGAGTCGTTGATTTTGTGGCAGAGTAGTCGTCAACCACACCTCACGTGGTCCGAGGTTCAAATTCCAAGCCGACTCAATTCTAAATCTCACTTAGCAGATGGTGAGCCGGGTAAAGAGGTAAAGTTGTGTTTTAGGATGGCAATACCACCCCGTAAAGAAAACACCATTGCCATTGAAACTTCAAAGCTCCAGTCTATAGCCCTATATCTTAGTACAAATACCAAGAAATGAAGAAAATATTCATATGACTGTTGACGTGTATGTATATACAGAGACTGATGAAAATTTACAGCATTATAATACTCTATCTGTTGTGCTATTAGTTCACATATCACTTTTCCATTTTTTATATCTTTTCTAGGATAAAAGCAGATAGATCATGGAATTACTTCACAAACTTTAGATGTGATTGCAAAGATTTGTAGCTTAGGTGGATTACATTGGTGTAAACGCGTTCTCTGTGCTTGACGGTTAAGTTACAAGGCTTTCATTCTGTTTCTAGATGATATCTTCAGGACAGACCTCAACATAAAGTGGCCTTTTAGAATTCTCCATGAATGTATCAATCATCTAACCTGGTAACCTTGAAGGTGATCAGGTGTTTTGGGAGATTTTCTCATCATCTAGCCGACTTATACTAATATTTAATGTTCTCTTAACCTGAAAGTTCTTGACCTCTTATCCATTTGATTGCCTTTTTACTGATCAATAAGTCCGAGACTCTTTATTAATACTTATTCACCGACATTCAAACCTTGCGCCTTCCGGTTTTGAGGCTAGCTCGTAAGCCATTCGGCCATTAGGGTCCGATTCAATAAACCATTAATTCCACTTTAAATAACACGAATTGGCAGAAATTGGTATTCATAGACCACTGTACATCTCCCAATACAGAATTAGTATTCACACATGTCTGCATGCATTGGTATAAGGGAATGGATGTCATGTTTGTGGATGCGAAGACGTAGAGGATGTCCAGTTTTATCAGAACGGGTATTTTATTAAAGTTGTTGCAGTTTTTTCTTTTTTTTATCGTTGTATCGTTCTCTTAACACAGGACAGGTTAAAATGAATTTTTTTGGTTTTTGGGCGATATCTTTCGTATAGATTTTAACAGCCATGTAGTGACTTCAGTTTAAAGGTTCAAATGCTGCATTTTTCAGTCGTATCGTATGTTCACATAACCACTAATCTCAAAAGAATAGAATATTTTGTATATTTCTTAACATATAATTCTAGTTTATGTGAAAAGAAAGAGTTCTATAATTATGTTTCTGTTCAAGGATTTCATTGTTCACCAGTCAATTTTTTCTGACATTAGCATACTGTGAGTATTTACCGTCATATCGTTGGGGCTGTTGTGCTGTCATCATGGAAAACAGTGGTTTACGTGTCGGCGGCAAAGTGGTTAGGACTCTCGCCGACCATGCACATGCTCCGAGGTTCGATCCCCTGCCGACGCACACCCGATATCTATGGTCGGCCTGCAAAATTTGTGCTACCGATATCCATGCTGCAAATTCCATACTTTTACCGAAATACGGTGTGGAATCAAGATGTAATCAAAATAAAATTAAATAAAAAATAATGATAGAATAACCTAGATCAAAGGCGTTTGATAACAGTAATTATGATATACAGTATCACGAAAAACGTTATTTAATGACGAGCTATATACTACTCACCATTTTGAGTAGTCTATCAACACCCACGCTTGTTCGCTCAACTATAAATTATTTTGCCTTTTTAACTCTCATATCTAATCGAATAACAAAAACACAATTCACCTTGAACTCTAATTATTTATTTATGAAAACAAAATCTTAGACAAGTGGAATTTATTTATTTAAAATCATTTTCATAATTCAAAAAAATATTGAAACCATTTTTATGTCTTCAATTAAAACAAAAAAAACGAAGAAATTGTTCAGATATTGTTGAATAGATTAAGAGAACGGTGATTATCATTGTTGTCATGGTTACGCCTATATGCGCGCGCCTCTCCACAAATTTAAAATAAACAAAGTTTTTAAGAAGTAGTTAAATACACATGATTGACCTATTAGAAGAGAAGCTGTAACCGATAGGCATAAACATAAACAAATATGAGGAGAGGTATTTGCACTCACATGACTTGAGATATTTATAGCGTTTCGTTTATCCTCAAATGAATTGAAGTCTGAAAGTAAAAACTAGTAGGTTTCAGTCTTGAGAAACTGCTGTAGGACCTGAAAATTCCACACACTCCACCTTAGATTCTTATTCCTGGAGAGTATAGAGTTGAAGCAAGATTACTGTAGGGTGATTGATTCATCGTTTGTAGACTTGGAAAACAAACTACCCAAAAATTTTCCATTGGTCTTCTTTATCCCTATCAAATTTTGTAGAAATAAAAGAGCATCCGAGCAACATTGTTCCAACTGCAGGCGACAGAGATGAAAACGACAAAACCAAGCATTATCGAAAAAGCGAAACAGACATTCGTTAATCGAAAATAAGCGTGGAAATGTGCTTCATTTAGCAAGAAGAACAAGATTTGGATTTTCAAGACAAATGTCGTGTCAGCCTCTGTGCCTCTGTGCGATTCAGAGACTTGTACTACGCGTCACCAAAGGCGTTTCCAAGTGGCTACTGGGTTTTATTAATAGCTGTCTTTTCTCCAAACTGAAGGTCAAATGTCCGGTCAAAAGGAATTAGCAACAAGAAACTCTGAGAGCGAACCAACCAAGAACCGGTTGCCTTAAAAATATGCCAAAGGAAATGTAGATCTGTCGGACAGACGCCTAGGAGACCGCTGAGTAACACCTCGCTCCAGGAAGTCGAATGGAACCCGAATGGGAAACGTTAAGTTTGGAGTGGTTGTGATGATAACTTGGAGGATATCGCATGAGGAGGAAATGAGAGCCTGCGGGTAATCATTGAACCAGATGGAAATTACGCCACAGATGCAGGTGCTATGGAGATATGCATCTTAATCCTTAGGTTCCACCGGGAACATAAAGAAATAAAGATAGTAATAGGGAGATAACTGCTCACAGTATCAGTGGGATTTCTATTCCATTAGAGTTGTCAATTTTATCATCCTTGATGTATTCAGAAGAAAATCTGATTATGAATCACCTTGATGAAGAGTAAGTGGAACATGTCATTCCTGTTGTGTGTTTATGGAAGTGTGTTTGTTCTTCAACCTTCCTAATTCGCCTTCAGTGGCTAATACCCGAAGCATGAAGTCATATTCAGTATCCTACAAAGACAAAGTAATATCACTATATTCTGTTATGTATGCAGTGGAGTAAACAAACAGAAGGTTATATCTAAAGAAATAATCACTTAAAACTTTGAATGCCTCAATGGGCCCATTTCTATTGTCCTCTAATTCTTGCATTCGTATATAACTCATCCTCAGTTGAGTTTATTACCTAGAGGTCCCATTACAGGTTTGACTCTCATCTTTCATATTTTACAGTTCTTTATGTTCTGAATGAAAAGTAGGAAATGAAACTTTGGATTTTCAGCATTCGTCGTATGGTTTTTACGGGGTGGGGTTGCTGCTCTCACATTTTACCCCTCAATATTTCCTGGGGTTATTACTGACCAGTAAACAAATTGAGGTTTAGGAATATGTTAGTCGGGAATCGAACCACTAGGGATCGAACTCAGCCCTTCCTCGTGCCTGGCGACTATTCACCATTTATGTGAATCGATTAGCAGGAAAATTCCAAGCCTACATATATATATATATCATACTTCCTCACAAACATTATTCTGTCATGACTTCAGCTTGAACCCAGAACTCTGTTGAAGTAGAATTATAAACTTTGATACGAAGACGTATTTAACCGAGGGCTTATAACACTGTCACTTTGTTTTACTTAATGACAATGCTGTACAGAGATTGCAACTAATACAAGTACACAATTCTATTCATTATCTTCATACTACCCATTTGTTAGGATTTTTTTATTACTGTTAAACTTAATTCTGTTTTATGGAATTTTTCTGGCTAGATCATCTTAGATAAAACAAGATAACTTGGACCCCAACTGTATCTTACAAGAATTTAATAATTCCCATCCTTCGATTAAATTCACAATGGAATTAGAAAACGATTCAAAGGTTCCATTTCTGGACGTGGAATTAACAAGAAGAGATGATGGAACCCTGAAGAGTTGCATCCACAGAAAACCGACATGGAACAGCCAACTAACGCATTTCTATAGTTGGATATCCTTGAACCGAAAACGAGCTCTCATCATCGCAACTAACTTATCGCATTAAAAAAATATGCAGCAGCGACTGCATGGAAGAGGAGCTCCTATCCCTCAAAAATATCCTGGCTCAAAATGACTACCCGACACCTTTTGTCGAAAAGAACAAGGAACCCTTAACCTAAAAGAGAAGAATGCGATTCAGTACCAAAGAAAACGCTGTATCTAAATCTGAATGTTCCCTTAGCTTCGGGTCTTTTTCTTCTTTCGTTCTTTTTTCTTTTTGATCGTTTTTCGTTCGCTGTGTGTGTGTGATTCTTACTCCCTCTGTCTTCATTCGATTCACTCCATTTTTTCAGTTATAAAACAGTTATTTTAAGTTTGTTGCCATGCTGTTCCTGTTCACTTTTGTTATTCGTTTAAAATAACTATTTTACAATTATATCTTAATCCTGTGGAATTTTTGTGTTTCTAAAGCTTTTGTAATCTATATTCACACCTCCTAACCTCCATTTCAAGTTAAAATTATTATTTCAATTTTGCTTCCATGCTCATTTTTACACACTTGATATCCGTCCTGATCTTGTGTAATTTTGTTTCTAAGCCTCTCGTAAAAACCATATCTAGTTGAAAATAATTGTCACCTTTTATTCGTCTTCGTAATTATGCGGAATCAATGAAAAATTATATCTATGTAAAATTATGTATTTAAATGTGATTGTACACCTTTTGAAAATGAAATCGCCGAAAGGACAGTTGTCTTTGCTGAACTTTGTGTTCTCTTCTTTCTAAAACAAGAGCCACACTCTGAGCAGGATACTATGACGTCATTTCATTTTACTGGCTTTTAGCAACTACATTCAGCCAATTGGGCTGAGATTCTGTCAACACCTGTGATCTGAATATCAAATAATTACTTAGTACATTACACGCAGTGCTGCGTACAACAACATCATCAAAAAAATCCATTCTAGCGACACCATCAATCAGGTAGGCCAACAGTTTCTGAAGGAGTTATTGTTCCATTTTTAGCAGTGGTTAATTTGACAAACTGACCACGCATAATCGAATGGTGTACTGTCAGTTCTTTTGTTGTTTTGTAATTTTGGTTAGTTTATCTTCGACAATACTTCATTTTTATTCATTATGTCGTCTACTTGACATTTCGGTTGTGACGGTCAAAACTAAGGGGTATAATTTACCAAGTAGCTTGGATAACGATTATGTGTCGGTGTTTTCGAATCCGGTATTATGCATCTGTAACCATTAATTTGACTTTTTGTCTTTTGTACTGTTAAATTAATTTCCACCGACACTTATTAGGAAGACAGTTCGCATTTTAAATCTATCAGTTGGGGGTCAGCTATATCAGCCGGTATGAATAATTTTTGAGATAAATACCAGCACAACAAAAATGCCGACCAAAATAAAGATGGATCGGGCACACATTGAGGGGACCGTTGTGTAAATTTGTGCGTCAGGCTAATTATATTGATTTGGGGTTAGGTGTTTTATAGTGATTTGGAGAAGATAATGTGAGGTAGACGTGCGACTTTATATACAATCGTGGAGCCTTACTAAAGACAACAACAGATTATAGGATGAAATGGTTATTTGCCGTTGAAGCCTCAGGTTCCATGCGGAAACTATTATTATTATATTATTATTTCCTTAAATTCCTAGAGGAACATAGGGTTTCAGCTGCGCGTCTCCATCGCTTTCTGTTTTCTGCCAACTTTTTCACCCTACTCCAGGTCTGCCCACATACTTTCATCTCATCTTCACATGACCTCCTCCAAGTCACCCTTGCACCGACGACCAACTCGCCGCTTACCTTTCGGGTTCCACTCGAGCAATGGCTTGTCTAGTGATGTCACTTGATGGTTTGTTTCCTCAGAGTATCGCCAATCCATCTCCATTTCTTTCTGCCTATTTATTTCACAATCCGTTCCTGGTTGGTTCGCTGCCGAAGATCCCTGTTGCTGATCTTTTCTGGTCGGCCATCTGATCTTGAGTATTGAGCGAAGACAGCTGTTAATGAAGGGCTGTAGTTTTTTTGAGGTGCTCTTAATGACGCGCTGGCCAAGTCTCTGATCCGTATGGTAGCACTGACTTCACATTGGAGGTGAAAATCCACATCTTATTTTTGGTGCTGAGTGCTGATTGTTGACCTCCACACAGACTGGAGAGTAATGAAAGCTTGTCTTGCTTTTCCGATTCTGGCTTTGATATCCTCGTCAGTTCCGCCTGTAGTTGAAACGATGCTACCTGGGTAGGTAAGTAAAGGAGATTGTTTCTTTCAGGTTCCTCGCATTTATGCTGGCTGATTGTTGTCTGTTGTTGTTGCTGTTGGTGTTGGCCAGGAATCTTCATCACCTACCTCTGTTTTATCTATGTTCACTTGAAGTCCTATCTTTGAATTTTCTTCTGCGAACTTGTTGCTTTTGACTGGCAAACTTCCAGTTTGTGTGAAATCAGACATATATCATCGGCGAAGTCCAGATGCTCCAAGTTTTTTGTGTGGGTAGATTTTATGCCTGTTTCCTCATTGCCCGCATCTGTCTGTCTCATTATCCAATGTACTGCAATCAGGAAGATCATTGGCGATAGTAGACAGAATAGCCTCACTCCCGTCCTCGCTTCGAAGGATTCCGTAAGTTTCCCGTGGTGGATTACTCGGCATGCAGCATTGTCGTATGACTGTTGGATGAGATGTATAATTGTCGATGGGACCCCGTAGTAGCGAAGTAGTAGTCAAATAACCTTCCGATCGACGCTATCGAAGGCCTTTGTAAAGTCGACGAAGCTGAGTGAGGCAGAGAGGTGACTTCCATTCCAAACTCTGTTCGATGACGATCCGTAGAGTGGCGATTTGATCAATACATGACTTGTTTCTCCTGAATCCAGCCTGTTCCGGACGAAGTCTTCCATCTAGGGCTTGTTTGATTCTCTCCAGGATGATGCGGCTTAGTATTTTGCTTGAGATGGACAGGAGCATAATTCCGCGCCAGTTTCTGCGTTGACATAAGTCTCCTTTCTTTGGTAGTTTGGATAATTATCCTTTCTTCCAATCCTCGGGTACTTTGCCCTCTTTCCACACCTTCTCCAACAATGGCGTCATCAAGTTCGCTGTTGTCTCTGGGCCCATTTTCAATGGTTCTGCTGGGATTCAATCTGGCCCTGCTGCTTTTCCAGCTTTTAGCATCTTGGTTGGATTCAGGACTTCTGATTTCTTTGGGGGGTCGATATTCACTTGTAGTTCTGCTTCCGTTGTTTGTATTGTTGGGCGTGTTGTAGGTGGTGGGCGATTTAGAAGTCTTTTGAAGTGTTCAGCCCAGTGTTTTCTTTGTTCCACCTCTTTGGTGATTGACTTCCCATTGTCGTCCTTTATTGGCTTAATCTGTGTCGAACTTTTGCCCGATAGGTGCCTGGTTGTTTGATAGAGTGTGACGAGGTCTTTTTTGCTTGCAGCTTGTTCTGCTTGACTTGTCATGGCTTCATAACATTTTCTTTTGTCTTCCCTGGCACTGTTCTTCACTCTTTTGTTCAGTGTATTGTAGCTTGCATTCAACTCTTGTTTTTGTTGCTCGTCGGAGCACTGGATAATCTTTTGTTTCATTATCTTTCTCTCCTCTATTAGTTTCTGAGTGTCCGTAGTGAGCCACTGTTTGTCCTGCCTCTTCTTTCTGCCTAGAACTTCCATGCAGGTTTGGCTCCACATCGTTTTCAAGTTGTGCCAGTGCTTTTTGATGCCGACCTCTTCGCTAGTTTTGATTTCTGTCTCGGCTTTGTCCCTTATGCTTGCGGGGAAGACGTCCTTTATAGCCTGGTCCTTCAGCTTTTGAGTGTTGAACTTGACTTGTGGTCTATCTGCAGCTCCTGATTACCTGAAAGCTTTTAATCTGATTTGGATGGTCCGTTGTACGAGATAGTAGTCTGAGCCAACGTCTGCTCCTCTTCTTACTTTTGTGCCTCCGCTTCCGTAAGCAGTATTGAGATGAAGTCAATTTGGTTTTTGGTTCGCCCGTCCGGTGACACCCATGTAACCTTGTGGATATCTTTGTGCTTGTATACACTGCCACCAATCACCAGTTCGTTGAAGGCGCAGAAGTCGGCGAAAAGTTCTCCATTTTCATTCATTTCTCCGAGAGCTTCTCTACCCATGATGAGTTCTTATCCTGTGTTGTCTGGTCCCAGTTTGGCGTTCATGTCTCCCGTTAGAATTTTAATGTCACCAGCTAGGGTATTGTCCATTGCTGCCTGTAGTTGTCTGTAGAATTCTTCTTTCTTTTCGAGGTCTGCGTTGTTTGTGGGTGTATAACATTGTATAATTGACACTTTCCTTCCTTTGGAGTTGAATCTGGCGGTGGTTATCCTGGTCGAGATCGCCTCCCATTGCATCAGGGCCTTCGTTGCAGTTGATGACATCATGATAGCCACGTCCTCGGTGTGCGTATGGTTATCTTCTGGGTGACCGGAGTAGAGCACTGACTCGCCCGTTGACAATTTGATGAGTCCATTCCCGTCCCATCTGCTTTCACATATCCCCAGTACTTGAATTCCGTATCGTTTCATTCCGTTTGCTATCTGGGCAGCTTTGCCAATCTCGTACATAGTGCGGACGTTCCATGTCCCCATATAGACTTTTTCTTTTGGCGCAAGGAGATTCATCGGACTGAGGTTTGTGTAGCAACTTTGTTTACAGGGTGGGGTTGCTAGCCTCACGCCTGAGAAAAGGATTGTTACATTAAGATAAAGTTTAGAGAGAAGTCGCCTTTTGGATTGCTCCCCTTTAAAACCGGAAATCAAGGAATAAAACAATCAGAACAACACCAGCAAAAGGAAAATAATTCACAGCAAAAAGGTCAACAGGTGACAACAACAATACAATACAACAATTCACAATGCAGTTAAGCACAGTTAACTAAAATGATACCAAAATCATAGACTCACTGATTTGGGCCAACTTGAACATGTAAATCCAGCAATGTATTCAATTACAGATAAGAGTTAGTGTTAAAAAGTCACCAAAATGCCAAACAGTTAGTTATAGGTATTAGTAGTCAACAAGATTATATCCACAGGTTTAGTGTTCGAAAGTAAACGGATTGCAATAATTTCCAAAACCTTATGGTCAAAAACACCAGAGAAATGAGAGTTTTATGTAACTAAGCAATTGTAGCGCATTGATCGAAAAGCGCAAACTAAGGGAATAATAATTATAATATTAACAATAACTGAAGACTGCTCGTAGGAGAGATTGTTTCTTCAGCAGGTAAGCCTTATTCTACTGTACGATGTTGACAACTTATCTTAAAAAAAAGTATGTCTTTTATTTCGCAGCGTTTGTAGTAGCTCACCCAACTAAGAAGCTTTCTTCTGTTTACTTTCAAAGAATCAGGCTTTCTATAGAATATTCAGTTAGCTTGAGCAAATCACATACTTTCTCTTCTTAGTTCAGAATTTTATTTTAATTTTCCCGTCAACCAATCCATCAGTAACACTCTGGAATTTCAAGTCAATCTCAAAAAGCTTCACTATCGAGTGCCAACTAGCTCTTCAAATTTTAGTTTAGTATAAATAAAATTTACCGAAGAAGACAAAGATTGGCATCTACTGAAATGATTGGCAGGTAGTAATGTATCAATGATCCATTTGACAGCCATGTGTTACGATTGATAATTAGAGTGAAATAATGACCTCATGGAAAACTCCCTTAGAAACATATAGAAAATCAAAAACAAGTGATTCAGCAAAGAGACTCTTTTCAACAACGAATTTATCATCAAGCTGTACAATCGTATATACATTTGGTTTTTAAGAAGTTATATCCGGTGAGGGAATTGAATCATAGGTGTGAATGAATTAAATAATAATAATAGTATGATATTCAATTAAAAACTAAAATGTTTGTGATTATAATCATAGTTGAATGTCAACTGGCAAAGCAAATTAATGTCATATACAGAAAAATTCATATGATGGATAGAACGTGAAAAAGGCTATGCAATTATAGGATTAGTAGACAAATCGAATAAAATAAAAACGTTACGTAATACTGTGTGAAATTTGATAGCATTTAATTTAACGTTGTAAAAAAGAATTGATTTAGAATGACAAGTGGAACAATTGAAATAATACCGGGGACAGTTCAAAGTGAGCGTAGTAATACTTACAGTTGAAGTAATAAAGGAAGAGTATACAAATTGAATAGATAAAATGAAAAATTGGTAGTGCCAAAATATGATTGAGGATTACCATACTTTAACATAGAGAGATTAAGACCATGAAAGTTGGAGGGGTTGAATTGACTTTTTCTGTACACAGAGATCTGGCTTTTCTGTTTCGATAGCCAAAGCTTAAGCAATACAGATGGGTCGGATACGTAGTGATTTGGGTAAATTACTCTTTGCCTTGTAAATGACTTTAAAGGCGGAGGCTATATAGATAGGGTAATCATTATCGACCTGATGTTCAATGATAGCGCTTCTTATTGCTACACTTCCACTTCTTCGTAACCATGCAGGGAGATAGTTTTCTTGGACTCTCTTGGACAAAATGCGAGCCAAACGAGCGATATTCCTAGCTCCATATAAGCAGGTGAATTGATAAACGCACATAGAGTTGGTCAACAACGGGATCTTGTCCTTCAGGTTACTGAACAGTAATGGTCGACTAGTAAAGGCTATTCTCACAGATGCAGCAGGGAATGTTCTTTTCAGGGACTGTAATATCCTTGTTTTCATGGTATCGGAGGCTAAGTGCCCTTTGAATTCCAAGCTCATGTATAGTATTTTCTTGAGTACGGTTGATAAGTCACGTTTTATAGGATTTGAATGTATATTCTTATCTATAAGAATATATGTTACAATGGGAATTTTCCATGTTTTAAAAAATAGCAAAGATATGATATTGAACAATAAGAAGTTGTTTTCAAAACGTCATCCAGCAAATACTGCTGTCTCGCTATATGATATATTTAATAGAGAAATTATTATGGAATTGCACATTTCCTCAGTGCTCACGTTTCATACATATATTGACCTGTTCAGCAGCTTTATCTTAAAGCACAGCTGTTACGGCACCAGATCATTAGTTCGCAGGTAACTTGTTGTAATCCTGGAGTCAACCAGATTTTCATTTCCTCTCCAACCACCACCCATTAGCTCAGTTTAGGGCTAGTCCTTCATGAAGTCTGATGTGGTTTACCCTCTCATTCTTCATGTCACTCGTGCTTTAGGTCCTCTGTTCGAGCTCCTCCCAAATAACGTCAAATGTCAGCAAATGAGTAGCAACACAAAACTGTCTAACTTATAACTTTTTGGTGTTCTCAGTTCAAGTGTAGAACTTGACAGAATTATGATATTTTCACTCTGTAAATGCTAAAAATTATCAAGCCATAGGAAACGTTGGATGATTAATGGGTTAAAATGAAAAAATAAATAAAAAAGGGAGAATGACACGGTGTAAAAAAATGACAAGTAGACGGTATTGTCATTGTACCGATTATCAGAAATGATTCATTTCAATTCTTCAGCTTTATTTTCGTTGTCGTTTAGGGGATTTGACATTTGAAAGTGATATATATATATATATACGAATGGTAAAAAAGCAATGAGAAGGATATGTCATCCATTTTGTTTATATTTCTTATTCGAAATGACTATAATTGACAACGACTAACCGACATATTCGTCGAATTGAATCATACCGAAACTACGCAGCACATTTTCTCCTAGTCATAGTATTCCACATCCGTCTCTCTTTCTGATGTTTGTTTAATGCTTATTGACACCCGTCTGAAACCTTGAAGGTACTGATTTCTACCCCTCCTGACATATGAATTTGCGTCAATAAGTGCTACATTCAGAGAAGTTATCACTGAGCTGTTCCTACTGACCGTTTCCTATGCCAGTGAGTCAGTGGTTCAGGGGTAAGATGCCTTCCAGCCGTGTGCGTGTTTAGGGGTTCGATTACCAACTGAAGCACCCCCAAACAGTGCTTAGTTGGTAGTATGATCAAGAAGGAGGAAAGGTTGTATGCGAACCTAACAATCTCTAATCCCATAAAATCAATACATTGGAGGACTGCTTAAAATCTGGGCTATCGATTGCATGGCGGATTTCATTATGAGTTGACTGGAAAACCTGAGAGTACTGGACGGCTATTTCGTCAGGCTAGTTTGGGACTCTTCATCAGTACGCACCCACTGCCAGAGTTTCAACCCTGGACCTTCTGGTTACAAGGCTAGCGAGTTAGCTAGGGATTTTGTTTGATTGCAGGGAGGATTTCATCATGAGCTGACATCATTTAGAGAACCACTGGTATGTCGAATGTATGCGCTACATCGTGATTTGTGTAATACACAGAAATATGAACCTGTCAACGCTCACATACACACCGAACAAATTAACACACACACATAAACGCACACTCACACAAAAACAAAAAAATTTAACGCCTTCGAAACATTACACATGTCTACATAAGTAAGTAAGTAAGTAAGTAAGTAAGTAAGTAAGTAAGTAAGTAAGTAAGTAAGTAAGTAAGTAAGTAAGTAAGTAAGTAAGTAAGTAAGTAAGTAAGTAAGTAAGTAAGTAAGTAAGTAAGTAAGTAAGTAAGTAAGTAAGTAAGTAAGTAAGTAAGTAAGTAAGTAAGTAAGTAAGTAAGTAAGTAAGTAAGTAAGTAAGTAAGTAAGTAAGTAAGTAAGTAAGTAAGTAAGTAAGTAAGTAAGTAAGTAAGTAAGTAAGTAAGTAAGTAAGTAAGTAAGTAAGTAAGTAAGTAAGTAAGTAAGTAAGTAAGTAAGTAAGTAAGTAAGTAAGTAAGTAAGTAAGTAAGTAAGTAAGTAAGTAAGTAAGTAAGTAAGTAAGTAAGTAAGTAAGTAAGTAAGTAAGTAAGTAAGTAAGTAAGTAAGTAAGTAAGTAAGTAAGTAAGTAAGTAAGTAAGTAAGTAAGTAAGTAAGTAAGTAAGTAAGTAAGTAAGTAAGTAAGTAAGTAAGTAAGTAAGTAAGTAAGTAAGTAAGTAAGTAAGTAAGTAAGTAAGTAAGTAAGTAAGTAAGTAAGTAAGTAAGTAAGTAAGTAAGTAAGTAAGTAAGTAAGTAAGTAAGTAAGTAAGTAAGTAAGTAAGTAAGTAAGTAAGTAAGTAAGTAAGTAAGTAAGTAAGTAAGTAAGTAAGTAAGTAAGTAAGTAAGTAAGTAGGTAAGTAAGTAAGTAAGTAAGTAAGTAAGTAAGTAAGTAAGTAAGTAAGTAAGTAAGTAAGTAAGTAAGTAAGTAAGTAAGTAAGTAAGTAAGTAAGTAAGTAAGTAAGTAAGTAAGTAAGTAAGTAAGTAAGTAAGTAAGTAAGTAAGTAAGTAAGTAAGTAAGTAAGTAAGTAAGTAAGTAAGTAAGTAAGTAAGTAAGTAAGTAAGTAAGTAAGTAAGTAAGTAAGTAAGTAAGTAAGTAAGTAAGTAAGTAAGTAAGTAAGTAAGTAAGTAAGTAAGTAAGTAAGTAAGTAAGTAAGTAAGTAAGTAAGTAAGTAAGTAAGTAAGTAAGTAAGTAAGTAAGTAAGTAAGTAAGTAAGTAAGTAAGTAAGTAAGTAAGTAAGTAAGTAAGTAAGTAAGTAAGTAAGTAAGTAAGTAAGTAAGTAAGTAAGTAAGTAAGTAAGTAAGTAAGTAAGTAAGTAAGTAAGTAAGTAAGTAAGTAAGTAAGTAAGTAAGTAAGTAAGTAAGTAAGTAAGTAAGTAAGTAAGTAAGTAAGTAAGTAAGTAAGTAAGTAAGTAAGTAAGTAAGTAAGTAAGTAAGTAAGTAAGTAAGTAAGTAAGTAAGTAAGTAAGTAAGTAAGTAAGTAAGTAAGTAAGTAAGTAAGTAAGTAAGTAAGTAAGTAAGTAAGTAAGTAAGTAAGTAAGTAAGTAAGTAAGTAAGTAAGTAAGTAAGTAAGTAAGTAAGTAAGTAAGTAAGTAAGTAAGTAAGTAAGTAAGTAAGTAAGTAAGTAAGTAAGTAAGTAAGTAAGTAAGTAAGTAAGTAAGTAAGTAAGTAAGTAAGTAAGTAAGTAAGTAAGTAAGTAAGTAAGTAAGTAAGTAAGTAAGTAAGTAAGTAAGTAAGTAAGTAAGTAAGTAAGTAAGTAAGTAAGTAAGTAAGTAAGTAAGTAAGTAAGTAAGTAAGTAAGTAAGTAAGTAAGTAAGTAAGTAAGTAAGTAAGTAAGTAAGTAAGTAAGTAAGTAAGTAAGTAAGTAAGTAAGTAAGTAAGTAAGTAAGTAAGTAAGTAAGTAAGTAAGTAGGTTAAGAACTGATCATCATCAAGTTTGAAATGGAATGGAATGTTCATTATGCCAATTAGTCATGTATACATACAGAAGTACACATAGAAAGACATAAACGCACACGCACGCACGCACGCACGCACACATCCATCCATCTGTCTGATCCCTTGAGAAATCAATCCCATTGTAATCCCCTCCCCCGCCAAAAATAATTGATACATACCGAGTAATAGCCATGGCAAGTTGAATAAAACTCCATTTATGATTGGTCAATTACAGAAGAAGAAAAAAGTAAACGTTTTCTCAGCCAGCCAATCATAACAAAAGTAATTTTCCTATATGCATAACGATTAATGAAACAATATAGATAGATTGGTAGATAGATAACTACTATGACTGTGTTTTGGCTTCATGTGTATGTGTAGACAACCACGCCATCACCATCTCAATTCGCATAATCATAGTCAAACCAAACCGAAACAAAACAAAATAAATAAATAAACAAATAAATATTCATCTTCTTGACAGTACAAGAAGGACATCGACACAAAAACTACCAAAACCATTTATAATAATAATAATAATAATAATCATAACTGGTTATTAGAGGAGACGAAAACTTACTATTTTCAAACACTCTTGGTTGATCGGTCACCGATCATCTAATACTCCTAACCAAAAGAAAAAAAGCACGTAAATACAAAACATTCGTACCCATTTTTAGTAAAGGGTTAAAAAAAGACATTTGTATATTTACCGGTGGTGTACTCTACACTAACCAAGAACACTTTGCTTTCAAATATTGAAAAGTGTACTGAAAAGTTCGAACAGTCGGTAAGTTAGTGTTCAGTTGATTTCATGTTTAAATTTCGCGCTTTATATAATTTTGAAATAAACACTAAGAATACATAGAGGAAGGGCATGAATGAACCATTTTCCTGATTCCTCGGTACTTCTCGCTAACTGACTGTATTCTCTTGTAATGATTAGTCTGTTTTTGCATATGCTTGTTTCTCATAGGGATGTTTTGCCGATGTCTGATAATTAATTAACGTTATTATATGTGTAAAACTTGGGCACTGTGGTATTAAGTAATTCCATATTAGTTTGATTATTAAATGTATCACACAGTGAAACATTTAATAATCAAACTAATATAGAATTAATTAACGTTATATTATTTCAGCGTTGACATTGATTAGCAGTGGAATTCAAGATGCGTATTTCGTCATGTTTGGGACTCGCTGCCTGGATGTATCTGCAGTCCTTGTGAGAGATGGTACTCCTTTTGAGACTTGACCCCCGGGCATCGGTCATTCACTGGGAGCACAGGTACAATTAGCTAATGAGTCCCCCAAAAAAATGAAATGCTCACCCTGGATTTCATTGCAAGTCTTTATCGACCACAATAACATTAATAGATTTATGATCACAATTTTAATGTAATTTAATTCTTTACAGAAACAAAATGTCAGACAATAGCTGAGAATAATCATGGAATGTATATAGATGCATTAAAGTGTTAAATTGGCAAGGTACAATAAATTGTTTTAATGGTATATATGTCGTGAAGTCAGAGATTTGTAACAAAAAAAGCGACTAAGTGTACCAATGTGATATTGATGGGCATAATTAAACGGGAAAACTTTAAGTGACTAGGAAAATTAATAATTTTCACTGAAACACAAAGATTTCAGCGAGGGAATTTCTTCATTCGAATATTTCGTTGCTATAGCTTTATAATAGTATTTGTATTTGAATTACAATAGACAATAATAAGTAGTCTTGTTATGTCTGTGTCTGTTAAAATCTTGTTAAACTTAGAATTTAATGGGTAAAACATCAATCGAAGTCCTTAAAACCACTTGTATAGTTCATGAAGGAAAACATATTTTTCTTGCCACTCTGCAAATAACCTAACCTAGCTGTCTACTCTACCTCAGTGTTAGTGTTAATCTCACCTTTATTGTCCAGTTTCATCGCATATTTATATGTTCACGTGCTTTTGTGGAGCTAGGTACATGCTCTCTCAGCCGAAGCACAAACCACTCCATTATGGTATACCTGTTTTGTATCCTTCAAAAAAATCCTCGATATATATTTGAAAGCTAATTGTAAGATGTTTTCAGAAGTACATTTTGAGACGCAAAGACACAACTGAAGAACAGTAATCTCATGCACTGGGACACATTGCCAGCTACAAACAGGCCATTCCTGAAGTTCAGTAGGAAGTTGAGAATCAGAAGCCTGTGAACACTTTCAATACATACTGGAGGTGATAATACCTTTAGAGGTCATATCTTATTAAAACAAACCGAACGAGCGAAAATATATGCAGCAATAGAGTGATGCAATGTTTTCGTAGCCCATGTTTTTAGCAGGCCCCCAACAGTCTGTAAGGTTCGACGACGTTTACTAAAAAAGAAAACGAATGCATTCACATTTTATATCTAAAGCCTTAGCAATTCATAAAATAAAGCAATACGTTTATGTATATAAAGAATTTGTACGATCTCTTTCGTTGTTAAGGATTTTAGTTTTATCGTGTGATTCACAATGCTTTTCCATTCTTCTCTTTTCCATGTACTTCAATTTTGTTTTGTCTTATTGCGGTTGACGTTATCACATTCCAAAACTTCACTTCACTTATTTTCTCATCTTATTGCATCAGAACATGACAAGTTCATACATTCGCATTTCTGAATATACTACTTCTTCCTACCTTCTATTTACGAATTTCTATTGAATTTTATTTCATGTTCTGTCACACGTTGATGTTAATTAGAGAACCGTTGAAAAACATGAGATAGTGGGCAACTGTTCCGTTCTACTCAGAGACTCATCGGTAGTACGCACCTAATGAGTTTCGAACCCAAGATCTTTCGGTTATAAGGCAAGCTCATAGACCATTTACCCACTGCGACCTGAAGCAACTGGTAGCACATGAATTCTAACTTCTACCAATTGGTGATTTTAGTGCAACTACCAGACAGTATCATCACTGGCGAGTATTCGCCTTCACTCCTGACCGGATAAACTCCACTGACCACAGTTTCTCACTAGACCTCCAGACCACTTTCTCCCACAGCCAGTCACTAGCAAGCATCAGATTTATTTTCAAGAGTTAGTGTTTACGGATTTGATTTGTTTCAAGTCTGACCGTAGCTTGATATCAGGGAAAAAAATCAGCTGCCTAGTACTCCGTGCTGCTTTTCAGTACTTCACCAGCTGATATCAATTCGTGGTCAAACTTGAAAGGAATCAAATGTCTACAAAAAGCCGTTGAACCTTATATCAACCTTTCTTTATTCATTTCCAAATCTAACCGATTTATGATTTATGACCGTCTACAGCGGGTATCATCACACTAAATTGTTTACACTCACTGCTAGTAAAACTCATTTGGTCGGTTATCATTCACATGAAGTATAGTGTTTACCAAGTAGTAACGTAACTGTTTGTGTAGATGAAGTGAATTCATCATTTACACTTAATAAAATATGATATAATCCACTAAAGGTTAGGATTCCAAAGTTACCAAGCTAGAGGGAGGGGGATTTACTTCGTCTTAATTTGGAGTAAAGATAAATGAAATTTTAACTATCTGAGAGCAATCGCCTTTATGAACTTCAATAGCCTTGAGCCTGCTTGTTTGCTTATTATTATCGTGAAGGAATTTAATAGGTTTATCAGATATCACGTGACTGCACTACTCAAAGATTTACTTTTTCTTAATCGCAGACTTTTCTATACGTGTTCAGTGAACGTGAGATACATACACTCTTCCGTCTATTCTCTGAACGTTTCTATTGTGGTAATATCATATAAACTTGTGTACATAATTGTCTAGGAAGGTATGATTAAATCTAGTTAACATGAGTTTCAGCATGTTACATTTTAAACATACGCTAAAATTATAGTCCATGAATGTTCAGAATTTCAATAGAATTATCTAAGCAAGACATGTGTTAAGGTGATTGTAACAGCTATACACATTTAGGTTATAGATTTGGTGACTAAGATTGAAATGAAAGTCAGAATATAGACAAATTTGGCAACCAGTGCTATTGGAGTTTTTAGTGTCATATAATACATTATAAAATAACAATAGCTTTATTCAGAAAGCTGCGTTTGTGCATAGTATAAAATTATTCAGCAAGTTCCTTATTATTTAGATGGGTGTAGGTAATTGGCAGGAAGGCTAGTTTGACTGAAGTTGCACTCGTCAGCAAGACATATTAGCAACAATGAAGGAACTTATGTCTCTTTTGAGAACTGAACCCAAGTCACCCAGACACAAGTTACTGGCTGGTGTCAAATCAAATTATAGAATACAGTCCTACAGGGGATCAACCGTGGATCCGAGTAGCTCAATGGTAAGGTCTCCTACTGCACTACTGAGTGAGGCCCATTTGAATCTTATAGTGGACATAGATTTTTTTCAAGTTTGCAGATTCACCTTGCTGAAAATTGCAACTCGCGCTAAACCCGGGTCAAACTAGGATTCCTGCCGACTGCCTCTAACCACCTAATACTAAAAATTCAGAATGATGCCTTGTCACCTAGAATGGTGGCTAAATTGCAAACTTGAGTGATAGAATTCAGTCTGCATTAAACAAAGAAAGGAGTAGACACATTACGCTAATCACTGACTAGTGACTAATCAGATTAAATCTCTTATTGCTAGGTATTTATTTACTCCTTGTGTAAACAATAATATATTGACTGAAGCTACATCATTTTAGTCGAGGTATTGTTTAAAAATTCACAGTGTTTCTCCTCCAGTTATGTAAGAAAAAGTATACCAGTAGACTGGAAGCTATTTGAATATGTGCCTGAGTATATATTGCGATTCCTAGACATATGGAGTTAATAGGATGCTTTTGGATGAATAGAAAATTAAGGTAAACCATTGACCTAAGCCAGCCATCATTAAACCTGTTTTGTTTGAGCAGATCATCCTATCCACTTATATATAACACTGATAATGTAAATAATGAGAGACTTTAAAGTCTTAATAGTACTGTCATAGAAAAAAGAAAAAAACGCCTGAAAATCTATGTATAATTCTTAATAAAATTGAAATTGAGATGACAGTTAAATTTACAAACTGACTGATACATCAGCTTCGTCACCTTAATCATTCCAGTGATTCAGTCAAGGAAAAGCAACTTTGTTTACTTAACGCGAAGTTATGATGAATGTGAGGCCAAATATATTAACTGAACGAACGAACGAACGTAGCTAATTCTGTGATTCTATGGAAGAATGTTCACTAGCCAATCAGGAGTTTAGGGTTAGATTTTCGTCTGACGTAATCCTTAACATCACTTGTCTTGCCCGATAGCATTAAATCAACAAAGAAGGGAGGTTGAGTGTGACACTAGAGACCCTAAGCAACATCGCTGCCACTGAAACCTCTACAAAATTAAAGCCCTAGGTAGATGTTGAACTGGGCGCGTCATAAAGAGCATCTCGAACAAACTTCAAACCTTCATTAACAGCTGTCTTCGCTCAATACTCAAGATCAGATGGCCGGTCAGAAAAGATCAGCAACAGGTAGGGATCTCTGACAGCGAACCAACCAGGAATCCATTGTGAAACAAATAGGCAGGAAGAAATGGAGATGGATTGAACATACACTGAGGAAACCATCAAGTGACATCACTAGACAAGTCATTGCTCGAGTGGAACCCGAAAGGTAAGCGGCGAGTTGGTCGTCAGTGTGAGGGTGACTTGGAGGAGGTCATGTGAAGAGGAGATGAAAGCGTGTGGGCAAACTTGGAACGGAGTGAAAAAGTTGGCAGAAAACAGAAGGCAACGGAGACGCTTGGCTGAAGCCATATATTCGTCTAGGAATTAAAGGATATAATAATAATTAAAATAAATAATAATAGATGTTGAAAGTAAGATACCAGTAGGTTAACTGATCTATAAAAAAAGTTGATCATTTTGACACGCGCACCTGCATGCCCGAAACAGCAGGATTTGAATGGGTGAAATTATTGAAAAGTAGTGTAGTTGGATGACGTAACACAACATCAATTCAACATATATATGAAAAGACGTACTCTGGAAAGATGAGAGTAAAATAGTAGTTCATGTGAACTCACAGTCTGATTGTCAGCAACCGAAAAGGATATTCTCATTCTCATTTTTTTCATTTTTTCCTAGATGTATGAATGAATATTTTGGCTATATTGAAATTCATGTGTCACATGTACACTAATTTCCAATGTTCTGTTATAGTTTGTATTACAAACGATATTTCAAATGTCTCCCAGTTGTGTCAACTCTCAGACAGGTGACATACACCATATAAATTATGCGATATTTGACTACGAAAGTCTCATTATCACGCTACGTAAATTCATCAGCAATAATTAATTCTGCTGCACTTATCACTATATTTATCAATTCATAACTCAGCTGTGCTTATTTATGTAGCGTCTTTACGATATGATCCCTCATAGAAATGAACTTATCTTAACTTTATTCACTAGAAGAGATCAGAATTCACTAAACTTGGTAGCTGATAGTCCAATTATGGCATAAATAATATTCTGAAATGGATTTGGTTTTGTGTTACGAATTTGTAAAAGATAACCTATAAAACAGCATTTTCGATTTTATATGACCACCAAGTCTGTGTAGTTGGAGAAAATTTCTAAACGCTGTGACCCAGTGGTCTGGATCTTAGGTGCACACATGTGTGGCAGCTCAGGTGTATGTAAATAGGTAACAAACCACTTGTGTACTCCATCACTCCTCGCCAATTCCTCATGTTTACTATCCCACTCCAGCCCTCCTGCTTTCCACTCAAACGTCAGTAATACTTTAAAGCAAATTTCATATACATGCCAGTTGTCATAGATATTGTCGCTAATGTTTATGTTCCAGTAAAAGTGATATGTACCGAATTGGATGGGTCTGTTTTGATCTGTCTATCTGATCACAAAAACTGATAATATTTAAAAATTCCGCACTATCCTATTGGAAGAGGAACACCTCCTAATCAGCATACCGCCTAAGAATTATCTGATAAATTATTAGTGGTTTAATATTATCATTTAACTAATGTAGGAGAGTAAGCCAATTGCTACATACTCACACACACACACACAAACACACACATGCACACGGAGATATGAGGAAAGATAAACAGGGCGGAAATCAAGACAAGCCATTTCCTTTTCTTTATTACCTTCATTATTATGATTATTGATGTTTTAGGGATTAGGGTGGGATTTCTTTCCTTAAAGATGAATCACAGTCCCAACCATCAGCATCATCATCATCATCATCTTTATCGCAGCACTGCAAATGTTGACACCTTAAAAATAAACATCCACCCATGTAATAAAAAGGAAGGCTGTGGGTAAAAACAATAGTAAACAATTTTCCTACCTAACCCCAAATTTTTGGATAAAAAAAAAAGATGACAGAAATCAATTGCCACAATTTACAGATTATCAACAGTATCAAAAGTATCCTTCTTGTCAAGTGAAACGGAGATAGTAATCACATTACAAATGTAGATTTGTCATTGTGACGACTGATTTGAATTTCGCCATTTTTACGGGTTTCTATGACAATAACAAGGCATTCTGGCGGCAAGTCGGTCAACCAGTCAGCCAAGTGCCTATTAATCAGTAAGTATGCTGAAGGATAGGGGTGGTGGATTGGGTGTAACACTGAAGAGATCTTCGAGTAATATCACACATCACATCGTCTAGTAAAACCCAAACGGCAAGCGGATGTTGTGGCTTGAATCTGAGAGGGATGTGGAGTAAGAAGTGGAAATTAAAGCTAGCAAGCAGGTAGACATGCAGTCAGTTAGAAAAAGACGGTGAATAACATAGTCCAATGAAGGTGTGCTACTGGTGCTGTGTGTGAAGTGAATTTTAACTGAATGCTTCATCCATATGCTTTATCCACTTATTTGTGAATGAAATCTTAGTAAAATAAAATAAGCAAATATCTATATTTAGTTGAATTTTAGATTTCCCCGTCGATTGATTGGATCAAAATGCTTGGTCTCTGGTTGACATGCCGGTTTCTTGTGCAGATGCTTCGACGATTTCAGGGGATTTAATTAGAATTAAATTTGTCGATGGTAACTATCAGTGGAATCCAAGATGCGCATTTTGTCCTGTTTGGGACACGTCACCTGGATGTATCTGCATTTCATAGTGAGTGATGATGTTCCCACTGAGTGGATAACGCTTTGTCTTTTGAAACTATGGGCACTGGGCTCGAGCCTCGGTGGAAACATCATCACTCCCGGGAGAATGCAGGTACATCCAGACGACGAGTCTCAAATAGGACGAAATGCACCTTATCCTGGATTCCACTACTAGTCACCATCCACAAATTAAATATCTACATTATTAGACCGTTGGAGCTGATAGATCAGAAACCCTGTATCTAGGCCCAATGCAGTTGATGCTTGTCAGAGAGGTGCATCTGAAGCCTCAAAAGATTCTATGCCCCATCAGAGATTCAAACCAATGGGGTCCAGCGCCGAAGTTGAGAGACTATATCACTGAGCTCTTCAGGTTATGGATAGTGGGCCTTATACATTATCCTGCAAACCTGATTTGGTAGAATTCTAGCCAGCACTGTTATTTGAAGAGAAGAAAATTGGCTCTGGTTACATACAGCCTACGGATTAATCGACACGTCTGTATATATTAATTATTTTAATGAATCGTCTAATAGTTCCTATTTTTTTTAAATTTTGAGTTAAAATTCTTTCATTTTGAAATTTACACTGGTATTCAAAATTATTTAGTATGTATTACTTACTCTTTGAGTTGAATGGGAAGCATAGGACTTCAGCGACATACCTGGATAGCACTCATTTCTCTGTCATCGTTCTCCTTTGCTTCAGAATGAATAGAAGTTACTAGTTATAGATGAAAGTAGTACTGCCATATATATATATGTATATGTATATCAGGTTGCGTTTCGATTATTCATGGAGTGATCACCTTTTGATTGTTGAGAAAGTTGAAAAAAGTGAATAATTCATAAACCTGCCCGAATTATTTGGACACAATCGATGAAGTGATAATTTGATAGTGACGTTACTGAGTTCTCAGTCACTCATGGGAAAATCTTTTCTTTTTGTATAGTGATATTTTGGAACATATATTTCGGAACCAAATGCTTCGTATGTGGTTTGATCTAGATTAGACTGGATAGTAAATTTAAATATATTAGACACTGAATGAATTGTCGGCACTTACGCAAACTAAACTTGCACAGATCTCAGTATTCTTATTGTGTCCGATACAAGAAGAAAATCACAAATAAACGGATATTTTACTCTTGAAGAATTAGTTCGTAGGAATTCTGTTTGTTTCAGGCTAAACCACGGATTGATTTCAGTTAAAGAACGATTGAAAACCAGTTGTTTCTTCCTAATTTGAAACTTATCGGCAGTACGCTTTCTAAGCCGAAACAAATGGAATCCCGACAAACTAATTCTTGAAAATTAATCTGATGCTCCGCTAGTGACTGGTTGGAGAACGAAGTTGCTTGCACTTCTAGTGAAAAGCCATGACCAGTGGAGTCCACCCGGTTGGGAGTGAGGATGGGGTTCCCACCGATGACATTAGTTGTTGGCATTCGCGCTAAAATCACAAATTGGTAGAAGTTAGAATTCATGTGTTGGCCATTGAATCGGATCCCATTGTCTGGATGGTATACGCGTTTGCCTTGCAACCGGAAGACCATAGGATTGAACCCTGGCAGCGGGTACATACTGCCGATGAGTCCCAGACTAGGATAAGACAGCTTTCCAGTGCCAGCTGATATCGATTCGTGGTCTAACCTGAAACAGACATTTTACTTAAACAGGCTGATTGATTAGTTAGAGAAGTATTTCAAAAAGATACTGATGTTATCACAGACAAGCATTGTGACTCGCATTTACGATGACGGAACTGTGAGTTATGAAAGTGGCGGAATCGGTCAATAATAATCATTTTCATAAACCAGCTGGTACATTTAGATATGGATAGACTTCGGTTTTCCCCTTGAAATCCTCTCATATCTTCATGTCTCCATAGCCCCTGCTAAGTAAGTCCTCCTCACTGCTTCCGTGCAGTGGGGGTGTTTCTCACTAAAGTGGAAGGGCGAATGTGAAGGTTTGACACTCAAGATCGGACTGGTGGACATGCAGATTTTATTAGGTTGTCTACAAAACCTTGACTACAAACCTAAGGTGTACTGAGGCTAGAATTCAAACGTATAGAATGGCATATGAACCTATTTTTGTCCCCTGAAACTATACACCCAAAACTTCTGACGCTATCTCACTGCCTTGTGGATGCGATTTGGCGGAGGACTAGGCATCTTTAGACAACGTACCTGATGCGGTCTTGGCATCTTGGTAGAACCTCAGACCTCTAGAAAACTATGAGATTTCTTGTTTGACATATTTGTTGGTGCCCATAATCTAACGCGTTCATGTTTTATTGATAAAATACGACTGGGGAGTAGCAATTTTATTGTGTTTCGTTCCGGACGTTGGTGCAGACTTGATTTTACCAGCTAAATCTGCAGCTAAGCAAGATGACTGGCCATCATAATGTACTCTGAATGAATGTTGGATCGATGGAGGCCAACAAGCGTGAAACCCTGGTCCAAGATATTTTACGAATTATCTAAAATCATATATATATATATGTATGTGGCCTCTTGTGTGACAAAGTCTGAAACGTCATGTTCAAGATTTATGAACAAGAGAATGCCAAATTTATAGGAAATTCGGAGAGATCCGTCCAGGTAAAAAGATGGTGCTAGTGAGTCTGGAAGGTTAGACTTTACAGACTCACGCTATCACTTGACTCCTTGTGATTATTCATCTATGGACACTGATCACTGAGTGAAACTAAAACCTATTTTTGAAAGCATATATTCTTTTGCATAACATAATGTATGGTAAAATCTTATATATGGAGGTCGGCTGCACTACTAGTTTAACAAAATAAAGAGTTGCTTCCTTTGGGTATTGATTTACAGCAATGAAGTGATCAGCGTCTGTTTTTGTTAGACGATGACCTTCGTTTATTGATTTTATGTCCTTACTAATAACTAATATGATTCGTAATCGATTGGCAATCAAATTAAGATTCTTTAGATAAATAAGGCTGTATCACAGTGAATTTTAGTCATCCTTGAGACATTCAAAACGAGTACCCAACAGTGTGAACCTTATCAGAGTATAAATATACCCGGAAGAAGGAAATTTCAAACGGATCCTCTTCATAGTTTGATGGCCCAATACGTAATAATATGGAATGTAGCCTTAATAGGGTGACGAACACTCACGAGGATACAGAATCGTCTAGTTGGTGTTTTTATCTAGGACTTTTCATTGTTTGCAGTTGTCTAGCTTATGTACTATCGAATAGTACATTACATTCGATAGAATGGAGATAATCTCTGACTTTCTTGGGTTATTTGCTGGCAGTCAGTTGGCATGGAAACCCCAAAAGTCATGCATACTGTCAATGAAGAAATACATCTTCTGTAGTTGCATTGAAACCTGCAGTACTCAGCAATGAATGAGATGTCTGACTGAGCTATTCGCGTTACACGCGTTCATGTATGCCCCTTTTCTTCACCGCACAATAGCCAATGTGGCTACCCATTCCTAACTGTTAATAAAGGCAAACTGTGAAGTTGTGCAAAGCGATTATAGATTAACTGGTGTATTCGACTTCAGATACTGATAGCTAAACAGCTATCATTATTAGAAAAAAACCTGCTACACTATTGCCACAAAGGGGAGATCACCTGGACACCCATAATGATTCAGGTGTTTGTGAAAAAAAGCTACAACCTCCCCTCTGCCTTTGACCAAAGTTCTGATCCACAAGGCAGTAGAGTAGCGTCTGGTAGGAACTACGTTACCGTTGGCCAAAAGAGGTCCAAATGCCATTCAATCCTTTCAGATTCCGGTGCTCATATACATCATAGATTTGGATTGTGGCTTTTTCAACTCTCCTAAATAGATCAACATGTTCACGTGTTAGATTATAACCACCGGACGTTTCCACTTGCGTTTTCGTTGTTGTGAGGAATCCCTTTGCCAGTCAAGTGTCCAATAGTCATAGCAAATCTTAGCAATTGCATACTGCCTTCTAAGAGAAAGGCATATTTCCCCCATGAATCATATTTGCACAGGTACACAACACATTGAAGCATACACTGCATTTCTGTCTTAACCTTTAGCCTTCTTCAACACATATACACATACATGGAAGAAATGCCTACAGTTGATTTAAATTTCTCTACTGAAATATCTCCTTTCAATCAATAAATAGTAGACAAATAATATTGATTAATAGTCTATTGATTACCTATCAACAAGCAGGTGAAAATAAAGAAAGGGGGAAAAACAGAGTTAATTAGCTATCTAGCTTCACTTGTATACCAACAAATCGATAGGCATACAATTGAAAATCATTTAGACAAAACATTGAAAAATAAAAAAGGAGAAAGTTTTAAGTTTTATTTTATTAATTATAGACGATTAAAGTCTGTGTTATTGATTATTTGTTTATTTATTTAAGATATGTTTACTTTTTAGCTTGGTGAATATCAGTTGAGGTCAGGTACAATACATACATTGGTGTCTATAAATACGTATATGTCATATATACATGCATATGCATATATATGCTGATTGATTAATACTTGTCATGTATTCATTACTTGTTCGGACAGATTTTATGCGAAAATGAGCCTTACTCGTGTTTTTAATCTTTGTACATGTCTGATTGCATATAGCGAATAAACAGAAGTTTTTTTACTTTTTTTATGTATATAAGACCATGCATTGTTATTATTATTCTTTTAGGTTGCAAGTGGAACACAGGGGTTTAGCATCTTCAGCTGATACCACATTAAATCGCCCAAAAGCCCTCACCTCCTTTTCACCTAGACTTCACTTTTGCTTTCGACTCTGTACCTAGATGTCTCTTGCTAAATAAGCTCCCTATGACACAAACTGAATCCTTGGTCACTAACTGGTTGCATTCCTACTTCTCAAACAGAATGCAGTATACCGTATACAAAGGCAATTCCTCCTCTGCTGTGCTCACTGAATCTGGTGTCCCCCGAGATACTATACTCTACCCACTTCCCTTTTCTTTCTTTCTACATGACCTACCATCTTCAAATGACATTAGTTTTGTTAAATATGCTGACGACCTGACTTTATCTTTGCCTGTCAAATGTCAAAGTGACTGCTCCAAACTAAATGGCTTTTTATTAGAAATTAGCCAGTTGTCCAAGGAAACCGGTCTAACCTTAAATCCCTCTAAATGCCAAACAATCCATTTCACCTTTAGGCACAAATTTAACCTAAACAAACTGTTTAGTACTCATGAGGTATGCAACATAGATGGCACTGAAATAGAAATCAAGTCGGAAATTAAATACCTTGGCGTCATTCTATCTGCTGATCTTTCCTGGTCGTCTCATATCTTGATGATTTCTAAGAAAATATTCCGTTTACCTTCTACATCAAGAAGTTAAGACATTCTGGAATAACCGAACCCTTACTCCTACAATTCGTTAACTCTCGCATTCTGCCTATTATTCTCTATTGTCCCCCCTTAGTTCTTCCTGGGCTACTGAAGAAAGACTATACCTTATTGTCAGCAGGATCAGCAACGTCCCGATTAACCAGCTTGTTAATAATCTGGTTGGCAGGCACTTGAACTCGTGTGAAAAATGGGCAATATCCATTATGTCTAACTCACACCACCCTCTTCATTCACAACTCTCCCCCTGTATCTCATCAGGTAGAACCAGAAGCTTATATAGAAAACTATATGCTCGCACTAGCAAGCACAAAAACTCAACCACACCCTACTTGGCTCGTTCGTGTTCTGTGCGATAAAGAAAGCATAAAGTGTGATACCCATAACTTATTAAATAGTCAGTAGAACAGCTGGATTTCGTCTTTCCAACTCATATCATTTACAGGTACAACGGTTTTCTTTCTTTCTTTTCCTTTTCTAATTCTCTCCTTTTTCTTTTCTCTGTTATGTGCTCCTTTGTTTCTTTCTTCTGCTTAAGCCAGAAAATATGCTAGCACCTACTTTTCTAGCACCTTCAAACACTCTGTTCAATTTTGGCTTTGCTACCGACATGCCAATATGTTGTTGTCATAATGAACTGAGATTTCCTTAATCTATGTAGAATTTTATCTATTGATAATGTACTAACTGGGTGCAATACTGTAGTAAAATGCTGAGAATTCCATTCTGTGTCGCAGGTACTGTTTTGGAATAAAGCAAATAATTTTTTATTATTCATGCGATCCCCACTATAACATGTTCGGAAACACAGCCTACTCCTGACTTTCGCTTCGAGTTCCACTCGAGGTCAGGCATAGACCCCGATGTCATCCAGTGGTTTCCTCAGCATGTATCCGATTAATCTCCGTTTTTTTTCAGTATATAAGTCGGGGAACCAGTTATTGGTCTTTTCGCTGCCTGCCAGAGGTTTTTGTCACCAATCCCTTCCAGACCGCTATCTGGTCTCCAGTGTGTGGCTAAAGATGGCAGCTACTGATGAAAGTCTGGTGTAGCCTGTTTGAAATGCTCAATTCCCTGAACCATGTGGTAGCACTGATTTGACATGAGTGTTGATTTCCACATTGGATGGTAAATTCTATTGGTGTGAAAGACAATTGGCACAAATACCCACAAGCGGGTGCAATATTATCATATTATATCATATTTCCGTCGTTTCTATGTGCATCTCGACTCCAGGCGTTGTTGTGTAAATCTAACATGATTATTGAAATTCTTTTATGTATTTAATTGGTGGATGGTGACTAGCAGTGGAATTCGTGACTCGTCATTTGGATGTACCCGCGTTCCCCAGTGAGTGATGATGTTTCCACCGAGGCTCGAACTCAGTGCCGATAGTTTCAAATGCCAAAGCGTTATCCACTAGACCACTTGAGCCACGAGGACCACCTCTTGTGCGACGGGTCATATTAATTATTTAATTGAATTTTTGATTTTCCCGTTGATTGATTGGACCGAAGTGCTTGGTCTCAGGTTGACATGTCAGCCTTTTCGCAGATGCTTCGACGATGTCTGGGCATTTAATTAGAATTCAATTGGTGGATAGTGACTAGCAATGGAATCTAGGATGCGCATTTCGTCTTGTTTGGGACTCGTCATCTGAATGTACCATCCACCAATTAATTTCTAACTAAATGCCCAAACATCGTCGAAGGATCTGCAAAAGAAGCCGAAATATCGACCGAGCACTTCGGTCCAATCAATCGACGGGAAAATCTAAAATTCTCTTATGTATTGGCTAATATTTGGTAACTATGGCTGTGACAGCTCATCACTCCTATTACCATCCTCATTTGTGGATAAAACTTAAATTTCAGTGCACCTGTGCCGCTAAAGATGAATTAGCTTTAAACAGACTCCTCGCTCAACTACTTATTTTGTCTTTTCATTGATGGTGGGGGTTGTTCATGAATCCGATCAGTCAAGTTTCTAATGTGGTCACCGAGCTAAATTGACTGGATATCACAACGCATTCTGAGTCGGTGCTAAGTGGCTGGAAGTGATTAGGAGAACATAAGCTTAGGATTTCTGTTTTCTGCTTGTTTACACTCAACATCAAGAAATGTCAGCAGCCTTCAAGGAACTTATGACTCCTTTGAGATTCAAACTCGCGTCACCCAATTTCGCATTCATAGACGTTACTCACGACCAACCTCCTGTACAATTGTAATGTTTGCCAAATAAGCACGAAACTGAGGTTCAAGGCTGCCAACCGATTGCCTTCAGCCGTCTAACATAAATTTAGTGGGTTAATGAGTAATCCTGTTGAATACTAAGCTGTTTTTTGAAGATGCAAAACAGAAAACAGGTCACAAATTGCTTAATTGCGTAGTTTTCCAACAATTAAAAGAAACTCCGTAATTCAAAAAATAAGAATGAAATGATAGTAATAATAATAAAAATATAGTCCAATAACAATTACGCAATAACTTGGGATGTCTTTTATTTCATCATTCTAAAGAGTAAATCAATAATTTCACCGAAAGAATCAGTAACGAAATTTTATCCAGAATTTCATTTCCCTGAGACAACACATTCGGAAAATGATAGTACTGAATAGTGTGTAGGATTTGGGAAAATGCCTCAATAAATGACGAGCTAAACTTCAACTGAATACTAATCACTGAAAGAAAGTATGATTTCCTGGCTTATCTACAATCATGGTGTTTGTCAAAGTTATACTGAACATCAGGCTGATCGGTATTTATCGGAGCAAAGTACTCACTTTCTGTTGACTTACTGGCTTCTAGTATGGGTGCGCCGGCGACTGTTTAACAGTAGCCTTACACCATCCACGTAACTGCACTGGAATACGTTTCGAGAGTCTTTGGTTTATGGTAACTTAATGACTGATTGATACCAGGACTACCTAATTACAAAGCAGTCACTTTAATTTTCTCTCACCAACTAGAAGGAAATATTGACTGTACATAATTCTTGTTACAGTTTCACATCGTCAGCTGGCGTCGATAAGTTACTTTTCATGTGTGAAATTTGGCGGCCTGCTTGAATCATTAGGTTATCTAACATAATGCATCAAATATTCTATAATTCTTATTGCCTTAATCATTTATTTATGTCCTTCAGTTGTAAAGTGTACTAATATATATTTTCATCTGTCTTTCAAACAACCTGGTGTGCACTTCATGGAGACGCAGAGAAACTATATCATGAGACATTGATCTATGCTTCAGATTTAAAGGTGTTGTGCCGGGTGACCTTTAACGAGTCTGAACACGGATTGCTATCAGTTAGAGAACCATTGAGAACCAACCGGGAGTACTGGACAGCTGTTTCCTCCTATTCTGAGAATCATCGGCGGTACGTGCCCACCAAACTGGAGTTCGAACCCACGACCTTCAGGTTACAGGGCAAGCTCGTATACCATTCAGCTGCTGGGACTGGATTCAGAGGCTAGCGCACGAGTTCTAACTTCTAACAATTCGTGATTTAGCGTAACCATTAACCAATGTCATCGATGGGACATTTATCCTTACACTTGACTCACAAATCTAAACCTTATAAACCAACTCTTGAAGATTAATCTGATGCTCGCTAGTGACTTACTACAGGACGGAGTTTCCTGGAGTTCCAGTGGGAAGTGGCGACCAGTGAGGTCCAACCAGTCAAGTGTAGGGGATGAATGTCCCACCGATGACATCGGTTTGTGGTGGCGCTAAATCACGATTTAGTAGAAGTAAGAATTCATGGGTTGGGCATTGAATCAGGTCCCAGTGCCTGAATGGTATACGAGCTTGCCTTATAACCTGAAGGTCGTGGGTTCGAACTCCAGTTTGGTGGGTACATACTGCCGATGATTTTCAGAATAGGAGGAAACAGCTGTCCAATACTCCCGGTTGGTTCTCAATGGTTCTCTAACTGATAAATATCCGTGGTTAAACTCGTGATAGCAAACTAACTCTTGAAAATACTACCGACAATTAGTTTACTTGAGGATAAGATATTATGTAATATATTACCCTGAGAATTCTGTACACTGTAAATATTTTGTTCAGAATAAAATTATTGTTATTATTTCTCACACCAGTACTTTTCTTAAACCCAAACGTATACTTAATTCAAATGAAACTTCAATTGAAACGAATGCGGAATTAGCTTCTCACTGATAATATCTAGAACCCATTCTATCGTCTAAAATCTATACCTACCGCTGTTCAGTGAATAATTTGCCCAAACTAATACGAAGACACCTCAGAATGTTAAATATTGACTAGTTTATTTAAGACCTTATAATCAGTAGTGTGGACTAAGTTGCGTTTGAAAATATTTCAGAGTTTACATGCAATTCAAAAGACTGGAGAGGATTGTTCTTATCTTTTCCCTTCTAATAAAAAAATGTTTCTGAGTTTAATTCTATTCGAGGACATGCAAACCAAAAAAAAAACAACCAGCTGGTTTACTTTGATTTGAAACAACTTCTTGTTAGACGTTAATTCTAGTATTTAGTATTTTTATTGAGTAACTAAACAATTTTTTCCCATTCCGTTGTGTTTATCAGCTAGTTTCACAGATGTGCGTCGGTGGCACAGCGGTTGAATCGTCACCGACCACACATATGATCCAGGGTTCGATCACCGGCAGACGCATTCCTTTGCCTCTCTAAGCCAGTAATAAGACCAGTAAAGCGGGAAGGTTTGCGATGAGACTAGCAACCCGATCTCGTAAAAAACTATACACCACTGCTACCGAAAATTCAAGCATGTAGCTTGAAGCCCTATGTTCCACTGGGAACATAAAGGGATAAAAGAAATACAAACTAGTTTCTCTAGTTTCCTCTAGTTGGTCGGTTGCATTTCAGTGGTATGAATCTTCGGCTGACCAAAGCATCTTTGGCATAAGAATACCTGTGCCCTCTTGGCGATCATCACATATCGCCATATGAAGCCAAAGCTGTATGGGCAAATTGTTGGTGCCAGTAGAATTCTACCCATTAATTTCTTCTTATGCTTTCATTTTTATATCTGAACTAGTTGATCTTTTGAAAATATGATCAGTCTCCATATGGTTAAAAAAACACAACTAAACATAAGTAATTATCCAGTGCACACCAGTATAATCGTGATTGGTGCATCAGTGATTCATTGCTGGAATGCTCACCAACCACACATGTGGTTCCGAGTTCACTTTCCGATCAGTGCATTTTGTAAACCTCATTTAGCCAGTTGTAAGCCAAATGAAGAAGCGAGGTCAGGAATGAGACTAGCAGTCTCATACAATAAGAGGATAACAGCATCGTCACTTAAACTATACAGCTAAAGCCTGAGGTCTTATATTCAACTCAGAATGTAAAGTGAGGGGAAACGAAGAACTGACCTGCTGATACTGATAATTTGGTTTATTTGTCTGAAATAAGAGTCTCTCTAATTGGATAGCTTTGGTGAATGCATAATCCACCCTAATAAAGATCATGAATTTGTAGGGCAGTAGCCACCACAGTGATCTTTCAGAAAGACATTGAAGTAGCTAGTAACGTCTCTTACCACGAATGCTATTCATGTCTTTCTCTCTACTGGTTTTACACTTTTGTTAAGTTTAGGTTCGGGCCACAGGCTAGATTAGGGTTTAGGTTAGGTTAACGCTTGGGTTAGAGAGAATGACTTTCTTCACTAGTGTATACGCCTAGACCTACAATTAGCTAATGAAGTTATGAGCATTTTCACCTCACCATTTTGATTAGTTGTCCAGGATCCCTTGGAGACTGATGTTATATAAATTCATTTTAAGAAGTATGAGGCTAAATGAGTCTGGTATATTGCTCGAATGTTTATGCATCATTTAGGTTATTCACCCAATTGATGTCTCTCATCATCGTATAAACACCAGAGTTCTCCACTCCGGCGGTCTGCCGTTTGTTGTTTGAATGTTAACTGTCGTATTTAGAAGAACATCCTGCGTACATGATGTTCTTTGACTGAAAGTAACTATCAGTCACATCTAGCATGGGCATTTCATCCAATTAAGAACTATTTAGATGCATTAGTCTGCATTCCTAGTGTGTGACAGAGATCTTAGAAACACTTCAAACCAGTGCCCATCTTTCCAATCATCTTAGATTTATTCATGTTGGACCGATTAGAAGACTCTAGAAGATCTGGATTTCGCAGATTGGTTATATTTAATGTCACAAAAACTCGAAGACTTGCCAAGAAAAGCTGACAAACTGGCTTGAGAAGCAGCCGGTGAAGACTGGACTCCAGGTGAACACATAGAAGACGTCAGTGATGCAGATAGCCAACCAGCAGCAACAACAACAACCAGCCTCCTTCACTTATCTGGGAAGCACGTTTTCCATGATAGCCAATCGTCAGCACGAAACTTTAGCTGGCAACAAACCAAATCAAAGACGATTTTTCAGCAAATATGTGGGTAAAATGGAGACGGATCGGGCATACGTTGAGGAGGCCGTCAAATGATACCGCGCGAATCTCAGACCATAGCTTGAATAGAATTCTAGTGGGAAGTGACAAGTGGGTCTTCGGTGCGAGGGTGGCATGAAGGAGACCGTGTGAGTGGGAGGATGAGAGAGTATGGGTAATCGTGGGGTTAGCTAAAGAGGACAGTAGAGAACAAAATAAAGTGGAGATGTGTTGTTGAGGCCCTATCTTCCACTAGGAACCTAAGGGGATAATAATAAATTATAATAGAGTTATTCACCCTTGAATTTCTCTCACTGTAAATTCTTTCGACCATTCTGTTTTTACATTTTTATAGAATTTCATCATCCTTCTGACAAACCGAATCAATCCCTTTTTGTGAAGACTTTTTTTGGAGGACAGATATGCCTTCGCCTACAACAGAAATAGGTAAGTCATTAAACTAGCTACTGTCTTTTTGTGAGTAGTATAGGCATCTGGAAGTACACGTTTTTCATTTAAAAATTTTAGAATTATTTGATGATGCACCGTCAAACGTCTAACCACATTTTGTGGAAATGAGAATTTATTTAACTGACTGTTTCTCCTTTATGGATCTATAACCTTGAATTCCGGTTAATATATGTGTAAACTTTTGGGTACTGTGGTAGTATGTAATTCCATATTAGATATAATGGAAAGGATTCATCACTCAGGAGGAGGATTTTCGCGTGATTGTATTCTTCGAGCTGGAGGGTGTAGTCGAGAAGCTTTCGTTGTCTATCTAGACAACATCTTTAGTGCACATTTCAAATTGGAGTGAGCTTTTCAAATTTCCCTCGAGTTTATTGGTCATCTCTCATGATAACCTTGGATGTGATTGGTTGTTTTTATATATTTCCTCAACCTCCAGTTCATTTGTATTAATATTGTTTGTGCTTTTGACCTGAAGTTTGCTGTGTTGTTCGTGTGATTTCTTTCTTATGGATTGGTAAATCTTGTCTATGTGAGTGTGTCGGTTGATTGCCAGTTCACTTAAATACCAGGCTTCCAGAAATTCACTGACGTTTTTGTTGTTTCTTGTGTATAAGATGTGAACATAGTCCCAATCAAATTGGTCTCTTTGGTTGTTTGTATGCAGTGGTATGTGGGAGTGCATATCGTGTCTTTTGATACCCTTTTTATGTTCATGAATGTGAAGACAAAGAGGCTGTTCACTCTGGCAAAATTAATGTTTTTCGCAGTCGTGGCACTTTTTCTTGTAGATGATATTGGTTAGGTCTTTCGCTGGTGAGTCTTTTGGGTGATATAGAACATAGTGAAGTGATTTTCTTGGTTGGTATGCGACAGAGATTCGTAAACTTTTAGAATGTTTCACAGATGTTCTTCCACAAATATGAATATTCGCAAGACTTCATCAAAAGTTATCTATCCTCAGCACAACCAACCAAATCAAAAATCCCCCGATGAAAACATAAAACAATTGTCCTACTATATATAAAGAACTATATTAGTAGACTTGAGGGTGAGAAACTGCACAAAAACAATCAATCCCGCTCAAAGTTACCATGAGAGATGACCAATAAACTCGTGAGAAATTCGAAAAGACACTTCAATTTCAAATGTGCACTGAAGATGTTGTTCAGATAGACAACAAAAACTTCTGAACTAAACATCCCAGTTCAGAGAATAAATTGAACGCAATTATTTTTCATGGTAACCGGGAGCTTTCGGTAGGTGTCAGCTTTTTCTAAATATCCAGGCTTTTCATCGATGTATATTCTCTGAAGTCGAAAACCTAGTTTGTGAACTGTAGCTGAACATGTAGAAGACGTAATGTATTTTTTATGAGGAGGTGACATTGTATGTACACAATCATATTATTTGACATAGTTGTATTTTTTGTACTGGACATTTTACAGCTGCTTCATTACGCAGTGAGAGTTTAGAATTCTCCGATGATCTACTTTTTCATCTGGTTAATTTGCACTGATTACTAATTTTTCTATTGGCTTGAAACGCGAAGACAACCAATCACATTAAAGATAGCCAAGAAAGGTGGTCATGACTCCGATGAAGAATTCTTAAAGCTAACATCATATTGACGTTAGAGTTGGAAATTTCGTCCAGAAGGTAGCTGAAAGTTGCTCAATTAAATCAACACTCTCAGAGAAAAAAGTTACAGCAATATCATCCACGTGAGAGGTAGTACTACTCCTAGGAGTGCTGTACTCACCATGCAGTTATATTAAATAAAGAATCAGCTTAAAATCCAAACTAGAGGTCAAATTTTCCAGGTTTTACATAACGACTTCTACAATTCCCTCTTTACAAACCATCTATTAACGAAGACTGAAGTGCATACTCTGAATATACCTTTGAATGACATCAAACATTAGGCATTCAAGTGAGATCCAACTAGGAAATAGTGAGTTGAATGTCCAGGAGCAATGGGCAGGACAGCATGTAAACAGGAAATGGAAGTATGTGGTCAGCTGAATAGTCGACAGGAGGTGATGTCATACAACTAAGTGGAACAGAGGTATAATTCACATAATTACATAATTTGCATCATAGGAAATTATGTAATACTTCACTGTTCAAGATCTGCGTGTTTTTTGGCGTCACTCAGATGAAGGATAATCTGAATGGTGTTTAAACGGCATCGTAACAAATAACTCTAAGGCAGGTGGTTTAGTCTTCATAGAATTTTCAAAACAGAAATTTTGTTCGGATAGTCTGAAGATATATATATATATATACTATGGAAATGCGCCAGTTTTTCATTTTACGCTCCATTTTATCTATCACTTTATTAAAACAAAAATTAGCAGGAGTCAGTACATTGACTAATGGCAGCGACATTGAACAATTGAAAAAGCATTTACCACATGTGGATTTTGAAACTGGCTTAAAACATCGGAGTGAGTGTTGCATACTTCAATTCATTCTTCACTTCTTTTATATCTACTGCATGTATGCATGTGCATTACATAACTCTGACTGATTAATACTAACTAACATTTGGATGCTTGACTACTTTTATGCTAGTTCCTTTCCGCCCTCCCCCCTCAATGAAAAAGAAACATTCTGTTTTTAAAACAAACTCTACTGGTTAAAATACCTTCTCTCAGTTTGTTTTTAAAGTGTGGAGAAGTTAATTATTAGTTGCATGCATTAGTTTTATAATTTCAATTCCTTGTTTTCTGGAATTCGGTCTATACGTTAAGCATATTAAAAATTACATTCTAATTCGATCTTGAAGACATTTAGTTAGCCAATCATATAAATATCCTTGTCTGTTGATTTTTTTCGAGGCTGACCTGCGTGACTTACACAAAACACCAATCAGGTTAAGAGTTGTGTGGAAACTGATTCTAGGATTAAAATGTCAACATGAAGTACATTCGCTGTATAATAAGAGGCAACATAAGGTCGATGACTAGAGCAAATAACCTCAATGGGTTGATTACGTCTGTATTCACTGACAGAGCTTGAGACACTTGCTAAAAATCCCGTTTTCTTCGATTTTGGTTTTGAAGGGATTTTGTTTGATTGGATGGAGGATTTCATCATGAGCTGACATCATTTAGAGAACCACTGGATCAGGTCTCAGTGGCTCAATGGTCTACGAGCTTGCCTTGTAACCAGAAAATCCTGGGTTCGATCTATGGAGGTGGGAGCATACTGATGAAGAGTACTAAACCAGGACGAAACGACTGTCCAGTACTCCCAGGTTTTCTAATGGTTCTGTAGCTGATTTCAGCTCATGATGAAATCCTGCATCCATTCAAATCCTATAGGCCCTAAAGTAGATCATGAACTGACATCACTTTGAGAAGTAGTGAAAATCACAGAGTAATAGGCAGTTTCGCCCTAGTTTGGGACTCTTCAACAACATGCACCCTATATAACTCAATCAGCGACAGAACCCATGGCCTTCGGGTCTCTTAATGAGCCCAGTGACCGTTTGACCAAACGGAAAGAATCCAATGCAATAGTGGAACTATCCAAGATAGCTTTGGATTGGCAGGGTACTATCCAGAAGACAGCTGATCACCGTAAGCTTGTGTGTTGCGGTACAGTGCAAATCAGTAGCTGATTTTACACCTAAATGTAGCTCAAAATATATGAGTTGATGGCTTGGTGGTGGTGGAATTCTCATCAGTTGCAGCCAGTGTACTCCTTTACCCCGTCTGCCTCACCAGCCAGTAGTAAGCAAGTGAAAACTGGAAGTTTGAGCCCCAGTGCTGCTAAACCTTCAAACCTTGAAGGCAATTTTTCCACCTAACTGCAAATTAATCAAAATAAATGAAGAATATTGCTTTCACCATAACAGATACCCTAGACACAGTTGTTTCTTATAATTGGAATAATGGCCATGGTGACATTTAAAGTTATCGCTCAGGATACAATGTATATTCAAAGTTTATGGTGTTTTCTAATCTTTAATTCTAACGTCCTATTTTTCTTACAAGCCAAATATGTACATTTATAGCTAAAGTTAGGTAATCTTTACATTAATTGTGATACCTGCATCTTAGGATTCTTTACGGATTGATTTTGGGTTAAAGAAACATTTAAAACCAGCAGGGAATACTGGACAGTTGTTTCGCCCTAATTTGAGACTCACCAGCAGCACACATCTACCTGGCAGACCATTCACTCACTGGAGCTCGACTGAACGATCACTGAATCTTAACTTCTACCAGTTATTGAGTTTAATGCAACCACCAGCTAGTGTCATTGGTGACAAGTATTTGTCCCCATTGGTAGCGATTTCTCACTAGAAATCCAGGCAACTTCATGCTGCAGCCAGTCACTAGTGAGTATCAGATTTATTCTTTGCTGTTTTGTTGACTTTTCTAACTCAGCTACTGTTGTCTAGAAATGAAGCTACTTTTACAGACTTATCGATATTGCCTTTTATTTGGCTATCGTAGTCATGGAATACATACATACCAGTGGTAACTGAACTGTCCTCTTCAAAAAATGGTGACATTTAAAACCAGCAATCCTGGATTCAAGTCTCCCTCAGTACTTACAGAGATGATATCTCACTAGTGTGGGCGAAGTAGACATTCTTCATCTGATGTGACTACTAGTCGATATATAGTCAGAAGCTTAGATTTTATGTCAATCCCTTCGATGACGTTAAGCAGTAGAGGTTCAAGTGAACAACCAATCTCTTAACTTTGAAGCAGGCAATCAGAACAGACCAGGCTAGCTCAAGTAAAAAATGAAGTGTATGCTTGGAAAAAGTCTTTAGAAGAGCAAGGATATCAAAACATTTGTTTGTTTTAAATTTACGCAATATTTACTGGCACTTCCTCGTGAAAGTAACGCCATTAATTAGCATGACAAGATATGAAAAACCTTCATCAGTCTGAAACAAGTTTGGGAATCTTCCGTACTCTTCAACATAAAGAACAATATTTGGATTTTCACCACGAATGTTGAGTTAGTCAGTCATTCTATGTGGGTCAGAAATTTAGCGCGTCATGAAGGGCACTCCCGGAAAGCTGTAGGCAATTATTAATAGCTGCCTTCACTTCAAACTGAAGATCAGATAGCCAAAAATAATTAGCAACAAGAAATTGTGGGAACAAACCAATCAGGGGAGGGGGTAATTATTCAAAAAAAAATATTTCGCAGAAAATAAAGATGGATCGGACACACGTGAAATAGAACGTTGGGTGTCATTGAGAGCCAGGCCATAAATCAAGCGGAACTCAAAAGAGAAACAACGACTTGGGCTTGGGTTGGGGGATGAGATGGGAGGAGATTGCGAGAAAAGGAAATGATAGATTCTTGGCAGTCGTCGGGCCAGCTGTAGAGGACTTCAGGGAATAGGACAAAGTGGAGATGGGTTGGTGAAGTACCATGTTCCACTGGGAATACCTAAGTTAGTTGCGGCTATAGTTTACTTTTAGGTACTTTTTCTTAACGAAATCTACTTTATGAGTCCTGGATTATACTCTTTATGCATAGCGAACTCGATTCCTCTGGCATAGCTCAAATTCTGACTGGGGGATTTAAGAATATTCTAGATCTTATTCACATGAATCACTATTCTATAGATTTATCTCTTTTTTCCTCCTTATTCGAACACTTAATATTAAATTTTCGCTGGCTTAATTCAAATTAACAGCCAATTCTATTAATTACCCAGTAAAAGAAAAGAAAAAACAATAAATACTTGACTATATTCAATGTATCAATGTTTATTGAAACATGTATCCAAAATCAAACGCAATTATTATATTAATGCTATTGTTTAGCGGAGGGCTGAAACAAATACTTAGTAATTTAACACCTTTCAGCTGGCGATCAAACAAAGTATTCACTTTAGTTTGTTTCATTAGTCCTTAAATAGGATCCAGTATAGAAGTGTGCCAATATTTTTTCTCGTGGTTTTTTTACAAGCAGAAACATACAGTGATGCTCGAATTTCAGTGCTAAAACACTCTCAATGGTTAGAATTCTGTTTTTCGGAGCAGATTTCTGATATTCCAAGCTATAAATCACAACTTGATTATGATTATCATTCCCTTGAGTTCCCAGTAGAACATGAGGCTCCAACAACGCATCCCCACTTTCTCCTATTTGATGCTTTCCCCTTCAGATGGGTCCACGAATGCCCATAATCTCTCATCCTCTCCATTTATCCTCTAACACTTGCTCGACTAGCTGTTACCCATTCGGACTCCACTCGAGGGTTGGGCTAACAGTAAGATGTTACTTAACGGTTTTCTTCGTGTGTATCCAATACGCCTCAGTTTTCTTCGACAAATCTTTTGGGCAATAAGTTCTTGGTTGGTTCTGTGCCTACCAGAGTTTATTGTTGCTGATTGTTTCTGGCTATCTGGTCTTCAGTCTGCAGCCAGAAAAAGCAGTTTTTGATGAAGATCTGACGTAACCTGTTCAAAATGCATTTCGTGGCACATCAAGTGATTGACCGGTAGAGAAAAACTTATTTAACATTTATTAGAGGTTAATTGGTGGATGGTGACTAGCAGTGAAATCCAGGATGCGCATTTCATCCTATTTGAGACTCGTCATCTGAGACTAAGCATTTTGATCCATTCAGTCGACGGAAAAATCTAAAATTCAATTAAATGGAAATCCTAGTTTTGTTCTTTATACTGGCGACAGTATGTGCAGGCTTCATTATTTGGAGAGGGTTTGAAACCCAACAAGATCTAGTGGCTGGAAGTCAATTTCTCAAGACGGTGGGCAACATTCTGGGCAGCTGTTTAGTTATTTAGTTTTCCCGACATTTTTTGTTGATGCAGTCAAACACATGAAACCTTTGATAAGGTACAGTACTCAGAATAATCAATAAGCGTTTAATGGTGAGCAGGTGATAAACCACCCAAACACTTGGTAAAAACTTTAAGATATTAGAATCGGAAACAGAAACGGTGCAAACTGTAGTGGATGAACAGTATCACTACTTACTGCTCTACCTCACAATTCCATTCATATGGAATGAGACAATCATCCCGACATCTTCCTCCCATGGAATTCTTTTACTTCACTGAAGTATTAATGCGAATGTGATTCAGTGGCTTAAGCAGTAAACGTTTTAACAATGAATCCCTAATTCGAACCCCTACGCAACTACTTTAGTCTAGGAAGCAGCTGGGTAGCATGATCATTCCTCACGTATTTAGTGTGATTTATGGTGCAGAACATGCGAAGTTTGTTCTGAGTAATTGAGGTATTATTGTTATTGTTCTTTCGGGTTCCTAGTGGAACATAAGGCTTCAACTGCACGTCTCCACTTGCTTCTGTCTTCCTTCTGTTGTACTTTTCACCTGAATCCATGTTAGTCCATACTTTTTCAATTCCTCTTCACACGATCTCCTCCATGTCACCCTTGCACTGACGTCCCACTCGCCGCTGCTTCCCTTTCGAGTTCCACTCGAGCGATGGCCTGACGCGCGCGCGATGTCACCCAGTGGCGGCCTCCTCAGCAAGCGAGTGTCCAATCCATCTCCCCTCTCTCCTGCATATTTGTTGGTTGGCGATTGGTTTCTGTTTTGCTTGATCCCATAGTTTCCAACAGTTGGTGATTCTTACCGGCCCGACCATCTGATCTTTAGTATACATCCAGCGACGACAGTTGTTGGTAAAAGTCTGCAACTGACTGTTGGAAATATTCTTTGTGACCCGCCCGCCAAGTTTCTGATCCGTATAGAAGAACTGACTGACTTGACGTTTGTATTGAAAATCCGACGGAATTTTGTTGTTGATGCTGGCTGAGTGACGAAGATTTCCAGATTGGTTTCAGGTTGATGAATGTGTTTCTCGCTTTCCCGAGTCTCGATTTGACATCCTTGTCTGTTCCTGCTTTAGTTGAGACAATGCTCAATGCTAGATAAGTAAGTGAATGAAGTAACCTCTTTCAAATCCCTCTCATTGATGGTGATTGGCGCTGGATGTTGCTGTCGTTGTTGTTGTTGGTTGGTTATTTTCATAACCTCCGTCCTGCCTATGTTCACCTGGAGTCCTGTCTTTGCTGCTTCTTCAACCAGTTTGTCGGTTTTCGCTTGTGAGTCTTCGATTTTGTGTGTCATTGAGGTAGAATAACCATTATATTTAATAACTGTTATAAGGTCTTGTTTGAAGATGTGGCTTGGAGGTTTGCTGCATGTATGCGTAACAGATGTTTTTCTTAAGTTTAGAATGCTCGGTAAAGTAGCCACAAGAGAGATACAGAGAGCGCAGGCGTAGTCAAAGCAAAGTAGCAGTCAGTATGTATCCCACTTTCAAAACCTGATGTGATGTATGTGTGACTGGACTTCTGTTTAGTAACATCGAGTCATATGCCGACAAAACATGTGTGTGAGCCTATTTTAAGAATATGATATATTTTTCCCATCTTCTATTTTCTTAATGGAATATAGGGCTTCAAGCTTGAGTGGTGAAGGCGCTAGTCCCTGTCTAACCTTCTTCTTTCACTGGGCTTTACCACCTAGATATTAAATCCAGACAGTGTCTTTTTGTTGTAGAGCATTTTATCATTGAATCATCGATGCATGAATGTGAATAACAGGGCATTATACATCGATCTAGACGAATAATCATTAAAAGGAAGTTTATGCACAATGCTTAACTTTTTCTGCATGTGTATGTGTGTGTTGTACATTCGACGACACAGGGTTTAAATGTCCAATTGTCACACTTATTAGTCGGTCAATTTAACCGCCAAAATCTCGTTTTGCAGAGAGAAAAAAACAAAGAAAATCGTTCAACCATTAATAAAAGTATTTTTATATTTTAATGTTAGTCATAAAATAGAGGTATTACAACAAGTATTACTTACAGAAGTAGACACAGATTTTATCTAGTGACTACACTTCGGTATTTTTCAATTGACCACTTAATATAAACAAACACTGATCAATGTTCAATTGCTGTTAGAAAGCAAATGATGTTCCAGAATAAACGAACAGTGATTGATGGAGAAATTCCATTAATACCCGAGTATAAGTGTCTTGACTTTGTTTTGTTTTGTATTTTCAAGCCTTTCTAGACAAAGTGGTGAATTTCATTTCACTATAATTTTCAGTTATGTAATTTGTATTCATTTCTTGTCATCCAAACCACATACATTTGCTTAATGATGTCTCAATATCGATTTTGTTGGTTAGTTTCTCAGTGGGAAAACAAATATCTGTCTGCTCATATCGTAGTTAACCAGCATATATGTACGCATGTCCTTATTTTCCCTGCGTCTACAGACATAAAAAAGACGAAGTTTAATGAATAAGTCAGTAGATGGTATATTGATTTTTCCCATCTGTTATCCTTTTTGCAGGTTGTTATAGAAGTTTAGAAATGGGGATTATATAATCAGGTATTCAGATTAAGCATCCTTATCTCAACTGAGTTCTGTTTTAACTTAGTTTCATTCTGTGAAAATGTTAGGCGGCGTTATCTCTATTCATGTATGTGTTGATGGTCCAACAGCAGAATGCTCGCCAACCACGCACCTGGTACGGTTTCTATTCTCGGTTGACCTCCTCCTAAACATCGCCTAGACAGTAAAATATAGAAGACTGGGTGTGAGGTCAGAAAACTTACCCCTTGAAAAAGCACCACTACTACTGAAACTTTAAAGTTTGAAGACTTACGTTCCACTTGGAACCCAAAGGAATATAAAAAGAGAAGACGTTCAGTGGATAGACTCTTTTTGGCGGCGAATTCATTCACATAGCTTTACAACCGCATTTATATACAATTGTTTTGTGTGTGTGTGTGTGCGTATTCGATTATTTTGGGTTTGAGTCTAGGTGTTTTTTCCCTTCCATATTTTTTCATATAAACTTTCAGGGTTATCCAGCCACGATAACATTCTTTTCAATAACTGTGACTTCCTCTTTGATCTTATCTGCTGAACATAACACCCCACCAGGGTCCATTAGTAGCTAATTGTTTGATCAGATTGTTTGGAATGAATTGTGTAAATGCATCACATTTATTTCTGGATAAATTCGGCCTTATTAAAGCGGCATAAAAAGTTATTAAAGAAACTAATTGTTTTAAACACACTCATATGCAAACATTGTTCGACTTGGTCAGGTTTTAATACTGAAATATCAGCTTTCAGTTTTTCTTTAAAGAGCAATGATAAGGTCAGTAATAAGTTAAGGGACACACTAACACATCTCCATTTTGTTCTGTTTTATGAATTCGTCTCTAGGTGCCCCCAAGATTGCCTTTAATCTCACATTCCCCCTAACATATAATCTCGTCCATGTCACTCTTGGACGCTCAATTCCTCTCTTCCCATTTCGTTTACACACGAAAGCCTGGAGTGCGATGTCACCCAACGGTAGTCTCCTCCGCATGTGCTCGATCCATCTTCATTTTCTGCTGTATATTCGGTGGGCAATAGGTTCCTTGATCGTTCGTTCGTAGAGTTTCTCCTTACTAATTCTTTCCGGTCATATGATCTTCACTATGAAGCCACAAAGACAGTTGTTAATAAATGCTTATCGTGACGCACACAGCGGAAGTTTCTGATCCATATAGAAAAAGTGACTTGACATTAATGTTGAAAACGCGAATTTTGTACCTCATGATAAACGCGGAAGATTTCTAAACTGACTTATTGGACGATAAGTTCTCGCTTGATTCGTTTCCAGAGGTATCTAGCTTGTCAAATGCCCTGTTCGTGTTCTCGTGACTCTTTGTTGCCATATCTGCCATATCTGGGTATTCGGATGGTATGCGGCCTAATGATTGCTTTCAGTATTCAAAAATGACTGTATGCATATACACGCTCCCCACTATGATAATGTTTTTTTTTAGCCTGGCTTAGTTTACTAGTCAGTTTCAAGCCTAGAGAAAGACAAAAGTTTGAGATTGTAACCTGAGACCGTAACCCTCAAGAATAAACACACTTGCTACAGAGCCTTTAACGCACAAGAAAGTATAAAAACTGATTACTTTCAACCACTGAAATCGGGTAAATAACACCACAGCCATAAAAAAAAGGTGTAAAGACGTGTAAGAGTATTGCGGAAGGTACCTTTCTTTAAATATCTGAAAACATGACTCTCACCTATTTATGTGTATGTCGGAATTAATCCGAGTGACTGTCTTTCAGGATCAGAAGGTTGAGTTGGGATTTTGCATGAATAGGAGAAGATGTTCGGCGAATTTATTCACATAGCTGTACAATGGCATTTATATAAAATTTTTTGTGTGTGTATACATGAGGTTTGTTAAGTTTACATAATTAATTAATTGGGTAGTACAAGAATGATCTAATATAGAAACAAGGTTAATTAGACAACTAAGGTGAGACTGAATTAGTAAGTTAAATGACGTAATATAATTGACAAAAATGTTTTAGCTTACGTCAGGATAGCAACAGAGGTAATTACAGGGAGAGACTAAGTAGAGGTGGGGTACAGAATAATGACCTTTAAATTCGGACTAAAAGTGAGCAAAGAAATTGGATGACGTAGCATAAATGATTAAAAATTGAGCAAATAAGTTGAACGACGTAACATACAAGAGGTCGCTCTCGTGGCCAAAGTGGTCTAGTGGATAACGCTTTGGCGTTTGAAACTATGAGCACTGGGCTCGAACCTCGGTGGGAACATCATCACTCACTGGGAAATGCAGGTACATCCAGATGACGAGTCTCAAATATGACGAAATGCGCATCCTGCATTCCATTGCTAGTCACCATCCACCAGTTAAATTCTAACTAAATGCCCAGACATTGTCGAAGCATCTGCACAAGAAGCTGACATGTCAGCCTGATACGGAGCACTTCGATCCAATCAGTCCACGGGAAAATCTAAAATTCAATTAATAAGACGTAACATAAATGACTAGAAATTGAGAGTTGGTCAATTCAGTAACAGAGGTAATAAAGGTGTACACACATACACAAAAAAAGTAATTGTTTATAAATGTGATTTTACAGCGATGTGAGTCGAAAAGAGTCTCTTCGCTGAACGTCTACTCTATTCATATGAATCAATGAGGATTTTTAAGCTAAACAGTGGAATGAAAAAATCAAAGAAAAAACCCGTTTCATTTAGTTCACTAATGGATTAATTAGAGATTCTGAGATTATAAAGATCACTAGTAGCTTAGATGGATGTCAGTTTGATGTGGTTGTTTCCTTTGAATTGCATGGGTTACTTATGAAACTTCCATTGCCTTTCAAGACAACACTCTGCGCTCTTACCTCAGTGTGAACTGGGTTAAAGTTAGGGACGAATAACCCAGTGAATTCGGTCTCTAATGTTAACTAATATTCATATGAGCCAAGGTGAAGTCATTTGATCAGTGTCTGTGTTGTACGTTTTTCACCTATTCATATTAGTTAGTTCCAGTTGACAGTTTACCACAATTTCGTTCAGAAACTAAAATATTCAGATCACAATACGAGTTCAGCCTAAAGCCATGAATTCTGAGGAGTTTGCCTGTAGGGATTTGATTTGTTTCAAGATTTTGAATACGAATTGATATTATTTAGAGAACTATTGAAAAATCAACAGAGAGTACTGGAAAGTTGTTTCGTCCTTATTTGGGACTCATCGGCTGTACACATCCACCCCCAGAGCTCGAACCCAGGGACAGTGACTAAATGCTCTACTAGCTAGTTAGTAATCGGAAGGTGTTGGGTTCGGAATCCAGTGTGCTGGTACCACCAATGAGTCCCAATCTAGTACGAGACAACTGTTCAGCATTTTTAAATGACTCTGTAACTAGTAGGAATCCGTGGTCGAACATAAAGCCATAAATACGGATCAAGAATGGAGACGAAGCAGCATTATCAGGCAATAAGTGTAGCTCGCATCAAACACCAGTGTTTTCTGGGGAGATCTAAGTAATTTAAACACCAGACATCCATTTCTGTCGTCTGAGACCAAACTCATTCAGCTCAAAGAGCCAAATCAGTTCAAATCTTGCCAAACATTGCCTGACTACCTAGACAAACTGGTAATACACGGGATCAAACTGACAATTTCCAAACTGCACAATTCAGTGTGGTGGAATTTCTCCACAATTTCTTAAGGCTACCAAACTTTTCCACATACCATAATTGGCTATCAACAAAGCAGGTGAAATAGGTTGGTGGCATCAATATAACAGTGCTCATGCTGGTGGTACGGACATTTTGAGCTGGTTAGGGCGTGCTAAAATCTGGCGTGACTAGTTTCATAACACTCAATAATAGACATAATCGAATCACTATCCTATTATATATGTGTGTGATACTGGCAATCTTAAGTATGTGTGACACTCACCAGGATTTTGAGACTATCAAAGCAAAAGCACAAAGCTAGAACAACACTTTGTGCAGGCTAAGAGGGTACTATCATTATGCGTTTCGTTGGTTGCTCATCAGCTGCTTACAGAGTAAAGATATTATTAAGTTTATGTACTCAAACAGTTTTAACATACTTGTCAGTTGATAGACACTTTAAATTTAAACAGTTTTAAGGGAGCTGCATAATAGAAACAAGAGGTGAGTAAGGTGATGAGAAATTAATAAATTGGGTAACAATATACTGAGTTCAACTCAAATCATAAAAACAAGATGCAAGCAAAATAACACTATATAAAAAGAAGGGAGAGGTTAAGACCAAAGATTATGTAATCAGATGAATAAGAATACAGACATCCAGTTAACTGGGCAAGAAAAGACTAACAACTGGTTCTTTCTGAACAGACAGATGGGGTTTGATAGAGATTAGTTCAGTAAATTGAGGAGAATCGAACCATTTTTTTCTGGTAAAAATTTTCAAGGATTTCGACCTGTCCACCTCATGACCCGTATCGAAGAGATGTCTGCTAATCGCACTACTCAGAAGGTTTGTCGCCTTGAGATGTAGGCTTTTTGGTTCACACTCAGAAAATTAGAGGTGTACCCTTTTTTTTGTTCTCTTGACGTACCTATTCACTCAGATCCACTGAAATTCGTGCACACAGTTTGAGTTAACATGAGATGAATATCTGTCAACTTCTGAGTATACTAAAGAGCAGGAACCGCAACCAAATTAGCTGCGGGATAGGTTCTCACTAGTCAGGTATTCAATCTTCTGTTGACTCTCCCTGAAATATTACCAACTTCCAAATCGAGTTGAATGAAGATAGGCTGTTTTTCCACGTTCACGATTAGCAAAGTAATCAACCACCCTCTGTTTATATTATTTGTATGCATTCTAAACCGCTTGCAACCTATTTCCGGTTAACTATTAATTCTAATTGCATATTTTGTTGTACGAAATTGTATCCAATGTGAAAATCTGATACAAATGATGTGATGTTATGACAATAAGAATGCCAAATGCATGCCAAATAATTCTCTCATTCTCCCTCCTTCTCTGTCTGCACAACTCATTAAACTTCAGATGAATGTAATGCCGCCTAATGTGAAAGAATAGCTTCTGCATGTATAATATACCTATATTGCCTTTGCATGTATCCTATCGATTTTATTAAATATTTAAATATCAATCGATTTTCTTAATTCCTAACTCTTACTGGTACTCTTAATCACATTTTAGTTTAATTAACTAACCTGCTAGTTGTTTTGCGATTAACAACTAACTAATTAATTATGATAGCATGAATATTAAATTATATGCCTTCATTTCCTTTAAAGAAAATCAATAATTACAGTATACCTGTCGTTCTGAGTACAGGTTATTTGTAGGAGAGAGTTAAATAAGGATTCATCAGGAATTGTCGACCATTGAATGGTTGCTTATTTCTTTCATTATTATTACTGTTTTTTATTTTTCCCTTGGTTTCTCTGTAGAAAGAAGTAGTGCCTTAGCAGAAGGTCGCTATTTCACCATATTTTTAATCTATCTGTCTGTCTGTTTTCGACATAGAACTTGGCAGTTCAAGTTGCCAAACTCTATGTACCACACAAAGCAAGAGAAGAAAGTAGAAGAGATGCATAATAGGGACAGTAAACAGGTGTGAGACAAAGGGATAGTAATAACGAAGAACAGTATAGTTTCAAATGGTACTATAAGTCACAAGGAGTGAATGCATCTGCGCCCATCCATTGAGAACGATCACTTTAGGGCCATTCCAGCTATTGTCTCTAGCCTTCATTGGCTTTTACCGTCCCGAGGACCCAAACCCGCCAACCACACCTTCCTGGGTGGCTTTAACTACTTGTTGTGGATTTCGTTGACTGACGAAGCTATGTTTCTGGTTTGACCCCAGCTAGCTCTTTTCTAGCCTGACCCTATGTCAGCTAACATTGCCCGTCTAGGAAAGCGATGACTAGGCGTACGTAACACATGTTGTAACCATTTCAATAGATTTAACTTCACAGCCTCATGCGTGAGAGTAGGAGAGGTGGTTGGCTGTCCCTGTACAAGATTGGATACAGCGCCTATTGCGCACTATCCGGAGGCATGAATCTTCCGCTACATTTTTAATCTGGGTGAACGATTGCGTGTAAACCTCACTTCCTGCTCATCTGATGTCTTGCTATCATCCCTAGATGTCTAATTAGTCTTTTCGCACTAAGATTCCACTCGATGTCCCGGCATGTGATTTCACTCAACGGTCTCCTCAGTGTGTGTGTCTAATCTAATCGATCTCCATTCTCTTTTGCACATTTGTTTTCGACAAAAGTTGTTGATTGGTTGTCTGTAAGAGTTGCTTACCTCTTATTCTAACTGATCTCTCAGTCATCAGTATGAATCGAAGAAAGCTGTTGATGGAATTCTGCAGCAGCCTGTTGAGAATGTTTTCAGAGAGACCCGTAGCCTTTGAACCATACAGAAACACTGACTTCACATTAGTATTAAATATAATTTCTATCCCTTACTCTTTGAGGTCAATGCTACCGATCTCCATATCGATTTCAGAGTAATAAATGCCTATCTGGAGTTCTTGATCTGACCCTGGCTATATTTATATAATGTCTTCATTCGTATTGCCTGTAGTTGAAATGACGCTCTTCTAATAAGTGAAACAGGCGACTTCCTTAAGATTTTCACTAGTAATGGTGGTTGATTCATTTTGTTGGTAGTAGTTAGACATCTGCATAGCCCCTTTCTTCTGTATGTTCATCTGAATTCCTGTTTTCACTGTCTTGTCTTCGTCTTTTTGTGTTTACTTCAAACAGTTTTTCACATCGCTATCAAACACACTGAGAAATCTGATCAAGATTAGCGTTACGGTATTTCATCATCAGCTAATATCGGCTAGAGGACCGTTGGAAAACCTGCGGAGAGTAATGGGCAGCTGTTTCGTCCTAGTTTAGGGCTTTTCACAATACACACCCACCACTAGGGTTCGGACCCAAGACCTCGCAGTTACAAGGCCAGGTGGTACACCATTAAGTCAGTGGGACCTGATCCAGTGACCAGCCTGTGAACCCCAACTTCTGCCAATTCATGATATGAAGTGACCACCGTGGCGAGTATTCGTCCCCACATCTGACCTGCTATACCCCATCAGGTAACTATGTACCTGAATATGACCAGTCGCTAGTGAGCATCAAATTGATATTCAAGTCTTGGTTTGTTGTGACCACTGAGGTACAGCAGCTCAAGTGTAAGAACAAATACTCGCCAGGGATGAAATTGGCTACTACTGGTCGTGTTATATCGTGAATTGACAGAAGTTGGAATTCATGAGCTGGCTATTGGACCAAGTCCCAGTGGATAATTGGTGTTTACCAGCTTGTCTTCTAACCACAAGCGTAATATTGAAGTGCCCCAAACTAGGACAAAACGGCTGTCCAGCAAGCACTCCAAGGTTTTTCAGTGGTCCTCTAACGGATGTCACCTCATGACGAAATCCTGTAACCAATCAAATCCATGCAAACCAACACTTAATATTAGTGTGATGATATATTTAATGACTTCAAGACTACTCTACTTCTCAGAAAAGTTGTTCGCTGAATGGGTTTTACGAAAATACCACTGTTTTGCAAAAGTAGAAATCGGATGATTTAAACAGAAATCACTGATCAATAGGACAGACCTGACTGACTTAAGTTGCATGTGTTGTAAATACCAATCAATAAGGTGGATGCACATTGAACCCAGCACTTTCTGGTCACAAGGCGAGTTCGTAGACCATTGAGCTACTGGGACCCGATCCAATGGCCCATGAGTTCTTACTTTTGCCAATTTACGATATAGGGTGAAGCAGGTCGGGTGTGAGTACAAATACTCACCGAAGACACTGGCTAGCGGTTGCTCTATGCCGTGAATTGGCAGAAGTTAGAATTCATGAGCCATTGGATCGGGTCCCAGTGACTGATGAAGGATCTACGAGGTCGCCTTTTAACCTCAAGGTCCTGGATTCGAACCCCGGTGAGTGCGTACTGATGAAGAGTCCCAAACTAGAACGAAACAGCTGTCCAGTACTCCTTGTCAGGTTTTCCAATGGTTCTCTAACCATTGTCATCTCATGATGAAATCCTGTAACCAATCGACCAAATCCCTACAAACCAATACTTGGGTACCTCTTCTTAATCGATACTGGCAAGTACTTAATTCGATTCGATTATTGAGGCGGTGAAGAAGTCGAAAGAAATATTTGATCTCAACATGCTTATCCACCCAGAGATTATCAACATTTATGTGATGGGAAGTGTTCTCAACAATTAGGAATTATAATATTGAAAATGTATTAATAGAATTTTCAGCTCTGCTACCTGTCACTGATGGAAAGTGATTAGTCAAAAGTACTAGCGTCCCTCCGATTTTGTAAGAAGATACGAGGGCTGATCACCTTAACACCATGTGAATTGAGTAACATTAAAAACTTACTCATAACTGTTCAACTTCTGAATAGATTATTGCACTAGTTAACACCAACTGACAAAAAAAACTATAGAAGCCAGTGGATTTTGGTGATTTTTCTAAAATCAGAAACCGACATAAATTAGGGGGACATTTGTAGACCGGACAGCTTTTTCGGCCTAACTTGAGACTCCTCAGCGGTGCACACCTTTGGCTTTGTCAAGAATCGAACACAGGTTTTGCATTTGAAAGAAGTTTGAGGAATTCATAACCGATGGAGCCCACCAAGATAGGTGAGAAAATATATACTTGCCAGTGACACTGGATGGTGTTGGCGATACGACCATACCAACTCAGGTCAGTATTTCATTGATCTCCAGTGGGTTGAAATTCACCTTGTGAGGCTAAGTGAATTCACTTTTGCATAAAGTCATTTACGCTCATTGATGAAAGACCTTGAAGTTAGAGGAAACAGCAGCTCCGCACATCTTGATTTTCAATGTTTCTTTGAGATAAAATCAGTCAAATATGAAACCAAATTAGAGGCAGTTATCTTTGTACAAAAAATAGGATGAAGTAATCACTATACATTCGCTGATAAATCATTAGAGTTTTGCATCATAATGTGTCATCCAGTTCATGAAAGTTATTACACAAACCTACACACCAAAGCCTAATAAACGCCAATTCAATCTATGCAACTAAAGAGAAAATCCATTGCCTTACACTTTCAAAGCATTAATCACAATCATCTAGTACACCAGTTTAATTGTATTCTTGTCATTGTAAAGGTTACCACTGTTTGCTGATCTATTTCTAGCTGCCTTCATTTCCCTATTTCAGTATTATTCAGCTTTGTGTGTATGTATGTCTTTTAGTTAGAAGAACTCTTGTCAAAGTAATTCCTATCGTTGGTTGGCACTGTCTAAAAATACGACCACATTTTGTCCCAGTTTGGGTACAAAAATTCGCAGTTGAGATTCACTTCCCTCAGTATCTCATGAGGATTCTGCTCTTCTAAGAACCGATGATTCTGAGACCGTAATTTATTTTTTGATTATAGCTTGACTCCACACCGTATTTTTGGTACAAGTATGGAATTTTCATCATGTGATATCGGTAGCCCAATTCTGCTGGCTGACCATTGATATCAGGTGTACGTCGGCATGGGATCGAACCCCGGATGGTGAGAGTCCTAACGGCTGTGCCACCGATTAATGAAGACTAGTAGCCACGAAATTGCTCATCAACGAACTGATTTCTGCGCTTTACAAGTTCAGTATTATTATCATTCAATTCACAGATAAATGGACTAGCACTGTGTCTATCGAATATTTGGTTAAAACCACAATATTATGCTGTCCCGATTCTGGAGAAGATTGGTTTCCAATACATGAGCGCCTTCATTGCTGTTAGTAACATAATGTTAACCATAAGCTTCCAGTGTGTTCATAATTATCATCTGGGTGAACAGAGTAGATTACAAACTCTGCACTGGAGAACCTGAGGAGTACACTTCCATTCCATCAGGTTTTACAGGTTCTCAGTATTTCCACACAAAATCTCCTCATTTCCTTTGTAATCTGAGAAGTCCTGACAGCTTCAAATGTGATGCAGATATTCCCATTTTCCTTTTGCTTACTTTCGACTTCACTAAAAAGAAGGTATAACGGGTGGACTGTCGTTTTAAAGGCTTTTCATCTCCGGTATTATTCACTCACGAACTGAGAACATTTTGAATAAGGCATTAAGAAGACAAATTTCTTGAGATGATATCATTTCGTAGTTTCTTTACAACCGCTTTAGAATTAACATGGTTAACCATAATAAAATAAAGTTCATGACAATTCTCTAGTTAAATAAAAAACAAAAGTACATACTAATGACCAATCATATTTAAAAGGTCATGTAGTTCATGGTAGGCGAAGATTGAAGTCTATTGATTTTTGTACACACAGTTTGGCCTGTATGTGATTAATCCAAAAAGCTTCCATCACCTTCAATAACCAACCTTAAATTAGAGTTATGTGAAATAATTGTGAAACAGTCATTAATATTGATTTTGTGACCTGATATTAATAAGTGTGTTCCAATGGATGATGCTGGATTTATATTCAGATTAATCGCGTTCGGATTTTCTATATGATTTAATAGCCATTTTGGAACATGTTATTTTTGACCGCGACACTGGAACATTCTGTTAGTTCTACCTATATAGGTTTCACCGCAGTCGCAGGTGAACTTGTAGATACAGTTTGAAGTAGAGTCTACAGAATTTCATCCTCGTCGGTACAGGAATCGAAAAGTTTCGGCAAGTGAGAAAAAGAGATGTGGCGGCATAGAATGTGCTCTTGATGACTGACTGAAGCCTTTGAGCTAGCTGTCAACTGCATAATCTGGTCGCCCTTGAATGGTAGGTTAATAAAGATAGCTTTCTTTGGTACAGAAGCTGTCTTTTCAAGATGTGGTCTTTCGTTACTGTGACAATTGATAAAGTTTTCTGGATAACCATTAGCCCAAATTTCTCTCTTCTTTCAAGCTTAGAATCAGCCAGTAAACTAGGTGATATTTATACATATGAGTATTTGTTGAAAAGTGGTTTTAATATAGAAGTATTTAAAAAAAATGCTTTAAGAGAGTTAGTTAAAGAAAGAATTTTGATTAAGTCTCATTTTTGTTCTGTTTTGTTTCCCAATGGACTTTTAAATAACTTATGTGGAGGTTAATAGGGCTTAGAACAATAATAATAACAATAATAAGAAAACAGTTTATTTACTCTGATCACAATTAAGGCTTAAAATCAACTTGTGACTTGTTTTGGTTTTTTTTAAACATTGTTACCCATATCTTGCTGGCGGAAGTTAAACTTCAGCCAAAATGAATGCCTCAATGACCTTGAACCGACTAACCAACCAATTAACCAATCAGAGAATGCCATTGAGCAAGTGGTATTTGTTCATTTAAAAGTGTTGACAAAAAGTGTAAACATACCAAACAGGATACTTTCTCTCTAAAATATTGGCAGAATATCTTTGAGTTTCTTACAGAAGTGTTCATCTAAATGCTTATCTTATATGACAAGGAATTAGAATTATGTTTGGGCTGGTGGTAGGTTAGGATGAATTACAGTTAACTTAGAGTTAGGAATTGTGGGTTAGCGTTGAGTTAACGCCACTTAACGGGAGGATTTGGATTATTTCCAATTTCCTGATTTTGTCATGAAGTAATATCAGTTAGGAAACCATTGATAGCCAGGGGGCACCAGATAGCTAATTCCCCTCCCCCCAACCTAAGCCTCTTCAGCAGTGCGTCGTACCCACACTCCCAACCAGGTATCGAACACGGGATCTTCAGGTTGTGAGATATTCCTCTTAGCCCCATTCCGTGTGGTGGAATCCAATAAACACAGAATTCCTTCCTTTTTTCGCTGCGTGATTTAGCGATACTCTCAATCAACGCCTCTTCAAGGATCACCGACTCTACCTTGACATTGTGAACCGCACTGCTCACGATTTCTCACTATCACCTGAGGGCAGCCGTCCATCTCATAATCTGAATATCTATTTCCAGGTAACTAATAACAACTGGATGGATGTTATCAAGTTATAGTGAGAGGTCATTACCAATGAGGAAGAAGTCTGTCATATGGAAGTCATAAAATATGAGCACTAAGACCCCCTACTCATTGTAGGCAGGTTCTATTCTACGAAAATATCTAAGCTTGAATGAGTGGTTTGTTTTTAATCAGTATTCATCCATCTAACATGAATGTGAATTTCAACTGATCAGAATCATCCTAGACCGCTTGATCAATCAGCAAAATAACTTATAACTGATGTTTAAAAACTGAGAGAGTTCAGTATGATTTCAGTACGCAGATAATAATCAACCTGACGATTTGTCATATTGACTCCTAAACTATGTAACATTTATTACGGAGGAATTCGTCGACATCTAATGTATATATGAATGGTACACAGATGCCTGCACGAAGTATTAGCCATCTGGTGGGTTGACAATTCAGTGTTACAATGCCCATCAACCACGTACATGGTCAGGGGTCGATTACGACAGCTGATAGCAAGTCAACGCTACTTCAACTTCAAAGCCTGAAGCCTTATGTTATACTTGAAAGGGAAGGAGTGGGGAGAACAATAGTTGTCGGTGCTGGTCATATACAGAAATGAAATCAATCAAAGAAGATGAAAGTTACCGAATGGTAATATTGCTAGGTGGAATTCTTCTGATTGAATCGGTGTTAGGACTTAGTAAAAAATTGATTTTTAATCTCAGTCAGTTGGTTATGACTGCGATATATCAGAGAGAGAGAGAGAGAGAGAGAAAACTTCCAACTTTACTTTGCTTGTGGTGACTATCAGTCGAATCTATGTTTGATCTCATCAGAACTCGTTAGTCAGATGTAATTGTGTTTCTACTCAAAGTCGCATATAGTAGGCACCTATTTCTCCTATGGATAGACCATCCATTAGGGTATTGAGCATTACCTGTTAAATTTTTAGCAGTGAGCATTATTTTAATGTTATTCGCTTAAAATTATATAATTCTTCGCTTTCACTCTACCTGTCTAAATTACCATCACTGTGTTATTCCAAATGTGTTTCGAGTGCAGTATTGGGATTCAGCAGTACATCTCCATTTTTCCCTGTTCTCTGCGGTGTTTCTTTTAGTTGGTTGAACAATTCCACACAAGATTTTACTCTCTTTGCACACGATCTCCTCTATTTTACCCTTACACTGAAGGACAACTCATCGTTTCCCATCAGCATTCCACTCAAGAGTCTCTGTGGTGTTTGTGATGCCCAATCCATCTATATTTCCTTCAACATATGGGTACTTGGTTAGCTAGACTGACAATATTGTTGAAGATCCAGATCTAATTCCTTTTGCTGAATGCGGTAGCAGTTCTCCACACGGATGCTAAAAATAAAAATTTAGCATAGGAATTAAATTAAGCGGACTATTGTTTATGCTCCAGACGGTAGGTGTCAAGTGTCGAGGAAATGCACTTCCTGGGTACCTCTGGTAGCCACTCTCAGGTAATAGGTAATTGTTTTTGAATAGGTCACACTTAAAGCAATAAAAAAAATGAAGGAAGGAAGTACACAAAGACTCCCTTCCTGATCAGTTATCATATATCTAAGGTCATATGACCTGAGTAAAAGCTACTTATTTGACGAAAAACGAGAGGGAGGGAAGCCACTTTGAATTCTGTAATGTTAACCTCAATAGGCGTTCTGAGTATAACCTTAGGACTGACAAGCTTAATTGACTGACATAACTCAAGTGGTAGGTTAGGCCTAATCTCTGCATGAAAGATATTAGATTGACTGTAAGTTAGCCTAGTTACCTGTTTCCTTTTTAAAATACGTTCAGAGAGAGATAGGCAGAAAAACAATGAAACCCTTTACTGAGTTTAACACCACTTACGAGGTCATTTTTTATGAGGTGAAATTACAGAGGATAGAATTCAACTGAAGAGCATAAGTTTGATTTAATTTTGAGAACTTGGAATATCCATTAAGTACTTAAACGACTGGTGGTCAGAATATTTTAGTTGACAGACTGTTATATGTTTGATGGATGGTGACTAGCAGTGGAGTCCCGAGTGCATATTTCGTCGTTATTTGGACTTGTCAATTGGATCCTCTGTCAGACTCGATCTCAGCACCCAGTGTTTCAAACGCTTAGTCCTTTATCCACTAAGTCAGTTAGGCTACAATAGTCAACAGACACTGAACATTACAGTCCTGTATAATCGATCAACGTAAAATAGAAAATTAAATTAAACATAATCCTCTATTTATTTAATTCATTTTGGAATTTCCCGTTGATTGATTGGACTGACGTCCTTGTCCTCTCTTGATATATCGGCTCCTTCTGCACAGATGCTTTGACGATGTCTGACTATTTAACTGGAAGTAAAGTGGTTCACGTTGAGTGGTAGTGGAACCCAGGATGCATATTTCGTCCCATATGGGATTCATCATCTAGCTTGTACGTGAAATCCACATTCAATGAATGATGGTGTTCCCAGTGTAGTTCGAAGCCAATCATAACCCACAGTTTCAGACGCTAAGGCATTATCCACTAGATCAATCGGGTGACATGAGCCGCCTCTTGTGCGCAAGGCATTAGTTATTATTAATTTCAATTTAGATTTTGCCGGTAATTGATTTACTTCCATTTAAATGATGAAACATCTTCAAGTCATCTGCACAAGGAGCTTACATATCTAAAGAGGACGGGAACTTCAGTCCAGTTAGTCAACGGGAAAGCGTTGTCGGCATAGCGGTTAGGACTCTCGCCGATCATACGTATGGTCCGGAGTTTAATCCTCTGCCGACGCATACCTGAAATCTATGGTTGGCCTGCAAAAATTTGGGCTACCGATATCACAGGCTGAAAATTCCATACGTGTACCAAAATTACGGTATGGAGTCAAGCTGCAATCAAAAATAATAAAAAATTAACAAAAATACCCGTTGCACAGGAGTTGTTGGCTTTCGTGACCTAAGTGAATTAATGGATAATGCTTTGCGTTTGAAACTATAGATTATGACTGGCTTCTAGCCTCGGTGGGAACATCATCATTCACTGAAGAGTGCAGGTACACCTAGTGGACGAATCGCAATCACGGCGAAATGCACGTTGCCGTCGATTCTACCGCTGGTCATCATCTGCCGATTTACTTGAAGGTATAATAAAAGTCTGAGTCTCTTCCGAATTAGAATCAGTCGCTTCTGAATTACCACTCTGGAGTTGTAGCAGCTGATCAGTTAGGAGACCCGGCCGATAATTAGCTAGTTATTTCAGTGCCGTGAGTTTCGGTCAACACCCTTTACATCAGCAATACTGAACTTAATTGGTTGATGGATTTATCCAATTACCACAGATAGTAAACCATGGACTATCGGACTTTGTACCCACCTGAAAGAAACACCTGTCAAATTCTCCTCTGTTTCCATTGACTGAGTGACTGACTGACTAAGTGATTATCGTTAATGAATATATTTCCTCTGAAGTTAAGTCAAATCTTCGTGCATCTTGAAGTGTTGGTTTACAGGAAGTTGATGGATTTCATACTTAACCTCAAATTTGCATCATTCACAGAACCAGTTGTTTTTTGTCCAAGTCAGGGGATCTTCATCAGCGCTCACTCCTTATTTTACTGAAAATCTAGCCCAGGACTTTCAGGTTGCGAGCTGAATTGGCACAGCTTTTATCCTAAAGTGACAGAATCCAACTTCTAAGATTCTACGATTTATGGTATAGCTACTAACTAATTTCATCTGCGTCCGTTTGTGTGTCTATTACACATTGCAGCAGTTCGAAGAGATCCAATTACTGGGCTTGGAACACTTCCAAAAGAACATATAGAACTTGGACGTACAAGACATTCTTCAGTTGGTAGACCAGGTGAGTTAGGTCCTATTTTTTTTTTGATTATTTTTCATCACAATTTTGATTAATTTTACCTGATGATAGAAAGAACTTGTAAACTAGAAAAAGAGAGAGAGAGGGAGAGAGAAGAAAGATCAATATATGTAGCAGATTAGTTTTACTAGAAGAATGAACTAATTTTCAGCTATTGTTACGTGACTCTGTGTCTCTGTTTTCTCCCATCACTAAAAGAAACTTCAGCCTATTATACTCCATATTATCTGTGTGTATACATGATCTAATTGATCAGCAAATCAGTATAGTCTTACCTTTTGTTGTTATTATTATTATTGTTAGTTGAATTGGTTTAGATGAAAGAAATCGATAAGATTGATGTTATTCAAATAACTTTATTGATTATCTCAAAGAATAAATAGATGGGTATTTAATTATATATATATATATATATATATGTAATCTAACTAACTTTATCTGAATGATATGTGAACAAAGGAAATTGGGCATGTTTGAGAGGCATGTTATGATCGGTGGTCTCAGATCAATGAACTACTAACTATGAAATGGTTTAACTGACATAATCTGAGTTACAATTTCATCAGTAATATACATATATACATACAGATATAATTATATCAAAAAGAAAAGTTATGAGTTAATTGATATGTCCGTTTTTCGTATTCCATTGCAAAGTGTGATGTTAGCTACTGTCAAGAATTTATAAGTAGTATGTTCGTGAAGTCTGTGAATATCTGAAAATGAGGAGAGACGGAGATCACTGTGAAATGATATAGAAAGCATGAATTGAAGAGGAGACACAGAGTTCCAATGTAGGATTTTCACATTTCGTCATTATCGTACATCACACTGCCAAATAAACAATTCTATCGATAGATCTTACTGAGATCCATTGTTAAAAAGTCTTTATACAATCAATTTTTATGATTTAACTATCTGTGGTACCATTTAGTTCCCTTTTGATCAATAAATTGGTGGGAAATTACATCGATCACATCCTAATATTAAATGAGTTTTGTGTTTCTCGGTTTATGATATGGGAAGATACTGATATTTCAGATTAATGCTCAAAAATCAGCTCCTGGGAGACTTCTAGTCCACTCTAAGCCTTCCCTGGAGATGTCTGTTAGAAGCTGTCTGGTCAGCATCACTCAACTACAGGCGATTGGGATAAGGTTTTCAAAAACTCTCCACTGCAGGAAAGTAAGATGGGCTTTCAGTATTTTGAAATCGATGTGGAGATCTATGAATGATGAATACTATCCGAATGGGTATTTAACACTTATGTTCAGTTATTCCTTCTAAATACTCTAGGGACATGAAACGATCCATTTCCAGAAATGCTTCTAACATGTTAAAGCAGACGTTTATCAATACTTGCCTCATTTGCTGACATCAAACTGAAGATTAGATGACCGGCTAGAAACGATAACCAGTCTGAATGATACCAAAAATGGTAACCAAGGAAACAAGTACATTTGCATAGAATTGTATACTACTGAATAATTGAGATAAGTAGTTTCATACCATTCATATAATACAGTGGTGCTTGCTAGTCAGATCGAGGTGATCTGAACACTGGATGACCGAGTTTAACAGTCGTGTACTCGACTTGAATTAGCTCGGAGAGCCTGAATAGTTCATTGTACCTGATCTTTAGCTATCTGCTTGGGAGAACTTGTTTTACCAGTAATTACGTTCACAAGTAGCAAATTGGTTAACAAGTCGGTATTAGGCAGATCACATAATGTGATCTGGATAACTTGGGTTCCAAAGGGAACTAAAGTGAAATTGCACCACTCGTACTGTGAAGATTGAAGATTTCTAACCAGTTTGGTTTTCGGTATGACCAGTTCGCCCATTTGAATAGCCGAAAATCGGGTGGTTTCACTTCATTCGGCCGGAGACATCATTGATGAGCCCAGATGAAAACCAGCGAGACAGCCATTCATTGCATAGTTCACCTCAGCTTGGCTAGCAAGCACTACTGGTTGTTATGAGTGGTGTTCAGCTACTCATTTCAACCAATCAGTAGTATATAATTTAATGCGAATAACGAGGAACTCTGCTGGCCAACTAGCCAGCAATCTATAGCTTATAAAATATGCAGAATAAAGTGGACATGGATTAGGTAACTCTAAGAAACCTATTGAGTGACAAAAAACATCATACTGTCGAGTGAAAAGTGAATGTGAAGCGAACGACGAGTTGGATGTGGGTTTGATGGTGACATGAAACAAGTCTCGTGAGATGAAGGTAATAGCAATTTTGGTAATCCTGAAGATGTTGGCAGAGATACTAGTGCTGTAGTTTCATTGACGGGATGAATATAATATAGCGTATTGTTATTCACATAGAGGTTTGAGGTCGGTGTCTTGGCTTGTCTTGTGTAGCGACCAAAACCGACTCCTTGTGGTCTAAAAGTAGGAAACTAATCTGATATTTTCTTGAGAGATGCACAATCGCAGAACGCTCCAAAGACAGCAAAAAGACGATTACTCGTTTCTAGAACATGTGGTTCAATTCAATAATAACTATAACATCCAAATCTCAATATTACCTCAGTGGTGCTGTTGAGTGGTTGAGTACAAAACAGGTACTTAGGGTCATGTTAAATATTATCAACAAGGTGAGATCAAAATCTTTGTTCACAAGAATCACACACACCAACGCTTCCTGCAGACAGTCTAAGATCAGAGGCAACTTGACCCATTCAAACAAAATTACAGTCGTTAAACAACACAGTATCAGTATTATCACAAGGAGAGGCATTAAAATTAAAGACTGAACAATGACAAAGAGAAATGGCGAGGATCAAGTCAACCTATGATATGCAAATGTCAGGATAATGATATACAGTTCAGGGGAAAGTGGGATAATAATTATAAAGTTATTTGAAATGTTCAAATTAGTAGAAATATTGTGATTACGTTGTTCACAGGCAGGGATTTTTCAAAGAGTTTAGCCATTACATTTAGTAAGCAGATTTGTGTGTCAGCAGTAATCAAAATATCCAGGGAGCTTGCTGAAAACCTACAACAACCGTTAACGTTTCTTTGGCTGACTTTATCCACGAGAGTATTTATATTATCACTGTCATAATATTAGTAACAGTGACAAACTTCATCAGGTCGACTGTGAGGACAAATGCCCGCCAGCAATGATACTGGCTAGTGGTCGCGTTGCATTGTGAATTGGCAGATGTTGAGATTCATGGGTTGGCCATTTAATTGGGTTTCATGTATTCAACGGTTTGCGAGATCGCTTTGGAGCCGGAAGACACCGGATCCCAGCTCCGGTTGGCGTTCAGTGCTGACAGCCGCCAGCGAGTGTGAAACAGCCGTCTAGTAGTCTCATCTGGTTCTCAGTGATTCTCTTACCTGTGTCAGCTCATGATGAAATCTTGTAAACAATCAAATTCCTACAAACCAGCACTTGAATATAATAAAATATATTTCAGTGTCTCTAATGGGGGCACTCTTCGAAATTGAGTTATAGATACAATTACGGAAAAGATGTATCAAAAGTAAGGGAGGGAGAGACTTATTCAGACGAGTAGTATTGTTATTTGAGTTATCAGTGGTGACCAGAAGTTAAATTTAAGACATTTGTTTCGTCCTTTTCGGGACTTGTTGGTTTGGTACACCAGTATCTCCTCCAGTAAGTGATAGTTTTGTCATTGAGACCTAAATCCATCAACCGTCGTTTCAGGCGACAAAGGGTTATCCGTCTAAAGTTTCCTAAATGGGAAAAATCTACCTCTTCAATCCTAGAGAAATTTACCATCAAAAATGTACAGTAAGTGGAGTTTAGATGCAAATTCTTACACCTATTTCTGTTGCTTATTTCCCTTCTGTCTCTATTTTACAACAGGTTTCAATTCTACACTGATTGCATGGGATGTCGATAATGCTGCATCGGTTAGCCAAACTAATGGACACACTGTGAATAAAACAAAACGTGAGTTGAGTATTACTTTGTCAATTGCATATATGTAAGTAGTATAAGCGGTTACATGGGAAAGTAGAATCTGAAGTGTGCACTGTAATGTTTCGTTATTGAGACTGATTTACTGAGATGTCTGTCCTTACGGAAGGTTCACTGCAAAACACTAATCTTTTCAGACGCAATAGTTTCCCACCCCAAGAAAACATCCGATTCGATGTACCTAAGGTTTCCTCTCGCTGATTATTCTGAAACTAGAAGTTTGACTTCGGTGCCAGCTGTCGGCTTTCACTCGAAAGTCTCACCGTACAGCTAGCCATAAAATTCAACTTCATTAACTACAGCTTAACCATAATTAGAGTGACAGAAGAGAGCAGCACTAAGCAGCACCAATCCCCATCATGGCTGAGAAGCATCGTTTTCAACCACAGACCAGCGGAACGGATGAAATTGTCAAAGCTAACCAGAATTTTTTTAGATTTACAGCTTGATTCCACACTGTATTTTTGGTACAAGTATGGAATTTTCAGCATGGATATCGGTAGCCCAAATTTCGCAGGCCGACCATAGATATCAGGTGTGCGCCGGCGTGGGCTCGAACCCCGGACCATGTGCATGGTCGGCGAGAGTCCTAACCACTGTGCCACCGACGCACCACTGTGCCACCGAAAGACAGGATACACCTTCATCACACTGGAACCAGTTTGGAAATCTCCTGCATTCATTCAACACAAATATCAAGTCGGTCCTTCTATACGGATCAGAAACTTGTACCGCGTGTCACGAAGAGATTTTCTAACAGGTTGCAGACTTTCATCAACAGCTGCATTTGCTGGCTGGCTCCATAGTGACGATCAAATAGCCGGCCAAAAAGAATCAGTAACAAGAGACTCTAACTGGGAACAAATCAACAGGCAAGAGTCGATCGCTAAACAGATATGTAGGAAAAAAAGAGGAAAGATAGGTCGGGTATACGTTGGGAAGAATGTCGAATGACATCGAGCTAAATGCAGGCCATGGCTGGAGTGGAATCCGATTGGGAGGTGACAAATGGGTCGTCGGTTTTCAGGGTGACATGGAGGAGATCGTGTGGCGATGAGGAGATGAGAGGTTGTGGGCAGTCATGGACGCATCTGAAGAGGATAGCATAGAATAGAACAATGTGAAGAGGCATTGTTTAAGCCCCATGTTCCACTTGGAACTCGATTGGAACTCGAATGGGAGACGACGAATTTTCATGTGTCGAAGGGTGATATGGAGGAGGTCAAGTGAGAAGAATATGAGAGACCATGAGAAATCATGAAGCCGGGTAAAGGGGACCACAGAGAACACAGCAGAGGAGAGATGTGATATTGAATCCCTATTTTCCTAGCTGGCAAGCTCTGACAGACTTTCTTTAAAAGTGTGAAAATACGATACATCTCAATTAACCATCAATAATTTGTCGAGGCTGAAAAAAAGATCTTCCTTCCGATACAGATAATAACAACATACCGCCAAGTCAAACCCATGAGTCGACGAATGGCTATGCAGTCGAGTTCTTTAAATCAAAAAGAGAATGAATTAAAAGTCTTAGTGAAAGGTTGAACCTCCCGATTTTTGGACTTTTGTGATAAGTCAACATTTCTTGGAAAATCGCCAGAAGATAGGTATCACTGGGAGGTCGTTTCGCACCAGCATGGTATTCTTCAGCACTGCATGGTCAAGGGTTGAACTCAGCTGTCTAACGATCCATCTCTTTTAATGATTTCATAACTGAAATTAATTTATGAAAACTCTCAAAAGGAACTTATCTCTCACATTTACACGGTCACAATCGATATTGACTTATAATCAAGGTTTCTGAATTCAGTTAACTAAATTGCAGACAGGTCTCACTTGTCTTATTGTTCCGCCATTATTCTTATTTAACGGCAGGTCTAAGGTACCTGTTTGCCTTAATCCAGTTTTACAAAATAAATACATATTCTCTTTCTTTTGGCTTTCATTTCTTCGGTTTTTTTCAACTGAATCTGTCTTTCCAGGACCACATCGACATTGCATTCGTACAGTTACCTGACTGCACGCAAGCCTTTACTACCTCTTTTAGTGGTCCTCAAACTTAACCCAGATCGTTACTTGCTTACTATTGACTTTCCATTGAATGGTTTATCTGGTATGTGATACGACTTGAGTATCTCCTCAGCGTATATACAGTCGATTTTTCCTTTCTTCCGTATCTTGACTGAATCATAGGTTGGTTTAGTTGGTTCTCTGTCTGCCACACTTTTGTGTCTCTTGGTAATTCTTTTCTGACCATATGACTTTCATTATCAAGTTAAGCCAACTGTTGTAGAAGGTCTGTAATAAGTAGCCTTCTGGAAATGCTTTAGATGACTCGCACGTGAGCACGTCAAGTCTGCGAACTAAATAGAGGCAATGAATGGACAATACACTAGTTAAACATTCTTCTCTGTGGTGCACACAACTCACACCTGCATAGGTATAAATCTGTAGCTGGATTTTAGGCGCATTTGACTGTTCCCACACCAATATAGGATAAGCACAATCAATAGTAGTGTAAAGAGAGAAGATAAATGACTGTGTAACGTGGAATTTGATAATACACAATAGGTAAATTATAATAATATTATTATTTGCCTTAATTCCTAGAGGAACATAGGGCTTCAGCCGCGTGTCTCCATTGCGTTCGGTTCTGTGCTAAAGTTTTCACCTGGCTCCAAGTCTGCCCACAGTCTTTCATCTCCTCTTCACATGACCTCCTCCAAGTCGACCTTGGACGACCGACTCGCCGCTTCCCTTTCAAGTTCCACTCGACGGCTTGTCTAGTGATGTCACCTGATGGTTTTCTCAGATAATGGCCAATCCATCTCCATTTCTTCCTGCCTATTTGTTGTACAATCGATCTCGGCTGGGTTGGTTCGCTCCCAGAGATCCCTGTTTCTCATCTTTTTCTGGTAGCACATTGTGACGCGCCTTTCGATTGTGACGCTACATTCACTCAGTTACATAAAACTCTTATTTCTGTGTATTTTCTTACCAAAACATTGTGGAACTTATTGTAATTATTTGCCTTTCGAACACTGAATCTGTTGTTATAATCTTGTTGACCGATAATACCTATAACTGTCTGCTTGCCATTTTGTGACTGTCAAACACCGACTAATATTTATAGGTAAATTATGCTTGCCTTATATGGAAATTGTCATTTGCACAGACCTTCCATACTGTGCTACTTCTGCACTTCGTATTATCTTTCTTTATCTTCTTTTTGGTGTTTCCCGTGCTTTTCCACGTTACTGGTTCATACTAGTTCCTCTCTTTGACGCTTCTTTTCCCTTCACGTTCCCAGTGGAACATAGGACTTCAAGCTAGAAGGCTTGAAGTTTCTGTAGCAGTGTTTATTTTTAACGGGATGGGGTTGCTAGCCTCATGCCTAACCTTCTCTCTTTACCAGCTTTTATTACTGGCTTAGCGAGGTAAAGGAGTGCATCGGCCGGGGATCGAACCTCGGACCATGTGCATGGTCGGCGAGCATCCTAACCGCTATACCACCGACGCACTCTCTTTGACGTTGAAACCATTCAGTGTTTTAAGTGCCAATTAAAGTCTCATTATATGCTACTGATAAATCAATTCAGTAGAGCAAATAACAGTAGTAGTAGTACATCGTATCACCTCAAAAATTTTCTCTACCTGAAAATCAACGGGGAAGAAAGACGTTTTCACTGTTATCTTTTATGACTTTTGACTGATTTCTAAAAGAGGAAAGTGGATGGAACATACCAAAAAAAAAACCCATGAATCATAAAGATAGTAATCTGGAGAGTTAAATTATTGCACACAAGTTAAGAGAGATGATGAACGCCAGTATAAATGTCAGTCTGTTTATATGCGTGTGTATGTGGTTACGTTTGCATGTATGTAAACACAAAAAAGATTCTGAAGAAGCACATTCTATCCACATGACAACAATAACATTCCTCGATCATTTCTAGTATTGTTCTACTTTATTTTGCCATCCTACTTTCACCTGCCTTCTTCTTGTGCGTCTTTTTTCACACACACACACATACACACACACACGTACACGCATTCATCAATCAATATCCATCCCCAAACAAAAGTGTGACTAAGTATGTAGAGCTTTGATTTTCTTCCATACAACAACAAAAAAACGGGTTTATTCAGAGTTTTGCACTTGTTTCAGCTGTAAATAAGTAAAGTTTACAATTGATTCTTGCTATTTTTGGCCCTTTTCCTTTGTATGCATGTGTGTGGGTGTCTGTGTGGAGATTTGTCTGCGTTTGTTTATATATATGTGTATGTGTGTGCATGCGTTGCTGCGAAGAACAGCAAATGTTATATACGGATTCAGTAGATAATGTTCGATGACATGGTCAGCCTTTCAGATGAAGGATTTGACACCCAGGAGTGTATGCAGCTAGGCGACTGAAAACTAAAAAACCAAAATCTTTAGATAAATGACAGTAAAACTATTACAAATGATTTACAAACCGAATTTTCAATGGTAGAATGAATATGTTTAGCATCTCTGCTGTTCAGGTTATTGGACCAGAGAGGTTCACCACGTCAAGGTGAAGTGGCCGCTTGTCGGTCGTTGATGAGGGCAGCTGAATATCACGGATTGACAAAGTTAGAATTCAGGGATCACTGGGATCTAGCCCAAGTGGATGAGTGGTAAATGAGCTTAGTCTCAAAACCTGAAAGTTATGAGCTCGATCTATAGTTAGATGGTGGATCCGCTGTGTTGGACAGCCGCAGACTAGAGTGGGACAGCTATACAGTACTCCATGGTTTCTAGTTATCTCTCTGATTAACTTTCGTTTGTGATGGAAATCGAGTAACCGAATGTTTCGGTGCTTTTGCGTTCTCTAAGTTCCTGATTGGTTTAAGTGTGAAGCCCATTATTTTCGTTCTGGACAACATTTTTAGCGCTAACCTCGATGTGAGGTGAGCTTTAGGAATTATCCATAGATGAGACATTCATCTGTCTTGGTCACTTTCAGTATGATTGGTTTTTCGATAGGTCTCCTTACTTACACTCGATGACCTTATATTTGACCTTTTTTTATTGACTGGCAAGTTTGTTCCGCATTCAAAAGTTTATTAACTACGCATCGATTTCATTAACATACCTCTAGTACTTCTCCAGTGTTCTTTTGACTAAGATTTTTACAATGTACTATTTAAAGTGATATACGTAGCTGTTGATCTTCTCAAGGTTCACTTCATAGATTATTTAGTTCCTAACGTAGAAGGCACTCATTCAAATCCTGTTTGTGTGAGGCGGGCTTCTGTCCTAACTTCACTCATCACTTTTATAATAAATAAAGATGAATTATTTTGTGAAACTGAACGAACAGGACAAGTCTAGTTGAACCATATTACTAACTGAAATGAGTAGTATAAATGTGATCACATTCCTTAATTAGATTACGCTGACTTAAACATTGAGACATATGTGAGTGAAATACTCTTGAAGTAATGAATTCATTGGTTGCAGAAATTTAATGATGCACTCACTCACTCACTCTGTGCGTCGGTGGCACAGCAAGAATGCTCGCCGACCACGGATGTGGTCCGGGGTTCAATCCTCGTCTGATGCATTATCTGGCTAAGCCAGAAATAAAACTGGTAAAGAGGAAAGGTTGGGCATGAGGCTAGCAACTCCATCCCATAGAAATAAAATACCACTGCTACCGAAACTTCAAGCCTCTAGATTGAAGTTCTATATTCCGCTGAGAAGTAAAGGAATTAAGAAGAAATAAACTCAATCACTCACTTACATGATAATGTTGGATCATTATTCGTTTCTTATGTTTCCAGTGAACACAGAAACCGAACAGCACATCAACACTTCACTTTGTTTTGATGGCATCATTCTCAGCCAGCTGTACAACTTCCAGTCCACTAGCCTTCATTTTATTTCCGCATTATGTTTGCTGTACCGCACCTGGATCCAGGCTCAGCTCACTCACTCACTCAAGTGAGAACCTGGTGTGCAATGTCACTTGAATGTTTCCTCAGGGGATGTCCAGTTAATCTCCATCTACTTTTGTGCATTTCTTGGACGATATGTTGTTAGCTGGTTGACTGTTAGAGTTTCTTTTTGTTTAGTTAACCATTTCGGCCATTTATCTTCAGTATGAGGTGGAGGCAGGTATTGATGGAATTCTTCGGTAGTCTGCTGGAAATTCTTTTGTGCTTAATAAGCCAAGCCTGTGAAGCCTATAGCAGCACTTATGTGTCAATAGTGTTAAATAGGAATCGGATCTTGTTCTTTATGCTGATCATTGTAGATTTTCGAATCGATTTCGGAGTAATGAATGTCTGTACTGCCTACTCAATTTGCCCGCGGTTCCGTTTTGAAATGATATTGGTCTCTCCTACTGATGGTTCCTTGTTAAAGGTCAGTTATGTAATGCTACGGCTAAATATTTTTCCGGATTTCTCAGCTTATTAGGGTATACCATTCCAGACTGCACTCCACTGGTTCATTTGAATCTGGCTCACTACTTTGACCTTTGTATTTGACCTCACTAAACTAAACTTTTTTGTTTAATGGGTTCCACAGGATCATCTAACCTAATTAGTTTGTTCCTAAATCATTTGAGGGTGTGAAAGACACTTTTATTCTTCCCCTGTTTATAATCCTGCGCAAATTTTTAGAGGTTACCTCTGACGTTTTAAATTTCCTCTTCTTGGCATTGTAATCGTTCAATGTTTATTTGATAATGTTTTGTTATACCTATCCTATTCAATCTTCAGAGCCACTACGCAATCCTATTGCTTTGACTGGAGATCTTGGCAGTGAAGTGGATAAATTACGTACAACAAACGGTCCTCGTAGTGGAACTCCTAGAGAACGTAAGTCGTTTATTTTTAAGATTATCGATGCACTGACTGCTCGTTTCCTGAATTCTGAATGTATTCTTTCAATTGATTAACTGGCGGAGAGGGTACCCAACTGGCTGCCCCACAGGATGTTACTCTATACAGCTTTGACCCTGTAGAAGGCCGTTATGAGTGCATTCGATCCCTCTGAAATTTAACTAATTCGCCAGCAACGTCAAAAAGCTAGAAAAGTAATCATCTCAGGACGTTTTCTGTTGACTTAGAATAGTCACCGACTCTAGGCCTGGCTTTCGTTCTTTTAGGTACTAATAAGCAAAACATACCTACAGCACTGAAAAAAAATAGTATCTTCTCAAAGACTTGAATTCTCGACACTCACTTCTGAATTTAACGACAACACCTTAGTCACTAAGATATTAAGGGCTCAGTCGACCTTTCATATAGCTTATACTAGTTTCAGCAATTGGTCGATTTGGGACTATATGACAAATAAATCAATAGATAATGCTCAAAAAAGAGGAGTTAACTAGAGGTTCCTTGAATAAAACTTACCATTAGAACAAACTCAAGTTGTAGAGAATAAGATAACATGGGGGTTATTGCTTGATATTTGTAGGTATTTGTTGGTGTGCGTGTGTGTGTGTGTGTGCCTGTGCTGATTCCACAGACTTTATGTACTGATGAAACTTATGATGAATTTTATGAAAAGAATAACGAATTCCATGAATTTCATTGAATTTATGAATTACCGCCATTTTTTTTGTTTTAATCATACTATTTGTGGTCAAAAGGACCCTTTTGAAATCCTATTGTTTGAATAAGTGTTCTTAATTTCTTTTTGCCAGTTTGTGAAGGAAACACCCTCTTATTTAAAGACAAATAAATTTTTAAGCCTCCGCTTTTTATTACAATATTCTTCTTTTGAATATAAGTAAACAAAAGCATGAAACAATGATTTTGAATTTTGAACAAGTTAAAGATAACAAATTCAACATCGGCGCTACTTTCATTACCCGCTTATTAGAAATTGTAGATACATGTTTTTTTCAGTGTTTTATGATAGTAGGGTTTGTTTGTGTGTTTATGTGAGACAAACTGTAGATTTAGAACAACAGACGTGATTTCTTAGCTAGGGAAACACCCATGTTCATTTCTATACCCCTAAAAATAAAATGGAAATTTTTCTTGTAACATTTAATAATACCATTTAACTGTCTAAAACTCAACAAGAATCATGGATTCCAGTGTTTAACCCACTAGTCAAGTGTACACAGTTCAGTTGACCACGTCTGAGCTGCGAATATACCTTATCAAGCTGTGACGTTTTAGGACCGGTAACTGAAGGCAGTAACCTTCATTCACCTGTGTTTCTTTTAAGTACCTGATTGGCACTAGATTGTCCTTGTTGAGTTTAAGATCGTGGCAAATATTGAGACAGTGTTTTGAGTCATTTCGGTTGCTATAACAACCTACAGTTAATTTTCATCTGGAGCTAGGTAGCTTTCCAGTAATTATAATAGCTTCATTTCGGAAAATGCACTAATACATACTGTGAGATTCTCAGCATGTTCTGTTGCGAAGTATTAACTGCATGTGTAGAATCTCTAGGTAAATTAATAATTGGTATCATATATATATATATATATATATGCACGTCACAGTCTAATAGCCTTTAACGTATTTTCTTTATATCCTTTGCAATTTCAATCGTAATAGGTTGACACCACGTGGGTGGTTCGGCGGTAGAATGCTCACCAATCACTCCTCGCATGGTCAGGGATTCGATCCCGAGCTTACGCACTCCTAAACCTCACGAAACTGGTCTTAGAACCAGTCAGGAGAGAAAGGTATGGCGTAGGGTTAGCGATCCCACTCCTTAAAAATATAACACAGCGAAAATTCAAAAGCTGTAACTCGAAGACTTATCTTCTCTTCTGACCGTAAAGGGAAAAAATAAAAGTTTATAGATACCGACTACTATTTAGCAATGTAATTGAATACTTAGAACAAATTGAAATAGAGTAATTGTGACACATTCCAATGATTCAGGCATGTTGCCAGTAATATTGATAATTTCAACTCAAGTTTTATGCCTTCGTTTAAGCATGTAGACAGAATATGGTTAGTTTTGAATTGATTTGGTTTTGTCAACTGAGTTGAAAGACTATCTAGTGTTCGAACTACTTAAATGTGGCCAGGCAGCATTACAGGCTGATGCGAGTGGTCTTCACTTATTCGATTCAAACTGTAGTGTACGCATATACCAGAATGCTTTTCACATTAGTAAGTTTTCGAGAGGTTAATAGGTAAAAATGGACACTTATCCTGCTGTCTGGTTGTACAAGTACACGGCAAATACTTCAATTCAAGTACAAAACGATACTTACTCTTGAACAAAGAGAATTTTCCATGCGTAACGAAACGTCGGTAAACGTGCCGGCATAAATATAATCACAAAGAATATGAAACACAGGATTGAAGTTTTGTCTATTAGGAACCGCAATTTACCGTAGCCTCATCATTATTATTGGGAATCCTAACACTTAGTGAAAATTGAGGCATATTTAGTTAACGAATCACAAATAAGATGAAATGCGCTTCCTAAATTTTATTGCTAATTATCCCCAAACAAGTTACCAGATGACGTAATTTTGAAAATTCCATCTTTAACTTTTAATAACCATTAACGTATATCTAGGAGCTGTATTTATTGAAATAAGCGAGGATACTTGTGGATCATCCAGAAATTTTATTGGTGTTTTGAGAGTCATTGGATGGTGTAGACACCAAGCTTTCAGTATCCTTCTAGACAACCATTTTTAGGAATAACTTAAGTGTGTACTGATGACTGCGAATTCTCTGTCTCTCCTGGAGATATCTACTGTGAGTGCTTCTTCTCGGAGATTTCCTTATTGTTGTCTCTGCTTGAATTGATATTGCATTTATTGAAAAAAATCAATTTTAAGGAGAACTTGTTTTTGGCAATGTCTCCTCAGAAGCATTGTGGTACTGAAGTTGTTTTATATAAAGAGGGGATATTTATTAAACAGAGTTTATTCAGTATATTTTTGCAGAACTCCAACTCGCTGAGGTCTTTATCTTCCTTCCTTGGTGTTTCGATTGGAACCTTAGGCATCCAAACTTTAAAATTTCAGTAGCGGTGGTATTGCTTTTACTCGGTGAGGTTGCTAGCCTAACGCCGAACCTGCCCTATTTTCCGGACTCACTATCAGCTATTAAATCAGTCATGGTTTAGGAGTGCGTCAGCTGCAAATCTAACGTGAATCTTCCGCGTATCTGACAAACGTTATACCGAAGAATCATTTATGCATTCTATATGATTTTAACCTAGTTCAGCTAGAATTTTATGCAGTTGCCTGAATTGAAGATGATTTTAGTCTAACGGCTTCCTGGATGGAATGTAGTTTGTATGATAAGGACTTTCTTAGTTTAGCTGGAAATGCATGCTGTTGACTGTCGCCAGACTACTATGAAACATTAGTCCATTTCTAGATATTTAAGCTTCCAGTTGGTAAATTGGACTGTTCACAACAAAAATTGTCAAAATCTTTGTTAATTTTAAAGATTTTTGCTAATTTCAGTGTACCTTTTGTTTTCAAACCAATATATCAGTTAGAATATCATTGAGAAACCAAGATGCTCTAGACAGCTGCTTCATCCTAGTTCCAGATTCTTCAGGAGTGCGCAGCCACGACCCTACCAGCAGTCAAACTCAGGACCTCCAGCTTCCGAATCTCCACGAAATCCATCATTTGAATATCAATCTTGAGCTCATCAGTGGCTATAGAATGCACTTCTCACAACTCTAATGAAAAGTCGAATCCAGTGAGATCTACGATGACAGATTAAAGCATATTCACACGGATAGCCGCGGTTGTTGGAGGCATTAAATTACAGGCTCTCAGAATTTAGACATCATCAGTTAACTTATTCCTAACCAATGACCTAAAAGTCAACAGGCTGTCCTTGTGACCTGAAGATTCCGAGTTAATATCCTAGATAGGGAGGGGGTTAGATGTACACACTAATGTGGACTTAAAAAGAAGGATGGCATACTGGTCCAGTGCTTCTTGCCTTTCATTGTTTCTATAACTGATACGGCGGTCTTTGACGTAATCTACGTCGAAATTATTCGAATTCCTGATAAAACCTAAAATCTGTTTTAATATCTTCTATTAGGCGCTGAGGGCATTTTTTTCTAAGAGCTTGTTCGTTGGGATTTGTATTAAGTTTGATCGCTGATTGACGTAAGTTTGAAAACCATTAGGAAGTACTGAACAGCTGTTTCGTCCTGCCTTCGAACTCATCGATAAAACGCAGCCACTACCGGTGTTCAAACCCAGGAACCCCCCCCCAGTTACAAGGCGAGCTCGTAGACCATTAAGCCACTGAGACATGATCCAAGGACCAATCTATGAATTCTAACTTCTACCACTTCGTAATTTTAGCGTGACTAGTACCAGCCAGTATCATCGCAGGCGAGTATTTATCCTCACTCCCGACCGGGGCGAACTCTACTGGTTTCGTTTTCTCACTATAACTCCGGACAGTCACTAGCCAGCATCATATCTCGGTGAGTGAGTACTGATGACGAATCTCAGACTAGGACGAAACAGCTGACCAATATTCCCTAACTTTCAATGATTCATTTTGTTTATGTGACTAAAAATAATATATATGGCAACATTCACCCAAAATCGTAGACTTAGTCTCTTTTTTTGTTTACAATCTGATTGACATAATCGACATGAAGTTCGATCGATTCAGTGAGTCATACACTTCGAATGTTTGAGTTGTTTTTCCATTTATTTTTTTCATTCATTCGACAATGGATGAGTCATTGTTGGTTGGTACATAAATGTCGGCAAGTATGTATGTTTTTCTCAAATCTCATTGGCTAAATTTTCTAAATCCATTTAAACTAATCGATACTTTAACGTCTACAGATATTGATTGATTCGAGTAATTCGGTTGTTTATTTTTGTTGGGCTTTTTCAGAGACAATTTATATATATATCAGACATGAAGTAGAAAAAGGGGGAGAAATAAAAAGACTGGGAAAACGAATAGTCGAAATAGGCTTTGTAATATTCCTTCCCATACACCACCACCCCATCAGTTTTAAAATCAATTCGACTAGTCCTCACCTTCTGTCTAGCCTTTTGTGTTTATATGTCGCAGTTTATATATGCCTACGGCAATATTGAAGGCTATTTAGTATTGAGAATGAAATATAACTCATAACAGACACTGGTATTTTATTTATTTATTTTTTGATTACAGCTTGATTCCACACTGTATTTTTGGTACAAGTATGGAATTTTCAGCATGTGATATCGGTAGCCCAAATTTTGCAGGCCCACCATAGATATCAGGTGTGCGTCGGCAGGGGATCGAACCTCGGACCATGTGCATGATCGGCGAGAGTCCCAACCACTGTGGTATATATAATAATAACAATATTCAGGGATTTGTTTGATTGACTGCGGAATTTCATCATGAGCTGACATCAGATAGAGAACCACTGGAAAACCACCTGGAGTACTGGGCAGCTGTTTCGTCCTAGTTTGAGACTCTTCATCAATACGCACCTATCGGGCGTTCGAATACAGGACCTTCTGGTTACAGGGCCAGCTAGCTTGTAGACCATTAAGCCACTGGGACCCGTAGTAGTTACGCTGTCATGAATTAGCAGAAATTAGAATTCACATACCATTCGATAGAGTCCCACTAGCCTAATGGTCTATGAGCTAGCTCGCCTTGTAACCAGAAGGTCCTGGACTGGAACCATGATGGTGGGTGCGTGCTGATGAAGAGTTACAGACTAAGACGAAACAGCTGCCCATTACTCCCAGGTGGTTTTCCAATACCAGCTGACGATGAAATCACCCAACCAATAATAACAGTAGCTTTATTATGTTCAATAAGCTTACATAGTATGCATAATTTTCGGCGTAGTTTATGGCACAATATTCTCTCTCTTCATCCAGGAGTTTCAAGTAAAACAGCAATCTCCCGTACAGCATGTGATGCAATGATATCAGATCTGAAAAATAAAATGATCCGTTATAGTATTTTTCTTTGGCTCGCAACAGTATTGAACAATAGTAGGTTGCAAAGCAATTAAAAATTTGTATGAATACACTTGGCGAACCATGGCCATAACTGAAGGATCATAACAATCAGAACTAAAGAAAGTAAGATGCGTCATTTCGGATTGAAATTCAGGTAGCCCAGTGATCGAAACAGGCGGCCTGTCAACATTAGGTATAATCTCTAACTGACAAAAATAACGCAATCACACCTATAGCGTGCAAAATAACCATGTTACCTGGCTGCTCAAACAGTGGTAGTTTGGATTCGATCGTAATCTGATATGGAATGGTTTGAAATTGAGTACATTCACCAATGAAGGCATTTCGTCCTGTTTGCGACTCGTCGAATGAATGTATCTGCATTCTCCAGTCAGTGAGTGAGTGATGGTATTCCCCTTAAGGCTCGAATCCAGTACCCATCGTTTCAAAAGTCAAGGAAGTGACCACTAGACCACTTGGACCACGAGGGTCACCTCTTATGCAGTGGCTATCAGTTAATAATTAGTTCAGTTTTGACTTCCTCGTTGACTAATTGAACTGAAGATCTGCTTGGCTTCTGTTGAAATGTCGGCTCCTTGTGCAGGTGTTTCAACGACATCTGATTATTCAACTTGAGGTAATCTGGTTGATGGTGACTAACGTTGGAATCCATAAGGACGCGTATTTCATCCGATTTCAGACTCATCGTATGGATGTACCTGCATTCCCAGGTGAGTCTCAACTAGAATTCCACTGTCAATCACTATCCAACAAATTGCTTCAATGGAGGCAAAGATTCTCAGAGGTAAACCTGTAGAGTAAATCAAACTATTGACTAGTGTAGTTGTTGCATAAACTGTATGAGTCGACTTTAAGGGTTAGAAATGTGACAACACAGCCCAAACGCATGATTTTCAGCCAGTGAGTCTAGGTTTTGAATGAATCCCACTGTACTTATCTCAGCCTGAGTAATTTTGGCAACTCTAACCAAATATGTGTATGGCTCATTGTTCTGGATAGCTGAGTTCTAAATAAGCTGAATGGCTATTTAGGATGTTTATGTATGCAGTACTACGTTTTAGGTGATTCACAACGGAAAACTCAGCGAGACGTTCGAAGTGAAGACAAGAGAAGACAAAGCTGGCTGCCTATTATCACCGATGATATTCTTAATTGAAAGGGGCTGGAGTATGCATTAGACTGTGAGTTGGGGGTGAGAAGACAGGAACACGCTGGATTAACCGATAAGAAGACGCCAGAAGAACTGGATTTGGCACGTGGATGATTTATGTTTAATGTCACACGACTTCGAAGACATACAGGCGAAAACCAACAAACTGGCTGAAGAAGCTGGCAGCCAGAGAAGACAGGGCTCCAGTTGAACATAGAGAAGACGGAGGTAATGAAGACAGAGAACCAACAGCAACAGCAACAACAACCAGTACCGATTATTATCAACGGGAGAGATTTAACAGAGGTTACCTCCCTCACTTATCTGACCAGAAAGCATCGTTTCAACTACAGGTAGAACGGACGAAGATTTTAAAGTGAGAATCAGGAAGGCAGAATACGCCTCCATCATACTGAAGGCAGTTTGAAAATTTTCTGCATTCAGCAGCATAAAGAACAAGGTTTGGATTTTCAACACCAATGTTAAGTCAGTCACTTCTTTTATATGTGTCAGAAACGTGTACTGCGTGTCAAGAAGACTACTTCCAACAGGCTACAGTAGATTTTCATCAGCAGCTGCCATCGCTGGCTTGGCATTAAAAATCGAATGGCCACCTAGCCAAAAGGAATTTGCGACAAACCAACAAATATGAAGGAAAAAATCGAGATGGATCAGGCTTACGTTGAGGAGGCTGTCGGATGGCGTCCCTTTCAGTGCAGGCCATCGTTCGAGTGGAATGCAATTGTAAGCGACGAGTGGGCCGTTGGTTCGAGGAAGACATAGAGGAGATCGTGTGGTGAGGAGGAAGAGGAGGAGGAGATGGGAGATTATGGGCAATCGTGGACTCATCTGAATAAGACTGCGAAAAGTGGAACAAAGTGGAAATGTGTTTTTGAAACCTTATGTTCCACTCAGAACCCAGGGGAAGAATGATAATATATACAATGTTGACTGGAAAAAAGAGGTCAGAAGTTATTATCAGTTCGTAACAAAGCATATCAAAGCGCATGAGCAGTAACCATGACTGAAAGACTTATGGACAATCCGACGTAATCAAAAGGGGTGATAGCTGATTAGTTAAGTAATGAATAATCGTTTTGAAATAGTTAATAAACGACAAGAGAACAAAATATTGGAAGCAAATTGCGGAAACATATAGCGGATGACACAGAGCTTATTATAAAGTTATTCAAGAAGACAAACGGCAAAGAAACTAGGAAGAAAGTAGTACTAGGGTCATGAAAGTAAAAGATGTTGTATAAGACGTTTCTGAACACAAAGTTCAGGCTTCTCCTTAAGGACTGCAAAGTCTTTGCCTACATGAAGATACAGGTGAAATCATTTCCAACGACTTGGTCGTACTTTATTACTCACCTATGAAAGAAGTCTCTACCGACGATGATTGATCAGAAGTAATAATCTTCTCCAGAATTGAACTGTTGACAGTTCTGCACTCTCCTTCTTACAACCATGCTTGTAAGTGATCATTGACTTGTCTAGACAGTATCCTGGTCGTATGGTCTATGTACTTAGCTCCACTGGACCAAGTGAATTTTTAAATACACATTAAAGTGTAAGAAAGTTGTCCTACTCCGAAAAAGAATATCGCTGCCACTGAAACTGTAAGGTCTCAAACCTCAAGGGCTACACTTCACTCGGGATTTAATTATGAAATGTGGAAAATTTGCCTTTGTTTCTGTCTTTTAAAACATAAGCATATAAAAACAAATATGTCGCCTAAATAACTAAAGATTTAGGCTTTACCAACCGCCATGTTTTTCGAATATCAGCCCAAACGTTTTACAAATTAAAACACGCCAAAATCGATTTGTCTGTCATATAGTCTCTCCAATTATTTTTCCCGCCGAAAGAAATACAATATATAGACTACTTGTGTCTGAAAGTCAAACAGTTAATTAATTTCTCATAATGGATTTGCTCTTTTAGATGCATTATTGCTCCACCATTTTTAATAAATCTCAAATCTAAATGATTGATTATTTTCAATTATGTTTAATAACGAAATGTCAGTTTTTTGGTGTATGCTACTTATAAACGGATATAAGTAGTATGATAGAACAACTTCTTACTAGAAGCAGTGAAAATGGCAATGAAAACACCATCGAAGAAGAAACTTGAGATGCATGACATATCCTTGAATTTCCCCTTGATTCATTGGCATATTTGACAGAAGTGTTTGGTCTGATTTGATGTGTCGTCTTCTCGTAACAGAGATCAATCATTTTGACCCAGTGCAATTTAGTCAGTGGGAAATTTAAAATAACGCTAACAAATGAGGATAAATGGCTCTTCCTTGGTCAAATAGCTTAAGCGATAACGGACATGGATGGTGCTATATACTACTGGCTGACTGATATCAGTAGTTGGGAACCACTTGAGCTTATCAGTTTGTGCATCCGTTTCTTTTCAGCTCAGACAGTTAAATAAGTTCAGACTAACCGCTAAAATTCGGGCTGACTGCTTCGGCAAACTGGACATAGCGTAGATCGAATTCTGCTCTCTCAGCTGGGTGAAACCGGTACACGGCTGACGCACCCGGTCTCAAATGAGCAAAAAGCTCAGTCAGTGTTTAGAAAACTTCAGGCTGCTTAGCAAGCACTACTTGATGCAGTCTGCATCAGTGGTTTAGCAATAGGACGTTCATCATTCAAGTCTTACATGGTCCGGGTGCACTCCTAAACCTCGCTAAGCCAGTAAAGAGGGAAGGCTGAGCATGAGGCTAGCAACCCCACCTCGTATAAGTGAAAACCATTTCTTCTGAAACTCTTTGTTCCACTCGGACCGTAAAGGAATAGAATTAACCAAAAAACTAATTGATTTAAGTTTTGTCCAAGTAAACATATCAGTGAGTTAGCTGTGAATAACATTATACATTTTTGCTTGCCTTCTTAATCGCCGTCAATCACACGTAATCACGTCTTAGGACCTGAATAATTACGGTTTCTATTGGAAGGTGTGTAATCAATTAATTTCCAGATTGGAACTTTAATTCATTAATGGATAGGACAATGAAGTCTGAAAAGAATAGCTGCTGTTTTCAGGTCTCAGTGGGAAAACCTTCAGTCATTAAGAACGTGGTTATATCCAGTTGATGAATCCCGAATTGGGGGGGGGAAATGCAAGATCTGGATTTCACTGCTAGCGATCTCTCAGTGCCCAACATGGGATGGATATTCTAGTGTGCAGATAGTTAAATCAATACACGGTTTCTTATTCTGTTAGCTTTCATTTTACATTCGATCTGTTCTGAGCAGTCTTGACCACTTCAAATCAAGGAATATGAATATATAGCTTACACAGGTGTCTAATAGATTTTGGTTTAGATATTAGGCAATGCCTGTTTCCCATTCCTTAGAAAAAACTCCAGGACTCACATGTCCTCGGACCGCATTCAGATATGCCAATAGTAATTTACACAACTAACAGATCATATTATTATTATTGTTCCCTTGGGTTTCGAGTGGAACATACAGTTTCAACAGCATATCTCCACTTTATCTTCTTCCCTGTAGTTGTCTTCATCTGGTCTTAGGATTGCCCATAGGCTCTTTTCTCCTTCACGGCTCCCTCAGACGCCTGAAGCATCGTTTTCCACTCGAGTTCCACTCGAGGGTATGCCTGGTGCGCGATGTCATCCTACGGTCTCCCGAGTGTGTGTCCAATCTATCTCCATTTTCTTTTGCATATTTTTTGAGTAATAGGTTCTTGATTTGTTCTCTCCAAGACCAAATTTACTGTTACTAATTCTTTCTGTCCATCTGATCTTCAATTTGGAGTGAAGTTAGCCGTTGTTAAATGTCTGAGGCCTGTCAAGAATTCCTTATAGGATGGACGTTCTAAGTTATCTTCATCAACTTCGTCTTCGCTACCTTTACGTAAAATCAATAGAATTGTTGTAATATTATCCGTATTACTATGCATTAGTAATTAAGCTTGAAAGAGGAATCACTCAATGAAAACATGACTTTTATTGGTTAATCTGTTTGATGGTAAGGAGAAATGAATATTGTTTATCAACGTATATAGTACTTATAAGAATGGATATAAGTAGTATGTGATAGGAAGTGTTTATTCATAAGTAATAAAAAAAACTGATGAGCAAGTACTTGGCGGTCTGCTTAAACTGTTGAGCTACATAATTTTCCATCTGTAAAAGTGATCCTTTTTGTATACTCTTCAATTCGCTCTAATTATTCAATTACATCTGTGGGTCGCAATTTGTAGTGGCACCTAGATTAAAATAGGATTAAACTTATAGATTCGGAGTATTCAAAGAAGGTGGAGAGAATAGCATAGCAGATTATTAGAGCATGTTCTAGGTTGAACAATATTGTCACATACAATATATTGCTGATTGATAACTTACTTGAAGACACCACATCCTGAGTAAATACTTTGACATAGAATATGCTGCGAACTCTCCAACATGTATTGAAGCACTCAGAGTAAGGTTGTTATTATTATTAAGTAGCAGAGGTTCTAGGAGAAATTAATAATCATTAAGGAATGTATGAAAAAACGGACTCTTCGGGAAATTTTGACACAAGGAGAACATACTATTTAGATGAGACTGAATCCAGGCTTTTGCATTATTTCATCAGTTTGGACCATCAAAACCGAACTCAAAGGATGAAATGTCAAGTGACCAATACTTCAATTGTGGTCCTAAATTTCATTTCAGAAATACACATATGTCCTTATATGTTAAATGAGAGAGGAATTTTCGACTCTCCAGCTAAGTTATATTGATATTATCAATCTGGTCTTACTGTTTTGCCTTCCTGGTATTGCGAAAGCGGCTGGTTGTAGCTGGTAGACGTCATTGGACTTTAAAACATGGGTCCCGTTACATTTAACTGACTAATCAGCTTGAAAATCTGATGTAATTATGGCTTCAGTTACAGATCATTCTTTGTTTTGTGATTCTGACGTGATGTAGGGCTTATAATCAGGTTCTGCCAGTTAACTGTATTCTTCGTTAACTTCGGGGTTTAAAAGTCATGTCTGTAGCTAACAAATGCAGGGAATACAACCTGATTGGATGAAACCTACTAACACAGGAAAACCCTACTCTTGAACATTTGATCAAAAAAATATTCTCACGACTTCAGACCAGTCATTTGGGATTTCTAAATATTAATCTTCCGCGTTAAGCAACGCCTACTAGGTCGTACGTATGTGCAATATCTATCTTGTCATTTTGTATTTAATGGATTCATTTTAAGGGATATATTCCCAGAATTTTCCAAATCATTCACCCCTTTTATTTCTTTATACCGTATTTTTATTTCTATGTACAGCACAACGTGATCCGATTTCTGGAAGAGGAAATTTTGGTGATCGTGAATGGGATCCTATCGGCAGATATAATGGAAAAACTAGAAGAGCAAAAAGTTCAACAGGTAAACATTTATACATGCGCATATTTACCTTCATGAATGATTTAGTTTTGTTCACACATTTCCATACATTTTCTCCAGTCTACGATGAATTTCCTTTTTAACATTTGGAATAAAATAAGAAAAGACGGGGGGGGCGGGGGAGAACTTCATATCATCATATCGCACGACAGACTACACCTATTGTGGAACCCTAATAGGAAACAGAAAGTTGGGTACGAATCTGAGGGTGACATGGAGGGTATCGTGTGCAGGAGGAGATGACAGCCTATAGGCAATTGTGACGCCAACTGAAAAGGGATACGGAAAGTAGGAAAAAGTAGAGGAGTGCCGCTGAAGCCCTATGTTCCACTATGAACCCTAAGGAGCAGTAATATAATATATTAATAATACAGGGGAGTAGTTGTTGAAAGAATCAGGTAAGTTTTGACATTGTAAACAGTTTTCACGAAGATGTATCTGAAATCCTGAGGGAACCTTGCTGAAAACAGTGCCATTAATCATAGGAATGAAATTAAAAAACAGAGTTATTCATCTACTGACTTTTAACATCTAATACAGGAAGGAAGTGTATCACGGTTCACAGTTGTATTGTCCTATATGGTTTAGTTATCATACTGTATTTATAAATAACTAGCTACTTAGAAGTCGCTAGCGTTTACGCGCTGTTAGTCTGATACACTTGTTGTATCAAGCCTTATAATACTACCTGGCCGCTGTAACCTTGTTTAGTATACTGACATTGAAACTTGGAACTCAGTGTTTGAAAACCGAATATTTAAACCATGATGAATTCGCTGCAAAATCTCATATTGTTTACAAACACATGATTCGAGCCATATCTTTGCTGTCGCGTACGTTACATTATTAAGCAAACCGGTACAACTACAATTTCAGGCAGCGATAATATATATAGACTTTGATGTCGTTGTGTTCACTTAGCTAGATGGTTTAATGGCTAAACTTTCATTTCACCCTACTAGGCAACATCTCCAGCGCATACTCAATATGTTGAAGTGAACTTTTTTATTAGTCGCCTTTCCTAATGACCATGAGCGGGATCAGTTGTTTTTGTGTGCTCTCACACACTTTAGGTAACTTGTATTGGAACTGATTGTTTCTTTGACTTGAACTTTGACTCTTTGTGTGAGATTTGTTCCTTATTGATTGGTAAATTTTTTCAATGTCAATTTGTCTATTGATTGACGATTCACTAAAATAGCAGGCGGGCTTCTAAAAATGCTCTAGCATTCTTGTTGTTTCCTCTGTATAATATTTGAACGTTGTCCCAGTCGAATTGATATCCGTGGTTGTCTGTATGCAGCGATATGCGTGAGGGAGTGGATGTCATGTCTGTAGACGCCTAGTTTATGATCATGGATACGAAGACGAGAAGAAGAACGTCCACTTTGGCCAATGTAGCGTTTTTTACAGTCGTTGCAATTTATCTTGTAGATGATGTTGGTTTTATCTTCTTTTGATGTTCAGTGTTTTGGTTGTCAGAGAATTCCTTTTAAAAGAACACTGGCTTAAAAAACTTGAATTTATGTAAATAGAATACCGAAGTATCCAATTAGATAAATATATACCAAGTTCTTTACTTTTAATGTGATAGGAAGTGCTTTCAAAATGTCTCACATACACTTTCAATGTACATTTAATTTTATCTGATTAAAAGAACATTCATATTAGCCTCACTCCGTATTTCTTTACAAAAATGTATATATAACAGTTACTAATAGGCGCACAGTAAACTAATGGAGTATTGATAATCTGCAGGAATCCTAGATGATATAGGTTTCGGGCTAGTCGTCACTCGCTATTCAGCAAGGCATCTCTGCAACCTTGAAAGTACCCATGTCCATTTGGAGATTCAAACCAGCGTTCTATGTTGCTGTAGTCAGAAATGTTACCACTGAGTTATTCTAGCTTGTCAGTGACCTCCTATGGGGCTGTATTAGATACTTTGACTTGACTTTACTGGTAAAATTCAGTCTGCCCAAAAACATAGAACTAGACTCATGACACCAGTTAACTGGTATCCAATATAAGTATCCAGTACAGTCCTAGAGGAGGTCAGACGCAGGCCCAAATAGCTCAGTAGTAACTTCTCTGACTGTACCACCGATTGACGCCGGTTCGAATCTCAGAATGGACATAGGCTCTTGCAGTGTGGTTTCAGAGATGCCTTGCTGACGAGTGTCAACAAGCACGAAACCTAGATCAATCTGGTCTTCCTGCCGATTGCTTGCAACCATTTAGTATCAACAATTTATTCTGCACCATAATGTCCAGCCACATTGCAAACTTGACTGATAGAATTCCGTCTACACCGAAGAAAGAACTCTACATATAACACCAGTTAATTAGTGTTCAATCAAAGAAGCTAATGGAGTTTTCAAAACAATATTGGCATATTAAGAACAGATTATTTCACTTCCAATATATTACCGGTTCATCAGAGTAGCTAGCCAGAATTCGAACTAGCCAGTTCGAACTAGTTCATCTCTCCAAAGTGATTTCAAGCGCTTCGCTTGATCAATGAGCCTAATTGGAAATTAGGCGAATGGCCATCATGTGTTTAGGTCACTTTTATCTAGCTAGCGAACGCTACCGGTTGACATGACAGGAATCCGTCTAATCATATCATTCGATCAGTATCATATAGCATTTTTTAGGTCTACAGGTGTGAAACAAGCCAGCCTGATATCTTTCACGTCTATACTGTTGTGCAGACTTAGTAATTTAGTCTTTTGTTCGCTTATAGACCTTTTAAAAAATTGATAATTTGCTGTATGCTACTAACAAGAGTTTAAAAGTAGTATATTGCTGGTAATGTCTGCGAAATTTCTGAACAATAAAGTGGCGAACTGAATGAAAATTAGGTGAAACCATGAACATTCTGAAGGAATATAGAAGGAAATTGGTGGATGGTGACTAGCAGTGGAATCCAGGATAAAGCGCATTTCGTCCTATTTGGGACTCGTAGTCAGCTGGATGTACCTGTATTTCTCAGTAAGTGATGATGTTCCTACCGAGGCTCGAACCCAGTGCCCATAGTTTCAAACGCCAAAGCGTTATCCACTAGACCACTTGGGCCACGAGAGCCACCTCTTGTGCAACGGGTCATATTAATTATTGAATTGAATTTTTGATTTTCGCGTCGATTGATTGGACCGAAGTGCTCGGTCTCAAGTGGTCTAGTGGATAACGCTTTGGCGTTTGAAACTATGGACACTGGGTTTGAGCCTCGGTGGGAACAACATCACTTACTGCGAAATGCAGGTACATCCAGCTGACGAGTCCCAAATAGGACGAAATGCGCTTTATCCTGGATTCCACTGCTAGCCACCATCCACCAATTGTATACAAATTAAATCCCCAGACATCGTCGAAGCATCTGCACAAGAAGCCGACATGTCAACCTGAGACCGAGCACTTCGGTCCGATCAATCGACGGGAAAATCAAAAATTCAATTCAATAAAGAATATAGAAGGCATTGAAATAAACAGAAAAGGAGCATATTACAAAAAATTACTTGCAAATCGGATTATCATTGTAAGACTGTCTTATAGTTTTCCACGGCATTATGTCATATAGGCCATTAAACAACCTCACTGCCAGATAACTCATTTTATTGTCACTTCAATGACTGTTTAGCAAAACGACTTTTCATTTTAGCGGCAATAAAACGATTAGTTGAATAACTGGCGACAGAATACCGCCGCTGTGATTGTTTTTCGTCTTTTCTGGTCAAACCTTCATAGGCTTTATTCTTAAATAATAAACGAAAAGGCGCCCGCGCACGCGCATGTACACACTTAATATCAGAGACATTTTGAACAAATAAAGTCAGAAAATTATTATCAAAACCTTTCCGGCTTGTGAAGATATGAAAGAATTCACCGAAAATTGGGAATGATTTATCCGATCTCATACAATTTTTGTTATAATTATTATTTCACTGGGTTGCGTTTGGGATGTAGGGATTCAACAGCACATCCCCACGTTTTTCTGTTGTCCTTTAATCGCTCTAATCGGCTCCATGGCTGCCCATAGTCTCTTTCCACCTCTTTACACGACTTCCTCCATGTCACCTTCAGATCTCTGTCAAACTCATCGTTTCCCACTCGGGTTACACTCGAGGGTGTTGATCACTATATCACTCCGTGGTCTCCTCACAATGTGTCGATCCATCTCTATTTTATCCAGTATACTTTTTGAGCAGTAGGTTCCTGACTGCTTCGTCCCTACAGCTTCTCGTTGTTAAGTCTTTTCCGCCATCTAATCTTCAGTGTGGAACCATCGAAGGCGCCTGTTGATGAAAGTTTGCAGTAACCTATTAAAAACGATTTTTGTGAGGCCCTCGCCAAGTTTCTGACGTGTAAAGAAGTGAGTGGCAAAGAATTAACGTTGAATCCTCTTCTTCATGCTAAATGAAGCAAATTTTCTCACCGATTTCAGATCGATAAATGTCTACCCTAGCCTTTCCGATTGTGATTTTGACATCTCCATCTGTGTTACAGCTTGTGGTTGAAAAGGTGCCTCGTGAATAATCGAAGGAAGTAACCTCTGTCAAACTTCTTCTGTCGGTAGTGACCAGTAATTTATGTCGTTGTTAATTAGTCATATTCTCTATTTTCACTTGATGTCCTGTCTTCACCCCCTATTTCTTATTCCAACTTGTTGGTTTTCGCCTGTAAATCTTCCAGTTTATGTGGACCACATACAAACGAAGTATTCAACTGTTTAGTGCAGATAACAAATAGACGAAACTGTGTAAGTGATAAAGTGATGAAACATTTAGTAATATATCCACCTGAAAGCTGACCTTGAGAATTGCCCAGGTTATATGGAAGAAGTTATTTAGTGATGTCAAGATGGAATTCAGTTACACCCTGTTAAGATTTAACAAGATAGTAGAAGAATGCTGGTGAACTATAAACAAAAAAAGTTTGTAAACAAGGTCTTCTTCGGCCAATAAGATCTTGGTAAGCAAGATTATTTTGAACAAAGCAAGAATAACAATGATTTGTTCAGAATAATATGGTAGTACCATCATTGTGTTATTTCGTTGGCTTCGCATCAGCTGCTGACTACAGCATAAATAAATTATTAGCTTTATGTACAGAAACGTTTTAAAATACTTGCAAATTTTGCATGATTTCAGTTTACAGAAAGTTCCGGAATTAGTGAACAGTGCTCAGAAAATTACTCTTATATAGTTTTTACACAGGCAGTTCAAGTTTAAACAAAGCAAATGTATGCGTACAGTTGTAAAGGAGTTACGTAACAAAGATGAAAGATCCGTAAGATGATCAGTAACCACTAAGCTGTGTAACAATTTACTGAATTCAACCCAACTCATAGAAATAAGCTCAATTACGGTATACATTAGAGGGGTGTGAGGTCAAAACCAAGGATTACGTAATCAAATGAATTAGAGAATAAAGACATTTATTCACCAGGGCAGGAAAAGACTGATAACTACGCCTTTCTGAATAGTTAAATCGAGTTTCATGCGTTTGGTAGAAATTTCTCCGGCTAAATTGAGGAGATTGAAGGGTTTCACGATGTTCTTCTCATGACCCGTATTGATGAGATGTCTGGCAGTGTTACTGTTATGAGCGACTGTTCCCTTGAGACGTTGGCTTTTTTGCCCATGTTCAGAAAATCAGAGGTGTGCACTTCCTACTGTTCTTCTGATGTAACTGCTCCAACAGATACACGTAAATGTTTATACACAGTTAGAGTTGACATGAGAAGGCTATCTGCCGAGTTCTGATCCCACCAAGGAGCATGTTTTCTGATAAAGGGGAATCGAATTAGCTGCAAGATAGGCTTTTGCTATAGACGTATTCAATCTTCCCTTGACTGTTCATGCAATATAATTACCATTAAATTAGAGTTGAGTGAAGACAGACTTTTTTCCCAATATGATTTGTATGCAATCTGAGCTTTCACATCCTCCATATTTGTTAATCAATCTTTGAGGGCAGCCGTGTTTTTCAACATCTTTTCGGGAATCGTAAATTATTCCTCTTATTTCTCTGCAGATCATATTCTTCTCGCTCTGTAGTACAGTGCATTGACTATCTGAACAAAAACTGTTGAAATGTAAGTATTGTCCATTACACGTAGGCTTTCGGAGAACTGATCTCCAGAAACTACCATCTTCCAGGGGTTGTATGGCAGTGTCAAGGAACTGGAACTTTTCACCATTTTCTTGTTCTATACTGAATCCAGTATTTTTATGTGCGTCGTTGAACACTCTGAGTACGTAGGAAGCATGACTTTCATTGTTATACACTACAAATGTGTCATGGACATATCGACAATATGAAGTTGTTTGATCAGTTGCAGGCTTCAACTTTGTTTTCGCAAGCTTAGACATGAAGACATCTGCTAAAACAGGGCGAAGTGGATTGCCCAAAGCTGCACCACTTATTTGGCAATAAAGAGTATTGTCAAACTAGAAATACACATCCATATTGCACATTAGCAGTAGGCGCTTGAATTTCGAATCTGAGAGTGGGAGAAGATCATACTCTTGACAAATGATATGGATAGTTCCATTGATTGAGGTTCAAATCATACTGTCAACACCTCTCTGTGAGTCACTGGCTCAGTTTAATCATGCCGTCCAGTCATCCAGGAGTTTCGGATTCAATTCTTGGCTGAAGCACTCCTACAATCCGCATAGTTTATTAGCCAATAGTTAGCCCAGGAAACAGGGGGAATAGATGTGAGACTACCAATCTCAATTCGAGGAAAATAACAGTACAGTTACTGAAACGTGGAAGGTAGAGGGATGAGAAGGAAAACACAGGAAGTTAATCAATTCATTCTGTACTTTCCCGCTGATTGATTGAACCGAAGTGTTCGATATCGGGTTGACATGCTGACTCCTTGTGCGGATGCTTTGACAATGTCTGAGGATTTAACCTGAAGTAATTTAATGTGTTATGATCATCAATGAAGTCCAGGGTGCTCTATATATAGGACCTTCTTGTAAGCTGGTTGTACCTGCATTTCCCAGTGGGTAATTGTGTTCTCACTGATACTAAAGCCCAGTACCCATCGTTTCAAACGCTGGAGCGTTATCCAGTAGACTACTTGAGCCATGAAAGCCAACAATTCTAGTGAAATTTTTATCACTTATTATTCAATTCAATTTGGAATTTCTCGTTGATTGGCTTACGTCAAGCTAAATAATTAGACATCGTTGAAGGTATCTGCACAAGAAACGGATATGTCAACCCAAGGTTGAACAATTCACTTCAATGAGTCAGAGGTAAATTCCAAAGTGAATTAAAGTATAAGTAACGCCTGTTGCACAAGAGGTGGCACAAGTGGTCTAGTGGACAATCCTCTGGCGTTTGAAACTGTGTGTACTAGGTCTGAGCTTCAGTAGGAACGCCATCATTCAGTGACTGGGGAATGCAGGTGCATCCCAAATAAGACGAAATGCGCCCCCTCGACTCCATCGCTAGTCACCATCCGCCAAATCGCTTGAAAGCTTTGAAAAGTTGAAAAATCATCAGTAGTCAAGAGTCCCCAACTGATATTTTAATAGTTAGTATTTCCAGGCTAAGCCTTATTTGAACATTTCAAAAATGTTACATGCCATTTTAAAAAACAATCAACAATGATCACCAAACAACCCTGTAACATTTCTCTGTTCTTTAGTGTGTGTATGTGTGCAAATTGATTTGCATAGAAAGTTCTTGATACATTTATAATAAAAGGGCATATGTCTACCACTAATTGACTGCTACACATATCAATTATTTCTTTACGTCTTTCTGCTATTCATCGTATGTTTTATAATTATTTGAATAATTGAACACTTGAACATTTGACCTTGACAGTGGTGATACAGTTACTGCTGGCATAGTAATAATTAGGTCACATTCCAACTGTTTGTAAATAAATATTCTGAAATGAAGTAGTTAATTAATTCAATAAAGAGGAGGAGGAGGGAGAGGAGAAAGCGTATTTTTTCCTCTTTTTGACATTTCGATTTCTCTATGGATAGGAGTTTCCTTATATTGAGCGCCTTAAACATTGTTGCTAATACTTAAGTATCAACAGAGGGGAATCCACTTCAGTGGTTTAACACTCACCTGATTCTGGTCTCGATTACCGGACGACATTCATCTAAAGTTCATCTAAACGATAGGAAGCCCACATAGGAGAAGAGGTTGAACAATCTCACCATGCAAAGCAGTAAAATCACCGATACTGGAACTTCAAAACTTCAAGCTTGGTACCCTGTGTTCCACACTGAATATAATAAATAGTAGTACAGTCCATAGTCCACTGAAAAATGGATTGAAAAAGAAGGGAACTTTAGCTTTTTCAGAGACAGTCATTGACAATTTTCTAAGTAGATGCAGATTATAAATCCAATTTTTAATGACTCAAAGTATTCATATTATTATTCATATTAGAAGAAGCCTATGAACAAATGGAAAGCTGGTCTGCATTAGGATTTATTCTTGAGGGTGCTAGCCTACCTGTGATTGGGACGCTAATGGTAACAGCTCATCACAATACAAATTGGATGTCTGCAGTGAAGTAATACTAGATGATTGTTGATTGAATCAGAAGTCAGCTGGTGGATGGTGACTAACTGTGGAATCCAGGATTCGAATTTCGTCTTATTTGGGACTCGTCATCTAGATATACCTGCATGCTGCAGTGAGTGATGATGTTCCCACCTTCCAGGTGATGAGTACCAAAACAGGACGAAATGTGCATCCTGAATTCCACTGTTAATCACCATCCACCAATTAACTTATAATTACTTGACCAGACATAATCGAAGAATGTGCACAAGAAGCCAATACGTCAACCTGAGACTGAACACTTTGATCCAATCAATCGACGAAAAAATCTAAAATTGAATAAAATAAATAGTTGATTGAATAAGTTCAAGTAATTCAGTAAACAATGACTTTATTTATTCAAGGATAGACACTTGAAGGACTTCACACTGAAATTCTCACTGAAGATATTTTTTATGAGGACAGGGAAAGCTCCTGTGGTCTTTTCACTTATGCCAGCTTGGCACTGGTAATTGACCCGACTGGTTTTTGACAAATCGCATAATTCAGTAGAATGTATAAAAATATTTTTAAAAATTTAGCAAGGAGTTAACTGAAGATTGTTGAATACTCTCCGTCTGGACATTAATGAAAACAAAACACGTAGTTCAGCGTAGAGTAGATTTTCGGCGGGGAATTAATTCACGTAGCTGTACAATTGCAATTATATATACTTATTTTTCTATATGTGTGTATAGCAGGTTTGACCGATAAGAATAAAAAAATAAGTTAAGGCTATTGTTGTGAAGACATTTCAGAAATGTGATCAGTAATCAAATCGTAACTAGGAAGGAGGGCTGAAGATTGGTAAGAGGGTAGTGGTGATGCATTTTCAAAAGACAACGTAGTTATTAATGTTAGTCAACACATAAAAGAAGTTGAACAAGCGTTATGCAGTGTTACGCAATAAGACGAATGGTTTAATGAGTGAATTGTGATTAGGATACGCATAGAATCAAAGGAAAATATGGAACTATATAAGAATTCTAAAAATTACAAACATTATAAGGAGTTAGAAGGACAAACATACACAAACATCAAGTCACTGAAAGACAACACGATTTTTACCATGACAACAGAGGTGGTTGGATAACTTTCTTTTGTATGAAGAGCTCTGGCTTTTTTAACCGAATAGCTAAAGATTCAGCAATGATAATGAGATGAAAGCATATTGCCTTTGGTAGGGTATTCTTCACTTTATAGATTACTTTAAAGGAAGGAGGCGTTTGTTGAGAAATAATGACCAAAAGTTTACGGCTCTAATTATCTTTCTGCACACAAACAGAATAGTCTTCTTGAAGTCTTTTAGACAGAATACCCATTGAACAACCAATATACCTGGCTCCACAGCATTAGGTGAACTAATATATGCGCATAGATATAAATATCCTAATTTGTACATACTTAATATTATTCTCTTTAATTCCGAGTGAAATGTTGGGCTTTAACAGGACATCTTCATTTCATCCGCTTTTCTACAATCTTTTGTTTAGCAGCTCCATGACTGCCTATTAGCTCTCATCTCTTCCATTTCACCATCAGATAACCAACTCGTTATTTACCACATACTTTCCACTCGACAGCCTGCTTCACTCATGAATCCCCTTTAACGATCTCCTCAGTATGTGTCCAGTCCATTTCCACTTCTACATCTTTGTTGGGCAGTACGTTCTTGGTTGGTTAGTTCCTAGAGTTCACTGATACCAAATATGGATCTTCAATATGGAGTTGGTGAAGTCAGTTGCTGATAAAGGATGGAAGCATGTTGGAAATGGTTTTGCTGACGGCATAGAAACACTAAATCATTTGAGATCAATGTTGAAAATTTGAATCTTGGTTTCTGACTATGGTGCAACACATTACCAAACTGCTTTCAGATTATTGGAGGTCTGCCACGCTAATTCCACCCTGTCTCTAACATACTCATCCATGCCACCGCTTGTATTCGAAATAATGCTAGCTGGATATAAAGAGGAAGTGAATTCCTTTTATTCCTGAGTTAAACAGACTTAAAATTGGATTTTGTCTTAATACAGATTCAGAATAATACCAAGTATTATAGTTGATATTTCATTCATATGAATATCAAGAAATTATTCAGTTTTTAGTAGGTTACATGATAAGGTACAACTCTGAAATCCAACCTCATCATATTGAACATTGTGAGCAATAAAATGATTTGATGGCATATAGTCACTTCCCATTACTATATTTCATTCAATGGATAGCTGGAATTTCCCCTCTAATTTTGTCTAATTTCCTCCGAAAATTGGTTTATAACCTCAAAGAAACTGCGATTTTTAGTTTTCGAATACTTATGGTATTTTTTGTACTTTCCACACATGCACACACACTCTCTCTCTCTGAAGGCTTAACTGTCATTAGCTGACAACAATTTAAACTCATCATTGCCATTTAAAACGTGTACATTTGACAGTCCTGTTAAGTGTTTTTGAGTGATGTCTGAACAGTGAAATCTGTCTTGTTCACTGTCCACCGTCTCCCTTACTTTCAAGTGTTGTTACGGTGATTGTTGACGCGATGATTAGTAATTAAATTGATTTTCATCATCCCGTTGGATTGGTATCGGTGACAGTTTACTGAGTCATAGTACAATTCATATCACTTTTTGTCTACGAAGTCTGTAGCCTCCTGTCTGTTAAGTGTGAAACATGGTCAGTGAGCAAAGTCAGACACGTCGTCTGTTCACTTGGATGTTCTGTACCTTGTTATTAGATTCTGAACACAATTCAATAATGAGCTTCGGAACCAGGTTTCTCTTTTGGATTGGAGATTATGACAATCGGGTCCAACTTTGCCCTCGAAGAATCCAGAATTTCCTCGATGATTCTAGCTAGGGTCACTTAGCGTTGAGGTGACAGTAATAACTACCCACCTTTGACATTTATACCGGACTTCACTTTTTTGAACAGGTGCAGTCTTAAAAATAATACGCCTCTAAGTCAAACACTCTAAAGGGATATTTTGCATTAAACCAAATTCTTTAGGCTGTTAGGTTTATCCTATTAGGTTGGTAGCCCAATCATAAATTTAACCCACTATCATATCTAAACTTCTCTTGTTTCTTAGTGCTTTTAATGTCCGCCTTAACTTAAGATTTCTACAAAAATGTTAATCTTTGTGAAAAGCTGAGTGCCAATTGGGTGTGCATGATAACGATCACAATGAAATGATCCTGTCTGTATTGAAAGAGTCATAAATGTAGTAGTCAAATTTCTGAATTCTATAACCCCAAGTTATTTATACTTCAGTCTTTTTTTTACTTAATAATAAATAAGTAGTATAAATTTTAGCTAAAACTTTCTGAAAATACAATTTATTTGTTTATCGCTTTCTAGGTATTAGGACCAACCCACTTACTGGTGAAAATCTGAAAACATTCACTGTAATGGCAGAGGAAAGATGTTCAGCCAGAGAAAATGGTGTATCCAAACGGAACGGTAGGTATTTCAAGTATTTCATATTAACAGGAATTCAACATCCACATGTGTATTCGAAAATTTAGTAACGAGTTACTTACGAGTCACGTGTCTGGCTCCTTATAGCTTATCTAAAAGTGGTAGAATTCGAAGCTGAGACTCACGGCTTCCATGTTGAATGCTAAATGAAGGTATTTTCTATCTCACAAATATTATATTACTTCGGGATATGCTCTAAGTGATCTGTTACTTTTGCTAATTTTAAATGCCATTTGATATCGTAATTTACACTTGTCTGTCTGATGTATAACTGTAATACAGACAGCATAATCAATATAATTGTATGTGATATCCATGTGCGGATAGTACTCACTTGATGAAACGATATCTTAAAGCGCTTATAAAATTAATATTCAGTTTTATACTGTGACAACCCAAACAGATATTTTGTGATGTGAATGCAGGAAAGCGATCTCTGGGTTCTACTGTATAGCTGATCAAAACTTTCCAAGTATTAGTCTGTAGGGATTTGGTTGATTGGTTACAGGATTTCATCATGAGCTGATATCAGTTAGAGAACCATTGGAAAACCAACTAGGAGTACTGGACAGCTGTTTCGTCATAATTTGGGACTCTTCACTAGTACGCACCCACTGGGATTCGAACCCAGGACCTTCTGGTCACAAGGCCAGCTCGTAGACCATTAAGCCACTGGGACTCGATCTAATGGCCAGCCCATGAATTCTAACTTCTCCCAATTCATGATATAGCGCAACCGCAAGCCAATGTCTTCGGCGAGTATTTGTCCTCACACCCAACCTGCTGCATTCTACTGGTCATGACTTCCCACTGGAACCCCAAGTAACTACCTACCTGAATAGAGCCAGTCGCCAGTGGGAATTTCATTGGTTTTCAAGTATTGGTTTGTAGGCATTTGGTTGATTGGTTACAGGATTTCATCATGAGCTGACAAATACTCGCCGAAGATATTGGCTTGCGGTTGCGCTATATCATGAATTTGCAGAAGTTAGAATTCATGGGCTGGCCATCAGATCAGGTCCCAGTGGCTTAATGGTATGCGAGCTGGCCTTGTGACCAGAAGGTCCTGGGTTCGAATCCCAGTGGGTGCGTACTGATGAAGAGTCCCAAACTATGACGAATCAGCTGTCCAGTACTCCTAGTTGGTTTTCCAATGGTTCCCTAACTGATATCAGCTCATGATGAAATCCTGTAACTGATCAAAATTTTCTTGAGTTTCTCGCAGTCAAAAAATGCCGCAACCACAGCAAAAAGGAAGTTATCTGTAATAAATTTTGCAGTGTTATTTAGTAATAATAACATCAAAAACTTAAAATTTCTTCAACAGTGTTGTTAAGCAGCTAGACTTGTCACATAACTTTGGAGTACAATACAAGTACTGTAGAATAATAATAATAATCTACTTTATTCCCAAAACAGTACTTATAATACATAATGGGATTCTCAGCATTTGTCACAACACCTTGCATCTGATTTACTCAAAATATAAATAAAATTAAAGATTAAAACAAATTTAACCAGAGGAATTTGTCCACAATTACGATGTAAAGTCAAAAATATTTGAAGCACGAAGTGAGAATATTAAATATAATAATGATAGGAATAATATAATGACAGTGAGTTTGTTTCAAACAGTATTGTCGATTCAGTTTCGAAATTTTAGCACGTTATAGATTATTGAATCTAATGTTCTGTTGATATAGCGGCATGGTGAGGGGAAAGACAAAATTAACAGTTATAACACAGCTTAAATGATGTTTACACTTTTGAGAAAATAAACAAATCAAAACAAAAAGTTGAGAGGCTTATAAATATAACGAGTACAATAACACTGTAGGGGTGATGGAAATGGTTTATTTAATAGTGCAAAGAAGGTTAGTCAGTTCCTCCCTGACATTATTGTCATCATATAGTGTACGTGCCATATATGGTATAGTGGAATTTTTATACGTAGACGTACGTGCATAAAGTCTTCTGAAAAGACTTCTTGTTTTACCTGAAGAGACACAAGGTTGGAGTTTCGGGTAAAGTGAATGCTCGCAATCTGACAAAATTCCTTTAGCGAATTTGTTGCATGACATCAAGTGCCTATCAGGGTCAAAGATATGGCCCAATGGGATACCACTCGTCCTACTGACAGTCTTCAGAGTTCTACGAAGTATGTATGACATAATCTTTTTTAAGCAATCTAGGAAAGAATAAGGGTAAACAGTGAAGAAGAATAGGTAAAATACGCGAGTTGACAAACTGTAAGAGGAGAGGTTGAGTTATACCTGAGTACCTTTACCTCGTAATGTAAAAAGTCAGACGAAATATTCTTTTAGAAATCGCTAAGACATGAGAAGACCAGGATAGGTCAGAAGAAAGAATTAATCCAACATACTTAACTTAAGACTTGATTTCTATATCAGTATCATCAATTTCCCAAGGGTCATAGGAACCAACGGCTTCATTTAACTTTCTTTTACATCGGAAACTGAAATTAACAGTCTGACATTTGGAAGGATTTAGTTTAAGGCCGTTACACGAAGACCATTTGCTAATTCCTGATAGAAAGCTGTTCATCTTAGCACAGACAGTCAAGCTGGGATTTAACAGACGTTGAAATAGTTAGATCGTCGGCATACTTAACAAAGTTCATTTCTTCAAAGTGAGGCAAATCATGTAAGAAGAAAGAAAACAGAAAAGGAGAAAGGACAAAGCCATGTGGGACACCAGCCTCAGTAAGCAATGAAGTGGAAGACTTTCCCTGACATACAGTGTACTGCATTCTTCCTGAGAAATAAGAACGCAGTCATTTGACAACTCAGTAGTCATTTTGAGTTCCAGCAAGCTTGTTTAACAAAATATCCCTAGGTACTGAGTCAAAAGCAGATGTGTAATCTATAAAGGTGCTGGAGAAGATGTTATGATACAAGACTGCAGCTGCATCTAAAGTAATTCTACTGTGTTTATAGACGAATTGTTTGGGGTCGTTAAATACTTTAAGTGAGGGTTGAAGATTAATTAAGAGTAACTTTTCCATAGTTTTTAGAAAAGGAGAGGTAATAACAATAGGCCAAAACTTAAAACATGTTCCAGTAGATGACTTGGGTTTAGGTACAGTTTTAGTGTCCTTCCAAATGGTTGGCATGACATTTCTGCGAAAAGATTCAGTAAATATGTCCATGAGAGGATAACACAGGATATCTGCACATACTTTAAGAATAAGGCTAGGCAAACAATCTGGACCTAGGATACAAGAAGGGTTCAGAGACCGGAGACATTTTAGAACATCACTTGTATTAAAACCAGGGAAGCAGGTTTCATTAACACTGGTGACACTAGAAAGTTTGGCATTTGTGGGAGAATGTATGAAAGACTTATTTAGTGTGCAAACTTCAAGGCAATAAGGAATAATATTCATCTGCTTACCACCAGTTATTTCTTTCAAAAGAAGATTAGTTAACTTAAAATCAAATCTAAAAAGTATCTGAGAATCAAGTATAGTAATCTCAACGAAGTGAGATCGACAAACTCTGAGCACACAGTCAAATGTCAGAACAACATTGTATCACTCAAACAAAATCGCTGATATATAAAACAACACGTTATCAATATAATCACATGGACAAAAACAGAAGCAATAAAAGTAAAGATTAAACGGGAAAAAAGACAAATAAAAAGGATTGCGTGAATAGGTGATTTATAGACTTCAGGACAATGATATATGTGCGTCGATGGCTCAGTGGTTAGGACTCCCGCCGACTATGCATATGCCCTGGGGTTCGATTCCCTGCCGACGCACACCTGATATCTATGGTCGACCTGCAAAATTTGGGCTACCGATATCACATGCGGAGAATTCTATGCCTGTAGTGAAAATGCGGTGTGGAATCAAGCTGTAATCAAAAATTTAAAAAAATATGGCCTAGGAGAAAGTCGGAAAATTATACTTATATCAATAATTAAAATGTCAGTTGAAATATCTGAATGCGTATCAATATTGTGATTAGATCGTTCACGGAGTGGGATTTTCCAAACACTTATTCCGATATAAACGTCATAACCTGCAGGCTCTTACAAATACAGAACGCTGTGTTACAGGATCAATATCGAATGTACTGTCGTCTCGACTATGATAAATTCTATCGTGGCTTACTGAAATTAACAGACAAATAGTGTACTACTTGTTAGTAGCATATCTATAAAATAATAAAAATGTGCCTAGGTATAATTTGGCAGCTGAGTCTGAATCATTACTAAAATAATTTAGAATGATCCCAGTGTATTTAGAAGAACACGCTCCATCATTAAGGCCCTTGGTTTTCTAACATGGAATGGCTTTAAATCATTTCAGAGAGATTGTATTCACATTACATTCTGGAGGAATTTAGACACTTTTGAAACTTTCAGCACAGGCCACATAGATCTTAGTGGATTTGAATAAAGGTCCATGACTGGTTGACGATTCTATGAAATCAGTTTCCATATAACGAAACAAGTGACATGATAGACAATTGTTTATTATAATTTTTGTCTTACTCAAAAGAAGTGCAGTTAAATGGTGATTCTGAACTTTGAATTTCTCTTAATACATGAGTTTAGGCGTTTATGAATTACCGACATTCGTCTACAAATCCTTCTTATGTGCGATCAAAATCAATCTCATACAACTAAGATACCGATAGAAAAGTAACCGGAAGGGCGATATTCCTTTTAATGTATAACTTGTATTTAAAATTTCACTAGAATATTGATTTTTGTTCATCCTGATTGATGGATATGTTGGTTTTCTTTTACCTTGAAAAGTTTCAACAAAAAATATATTCACTGGAGAAAACTGTGAGAATTATACACTATCACCAGAATTGAAGTCGCCAACAAAGCGCATTCAACGAGGTAGGTTGTGATATATTTCTACATTTTTAAGTATACTACTAGTGAGTAGCTCAACTTTTTGTAACAAATTTTCTTCATTTGGGAATAACGACCAGAAGTGACGACTCTAAGAAGTAATAGTTCTTAACGATAATTTTATTTTTGAACTGTGTAGCGTCATTTAAATTTTGACATACAACAAGAAGAAGTAATTTTTCAAAAATTGTTTAATATTTTCTCTCAATACGTTTCGAAAAATCTGATTACTCACGTGGTTGTCATAAGAGTTTATTTGAAAATAATAAAGCGTTTGGCGGTGACAGAACAAACGCAGGTCAAGCTAAAGGGGTGAAAATAACATTGGAGACCAATATCCCAAGGAAGATAGATAACAAGACGTCTATTCTGTGATCATAAAATTGGTACACTTTGGCTGTTGTGTATTTCGGCATTATGTGAAGATCACCTACAGCATATGTTTAGCTCTATGCGAACTTATAATTCTAGATTCTGTTGCGGAGTTGATTACACTGGACTCTGTTATGGGATTCTCTATTCACTCATTACAAAACATTTTTCAGCTTTACTAACAAAGGGTGAACATAGAACAACAATTAAATCAATTGAGAATATTTTATAGATTAAGGCTATTCAGCAACTTGCGATTTATCCCTTAAAGTAGCCTGAAACACTAAATTGATTTCAGTGTTTAAAAAGTTTGTGTTTTCTCTGCTTGTGTATTGCCTAAGATGTAATTACTTTTAGCGAAAAATCAAGACTGCGTATAGTGAAATCATATAAGCATCTCTGTTTTCATTACTGTAACCTTAATGGCGCTTCTTCTAGTTAGTTTCATTGTACTTCCGTTAGTACTTGACCTACTTTAACCTTCTTGAAATCAATTTCTTTTTATACAATACTACCTTCCTGTAAGTCACGGGTTCGGCCTACCATCTCCTGCTGTTTTCCTACATATATATATCCAAATTGAATAGTAGTCAAACAAACGATGTAAATATTAGTCGTTTCTTATGAAATGCGTGATAAGTGGAGACTGTTTTTCTCTCTGTAGTGGCATACTTCATTAGGTTTTTTGACTCCTCATTTGGACTTAGATTTTCATATCGAAACAGCCTACAGTATTTTAAAAATCTCAACTGAGTCACATTAAAAAAAGAAGTTCAGAGGAAAGTTACTCTTTTCGGAGACATCATTATAAAGCTGTAAAATTGCACTTCTGTAGTAAATTATCTGCAATTTCCGTCCTGTAGAAAGTCACTAGCAAGCTTCAGATTGGTTTTCAATAGTTGGTTTGTAAGGATTAGATTTGTGAGTCAAGTGTAAGGATGGATGTCCCACCAGTGACATGCGTTGGTGGTTGTGCTAAATCATGAATTGGTAGAAGTTAGAATTCATGGGCTGGCCATTGAATCGGCTCCCAATTGCTGAGTGGTATATGAGCCAGCTTACCTTGTAACCTGAAGGTCCTGGATTCGAACCGTGGCTGTATGTGCGTACTGCCAGTGATTCTTAAACTGGGATGAAACAGCAGCTGTCCAGTACTACCTGATGGTTTTCAGTGCCTCTCTAACTAATATCAATCCGTGATCAACTCGTAATAACAAATCTCAGCTTTGCAAAACAAGTATTGGAAATAACTGGCCTTTCTATCCTAAACTATTTGTAATTTTTCTTGACAGTATTTCAAATGTCGCATAATTTCACCTATTAACATTATTGTCATCATCATTTTACACTTTTTCTACATTTTTGACTTTATTGCCACTGCTAATACCATAAAGCTGGTAATATCAACTTTAGTTACGTATATCCCGTAATCTAATTATTTTTTGTATTTTTGCTCTTGTCGAGTAAATTAGATACAATATCGTACCAAATACTGAGTATTCCATACTGTATAATAATTACTGTTTCGGAATAAAGCAAATTATTGTTATTATCATTAGTAGTAGTAATAGTAAAAATTACTGATTACAAGAAGTTTGTACCTTGTTCAAAGTTCTTTTGAAGAGTTTACATGTAGCGGCTAGAATCATTAATTGTTCTCATAATGTCAGGAACGAACACAAGGTTAAACAAATGTAAATGCACTGTTTGAAACTTCTTGTGTGCGTGTGTGTGTGTGCTGAGACACGAACCAGTCATATGCGGTAAAGTAAGTGGAAAGGAATTGGAACTGAAGAGTCGTTGATTGGACGTCGAATGATTAAGCCAGTGAGTCATACTTAACACTAAAGACTTTAACTATGCGGCTATGAAGTATTTCTCAACTAAGAAAAAGGTGATTAGATTATCTGACAGTGCTGTAATGAGAAGGCAATTAGGAAGACAATTAGGAATTAGAATTCCATAATAGACAGGGGATGGATAAAACAAACAATGTAGCATCATAATAACTAAGAGGATTGACATTGCGCAATTAGGGATTAGAAATGTAGAAATAACAAAATAGACAGGACGTTCGGATATGAAAATATGGTAGTGTAAACAGGGATTAAGAAAAACGTAAAAATAACATGAATAAACAGGAAGTTTAGATAAGAAAGGCGATGGGATGTTTATTACCAAAAGAATTACCTGTTTATGATGGCCATGGCAGGGACAGGGGTTGGACGTATTTCCTTTGGATACAAAGCGTGGGTTTGAGCTTTTGGATAGCTAGCGCTATCCTTAACCGGAAATTACTCTGGATCTTTTCCATCCATTTGATATAAATACACGAATGTACAGCCTAGTTGACGGTGAATTCGTCGAAAAGGAAATTTTCTTCGCTGCAATTGTCTTCTTAATAACTCCTATAACCCAATATGTATATTCCGTGAAAAGGCAATTCTAAGTTGTGATAGGATTTCAGCCAGTTAAGCTCACGTGAGCACCCTTTGAGTTATACAGAAAATAGAAAAAAAAAACATTTAAAAGAGAAGGCGTTCAGCGAGGAGTTATTCTTTTCGGCCATATCACCTCAAACTGTACATTCTCACAAATGTAGTAAATTGTCTTAGCAACTAAGAAAATATTTCCAAAGATGTGTCATTAGAATTTTAAATTTAAGATCACAAATCACGTCATATAAAAAGTGTTAATCGAGTAGAAACTTAAAAAAAAATTAAATAAGTAGACTGAGTGACGTAATATTATTGACGCCATTGAGTAGAACTCAGCTACAACTGGACGAGAGTCAAATTAAAAACAATGAAAATAAGGGGTAGAAATTTAATAGGAGCTTAGGAAGGAAAAACAAAAAACAATTAAAAAACAAAAAAAACAAGAATAACGTATCAAGTGTTGAGATTGATCAGGTCTAACTGAACAGACTTCATCTTTTGTATGCAGAGTTCATCATTTAAAATCTGAATTGCCATTGCTTCTACAATTTGAAGAAGTTTGATTCGTCATACTCTTTTAGCAAGATTTCCACATATACTGTAGATAACTTTGAAGATGATTTATGAGTTAGCCTGGTTCCATATTCGAGGATAGAGCCGTAGAAGAACTTTTTTTCTCCTTTTTAATAGCATGAGGGTAAATGTTCGACGATACATTTGGACAGCAAACTGTGGAGTACGGCCGACATAGTTAGCTCCACACGAGCAGGTGAAATTGGTAGATGCATATAGGTGAGACCAACAGTAGTATCTAATCCTTCACGTTCATGCGAATCGTTGGTTTTGAGGGGAATCTGGTCGAAGTTTAGATGTGAAGGAGGTTTTCTTCAGTGGATGGGACAGGCGGTTTCTTAGTATTTCTGCCGATGAGTCCCTATTGAAATGTAGATTCAAGTAGAGAAGTCTCTTAGGAGCAGAAAGTGTGGGTGGTCTCAGTGGTTTGGGCTTCATAAATTAATTTTGTGATGAAACGTTTTAGGTAGCCATTTTCAAGGGGGATTCTTTTCAGGGTGTTCATATCCTCTTCTATAGCATCATGACTGCAAATACTGCTACCCGGTTGACGTTTTCTACATCACATGATTTGTGATCGAAATTTCACAATTCCAATGACACATCTTTGTAAATATGCATTTCGTTGCTAAGAAAATTTGCTACATATATGAGATTGTACAGCTTGAAAGTGGTATCGCCCAAAAGAGTAACCCTTCTCTGAAAGTTCTTTCTTTCATATCTGTTCATATCGTGTTCCCAGTGAGATACATTTATAAGCTAATCTTATCGCTATTTACCAAACTACTGTGTCAGAAAGACCAACTTGTTAATTAACAATGTATTGTTCATGAATTAATTCTCCTTCAGATTCAACAAACGATAGACTGATGTATTTTGGGTTAATAAAATCGGCGACAGGAAACTACAAATAAATTTTAAAAAATGGACGAAGAATAATCGTTAAATAATCCTCGTCCAGACATTGAAAACAAAACACATAGTTCAGTGAAAAGTCTCTCTTAGGAAAATTCATTCCCTCACCTGGACAATCACAATTATATAAGTAATTATTTTTCAATACATCTGTGCGCATAAGATTCGTCAGACAAGAATACAAATCATTTGGCGTTACTGTTTACGGCATCAAAATATTTCAAAATAAATGTCGGAATATACACAATGGGTCATAGGAGTTATTATGAAGACAATTGCAGCGAAGAAAATTTTCTTTTCGACGAAGTCATCCTCAACTAGGCTGTACATTTGTGTATTTTTATAATAAATGGGTGGGAAAGTTAGTAGAATAATTTCCGGTCAAGGGTCAAATTAATTAAAATTACAATTAGGATTTAGAATGCCACAATAAACAGGGGGACGGATAAAACTCAAATAAAGTAGCATCATGATAGCTAAGAAGATTGACATTGTGCAATTAGGGGTTAGAAATGTAGAAATAACAAAATAGACAGGATGTTTGGATAAGAATTGATGTGATGAATAATTGTTGATGCAATCAGGGATTAAATATGTAGAAATAGTAAAATGGCAAAATAAACAGGACGTTCGGATATGAAAAGATGCTAGTGTAAACAGGGATTAAGAAAAACCTAAAAATAACATGAATAAACGGGAAGATACATCGATGATACTTTCATTATTTGTGATAAGAACTGTGAAATAGAAAAACTACTTCAAATCTTCAATGATGGCCACCCACACATCGACTTTACACTTGAGACTGAATCCGACGGAATGTTCCACTTTTTCGACGTCCATCTGACAAGAAACGCCAACAACTCTCTGAAAAGGTCCATATACAAAAAGCCTACATGGAATGGACAATTCACCAACTTTCAAAGCTTCGTCCTTCTGAGTAGAAAGAGGAACCTGATATACGCTCTTCCCTCGAGGATTCTGAAGATATGCAGTGAGGAAGTGGTTGGAGACGAACTGCATAATGTCAGAAAAACCCTGATGAAAGACGGTTTCTCGCTCAGGTTCATAGACAAGAATCTCAAATCTAAGAAGACTTCCGAACAAATTCAATCCGTTCCAAAGAAAATACTTCTGCTTAGTCTAGAATTCAAAGGTGATATTGAAGCAGAAATCCTTCGCAAACGCCTCTCCAAATCGCTAAGGAAAACATACTTCTCCGCGAGCCCACAACTGACGTTTTCCTGGAAGAAACTGTTCAGCCGGAACGCGAAAGACAAGCTGTCACGTTGGGCCACCTCAACGTGCATATACCACTTAACTTGCTCTTGTGGAGCTGAGTACGTTGGCCGTACCATGCGCCGACATGAAAAACGCGCTCGTGAACACTGCCCAGCCTGGCTAGTAAAAGGAAACCGAAAGCTTGTATACAGTTCAGTGACAGAACATCTGGTCAATTCAGGACATTCAGCGCCATTCGAAAAATCCTTTAAAATAATATACGAGATTCGATCGAACCTATCAAAGGGAGTCAAATCAAGACATCTGAGCAAAGCCGAAGCGCTAGCTATACAAAAGCTCAAACCCACACTTTGTATCCAAAAGAAATACGCCCAACCCCTGTCCCTGCCATGGCCATCATAAACAGGTGATTCTTTTAGTAATAAACATCCCATCGCCTTTCTTATATAAACTTCCTATTTATTCATGTTATTTTTAGGTTTTTCTTAATCCCTGTTTACACTAGCATCTTTTCATATCCGAACGTCCTGTTTATTTTGCCATTTTACTATTTCTACATATTTAATCCCTGATTGCATCAACAATTATTCATCACATCAATTCTTATCCAAACATCCTGTCTATTTTGTTATTTCTACATTTCTAACCCCTAATTGCACAATGTCAATCTTCTTAGCTATCATGATGCTACTTTGCTTGAGTTTTATCCATCCCCCTGTTTATTGTGGCATTCAAATTCCTAATTGTAATTTTAATTAATTTGACCCTTGACGGGAAATTATTCTGGAACTTTCCCATCCATTTGATATAAATACACGAATGTACAGACTAGATGATGACTTCATCGAAAACAAAATAAATGTGATGAATAATCGAATTGTGACTGAAGCGGGTAGTAGTGATGAGTTGTCAATGCGTGTTAGAAGTTGAATGAGTTCATAATAGTTACGTAATGACACGAACAGTGAATCGGTAGCACAGAGGTAGAATGCTCGCCGAGCACTCCTGTGGTCCGGGGTTCGACCTCCGGCCACCGACGCACTTCTTTGCCTCACTAAGCGAGTATTAAGACTGGTAAAGAGGGAAGGTTGGGAATGAGGCTTGCAACCTCATCCCGTAAGAATAAATGCCACTGCTACTGAAAATGCAAGTCTCAAACTTGAAGCCCTATGTTCCACTGAGACGGTGTAGGAATAAACAAATAAGATGAATAATACAGTGATTGACTTGTGACTAGGATATATCTAGAAACTAAGAAAAGTAGGGAATTATGCAAGAGTTCTAAAATTATTTCATCTTGATTTTGAGATACAGTTAACCACTGTTCATACAAATAAATTGTCATGCCTAAACAAATATTTGTACTTAGCCTGATGATGTGAATGCATTGAACTATAAACTTGCACTTGTAGCAATTAATGGTATTCATAAATCAGCATCAGGAATAATCAGTAGATAAATTTCTTAACAACCGACATAACAGATACCAGAAATATATACGATTTCTCATTTGAATTCTGAGAAATTTCTCATCTGAAAACTATTTGCCTCTTGTCAAGTAATTTTAAACTTAGTGGTTCACTGGTATTTACATTGGGACTCCAGTTCTGGTTATTTGATCTTCTGTGTGAAGCGATGGAAGCTATTGATGAAGGTCTGTAGCCTGTTGGAAGTGCTTTTCATAAAGGCTGCAAGTCCCTTAATCATATAGAAGAAGTGACTTGATGTTGGTGTTGAAGATCCGGATCTTGCTCCGTATTCTATTTGTCACTGATGCCCACAATGATTTTATAGTTATCAAATTTTTTTATGTTGCTTTCCCGATCCTACCTGGCCTTCACATCCCTATCCGTGCCGTCTGTAGTTAGAACGACACCGCCTAGATAAATTAAGAATACGAATTTTTTTAGATATCCTCGGTTGATTGTGAGTCCTGCTTCCTGTTAATGGTTAGGTATAGTTATCACCTCTGTCTCCTTTACAATCACTCGAAGTCTTTTTTCCGCTGCATCTTCTGTCGTTTTCTTCGTTTACACACTTAGATCCTCCATTTTGTGTGATGTCAGACATTAAGCATCCGTGAAGTTCAGATCTCCAGTAATCTTTTTCCCTGTTCAAAGTATGCTCATCTTCTAGCTTAACACAATCTGTTGCGTAATTTCTTTCACTAGGATCAGGAATATCATCGATAGGCAGCCGCTTTTTACTTTTTTGTTCACCTACAGAACTTCAGGGAACTATCCGTTGTGGATCAATTTCCATGAGTCACAATTAAATACGTAACCGTTGAATGAAGTTGATAGAGTCTCACAGTGTTATACAGTAATGTTTACTGATGACGTTTCGAGCACAATTTATCACTGCTCATAATCATATCAAGGTAATCACACGACTTCCTAAATTCATTTATATAGTTCCATTGTTTTTCTCTTGATTTTCACTTGATTTGATTGGTAATAGTATTTTCCATATTTCAGGTATGAGTGATGAATCATTCCTATTGCATGTGTTTGGTGTAGAGTCGATGAAGAAGGATTCAGTAATCAACCTCTCTCTCCACCTATTTAGATTACTTTTTAGAATTTTAACCCTCTCCCACCCTATTGTGTGGTTGTGTGTTAATGCATGCATTGCAACTGCTGAGCTTCTTTCTAAATTACTTATCTTCTCGGGGTCAACCATTCTTATCTTAGCTAAATCCTTATGTTCCGACAATTTGACTACCCCTGACCTACTATTTTGATATATGTAGTTGACCTCAGAGTCATTGCAGGGCATTTTGTAAATTATATTATTTTGTCTAATTGGGTCAGCTGGGTCCTTTAACCTACAGAACTTGTCCTATCTGAGTGAGTTTGTAAGTTTAAATGCTTTATTTATAATCCTACGTAGGGTCTCAGATGTCCCTTCTTTATATGGTATAACTGTAGATGACTTATATTCTCTCTTATTTATGTTATTATTACTAGTTTCACAATTATTTTTTTTTTGGCCTTTTTCAATCTTCCTAATGAATTTCTTTAATGATTACCTTGATATAATTATGAGCAATAAAGTGTGCTCGAAACGTCATCAGTAAACATCACTGTATAACACTGTAAGACATTATCAAAACAAAAATTTACCCATAATGGAATTACACTCTACCACAGGGCACAAGTTTTATTCTTATATCGAAGTTGATAGAGGTTTGGGGCATTGTGCAATGTTGATCTGTATTCAGACTATACAAAGTTATTTTCATCTTGATATATATTCTGTTATATAAACTTTTGTATTTACCAACTGGTAACTTCATTTTAAACTTTAATTGATTTTTTCCCTTCACCTATATACCTTCACCCACAGAGCCTAAAAGGAATGCTATAACGGGTGAAAACTGTTCAACTTATGATTATAATTCAGAGGTAAGAGTATCGAAGAAGCGTACACCGATTAAATCGTCTAATCCATTGAATGGTGAAAATGTCAGCGCTTTTATGGTATCCCAAGAAGAAAGACCACGTACACCTAAACCATATGGTAAGATATAACCAAATTTGTTTTTATGAGTAGTGTGTTTCCAAAGAAAATAAAAAGATAACCTAAAACAATTAGTCCCTTTTATAAATTTTGATAGCGTTATTAGAAGACGGAGACTATCTGAAAGACGATGTGATGTATTAGCGCTATACATTTCGAACAATCTGATCCCTCACACATTTCCTTGTCAAGTCAATATATATGGAAAAGTTAAATTAAACTAAGTGCTGTAAAAAACATTTAAGGATGATTAACACAACATTTAGTAATCCAATCAAATAAGGATTACCAAGGTAGGTATGTTAAGAGTAATAACAAAGTGTTTTTGAATACACAAGGGGGGCTTACGTTTATGAATAGCTATAGCCTCAGCTTATTTCAATAAGCGCCTTTGATCATTTCTATAAATGACCCTGAAGGCTGAGTTAACATCACTCTTATGGTTCATCTCGATTAGATGTTTAGCTACAGACGAAGTTGGTAGTCTGAAGTGTCTTTTTAAGAGGATTGAGCGTATTTAGACGGCTGATGTTGCGGACAAAGAAAACGAAATATTGACGGATACCCTTGTTGAAAACGGATATCCTTTAAAATTTTTAAACCTGTGTAGAAGTCAACTAGTCTCTAAACCCACAATCCATACCGTCCCCGAGAAAATGGTTTTCATCAAATTACCATATAACATGGAAATAAACAGTAGGACTGTGAGACAAAGGTTGAGTTCGATCATCCGTAGAACCTACTTTGCAACCCAGCTTGTAATTATGGAAAAAGCCAAAAATATGCTTCACTGTACACCTCAAAAGTGCACAAGTGATTATATCACATCCCACAGAATTTACCAATTTTCGTGTGTGTGTGTGTGTGTGTGTGTGGACACACATACGTAGGGAAGAGCAATCGCGCTTTGCACTTGAGGGTGGGAGAGCACATCCTAAAAAGGTCAGAAAAACAGATGAATTGTGACAAGCAAATAGATGCAGGTGTCAGTTTACCAACTTGGTCTGTAGATAAACATCTAATCGAGATGAACCATAAGAGTGATGTTAACTCAGCCCTCAGGGTCATTTATAGAAATGATCAAAGGCGCTTATTGAAATAAGCTGAGGCTATAGCTATTCATAAACATAAGCCCCCCTTGTGTATTCAAAAACAGTTTGTTATTTCTCTTAACCTACTTTAGTAATCCTTATTTGATTGGATTACCAAATGTTGTGTTAATCATCCTTAAATGTTTTTTTCGTCACTTAGTTTAATTTGACTTTTCCATATATATTGACTTGACAAGGAAATGTGTGAGGGATCAGATTGTTCGAAATGTATAGCGCTAATACATCACATCGTTTTTCAGATAATCTCCGTCTTCTAATAACGCTATGAAAAAGATAACCATTCTGATATTTAGATTTCTAGTAAATAGCGAAGGAGTGGTAGATTCCAGTCTCTCTTCCATACGTCTTGGTTTCTTCATTTATCTCGAGTATACTTTGTCTTATATTGTGCGTCGGTGGCACAGCATTTAGGACTCTTGTCGGCCACGCAGTTGATCCGGGGTTCGACCCACTGCCAACAAACACCTGATATCAATGGTGAGTCTGCAAAATTTAGGCTACCAATATCACATGCTAAAAACCCAATACTTGTACCGGAAATACGGTGTGGAATCAAGCTATAATCAAAATAAAAACAAAATAAAATAAAAATTAGTCAAGAGTGAAATATTGAATTTAACACAACACTTTTGGTGTTTTTACATCCTGTAAGATGGATGGTTTAATTGAGAAGCCTTTCAAGTGTCTTTCTATATAACATATTCACTGACAATTTTAAGATAAAGTGATGTTTTGAAACTCTTCGTGAGACCTAAACTTAGTAGTGATCTACCAAAGCTCACTTCACTCTGAAGTTAATGTTGAGTAGGCTAACCAGAAGAACAATGAAAGCCGTGAAGTTAAACCATCCACTAACTCATGGAACACAACAGCAAAAGAAAATCCATCTGAGCTGCAAGCCCTCTTCCCTATTTTGCGCTTTAAGTGAACATAAGACTTATAGCTTCGATTTTTAAATCTCTGGTAACGGTGGAGTCTTCTTAACAGGCTGGGGTTGCTAGCCTCACTTCCAAGCTTTTGTCTATACAGGACCTACCATTAATTAAGCAAGGTATAGGTGTGTGTTAGCCAGGAATCCATCCCGGAGAGTATGGATGTAAACAACATTATACTGCTGGTTTAGAAGTAATTTTGATTCGCAAAACAGTATCTAATGCAGCCAAACTTTAAATAGAGCTTTTCTGAGTGTAATAAATCGGTTTTTTCACGACAGGTAAGCTTCTTGTCACTAAAACGCTAGACAACGACGACAGTCATTCAAAAACACCAGAGTTTCGGAAAATTCCTCTTGTTTTCACTAAATTTAAAGAAATTGATAATATATAGTGGTAGTTTTGTAGGATTTTGATTTTATAACGTCAGTGTTGAGATACCATAACTACCTGATAAAATAGAGGACTCTGAATGAAAAGTTATCACTCAGCTTTTAAAACTAAAAACTAATGACTTAAGCTATGACATGGTATGACAGCTGACAGCGTCTCCTGTTTCGGTCCCAGTGTTTTAATACTACATAACAAAACATATTAATTGCAATCTATAGATCAATGTCCATCTAAAAACTTTCCCAAAGCTGTTTTCTTTCACACTGTACAAGTGCTAACAAGGAAAATGGGATTTAACCGCCTCTAGTGCATCTGCTTTCTGCTCATTATTTCTCTTCAAAATATCTTGGTCGACGCAGGTTTATGAATTCCTTGAGCGGCTGTCACGACATTTCCAAGACTAATAACTCCAGGCTACTTGTTTGAAGTGGCTAAAAGTGAAATGTATGATGTGTACTTCATCCTATTAGGAAATCATCAACCAGATACTCTTGCATCCTCACAAAATGGCTGTATTTCTACTGAGATCTGAACCCAGTACCTTCTTCTTCACACCTTAAGGCGTTATCCACTAGTCCGCGAAGCAAACGGAGCCATATCTTTTGGCATGAATACAGTTTAAAGAATGACAGACATAAAGGAAATCTTTTATTGTTAAGATATCACTTAAATATTCATTCATATAGTTAGTTTCCCATCGTATGAGACGTACTGATTACTTATCTTAAATAAACTCAGCTTTCATTGATGTAGGTCTTCTTCTTCATTGTCGTGAATAAGCCCTATTTACCACTGCAAACAAACATTAAACACGACCTTATTGCGGTGTCTTGGTTTTTAACGCCTAACTGTAGCATCTCACCGATTAGTTTATTGGGTTTATTAGATGATAGACTTAAAACCGCATAGCTATTGCAGTTCTCACTGGGAGAATGATTCAAACAAGAGCTATTTTATCAATCACTTGATTAAACTTACCATGAAATCTGATTTCTGTCGAATAACTGAACCAACTTAGTGCAAAAAAGCTTCTAAAGTCTGAGATCAGCTTTTCTTCTTGAGAATATCAAACTTCCGGTTAGTTTGTCCTATTGTCCTACAACTACAAGATGCAACTCTCTCTTCAATCTCACTGAATACACCAGCACCTCTGTGAATGATTGTTTACCCGCTGAGACTTGAACCACAAAGCCATCATTTTAAACTCAAAAGTTTCACCCAACAGGCTACTTAGGCAAAAGACCTACTTGTTAGTACACACACAGCTCAATACACGGCCAAGTTAAACTTTCGGCACCACTAACTACCAATTAGCGAATTATCCAATGAGATTCACGAACGTAGTTCAATGTTGTAGAGCGCTTGACTCATTTCTAATGCGTGACCTTACAAGGTTACGGCTGCAATTTGAGGAGTTTAGTGTTTTCCAGTATTGCCTGGATTTAAATTGCTCCGGAAGGAGCGAACTTGTTCTTGTGTTGGTATCATGACTTTAAAAAGCTATAGCAGATCAGCTGGTGGGTTTGTTCATCGTTGTGCTATATGTTTGAAGCATGCTAATATTATAGAGGGTAAGCTGATAATTTTAATATTTCGTGGGAAATTTTTCCGCTATGTCACATCTCTCCCTAACCTAGATTTTGTATATCTGCAATTACTGGGTGTTGAAACAGCCGGTGAGAGCAGCAGCTGCCGAGACTGAGAATAGTCTTGTCTCAACAGTTTAGTGGTACCAGCATCGCAGAGATATTGCTTCGTGTAAAATAGAGACAATCACTTGTTTGCTGTGTGGATCCCGTTACAAGGACTCATACGAATTCCACTGAAGGTTTTCGGGGCCGCTTGAAAAACAAGATAAGGGCTATGAATGGATCTGAAAAGGATCTCATTTACAGCCGTTCAGATGAATATAAGTACAGGATGTGGTGTGACTTCGCCATTGACAGTCACATGCTAAACTGGGGGATGTTTCTCCCACATATTCGGGAAAGATACTCCTTGTAACCGTTTTATCCTTCTTTATGCTTTTTTCTATAAATATGCGTTTCCATTCATCATATATGCCTATTTAATGTGATTGGTCCGTTCAAGGTCGTTTGCTGATTGGTTGCTAGTGGTGTCGACAGTTTAACTTCGCCCAATACACTAGTGTTACTACCATTATTATTCACGTCTGCTGCCGTTTCGTTATTACTATAGTCACGTTAGTCACAAATCTGCAGGCATTTTCCTTTTTCTTGTTTCCTTTGTTTTCCCTACCAATCAATTTTTTCAATATCTTATAGTATACAAGAACACAGTGACTGGTGAAAATCTTCAGAGTTATAAAATCACACCGATTGAAAGAAATGTTACTCCGAGAATAGTCAAAGGTAAGCAATAATCAGTCTGTTTAAATAATTTTGTATCAAATCACGATATAACTACCTGAAAATCTTGTATATATATTTCATTGTTGATAGATTGTGATCCTTAATTGATTGGTATATCAATTTCAGTCAGAACAAGATTGCATCGTTCACAGTGGGATTTCAACCAAAAAGACTTCTAGACAGAGGGTTCAATACTTCAGAAAAAAAATAAGCTATATGAGACGTTGAAAAAGAAGTCAGCTTATCGGAGGGAGATTATTTGAAAATAGTAGGATAATTAATCATCACTTGAGATCGGAAAGAGTTCATTTTTGCCAATGAAAATAAATAATAAGGAAAAATTTATTCACATCAAAGCCCTTAGTGTGAAATAAGGTGATCGAATAACACCATCGTCATCATCATCATCATCATAGTTTCACGGCCTTCATTTGAAGACTTGTAGTTTAGCCCCCCCCTGTCTTTTTGATCTGACGACCTGAGTCTTACCTGAATTGTAGTCTCATCAATGAAAATTATTTCTACAATATAAGTGATCCGCACACAAATCAATGTTTACATATGGAAAACAGCCATGCTGTGGAACGAGCAGTTTTTCTTTTTCCAACGATTAATTAACATCTTCGTCCAATTGAAAATCATTCACATGAACCAGTAGTGATTTCTAACCAAGTCGAGGTGATATAAACAACAAAAGCCTGTTAGAAGAATTTTATCGTATCTGAGTACTATCATTTCACCAGGTTCTCAAACAGTGACAAATAAAATTGGTGTGACGTGGATTTTCCTAGGAAGCTTAACTGTAAAATTTAATAACTCTCCTATCCTACAGCAGTGGTATCCAGCATGCGCATTTCGTCCTATTCGGGACTAGTCGTCTGGATGTACCTGCATTCCGCAATGAGTGATGATGTCCCCGCCGAGGCTCGAACCCAGTATCCATAGTTTCAAACGCCAAAGCGTTTTCCGCTAGACCACTTGGGCCCCGAGAGACACCTATTCTGCAACGGGTTATACTGATTATTTAATTCTTTTTCTTTAGATTTTCCCGTCGATTGATTGGAGTGAATCGTTCGGTCTCAGGTTGACATATTGGCTTCTCGTGAAGATGTTTTGACGATGCCTGGACATGTAATTAGAAGTTAATTAGTGGATGGTGACTAGCAGTGGAAGCCAGGATGCACATTTCATCCTTTTTGGGACTCGTCACAAGAAGCACAAGTAGCCGTCATGTCAACCTGAGACCGAGTACTTCGGTCCAACCAATCGACAGGAAAATCTAAAAGTGAAAGGTATCTACTTATTATCATTTAAGTAGTGTAAAATGATTAACAAGATATTGAATGTTCTCCAAGACTGATTAATTTATATTTATCAAAATGTATTTTTTGTTTCAATCTCTAAACACAGAACGACAAAATCCTTTAAGTGGAGAGAATGTTGAGTCGTACACTTATCGTTTAGGTGAAGGTAAACGAACTGTAAAGAAAAGAGGTAAGACTGTGAATTTTTCTTTAAGTTTTGAAAGTATTTCGTTGTATTCGTTTTATATTTACAGCCTTTTGAGCTTTGAATATGTTTACATAGATAGAACATACTGCTAAAGATGGACTAAGCACATCGCCTCAGAGTGAATAGGGGAAGTTTTTGAATACTGACAGGCTTTTAAAGAGTGAGGAAAATTTTAAGATATTGATTAGGAAGCAAAACACGTATATCCTTTGCTCGATGACACTACTTATTTGTTATTACTTTTTCTTTGCCTATTCAGGGAGAAATCTTGTCTTAGTGGTCATATCTACATTGCGCTCAGTCGTGTGACATCACGTTTACCTGAATTCATGTCTGCCCATAATATTACATCTTCCCCTTGATATTATCTTTTCAGTATCACTCTGAGAACCGCGCCTAACTTGTCCTTTTTCAATAAGGTTTCACTCGATAGCCTGGCGTGTGGTGTTACTCAAAGGTGTTCTTAGAGTGTGTCTGATCCAACCTTATGCACCTTTGTTGTGTAATTAATGTAACTATTATTATTTCCTTTCATTCCTAGAGAAACATAGGGCTTCAGCTGAGCATTTTCATTGCCTTCGGTTTTCTGCCAACTTTCTCACCCCGCTCCAAGTCTGCTCACATGCTTTCATCTCCTCTTCACATGACCTCCTCCAAGTCACCCCATCCATGCACTGACGACCAACTCACCGCTTTCCTTTCGGGCTCCACTGGAGCGATTGCTTGTCTAGTGATGTCACTTGATGGTTTCCTCAGAGTATGGCCAATCCATCTCCACTTCTTCCTGCCTATTTGTTTCACAATCGATTTCTGGTTGGTTCGTTCATTGCAAGAGATCGCTATTGCTGATCTTTTGTGTCTGTCCATCTGACCTTGAGTGGTATTGAGAGAAGACAACTGTTAGTGAAGGTCTGAAGTTTGTTTGAGATGCTCTTTGTGACGCGCCAAGTCTCTGATCCGTATAGTTTTTGAATAAAGCAAGAACAGCAGTTTGTGCAGAATACAGATGGTACCATCGTGGACTTTTCATCAGTTGCCTACAGTCTAAAGAAATTATCAAGTTTATGTAGGGAAGAAATTTTAAAATACTTGCAGGTATTACATGATGTCAGCCGACGATAGGCCCAAAACATTTCTTTGCCCAGAGAGTTGAAGTTTAAACAAAAATCAACGTTTACGTGCAATAGCAAAGGAGTTAAGTTATAAAGACTAGAGGTATGTTAGGTGATGAGTAAATAATATACTGGGTAGCAATGTAGTGAGTTCAACCCAGATTATTAGAAACAAGAGACAAGCAAAGTTACATTATATCAAAGGGTAGAGGGGTTAAAGCCAAAGACTACGTAATCAAATGAATGGAAAAATAAAGACATCCAGTTACCATGGTAACGAAAGACTGATAACTGCTTCCTTCTGAACACATAAATTGGGTGTCAGGCACTCGATAGTGTTTGCTTCGGTAGACTTGAGAAGAATTTAACTATTCTCCTCAACTAACAATTATAAAGGATTTTGTGATTTCCACCTCATGATCTGACGATGATACTGGCGTAAGGATTTATTGTCTTCAAGCGCCTGCTTTTTGGTATGTGTTCGGACAAATCTCTGTGCCCTTCTTTCGCAACTAGTGCTGCCGCAAATACGTGTATATTTGTAGACAAAGAGACAGTTAATATGAGAAGGGTATCTGCCGAACTTTGACTGCACCAAAGAGCATGTTGTTGGACAAACGAGAACCAACCTAGCTGCAGGATAGGCTCTGGCTGGTGAGGTATTTAATCTTCTGTCCACTATTTCTGCAATAGTATCACTTCTAAAATCTAGTCGAATAAAGACAGGCTTTCTCCTGCTGTGATTTGCTTGATATATATGAACAGTCACATCTTCCGTACTTGTTAGTGAGTTTCTTAAGTTTACCGATGTTCATCTACATCTGTCGAGAATCATAAATTCTTCCTCTAATTTCTCTGTAGAGTAGCACATCTATCTGATCCTATAAAACAGATTTTCGACCAGTGCTCGTTTATAGCTATTTGGAAAGAAATTGCCAAAATTCAATTACTGTCCATTCCATGTAGGCTTTCGGTAAATTGACCTCCAGAGACTACCATTTTCTAGGTGTTGTATGGCAGCATCAATGAAGTGAAACTTTCCATTGTTTACTTGCTCCGTAGTGAATTCAGTATTTGTGTGCATGTCGTCGAGTAGTCTGAGTAGGTAGGAAACACGACTTTCATTGCTGCACACTAAAATTTCATCATCGATATACCGAAAATACGAAGTTCTTTCATCGATCGTAGGCTTCAACTTAGTTCTCTCAAAGTTGGACATGAAGATGTCTGCTAAAATACTTTTTGGCTAATGATGGAAAATTTGAATTTTTATCCTGGACAGATCACTGTAGTTCCCAGATTTTAAATCTATGTGATTCTGCGACAAAGTCAACAACTGGACCGATAGTCTGAGGTCACGACAGACTTCCTTTAAAGCTGAATGATGTTGGTGAATTGATGGGAACTTATCATTTATGTGTGCAGCACAATCACAAAGCAATATGACAGAATATTATTCTACACCCTGTCTGCAGTCAGTTCACAGAAAGCCTTAAATAAGCAGCTTAGCGAAAGTATCGCATCCACTGAAATGTATTCATATTTTTATGCGTGTGAACAAACACAGCAGAATTGTGTCATACTGCTTCGTTACCATTTCATCTATCTGACTGGTTCAACTTTTAATATCTGTCATTGTGTCAGGTGATGACTTTCTGAGATTTCCGCTACATCAAGCAAACTTCATGTCTTCTAATTCATTGACAGGAATATTTTGATAGAGTGATAACTTGAAGCAGTGCAAAGCAAACTACACCTATACTACTATCCAGTCTCCCGTGTTAACTGGTATACTATGTAGAGCAATACTGAAGTAAGGCATAGAACATTAAGTAAAGACGGCAGGTCATCTGATAAAGTTGTGAAGCCATATCGAGTGAAGTGACTGCGACAGGTGTTGCGCATGCCAGGAAACTGCCTTTCTCGACGAGCAATATCAGTTGACATATGGTTATGTTGGCAAAGTGTTAGAGTTATTCAAACTAAAACATGACATCTGATGATATCAGATGGTTGGAGGCAATCGGCAGGAAGCCTTCGACCTAGATTTCGTGTTGGCTGGTACCCACCAGTCACCAAAGCGCATCTGCGACCTTCAAGGAACCCGCGTTCCTTCTGCGATTCAAACCCGCATCACCCAGTGCTGCAGTCAAAGACGTTACCACTGAACTGTTCGAGTTTGCGATTGACCTAGGATGCTGGCCACATTGCAAACCTGACTGATAGAATTCAGTTTGCGCCAAAGAAAGGACTAGACACATCACGCTGGTTACTACTGTCCAATCAAAATGTTTGAAAGTTGGTCTGAGCTAGTCATCTAGCCAGGAGTAGACTACTTGGTTGGAGTCCTCAGGAGACTGGGAACCAACAACTTGAGGCTATTGGTGATGTATGGCCAAAAATCGCTCTTATTGGGATCTCTCAGATCCAGAATTCCCTCATATTTGTCATGTGACTAATCCTTCTCATGCCTATTTCTACTCATTATGGATCTTCTAAATTCCTTTTTCTTTCTTCCTCTAACTTTATATGGTACATAGAGTGTGGCAACTTGAAGTGCTGCACTTCTGTGTAACGTTCTATGTTGAAAGCCAGTCAGTTGGTCTCACAGTGTAGCATCTTAACGGAGTCACTGTGTAGACTGCACACCACATTACTCCCATGTGACACACACACACACGCGTTCACTTAGATCTTGAGAGAGAGAATGACAGTCGTCACACTCGTAGCATAAACAGATTAGTTATATTCAAATATAATGATCAAAATGTGTTATTGGTCAGACCAGCTGAGATCGTCTACGCGTTAAAAGACACCGACACAGATGTAGTGGGTGACTGTGTCTCGATTACTGGTTTGGGTAAAACTATTAATGAATACCACTGACTGATTAATAATTCGTTGGCCAGTTATTGATCGTAAATCTTCTGGACAGCTGTCGAGAATCTGTTTGGTTCGAATCCAACTTCTCAACTTCCATTGTCAATCAGTACCATAGAAAATGGAACAAATGGCCTCGGTGTTTGCATATTACCTTCCAGGTGACACTCAAATATATAAATCTGCTAAAAGAAAGGGAAGATAGTTACAGTCAGCCATGTGACTTCTGAGCTATTGTTAATACACCTCAGTATTGTAAAAGTTGGACATAGAATATTAACTTACAATACGCCACTGATCATATTATATTTCTGCTAATAATAACCAACTAATCTACCTATACAAAACCAGGCAGGATTGGGGAGAAATTCCAACAATGCTAAGCTCTTATTTGTTTATTCCTTGTGTTTATTTGTTATTTTGTTTACTGTAAGCTGATCTAATTGTTTTGTAAATATAGTTGACAAGATGTATTGTATGGGGAAATGATGTATGTGTATTAATCTATTATTGATAGACAAATCTAAATCATATTCAGATGAATAGTATAAAAAAGCTGTACTTGGATTTTAATTCCGTAAGAATTTGGTAAATTTCAACATTGAGTTTATGACATAGAGCAGATTTATGTCAACCAAAAGACTCAACAGCGAAAGAAGATAAAACCAACATCATTTACAAAATATAAATTGTAACGACTGCGAGAAAGAACGACATTCGTCAAAGTGGACGTCCCTTTTCTCGTCTTCATATCCATGATCATAAGCTAGCCGTCAAAAGACATGACATCCACTTCCTCACTCATATCGTCTTACTGTTAACTACGGAAATCAGTTTGACTGGGAGAACCAATGTTCACATATTAGACAGAAGAAACACCAAGAATGCTAGAGAATTTTTAGAAGCCCGCCTGGTATTCTAGTGAATCGGCCAGGAAACATCAGCAACAGGGATCTCTGGCAATTAAAGAACCAACCCAGCAGGTACCAACTGTGCAACAAATATGCAGGAAGAAGTAGAGGTGGATCGGCCAAACTCTGAGAAAACGAACCATCAAGTCACATCACATGCTAGGCTCTCTCTTGAGTTGAAGCCGAGTAGGAAGTGGAGAGCTGGTCGTTAGTGGGGGGGGGTGACGTGAAGAAGGTTATGTGAAGAGTATATGAAAGTATGTTGGCAGACTTGGAGCGAGGTGAAAACATTGTCAGAGAATCGAACGCAGTGTTCTAACAGGACACTCAGAGATTAACTTTCTTGGCTTAAGAATTCAAAGGCATCATATAAATAAGACGAAATGATCTATCAAATACCAATGTAAAAACTATAAGGTTAATTATGTAGGTCAGACTATTCTGTTGGAGTCAATTACGTTGTTCGAACATACGAATTTAGGTAAATCTACAATGATTAACTTCTTCGGATTAAATCATCTGAAGAAAAGCTTAGCTGTTGTAGTGCATGCACTTGCACAATCAGGTGAGATGGAGTACAAGCATAATAATAATATTATTACTAGGTACTCAGAGAAAGGTCAATCATCGAAGTCTTTTTCATCTAGCCAACGTCAGATGCATTCAATAGGGATACATGAGCAATTGCATTCAAAACAAAAGAGGTCAGGTATTTAACTGAGGCAAATTATTAAGTCCTGTGAAGGCACTGATTTGCTGATAGTAATCAAAGCAGTGTGCTTGACACATCAACCAGTTATGAATACTACGTGTTTCTTCCTAGTAAAGACTTACTGGCAGGCAGGATGTGCCTAAAATACTGTCACTGTTTCCAGACCGCATCGTTTCAAGCTGTAGAGAGTAGCACAAATGCAGACAAAATATCCGAGTAAAGACAATACCGATGCCTGTGAACGTGAAGCTAATTTATCATCAGAGACAACAGAAATAATACATATTATTAACGAACTAGTGAAGGTGAACAAAATAATCATTATTGATACAGGTGAACAAGAGGGTAAGTAAGTCTCACGAAACAACCAATCACATTCAAAGCCAAAAGAGAGACGACGGCCACACTTATGAACAATTCTCTAACTTCATTTTACATGGAAGCTAGTGTTGAAGATGTTGCTTAGAAGGATGTTAAAAGCTTCGTAATTAAACCACCCACCAATATCATCTACCTGAGGCACAGATTTTCCCTATCATTTCTGAACTGGTATAGGTTGATCCAGCCAAGTAGAACGTGCTACATTTTGAAAAAAGACCACTGGTTTGATGTGTTGGTGAAAATAGCCACCTCTCATTAAAGTGTGGATATATATATATATATATATATATATATATATATATGCACATATGACTGTAGTATACATTTGTGATAAATATTGGTTTCAAATCATATAATTCCTGTTTGCTTGACAGATCTCAGCTCACCCTTAACTGGAGATGGTTCACGTGGTCGAACATACACTGTGTCTATTGAAGAAAAGCATTCATCTCAACCAAATTTAGCTACAAACGGACATGATTCAACAAATGGTACACAAATTACAAGAACTCTGAGGAATATATTGACTGGTGAAAATTGTGATACTTATAGTGTATGCCAAGAGATGCGTAGTGAAAAGTTGGATGGAACTATGGGCCTTCAAGGAGGATTACAAAGAAAATGTAAGACTATTTTCTAAATTAATTATCATGGTGGATATTGTTCTAAGGTTTTATGTCATTTGATATACATACTGTTTGCACTTATCGAAAATTTGAGAATTCCACTGTTTCCCAAGCCACTTCATATCTTTCATACATTTATTCCCCTTAATGAATTTGATTAAAGCAAGAACTACAGTTTTAGCAGAATAAAATGGTACCATCAGTGTTTATTTGTTGCCTTCTCGTCAGCTGCTTACATGACAAAGACATTATTAAATATATCTACAACAACAATTTTAACATACTTGCACAGAGTTAAGTTTAAACGAAAATCAATCGATCAATATACTCATACACTAAAAAAATACATTTCCATCAAGCGCCTGAAACCTGAATTATGCGTCATGAAAGAGGCGGTTATCAGCCTTTCTTTGCCCTGGTAACTGGATAATTTCACCTCTCTTTCCTCCGAATGTGAAATGCTAAAAGTTTCCATTGTGTTTGATTATTATTGTTCGGAATAGTGGTTAATATTGCATATGTATGTATGTATATATTTTTAGTGTATGAGTATATTGATCGATTGATTTTTGTTTAAACTTAACTCTGTGCAAGTATGTTAAAATTTTTGTTGTAGATATATTTAATAATGTCTTTGTCATGTAAGCAGCTGACGAGAAGGCAACAAAATAAACACTGATGGTACCATTTTATTCTGCTAAAACTGTAGTTCTTGATTTGTTCATTTCATATTTACCCATCATTATCTACTTCTCTATCACAGAGTGAAATGCGACGCACTCATTTATGTGAAATTAACTGGACAAATAGTGTGACTATTACTAGAATTCAGGAAGAGAATTCCATCATTTGCTGAATTTATCTTCTAATTAGTGAGTGATTGTACCCTCCCCCCCCCACTGTGATTCGAACTCAGCACCTATAATGGGAAACACCAAAGCGTTATCCGGCAGACTAATGAGGCACGACATGAACATAAATATATTCTGGACTTAAACATATTTGTTACTTGACAGGTAATTAGCTCACATGTGCGGAAGCTTTTCCATATATGCTTCCATGAAATACTGTCCAAACCCATTCACTACTCCAAGAAATGCAGCAAAATGATACACTGAGAGGTAACCGACATAATGTCTAGGAGCTCAGAGAATTCTATCAATCGGTTTGATTGCCATGCTAGATAACTTGAAATTATAGTGCACTTTGAAGAATAGATGCTAAATGGTTAACAGTCGGCGTGAAGTCTTGGCACCCATTGTCTGGAGGTATCTGGAACCTCTGAGAAACTGATATCCCTTAGGAGGTTCGAATTTGCAGCAGTTTTAAAAACACTTTGATGACAAGTGCCGGAAAACACGTCTTCAAACAAGGGAAGAATTCACAAATTTATTGAAAGAGAGAGAATTATTGTCAATAATTTGATAAATATACATGGGATTCTCTAATTTTATCCACATTATTGTTTTTGTTATAGTTAAAAGGTGAATTCCCCATAAACTGCATGTTTGCGTGATATAAAATCATTAGGAAAAACCTGAATTATAGTGCCATTACTGAAAAAGTGATGAAAACTACCACGCCACAATTTGAACATTAATGATTATTGTTTAGGATGAAATGGGAATATTAAAACGAAAGATGTGCCCGTGTTTTATTTACATCAGCGAACAGTAAACAAAGGGAAACTGTGTTGATTACAAATATATTGATATAATAGGCTACCCGAATCTCTGGGTCTACAGTAATATATGAATGAATTCCCTAGTGATGTGAACATTTCAGGGTGTGTGATTGATTACTGAACTTCTATTTCGGTCAAGTACAGTCAGCCTGTTCTCTAATCAATAATCAGATGAGGTTTGTTGCCTCTTGCTGGAAGCTTTCATTGCTGAAGTACTGTCAGTATATATTCTGTCTTTAGCAAGCAGTCTTGTTCTCTGTTGTTCGACGTAATATCAGATTCTGAGCTACACTTCAGTGAGAAGAATTCAACAGGGATGAAAAAGGTGACTGTTGAAATTCTAACTTTTGTGAATGCACGATACAATGTCAACGCCATCCAATGCCATTGGCAAGTATCTATTTGAACAGAACTCCAGGAAATTCACATTCAGTCATCAATGCGGAGTGAATTCGTCTTTAAGTGGAAGGTTAATAGAGATTTTTATAGACTTGGAAGTGAGTTTCGTTAAGAATCGATATCTGTTAAAGTACCATTGAATATTACAGAATGTTGGACAGTTTTCTCGTGCTGTTTTTAGAATTTTTTCAGCAGAATCCACACACGCCTTCATCAGGAATCAGACATATGACCTTTAGATTGTGAGGAGAACCTGTGGATCATTCAACCGCTGGGTCGAAATCTAGTGGTACAGGGACTCTGGCCTCTCTCAATTCGTCATACTGTGCCGCCATGAGCCAGTGTTTTCTTTTTCAACTAACGATAGTATCAACGTTTTCTTCGGTAAACTCCCTGAATTCGATTCTTCATCTTTCTGTACATTAGTTTTCGGTCGACCTCCTTACCAGTTATATAAGTGAAGGATTCGACGCTTGTAATCCTTGATTTTTAAGTGGAAACTCGTCTTGTTAAAAGTTTGAGCACGCAACAGTTCCACAAAATAATAATATAGGTAAATGGACGAAGAGGTGGATCACTGGATATTTACTCATAGAATCAATGCTTGATACGTGCAGTAGGAATGATGGAATGCAGATACCATATTATTATTATTACTGCTGTATGCGTAACTGAAGTGTTGTGATCTGAACTTAGGAAACCGACCTTTGCGTTCTACTGTAATGCTAACCACACCTGCCTTGAGTTAAACACAGTCACAAAACGCCCTTAACAACCTTAAAAAGACAGTTATTTGTAACGAAATCTAATGTACCATTCAAAAATCATGGTGTAGCAAAATGCGAAACACTCTCAACAATGCCATCAGAAGCTATACAGATCCAATAGTTTCTCGAATATAAAAGAAACATTACACAACAGAATTATTTAGACAAAATCAACAATATGGAGTATCTGAGAATCAATGACGATATTTAAGTCAAAAGGTGGGAATTAAAAACTCTGTCACCGAGATTCACACACCAAATAATTCCTGCAGACAAGACGAAGTCAGAATCACCGTGATTCACTCAGCAACAAAAATGTCAGCTGTACAACAACACGTTATCAATCTCATCATCACACAACCACAAAGAGAAGAAATACAATTACAGATTAACCAAGAACAAGGAAGAATAATAAGAATTAATTCAGTAGGTAATACGCAAACATCAAAGCAATGGTATACAGTCTATGAGAATAAAGGATCGTAATCACACATTTAGTTAGAATTCTGTATGTCCAAACCAAGTTCACTTTTAACGGTTTGAAAAAATTTGGGCATTGGGTATATGATATTCATTATAATAAAAGCTTCTTTTTGTATTTCCCAATGAATGAAAAACAAAACGATATTGCTGCTTTTACTGACGTTTCGCTATTTAATGTTGCTGCTAATAGCTTTATCGAAGTATTAATAAACCGGAATTTACAAAATCTCAGCGTACATATAAGAAAGAGTTAAGTGGTGAGAAAATAGACAAGTTAGTTCAAGTTAAAAGGACATATTGAAAGTCCAAATGGCAATGAAGATCACTAAACCATATATCAAAGGTAATAGTACGTCTGTTATGATATCAAAATAAAGTTTACTAACCTGATCATCGTTCGTTAGTCTGGGTTCATTTTCGGTTGTCAAGTTGGCCAATTGGTAAAGATAACAAAATCAAGTGTAGATTGTTGGATTTTATCAGTGTGTAAAATTATAAAAGTAGTGTGTGTTTACTTAGTGAACTTGCTTATCATATTTGTGTTCATTTTGCTACTTCATGGGGGAGGGTGGTGTTGTAGCCAGGTCAGATTCTGTTTTATCCATCATTCCTATTCAGGCAATTCGGTTTCGGATATGAAGTGTTTCGGATATTAGACGTTCTTTGTGGTTTCTGAACGTTTTCTGGATTATTTCAATATTGGTGAAATCCTCCATGCAATCAAAATCAATTTTGTTATATATATACATATGTTATATATATATATATGCTGAGATTTTGTAAATTCCGGTTTAATGATACTTTGATAAAGCTATTAGCAGCAACATTAAATAGCGAAACGTCAGTAAAAGCAGCAATATCGTCTTGTTTTTTCATTCATTGGGAAATACAAAAAAAACCTTTATTATAATGAGTTAGTTAGAATGTCTAGATAAGTAACAATGGCGTAAATAGATCGTCCGGGAGGGATTCTGTCGCAATACGGAATACCAGTAGTATATGTATGTATGCTCAGTTGTTAGTTTACAGGGATTCGATTGATTTAAAGGTTGATCCCGAACTCACTTCATTTTGAAAACCACTGGAAGCAAGGGAATGCCACAAAGCTGTTTTATCTTTATTTGAGACAAAATCCGATGTCCCTCTTGTGCTCACTTGAAGTTGACTACAAGATAAAGTCTCCTGGACCACTTGTGGGAAGTTATCACCAGTGTGGTTTACGAAGTCGGGTGTGAGTACAAATACTCGCCAATGACAATGAATGGCGGTTTCGCTAAATAGCGCGAATCGGCAGATGGTAGAATGGATGAGTCGACCGATTAATTCCACCCTAGCAGGTCGGTAGTATGTGAGCTTGTCTTGTAACCTGAAGGTCTAGCTAGGCTTACTCTCTGATGACGTCATTGATGCGTACCGATGAACATTCTCTGATTCTCAATGGTTCTTCAACTGGGGTCAATTCATAATCTGTCCCGATTTGTATATATGCATATATATATGCGTATAATATTTAATATTTGTCACTTTTCGCTGGTTCCTAACTGTTGCCACTCCCCTTTTTTTTCTCATTTTAGCTGCTTACAATATCATAACAGGAATTTAAATTATGCGCACAAAAAAAAACAAACAAACAAACAATGGAACTACTCAACGCACTCATTGGAATGACAAATCGTTGTGTTTCCCTTTTTCTCTTCAACAAAAAATATTCCCATCTCTTGAAACAAAAAACCATTATTCAATGTAAAGAACAACTAATCAAAAAAAAGCAATAATACTAACTAGAGATAACATAAGAGGCAACACATAGGTAAACATAGCTCCAGTTAATACTGTAGCAGTAAGGCACCGCCTATGGGTACATTTCTTCGACGAGTGTTTGAGTACACGTATGTATGCCAGTGTGCCTGTTTCTATGTGTGTGTGTGTGCATGTGAGTATGTGCTTTTATGCATTTTATTCATTTGTTTCATAAAAAAAACATTCTTACAAATACACAGCTACCAACCCTCCCCCTACACATATACAAGCAAAAAAAAAAACAAGCACATACATTTTCACTTGCCTATTTATTATTTGATTACCCAAGCAGTCACAGACATTAACACTTAATTAATTACCCAATGTCACCATTTGTTTACTGCCTTCATGTGTTGTTGCCTTGGATATTCGTCTAGCTAAAATCTGCGTGAATCAAAAATCAACATGACTGGCTGAAGAAAGTTTTTGTCATTTATGCCCTTCACATAACATTTCCTTTTGTTTTTATGCTTGATCCTACCACTAATGCCATCGTTTTTAAATGCATTCAATACCATCGATGCTATTGTGTCTTTTTGTTATGAGTAATTGTTGAGTTTCTTTTTTTTTCGCTCGGCAAATGTTTCTATTCTCCTAGTTATGATTTTGATATGCTGAGAATTCGGTACAAATATGCTGGTGCATTGTTTTGACATGCAACATAGAAGATATTTCTATACACCTGCTTTATAGGAGTTATTAAAGAAGACAGTTGCAACGAAGAAAATTTTTGCTTTTCGACGAAGTCACCGTCAACTAGGCTGTACATTCGTATATTTATATCAGATGGATGGGAAACTTCCAGAATAATTTCCGGTTAAGGATCAAATTAATAAAAATAACACTTATGAATTAAAATAGCAAAATAAACAGGGGATGGATAAAACTCAAACAAAGTAGCGTCATAATTACTGAGAAGAACGACATTGTGCAATCGGGGGTTAGAAATGTAGAAATAACAAAATATGCAGGATGTTTGGATAAAAAAAATAATGTGATGAATAATTGTCTATGCACTTAGGGATTAAATATATGTAGAAATAGTAAAATGACAAAATAAACAGAAGTTTGGATGTAAGAATATCGTAGTGTAAACACGGATTTAAAAAAACTTAAAAATAACACGAATAAACAAGCAGTTTAGATAAGAAAGGCGATGGGATGGTCATTACTAAAAAATTACCTGTTTATAAAGGCCATGGCAGGGACAGGGGTTGGACGTATTTCTTTTGGATGGCTGGTGCCTCGGCTATGCCCAGATGTCTTAATTTCACTCCCTTTGATAGGTTCGATCGAATCTCGTATATTATTTTAAAGGATTTTTCGAATGGCGCTGAATGTCCTGAATTGACCAGATGTTCTGTCACTGAACTATGTGCACGTTTTGATTCTGCTTTTACTAGCCAGGCTGGGTAGTGTTCACGAGCGCGTTTTTCAAGTCGGCGCATGGTACGGCCAACGTACTCAGCTCCACAAGAGCAAGTAAACTGGTATATGCACGCTGAGGTGGCCCAATGCGATAGCTTGTCGTTCATGTTCTGGCTAAACAGTTTCTTGCAGGAAGACGTCAGTCGTAGGCTCGCGGCGGAGTATGGTTTTCTTAGAGATTTGGAGGGGCGTTTGCGAAGGATTTCTGCTTCACTATCACCTTTGAATTCTAGACTAGCAGAAGTATTTTCTTTGGAACGGATTGAATTTGTTCGGAAGTCTTCTTAGATTTGAGATTCTTGTCTATGAGCTTGGGCGAGAAACCGTCTTCCATCAGGGTTTTTCTGAGATTATGCAGTTCTTCTCTAATCACTTCCTCACCGCATATCTTCAGAATCCTCGAGGGAAGAGCGTATATCAGGTTCCTCTTTCTACTCAGGGGCACGAAGCTTTGAAAGTTGATGAATTGTACATTCCATGTAGGCTTTTTGTATATGGACCTTTTCAGAGAATTGTCGCTTTAGGCTGGATGGGACTTTTGTGAAAAATAAAATATAGGTATTTGAAGGGGGACAAGCAATGCTTAGCCACTCATAGTTAGGATTTCGGGTTGATCTGCCTGGACCGAATTTATCAACCTCATTAGGTTACAGAACCAGTGGAAAATCAGCTGGTGGTCAAACTTGAAATAAGTCAAATATGTACAGACCAACTCTTGAAAATTAGTCTGATGCTCGCTAGTGACTGACTGATTACATGATGAAGTTATCTGGAGTTCCAGTAGGAAGTCGTGACGATTGAGTTCAATCGTGTCTGGAGTTAAGACAAATACTCGCCAGCGACATCGCCTGGAAGTTGCGCTAAAAAAGTCGCGAACTGGTTGAAGTCTGACGCCATGGATCATTGGATTGGGTCCCAGTGGTTTAATGGTCTACTAGCTTGTCTTGTTATCGGAAATTCCTGGTTTCAAGTCGCAGTGGATGTGAATCGCCGATGAATTCTAAACTAGAAAAGGAACAGCTATCTAGTGATCCCTGGTTTTCAGAGGTTTCCCCTCCTGAAGTCAGCTGGTGGTCAAATTTGAACCAAATCAAATCACTACAGATCGACTCTTGAAAATCTTGTTTCACTATGTACAGACTTCATTGAGTCATGAAGAACTTTAAGGGACTACTCAGCGGAGAAAGTTTTCTTTGTCGTACAAATCCTCTTCAGAGGCTGTACAACAGTATTTATGTTTACCAGAAATGTATAGTAGTTCATTATTGAGTAGAAGGGTGATGTAAGTGATATAATTTTTCGGAGGTGGCTTCGAAAATTGAATTAAAAATCGAAAATTCACGTAATACTCAAGGGTACAAAGGTAGAAACGGATATAAACTTGATGGGGTTAAAATTGTTAATGACTAAGAAGAAAGGTAGTTGAGTGTCCATTCAGCATTATAATAATAATAATTTTTGCTTTATTCCAAAAACAGCACTAACGATACAGCAATGAATTTTCAGCATTCAGTATAATATTCCATCTAATTTACTCAAAAGGACAAAAAAATAAACATTACACAATAATAATAACAAAACGTTGTTAAAGCAGCTATGTAGGAAATTACAGTATGCGATAAGGAGAAATATATGCATAAAATATAAAGTTGTAGTAATATTAGTAATAAAAAATAAAATAAAATAGCAAAGTTATAATTAAACGATAGAAAGTGTGACACCATAAAATACAGAAAGATGAAACGATAAAAGGGTCGATTCACTTTGCTAATTACATAGTAACTTATATGTTTCACGTCAGACAGTGTCTTCATCACATAAAATACGGGCTAAATACGGTATTGTAGAATTTTGTTTACTTAGTGGTTCAAGCATATAACTTTTTATATTGACTTCTCGTCCTACCTGATGAGGTGCAAGGGGAAAGTTGTGAATGAAGGGAGTGCAGGGGATCTGACAGTACGGCCTTTGCCCATTTTGTACAGGAATTTATGTGTCTCTCGACTATAATATTGGCGAGCTCAGGCACTGGCATACTACAAGCCCTACTCACAGCATTTAATATTCTTCGTAATAAGATATCGTCTCTTTTGAGAAGCCCAGTAAAGATTAATGGAGAGCAGTAGAGTACAATAGGTAAAATACAGCAGTTTACAAACTGCAGAAGTAAAAGTTCAATGAAACCTGATTGTCTTAACTTTTTAATGTAGAAGGTAAGACGAAACATTTTCTTAGAGATTGATAAGATATGGGCTGACCATGAAAGTTCAGAAGAAACAACTAATCCAAGGGATTTAATGCTTGACATAGTTTCAATTTCTGTGCCATCTATGCTACAGGCATCATACGAACTAACTAGATCATGTATGTCACGTCAATTCTTGATAGTAAAGTCAACTGCCTGACATTTGGAAGGATTTAACATAAGACCATTTGACTTAGACCACTTGCTGATTGATGTCCAACAGAAAGCTATTAAGTTTGAAGCAGTCAGACTCGGAAGTGACAGGCAGTGATACAGTCAGATCATCCGCATATTTGACAATGTAAGTTTCGTTCAAATGAGGCAGGTCGTGTGGGAAGAAAGGAAAAAGAAAAGGAGAGAGGATGGCACCTTGAGGAACACCGGCTTTTGTAAGTGAGGTAGAAGAAGATTTGCTATTATATACAGTATACTGCATTCTATCAGAAAAATAGGAATGCAACCAACTGTTGGCCCAGGATCCTGTTTGCTTCAACGAAAGCTTATTTGATAAAAAGACCCTAGGCGCAGAGTCAAAAGCAGATGTGTAGTCTAGGAAAGCACCACGAACATATTTGACACTTTTGTATAAACAAGAAACAAAATTATGATATAAGACAACCGCAGCATCCAAGGTACATCTACCATGTTTGCATGCAAATTGTTTAGGATCAATAAAAAGGTTTCAATGAAGGTTCAAGACGAAGTAAAAGTAATTTTTCCATCAATTTTAAAAAAGTAGAAATAATTGCAATAGGCACCGGAAGATGGTTTTGATATAGGGATAATGTTAATGTTTTTCCATGCAAAAGGTAGAACACTACTGGAAAAGGAAGCATTAAAAACGTATGAACAGGGTGAGCAAATATATAAAAGCAACATTAAAATTAAAAATAAAATATTACAAGGAATGAATGATTAATGAAGAAGTTAAGACCATGGTAGAATAATAGTCTGGGAAAACGTTTTGTGTATACAGAGTTTGGGATTGTATTGATGAATGATCCAGTCCTCTGCTATACACAATTGGCGAGACCTAACATCAACTGCATCATTCGGTTTCCCTTTGTGGATAATCTCCAGAGACGACTCTAGTGGAGCTGCGTGGGCTGAGTTCACCAAGTTCATGAAAATTGAGTTAGTAGTTTATTCCTCACTGATAAGACTGTTATGTACTAGTTTTCCCCGTCGCCAAATTGTTATGTACTCGTCGCTAAATTATTGTTATGGACTGGTCGAGAAACTAATAGTCCTGACGCAAGAAGGCGGAAATCAGAAGACCACTAGGTTTGCGATGATACTTCTATATTCCAAACACAAGGAGAAGAAATAAGTGGTATCACACCAAAGTAAGTAAGAAGTAAGTCACGCAATATTGTGAGAACGAAATATATATATATATCAAAATATAGCAGACATGTCAACAACCACCATATATGGATATATGTCACTAAGCAACGGACTGTCAACAAACACTCATATTATATATAATATAAGGGGAATATACATTGTTAAAGGAGACAGGTTCATACAAGTGAAATGGTCACAGACTAAGCGAGCAAACAGAAAGAGAGACCAACATACACACACATAAATATATATATGTGGATACATATCAAAGACCTCATTTAGAAACGTCAAACAAAACAAGAACAGGAAGCATAGTTGGATCATATTAGCTCATCTTTCTTTTTGTTATTTCGTGGATTGCTTTCAATTCCTTACAACCTGATTGCGTAAAACTATATTTTTTTTACTCTTTTACGTTCTAAGTGGAGAATAGAACTTCAAGCTACTGTTTTGAAGTTTAGGTAGCAGTGGTTTTTATTCTTATGGGATAAGGTTAGTAGTCTCAAGTCGAAACTTCCTTCTTTACCCGTCATTACTGGCTTAGCGAGGTAAAGTAGAGCGTCAGCTGAGGATCGACCTTCGGACCATATATATGGTTGTCGGGCACCTTATCGCCAAATTACCGTCGCACTATAAAACCATATACTATTGCTTGATCAACATTAGTATTTGTATTCCACTCACATCAACCTATAGTGCTTGCTAACCAGGTCTAGGTGATCTAAACAGCAGACAGCCATTTTGCTCATTTTGAGCCGACCTCATCAGTTTGTGGTGACTTCAGAGTGTGAATTAATTTACAGACTGTCATTTTGCTAGCAACCTAGACAATACCAAAGTGTATACATTTGCATAAAGGTGTTGGATTTGAACACATATTTGATATTCGATGGTTGGAGGCAATCGTTAAGAAGCCTTGAACCTGGGTATCGTGCTAGTTGGCACTCATTAGCAGGGAATTTCTGCAGTCTTGAAGGAACTCATGTCCCGCCTCAGAATCAAACTCACGCCCCCCCAGTGCTCCACTAAGTGACGTTACCACCTAGCTATTCAGGCTTGCAATTGATCTCCTGTAGGACTTAATTGGATACTTCGACTTGGCACTAGTTAGTAACTAGTGTAATGTACTTAGTCCTCTGTTTGGTACAGACCAAGTTCTATCAGTCACGTGTTTACATTGGAGCCACCATGGTAGGCGGCTCGCCATTATGATGCACTTTGAACTGTTGATACTAGATGATTGGAGGGATTCGTTCACAGGAAGCATTGAACCTGTGTTTTGTGCGAGTTGGTACTCGTCAGCAACGCGTATCTGCCACTTTTGGGGGAACTCGTGTCCTTTCTGAGATTCGAACTCAAGTTGGAGGTAGTGTTCAAAATCTTTGCTAACACACGAAATTCAACCTGTAAAATTATATCCATATAACACACGTTGTGTAATTACAAAAAGGACTGTTTGCACAGTATTGAAAAAGTGTTAGGTGTTTCACCTCTGGATAAAAAATTGTCCTAAATACTACTACAACAACATAGACAAACACATGTGTGACGTAACGAAAATTATAGTCCATTTTATGACTTCACTACTCCCAACACTGACGCTTTAAAAAAAAAGTTTTGAATGGCAACTAACTGGTCGAAAATAGGTTTGGCGTAGTTTTGGATAATTATTTTTCCTATTTAAAAACAGATATCGTGTAATACTTATAAATGAGATTCGTCGTACAAATATCTGATAAGTCATTTCAACTGGAATTAGACTTGCGAATGACTGCTTTTTGGCTGCAATAAAGGACATAATGTCGCCTTACTTGTCGTCACAGGTCGTTTTGAACCTAAGTTTCATACATTTTGGCATTCGTTAGCAAGGCTTGGCTTATAGGTTTATGAAGAACTGATGCAGCGTGCGATTATTATTCCATTGTGTTCCGATTGAAACATAGGATTTTAGCGGCACATCCACATTGCGTCTTATTTTCTGCAGTCCTATTTAGCTGTCTAAACGATGGCCTATACAAACACAGGCTTTACTTCATGTTATCTTTGGACCTACACCCAACTCATCACTTCCTAATCTGGTTTCGCTTGAGGGCTTGAAGCAAGACTTTATTCAACAACTTTCTCAGCGTATGTTCAATCCATCTCCATTAGCGTTTACACATTCTTTGGATTATAGGTAACTGATAGGTGCGTTGTCGGATTTCGTTTTCGCTAATCCTCTCAAACTGACCATTCGATCTTCAGTTGAGAGCAGAGACAGATTCTGGTAAAAGTCTACGGAGGACTTCTAAAAATTCTTTAGAAGACACGTTCGTTGAGTCACTGGACAATTTAGATGAACTCACCTGACTGATATTAGCGGTAAAAGAACTGATGCATCACTGATAATCTTCTTTTTTTACTCCTTTACATTCCCAGTTGATTTTAGGGATTCAAGCTTGAGCTCTCAAGTTTCGGTAACAGTGGTATTTACTTTTACAGGATGGAGTGGCTAACCTGATACCCAACCTTCCTTTTTTACCATTCTTATTACTGACTTAGTAAGGTAAAGGAGTGCGTCGGTTGCCGGGGATCGAACCCCAGACCAAATGCGTGATTGGCGAGTATTTTACTGTTGTGCTACTGACACAACTATCTATAGTCTAAACACCTTTTATTGGGTGGTGCAGTCGGACACATTATCATTGATGTACTATGACCAGTTTCCTGTTGATTCACTTCAACCAGTCAAAGTTGTTCTCAAGTGATTTGTGATAGTGAATCTATTAACCCACTGACATGATCAATATCAGCCTTTATGTTTAAACATATCAATCCACTTAAAGAAAAATTGCTCAAATGTATTATTGAACTGATCAGTTTTATTGAAGCGATAACAAGAGCAGATAGACTTTTAGACGAGATCGCTATAAAGTTTTTTGGTGGCTTGAGTGAAAGTTGGGTCACCAAAGGCTTCCATCTCTCTCTGTTGCATATATTTTCTCTCGTTCGGTTTGGTTTAATCGACTGAGATATGAACTTCGATGGTGTTATCTACCCTTGTGTGTATTTAAAATGTTTACAAGCTTCTGATTCTCAAGCTTCGTCTACACTTCGGGAAAGGTCTGACTGTGGATGGCAATGTGTTCGAATACATGAGATAACTGTTCTTCAGTCATGTCCTTCTGGACATCTTATAGTTGTCTTTTGACCAGATATCGTGGATTTCTTGAGGGAAGAGACAAAACAGATATATCATATAATGGAATGGTTTGTGTTTCACTTCAGAGACCATTATGTCACAGGATATACTATCAGTTCATATTTTACTAGAAGATATTTTATGAAGGGAAAATATAATGCAGTTAAACTCCCCTGAAAAGTCAGTACACTGTGTAAATACTATCCAGAACAAAGGTGTTATTATTATATAGTTAACGTGGCATAGGTAGACATTTCTTGTAATACTTATTTTTGCACCTAACGTCTGTGCAAGCCAGTAATGGCTGAAACTGAAATACGTCTATTGAAATGAAAGAAACTAGGCTGTAGTGACCCTCTAGTCTACTTTCCAATATGAGGGTTAATATTATAACAAATTATCTCAAATAGTCTTGCTATCAAGTGACACCTTACTCAAATATTTTTTAATTTAGTATCACTTGTACTTACAGAAGAAGACCCTGTTAGGCAGTTATTGCGATGAGAAACAGAAAGTAACCTGGTATAGCCGAGGATGACTGAACTTCCTTCCTCCTCTAGAAATGCTCTTCTGTCGCCACGAGTTCATAGCTACTACTGGATAAATCCTATTCACCATCTCAATACGGTGATGGTGCTCCTTACAAAAAGTAAGGGCTATTTCGGAAGTCTGTTGCTCACAACAGGGCTGGTGGTCAACATGCTGATCTACCCAGGGAAGCTGGAGGACGATTATTTTAAGCCAGTGGTGTACATAAACTCTCCATAATCCCCATGGATGGAATAACATGCAAACTTGTTTTGGTTACCAAAAACCACAGGGATGCAGCTCCTGACGCTGCTCCACTACCTTTTGGATAAAACTTTAAGTCACAGGCTTGAGGGGGCGGGAGTGGTATCTAAGAATTTAGGTGGTGTCCCAGGCTCAGCACAAACTATATGACTTTGTGTGATTCATCCCTTGATTTCAAGTATGTGTATAAATAATGACAAAAATTCGTCGAATTAACAGCTAGACATCACCCGTACTGACTACAGTGAAACGGCTAAGTTTAGATCAGTCGATACAGCGCCTTACTGAGAATTTTGAAATGGCTAGTTCGAGTCTTACTGATACGCAGAGTTTCACTTCACTTTCAGTCCTGTTCCATTTCATCAAAATTACGCATGAATGAAGAAATTACTCTTGTGGAAGAGTCCTGACAGTTTCCGGAAGGGATTAATGGGATCAGATGTACTTTACCAAGTTTAACTAATGTTAACGATAATATTCAGACTGAAAATTGCGCAGTTTCAAATGGATTAAATCTTATTACGTGCTTATACAAGTCTAGATTTTCACGACTGGATGTATACATATATATATATTTGGATAGAGAAATCCAGGTTTCATAAATCCTAAATTTTCATAAGTGAATTTTGAAATCTACACACAGCTTCCCCCTATCAATCTATCAAAAATGATGGATTGAAGTTGCAGTGTGACATAAAATGTCCTATTGCTTGTTTATTTTCACCAGGAATGAAAGAAAAGGAAGCAGCAGTCAAATGGTGACAAGAAACATGTGGAAGTTTTATTGAAAATTATACCAAAGTAAAATTTTAAACGACTTGGAAAAATAAACAACTCTAAAGAAGCGGTTTTGTATATTAATATATATATATTCAGTGAATAACACTAAAGTTTTTTCCCTGAAAATTCAGAGTCCTCAAACCAAACTGTTAAGATCTAAATTTCTCAGCTGATTTGTGCCCAAGCTTGAGCAAACTTGAAGATCAGCAGACGAAAATCGACAATTTGAAGGAAGGAGCAGAGAAGACACAGCTGCAGAAGAATGCAGAGAAGAATATCGCTATTATTGTTTCCTTAAATTCCTTGAGGAACACAATGCTTCAGCTGCACGTCTCCACTGCTTTTGGTTATCCGTTTTCACTTGTCTCCACGTCTGCCTATATGCTTTCATCTTCTCTTCGCATGACCTCCTCCATGTCTCCTCACCCTCGCACTGATGACCGACTCGCCGCTTCCCGTTCGGGTTCCACTCGAGCGATGGTCTGGCGAGTGATATCAAAGTCTGGCCAAAGCACCTCTATTTCTTCCTGCATATTCGTTGCACCATCGGTTCCTGCTGGGTTGGTTCACTCATCGCCAGAGATCCTTGTTTCTGGTCTTTTCTGGCGCCAAGTGCCTGATCCTTATAGTAGCACTGACTTTACACTGGAGTAGCAAATCTGGATCTCATTTTTCATGCTAAGTGCTTTCAATCTCTTCCACACTTAAGTGATAGTATTGAAAGTTTGCCTTTCTTTCCCTATCCTCACTTTGATATCCGCATCAATTCCGTCTGCCTATAGTTGAAACGATGTAGAAACGACGAAGATGATTACGATGTCTAGTTAAAAAAAGGAGAAGCAATCACTGTCAAACGGAAAATATTCGAACCTCTATTACTTATCTGGCAGCATCATCTCAAATGCTTGCAAGAGCGATGAGCAAATGAAAGACAGCCACAATCAGATCAAGAAGACAAGACAAGCCTTAGTATGACTGTTTGTACTTAGCATAAGGAATGAATTTCAAATTCTGTTTAACAACAGTGTCAGTTCAGTCGATGCTTCCCTACAGTTCAGTGATCTGGAGCATCCCAAAAAACATTTCACTCTGGGCAGTGTAGAGATTCATCGACAGCTGGCCTCACTAACTTGATAGTAACGAACAGATTAGCAGCTGGAAAGAATAACCAATCAATAAGATACTCCAGCCAATAACCAATTAATAACCGATCACCCTGAAAATATGCAGAAAGAGGTGAAGATGTTTTGGATACACTCTGGAAGGTCAGTTCTGTAACATCACTCCACTGGCCCTTGACATTAATCGTCATGTGAAACAACGAATTGAGCGTAGGTTCAAGTAGGACACGGTAGAGATCTCATGAAGAGCATCTGAAGGCTTGTGGATAATAGTAGTGCCAGCTTAGGACTCTCACCAACCATGTACATGGTCCCTGGTTCGAACCCATACAGACGCACACTTGATATCAATGGCTGGTATACAAAATTTGGTCTACCGATATCACATGCTGAAAATTCCATACTTGTAGAAAAAATATGGTGTGGAATAAATCTATAATCAATATTGAAAAAATTTTTTAAAAATGACTTCAGAGAACAAAGTGGAGTGGTAAGATAATGATAATAATAATAGTGATTCACTTTATTCCAAAAACAGTACTTGTGATACAGAATGGAATTTTCAGCATTAATCACAATATTGCATCTAATTTCCTCAAATTATAAATAAAAATTAATCACACACAGAAAATTTTCCACATTTACAATAGAGGTAGTGTCAAAAACATGCAGCATATAAAATGGAAATAACCATAATAATGATAACAGCTAGGGTAATAATAATTAGAATACAAGTGAAAATTGCCGTTGGCTTGTGTCACATTGTATTGGCAATGTGGTATAGAAATCCTAACATGTTTAAAAATATTGAATATAACGTTCTCTTTACATGATATGGTGAGGGGAAAAACAAAGATTACAGCCGTCATGGAGATAAGTTGGTGTTTGCAATTATGAGAGTAAAACAGAGAAGTAACAGGACCATAAATATAATAGAAGTAATAAAAGTAAAACTTGAAAGTATATAAGGATGGATGGAGGAAATTGTTTATTTACTAGATGAAAAAAGGTTAGTTAATTCTTGCCTGACACTATTTTCATCACATAAAATACGTGCCAAGTATGGTATCATAGAATTCTTATACTTAGACGTGCGAGCATACAGTTTTCTGAAGTTACTCCTTGTTCTACCTGAGGAGATGCAAGGTGAAAGCTGAGGGTAAAGCGGATGCTCCAAGTCAGACAAAATCCCTTTAGCAAATTTATTGCACGAAGTCAAGTGCCTATCGACAACGACGTTAACTATGTGGTCCACTGGGACACCACTCACCCTACTGACAGTCTTCAGTATTCTACGAATTGTGACATAGTCTTTTTTAAGCAAACCAGGAAAGAATAAGGGTAGGTAGGATGCAAGAGTTTATGAACTGTAAGAGGAGGGGTTGAGTTATACCCGAGTGTCTTAACTTCTTAATGTAAAATGTCAGGCGGAATATTTTACTGGAGATTGCTAAGACATGGGAAGACCAGGAGAGATCAGAAGAGAGAATGAGTCCAAGATACTTAATTTCTGATTTGATTCCTATATCATTGTCGTCAATTTTACAACTGTCATGAGAATCGATGACTTCTTTTAACTGTCGTTTACATCTTAAGCTGAAATCAACAGTTTGACACTTAGAAGGATTCAGTTTAAGACCGTTAGACTCAGACCATTTGCTGACTTCCGATAGAAAGCTATTTATTTTAGTACAATCTAGCTGGGAGTTAACAGCCATTGAAACCGTTAAATCATCAGCGTACTTCACAAAGTTTATTTCATCAGAGTGAGGCAAGTCATGCAAGAAGAAAGAAAAAAGAAAAGGAGAAAGAACAGCACCTTGAGGGACACCAGCTTCAGTAGGCAATGAAGTGGAAGACTTCCCTTTATATACGGTGTACTGCTTTCTTTCTGAGAAATAGGAATGTAACCAGTTAACAGCCCAACATTCTGTTTGACTAGCAGCAAGTTTATTTAATAAGATGTCCCTAGGGACCGAGTCGAAAGCAGATGTATAGTCTAGGAAGGCGCAACGAACAAATTTAGCCCCCTTGTCTAGACTGGAAGCAATGTTATGATATAAGACGGCAGCTGCATCTAAAGTGCTTCTACTGTGCTTATAGGCGAATTGTTTAGGGTCATTAAAGGATTTAAGCGAAGGTACAAGACTAAGTAAAAGTAATTTCTCCATAGTTTTCAAAAAAGGAGAGGTAATAGCAATGGGTCTAAATTTGACACATGCTCCAGTAGATGATTTAGGTATGGGTACAACTTTAATGTCCTTCCAAACGGCAGGCACAATATTATTGGAAAAAGATTTGTTAAATAGATCAGTGAGAGGGTGACACAGAATATCAGAACATTTTTTAAAGATAATACTAGGTACATAATCGGGACCTAAGCTCTGGGAAGGGTTTAGAGACTTGAGGCACTTTTGAACATCATTTGTGTTAAAACCTGGAAAGGGGCTATTATTAACACAAGTGATGCTGGGAAGCATGGCATTTGAGGGAGAGTAAATAAAAGATTTGTTAAGAGTACATACATCAAAAGAATATGGAATATTGTTTATCTGCTTACCACCAGTGATTTCCTTAAATAGAAGGATTTTTGCAGGATACGAATTTCTGGTTATATATTACATTCAACCTCTGCATTTCAGACTTAATTAAGAAGTTAGTTCTTTTTACACCACTTTTATCTTTCATCTTATACAGTTTTTCCTTCTCTCTACGAAGCTTTTTAAGTTGGGGAGAGGAGAAACGGTCAAATTTGACGAATAGTGTTTCTTTTGGACAGATTTCAAAACAGAATTTCAGATAGGATGTAATATTAGAGATATTGTCATCAAGTGAATCATCATTAAACAGATCCCATCTTGTGTCACTGAGCATAATTCTAAGATGATGTACGTTCTCATTTGAGTAGCATCTGTGAACAACTTTCTTAGACAAGTTTGAGAAGGCTTTACTGTGTAACTTTCCGTAAATTTTGGGTAAGACTCGTACAATACAGTGATCAATGAAGAGCAGAGCTCTTTTACGAGCTTCGTATATTCCAGAATCATTTATAAATACTAAATCAAGTGAAGTAGTTTGTCGAGTTGGGAAATTAACAACAACAGCAATGTAATAAAACTGCAGTCGCTGGAGTTGAAGTCGCGAGTCACTATAGATAAGGTTAATGAATAGATGTTAATGAAGTACTATTTTTCGCCCAAAGTTCAAAGGAATAGTGATAACTCTTGATTACATGAATTATTTGATAAAAGGAGGATGCTGGACTCCAAATTACGCTGAATGGATGCAATCTTAAGGCAAATGGGATTTTTTAAGACTTCATCATTGGTAAGAAGCACAACATCTAAGTTCAGAAAAATCCCTCAGAAATGACTCAAAACTTTGAAAGTATTTGCTAAACAGTTTACAAAACCACTCAATAGTGTTAATATTCACTTAACTTCATAGTCATTTTGCACGCTTTATGGACATATTTCGTGTAGTATTCATGATGACACCTATCTAGGTTGATCTTCATCTAATTAATAACTAATATGCGAATATATTCATGAAAAACATGTAAAATGAATTTAAAAAAGAACACTACTTTCCATTTACGAGGTTAATTTATTCAGTTTATATTCATGTTTTTGTTGAATTACTAAGTAGCCATATGTCATGAAGATTCAAGCTCAAGAAGTAGCAGGATTGATAAATTATTTAAACATGTATATTTTTTTCGATATGGAGTAGAGTCTTTCTTGGTCACTGATCTGAAAAGAGGTTTGATGTTCTTGTCAGTAAATCCGTTTTGCGTGGAGATTTTAAAGATAAGAGATGTCATCCACACGAAGAAAGATACTCTACATGAAACTCGACTTTAAAGGTATCCTACTCAGTGGTGGCCTAGACAGGAGAATTTCGGCTTTTTTTAAGAAGGTTCCTTATTCCCAGCAAAGCTAAGAGTAATGTCCCACAGTCGCCCACTGGTCTGCAGAAGCCCAAAATAAAAGATCCCGCATTTGACCAATTATATATCAAATATATATAATATCAGTTGGCTTGTTTTAATAAATTTATGCGTTGAAGTTTCTGTAGCAAATTGGTTAAGTCTTAGGGGCGGAGATGGTAGCACCACACCCCAAACCTCCCTCTTTATCCGGGCTTGGGACCGGCTAGAAAACTATTGAGCTAGCTAGAAGACGTGGATTTCACGCGTGGGTGATTTGTGTTTGATGTCACACAAAATCGAAGACTTACAAGCCAAAACCGACAAACTGGTCGAAGAAGCAGCAAAGACAGGACTCCAGGTGAACATAGACAAGACGGAGGTTATAAAAATAACCAACCAACAACAACAGCATCGACATCCAGCGCTAATCACCACCAACGGGAGGGATTTGAAAGAGGTTACTTCATTCACTTCACTTATCTAAGGAGCGCTGTCTCAACTACAGGCAGTCGGAACGGACGATGATGTCAAATCAAGCGAGAATCGGGAAGGCGAGCGAGAAACACATTCATCAACCTGACTAAAACCAATCTGGAAATCTTCGTCACTCAGCATCAACAACAAAATTCGGTCGGATTTTCAATACAAACAGCGTCAAGTCAATCAGTTCTTCTATACGGATCAGAAGGTTGGCGGGCTGGTCACAAAGAATATTTCCAACAGCCTGTTGCATGCAGACCTATATCAACAACTGTAAACTTTCGCTCTATACTGAAGATCAGATGGCCGGCCGGGCCTGAAAGAATCACCAACAAGAAACTATGGGAACAAACAAACAAAACAAGAACCAATTGCCAACCAACAAATATGCAGGAGAAAGTAGAGATGGATCGGACACTCGCTGAGGAGGCCGCTAGGTGACATCATGCGCGCGTCAGGCCATTGCTCGAGTGGAACCAGGCCGAAATGGAAGCGGCGAGTAGGACGTCAGTGCAAGGGTGACATGGAGGAGATCGTGTGAAGAGGAGTTGAAAAAGTATGGACTAACATGGATGCAGGTGAAAAGTACAGCAGAAGGAAGACAGAAGCAAGTGGAGACGTGCAGTTGAAGCCCTATGTTACACTAGGAACCCAAAGGAACAATAATAATGATATAATAATATCAGTTCGCTTGTTGCTGTAAAGTCACGTACACTAGTCTTTCAACCCGTATCCAGTCCAAAAAGCTTCAAGAACACTATCCCTCAGAAAATTAATGTTGGCCCTATAAGAAGTGCGATAATTGAACAGCCAGCCAACACGGGTGGTAATTCCTTCTCAACAAACGACTTCCTCTAAGTAATATACAAAGTGAAGAACAACCTGATAAAAATGAACAAAACAGTTTCATCACCTTAGCATTGCTGAAGCTTTAGCCTTTCAGTTAGAGAAACCAGAGTTACACATACAAAAGAGAATTATTCAACCATTCCTGCTGTCATGGTAACGATCTGTTCTATTTCTACTGACTTCAATTTTGTTTGTTTTTCTAGTTCCTTATAAATCTTGTAATTCTTTAGGACACTTACATAATTTCATATTTTCCTATGTTTTCATGTATATCCTGATTACAACTAAATCACTGAATTATTCATCTTAATAGGTAACTCTAACACGCTTATTTAACTCCCCCTATGCATTGGTTCATATTAACAACTATGTTTGGGATAAATCGCCGCTTTTCTTACTTCGCTATTCCATTGAAAAGAGACTGTGTATCAATGCGATTGTACACCTGGACTACTTGTCTTTTTTATGTATGTTAGGATGGGAATTTCTTATGAAACAGTAATACACGCTCATGTACAAATTATACATTTTCAGGGAAGGAATCGTGCGTCGTTAGCACAGCCGTAGAATGCTCGCCAACCCCGCATGTGGTCCAAGGTTCGATCCCCGGCCATCGTCGCTAAGTCATAAATAAGACTGGTGAAGAGGGAAGGTTGAACATGAGGCTAGAAACCGCATCCAGTAGAAATAAACAAGATTGATATCGAGACTTCAAGCCTTTAGGTTGAAGCCGTATGTTACACTGGGAACGTTAAGGAATAAGCTAAGGGAAGGAATCAACAGCTTTCCTTCGGGGAGCCAAAATCATTTTTTACGCAAGGCAAAATTTAATTCGGTAGTTCATCACAATTAGTATTTATAAGGCCTGAAGTCAGATTACATACAAATTCAAAAACTTATTAACTAGATTTATAACGGTAAGTTGATATCCATTAGCTTGTTAAGTTATGATAGCTTCTTTGTGAATAATAATTTCACCACAAAATGCTTCCCATACGAACAGAAAATCACATTCTAGCATGGTTTTTACATGAGAGGAAGGTAGGATGTGAAAAGCTCAATCCTTGAATAACTGATCCACCAACTGCTGTCACTCAGTTAATCATGAAAAAGATTTTAGGACATTTTTGAATTTATGCTAAATTGTCGCATTTTTTTTTCGTTTCAAACTTCTTAAGACAGTGTGAGTCTTGGGTATTGATGATTTCAAACCAGATAATTACTTGAAAAAACGTAGTATGAATATTTTTTTAAATTCTAACTTATCCTTAGGATAAAAAAGGGATAAAATCACGAGAAGCATTTCCAACGGGCTACTCCAGACTCCTATCAACAAATTACTTCCCTGGCTCCATACTGAAGATCCGATGGGTGTCCACAAAGAATCAACAGTAATGATATGGGTTTGAAAGTGACATGGGGGAAATCGCGTGAAGGGGGAATTGGCAGACTGTGAACAAGCTTGCGGCCAGATAATTTGGACAGAAGAGTGAGACAAGTTGAAAATTTCCTGTCGAAGCCGTATATTCTGGTGAAGATCTAAGGGAACAGTAATAATAATAAGAGTAAAGCATTCACTTTTCTATATCTGGTCTCAAAGATTGCTACTAATGAAAAGAAATTCTTCATAAGGACTTTTTGACATCAATTTTAAAAATTTGATTAGCAAGGATTTAAAATGTCACTAACAAAAGTTAATTTTAGTAGAGTTAAAATGCCTAAAAAGCCTACATGGAATGGACAATTCATCAACTTTCAAAGCTTCGTGCCCCTAAGTAGAAAGAGGAGCGTGATATACGCTCTCCCCTCGAGGATTCTGAAGATATGCGGCGAGGAAGTGATTGGAGAAGAACTGCGTAATCTTCGAAAAACCCTGATGGAAGACGGTTTCTCGCTCAGGTTCATAGACAAGAATCTCAAATCTAAGAAGACTTCCTAACAAATTCAATCCATTCCAAAGAAAATACTTCTGCTTAGTCTAGAATTCAAAGGTGATATTGAAGCAGAAATCCTTCGCAAACGCCTCTCCTAATCGCTAAGAAAAACATACTCCGCCGCGAGCCTATGACTGACGTCTTCCTGCAAGAAACTGTTTAGCCAGAACGTGAACGACAAGCTGTCACGTTGGGCCACCTCAACGTGCATATACCAGTTTACTTGCCCTTGTAGAGCTGAGTACGTTGGCCGTACCATGCACCGACTTGAAAAACGCGCTCGTGAACACTATCCAGCCTGGCTAGTAAAAGGAGAACGAAAACGGGTAAATAGTTCGGTGACAGAACATCTGGTCAATTCAGGACATTCAGCGCCACTCGAAAAATCCTTCAAAATCATTTACAAGATTCGATCAAACCTATCAAAGGGTGATGATGACTTCATCGAAAAGAAAATTTTCTTCGCTGCAACTGTCTTCTTATTTACTCCTATGACCCAATGTGTATATTCCGTGGCCTAAGGATTTCAAGATCAGTTAAAATGGAATTTTGATTTCACTAAAATATTTGCATAATAAATAAAGTTTTAAATTCACGAAAATTACCCATTTACTCATTAGTAAAAGCACAGTGTTTTTTCTTCAACGAAGAAATTTCTTTTCAACGACTTCATTTTCAAGCTGTACAGTCGTATTTATATTACCGAATAAGGTTATTAAGTGGCACTAAGTAATTGAAAACACCAAATAATTGCTCAGTTAATATACATATATATATATATATATATATATGATAAGAATAACGATAATTAAAATGTTATAAGGGGTAGAGTTGAAGTGGATAAATTTTAGAATTATTAAAGATTGTTTTATAAGTGAATTGATATCAAAAATGTTTTGAAAATGTCAAGTGTTGTCTAAAAATTTTAAAATTAGGAGTACAATTACGATAAGAATGAAGATGTGAAGTGAAGTGGAAAGAATTCAAGTGGTAAAACAAAATAAAATAAATAATACAAAGAACATTACTATGATCAAGGTAAAGAAAGCTTCGGCTATGCATAAGTGAAGAAAACGTAAACTTTTGGATCGATTCAATTTCGCCATGTAGATAACTTTGAAGGATGAATAACCTGGGGGGCTAAATGACCAGACTCTAACAGGTGATCACAAATAGACAACTTCGCAGCTCTACGTTCGCCTTTCATTAACCAAACCGGCTAGTGTTCAGCTACACAATTTCGGAGATTTCGCTTACAACGTCCAGTATAATCAGCCTTATTCTGTAATATAAATACGACTGTACAGCTTGAAAATGAAGTCGTTGAAAAGAAATTTCTTCGTTGAACAAAAAACACTGTGTTTTCATTTAATAAAGTTGTTCAAATTGACTTGAGAACTGAAGTGAATTCTCTTTCGACCACTTATAAAAGGTATTCATCAAATATCTTTGAAAAAATATATTCAATAAAAAGAAACTCTGTCTGTTCAGCGCAGAAATATTTATGAAGATTCACTGGAAATTTAATCCTAGAAATGAGTATTTTTTTTAAATCTTCCGGGCGATGGGATGAAAACGTGCCTTAAATTACTGTACTTATTTATATTAAGTTAAATTTGTCTCACAAAAATTGTAATTTCAAGGTGCTAGCCTACGTGTGCACAGTTTATTTAAAGTCATGTAATGACTAGGAATTCTACTGTAAACTAGAGTAGTTTTGAGAATAATAGAAAGTTTAGAAAATTTATTTACAGCTAGTTTATTCCGGTTAAAGATATATTACTGCTTTGATGTTATTATATAGTTGGAGGCAATCGGCCACAGGAAGCCTTGACTTGACCTTGGGTTTCATGCTAGTTGGCACTCACCAGTCAGCAAGGCCTGGAAAGAACCCATCTCCCTTTTGAGATTCGAAACCGTTTCACATGCCGATTGCCTCCAACTATCTAATATCATCAAATCAATGTGTACTGTGATGGCGAGCTACCTAAAATGGTGGCCCAGTTGCAAATCTGACTTAGTGAATTCCGTCTGAGCCAAAGAAAGGACTAGACACGTCAAACTAGTTACTAGTGTCCAATCAAAATGGTACTGCTGTATTAAATGGCAATATTTATTATGTATGATTTCAGAAGGTTTATTAGGTGACACTTGATAACAAGGAATAACTCAGTTCAACTATGTAGGAATGAACGATACCCGTTGACAACACAATGAAAATGTCCGGAAATTTAAAATCTGCAATGAAGAAGAGTGTAGTTTACGGTTAATGTGTACACAATTCATTCATCCCTTCCTTTTTCTCTATGTATTTCAGATTAGGCAATCGGTTTCAGTTAACTCAAATAACTCAAGTTCGATCATGAGTCGACATTAGCTAAAGAGCCACCGAAAACCAAAAAATTAATGTACACCTGTACCGTCCTCAATTCAGACTTTCCGATAGTCAGCAACCATAAGCACATTGGAGATCATATCCACGACCTTCAAGTGACGAGGTCAGTTCGTTGACCACTCAGCTGCTAGGACGGAATCTAGTGACGCATGAATTCGAACTCCTACAAATTAGGAATATATAAAGTTCCAATGACATATGATGCCTACTAGTGACTAACTATAGAATATAGTGCCTCGTGTTTTAGGTGGAAAACGTGACCAGTGAGCTCCATCACGCTGAGTGTGAAGATAGATACCCGCCTATGTCATTGATGTGGGTGTAATCTATGAGTCATATTTTGAATTCTATCCCAGTAACTGAATGGGCAACAGCCTAACGCCATAGTCTGACGGTTCGGTCACTGACGGGGTGATGGATGCTACTGTTGAGAAATCTGTCCATTGATATCAGTGGGTTTGCGATTATTTTTCCCTCTTCAGAAGTATCATATCCAACTCAATAATTACTCTGGTTATTAAATTAATTGTGTTCTCTGAGAAGCTGGTCGATTTAACTGTAAAGTTTACGTCTTCCCCATTCTAGAAAACATCTTCAGCACGGCTTTTAGTATAAAATGGACTTATTTAAATTATCCATGAATGATGTAATTGTATCTCCTGGCGACAACTGTCGTGACTGGGTGTCTTTTAGTTTATTGTCTTTATTGGCCATTTTGATTGACCTGGAATTCAAATTTTCTTGTCTCATGCGATTTGCGTTTTATTTGTTGGTAAATTTGATCTATAATAATGTGTATTTGTTAATAGCTGGCTGATTCACCTGAGTGTCAACAAGGCTTCTAGGAACTCCTTGAGTGCATTTTGGTATTTCCTCTATTTAAAATCTTTACGTTATCCTAATCAGAATTGTGTCCATAATTATCTACATGCATTGATATGGATGAATATATACCATGACTTTTTACAGCCAATCTGTATTCTTGGAATTGGATTTGAAGTGGACGCTCACTTTGACCGATGTAATGTTTATCGCAGTTCATGCACACAGTTTAATTTGTAAACGGTATAGATTTATCTTCTTTTTCTGTTGGATCCTTCAGTTTGCGTAATATTGAGTGAAATGATTGTGCTGGCTGGCTTGTGGGCTATATCTATTTCAAACGGTCCTAAAATTTTTGCTGTTACTTTAGTGATATTTTTATATATAAGGTAGGATGAATTTTCTTGTGGTCTTTAATGTTGACTTGTTGTTGGTTTCATGACTCGAGAATTAAACAATTTTTGATGAAACTCTGTGGATATGCATTCGTTTTGAAGACGGTTAGTAGGTATTTATCCTCCGTTCTCTTCAACACCAGAGCAGTGCTACAGTGTGTTTGAACTATTTTAAACGATGTCTGCACACAGTTTCGTTTGTAGGTAATCGGGTTCTTACTATTATACTTGAGTAATTAGTTTGTGTGCGTTCACTATCCAAATAGTTATGTCACTCCTCTTGATTAAGACATCTAAGAATGGAATTTAGCTGTTGTCTAATTCTTCTTCTCTCGTGATGTCACCAACGGCAACGAAAGCCCTGATACAATGGGAGGCGATTTCGTCCAGGATAATGACCGCCAGGTTCAACTCCAAAGGAAGGAAAGTGTCAATCATACAATGTTATGCACCCACAAACAACGCAGACCTCGAGAAGAAAGAAGAATTCTACAGGCAACTACAGGCAACAATGGACAATACTCCAGCTGGCGACATGAAAATACTAATGGGAGACATGAACGCCAAACTGGGACCAGACAATACGGGAAGGGAACTCATCATGGGTAGAGAAGCTCTAGGAGAAATGAATGAAAACGGAGAACTCTTCGCCGACTTCTGCGCCTTCAACGAACTGGTGATTGGTGGCAGTGTATACAAGCACAAAGATATCCACAAGGCTACATGGGTGTCACCAGACGGGCAAACCAAAAACCAAATCGACTTCATCTCAATCTCAAGGAAGTGGAGGCGCAGCCTACTGGACACAAAAGCAAGAAGAGGAGCAGACGTTGGCTCAGACCACTATCTCGTACAAGGGACAATCCAAATCAAATTAAAAGCTTTCAGGGAATCAGGAGCTGCAGATAGACCACAAGCCAAGTTCAACACTCAAAAGCTGAAGGACCAGGCTACAAAGGACATCTTCATTGCAAGCATAAAGGACAAAGTCGAGACACAAATCAACACTAGCGAAGAGGTCGGCGTTGAAAAGCACTGGAACAACTTGAAAACGGTGTGGAGCCAAACCTGCATAGAAATTCTAGGCAGAAAAAAGAGACAGGACAAACAGTGGCTCACTACGGACACTTGGAAACTAATAGAAGAGAGAAGGACAGTGAAGCAAAAGATTATCCAGTGCACGGACGAGCAACAAAAACAGGAGCTGAATGCAAGCTACAATACACTGAACAAAAGAGTGAAGAAAAGTGCCAGGGAAGACAAAAGAAAATATTATGAAACCATGGCAAACGAAGCAGAACAAGCTGCAGGCAAAGGAGACCTCGCCACACTCTACCAAACAACTAGGCACCTATCGGGCAAACGTTCGACACAGATTAAGCCAATAAAGGACGACAATGGAAAGTCAATCACCAAAGAGGTGGAACAGAGAAAGCACTGGGTTGAACACTTCAAAAGACTTCTAAATCGTCCGCCACCTACAACACGTCCAGCAATACCAACAACGGAAGCAGAACTACCAGTGAACACTGACCCCCCGACGAAATCAGAAGTCCTGAATGCAATCAAGATGCTTAAAACTGGGAAAACACCGGGACCAGATGGAATCCCAGCAGAGGCTTTGAAAATAGACCCAGAGACAACAGCGGACTTGATGACACCACTACTGGAGAAGGTGTGGAAAGAGGGCAAAGTACCCGAGGATTGGAAGAACAGTTACTTATTCAAACTTCCAAAGAAAGGAGACTTAAGTCAATGTAAAAACTGGCGGGGAATTATGCTTCTGTCCATTCCAAGCAAGATACTAAGTCGCATCATCCTGGAGAGAATCAAACAAGCCCTAGATGAAAAACTTCGTCCGGAACAGGCTGGATTCAGGAGAAACAAATCATGTATTGATCAAATCGCCACTCTACGGATCATCATTGAACAAAGCTTGGAATGGCAGTCACCTCTCTATCTCAACTTCATCGACTTTGAAAAGGCCTTCGACAGCGTCGATCGAGAGGTCATTTGGAAACTACTTCGCTACTACGGGGTCCCATCGACAATTATACACCTCATCCAACAGTTATACGACAATGCTGCATGCCAAGTAATCCACAACGGGAAACTTACGGAAGCCTTCGAAGTGAGGACGGGAGTGAGGCAAGGCTGTCTACTATCACCAATGATCTTCCTGATTGCAATTGATTGGATAATGCGACAGACAACGGCAACCAACGAGGGAACAGGCATAAAATGGACTGACACAAAAGACTTGGAGGATCTGGATTTCGCCGATGATATATGTCTGATTTCCCATAAACTGGAAGATATGCAAATGAAAAGTAACAAGTTGGCAGAAGAAGCATCAAAGATAGGACTTCACGTGAACATAGATAAAACAGAGATGATGAAGATTCCTTGCCAACATCAACAGCAACAACAGACCACAATAAGCATAAATGGGAAGAACCTGAAAGAAACAACCTCCTTCACCTACCTGGGAAGCATCGTCTCAACTACAGGCGGAACTGACGAGGACATCAAAGCCAGAATCGGAAAAGCAAGACAAGCTTTCATTACTCTCAAATCTGTGTGGAGGTCAACAGCAATCAGCATCAAAAATAAGATCCGGATTTTCAACTCCAATGTGAAGTCAGTGCTACTATACGGATCAGAGACTTGGCGAGTCATAAAGAGCATCTCAAACAAACTTCAAACCTTCATTAACAACTGTCTCCGCTCAATACTCAAGATCAGATGGCCAGAAAAGATCAGCAACAGGGATCTCTGGGAGCGAACCAATCAGGAACCGATTGTGAAACAAATAGGCAGAAAGAAATGGAGATGGATTGGCCATACGCTGAGGAAACCATCAAGTGACATCACTAGACAAGCCCTCGAGTGGAACCCGAAAGGGAGGCGGCGAGTTGGTCGTCCAAGGGTGACTTGGAGGAGGTCATGTGAAGAGGAGATGAAAGCATGTGGGCAGACCTGGAGCAGGGTGAAAAAGTTGTCAGAAAACCGAAGTCAATGGAGGTGCGCAGCTGAAGCCCTATGTTCCTCTAGGAACTAAAGGATACAATAATAAATAATAATAAATACTAATTCTTCTTCTCTCGTGGTGAATTTAATGCCTTCAAATATGTCGTTTAATAATTCGTCAGTGTATTCCAAATCACACTTCTTTTAATTATTAAAAATGTATCACAAACTTAGCGTACTGAGATTTTTGGTTTAATTATAGATAGGGCTATTAATTGTATTTTATTTCACAATGGCTTCAGCTATTTATCTTGATATATGCGACCTCTTTGGTGTTCCTGTTTTCTATTCGTGTATATCTAATTACTGAATTAGAAGTATGTTGTAAGACATTATTCTATGACTTCATACAACCGGTTCCCTTTATTAGTTTGAAGAGAGAAATAACGAACATGTTTGCAGGATAATACGAACTCGTTTTATTTCGTGGATACTCATCAACTGCATACATCCTAAACAAAATCAAATTATAAGTTTCAAAAAAGTTTTGGAACATGCTTTTTCATAATTACTTGAAGTTATAGATATTATTCCAGAATTTGATGTAGGTAGACAGATTATTCAGTGTCAAAAATAACTAATTAAATATAGTGGAATTAGATATAAGAGGGGTTAGAGTTCAGATTTATATTGGAAAACACAGATGGGTTAGAGGCATATTTTGACCTTCAAGTTTCTAAATCTACTTAACTGTCTAAAATTGGTGGATGGTGGCTAGCAGTGGAATCCAGGATGCGCATTTCGTCCTATTTGGGACTCGTCAGCTGGATGTACCTGCATTTATTATTTGTATTATCCTGCAAACATGTTCGTTATTTCTCTCTTCAAATTATTCTATGAGTTCCATTAAATTTGAACATTACGTCCTTATCGCTATAGAAAAGTTGTTGAATAGTTTCTTTTGCTGGTTTTGAACCAACTGAAGTGAACATATTGTGCTATCCTTTTCGTATCCTTCTATGATGTCACACCATCAGAGAAGGACAACGGAAGCCTCACAGTTAAATCAGCCAGCTCAGGAAACACAACTAATTCAAATTCACCCATTTGATCTACAAACCTTCTTCATTATCACTATTGTCTTTTAATGCATAAGTGACCATAAATCTATCAAATATTCATAATCGTAAACATTATAATTGAAACAATGGTAACTTTTCTTTATTCATTAAATCAGAAATCAATAAATTAAACAATAGATTGAATGCAATAGCCATTTTGTTTCTTTTTTCTATAAACATAAGAGTAATACTCCATGTAGAAAGATAAAAGACATGGCAAACAATCATGTTGATTTCATATTGACGTTTATCAAAATTCACTTTTACGCTGCAAAATGAGGTAGCAAAGACAGCATTTCAAGAGAATAGTGAGAGAAGATAGAGGTGATAAAGGTCTCTAATCAACAACAATAACAAGCATCAATCAGCATCAGTGACACAGAGCTAAAGGAACTCACATCCTTCGGTTATCTAACTGGGTAGCATCATTTCAGCTGCAGTATGAGGATGTCAAAACCAGTTGGAATCATATTAGAAAAGTAAGATAAACCTTCATTAAAATGAATTCACTATGGAAATCTGCCACACTCAGCATAAGGGACGAGATTCGGATCGCTAATACTGATGTCAGTGCTTCTAAATAGTACAGAGAATATGTGCGTCAAGAAAAGCGTTTTTTAAAAACAGGCTCCTAATGACTTTATTCAATTACTGCCATCACTGCATACTGTAGATCCGTTGAGATGGACAGAAAGCGTAGGCAACACGGAGCTCTGGTAGTAAAGTTAGCCAACAAAGAACTTAACTCGCAGAGAGAAATGGAGAGGAATTAAGCACAAGCTGAATAAACCATAGAGTTAAATCACACACCAGGCCGTCCGTCGACTGTAACCTTACTTGGCAATAACGACCTGGAAATCCAAGGATGACATGAAAAATACCCATTGAGGAGTAAATCAAGGCTTATAAATAATCGTGGAGCCAGTTAAAAAGCCTACAGAGAACATATCGGAATGATATAAAGTGGAGTCTGAAAGCATTACCTTTTCTCTCCTACAAGCATTAATATTCCACAGTAGAACAGAAAAGCTCTTAAAGGCTTTTAATGCTTGATTTCCTTATAAATTCAGTGAGCTACTTACAGATCAAGTTAAAAGTCTTTGTCGAAGATCAAAATAACAGTGGAGATCATTAAACCACAGAAGGAAGGAATTAGTACATCTGTGCTGGTAGATAACAAAGTTTACCAAAGAAGCTTTGATGTGATGACGAACTGTTTTTGAATACAGGGAAGTAGTTTAAAATTCTTAATCCCTAGGGATTCCACAAACTTTAGGATACGCCCCAAACAAATTTTCTAAGTAGGTTTAAAAGACGTATAAACGTCAATCCTTTTTATACACTGTTTCTATAATATTTTTAACAGCAGAAGAACAAGGTCGTCTGTTTTCATTGTTAATAGGTTCTGGGAATTCTATCTGCTTCTGGAGCCATTAGAGATGTACTCTGAACCCATTACTTGGAAAGATCGATGAACCCTCCTTATGTATGTGTGGTCTCACGTACATTTAAACTGGTAAATACAGTGGTATGTGATATCATATATTTTAGGGAATTAGATGGATAGATAGGCTTCACATTCTCAATTACTCAGATCTCAGCTGCATAGAAAGTCTTTTTAACCACAACGTCCAGCCTTTGTCTAGTTGTTAAGCTACTGGGGTCACCAGTAAAAGGTATTCTGAAATATACTTAAGATGTATGAGCGATATATAGATATCTGCCAAAGGGAGCCCTAAGGGACTTGCAACAGTGACACCATTAACCTGACGGAAGTAATCGCCTTAAAATGTGAACCTATTATTATTATATTATTATTGTATCCTTTAGTTCCTAGAGGAACATAGGGCTTCAGCTGCGCACCTCCATTGACTTCGGTTTTCTGACAACTTTTTCAACCTGCTCCAGGTCTGTCCATATACTTTCATCTCCTCCTCGCATGACCTCCTCCAAGTCACCCTTGGACGACCAACTCGCCGCCTCCCTTTCGGGTTCCACTCGAGCGATGGCTTGTCTAGTGATGTCACATTGCCAGTACATGGAAGTAATAAATTCTTCAAAATAAGAATATAGTGAACGCAATTATTCAAAAGACGGTTGTAGCGAAGAAAATTTTACTTTTCGACGAAGTCACCGTCAACTAGGCTGTACATTCGTGTATTTATATCAGATGGATGGGAAACTTCCAGAATAATTTCCGGTTAAGGATCAAATTAATAAAAATTACACTTAGGAATTAAAATACCAAAATAAACAGGGGGATGGATAAAACTCAAATAAAGTGGCATCATAATTACTGAGAAGAACGACATTGTGCAATCGGGGGTTAGAAATGTAGAAGTAACAAAATATGCAGGATGTTTGGATAAAAGACCTAGTGGGATCATAAGTAATATGACGAATAACTGTTTATGCTGTTAGGGATTTAATATGCAGAAATAATAAAATGACAAAATCAACACTAAGTTCGGGTATGAAAATATGTTAGTGTAAATGTGGATTAAGGAAAACTTTAAAATAACATGAATAAACAAAAAGTTCGGATAAGAAGGGCGATGGGATAGTCACTATTAGAAGAATTGCCTGTTTATGATGGCCACAGCAGGGAAAAGGGTTGAACTTAGTTCTTATGGATACATATCGTGGATTTGAGCTTTTAGATGGCTAGTGCCTCGGTATGCCCAGATGTCTTGATTTTTGACTCCCTTTGATGGGCTTGGTCGAAACTTTAATAATATTTGAAAGGATTTTCCGAATGGTGCTGAATTTCTTGAACTGATCAGATCTTCTGTCGCTGAACTATATACACGTTTTCGCTCTACTTTTACTCACCGGGCAGGGTAGTGTTCCCGAGCATGGTTTTCAAGTTGGCGCATGGCACGGCTGATGTACTCAGCCCCACACGAGTAAGTAAACTAGTATATGCACACTGAAGTGGCCCAATGCGACAGCTTGTCTTTCGCGTTCTGGCTGAACAGTTTCTTACAGGTAAACTTCAGTTGTAGGCTTGCGACGGAATATGTTTTCCTCAGAGATTTGCAGAGGCATTTACGAAGGATTTCTGCTTCACTATCACCTTTAAATTCTAGATTAAGCAGAAGTATCTTCTTTTCGGGGCTGATTGGACTTATTCAGAAGTCTTCTTTGATTTAAGATTCTTGTCTATGAACTTAGACGGAAAACTGTTTTCTATCAGAATTCCTCGGAGATTAGGCAGTTCTTTTTCTTCTATTTTTGTACAACAGAGTGATTTCCTTAAAATGATGCATAACAAAAGGAGTTAAACATTGTAGGTTTGTCAAATATGTGCTTCTTTACAACATATTATTGATGGACATTAGTTTTATAGATAGTTTCGAAGATAGTTCGGCAAAAAGTATTATTCACTGCATCTACCGTCAACAAGAAGTCAGTTTTCACTAAACTCGATTTCGAAGGCGATGATACTGTGAGAGGACGTATCCTGCAGCAAAACTTGTCATTTCTCTGGTCAAAACATCCTCCTCACTGGTGCGGTCAAAGTTCAACAAGTAAACCTTGATAGGTTTAACTACAACTGTGTATACCAAATTCACATGTATCAGTGGGAGCAGTTACATTGGAAGAACAGAAAGAAGAGCCTGCGTTGGATATTTCGAACATGTACAAAAGAAGCTTTGGGTTAAAATGTCTAAGTAAATTAAGCCTTTGAATAGCCAGACACCTGATGGATACTGGACACCGAGTAGACGCATTGGCATCATTCAATATAATTAACGGACAAAATAGCTCATGTCTTCTTGGGTTTGTTGGGGCTATTGCAATAAAATTGTTGAAACTTGACTTGTGTGTCCAAAAGAAATCTGTCGTTGGATTCCAGTTAACCTGGTAACACATACCGTAACAACTCTTCGTCTTCTAACTTCATTTACTTATCTGTGCGTCGGTGGCACAGTGGTTAGGACTCTCGCTGACCATGCACATGGTCCGGGGTTCGAGTCCACGCCGGCGCACACCTGATATCTATAGTCGGCCTGCAAAATTTGGGCTACCGATATCCATGCTGAAAATTCCATACTTGTACCAAAAATACAGTGTGGAATCAAGCTGTAAATCAAAAAAAAATCTTCTCAATACCCTTTTTTCCTTTAGGCCTCCATAAGAAGTAATTCTTCTTGATCTTATGATACTTCAGTATCATCTTCTGATTTGAACGCTTGCACGCCAAATTTGATCTTCTCTTATGTAACTGCTTAATTGTCACGAATATGATTTTACGAGTTGATTACGGATTGATATCAGTTAGAGAACCACTGAAAACCATCAGAGAATTACTGGATAGACGTATCATCAGCCTAGTTTGGTGATCCTCGGCAATACGCACCCAATACAGGCGATTCGAACCCAGGACCTTCCTGTTACAAGGCAAGCTCGTATACCATTGGTTAGAGTTGCGCTAAATCACGAAGTTGTATAAGTTAGAATTGATGAGCCATTGAATCGGGTTTCAGGGGTTGAATGGTATACGAGCTTGACTTGTAACCGGTAGGTTCTCGGTTCGAACCCTGGTAGTGGGTGCGTATCGCAGATGATTCCCAAAACTAAGATGAAACGGCTGTCCAGTACTTCCTGGCTGGTTTTCAATGGTTCTCTGAATAATATCAATCCATGATCAACTCGTAAAAAAAACTAACCCTTACAAACAAATCGATAGAAAACACTAATATTTCGTTGCCATCCTAAGAACAAACTTGTCAATTATTTTTCTAGAAACTTCTCCCTAACAAGATATATATATATATATATACATAATTACACTTCTGCTACCTTGTCGTCCTGACGCTCTTACAGTATGCCTGTTGACAGATAGAAGTATGTGAAATTTTAGGCTGACTTTTATTTATTTATAGAGTGTAGATTGTTTGCAGCTGATGGGATGCAGTGAATAAAGACTGGATCCATGTTACCCTGCCCCATTCTTTCTTTTCTCTCTGCTCAGACAATAAGAACAACTTTTGCTGGATAAGATTATTCCATCTAAATTCATAAACATTGCCTCAGCTATATACATCCTGAATAGTAAAAAAAAAACAACACCTAAATAGTCATAAGTTAATTGATGCGTGGCTACTAGCGCAGTGAAAATTCGGAATCCGCATTTCGTCCTGTTTGGGACTCGTCATACGGATGTACCTGCATTCATCTTGAGACTGAGCACTTCAATTCAACCAATCGATGGAAAAATCTCAAACGGAATTAAACTAAACAGTCAGTTCATGCTATAACAGTAGAATGCAATTTCCAAAATGGAAAGGATATGCAAATTATATACAGGAAGTTAAAATAATTAATCATGATTAAAACAGAGATACCATATATTTTCAGGGGAAGGATATTTTAGAATTTAGAGTGCACTTCAGATATAAGTGGAGACAGTTACGCAATCGCGAAGAGAGTTTTTCAAATAAGATGTTAATTTGAAACTAGTACGAATATGCATGAATGCGAAACAAAATATCACGTTACATCACGATAACTGAGAATATAAATTTCTCTGAGATAAAATGAAGCTGTCAGGGGACAGGAAGGCGATAATAAATTAGTGGCAGTCTCTTTTTAAGGACACAAATCTGGCCTCGATAATTCAGGACAGTTACCAAGCGCTTTGTCTAGTCACCTTAAAAGACCCTGGTAAGCTGATACGATGTCTGGTATCACTAAGGTGTCCAGTTACGTTTCCCTTAAAGTTGATGACGTTCAAACATTTAAATTCATTAAAAAAACAGTTCGACTAAAAGACCCTTGGAATTTAGTCTAGTTCAGACTGCTTGATTCAGCAACGTACTTTAATAAGATGAACCAATTCGGTGGATGGAGAGTTCACTGATACTGAGTCTACTGCCAACCTCGGAATTCTTTCCTAGTTTTAACAGCCTTAATTCTTAATTCAAAGAACAATATCATACGAAAGATTAGACTTTAAAATAATAAACGGGATGGACTTTCGGATGTTGTTCTGTTCTGCGAAAGTTGGAAATTTTGATCGATTTTCTCAACGACATCTTCATCCCTAACTTCAAGGTGAAATCAGATTCAGGAATTCTCCATTAACAACCTGGATATCATCATTGTGAATGGTTATTCACATAAGCATCCTTATAACTGTGTCCACTTACACGAATATTCATCTTCTCAGTGACTTAATATTTGCGCATTCAGTGATGTAACCCATCTTGTATTGATTGATAAAATTGACCTCTATTCACAAATCTACTGATCGCGAAGTGATCAGAATGCAAGATTCCTATGAATTCTTAGATCTCCATTGTGTTGCCTTCTTCTAAGATTCTTACAATGTCCACAGCTACCCAGGTGATGTGAAGATGAAGTGAACGTCTGATTTGGGCGATACAGCAGTTCCTCGCAGCTGATATAATCTATTTTAGTGAGTTTTGTTGGTTTGAGAGCAACAGTCATTCTTCTCTGAATTGTCAATAATCTAGTAGTGATTTCGGTAACCTTCTGCATGTAGGTTTAGACAGTTATCCTCTTCTATACGTGGGATGATGTGGAATTGGTCTTTTGAATTCATTGGAATTTCATAATTCGCATTGTAATGCTAAGAACACAATTTTCCGCAATGGGACTCTTTCCAGAAAATACGTCATGAGGCTTTGCAATCTTATTTATAATATACATAATTGGTTTGGTGATCTTCGTTGTTATTTTGACCTTGAATGTGTCCTTTTAACTTGACCAACGTATATTTTCTCACCTCTTAACCCTTGATTGTTTTCATAAATTTTCCTATGACAAGTGAATGTGTGATAAGATTGTTCGAAATGTTTTGGGTAAATACATTATATCATACAGATAAATTACATCTTCTTACTGCTTATCATAAATAAATTCATAGATATGTATATATTGTTCTTGGAACCCGTTTTAAAGCATTTCCTTGTATGCATAAATCCCAGTAGTTTATAAATTCTTTTTGCCACTGAAATGAGTGTAGTAACAGACAGACAGGTTGTTTCTCAACTTCTGTCATGATATGTGTATCTTTAAAGTGACTGTGAGGAATATAGCCTTATACCTGTTGTCAAGGTACTTAACCCCAAGTTCCTGTTATTTGCAAAGACACTCCGAACCGACAATTACTGCGTACGACTATCGACTTTAACTCCAAAACAAAAGGACCAATAAAAAATTGTATTGTTAGGCAGTTAAATTCGAAATTTCATAAAGAGTCTATAAACAAATGTTTTACAAGGACTGTATTGTACTTTTATTCGTCTTCTTTCGTCTTCTTCCAATATGTACACGATTGAATCAATTTGCGCCTTCGAGTGGCCCGCAAATGGCTACCAAGGCCAACGAACCAACGTTCAATGTTCACGTGCATTTACACCTGTTGCAACATATACATAATAAAGGTTCCCATAATAAAATTTAACACAACAAATGCAAGTCAGTAGTATTGTTTTCAATCTGATTATATCACACTTTGCTTCCTTAAACATAATTTTACAAATAAATAATAAATCCAGACTAGTTATTGTTATTCGTCAACAGGATAAGGTGCGTCGGTAGCACAGTGGTTAGGACTCTCGCCGACCATGCACATGGTCCGAGGTTCGAGCCCACGCCGACGCACACCTGATATCTATGGTCGGCCTGCGAATTTTGGGCTACCGATATCCACGCTGAAAATTCCACACTTGTACCAAAAATACAGTGTGGAATCAAGCTGTAATCAAAAATAAAATAAAAAAAAATAAAAAGGATGAACTATAAAATTGTGCATATAAATTGTGAAATTAGTCGTAAAATAATAATAATAATATTATCAGTAGTTATGATGACAAATGGAGCGATTTGCGATAATGAGAATGGGGAAATTAGGATGAATGTATATATTTATATATACATATACATGCCATTCAGCAGAAGTTAGAATTCATGGGCTAGCCAATGAATTGGGTCCCAGTGGCTGAATGGTATACAAGCCTTGTAGCCGGGAGGTCCTGGGTTCGAACCCCAGCAGTGAGTGTTTACTGCCGATGATTCACAAACTAGGCTGATGAAACAGCTATCCAGTAATTCCCTGATAGTTTTCAATGGTTCTATATAACTGGTATCAATCCGTGATCAAATTCGAAAACAAAATCTGATCCTTACAAATCAACTCTTGTAAATGAATATGTATAAACAAATGTTTTGATAGACGTAGCAGACAAAGTTCCATATTAGCTTTTTCATCAGATATACCACACAGTGAAACAGTATTAGTATTTACTGAATGACAATGTTTTGAACAAAATTTAGCGTTCATAATCATTTCATCACTTATAATCACACGACTTCGAAACTTGAGTTTCATAGATTTCTTTGTTCTCTCTCTCCTATTTGTCGTCGTAGGGGTAGTAGAATTTTACAGATATCTGGATGGATAGGTGTTGAATCATTCCTATTTCACGTGTTTGCAGTTGATTCGATAAACAAAGCTTCCGCTGTCATCAATCTCTCCCACCACCCTGTTACATTAGATTTTGAAACTGTCATCTTATTCCATCATATTGTATTGCTGTGTGTGCAGTTGCACATAGTGCTGAACTATTCTCTAGATTTCTTATCTTATTCAGGTCAACTGATCTAGATTTTGCTAGACTTTTATGCTCGACTGATCTGATTGCACCTGTTCTACTACTTTGACCTATGTATTCGACTTGAAAATCATTGCAGCAAGGTAATAGATAAACTAAATTGTTTTGTTTAAAGGCTTCACTGTCAGGATCCTTTAACTGACAAAGCTTGTTTCTAATTGAGTTTTTTTATTTGAGTGCCAGCCATTTTCATTCCTGCCTTGGTAGGAATGCCGCGTAGGGTTTCCGAGTTTCCTTCTTTGTAAGGAATTACTATTGATGATTTAGATTCTTTATTGTTGGTGTTGTCTTGCGCATGTTTGATATGTATGTCGTCATTATTATTACTAATATTTTATTATTACTATTATCATCACTACCACTACTTTTATTATTATTTTTTTTATTTTTTACATTTCCCTATATATTTCCTGATTAATTTATCAGTGTAATTATTAAGTTTCAAAGCTTCTCTTATATGCCTCACTTCTTGTCTTAGATTTTCTTTGATACTACTAGGTTTTTGTGCTCTACTACTTAACCATTTCACCAATCCTGTTTTCACTGACATAGACTGGGATGATCGGAAATTGAAATATCTGCTTGAATGTGTGGGTAACTGTAAACACTGGTGTTTAAATTCCCATCTTCTTTCCTTTTTATGCTACAGTCTAACTCTGGAATCTCCCTTTTCTGACTTTCTAATTCATAAGTGAATTGAATTGCCTTTACCTTTGAGTTAATGTGTTTGAAAAGAGAGATTGACGACAGTGGAAGATATGTTTATCGAATCAACTGAGAGCAAATACGTGTAATAGGAATGATTCAACACCTGTGCTGCCAGATATCTGGAAAATCCTACTACTGCTACGATGACAAATAGGAGAGAACAAAGGAGACTATAAAACTCAAGTTTCAAAGTCGTGTGATTATAAGTGATGAAATGATTATGAACGATAAGTTTTGTTCGAAACTGTGTCATCCTGTAAATAATAATACTGTTTCACTCACTGTTTGATATATCTAGTAAACAAACTAATATGGAATTACTTATTACCACAGTGCTCAAGTTTTACAAGGTTTAGGAGGCAGTTGATGAAGTTATCTGATGCTGGGTCTACAGGGAATTAGACAGACTAAATCGTAAATAAGATGCAGCGTGACTATGCAAGGGAGGACGAAAACGTGGTGAGAAAGGGGTTTAATATATATATATAAAGTGTTATGGTAGTAGTTAGGCAGAGATAACTACTGCACCAACCTTTTTTTAGCGTATATTTTAGGCTAATTACTTCGGACACCAATCCTCTAAGGTATTTCCGTTGGACAAATGCGAAGACCACTGGAAAGATCCGACAGGATGTAATGAATTATTACTTTGTTTTGTCCATGTATCGGGCAATATCAACTAAATGTGGTAAAACAGGGCTTCAGATGGTTTTATCTCTCTTCTTTACTACACCACAATGTGAGATGTTCAGTGACATGTTGTCTAAACTGTCTAATATAAAGTCAAACGTAACTATCATCATCCACGTTCCCCAGTGGAACATAGGGCTTCAAGCTAGTGGCTTGAAGTTTCTGTAGCAGTGTTTATTTTACAGGATGGGGTTGCTAGCCTCATGCCCAACCTTTCCTCTTTACCAGCATTGTTTCTGGCTTAGCGAGGTAAAGGAGTGCGTCGGCAGGGGATCGAACCCCGGACCATGTGTATGGTCGGCGAGCGTTCTAACCGCTATGCCACCGACGCCCTCATCATAGGAGAAGCTGAAATTTAACAAATTCACGCAGCTTATCCTAAGTTCGATGACAGCCTTACATCTTAGAGAAAGCATTATTTTTCGCTTACATGCGTTATTATACATTAAAATGTTTGCCTCAAATCAGTTATTCACCCCATGATTGAAGGGACTGTCATCAAACAAATAACTTGCTCTGATATATTTTAGAAAACAAGATGTTGTAATGACCATAGCCGATGAGTTGTGATCTGAACGTAGGAAATGGATCTTTGCTTTCTGTTGTGCAGTTAATCAAGACTACCTCACAAAAAATAATAATAATAATAACCTGCTTTATTTCAAAAACAGCACTCATAATACAGAATGGAATTTTCAGCATTTATCACAATATAGCATCTGATTTACTCAAAATATAAATAAAATTAAAACAAAAGTAACCAAAGGAATTTGTCCACATTTATGGTATAAAGTTAAAAATATTCCAAGGACAAAATGAGAATAATAAATATAATAATCATAATAACAACTGTGAGTTTGTTTCAAACAGTATTGTCGATTCAGTTTGGAAATTTTAGCATGTTATAGAGTATTGAGTCTAACGTTCTTTTGATAGAGCATGGTGAGGGGAAAGACAGAATTAACAGTTATTCACACAGCTTAAATGATGTTTACACTTATGAGAAAAAAACCCAGTGAAAACAAAAGGTTGAGAGGATTATAAATATAAAAAGAAAAACAGCAATAAAGCTTGGTGGATGTAGATGGAGAAAATGGTTTATGAAATAGTGAAAGAAGGTTAGTTAGTTCATGCCTGACACTATTTTCATCACATAAAGTACGTGCCACCAAATATGGTATAGTGGAATTTTTATACTTAGACGTACGTGTATAAAGTCTTCTGAAATGGCTTCTTGTTTTACCTGAGGAGACACAAGGTTGGAGCTGTGGGTAACTAAAGTGGATACTCACAGTCTGACAAAATTCCTTTAGCAAATTTGTTACATGACATCAAGTGCTTGTCAGTAACAATATCGACGATATGGTTCAATGGGATACTACTCGCCCTACTGACAGTCTTCAGAGTTCTACGAAGTATAATGTAGTCTATTTTAAGTAATCCAGGAAAGAATAAACGAGGGTGAACAGTAAAGAAGAATAGGTAAGATGCACGAGTTGACAAACTGTAAGAGGAGGGGTTGGTTGGGCTATGCCTGAGTGCCTTAACTTTTTAATGCAAAAATTCAGACGAAATATTCTTCTAGAAATCGCTAAGACATGAGAAGACCAGGATAAGTCAGGAGAAAGAATTAATCCAAGATACTTAACATTAGACTTGATTTCTACATCACTATCATCAATTTTGCAACGGTTATACGAACCAACAGCATCATTTAACTTTCGTTTACATCGGAACCTGAAATTAACAGTCTGACATTTGGAAGTATTTATTTTAAGGCCATTAGACGAAGATCACTTGCTAACTCCTGATAGAAAGCTATTCATTTTAGTACAGTCTAGCTGGGAGTTAACAGACACTGAAATAGTTTGATCGTCCACATACAACAGAATGAACAGTCAATTGCACTAATATCTTTGCTTCTATTCAACAATCGTAATATTTCAAAACGCAAAATTACTTAAACAATGTTCTCAAGCAGTTATAAAGGTCAGACACGTCTCTTGTACAAAACATGTTAGCCATGTTGTCTGAGCACTTAATCTGGATCAATTTGGCGGCAGTGACTAGCACTAGTCTCTATGGTGCTCATTCCGCTCTATTTGGGACTTATCAATTGTCAGGTCCAAATTGAATTAAGTAATAACTGATAACCGTTGTATAAGAGGTGGTTCACGTAGCCCAGGTTGTCTAATGAACAGCATTTTCGCGTTTGAAACTACAGGTACTGGGTTGTAGACTTAGTGTGAACACCATCACTCACTGACTGGTGGATGCAGGTGCATCTATCTGATATGTCCTAAATAGGATGAAACGTGCATCCTGGTAGATTCCACTACTAATCGCCATCCACTGAAAAATAAGTAAATATTTAGCTCTGCTTTCTATTCTACAGCCAAGGCAGAATTAGGGACTATACATACTTCTTTTGTACACAGACATGAATAACCAAGGCTTATGTTATTTTACTTGATTTGAAACGAAATGCATCATGGAGAGTTAGCATGGATGCGACAGATTCAATTAAAATCATCGTCAAGTTTGATGGAGTGACAGAAGTCAACAGGGCGAGAGCTTCTTATAACCTCTCCTTCCTGGCTTGTATAAACTTTTCAAAATGAACATAAAAATAATTAACTATCCTGATAATAAGACAATTATTATTATTATTATTGTTCCCTTGGGTTCCTAGTGGAACATAGGGCTTCAACTGCACGTCTCCATTTGCTTCTGTCTTCCTTCTGCTGTACTTTTCAACCGCATCAAGGTAAGTTCATATTGTTTCAACTCCTCTTCACACGATCTCCTCCATGTCACCCCTGCACTGACGACCCACTCGCCGCTTCCCATTCTGTCGGGTTCCACTCGAGCAATGGCCTGACGCGCACGCGATGTCACCCAGTGGCGGCCGACTCAGCGAGTGTCCACTCCATCTCCATCCACTTTCTCCTGCATATTTGTTGGGTGATTGGTTCTTCTTGTTCTGTTTGTTTGTTCCCATAGTTTCTTGTTGGTGATTCTTTCAGGCCCGGCTGGCCATCTGATCTTCACTATAAAGCCAGCAAAGACAGTTGTTGATAAAGGTCTGTATGCAACAGGCTGTTGGAAATATTCTCTGTAACCCTCCGCTAAGTTTCTGATCCGTATAGAAGAACTGACTGACTTGACGTTTGTATTGAATATCCGACCAAATTTTGTTGTTGATGCTGAGTGACGAAGATTTCCAGATTGGTTTTAGTCAGGTTGATGAATGTGTTTCTCGCCTTTCGCGATTCTCGCTTGATTTGACATCCTTGTCCGTTCCGACTACCTGTAGTTGAGGCAGCGCTCCTTAGATAAGTGAAGTGAATGAAGTAACCTCTTTTAAATCCCCTCCGTTGGTGGTGATTAGCGCTGGATGTCGATGCTGTTGTTGTTGGTTGGTTATTTTCCTAACCTCCGTCTTGTCTATGTTCACCCGGAGTCCTGTTCTCGTCGGCTGCTTCTTCGACAAGTTCGTTGGCTTCCGCTTGTAAGTCTTCGATTGTGTTTGACATCAAACACAAATCATCCACGCGCGAAATCCAGGTCTTCTAGGTTCTTCATGTCGGTCGGTCCAGGATATCCCTGTCTTCTTGTTTCCCACTGTGTGACGCATAATCCAGTCAATCCACCACAATTAGGAATATCATTGGTGATAATAAGTACCCTTGTCTGACTCCTGTGTTTACTCCAAACGCCTCGTTGAGTTTTCCGTTGTGGATTACTTGACTTGTGCCGTTGTCGTACAACTGTTGAATAAGGTTGATGAATATTTGGGACACTGTACGCCGTAGTACGTGATACTTTCTCTTCGTCCAGAATCTGCAAATAAAAGATTAATTGACAGTAAATCACGTGACATGGCTATATCTGACTTGAAGCGCAAACAGATCTATTTCGGTATCGCTTCTTCTTCTCTTCCGAGAAATACACATTTCGTTGAATGCTAAACCAGGGAAATTTCAGTAGTACGTTTTCTGAACGAAGGACACCACTCATGAACGGCCACCTCATTTATTGGGATAATCTCTCAACGAGGAGAGTTGGTCTTACTCATGTTAAGTAGAAACTTGCGAATTAGCCTGACATGAACATTTTAAATACTCGCCAGAGTAAACACTACCATTAGGGGTTATATTTTGCCAAATTTAAACAAACTAATTAAGAGAAATTATATGGAATATGTTGATGGAAGCGTTCCGGTAGTGAGCTGCCTAAAGGAACAGAGCGATGTGTTTGACTTTCTCCAGCTTTTGATTAGTTACACCCTGAAATCCAACCACTACTGCTACCTTTTCACGAGAAGCGTTGTAATTGAAAGAACACAACTTCTACGCTTTTACATGCCTACTGCTTTTCTTTGCATAGCTTATTAATAGATTATTATACTCAAATTCTGCTTGATTAAACCTTTTCATGTACTTTTTTCTGCGTATAATCAACAACTTTATAGGCATAATTACAAATAAAAAACACTCTAGAGAACAATATACAATGTATACTTAAACACAAAAACGTAACATATACTACGCTACATTGTTACAAAAATCATTGACACTCTCTAAACAAGTCTGGGTTTGAGGTGATTTGATTGGTTACAGGTTTGATCACGAGTTGATATCAGTCAGAGGAAGAGAGAACCATTAAAAAACCCACAGGACGTACTGGATAGCTGTTTTGTCATCTTTTGAAACTCCTCATCAGTCCAGACCCACTAAGGTCCAGGCCCGTGACCTTGTCGTTACAAGGCAGGCTCGTATAGCATTCAGCCACCGGGACCCAGTCTAATGGCACATGAATTCCAACCTTTGCCATTTCAGAATATATATACAGCGCAACGCTAGTGGGTGGTTACTGTGAAGAGTCACAAGCCAGGACGAAACAACTGTCCAGTACTCTCTGTAAGTTTTCCAGTGGTCCTTTAACTGATATCAGCTCGTCTTCAAACCTGTACTCTTTTAACAGTCAAATGAAATCATTACCAATTCTAGGTCATATAACAAATATCCAGTGGTTGGTTTGTTAGGATCAGATTTGTTTTTACGAGTTTGACCACGGATTGAAATCAGTTAAAGGATCAATGAAAACCATCATGGAATTACTGGATAGCTCTTTCATCAGCCTAGTTTGGGAATCATCAGCAGTATGCACCCACTCCATAAGGGTTCGAACCCAGGACCTTCCGGTTACAAGGCAAACTTAACTAGGACCCAATTCAATGGCTAGCGCATGAATTCTAATTTCTACTAATTCGTGATTTGTGATTGGTGGGACATTCATCCTCTCACTTGACTGGATGGACTTCATTGGTCAATGATTCTCTAAATGATAAGAGTCTGTGACCAACTCATAAAAACAAATACAATCCTTAAAAATCAACCGCTGAAAATTAATCTGATGCTCGCTAGTGACTTGCTACAGGATGGAGTTTCCCGGAGCTCTAGTGAGAGGTCGGGATCAGTGAGTTCCATCCAGTCGGGAGTGAGGATAGTTTTTCCACTGATGACATGGGTTGGTGTCAGTCACGCCATATCACGAATTGGTAGAAGTTAGAATTCATGGGCTGGTCATTAAATTGGTTCCAAATGGCTGAATGGTATACGAGCTTGCTTGCTTGCTTGTAACCTGAAGCTTCTGGATTTGAACTTTGGTAGTGGGTGCATACTGCTGGTGATTCTCAAACTAGGCTTATGAAATAGCTTATCCGAACTTCCTGCTGGTTTTCAAAGGTCCTCTAGCTGATAATAATCCATGACCAACTCATGTAACAAATAGTCAAAACTTTGGAAAGCAGGATTATTTTGAAAAGACCAGCAGCTTTAAAACAAACTATCTTTCTTTAGGCTTTTTCTCCTTTCTAAATTATAGTGTAAATTAGCAAAATAATCTACTGAAATGAGATATTGTTCATTCTAAACATTTTACTGTTTCATTTAGCCCACTGTATGTATAAAGAAAAATGCAGAGGAAATGAAAGCTCAGAAAACCCTTTATCAACACTGATGAAATATACCTAATAATAATGCATAGATATACAACATTATGCAAATTTAGTTTGAGAAAAATAATCATAATCACCATACTGATAAACTTTTGAATAATCATGAATGCATTATAAATGTTAGAAAGAAATAGCTTCAAAGATTTGAAAAAAATGTATTATAATGAAGAATATGTTAAAATAAAGCAGAGAATTAGACTTGTGTGAGGTGTTATGATGTGTTTTTCTGCTGAATTACTGGATAGCTTACAATCACGAAGGCTTCACTGTTCTTCTGTGCGATATCTGTAGAGCAGACTTCAATGTGTGAATGGAGTTCTAGGTATTGTCTTCAGGTGGTGATTACTGTAATTCGTTGTTCCGATAGATTTAAATATAATTGTATGCGGCTGTATTGATATTCCCTTCGACGACATTCAGTTTTACATGATTATTATTATTATTATTGTTTCCTTTAGTTCCTAGAGGAACAAAGAGCTTCAGACGCGCGTCCTCATTGCTCTCGGCTATCCACCAACGTTTTCACCTGACTCCACGTTTGCCCACTTGCTTTCATTTCCTCTTCAGTTAACCTCCTTCATATCATCCTCGCACTAATGAACAACTCTCCGTTTCCCATTCTGTTTCCTTTCGAGAGATGGCTTGGCCTGGGATGACACTTGATGGTCTTCTCAGAGTATGGCCTGTCCAATCCACTTCCATTTCTTCCCGCATATTTCTTGCACAATTGGTTTCTGGTTGGTTGCCAGAGATGACTGTTGCTGATCTTTTTTGGCCTGCCATCTGATCTTGAGTAGTATTGAGACAAGACAGCTATTGATGAAGGTATGTAGTTTGCTCGAGGTGCTCTTCATGACGCGCTGGCTAAGTCTCTGATCCTTACAGCAAGTAGCACTGAATTCACATTGGATTTGAAAATCTGGATCTTATATTTCATGCACAGTGCTATTGATCTCCACACAGATTTGAGAATAATGAAGGTTTGTCTTGCTTTCCCGATCCTCGCTTTGATATCCCATCAGTTCTGTCTGCCTGTAGTTGAAATGACGCTTCCCAGGTAGGTAGGTAGGTGAAGGAGGTTGATTCTTTCAGATTTCTCCCATTTATGTTTTATTGTTGTCGCTCTTGCTACCCAGCTTTACAAAGGTAGAAGAATCAGAGAGTGGAATCCAATTTTGTATGTACTGGTCAAACAGGTACATGTACAAGGAAGATAGAAAAAAATACAAGTATACAGAAAGTTAACACATACAGAACAAATACTCAGTTGCAACAGGAGCAACTGAGTAGCCCACTATATTTCAGCAACTTCATTTTCAAACTGTACAGTTGTACTAATATTGCAGAAAAAGGCATTACATGGCACAACTCGGTTTGGTTAATGAAAGATGAGTATAGGATGAAGAATTCTTCAATGTGTGAACACCTTCTGGAGTCTGCTCATTCAGCCCCACATGATTTATCCTTTAAAACTATCCACAAGACTAAATCCAATCATCGCAAAAGCTTACCTTTTTTCCCCGTATACATAGCCGAAGCTCTAGCTATACATGAATAGAAACCTAAATTATGTTTTCAAAAACGTTTTGCTTAATCGCTCTATTTACCCTGGTCAAAATTGTGTTCTTCTACTTTATTTTATTTTGTTTTACCACTTGAATTCATTCCACCTCAATTCACCTTGGTCTTCTTTATTGTTTGATTGCATGAAGGATTTCGTTATGAGCTGACATCAGTTAGAGAACCACTGGAAAACCTGAGAGTACTGGACAGCTGTGTTGTCCTAGTTCGGGACTCTTCAGCAGTACGCACCCACCGGGATTCGAACCCAGGACCTTCAGGTTACAAGGCGAGCTCGTAGACCATTGAGCCACTGGGACCCGATCCAATGGTCCTTGAGTTCTAACTTCTGCCGATTCACGCACGACATAGCGCAACCACTTCTCAATGTATTCTTCGATGAATCACTGCCTCATCTTCTTTATTGTTATCATTATCGTACTCTTAATTATTTAGACAACACTTGATTTAATATTTTAAAATTCTTAATATGAGTTCACTCATTTAATAATAATCTTTAAAAGCCATGTAATTCATCCACTTCAATTCTATCCCCGTAATAGATCATTTTAATTATCTTTTTTCTTATGATATGTGTAATACTGACTGAGCACTTTCTAGTACCACTTAATGCCTTTTCTATCTATAATATAAATACGACTGTACAGTTGGTTTGAAAATTAAATCGTTGAAAAGAAATATTCCTTCACTGAATAAAACGGAGGTTTTCCTTTTGAATTATTGTGTATATTTTGCAAATTCAGTAGCACACCACAAAATAATCCGTGCCCGAAGATGATTATTATTTATGTTCAAGAAAGGCAGAATACACAAGGCAGAGCATTGTTAAAACAATTAAATGATGTGAAAAAAATTCTCCGACTGCTCTCGTCTACTTCACGATTAGTGTCATCTATTTTGCCTGATGTAAGGGATATATTTCAAAGAGAAATGCTTTCTTGTATATTTTTCACGTGGGTGCAATTTAAGCAAGCTTGTGATGAATTAATTAAGGTAATAACTGACTTGTTCATTATTTTTTTGGAAGGAATCGAACACATCCTACCGAGATGCTTGAAGTCGTAAACAGGAGATGTATCCGACCCTATAAAATATGAGTATGTTAAGTGTGAATGCCCTTTTTGGAGGTAAACGTGCTGGCTAGAGGAATAAAGGGTAAGTATTTGAAATACTGTTGTATTGTAGTAGTATGTTATGTAAGTCTTGTAGTATTCCAGTGGTAGTAATTTTATATTGTTGTGTTGTAGAAGTATTCTTGTTTTTTCAAATATTGGTTTCGTAAGGATTTTGTTTGATTGCATGGAGGATTTCATCATGAGCTGACATCACTTAGAGAGCCACTGGAACACCTGGGAGTACTGGACAGCTGTTTTGTCCTAGTTCGGGACTCTTCATTAGTACGCATCCACCGGGGTTCGAACGAAACAGCTGTCCAGCACTCCAAGGTTTTCCAGTGGTTCTATAACTGATGTCAACTCATTATGAAATCCTCCATGCAATCAAACACAAAATCCCTACAAAACCAATACTTGAAAATTAATCTGATGCTCACTAGCGACTGGCTTTATTCAGGCAGTTAACCTGGGGTTCTAGTGGGAAGCCGTGACCAGTAGGTTGAAGATGAGACAGTCACTCATCGAAGAAGACATTGCAAAATTGGTCGCGCTATGTCGTGAATTAGTAGAAGTTAGAATTCAAGGACCATTGGATCGGGTCCCAGTGGCTCAATGGTCTACGAGTTCACCTTGTATTCTTGTTTTATTAATAGAGTAGTATCGTAGGTGTAATGTTGTATTACATTAGTGTAGCAAGAGTTTCGGCGTCCACTAGTAATGTTGTAACCTAGGCATAACGAGGTATTATACTACTGGTGTACTATGGTAATTTTTCAGCACTATTCTACTACTGTAGTAGTATTGCAATGTGAAATAATGCTTAAGGAAACTTGGAACTGATTGTACCTAGATTAATCTGGTATACCATATCTCCAATGCTTTTAAATATTAGTCAAATATCGCCACATTCAATAGCTTTCTGGGTTCTCCACACTGATTCTAACGTTCTTATAGCTCTGTTTGAAACATATCATTGCTTTTCTGAACTCGTTTAGTATTATACTACTTATATCTGATTATAAGTAGCTCTCACTACACTCGCACCCTCACTATGAAGTCTTTCCTGTAACTGCCTCGATCGCCACACAGAGGTTCCATCCCGCTGTTCTTCTAGTCTCTCGTCTTGACATTCTTGTATCCATCTTTGGAGTAGATTGGCGTTTACTCTTTTTTCTATATCTCCTCTCTTATTTTGTGTACACTTCTACCTCATAAGAATAGACAAGAGAAACAAATTGTGAGCGTTTTCTAAAAGGATAGATGTTTAAAATTTAATTTACCTAACTGTGTCTATAATCGTACATTTGTGTATGTATATATGCATATATCTGATTTCTGAGGAGCTACATACCTTGCAGAAATTAAAATAAAAGGTGTAAATACTCACAGTGACAATTTGAACTGGGACAAAATATTTCTGATCATAATCATAGTTCAATATCGAGTGGGACAACAGGTTGTGTAATGCGTAGAATGGTTTAGAGAATGTTTCATAGATCTTAGAATTAGTAAACTTCAGTTGACCTTCACCAGTCGAAAGTTTTCTTATTTTTGTGAAAAGATAAACTCAACTGATAATAAGCTGTCTCGTCTGGCGACCTCTGTGTTTACCTATCAGTTCACCTGCTCTTGTGGAGCAAGATGCAAATGGATGCAAAGCTTGTTTCAGTGTGATTTCAAAAAAGACAAATGAGGGGTTTGAGATGCTTTATCCTCGAACACCTGATCTACTTCTGTCACTCACTGAATTTTGACGGTGATTTTCAGTGAATTTATCGCATTTAGGCTAACTGACTACGTTTCATTCAATGCAAACTTTTTAAGACAATGGTAGCTTTGTTTATTCGTGGATTTAACTTAGAGCCTATACATAACAGAGAGGTATATATGTGGCACGTGCTACTGAAAAGATTTCTTAGTAGTATATAAAGAGATGTTTATCTTGACAAAATGTTAAATAGCGAAGGGAGGAAATGAATCATTGTTGTGGAAAAACATGGAAAATACGAAAAGAAGACATAGAAGCCCAATACGAATGAAGGGCAGAAGTAGCACAACACGGTAGATCTGTGCGAATGACAATTTTCCTACAAGGTGGCCAAGGAAAAACATTCCATTACCAAGTCTCTTGTCTTCTTGCGTTACATGTTATGTCACTGCGCCCAGACAATGAAGACTCCAAGGCCTGCTGTTTTCGACGATGGTAGTCACAATCAGCTTCTTGAAAGACTTCGATGCTGTGTCTAAATTGGTGAGCGTCAGTAGATCCGACGCTTGTCCTACTCATTATTATAATTCAGTATAACGTTCGGTATTTTAAGCTCTATTTTATAAAGTCTTACCATTTTACTGCATATTCTTTTTCTCCTACTAATCTTAATGATTCTAGTAATATTAAAGGCTTTTCCTAAATCTATAAATTCGCTGAACTAATTTATACACCACATTATCTCTTCAATCACTTGATATACAACCATGATTATGATTGTAAGCACAATATATCGCTTGAAATTAAGTCACGCGTAGATAAAGGCTATCCCGGTCCAGAACAAACAAGAAGCCGGTCACTGTTTCTACGGTACTATTAATAAACAAATCAATAATTATATATACAACAAACCTTAACGGTTTCACGAGTACTAAAGCACAACGCTTAACAGAAAGCAAGGTACCTCTATCAAAGCGGAATAACGTTTAAAGCCTGGGTCACCACTGGGTCCTTTGTTAGCTGATTGTTTTATGGCAAAGCTGGAAAATTCTCAACTTAGTCAAACCATCGGGCATTTTGACATTTATAAAAGATACGTAGACGACACTTTCGTCATCTGCGATAAGAACGTAGTTCTTGATGATGTCTTGTTCGCCTTCAACAACTGCCATCCTTCTTTACAATTCACCATTGAAAAGGAATCGGAACTAAGTATTCCGTTTCTTGATGTGTGCCTTAGCAGACGGAATGACGGATCTCTCAAGAGATCGATCCACCGGAAACGTACATGGAACGGACAACTAACTAATTTTTACAGTTGGGTGCCTATTTCCAGGAAAAGGAATTTAATCCATTCACTCTGCTTTAGGATAAGGAAAATTTGTAGTTCTGATTGCGTCGACTCAGAACTGGACTTCCTGAAAGCCACACTCGCAGAAAACGGTTACCCTAACCGATTTATTGACAGCAACATGAAAGATAAGCAGTCTAAGCTGGTCACTGACTCAGTTCCAAAGAAAACCCTATTCGTGAACTTGGAATTCAAAGGAGATCAAGCTTCTGATATGCTCAAAAATCGTCTTTCTAAATCAGTTAGTAAAACGTTCCCTGCAGCTAGATTACATATGACGTTCACGAGCCGCAAACTGTTCTCTACCTCTGTAAAAGATAAGCTCCCCCGTCTGACCGCCTCCATGTGCATCTACCAGTTCACCTGCTCTTGTGGAGCAAGGTACATTGGCCGTAGTCAGAGAATGCTCTCCACACGGATACGAGAACATATTCCAGCTTGGTTTTACAAGGGAGAAAGGAAATGTGTGCGAAGCTCTATCTTAGAACACCTCATCGACTCCTGTCACGCGGTCAACCCTGACCATGATTTCAAGGTCTTATATAGAATTCATGCCAACTTCCCGCGTTTTCTTCGTTACAGACTTCTAAAGACAGCTGAGGCCTTGGCAATTCATGACTTTAAGCCAGACCTTTGTGTACAAAAGAAGTATGTACAATCCCTACTGCTGCCTTGGCCGTAGAGGGATAGACATTTATTTATTTTATTATTCTATGTACTTTTCCCTTATTACTTCGATTATTATTATTATTATCATTATTATTATTACGACTCTCATTCTGAATCTTTTCCACTTGATCTACTTGACATTTTAAACCAAAAATTATTCATGTGTATACTTTTTATCTTTATTTTTACAATATTAAATTCTATGTTATCAAATTTCACACCATGTTACGTAACATTTTACATTCGTCTATTAATCTTACAATTATATGCCTCTCCCCAAAATCTATACACCTGATGTATTATCTTATATATGACATTAATTATTGTTCCACTTGACTTAAACTATGAACCTAATCACAAATATTTTAAATTTATTTCATACTATTATTATTTCATGTATTTACACCTTTGACCTAATTCCCTCACCGGATATAATTTCTTTATAAAACCATATATATACGATTGTACAGCTTGATAATAAATTCGTTGAAAAGAGTCTCTTCGCTGAAAATTGTGTTCTTAATGCTACAATGGGAATTATTAAATTACTTACAATAAAGGCCAGTTAGCTATGCGGCGGATACATTATTTAACGTAGAATAACAGATTAGTTATTGGGTGTCAGAATAATTAGTCGTATTTGTGTGACAAACGTGCTAGTTGGCTGAAATCGGTTACAAAATATTGTAAAAGGGGAAACAATGGTGGTGAATAATCATAATAGAATTGTAGAGTGTAGGGTAGGAAAATTGACAAATCAGTTCAAGGTTATAGAAGGTGTCAGGTGAGTGAGTGGCTGGTACAAAGTGGTCTGTGTTAAACAGGAGATAGTAATACTGCAATGAGAAGTTCATAATGAAATAACGAATATGTGAAATGACACGGGTGGAGGTATATATTGACAAAACAGATAATATCACTAATAATAAGTCTGGATAGTATAAATGAAAATTCGATAGTATTGAGGGAATGTTTACATAAAGGGCATAAATTATAACGATTAATAATAATAATAATTGTAATGATAATATTTGTAATAATAAGCGAAAGAAAAAAAACCAAGAGAGTGTCACAACACAGCTTTCAGGGTTATATGCCGAATTCCGAAGCCGTTGTCACGTACAGTTCGCTTACGTCTCCTACACATAGCTGAAGGTGTTTCAATAAGATCGACTAAACCGGTACTTTGTATCTAAAAAGAACACGTCCAGACGCTGTTCCTACCGTGGCCAAACTTGGATTGATGATTCTTCTTCTCACCAAGAGTGCTCCTTCGACTTAACCCTTTTGGTTTTTATCCCTTGCTTATTATTACAAATATTATCATTACAATTATTATTATTATTATTAATCGTTATAATTTATGCCCTTTATGTAAACATTCCCTCAATACTATCGAATTTTCACTTATACTATCCAGACTTATTATTAGTGATATTATCTGTTTTGTCAATATATACCTCCACCCGTGTCATTTCACATATTCGTTATTTCATTATGAACTTCTCATTGCAGTATTACTATCTCCTGTTTAACACAGACCACTTTGTACCAGCCACTCACTCACCTGACACCTTCTATAACCTTGAACTGATTTGTCAATTTTCCTACCCTACACTCTACAATTCTATTATGATTATTCACCACCATTGTTTCCCCTTTTACAATATTTTGTAACCGATTTCAGCCAACTAGCACGTTTTATTGAATTGAATTTTTGGGTTCGAGCCTCGGTGGGAACATCATCACTCACTGAGAAATGCAGGTACATTCAACTGATGAGTCCCAAATAGGACGAAATGCGCGTCCTGGATTCCACTGCTAGTCACCATCCACTAATTGTATACTAACTAGCACGATTGTCACACAAATACGACTAATTATTCTGACACCCAATAACTAATCTGTTATTCTACGTTAAATAATGTATCCGCCGCATAGCTAACTGGCCTTTATTGTAAGTAACGACAACAAATATTATATTTTATAATTGTAAGAACCTGAAGAGGAGAAATTATTGAAAAGAATATTCTTCGTTCAGATTGACTTTTAATTAATAATATGGGAATATTTCACACTATCAAATCTTAGTTTGATTAAGCATTCAAATTATTACAGGAAATTCATGACATCTACGATCTGGAAACTTATTATGGCTGTCGTATTAAGTGGTACACTCAGAAGACGGATAATAATATTAAGGCTATTAAAGTGTGAAAGCTGTTCCTCTTTCTCATCTAAATGATATACAATTTCAATAGAGAACACTCTGACCTTGCTTCAGTTTTAGTCGTCATACAATATATTCCACATATTCGGAACAAAAATAGTTGGAGCAAACAATTGTGGTTTCAAATGATTCTTCTTCAGACTCTACAATTATATAAATTCATTAATTTAAGCATACAATAGCCAGCCAGTCAGGAAAGGTAAATTACAATCATATCCGAAATGTATTGTGGAACAAGGATAAGATGGGATGGAACAATAGTCACTTCTTTCTTGATTGTGTAAGGTGGGTGACGTTATGAGACAAAATGAGATGAAATATTTCAATGATACATATATATATATGTTGGATGGAGCATTTCATCATAAGCTGACATCAGTTAGAGGAACACTGGAAAACCAGATGGGAATATTGGACAGCTGCTTCATCCAGTACACACCCACCACCACGATTCGAACCCAGGGTATTCTGGTTACAAGTTGAGCTCGTAGACCATTCACCAGTCACTGCGACCCGATCCAATAGCAGGCCCATGAATTTTAACTATTGGCAGTTCATAACATAGCGCGACCACTTGTCAATGTCTTCTTCGATGAGTTACTGCCTCCTACAGGGTAAGCGTAATCAGAGGTGTGTGAGACAATATGAATACTATAGAAAAATAAACCAACGAATGGAGTGGACTAGACATAATTTCAAGGTTGAAAATAACGACAATACTAACGACGATGTGGTGGGGGGTGTAAACTTACAAATACTATTAGTGAACTATTATCAGATAATAATAATAATGATGATGATGATGAATTTAGTGAAGTGAAATGAACAGGATTCATAAATACGACAACAAGTTAGAAAAGCATCATTGAAACCTAAGGTAATAGAAATCATAAGAAAGGTTATGAAGTCTTAAAAGGTCAGAAATGAACGTTTGTCAATTAAAAAAGGGAAAAGAAAAAGAAAAGAAAAAATCGCAATAGGAATTTAAAGTGCTCATGTTTTATGGAGAATTTGTTGGCCTCATTGTAGGCCAAGGTAAACTTAGTGGTTGAACCTACTTCTTCTCTATACAAAGAGACGGTCTTCTGGTATCGATTGCTACCGCTTCAGCTACTGACTACTGCTCCATCTCATCTTATCCTTGTTGTACAATACATATTTCTGATATGATTCTAATTCGCCTTTACTGATTGGCTATTGTGTATGATTAAATTAATGGATTTATAATTATAGAGATTGAAGAATAATTTGCCTACAACAGTTGTTTGGTTCAACTATTTTTGTTCTGAATAAATTATGGGATTATTCAAGTTATTCCCTATTATTTTTGGATTTCGATATGTGGAGGGAGTCTTCTTTTAAAGAATTTGAAACAATTAGCTCCCTAGATGTATGTCGATAATACAATAGGTAGTAATTTATTCAGAATAAATTCTTCTTCAGGATTTACAATTATAAATCCATTCATTTTGAGCATACAATAGCCATGCGTAATTTATCTAAATGGTGCAACGGATTTGTGGAAAACATTTCCAATAATCTGATCACTCACACAGGTACTTGCCATAAGAAAATATATACATAAACGATAAAGTGTTAAGGGGTGCAAAGATATAAATAAGTTAAGTTAAAAGGCTATATTGGAGGCAAAATTAAGAATAGAGATCAATAATCCAAAGAAGGAAGATAATAGTCCATCAGTCGTGATATCATAACAAAGTTAACCAAGATTAGTTTAACGTGATGATGAACTGTTTTATTGAACACATGAAGGCGATTTAAACTTCCTAATCGCTAGGGCTTCCACAAACTACGATAGGCCCCAAACACGTTTTATAGATAGATTTAAAAGATGTGTGGAAACATCAATTTTGAGCACTGTCTCTATAATATGTTTCACAACAGAAGAAGTAAGTCATCTAATTTCATATTAGTTTGTTTATTAGATGTATCACACAGTGAGTGAAACAGTATTATTATTTACTGGATGACACAATTTCGAACAAAATTTATTGTTCATAATCATTTCATCACTTATAATCACACGACTTCGAAACTTGAGTTCTGTAGATTTCTTTGTTCTCTCTCTCCTATTTGTCGTTGTAGGGGTAGTAGAATTTTCCAGATCTCCAACTAGACAGTTGTTGAATCATTCCTATTACACGTATTTGCTCTCAGTTGATTCGACAAATAAAGTTTCCGCTGCCATCAATCTCTCCCGCCACCCTCTGACATTAGATTTTAAAACTATCATCTTATCCCAGTCTATATTATGGTTGTGTGTAACTGCATACAGTGCTATTGCTGAACCATTCTCAAGATTTTTTATCTTATTTAGGTCAACTGATCTAGATTTTGTACTCAGCTAGTCTGACTGCACCTGTTCTACTACCTTGACCTATGTATTTGACCTGACAATCATCGCAGACAGGGTATTAGATAAACTAAATTGTTTTGTTTAATTGGCACCACCGGCAGGATTCTTTAACCGACAAAGCTTGCTTCTAATTGAGTTTATGGGTGGTGCGAATGGCAGCCAGCTTTATTCCTGCCTTGTTAAGAATTCTCCATAAGGTGGTTTCCCAGGTTTTCTCCTTGTATGGAATCACTAATATCTTCATTCTGAATGTGTTCTGGAGATTCATTCCATCTGCTTCGAAGGGCATTTTTACTTTCATTACCACCCCTTAACTTGACCTATTATCTCATACTTTTAGGCTTTATTATTTTCATACGGCAAGTGTGTGTGTGTGGAATATCGGATTATTCGAAATGTGTTGTGCAGATATATTACACGATTCAGATAAATTAAGTTTTCATTATTGCCTTTTTGGAATTTCGATATATATATATATATCTTATTCAAAACAAGAATGATTAGGGTGAACGATTGTTTTCAATAGATTCTTCTTCGGGCTTGATAAATATGAATAAAAAGCAAGATTGCCTAATGAACAAAGGATATTCTCTGCGATGAATCCTTCGTTAGATTATGTGCTTAATATACTTCTAACAGATTCCAAGTTTATAGTATAAAATGTGTAAATGTAACACAAGACTGAACATCAGATTTCCAAAGTAAATGACCATGAACATTACTATCATATTATCATTGTTCGTTTGGGTTCTGTGTGGAATTTGGTGCTTCAGTAGTACATATTTACGTTGTCCTACCTTCTGAGCTTGTCACTGGATTGGATTTTAGTTGTTTAATTGTTTACTAGCTCGCCCCATAACCCGAAGTTTGCCTGGTTTCAAAGTCCAGTGGGTAAGTACTGATGAATAGTTCGTCCCAAACAGGGAAGAAACAGCCTCCAGCACTCCCAGATCTTCCAGTGATTTTGTAACCAATATCAAGACTTGATGAAATCCTCTGACTAGTTAACTGCTTGCAAATCGACACTTGAATGTATTATTGTATTCACACAATCCTTTTCTTCCCACCTGCTGGCGGCCTGGTTAAAACTTGGGATACTAGAAAACCCCCATCTCATGATTTCAAACGACAATGAGCTTTAAAGAATATATCACACGTTATGTTCTGCTTTCTTTCTCCAATTTTGATAAACTTTAACATCATGCGATTCTGCATTCATAGAATTCACCCTTTGTTTACATTCACGTCATATTAAAGCGGAGGGGGGGCGGTGAAATGGTTAGTCTACTGGATCTATTTATTATTCTGTTCATTGTTCACATCCATTAATCTGTCATTATTGACAGTGGCTCTATCAGAAGTCATTGTCTGTTATCAGTTGTATACTGCGCCTTTTCGCAATAATAATAATAATAATGATTTACTTTATTCCAAAAATAGTACTTGTGATACAGAATGGAATTTTCAGCAGTAATCACAGTATTGCATCTAATTTCCTCATATTATAAATAGAAATTAATCACACACAGAACATTTTCCACATTTACAATAGAGGTAGTGTCAAAAACATGCAGCATATAAAATGGAAATAGAAATAATAATGATAACAGTTAGGGTAATAATAATAAGAATACAAGTGGAAATTGCCGTTGGCTTGTGTCACACAGTATTTGCAATGTGGTATAGAAATCCTAGCATGTTTAAAAAATATTGAATATAATGTTCTCTTTACATGATATGGTGAGGGGAAAAACAAAGATTACAGCCGTCATGGAGATAAGTTGGTATTTGCAATTATGCGAGAGAGTAAAACAGAGAAGTAACAGGACCATAAATATAATAGAAGTAATAAAAGTAAAACTTCAAGGCAGATAAGCATGGATGGAGGAAATTGTTTATTTACTAGATGAAAAAAGGTTAGTTAGTTAATTCTTGCCTGACACTATTTTCATCACATAAAATAAGTGCCAAGTATGGTATCAGAGAATTCTTATACTTAGACGTGCGAGCATACAGTTTTCTGAAGTTACTCCTTGTCCTACCTGAGGAGATGCAAGGTGAAAGCTGAGGGTAAAGCGGATGCTCCAAGTCAGACAAAATCCCTCCAGCAAATTTATTGCACGAAGTCAAGTGCCTATTGACAACGACGTTAACTATGTGAATGCAATGCTTTAATTACACACTTATCTTTGTGTGATGGTGTGCCTGTACACAATGGAAGTTATTTTAAGGTGATGTTTGATTTAAGGTGTGAATAATTTTTCATCAGTGCTTGTTTGGATTCGTCAGCAAGAGGTATCTGTGGCGTTGAAGAAACTAAGTGTGTCTCGGATATTCAAGACTGTGTCAGTCAATACCACAATTAGAGAATTCACGACTGACCTCTTGTGGGACTGTTATAGACACATTGGCTGGTCACCGGGGAGTTACTAATTTTACTCATCTGATGTTTGATGATGACCGAATTATACCAGTCAGTTAAGTGAATTACCATCGTGGTGCATTTTATAGGGATTCCAGGTGACTACTTTTGCTGCCAAGTGTTGATACCATTTATACTTCAGTGCTGCTGGTTCTACCTGTATAGGTATCACCACAACTGTAGGTGAACTTGTAGATACAGTTTGAAGTAGAGTCCACAGAATTTCGTTTTTGGATCGTACTCGGAAATGTCCGGCAAATGGGAAAAAGAGATGCGGCCTAGAATGTGCGTTTGATGGCTGACCGAAACATTTGAGCTGTCAACTGCATAACCTTTGAATGGTAGGTTAATAAAGATAGCTTTCTTTGGTACAGAAGCCGTTTTTTCTTGATGTGGTCTATCCTTACTGTGACAAGTGATGTTCTCCGGATAACCATTAGCTAATAAAACTGAATGTATATGTCAAAGCTGATCCATCATTGTGTCACTCATGCATATTTTCCGCGCCCTTGAGAACAAACGTTTCACCACTAGGGAACGTTTATACTGGATAGGAACAAAACTGGTTAAAAGAAGACATTATTCACTCCATTTCTGTTTACGAAAAACATTTTATTATTGTTCACCATGTTAGTTGTAAACCGGTTGTAAAGAAAATATGAAATATTTGAGGTCAAATCTTGATCGCAGCCCATAGAATTTGGCTTATGATATTTAATTTTTTATTTTCTGACTACAAGTTGACTCCACACAGTATTTTGGTACGAGCACGGAATTTTCTGCATGTAATACCAACAGCCCAAATTTTGCAGGCAGACCATTGTTATTCAGGTTTGCATCGAGACAGAACTCTGGACCATTTGCTTGGTTGGCGAGAGTTCTAACCTCTGTGCCACCAACGTATGACTGTTTCATGGTTCTTATGATTAGAAAAAGTTTTAAAAAACAGGGGATGTCCCTTTTTATATATAAACCTCAGTTGTTCCAATTTTGATTAATTTCCCTGAAGAAGTTCGGTCCATTTTGCCGAACGCTTGAAACGTTGGAATAACTCATTTCAATTTTGATGAGATATTACAAATATAATTTTTACAAATGTCTACTCCATGATTATATTGCATATAATTTCTGTTGTTCAGTCTGTTTCAGTCTTTTAAAATATAACCTCTGATGGTGTTTTGTACTCTCGCAAGTATTTGACATGTCTGGCACCTGCTGACAGGCAAGTCCCTAGTAAACCTGAGAAAAAGCACACCCGTGGATGGCGCTGTCGGTGGCACAGCAGTTTGGGCGTTCGCCAGTCATCCACATGGTCTGGTGTTCGATAGCCGGCAGACACACACCCGGTGTCAGTGGCCGGCATGCTACATTTGAGTAGCCGATATCTTTTATTCATTTATTTATTGATTATTCCCTTGCGTTCCGAGTGGAACATAGGACTTCAACAACACATCTCCATTTTGTTCTGTCTTCAGCCGTCCTCTTCAGCTGGGTCCAGGATCGCCCGAACTCTCTCATCTCTTCATCACACGATCTCCTCCAGGTCACCGCAGGATGACCCACTTATCGCTTCCCATCGGGATTTCACTCGAGAGATGGCCTGGCGTGCGGTGTCATTCGGCGGTCTCTTCAATGAATGCGCGATTCACCTTCACTTTCTGCTGCATATTTGTTGGGCGATCGGCTGTTGGTTGGTTCGTTCTCACATTTTCTTGTTACTTATTCTTTCTGGCCGGCCATTTGATCTTCAGTATGGAGCCAGCGAAGGCAGCTGTTGACGAAAGTTTGCACTGGTTTGTTATAAATCCTTTTCGTGATACGCCAAGTTTCTGATCCGTATAGAAGCAGTGACCGACTTCACATTGGTGTTGAAAATCTGAGTCTTATTCCTTATGCTGAGTGCGGGAGATTTCCAAACTGGTTTCAGGTTGATGAAGGCATATGTTGCCTTTCCGATTCTGACTGGTTTCGACATTTTCATCTGTTTCGACTATCTGTGGTTGAACCTGTGATTCCTAGATAAGTGCAAAAAGTGACCTCTGTAAATATCCCCCACTGATGGTGACTGGTGCTAGTTTTTGTTGCTGCTGGTTGGTTATCTTCATCACCTCCGACTTCTCTATGTTCACCTGAGTTCCTGTTTTCGCTGCCTCTTCGGGCTACCGATATCACATACTGAAAACTCAAGGCTTGTACCAAAATACTTCGTTGAGTCAAGCTATAATTAAATTTTTGGTTACAGGATTCCATCATAAGCTGACATTGGTAAGAGAACCATTGGAAAACCTGAGGGGACTAGACGGCTGTTTCGTTCTAGTTTGAGACTCTTCAATAGTCCGCACCCACCGGGGTTCTAGTGAGAAGTCGTGACCAGTAGGGTCAAGCGGGTCGTGTGTGAGTACAAATACTCGCTGAAAACATTGGCTAGCGGTTGCGCTATGTCGTGAACTGGCAGAAGTTAGAATTCATGTTCTGGCTATTGGATCGGGTCCCGGTGACTGATGAACTGTCTACGAGCTCGCCTTGTAACCAGAAGGTCCTGAGTTCGAGCCCCGGTGGGGTTACTGTTGAAGAGTCTCCACTAGGACGAAACAGCTGTCCAGTATGCTCAGGCTTTCCAATGGTCCACTAACCAATGTCAGCTCATGATGAAATCGTGTAACCAAGCAACCAATACTCTACAAACCAATACTCAAATAAAATTTAAAAAAAATTAAATCAGTTAATTAATTACATGAGGTGACTTTTCCTGAGATTTTCAGTGCAAACTTCCACTGCCTTAAAAGTAAATCTAACTACCTGCAGTCTTCGGTTATTCAGATATTATTATATCCTTGGGTAGAAAAATGTACTACAGCACCTTTTTTGCGTTGGCTTTCAATCACCAAATGTTGTGCACTTCTTGAAGGATTCAAAGAAGAACTGACATAGAGAGTGATTTCCGCTTCATGCCACACAGCAGTATGTCATGTGATTTACTGTCAGTTACTACTTTATTTGAAGATTCTTGACAAGGACGAAATGTTATGCAACAATGTCTACTGAAAATTCAGTACACTATATAAATACTGTTTAGAATAAAGCTGTTATTATTAAAACTATTGAATCAACAGTTGTCAAAGGAATCTTTTTCCCTGGATAGTTTACATTCTATTGAGAAATATATCCGGATTAAACCGCCATTCTTGTTCATTCATTCCTATGATAACCGAAAATAACAATTAATCAAACATTAGGTTTTATAAACAAGTGTCTTAGAAGAATAACATCATGCAGTCTGTTAAGTCTAGCAGAGTAAACAGAGACGCGCACTTCGGCCTGTTTAAGACAAGTTCGGCAAATGTACACCATCTTGCTGAGACTAATGGTGTTCCTATTGGGATCCAAAATAAGCATTCATTTCTGTCAATACCTACGCTGTATTCACTGAAACAGCGGCCAATGATAGCTGCTCCTTTTCCAGTGGATATCAATCGTTATTTATTCATATTATTATTCCCTAGGGTTCCAAATGGAATAATGGGCTTCAACAGCACCTCTCCGTTTTGCTGTGTTATCTGCAGTCCTCTTCAGGTGGCCCCACGATTGCCTGTAAGCTCTTGTAGCGGTAAATAATTCCCCAAAGTTATTGACCACAGCAATCACTCATTGGATGCTGACCACCATTGTTTAAGTCGACTTGTTTAGCTGAAGACTCCTAGTCAGGCATCCCCGCCATTTGGTACCCCGTCGTGTCACGTGCACGATCACTAGCTAGCTAAGCGTTCGTCTGAAGGCTTGTTTTGGTCCCGAAATATATCACTTAGTTTGGACGATCAAATATTGGCTTTTGATTTGTTGTTGGTACGCGAGAATAATTTAGAGGCTGTGTAAGAACATTCCGTCACCCTATACTCTTATCTCTGCCACGCACATTCCACTCAAGCGAAAGCCTTCGTCCGCGATGCCACTCAACGGTCTCTTCAGTGTGTATCAGGTCCATCTCTATTTCCTTCTATACATTTTTTGAGGAATAGGATTTTGTTGCTTCCTTCCGAGAGTTTCTTAGTGCTAACTCTTTCTGGTTGACCATTTGATCTCCAATATGGAGAAAACGAAGGCATCTGTTGATATGAGTCCTCAGTAGCCTGCTTGAAATGCTTTTTGGGATGTATGTGTCAAGTTTCTGATTCATATAGAAGAATGAGTTCACGCTGGTGTTCAAAATTCAAGTTTTGTTTTCTATGCTGAGTGCAGCAGATTTGCACACTGAATCCTGATAGATGAAGGTTTGCCTTGCTCTTCCAACTTTGGCCAGCTCTGACATCCTCATTCGTGCTGTCGCCTGCAGCTGAAACAATGATGCTTAACCAGGTGATAGGAGTGGCTTCCGCTTGTTCTTGTTTTTAATTGCTTACTTTCATTACCACCACCATCTTCTGTATTTTGACTTGCTGTTCTGTCTTCGCCTCCTACTTCTTGTGTCTCCTTGTTGGATATTGCCTGATATTTATTTATTAATTCATATTGGACCCAAATCCTCTGTCATTTTTTACATACCAGCTACCAAAAGGGACACCTCGACGATATCTTAAGGTGAACACAGTGTTACTTGATTAGTGGTCACTAGCAGTGGAATCCTAAGCATGCTTTCCGTCTTATTTGAGGCTCATCAGCTAGATGTGTCTGACTAACATGCCCATCGAAGTAGCCACCGAGTATTTCAGTCTAACATAACCAAATAAAATAAAAGTAATGATATTCAAGTATTGGTTTCTAGGGATTTGCTTGATTAATTACAAGGTTTCATAATGCACTGACATTAGTTAGAGAACCATTGGAAAAATCTGGAAGTACTGGACAGTTGTTTCGTTCTGGTTTGGGACTCTTCAGTAGCGTACATCCCCCGGGGTTTGAATCCAGGACCTTCTGGTTACAAGGCGAGCTCGTAGATCGTTCATCAGTCACTGGAACCCGATCCAATGGCCAATGAATTCTGACTTCTGCCAATTCACTATATAGCGCAACCGCTAGCCAATGTCTTTGGCAAGTATTTGTACTCACACCCGACCTGCTGCACCCTACTGGTCACGAATTCTCACTAGAACCCCAGGTAACCACCTATCTAAATAGGGCCAGTCGCCAGTGAGCATCACATTGATATTCAAGTATTGGTTTGTAGGGATTTGGTTGATTAGCTGCAGGATTTCATCATGAGCTGACATTATTTAGTGAACCATTGGAAAATCTGCTAATGCTGAACAGCTGTTTCATCCTAGTTTGGGACTCTTCGGTGGTACGCACCCATTGGGGTTCGAACCCAAAAGTACTGATACTTAGTAGTTACTTTCCACCTTTTTTGTTTTAACAGCGGAACATAATGAAGCAAGCTGATCGCAAATGACTATTTATTACTATCGGTAATTATAAAATATTCTCTTTGTGTGTGGGGTGTCTTTCAAATCTCCAGAGACAGAGAGAGTGAGAGAGTTCATGTCCTGACTACTGACTCAGTTTTCGCTTTACATTTCACAATTAATTAAATTATATTTTAAAATATAACTTATAGAAGAGATACACAGGTATATCTATTCACCTGGAACTGTTTCTATGATATCAATATCTACAGTGAAATTGGAACTTTTTCATTAAAAGATAGATAGAAGCGTCTAAAGTTACCACGAAATGTCTACTGATAAAGAAAAATTTTTCTGATTAAGTAATTTATTTATTTCAGATGAAATTTCTCCGCTAATTTTCTTCCGAGTTAGTGTATATATATATACATATTCTCCTGACCTCTTTTCTAGTCTGTAAACTTAAAAAAATACAACATCAATTGTTCACCTATGAGATACAATGTCAAAGATTGTAAAACGACACTACATTCTGGAACACTGAAAGGATGTGACAGGGAAGGGTAAAGTTTGTGTGATTTTATTATTCTGTACCTTTGCGTTCCAAGTGGAATATACGGCTTCAAGCTAGAGGCTTGAAGTTTCGATAGCAGTAGGTTTTCTTTATATTTTACAGGGTTGAGTTGCTAGCCTTCATGCGTAACCTTTCCTCTTTGCTGGGCTTAGCAAGGTTGAAGAGCGTGTCAGCCGGAGATTGAACCCTAAACCACTTGAGGCGTAGTTGATTAGCGTTCTAGCACAGAGCCACCTATGTATTTATTATTATTTATTTAAAAGCATAAAAACTTGGTACAATATGGCACCAAGAATGATGCACCACACAAAAATAATAAAACAACATAGATCAAAAGAAACAAAAGAGAGAAAAGAAAAAATATGTATAGAAGTAGAGAACGGATAAAGAACTTCATCTCGAAGGAAAACAGTCATGCTTAACAAGTTCAAACAGTATTCGTTAACTATCATCAGGAAGGGAAGAAAGAAGGAAATTGCAACACGTTCACCATTGATTACAATTCTTGGCCATATCAGATAACGTTTCGAGCCATCGATTCGAGCTATCTCTCGGACTCCAACCAGGGAGTCGTGACACACCAACCGATGCTAATCTAGCACAAAAATCCTTCATCCCACGATGCCACGTCATGAACTGACCACCTCTCCGCCTTTTCCATCCCGTCACAGGGCTAGAGAACAGAGACCTGTGCGGAAGCCTCTGGGATGACATTCGCAGCACATGTCCAAGCCACCGGAGCCGGTGTTTCCAGATGACGCTATTCAATGAATGGTGATCTCCACTGTGTTCAAACACACGCCGCCGAATCTCAGAATAACTCACGCGATGATGCCATCGAACGCAAGCAATCCTGCGGAGACAGCGGTGATCGAACGCGCAGAGTCGCCGCACATCCACAGCTTGGAGAGGCCAGGTTTCACAGGCGTAGAGCAAGACAGCTCGCACCGAAGCATTGTATACCTGACCTTTAACAGGCAGGCTAACGTTGCGACGGCGCCATAGGTGGCGCAAGTTGATGTATGCCACCCTAGCCTTCATTATACGGTTGGAAATCTCATCCATCACCGCCAGCACTCACACAACTACCCAGATACACAAACTTATCAACAACTTCAAGCGGTTCACCCTCAAGAGTGAGTGCAGGTACAGGCTCCTGCCAATCTTGTAACAGTACTTTGCACTTAGACGGCGCAAAGCACATACCATACTTACAGACACTGATCGTCAACTGATTAAGTGCGATTTTGGCAGCCTGCATGCTATGACACAGTAATACGATATCGTCTGCATACTGGAGGTCTAAAAGTCTGTCTCTAGGTAGCAGATCTACACCACCTTCACGCACATCCCTCAAAGCTGACTCCAGAATGTCATCGATGGCGAAGTTAAAGAGAAATGGGGAATTGGGCAACCCTGTCTAACCCCACTGTTGGTTGGGAACAGTGATGATAGTTGGTTGTATTCCCTCATTCTACCAGAGGTGTTTCTGTATAGGGCTTTCACGATGTTAACAAATTTCTCAGGTACACTTCTCTCTAACAGACAGTCTGAGAGCGCAGTTCTGTCTAACGAATCGAAGGTAGCCCCAATATCAAGAAACAAAACGATCGTTGGCAGTGTTCCAATATTTGACGAAGGGTGAACACATGATCAATGCGCGACTGGTAGCAGACTGATACCCCTATGATTGTCACACGAATTACGTCGACACTTCGTTCCACATTGATGGTGTCTCCCATACCTTCCTGGACAACCCAGTTAGAGCCATTGTGAGAGTCTCACCACCACCTTTAAAAAGAGCAGGGGATAAACTGTCTAGGCCGGGCAACTTATGGCGTTTCAACACCTGGAGTTCCTTACGGAATTCCGCTTCAGAAGTTGGGTCGGTACTAACCGACCAAGGAGCACTGGGGCTAATGACAGTAGACACTGAAGCTAGTGGCCAGCTAAACTTTTTCCCGAAGTGCTCTGCCCAGCGTTCCAGGCATCTTTTCAAGCCGGTAATTAGCGTACCGTCTGCGCCACAGACCGTCCCTCTGACATCTTGTTTCTTGCTGCCGGTGGCTCGTATGAGTTGGAACAGTTTCCGACTGTTGCCAGATGCAGCAGCTGACTCCATCTCACACGCATGTTCTGACCACCAGGCTTCGTGGTCCTATGAGTTCTTGTGAAATATAGGATTATTACTAGTAGAGGGAATTACAAATTATTTTCACGTTAATAATAAATAATTTGTAATGGACTTTCACTTAAAGAAATAACAACTAAAATGTCTCATACTAGAGGTGACTGTCGTGGTTCAGTAGCCTCGTAGATGAGGCCTCAGTGTTTGGAATGGTGGTTGTTTGGTTTTGAGTCTCAAGGGGAGCATTAGCAGTCACCAGGAATGCAGATACATCTAGCTATTAAATAACAAATAAGAGGAAACTGAAGTCTCTTCTATTCTTCTGTTAATCGTCAATAAACAAAGTAACTTTAACAGAGGCAGCCGGCAGTTTCATCAGCAGAAGACTTTCTTCTGCTAAATAACCAGTTAGCCTAAAGTATTTGCAGAAGTGGTGCAAAAAATATATGAAATAATGGAGAAGATTTGTAACTAATTTTTGAGTCATTTGGAGTCATACTGTTCCCTGAAATGGCTGGTTTAATGGTGAAGGTTTAATTATCATTCCAAAGTTAGGTGGAGAAACTTTGTCTCCAAGGACAATTGAAGCTTCAGAATGAAATCACCTGGCTCAGAAAAGACAACACCATAAAAATAAACACTTTAATTGGATGACCTTTTGAAAAGGTGTTTGCCAGTTTAACTTAGACTTGTTCTTTCTACAATCAGCTTGGCTTAGCAGAAAGTTGCTCATTGGGTTATAGAGAAGTTGGAACCCACTTGCCAGCAACTAGCTGTGTATACTATGAAAGGTTGATTTAATTTTTGCCAAAAGCTTGAACCACATGAACTTGTCAGATATGTTCATGATGTCATTTGATATAACCTCCTTGTTTACAAGAGTCCAAATCAATGAAACTGTTGATATCATTTGTTAGCATTCTGATGTTCTCCCACTCTCAGCGTCGGGATATAAACGCCTACTGCTTATGAGTATCCTGGACGTACAGCTCCTGTTTAACATTATTGTTTGCCGCCAAATAGGTAGTGTAGCTATAGGCAGTCCATTTAATCTTTTTTGAGAAGACATCTTCATGTCCAACCTTGAGAAAACAAAGTTGAAGCAGGAAATCGACGGAGTGACATATTTCCGATGCGTCGATGACACATTTTTAGTGTGCAACAATTAATATCATGGTCGCTACCTATTCAGATTATTCGAAGATTCTCATATAAATATTGAATTCATCATAGAACATGAAAATGATGGAAAGTCTTATTTCTTTGGCATTACCATGCAACGTCTGGAAGATGAAGGTCCCCGAAGGCCAGTTCACTGAAAGCCTTCGCAGAATGAATATTACTCACATTTCAGTAGTTTTCGTTCAAATAGCTATAAACGAACACTGCTCGAAACTATGTTTTATCAGGTCGGGGGAATATGCTCTACAGAAAAACTGTAGGAGGAATTTAAGATTCTCGAAAAGATGTTGGAAGATAAGGGTTGCCCTCAGAAATTCCTTAACAAATATGGAAGATGTGAAGGTTCAAACATCAAACAAGTCGTATTTGAAAAAAGTCTGCTTTATTTAACCCGATTCTAAAAGTCAAAATGTTGCAGAAATAGTCAACAGAAGATCGAGTAGGTCACTAGCCAGAGTCTATCCTGTAGCTGATTTAGTTCACATCTATGAGACAACATGCTCTTTGGTGCAGTCAAAACTCTATAGATACCCTTCTCGTATTAACTCCACCTGTGTATACAAATTTACGTGTATCTGCCGGGGCAGTTACATCAGGAGAATAGAAAGAATGGCACACCTACTGGTTTTTGAACACGTGCCAAAAAGCCTGTGTCTCAAGAAAACAAACGCTTACAATAGTAACACTACCAGACATCTCATCAATACAGGTCATGAGGTGGACATCGTGAAACCCTTCATTCTCCTCAAGTTTTGCTGAAGCAATCGCTATCGAATGTCTGAAATCCAATTTATTTGTTCAGAAAGATAGATTTATCAGTGTTTCCGTGGCCTGGTAGCTGAATATCGTTATTTCATCTTTCATATGATTACACAATCATTGTCTTTGACCTTCCTTCTTTGGTACAGTGTAGCTTTGTTTGTCTCTTGTTTCTACGATTTGAATTGAACTCAATATATTGTTACTTAATTTATTGATTAGCGATATTACTCACCCCTTGTCCTCATTACATAATCGCATGCAATCATTTTTTATTTTTTCTTAAACTTAAACTCTCTGAAGCCTCCTTTCAGCTGAAATCATGTAGTGTTTACAAGTATGGCAAAATTCATTCTGTACATAAACTTAATAATTTCTCTGGGCTGTACGCAGCCTAGAGAAGCAAGTGAAAGGTACAGTGGTGGTGCCATTTTATTCTGCACAAACTCTTATTCTTGCTTTTATCAAATTAACATCAAGTTTGAGTTTAATTTAACACATTGAGCGTCTCAGATAGACTTATCTAAGATATTTATAACCAAAGGTAACGCTACAAGCTATTCCAGACAACAATATAGTTGTAATTGTGTCCTACATTACTTATCTTTACATAGGATTACCTCGGTTACCATACATTCTCTTTCATTTTTATCCGTAAAAACATCTCAGTGTGGGGCGAAAATTCTTTTCCATTCCGCCTTCATTTGCTTCTTAGATCAAGGTGATTTGAGGATCTAAATATATTCCGTAAAGTTTATCCACTTCCTATAAGTAGTATACATTCATAACTATACCAGATATGGAACCCAAGGTCATCAGATTACGGGGCCAGTCTGTTGACCACTCAGTCACTGGGACGGAATTCAATGGCCCATCATTTCTAAATTCTGTCAATTTGTGGTTTTGTAATGGACAGTGATGGTCATGGCTTCTCAATAGTACCCCAGAAAACGTCGTCCTGTGTTCAGTCGCTTGTCAGCATTATATTGATTTTCAAATGTCCAGGAGTCTAATACTTAGTGGCTCAGTCTTAATTAGCTTTGGCATAGGTAAGCACTAAACTGATGCGATACGCTAGATTAAGACGCGGAAACCTTTCGTAGTGGTAAGCAGACATGGCATTTTTAAAATAGAAACTGATGAAATATTTAATTGAATTTTAGGTTTCCCGTCGATTGATTGGACCAAAATGCTCGAGCTCATGTTGACATATTGGCTTCTTTTGTAGATGCTTCGACGATTTCTGGGCATTTGATTAGAATTTAATTTGTGGATTGTGACTAACAGTGCTAGCTGTGCCTCGTGCTAGTCACCGTCTCCCGATTAAAGTCTAATTACATGCCCAGACATCGTTGAAGCATCTAAACAAATAGCCGACATGTCAACCTGATACCGACCAGTTAATGCGACCCGTTGCACAAGTGGCCTAGTGGATAACACGTTGGCCCCTGAAACTTTGGGCAGTAGGTTCGAGCGTCGGTGGAAACATCACTATTCACTGGGGAATCCAGGTATATGCAGAGGACGAGTCCCAAATAGGACGAAATGTGCATCTTGGATTCCACTGCTAGTCACCATCCACCAACTGAAACTGATAAAGTCATTATTATTTGAACAATGGATTATAATTTATGTGTCTTGAAGGAGACATACAGATCGTGTCTAAATATCTTACTTTCACACAGCTGTACCCTTTCAAACATCTTTCAATTTCTTCGTTTACCGAAAACAGTGAATGCCTTAATACAGTCGATATCATGTCTGTAGTTTTAAGACTATTTGTTATCGAACTCCATGGTCTCGTGAGTCCACCTTTCTTCCAATCAAGATCACGGGAGTATACATTATAATTAACTTAAAAGTATCATCATTCGGCGCCAGACATCGCCAACTATTCAGCCTTGGATTTAGCATACACCAACCTACATGAGGATTGAAAAACAGAAAGTTAAAGGCTTTGTAGAATGATGTCACATGCTTCCTAAATCATCTAAAGTTTTGAGGAGTTTGTTGACAGGCTAAATAAGTGAAACACTCATTCATAAAATGAAATCACATCCTAATTTCATAATGTAGACGGTTTGTACACGTTGTTTACCTAGTCAAATATAAGTGATGCTATTTATCTATACTTTCATCCTGTTTTCTTTCTCAACTCATTCGTCTCAACGGAATTGCATTCAATAATCATTCCTCCTAATAAATACTTGTATTTATGCTCATAACAAAATATGATACACTACAGGTCTACAGTTAGACGTAAAAAGGAAGATATAAATCTAATAAATAGGTGCCTGAAGGCAATAATTATAGGTAGACCTTAGGCTTTTACTTGTACTTTCCGAACTTGATTCTTGTATTTTACCACCTTCTTAACAAAACATTTTGTATATTGCATAGCTGAATGAAAAGTATGTAGGCCAATATATTGATAAAACCTATCACGCGTAAGGCGTGCAGCCTAACTGAGAATTATTATTATTATGCTGTTTCCTTTAATTCCTAGAGGAACATAGGCCTTCAGCCGCATGTCTCTATTGCGTTCGATTCTCCGCAGACGTTTTCACTTGACGCCACGTTGGTCCACACGTCTTCATCTGCTCTTCGTATTACCTCCTCCATGTCACCCTCGAACTGACGACCAACTCACCGCTTCCTATTCGCGTCCCACTCGACGGCTTGTTAAGTGATGTCACTTGATGGCCAATCCACCTCCATTTCTTACTGCATACTTTCTGAAGAGGTCGTTCTTACTGAGTTGGTTCATTCGTTGCCAGAGATCCCTGTTGCTGATCTTTTCTGACGGGCCATCAGTTCTTGCGTAGTGTTGAGCGAAGGCAGTCGTTGATGAACGTTTGCGCTTTGCTCGAAATATCCTACGTGATGCGCCAAGTCTCTGATCCGTACAGTAACTGGCAGTGACTTCATATTGCGGTCGAAAATCCGGATCTTATCGTGATTTTCGTGCTGATGGCTGTTGACCTCCACACAGACTTGAGAGTAATGAAAGCTTGGTTGGCTTGCTTTTCAGATCCTCGCTTTCATCTCCTCATCAGTTTCGTCCGCCTGTAGTTTAAGCAATGCTTCCCAGATAAGTAGGTAGGAGAAGGAGGCTGTTTCCTCCAGATTTGTCCCATTTATGCCTATTGTTGTCTGTTGTTGTTGCTGTTGGCCAGGTTAACTGAGAATAAGTTATATAAACCTTCAAACCTGTTTGAAGTATTCGTTATCTCAGCTTATCTGTCACCTGAAGGCGATCAACTGAAGTTCATATTCCTCACTGTCACAGCCAAAGATTCCACCGCTTAACTGTTAGGCTGATTGTGACGAATAAATAATTTTTGCATATATCACTGAATAAAACACAGTTCTACAACAGTTCTATCGTTGCCTAAAATCCTTATTTGATTAAAGCATTAGGCCAATCTAGTTCAAACTCCTTGGCGGTTTTCAACGCTCACAGGCTGAAGAGAAGATCAACTCTCCTTTTGATTCCTTTTAAAGGGAATTAACAATCTGAACTGGAAAACACTGAGAAGTCAGTTAACTGGCTGACTACACTATGAACTCAAATGATAATACGCAGTCAGTGATTAAGGCTTACTATTGACTGACTGATAAATATACACTAATTATTATCAGCTTTCAAATCATATGTAATGCTCATACACTGTTTCTTACATTTTCATGTATTCAGACACCTTTCCTCCAAGTTAAGCTTGGATAACTCATTGAGAGTAGCTTCTGTATACTAAGTCATTTTCGAAATATATGCTTCTCTGTAAACTTTAAACAGTAAATTTGAATAAGGCATTAAGAAGACAAATTTCGCGAGATGATATCATCATTTCGTAGTTTCTTTACAACCGCTTTACACAACTAACATGGTTAACATTAGTAAAATAAAGTTCATGACAATGACTCAGATAAATGAAAAAAAACATAAGTACATACTAATTTTATGTGTTCAATTGACATAGAAGCTTTATTCACCAATGTTTCCCTTAATGAAACTGTTGATTTTATTTGCGATTACATCACAACCAGTGAGATAAACTTAACTATTCCTGTAACTTACATCAGAGACATCATCTTAATGTGTACAGAAAATATTAGATTCACCTTCCAAGAAAAGGCATACAAACAAATCGATGGTGTTGCGATGTGGAGCCCTCTTGGGCTCCCTGTTAGCAGATATTTTCATGTCGAAATTGGAGAGACAAATGCAAGGTATGCTTAGAGAATTTATGCTATATAAACGTTATGTAGACGATACTCTCATTTTTGGTAATAATAGTAAATCTATTGAAAACTTTCTTACCCTATTTAATCATATTCATCCAAATATCCGTATAAACATATATATATATATATACATAAAAACATATGCATATAATTGTAGAGCGAGAAAAGGAATTTATCGAAAAGAATATTCCTTGCTCGATTATTTAGTGTTTTATTAATAATAAATTAGTGCGTTACATTTTGCTCATATCTATAAAACTCTCATTTCTTTGTTGTATCTCACTACGAAGTTCTGGAATTTATTACAATCTGTTTACTTTCGAACACTAAACCCGTGGATAAAGTATCACTGACTACTTATACCTATAACAAAGTCCTTTGACATTTTGTGACCTTTTAACACTAACATACCTATAATTGTATATATTGTTGGATTTATATGTTCAAGTTGGCCCAAGTCAGTGAGTCTATCGTTTTGATATCATTTTAGTTAACTGTGCTTAAATGTATTGCATGTTGTTGTATTGTATCGTTGTTGTCGCTTTTTGCCCTTTTTGCTGTGAATTGTTTTCCTTTTGCTGGTGTTGTTCTGATTGTTTTATCCCTTGTTTTCCGATTTTAAGATGAGCAACCCAAAAGGTGGCTTCTCTCTAAACTTTATCTTAATGTAAAAATTCCTTTCTCAGGCGTCAGGTTAGCAACCCCACCCTGTAAACAAAGTTGCTACAGAAACTTCAGCACGATTAATCTCTTCGTACCAAAAGAAAAAGTCTATGTGCGGACATGGAACGTCCGCACTATGTACGAGATCGGCAAAGCTGCCCAGATCGCAAACGAGATGAAAAGGTACGGAATCCAAGTACTGGGAATATTTGAAAGTAGATGGAACGGGAATAGACTCACCAAATTGTCAATGGATGAGTCAGTGATGTACTCCGGTCACCCAGAAGATATTTTATTTTTTTATTTTTTATTTTTTTATTTTTGATTACAGCTTGATTCCACACTGTACTTTTGGTTCAAGTATGGAATTTTCAGCGTGGATATCGGTAGCCCAAATTTCGCAGGCCGACCATAGATATCAGGTGTGCGTCGGCGTGGGCTCGAACCCCGGACCATATGCATGGTCGGCGAGAGTCCTAACCACTGTGCCACCGACGCACACTGAGGGTGTGGCTATCATGATGTCACAAACGGCGACAAAGGCCCTGATGCAATGGGAGGCAATCTCGTCCAGGATAATGACCTCCAGATTCAACTTCAAAGGAAGGAAAGTGTCAATCATACAATGTTATACACCCACAAACAACGCAGACCTCGAAAAGAAAGAAGAATTCTACAGACAACTACAGGCAGCAATGGACAATACCCTAGCTGGTGATATTAAAATACCAACGGGAGACATGAACGCCAAACCGGGACCAGACAACACAGGAAGGGAACTCATCATCGGTAGAGAAGCTCTCGGGGAGATGAATGAAAATGGAGAACTTTTCGCCGACGTCTGCGCCTTCAACGAACTAGTGGTTGGTGTCAGTGTATACAAGCACAAAGATATCCACAAGGCTACATGGGTGTCACCAGACAGGCAAACCAAAAACCAAATTGACTTCATCTCAATACTGCTCAAGGAAGCGGAGGCACAAAAGTAAGAAGAGGAGCAGACGTTGGCTCAGACTACTATCTCGTACAACGGACCATCCAAATCAGATTAAAAGCTTTCAGGTAATCAGGAGCTGCAGATAGACCACAAGCCAAGTTCAACACTCAAAAGCTGAAGGACCAGGCTATAAAGGACGTCTTCCCTGCAAGCATAAGGGACAAAGCCGAGACACAAATCAACACTAGTGAAGAGGTTAGCGTCGAAAAGCACTGGGACAACTTGAAAATGGCGTGGAGTCAAACCTGCATGGAAGTTCTAGGCAGAAAGAAGAGGCAGGACAAACAGTGGCTCACTGCGGACACTTGGAAACTAATAGAAGAGAGAAGGATGGTGAAACAAAAGATTATCCAGTGCACCGACGAGCAACAAAAACAGGAGTTGAATGCAAGCTACAATACACTGAACAAAAGAGTGAAAAAGAGTGCCAGGGAAGACAAAAGAAAATATTATGAAGCCATGACAAGTGAAGCAGAACAAGCTGCAGGCAAAGGAGACCTCGTCACACTCTACCAAACAACTAGGCACCTATCGGGCAAAAGTTCGACACAGATTAAGTCAGTGAATGGTAACAATGGAAAGTCAATCACCAAAGAGGTAGAACAAAGAAAACACTGGGCTGAACACTTTAAAAGACTTCTAAATCGACCGCCACATACAACGCGCCCAACAATACCAACAACGGAAACAGAACTACAAGTGAACATCGACCCCCCGACGAAATCAAAAGTCCTGAAGGCAATCAAGATGCTAAAAGCTGGAAAAGCAGAGGGATCAGATGGAATCCCAGCAGAAGCATCAAAAATGGACCCAGAGACAACAGCGGACTTGGTGACGCCATTACTGGAGACAGTGTGAAAAGAGGGCAAAGTACCTGAGGTTTGGACCAAAGGATACTTTTTCAAACTACCAAAACAGAGGAGACTTAAGTCAATGCAAAAACTGGCGTGGAAATATGCTTCTGTCCGTCCCAAGCAAAATACTAAGCCGCATCATCCTGGAGAGAATCAAACAAGCCCTGGACGCAAAACTCCGACCGGAACAAGCTAGATTCAGGAGAAACAAATTAGGTATTGATCAAATCGCCACACTACGGATCGTCATTGAACAGAGTTTGGAATGGCAGTTACCTCTCTGCCTCACTCAACTTCATTGACTTTGAGAAAGCCCGCAGCAGATAGCGTCAATCGATAGGTGATTTGGAAACTACTTCGCTACGTCGGGGTCCCACCGACAATTATACATCTCATCCAACAGTTATACGACAATGCTGCATGCCGAGTAATCCACAACGGGAAACTTGCCGAAACCTTCGAAGTGAGGACGGGAGTGAGGGAAGGCTGTCTACTATCGCCAATGATCTTCCTGATTGCAGTAGATTTGATAATGCAACAGACAACGGGCAATGAGGAAACAGGCATAAAATGGACTCACGCAAAATACTTGGAGGATCTGGACTCCGCCGACGACATATATATATATATGTCTGATTTCCCACAAACTGGAAGATATGCAAGTGAAAAGCAACAAGTTGGCAGAAGAAGCATGCGGAAAAGAAAGGACTTCAGGTGAACATTGAGAAAACAGAGGTGATGAAGATTCCTGGGCAACACCGACACCAACAACAACAACAACAGACAACAGTCAGCATAAATGGGAGGAACCTGAAAGAAACAACCTCCTTCACCTACCTGGGAAGCGTCGTTTCAACTACAGGCGGAACTGACGAGGATATCAAAGCAAGAATCGGAAAAGCAAGACAGGCTTTCATTACCCTTAAGTCTGTGTGGGGGTCAACATCACTCAGCATTAAAAATAAGATCCGGATTTTCAACTCCAATGTGAAGTCAGTCAGCGCTACTATACAGATCAGAGACTTGCACTGTGCGTCATAAAGAGCATCTCAAACAAACTTCAGACCTTCATTAACAGCTAGCTATCTTCGCTCAATAATCAAGATCAGATGGCCGGCCAGAAAAGATCAGATACAGGGATCTCTGGCAATGAGCGAACCAATCAGGAACCGATTGTGAAACAAATAGTCAGGAAGAAGTGCAGATGGATTAGCCATACGCTGAGGAAACCATCAAGTGACATCACTAGACAAGCTATTGCTCGAGTGGAACCCGAAAGGGAAGCGGCTAATTGGTCGTCAATGCGAGGGTGACTTGGAGGAGGTCATGTGAGGAGGAGATGAAAGCATGTGGACAGACTTGGAGCAGGATGAAAAAGTTGGCAGAAAACAGAAGGCAATGGAGACGCGTGGCTGAAGCCCTATGTTCGTCTTGGAATTAAAGGATATAATAATAGTAATCCAAATATCCGAGTGACTTCCGAACTAGAATCGAATAACAAACACAGTTTCCTGGATATTACTATGACTAGGAGAGCTGATGGAACGATTCAACGATCTATTTTTCGTGAACAGACATGGAGTGGATAATGTCTTCATTTCACCAGTTTTGTTCCTATCCAGTATGAACGTTCCCTGGTGAAATGTTTTTCCTCAAGGGCCCGAAAAATTGGCACGAGTTCATATTGATGGATGAGCTTCGACATGTACATTCACTTTTATTAGCCAATGGTTATCCAGAAAACTTTATCACTTGTCACGGCTAGGATAGACCACATCTAGAAAAGACAGCTTCTGTACCAAAGAAAGCTATCTTTACTAACCTACCATTCAAGGGTGACCAGATTATGCAGTTGACAGTTCAAAGACTTCGGTCAGCCATCAAACGCATATTCTATGCCGCATCTCGTTCCCTCATAACTCGAACATTTTCTACCCCTGTACATACGAATAAAGGACGAAATTCTGTAGACTCTACTTCAAACTGTATCTACAAGTTCACCTGCAGCCGCGGTGACACCTATATAGGTAAAACCAACTGAATGTTCCAATGTCGTCGAAAACAACATATTCCAAAATGTTTATTAAAACATATAGAAAATCCCAATGCAGTTAATCTAAATAGAAGTCCAGCATCATCCATTGCAAACCACTTATTATTGTCAGGTTACAGAATCAGTATTGATTACTGCTTCACAATTATTTCATCACATAACTCTAATTCAAGGTCGGTTATTAACGGTGATGGAAGCCCCTTGGATTAATCACATACAGCCTAAACTGTGTATACAAAAAACAATAGACTTCAACCTTCGCCTACCATGGACTACTTGACCTGTTTAAATATGATTGGTCATTAGTATGTACTTTTGTTCTATATAACTGAGTAATTGTCATGCCTTTTATTTCATCTTATTATTGTGAAAAATGTTAATTTTAGAACGGTTGTAAACAAACTACGAAATGGTGATATCATCTTGGGAAATTAGACTTCTTAATGCCTTATTCAAATTTATCAAAGGGACTTATTGTTTTAATTTAAACAGTTAGTCTAACCTTTATCAAAATTTTTATAGTAAATGGTTATTATGCTTGCTAAATCAGTGGGCTGACTGAATTCCTGCAATCAGGTTTTCAGGTCTGGCTATTACTTACACATTTGGACGTCCCAATTTAGTACATATGCTGGTTGGTTGTAGGCTTTCAAAAGGTTTTTTTCAAATGCCATTATAAAACGATATTTTTTTCAAATCGATTAGCTAAAGGAGCCTAGCAGTCGTGTTCAGTTTTTTTCTCAATAGAAGATTCTCCTGGTTGGTTGTATTCTACCTATAAATTCAGTTATTACATTTATGCGGATTGCGCAACTAATTCAATCTCTGTCTTCTAAGTTAATCGTTAAGGCGATTACTCATCGATAAAATTGAACTCCCCGCGACTCAACAGTGTTTGTGAATACGACTTGTTTGACTCAGGGTGGGTGATTTTGCTGAACTACATGTTCATCCCTGAGTTAGGCAAAGGTTTCGAACTAATGAAAACATTATCTAATTGACTTCATCTTTTCAGATTAAGTCCACATACAGTTTCAAAGTCAGATGAATGTTAAGAAATAAGCCTTTCAAATTAAAGAAAAAGCTTAATAGTGGGGGAAGCGCTTAAACGGAAGCTAAACTGAATGATTTCCTCGAAGTTAATATTAGGGCATGCAGCACCAAACCTTAGGACTACATCTGAAAATCCCGTCCTGAGTCAGTTTTCCCTTGAGTCTGAATCATGACTTCATCAGAATGACACCGATCTAAAATTATCCTATTGAAACATAAAGCTGTGGTTTTCAACGTGTATTGAGCTTAAATGTGTAAGGTGACCCGTAATAGGTTCGCAGAAAATCCTTCATGTCTGATTAACTGGTAATTTTAATGTTCCTACTGTGTTCTTAAAATCTGTTAAGGGAACTAACTGTATGCAGTGACTTCGTTGTAATGTATTCCCTTGATAAATACCTTATGTTGAAGTTTTGATGACAGTTATTATTTCTACCCGTTGTGTGCAAATAAACTGATCCAAATATTCATCCAACTCATGAAAGTGCTGGTGACGAATCACTGATGTATGCAAGTCGAGAATCAGGAAACACTGTACATTCTGCTTTTGACTCTGTACCTAGAAGCCTTTTATTAAATGGGCTTTCGTTGATGCAAGCAGGATCCTGGACTAAGAGTTGGTTGCATTCTTATTTTTTCTGGTAGAATGCAGTATACTGTATATAATGGCAAATATTATTCTGCATCGCTTACAAAAGCCGGTGTTCCTCAAGGTGCCGTCCTCTCTCCTTTTCTTTCTTCCTACACGACCCGTCTCATTTAAACAAAACTAACTTCGTCAAATATGCGGATGATCTGACTGCATCACTGCCTATCACTTTCGAGTCTGACTGCTCCAAACTTAATAGCTTTCTGTTGGACATCAATCAGCAAGTGGTCCAAGTCAAATGGTCTTATATTAAATCCTTCCAAATGTCAGGCGCTTGACTTTACTTTCAAGCATAGACGTGACTTACATGAACTAGTTAGTTCGTATGATGCCTGTGGCATAGATGGCACTGAAGTGGAAACAAAGTCAAGCATTAAATCCCTTGGATTAGTTGTTTCTTCTGACCTTTCATAGTCATCCGACATCTTATCAATCTCTAAGAAAATGCTTCGTCTTACCTTCTACATTAAAAAGTTTAGACAATCAGGTATCAACCAACCTTTACTTCTGTAATTTTTAAACTCCTGTATTTTACCTATTGTACTCTACTGCTCTCCATTAATCTTTTCTGGGCTTCTCAAAAGAGACGATATCTTATTATGAAGGATATTAAATGCTGTGAGTAGAGCTTGTAGTATGCCAGTGCTTGAGCTCGCCAATATTATAGTCGAGAGGCATATAAGTTCCTGTACAAAATGGGCAAAGGCTATACTGTCAGACCCTCTGCACACCCTTCATTCATAACTTTCCCCTTGCACCTCATCAGGTAGGACGAGAAGTCAATATAAAAAGTTATATACTCGTACCGCTAAGTGGAGAAATTCTACAATACTCTATTTAGCCCGTATTTTATGTGATGAAGACACTGTTCGACGTGAAACATATAAGTTACTATGTAATTAGCACACTGAATCGACCCTTTCATCGTTCATCTTTCCGTGATTTTATGGTGTCAGCCTTTCTATCGTTTAATTATAACTTTGTTATTTTGAGTTGTTATTACTATTATTAGTGTAATTTTATACTTTATGCATATTTTTCTCCGTATCGCATACTGTAATTTGCGATGTAGCTGCTTTAACAACGTTTTGTTATTATTATTGTGTAATGTTTATTTTTTTTGTCGTTTTGAGTAAATTAGTTGCAATATTTTACTGAATGCTGAAAATTCCCTGCTGTATCATTAGTACTGTTTTTGGAATAAAGCAACAATTATTATTAATATCATTTTACGTAAAAGTTCATCTGTTGAAATAATCCTTGCTCAGAGATAGTGGAGAAGAACTGTAGCTCATATGATTGCTTTGGTGTGATTGTATCCTCTGCAAACTGGATTGATTTTAGGTGATTCGGGGCGATTGACAGGAAGCTCAACCCATGCTTATTGGCACCCGCCAGTCAGCAAGGTGTATCTGCAATCTCAAAAGGAACTCATATCCTATCTGAGATTCTATCTGTAGTCATTGAGTGTTGCAGTTAGAGACGTTACCGCGGAAGCTATTCAGGTTGGCTGGTGACTGAAATCCTGTAGGACTGTATTAGATACTTTGATTGAACACTTAGCAGTCGTTAACTATTGGACATGAGTTCCTTACTGACTGGTTAATACCAAGAAGCATGAAGCACAGGTCAGACTGGGATTCTTTCTGATTGCCTCCAAACATCTAATAACAATAGTTTAGGGTCCACTGTGATGGCGAGCCATCTAGCATGTTAGCCGTATTGCAAAACTTAACTGACAGAATTCATTGTGGACCAAACAAGGGACTGGACACATGACGCTAGTTACTTGCTACTGAGTGATACGTAAAAGTAGCTAGGGGTTTAACTGCGAATTTTTCACTGTCCATCTAGACAACGCATCTTTAGCGATTACCTTAATGTGAACCCTTCTCAGATGATATATGAAACTGGCATACCACTACTTATCTGATGTGATTCAAAACGCCCTCAACCCCACTATGTGATTTTGTAAAATGTCCATTGCACATGCAATCTGGTGCTCTGCTGGTTTTTATTTCTAAAGATATTTTGTATTTAATGAAGTAAGTACTTTAAAATGGCTTTTAGATTATAAGTAATAACAAGTTTTTATACATTTGGTTCCCTCTATAAATTTCGACAAAGAAAGGAAGACGAAATTTGTAGTATAAAATAATGTCATCCTATTTCACAGGTTCTCATCAACTGCAGATTATCTGAGATTACAATAGTCCATATAGATGATAATAACATACTTTGATGTTTGAGTGGTAGTAGAGAAGAAATACTATAAAACTGACGCATCCAAAATGATGAAAGCATTACAATGTTTTTAGTTTAAGTTTTCATCATTAATTTATACGCTTTAAAAGTAAAAAAAAAGAGTGGGGAGAGGTAAGATAGAAAACAGAAAAAATTAATAAACAGTGTTAGCTTGTAGGTTCACATAGCAACTCAAAAAACAAAAGAGGTTACAGTTTATAAGATTAAGATTTATTCACTGAGTTGAAATCATTGAATTACATGACTAATTAATGTAATCACACTGAAAACTCAGTTACCAAGCTAGTTAGAGGTTAATCACACTCTCTTTCTGTTTGCATGAGTCAAGTTTGAATCCTTGAATTGTGGTCACCTCGGAAAATTGTAGTAAATTTGCTGTCGCATGTCTATTTAATATTTTGAAGGACTTAGAAATAACGAGATGTTACAGTGAAGATTTTCTTTTCAATGTATCATTTCGAAATTGCTCTACAATCGTATTTACATATGCAGAGGAGAGAATGCACAAAAGCAATTAAATGATGATAGTTTTACTCTAGAAAAAGGTTTACGCAATGAGAGAAAAAATCTAGACGTTGAGTGCACCAACGGAGATTAAGAAACACAGGCTGGCATTATGTTTTTTACATGTTTTTTGCATTTCAATCTTGAGCTTCGAAGTCTCAGTAGAGTTGGCGGGCTAAGGTTGCTAGCCTCATTCTCAACCTTTCCTTTTGATGATAATAATCATAATAATAACGATAGCTTTATTCCAAACAGCACGTTTTGGACAAATATGGAATTTTCAACAAGCAATACAATATTGCATCTAATTTTGCTCATTACAGGGAGCAATAGTTAAAATAGGACATTTAGAGAAATAGCAACTTACACTACTAAAAAGTGAACACAAAAATTAAATCAAGTGAAAATATTAACAACAATGTAACGATAAGAATAAAAAGAAAATAAAATGCCGTCTACTTAGACTTCCTCAGTAAGTTGGTAATTTCCTGTCTTACACACTTTTCTCATCACGTGAAATGTGTCCCGGCAAAATATGGGATTGTACAGTTTTTGTACTTAGTCGTCTGAACATGCAGTCTTCTATAGTTCCTCTTAGTTCCCCTACCTGATGAGATGCAAGGAGAGAGTTGTATATGAAGAGGATGTTCAGAGTCTGACAGCAGAATATATTCGCTAATTTCTTGCAGGAATCTAAGTGTCAATCTACAATAGCATTAGGGAGTTGGTTTAGCAACACCCAACTCACCCACCCTACTGACAGCTTTTAGAGCCTTATGTTGTATAAAACGGCCTCTCCTCAGTAGCCTAAGAAGGATTGAGTTGGGGGAAACACTAAAGAAGTACAGGGAGGATACAAGAATTAACGAACAGTAGAGACAGAATGATACCAGATCGTCTTAACTTCCTCACATAGAACTTCAAATGAAATATGTTTATTCAAACTAACATGATTTGGGAAGACCGGGAATCAGGATCAGAGGAAATATTTACACAGTCCAAGGTATTTAACAACACTCGACTTGGTTTCAACTTCAGTGTCATCTATGATAGTGGAATCATGCGAACTAACCAGTTCACGTATGTCGTGCTTGCATGTGAAAGTAAAATGAACCACCTGAAATTTGGAGGAATTTATCTGGAGACCATTTGACGACGGACACTGACCAATTTTTGATGAATATTTACCCATTTTGGTACAGTCTAACTGAGCAGTAACCGCTGGCATAGAAACAGTCAGATAATCAACATACTTAATAAAATTGACTATTGTCTAAGCGAAGTTTAAAAGTGTGTCTGTCGAGTACTGAACATCGACCACGCTTGTGATCGGCGAGTTTTCCACTATTAAACCACCGGCGCATTGATATTAAGTAAAGTAATCAGTATAAATAAACCAAATGGACAAAACACAGTGGAATTTCGGAAAAACGCCCAAATTTAGTTTTTAGAAATGTTAAGCAATAAGGCAAAACCAGATTATGGTAAGAACGTTGTAGTGGCCATTCTAAAGCCAGTGTGTGTGTGTCGCTTTCGAACACTGAGGTTCAGTGATGCATAGATCATATATTCGAAGCTCTTTTGTACGATATCACAGGAATTTTTATTTCTATCACTTTGAAGCCGTCATACACGGATGTCCAATGTCCAGAGATGACAAGATGTTGGAGAATTCTTCCTTTCTCCCCTAACTAGCTCAGCTGGACAGTGTTTCAAAATCTGCTTAGAAACCAGACATTTTATACTACCGATAAAGTGTAACATAAGGTAATCTATTCTTAATTCTCATAAAAGAAAAAGGCGTTCAACAAAGTATTACTGTTTCCATCGACAGCATTCTGAAGCTATACAATCACATATATATGATAAACTGTCTTTGAAGCAAAAGGAATATCTTCCAAATGGCGTAACGCAATACACTTGACAGGAATCAGAAGAACTCAACTAAAATTGAAAGAGAGTTGAGTTAAGATGAGTGTCATAAAGAGTAGAAATGTAGTATTCCGGAAGGCGGGGGCTGTGTGTGTGTGAAAAAGGTTACGTGTACAGTGTCAGGGAAAAATTACACCCACTGTAGGTTTAGTGACTGGACAAACGTCTTCTGTATACATAGATCAAGATTTAACATATACCATACCATACCTTCAACGTTTTGAAGAAGTCTGATTCATACCCTCCCACTTGCTTGACAAGATTTCCACATACTCCAAAGTTGATTTGCAGGCTCGCTCAGGTGTTGAAGAATAGAGCTGCTATTTGGGGGAACAGTTTGAGAATAACGATATCACTGGACAGGGTAACTCTTTGTTAAGTGCCTTTTGTTTTAAATTATGGCTCAAGAGGAATTTTCAGGTATAAGTTTATTTATTGTTGCTGTGTAGGAGAAAATGGAGATTGATCTGGCATATATTGAGGAAACCATAGAATGACATCTCACGTAATGCAGTCCATCACTGGAGCGGAATCCAAATACGAAGCGATGAGTGATTCGTCTGTGAGAGGGTGACATGGAGGAGATTGTGTGTTGGCATGGTGAAGATGAGAGATTATGGGCAGTCGTGGAACCAGCCAGTTGAAGAAGACAACAGAAAATATAGAAGAAAGTCGTGATGTGTTGTTGAAACCCAAGGGAATAATAGCAGTAATAATACTCCGTTAATCGGACAATAATTTTCGATAGAATAATTAAATATTACAGACTTTTGACAGTTATTTTTTTTTCATAAATCCTACTATGATAAGTTCACTTCCTGTGAATGACAGTCAAAAAAACAAAACAGTAACAGTTTAATTTCCTGATTTCATTGATAACTGTGAGCACAGAAATGTTATTATTTTGTCCAGTATCAGTGTAAATAATAATACTATAAAATTTAACTGTTACCTTCATCGGTGATGATTAGTCCTACTATGAAAGGCGTACTCCTGCTTGTTTCAAACTTGAAAACAACTTTATTAATTCACCTTTGTCAGTAGGCTGTTATACTCATTACAAGACAAATATTCCGTTTATCATTAGTGTTTATTTCATCTGTAGAATACACACTTAATCGTTTCCTTGAAAGGCTTGATTAAGACTGAAGCACGAAAGATGGAAGAGATTGGAGCATATTAGTTAGATCATTATTGTTTGTAATTGTTGTTATTGTTGTTGCTAATTTTTGACAGATTATCCCCTTGATCACAACACAAAAAAGAGCTTAAAACATTCCTCATTTAGAATTTGAACAAAAAAAACAACAAGTGGAACAAATTAAGCTGGATTATATTAATGAATGACATCTTCGTTTCAACTGGATACAGAATTTAAAACAATTTCAAAAATACCACACATTATCACTAATGCCTTTGCTTAACATTGTGAAGAGAAGATAGGACTTCAGTTGAGGCATATCTTCATTTCATCGTGTTATCTGTAGGCTTTTTTAGCTAGCTGAACAACTGCCAATAAACTCTCATCTTCTTCACACACACACACACACAGCCTTTAACCCACACCTATCTTCATTAATAATTTGTCTAATTAGATAAATCACGCAGTGAAACAGTATCATTCACTGGATGACAAAGTTTTCTAACAAAATTTATAAACTGTTCATAATCATGTTGTTAATTATAAGTAGACAACTTCAAGACTTTCGTTTTGTAGTTTTCTTTATTCCTTCTTGTTCGTCTTAGGAGTAGTAGAATTTTTCAGATGTCCAGAATTATTTCGATAAATAAACCTTCTGTCACACACAATCGAAGACTTACAAGCGAAAACCGACAAACTGGTCGAAGAAGCAGCCGGCGAAGACAGGACTCCAGGTAAACATAGACAAGACGGAGGTTATGAAAATAACCAACCAACAACAACAACAGAAGCAACATCCAGTATCAATCACCATCAACGGGAGGGATTTGAAAGAGGTGACTTCATTCACTTCACTTATCTAAGGAGCGCTGTCTCAACTACTGGTAGTCGGAACGAACGACGATGTCAAATCAAGCGAGAATCGGGAAGGCGAGAAACACATTCATCAACCTGACTAAAACCAATCTAGAAATCTTCGTCACTCAGCATCAACAACAAAATTCAGTCGGATTTTCAATACAAAGAACGTCAAGTCAGTCAAATCTTCTATACGGATCAGAAAGTTGGCGGGTCACAAAGAATATTTTCAAGAGGTTGCAGACCTTTATTAACAACTGTCTTCGCTCTATACTGAAGATCAGATGGCCGGAAAGAATCACCAACAAGGAATTATAGGAACAAACAAAGCAAGAACCAATCACCCAACAAAAATGCAGGAGAAAGTGGAGATGGATCGGACACTCGATGAGGAGACCGCTGGGTGACATCGCGCGTCAAGCCCTCGAGTGGAACCCGAAAGGGAAGCGGCGTGTGGGACGTCAGTGCAAGGGTGACATGACGGAGATCGTGTGAAGAGGAGTTGGAAGAATATGGACTAACATGGATGCAGGCGAAAAGTACAGTAGAAGACAGAAGAAAATGGAGACGTGCAGTTGAAGCCCTATATTCCACTAGGAACCCAAGGGAGTAATAATAATAATATCAATCGCGCCATCCACCCTGTTTAATTAGATTTTAGAACTGTCATCTTATCACAACATATTGTATGCACAGTCGTGTGTTATTGTATGTAGTTCTATGGCTGAAATGTTCTCCAGACTTGTTATCTTATTCGGGTCAACTAATCTAGATATTGGTAGGTTTTCATGCTGAGCTAGTCTAACTGACGCCGTCCTACTACTTTCACCCATATATTTGCCCTGACAATCATTGCGGGGTTTGAATGCCAGCCACTTTTATTCCTGCCTTGTTAAGAACTTTGTGTAAGGTTTTCGAGGTTCCTTCTTTGTATTGAAGTACTACAGATGATTTAAATTCCTTACTGTTGGCGTTGTCATCATTCTGTGAATGTTCATTAAGCATATTGTCATTATTATCATTATTGTTGTCACTATTACTATCTTACATTTTCCTACGCCCTTCCTGATTAATTTACCAGGGTAACTATTAAGTTTTAAAGCTTCTCTTATATGCCTCACTTCATGTCGTAGATTTTCATTATTAAAACATTTCACCAATCCTGCTTTTACTGAAATAGACTGGAAGGATCCGATATCCAAGTAGTGTTTTGAATGTGTTGGTTTCCCGTAAACACAAGTGTTTATTTTCTGATCTTCTTTCTTTTTAAGGCTGCAATCTGACATTGGAATCTCCCTTTTTTGAACTTGCAATTCATAAATCAACTGAAATGCATCTATCTTCGAGTTGATGTGTTCGAAAAATCGTTTTATTAATGTTCCGCTTTTTAAGTAGGGTAAATATTTCATCTGTATGCCTATACCTACCCATGAATATATCTGCTACTATCAGGGATACTGGGTAACCCATGACAACCCCCTCAGTTTGTTTGTATATTTTTACTTAAAATTTAAATACTATAGAACTCAGAAACTCCTGGCGTTATCTCTCTTTTAGTGAGATACCTGACTCGCTGTTTATCACTCAGCTTCTACTCGACGGTCTTTTTAGTGTGTGTGTCCGATCCACCTACATTTTCTCCGGCAGTATAGATTCTTGACTGGTTCGTAGCCAGATTTACTAAACAAAGCGTACTCTCTTCGATAAATTCATCATCAGACTCCACAGTTATATATACATTATAGTGAATGAATGAATTAGTGTTATGAAGGACATCAATGTTGTTTAAATAACATCGAATCAATACTATTGGTAGATTACAGCTAAATCGCATCAACATAAAATAAGCTGAATGTCAGAAGAATTAGCAAGGATAATATTACAAATTCATGAGTTTATAGTTTCTACTGGAGGCCAGGGCAATAGTAGGGGCTGGATGGACTTGCTTCTTTTGGATACAGAGCGCTGGTTGTTTGGGACGAATCGCAATAGCCTCCGTTGTTTGGAGCCTGAGGTGCTTCGATGTTTTTGGTAATTTATTTGGCACCCGGTATAATATAGAGAAGGATTCATCTACGCTGGCTGGCTTTGTGGCCTGTTCGCACCAGATGTTCCAATGCCGAGCTGTTAATAGTTTTCACCACACCTTTACTTAGCCATGTTGGGAGATGTTCTCAAGCACGCAATTTTTTGTTTCTGACCAGCTATCTGATCTTAGGTGTGGTGCGAAGGTGGCAGCTGTTGATAGCATTCGAAATTCTTGAATCCGAATCTAACTCTTTTATGTTCAAAATGGATACATAGTGCTTCGAGCTAAAGCTTTGAATTCTCAGTACCACGCAAGGTGTGGTTGACGAGCGTTCCACTGCTGAACCATGGACGCACACCCAACTCACCATTACCTATTCTTAATATACTTAGTTGGACAGTCGTAACCATTAACATGACTTAGCTGAATTGATGAAGAATTGACAGGGGAAAAATAACCGCTGTCAATAAGCTTATTGGTGTTTGTGTACAAAAAAGGCTACGAGAACATTTTAAAGTCCTAAGACGAAATTTGGACACTAAGTAAACGTAACAACAAATGTTACAATTGAACGTCATCATTTCTGATAACTCGAAGTGTTTAAACATAACAAAATGAATAAAGATACTATAAGAGGTATGAGATGACAATCAAAACTAATTGGAATTAAAGTAACGAAACTAAAGAGGAAAAAGCCTAGATATTTTCTCACTATGGTGGGCAAAGATTGGCAGCATTTCTATTTCTGGATGCACAAGCGAGAATATGAGCCGAATTTATTCACCAAAACTTAGATGATACAAAATAGATTGGAACTAACTTACAATTTATTCGGTGGATGGTGACTTAGCAGTGCTGGAATCCAGGATGCACATTCTCTCCCCTTTGGAACTCGTCAGCTGGATTTACCTATTGGAATCTCATAACCGGTAATGCAGTTGGTAGTTTGCGCAAACGAAATCCCTACCTAATCGATTTGCTAGCCTATTGTTCTAATCACCATTAGCAACAACACCGAAACGATACGACACCACTGAATCTGCAACCCAAGAAGACAGACCATTGACGGAGAGAGCTTTGACTGTCTTAAATCAACAGCGGAAATGGTTGGTGGCAATTGAGTATACACATATATGCTTTACATAGCCTTGTGAGACAATAATTACATCGATAAGTTAAAACAGCAAACAGCCAATATGCTTCCAAGGTCATGGTGTGGGAGGGGAATACAAACAGCACTGCACTGTAAATATAAATGTAGAAATTAATAAAAATTAGGTCTATATAACAGAGAAAATCAAAATCGACTTCAACAATATGACACATACTTTAATAATAATAATAATGATTCACTTTATTCCAAAAACAGTACTTGTGATACAGAATGGAATTTTCAGCATTAATCACAATATTACTGCATCTAATTTCCTCAAATTATAAATAAAATTAATCACACGCAGAAAATTTTCCACATTTACAATAGAGGTAGTGTCAAAAACATGCAGCATATAAAATGGAAATAACAATAATAATGATAACAGCTAAGGTAGTAGTAATAATAATACAAGTAAAAATTGCCGTGGGCTTGTCTCACACAGTATTGTCGTTATATGCGGTATAGAAATCCTAGCATGTTTAAAAAATATAGAATATAATGTTCTCTCTACGTGATACGGTGAGGGGAAAAACAAAGATTACAGCAGTCATGGAGATAAGTTGGTGTTTGCAATTATGCGAGAGAGTAAAACAAAGAAGTAACAGGACCATAAATATAATAGAAATAATAAAAGTAAAACTTGAAGGTATATAAGGATGGATGGAGGAATTTGTTTATTTACTAGATGAAGAAAGGTCAGTTAGTTAATTCCTGCCTGACACTATTTTCATCACATAAAATACGTTCCAAGTATGGTGTCATAGAATTTCTATACTTGGACGTGCGAGCATGCAAGTTTCTGAAGTTACTTCTTGTTCTACCTGAGGAGATGTACATGATCATGTACATTTAAATTCATGCATAAAATTAGAAACAAGCAGAAAGCAGGTCCTGTGAACCTTAGAATGTTTTCTTAGTCAGCAATTTATCCTGCGAAATCCAACTGACCTAGTAGCTAGATACATTTTTGAGCTCGAAATACATCCTGCATTTAATTCTTCCAAATACTTTGCCACCTTCGGATCCAAGTTTTAGGATGATTTCGATTTATTTGTGTCATCCAAACTGGTTTATTTAGTTGCAAAGATTTCGTCGTCCACCTTTTAAACAGCATCTTCAGCCAGCACTGGTTTGAGTATAAAATGGATTGATCTGAATTTTCCATGAATAATGTAATTTTATCTCCTGGTGGCCACTTTCGTGTCTGTTTGTTTGTTAATTTATGTCCCTACTGATCCTTTTTATTGACTTGGAACTCGAACTTTCTTGTCGTATGATTTAATTTCTACTAGCTGATAAATTTGGTTTATAATGATGTGTTTCTTAATTGTTGGCGGATTCACTTAAGTACCAAACAGGATTCTAGGAACTCCCTGACTGCATTTTTAGGATTTCGCCTACTTAAAAAGTTTACATTATCCCAATCAAATTCGTATCCATAATTATCTACATGCATTGATATGAATGAATATATATCATGTCTTTTACAGCCACTTTGTATTCTTGGATTCGGATTCGATGGGGACGCTCACTTTGACCGATGTAACGTTTATTGCAGTTCATGCATACAGTTTATTTTGTAAATTGTATTAACTTTATCTCCTTTTGTTGTTGGGTCTTTTGGTCCGCACAATATCGAATGAAGTGATTTTGTTTATTTGTGTGCTATATCTTTTTCAAACGGTCTTAATATTCTAGCCTTTATTTCAAGGATATTCATTATATATGGTAGAGGGAATTTTCCTGTCGTCTTTGATGTCGGCCGGTTGTTTGTGTTATGACTGGAGTTTAAAACAGCTTTTGATGAAATTGTTAGGATATGCATTTGTTTTGAAGACAGTCAGTGGGTATTTTTCTTCCATTGTCGTTAACATCGGAGTGCTACAGTGTGTTTGAAATCTTTAAGATAAAGTCTTCACACCGTTTCTTTTGTCGGTATTCTGAAATATATCAAATGTTGCGTTTCTATCTGATGTTTGTTATTTTGATGCTTATCAGTAAACTTTTCAGGATATCCGCTGTCCAGCAAGAAGTGTTCAAAAACAGCTGCTGAATAATAAGTTCTTTCTTTTGGACAAAAGTATTCATTGTGACAGATTAATGTTTGATATAAGTATAAAACTTGGACATTGTGGTAGAGAATAACTCCATCAAGGGTAAAATTTTATTTTGATAAATCACACAGTGTTACACAGTAATATTAACTGAAGATCACGTTTCGAGCACAAACTATTGCTGCTCATAATCATATCAGGTCACTCACACAACTTTTTTCCTTCATTTATATACATGTGTGAAATTGACTGGATATTTGAATAAAACTTAATATGAGGTAACGTACATTCAGAAATAATAATACTAGTGTTATTGATCAATTACAGTTAGATGGGAAATAAGACGAGTGTTTTTATAGTCAATATAAGTAACTTGTTAGAATGTTTTGATGTGTTTGAATCGAAATAGAATTTTAAGATTACTTATTATCCTCTTCTGATTTGACTGACTGGTGGTAATAATATCTTCCATATTTCTGGTATTTGCATTGAGCCATTTCTGTGGCATGTGTTGGGTGTAGACTCGATGAACAAGGATTCAGTAATCAAAAGGGTCATATAACCTACAGAGCTTATCCATGAGTGAGTTTGTAGGTAGGAATGCCACCCTAATTCCTGCTTTATTAAGAATCCTACGTAGGGTCTCAGATGTCCCCTCCTTATATGGTATAACAGTGGATGACTTATATTCTCTCTTATTTATGTTATCATTATTAGTTTCACAATTATTTTTATTCTGTTTTCGGTCTTTACTGATCTTCCTAATGAATTTTATAGGATAATTATTCAACACCAACGCTTCTTCTTCTATCTGTTTTATTTCGTCGTTTAAGTATTTTCCTGTGCTACTTAGTGCTATTGCTCGGTTTGTTAGACATTTCACTAAGCCTGCCATAACAGTTAACGGATGAGACGAATTAAAGTCTAAATATGTATTAGCAGAATGCGTTGGTTTTCTATAAACACTAGTGTGTATTTTGCCTTCTTCTATTTGTTTTATTTTACAATCTAACATCACAATTAATTCTCCTTGTTCATTTTTTGATTCAAACGTGAATTTTATTCCCCCTACTAGTGAGTTTATATGTGTCAAGAAGCTAGAGAGAGATATGTTCTGATTTTAACACTGTGTGTGAAAGTGTCATTCACATATCCCCTCCACCATAATTTTGGAGTAGGATTAAATGTATTTAGAGCACTATTTTTTCAGCTGTCCATAAATATGTCTGCTACGATAAGGGATATTGGTGATCCCATTGTTACACCTTCTGTTTGTCTATATATTTTGCCTTGGAATTTAAAGACAGTAGATATGAGGCATAACTGAATTCCAAAAATAATTTATAATAACATACCAATCAATATGGCCTTAGAAGCAGTTAGAAAAGAATTAACTGCAAATCCTGAACTCACTTGTAGGACGAAGCTAACCATTGAAAAAATTATTTTAGGAATTCAGATATGCCTCATATCTACTGTCTTTAAATTCTAAGGCAAAATATATAGACAAACAGAAGGTGTAACAATGGGATCACCAATATCCCTTATCGTAGCAGACATATTTATGGACAGCTGGAAAAATAGTGCTCTAAATACATTTAATCCTACTCCAAAATTATGGTGGAGGGGATATGTGGATGACACTTTCACAGTGTTAAATCAGAACATATCTATCTCTAGCTTCTTGACACATATAAACTCACAAGTTGAGGGAATAAAATTCACATTTGAATCAAAAAATGAACAAGGAGAATTAGCCAGCATGTCAGATTGTAAAATAAAACGAATCTTTTCATCTTTATCTTTTTATCTTTATAAATATATCACATACACTATTTCCTTATTTGTTTTATGGATGTTTCGTGTCCAGAAAGTGAAACCTCTTTTTTGTAGTTCTGTATTACACTTCTAGCCACCAGTAACAAAGTATGAGAGGTTACTAATTTTTTTAAAGATGACGACTGATGTCCACTTGTAAAACGGTAGTGTTAAAATGAAATAATGTAAAACATTAGTTAAATAACTTACTGATATGGCTTGCTTTAAAACTCTTTCATGTATCAGTAGTGGAAAAGCTTCTCTACCGATAGTTTTTCATTTCTAGATACCTAAAATATAGTGAGGCAAGTAATTTTTAGTGGATATACTGAAATAGCCTAAGTTAGTAGAAATACTTAGACCAGGTTAAACAGTGAGTATGCATAACAGAAGACCTGACTGATATATACGACCGGAACAGGCTGGATTCAGGAGAAACAATTCTCTATCCTAACTTCATCGACTTTAAAAAGGCCTTCGACAGCGTCGTTTGACAGGTCATTTGGCAACTACTTCGCTACTACGGGAGGCCATCGACAATTATACATCTCATCCAACAGTTATACGACAATGCTGCATGCCGAGTAATCCACAACGGGAAACTTGCCGAAGCCTTCGAAGTGAGGACGGAAGTAAGACAAGGCTGTCTACTATCGCCAATGGTCTTCCTGATTGCAGTAGATTGGATAATGCGACAGACAACGGGCTGGGCAATGAGGAAACAGGCATAAAATGGACTCACACAAAAGACTTGGAGGATCTGGACTTCGCCGACGACATATATATGTCTGATTTCCCACAAACTGGAAGATATGCAAGTGAAAAGCAACAAGCTGGCAGAAGAAGCATCCAGAAAAGATAGGACTTCAGGTGAACAGAGAGAAAACAGAGGTAGGTGATGAAGATTCCTGGCCAACACCAACAGCGACAACAACAACAGACAACAGTCAGCGTAAATGGGAGGAACCTGAAAGAGACAACCTCTTTTACCTACCTGGGAAGCATCGTTTCAACTACAGGCGGAACTGCAGAGGATATCAAAGCAAGAATCGGAATAGCAAGACAAGCTTTCACTACTCTCAAGTCTGTGTGGAAGTCAATAGCACTCAGCATCAAAAATAAGATCCGGATTTTCAACTCCAATGTGAAGTCAGTCAGAGCTACCATACGGATCAGAGACCTGCACTGTGCGTCATGAAGAGCATCTCAAACAAACTTCAGACCTTCATTAACAGCTAGCTGTCTTCGCTCAATACTCAAGATCAGATGGCGGGCCAGAAAAGATCGGACACAGGGATCTCTGGCAATGAGCAAACCAACCAGGAACAGATTGTGAAACTAATAGGCAGGAAGAAATGGAGATGGATTGTCCATACACTGAGGAAACCATCAAGTGACATCACTAGACAAGCTATTGCTCGAGTAGAACCTGAAAGGGAAGCGGCGAGTTGGTCGTCAATGCGAGGGTGACTTGGAGGAGGTCATGTGAGGAGGAGATGGGAGCATGTGGGCAGACTTGGAACGGAGTGAAAAAATTGGCAGAAAACAGAAGGCAATGGAGACGCGTGGCTGAAGCCATATGTTCCTCTAGGAATTAAAGGAAATAATAATAACAATATTACTAATGAAGTAAGGCACAAATTAGGATACCTTTTGAACGAGTGTTTGACATCATGTTCATTATCTTACTGATGCAGTTACCTGCGACATGTCATGTTAGACAAAATTCCAACTTTACATATTGCGGTAGGATATTTGATAATTATAGCATTCTTGATTGACTTCTCATATGTCAAACAAAGACTTCAAAAGATAGATTATTAACTGACCTCAGTTCAAAAAACACTAAAAGTCATAAACCTCTAAACAGCTGCTTCATCTTAGTGTTCAACCATGACCCCAAGGTCTTCAGGTTGCAAGTCGAAGTCGTTGACCAGTCAGTCACTAAGACAGAATTCATTGACTTTTCAGTTCTGACTTCTATGTGCCTCTGAAGACTCCCAAACAAGGACGAAACAGCTGACCAGTACTCTCTACTGGTTTTCAGCGGTCCTCTTAATAAGATCAGCTCACGATCAAAATTAGATTCAGTCAAACTTCTGCAAAGTAGCAAATAAAAACGTGTGCAGTTGTCTTATCTGGTTAATGGTTTGGACATAGCTGATATCAAGTTCTCTAGGATGAAAGATACGCAGTGGATTGTAAGAAGGAAACTGTGGACAGGATGACCTTACAAAACTTTAGAGAAGTGTGTTCCACTTCTTGTTTTCCAACTGAAGCATCCACTTCTATCGAAGATACAGACCACTGAATGCAAAAGTGGATCACGCATTTTAAAAAGTTTTTTTTAATGACTTCATTGTACATCTGATAAACAGACTTCAGTCCACACATTTAGTACATTAGTTGCCACTCTGTAACCGACTCACAGAAATTGGACAATCCTGCTTGAATTCAATCATAGCCTGAACACATAAGCCTGACAGGTCTTTGACTTCTTCAGTGAATGACGAGAGGTCTCTGAAGAGAATGGTGTGATAGGTATGTCTTTTGACTGACTTATCTTAAAATCTATCAAATTATTTTGGATAAAGAAAGACAAAAAATAACACATTTGCAGGATATTATGAGGTCACTTTATTTCGTCGATTCTCTTCAACTGCTGCATACACCCTAAACAAAGTCAAATTATAAGTTAAGAAATCTTTGAACATACTCTTCTTACAGTGACGTCGAGTTACAGACAGAAACTACGAGCGTCATAATTCTAAAAATGATATAAGTAGACAAATTACTGTGTTTATTTATTTTCGGAATAATAATTAAAAATGGAGAGAGTAGAGTTCAGATTTGGCTTGGAAACAAGAACTGAACAGAGATAAAATACAGGATCGAACAACTAATTGAATTTAGACATATTATGGTGGAGAATTAAGGAGGGTTGGGGGTGGGGTGGGGTGAATACTGAAGTAAAGCCATGGCATAGACAAAACACGCAATTAGATTTATAGACTTAATTAACAGTGATTTCAACTCAGTAATTGAAAACCAAAATCAAAATTCACTAGAATGTTACGCAACGGAACAAAACATAAAAGCAAACAAAAACAAAACAGTTATGTTTACGATAAAGAAAGGAAGACGAAATTCGCAGTGTAAAAATGATATCATCATTCTATTTCACAGGTTCTCATCAGCTGCCATTGACTACCTGAAATTACAATGGTTATATAAATGGTAATAACATACTTTAATGTTTGAGTGGTAGTGTAACAACAGAAGACAAGGGCCAGGCAACAGATCGTTTTATTATGAAAATCAACACGTATTTATACATATTTCACATACATTATTATAGCTTATGCAAGTAGACAAGCGCAGTCATCTGATTGGTTGTTTATCAGAAGTTAGGCAGACAAACGCAGGCTTCTGATTGGTTGTTTCGGGATTCCTCGACAAATAGAGTTCTCTATCTGCGAATCATATTTTGCCACGTTAACTTTGCTGTGATTGGTTGTTGAATCAGCCTTGCTCATATTTTCTCACGGCCTGCTCTCACCACAGTAGTACAGAAGAGATCAAATTAACGCATCCAAAATGTAAGCAGTATTACAACTTTTAGTTTAAGTTTTCATCATCAATGTATACGCTTTTAAAGTGGAAAAGAGTGGGGAGGGTTAAGAAAGAAAATCTAAAAAAATTATTTACAGAACAGTGGTAGCTTGTGGGTTCATATAGCAACTACAAAAACAAAAGCGGTTACAGTTTATGAGATAAAGATTTGTTCAGTTAGTTGAGATCACTGAATTAGATGACTAATCAAAATCAAAATTCTGTTACCAAGGGAGGTAGAGATTAATCACACTCTCTTTCTGTATGCAGAAGTCTGGTTTAAATCGTTTAATTGAGATCTTTTCGGCAAATCATATTAAATTCGCTGTCGTTTGTCTATTTAATATTTTCAAGGACTTAGAAATCTCTACGATACCGGACATCTCGTCTGAAGCTGATGAGAACCTGTGAAATAGAATGATATCATTTCATGCTGCAAATGTCGTATTCCTCTCTGTATCAAAATTTATCAAGAGAACCAACTGTATGAAATTATGGTTACCACAGTAGTGAGAGATTAGTCACATTCTGTTCCTGTATAAAGAAGTTGAATCGAAGTCTTCTGACAGAAATGACTTCAGAGAGCCAAAGTAACCATGATTTTCTTTATGTATTGATTATTTTGAAAGGCTGACTAATTTCCACCATATGTCCTGTATCAATTAAGTAGCTGACAATCGCACTTCAGAACATTTTTCTGCCTTGAAAACGGAGGATTTTAGGAATATGCTTAGAGAATCGAATATATATACATATATCCTCTCAGTCCTTCCTCTGTACTTGTTGCCGCAAATGCAAATGAATTAGTAAATGCAGTTAGAGTTGACATGTGGAGTAGCATACATATCTACTTTTCTTTGAGTTAACGCAAGTACTGTGTTGTAAAGTGGACAAAATAGTAAGCTGTAAAAAATTGCTCCAGAGATTCACAAAACTACTGTCACAGTGGTAAGGCTGAGGATATAGTAATGCAATGTTATAATCATTGTTTAAGCATTCTTACTGTTTTGTTAGTTAAGGACAACGTCATCCACCCTGGTCAGACTGTATATTCTATACCCGATTTCTTATTGTCCTTAAATAATCCAAAATCGTTCTTCCACAAACCGCTAATAATTTGGACTAAATTTTGATTGCCCTACACAGTATTGACTGTTTGCAAAATGAGTAAAGTACTTGGGTAATGACGAGAATAAAGGACAGTTCAGTAGAGGAACTTAACTTTATCCATTATGGATAAGATTTACTTTCGATAAATCACACAGTCACATTAACTGATGACGTTTCGAGCATAAACTATTGCTCATAATCATATCAAGATACTCACACAACTGTTTTTCTTCATTTATATTATTTATTTTATTTTAATTTTGATTACTGCTTGATTCCACACCGTATGTTTTGGTACAGGTATGGAATTTTCAGCATAGATATCGGCAGCCCAAATTTTGCAGGCCGAACATAGACATCAAGTTTGCATCGGCAGGGGATCGAACCTCGAACCATGAGCATGGTCGGCGAGAGTCCTAACCACTGTGCCGCCGACGCACCATATATATATATATATATATGTGAAATCGATTAGATATTGGATTAAAAATCACTGTGAGATAATGTACATTCAGAAATAATAGTACGAGTGTTGTGTTGATCAATTGCAGTTAGATGGGACAAAGGACGAGTGTTTTTTACAGTCATAATAAACTACACATTCAAACACAACATTCTAACAAGTAGCTTGTTATGACTGTAAAAAACAATCGTCCTTTTTCCCATCTAACTGTAATTGATCAACACAACACTCGTACTATTATTTTTGAATGTACATTATCTCACATTGTTTTTTTAATCCAATATGTAGTGGATTCCACACATGTATATAAATGAAAGAACAAAGTTGTGTGAGTAACTTGATATGATTATGAGTGGCAATAGGTTGTGCTCGAAACATGGTCATCAGTTAATATAACTGTACAACACTGTGTGTGATTTATCAAAATAAAATCTTATCCATAATGGAGTTCTACTCTACCACCACAGTGCCCAAATTTTATACTTATATCAATTAACTTTATCCACGAAATCATCTTTTCAGACTGTATTACTGTATTTATATTTCCAGTGTTGGTTTGTAGAGATTTGATTGGCTATAGGTTAGATCATGAGGTTACGTCAGTTAGAGACTCATTGAAAAACTAGGAAGTATTGAACAGCTGTTTCATCCTACTGTGAGACTCCTCAGAATTATGAACTCATTGGAGACCTTATAGTTATAAGGCAAGCTTGTGTAGACCATGAAGTCACTGGGATATAACCCACAATGGTCCATGATATCCAACTTCCCTCAATTCGCGAAATTACCTGTCAGTATTCATCAGAGAGTAATTGTTAGCGAGTGCCAGTTCTAACCTCAATAAAATTTTAAACGTTTTCTTCAGTTGCGTGATTGACCATTATGTAGCTTTTTAATTTCTAATTTAATTTTTTTAAATGTTTCTAAGTAATTATATCGAGTATGTCACCCGTATTACTCAATAATAGACTACCATATGTTCTTATTAAATATCAATACATTTGATTTCTTTGATAGAAAAAATTTTGCTTCAGAAACATGTTTTTTCTTCTCATTAACAAGATGGAAAACTAAAAAGATCCATCGACAAAGAGGCAGGATGGGACGGAAAACTTACTAACTTCCACATTTAGTTGGGTATCCCTATATTTAAAATGAAATCTGGTCCGTTCACTTAGTGACAAAATCCTCAGTATTTACAGCTTTGATACTGTCGAAGTAGAGCTAGACCCTCTTAAGAGAATCCTCTTGAAGAATCACGACGCAGAACGCTTCATCATAAAATCTATGAAACTCAAACCAACAAAACCGCCTACACTTTTTGCTTCCACACAAAAGCTTCTCTACCTGAATTCACAATTCACTGGAAACTCATCGGTAGAAGTACTGAGAAACCGCCTGTCCTGCTCACTGAAGAAAAACTTCTTAGAAGCCGAACTCCGATAACTTTCTCCAGGAAACCAATGATTCTCATACACGCGAAGGATTAGCTACTACTCTTGGTCTCACTGACATGCATCTACCAATCCATCAGCTCGTGTGGACCTAACTATGTCGGCCGTAGCCAACAGTTTGCTATCCAAATGTATCTTCGAATATTTACCCTCATGATTTTAAAAAGAAGAAAAAAGGTTCCTCCATGGCTCTATCCTGGAAAAGTTCATCGAATCTGGACATCAGTTATCTACAGTATATGTGGGACTCTTGCTAAAAGAGTACGACGAATCAAACTTCTTCAGATTGTAGAAGCAATGGCAATTCAGATTTTAAATGATGAACTCTGCATACAAAAGATGAAGTCTGTTCAGTTAGACCTGATCTATCTTCACGTTGGATACGTAATTCTTGTTTTTTTGGTTTTTTAATTGTATTTTGTTTTTCTTTCCTAAGCTCCTATTAAATTTCTACCCCTTATTTTCATTGTTTTTGATTTGACTCTCGTCCAGTTGTTGTTGAGTTCTACTCAATGGCATCAATAATATTACGTCACCTAGTCTACTTATTTAATTTCATTTCAAAACAAGACATATAAGCGGACGATATTGTTTTCAATTAGATCTTCTTCAGGATTTACTCTAATTTACATAGATTTATATATATAAAATTTTAACCAACGACGGTGATTTTGTGGATCAAATAGTAATAATAATAATAATAATATGGTGAATGCATTGAACGAAATTAATAACGATGATTATAATGATAACAAAATATTGATAATAAGGTTAATGCAGGTGGCGATAAGAATAACAAAGTTAGTAAAATGCGAGTATATGTAGAAAGTTCAGTAAAAGTGACGTAATACTAGCGGTAGGTGAAGTGGACAGCTAGATAATCGGAGTTTAAATAAATGTAATAAAATTACGGAGATGGTAAATAAGAAAGGGTGGGAGGGTTTTGAATAGAATTCACCTAGGCTAAGCAAGGTCGAGACAAAGGTAGAACAAATTTCTTTTGTATTCAAAGACTAGGATTGTTCTGTCGAATTAATTCGCATAGCTTCGGCTAAGTGTAAAAGACGGATTCGAATTCCGTTCGAAAAGCTCGATGGAATGCGATAGATAACTTTGAAGGCGCTATTTTGGTCAACTTGGTGACCGCCATCAATCAAATGAGCTAAAATAGAACTTCTTACAGATTTTATTTGACCTTTTCCGAATCTTGAAGGAAGATGCTCAATAATACGTTTGTTAAGCTGTCTAGTTGTTCTGCCTATATGGCTTTCTTCACAAGAGCAACTAAATTTATAGATATACATGAAAGTAGCACGGCTAGGTAGCTTATCTTCCACTTGAGCAATCAAAATTGGTCGGCTGGAAAATGACAAAGAAAGGATGGCAGCAGTATAAGTCCGTTTTATCGCTCTCGATAATCTCAGATGTAAGACTTCGCTAGCCACTTCCTCAATAAATTGCAGTTTCATGAACAGTTGTTTCTTCTTGACTGTTGTCAGTTTCTCTTTATTGTACTTGGTGTTCATGTGTCTCTTTACAAATCTACTAGGATAACCCATTTGGACCAGCGTATTTTGGATGCATCCTAACTCACTTTGTAGGGAGTTATCCGTACGGATACATCTCTCTCGATTAGTGAGGCATCTGACAAAATTGACTTTGTATCGGATAGGTACATAACTGAGGAAAAGTGTATATTGTCCTACAGATGTAGGTTTTCTATAGACATCTCTCTTTAGTGAACCATCCTCGCTGCTGCTCAATTGGACGTCAAGAAAATGTAGTCCACCATCATATTCTTCTTCACAAGTGAAGATGAGCGATGGATGTGCATCATTAAACTTTTTTAACATTTCATTCTTGTCAGCTTTCACATCAAGAATAATAAACGTATCATCAACATATCAAAAATAAAAATCGGCTTTGTCTATTGCTTGTTTTAATGGACCATTTTCAATCTTGACAAGAAAGAAATCTGCTAAAATCGGCCCCAATGGAGAACGCATGGCAATACCGTCGATTTGGCTGTAGTAAAGGTTGTTGAATGTTAAGTGTACATTCATAGTACATATTAAAATCCACTCTTTCAGACTAATGACAGGAATTCCGATGTCGATCTGTTTTTCTAGTATCTGTTGGCATATGAATTCCACAGTCTCCATAATTGGTACATTGGTAAACAGTGATGCTACATCTAAGGAAAACATTTGCTTTCCATTCACATTGATATCATCCACGTTAGCAATAAATTCAAAAACGTCTTTAACACTATGAATTAATACCATCTTGTGTAACGGTTGGAAGATTTCACCTAGCCACTTTGCCAATCCTTGGTAGATGGAGTTAGACATATCCAGGACTGGGCGAAGAGGAAGTCCTGGTTTATATACTTTGGGCAGACCGTGCAAACGTGAAGTATTACTTTCAGTAGGTTTAAGACGGTTATAGGCTTTTATTTCAGTTTCTACTTGATTAACGCCATTTACATTATGTGATTTGTGATTAAAGACTTACAGTTCTAATGACACATCTTTGGAATTATTACCTTTTTTTCTTAAGACAATTAACTATGCATATATTCAGTTGTACAGTTTGAGAATGATATTGCCGAAAAGAGTAATTCTTCACTGAACGCCTCTTTTAAATGTTTTTTCTTCTATTTTCTGTATAACTCAATGGGTGCTCAAGTGATCTTAACTGGCTGAAAACCTATCACAACTATGAATTGCCTTTTCACGGAATATACACATTGGGTCATAGGAGTTATTAAGAAGATAATTGCAGTGAAGAAAATTTCCTTTTCGACAATGTCACCGTCAACTAGGTGGCTGTACATTCGTGTATTTATATCAGATGGATGGGAAAGTTCCAGAATAATTCCCCGTCAAGGGTCACATTAATTAAAATTAAAATTAGGAATTAGAATGCCATAATAGACAGGGGGATGGATAAAACAAACAATGTAGCATCATGATAGCTAAGAAGATTGACATTGTGCAATTGGGGGTTAGAAATGTAGAAATAACAAAATAGACAGGATGTTTGGATAAGAATTGATGTGATGAATAATTGTTTATGCAATCAGAGATTAAATATGTAGAAGTATTAAAATGACAAAATAAACACGAAGTTCGGGTATGAAAATATGGTAGTGTAAACAGGGATTAAGAAAAACGTAAAAATAACATGACTAAACAGGAAGTTTAGATAAGAAAGGCGATGGGATGGTTATTACTAAGAGAATTGCCTGTTTATGATGGCCATGGCAGGGACAGGGGTTGGACGTATTTCCTTTGGATACAAAGCGTGGGTTTGAGCTTTTGGATAGCTAGCGCCAAAAGAAATACACCCAACTCCTGTCCCTGCCATGGCCATCATAAACAGGCAATTCTCTTAGTAATAACCATCCCATCGCCTTTCTTATCTAAACTTCCTGTTTAGTCATGTTATTTTTACGTTTTTCTTAATCCCTGTTTACACTACCATATTTTCATACCCGAACTTCGTGTTTATTTTGTCATTTTAATACTTCTACATATTTAATCTCTGATTGCATAAACAATTATTCATCACATCAATTCTTATCCAAACATCCTGTCTATTTTGTTATTTCTACATTTCTAACCCCGAATTGCACAATGTCAATCTTCTTAGCTATCATGATGCTACATTGTTTGTTTTATCCATCCCCCTGTCTATTATGGCATTCTAATTCCTAATTTTAATTTTAATTAATGTGACCCTTGACGGGGAATTATTCTGGAACTTCCCCATCCATCTGATATAAATACACGTATGTACAGCCTAGTTGACGGTGACTTCGTCGAAAAGAAAATTTTCTTCGCTGCAATTTTGTTCCTTATTTCCTTCTCATTATAGCGCTGTCAGATAATCTAATCACTTTTTCCTTAGTTGAGAAATACTTCATAGCCACATAGTTAAAGCCTTTAGTCTTAAGTATGACTCACTGGCTTAATCATTCGACGTCCAATCAACGACTCTTCATTTCCAATTCCTTTCCACTTACTTTACTGTGTATGACTGGATAATGTCATCAACGCGCGTACACACACACACACACAAACACACACAAGAAGTTTCAAACAGAGTGCATTTACACTTGTTTAATTTTGTGTTCGTTACTGACATTATGAGAACAAGTAATGATTTCAGCCGCTACACGTAACTCTTCAAAATAACTTTGAACAGGGTGAAAACTTCTTGTAATCAGTAATTTTACTACTACTACTACTACTTCTACTAATGATAATAACAATAATTCGCTTTATTCCGAAACAGTAATTATTATACAGTATGGAATACTCAGCATTTGGTACGATATTGTATCTAATTTACTCGAAAAGAGCGAAAATCTAAAAAACAATTAGATTACAGGGTATAGGTAACCAGAGTTGATATTACCAGCTTTATGGTATTAGCAGTGGCAATAAAGTCAAAAATGTAGAAAAGGTGTAAAATGATGATGACAGTAATGTTAATAGGTGAAATTATGCGACATGAGAAATACTGTCAAGAAAAATTACAAATGAAAAAGGATAAAACAGCCAGTTATTTTCACTAGTTGGTTTGTAAGAATTCGACTTGTTTATACGAGTTGATCATGGATTGATATCAATGAGAGAACCATTGAAAACCAGCCACAGGGAGTACTGGTCAGCTGTTTCATCCTCGTTAAGGACTCTTCATCAGTACACACCACCATTGGAGGTTCGAACCCAGTACCTTCCGATTGCAAAGCAAGCTTGTATACCATTCAGCCAATAGGAACCGACTCAATGAACAGCGCAGGAATTCTAATATCTACCAATTCGTCATTTAGTGCCACTGCCAACCAGTGTCATCGGTAGGACATCCATTCTCACACTTGACTGGATGGACCTCACACTGAAAAACAAATCTAATCCTTCCAAACCAACTATTGAAAATTAATCTGATGCTCGCTAGTGACTTGCTACAGGACAGAGTTTCCTGCAGTTCTAGTGAGAAGTTGTGACCAGTGAGGTTCATCCAGATGTCAAGTGTGAGGATGGATGTCCCACCGATGACGTTGATTGGTGCCAGTCGCGTTAAAACACGAACTGGTAGGAGTTAGAATTCATGGACTGGCTTTTGGATCGGGTCCCAGTGGCTGAAATGGTATACGAGCTAGCTGGCCTTGTAACCGGAAGGTCCTGGGCTCGAACCTTGGTGGTTGATGTTCTAGTGAGAGCTGGCTGCTAACCAAAGTTGGTAGACAGTAATTTACGTCAATGTTTATGTCCCCAATATTGATCGTGAGAAAATATGAACAAAAACTTTGCGTAGGCGGATACAATTAGCATATAGATGATCTGACATTCAAGAAACAGCCACGAAGAGATAAAAGATTAACTTTCAGTGAGAAACAACCAATCAGAGGACTGTGTTTGTTTGCTTAAATAATCTGTAGTTATGTACATGATAATCTATAAATATGTGTTGATTTCCTTAATAAACGATCTTGTTGTCTGACCCTTGTCTTCTGTTGTTACAGGTGCCTACTGCCGATGATTCCTAAGCCAAAATGAAACAGCTGGCTAGTTATTTTGCTAATTTCAAAGTAATTTGTAGGTCTCACGCCTAACACTACATCAATCACATAGAATGCAGGCCAAATAGGCCATCCTTGAGTTTTTAAACCGAGTAGTGCGAGCATATATTCTTTTATACTGACTTCTAGTCATATCTAACGAGATGGAAGTCGGAGAGGTTTGTGAATAGAGAGTCAGACAATTTGTCGTATGAATCCACATGTCTGTCAACTGCACTAGTAACCAGCCGACTTAGTGAAACGCCGCTAGTCTTATGAGTCTTCAGCCTGATGGATGATTTGAATTTGAATGTGATTACGTCACAGTACAAGACAAGATGAAAATAAGGCCTTATTTTGTTTCCAAATTCACTGGCAACGAATTAGGCTATTCACCTACGTAGCATTGGTTCAAATTGGATACTGCGTAAACAAACAAAAAGAAGCAATTTTCACAGATATTCCCCTGAGAAGTGATTGATAAACAACCAGCAGAACCTCTTCTTCTTCTACTTCTTTTTCGCCTTTATCTTATCCATCAAGTTTTCTGCATTGAAGCTTTGTGTTTATGACATCATTGTCTGACACGAATTTCTTAGTTCTAATAACCAGTCTTCAGAATCCTGGTAGAATAACAATAATTAATTTTTGTTAATTGTATTCTCTACTATAAGAGAAAGAAAAGGATAGCCCCTAGTCTGTCATTAATTGATATGTATCCACCTGATGTGTGTTTTGTTTGTGACAGTCTATTATATTTTGCTATGTGTATATGGATCGATATTTCATTATAACTGACAATATGCTTTTGTCTGTCCACTAACTAAATAAACATGTATGACCTTGTTATCACATGACATTACAACCAATCATGTTAAGACTGTCTATTTTATTGATTCATGTGTATTAGCCATTTTCATATATACTTTTGTCCTGTATTCTTGTTCACTCGCACTCTTGTGTGACATTTATTTTCCTTGTCTGGAAAATACAAGTATCATGGTAAACCTAGTGGTCTTCTGATTTTCTTCTTTCCGCGTTAGGACTATTAACTACTCGACGAGTACATAATATAATTGGCGACGGGGAAAACTACTAATAACTCACTCAGCAGCAGTACATAACACTAACGATAACTGATAATAATTGTCATGTAAACTAATTTACAAGTCTGGTGAAAATATTCACGATAACAAAGCAAGAAATCAATAGTTTCCAAATTCCTATTGACGCATTCAGAAACGAAAATAATAACAAAAACAGCGATAAATTGAGCGAAGAAGCGTGCATTCATTTTCAATGAGTTTCTCATCACCAGCTGACTTCACACTCTTACATCAGAATGTTTTACCGATCAACTTGGGTTATTTTAGTTAATCAGTTTTAGGTAAATTATTATTATTATATCCTTTAGTTCCTAGAGAAACATAGGGCTTCAGCCACGCGTCTCCATTGCCTTCTGTTTTCTGCCAACTTTTTCACTACGTTCCAAGTCTGCCCACATGCTTTCATCTCCTCCTCACATGACCTCCTCCAAGTCACCCTCGCATTGACGACCAACTCGCCGCTTCATTTTCGGGTTCCACTCAAGGGCTTGTCTAGTGGTGTCACTTGATGGTTTCCTCAGAGTATGGCTAATCCATCTGCACTTCTTCCTGACTATTTGTTTCACAATCGGTTCCTGGTTGGTTCGTTCCCAGAGATCTCTGTTGCTGATCTTTTCTGGCCGGCCATCTGATCTTGAGTATTGAGTGAAGATAGCTAGCTGTTAATGAAGGTCTGAAGTTTGTTTGAGATGCTCTTTATGACGCGCTGGCCAAGTCTCTGATCCGTATAGTAGCTCTGACTGACTTCACATTGGAGTTGAAAATCCGGATCTTATTTTTGATGCTGATGGCTGTTGATCTCCACACAGACTTGAGAGTAGTGAAAGCTTGTCTTGCTTTTCCGATTCTGGCTTTGATATCTTTGTCAGTTCCAAATAGATTTTAGGAAAAGGGGATTGAAAATTAAGAGGTTAAAAGTCACCAAAACAATTAACCAAGAGATGTTAGTAACAAGGTATTTAATTTTAAAAACAGGAGCGGAAATTAAATACGAAATTCAAGATAATTCGATTTTCAGGCGTAAGTAGCAAGTCATCACATAATCAAGAAATTTTGAAAATAGCAATGATAACTAAAAAGAATAGAATGAATCACAAGAATTACGTAAAATACAAACAAGTTAATAGTTTTAGCTAGTGTTGTAAAAATTAAAAACCAATAACAGTTCGATATCGGACTATATGGTGCAAACCGGTCACAAAGCCAATGTGGAAGAATCATTCTCTATGATTTACCGGGTGCCTAATAAATTGCCAAAACCATCGAAGCAACACATGCTCCAAACGGAATAGGCTATTGCAATTCGCCTGAAACGATCAGTACTTTGTGTTCAAAAGAAGCAAGTCCAGCCCCTATACTGCCCTGGCCTTCAGTAGAGACTATAAATTCGTGAATTTGAACTATTATCTTTCCCAATTTTTCTGACATTCAGTTTATTGTTGTGTTGATGACATTGAAATGTAATCCACTGATATTATTGATTTGATATTATTTAAACATTAATGCTGTTCATAATACTAACTCATTTACTTTAATTTATATATATAACTGTAGAACCTGATGATGAAGTTATCGAAAAGAGTACTCTTTGTTCAGTATCCATCCTTCTGAAAAAATAAAAGGTCAAAAGATGATTACAAGCGGATGCCCGGCGCTCTCCACCGGGTTGACTGTCCATTGGATGACAGTCTAGGGGAGATGGTTAAACCCTGATTCCAAACCTTCAACGACTGGCGTATGAAGCTCCTCGGAACTCACCGGCAGACGTATGGACAAAGGGCTTGTTGGATGTCCTGGATGTCTGGCCCCATTCAAAAAGTCGTATGAACCGAACTCCGATCACCAGCTGCCAATGGATAGTGGGCTCCCTACTCCACTCCTACTGCCTTGTAGGTCACACTTGGCTGTGTAAAGGCTAGAGCTGCACTCTCAAACAAAAGGCCGAGCGATTCTGGGGACATCACTCGTACCAAATTCCCAAGAAACTTCATGAACTCGTTCATGAAGCCGGCTCATCCTCCCGTAGGAGATAGCCGAAGTAAAGTAAAGTAAGTAAGTAAGATTACAAGGGAAAGGAAAAATAGTTTTCTAAAACTTATGAGTACAGGACAGCTTTTCCGTCCTGGTTTGGGACTCTTCAACAGGACGTATCCATCGGGGCTCGAACTCAGGACCTTCTGGTTACAAGGCGAGCTCGTAGACCATTACACAGCTGGGACCCAATCTAATGGACTTTGAAATCTAACTTCTGCCAATTCACTACATAACTCGACCACTGTGCAATGTCTTCTTCAATGAGTTACTGCTTCACCTTCAACTTGCTGTACCCTACTGGTCACGGCTTCACGATATGTCATGAAATGGGAGAAATTAGATTTCACAGGCCATTAGATTGGGTCCCAGTGCCTCGTAACCGGAAGGTTTTTGGTTCGAACCTCGTTGGATGAGTACTGATGAAGAGTCCCAAACTAGAACTTGGGAAACACCTGTCTGGTACTTCCAGGTTTTCCAATGATTCTTTAGTTTATGTCAGCTCATGGTGAAATCCTCCAACCAATCAAAAACTCCTTATGAAACCAAAACTTGTCCGTTTGTCTGTCTGTTTTCGACATAGAACTTTGCACAATTTTGAGGCAGTTCAAGTCGCCACACTCCGTGTAGCACGCGAAGCAAGAGAGAAATGTGCAAGGAAAGCATAATAGAAACAGTGAGCAGAGGTGTGAGACAAAGGAGGAGTAATAACGAGGAACAAAACAGTTTCATTGGAAATCACAAGTCACAAGGAGTGGATGCATCGGCGCCACTGAGAACGATTTTGAGCCATGTCACCAATTGTTTCTAACCATTGATTTTTACCGTCCCGAGGACCCCAGCCTGGAAGTCTACACCTTTCTACATGGCTTAGACTAACTGTTGTGGGTTCGATTGACTCGTGCCAAGTTTTTGTTTGACCGCCGCTAGCTTTTTTCCAGCCTGACCCTATATCCGCTAACACTGCTCGTCGGGGAAGGCTATGACCAGGCATACATAACACATGTCCTAACCATCTCAGTCTTTGTAACTTCACAACCTCGTCGAGTGGTTTCCCCTGTTTACCTAGAACTCGACGCCTAACCTCAATATTGCTCACCTTATTATGCCACTTTACACGGGAAATAGAGCGCAAGCACCTATGATCAAAGACAGCTAATCTTTTCATGTCTTCCACTCTCAATGGCCAGGTCTCACAGCCATAAAGGAGCACGGAGCGGACTGATGGGCAGTACACCCGTCCTTTGGTCGATAGTCGAACATCTCGTCTACGCCAGAGTCGGCGTAAACTGGCAAATGCGAAACGAGCCCCCTGAATTCGTGCTGAGATTTCGTCAGAGATCAACCTGTTGGGGCTGATGGTACTTCCCAAATAAGTGAAGCGGTCAACGTGCTCTACCACTTCCCTTCCTATTTTTTAACTAGGCGTCGATGTAGTCCAGTCCTTGAGGTTTTTTAAAAAACTTAATACGTATTATGTAGTTAATCGTGGCAAATAACGGGGCTGTACAAAATTGTTTTGAACACACAGATATGAATTGTTCAAATAAATTCTGATTGCTTGTGTTTTATGCGAAAGCCGTACTCGTAGACCATGCGAGAAGCTGAGTGGAAAACGATAAAAAACTTAAAAAGCTTTGCTGGCGTCGACTTGATGTCCAGTATCGATGAGGTGAGCTAGTATTAAGCTGAGATTCATTCGAACCTTTGCTAAGCCAAAATGGTAAGTGTTCAGAAATTAAACAATGAACCTGTCTGATCGTACGCCTAAATTAGCTGGCTGTGCACAGGCAGTTAAACTGGTGAATACACATGGAAGAGGCGAAAAAGGGCAGTTTGTTTTTATTTATTGAACTAATTATTGGTTGATTAGTAAATATACAGTAAAGCTTAGCTGCATTGAAAGCGCTTTGATTTCCATAGGAAAATTGTTTATGCGACAAAATGATGTGCAGCTGTGAAGAAACATAGAAACTTAAAATTAGCGAATGTTCTTTATATTATCACTTCTGTTGTCCTCTTTTAGTGCTTTCCGCACTGTTTTTCATTCTCCACTTCATAACTTGGTACGTCGATCTGCTGTTCAATATTCTTGCGAAAGATGTCACACTCAATACACTACTTACAAAACTATGTGAGTAGCACACACTACACTACTACTGCAACTGTTTATAACCAGTAATGATGCAATTCCAAGATATTATCTTATCCACTATATTCTCTCAACAAAACCAACCCTAGTTCATGTCATGATATTCTAACGCTAGCGTATTACATATTTAGGAGACTGATTAACGGTTTAGAGCTTCGAATAGCAAATGTTTGGTTCATGTTCCAGTGGGGATACCATCACTCACCAATTAGAAGGTGCGTCCAGTCGATGAATCTTAAACAGGACGAAATACTCCTCCTGGATTTCACTGATAATCACCACCTATCTAGTTATTTTCACATACGTGAGTGCATCATATTTTGCTATGTAAAATAGAAGGAATTATAACCTGTAGATAAAGATATTTATTTATTTAATATTTTAACTGCACCGTAACCAATAATCGTTTCTTAAATTCATTTGTTTCATGAAAGCAACATGTTCCAACTAAGGCAAGGTAATGGTCACCACGTTTTCATTAATGGCGTCATAATTTAAGTTTTTCCTAATCATTTTATATCACGCGCACACGCACTTTATGGGGAATTCGCCTTTCGACTAAAACAAAAATAATAATGCGGATAAAGCTAGAGAATGCCAGGTATATTTATCAAAATGTTGACTATACCCCTCTTGCCTTGAATAAATATGTGAATTCTTCACTTTTTTGAAGACGTGCTTCCTGGCGATTTCCATCAAGACGTTTCTACAACTGCTGCAGGTTCGAATCTCCTGACGGATATCACGGTTCCTTCGAGGTTGTAGATACGCCCAGAAAATGAGTGCCAAGAATTCGCGCCAACTGTTAACCACTCAGCATCTATTCTTCAAAGTGCACCGTGATGTCAAGTTACTTAGCTTGGTAATCACACTAATTGATAGAATTCGCTGAGCTCCTAGACATTATGTCGGTTACCTGGTAGTGATCAACCGGCGTATCATTTTACCACATTTCCTGGAGTAGTGAATGGCTTTGGATAGTACTTCTTGGAAGCATATATTAAAAAGCTTCCATCAATTACCTGTCAAGTAAGAAATGTATTTAAGCCCAGAACATATTTATGTTCATGTCGTGCCTCATAAGTCTGCCGGATAACGCTTTGGTATTTCCCATAATAGGTGCTGAGTTCCAATCAAAGTGGGGGGACACCATCATTCACTAATTAGAAGATACATTCAGCTAATGATGAAATTCTCCTCCTGAATTCCAGTGATAGTCACCATGTATCTAGTTAGTTCCACATAAATGAGCGCGTCGCATTTCACATGGCTTGGGAAACAGTGGAATTCTCAAATTTTCGATAAGTGCAAACAATATGTATATCAAATGACATAAAACATTAGAACAATATCCACCATGATAATTAATTTAGAAAAAAGTCTTACATTTTTTTTGTAATCCTCCTTGAAGGCCCATAGTTCCATCCAACTTTTCACTACGCATCTCTTGGCATACACTATAAGTATCACAATTTTCACCAGTCAATATATTCCTCAGAGTTCTTGTAATTTGTGTACCATTTGTTGAATCATGTCCATTTGTAGCTAAATTTGGTTGAGATGAATGCTTTTCTTCAATGGAAACAGTGTATGTTCGACCACGTGAACCATCTCCAGTTAAGGGTGAGCTGAGATCTGTCAAGCAAACAGGAATTATATGACTTGAAATCAATATTTATCACAAATGTATACTACAGTCATATGTGCATATATATATATATATATATCCACACTTTAATGAGAGGTGGCTATTTTCACCAACACATCAAACCAGTGGTCTTTTTTCAAAATGTAGCACGTTCTATTTGGCTGGATCAACCTATACCAGTTCAGAAATGATGGAGAAGATCTGTGCCTCAGGTAGATGATATTCGTGGGTGGTTTAATTACGAAGCATTCAACATCCTTCTAAGCAACATCTTCAACGCTAGCTTCCATGTAAAATGAGGTTAGAGAATTGTCCACGAGTGTGGCCACCATCTCTCTTTATGGCTCTAAATGTGAATGGTTATCTCGGGAGACTTACTTACCGTCTTGTTCACCTGTATCAATAATGATTATTTTGTTCACCTTCACTAGTTCGTTAATAATATGTATTATTTCTGTTGTCTCTGATGATAAATTAGCTTCACGTTCACAGGCGTCGGTATTGTCTTCACTCGGATATTTTGCCTGCATTTGTGCTACTCTCTACAGCTTGAAATGATGTGGTCTGGGAACAGTGAAATCAACATTTACAATAGGTGCAGACTCCACTTATATGTATATATATATATATATATATATATATATATCATCAGCTGAGTTTATCTGCATCTGAGTGTGTGACAGGTATTTTCACTGACACATTAATCTAACACTGATTGTTTAGAAGACCAAACTTGACTGGCAGTTATATGTCGAATAAACTGTGTGAATTTATAAATTTTAGAGATTTTCAGCTTAGGCGGACAACCTTGATGTAATGAAAATGATGATTTAATTACGTTGCTTTCATTTTTCCTTTTAGACAACATTTTTAGTGCTAACATTTCAATGTAAAGTGAGCTTCAGGAATTATGCATGAGAGTAATACCCATATCTCTGCTAATGACTTTGAAAGGGTTTTGATGTCTACGGGGGTTAGCTTAACTTCTTGTCTACTTGTAGTGATACTGCTTATTTTCTTGACCTGTACGGCTTTGTTAGTGATGTTTACTACATTTCTTATCTCTTCTGGTAAATAAACTTCTTGTATATAAACGTGAACATGGCCTGTAGTCAGATATACAATCTGAATTTATTAAAGTTGCCCATAAAAAAATATTTAAAAGACCGATTAGTGAACAAAGAATATCATTTTTCGATGAATTCGTCATCAGGTTTCGCATCTGTATGACAGTAATCATTGAAGAAATTGAAAAAAATATTGCCATTAACAAAAGTAATATTGTTTTAACTTGCATTGAATCAGTAGCATAGACGATAACATTTCAGAAGCATCAGTAGACGAGAGATAATATGTCTTAATACAATACAATAAAGTGACTAAATAACAGATAAATTAAGAGAAGTAAGTCAGAATTTATAGGTTCAGCAGCAGGCCAGAGTGGCGATAGTGGCTGTTATTTGTTCATAATTCTTAATTAAAATTATAAATTCATATCAGCTAAATTAAATTTATAAAAATAAGTGTCCAATATACCCACAAAATGGGAAACTCTCTCAAATCGTTTCTTAGACCTCTACACACGAACCCTCATAGACAGACTTCCCATAACTTCTCAAAAGTGTCCTCAGCATCACTGTCTTCACCGTCAGCTCTTGGAAGCCCGACAGCATAGCAATGGATCTAAAGTCCTGCAGGAATCTCCAGATATTTCCGTTTTCACAAGCTTCAAGCCATGGGATCTTCATTACTTGGAAGGCAGTGAAACCACATATGACAGTAGAAAATGGCATTATATGGTAGCGAAATTGTTTGTTTGGTAAAATGTTATACAGTTATCGTGAAATGCAGAAATTTAACACATCGAAATTTCCATTTACACATCTTACTTGTGTTGTTGTTGCATCTTTTGTCTTCGGTTCATGCTTTCCACATTGTTTCACAAGGATCTTTCATTTTTTCCCTCGCCATCTAATCCGTAGTTCAGCTATCCATTATGTTTACACCATACATTATACACATAATAAACTACTTACAAAATGTTGTCATTGGCATATTCCATACACTGATTCGCAAAACGATAAGAAATTAGTGATGTTACCGAGTTCTGTTTGCTTACTTCCACGTAAAGTGTTACCACCTAATCATTATCGCCTACTAAACAAAACTGAAAAAATAAAAATTAATACTTTTTTTTGAATATTTCATTACAAAAATGCTTTCTTTTTCTGACGTGATGTAAATCTAGTTTTCGAATGATGTGATATTCATCCTCCTCAGTAAACTGTTTACCTCATTTCTAGATAAGACCATCTATTTGGCTTCAAGTCATGGTAAACTTGAAGCCTGAATAACCACACATCAGCGAATGACCTTGAATACATCAATATATATAAAAGCTGTATAAAAGTATTAGATGATGATTTGAGGCAATCGGCACAAAGCTTTGGATTTAGGCTTCGGGCTTTTTTGTACCAGTTACTGACTAGTGCCCAATCGAAAGTATCCAAAACAGTCATATAGGGGGCCAACTATGAGCCGAAGTAGCTCAGTGGTAACTGTACAGCACTGCCTAACGCCAGTTCGAATCCTAGAAAAGACATGAGTTTCTTTCAAGGTATCAGAGACGCCTTGCTGACTTGTGAGTGCCAACTAGCTCGAAACCTGGGTCCAAGGCTTCCTATGGCCGATTGCCTCCAACCGTCTAATATCAACGATTCACAGTGCTACTTAGAATGGTGGCCATATTGCAAACTTGATTGACAGAGTTCGGTCTGCACCAAATATAGGACTAGACACATTACACTAGTTACTGTATAAAAGTGTTAAACGGGATACCTTTCTCAGGTATGCGATAAAAATGACTCCCTGTTTTCTATAGGAGTATTAACAGAGAAGTCACATCATTACTCACACATATATTCATTTAAAAGACTCTAAATAAAGTCATTTTGAGAGCTGTTAATGGCTCTAATCCTGTTCATCGACTTTTCAAAAATCCTGTAATGGAATTAATGTGGGTCTTGGTATCAGGATCCACAGCTTATCTAGTTTGGTTTGCTTTATGATGAATATATCTTAGAGATGACAACTATTTTTATCCTTTCTACTAATCTGTGTGTGTTATAGAGCCATGTTTCATCAATCGAGTAGTAATCGGTGTTTAAATAATCGACTGATACAATGACACCTCCTACCCATAAAGAAGTAACTCTCTCTACCTTCCAAGATGAGGCATTTATGAAGTGCTGGTAACACTGGATATTGGGTGAGAGGTTCTTTGCAAGTTCGTTCCCGGTGTTCCGTGTTGCTGATTCTTCCTGACCGACCATTTGATCTTGAGTATGGCGACAGCGAAGTCAGACACCGATGGAAGTCTTCAGTGCCCTGTGGGAAATGCTTTCGTTGACGTGTGATGCAATTCTGAGAACCATATGGAGGAAATGACTTATTCTGAAGGCAGTGGAATTTTAAACTTGTTTAAAGTTGAAGGGGGTCTATCTTGCCTTTCTAAACCTCGCCAGCTTTGACATACTGATCCATGTTGCCTGGTTTACTAGTTCATTGATCTGCTAACTGGTTCTAGGCTTGGAGAAAAAGAGAAAGTTAGGTGTAGGGCTAGCGACCAAACTATGGGAAATCAATCCAGTTGTTTAAGGAACTTCAATGCGCTGAAAAGGCGTATATTTATGTGACGTATACTAAGATGTGAAGTAGTGACAACTTTGAATAGATTATATATACAGTCTGAAAGGAGGTAATATCAGTGCGTTATATTCATCCCCCAACAACAGTATCGAGGAAGTATATTTTGCATTGTTGTCTTAGCGGTTAGGATGCTCGCCGACCACGCACATGATCCGTGGTTTGATCCCCGGCCGACGCACTCCTTTACCTCGCTAAGCCAGAAATAATGCTGGTAAAGAGGAAAGGTCGGACATGAGGCTAGCTAGCTGCTACAGAAACTTCAAGCTCCTAGCTTGAAGCCCTTTGTTCCGCTGGGGAACGTGAAAGGGAAAGAATAATAACCTCATGTTTGATAGTAGTCGATCGGATGGATGAGGATTGGAGACGAAATAGGAACCTGGGTTACTCTGGGATTCCAACGGCTGGCTGGATCTCTATGTAGGCCCAAATATACTACATCCATTATGGATAACGGCCAGCTGTTGTGTGAACAAATGATGCGACAGTGTTTATTTGTCATCATCCGGTGAGATCTTCTAATTTCAGAGTTAATCCTAATGCGTTAGGATATGGATAGGTTAGTAACTGATGTAACCAAAACTGATCATGAGTTGATATCAGTTAGAGAACCATTAGAAGACGAACAGGTATTGCTGAATATCTGTTTCATTCTAGTTTGGGACTATTTGCCAGTAAGCACTTACTGGGATTCAAACCCAGGGAATTCCGGCCCATAGACAATTCACCCAATTAAACCCGAACCATTGGTCTGTGCATTCCAACTTCTACCAATTCGTGATATATTCAGCGCAACTGCTAGCCAGTGTCACTGGTCTCTTGCCTGACTTTGTCGACCCCGCTGGTTACAACTTATGACCAGAAAGCCAGGTAACTTTCCGTGTAGAGCCAGTCGCTAGTGAGCATCAGGTTCGTTATCAAGTGTTGATATCAGTTTGAGGACTATTGGAAAATCTGGAAACAAAACTACCAGAGGAAGCCTTCAGTTGGTAGAATTTTACTGCTGTAGTGAAGTGACTAGAGTCAAATAATCATTTCATCAACAGCAAGGATCCGCCTTTGAATTACTAGGACAGCGGACTATTTACTGTCAATATTATTATTCTCTCGGGTTTCAGATGTAACATAGGACCTCAACAGTCCATTACCATTGCATCCTGCTCTCCGTAGCCTATTTTTTGCTGGCTAATGACTAACGATAAGCTTTTATCTCTTCTTCAAACTATCCCTTCTAACCCACACCCAGCCTATTGTTTTCTATACGGGTTCTACTCGAGGTACTGTCGTGTGATGCTAATCAACTATCTCTTCAGAGGACAGTAGCGAGTAAAATGACAAACAACCTTATTTCAGACAAACTCTACTTCATGACCAATCAACTGTAATAAGTTGGTATTTCAAGGGACTACCTGTTAGTCAAATAATCTACCCTAAAATGTTTATCTTTCATTGTATTTATTCTATAGTTTTTGATGAAGAACAGTTGCTCAAACCTTCTCATATTATTTATTGTGTTTTATTTGTTTGCTTATCGATACTCCTCATTGTTCTAATCATCGTCATCATCAGCAGCATATAATCATCATTCGGTTTCCTCGCTTTCTAGGAGGTGTCAGGTTGGGATCTGTTTAGTTCAATCAAAGATATGTAAATGTGTATAATATAATACAGTATTGTAATCATGATTCATTTGCATAATCTTCACTTCATTAACTTGTGTTCAATGTTTCAACTTCATTATTTGTTTATTCTACTTCTTAGTTGTCTTCATGGATGATCTTGCCTCCTTTTATTCTCCCTTCTGATTTCAGATTTATTTCAAAAAAAAAGAAAAGAAAAAGCACAGAAGGATAAGACGTGTCAACGCATCTGTTTATATTATACTTTTGTTTACCAGTTTACCATTGAAAAGAATAATTTATTCATAGAGAATTTAGTTCTTTTACTTCTGGGCCGTATTTATGCGTACAAATACTAAAGTCATCTGAATGTGGTGTATTGTGGTTGTTATAATTATTATTGTCCCTTAAAGTTCTGAATGTAACATAGGGGGGCTTCAATAATACATCTCCAGCTGATCCCACAATTATCCATAGTCTGTCATCTCCTTCTTGAGCAATCTCCTCTGTGTCAACCTTGGGCTCAGGATCAACTCATCGTTTCACATTTGGGTTCCAGTTGAGGGTTTGCCTGGCGTGCGATATTATGTAGCAGTCTCCTCATCCATGTATGCCCAATCCATCTCTTTTTTTTTCAACATATTTTCTGGGCCATAGGTTCTTGTTTGGTTCGCTCCCTCGCAGAGTTTCTTGTTACCAATTCTTTCTAATAGGCCATTTAATCTTCAATATAGGTTCAGAGAAGACAGTTATTGATAAATGGTCCGCAGTAATCAGTTGGAACTGCTTTCCAACGACTCGGACTCCACGTTTCCGACCCATATAGAAACGCTAGCTGACTTAACATGATGATGATGATGATGGAAATTCGAATTTCAGGAATTACGCTGCGATGAGTGCAGAAGATTTCCGAATTGATTTCAGATTGATGAAGGTGCATCTCACATTTTCGATTCTGTCCAGCTTTGACATTTTCATCTATTCCGCCTGTAGTTGTGAAATGATGCTTTCGAGGTAGGTGAATGATGAAGCGACCTCTTTGAAATTTTTCCCACTGATAGTGATTGGTGCTGTTTGTTGTTGTTGTTGTTTGGTTATTTCCATTACCATCTTCTCTATGTTCACTTGAAGTCCTGTCTTCACTGCTGGCTTCTTCTGCCAGTTTTTTTGGTATTCGCTTGTAAGTCTTCGAGTGTGTGTGTGTGTGTGACATTAGAAATAAATCATCTACGAGATCCAGACATTCTAGAGTGTTCTTATCGGTCCAGGGAATATGGTGTGTACACTTGTTATTTGAGATGATGGTTGTTGAGATTGAGTTGCATTTGAATGTAGATAGAACCAGATAATGAATCTTTAATAATAATAAGAAGAAGAATAATTATGATTTACTTTATTCCAAAAACAGTACTTGTGATACGGAATGGAATTTTCAGCATTAATCACAATATTACTGCATCTAATTTCCTCAAATTATAAATAAAAATTAATCACACACAGAAAATTTTCCACATTTACAATAGGGGTAATGTCAAAAACACGCAGCATATAAAATGGAAATAGAAATAATAATGATAACAGCTAGGGTAGTAGTAACAATAATAATACAAGTGAAAATTGCCGTTGGCTTGTGTCACACAGTATTGGCAATGTGGTATAGAAATCCTAACATGTTTAAAAAATATTGAATATAATGTTCTCTTTACATGATATCGTGAGGGGGAAAACAAAGATTACAGCAGTCATGGAGATAAGTTGGCGTTTGCAATTATGCGAGAGAGTAAAACAAAGAAGTAACAGGACCATAAATATAATAGAATTAATAAAAGTAAAACTTGAAGGTATATAAGGATGGATGGAGGAAATTGTTTATTTACTAGATGAAAAAAGTTAGCTAGTTAATTCTTGCCTGACACTATTTTCACTATCACATAAAATACGTTCCAAGTATGGTATCATAGGTGAAACGTGATTTGTAGATTTCATTAACAAGTCAACTCGAAGAAATGCGAACTCACAGATGTCCTTGAACTCAAACCATTCTTTGAATTACAGAACTTGCCAATATAAACACTATGCACGTACTGAGGTGCAAATTTTTATCCTGAGCTTGTTCTTCATTACTGTTTGGATAATGGGTTGATAGAATGTAGTCCTAAATGCTCTTCTGGAGGTTGTTTGTACATGAATCGGCTTTTAGCAGCAATCAGTGGATACGTATTGAGATGAACAGACTCTAAGAAAAGAGTTAGTATGGTCATACAAACTTAATTCATTCATTTCTAGGGACTTTCTTTACTTAATCGAAGCTGTCTCTGACTGATACACATTTTATCTATCATTACTGGGTTCTGAAGACTGAGATGACATTCGCTACTGTACAGACAGAGAATTTGTTAGTATTTACTATCCTACAGTACCAGTATTGCAGAGATGTAGCATCGTGGAAGATGAATACCGTGAAACATCATTTGGGAGGAGATGGGCTTTGATATAAAATGAACACAGTTATCGTGTCCCTACGGTGAATAATGTTTGGGTAGCAGAAATTCACAACAATGAAATTAGTAGGGAAATTGCATAAGTAACTCCCAATCTTAGTGTCTGGACTCAGTCACCTATTATGAAAAGGTTAGTAATCACCAGAATTACAATTCCTACAGACGGATAGGCTTAACATAATCGGTTAACATATTTGAGTTTCATTCATCATAGAGTTAACCATTCAGTAGATTTTGAAAACGCCGTTAATTAAACGTATACCACTTCAACTAAAGGCTTTTTTGAAGGCTGGAAGACAGAATACGAATGGAAAATTCCTGACAAAAGGATGCGATCTTTAATCACCTCAATGAATATATGTGCAGAAACTGGTCTAACTTGAAATGAAATACTCCTCATCGTAACTGGGAGGCATTTTTGAGTCACTTCAAAGAAAAATATCCCCTTTAATTAATCTGATTATTATTATCTGTACCACTCCTGTAAATAAACAGCTTTTTCTCGTAGGTAACCTCAAGATCTCTTTTTAAGTTTTCCTACTAACGACCGCCGTAGAAAAAATAACGTTAAATTAGAAAAAAAGCAGGAATATTAGGCTATTTGCTCTAGAAATTCATGTGCCACTAAATTCAGTTCAGAAACATCAACAATATAAAAATACTTGCGAACAGTATTGTTCTCAGTTGGATCTTCTGGTAGATTTCTAAGGAGGCATATGAATACTCTATATAGCAAAGAGAAAGCGACAACGGTTATGAAGAAAACATTGTTCCTGAAACTGCAGTTCAATGGCGGCGTGGCTATTGAAGTCCCACATATAAGATTATCTAGAGCCATAAAACAGACTTATACTGCTGTCACCCTCTGTTTGTCATTTTCTGGCCGACCAGTTATGATTGCTCAAGTAAAAGGCAAGCAGATTATCTGTGGCACTTCTGTGTGCATTTGTATGTAGGTGGAAGAATAGGTAGCCCAACTTTCAAACAGCCGGCCAAGTGATCTACAATGATTGGTTAATACACATGATGCTTGTGGCGTAAAGGGGGGGACTGTAATAGAAACTAGGTCTGAGACAAAATACCTTGTTTGGTCGTCCAATATTTCATCGATCTACAAGAAAATATCCCGTCTAAGATACTACATTAAGAAGCCAAAACTATCTGGAATCACTTAACGTCTGCTTTTACAATTCATTAATGTGCAAATTATTTATCGTACTTTCCTTTCCTCCCTTAGTCTTTCCGCGTCTACTGTAAAAGAAGTTTGTGATTTTGAGAGGGGTATTAGAGGTTCACAATAGGGCAAGTGGTGTGTAATTTAGTCAGCTTGTCACTACATTAGTTAATAGATATCTAAACTCATGCGAGAAATGGTCTAAATCTATCTATATTGACTGACCCTCAACATCCTCTCTATAGCATATAAGCACTGTCATTAACAATCCTATAATGTTATTCCTAAAATTGTTTTTAATATTATTGGATAAAATTAGATGCAATATTGTACCAAATGCTGAAAATTCCACACTGTAACATTAGTAGTGTTTGGGAATACCGTAAATTATTATTATTAAATTTAGATGTTCCTGTGAAGAAGGTTATAAATAGGTCGAAAAACTAGACAGCTCAGCAACACGCTTAACTGAGCGCCGTCCTTCATGGTTCGGAAAAGATCACACGAATTAGATATGATGGAGAAGATTTGTAGCTCAGAGAACACAACCACAACAAAACCACGCGAATTCCATCAGAAGTTCCATTTTATCTCATTTGATTAGTAGTAGTCACCAAGTAGACAGTAGAAGTGCCTTTACAGTTGCCTCTCATACTCCATTGAAATTTTCAAACGGAATTCAAACTCGTCTTTCGCACTTGGCCCCGAAGCTAACGGAATTAATTCAAGAGGACAATCCTAGTCTTTGCATACAAAAGAAGTTTGTTCTACCTTTATCTCTCCCTTGGCCTAGGTGAATTCTATCCAAAACCAATGGATGAAGCTGGATTTCTATTCAGATTAATCGCATTGGGATTTTCGATATGATTTAATAGCCATTTTGGAACATGTTCTTTTCGAGGACATTGGAACATTCTATTGGTTTTACCTATATAGGTCTCACCGCAGCTGCAGGTGAACTTGTAGATACAGTTTGAAGTAGACTCCACAGAATTTCGTCCTTTAATCGTAGGTACTTCACTTCAAACTGTATCTACAAGTTCACCTGCAGCTGCGATGAGACCTATATAGGTAGAACCAACAGAATGTTCAAATGTCGTCGAAAAGAACATGTGCCGAAATAGCTATTAAATCTTATCGAAAATCCCAATGCGATTAATCTGAATAGAAATCCAGCATCATCATCCATTGCAAAACACTTATTAATGTCTGGTCACAAAATAAATATTAATGACTGTTTCACAATTATTTCACATAACTCTAATTCAAGGATATTGAAGGTGATGGAAGCGCTTTGGATTAATCACATACAACCTAAACTGTATGTACAAAAATCAATAGACTTCAATCTTCGCCTATTATGGACTGCATGACTTATCTTAATATGATTGGTCATTAGTATGCACTTTTGTGTTTTTATTTAACTGAGTAATTTTCATGAACTTTATTTTATCCTTGTTAACCATGTTAGTTGTAAAGCGGTTTGTAAAGAATCTACGAAATGATGATATCATCTCATGAAATTTGTCTTCTTAATGCCTTATTCAAATTTATCAAAGGAACTAATTGTTTTAATTAATATTATTATTCAATCCTCAAATTCACCGTAATTGGTTTAATTTTTATACATAAAGTCATGTGAATTAGAGCAAAGTCTAAAGATGATCTAATTAAAAGCATCATTTCAAATGCACATGTTTGGTGTTGACTCAATGGACAGTGACTCGGTGATTAACCTCTCCTTCTCTCTCTCTACCTATCTTAATTATCTTTTAATGCTTCCACCCTATCCTACTTTATAGTGCGATTACAAACATGGGAATGAATTGTAATGCCCTAGTGTTTTTGTGGATTACTTAACTTAGCAGAGTCAATCATTCTGATTCCGCGTAAATTTCTATGTTCCTACAATCTCACTGACTCCGATCTATTAGTGTAGCCTGTATATTCGACTTTACATCCATTACATGGTACTTGGCAAATTATATTATGTTACCTAGTTGAATCTACCGAATCTTTAAGCCAACGAAGTTTGTTTCTTGATTGGTTTAGTTGGTTTAAACGCAACTTTAATTAATTCCAACCTTATTGCAAAATTCCACTTAGGGATTTTGATGTCTTATTTAATGTGGGATTATTCTCTGTCACAGTGCACAAATTCTATCCTTACACTTATAAGGAGGATGAAAAATGAGGGTTTAGACGGTGTATTTTGTCAAAAGACCTGCAGTTGGGTGGTTACGAATTCTAAGTGGCAAGTGATTTACAGTGTTCTTCTATTCTGAAGTCTGATAGAGTAGAACTAGCATTTTTATGGGTTGATCACGGATCGATATCACTTAGAGAACCATTGAAAACCAACAGGGAGTACTGGACAGCTGTTTCACCCTAGTTCGGCAATCATCGGCAGTACGCACCCACCACCATGGTTCGAACCGAGGACCCTCCGGTTAGTAGGCAAGCTCGTATAACATTCAGCTACTGGGACCCAAATCAGTGGCTCATGAATTCCAACTTCTGCCAAGTCGTGATTTAGGGTGACCCCCAACTAATCCTTACATCCCACTGATGACATGGGTTGGTGCCAGCCGCGGTAAATCACGAATCGGTAGAACTTAGAATTCATGGGCTAGTCATTCAACTGGGTCCCAGTGACTGACTGGTATACAAACCAGCTTGCCTTGTAACCGCAAGGTCCTCAGTTCGAACCCTGGTGGTAAGTGCGTACTGCCAATGATTGCCAAACTAGGATGAAACAGCAGCTGCCCAGTAGTCCTCCAGTGCTGGTTTTCAATGGTTCTCTAACTGATATCAGTCCGTGATCAACTCGTAAAAACAAAACTAACCCTTACAAACCAATTATAGAACTAGCATTATCAGATTATAAGAGGAGATATTTGATAAGTTAAAGGCATTGGCAGTGAAGTTCAAAGAAGATCATCAAATTTAAGGCCGTTTTATGTTCTTGTTCAATGAAATCATTTTATGACGCTGTTGAGTGTCTCTGGGCTGGGTGATCTACTCGCAAAGATTTCTCCATTCTTCTATACAACATCTTTGTGGATATCGTCAATCTGAAGTGAGCTTTAGGTTTCCTCAGTGGATAAAAAAGACCACCCCTCGTGGAAAATTTCACTGTGATTAACTTTTCCCATAGATATTCCCATATAGTTGTGTTTAAATGTTTGGATACTGATACTCGAGATGACTTGATATCTGATCTTTTGCTCATGTGACCTATTTGTTTATTCATCGCTAAATGTAATCTGATCCATAAATGACAAGCTGATATAAGTATCAAGTCTACAGGTACAGCGTTCTAACAACAGGATTAAAACACTACCGAATAATCTGTCGAATCTAAGATGAGATAAGTCAGAAAAACCTAATGTTAAATAATCTTCTATTCAAATTTATTCTCAATTCATAGAAACCATACAACACTCCAAATATCAATAAGAAAAAGGAATTTGAGACATCTACAGCATTATCGTGTAGACAAGATTTGTCAAAAAAGCTTAAGTATGACTTCTGATGTGTTTCCGGTTAATGTGAAATTTAGACAAACAGACTCATTTACAGTAAATTCGTATGACTGGCAACACCATGTAGCCTATTTGTAATTTTTGTTGTTTATTATTATTACTATTCCTTTGGGTTCTGAGAGGAACACAAGACTTCAGCGGTAGTCCTCTTTTGCTAGCTCAACGACTGACCATAAGCTTTCATTTCATCCTCGCTCAACATCCTCCATGCGAGCCTCGGACCAATAAACACCTCGTCGTTTCCTTTTGGGGTTTCAACCCACCGTCTGAATTGTTCGTGACGTCATCCGATGACCTTCTCAGCATGTGCCTAACCCACCTCAATTTCTTTCAGTATATTTGTTGAGTGATACGCTGTTAGTTGGTGCATTCCCACAGTCTCTCGCTGCTAATCCTTTTTGGCCGGCCGTCTGATGTTCAGAATGGAGCCAGTAAAGGTGGTCGTTGATGGCATAAATCGTCTGCGAATTTCAGAACTCCTAGAATCTCTTTATCTCTCCAGAGTATTCCTGTCTTCTCGCTCTCCAGCAGACTGTGTCCCGTATACGTAAGTCCAACAAAATCAGGAATATCATCTTAGATGACATTTATCAGCCTTGTCTTACTTCTATACTCACTTAAAGGCTTCACTGAGTTTTCCGTTGTCTATCACCTGATACGTGCCATTGTCGCATAGCTGCTGAATGAGGCTAATCACGATTTAGAACACTCCATAGTAATAAGGCAATTTTCAAACGACTTCACAGCAAACGCCACCGAAGCCTATTTCAAATTCAATGAAATCGAGGTAGATATTTGACTACCATTCTATGCTTTGTTCGACGATGATTCGTAGATTTCCAATTCTATCAGCACACCACTTTTATTTTGTGAATCTACCACGTTCCGGCAAGTGGCGTTCTGAATTCATTTTATCTTTTACTCTCTCCAGGATGAAGCGACTTAATAATCAGAAAGCTTACACTGAAGCATAACTCTGCAGCAGTTTTTGCACAGCCTAAGTTGCCCTTCTTTGGTAGTTTGTTAAGTTGGACTTCTCTCCAATAAGTATGTATCTTCCTTCCCTTCCAAACATTTTGCACTAGTTGCGTGAGCATATCCTTTAAGGTTTCTAGATCAATTTTCAATGCTTCGGGAGGAATTCTGTCCGGTCCTGCTTATCCCGCGACTGGCTTCCAATAGCATGATTGCATTCAAGATTTCCGCCTTTGTATGAGGATTGGTGCCCACTGGCAGTTTTGTGCCTGCTGTTGGTGGTGATATTCCTGGGAGGGTTTCAGGTGGTGGTCGATTCAAGAGTCTTTTTAAATGATCAGCCCATTATTTTCTTTATCCTTCCACTTTGGGAATTAGGTTCCCTTGACCATAATGTACCAATGGAAAGTAATCTAATGGCTGGTCAAAATGTCTGCCGCTGTATCACAGATAACACCGGCATAGGGAAACAAGAAAGATTGAGGATCGTTGGCCAGATAGGTAATACCTTCTCAAACATTAAATTCAATGATAAGTTATTATCCGATAAGAGTCCAACCTTTACAAGGAGTGTAAGAATACGAAATAAGTGCATAAATCCACAACAACTGTAAAATATAATTATTTTAAGTTTATAGGATTATGTCAGGCTAGATTAAGGGTAGATAATACCAAGTTATTTAGAAACGTTAACCTGATCATACCCAGTTTTCCTGACTGATCTTTTATTGCGTAAACAGAGTAAGCAATGTCCAACTTAACCAGCTTGTTAATATTCTGGTTGACAGGCACTTGGACTCATGTGAAAAATGGGCTAAATCCATTCTATCTAACTCACCACACCCTCTTCATTCACAACTGTCCCCCTATATCCCGTCAGGCAAAACCAGAGGCCTATATACAAAAATATATGATCGCACTAGCAAGTACAAAACTCAACCATACCCTGCTTAGCTCGTGTTCTGTGCGATAAAGAAAGCATCAGGCGTGAAACTTATAACTTATTAAATAGTCAGTAGAACAACTGGATCTCGTCTTCCCAACTCATATCATTTATAGGTACAACGTTTTCTTTCCTTCTTTTCCTTTTCTCTTTTTTGTTGTTGTTATGTGCTGCTTTGTTTCTCTCTTCCTTACAAACTCTACTTAAAACATTCTTCTTCGTTCTCTCACACTCTGTATATCTCGACCTTCTGTTACCGCTTACGCCAGTAAATATGCTAGCATCTACTTTTCTAACACCTTCAAACACTCTGTTCAATTTTGGCTTGCTATCGACATGCCAATATGTTGTTGTCAAAACTAACTGAGATTACCCGTAATCTATGTAGAATTTTATTTATTGTTAATGTACTAACTGGGTGTAATACTGTAGTAAAGTGATGAGAATTCCATACTGTATCACAAGTACTATTTTAGAATAAAGCAAATTATTATTACTATTAAGTAACTCCAATTATCAATGTTCACCTGTTTAGATAAAATAAGCATAACCAATTGCATTTTTGTTCGACAAACTTAATGTACACACACATACAAAATAACTCATACATATATTTGCGATTGTACAGCTAAGAAAATGAATTCGCCGAAAAGAGACTCTTCGCTGAACTAAGTGTTTTGTTTTCATTAATGCCTGGATGGGGATTATTCATGAAATGCAACCGTAAAAAAAAAACAATTGTCTTCAAGTTTTGGTTTGTAAGGAATTTCATTGACTTCAAGAGCGATCGCCAAATGAACTCAGCAAGTAACCTGAAGATTCCAGGTTCGATCCATGGCGGTGAGTTCATGGGTACGTAACATTAAAGAGTTCTAAGTAACAGCTGTTCCGTTCTTCTTAGTTTCCAATAGTTATCCAAATGAAGTGACTTTGTGATAAATCTTGAAATCAATCTGATGCCTGCAAAGCAGCAGATGAAATTTAATCTAGAGCTCACTAGTGATTGACTACAAGATGAAGGTGTCCGGAGTTCTGGTGAGAAATCGTGACCAGCGGTGTCCACCAACAAGTAGGGTATGAGGACATATACTCGCCAATCTTATTGGCTAGTGGTATAAAATCATCATTTTAGTTTGTAGGGGACTAAACAATGAACTCAGTAAGTGTATGAAATCAGTGTCACTGAAAAATATTGTGACAGTATATTAGAGATATACAGACAAATGAGTTATAAAAGATAGTGGTTAGATGGAAATATAATAATAACATATACTCAATTTTTGCACATGAGGGACACCAGTTTATAGGTAGCATCAATATAATAAATAACATGTACAAGTAATAAGGATGTTTACACTTATGCATTTTGGATTTGTTGAAAGGATAAAAGATTTAAATGTTGACAATCAATTCATGATATCATTTGACGTATCTTCCTCCTTATTCACCAATGTACCACTTTTGGAAACAGTGAACTTTGTATGAGAAGAAGTCAGAAGATGAAACATTGAGGTTGGCATTCCTATATCTTTTATGAAAGAGCTTCTCTTAAAATGCACAATGAATGTCCACTTTTATATTTAATAAGGAATTATATAGACAAATCGACGGTGTGGCAATGGGGTCACCACTAGGACCCGTTCTAGCCGACATTTTCCCAGAGAAACTAGAAAATAAGCCTTTGAAGGATGTTAATAATGAACTCGAATTATACTGTTGGTACATGGATGATACATTTTTCATTATGAAAAATGAGAAGGAAGCGAATAACATCCTAAATAAATATAACGACGTTCATCTTACAATAAATTTTACTATTGTATTTCATTTCTAGGCGTCCTTATGACCAGAAAAGAGGATGGCACAATAAGAAAAAGTGTATATTAAAAACCTACATCAACGGGTCAGTATACTCATTCTCTCAGCTTCGAGCCCTTCAAACACGAATGCAATCTCACAAAGTGCTTGGTTCACAGAGCAAGAGCAATTTATTTGGATGAATGTCTTGATGAGTAACTTAATAATATTAAACGGTTGCTAAGTGAAAATGGTTATCCAGAAAAGTTTATTGGAAAGAATATGAATCTAAAATCAAAGCAACCCAAGTTACCAACAGTTCCAAAAAAACCTGATTGTTACAATTGCAGTTCCTTTGGGACAACATCAGCGAGATACTAACGCAGCGCCTTAGAAATGCGGCAAAAAGAGCATTCTGTGCAGCCGAAATACGCTGTGTCTTGAAAACCACTCCTCTTTTGCGTTCGGGAGTAAAAGACAAACTGTCTAATTTCGCATCATCCATGTGCATCTACCAATTTAACTGCTCCTGTGGAGCCAGTTACACAGGGCTGTACAATTAGGCGTGTTTCACGTCGAATTTCCGAACATCACCCTGCTTAGTGGTTAAGCAAAGGACAAACAAAATCTATTTGCAGCGCTATTCTGTCTCATCTTGTGGAGACAGAACACAAGATTGGCGTTAACCATGCTTTCGGGGTCATTTTCCGCATCCCTGCGAATATCAATTTCGCCTTAAGAGTTCGATTGCTAAATATTGCTTAGGCTGTTGGGATCCATAATAACAAGCCTAAATTATGCATCCAAAAGAAGTTATTTCAGACATCATTACCTTGGCCATCTAGGTTTGAATAATCCTGAATTTTTTGGAATTTTCCTGATTTTAGTTGATATTCTACTTGCTACTATATCTTTATTATTATTATACTTTACGCATCTTTAATGAACTGTAATTGCATTGATCTTACTTTACACATCGATAGTATTTAAAAATCACTAAAAGTGTTATTGACTATTTTGACTTGACACTAGTAACTCCCTTTGGTGAAGACTGAATTCTATCAGTTAGGTTGTAATGTGGTCACCATTCTAGGTAGCTCGCCATCACGGTGCACATTGTTTTGATGATATTAGATAGTTGAATGCAATCGGCAGGAAGCCTGCGACCTAGGTTTCGTGCTTGTCGGCGCTCGTCAGCAAGGCGTCTCTGACACCTCGAAGGAACTCATGTCCCTTATGAGATTCAAACTTGTGTCACCCAGTGCTGCAGTCGGAGACGTTACCACTGAGCTATTCGGGCATCCAATTGACCTCCTGCAGGACTGTAGTGGATACTTTGATTTGACACTATTGACTACTATTCCAGAATTATCTATATATAAACATATATATATATATATATATATATATGGTGAGAGCAGCCTGCTAGCCAACTGGTTAACATTAATCTACGTCAATGTCTAGGTCACTAATATGGGCCATGAAAAAATATGAACAAGCCTGTTTCAATAACCAATCACAGCAAACTTAAACGTGGGCAAATATGATTCGCACTTTCCGAGGAACTCGAAAACAACCAATCAGAAGACTGCGTTTGTCTACTTGACTAGGCTATGATAAAGTATGTGAAATTTATATAAATACGTGTTGATTTCCGTAATAAAACGATCTGTTGCCTGACCCTTGTCTTCTGTTGTTACATATATATATATATATATATATATATATATATATATGTATATATATATATATATATATATATAATTGTAAAGCCAGAGGAGGCAATTATCGAAAAGTATATTCTTCGCGCAATTATTTTGTGTATTATTCATTTACACAACATAAACATTGCAAAGGTTATGGAATAGTACTCATAATGTCACTTTACACAGTCAGAAGTGATGTGCTTAGTATAATGCGGGGCATTTCCATTGAAGAATTGTGAGCAAAATGCACGCCATATTTGATATTTGCGTTACTTGAGATAAGTGTGGTAGGTTATTCATAAAAGGGATAAAATTTCTCTGTAAAACGTTAGTTATTTCACCAATAATAATGTTATTAGAAACATTAACTGCCAGCGAGTGACCCACCACTGCAATATGTGTCCAGTTAGACATACAAGGAAGTATCGTTACAGCAATAGGTAATTTTCAGTACATATTTGGCCAGGCTCCAGAATAATGGCGAAGCAATGTAGGAGCTGGAAACTATCATTAGGCGACTCAGTGAGATTTCAGATGAAACCATCAACACACGTTCATCATTTCTTAAAGAAGCAGATTTATTAGCGCCACACACGTAGCTATTGGGATTTTTTTAATAGTATACATGTAATATTCCACAACGGTCATCCAGGGTGCATCGCGGAGGAAAGTAATGGATAATTCACGAGCCACTATTAGGATATGGGACCATCAATGTTTGCAGAGCATTTGCCATTTTAAATGGCCAAATATCTATATTCTTTATTCATATTCAGAAAGTCATATAGAAACTAAAATGTTGAGAGAAAAAAGAAGACAAACGTCAGCAGGACCAAAGAAATCAAGTGGAGTCCTTAAAGAATGATTTTATAGTTATAGTCCACCTCTACAAATTAACAATAAAGTCGTAGATACGGTTCACTGTTGGGTTGTGTCTACCGATAGAATTTGTTCGCCGGTCTCTGAATTCTTTGAATGAGAACGAGATGTTCTTGTAAGTTACGAAGTATACAACACATAGATCAGTAGAGTAAGTAGACCGTAGGAATCAGTGAGAAGACAAAGCGAGGAACAGTGCGACTACATTTTCATTTATTCGCGAAAGTTATATTTTTAACAAAGATATCGATTAAACAAAAGTCATATGCGATGTATCTATTTTTAACAAAAATTGTCCAAATTTATTGTTCAAAACTCCATAGTATTGGCGCCAAAAATGACGAATTGGAAAAAGTTAGAATTCGTGAGGTGGCCATTAGATTCTGTTCCAATAACTCAACGGTATATAAGCTTGTCTTGTAACTTGAAGGTTTTGAATTCTATTTTGGGTGGAAGCATGGATACTTAATGCCAAAGAGTCATAAACAAGGCCGAAACATCTATCCAATAACCCCTACAAGCTTTCAACGTCTCTCTAAATGTAATTAGTTTGTAGTGAATGTTGAAAAAGAAATAATGCTGTTTTTTTGCCAGTTGGCAATATTTTTGTCTGTAATATAATGTACACTTGGATCACTTTTCATTTGAACAATGTCATAAAAAAGATAACAAAGACGATTTTCAACCAACTCCAAGATATTTTTTTGCTTAGATGACATGTCTTCTCGCCCTCCGGTTATCTCTGATCCAATTTATCACAATTAAACTGCATCTGACCATTTATCTTAACAGGTAATATCATTTTAAGTATGTTCAGACGCTTTTTATTGGAATATATTTGCAAGATATGTGATCTCACATATCTTCCTAGAGAGTTGATAACCTCTCTTTTCTTGCAGTTGAAGAGCAATGACTACTGATATTATCAGCTGAAGAAATTAAAATTAATGTAGAAAACATTTATTCATTCAATGATACGTCATTTGAAGATAGTGTCTTTTTAAGATAAAGTGATAACATCTTTCACTAGTAAGAATTAGACTGTTTACATTGCTTTAGAAAAAAATTTGTCCCTAAGAATTCATTCCTAAAGTTGTCATTGTAAGGCATTACCCTTACATGATGTTCATCATCTTGAATAACCCTTTTTAGTGTATACAGTGTAACCTTATTTTGCTCAACGTTTATTTTCACTTTTTGTTTCGCATTCCACTTGATAATGTCTACAGATAACCTGACAGAAATGAAAATAATTGGAGGATCTGGACTTGTTGTTGTAGTCTCAATGACAAATGCGTGTGATGAAGGTCATTGGTAATTGTTTTGAGGTGAGCGAGAAATAAGTACCAATTTGCTTTGTGAATCTTTAGATAAAATGATAAAATCTAAGAGTTCAGTGTGAAAGGCAATTTCTCCTTCTCTTGATAGAGAAAGAAAGACCAGATTTGCAGTATAAAATGTGATATCATTGTCATTCTATTTCACAGGTTCCCCTCATCAGCTAACTGCAAACTACTCCCTGAAATTACAATGGTTATAAATAATAACATTTCCTACTTGAATGTTTGAAAAGTAACAGAGAAACCTTTATGAGATGATCGCATCCGGAATACAAGTATTACAATTTATAGTTTAAGTTACCATCAATTTATATACTATCAAGCTATGTAAAAAAAATGGGGATGAAAGAAGACAGAAAACATAAAAATCGGCTAGGTTAAACTTTAAGCACCACTAACTACCAGTCAGTGAATGACCTCAAATGCACTAGTCACATGAAGGAGGCATTTTTGTGTATGGTATACATATATTTATGAAAAGAAATGCATAAAATGCATGACTGTATAACACCCTGAGACTTTATCAAAATAAATTTTATTCACAATGGAATTATACTCTACCACCACAGTGTACAAGTTCTGTTCTTATCTCAACAGAGAAATTTAACCATATTCTATGCATGGAATTATTTAGGTCTTCTGATTAACCCTAAGAATAACCCTAATCTTTCCTGAACCTAACCCTAACATGAAAATGTCTCTAAACTAACTGTAATCTAAATTGAACCAAACCTACTGTCGCCTTCGTTAGGTTAACCTAACCATAACTTGTCCTTGGCTCAAAGAGTAACTTAATCTCTTTCAAACCTATGCTGAAATTTGCCAGATATCCCATTTAATGGTATAACACTTCGATTAGCATATTTTATTGATGATGACATTATTGCTTAGTGAGCGTTTCAATGTCATTGGTGCGGTAGCACTCTATTGGTAATTGGTGGTGCTTAAAGTTTAACGTGGCGGAAAAATCTAATAAACAGTGTTAGCTTGTACGTCAACATAGAAAATCAAGAAGGTTAAAGTTCATCAAACTGAAAAATTGCTTAGTGAGCTGAACTCACTAGTGTGTATCACTAATCAGTGTAATGAAAGTGATATGGTTACCAAGGGAGTGAGAGATTGACTACACTCTCTCTCTCTCTCTCGAAGGATACCCATTTATTCATAAGTAAAAACACGGTTTTTGTTCAGCGAAGAAATTTCTTTTCAACGACTTCATTTTCAAGCTGTACAGTCGTATTTATATTACAGAAAAAGGTTATTAAGTGGCACTAAATAATTGCTCAGTCAATGTATGTATATATGTGATAAAAGTTACAGGGGGTAGAGTTGAAGTGGATAAATTACGAAAATATTAAAGATTGTTCTATAACAAAAATGTCAAGTGTTGTCTAAACATTTTGAAAATTAGGAGTACGATTACGATAAGAATGAAGATGATTATAGCTTGATTCCACACAGTACTTTTGATAGAAGTATGGAATTTTCAGCATGTGATATCGGTAGTCCAAATCTAGCAGGCCGACCATTGATAACGGGTGTGCGTCGGCAGGGGGGATCGAACTTCTGACCATATGCATGGTAGGCGAGAGTCCTAACCGCTGTGCCACCAACGCACAGATTGTGGTGGAAAGGACAATGAAGGAGGATTTCGAGGAATGACAAGTCAAAAATACATTGTACCGATAAAAAGACGCTAGAAAATCTGAACATCGTAGTTGATTTATGCCTGATGTCAACAGAAGAAGACCAATAGGCTGGCAAAAGATGCAGGAAGCGAAGATGGGACTTCAAGTGAGCATAAAGAATACCAAGGTGATAAGTGTAACCTACTAATCAACCAACCAACAGCAACAACAACAAGCAGCAATCACTAACAAACGGAGAAAACTGAATAGAGTCACTTTCTTCATTTATCTTAGAAGTATCATTTCAGCTACTGGTGGAACAGATGAGGACTTCAAAACCAGAATCGGCAAGGCGGTATGTGGATTCAGCACCTTGCAATCAATTTGGAAATCTTGTGAGCTCAGTATGAAGAAGGAGATTAGGATTTTCAACACAAATGTTAAGTCAGTCAGTTCTTCTATATGGATGATAAACTGGGCGCGTCACGAAAAGTATTTCCTACAGGTTCCAGCAACAAGTGCCTTCGCTCCATACTGACGGTCAAATGGTCATAAAGAATTTGCGGTAGGAAACCCCGGGAATAAGGCAATCAAAAATTTGTCACCTAAAAAAATATGCAGGGGGAATCAGTGGTGGATCAGACACAAACGTTTGAGGAGAACATCGAATAACATCCCTCAACCGGCCCTCGAGTTGAACCCTCATTGGAAACGCTAAGTTATGAATGGTTGTGAGGGTGGTATGTAGGAAAAGTGTTGTAGGATGACAGGTTATAGGCAATTGTGTACCTAGCTGAAGGTGACTTCAGATGATAGGCCCAAATCCAGAAGTGTTGTTGAACCCTGTGTCCACTCAAAACAGAAGGGAATAATAATATTATTGATATCTAGATCGCATGGAGGATTCCCTCATGAGCTAACATCAGTTAGAGAACCACTGGAAAACCTGGGAGTACTGGAAAGCTGTTTCATCCTAGTTTGGGACTCTTCAGCAATATGCACCCACCGCAGGGGTTCAAACCCAGGACCTTCTGGTTACAAGGCAACCTCGTCGACCATTTTCCCCACTGGGACCAGATCCAGCGGTCCTACCAATTCACGATATGGCGCGACCATTTCGCAATGTCTTCTTCGATGAGTTACTGCCCTATCTTCAACCTGCTGTACCCTACCGTTCACGGCTTCCCAATGGAACCCGAAGGAAACCGTAATCAGCCTACGAGGTCGCTTCGTGACCAGAAGGTCCTGAGTTTGAACTCCGGTGGGTGCGTAGTACTGAAGAGTCCCAGATCAGGACTTGAGAAACAGCTGCCCAGTACTCCCTGTTGGTTTTCCAGTGGTTCTCTAACTAATGTCAGCTCATGATGAAATCATCTAACCAATGATACAAAATCCCCACAAAACCAATACTTGAAGATATCTAGATTGTTAATACTGCAAAGTCTTTCTTTTAAAGATTTCAGAGGTTTTGAGCTAATGTGGTATTTTAGTATAGATTTCGTTACTATGAGAAATAACGAAAAGAAGGGAGCATCGTATAGCTGTTGCTTTGTGTCCTAGTTTGTGAATCTTCAGCATTACGCGTGCAGGACATTCAGATTAGCAGGGGAATATACTGACCCCTCAGCCACTAGGTCGAAATTCAACAAGTTCATAAATTATAAGTTTCTTCCAGGTCGCGTTCACATCAGCATTTGCATATTTTGAATTCATATTTCAACAAAATTATTGATCGGATATTCAACCTTAATAATATGTAGTTCTAATTCCAGGCGCTGAAGAAACATTGTTTTGATAATGGTCATCTATTTATTCCAATGATTGATTTCAGTATATGCTAAATTAATGTCAGACATTATATGCTATCGATAGCCTCTACATATCCTGCATCGAATAACAGTTCACTAGGATAATGTACTATTTTACTTATTGACATAGAGTATGTTTTCTAGTGACTCAAACCGATGTATTGGGGTCTTTATTCCGGAAACCCATCTTTGCATTCCACCGTATAGCTAACCAAAACTTCCTTGATTTACTCACAGTCCCAAAGTGCCCTGGCGACAACAAAAAGACAGCTATTTGTGATAAAATCTGAGGTATTATACAGCAACAATAATGACATATCAAAATTCAAAATTACCTTAAAAGTTCACTTAGGCAGCAACCATACAGACCCTGTGTAATTTCTCAAAGAGAAGTGTTATACAACAAAATTATTTAGCCTAAATCAAATGTAAGAAGTATATGAGAAGTATGTGAGGAATATTCCCAAAATTGGTGAGATCAGTAACTCTGTCAACAAAGAATTACTTAGCAATTATTTCTCACAGATGGTTCAAGGTCAAAAAATCTCCACAGTCAAATCTTGACCTCATTCAAATAAAATCACAATTGTACAACATATGGTCAAGACGAATACAACCGCAAATAGAAGCGATTAAATTAGGGATTACACATTTACAAAGATAAATAATAAAGATTAAGTCAACAGATGATATTCAAACGTCAGAACAATGATTTATAGCGTAAGAGAAAAGAGAAGGGTAACTAAAGAGTTAGTTGAAATATCCAAATAAGCAGCAATGTCGTAATTGGATCATTCAGAAGGGATTTTCCAGACTGTTATTCCCTTACTAAATTTGATATGTGCATATGGGCGTACTCCATGGACTTATAACTCTCATTGAATATTATCAGTTTACGTGTCTAAATGCGAATTGGTAAGTGATAAGTGAGCAAGATACATTGGCTGTAACCAGAGGACGCTTTCCACACCGATACGAGAACATATTCCAGCATGGTTTTACAAGGTAGAAAGGAAGTATGCGCAAAGCTCTATTCTAGGAGACCTGATCGACTCCTGTCACTGTCTCTGCCAAGCCTGACCATAATTTTAAGATCATCTACCGAATCCATGCTGACTTGCCGGCCACTTTTTCTTTTTTCGAAACTTCTAAAGACAGCTGAGGCCTTGGCCATTCGTGACTTAAAGCCAGCCACACAGGTCTTTGTGTACAAAAGAAGTATGTACAATCCCTACCTCTGCCTTGGCCGTAGAGGGATAGACATTTATTAATTTTGTTTATGTAGTTATTCAATGCACCTTTCCCTCATCACTATGGTTATTATTATTATTACTATTCTCACTTTGAATATTTTCCACTTGACCCACATGTCATTCTAAATCCAAAATTATTATTCTTTTTTTACAATTTTGAATTTTATCTTATCAAATTTCACAACATGTTATGTAACATTTTATATTCGCCTGCTAATCCTACAGTTATGCACCCCTTTCCAACATCTACACACCTCATGTATTATTCTCTATAAGACATTGATTGTCTTGCTAATTGACATTAAACTATGATTATAATCACAAATATTTTAAATGCATTTCATACTATTATTATCATTATCTCATGTATTCACACCTTCAATCTAATTCCCTCGCTGGATATGATTTCTTAAATACCATATATATATATACGATTGTACAGCTTGACAATAAATTCGTTGAAACGAGTATCTCCGCTGAATATTGTGTTCTGAATGCTACAATGGGTCGGTGGCACAGTGGTTAGAACTCTCACCGACCACGCACCGACGCACACCTGATATCTATGGTCGGCCTGCGAACTTTGGGCTACCGATATCCACGCTGAAAATTCCATACTTGTAACAAAAATACAGTGTGGAATCAAGCTGTAATCAAAAATAAATAAAAATAAAAATAAATTACTGATATAAGTATAACAATTGGGCACTGTGGTAGAGTATAATGCCTTTATGGATAAGATTTTGTTTTGTTAAGTGACACAGTGTTACACAGTAATATTAACTGATGGGAAATAAGACGAGTGTTTTTATAGTCATAATGAGTTACTTTTTAGAATGTTGTGATGTGTGTTTGAATTGAAGTAGAATTTTATGATTATTTGTTATCCTCCTCTGATTTGACCAACTAGTGGTAATAATGTCTTCCATATTTCTGGTATTCGCATTGAGTCATTTCTGTGGCATGTGTTGGGTGTAGACTCGATGAACAAGGATTCAGTAATCAACAGGGTCCTTTAACCTACAGAGCTTGTCCTATCTGAGTGAGTTTGTAGGTTTGAATGCCACCTTAATTCCTGCTTTATTAAGAATCTTACGTAGGGTCTCAGATGTCCCCTCCTTATATGGTATAACAGTGGATGACTTATATTCTCTCTTATTCATGTTATCATTACCAGTTTCACAATTATTTTCATTCTGTTTTTGGCCTTTACTGATCTTCCTAATGAATTTTAAAGGGTAGTTGTTCAACACCAACCAGCTATTCTTCTATCTGTTTTATTTCGTCATTTAAGTCTTTTCTTGTGCTACTTAGTGCTACAGCTCGGTTTGTTAGACACTTAAATAATCCTGCCTTAACAGTTAACGGATGAGACGAATTAAAGTCTAAGTATCTATTAGTATGCGTTGGTTTTATATAAACACTAGTGTGTATTTTACCTCCTATTCGTTTTATTTTACAATCTAACATCGCAGCTAATTCTCTTTGTTGACTTGATGTTTGTCCATATTTAATCTCTAATTTTAATGTTTCTATTTGTGATTGTGCGATACATTGATACTGTGCTGTTTTACGAATGTGATTTTATTTTCAAGAGAATCAAGGTCATTTCTGACCTTGGACTACCGGTGTAACAACAGAAGACAAGGGCTGGCAACAGATCGTTTTATTACGAAAATCAACACGTATTTATATATATTTTATATGCATTAATAAGGCTTATGCAAGCAGAAAAAGGCAGTCTTCTGATTGGTTGTTTCTCGGAAGTTAAGCAGACAAACACAGTCTTATGATTGGTTGTGTTCGATATTTCTCGGAAAGTAGAGCCATCTATCTGCGAATCATATTTGTCCACATTTAGTTTGCTGTGATTGGTTGTTGAAACAGCCTTGTTCACGGCCAATATTAGTGACCTAGACATTAACGTAGATTAGTGCCAACCAATCGGCTAGCAGCCTGCTCTCACCACACTCGTCCCCCCGTCAAATAGCTTTGTGCGCAGACGTTCCGACCTTCTGGGTGCTACATCCTCTAGTTGAGGATTGTTACTGACCGGCTTGTCCCACTGTACCCATCTTTGTAGCTGACTGGCGTTAACTCGTTTCTGTTTATCACCTCTTCGGATGGTATATACTTGACCCCGTCTTTTTGTGATTGTGTATGGTCCTTCCCACTTTGGAAGGAGTTTCCGTGAACCTAGCCCGCCTCCAACTGTATATCTCCTGTCTCTACACTTCACTTGGTCCCCGACTGCAAAAGTAATGCACTGCGTCCTTTCTTTCATCTGAGACTTCGTGACATCACTGCGCTGCTTCCGTATTACATTCTTGACTGCCTCTTTCCTCTCTGCTTTTAATTTCGTCGTACTCCACTTTTGGTGCATGGGCCAGGTCTCATTGTGTACCGGTAATCGTGGTTTTCTGCCATACATCAGTTGGAAGGGTGACTTCTTCGTTGTTTCCTGAGTGGTAGCCCGATGTGTTAGTAAAATCAGTGGAAGCTCCGTTTCCCAGTTCCCGCCCTTCGAAGCCAGCCACTCTTTCAGTGTACGGTTGTTTCTCTCCGTTAGGCCATTCGTTTGTGGATGGTATGGGGTCGTTCTGATCCTCTTGATGCCCAGCTGTTGCAAACGGGAAGTAAACTCTTCACTCTCGAAACAGGGACCTTGGTCTGTCAGTATTGTCTTCGGTACGCCGTGGTCTGCAACAATGTGTCTAACTACTGCATCTGTCACGGTTCTTGCACGTTGGTCTGGGATTGCTACGGCGTCTACCCATCGTGTCGCGTGTTCCGTCATCACCAAGAGGTACTGATTACCATTGGATGTCTGAGGAAATGGACCCATGACATCTACGGACCACAAGTCACCTATCGCGGTAACTGGAATCGACTGAAGTGGTGGTCGTATATACCGGTCACCTTTCATCAGCTGGCACCGTGGACATCCAAGTACGTATCTTGCTACGTCTTCTCTCATACCTGGCCAGTACATACTTTGTCTTAGGAGGTCGGTCGTTCTGGCCACGCCTGTATGCGCTAGCTGGTGACATTCTTCTATCATGTCGTGGCGCGACGATTGAGGTATGACAGCCAGCCAGCTTCCGTCGTTCTCTCGCCAGGTCAGAGTCCCGTAGGCATTCACTCTGAGTCGATCCCTCTGTCTGAGTAGTGTGGTTAGCTCCTTACTCGCCGTAGTTTGATCCACTTCTATTCCGTTGGTGATCACCTGTATTACTGTATTCAGCGTATCGTCCAACCTCTGCCTACGTGCAAGTCTTAGTGGGTCTTGTTCTACTGCATGCACTCCGTAAGCGACCTCGGGCAACTCAGACTCATCTTCTGGTCTCGATAACAAATCTGCCAAGACATTTTCACTTCCAGGAACGTGTGAGATCGTAAAATCGTATTCCTGAAGACGCAACATCCACCGTGACAACTTCCCCCGTGGGTCTCTCGCTGTCTTCAAAAATTGTAGCGGCTTATGATCAGTTTCGATGTGGAACCGCCGGCCGAGTAAATAAGGTCTCCATTTGTCGACTGCCCATACCATTGCTAAACATTCTTTCTCTATCGTTGAATACTTTCTCTCTGTGAGGGTCAACACCCTACTGGCATACTCAACGATTCCCTCGTCCTGTCTTAGGACCGCACCTATAGCGTAGTCACTGGCATCTGTGCACACTGTGAACTGTCTTCCTGGCACAGGTAGTTTTAGCGTCATTTGTTGGTGGTCGAGCAGCTGTTTAATTCTGTCGAATGTCCTCTGCGATTCTTCCGACCAAACAAACTTTGGCTCACCTAGTAGCCTGTATAGAGGGGCTGCTATCTCATTGAAGTTCTTCACGAAGCGACTATAAAACGCTGCTCTACCCAAGAATTGTCTCAGTTTTCTCTTTGAATTCGGGGCTGGAATCGTTTTAATCGTCAAAATTTTCTCCGGCAGTGGTTTAATCTCACCATTTCCCACTTTATGTCCCAACAGAGTAACATTCTTTTTGGCTATCTGAGACTTGGTTTTGTTGACGCGTAGTCCAAACTCTTCGATGCGTCGCAGCACGGCTTCTACATGGTTGACGTGATCGTTTTCGTTTGACTGTATATGACGAGATCATCACCATAAACCTCCACGTTTTTCAAGTTCTTAAGTAATAGCTTCATCAGTCGCCTGAACGTAAACGGTGCACCTGCTAGTCCAAACGGCATGCGTTTAAATCGATATTGCGTCTGACCCACGATGAAAGCCGTCTTATCTCTGTCACTTTGTTTTATCGGTATCTGCCAGTATCCTGAGCGAAGATCGAGAACCGAAAACACATTCGCACCTTGTAGTCGATCTAAGGTTTCTATCACTGTTGGCATGGCACACGGTCTTAACTCTGTCATACTGTTTAACTGTCGGAAATCAACACAGAATCTATATTTCCCATTCGCTTTTTTTACTAACAGCACTGGAGAGTTGTATGGGCTATCAGCTTCCTCAATAATATCATCTTTTAACATCTCTTGCACTTGTCGCTCCACTTCGCCTTCCAGATGACATGGAACTCTTCGCGTTAAAAATGACCTTACTTTAGGATCACTTAACGGAATTTCATGATTCACCTTATCGCAATAACCGTATGGGTCCCATCTCCAGTGAACAGATGATCGTATTTATTAATTAACTCTGTCACATTGTGTACCGTCGACAGCTTAATCGCTGCTATCTCGCTGGTCTCATACATGTTGATATGCCCGTATTTCGTGATCACCACGTTCGCTTGCGTGTCGATTATGGCACCAATCTCACGCAGAAAATCCGCTCCTAATATCGTTCGCTGTAGTTCGGGTACAACAATGAAAGGAAACGTCACCTCGCAGCCACCAACAACGACCGTACAGTTCGATCTACCCGTGATACGCAACACATACCCGCCTACTGTTTGTACTGTCAATGAACACGGATTAACACTCTTACATAAATTCTTATCTATTAACGACACGGCCGCCCTGTATCTATCAAACATACTACTTCTCGATCATTCACTCGCAACTTCGAATACAGAGCGCCTTTCTCAATAGCCCCCACTAAACCTAGGTTCATACGAAAGAAAGAACAAGCATTATACCGTCTGAAATTTTTTCTTTTTCGCCTTTCTGGGCAGTATCTTCTCCAGTGTCCCGGCTTACCGCATTCAAAACACCGGTCTTTTCTATCAGCCAACTTTAACGCCGCCACTTCCCGCTGCAATGCTTCAATTTTTGCTCATATTCGTTTGGTTTTGGTTGGTCTATAGCGGCTACCGTTGTGCTCAGCAGCTGTCTGGTCACCTTCGCCAGCTCACTAATATCCATCGGCTGCGTTGCGTTAACCAGTTTTAATCGCTGAGAAATGTGGTCGGGGACACTCTCGATGAATTGGGAAGACAGTAACTGCGCTTCTGATTCTTCATCTAAAGTGGGAAGCGCGCGTCGAAGTAGATTAGTCAGTTTCACCGCCAACACTAGCGGGTCTCCATCAGGTCCAAGCTTCATTGACCGGAACTGCTGCATTGCTAGCTGTCTGTCTGTTTCGCTGTCAAACTCGGACACTAGTCGTTCAACCAATTTCTTCCAAGACGCTGTGCCATTTGACCTGTCTACGCTGTCATATGCAGCCTTCGCTCGGCCTCTCAACAGCGTCCCCAGGACAACTGCCTTCGCCGCCTGCTCCTTGACACCCACCAGCTCAGCAACGGCTCGAAGTCACGTAAGAAGCTCCGTATGTCACCTTCTTCAAACGCAGCTGGCCACGGGATCTTCATCTTTTGGAGGCAGCGACACCAAATGTAACAACAGAAGACAAGGGCTGGCAACAGATCGTTTTATTACGAAAATCAACACGTATTTATATATATTTTATATGCATTAATAAGGCTTATGCAAGCAGAAAAAGGCAGTCTTCTGATTGGTTGTTTCTCGGAAGTTAAGCAGACAAACACAGTCTTATGATTGGTTGTGTTCGATATTTCTCGGAAAGTAGAGCCATCTATCTGCGAATCATATTTGTCCACATTTAGGTTTGCTGTGATTGGTTGTTGAAACAGCCTTGTTCACGGCCAATATTAGTGACCTAGACATTAACGTAGATTAGTGCCAACCAATCGGCTAGCAGCCTGCTCTCACCACACCGGCGTGAAGCATTGGTGTGGGATTCTTGTGTACGGAGCTTTTGACCCCAACTTATTGGGAATATTCTATGTGATTCTCACACAATTCTTACAGTTGAATTTTGATTAACTAATTTACAACGCTGGTGTCTCCTCATTTGCGAATACATCTTCCGCATTTTACTGAAGATTTCTGTGGGAGGGGGGCATAATACAATGAGTCTTATGTCATTTTTACTAGCTCTGCCTTCGAATAGAGTATTTAGTGCCTCAGTGGCACAGTAATAGAATGTTCGCCGACCAAGGAGGTGGTTCGGGGTTCGATCCACGGCCGACACACTCATTTACCTCGCTAAGCCAACAAGAAGACTGATAAACAAGGAAGGTCAGGTATGAGGTCAACAACCCCATCCCGGGAATAAATAAACACCACTGCTACAGAAACTTCAAGCCTCTGAAAGATTGAAGCCCTATGTTCCACTGGGAACATATAGGAATAAAAAATAAAATTTTGATATACAGTACTCGTTTTGTACTTAGAATGCTCCCTGACTTTATAGCTACCTAACGGCACCGTTGGGATAATTTTTAGTTTTTTTTATATTATTACTGCTGAATAGAATCGCACATAGATCTAGACACGAATAATTGTCCTTTTACTGTTCTTTTTTGCGTTTTGCGACTGTGCGTGTCTCAAAGTAGTAATATCAGGTATACAGTAAGATGCAGATATCGGTTTCCTGAGTTCAAAAGGCAAAGGGACAGTTTCGGCCTGCTTAAATCATTGGGCTACCGAAATTACTCTTCTCCAAAATGCTCAATTTCATCTGGATTTATCATTGTTTTAATCGTCCAGTTATATCAAATGACCTATACATAAACTTGCACGATGATTTAACTTGCTCTCAAGTAAACGCTGTACAATTCTTCAACGAAATGAAGATATACTTCCGGTTATTACTTTACATATGAATCCTGTGTGAAGAAGAAAGTACTTTGGAGCTGAATACGCTGAAAATTTTTGTACCGTATATCCGCATACTGTCTTAAATAAAGCTTTACCATTATTAACATTATTATTATTATTATTATGAAATAACCCTTTCTTCAAGCATTTATTCTTCTTTATGAATTTAAATAAAGCGAATAGTCTGTGCAGAATAAGATGGTACCAACGTTGATTTTGTTGGCTTCTTATCAGATGCGTACAGTCTAAAGGAATTATTACACATTTTTGGAACAGAATAAATTTAAAAAATGATTGCAAATTTCACATAATCTCAGTTGACATCTAACTCCAAACTGAAAAAAGACAGTGGTCAGAAATTAAAGTTGCACAGCTTAAACACAGAAGGTTCAAATAAATTACTGCACAGAATGGTAAAGTGGTTGGGTGATAAAGATAAGAGGCGGATAAGATAATGAGTAACTAAAAGTTAAATAATAATATGGTGAGTCCAATGTAAATCACAGAAACAAGAGACAAACAAGATTCAACTATAGCGAAAAAGGGAATGTAAAGCCATGTTGTTATCACAGTAGGGGAAGACTAGTAACCGCCCCTTTCTGAACACATAAATCGGGTTTTAGGCGTTTGAGGACAGTTGCCTTGGCATATTTGAGAGGAATCCAACTATTTTAAAGGATTTCATGATGTCTAACTCATGATCTGTATCAAAGAGATGCTTGAAAATGCCACTATTCTAAGTACCTATCTCCTTGAGACGTAGACGTTTTGGCATTTGTTCAAAAGTCAGAGGTATGCTCTCCTTTCTCATCTATCAGTGTAACTGCTGCCGCAGATACATGTAAATTTGTATGCACAGTCAAGGTTAACATGGCAAGGGTATCTTTTGACTTTCGATTGCACAAAAGACCATGTTGTCTGATAAGTGGAAACCAACCTAGCTGCAAGACAGGTTCTGACTAGTGAGGTATTCAGTCTTCTGTTGACTATTCCTACAATAACACCACTGCTGAAATCGAGTTAAAATGAAGATGGACTTCTTTCCCTTATGATTTGTTTGGTAACTGAGACTTCACAACTTCCATACTTGTTGATGAATTTTCGTAATTTTTCAACATCCTCTCAAGAACTATAAATTCTTCTTCCAATTTCTCTCTAGAGCCTATTCTGTTGACTAAAAAAAACAAGGTTTCGGTCGGTGCTCATTTATAGCTATCTGAACAAAAACTAATGCAGTATAATTATTGCCCTAGAGACTACCATCTTTCAGGCATTGCATGACGAATTCTATGGAAATAAAACTTCCTATCACTTTCATGTTTCTTATTGTAGTCAATATTTGCATGGGTGTCATGAATGATAGTGCCATCTTTGTCTCTGTACAAACCGCTGTTCTTGTTTTATTCAAACCCTTTCTTTAAATTATTACAATTAAAAGTGAAATTTTGAAACCTTACCTGAATATCTGGTCGGATAATAATGAGAAAATGAACACTCTACAGCTATCAGCAAATCTTCCAAATGACTGAAGTAGGATTAAAACCTGGTCATCGGATGAGTATCACAGTCTAGATGATGGTCAATTAATTTAGACCTAGCTTGAATAGGTTTGGCATATCTCAGGCTGATAGTGTTCATAATACCTCTCCGTCTCCCGTGTTGAAGTAGGTGAAGCGATATTAGAATTCGGGACCTACTGATTAAAAGAAGTCATTCTGACAACCTGTATAACACTAGATTTCTCAGCAAATTTTACCTCACAAGCTTTTTGGTCATCTCTTGAGCGGAATTTTGTAAACAGACATTTTTCATCGTATGAAAAATGTTGAGAAACTTGTCCCATGCTTCACTTGAGGCTTAGAGATGAAAGAAGATATATCTTTATCAAGAGTCTAATGATGAATTATAGTGGTTTTGGTTCTAATCTTTGAGCAGAAAGTTAAATCAACTGATAAATTAAATATGCGTCAGTTACTTATCTCTAAAATAATTATTCATTTGGCCCTTATCTGATCTTAAAATATTCGGCAGCTAATTTGAAATCTGTATAGAGACAGAGATGAAATAAAGATCGTTTGTATACAATTGGTGGATGGTGGCTAGCAGTGGAATCCAGGATGCGCATTTCGCCCTATTTGGGACTCGTCAGCTGGATGTACCTGCATTTCTCAGTGAGTGATGATGTTCCCACCGAGGCTCGAACCCAGTACTCATAGTTTCAAACGCCAAAGCGTTATCCACTAGACCCAAGTGGCCCAAGTGGCCCAAGTGGTCTAGTGGATAACGCTTTGGCGTTTGAAACTATGAGTACTGGGTTCGAGCCTCGGTGGGAACATCATCACTCACTGAGAAATGCAGGTACATCCAGCTGACGAGTCCCAAATAGGGCGAAATGCGCATCCTGGATTCCACTGCTAGCCACCATCCACCAATTGTATACTAATTAAATACCCAGACATCGTCGAAGCATCTGCACAAGAAGCCGACATGTCAACCTGAGACCGAGCACTTCGGTCCAATCAATCGACGGGAAAATCAAAAATTCAATTCAATAATAAAGATCGTTTGTTAATTAATGTATGTATATAAATTATTCGAAGCGACTAGTTGACTTTATCACAATTTATATATAAATCACATCTGAATTTAGTGGTTTGCTTTCTTTTGCGAGACCTCAGAACACTACACCAGATAACCAGGTCGCTATCAAGGAAGGGATCAACGCAGATGAAATCAATCGAAGACAGTTAAGGGAACCTCATAAACGTAGAGGAGGAACAAAGAAAACAATGGACTACTGAGTCTATCACCAGATCCAACTCGTCCAGAAATATCACTAACAGCAGGCACAAAACTGCCAGTCGACGTCAATCCACCAACAGAAGCAGAGATCTTGAATGCAGTCAAGTCACTAAAGGCCAGCAAGGAAGGCTGAAGCATGCAACGGAATTCCTCCTGAGGCAATGAAAATGAATCCAGACACTGCGGCGGATATGCAAAGTGTTTGAAAGGAAGAAAAGGTAACTAATGATTGAAAGAAACTGGCACAGCATAATATTCTTGTCCATGTTTAAGTAAAACACTGTGTCACGTGATTCTGGAGAGAATGAAGGATGCAATGGATGCAGAACTTTGACCGGAACAAACTTGATTCAGGAATGGCAAGTCATATGCTGATTAAATTGCAGCTCTACGCATCGTCACCAAGACAGAGAGCAGAATTGTGGTCTAACCCCTCCCCTGCTTAAATCACTGGGCTAATAGAATTTTCATCCATCAAAATGCTTAAAACCTTTTGCATTTCTTATTGTTTTAACCGTGCAATTATATCAAATGACCACTATACTAACTTGGGCTCATATTTATTTAGCTTCCAGCTAAACGCTGTACAATTCTTGAGGGAAATACAACAGCAACGCGTCACACGATGCACTTCAAATTATTAATTTGTATGTAAATCCTGTCTGAAGAGGGGATATTTTGGAATTAAATACGCCTGAAACTTTTGTGCTATATGTCCACATATTGTCTGAAATAAAGCTTTACTATTATTACTATTACTGAACTTAAAAAGGGCCTTCGTTAGCACTGATTATGAGGTAATTCGGAAACTACTTCTACACTATGGAGTGCTTCAAAGCTTTATCAACCTTTCTGAACAGCTATATGACGACACCGCACATCAGACAATCTACAACGGAAATCTCAGCGAAGCCTTTGAAGAGAAGATAGCCGTAAGACAAAGCTGACTACCATCAATTAGGATGACACTCTTAATTGTGGTGGACTGAATTATACGGAAGACTGTGATGAGGGGTCATGAAGACAGGAATACACTGTACAGATATGGAGACTGTTGAAGATCTAGACTTCGCAGGCGATTTATATCATCAACAGCTGCCTTTACTGGCTCCATACTGAAGATCAGATGGCTGACCAGAGAGAATTGGCAGCAAGAGATCCTTTAAACGAATCAAGCAAGAATTTATTGTTCGACAAAATATGCAGAAGAAATCGGAAATGGATCACTGGATGACGTCACGCGCAGTGCTCGCTCTGGATTGTAACCCACATAGCAGATGATGTGAGAGGGAGGTGCAAGCTTATAGTCAGTCGTGGAGAGATGTGTTGCTGAAGCCCTGTGCTGCACTAGGGACTCAGGGGAATAATAATATAACTGTTCTGATGTTGGTGTATTGTTAGGCAGTCATCGCTATACAAACTAAGGATTATTATTACAATTAAATGAACACGAATATGTTGTGGCGTTTTTTTTTAAACAAAAGCTGTCTCTATTTTCAATTGTATTTCGTTCCTGTAGTAGACTCTCTCCCTCTCTCACTATGTCTCTCATTTCGTTTACCTGCTAGTTCGCCTAAATTTTTTATTTGCTTAGAAGAAAGTGGATTAATGCCTAACTTGTTATATTCGTATGTACATTTATACATATGCATATAATCCTCTATATGCATATTTAACTTGTTTCTGTCTCCATCGATCCCAATTCACTGTCGTGCGGATCCAAATAGACTCTAAATGTTAATGAAATAGGAAATACTACTTACAATACCTTTTGGATCTCTATTCATTTCTGATGTTTTGATAAGTAAATGCATTACATTATCAAACTAAGGAGTTATATTTACATTCTCAGTGGAATGAAAGATCAACTGCATATTATTACTGTTATTATTATTAATTTTATGGTCCATTGAACATTTGAGTAAGGAATGAGATGTCTGCTTCGAAAATAATGATAATAATAATAATAATGATTATAACAAGACAACATTAACTTAACTGATGAATTTTATTGATACAAAACATTAAGGGCGCCAGCAGAAAACAAAACGAAAATTAGTCGATATTCTAAATTTTCCCTTATGTTTAAATATTAAACAGAGTAGATCTCATAATCTGAAATATCAGTGGCTACTAAAAGGATGTCAGGGAGCTGTAGTGAGAACAACTAGCGACTATTATCGTATTTTAAGGCTAAATACAGACAAAAACACGAACACTATTACAGCAAATAAGGATCAGTTTGATAGAATGTACGACTTATTACTAGTGAGTGATGATGATCTGTTAGCGTCATCATTAGGTGAATAATATTCATCGAAGTACATATTATCATTATTATTGTCTCCTTTAGTTCCTGAAGGAACATAGGGCTTCAGCCACACGTCTCCATTGCGTTCGGTTATCCGCTAACGTTTCCATCTGGCTCCACACCTACCCACATGCTTTCCTCTCCTCTTCACATCACCTCCTCTATGTCACCCTCGCAAGCACGAGTAACTCGTCGCTTCCCGTTAGGGTTCCATTTAGGCGATAGCCTGGCGTGTGATGTCACTCTCTTGATGGTTTATTTTCTCAGAGTATGGCCAATCCATCTCCATTTCTTCCTGCATATTTGTTGCACACTTAGTTGATGAAGGTCTATAGTTTGTTCGAGACGTCCTTCGTGACGAGGCACGGTGCCAAGTGTATGATCCGTAAGTATGGTAAGTAGCACTGACTTCACATTGGAGTTGAAAATCCGGATTTTATTTTTCATGCTGATTGCTGTTGATCTCCACACAGACTTGAGAGTAATGAACCTTATCTCGCTTTTCCGATCCTTGCTTTGATATCCTCGTCGGTTTCGTCCACCTGTAGTTGAAACCATGCTTCCCAGCTAGGTAGGTAGGTAAAGGGGATTACTTCCTATAGATTTCTCCCATTTATGCTGATTGTTGTCTTTTGTTGTTGCTGTTGATCTTGCATTTGGCCAGGAACCTTCATCAACTCTGTTTTCTGTATGTCCACCTGATGTCCTATCTTCTCTGGATGCTACTTCTACCAATTTGTCGTCTTTCACTGGCATATCCTCCAGTTTTTAAGAAATCAGGCATATATCATCGGTGAAATCCATATTCTCCAAGGATTTTGTGTGGGTCCATTTTATGCCTGCCTCTTCGTCGCTCGCTGTCTGTTGCACTATCCAGTCAAGCTCAGTCAGGAAAATCACTAGAGATAGTAGGAAGCCACCTACCATTTCTTACTCCCGTCTTCACTTGGAAGGATCATGTAGGTTTCTGGTTGTGGATTACTTGACATGCAGCATTGTCGTGCAACTGTTGGATGAGATGTACAACTGTTGGTGGCACCCGTATTAGCGAAGTAGTTTCCAAATCACCTCTCGATCGACGCTGTCTGATGAAGGCCTTTACAAAGTCGATGAAGTTGAGGTAGAGGCAGAGGATTCTACCATTCCAAGCTCTACTCAATGATGACCCGTAGTGTTGTGATTTCGTCGATGAATGACTTGTTTTTCTAGAATCCATACTGTTCCGGTCGAAGTTTATCATCCAGGGCGTGTTTTATTCTCTCTTCAGGATAATGCGGCTTAGTATTTTGCATGGGATAGACAGGAGCATAATGCCACGCCATTTATGATTGACTCATTTTGTATAGGTAGTCTTTCCTCCAATCCGCAGGTACATTACCCTCTTCCCGCACTTTCTTCGGTAATGCTGTCGTCAAGTCCTCTGATGTTTCTTTGTCCGTTTTCAGTGCTTCTGCGGGGGTTCCGTCTGGTTCGGTTACTTTTCCAGTTTTTAGCATCTTTATGGCTTTCGGGGCTTCTGCTTTTGTCTGAGGGTTGATATCCACTGGTAGTTCTGCGTCTGTCGTTTTTACTATGGGGGTATTGTAGATGGCGGTCGATTAAGAATTCCTTTAAAGTGTTCAGCCCAGTGATTCCTTCGCTTCACCTCTTTGGCGACTGATTTTCCATTGTTATCCTTCACTGGCTTAATTTGTGCTGATCTTTTCCCCGGAAGAAACCTAGTTCTTGACCTGTATTACCAACCTTCACTTGTTTAGTTAAAAAAGAAACCTAGTTGTTTGGTAGATTGTGGCGACGTCTCCTTTGCCTGCAGCTTGTTCTGCTTCACTTGCCATGGCTTCATAATATTTTCTTTTCCTTTTCATGACATTCTTCTTTACTCTTTTGTTCAGTGTATTGAAGCTTGCATTCAAATGCTGATTTTTTCGCTCGTCAATGCACTGGAGAATCTTTTGTTTCACCACTCCTTTCCCCTTCTACTAGTCTCCATGTGTCCGTAGTGAGCCATTGTTTGTCCTTTCTCTTCTTTCTGCCTAGAACTTCCATGCAAGTTTGACTTGACACCATTTTCAGACTGTTCCAGTGTTTTACGACGCTGGTCTCTTTGCTAGTGCTGATTTGTTTCTCCGCCTTTTTCCTTATGTTTGCAGTGAAGATATCCTTTGTATCGTGATCCCTCAGTTTTTGAGTATTGAACTTGGCTTGTGGTCTGTTTGTAGCCACTGCTTCCTTGAAAGTCTTTAATTTGATTTGGAGTGTTCCTTGTACGAGACAGTAGTCTGAGCCAACATCTGCTCCTCATCTTACTTTTATGTTCAGTAAGCTACCTCCTTGAGCAGCATTGGGATGAAGTCAATTTGATTTTCGGTTTGCCCATCTTTTGACACCTATATAGCCTTGTGGATATCCTTGTGTTTGTAAAAGCTGCCATCAGTCACTAGTTTATTGAAGACTATGAAGTCAGTGAAGATTTCTCCGTTTTCCTTCATTTCTTCAAAGGCTTCTTTACCCATGATGAGTTCTCTTCCTGCGTTGTTTGGTCCCAGTTTGGCGTTCATGTCTCCCATTAGGATTTTAATGCCACCGACTGGATTATTGTCCACTGTTACCTATAGTTGCCTGTAGAACTCTTCTTTCCTTTCGAGGTCTGCCTTATTTGTGGATGCATGGCATTGTATAACTGTCACTGTCCTTCCTTTTGAGTTGAATCTGGCAGTTATTATCCTAGACGAGGTCGCCTCCCATTGTAGGAGGGCCTTCGCTGCCGTTGCTGACATCATGAAAGCCACAACCTCGGTGTGGTGGTGGCTGACCGGAGTAGATCACTGACTCTTTCCTTTTGAAAATTTTGTGAGTTCACTCTCATTCCATCTGCTTTCACATATTTCCAGTACTTGAATACCATACCTCTTCATCTCATTTGCAGTTTGAGCAGCTTTTTCAGTCTCATAAATAGTGTGGACGTTCCATATCCCCACACATAATTCTTTTTCGTCTCAACGGGACTCATCTTACTGAAGTTTCTGTAAGGTGTAGTTGCTAGCATCACGCCCGAAATGGGAGTTGTTCTATAAAGATGTGCGTTACGGAGTAGAAATTTTTTGGTTGCCCCATTTAGAACCAGGAGTAAAGCAATCAGAACAACAATAACAAAGAATCACAAAGGGGAAAGCAGCGACAACAACAACAAAAACTGTGGCAAAAATATCACTGATAAACATAATTACCGAAAATAACACGTAAACGAGAGAGTCAGGCCGACTTGAGCATGTAAATCCAATAATATATACAATTATAGATATTAGTTAGTTAGTAAGTTATAGGTATTCGATCAGTGTGTTTAACAGTCATAAATCGGCAGTTTATATCCACAGAATCAGTGTTCGAAAACAAAATAAGTTAGGATAGATTTCACCAGTTACGAATTGAGACTTTAATCCAATAATTATATGCGACAGGTAAATACACTCGATGTTACTATTATTATAATAATAATTATTATTATTGTATCCTTTAGTTCCTAGAGGAACATAGGGCTTCAGCTGCGCACCTCCATTGCCTTCTGTTTTCTGACAACTTTCTCACCCCGCTCCAGGTCTGTCCACATGCTTTCATCTCCTCTTCGCACGACCTCCTCCAAGTCACCCTTAGACGACCAACTCGCCGCTTCCCCCATCGAGTTCCAATCGAGCAATGGCTTGTCTAGTGGTGTCACTTGATGGTTTGTTTCCTCAGAGTATGGCCAATCCATCTCCATTTCTTCCTGCCTATTTGTTTCACAATCGGTTCCTGATTGGTTCACTCCCAGAGATCCCTGTTGCTGATCTTTTCTGGCCATCTGATCTTGAGTATTGAGCAAAGACAACTCGATGTTACTAACAGTCACAAATTGATAAACATTTAGTTATTGATATTAATAGTCAACGAGATTAAATCCACAGAATCAGTGTTCGAAGTTGAATGAATGACAAAAGATTCTTCCACTTCCTGGCTAGAAACACCTGAGAAATGTGAATCTTATCTAACTAAGCAGGTGTGACGCACAAGTCAAAAGACGTATTAACGTATGATTACAGACGAAAGTAGGGAAATTTGACTTAAGCAGTGTCGAATCAGTATACATGTATCAAGTTATGCACCTTCGTTCGTGTTTTGCTTAAAAGGAAGCGATTCTCAGCATTCTTTCATGATTTAAGACCAACTCAGGGTACAAAAGAATGCCATATGCCTTTCTTATCTTGTCTGATTACAGGAAATGCACAAAACGTAATGTGATACGCGCTAGCATTTCTGTTATTTCAGTCGTAATGTTCAAATTCTCATATAACAGACATTCATAAAGTGAAACCTGATAGAGTTTTAAAATCTGCTGATTGATTTGATTTCAAGTTTGGCCACAGAGTGGTATCGCTTAGCGAACCACTATTTTCTCCTAGTTTGGGACTCATCGGCAGTACACATCCACCACAGCGGGTTCGAACCCAGGACCTTCTGGTTGTATGGTAACCTTTTAGTCTATTCAGCAAATAGGCCACTACACACTGGCCAGACAGCAAATTCTAATTTCTACCGATTTTTGACTTGCTACAAGACGAATTTGGTTGGAATTGTAGTGTGAAGTCGTGACTTGATGAGTCCCCACCGTTGAGAGTGAGGAAAATTACTCGCCGATGATAATGGCTGGTGGCTGCGCTAAAATCACAAGCTGGCAGAAGTTCGAGTCTGTGGGCTGGTTACTGAGTCAGGTACTAGTGGATGAAAAGTCTGTGAGCTTCCCCTGAAAACAGAAGGTCCTTTGTTCAAAAACAAATGGGTGCATGCTGCAGATGAGTCCCGAAGTAGGGTGAAACAGATCTCCAGTACTCCTTGATTTCTAAATAATTCACTACCTGCTAACAATCCGTGGGCAGTCATGAAACGGGTCAAGTCCTTACAAGCTAGTTCTTGATTTATTTTCACCTAAATTTTTTTGTCTTCAAAGCGAAGATACCAAATTAAAAATTAACCTTAGGCAAAGGTAAATATTCTTCTCAAAAGTGTCTGAGCCAATAAAGAGTTCATTAACCTGAAACCAATACGGAGATCTGTAGCACTGAATACAACGAAGAGGATCCCAATTTATAACATCAGTATAAAGTCAGTGACTGATTGAATATCTGGTTCACAATCTTGTGCATACACGTCATCAGAAGAATTTCCAACAGGTCACTACAGACGTTCATCAATACCTACACCCTTCACTCAATACTGAAGATTAAATGGACGAACAAGAAGGATGACAGGCAAGCAATGAAGAATTTTGTCAGGAAACCAGGACGAAGTAGAGGTATATCTGAGATACACCGAGGGACCCTACAAGTGACCTTACAAAGTACACATCTGAATGAAACTCCAATGAGAAGTTGAGAATTTGACGTGAGTCCATGGGTGGTGTGGAGAAGATCATATGAAGAGGAAATGGAATCTTTCATGTAGTCCTAAAACCAGATGAAAGTGTTGGCAGATAACTGAGTGTAGCGGAGATGTGTTTCCGAGCCCCTGTGTCACATTCAGATTGCTAGGATTCAACCTGGCAGTTGGAGGCTTGCAAGGGATGTAGGATGAGAACTTCAGGATATTTAGGGCCAGTCAGATGGATACATCTACTTCCTCAGTGAAAGTGATGATGTTTGCAGTGGGACTCGAACCCAATACTCGTCTCTTCTACACAAAAGTATAACCCCCCAAGACCACTAGGTCACGACAGCCACCTATTTTGAAACTGACATCACCTTTTATTTGTAATTATCGCCTGGCTGATTTTTATTGAGCAGAAATACTCCGACTCATTTGATCTATCTGCTTATAGTACAGATGCTTCCTTGATGCCTTCGGATTAACATAGCCGAAATTGCATCGTCAAGAGCGGAAAGACTGAACTAGCAGGTTCATTTGCCCAATTTTGTTCAATAATCAGCATTGGTAAATTAACAAATATTAAAATTAACGGTTTCCGTATTTAAGAGAACTTGTACTCTTATAAATGAGTTGTTTACAATAAAACTTAGAAAATTCTATCACTTAAATTAGTAATTCAGACTTTATTTGTCTGCGAATATGGTTGACTGAATGAACTACAAGACTCCTTCCTGTTGGTGATTTGTTATGATTGCGAAAAAAATCACTGAAGCGTTATTTCCATGTAATGTGTTAGACATAATATAAAAAAACTTGACAATGATAGATAATACTATGAATGTGTAAAAATGCATTTATATTTGCTACGAGATAGATATGTTATCCTAAATTTGTTATGTTTAATTTTTATACTTTCTAGACATTATAGATGTGTGAATTCAGCAGAAGCAAGATGATGTCATTATAGACACTTATTTATATATACATTTTTTGATTACAGCTTGATTCCTTACTGTATTTTTGGTACAGGTATGGAGTTTTCAGCATGTGATGTTGGTAGCCCAAATTTTGCAGGCCAACCATAGATATCAGGTGTGCGTCGTCAGAGGATCAAACTACGGACCATGTGCATGATCAGCGAGAGTCTTAACCACTGTGCCACCGACGCACATAGCATAGGTGATGGCTGTATCATGCAATGGGTTGATAGATGCCATCACACTTGAAGGTCTACAGGCGATAATAAATATAATAATAATAAAATAAAAATATTTTCTCTAGTTTAGATAGAGGTGACCGATTTCTTCGGTTTACCTTCCTACATTACACATCTGCCTTCGACTCTCCACCTAGGCCTCTTTTGTTAAACAAGATTGCTGCGAAACAATCACAGTGATGGATTACCAAGGGGTGTCATTCCTATTCTTTTCATAAGAATCAGTACACCGTGTAGCATATATTGGGAAGTCCTCCACTGCTTCACTTACTCTGACTGGTGTTCCTAACTCAGGGAACTACTCTCTCTACTTTTCTGTTTCCCTTCATCTTACATGACTTGTTTCATTCTGATGGGGTCAATTTTGTTAAGTATGTTGATAACCTGACTGTTTCTATGCATGAGGTTACTTCTCAGTTGGACTATTCCAAAATGAGTAAGTATTTATCAGAAAATTTGTCAGTGGTCATAGCCCAATAGTCTTAGGCTTAATACGTCCGATTGTTAGGTGGTTAATTTCACTTTAAGGTAGAAGTGCGACTTAAGTGAACTGGTTAGTTCGAATGGTTCCACTATCATAGATGGCATTGAAGTTGAAACCAAGTTAAATAACTTGGACTGTGTATTTATTTCCTCAGATCCTGATATTTGGTCTTCCCACATGACGTTGGTTTCGGGAAAGATATTTCGCTTGTCGTTCTATGTAGGGAAGTTAAGACTATCTGGTATCATTCCGTCTCTGCTATAATCGTTCATTAATTCTTGTTTTCTGCAAACATTTCGTTGCTGTTCCCCCTTTACTTAATCCCTCCCTGGCTACTGAGGAAAGACTCTTTTATACAGCGTGCGTACTGAAAGCTGTCAGTATGGTGGGTTAGTGTGGTGTTGTTAAACCATCTCGTTAATACGATTATAGATTGACACCTGGATTTCTGCAAGAGATTAGCAAATATAATCTTGTCAGACTCTGAACATCCCCTCCACACAAATCTCTTTCCTTGCATGTCATCGTGTAGGGGAACTAGAAGCAAGTATAGAGGACTTTATGCTCGGACGAATAAGTAAAAAATTCTACAAAACTTTATTTGTCCGGAGCATACTTTATGTGATGAGAAATGTGCGAAACAACAAATTAATAATAATAATGATTTACTTTATTCCAAAAACAGTACTTGTGATACAGAATGGAATTTCCAGCATTAATCACAATATTCTGCATCTAATTTCCTCAAATTATAAATAAAATTAATCACACAGAAAATTTTCCACATTTACAATAGAGGTAGTGTCAAAAACATGCAGCATATAAAATGGAAATAGCAATAATAATGATAACAGCTAGGGTAGTAATAATAATAATAATACAAGTGAAAATTGCCGTTGGCTTGTGCCACACAGTATTGTCAATGTGGTATAGAAATCCTAACATGTTTAAAAATATTGAATATAATGTTCTTTCTACATGATATGGTGAAGGAAAAAACATAGATTACAGCCGTCATGGAGATAAGTTGGTGTTTGCAATTATGAGAGTAAAACAAAGAAGTAACAGGACCATAAATATAATAGAATTAATAAAAGTAAAACTTGAAGGTATATAAGGATGGATGGATGGAGGAAATTGTTTATTTACTAGATGAAAGAAGGTTAGTTAATTCTTGCCTGACACTATTTTCATCACATAAAATACGTGCCAAGTATGGTATCATAGAATTCTTATACTTAGACGTGCGAGCATACAGTTTTCTGAAGTTACTCCTTGTTCTACCTGAGGAGATGCAAGGTGAAAGCTGAGGGTAAAGCGGATGCTCCAAGTCAGACAAAATCCCTTTAGCAAATTTATTGCACGAAGTCAAGTGCCTATCGACAACGACGTTAACTATGTGGTCCACTGGGACACCACTCACCCTACTGACAGTCTTCAGTATTCTACGAATTGTGACATAGTCTTTATTAAGCAAACCAGGAAAGAATAAGGGTGAACAATAAAGAAGAATAGGTAGGATGCAAGAGTTTATGAACTGTAAGAGGAGGAGGGGTTGAGTTATACCCGAGTGTCTTAACTTCTTAATGTAAAATGTCAGGCGGAATATTTTACTGGAGATTGCTAAGACATGGGAAGACCAGGAGAGATCAGAAGAGAGAATGAGTCCAAGATACTTAATTTCTGATTTGATTCCTATATCATTGTCGTCAATTTTACAACTGTCATGAGAATCGATGACTTCTTTTAACTGTCGTTTACATCTTAAGCTGAAATCAACAGTTTGACACTTAGAAGGATTCAGTTTAAGACCGTTAGACTCAGACCATTTGCTGACTTCCGATAGAAAGCTATTTATTTTGGTACAATCTAGCTGGGAGTTAACAGCCATTGAAACCGTTAAATCATCAGCGTACTTCACAAAGTTTATTTCATCAGAGTGAGGCAAGTCATGCAAGAAGAAAGAAAAAAGAAAAGGAGAAAGAACAGCTCCTTGAGGGACACCAGCTTCAGTAGGCAATGAAGTGGAAGACTTCCCTTTATATACGGTGTACTGCTTTCTATCTGAGAAATAGGAATGTAACCAGTTAACAGCCCAACATTCTGTTTGACTAGCAGCAAGTTTATTTAATAAGATGTCCCTAGGGACCGAGTCGAAAGCAGATGTATAGTCTAGGAAGGCAACACGAACAAATTTAGCCCCCTTGTCTAGACTGGAAGCAATGTTATGATATAAGACGGCAGCTGCATCTAAAGTGCTTCTACTGTGCTTATAGGCGAATTGTTTAGGGTCATTAAAGGATTTAAGCGAAGGTACAAGACTAAGTAAAAGTAATTTCTCCATAGTTTTCAAAAAAGGAGACGTAATAGCAATGGGTCTAAATTTGACACATGCTCCAGTAGATGATTTAGGTATGGGTACAACTTTAATGTCCTTCCAAACGGCAGGCACAATATTATCGGAAAAAGATTTGTTAAATAGATCAGTAAGAGGGTGACACAGAATATCAGAACATTTTTTAAAAATAATACTAGGTACATAATCGGGACCTAAGCTCTGGGAAGGGTTTAGAGACTTGAGGCACTTTTGAACATCATTTGTGTTAAAACCTGGAAAGGGGCTATTATTAACACAAGTGATGCTGGGAAGCATGGCATTTGAGGGAGAGTAAATAAAAGATTTGTTAAGAGTACATACATCAAAAGAATATGGAATATTGTTTATCTGCTTACCACCAGTGATTTCCTTAAATAGTTTTCACATATTAGAAGGATTTTTGCAGGATATGAATTTCATTTAATATATTAGATCTCATCAGGCTTAACTCTAATATATATAAGTTTACAAATAAACATTCAAATATAAACCATTCATGGTATTTTGTCTTTAGGATAATACGGTGGTGAATACAAATTGTGCGATTAGTCATAATAGTAGTAATGTTAATATTAATAATAGTAATAATAATAATGATCTTATCAATAATAAGGATGAAAAAGTGACGCAATCTGTGATAACACGAATAATGGAAAAACAGCATGATTAAACAAACAATTGTTCGGGTGGAAGTAGTCGATAAAGTCTAGTAAAAACAAATGAACCGTTTACGTAATGTTAGATTGTAAGGGAAGGAAATGATACACGTTTATAATGAAGATAAGATTAAGGGATGATAAGAAAGGAGCTGGAAATATAAGTAAGGGGTGGTGTAGAAGTCTTTGGTTGTTTATGTCTTAATAGACCAAGGGAGGGATAATGTCTGTACGAACTTCTTTTGAATGCATAGTTTAGGTTTATTAGTTCGAATGCCTATCACCTCAGCTGTGTGCAGTAGACGAATACGAAGTCTATTAGAAAGATTCGGAGGGATACGACGAATTGCTTTGAAGGCTCTCGTTTTCTCGACTACATGACCACTATCAATTAGATGTGACAGAATTGAGCTATGGATTGTTTTTGTCTGTCCTTTGCCAAACCAAGATGGGAGATGTTGACTAACACGTTGGCTAAGCTGTCTAGTAGTGCGACCAACATAACTGTCACCGCAGGTGCAGTTGAATTGATAAAAACACATAGATGTGGCAAATCTATCAAGCTTATCCTTCGTTTGCGTCCCAATCATTCATCGGCTAGAGAATGACAAACATAGGTGTGCTGCGTAAAATGTTCTCCGTATACTCCCTGAAAGTCTTTGGAATCGAATCTCATTAGATAAGTCACCATTAAATTGTAACTTAATAAATAGAGGTATCTTACGTGCAGTCAGAGTCGCAGGTTTTTCCTCTGATGTTTTCATATGTTTCTTTATGAAACTACTCGGATGGCCCATCTCCATCAAGGAATGGTGAATATATTCAAATTCCTTTTGTAAGAGGTCATCCGTACATATCTTTCCTGCTCTTCTTCGCTTACCTTTACTTGTGAAAAGGAGCAGGAGAATAAACTACATTTCCTGGAAGTCTTGCTAAGTAGGAGAGAAGATGGGTCACTTAGGAGAAGTGTGTACAGAAAAAGCACATTCACAGGGCAATACACACACTTCCTTAGTTACGTGCCCATTAAATATAAAAGGAATGTTGTAAACTTATATATATTAGAGTTAAGCCTGATGAGATCTAATTGAAAACAATATTGTTCACTTAAATGTGTTGTTCTAAATTTTACTATGGGAATATTTAATAAATTCAACATATGTAAATCATTTAGAACTAAATAACGAGAATAAATATGTCTAACCTAGACTCATTAAGTAGTATGAACACTCCTCATCAAGATTAATATGGAACTACGATTTTTAAATTTGCACATATGCTAAGGAAACTAACAGTATGTCGGATACAATAATGATAATAATGGGAAAAACCCTGTAAAGAGAAAAGGGAAAGGATGGATAATTAATTGTTAAGGTGAAATATAACCATACTGTCATTGTAGATTTAATAATAATAATAATCTACTTTATTCCAAAAACAGTACTTATGATACAGAATGGAATTCTCAGCATTTATCACAATATCTTACATCTGATTCACTTAAAATATAAATAAAATTAAAAATTAAAACAAAATCAACCAGAGGAATTTGTCCACATTTACTGTATAAAGTCAAACATATTTGAAGTAGAACATGATATTAATAAATATAACACTAATAATAGCAGTGAGTTTGTTTCAAACAGTATTGTCGATTCAGTTTGAAAATTTCAGCATGTTATAGACTACTGAATCTGATGTTCTGTTGATATAGCAGCATGGTGAGGGGAAATACAAAATTAACACTTATTTGCACAGCTTAAATGATGTTTACGCTTATGAAAAAAATTAAAAAAACAAAAAAGAAGAGGATTGTAAGTAAGAAATACAACAACAATAAAGTTTGATGGTGTAAGGGTGGAGGAAATGGTTTATTTAGTAGTGCAAAGAAGGTTAGTTAGTTCATGCTTGACACTATTTTCATCACATAAAGTACGTGCCAAATATGGTATAGTGGAATTTGCATACTTGAACGTACGTACATAAAGTTTTTTGAAAAGATTCTTTTCTCACCTGTGGAGACACAAGGTTGGAGCTGTGGGTAACTAAAGTGGATACTCACAGTCTGACAAAATTCCTTTAGCAAATTTATTACATGACATCAAGTGCCTATCAGTGACAATGTCGACGATATGGCCCAATGGGATACCACTGCCCTACTGACAGTCTTCAGAGTTCTACGAAGTATAATATAGTCTATTTTAAGTAATCCAGGAAAGAATAAGCGAGGGTGAACAGTAAAGAAGAATAGGTAAGATGCACGAGTTGACAAACTGTAACAGGAGGAGAAGTTGAGTTATGCTTGAGTGCCTTGACTTCGTAATGTAAAAATTCAGACGAAATATTCTTCTAGAAATCGCTAAGACATGAGAAGACCAGGATAGATCAGAAGAAAGAATTAATCCAAGATACTTAACCTCAGACTTGGTTTCCATATCAGTGTCATTAATTTTGCAAGGGTCATAGGAACCAACAGCTTCATTTTACTTTCGTTTACCCCGGAAACTGAAATTAATAGTCTGACATTTGGAAGGATTTAGTTTAAGGCCGTTAGACGAAGACCATTTGCCAATTACTGATAGAAAGCTGTTCATCTTAGTACAGTCAAGCTGGGAGTTAACAGACTCTGAAATAGTTAGATCGGCAGCATACTTAACGAAGTTCATTTCATCAGAGTGAGAAAAGTCATGCAAGAAGAGAGAAAATAGAAAAGGAGAAAGGACAGCGCCTTGAGGGACACCAGCCTCAGTAAGCAACGGAGTGAACGACTTTCCCTGACATACAGTGTACTGCTTTCTTCCTGAGAAATAAGAATGCAGCCATTTGACAACCCAACAGTCAGTTTGAGTTTCAGCAAGCTTGTTTAACAAAATGTCCCTAGGTACTGAGTGGAAAGTGGATGTGTTATCTAAGAAGGTGCAGCGAACAAATTTAGCTCCCTTGTCTAAGCTGGAGACAATGTCATGATACAAGACTACAACTGCATCCAAAATACGTCTACTGTGTTTAAACAAACTAAAGTCTCCTTTTGCACACAAAGATTCGGTTTCCTTAGTCTAATTGAACAGGCTTCAGCCAAACCAAGAGATTTTTTCTTGCTGTGCTTAATAATAACTATTAAGCTTTTACTTAACGTCACCATGTGACAACAGTCCAATAAATGTTGTGTGATTGAGAATACCTTGAGGTGGCATCATGACTACTAGTAGGTCATTTGGGTTAGTGTTCGGCAACGTGAATTGAAAGGCGTGTTTCTAAATTTCCAATACATATGTGCACAAGTAAACTGACGTACACAATTTTTGTAGCTGTGATTGGTGTCTTTTTATTACCTGGTGCTTGTACTATCCCCTTTATTGTGTTCATAGTTGTTGATTGTTTTAAGTTTACTACTCGAAAGAAATGTTTTCAAAAGTTAAAATTTATGGGTCATTGGATTCCAGGCCAAATGGTCGGATGGTCGGAAACCTTGGTGTTGTAACTTGAAGGACCCTTCTAAAGGTCTGATCTTGAACTGGCTTTTTGGTTTGGTTCCATATCAGTAACTTCCCGCCGGCTATGGACCACCGTAAAGTAGATCGGGATGTACAACTTTCGAGGTAGACCTTTTCTAACCCTCTCTATACACAGCGGAGAGACAAAATGGCTGTTACATCCCTATTCCCCAGCAGTACACCTTTGCCCACAGCCCCCCCAAAAAAGAAGTCTTACACTATGCCATTAAATGTTTTTAATCTAATAACTATCCTAACAACCTTCCTGGCATGATAGGACCTTCAGGAACATTAGCTCCAGCCGGTGTAGCTTATTGGGCGATTGCTATATGCAAGCCATACCACCACGTCAAGGTAGCAGCTATATATATATATATATATGTATATATATATAGCTTAACTTTCTAAGAAACGGTCACAAGCAGTACAGAATAACCTTCAGCAAGAAAACAATCATTCAGAAGAGGTTGCTTCTCCACTGACAATAATGGAGATAAAAATTTATAAATACCTTTTGATTTTCTCAGTAAATGATGTGTGTTCCTGTCCCCTGTCTTCTGTCATTACAAGGTAATAAGCAAATGTATTAGCTAGCAATGTGATAGTTCAATTTATAACAAATATCTGGAATGGAAACTAAACTGAAGTGGACATAAACTGAGGAAAAATTCTAGCAATATCAGGCGCCAGGTCGTCTAGGGGAAACCGAATGAATGAGGCGACGAGATAACCTTTAGTTCGAGTTAGATATGGAGAAAATCATGTGAAGAGGAAATGGATGCTTGTGACTACTTATGGAGTTACCTAAAATTCACGGCAGAGAACCGAATGAAACAAAGTTGCACCACTGAGGCCTTATGTTGCTTTGGCAGAGCAGGAAATGAATAATAACACTATTAACAATTAGTCTGACAGAAATGACTGATGCAAATGCCAACTTTCAAAAATCGTGTTTATGGTTGACGACGAGGATGTCACTGTTATCTCTGTTGAACAAAACTCTGGCTCGATGAGCACGCTAACCTCAATATCTTTTGTGATTTTTTAAGGTTCTTTGTGTAATGCTAGTTTGTGCGGTAGTGTACATTAGACGGAAATTTTAAATGCCTAATAGGCAATGGAAGCAGTTTTTAACTTTTCAGTTTAAAACAATCAGTCCCTTGATTTGATAAAATTTTCCTGAAACCTGATAAAGGATCAGGTGTGTTTGTTATAGATAAATTTGATTATAAGCCAAAAATATTATTCATTTTTGATGATATGAGTATACTTATAGCAAACATCCCATCTTATGATAACAGAAAACTTCATGGAACTTCTTGGCATGAATGTTACTGGCAAACAGGGGTTTAATTTCCTGAAACCTATGGGATATGACACCTTCTAAAACCTTTTCGGATTAATTTTCAAGTATTCGATTTGTATGGATTTTTTTTGATTGGATAGAGGATTTTATCATGAGTTGACATCATTTAAAGTACCACTGGAAAACCGCAAGGGAGTACTGGACAGCCATTTCATCCTAGTCTGGGTCTCTTAATCAGTACGCACCCACCGGGGTTCGAACCCAGGACCTTCTGGTTACAAGGTGAGTGAGCTCGTAGACCATTAAGCCTCTGGGACCTTATCCAAGATTCATAAGTTTGACAATCCATTACGTCCATACTCTCCTACACATAGATTGGCGATACTGTTAGCTGAAATTTCAAGCTAAGTACGCAATTAATTATGTAAGTTCTCTTTGAAGGATACTTTTGAACCTGATGACTGTCTTACGGACATGAATATAAAAGATAAGAAAATGTATCGTTTTGATGTTAATTCTTTGTTTACTAAAGTACCATTGATTAAGGTTGTTGATATTCTTTGTGATTACATAATTTCTAATTGTATTTCATTCCCTATTCTTTTAAATTATTTGAAAGATTTATTACTGTAATGTAATGACGATATCCATTTCATATTTGATGGTGAGCACTTTTGACAAGTGGATGACGTTGCTATAGAGAGTTCATAAGGACCTTTGTTGGCCGATATTTGTATGTCTTATAATGAAAACCTGTCCTTTGATTTAGTTGCTAAAGTGACTTTCTTCAGAATATGTAGATGATATTATTTTGATATGCAATAACCATGAAGATGCTAGTTGTCTACTGGACAGACTGAACTGTGTCTAAAATCGTAAAAGTCTTACACGCTAAGAAGAAAGTCGCAGTCAACTTCCATTTCTAGACATACTTTTGAGTTGGAGAAATGGCTCACCTCAATAAAGCAGTCAATTTATAGAAAGCCAGCTTTCACAGGACATTATTTAGATTTTCACAGTTTCTATCCATTACAACTTAACAGAGGCTTGGAGAAGTGCCTATTTTGAGAGGATCCAGTCTATTTGCTCAGCTAATGTTATAGATGATGAAAATAAAATATTGATAGGTGTTTTTTTTTATGGAAACGCGTATCCTTTAGAATTTTAATGCCGGTACATAAGTCAGTCAGTTTCAAAACCTAGGGTTCACTCCATCCCTAATAAAGATGTCTTCATCATCAGCCTTCGATCAAAGCCCAACTCCTCATTTCCCATTTGGGTTTTAGTCCAGGGTAAGGTATGTGCTACCTTCTTGTGTATGATTTTTACGAGATATTCTCTTGGTTTATTCGTTGGTTGCCATAGTTACTTATTTCTAATCCCTTCTGTCAATTTGGTCATCACTAGGCAGTGAAGGCAGATGTTGACGAAAGTTTACAGAAGCCGGCTGGAATTGGTTTTGATAATGTTTCTATTCTCTGGACCACATAGAAGTACTAACCTAATGATTGACTGAATGACCGACTGATTTCAGTATAATGAAGGTCTGTATTACATTTTTGATCCCAATTGCTTAAGATATCTTCATCCGTCAAAAGAAGTGCTTTCCTTGAAACTCTGCGCCTTGGATCAGGATTGGTGAATGCTCTTCCTATTGGTGAGATATATTCTTCCCTTCTGGCTTCCCTAAATTCACTTGAAGTCCTGCCCTTGTTGCCGCTTCTTCTGCCAGTTTGTTAATATTTAATATTAATATGCTAATAATAGTTTTATTTCAAACATAACGTTTCGAACGAATATGGAATTTTCAGTATGGGATACAATACGGCATCTAATTTTCACATTGCAAGGGCAATCGTTAAAATAGGGCATTTACATCATTAATAAATCACATTAATAATATTGTTAGATAGGAAGTGAATATCAAATGTAATCAAGTGAAAAAACTTTACGACAATCTAACAATGAGAATAAAAAACAATGCCATCTACTTAGAGTTCCTCGGGAAGTTGGTGATTTCTTCTTATTCTCTCTTCCTATTTCTTCTGATCTTCCCATGTCTTAACGATCTGCAGTGAAATATTCCGCCTGACATTCTACATTAAGAAGATAAGACACTCGGGTACAACTCAACCCCTCCTCCTCTTACAGTTCATAAACTATTGCATCCTACCTATTCTTCTTTATTGTTCACCCTTGCTTATTCTTTCCTGGATTGCTTAAAAAGGACTATGTCACAATTCGTAGGATGCTGAAGACTGTCAGTAGGGTGAGTGGCGTCTGACTTGGAGCATCCACTTTACCCTCAGCTTTCACCTTGCATCTCCTCCTCAGGTAGAACAAGAAGTAAATTCAGAAAACTGTATGCTCGCACGTCTAAGTATAGAAATTCTATGATACCATACTTGGCACGTATTTTATGTGATGAAAATAGTGTCAGGCAAGAATTAACTAACCTTCTTTCATCTAGTAAATAAACAATTTCCTCCATTCATCCATCCTAATATACCTTGAAGTTTTACTTTTATTAATTCTATTATATTTGTGGTCCTGTTGCTTCTTTGTTTTACTCTCTCGCATAATTGCAAACACAAACTCATCTCCATGACGGCTGTAATCTTTGTTTTCCCCTCATCATATCACGTAGAGAGAATATTATATTCAATATTTTTTAAACATGCTAGGATTTCTATACCGCAAATAACGACAATACTGTGTGAAACAAGCTCGCGGCAATTTTCACTTGTATTATTATTATTACTACTACCCTAGCTGTTATCATTATTATTGTTATTTCCATTTTATGTACTGCATGTTTTTGACACTACCTCTATTGTAAATGTGGAAAATTTTCTGCGTGTGATTAATTTTATTTATAATTTGAGGAAATTAGATGCAATATTGTGTGATTAATGCTGAAAATTCCATTCTGTATCACAAGTACTGTTTTTGGAATAAAGTAAATCATTATTATTATCATTATTAATTTCTTGTTTCGCTTATTTCTCATCACATAAAGTATGCTCCGGACAAATAAAGTTTTGTAGAATTTTTTACTTATTCGTCCGAGCATAAAGTCCTCTATACTTGCTTCTAGTTCCCCTACACGATGACATGCAAGGAAAGAGATTTGTGTGGAGGGGATGTTCAGAGTCTGACAAGATAATATTTTCTGATCTCTTGCAGAAATCCAGGTGTCAATCTATAATAGTATTAACGAGATGGTTAAGCAACACCACACTAACCCACCATACTGACAGCTTTCAGTACGCACGCTGTATAAAAGAGTCTTTCCTCAGTAGCCAGGGAGGGATTAAGTAAGGGGGAACAGCAACAAAATGTTTGCAGAAAACAAGAATTAATGAACGATTATAGCAGAGACGGAATGATACCAGATAGTCTTAACTTCCCTACATAGAACGACAAGCGAAATATCTTTCCCGAAACCAACGTCATGTGGGAAGACCAAATACCAGGATCTGAGGAAATAAATACACAGTCCAAGTTATTTAACTTGGTTTCAACTTCAATGCCATCTATGATAGTGGAACCATTCGAACTAACCAGTTCACTTAAGTCGCACTTCTACCTTAAAGTGAAATTAACCACCTGACATCTGGACGTATTAAGCCTAAGACTATTCGGCGATGACCACTGACCAAGTTTCTGATAAATACTTACTCATTTTGGAATAGTCCAACTGAGAAGTAACCTCATGCATAGAAACAGTCAGGTCATCAACATACTTAACAAAATTGACCCCATCAGAATGAAACAAGTCTTGTAAGAAGAAGGGAAACAAAAAGTAGAGAGAGTAGTTCCCTGAGTTAGGAACACCAGTCAGAGTAAGTGAAGCAGGGGAGAACTTCCCAATATATGCTACACAGTGTACTGATTCTTATGAAGAGAATAGGAATGACACCCCTTGGTAATCCATCACTGTGATTGTTTCACAGCAATCTTGTTTAACAAAAGAGGCCTAGGTGGAGAGTCAAAGGCAGATGTGTAGTATAGGAAGGTAAACCGAAGAAATCGGTCACCTCTATCTAAACTAGAGAAAATATTTTTATTTTATTATTATTATATTTTTTATCGCCTGTAGACCTTCAAGTGTGATGGCATCTATCAACCCATTGCATGATACAGCCATCACCTATGCTATGTGCGTCGGTGGCACAGTGGTTAAGACTCTCTCCAATCATGCACATGGTCCGTAGTTTGATCCTCTGACGACGCACACCTGATATCTATGGTTGGCCTGCAAAATTTGGGCTACCAACATCACATGCTGAAAACTCCATACCTGTACCAAAAATACAGTAAGGAATCAAGCTGTAATCAAAAAATGTATACATAAATAAGTGTCTATAATGACATCATCTTGCTTCTGCTGAATTCACACATCTATAATGTCTAGAAAGTATAAAAATTAAACATAACAAATTTAGGATAACATATCTATCTCGTAGCAAATATAAATGCATTTTTACACATTCATAGTATTATCTATCATTATTAAGTTTTTTTATATTATGTCTAACACATTACATGGAAATAACGCTTCAGTGATTTTTTTTCGCAATCATAACAAATTGCCAACAGGAAGGAGTCTTGTAGTTCATTCAGTCAACCATATTCGCAGACAATTAAAGTCTGAATTACTAATTTAAGTGATAGAATTTTCTAAGTTTTATTGTAAACAACTCATATTTAAGAGTGCAAGTTCTCTTAAATACGGAAACCGTTAATTTTAATATTTGTTGTTAATTTACCAATGCTGATTATTGAACAAAATTGGGCAAATGAACCTGCTAGTTCAGTCTTTTTACTCTTGACGATACAATTTCGGCTATGTTAATCCGAAGGCATCAAGAAAGCATCTGTACTATAAGCAGATAGATCAAATGAGTCGGAGTATTTCTGCTCAATAAAAATCAGCCAGGCGATAATTACAAATAAAAAGTGATGTCAGTTTCAAAATAGGTGGCTGTCGTGACCTAGTGGTCTTGGGGGGTTATACTTTTGTGTAGAAGAGACAAGTACTGGGTTTGAGTCCCACTGCAAACATTATCACTTTCACTGAGGAAGTAGATGTATCCATCTGACTGGCCCTAAATATCCTGAAGTTCTCATCCTACATCCCTTGCAAGCCTCCAACTGCCAGGTTGAATCCTAGCAATCTGAATGTGACACAGGGGCTCGGAAACACATCTCTGCTACACTCAGTTATCTGCCAACACTTTCATCTGGTTTTAGGACTACATGAAAGATTCCATTTCGTCTTCATATGATCTTCTCCACACCACCCATGGACTCACGTCAAATTCTCAACTTCTCATTGGAGTTTCATTCAGATGTGTACTTTGTAAGGTCACTTGTAGGGTCCCTCGGTGTATCTCAGATATACCTCTACTTCGTCCTGGTTTCCTGACAAAATTCTTCATTGCTTGCCTGTCATCCTTCTTGTTCGTCCATTTAATCTTCAGTATTGAGTGAAGGGTGTAGGTATTGATGAACGTCTGTAGTGACCTGTTGGAAATTCTTCTGATGACGTGTATGCACAAGATTTTGAACCAGATATTCAATCAGTCATTGACTTTATACTGATGTTATAAATTGGGATCCTCTTCGTTGTATTCAGTGCTGCAGATCTCCGTATTGGTTTCAGGTTAATGAACCCTTTATTGGCTCAGACACTTTTGAGAAGAATATTTACCTTTGCCTAAGGTTAATTTTTAATTTGGTATCTTCGCTTTGAAGACAAAAAAATTTAGGTGAAAATAAATCAAGAATTAGCTTGTAAGGACTTGACCCATTTCATGACTGCCCACGGATTGTTAGCAGGTAGTGAATTATTTAGAAATCAAGGAGTACTGGAGATCTGTTTCACCCTACCTCGGGACTCATCTGCAGCATGCACCCATTTGTTTTTGAACAAAGGACCTTCTGTTTTCAGGGGAAGCTCATAGACTTTTCATCCACTAGTACCTGACTCAGTAACCAGCCCACAGATTCTAACTTCTGCCAGCTTGTGATTTTAGCACAGCCGCCAGCCATTATCATCGGCGAGTAATTTTCCTCACTCTCAACGGCGGGGACTCATCAAGTCACGACTTCACACTACAATTCCAACCAAATTCGTCTTGTAGCAGGTCACAAATTGGTAGAAATTAGAATTCGCCGTCTGGACACTGTGTCGAGCCCTATTTGCTGAATAGTCTAAAAGGTCACCATACAACCAGAAGGTCCTGGGTTCGAACCCGCTGTGGTGGATGTGTACTGCCGATGAGTCCCAAACTAGGAGAAAATAGTGGTTCGCTAAGCGATACCACTCTGTGGCCAAACTTGAAATCAAATCAATCAGCAGATTTTAAAACTCTATCAGGTTTCACTCTATGAATGTCTGTTATATGAGAATTTGAACATTACGACTGAAATAACAGAAATGCTAGCGCGTATCACATTACGTTTTGTGCATTTCCTGTAATAAGACAAGATAAGAAAGGCATATGGCATTCTTCTGAACCCTGAGTTGGTCTTAAATCATGAAAGAATGCTAAGAATCGCTTCCTTTTAAGCAAAACACGAACCAAGGTGCATAACTTGATACATGTATACTGATTCGACACTGCTTAAGTCAAATTTCCCTACTTTCGTCTGTAGAGAGGAAGATTTAAATCAAAGCTATGTGCATAATTCATCCTCACTCCCTCACAAATTTTCATCAGTAATTCTCGAATTCCGCCTTTTCTAATACTTGTAAGAATTAGGCGTCGGCTGGCGTCAACTTTACTCCAATATCTAACCTATCTCTTAGAGAGTTATAAAAGTATCATGACACGAGACGTTAAAGTGAATCATATCGCATCACTGAGCTACTGGTCATCTCTCTATTGATGTTTGAATGGAGGTTTTTCATGAATTATCAGAAATAACTTGTACAAATCCCAGCTTACATACTACAACTATTATCATTTCTATTCAAAGTAATTAAATTGTAGTCACTCTGTTGAACATGAGCGATAAGCGACCATTGTTATGATAAGTAAAACAAAATAAAAATAATTGTAGAACTATTATTTCCTTTTTGACTGACATTTTATGTATTGGGATTTCGGTAAACTTGAGTTTTTCAGGATCCAACATAAACGACACATGTAATTAAATAAATAAATAATTTTCTAAAATTCTGATTGGTTAAAATAATACTCACATGAAAATAAACATTTTAACCAATGAGATATTCGCTAATCTATTACAAAAATATTCATTGATAGTTATACATTTCAGTGGGAGTATATTGTGCCCCAACGTTATATTTATATATATAAGAGCAAAGAAACTCTTTCCACCTTAGAAAATTTCAATAGTTACTAAGTAATTGAAACTAGAAACAGTGAAACTCAGCATTCGTAGAGGTATTCACGAAAACCACAGTAGCAACAACAAGAGTCTTAAGGCAAAAGTCGAAATAATGAACACATATCTACTTCTGTTTGTTGCATTTGCTTTTCTTGGTAAGTTCAGTTGTATACAAAATATTATTGATGTACTTTTTTCACACTTGAGTTTTATTTTTATATTGTGTGTATTTATATCCACTCTTGATAAGTGGAACATTGGTGATTTATTTATCCATGTCAGAGAGTATCCATAGTAATGATATATGTAGGTTCGCAAAACAAACTATAATACATGCCATATCATATAGGACTTTGAAGACTGTAAGAAGAGTTAGTGTTATGTGCGTCGGTGGCACAGTGGTTAGGACTCTCGCCGACTATGCACATGGTCCGAGGTTCGAGCCCACACCGGCGCATACCTGATATCTATGGTCGGCCTGCAAAATTTGGGCTACCGATATCCATGCTGAAAATTCCATACTTGTACCAAAAATACACTGTGGAATCAAGCTGTAAATCAAAAAAATAAAATAAAAAAATAAAATAAAAAATATGTGATAATAGGCATTTTAATACTTCTGTTATAAGGTGGGAGGGTGTGACCTACATTTCGTGCTTATTAGGATTCACCAGTCAGCCTGTCAGTCACTCAGCAAGGCGTATCTGTAATCATGAAGGAACTCATTTCTCCTCTGAGATTAGAACTGGTGTCACTGCTCAGTGCTACAGTCACACAACTGTTACCACTGAGTTATTTCAGTTGGCGATTATTGACCTCTTGTAGGATTTGTAAGCAATTGCCTAAAGTGTCATCTTCATTATGGATGTACAGTCATATTTAATGATAACGTTTTGAGCAAAAATTATTGCTCATAATCATATCAGGGCAATACTCACACAACTTTTTTGCTTCATTTATATACATGACGTAAAAGATGATTAGACATTTGAATAAAACCAATATAAAATAAAGTACATTTAGAAATAATATTAGTGTTATCAACAAAATACAGTAAGATGGGAAATAAGAAGTTTTTTTACAGTAGAAATAAGTAACTTGTTAGAATGTTATAATGTGAATTGAATGCACTTTAACATTATTTATTATCCTCTTCTGATTTGACTGGTGGTAATAATATCTTTCATATCTCTGATATTTGCATTGAATCATTTCTCTTGCATGTGTTGGGTGTAGACTCGATGAACCAGGCAGGATTCAGTAGTCACTCTCTCTCTCTCTCTCCAGCTACCTATATTACTTTTTAGAATTTTGATTCTGTCCCACCTGCCGTAGTTTCTGATTGTATGTTAATGCATGAAGTGCTATAGCTGAGATTTTTCTTTTCGGGGTCAATCATTCTAACCTTAGCTAAATTCTATTGTTCTGATAGGCAATCTCACTAACCCCGATCTACTAGTTTGGCTTATGTAGTTCCTTTAACTCACAATCATTGCAGGGTATTTTGTAAATTATATTACTGTGTTTAATTAGGTCTGATACTGATACATCCTTTTTCATGATTCACAACTTTCTTCTTGTATGTCTTCGGGGAATGTCAGAAGACATTTAGCAATAATTTATGCTCGTTAGGCTTGTGTACATAAAAAGATTCAATTGTCCCACATAAACAACAGATTACTACTGGTGTTATTTTTACACATGTATTATATCCTTATACTAACTTTCAGCTTTTTTTTAAGTTTTATTATCTTTCACTATTTTGATGATATTTTAACGTGTTTGATTTAAGCATAGAAGATAGTTTGAATACTCTTCAACAAGATTAGTACTCAGCTGTGATTTTCGATTTGCACATATCCTAACAAAACTAACAGTATGCCAGATAAAATGGTAATTCAGTGAGGAACATCGTCTTTTTGACGATTTCATTTTCACAGCTGTACAATCTTTAAATGTATATATGAATTACAATAGACAATAACAGTCAGTTTTCTTGTGTGTGTGTGTGTGTGTTAAAGTTTGACAGTGAGTGGAGATGTTGCCTCGGTTGTCTAATTCGATATGTATTTAATATGTTCACCTGCTCTTGCAGGGCTAGGTATATAGGACGTTCGTCGAGAAACATAACCCGTTGCGTTCAAGAGCAAAAGAGAATGTAGGGATATTAATTTAACCATGTTACAACATATTGCAAATATTAACCACGCAGCATCTGACACATCATTCATTATAGTCTACAAAGTCTGCTGAAAGGGACGCAAGTGTATTTGCTTAGTATAGCACAGGCTTTGGCAGTGCAAAATATTAAGCCAGAACTTTGTGTACACAAATAATTTGTACTATCTCTTTCGTTACCATGATCTTGATTTTACAATGTAATTCACAGAACATCTTTGTTATCATATTTTATTCCATTTTCCATAATAATGAAATAATAATATTGTCTTTAGTTTAGATAGACGTGACGAATTTCTTCGGTGTGTCCGCCCGAAATCACACATCTGCCTTCGACTCTCCACCTAGGCCTCTTTTGTTAAACAAGATTGCTATGACACAACCACTGTGCTGGACTACCAAGCGATTGCAGGAAGCTGTACACTGTATAGTGTATTATCGGAAGTCCTCCACTGCTTCACTTACTCTGACTGGTGTTCCTAACTCAGGGAACTACTCTTTCTACTTTTCTGTTTCCCTTCATCTTACATGGCCTGTTTCATTCTGATCAGGTGAATTTCGTTAAGTATGGTGATGGTCTGGCTTTCTGTGACGACGGTTACTTCTCAGTTGGACTATTCCAAAATGAGTAAGTATTTATCAGAAACTTGGTCAGTGGTCATCACCGAATAGTCTTAGGCTTAATCCGTCCGATTGTTAGGTGGTTAATTTCACTTTCAGATGGAAGTGAGACTTTCGTGAACTGTTTAGTTCCGATGGTTCTACTATCATAGATGGCGATGAAGTTGAAACCAAGTTGAGTGTTGTTAAATACCTTGGACCGTGTATTTATTTCCTCAGATCCTGATGTTTGGTCTTCCCACATGACGTTGGTTTCGAGAAAGATATTTCATTTGAATTTGTATGTTTGGAAGTTAGGAAGATCTGATATCATTCCGTCTCTACTGTTCCCGTTTGTTAATTCTTGTCTTGTACCCATACTTCTTTAGTGTGCCCCCTATCCCAAATGAATTTTTCCCCTGGTTACTGAGGATAGACTTTTTTGATACAGCGTGGGGCACTCAAATCTGTCATTATGTGGTGAGTTAGTGTGGTGCTGCTAAACCAACTCGTTAAATACTGTTGTGGACAGACACTTGGATTCCTTGAAGAGATTAGCAAATATTATCTTGTCAGACTCTGAACGTCCTCTCCATACAACAACTCTCTGCTTTGTCTGGGTCACATTTTATGTGATAAGAAAAATGTGTGAGACAGGAAACTGCCAACTTTCTGAGAATATCTAAGTAAACGGTATTTTCTTTTTGTTCTCATTATTACATTGTCGTTAATATTTTCACCTGACTTATTTTGATGTTCATTTCTTATTGTACGGAGTTGTTAATGTGAGTAGTTATTAGTGTAAATGGCCTATTTTAATTATTACCCCCATTTAATGAGAAAATTAGATGGAATATTGTATTCGATGCTGAAAATTCCATATTTGTACAAAACATACTGTTTGAAATAAAGGTGTCATTACTATTATTAAGTTTATGATTCAGGGCTAAACCCGTTTATCAAGCGAACTTCAACTTCAACCCAAACTAACTGTACTTTTCTGAATGGTTTCTACAAGCTGAAACTGCTGAATTATTTAATGGCAGTTTCATTTCAACTTAGCCTCAATCTGTATAGGAATACGTTGGATGATAAATGATGTAGAGCACATTTTCTGATGTCCTACTATCATTATACAAAGAAAAAATAATTTAACTAATTAAAGGTGAAGATTACAGGTACATCTTTCTCGTGAGTACCGTTATGCATAATACTTTATTCAACAGATTCCTGTTGGTTGCTTCCAGCCATCCAAGATTGATATATTTATTCCATTTTAAATTACTGATATTTGAGATTAGTAGTTGTATACTATTCTCATGAACCAGTAGTGTTTGCTATCCAGCCAGACTGAAGCGGTTTGAACATCGAAAGACTGTCTCACTCGTTTGATGCCAAGCTGGTTAGTGGTATGTACAGTCTGATTTTACTAATATTCCATATTATTAAATAATTATGATTTATAAGGTTTCTTCTATTACAAAACGTGTTTAAAATCTCCTTGAATATTGCCGATGAAAACATGATAAACCTGATAAATTAATCAGTAATTTTGTAGAAAGTTGTAAAAATAAAATAATTAATATTAGTGATAGTGATGACAATAATAAAATTGATGACAGCATGCATGTCAGACATGCACAGGATAATGACTACACCAACAGTAGGGAATATAAATCATCAGAAGTACTTCCATAGAAAGAAGAAACCTCGGAAACCTTATGTCGAATTCTCAACAATGTAGGAGTAAAAGTGGCTGGCATCTGAACCTACAAACTTATTCAGAAACAAGCTCTGCCACTTATAGGATTCTTTGCAGCCAATTAAACGATGCAGTTTAGTTTGTCTAACACCCTGAAATGATTGTCAGGTCGAATATATAGGTGAAAGTAGTAGAACGGGGTCAGCCAGACTAGCGAAGCACAGAAACCTAGCAAAATGTAGATTATTTGATCCTAATATGATGTGAAATCTGAAGAGTAGTTCAGCAACAGCACTATTTGTTACTCAGTGACACAGTGGTTAGGACTCTCGGCGACCATGCACATGGTCCGGGGTTCGAGCCCTCACCGACGCACACCTGATATCTATGGTCGGCTTGCGAATTTTGAGCTACCGATATCCACGCTGAAAATTCCATACTTGTACCAAAAACACGGTGTGGAATCAAGCTGTAATCAAAAAAATAAAAATAAAAAAAATAAATAGAATTACACACAACCATACAATATCATGGGATAAGATGACAGTTCTAAAATCGAATTAAACACGGTGGAGGGAGGGATCGAGAACAGAAGCTTTGTTTATAGAATCAACTGAGAGGGAACACGTGTAGTATGAATGATTCAACACCTGTCCCAGACATCTGGAAATTTCTACTACTAGTACTATTACTATGACAGATAGGAAGGAATAAAGAACACTATAAAACGAAAGTTTACAAGTTGTGTGATTATAATTGATCACATGATTATGAACAATAATAAATTGTGTTCGAAACGTCATCCAGTAAATAATACAGTTTCACTCTATGATACATCTAATAAACAAATAATTATAGAAGGTAAACGTGTTCCTTCCCCCTTGAAGACTGACTAACTGACTGACTGGTTAATGGTAACAAGCATGAAATCTAGTTCCACTGCCAGACTTCCCGTCAACTGTCTTCAACCATCAGATAACAGCGATTCAGAATACACCGTGTTTGCGATCCACCATAGTATGGTGGCCATATTTCAAAACTAACAGAGACAATTCAGTTTGCACCAAGCAAAGGACCAAAGTGTCCAATTAAATAAAATGTTTGTCAGTCACTCAAGAGGTTTTGGTTCGCACCTGACGCCTGATGCACTCCTAATACTCGCTTACTTTATTAAACTTTAGTAAGCCCTAAAAAGACGGGAAGTTAGATGTGAGGCTAGTGATCCGACCTCACAAAAAAAACAACATCACTACTACTGAAAATTTAAAAATTCAAATCATGTATTCTACTTGGGATGCATGAAGTGGAAAAAGTTTCCTCCTAAAACTTTTTCGGTTTCTTACAATACTTCTACAATAGAATATTTATAACACAGTCTATTATAGAGTGATTCACTAAAAGTCTTATCAACATTTTGTGCCTAACAATATTAATTTAAGTTTCGCACCTGAATGCCAACAAAGTCCACACCCTTAAATGGAACAAATCTTCCTGACACACTTAAAACTAAACACTGAACACTGAACTTGGATACAAGGAGAAAGAAAAGTTCATTGCAACACACTAAATTCTGACCAGTACTCAAGATTGGACAGTGAAACTAATTACCATTTCATGACTAAAACTTGTTCAAGAGCAAAAGAAGACATTTCTTCTTTGATGAAATGGTGGCAGGTGTGTGTACCGAAGAAAAGTCGTACCAAAGGAAAGAAGGGAAACCCTACTCGGAGCAATAAAACTGCTTCCTTTTTCAAACAGATTTCTTTACTCTCTAAATTTTTAAAGTATTTCTCCCTGTGATTATCTAAAATTATTTTTAAATGAAAATTTATTTCCTGTATTCACTAAAAGAAAGTTAGTTTTCCCAATGGGATGTTAAATTGTTCATGTATAGAAAAACCATACGGGTGACTGTAAACTATGACATCCCAAAACGAAACTACCTAGTGAACTGACTAATAACCTTGAACAACCAATCAGATCAATCTATAGTATATTAGGCGGAATTATGAATGTTATGCACGAATTACGTGGCGAATTTCATTCAGATCCATCATTCAAGTACTATTTGGACGATAGGCTCATTGGAAGAGAGACAATGAATCGCTGACTATCATCTCTCTGTCTATCTGTCTGTTTTCGACATAGAACTTTGCACAAATGTGCGGAAGTTCAAGTCGCCACATTCCGTGTAGCACGCGAAGCAAGAGAAGAAAGTACAAGAAAAGCATAATAGAAACAGTGAGCAGAGGTGTGAGACAAAGGAGTAATAAAGAAATACAAAACAGTTTCATTGAAGATCATAAGTCACAGGGAGTGGATGCATCTGCGCCACTGAGAACGGTTATATTAACAATGTGGTCACTCCTTTCTATGGGAATCAAACAAATTCCAGCGACAGTTTCTACAGTCACCTAAAAAAAGAAGGGCAGAGAGGTGAATGAGTCAAGAAACGTGATGGCTTACAGTTATGTCGACTAATTTACGCGCAGTAATTGGTTTAATCTAACTATAAGGAATCCTATGAGATATTGGAAGCTTTTCCCGTAACATATACGAGGAAGTTATTCTATGTGACTGTTTCTTACAGTTGCATGACTTATATATAAGCGTCTTTGTCAAATTACGCACCTCTGTTTCAGATGTGTCTGACTGGAAGATAGCTATGTGTCTAGGACTTTATTAGGTAGTTTCGTTTTGAGCTGGTATAGTTTAGAGTCAACACTAAACATTCTGCATAATTTCTTATGTATTTTCACAGACATATATATATATATATATGTAAAAATCGTTCGAACATACTTAAAATCATTGCCATTAATACACTGAGCCTAAAATCCCAAGACGAAATGATTCCCATTCTGTACAGATGTAAAATTAACGCAAAGCCAACTGGCATGAGAAATATGTTTCGCATAATTGTTAAATAATTTTGTTAACTAAGCTACTAACAAGCGTCGGTGGCATAGTGATTAGGACACTCGCCAACCATGCACATGGGCCGGGGTTCGATCCCCGGCCACCGACTCACTCCTTTACCTCGCTAAGCCAGTAGTAAGACTAGTAAAGAGGGAAGGTTGGGCGGCATGAGACTAGCGACCCCATCCTGTAAAAAATAAACACTGCTACAGAAACTTCAAGCCTCTAGCTTAAAGCCCTATGTTCCACTGGGAACGTGAAGGAAAAAAAAGCTGTTAATAAAGGACGACTTGAGAAGTACGTCTATTAATTCATTAGAAAAAACACAGTTTTCTGTTCAGCGAAGGAATATTTCTTTTCGACGATTTCATTTTCAAGCCAGCTGTACAGTCGTATTTATATTACGGATAGAAAACGCATTAAGTGGTACTCGGTGCTCAGTCAAAATTGCAAATATGATAAGAATAAAGATAATTAAAATGATTTAATTAGGAGATAGAGTTGAAGTGAATGAATTACATAACTTTTAAAGATTACTGAATAAGTGAACTCATATTAGGAATTTAAAAATATTAAATCAAGTGTTGTCTAAATAATTGACAGTACGATAATGATAACAGTAAAGATGGCGAAGACTAAGGTAAGTGGATTGAATTGAATTGAATTGGTAAAACAAAATAAAAGCACATTATTATGACCAAGGTAAAGAGAGGGATTTAACCAAACTTTTTTGAACATATAATTTAGGTTTCTGTCCACGTATAGGCTAGAGCTTCGGCTATGCATAAATAAAGAAAAGGCAATCTTTTGGAGTGGTTGGATTTGGTCCTGTAGATAACCTCAGAAGGCGTTCACAAATTAATGACTTCTTCGTCTTATGCTCACCTTTTACTAACCAAGCTGGGAAGTGTTCAACTTCGCATTTACAGAGAACACACTTGCAGCTTCCAATGTAATCAGCTGCATACTAGTATGTGAATGAGTATATGCACATAGAGATGGATATAAGCGGTAGTTTATCCTTGACACATTGTCGAATCATATTTCAGCTGGTAAATACTAAATGTAAGACAGTTGCATTAAAAAAAAAAAAACGAATATTAGCATTAAAGTTCTTTTTCATTAGGAATTAAGAACACTTTAGCAGTTGTGATCACTACCCCCCCCCTTATCTATTAACATTTCCTACAGACTGATTAGTGAACAAAGAATATTCTGTTTGATAACTTCTTCATGAAATCCAAAACAAGTAAAGAATTATTAGTATTGTTGACAACATTATTGCTGTTTCAAATTATATTGAAACAATCATACTAATGGATTACAGTTTAAAAGTATCTGTAAGTGATAGATAATATGCAAAACGTTCTAATGCTAAACAAAATATCCGATGAAGCACTAAGAAGAGGAATAGAGAATTTGTGAATTTATAAGTTCTACAGTAAGTCAGGACAGCAATATTGGCTTGTTGGACCTGTTTCTTTGTTTGAACACATAATTCCTGTAGTTTTAAACCAAATGCTGTGGTCCCAGATATTTGGAGTGTTCAGTGTCTGGGGGACCATGATTGTTTATTCGACACTTGATATATAGTAGAAAAAGATTCTTTTTTGTTGTAGTCTCTTTGGACGAGGTGATTTAATATCAAAGTTTCGATGGTTTTAAGTATGTCTGAATTTAACCACAGTGGCAGTTTACGCTAAGTGTCAGTTATGTGTTCGCTGGTAAACTTTCATCAGATTAAAAGTATTCTAATTTAATACTACAAGATAGGTTTTGAAGGAATGTTTGTTAATGTGAATACTCCTTCTTCACTTTACTGTCAGTTAAAGTAACATTAATTGATCTGTTAAAAATGTATTCAAATGTTGGTTTGTAGGGATTTGATTGATCACAGGTTTGATAACTAGTTGATATTAGTTAGGGAACCATTGGAAAACCATCAGGAAGTACTAGACAGCCGACCCGTCCTAGTTTGGGACTCTTTGGTAGTACGCACCCACCATCGGGATTCATATCCGGTACGTTATGGTTAAAAAGTGCGCTAGTAGACCATTCGGCCACCTGGGTCCGATCCAATCGTCAGCGCATGAATTCCAAACTCTACCAATTTATACAAGAGACCATTTGTTTGCCAATGACACTGACATATATATATATATATATCGCGGATTAGCAAAAGTTGGAATTCATGGACTGGCTATTGGATTGGCTCCCAGTGGCTGTTTTTTCTATGAGCTTTCCTTGTAACCGAAAAGCCTTGGGTTCGAAAAATGTATTCGTGAAGTGTTTAAAAACAGCATAATTACTTCTACGAGTTTTTATTTCGCCTACTTGTAACAGCACTTTAAATAATTATGAAATGAAAATGAAAAAAATGAACCGACAAAGATCATGTGGTCGTGTCATCCTAAGGTCTTTTTGGTAAATACCTAGTTAGTATGTGAATCGTGTAACCCAGCTGGTAAAGCGCCACTACTTGAAATCCTGCCAAGGTACTGGATTGGACTTTCTGTTGGCACTGACTGAAGTCTATCATCAGTCGACTACGCAACGTGTTCATCAGGTGGTGCATTTCAGGTCGGGATTAGGTGTTTGACCGTAATTGGCATGAAGCTACAAGCCTTGGTACAGCGCTTCTTTTTCGCACCCGCCAGCATGGCTAAAGAATCGATGTTGCGTCGGGCTAGTCATATAACCAATGCACAGATAAACCTTAAATCTTTATCGAAGTGTCGATGGAGATAAGTAGTCAGGTTAACAAGAGGGAGTATAACTGAATATTTCTGAATATTTTACTGATAAGTCTTAGGTATGTTTGATGAATTAAATATATCCAATTACCTTTGTATTTGTACTTATATAATAGAGACGCTTTAGAGGACAGATCTGTTCTGGAAGTGATACAGGAAATGAGACTTTTTCTGAAATAGTCATTGATATTTAGCGTTGATTATTAATTTGTAAACAATGAATAGCTTTAATCAGTGACATTACTGACGATTGCCAAAATCTGGGAAAGTATTCAGCGTAGAAGGATGCAAAGGAAAGTTTACAAGATCTGTATATTCACGCTATTTCTGGTGCCGGTGTCTGATGAGCTTTTTAATAAATAACAACAATACCAAGTAAAGTATATTACCGATATTATTTCAACTTTGTAACATTGGTACAATTGCGCTTTAGCCTAATTCAGAGTAATACAGTGGGAATTTGTCGACATAACATTTTCTTAGCAATAATATATGTCTATGTGCGTTGTAGCATATAGTTTTCTTATCAGAATTACTAAAGACAGTAGATGATTGTGATTAATTCTGATTTCATTTTTATTCAAAATCGTTATGAGTAAATCATTTAACTTGAAAGGACTTCAAAAGGTAAGTTAAATAGATTGAGAGAAACAAAAGTTATTTCCAAGCTGGTCATATCAGCTATAGAACCATTGAAAGCTAAGGATTAGTAGATAGCTATTTTATACTAGTCTAGAACTTCTCGGAAGTAGGCTTCCACAATCCAATCTGGGATTAAACCAAGGAGCTTCAAGTAACAAGGTGAATCCGTTCGAGCATTCACTAGAGTGAAATAGAATCTACTGGCCAGTGAAACGGTAGGCTAGTGATTCCTAATTTTCAACAGGTCTTTAAATGATCTTAGTTCTTGATCCAATTTGAAATCAAACCAATCGTTTTCAATTAACACTTAAAAATTATTTTTTCTGATGGTAGTAAGCAGTGGAAGTGGAGAATTTCAATCACCGGAGAATACGAAGCAACCTCAAAGAATAACAACTGATAGATTTTTCAATAAAGACTATCCCTATGGCCTAGTGGTGTAGTGGATAACGCTTCGGTATTTTTAAATCATGGATCTTGGCTTCCAGTCACACTGGGGGGGGGCACCGTCACTCACTAGAAACACATGTATATCCAGGTGATAAGTCCCTCGGGGGGAATATGACGCGAGTCCTTAATTCTGTCACTAAGCATCATCAACTAACATATAAGGCATCTTCAGTTTACTCATGGTGATGTAGAAGAAACCCCTGATTATCAATGAACATGTTGTTATGTTGGCAAAAATCATAAATGAAAGATAAATGTGATGGTGAACTGTGAGTGGCCGAGGAAGTTAATAATTGTAAATATATCTAGGATGAAGATAATAATAATAATTATAATAAACAATAAAGGACATGATAACAGAAAAAGGATTAAATAAACGTGTTTTGCCGACATAACATGATTAATTTAGGTTTAAAAAACTCAATGATTATTGTATTCCCAGTGCTTAGTTATCAAGGCTGGCAATTTAGTAGACCATATCTACTAGACGGCTTAATATTAGGCTTTTGATGAACCTTTAAACTTATGTTATGACTCAAAGAAACGGGTTAGGTAACCAATAAAAGTTATAGTTTTGATAAGAATTCATTGTTGCTTAACTTTCTTATCACAGCAGTAAACACTGTGAAATTAGTTAGACAAATTAAATATGTTGATATATGTATGATGAACAGATATTCTGCTAACCGAAAGCTATTGCAGATAGTCTCACAATCACTTAAGAACCTGCTTGCCTCTTTATTTTAATAGAGTATGATTAGGACTGACGTTAGAAAACTTAACTAGACAATTAGTATGGTGATAAGTGGAGGATAATGGATTACTCATGAGAGCTTGACATTAACTTGTGATGACTATAGGTAAAATGGTAAGCTAGTCAACGATCGAGTCCTGCAGCTCAGCAAGTAGACTACCGAACTGGTAATTTAGAGCCCAACAACTGGAATCCTACAATGATCTAGATTTTCGTTTACCTTCTTAGCTGGCTTCATAACTACTTGTAAGGTTTCATCACCTCCTTACACGATCTTCTTCATATCAACCCGGGATGCTCAATTCGTCGTTTCCCATTTGAGTTCCACTGTAGGATCAGATTGGTGGGTAATGTCACTCAATTGGCCATCTCCATTTTCCTCTGGATATTTGTGGGGTTACGGGTCCTTGGTTGGTTAGTGTCCAGATTTGCTTATTACTAATCCTTTCTGGCTAGTCATCTATCCTCTTCACATGACTTCATCCACACTATCCTCGCACTCACGACCAACTTGCCGCTTCTCATTCCGCTTACATTCGAGCGATGGCCTAGCGTGTGATGTCACTTGATGCGCTTCTCAGAGAATGGCCGATCCACCTCCAATTCTTCCTGTATATTTGCTGCACAATTCATTTCTGGTTGATTCGCTCCTAGAGATCCCCGTTGCTGATCTTTTCTGGCCGGCCATCTGATCTTGAGTAGTACTGAGCGAAGACAGATGTTGATGAAGGTCTGTAGCTTGTACCAAGTACCCTTCGTGATTAATAACGGTTTATCTCGCTTTTCTTATCCTGGCTCGCTTTGACATTCTCATCCATGCAGCCGCCACCTGCAGCTGAAATGATTCTGCCTACGTTAGTGAAAAAAGTGATATCCTTTAGATTTCTCTAGCTGTTGTCATTGGTTGGTTATTTGCATAATTTTTGTCCTCTCTTAGTTCAACTGAAGTCTTGTGGTGAATTTTGGGTTTGTCGACTGCAGATCTGTGCATCTGTGTGACACTAGGCGTAAACTACCACCCACTACATGAATAAAAGCCTGTCAACCTAAAAACGGCCTCGTTTCTTTTTGCTTATTTCTTGACGTTCCAAATGGAACATAGAGCTTCAAACCTCAGCTTTGAAGTTTCAGTAACAATGGTCTTATTTTTGTAAAATGAAGTTGCTACTCTCACACCAAAAACTTTCCCCCATTTACCAGGCTTCCTACCAGGTTTAGGATTGCGTTGGGCCAGAAGTCGAACTCTGGCGCACACGCATAGTTGATAAACATTCTACCACTGCATTGTTGACGCATAAGACTGCCTTAGATTGTCTCATATTCAGATATGGAATCTTATTTATGTATGCTATAACATATGATCGCATTATTTATACATGTATACATATAATTAACACTTTTGTTGTTCATGTAAATTGTATATTAAACTAGTAATCATAATTGTGATACACATTTTATTAACAATAAAAATTGCTATTATTAGTAATAATAAATGTATTATTCTAGCAATATTCAAAACGTGTCACAATTTTTTTGTCTTCGTATTATAAAACAGTGTCAGTAATGCGTTGTATAACAAACATATTAGTAGTCTGTTGATTGTCAATAGATAAAACGCTTTGTTGCGTTCCTTTATTATACTCTCATGCGTTTTTTTCTAAGCAATTATTACATATTCTCTATTGTCTGACAAAATAATAGTAGTTTGAAGACAATACTGATGATGATGATGATACTGATGATTTTATATTGTCAGTAGTCAGTATTCAGAAGGCCAAAAATAAATAAAAATGAACATGTCTGTCATTATCAGAAGTTGTGAAAAATTGCGTTGGCTGTATATATATGCGCATATATTCTTTTTTTTCGCTTTTATGTACTCTTCGTTGTAATGCCGAGAGGAGGGTGAGGGAGCTAGCCGAAGCGATTTAGTTGTTCCATGTTTGTTCAACAAACAAACAAACAATTCACTGATATAACAAACACTTCTCTCCTGCTTTCATAAAATATTAATAGTAATAATAATGATAATAATAATAGTAATAGTAGTAAAATATGTGAGTACATATCTCATGATCAAACGACCAGTTGATATTAGTCCGACTGAAATTATGTAATAGGCGTGGAAGACAAAACATGAAATGGATAATGACTGAAGTGAAATGAATAAAAGTGAAGTCAGTTTGATTTAGGGCAGAATTAGGATGTCGACGGTTATTCATGATTATAAAAATATTAATAATAATAATAACAATCTACTTTATTCCATAAATAGTACTTATACAGAATGCAATTCTCAGCATTTGTCACAATACTGCATCTAATTTACTCAAAATATAATAAATAAAGTTAAAATTAAGTTAACCAGAGGATAAAGTATAATTATATTTTAATAGTTTACACACAATGATAAGTTTTGTTATTGGTAATATTTCGAGCAAAATTACTACCCGTGTTCACACCACTGTTGTTAATAAAACAATTCCAACAGTGGTGTGAACACGGGCAGTAATTTTGCTCAAAATATTACCAATAACAAAACTTATCATTGTGTGTAAACTATTAAAATATAATTATACTTTATTTGATCTAATCCACAATGCTCAAACTTTTTACTGATATTAATTTAACCAGAGGAATTTGTTCACGTTTACGATATAAAGTCAAAAATATTCTTAGTACGAATTGAGAATAATAAATATGATAATCATAATAATAACATTTCTATAGTTTGGTTTGTGAGGATTAGTTATGTTTTACGGGTTGATCACGGATTGATAACTAATCCTTACAAACCAAACTATAGAAAGTTAATCTGATGCTCGCTAGTGACTTGCTACAGGTTGGAGTTTCCTGAGTTCTAGTGAGAAGTCGTGACCAGTGAGGTCCAATTAGATGTCACGTGTGTGGATGGATGTCCCACCAACGACAATGGTTGGGGTCGCGCTAAATCACGAATTAGTAGAAGTTAGAATTCACGAGCCATTGAATCGGGTCCCAGTGGCTGAATGGTATACGAGCTTACCTTGTAAGCGGAAGGTCCCGGGTTCGAATCCCAGTGGGTGCGTACTGCCGATGATTCCCAAACTAGGATGAAACAGCAGCTGTCCAGTACTCCCTGATTTTCAATGGTTCTCTAACTGATATCAATCCGTGATCAACCCGTAAAACATAATAATAACAGTGAGTTTGTTTCAAACAGTGTCGTCGATACATTTTGGAAACTTTAGCATGTTATAGAGTATTGAATCTAACATTCTGTTGATATAGTATAGTTACAGGAAATACAAATTTAACAGTTATAACACAGCTTAAATGATGTTTATACTTATGTTATGAGAACATAAACAAATAAAAGCAAAAAGTTGAGAGGATTATAAATATAAAAAGAACAATAACAATAAAGCTTGGTGGAATGAGGGTGGGGAAAAATGGTTTATTAGTTAGTTCGTCCTTGACACTGATTTTATCACATAAACTACGTGCCACCAAATATGGTATAGTGGAATTTGCATACTTGAACGTACGTACATAAAGTTTTTTGAAAAGATTCTTTTCTCACCTGTGGAGACACAAGGTTGGATCTGTGGGTAACTAAAGTGGATACTCACAGTCTGACAAAATTCCTTTGGCAAATTTATGACATGACATCAAGTGCTTATCAGTGACAATGTCGACGATATGGCCCAATGGGATACCACTGCCCTACTGACAGTCTTCAGAGTTCTACGAAGTATAATATAGTCTATTTTAAGCAATCCAGGAAAGAATAAGCGAGGGTGAACAGTAAAGAAGAATAGGTAAGATGCACGAGTTGACAAACTGTAACAGGAGGAGGAGTTGAGTTATGCTTGAGTGCCTTGACTTCGTAATGTAAAAATTCAGACGAAATACTCTTTTAGAAATGACTAAGACAGGGGAAGACCAGGAGAGATTAGAAGAAAGATAAATTAAACCATTCAGCTGAGAGAACACGAAAAACACCAAGATCTCAGAAGAAAGTAAAATGCTGGCCAACCAGAACTGAATTGTGATTCCTAAATGAGCAATTCATTGGATATAGAGAAATATGAATTTAATGGTTATATAAAAACTGATAACCATTCCGATAACTGTAATACTTTATGTTGAATTAGTTATAGAACCTACTACTTTTATGAATGACTATTATATAAGTATGTTAATAAGTAATAATTTATCCTTCACGTTCCCAGTGGAACATAGGGCTCCAAGCTAGTGGCTTGAAGTTTCTGTAGCAGTGGTTTTTATTTTTACAGGATGGGGTTGCTAGCCTCATGCCTAACCTTTCCTCTTTACCAGCATTATTTCTGGCTGAGTGAGGTAAAGGTGTGCGCCGGCCGGGAGTCGAACCCCGGACCATATTCGTGGTCGGCGAGCGTCCTAACCGCTATGCCACCGATGCATGTACGTTGCTGACACCTAATAATATTGTGGAACATATGGGCTGCTGTATACACATATTTATAAACTAGGCAGAAGGCAATAGAAGTACTCTGTACCTGACTGCAGGACTGTGGGGATGGGTGACGTTATCTCTTGGAGGGGGGGGGAGTATTGCTCATTAGCATAAGCAGTTGGTTTATAGCCAGTGAGTCATGAATTTAAGTCCTTCATCCCCTACATTAGTCTATGCAGCTGATTGTTACCATCAACCCTCTCAATGAATGAGTGTGACTCATAGCCTAGTACATAAAAGATCTATCCAGACTGTTTCAGTTCAAATAAATAGTGGCTGTTTAGATGCCCTTGAATCACTGAAGGTAAACCTGTATCTTAAGATAACGATGATGGCATTTTTATTCCCTTACTAAAAACAGCAGTACTTACTTGTAAACTACTCATGTGAATCAGTCAGTAGTATAAGTAGTTTTGCTTTTCCAATATTCATAAAACTGACACTCAACTTGTATATTATAATTGCATACTATAGCAGTCAGAATATCTATGAAATCCGCAAGAGGTTGTAATGAATTCTTAACCTGTGGAAGTTTCCAAATACTTTAATCAATCTAAACCACAACTCTTCAGTCTTTTTATTTAATTCAATTTGAACTTTCCTGTTGAGCGATTGCACCGAAGTGTCCAGCCTCAGGTTGATGTGTCTACTCCATATGTAGATGCTTCAACGATTTCTGGGGATATGCATTTCGTCCTATTCGGGGTTCCTCAACTAAAGATACCTGCATTCTCCAATGAATGACAGCGTTCCCACCTAGGGTTCAAATTAAATAATATCTGACACCCGTTGCACAAGAGTTTAAAAATCATGAATTCACAGAAGCTAGAATTCATGGGCTGATCATTACATCGGGTCCAAATGAATTAATGGTCTGCGAGCACGCCTTTGAAACCAGAAAGTCCTGGTGCTGATGGAGAGTCCTGAACCACGCGACGAGGGAAACAGCTAGCTATCCAGTACTCCCTGTTGATTTTCCAATGGCTCTCTAACTGATGTCAGCTCATGATAAAAAATCCTCCAACCAATAAAACTCATTCACTGGGGAATGCAGGTACATCGATCCGACGAGTTCCAAATAGGATGAAATCAGCATCCTGGCTAGATTCCACTGCTAGTCCCCATCCACTAAACTCTTCAATCTATTTTTAAAAAAAACAAAAATCAAAATAGATATAATATTTGCTAAAAATTATAAATGAATGTCTATTTGTATTCATGTTTAAAATTATTCAGGTCAAGCAGAAATGAAAACTTTAATGGTTTTTCATTTTTTTTTTGCTCTTTGTATAGAAGATAAATTAAACTGGTCAGTTTTGGTCAGGTTTTCATAGTCTATAAAACCAAAAGCTACCTGATAAAATTCTCTCCACTACACATGCTGAGGGAGGAGATGAATAAATCTGTGTCACAGAAAAACAACAAATGACCACTGGGTGAAGCTTTTGCAAATTGAATTTCCTTATCTTCTTAGCAAGTGATTTCAGAATTGAATAGTGTTTGTAGGCATGCAAGAAAAAAAACACACCACTTGACCTATTTTTATTATATTATCTTATTATCTCAAAAGGTTAATCTTTAATTAAAACAAGGTGTCATGATTTAATAAAATAAATAGACAAACGAAAACCCCCTACAAATTCTATATGTGCGTGTTTCTGTGTGTCTGTGTACCATAGATAGGTAATTAAGGCGAATGGATGAATTATGACTAGCAGTGGAATCTGCCAGGCTACACATTTCACCCTATTTGGGATGAATTCGTCAGCTGGCTGTATCTACATTCATCAGTCAGTGAGCGATGGCGCTCCCAATGACACTTAAACCCACTACTTATTGTTTCAAACGTCAAAAGGCGCTATCCACTAGATCATCTGGGCCACAAAAGTCTTGTCTTATGCAATGGGCATTAGTTACTATCTGTCTTTAATTCAAATCTGAGTTTTCTCGTTCAGTGATTGGAGAATGGATGAATTGAGCATCCTGGATTTCATTGCTAGTTCCATTCACCAAGTTACTTCAAATTAATCATAAGACGTCGTCGAAGCATCGGTACTGGAGGCCGACATGTCAACAGAGGCCAAACCATTTCGGTTGAGTCAGTTAAAGGGAAGATCAAATTAGGATTAAAAGCAAATAATGGGAATGGGAATTATTACCTAACACCTTAATCCTGATGAGTGCATTTCTAGAAGGATCAGTGTTAAACTTCAAGGCTAAACACAAGCAATTCCTCTGACTTGTGTGATAAATAGAACAATCTCAAGGTGTACTTCATTGTGAACGTCATATATAAACTGAGTAAGAAGAAACTGTGTGAAGTATTCCATTGAAGGTACTTTGACCTAGTTCAGAACTCTTCAGCAGTATATACCAACGACCCCCAACCGTCGAAAGGACCTTCAGTCTACAAAGCTAGACAGTCGACCGTAATTCAATCAGTTGGCTGTCTAACCCAAAATCATCTGTAGTCATTCTTGTAGCTGGAAACCCATCATTAGTGAGATATGTAGTAGGGTAGTATGAGTTAAAGGCACCAAAACATTCCGTATCAAGAGACATTTAAATATCATGATATTTCATGATTTTTAAAGCTTTAATCTAAACCGTAATCATACATTTTAGAAGTTTTACCCTTGCATCTGACAAGTCTAATGAGAAACAGCGCGATAATGAGATTTTAGGATCAATAATGTCCACAAACCTTGGTTAAATGTGAAGGCACCTTAGAGCTAGTGTAGAAGACACGGTCTAGAAGAACAATGCAAGCTTTGCGAGGTATGACATGTGGTACATTTCATTGTTTCAATACGTAGGGTCTAGGAAATGCTTTTGTTCAATGTAATTTCAAAGTAAGTGTGAAAAACTCCCTCCCCGTTTCCACATTAAACAGGTTTTTACCCACAATCTGCTACAGTATTACAAACAATTTATCCAAAAAATCCACGGGAAATCCCCCAACTATTATGTAATCTTTTGATTGCTGTACATTTAGTATTGCCATTTTATGCTGAATTGGAATATCCATGTTGATGAGTACCAGTTAGCTGAAAATTTGCGTTTAGAGCCTCCTGTTGAGTGTCTTCAAACATCCAACATTTTATGAGTTCTCGTAGGACCTTAATTATTACAGCAGGGAACTTTCTGTAAGTTACTAACGAGTTATTTAAGTAATATATTGTAACAGTTTGCAGATTTTATCTTCAGAGAATGTTAATTTAATACTATTTATGTGTTTTGAACAGATTCTCTTAAGGGATTCTTAACTTCCAGGTTTAGGAGCATTCTTCTAAAACATAAATAAACTTTTAGGAATCTTCTCCTGAACATTACTCAGACAACAAGACATATTTACAAAATGATAATAAGCATACTTCATTCAACACAATATTTTTTTCGATTTCATCCTTACAGAGAGACTTGTTCATGAGGTGAGGAATTTAGTACGTAGATTATCAGCCAGGTTCTCCACCAAAATCACAAAGACGAAAAATTGTTTGATGACTATAATTGATTTCACTCATCATGACCATCGGCGATTAACCGGTAGCATGATCACCAATCACTCCTGGAATGGTGTGCAGTTAGATCCCCCGCTGACTCACTCACTGTTAAACCTTGCTATGCCATTAATTAGGCCAGTGAAGCGGAAAGGATAAGCAGAATGAGGCTAGCAAACGTATGCCACAAAAATAAAACCACGCTGATCGAAACTTAATAATAATAATAATAATAGCTTTATTCCAAAACAGTACTTGCGATATAGAATGGAATTCTCAGCATTTTACTACAGTAATGCATCCAGTTAGTAAATTAACAATAAATAAAATTCTACATAGATTAAGGTAATCTCAGTTATTTATAACAACAACATATTGGCATGTCAGTAGCAAAGTTAAAATTCAACAGAGTGTTTGAAGGTGTTTGAAAATTAAATAATAGCATATTTACTGGCGTAAGCAGAAGAAAGAAACAAAGCTCCACATAACAGAAAAGAGAGAGAGAGAGAAAAGGAAACGAAAGAAAGAAAAAACGCTGTACTTATAAATGATATGAGTTGGAAAGACGAGATCCAGTTGTTCTACTGACTATTTAATAAAATATAGGTATCGCGTCTTATACTTTCTTTATCTCACAGAACACGAGCTAAGTAGGGTATGGTTGAGTTTTTGTACTTGCTAGTTCGAGCATATAGTTTTCTATATAAGCTTCTGGTTTTGCCTGATGAGATACAAGGTGAGAGTTGTGAATGAAGAGGGTGGTGTGAGTTAGATAGAATGGATTGATTTAGACCATTTTTCAGATGAGTCCAGGTGCCTGTCGACCAGAATATTAACAAGCTGGTTAAGTGGCACATTGCTTACCCTGCTGACAACCTTTAACATCCTGCGTAATAAGGTATAGTCTTTCTTCAGTAGCCCAGGAAAAAGTAAGGGGGAACAATAGAGAATAATAGGCAGAATGCGAGAGTTAACTTGCTCAGTATTAAACTTAAGACCCTATGTTCCACCACTCTTGAACGTAAAGGATTTTAAAAAAAGTGCCCATAAATCGCCACCCGTATTATACGGAGAAATAATTTTTTTAACATTGTGATGAATGAAATTCGTTTTTGACCGATATAATAACACATAGTCAATTAGACGTAGAAATATCTTTTGTCTTCATATTAACCAGCTAGTGGTATTTATTTGGTAAATTTGGTCTTGTTATTGTTGATGATGATTAGAGTTGAAAGAACTGAAATTCATTACTGAAATGAAAAGTAGAATTTTCGCTTTTTTCAAAGAGTAAGATTCCTTTCCATCATTTACTTCTAAAAGCGGTAACAAATCAACCCGTAAATACTGATCTGTATTGGATATTTAATCAAGTGTTAAATTTCAATAGACCTACAAAAATATACCTAGGAAATAGAGATTATTCTAGCAGAAAATCTAGACGTGAAAAGCAAATGAAGCAAATGTCTTTCTTTGATATCAAGTATTTATACTTGCTTGATTACCGCTTATGGTATCTCATAGATCATATATTGTGATCCGAAAAGCATATTTTCCAAAGGGCATCTTGGTGAGCCTACAGCTTTCCGAGCTGAGTAAAACTAGGCAAACCACTAATTAGCTCATCTCTAAATGAAGAAAACGGCCCTCCGGTGTTTAGATCACCTCGACCTTGCCAGGTAGCATACAACTACTCATTTCAGTCAATAAGTAGTATATATATTTATATTTTATGCAAATATGTGTGTTTCCTCGATTACCGTTTATGATGTCATGGAGATCACATAATATTACCTGAAAAACATACTTTCCGATGAAAATCTTATTGACATTTTACCTCATCAAAAGTCGTAAATTATAAGTCGCAAATTAATTTGCAAATTCATAATGTTTTAAATTCAGTTTCTTCCTGAGTAAATTGTTTGTTAAATAATAATAACATCTAGTGGAACTAATCTCAAAAGAAAACTTCCTTCAAGTTGAGTTTATTCCACTGAACTAACTCGCTTATCTGTTATAAAATACAATTATTCAGTCTACTCTGACGAATAATGACACCAAAACCTATGCATCATGTTAGGGAGTAAAGGTATGCATCACTGATGTATGCGATTGTTTTCTCACCCACCCAACTAGGGTTTAGCCAGCCAAATGTGGCTCAGTAATAGTTATATGGATAGCTAAAGCTGTAACATCTCTATTTCATGTTAGAGGCATCAAAATCACTGTGCATACTTTCACGTATTCACCTCACCCTAATAATAATGTTTATTTGTTGGAGTGACCGAGCGTTCTAAGACGACATATGCAAGAATAATCTTCTGGGAGTTACAGCCCACAATGTGGGTATGGATTAGAATCCAACCTCCGACACATGTTTGCCATTCCCAAGTGGTTTAAAGGTTAGGAATCCTGGCTTATATGTAAATGAGCCGGGTTAGACTCCCGGTGTCGACAAGGTTCTTGTTCATTGGTAGTTTAGCGGTAGGACGCTGGTGAATCTTGAAAGTTCAGTCCTCGGCCTGCATACTCCTTTACCTTGCTTAGCCTGTAGAAAGCGAGGAGCAAAGGGAAGGTTGTGTGTGAGCCTAGCAACCCGGTCCTGTAAAAGTAAAACCAAGGCTACTGAAACTTCAAAGCTTAAGCTTGATGCTTAATTTCCCACTTGTTTGCAGGCACTTAAGAATTCATGCATTTATTTTTATCTGAAAGTTTTTACAGTACTACGTAAACTACTTATATCATAGTAAAGTAGTTTATATTACTTATTTCACCACAATATTAAGTATGCTATTGTCTACTACGTGAATTAAAACACTAAGTACAAACACACGCAATCATAAGAATTCCATGAAGACTGACATTTCAGTCAGGTTTTGATTTTACCGCAAGCCAGGTTTTATCTTTAAATCAACACCCACTAATCGAGAAATTCTGATGCATCAGAAATTAGATTCCGAAAGTTGTAGATTCGACTCTAGTGAAGTTTATGCTTATTACTTCATGTTGTTATGATTGATTTCTTGAGTGCTGATTGAAACATCGGGCCTCAACAGCACATTCCCATTGCACGTAGTTTGGTGTTGTCACCCTGACTCGGCTCCATGGCTGACCACGAGATTTTACTTCTGCCCAACATTTTCATTACTACATGTCACCAATAAACACCGAACTGATGTTGGAACTTTATCAAGTATTCATCGCTTGGAAACTACTATGGGCGTATTTAGGTATTAGGTAATGACTGGCACCGACAATTCCTTGTTTCTTATTTATCCTTAATGAAACCTTACGGTCGTCTGTTGAAAATGCTTTCGGTAACTATCTGGCTAATTCTATGAAGCGAAAAGAATCACTGACTTGATATTGGTAGAGAATTTTCGAATCTTGTTCCTTGTGTAAATTGTATACTGAGTAAGTAACAACAGAAGACAACGGCCAGGCAACAGATCGTTTTATTACGAAAATCAACACGTATTTATATATATTTCATATACATTATTATAGCTTATGCAAGCAGACAAACGCAGGCTTCTGATTGGTTGTTTCGGGATTCCTCGAAAAATAGAGTTCTCTATCTGCGAATCATATTTTGCCACGTTAAGTCTGCTGTGATTGGTTGTTGAATCAGCCTTGTACATATTTTCTCACGGCCTGCTCTCACCACAAGTATATCTACAATTATTTTGGAGTAATCGATTTCCTGGTCTGATTCTGATCCGTGCCACCTAAAATTGAAAGGGTGCTGTGAGAGTCAGCTAAGCGAAGATGACTTTCATTAGATCTTTCCCGTTGTTGATGATTAGTAATAGAGACTTGTAGCTCAGTTGGATGATTTCGATTGAAGTATAAAACTTGGGCATTGAAGTAGAATATAACTTCACTATAGATGAGATTTTATTTTGATAAATCACACAGTGTTGTGCAACAAGACTGACTGATGACGTTTCGAACACAACATACTGATATGATTATGAGCAATAGTTTGTGTTCGAAACGTCATCAGTAAATATTACTGTATAACACTATGTGATTTATCAAAATAAAATCTTACCTTTAATGGATATTGATTAAGTTGTGTTCTATGAGCTGGTTCATTCAGTTGCGAAGCTTCCGTCGTTCCCATTCTAAACAACATCTTCAACCGGCACAGGTTTTCGTACAAAATGAACTTATTTAAATTCTCCATGAATGATGTAATTGTATCTACTGGCAACCACTGTCCTGATTGGTTGTTTGTTAATTTCTATCTCTATTCATCATTTTTGTTGACTTGAGATTCGAACTTTCTTGTCATATGATTTACTTTCTACTAATTGATAAATTTGGCCCATAATAAAGGGTTCCTTAATCGTTGGCTGGTTCACTTGACTACCAGGATTGTAGGAATTCCTATATAATCGCAATCAAAATTTTGTCCATAATTATCTACGTGCATTGATATGAATGCATGTATATTATATCATTTTAAAGCCAATTTTGTGTTCTTGGATTCGAATTTGAAGGGGATGCCTACTTTGGCCGATATAATTTTTATCGCAGTTCATACAGTTCATTTTGCAAGTGGTGCTGATCTTATTTTCTCCTGCCGTTGGATCTTTTGGTTTGCACAATTTTGAATGAAGTGATTGTGTTTGCTTGTGTGGTATGTCTATTTCAAATACTCTTAGTATTCTAGCTGTTATTTCAAAGATATTATATCTTATCTATGGTAGGATGAATTTTCTTGTTGGTATTACTAGATGAGTTCAAACACTTTTTGATGGAGTTTTATGTGTATTCACTCTTGTTGAAGACAGTTAGCAGGTAATTCCATATTAGTTTGTTTATTAGATGAATCACACAGTGAGTGAAACAGTATTATTTACTGGATGACACAGTTTCCAACAAAATTTATTACTGTTCATAATCATGGCAGTTGCAATCACTCGACTTTGAAAATTGAGTTTTATAGTTTTCTTTGTCGTCTGCTATTTGTCGTAGGGGTAGTAGAATTTTCCAGATGTCTGGAAGGGTGGACAGGTGTTGAATCATTCCTATTACATGTTTTGATTCGCAGTTGATTCGATAAACAAAGCTTCTGTTATCAATCTCTCCCTCCACCCTGTGATATTAGATTTTAAAACTGTCATCTCATCCCGTCGTCCTATTTTATGGTTGTGTGTAACTGCATGTAGTGCTATAGCCAGCTGAACTATTCTCTAGATATCTTATCTTATTCGGGTCTACTAATCTAGATTTTGCTCGGTTTTTATGCTCAGCTAGTCTGACTGCCCATGTTCTACCAGTTCGACCTATGTATTTGACCTGATAATCATTCCAGCGTGGTATTAGATAAACTAACAGAAGCTTTCTTTATTTAATCAACTTCAAATACGTGTAATAGGAATGATTCAACACCTGTCCACCCTTCCAGACGTCTGGAAAATTCTACTACCCCTATGACAAATAGCAGACGACAAAGAAAACTATAAAACTCAATTTTCAAAGTCGTTTGATTGCAACTGCTATGATTATGAACAGTAATAAATTTTGTTGGAAACTGTGTCATCCAGTAAATAATACTGTTTCACTCACTGTGTGATTCATCTAATAAACAAACAAATAGGAAATTACTTACTACTACAGTGCCCAAGTTTTGCACATATATTAACAGTTAGCAGGTATTTCACTTCCATTCTCTTCACCACTCAAGCGCTATAGTATGTTTGGACTCTTTAGCACAATGTCTACACACAGTTTGTTTGTTTTGTGAGTTATTGGATTAGTGCTACTATAGTCGAGTACTCAAATCAATCAGTGATTAAGAAACACCTTATTATTATTATAGGCCGAATTTACCAACTAATAAAAAATAAATCACATCACAAGGAGTTTTTCGAATTCCAAGTCAATAAAAATGAGGAATAGAGATGTAAATTAGCAAAAGTTCACGACAATGGTTGTCAGCAGGAGATACAATTACATAAACATTCATGGAGCATTCAAGCATAGTCGCCTCATATTAAAGCCTGAGCTGAATGAAGATGTTTTCTAGAAGGTGGACAACGAAAGCTTCGTGGTTAAATCACCCAGTTCCTTAGAGAACACAACTAAACCCAGGTGATAATTGGTATTGATGGTCGCGTATCATGATCCCCTCCGCCTTTTCTCAATTAACCGGAATTTCTTTCTTCGTTGCCTCTCCTGTTAACTTGTTGGTTTTCACTTGTAAATCTTCTAGTTTTTACAAAATCAGACATAAACTATACATGAAATCCAGATCTTTCAGAGGCTTTTTGATTGTCTAGCGTAGGCTTTAGATTTACAAACTATTATGAAGTGACTGCTTAGTTGTCCTTAGTTTCATGCAAAATTTCTCATGTTAATCCCTTCGCCTAAAAGTTCTTTTATGACAACTATTATTATTATTATAACCATCATTTATTTTGGTCTAATCCTATTTTTATTAACCCATGACTATCAGACCATTAGAAATCTAGCTTTAAATATTAAGTTACAATTGAATTTATAGGCTTGCCAGTGTAAATTATGAATAAACAAGTGACTGAGAACTTCATTGAAGCATACACTATATGATTTAGTTAAAAATATACTAATACCTTACATTGCTATTTATTTATAAAAAAAACATTTATAATCTCGTCCTTTTATATATCCTTTTAAAAAGATTATATTACCTGCGGTGTAGTAATATTAATTATTTGATGAGTACAAACAGTTTTAAGTGTTTTTTTATCCTGATTTCCAAACTACTTATATGAATCAGTAGTATACAATATAATGAATGTTAAATTACATGTATAAGCTTTCTTTGCAAAAAAGATATAGAGAATTCATTCTGCACCATACAAACCACTAGACGCATAACACTAGTTACTAGCTAGTGCCCAGTCAAATCATTCAATACAGTGTTGCAGGAGATTAGTTGGAAGCCCCGAAAAGCTCAGTAGTGACTACAGCACTGGATGATGACACAAGTTCGACTATCAGAAGTGATATGAGTTCCTTCAGGATTACAGATACGCCTTGCTGACTGACTGATGGGTGCCAGCCAACACGAAATCTAGGTCCAAAACTTCTTATCGATTGCCTCCAACTATCCAATATATATTTTGAAGAATCTATGTCCTCAACCTGAGGAAGTTTAGAATGAATAAAACGCGGTAAGTTGGCATGAATTCGGTAGGTAATCATAAAATCATAGTCGAGATTGTTAGAGTAACGGAAGTCGATCAAGTTATCTTGTCAAATCAAGCAGGAATGTGATCACGTATCAGTGCGGAAAGCGTTCTCTGGTTGCAACCAATATACTTTGCTCTACAAGAAAAGGAGAGAGATGCACGTGGAAGTAGATGGATCAGAAAGTTTATCTTTTACACAGATGGAGTACAACTTACACCTGATGAAGGCGAATCGGAGTCTTGCAGTAAAAAAAATCTTATTGACTGATTTAGACAGATGATTTTTAAGCAAACCTGAAGCCTGAACTTCTTTGAATTCCAAAATCATGAAGATAATTTTCTCTGGAACTGAGTTATTCGGTCTCATTTAGACGCTTCGACTTTTCTCTGATGTGACATCATAGGAATTGATAAGTTAGAAAATCTGTCTGACGTACACACTTAGCCCGTTAGCACTTATCAGTAGGGTATATCTTCAAACATAAAAATTTCAAGTATCCTGTATGATAACACCCTGCCACATTCATTACGCTTTCAACTGTTCGCCTGTAAGACAAGCTAGCAGGAAAGGCGCAAAAGATAACATTTCAAGCAAACGTGGCAAAGATGGAGGTGACTAAGACAGCCAATCAACAGTAACGACAACCGGTGCCAACCATCATCAACGGCAGAAATTTAAAAGAGGTCAATTCCTTCGCTTACATCGTTATGCAACTTCATTTCACCTACAAGTGACAGCACAGATGAAGATGAACAAAAGTCAGGTTCTTAATGGCAAGAAAAACCATCATTGGTTTGAAATCAGTCCGGATGTCTTCTTTACTCAGCCAGAATGAAGCAAAAGATTTGAATTTTCGACATTAGTGTTAGTTCTTCTATGTGGGCCACAGACTTAGAGCGCCACGTGAGGCATTTCCAACAGGTTACCGCAGACTTTCATCCACAGCTGCCTTCACTGGCTCCACAATGAAGATTAGATGGCCAACCACAAAGAACTAACAATGAATAACTCTGGAAATAGACAAACGAAGAACCTCTTGCAAAACAGACTTTCTGAAGAAACTGGAGACGGATCAAACATGTTCTGTAAGGGTCGTTGGATAACATCATGCACTAGACAGGTCGTCGAATGGAAGCCGAATAGAAAATGACGAGTTAGGTGTTCTAAGAACAAGAAAGAGAACGTGTGGGAGGTGGACAGTAGCTTATGGGCAATCTCGGAGCCAGCCTAAGAGGACTACTAAGAACAGGGTGAAATGGAACTGTGGTGTTGAATCCGTATTTTACACTTTAAATCCAAGAGAGTAATAGTCATAAATAATATAAGAGAAGCGACTTATTCTTTAACCAATTAATAAAATTTTGATAAAGTTACAAGACTAGAGGTTTTGAGCGAATAGCTCTCATTTTAGACACTTACTGACTCTCATCAAATGAGGAGTTTATTCGCGGGGAAAGTATTCTGAATTAAAGCTTCCTAACAACATATCGTCGGCGTAAAGTTCTTGGTGTGATAAGCACTGAAATAAACCAACCTTAATATGAGAGAAGATATTTATTGATGACAGCAAGTAATGACGCCTTGTATATCGGTGAACCAGTAGAAATTAGAAAGAACTACCATTAGACTTTCAAACTAGTGACCGAACATTAAGGTGTTTACAGTGATCAAAAATAAAACGCATTGGATCGTAACTAACAGGGCGGTGAATTAATGATAACCTACAAGCGGTCGATATAAACTCTGTCAACTGAGATATTGATTTTCACGCAGGCTTGACTCTTTGTCGAATGAATGTTATCTTGGGTACTTTAAGTAGAAATGTTTAATAATAATAATAATAATGATAACAGCTTTATTCCAAAACATTACTTGTGATACAGAATGGAATTCTCAGCATCCAGTTAGTAAATTAACAATAAATAAAATTCTACATAGATTAAGGGTAATCTCAGTTAGTTTTGACAACAACATATTAGCATATCGGTAGCAAAGCCAAAATTAAACAGAGTGTTTGAAGGTGTTAGAGAAGTAGATGCTAACATATTTACTGGCGTAAGCAGAAGAAAGAAACAAAGCTCCACATAACAGAAAAAAGAGAGAGAGAAAAGGAAACGAAAGAAAGAAAAAACGCTGTACCTATAAATGATATGAGGAGTTGGAAAGACGAGATCCAGTTGTTCTACTGACTATTTAATAAGTTATAGGTATCGCACCTTATACTTTCTTTATCTCACAGAACACGAGCTAAGTAGGGTATGGTTGAGTTTTTGTACTTGCTAGTTCGAGCATATAGTTTTCTCTATAAGCTTCTGGTTCTGCCTGATGAGATACAAGGTGAGAGTTGTGAATGAAGAGGGTGGTGTGAGTTAGACAGAATGGATTTAGACCATTTTTCACATGAGTCCATGTGCCTGTCGACCAGAATATTAACAAGCTGGTTAAGTGGCACATTGCTTACCCTGCTGACAACCTTTAACATCCTGCGTAATAAGGTATAGTCTTTCTTCATTAGCCCAGGAAGAACTAAGGGGGAACAATAGAGAATAATAGGCAGGATGCGAGAGTAAACGAATTGTAGGAGTAAGGGTTGGGCTACACCAGAATGTCTTAACCTCTTGATGTAGAAGGTAAGAAGGAATATTTTCTTGGAAATCGTCAAGATATGAGACGACCAGGAAAGAACAGCAGATAGAATGACGCCAAGATATTTAATTTCCAACTTGGTTTCTATTTCAGTGCCATCAATGTTGCACACCTCATGAGTGCTAACCAGTTTGTTTAGGTCAGATTTGTACCTAAATGTGAAATTGACTGTTTGGCACTTAGAGGGGTTCAAGGTGAGACCTTTCGCCCTGGACCATTGGCTGACTTCTGATAAAATGCCATTTAGTTTAGTGCAGTCACTTTGACATTTGACAGGCGAAGGTACAGTTAGGTCGTCAGCATATTTGACAAAATTAATGTCATTTGAAGATGGTAGGTCATGTAGAAAGAAAGAAAAGAGAAGTGGGGAGAGTACAGCACCTTGGGGGACACCAGCTTCAGTGAGCACAGCAGAGGAGGATTTACCTTTGTATACAGTGTACTGCATTCTGTTAGAGAAATGGGAATGCAACCAGTTTGTGACCCAGGATTCAGTTAGTGTCATAGAGAGCTTATTTAGCAAGAGACATCTAGGTACAGAGTCAAAAGCAGAAGTGAAGTCGAGAAACGCTCGACGAACGTATTTGGCGCCTTTATCTAATGATGAGACGATATTGTTGTGTAAGACGGCTGCAGCATCTAAATTACTTCTACCCTGTCTATATGCAAATTGTTTGCGGTCTTCAAAACTTTTAAGGGAGGGTTCAATTTTAAGAAGTACTGGTTTTGGCGTAAGCTTTAGAAACGGGGAAGTGATGGCAATGAGTCTAAACTTTACGCTTTTGTTATCGCCAGATTTAGGGACAGGGACTATTTTAATGTCTTTCCATGGAACAGGTACAACGTCTTCGGAGAAAGAAGCATTTAGGATGTTAGTTAGAGGAGAACATAAAGCATCTGCGCATTGTTTTAGAACATATGCAGGTATACCATCAGGGCCAAGACAACATGAGGGCTTAAGAGTTTTAAGACATTTTAAAACATCGAGAGTGTTTAAGTTCTGGAAGTTATCAGCTACATGATTAGTAACATTAGAAGTGGTTATAGTAGAAGGAGAACGTATAAAAGACTGTACATACGTATAGATGTTTATGTTTCTTAAAGAACTAGTGTATTGTTAAGGCTTTCATGTATAGAAAGCATGATAAACATGTTAACTCATAAAAAAGCGGGTGAATAAACAAATAAATCAAAGGTTTGTTTGTTTATTTCTTTCAGTTTATTACCTTTCAACATTATGAAAATATTTAATTAGGATGGCTTTTTTGCTTAGACATACAGTGGGAAAGAAAGCAACCAAGTCCCTGCATTACTCCTTTCAGTTTTATGTCATATTCAAGTCAAAACTTCATGCAGGGCTAATTAATTATGATGATCAGTTTGCTCAAACTTTATGATTTCTATTTTACACTATGTTTTAATGAATGTTTAATGCATAGCATATGCTCGTTCATATTCAGAATAACTCTGATCCCCATAATCCATGTAGTAGATTAATATTTCAAAAGTTTCTGTATTTCCCGATGAATGGAAAATAAAACCACAATGTTGTGCTTCACTGACGTTTCACTAATATAAATGCTGTTAGTAGCTTCATCAAAGTAGGTATATGAAACCAGAATTCATAGAAACCCAACTTATATACAGTAACTTAATCATAATTTTTATGTCGTTAAGTTGGTCAGTTGGTAAAGATAACAAAACCATGTGTGGACCGTTGAATTTGATAAGTGTATGAAATTATAAGATAGTATTTGCAATTAATCCTGTTCTTTGAGCTGGTTGGTTTAGTTGCGGAGCTTTCGTCGTCCCGCCCGGTTGGACAACATCTTCAGCGCAATATTTAGCATAAAGGGAAATGTCGTGAATTGGCAGAAGTTAGAATTCAAGAACCATTGGATCGGGTCCCAGTGGCTCAATGGTCTACGAGCTCGCCTTGTAACCAGAAGGCCCTGGGTTCGAACCCCGGTGGGTGCGTACTGCTGAAGAGTCCCAAACTAGGACGAAACAGCTGTCCAGTACTCCCAGGTTTTCCAGTGGTTCTCTAACTGATGTCAGCTCATGATTAAATCCTCCATGCAATCAAACAAAATCCCTACAAAACCAACACTTTAAAGGGAAATGATTTAAATTTCTTCATGACTGATAGATAGAATTGCGTCATCCGGTAACCATCTTTATATGTATGTATTGACCATTTTCTATTAACTTGGATTTTTAAACTTTCTGGTCACCTGATTTACTTTTTATTAGTTGGTGGTATATTTGGTCTATATTAACGTGTTTTTTAATTGCATATTCGTTTTAGTACCAGGCTTCTAGAAATTCCCTGACTGCACTTTTGGTGTTTCCTCTGTCTAAGATTTCGACATTATCCCAATTAAATTGTTGTTCATAATTGTCTACATGCATTGATACTAAAGAATATATATCATGTCTCTTCACGGCTGATTTGTGTTCTTGGATTCTAATTCGAAGGGGACGCCTACTTTGGCCGATGTAATGCCTGTTACAGTTCACACAATTTATTTTGTAAATGCTATTAATTTTATTCCCTTTTTCTGTTGGATCTTACGGTTTGCATAATATTGAATTAAGCGATTTGACTGACTTGTGTGCTACATCTGTATCAAACGGTTTCAGTATTCTAGCTGTTATTTCAGAGATATTTCTCATCTATGGTAGGATGAATTTTCTTGTAGTCTTTGATTATGGTTTCTTGTTGGTGTTGTTATTCGATTTTGAACACTTTTTGATGAAATTTTGTGAATAACCACTCTTTTTGAAGACCGTTTGTAAGTATTTGTCTTCCTCTCTTTTCAACTCTGGAGTGCTACAGTCCGTTTGAACTCTTTTATAAAACAGTATGTATTCACATTTGTGTTGATTTTATCAGTTTATTGGAAGGGGCCATTGAAGCCAAGACACATTCTGTGTTAGTCTATCATTCCTATTCTTCAGACAATTTAGATTCCCTTTGATATGAAACCCTTGCGATGTTAGAGATTGTTTGTGATTTTGGAAATTTTTCTGGATTATTTCAGTATTGTGGCCTCATTCTATAGCTTTTAGACCTATGGTTGATGATTTTTCTAGTTCAACTGGATTTCTCGGTGGTCTCACAGAGGTGGCGCTACATCGTTCAGTTTTTCTGATCTTGATTTCTTACGGTGTTTCTCTGATTTATATCGTATCACATTCTAAGCATTTTATTCTATAGATACAATTCGATTGTGGTTCCTTTGGAATTGGATCTTTCACACTGACAGGGTTACTTTGTAGTATGTGTGATGTTTTGAAGAAAACTCTGATGTCGTGTTTATTGAATACTCTTCGCATTAAATGGAATCCAAATTGTCTGAATAGGAATGATGAGCTTAAACAGAACTTGACCTGGTTTCAAAACACTGCCTCACTCATGAGGTAACCACAGCACCAGTTTCATTATGTAAACACATATTTGTTTTTTGTTTTTTTCCTTCACGTTCCCAGTGGAACATAGGGCTTCAAGTAAGAGGCTTGAAGTTTCTGTAGCAGTGGTTTTTATTTTTACAGGATGGGGATGCTAGCCTCATGCCCAACCTTTCCTCTTCACCAGCTTTTACTTCTGGCTGAGTGAAGCAAAGAAGTGCGCCGGCCGGGAGTCGAATCCCGGACCATGTGCATGGTCGGCGAGCGTCCTAACCGCTATGCCACCGATGCATGTAAACACATACTGCTTTCATAATTTTATACACTTATCAAATTCAACAGTCTACACTTGGTTTTGTTATCTTTACCAACCTGACAACATAAAAATTATCGGACGTTGAAAAAATATGAATTAGTTCCTGTATATAAGGTGGGGTTTTGTGAATTGTGGTTTAATATAGCTACTTTGATAAAGCTACTGGCAGCATTAGCGAAACGTCAGTAAAAACAACAATCTGGCTTTATTTTTCATTCATTCGGTAATACAGAAACTTTTACAAGAATGAATATCATATACACAATGCCCAAATTTTTTTTAAATGCTAAAATTGGACTTCGTTTGGACATTGAGATCTCCTAATTTGATTGTTGTTCTTGAGAATTTTACCCTCTGATGAATATTAAAGCTTCAAAAACACTTTAATACTGTAACAGGGGGCGTATTATATATATATATATATATATATATATATATATATATATATATATATATATATATATGCTTTGTTATTATTCTGAAATATATTTGCAATATCGTATATTCTAAGCTGACACATATGAATGGCCATCAGGTTTGCCGCATAACCTGAAGATCCTGAGTTCGATTCCCAGGTAAGTTATGGCTAAGTACTGCTAAGGAATTTCAAACTAGGGTGAAACAAATGTCCAGTACACCCTGTTGGTTTCCAGTGGTTCTCTAAATGATGACAACCAGTGATCTCTAAATAAATTATTTCAGGATTTCATGATGAGCTGACATTAGTTAGAGAACCATTGGAAAACCTGGGAGTACTGGACAGCTGTTTCGTCCTAGTTTGGGACCCCCCAGCAGTACGCACCCACCACAGGGGATTCGAACCCAGGACCTTCCGGTTACAAGGCGAGCTCGTATACCATTAAGCCACTGGGACCCGATCCAATGGTCCTTGAATTCTAACTTCTACCAATTCACGACATAGCGCGACCGCTAGCCAATGTCTTCGGCGAGTATTTGTCCTCACATCCGACCCGCTGCACCCTACTGGTCACAACTTCCCACTGGAACCCAGGTAACTACCAACCTGAATAGGGCCAGTCGCCAGTGAGCATCTCACTGATATTCAAGTGTTGGTTTGTAGGGATTTGATTGGTTTCAGGATTTCATCATGAGCTGACGAAACAGCTGTCCAGTACTCCCAGGTTTTCCAATGGTTCTCTAACTAATGTCAGCTCATGATGAAATCCTGAAACCAATCAAATCCCTATAAACCAACACTTGAAATAAATTATTTGTTTGCCTTAAACATTTTTCGAACACTGGTGGTTATTAGTCATTAAAGAACATTGTAATATTATATTCAGTTGAAGGCTTTGTGTAGAATTGATTCACATGAACCTCTAAGAATTAATCATCAACTGATAACTTAGGCCTCTTCTTCAGTGAAGATATGTAATTCATGTAGAATTAACTGGTAGTTATAGGATCTAGAAATCAATATGTTCTTGTTCAGTTAATGAATCGGGATCCAACTACTTTATGTCTTACAAATAATCTCAGTAAGCATTAAGCTTACTCAACCTGAGAGAAATATATATATATATATATATATATATTTCACTCACCATAAAGGGCTGGTACAGCCGAGGGTGAACAGACATTTCTCTAGAAGGTACGCCTTGCTAGCCACGACCTGGTAAATCCCATTCACTGACTTCACCTGGCAGCCAGTGTGTTCCTGACAAAAGTGAAAGACAGAATGTAAACGTCTGGCACATATAACCATACTCTTAGACAAGTAAGTCTACCCTGGGGGAGTTGGACAACCGTGCTTCCAAACTTATAGTGTACATGAGCTCCAGAATACAAATGGATCGAATGATCTGGTCATCGGAAACCATAGGAACGTAGCTCCTGACTCTGCCCCATTGCCTTGTGGATGGGATTTCAAGTTAAAGGCTTGCGGGAGTGGTGGGGGGGCGGGGGTTCTGCTCCTTATGACAACTACGTGCTCCGGTGTAGATATCCAAGCAATATCCCATACCTTGCACATACTTCGCGATTTTGCGTAGCATATATGTTCTTTGGTCCCCATAGTATACCTAAGTTTGTGTTAAATAAATAAAATAATTCTGGCAAGGGAATATAGGAATAAAAGCTTCTACGAGTGAGTCACCGACATACCACATGTATGTGCACCACTTACCTATTGCGTTTTCAACAGGTTGATATTACAATCTGACTGAAACAGTCTGAAATTGACAGAAAAATAAAACAGACTGGAAAAGATAATAAATAATTCAAGTCAAAACAAGATTGAACAAGTATTTGTCTTTTGAATAAATATTTTTTTTTAAAAAGTTTGATCTGAACACACACACACACACACAAAAATGTGTTCACAATGCGTTTTCTGTCATGTTCTTATCTATCAGTTTATTTTGTTATTGAAAAAAAAGGGAAATAGTAACCTTTTTAAATGATCTGATTAGCTTGATTCTGAATTATTTTATTTAGGAAATTGGGATGTGGTGTACATATCCAAACCTACGCTTTGCCCCTCCCCTCTCCCATTCCATGATTCCCTTTAATAACAATGTTGTAACACGATCCGGATCTCTCCCTACTTCTCTCTCTCTTTCTTTCTTTCTCTGTATGTTTTTGTTCATTCTTTCTCAACAATCTACTTCTCTTGGATGGTTGTAAAGAATAGTTACTAAAAAGACTGATAGTGATAATGCATATTTATATGCATCCGGAGTAGTTAATCCCCTCACTGTGACTGAGAGAACATTGTTTTCTTCAGTGATATACTGTTTGTTGTAAGATTTGTTAAATGTGATAAATTGAGAATATCAATGTTATTTTTTACTGAAAGGTGACTGACAGGTGAATTCAATCACTTTTAAAATCATTATCTTAACAGATATCTATGTGTTTGTTTTCTAAATTTTCTAAATTTAAAATACAGTGTTTATCCATGATTTGTCTCGAACACTGCTTACACATTTTTGAACAGGTTCATCAATCTAACCTGTTTTTTTTTTGTTATCATGTGTTTTCACCAGTCTCACCAGGTTAATTGTTAGTATAACATAACTTTTGTGCAGTCGCTTTTATCCGGCTGCACAACTGTCTAAATACTTCCATATTCTCTCCACACACACAGTCTTTTTCACGTCACTTTCAGATGCCCAGCTAGTTGTTTTCTGTTCAAGTTCCATTCGACCGATGGTCTGACGCGTGATTTCACCCAACGGTCTCCTCAAAGTGTGTCCTATCCATCCTCATCGATTTTCTTTGAATTGATTTGTTGCTGGAGTTGCTTGATGCCAATTCTTCATGACTTGAAGGCGGCCTTCGACTCCGTGGATCGAAAGGTACTATAGCAATGTTTGACTGTGAAAGGAGTGCCAAGAAAGTACATTGCACTAATCAAGGCACTCTATTCAAACTCACGTAGTCGTGTAAAGGCTTATGGGGAATTGTCATCTGAATTGATAACAACCAGTGGTATCCGACAGGGATGTCCACTTTCCCCATTTCTGTTTAACCTCATTATAGATATGCTAATGGAAGTATCCTTAACTGAACGTAACGACTTAGGAAATGACTTGTTACCAGGGAATAGTCTTGTGGACTTAGAATATGCAGATGATATAGTCCTGTTAGGGGAGGATGCTGACAAAATACAGAGTCTTCTGAACACCTTGAGCAGCAATCTTCGTATGTTTGGCATGCGATTCGCCCCTGTAAAATGTAAGATACTGATACAGGACTGGACTACGTCAACTCCTAGCTTAGTGATAGGGAGTGAAGTGATAGAACATGTTGACCACTTCACCTATTTGGGAAGTCGTATCAGCACTAACGGACTGATTGGCGACGAAATCTCAGCACGGATCCAAAAGGCTCGAGCTGCTTTCGCTGACTTACACAATCTCTGGAGTAGGCGTGACATCTGGCTATCAACCAAGGGACGTGCGTACTGCTCATCAGTTCGCTCCGTCCTTCTCCATGGCTCTGAAACACGGCCAATACGAGTTGAAGACATGAAAAGGTTGACTGCTTTCGATCATAGATGTCTACGATCTCTTTCTCACGTTAGGTGGTATAATAAGGTAAGTAATGTTGACGTTAGGCGTAGAGTGTTGGGCAAAGAGGGAAAATCAATCGACGAGGCTATAAAGTTACATAGATTGAGATGGCTAGGTCACGTGCTTCGCATGCCTAACCATCGCCTCCCCCGACGGGCATTACTAGCTAGCTGATATAGGTGCAGGTTGGAAAAGGGTAAATGGTGGCGAAACAAAAACATGGCACCAATCCATGAAATACTTGACAGTTGAACTGAGTCAGGTAGGGAGATGCAGACTTCCGGGTTGGGGTCCTTGGGACTGACTCTAGGAATCAATGGCTGGAGACAATAGGTGACATGGCTCAAAATCGTTGTCAGTGGCGCAGATGTATTCAGTCTCTGTAATCTTTCATATTCCTTTCTACCATTACCCATTCTGTTTCACTCTTATACTTGTCAGACTGTATTGATTCTCTTCACTCATCTTCTTGTCTACCTCTGTGTGCTATTTGGAACGCGGCAACTCGAACTGCTGCACTTCGGTGCCAAGTTCTATGTTGAATCCAGATAGACAGAATTCTTCCTGGCCCGTCATCTGATCTTCATTGTGGAACCAATGAAGTCAGCTGTTGATGAAAGTTCGAGGTAGCCTGTTGGAAATGTGTTTTACATGACGCGCTAATTCTCTGGCCAGCATAGAAGAACTGACACTAATGTTGAAAATTCGAATCTTGTTCTTTATTCTGGTTGAGTACAGAAGGATATCTTGACTGATTTCAAACTGATGAGGGTTTTTCTTGCCTTTAAGAGCCTGACTTTTTTTCATCCTTATTAGTGCCTTGTCTTCACTGCTTCTTCTGCCAGTTTGTTCTTTTCGCTTGCAGACCGTCGATTTTTATGTGACATTAGACATGATAATAATAAAAGATGTATTCTGAAAAGTTCTTTATAAATAGCATAGAATTTTCAGCTTGTTTTATTGTAAGATACTTACCTCATGTGCAAGATCTTCAAATAGTATAATAATCGATAATGCATCACTTGAATTAATAGTGTTCCATTACTCCACAAAAGGGTTTTCTTTCATTTCCTTTAAAATATTTGTGACAGTAAGTTGAAACATTTTTGAAAATGTGCGTAAAATTATGTTGTTACGCATAGATGTAGTTGAATGGTTAAAACAAATGCAGTAAAAATATGCTGTATCTTGATAGATAGCAAAAATCTTGGTAGCTCAGTGATTTAAGCTAGCCGCCATTTATTTCATGGCTAGAAAATGAATTGAGCCTATTGAAATTTCTTCGACACACACTGTTTAAAGTATGATCCTTCTTTTGTGTCCTCTGAATTCTGGTTATCCTGTCAACAAATATTTTATTTTCAGACGTGTTCAGTGTTAACTTCAATAGAACTGCTAAATATAACCCCCCTACCTCAAAAAAAATGAAGGACCTGAAAGACTAGCTAGTCTGAAAGTCAGACACTTGAATATATGTATAGTCTTTTCTGTGTTTAGACTCTTATTACAGACACTCAGACATTTTCGACCAGGAATGTCATTTCATCCTAGATACAGAAGCCAGTGACAACGGCATCAGAGCTTTCCTGTCTCAAAAAGATATAAATGGATTGGAAAGGGTTTTGGCCTATGCGAGAGTGAAAATACTTCACCACAGACACACATACACACCAAAAAATTCATCACAAAGTAAGCTACTACTAACAAGCTACGGACTGTATTCAAATGTGGAGAATAATTCTCATCATCATTGTTCGCTAGCAGATGAAAAAACCTATTGAAAAACCTGAGTAGCATTAACTAACTACCTTACTCTTGTTGAATAATGATAAATAGTTCGAACCCAGTGACTTATTTTTAGTTGAAATCATGATTTTCACGTGTGCAGGAAAGCACTGTACCATTTAGTAAATGGATGGGAATTCGATGACCCATAATATTCAGTTTTTAGTACTGTACACTACTACTCTTCAGTATCATTAGCAAGTGGTTCTCCTCTCACCCACCTTCATTGGTCCAATCATTTACACCTGCTCTCTAGTGTGAACATAGTGGAGAAATAATGACCGGGAGGGGAGAGGTGCACTCGATTCCTTGATAAAATCCTGTCAGGAATTTCTGAATTCCCATTTACGCATTTAGACAAACAACAGATTGAACGAAGAAATATGCATTCCTTTCCAATTAATTCCTCATCACATCGGCTGGCTCTACACTAATATATAGCGTCTTTTTTTACATCAAGATTGTTTTTACCAATCAAGTGGTTATTTTAGTTAGTCAATTTTAGGTATAGGCGGTGTTGCACACCAAGAGGTTAAAGGTCATCAAAACAAATAAATATTAGATGATAGTAACAAGAATAGAATGACTTAGAAGACTTACGTAAAATACAAACAAGTTAGAACAAGACATATAAGCGAACAATATTGTTGTCTTCAATTAGATCTTCATCAGGCTTTACTCTAATTTACATAGATTTATATAAAAAAATTTTTAATCTATGATGGTGATTTTGTGGATCAAATAATAGTAATAGTAATGTGGTAAATGTTTTGAACGAAATTAATAACGATGATTATAATGATAACAAAATATTGACAATGAGGTTTATGCAGGTGGTAATAAGAATAACAAAGGTAGTATATGTGTATATGTGTATATGTAGACAATTAAATAAATAAATAAATAAATTAGGTCAAATCCTAAAAGGTGAAGTGGACAGATAATCAGAGTTTAAATAAATATCATAAGGATACGAAGGAGATGGAAAATAAGAAAGGGTGGGAGGGTTTTGAATAGAATTCATCTAGGCCAAGAGTGGGAGAGACAAAGGTAGAACAAACTTCTTTTGTAGGCAAAGACTAGGATTGCTCTCTCGAATGAATTCCCATAGCTTCGGCTAAGTGTAAAAGACGGATTCGAATTTCGTTCGAAAGACTCGATGGAATGCGATAGATAACTTTGAAGGCACTATTTTTGTCCACTTGGTGACCGCTATCAATCAAATGAACCAAACAGAACTTCGTATGGATTTCATTTGACCTTATCCGAACCATGAAGGAAGATGCTCATTAATATATATATATATAATGAGTAAAGCCTGAAGAAGATTTGATTGAAAACAATATTGTTCGCTTTTATGTCTTGTACTAATATTACAAACAAGTTAATAAAATTAACAAGAATTGTAAAAATTGTAACAAATCCCCTTGTAACTATCCTCTGACTTCGTTAATTTTTACAATCCTAGCCAATTCTAATAACTTGCTTGTATTTTGCGTAAGTCTTCTGAATCATCCTATCCTTCTAGGTTATCATTATTTTACAAATCTCTTGACTATGTAATAAATTGTTGCTAACGCCTAAGAATTAACTTATTTTGAATTCCGTAATTAATTCTCACCTCTCCCTTAAAACTTGGTTATCTTGTTACTAACATCTATTAGTTATTTGTTTTGATGACCTTTAACCTCTTAATGTTCAACCCCGCCTATACCTGAAATTAATTAACTAAAATAACCACTTGATTGGTAAAAGATAAGATAATAGCTTTATTCCAAATCAGTACTTGGGATACAGAATGGAATTCTCAGCATTTTTACTACAATATTGCTTGCATATGTGTAAAACTTGGGCACTGTGGTATTAAGTAATTCCATATTAGTTTGATTATTAAATGTATCACACAGTGAAACAGTATTGTATACTGGATGACGTTTCGAACACAATTTATTGTTCATAATCATATCAATTTTTGTCACACGACTTCGAGATTTGATTTTTATAGTTTTTTCTGTCTTCTCCTATTTGTTGTATGGGCAGTAGAATTTTCCATATATCTGGGACAGGTGTTGAATCATTCCTATTACATGTATTTGCAGTTGATTCGATAAACAAAGCTTCTGTTATCAATCTCCTGCTCCACCCTGTGACATTAGATTTTAAAACTGTCATCCTATCCCATCCTATTGTATGGTTGTGTGTAACTGCATGTAGTGCTATAGCTGAACTACTCTCTAGATTTCTTATCTTATTCGGGTCAACCAATCTAGATTTAGCTAGGTTTTTATGTTCGGCTAGTCTGACTGCCCCTGTTCTACTAGTTTGACCTATGTATTTGACCTCACAATCATTGCAGGGTATTAGATAAACTAAATTGTTTTGTTTTAATGGCTCTACAGGATCCTTTAACCGACAAAGCTTGTTTCTAATTGAGTTTGTGGGTTTGAATGCCACTTTTATTCCTGCCTTGTTAAGAATTCTGCGTAAGGCTTCCGAGGTTCCTTCTTTGTATGGAATTATTGTTGATGATTTACATTCCTTATTGTTGGTGTCGTTATTATAATATTATTATTATCACTATTATTACTACCATTATTATTATTATTATTGTTATCATTATTATTATTATCACTATCTCTGTTATCATTATTTATTTTATTTTTACATTTATTTACATATTTCTTGACTAATTTATCCGGGTAATTATTAAGTTTCAAGGCTTCTTTTATGTGTGTCACTTCCTGTCTTAGATTTTCCTTGGTACTACTTAGTTTTTGTGCTCTGTCATTTAAACATTTCACTAATCCTATTTTTACTGACATAGGATGGGATGATCGGAAATCCAAATATCTGTTTGAATGTGTGGGTTTTCTGTAAACACTAGTGTTTAGCTTCCCATCTTCTTTCCTTTTTACGTTGCAATCTAACATTGGAAGTTCCCCTTCCTGACTTTCCAATTCATAAGTGAATTGAATTGCCTCTACCTTCGAGTTGATGTGCTCGAAAAATCTATCTATATCTTGTGTTCTAAGTACAGTGAATGTGTCATCTACATACCTCCACCATACTTTTGGGGTGGGGGTGAACGTTTCAATCGCTATCTTTTCCCACCTATCCATGAATATATCTGCTACTGTAACAACAGAAGACAAGGGCCAGGAAACAGATCGTTTTATTACGAGAATCAACACGTATTTATACATATTTCACATACATTATTATAGCTTATGCAAGTAGACAAACGCAGGCTTCTGATTGGTTGTTTCGGGATTCCTCGACAAATAGAGTTCTCTATCTGCGAATCATATTTTGCCACGTTAACTTTGCTGTGATTGGTTGTTGAATCAGCCTTGCTCATATTTTCTCACGGCCTGCTCTCACCACACTACCACCGGGGATATTGGTGATCCCATGTCAACTCCCTCAGTTTGTTTGTATATTTTCCCTTGGAATTTAAATACTGTAGATACACTGTGTGATACATTTAATAATCAAACTAATATGGAATATTGCTTGCAGTTAGTACGTTAACAATAAATAAAGTTCTACATAGATTAAAGTTATCTCAGTCAGTTTTGACAACAACATATTAGCATGTCGGTAGCAAAGCCAAAATTTAAACAGTGTTTGAAGGTGTTAGAAAAGTAGATACTACTAGCATATTTACTGACGTAAGCGATAGCAAAATGGTCGAGATATACAGAGTGTGAAAGAACTAACAAGAATGTATTAAGTAGAGTTTGTAAGGAAGAGAGAAACAAAACAGCACATAACAAAAATAAACACAGAAAGAAAAAAAAAGGTAGAGAGAAGACGTTGTACCTGTAAATGATTGTGACTTGGAAAGACGAGATCCATTTGTTGATGCAAAACACCACATATTAGTGTAGAGCCAGCCGGTGTGATGAGGAACTAATTGAAAAGGAATGCATATTTCTCCACTTAATCTGTTGTTCTTTCTAATAACGTATGATTCACTTTAATATCTGAAGATCCTGAATTTTGATGTATCCTAGAGTAAGATAACACCTGAATCAGCTCTCTTGTATACCATCTATCATAAAATCATAACCAACCGAAATGCCAGCATGAAACATTGAATCCGACAAGAATAGAATCGAATATATCGATAGGTAATTGAAATGTGCCAAAAAAAAAACAAAGTTGTACCACAGAACCACTGATTTAGCTAAACAAATTGAAGTGATTTTTTTTTGAAATCGGAATTTTGTACATCAGAATTATAAACCAAACAAACAAACAAACAAGCAAAGTTGTGTTTATTTTCACCTTCTCTATCAAATTTTCCTTCATTAATTTGTTTATATTTACACGTTTACTTTTCATTGACAAACAAGCCCACATTCACTCGAATGATGACATTTGTTGTAATCATTGAATGAAATAACGCTAATAATAAAATTGTATATTTTATGATATTGCATAGGGAAAGGTGGATATAGGGAGAAAATCCTACTTGATTGAATGGAGATGTTTGTTCGTTTTGTTTGTTTTGTTTTACGAAACGAAAAGTTTGTTGTTGTGATTTCAAAATTATGACAAGCATTGATCACTTTTAATCATAATAATAATAATAAAAAAAGAGGGAACTAGATTTGACAAAAAAAACAAACAGAGTAATAAAAATAAAATACAATGGAGAAAAAGATGGGGAATTTACATTTTTGGAAATGATGGGGGAAGATATTTTTTTTAACTCAGCTGAATGCTTGATATTCAACGGTTGAATTACAAAGCTTACAGTTGATCTCTTTCTGGACAACACAATCACAACAAACTTGAATGAAAAGTGGGCTTTTACAGTTCTCCTCTACGGGTCGAATAACTCTCCATCTCCCATGATGACCTTGAAGATGATTTGTTGTCACCGGAGATATTATTACCCTGTTTTCCACTTGCTATGGTACCTTTCGTCAACACGACTGGAATATTTAATGTTACCTTTGTTTAATTACGACTTGTATATTGTCCCATTAGAATTGGAGTCTTTATTTTCTGAACGCGTTGATTTAAGGTATTGGTTATTGTGTCTTTTGACTGATTGTTGGTTGTGTTCATCGGTGTAGAGATGTGGAGAGCGTCTATTCTGACCGTTCTAGTGTTTCACAGTTATTGTAATTTATCTTGTAGGCGATGTTAATCTTGTCTTCTTTTACCGTCACATCTTTTTTTCGTCAACATAGTGTACAGTGAATTTAAATTAAATCCACGATTCACAAATTGATTAGTGATCTCCAGAGTAAACTGTGGTGACATCTCACCTTGAACTGTGTATATTACGAATCACGAATTAATTTATTAACTGAGGATTTGATTTAACATATATACCTGTTCCTTCAAGAAACCAGTGAGAATTCGAGAGAGCACATCACTGATGAGCTCGAGTCCAAACGAGTGAACCAGCTGTCTGGTGATAAGATCACTTCAATCTGATTAACAAGTACTCTTGTCTGATGTATGTGGTACTCACCTACTTATCTCAATTACTCAATAGTATGTAGCATCACAGACTGAAGACTATTTATTTGTTTATTTGATGACGATATATATCTCCAAGAAGATCAACAGCCTATCGGTGACTGTAGATTCAAATACAGAAAATATCATAGTGGGAGCTCTGTTGACCTTAGGATAGAAGTTAAGATTCATAGGCCATTGGATTCGGACGCTCCTTATAACCCCGTAGGGCCAATGGTGCGTACTGATGAGGAGTCCCAAACCACGACGAAACAGCCACATAGTATTATCCGGTCTTCAGTAGCTCCCTAACTGTTATCAGTAAGTGATGTGACTTGGAATCAGTTGAATCCATCCCTGCAGACCAACACTTTAAAATTAACGTTTATTGGCCAAAATAGTGTACTATCCCCATAAAATATGCGACTCAAAGTTATGCTGCTATAAAGGTTAACTACTTCACTCATTATCAAAATGTAACAGCACTTTTAATTTTATTGTTAACGTAAATATATGTATACACGTCAGAGGTTGATCTCAAGTTGCAGAACATAGGTACTAAGTATTTCACTGCGAAACTGTGTTTTGTCAATAACACTTTTTTGAAAGCTACTCATACTAGTTGTAAGTAGTTTTATAAAAATAGCTAAATTTTTGGGTGCACTTCTTGGAAAATACTGGTCTCTACAATAATCCTATTGTGCGATTGGTAATAATTAATGGTGGATGGAGATTCCCAGTGGAATACAGGATGTGCATTTCGTACCTGCATTCCCCCCCCAGATGAGTAGTCATTAGTGCATCATTATCACATCAAGAAGAATTTCAGGACCTTGTCGTTTGAATCATGACAAAATATAGGCTTTCATTTGGAAGTCAAACTTCTCCTGTTCTAGATGACTTAAGCAGCATCGTTTATTCCATTGAATGATTGTCTTTTTCAATTTTTGTTACTCTCCAGTACAAAAGAAATTTAGTAAGGACCCTCAGCCATAGGGTTAGAACAATATACTCAGAAGAGGTAGTTGAAGATGAACTAAGGATTGTATATGATACCTTGATCGAAAATAGCTATCCAGACAAATTCATCAGGAAACATATAACTAAGAAAGTTGAGACGGACTATTCACTATCCGTAAACAAGAAGCCTGTATTCATACGTTTGCAATTCAACGGTGATATACCTAGCGAAATAATTAAGAATACGTCAAGAAAATCAATTCAAAGAACTTTTAATGCCGGCATACTACAAGTCTTATTTTCTAAATGACCGGTGGTGATTCCTCAATTGAAAGATGAAGTACCACCTGGTCTAAACCGGTAACAAAACTAGTTAGCATTGAAGAATCCTTCTCTATCATCTACCAAGTACCAAATAAATTGCCAAAAACATTTAGGTACCGCATACTCAAAACAGTAGTGGCTATCGCGATACTCATGGAAAAAAAATCATTGCTTTATGTGTAAAAGAAGTAAGTTCAGCAACTACTACTGTCCTGGCCTTCAGTGTAGACTATCAATTCATGAAGTTTTATTATTATTTCTAATATCTCTGCTATTATGTTGATGCTGTCAAACTGTAATCCATTGGTATCATTGATTCGATGTTATTTTCTGTGAATATAACTATCAAACCTGATGATGAAGTTATCGAAAAGAATATTCTTTGTTCGGTAACCATTTTTTTGAAAAATTTCTGTTTTAGTTGTCATTATTAGCAATCACTCGTAAATAATTATGATATCTTCTACTAATTAGTGTTAATGACTAGGAACCATTGACACCAAATAGTACGCTCGGTTCAATAACCAGACTGAAGTGAACTCACTAACGACACAGGTTTCATCACAGACACAAAACTTATCCGTAACCTAATTTTGTTTAACCTTTACCTGTTTGTTTTTTTTTTTGCCTTTTCATATCACAGCTGTTCAACTTCCAAGCACACTTGGATACTCAGATACTGATGAACTTGATGCCTTCCAAGATTATCCAAGTTTCGGTTATCCACCAGTCTACAATCGATATGCTGAATATCGTAAACGTGGAATTCGTAATATGCGAATGGGAAAACGTTCAGAATATCATCCAATGAAAGCAATTTCAACAGAATAATTTGGCTAGTTAACATTCTGATAACTAACATTACAAAAATGATGAAACAAAAACAACAAAAAAAAAGATTAGATAAATTCATACTAATGTTGTTATGCTGGTAGATGAAATGTTTGTTGTAACACTCAAAGAATAGTGAGAGTATATCTCGACTTGATTGTCTATGTGCATGTGTGTGTGTGTGTGCGTATGTTATGTGTAGTATAAGTACTGCATTTATCTACTGCTTTCCAGTGAATTTGTGAAACATTTAAAATTTAGTAGAATTGGAAATAATTATTTAAAAAAACCTGTGTTTTCTCTTTACAAGTACGGTGTTGTGGTATGTGCTACTGACAAGATTTACCAGTAGTATATAAAGAGACGTTCATTAGCACAAAAGCATCAAATAGTAGATAGATAGATAGATTTGATGTCAAAGAGAACAAGTGATGAACCAGTATTGCGGCAAAATATGGGAGACATGAACAAAAGACACAGAAACACTAGACGAAAGGGAGAAGTAGTACAAAACCGAAGATTTGTGCAAACGACAATTTTAAGATAAGGTGTATGTAATTTCCCTATATGCGTACGTCAAACTGCAAATTAACATTCCATTACCGTTTCTTGTCTTCGCGCATTAAAATTTAGTGTCGCTGCTTCCAGACAGTGGAGATCCCATAGCCGACTGCTTTCAAAGAAGGCGACATAAAGAGCTTCTTGCAGGACCTTGGTGCTGTCGCTGAGTCGGTGAGCGTCAAGGCTCTGACGGTGAAGACGGTTGTTCTGGGACGCTGGTGAGGGGTCGGACAAACTGCAGAGTACAACAGTACAGGGCAGTCAGGTGATGAAGAGACCTGAAACATAGTGGTTGAAAGATCGATGGTGGAATTCGACGGACCCGCAGCAGTTCTGTGAAGCGAAGCGGGGACCTGATGTGGACCCGTTAGTGTCGGTGATAAAGCTGACGAATCCAATTCGTCGTGCAGTCTCCATATTTATTGAAGAGTCAAAGTCGTAGCTATTGACTTCCCACTTCGTCAAGAGTGTTCCAAGTCCCTCGCCTTCTCCCGTCACACTCAATTTGGAACAGTTTCTTCGACCGGCTTTTTACTGCTGAACTCTTACCATCAATTATAAATCATTTGGGAAGAGAAAAGTTACACTTAAGAGCATCGAAAAATCAGACAAATTTAATTTTCGAGTCAACTAGTTTGAGTGTAATGCAGAAGACTGATAGCTCGGGGGGATGACTTCGGTATAGTTCTGTTCTGTGAGCTAGATAGTTTAGTTGCGAAGCTTTTATCATCTGACTAGACAATATCCTCAGTTATATTTCAAAATGAAGTAAGCTCTAAAGATGGTGTCTAGTAGAGCACTGGAAGCTTAGCAGCTAAGTTATCCAATTCAAAGAACACAACTATATTAAGTTCAATTTAAGTGTATTTCAAATAGCTGTTGGTTGAATGAAAATCTGGCTGTCTTAAAACCTAGTGACAGTATATAGATCTGAAATTTTTGAATCGTATAAAATAACTGACTGCATTGATCTCTGGCGCCTTTTATGGTAAATACTTACGAACAAAAGAGCTAGTCCGGTCGCTTTAATACTGTTATGTCGATAAACATAAAAAAGCAGCATTCACAAAATGCCACAGTCAATACCACCCATACCGCGTTTTCACTGAAGTACTTTCTAGAAAAAAGTGAATTAGTTAGGAAGAAGAATCAGCTACCGAGATTGAACGTTATTAGTACTCACTTCCCAGAAAACGTTGAGAACTGATTACGGAATAACAGGTTTAAGTGATTTGTAAAACCTCTGTATTAGATAAGTCTATTTCAAGTCTGACCAAGGACTGACATCAGTAAGAAAACTCCCTGGTTTTCAATAATAAGATCCGGATTTTCAACTCCAATGTAAAGTCAGTGCTACTATACGGATCAGAGACTTGGCGAGTCATAAAGAGCATCTCAAACAAACTTCAGACCTTCATTAACAGCTGTCTTCGCTCAATACTCAAGACCAGATGGGCAGAAAAGATCAGCAACAGGGATCTCTGGGAGCGAACCGACCCAACAGGAACCGATTGTGAAACAAATAGTCAGGAAGAAATGGAGATGGATTGGCCATACTCTGAGGAAATCATCAAGTGACATCACTAGACAAGCCATTGCTCGATTGGAACTCGATGGGGGAAGCGGCGAGTTGGTCGTCAGTGCAAGGGTGGCTTGGAGGAGGTCATGTGAAGAGGAGATGAAAGCATGTGAGCAGACTTGGAGCAGGGTGAAAAAGTTGTCAGAAAACCGAAGGCAATGGAGGTGCGCAGCTGAAGCCCTATGTTCCTCTAGGAACTAAAGGATACAATAATAATTAACTCTTGAAAATTTATCTAAGGCTGATTAATGACTGGTTACAGGATGAAACTGCCTAGATTTCTAGTGAGAAGTCGTGACCACTGGGGACCAACAGGTTGGGAGAATAAAATAATACTCGCAAGCGGTGAAAGTGTCTGGTGCAAGTCTCAATAAAATCATGAATTTGTAGAAGTTAGAATTTCCAGACCACTGGGTCAAGCTTCAGTGGTTGAATACTCTACTAGCTTGCCTTGTAACCGGAAGGTCCTGGGTTCGACCCCTGTCGGTGGGTGCGTACTACTGATGAGTCGCAAACTAGGACTGAGTATCAGTAAAAAGTTTGAGCATTGTGGATTAGATCAAATTAAAGTATAATTATATTTCAATAATTTACACACAATGATATGCTTTGTTATTGGTAATATTTCGAGCAAAATTACCAATAACAAAACTTATCATTGTGTGTAAATTATTGAAATATTAATTATACTTTATAGGACTGAGTAGTTGTCCAATACTCCCTGAGAGATTTCAATGGTTCTCTTATTGACATCGATCGGTTGTAGGACTTGAAATAAATTACATCCCTACAAAACCAACTCTAGATGAGGTCATCTGATACAAGACATAACTATACAAAAAACTGATAACTGGATGACCTTGCGAGCACAATATATGACTCATAATCAAACTGATATATTCAGACAACTTTATAACTTACTTTATTCTCAGTTCATGATTAGCGAAATATACATTTTGGAGTGAAATTTTACACTACAATATTTGATGTGCTTATTACCCTTAATAGTAGTAGTCAATAAAGCAAGCATGAATGCAATATGCCATATACTACTGATGGTTTTCTCTGACTATTATTAACCAATAATGCTTGCTGGCCAGATCACAGTTATCAAAACACTGGATTACTGTTTGACTCATTTAGGGCGCAGAGTAGCGTCGGTGTGCGTCGGTGGCACATAGGTTATGACGCTCGCCGATCATGCACATGGTCCGCGGTTCGATCCCCTGCCGATGCACACATGATATCTATAGTCGGCCTGAAAAATTTGGTCTACCGATATTCATGCTGAAAATTCCATAATTGTACCAAAAATACAGTGTGGAATCAAGCTGTAATAAAAAAAAATAATAATAAAAAACGAATTCGAGGTGTCTCAAGTGATTCAGCTCTTTGAGCTAAGTCAAAGTGGATATGCAGCAAAAGAGTTCCACCCTAAACGAGGAAAGGTGGTCACCCAGTGTTTAGGTCACTTCGATTCAGATAGCAAGCGCTACTGGTCGACATGGGATGTACCGTACTACTTACATCAGTCAGTTAGTAGTATAAATCGTCATGATTTAGAGTCATTCAGGATATTTCCAAAGTCATAAAGAACGTTTCATGGAATGTCTGAACGAGAGTGAAGGATTAAGAACAGAATTTGACCTGGTTCTCACTCCCTTCTTCCATGAAATGACAAAATCAAAACTGATGTGATATTTCGATAGAGTTATTAGAAGACGGTGATTATCTGAAAAACAATGTGATGCATTTACGCAATACATTTCAAACAGTCTGATCACATTTACTTGTCACGTCAGTTTATATGAAAAAATAAAGGACAATTAAAGTACACAAACTGACATAATGGATTTAAGAATAGTAACAATAATTAACACAACGTTTGGTTATCCAATCAAATAAGGACTATGGAGGTTGGTTAAGAACAATAATAAATTGTTTTTGAGCACAAATGGGTGGGGGCAAAGTTTAGGAATAGTTATAGCCTCAGAGTAATAATAAGCACCCCTGACCATTTTTATAAATGACCTTAAAGGCTGTGTTAACATCAATCTTATGGATCATAACGATTAGATGTTCAGCTGTTGCCAAAGTCGGTAGTCTGCCACCTCAGTCTCCTAATTTTCCAAAGTTTATCTGTCGTTCTAACCATTTTAGAATATGCTCTTACACCCTCACATACAAAGCGCGATTATTTCTCCCTGTATATGTGTGCCCCCCCCCACCACACACACGTAAATTGGTAAATAGTGTGGCATTTCACATAATCACTTGTGCACTCGTGAGGTTTGCAATGGAGCATTTTTTTGGCTTTTTAAATGATTACGAGCCGTGTTGCATAATAGGACCTACGGGTGACTGAGTTTAATCTCTTAGGGGTGGAACAAACCGTAGGTTTTAACATTAATTGACTTCTACATCCAACCACAATAAAATTTGGCTAGGGCAGTAGAAATTAAATTCTTCTGATCGGTAGGCTATTCGGCTATGTCCCCGAAGATAAATATTCTGCCTGTGTGTACAAATTTTAAAGGATATCCATTTTCAACAAGAGAGTCCATCAATATTTTATTTTCATTCTCTATAACAGCAGACGTACAAATACGCCGAAACCTCTTGAATAAGCATTTAACCAAACCTCTCTTTTACTGTAATGCACAGAAGCTGTGCACTTTAATCGCCCCTTATTTTTTTCATATAAACTGACATGACAAGTAAATGTGTGATCAGACTGTCCGAAATGTATTGCGTAGAAGATAGCGGGTTTTCATGTGCGTCGGTGGTACAGTGGTTAGAATTCTCGCCGACCATTCACATGGTCTGGGGTTCGATCCCCTGCCGACGCACACATGATATCTATAGTCGGCCTGCAAAATTTGGTCTACCAATATTCATGCTGAAAATTCCATAATTGTACCAAAAATACAGTGTGAAATCAAGCTGTAATAAAAAATAAATAAAAATAAAATAAATACATCACATTTTTCAGATAATCTCAGTCTTCTAATAACACTATCCAAATTTATAAAAGGAACTAAGTGTTTTAAACTGGTGATAAGCATTCTGACTATGCTTGATAGAAAGCGGCTAAAACGGTAATCAGTATTTCAAACCAATAGCTGCAGAATTCATCATGTAATCGGATGACTGTAAAATTCCATTTCCTTTTTTCTCTTACCTTGGTCCTCGGTCAATCGCCAATCAGGCAGAATATTTATCTTCGGGGAAATAGCCGAATAGCCTACCGATCAGAAGAATTTAATTTCTACTGCCCTAGCCAAATTTTATTGTGGTTGGAAATGCACAAATATGATGTTCTGTTTTCTTAATAAAGGCATAACCGAAACAGTCACAGACCAGTCTTTGTCTTTTGATATATGCGTAACTCAGTGAAGCGGAAGGTACTAAAGGACTTATCACTTGAGTTGTCCCATTGTGTCAGTATTCTAATATTCACGGACAAGTCCATTCGGTCATATCAACTGTCGACAAGATCATAATAATTGGTGACAGGTTCACAACAGTGCTGTCTTCATAATTCAGACATTTTTCATATCCAGATATCTGCATATAGTCTGCTTTTCTTTACCGGCTCGTCAGCTTGAAAATGTAAGCACTTCTCCATGCTGATGAACTATTATGAAGTTACTGTATATAGATATATAAGCCAAGATTTCGTACATCCTAGTTTAATATTACTTTAAAAGCATAATATTCAGAGAAGAGACTTTTTTCAATGAATTTATTCTCAAGTCGTACAATCGTATATATGTGGTTTTTTGACAGTTCATAATAACCCATATCGTATCTAATACCACTACTCCAAAAATTAAAATAAATAAATAAATGTTTATATGAATTGTGATCAGGATTTGACCTAACGGTTGCAAAATAAATGGGCACCAAGTGAGAAGTAAAATTATACTTGTGAAATCTCAGCGAAATTCAAATATAAGTAATCCCAACATTTCCTACGTTTGGTAAATTGTTCCGAACTTCTTCACAGAAATTAATCGAAATTAAAATAACAGAGGTTTAATATGTGAAGAGGGTATCTCTTGTTTTTAAAAATTTTGTCCAGTCATATGAGTCATGAAACAATCATCAAAATATAATAAACAAAAATGGAAGCACTGTGGTCAAAATTTGACCCCAGACTTACAAATACTAGTCTACTTTTGTTAAAACTGTAAACAGGGTGTACCTTTTCATCAGAATTTTAATGATTACCTTCGATTAAAATTCATGGTCATAGATAAATGAATATATCCCATCCAGTATAGACGTTCCCTAGTGAAATGTTTGTTCTCATGGGCCCGAAAAATATGCGCGAGCGACACATTGACGGATGAGCTTCGACATAAACATCCACTTTTATTAGCTAATGGTTATCCAGAAAACTTCATCACTTGTCAAAGTAAGGATATACCTCATCGAGAAAAGACAGCTTCTGTACCTCCCATTCAAGGGTGAATATATTATGCAGTTGACAACGTCGGTGGTATAGCGGTTAGGACGCTCGCCGACCATGCATATGGTCCGGGGTTCGACCCCCGGCCACCGACTCACTCCTTTACCTCACTGAGCCAGAAATGATCCTGGTAAAGAGGAAAGGTTGGGCATGAGGCTAGCAACCCCATCCTGTAAAAGTTAAACACTGCTACAGAAACTTCAGGCCACTAGCTTGGAGCCCTATGTTCCACTGGGAACGTGAAGGAAAAATTATTATTATTATTATTATTATGACAGCTCAAAGACTTCGGTCAGCCAACAAACGCACACTCTATGCCGTATCTCTTTCTCACGTGCCGAAAATTTTCTGTCCCTGTACCTAAGATTAATGGACGAAAATCTGTGGACTCTACTTCAAAATGTATCTACAAGTTCACCTGCAGTTGCACTGACACCTATGTAGGTAGAACCAATATAATGTTCCAATGTGGTCGTCGAAAAGAACATGTTCCAAAATGGTCATTAAAGCATATTAGAAAGTCCCAATGCGATTAATCCGAATACAAATCCAGCTTCATCCATTGTAAAGCACTTATTCATGTCAGGTCACAAAACCAAAATTAATGCGTGTTTCACAGTTATTTCACATAACGCTAATTCAAGGTTGGTCATTAAAGGTGAGTGACACACTTTCGATTAATCACATACATTGTAAACTATGTGCACAGAAAGCAGTAGACATCAACCTTCGCCTACCATGGACCACTTGACCCAATTAAATATGATTGGTCGTTAGCATGTGTGTACTTTTGTTTTATATAACTAAGTATTTGTCGTACATTTTATTTTATTATTATTATTATGAACCATATTAGTTGTTAAGCGGGTGTGAAGAAACTACGAAATGACGACATCATCTCACAAAATTTGTCTTCTAAATGCCTTATTCGAATATATATATGTATTTGCTGCACACAATCGTGTGCATGCATGTGAATATGGGTAAATAGTTGTAAATCATTTGTTAACCTCTCCATAAGAAGATATAGACAATAGGGAATTTTAGATCAGTGATGATTAATTGGTGATACATATACTTTATCTAAATTCCCGATTTAAATTCATGGTCAGGGTTGATACAGCCTCAGAAATCGATCTAGTGTTCTAGAATAGAGCTTCCCACACCCTTCCTTTCTGCCTTGTAAAACCATTCTAGAATATGCTTTCTTATCCGTGTGAAAGATATTCCCTGTCTATGCTTTATGTACCTTGCTCCAAAAAAGCAGTTGAGCTGATAGATGCATATAAAGGTGGCCTTATGAAGATGGTGGCATCAGGGAGAGAAGCGTCAGTAAAAATGTGTAAGTAGATAGTGAGAGTTTAGATGCATTTGATAAGTACAATACAATAGAAGACAAGCTACCAGAAAGCTTATCGAGTGAATACCGTGGCTCTATTGTACGCTACAGATTATGAACTCGCTTGATAACTACGAAAGGTGTGAGGTTTTGATTAGCTGATTCGGTTTCCTGGTACCTCTAAACGATAGCAAGCTAGACGAATGACTAAAGTAAATAAGCAGACGTAATTACCCTGATCAACCAATGAGATAAGCACATCGCAAAAACGTGCAAATATAGATGCAGTGAATGAATTACATTGAAAATTCCACTAAGAGGCAGAATTCGAGAGTAACTTTGAACTATGTGGACCGAAAACGAAACTACCTAATAAACGGACGTAATGTCCTTGAGCAATCAAAGAGATGAGTCTGTAGTATATGGGCGGAATCATCACCCTACATGAATTACGCAGCAGATTTCACCCAAATCTAGAGTTTAAGTGCTGTCTGATTAACAGACTAAGAGGAATGACAAGGACATGTAGATGTGGAGGAGCACCGCAGCAGAGAATCCGTTCGAGTTTCTTAGTGCTTTCCATGGAACTCACATAAATTCCATCGAAAGTTTATGGAATCACCTAAGAAAGAGCAGTGAATAGGTCAAGCAACATGATGATACATAGTTATCTGGAGGAATTTATGTATTGAAATTGGTTTGGCCTATCTATGAGGACTGCAATTAGAAACTAGAAGGTTTACGTGGGTCACACAGCAGAAAGTAACTATGTGTAACTCTTTTTTGACATTAACTTTGATGTCTTTAAGGAAGAGTTTTGAAATTACGTGTATTCAACATAGACTCATCTGATTGGTTGAGCAAGGCCATTACGTTCTTTTGTTTTAGTCATTCGTTTGGGTTGCTATAGTTTAGAATTGCCAATTTCCCTAATCTAACGGAGAGACAAATGTTGAACATATTTCCTTTTAATTCATGAACAATTCCCATTCGAAGATTAATAGACAAAAGACAAGTAGTTCAGTGAAGAGTCTCTTTTCGTCGAATTCATATATATATATATATATATATATATATATATATATATATATATATATATATATATATATATATATATATATATATATATATAGTTACAATGACGTTGAAAGTGAAGTGTTAACAGCCAATAGGAATCCAGCAGAGAGAAAAACAAAGGGTTCATTCCACTGCACAATAACTAACTGTTGTGGATCTCATTGACAGATGAAGGCATGTTCTGGTGTGACCAGCACTGGCTCTATCCAATCTGATCCGTCCTGTCGAAAAAGGGGATGAGATGGAAAGGATAAGCAACAAGGAACTCCAGCACTACAAATCTTATTATCCAATAAATATGCAAAAACAAAGTAAAGGTGCGTTTCCAAAAAAAATTTTTTCATCCCGTTCCCTATATCTTATTTAAGGGATTTAATACTTCTATGTACTAACAATGTTAGGTTTACATTTGAAGGCGAATGTTTCCGCCAAGTTGATGGTGTTGCTATGGGAAGTCCGTTGGGGCTCCTTTTAGCAGATATTTATATGTCGTACATTGAGAATTTATCGGAGGATTTGATTGAAAATGTGCCACTTTATAGAAGGTATCTAGATGATATTGTCATCATCAGTGATAAATCTTGTTCTGCCATCTCAATTTTGAATTGAATGAATGAAGTTCAGAATAGCATATTGTAACAACAAAAGACAAGTGCCAGGCAACAGATCGTTTATTAAGGAAATCAGCACGTGTTTATATATGTTTCATGTACATTATTATAGCTTATTCAAGCAGACAAACACAGTCTTCTGATTGGTTGTTTCTTGCTCAAGGTTATTCTATGTTGCTTGTAACTGGCTTCTCAGAAAGTTAAGCCATTTATCTGCGAATCGTATTTGCCCACGTTAAGTCTGCTGTGATTGGTTGTTGAACCAGTCTGGTTCATATTTTCTCACGGCCACTATTAGCGACATAGACAGTGACGTAAATTAATGTCTACCGATTGGCTAGCAGCCTGCTCTCAAGACAATATCACTTACACCTGTAGAAGAGGAAGATATCTGTTTATCTTTCCTAGAAATATTGCTTAGTCGATGACGGCCTGACGAATCAATAAAGCGATCTGTTTATAGAAAACCTACTTGGACAGCACAGTCTTTTAATTACCACAGTTTCTGCCCTGTTCGATAAAAAAGAGCCTTAGTAAGGTGCCTCTTCAGTAGAATCCAACGAATATGCACTAAAGACACACTTGATGAACAAGAAAGAAAGTTGACACAAACTCTGGTTGGTAGAAACTATCCAGACAAGTTCATCAGGAAATATAAAAAAGTCAGAACACCAAGACCCACTGTCCAACTCGCCCCTAAGAAAGACGTGTACATCAAGCTACCCTATATGGGGGCATCAAAGCAACTTGATAACTAGACAAAGACTGAACGCTTCTGTTAAAAAGACTTTTTATGCAGCCAATATCATCATAATAGAGAATGTAAAGCCAATATATCTATCTAAGTCCTTCGAACATGCGAAAAATGACGTCACATCCCACTGTATTTACCAATTTGAATTTATGTGTGGACACACATACACAGGGAGGACCCATCGATCTCTGCAAGTAAGGGCTAGCTTCACAGCTTATTCCTAAATGCCTCCAAAAACAAATGGAATCTTCAGAACCTATTGATGGTGTGAATAGGAGATCTAGCTCTTCCATTACGAAACATATTATAGAGACAGGACATAAAATTGACGTTAATAGATCTTTTAAACCTATCTATGAAACGTGTTTGGGGCGTATCCTAAGGTTTGTGGAAGCCCTAGCTAGCAATTAGGAAGTTTAAGCCACCTTTATGCATTCAAAAATAATTCGTCATCACATTCAACCTTCCTTGGTAAATTTTGTTTTGACACCATAGCAGATGTACTGTTACATCTGCTATTTGGTTTAGTGGTCTTCATTGTTATTTTGACCTTCAATATGTCCTTTTAACTTGACCTAAGATTATTTTCTCACCTCTTATGTCTTTATTAATTTCATATATAATTTCTGATTACACCTTGATTCTACACTGTATTTTTGGTACAATTATGGAATTTTCAGCATGGATATCGGTAGCCCAAATTTTGCAGGCCGATTATAGATATCAGGTGTGCGTCGGCACGTGATCGAACCTCGGACCATGTGAATGGTCGGCGAGAGTCCTAACCACTGTGCCACCGACGTACAGTCCGTGTGTGATCAGATTGTTCGAAATGTGTTGTGCAAATACATTACACGATTCAAACAAGTTACGTCTTCTTATTGCTTTGTCTAAATTCATAAAGGGAACTAATTGTTTTAAATAAATAAATGCTCAAATGAGCTGTGATCAGGATCTGGCCGAATAGTTGCAAAACAAAATGGGCGCCGAGTATTTGTAGAATCTTAGCGAAATTCAAAAATATTCCAACGTTTCCTGCGTTCGGCAAATTGTTTCAAACTTTTTCAGGAAAATTAAACCGTTAAAAGAGAACTTGGTTTGGACATATATAAAATTAAACGAAATTGAAATAACAGGTTTACATACAAAAGGGACATCCCTTGTTTTTAAAGCACTTTGTCCGATCATATTATTCATGAAACAGGTATCAAAATGTATAATAAACAAAATTGCATGAACTGTGTTCAAAATTTGACCTCAGACTTACAAATATTAGTCTACTTTTGTTAAACACTGTAAACAATGTGTACTTTTTCATCAGAATTTTAGTGATTACGTTCGACTAAAGTTCATGGTTATGGTTACATGAATATATATGTATAGCCGGTACACAGTCATGTTTACGTGTAGTGTGTATGCGGCAAACATTGTAAATCACTTGCTAGCGTCTCTATCAGAAGAAATGGACAATCGGGTATTTAGATGAAGTATGATTAATCAGTGATACATATCCATTTTTATTTATTAATCAGAACTTGTCATGAGTCAGCTAAAATCACACCTTTACATCTGTTCAGACTTTCGGGAATCACCCGTATATGTAGGGCTTCTGCAGAAAGGCCTTTTTCGTATAAAGAAAGACCAACTGTGTAACTCTTTTCTAACATTAACTTTGATGTCTATAAGGAAGTTTTTTAAATTACGTGCATTTATTTTTCAAGTACTGGTTTTGTAGGGATTGTGTTTGATTGCATTGAGGATGGGTTGGAACTCCGGTGGGTGCGTACTGCTGGAGAGTCCTAAACTAGGAAGAAACGTCTGGCTATCCAGTGCTCCCCCGGTTTTCCAGTGGTTCTCTAATTGATTTCAGCTCTTGATGAAATCATCCATACGTGTATTTACTGCAGACCCATCTGATTGGTTGATCGACGCCATTACGTCCCTTTGTTTGAGTCATTCGTTTGGGTCGCTATAGTTTAGAATTACCGATTTCCCTAATCTAAAGGAGAGACAAAGGTTGAATAGACTTCTTTTGTACACAACGATTAGAGTTCTTCCAGTAGATTCTCATAGCTCTGGTTATGTGCAAAAGACAAGTTCTTATTCTGTTCTAGAGGTCAGATGGGATTTGACAGATAACACCCAGAGAGCTTCTTCTCTTTACTTGGAGATCACTATCAATCAAATGTGGTAATGTGGAGCTTCCTATAAATTTAGCTTGAACTTTATCGAACTGAGAAAGAAGGTGGGTAGCAATGCCCTTGTTTATCTTCCTAGCTATTTAACCGATGTAGCTTTCTACACAGCAGCAGCGAAATTTTTAAATGCACATAAAAGTGGAACAGACAGACAGTCTATCTATATTTCACTTGATCGACGATAATTGGTCGATTGAAAAATAATAAATAAGAGGTTAAAGGTCATCAAAATAAATAACTAATAGATGTTAGTGACAAGATATCTAAATTTTAAAAGAGGGGTGAAAATTAAGTTATATCTCCAAACCTGAAGATTTCACATATCCTGTTGGACCCCACTCTGCTACACTCTGTAAGTCATCTACCATTTGTTTACTCTTCAATTATCTACAGCATGAATGACTGTGTTCGATTGACTGGGGTATGCATATTGTAGTAACCACAACGGATTGAAATATTTATATACATAAGGATGCTATTTCTAAGCTTTCAAAACAGATTAATAGCACAGATATCAGTTAGAAAAACGCTGAACAATAAGATTTACTTTTTACGGATAGAGTTAAGTCTGCACTGAACGAAGGACTAGATTTCAGATATTAGTTACTGCCTTGTGTCGGTGGCACAGTGACAGAGTTATCACCAACCACGACGCAGGTGGTTCGAAGTTCGATCACCGGACGTTGATAAGAGAGTCTTCTCTTCAAAAATTTAAAGCAATTACTCCCCTTTATGAATTTCGACAACACAATAAGAAGACACAGATGATTTGAAACGTGTTGTTTATTTTCACCACACACACGTGCTTGTCATACACAGTATTATAGAAGGCATGAGTCATTTCAATACAGGTCAGATTGTGTACAGGTCAAGGTCACAAATAATGGGTAGGGAGATGATGCAAAGGTGTGGGTAAGATGGAAAAAACAAAGCAAAGAAGGGGTTGAAAATATTCTGGAGTTAATTGGATTACCAAGGCAAGTTAAAAGTAATAACTCATAATTTTTGGACACATAAGACAGGTTTAAGTCTTTTTACGGCCAAGGCTTCAACGAATTTAAGTGTGTTATCTAACCTTGTTTTATATATGGGCTTACAGACATTGGTGAAATCAACCTTATGAACCGTTTCTATAATGCCCTAAAGTTATGTGTTATTACTCTTAATCTGCCGTGGTAATCCAATTTAGAACTAAGGACCAATTCACTTCATAATATTTTCACCCCTTTCTTTGCTTAGTTTTTTCCTTCTCACCCACAACTTTGCGTTATCTCCCTACCCATTATTTGTGACCTTGACCTGTACTGTAATGACCCATGCCTTCTACAACACTGTGTATGACAAGTAATTGTGTGTGTGATCAAAATGTCCGAAATGTGTTGTGAAAGTAAACAACACGTTTCAGATAAATTACGTCTTCTTATTGTTGTCAAAAAAATTATTTTAAAAAAAACTTAGTGTCCAGTGGTAACGTCTCTGACTGTAGGACTAGATAGTGACCCTAGTTCGCATCTCAGAAGAGACATGAGTTCCTTGAAGGTTACAGATACGCCTTACAGACTCGTGAGTGAGTGCCGACTAGCACGACACCTAGGTCTGTGCAGAGGTTCCTTTCGACCGCGCCCAACCATCTAACAGAACAAAAATTCACTAGAAGCCGAAGTATGTCGGTTGACATCAGTTAGAGAAAAAGTGGAAAACCAACAGGAAGTACCGGACAGTGGTTTCTTTCTAGTTAGTGCTTGGGACTCTTCAGCAGTAAGCACCCACCACCAGTTCTAGAGAACTCCGGACCTTCCGGTTACAAGGCGAGCTCGTAGACCATCCAGCCACTAAGACCCGATCCAATGGCCAGCGCATGAGTTATCTGTTATTACTGGAGATTTCAACTCCTCAGATTCCTCCTTCCTTGGTCATAGAAACAGTCAAATTTCCCACTCGACTTGACAAAACACTCGATTTAGTTTCCACAAACGGCGGAGGAATATATGAAACACGCAAACGTACACCGATACTTAACTCTGATCACTATATTGTACACGTTTTACTAAAAATATACAGCAAAACGCAAATTAAAGTCTTCTCATACCTGTCTATGAAAGCCCAACAAAGATGCTACACATCTGGCAACTTACTCAATCTCAGGTGCATGTTAAAAAAAATACTAACTGGGATTTATTTAATGAAAGTACATTAGATGACACAATCGCCGATATAACGGACTATATTAAGTTCTGCCTCGATATATATGCTGTCCCAAACAAATACTATTCAAACGCATCGACCGCTTCTCGTCTCCTCGTCCCAAACAACTATGTAAGCAAAAGAAAACATTATATAAATCCAAAGATAAGTTAGTGCTTAAAAAGATTAATGCTCTAATCAAATCTGAAATCAAAAATCTCAATGCTATGTATAACCATACACTTTCGTCATGCAAATCTCCAATCAACATGTGGAAACTACTCAATGAAATCACTGGCAATAGTAAGCGATGCAGTGTTTTTCCCTCTTATGATGTTAACGCTCTTAATCAGTCTTTTATACGCTCCCCTTCTACTATAATTACTTCTAACGCTACAAATCATGTAGCTGATAACTTTCATGACAACATCAAGAGTATTAAGACTCTTGATGTTCTAAAATGTTTCACGTAGCCTTGGCCCTGATGGTGTACCTGCTTATGTTCTAAAACAATGTGCAGATGCTTTATGTTCTCCTCTAACTAACATCCCAAATGCTTCTTTCTCCGAAAACGCTGTACCTGTTTCATGGAAAGACATTAAAATAGTCCCTGTCCCTAAATCTGGCGATAACAAAAGCGTAAAGTTTAGACCCATTGCCATCACTTCCCCGTCTCTAAAGCTTATGGAAAAACTAGTACTTCTTAAACTCGAACCCTCCCTTAAAAGTTTTGAAGACCGCAAACAATTTGCATATAGACAGGGTAGGAGTACTTTAGATGCTGCAGCCATCTTACACAACAGTATCGTCTCATCATTAGATAAAGGCGCCAAATACGTTCGTCGAGCGTTTCTCGACTTCACTTCTGCTTTTGACTCTGTACCTAGATGTCTCTTGCTAAATAAGCTCTCTATGACACAAACCGAGTCCTGGGTCACAAACTGGTTGCATTCCCATTTCTCTAACAGAATGCAGTACACTGTGTACAAAGGTAAATCCTCCTCTGCTGTGCTCACTGAAGCTGGTGTCCCCCAAAGTGCTGTACTCTCCCCACTTCTCTTTTCTTTCTTTCTACATGACCTATCATCTTCAAATGACATCAATTTTGTCAAATATGCTGATGACCTAACTGTACCTTCGCCTGTCAAATGTCAAAGTGACTGCACTAAACTAAATGGCATTTTATCAGAAGTCAGCCAATGGTCCAGGGCAAAAGGTCTCACCTTAAACCCCTCCAAATGCCAAATAGTCAACTTCACATTTAGGTACAAATCTGACCTAAACAAACTGGTTAGCACTCATGAGGTGTGCAACATTGATGGCACTGAAATAGAAACCAAGTCAGATATTAAATATCTTGGCGTCATTCTATCTCATGATCTTTCCTGGTCGTCTCATATATTGATGATTTCTAAGAAAATATTCCGTCTTGCCTTCTACATCAAGAAGTTAAGACATTCTGGTGTAGCCCAACCCTTACTCCTACAATTCGTTAACTCTCGCATCCTGCCTATTATACTCTATTGTTCCCCCTTAGTTCTTCCTGGGCTACTGAAGAAAGACTATACCTTATTACGTAGGATGTTAAAAGATGTCAGCAGGGTAAGCAATGTGCCACTTAACCAGCTTGTTAATATTCTGGTCGACAGGCACATGGACTCATGTGAAAAATGGTCTAAATCCATTTTATCTAACTCACACCACCCTCTTCATTCACAACTCTCCCCTTGTATCTCATCAGGCAAAACCAGAAGCCTATAGAGAAAACTATATGCTCGAACTAGTAAGTACAAAACCTCAACCATACCCTACTTAGCTCGTGTTCTGAGCGATAAAGAAAGCATTAGGCGTGACACCTATAACTTATTAAGTAGTCAGTAGAACAACTGGATATCGTGTTTCCAACTCGTATCATTTATAGGTACAACGTTTTCTTTCGTTCTTGTCCTTTTCTCTCTCTCTCTCTCTTTTCTGTTATGTGCAGCTTTGTTTCTTTCTTCTGCTTACGCCAGTAAATATGCTGGAACCTACTTTTCTAGCACCCCCAAACACTCTGTTTAATTTTGGCTTTGCTACTGACATGCCAATATGTTGTTGTTATAAATAACTGAGATTACCTTAATCTATGTAGAATTTTATTTATTGTTAATGTACGAACTGGAAGCAATACTGTAGTAAAAAAACGCTGAAAATTCCATTCCGTATCACAAGTACTGTTTTGGAATCACTGACGACTGGCCCTATTCAGGTAGGTAGTTACCTGGATTCCAGTGAGAAGTCGTGACCAGTAGGGTGCAGCGGGTCGGGTGTGAGGACAAATACTCGCCGAAGACATTGGCTAGCGGTCGCGCTATGTCGTGAATTGGCAGAAGTTAGAATTCAAGGACCATTGGATCGGGTCCCAGTGGTATATGAGCTCGCCTTGTAACCGGAAGGTCCTGGGTTCGAATCCCGGTGGGTGCGTACTGATGAAGAGTCCCAAAATAGGACGAAACAGTTGTCATATTATAGCGAGACCAATGGTTCTCTAACCGACGGCAACTCATCATGAAATCCTGAAACTAATCAAATCAGTCAAATCCCTGTAAACCAACACTTGAGAATGTCAAAGTGCAACAATGATTAGACAATATTATATTTATATTAAGTCTTTAAATCAAGTTATCTAATTTTTTTTGTTTATAAATCGCCAGGAAATCTTCACAAAATAGAACAGAACAAAAATGGAGGAAAAGGGTTAAGAAAGGCGAATAATAATAGTAGTAAGAAGAAGACATTAATTAGATTAGAACAGAGGAATACATTTTGCCGAGGGAATGAACATCTTTTGAAGAATAGCAATAATAATAATAATAATAGTAGTAGTATGAGTAATATTAGTAATAAATAATTACAAGAGGAATATAATGACAATGGTCAATGGAACATGATATACATGAAAAAACGTGTATGTGGAGACCTCTCCTGCAAATACAGACTTAACACTCCAATACCCACGGACACCCCCCACCCCATCCTGTCGAACTCCAGCGACGCAACATTTAACAACATGAGTAGAGATAGACAGTAAGTGATGAAATAACAATAATGATGAACATGTCAACACACACACACATATACAAACAATCAAAGGATAAAGAAGACAACATCAAATGACAAGATGAGGAAAGTAGTTATATTATAAGTAGTGTAGTAAATAACAATCTACAACTTGTATGTATGTATGTATTCAATCAACGTTTAAGATGTTATATACTAGGGAATAATAAGGAAATGTATGTATATACGAATAATAATAGTAACAATAACACAAGTGAATGATTGAGTGGGTGAGTGTGTGAATAACACTCGTGATAAATAACAAGAATAATAGCAACATCTTATCAAGCATAAAATATACAGCTAATTCGATCACAGATAAATAAACAAAATAATTGAAATTATGAATAGTGATAGTAAGAACTATATAGATAGATATCTGTATACATAGTGGATACAACCCTGAAGGAAGGAAGGAACGAACGAAGGAAGGAGGGTAGGAGGGTATGGAGACAATCAGATAGATAGAGGATGCTCAGGGGACATACACCAGGGCAGTAGTTAGTAGTGTAGCAGCCGATAATCACCGAAACACAAACACACACACACACTAACTACTGATGATGATGTAATTCGATAGTCTAGACATAATTCAAAATTTATCATCAAGAATAATTGACAGAGGGTATTCAATGAAGGTTGGAAACACACTGAAAAAAATCCAAATCTAAAACAACAAACAGTTGAGTAGAAAGGATGATATACACACAGATATAGGAGGACTTCTCCCTCTCTACCTCCCACTCTCTCTCTCTCTCTCTCACTGTGTCGCTGTTTCTCTTCCTCTCCAATTTTAATAAGGAATTTGATTTTGCATATATTGGATTACATCGTAAGATTTATCCCTCCAATGAGCAAGACATGTACGCATAATACGTAGATAGGAGGCAGCAGCTTCACGATCGGATAATTGTGGTGCAAATCGTTGTCTTAACAGTTTGATAGTTTGTCCACGAAAACACGGTAGACCAGAGTCTAACATCAGTGAGATCAAAGCGACAATCGCCTCTTGATATGGTCGTAAAGCTAGATAAGCTTGTACAGATAAATGTTCAAACCATAAGTATGGTGGACTATCCATACGTCCACCCATAATCATAAACATTTCTTTGGTTAATTTCATATCACTTTCCCAGCCTAAATTTCCACCGGGGCTACTTTCTAGCATGTAACCGAAATCTGTAGGAGAGGTGAAAAGAGAAACAACAGGTAAAAAAAAGACGTAGAAAGATTAAGTCGATAAACATTGGAGAAGAACGATAAGAAATTGTTATAATAAAAGCGACCTTCTTTCCGATACTCTAAAGTAGAGGACGCTCATTTCATCAACAACAAGATGGGTAGTATTCACTTGTCGTCCAGTATTGATTTTATTTATTTTATTCCTTTGCGTTCGGAGTGGAACATAGGGCTTTAAGGCTTGAGCTGTGAAGTTTCAGTACAGGTGGTGCTACTAGCCTCACGCCTAATCTTTCCTCTTTAACCTGGCTTGCTAACGGATAACTGGGGTTTAGGAGTACGTCGGCCAGGGGTCGAACTCTAGACCATGTGTGTAGCTGGCGTGTTTTCCAATCCTGAACCAATGACACACACCGCTATCGCAGTTTACCATTTCTCTGTACATCTACCAATTCATTTACTCCTGTGGAGTGAGATGTGTAGGCCGCTTAATGTTATTTTATCTAACACAGTCAAGGAACATTGTCTGACATGGCTACAAGCAAGTAATAATAGGTTAAATACATTGTGTTATAAATTGAGCACATTTGTAACACTGGTCATTCAATCTCTGAAGAATCCAAAGAAGAGTCACTAATCCGTTGGGCATTTTGGTATTCCATGCGTTGTTTAGACCTTAGCCATTTGTATGGAAAATGGCAAGATTTGGGTGAAGAGCAGAAACTTATATCTGTGACCAGTGCTTCTACCTTAGACATAATTGCCAACTTAACACTGTTGCCAGCATCTTTTAGCCATTTACAATTAATTGTGTTCCCTGTGCTGGTTGGTTTAATTGAGGAGTTTTCGTCGTCCCCTCCTCTAGACAACATCTTCAGCGCAAGTTTGAGCATTAAATGAACTGAATTAAATTCTCCATGAATGATAAGAGAATTGTGTCTTCTGGTAACCATCTTTGTGACTGGTAGTCGATTTACATCTATATTGATCACTTTTTTATTAACTTGGATTTTGAAATTTCCTGTAGATTTCATCTATATTAACATGTTCGTTAAACGCTGACTGATTCACTTGAGTACCAACAAGGACTCTAGGAATTCCCTGGCACTTTTGGTTCCCCCCCCTGTTTAAAACTTCGAAATAATTATCTACATGCATTGATAGGAAAGAATATATATATCATGTCTTTTCACAGCTAATTTGTGTTCTTGGATTCTGATTCGAAGGGGACGCCCATTTTGGGTGATGTAATATCTGTTACAATTCATACAACTTATTTTGTAAATGGTAATAATTTGATCTTCTTTTCCTGTTGGATCGGTCTTTCGATTTGCACAATATCGAATGAAGTGATTGCGCTGGCTGGCTGGCTGGCTTGTGTGCCATATCTATTTCAAACGGTTTCAGTATTCTAGCTGTTATTTCTGCGATTAAACTAACCAGCTCAGAGAACAGAACTAATTGCAAATCATCCACATGAGCTACAAAATCTTCTCTATCTTTTTAACATTCCAACTGGACAGCTGTTTCATATATATGAGCTCGTATTGTAACCAAACTTTGGTGGATGTGTGCTGTTGAAGATTCTTTAACTAGGACGACACAGGTGTTTAGTACTCCCTGGTTTTTGAGTGGTTGTCTAACTGATATCAACTTGTGATCGAAACTGTAGCCAATCAACACTTGAAAATTCCTATTTTCGTTATTGTGGTTTTTCTTTTTGTATTGTGACTATCAGCATCATACACCCTTTTCTTCACTCTGATTTTCTGTTATACTGCAGCATATCGCGGTACATGTTTCGACACTCTTTCTATTGTAATATAATTTCTCGAAAAGCTATCGCTCAAACTCATTAATCATCGCAAACCTTAGTTACCATATGAATAATCTTCACTAACCAGGAAACCATTAAATGAAGAGTTGATCTTCAGTAGTGAGCGCGATCTAACTGAAATTTGACTAACAGAATTCAGTCAATTACTCTCCAAGGACCAATATCAATGTTTTCATTAAGGTAATCAAGGAGATCAGTCATAAGCTCGTATAATTCGGTGGTGATGCTTCTCTCTCCCTCTCTCTCTCTCTCTCTGACAGAAGCTCTGGATGACATGGGTTCAAACCAGTCCCTTCAAGACTGCAAATACGCCTTGTAGATGGATATCAGGGGGTATGAAATCTATTTCTAAAGGCCTCCTACCAACCACCCCTAGCCAATTCACACCAGAAATAACAGCTATATCAAGTAGGCCAGCAAATAAAAAGAACGATAAAGGCAGTATCATCTCAGAGGACCATCAAGGCTACATTATATATATATATATATATATATATATATGATATGCGCGTAAAACCAAGTATAGGAACTCAACGATACCATATTTGGCCCGTGTTGCTCAGTGACAGAGACAAGGTCAAGCGCTAAACCTATGACTTGCTTTGTTATTAATAACATAATTTTGGCTTTTTTATTTCTCTCTTATTTGTATTCTATAGTGAACACCTTCTTAAACATACTTAGCTACCTAAATTACTAACATTGGCTTAATTTCTTCTGGACTTTACTCTATTCCTTCTTTTGTGGTTCCGACTAAATTAGCACTATGAGTATTACAAAATTGTCCTGTCATTAACCATCATGTAATATTAGTTTTGTGATTGTTTTTTTTTGGTTCGACAAATATTAAACTGACAATCTTGGTTGTGAACACCATTATCACCATCTTAAAAATTTTGTATTATGCCGGATTACTCACACACTACCACTACAAACCCCGCATTAGAGCTGACAATAAAAAAACAAACAAACCTGAAATGTTTATTTTATGATTGTTTAGTGTTGTTCAATCAAATTAACTGATCATCTTGGCTATAAACATTCTTAAATATCATTTCATAACTTCTTGTATGATTACAGCTGTGACCGTTCACCACGCATAAACATATCATCGCTTCCACTACCCAATACTGAGACATTATTTATTATATTGTTTATTTTCCTTTCTACTTCTTGGTATTTTGTCCCAATTTTTTTGCTATTTTGTGTTGTTTTTTATATTTATTTTTTGAAATACTCCTTTTAAGTGTTTGATAAAATTAGATGCAATATTGTTGATAAGTGCTTAAAATTCCATACTGTACCACTAGTACTGTTTCTGGATTAAAGCAATTTATATATATATATATATATATATATATTATATTAATGTGCATCGGTGGCATAGTGGTTATGACGCTCCCCGACCATGCACATGGTCCAGGGTTCGATCCCCGGCCACCGGACGCACTCCTTTACCTCGCTAAGGCAGAAATAAAAGCTGGTAAAGAGGAAAGGTTGGACATGAGGCTAGCAACTCCATCCTGTAAAAAATAAACACTGCTACAGAAACTTTAAGCCACTAGCTTGAAGCCCTATGTTCCACTGGGGAATGTGAAGGAAAAAAAACTTTATATCAAAAGTGTTATAATACTTGCGTTACTCACCAATATGTATAATATGCCCACTTTTATCGACCATAATATTTCCATTATGACGATCTTTAATTTGTATTAAATAACAGAAGACACTATAAGCAGCCAAACTTAATACAAAATTTCGACGAGCCTTAAATAAAGAAAGAATGAAAAAAAGGAAGAATTACGCCAACTTTATTGTAGCTGTAGTCAAATTGAGTAAGTCTCATTTTACAGATTTGTAATTGAGATGGAGGGAAAAACATCAAAGGATATGAAATGGCATTATGAAACGTAAATGTCCATGTAAATTTTGTCGAGGTACCAACATCAATTACAGAATTACTGGGAACTATGCAGCACTGGAGGGCTATTGCTTCCTAATTTCGGTCTCTTAACATCCATAATCCTATCGCGTGTCGAGTGAGGTCAACACGTTGACCACTCAGCCGCTGGTTTGGAATTCATTACTATTATTATTTTTCCCTTAGGTTCCGAGTGGAACATAAGGCTTCAACAGCACGCCTTCACTCTGTTCAATTTTCTGCTGTCCTCTTTAAGTAAGTCGTCCATGATTGTCAATAGTCTCTCATCCCCTCTTTACACTATCTCCTTCATATCACCCTCACACTGATGACCTACTCGTTGTTTCTCAATCGGGCTCCACTCTAGGGCATTACCTGGCATGCGATTCCATTCGACGGTCTCCTCAGCGTGTGTTCAATCCATCTCCAGAGTTTCTTGACGCTAATTCTTTCTGGCCATCTAGTATTCAGTGTGGAATCAGCGAAGGCAGCTAAAAGTTGCAAATTTAATGACCTTAAACAACTTCAAAACATTAATTTCGCGGTGACGAGCACTAACGAAGAAGCTTGTGATTAAAAATTGTGCAAAAGTGTTTAGTAGTGAGATTGCTCATCACTCTTGTGCATGGCTGCTATGCAAATGACGTTTTAAAAATCACTTGAGATAATTACACCTTGGAAGTTGGACGTGGTATACTATATAACACAGAAATGGTGGAGACTAGGCGGTAACAACCTAACTTGTGTATTATGAAAGCAAATGTGATCACTCTTTATTTTATTTGGTGGTGTCTGACAGTGGAATCCAGGATGAACATTTCAGCCTACTTTGGACTCATCACCCAGGTTTACCTCGGTGAGTGGTGGTGTTTTCACTGAGACTCACACCCACCTCTCACCATTTGAAACACACATAAGAAGTGGCTGTCGTAACCCATTTAATGTGTCAGATTAAGCTTTGGCTTTTGAAACAGTGACTGCAGGGTTGCAGTCTCAATTGGGGATAGCATCACCATCCCGATGCAGACAGCAGATACGTCCAACTAACGAGTCACAAATAAGACGACATGTGCATCCTGGATTCTGCTGCCAGTTATCATCCGCCACATAACATCATGTTAATTCCTCATAGGTTGTAGAACCGTACATATCAAGGGCTGTCATATCAACAACAAATCAGATGGCTATATTGTGAACGTGTCATTGTCCTTCTAGACAAAATCTTTAGCTTGAGTAAAATATGATGTAGAGGATTTGAATTCCGCGCGGATATATTTTTGTGTAAACAATGAAAAGATTGGTCTGATAGGAAAATGAGAGCTTCGCGAACAAACTATCCAAATGAAATCACAGAAATCCCGATTAAAAAAAAACTGCCTAAGTTACAAAATTTTCCCATCAATTCAGTAGTCGAAGTTCACAAAAACTTCAAACATAATCCCACTGATATTGGTGTAGCTGCGATTAATGATCTGGTTGACGAAGCTTTCATTGTCATTGTTAAATTCAATAGGAATTGACATTCTAAAATCCTTCATGAGTGTAATAACCGTATATTCTTACTATGTTGAACGTGATTCATTGTCTCCGAGAATTTTATTACTCGCTTATTAATCTGTATTGGTACTGAGTATTGTTTTTCACCTAAAACTTAGGGGAGGGGTGGGGCTGGATAACTGTTTCGTCCTCGTTCAGGACTCATCATTAATATGTACCCTTAGAGGTTCAAACCCAAGATTTTCCGGGTACCTAATCTGTCAAATGCTCTAATGGTGTTTTCGTGACTTTCTTTGTCAGATCTATCAAGGGTGATAGGAAAGTACACCACCTAACGGTTTTGTGCAAGGTTTGAAGAAGGCTGTACGCCATATGCATGTACCTCGCCCTCATAATGTTTTCTTCGTAGCTAGAAGGTCCTAGACTCGAACCCCAGTGGGTACGTACTGCCGATGATTCCCAAACTAGGATGAAATAGCTGTCTAAAACTCCCTATCGGTTTTCAAATGGTTCTGTAACTGATGTCAATACATGATGAAATCAAATCCCTGAAAACCAACATTTGAACTTGATCTTCTGTTCATGTAACCTTTTCAACCCTTGATAAATCTGATCCAATATCAGCGTGTCTGCTGAATAAATAATCAACATGAAAAAATGTAAATGAATAAGGGGGGAGGGGGTAAGAAAATCTCCTACAATAATGAATGACATTCAACAACATACGAAGAGATGCTTGTTACACTCATAAGGAAGCTTAAAAGTTCGCATAGCATTAAAGTTTCCAGCGAAGGTGTATAAGTTAAGAAAGACAACACTGTGAACTTTGCAACCGAACCATCCATCTGTCTGTCTGGATTCAACATAGAACTTGGCACCGAAGTGCAGCAGTTCGAGTTGCCACGTTCCAAATAGCACACAGAGGTAGACAAGAAGATGAGTGAAGAGAATCAATAGAGTTTGACAAGTATAAGAGTGAAACAGAATGGGTAATGGTAGAGAGGAATATGAAAGATTACAGAGATTGAATACATCTGCGCCATTGACAACGATTTTGAGCCATGTCACCTATAGTCTCCAGCCATTGATTCCTAGAGTCCCGAGGGCCCCAACCCGGGAGTCTGCATCTCCCTACCTGACTCAGTTTAACTGTCAAGGATTTCATGGATTGATGCCACGTTTTTGTTTGGCCACCACTGGCTCTTTTCCAACCTGAACCTATATCAGCTAACAATGCCCGTTGGGGGAGGCGGTGGTTAGGCATGCGCAGCACGTGACCTAGCCATCTTAGTCTATGTAACTTTATAACCTCGTCGATTGATTTTCCCTCTTTGCCCAACACTCTACGCCTAACGTCAACATTACTTATCTTGTGAAACCACCTAACGTGAGACAGAGATCGCAGACATCTATGATCGAAAGCAGTCATCCAATACCATGATCCAAACCATCCATCTGACACAGAGTGAGACAGAGATATGACACAACAGCACGAGTAGCATCCACTTGGGCTACAAGCCTTTTCTATCAATTCCTCATGAAAACTGATAATCGAAAAACAACAACCAATCACAGCAGTCAATAGTCAGACAATCTAAAAAGTAGTTATGGGTTGATACAGGATGATGATGATGATGACAGAAGTAAAACGAGAATCCAAATCGCGAGTCCCGCGCTCCACCTGCTGATAGTTACCAGATTTACAGTTAGACTTAGTAGCTTATCGGCTGATAGACTCGTGGAGGGAGGTTGTTTTTGCTGAATGGAGTCCTACAGTCATGACTCAGATTTCCATCTTACACTTTCAAAATCATTACCAACTCTACATAAATTTTTTTTTAAAAAAAAGATATATTTATTTGCATACCAATTGATAACTGGGTGTCGTCTCATCTCCGTATATGCTCAAAAAGTATTCATATAATTTGCCATCAGTTTGACGTCCAATTTGATCACGTGATTTACTGTCTGGTACACATTCAATGACACCACGCTAAGAAAGAAAAAAAAACGGGCAAGCAACAGGAGAACAATAACACCAGCATCAAGAATAAGAGGAAGAAGAACAATTAAATTGGTAATGAAAAGAGACAGATTACAGATGACAGTCATTATTATATTACTTATTAAAGTGGGAAAGTAAACAATGACAGCTCCATTATGGATAAGATTTATAAAAAAACCAACGCGTTCCAATAGATATTTAGACTTTAATTCGTCTTATCCGTTAACTGCTAAGGCAGGTTAAGTGAAGTGTCTAACAAACCGAGCCATAGCACTAAGTAGCACAAGAAAAGACCTAAATGATGAAATAAAACAAATAGAAGAAACGTTGGAGTATCAAAAAAGGTCTAAAGTAAAATAGAAATCATGGTGAAACCAGTAATGATAACATAAATAGGAGACAATATAAGGCATCTACTGTTATATCAAATAGGCAGGAGACATCTGAGGCCGTACGTAGGATTCTCAATAAAGCATTATAATTAGGGTGGCATTCAAACGTATAAACTCACTCAGGTAGGACAAGCTCTGTACGTTAAAGGACCTTGTGACTTGACCCAATTAAACAAAATAATATAATTTACAAAATACCTTGCAATGACTGTGAATATGGTCGACTACATAGGTCAAACTAGTAGGTCGAGGGGAGTCAGATTGTCAGAGCATAAGAATTTAGCTAAGGTAAGAATGAATGACCCCGAGAAGATAAGTAATTTAGAAAAAAGCTCAGCAAATCCACTTCACACATGAACACACAACCACAAAATAGGGTGGGATAGGGTTAAAATTCTAAAAAGTAATCTAGGTAGGTGGAGAGAGAGGTTGATTACGGAATCATTGTTCATCGAGTCTACAAACGGGTCAGGCAAAAAGGAAAGGATGGACGTGGGGTTAGGAACCCCACCTATAGAGAAGGTTTGTGTTCCATTTGGATAGCAGAGGAATGAAAATGAAGTACTGAAGCATGATTTCAGGGAGATTATATAATAAAGTGTAGTCTATAAATCTCAATCAGATATAATATGACAGGAAAAACCATGAATGTTGAATCGATATTATTATTATCAAATATTTCCATAGTAAAATTGAGAACAACACATTTAAGCAAACACCTTTGCGCTTTCAATTAGATCTCATCAGACTTAACTCTAATATACAAAACTTTACAAATAAATATTAAAATATAAAGCAATCAAGGTGTTTTGTCAATAGGCTTATAATACAATTGTGCATATAAATTGTGCATTTAGTCATAAAAACAATAACAATAATGATTCTATCAAATGAAAATGCGGAGCGATCTGTGGCAACAAAAAGTTTTGCCACATCTATATGTATTTATCAATTTAAACAGTTATGTTTGGCATACTACTAGACAGCTTAGTCAGACAACGTGTCATTACTGAACATCTCCCATCTCTCATAGTTTGGCAAAGAACAGATAGAAACAATCTGTAGCTCGATTTTGTCACATTTAGTGGATAGTGGTCGTTTAGTGGGGAAAACGATAGTATTCAAGGTGATCAATCATCATTGTATCCCATCGAATCTTTCCAATAGACTTTGTAATCATTTAATTGAATTTTAGACGTTCCCGTCGATTGATTGGACCGAAGTGGCTCTAGTGGCCCAGGTGGTCTAGTGGATATCGCGTTGACGTTTGAAACTATGGGCACTGGGCTCCAGCCTCGGTGGGAACACGCTCACCGACTCACTGGGGAATCCAGGTACATCCACCCGACGGGTCCCAAATGCGACGAAATCTGCATCCTGGATTCCACTGCCAGTCACCACCGTCCACCTATTAAAGACTTTGTAGTCGTCTGCTGCACATAGCACATAGGCATTCGAACTATTTAGCCCAAGGTATGCATTCAAAAGAGGTTCGTACAGTCACTATCCATCCATCCATCCATCCAATGGTCTAACAACATCTAATCAACTGATGACGTCTCCACCACTCGTTATTTATATTTTCAACCCTTATCTTATCATCCCTTAGTCTTATCACATCTTTATTAAAACATTTAATTTACTTCCCTTACAATCTAGCATTACGTAATTACGTCCGTTTGTTTTTCTTATCCTTTATTTGTTTATTCATGTTGTTTTTCATTATTCCTGTTATCACAGATCGCCTCACCATTTTAATCTATGCTACTGATACAATCATCATTATTATTAGGATTAGTGTTATCATGACTAATGGCACAACTGATATGCACAATCTTAATATTTATTATCTTACAGACAAAACACCATGATTGGTGGGCATTTGAATATTTATTTGCAAAATTATGTTTAATAGAGTTAAGCGTGATAAGACCTAAGTGAAAGGAAAATATTATTTATCATAATAATAAAAGATATTGTATTTCCCAATGAATAAAAAACAAAACGATATTACTGTTTTTACTGACGTTTCGCAAATTTAATGCTGCTGCTGATAACTTTATCAAGGTAGTATTATTAAACCAGAATTGTATGGAGGATTTCATCATGAGCTGATATCAGTTAGAGAACTGCTGGAAAATCTGGGAGTACTGGACTGCTATTTCGTCCTAGTTCTGGACTCTTCATCAGTACGAACCCCAGTGAATGCGTACCGATGTCAGCTCATGGTGAAATCCTTCATCCGATCAAACTAAATCCCTAGAAAACCAAAAATTGAAAATTAATCTGATGCTCACTAGCGACTGGCCCTATTCAGGCAGTTAACATGGAGTTCTAGTGGGAAGCCGTGACCAGTAGGGTACAGCAGGTTGAAGATGAGGCAGTGACTCATAGAAGAAGACATTGCGAAGTGGTCGTGTTATGTTGTGAATTGGCAGGTCCCAGTGGCTTAATGGTTTATGAGCTAGCCTTCCAACCAGAATGTCCTGGGTTCGAACCCCGGTGGGCCCGTGCTGATGAAGAGTCCCAAACTACGATGAAACAGCTGTCCAGTAATCCCAGGTTTTCCAGTGGTTCTTTAACTGATGTCAGCTCATGATGAAATCCTCCATCCAATCAAACTAAATCCCTACAAAACCAATACTTAAACGAGAATTTACAAAATCTCAGCTTGTATATAACAACTTAATCATCGTTACTAAGTATGGGGTCATTTTTCGTTGTCATATTGGGCAATTGGTAGATATAACAAAACCAGGTGTAGATTGTTGTAAAATTGTAAAAGCAGCATGAGTTTACATAATGAAATTCCTTATCAAATACGTGTTTATTTTGTCATTTCATGGGGGAAAGGGGTGTTGTAACCAGGTCAAATTCTGTTTTAGTCTCTTACTCCTATTAAGACAATTTGGATTCCATTTGATGATATGAAGTGCTTCTGATGATGTGAGACGTTCTTTGTGATTTCTGAAATTTTTCTGAATGATGATTTCAATATTGTCAAAATAAATTTTGTGACTTCATTCTATAGCGTGTAGACAGATTTATGGCTGATGATTTTTCAAGCTTTTCTAGTTCAACCGGATTTCTCGGTGGTCACGCAGATGCTATACGGTGTTCACTTCTTCTGATCTTGATTTCTTGAGATGTTTTTGTCTGATGCATATTGCATCACATTCCAAGAATTTTATTTTATAGAGACAATTAGATAGAGAATCTTTAGAGATTTGGTCTTTTATATGGACAAGGTTGTTTCGTAGTGTGTCTGGTGTTTTGAAGAAAACTCTGATGTCGAGCTGATTGAGTACTCTTCTAATGTCGTCTGACGTCTCTGCTCTATGTGGGATGACAACTGTTGATGTCCATGTTTTTGGAATACGTTTTTGACCATACTTAATGTCAGTGTTGATTTTGTTGATGAAGTTCTTTGGGTAGTTGTTTTGCTTGAGAGTTTCAGTAATGTTTGATATTTCTTTCTCTTTTTTTTGCTTTCTTATCCGTTAACGTCAAAGAGTGTGGTCGTCTAAGAAGACTTGAAACAACTGATACCTTTACGCTGAAGGGGGGTGATGATTTGAAGTCTAAATATTTATTGGAGTGGGTTTTCTTCTTGAATAAATACATATTAAAACATCTGTTATCCCTCCTCTTAACTAGGCAGTCTAGAAATGGTAGTTCACCGACATCTGATTCTGCCTCCGAAGTAAACTGGATTTTGGGTGATAGATTGTTTAGTTTCTTCAAGAATGAACTGTGTAGATCTCGTTTTAGAACTACAAAAGTATCATCTATGTATCTTAACCATATTTTAGGAGTGAGTATACTTGAAAAGATGTTATCTTCGAATCTATTAGGGAACCTGGTGACCCCATGCTGAGGAACAATGATTAAGTTGTTATATATAAAGCTGAGATTTTGTCAATTTCGGTTTAATAATACTTTCATAAAGCTATTAGCAGCAGCATTGAATAGCAAAACGTTAGTAAACACAACAATATCGTTCTACATTTCATTTATAGGGAAACACAAGAAAACCTTTATTATAATGAATATCATATACCCAATGCCCAAATTGTTTCAAACTGTTAAAAGTGAACTTGGTTTAGACATATATATATAACGCAATATTATTCGTTAATAAAATGTGTTGTTCCATTATTATTTTTAACATTCCCCTTAATATAACTGTGACATCTGAACGATTCTCCTAGTGGATTTATACATTCGACCCCCTAATCATCTCTATTTAATGAAATTCTATCCTTTTCTCCTATTTTTCGGTACACATGACATGGTTAAAAATGAAAGAAGATGACCTCATTAAAAATAGTATAAACGAAATGAATTAAAAGTCTATCTGAACGAACAATATTCTTTTCAAAAATTTCTCCTCTTCAGGTCTTTACAACTATAAAATATAATATTTGTAAAACACAAAATGATCGAGCAAAGAATATTCTTTTCGATAAACTCCTCTTCTGGCTCTACAGTTATATATATATATATATATATATATATATATATATATATATATAAGGTTATAATTGAAGTAAAAACAGTGTATACTACTACAAATATTAGTACTACTAAAAGTAGACAGACTTACCCCCGGTGACGTTGCTACCACTCTATACGGATAGACAAATAACTCTAATCCACATCTTTCAAATATATTTTTGAACAACTGAAGAATTTGCAGTGCTAATATATCCTAATAATAAATGGGGGTGGTGAGGGAGAAAAATAGGGTGCAAAAAGAGAAGAACATTAGTCATAGAACGAAGAAAGAAAAAAAATAATAATACACTGGAAAGATTTATTGAATGAAATTAACAGCATTATAGATTTGATAGGTTGGAGGGTTTCATCTTGAGCTGACATCGTTTAGAGAAACATTGGAAAACCACCAAAGGGTACTTGACAGCTGTTTCTCTAGATCTAGTCTGGAACTTTTTAGAAGTACGCACTCACCGCCACGTTCGAACTCAGGACCTTCTGGTTTCAAGGTGAGCTCGTAGACCATTAAGGCACTCGGACCCGATCCAAAAGCCAGTCCATGAATTCTAACTTATGCCAATTCATGACATAGCGCGACCATTTCGCAATATCTTCTTCGATGAGTTACTGCCTCACCTTGAGCCTGCTGTACCCTACTGGTCACAGCTTCCCAGTAGAACGCTAAGGTAGCTGTCTAAATAGGACCAATCGCTAGTGAGCATCAGATTAATTCTTTGTACGCGGGAAGTTAACCTGGGGTTTCTAGTGGGAAGCCTTGACCACCAGTAGGGACCATATAAACACAATGCCTACAAAAAAGCCATTACTTTCGATTTGATTGCAATCTCCAGACTGAAGGCTGGTTGTATTATGAAGCAGCTTTTATTGTCGGAAGGAAGGCCTTGGGACATAGGGTTTAGTGTTAGTTGGTACATTCGTCAGCAAGGCGTCCCAGAATACTGAAACTATCTCCAACTTACCATGGCCAGATCAATATTTTTTAGCATAATTATAACCTATTATCTCAGTATCATTGCTACTATTGTTATTGTCGCTGATCATCATGGACCGTAATGTTCATTAGCTGTTGACAAGTCAGCTCCTAATATGGACACTTGTATGTGACACACTTTTCGTCCTCTATATGGGGAACTCAGTAGTTGGATATCCCAATGGGAGCATTGTCACTACTCATTTAGGGGGAGGGCGGATATTCCCACGACTAACTTACTATCAACCAAGTGCATAAATCGTGTATAATTTAGTGCTAATATGATCGAAAAGTTTTTCGAAACAGGATTCTTCCATCAAGTAGAGTTTCTCATAGTGTAACAACAGAAGACAAGGGCTGGCAACAGATCGTTTTATTACGAAAATCAACACGTATTTATATATATTTTATGTGCATTAATAAGGCTTATGCAAGCAGAAAAAGGCAGTCTTCTGATTGGTTGTTTTCGATATCTCTCGGAAAGTAGAGCCATCTATCTGCGAATCATATTTGTCCACATTTAAGTTTGCTGTGATTGGTTGTTGAAACAGCCTTGTTCATATTTTCTCACGGCCCATATTAGTGACCTAGACATTAACGTAGATTAGTGTCAACCAATCGGCTAGCAGCTTGCTCTCACCACAATAGTAATCTGTCCATCATACTACTCAGTATGACTACAATGTCACTAGAATAGAGCATCCTTTATAACAGCAAAACAATAATTTGAAGAACACCTCCAATTCCGACCTTATTTGAGATTGTGCGTCAGCTGTATTGGACTAATAGAGCTGACAAAATCTCTGGATGTACACAATAGGCTTGTGTGACACTTACCAATTTATGTCATCTTTGGAGTAGACCAGATATATCCGGCTATCAAGCAAAAAGCGAGCATACTTCACAATAGTTCGTTCTGTCTTCTTTTATGACTGTGAGACGTGGTTGTTGAAAGTGGAGGGAAAATCTGAGGATGATTGTGTTCTATCTCCCATTTTATATGGTACAATAACAGGGTGGATAATATTGAGAGTGTCAGGTAAGGAGAATAAGTCATAATCAATGACGTTGTGGAATCAGTATTGATTCAGACGGTTAAGACAGGTGGGAAACATGCCAAAATGATAACATTCCTTGTAGGACAGTCTTAGCTAACATAGGATCGAATTGAGAAAGGCTTACAGGCGGTCAAAGCAAAGCCTGACATCAATCTATGAAGTCATTGACAAGTGATTTGAGCCATGTAGGGAAGTGTGTATACTGGCGGATTGAAGTTCTCAGGATGGTAAGAATCAATAGCTGGTTCGAAATCGTTCTGAATGAAGCAGATGCATTCACTCTTTGTAATCTACCAGGTGCATTAATTAAATCTTCAAGTCTCTCCATGTGATTATTCCTTCACCCCCCCCCCCCCAGTACATATCTGCTCATTACAAGTGAACTGTTGTACTTCTGTGTAAAGTTAAGCGTTGAAACTCAGTCACCTTAACCAGTCAGTCAGCTAAACACTCTGAGCTTCATAAATATTCTCCATCAGCATATTACAGGCATATAAAGACATCGTCAAGAATGACACTGAAAGGTTGAAAACTCAGCTCATCTTATCGATAAAAACAAGAGAGGAAATATACGGTGGCGAATTGGATTAGATTGAATCAAACCAAAGACTAAGGACTGCCTATTATTACCGATGATATTTCTAGTTGCAGTGGATTGGATTATGTGTCAGACTGTGTATGGACAGGGAGAAGACAGGAATATACTGGACTGATAAGAAGACTCTAGAAGATTTGGATTCCGCGCGTGGATGATTTTTGTTTATTGTCAAACAAATGTCACTCGAAGACACTTGTAGGCAAAAACCAACAAACTGGCTGAAGAAACTGACAGCGAAGACAGTGCATTAGGTGAAAATACAGAAGACCTAGGTGATGGAGGATGTCAAATCGAGCGAGAATCGGGAAGGTGGGAAACACATTCATCATCAACCTGAAACCAATCTGGAAATCTTTGTCACTCAGACAGTATCAACAACAAAATTCCGTCGGATTTTCAATACAAACAATGTCAAGTCAGTCAGTTCTTCTATAAGGAACAGATCAGAAACTTGGCGGGCGGGTCACAAAGAATATTTCCAACAGCCTGTTGCAGACTTTCACCAATCAACAACTGTCTTCGCTGGCTCTATACTGAAAATCAGATAGCCGGGCCGGAAAGAATCACCAACAAGAAACTAGGGGAACAAGCAAACAAAACAAGAACCAATCGCCAACCAACAAATATGCAGGAGAAAGTGGAGATGGATTAGGAACTCGCTGAGGAGGCCGCTGGGTGACATCGCGCGCGCATCAAGTCATTGCTCGAGTGGAACCAGGCCGAAAGGGAAGCAAGCAGCGAGTGGGACGTCAGTGCAAGGGTGACATGGAGAAGATCGTGTGAAGAGGAGGAGTTGAAATAGTATGGACTAACATGGATGCAGGTGAAAAGTACAGTAGAAGGAAGACAGAAGAAAGTGGAGACGTGCATTTGGAGCCCTATGATCCACTAGGAACCCAAGGGAACAACAATAATAATAGGTGATGGAGATAACCAACCAACCGAACAACTAACAGCAACAACAGACAACACTAGTCACTATCAACTGGAGAAATTTGAAAGAGGTTGGTTCCTTCACTTATCTAGTAAGCATCTTTTCAACTACAGACGACAGTATGGTTGATAATTTCGAAGCTAGAATCGGAGATGCAAGATACGCCTTCATCAATCTGAAATCTTTTTGAAAATCATCTGCACTCTGCAGTATAGTAAACAAAATTCAGATTTTCATTACAAATGTTAAGTCAGTTAGCGTTTCTATGTGATTCAGAAACTTGGAGTGTGAGTTACGAAAAGGATTTCCAATGGGTTACAGACGTTTATCAACAAGTTCCTTCGCTGGTTTCATACTGAAGATCAAATGGCCGGCCAAAATGAATCAGCAACTAGAAACTCGGGGAACAAGCCAACCAAGAACCGATTGCTCAACAAATATGCAGAAGAAAATGGAGATTTAGCATACGCCAAGTCATCGCGAACGGCAAACGACGAGTTGGGAATGCAGCCGAGGGTAACATGGAGGAGATCATGAGAGAAAGAGATGCAAAACTATGAGTAACCGTTTGGCTGGCTAAACAGGACCGCAGAGAATAAGATAGAGTGGAGACGTGCTGTTGAAGTCCTATGTTCCACTCGGAACCCAAAGGAAGAACAATAACAATAATACAATAATAAACCAAAGACTAGTAATCTCTACTTACTTGTCTAACATCATCACCCACTTTAAAAATACACGCTTGCATAAATACATGACCTAATTTTGATGTAGTCGGCTGTTTATCGTCAGAGGCTAGTTGGCTACTTGTACCTGTTTGTGCTTGACTACCTCCTCCTCCTCCTCCAGTGACAGGCTGACGCGATTTGACACGTGAACCAACTGTACCATGTTTACCGGAAACAGTTGTAGACAAGGCTTGTCTACTTGGACTACTCGATGGGTTTTCTTGATGACTATTACGTCGTCGTGATTTTATTCCTGCTTGTGAAAACATTTTCCTGTTTATCGTGAAAAGTGGTAGTAAAGGAAAAAAAACAATAGGTAAAGAAACCGGAAGTGAATTCATCCAACAGAAACAAAAAAGAACTTGAATATAAAACTGCCTCTATTTCGAATACAACTTAAATAATGAGTAAAGTTTAAAATTGAGGGTGTTATTGTGTTTACTATCTGTTTACTATCTCTATTTTGCGTTTTCTTTTTACTTTCTTCTCTGGCTTTGTGTGCTGAGTGAAGTGTGGCGGCTCGAACTGCTGCACACCGGTGAAAATTTCTATGTTGAAATCAGACAGAAAGTCAAACCGATAAGTCTTATTAGTAGCATACGTCACATACGCCACGTCAGTGAAAACTTTGTGGCGATATCACTGTACTAAGCTCCAGGCATTCAGTCTGGGATTCAAATGTCGTCCTTTAAGTAACTTAACTTACTAATCAGCACCTCAATAGTGGCGTGTTTAACAGCTATGGGGTTCAAAAATAATCAACACGTACTGTTCCGTACTACATTGTAGCGGAAGCAATAACTAAGAAGACTTTCTGAACATATTCATACTTGTTTCAAAAGTTCACTTCTAGTCTGTTCAGCTCGCAAGGCCTTTATCTTATCTGCCAAAGTGTATTACTGTGATTCATTCCTTGGGTTCTGAGTCGAACACAGGAATTTAGCAGCACATCGTCACTTCACTCTGTTCTCTTTTTGAGTCGATTTCACGATTAGCTATAAGCCACTATTTTCATCACCTTCACAATCTCCTCCAATTCATCCTCAGATCCACACCCAACTTATCGTTTCTCATTGAGGTTCCGTTCGACTGCCAGGCTTGTGATATTACACAACAGTCTTCTCAGTGTATGCCAGATCCATACTCACTTCTTTCTGCGTATTCTTTTTTGACAGTAGGCTCTTGGTTGGTTTACTGAGAGATTTCCTTTTCCTCTATACCCCAAATACAACTCCTATTCAAATTATTATAGCTTTAAACATTGTCATATTAATATTAAACATACTTTTAGCTAATTCCTTAAGCTTTAGTTTCACTTTCAGTTTGCCTAGAACTTCTAGAGAAACAATCCTACTTTGTCTATATGAATAGTACAGAATCTACCGAAGTCACTCGGCATACTGTTTGCCAGCTAGATAACCTACATATTAACATTTGTGTAAAACTTGGGCACTGCGGTGATGGTGAGTAATTCCATATTAGTTTGTTTATCAAATGTATCACACAGTGATGAAACAGTATTGTATACTGGATGACATAGTATCGAACAAAATTTATTACTGTTCATAATCATATCAATCAATTATAATCACACGATTTTGAAACTTGAGTTTTATAGTTTTCTTTGTCTTCTCCTATTTGTCGTCATTGGGATAGTAGTAGAATTTTCCAGATATCTGGGTGGACAGGTGTTGAATCATTCCTATTACATGTGTTGATTCGCAGTTGATTCGATAAGCAAAGCTTCCGCTGTTATCAATCTCTCCCTCCACCCTGTGACATGAGATTGTAAAACTGTCATCCTATCCCATCCCTACTGCATGGTTGTGTGTAACTGCATGTAATAGGTGGTATAGCTGAACTATGCTCTAGATTTCTTATCTTATTCGGGTCAACCAATCTAGATTTAGCTAGGTTTTTATGTTCCGTTAGTCTGACTGACTGAACCTGTTCCACTACTTTGACCTATGTATTTGACCTGACAATCATTGAAGACAGGGTATTAGATAAAGTAAATTGTTTTGTTTTAAAGGCTTCACAGGATTGATCGTTTAACCGACAAAGCTTGTTTCTAATTGGGCTTGTGGGTCGATTTGAATGCCAGCCACTTTTATTCCTACCTTGTTAAGAATTCTGTGTAAGGTTTCCGAGATTCCTTCCTTGTATGGAAATACTACTGATGATTTAGATTCCTTATTGTTGGTATCGTCATTATTATTATTATTACCATTATTATTATTATTACTGTTATTATTATTGTTATTAACAGGGGCAGTCAGACTAGCCGTACATATAAACCTGGCAAAATCTAGATTGGTTGACCCGAATAAGATAAGAAGTCTAACGAATAGTTCAGCTATACCACCTATTACATGCAGTTACACACAACCATGCAGTAGGGATGGGATAGGATGACAGTTTTACAATCTCATGTCACAGGGTGGAGGGAGAGATTGATAACAGCGGAAGCTTTGCTTATCGAATCAACTGCGAATCAACACATTTAATAGGAATGATTCAACACCTGTCCACCCAGATATCTGGAAAATTCTACTACTATCCCAATGACGACAAATAGGAGAAGACAAAGAAAACTATAAAACTCAAGTTTCAAAATCGTGTGATTATAATTGATTGATATGATTATGAACAGTAATAAATTTTGTTCGAAAAGTCACCTAGTAAATAATATGGTTTCACTGTGTAATAACATCTAATAAATATAACTATTATAGATAACCTAATATGTAGTTACTCAGTTTAGCGATATGGTGAGTCTTGGTAAAGTTATTTCGATGACGTAGCACGCCTACAGGTGGACAGATGGTGGTGGTTCGTGAGCATACTATTGGAACGCCACTTAGTATAGGTGAATGGAGATTTGCTATTTCATTAACAGAAATGAGCATAAAATTGACGCTATCTAACCAAATCTTTTTGATATCAAGAAGTGAATATATTTCGCTTAACACTAAATAGTTTAGGAGAAATATTTCCAAGTGTTAGTTTTGCAGGAGCATGTGAGTAACATTAGACAAGTATTGAATAACTGTTTCGTTCTAGTTTAGGACTCTTCACCAGTACAAATCCAAGATTCTATTGGGAATTGAAACGTTGGACATTCAGGTTATGAGAACCAGTTCATTGACTATTCAGCTACTGGGACAGAATTCGATAGTGGACTGTTGAACAGTGCAAAACTAAGACGAAACAGTTGTCCAGTAATCCCTGATTTTCAATGGCTCTTTTAATGGAAATCAGTCAAAGTTGGAGATATAATTAGTAGCTGTAGTGGGAGATACAATCAGACTGATAGTATATAATAAAGTCATTTGTGCGTCGGTGGCACAGGGGTTAGGACTCTCGCCGACCATGTACATGGTCCGGGGTTCCAGCCCACGCCGACGCACACCTGATATCTATGGTCGGCCTGTGAAATTTGGGCTACCGATATGCACGCTGAAAATTCTATACTTGTACTATAAATATGGTGTGGAATCAAGCTGTAATCAAAAATAAATAAATAAATAAAAATTTATTCAACTTACACAACCGAATTGAATCCATCCACAGAATCACGATGATGCTGATGTGACTGATCAGTGGTGCCTGTCGCTGCTGCAGGATATTGTGCCTCAGAGGCAGCGGCTATAGCTTCAGCCTCCAAATTTTGTACACCGACACGACGAACCTAGAAAAATAAAATATGAAATAAAGTGACAAGGAGAATAATAAGCTGGATTGAATAGCACATTATACGAGGAGGAGAGGGACTGCCTGGCAGGCTGCCCAGTTACAAATATTTGTGTATTGTGATTGTTGGCGCCTACCACTCTGTGAAAAAATAATCTCATCTTCAGTGACTTGATCTAGGACTTATTGGCACTACCGTCACAGACCACCAATTTATTTATTTATCTAAACGCAGGAAAAACTTGGTACAATACGGCACCAAGAAAGATGCGCCAAATAAGTTGTGTGATGGTTGAGATACTGCACGGGTGCCCAGACCGAAGCAGGTGGTTTTATTAAGGGACCACCCCCGTGCCTTTGACTCGGAGTCTAATCCGGAAGGCAGCGGAGCAGCGTCAGGAGCTGCATTCCCATGGTTTCCGGTGACCCATATGGGTTCATACGCCATTTGATCCGATTGGATACTGGAGCCCATGTACCCCATGGTAACTGCTTTTAGTCCAATCGTTATCCAAACAACCTTCCTGACATGGTAGGACCTGTCTATGGGAAGCCAAGGCTCATCTGCTGCGGAAATGAATGGAATGTGAGCATTGCCTCAGCAGGGGAAAATTTACTTATCTGTCACATCTCCAGTGTATATTGATTGAAATCTGTCACTCAGGCGGACAATGTCATTGTTGAGTAAAATGACACGAAGTTTTCGCACGCTGTCCTCTTGTCGACAGAATGATAATAAGCATGAAATTCCAGTGGGATGTGGCTTTCAATTCTGTCTCTCCGATCTGGATCCCATTCCGCTTCGTTTCAATACTTTACTTGATAACATCCAAAACACTTCAATGTATTATTCCAATAGCGATTCCAACTTTATAAACATGGTTAATTGGTATGTTGGAACTATGTACTGAACTATGGGATACACTTATTGTATGTGACAGATGATGATACCGCCGAAATTCCCAATCTCAGGTGAGTCAGGAGTCGGATCCGGAAAACGTAAACCAATAAACCACACCTCCAAACTTAACTGCCTTGCGTATTCTCTTACATTTTTAGCAGTTGATCCTTGAAGTCCAGAAAGTACTGAGTCGAGTCAGTAAAAATCACACAAAAAACTGAGATTAAAATTCTGCTGTTATCCATGGCTTCACATTACAGGTTTACCACGACCTGATATCACATATAGAGGACTGATGAAAACCGAGGAGTACCGGCTCACTGTAGCGCACTAGTTCCAGAATCTCCAGTAGTGAACACGTACGATCCTACAACAAGGATTTGAACGCAGAACCCTAATGTGGCCAGGTTGACCTATCACTATTCAGGGACTGTCTTTCTGTCAACTTGAGATATAGTGCAATCACTAATCCATTGGATATCTGTCCTCATATCGAACTTGACACATTCATCAACCTGGAAATCTCAGTCACTCAGTATCAACAACAAAATTCCGTCGGATTTTCAATACAAACAATGTCAAGTCAGTCACTTCTTCTATACAGAACGGATCAAAAACTTGGCGGGCGGGTCACAAAGAATATTTCCAACAGCCTGTTGCAGACTTTCACCAATCAACAACTGTCTTCGCTGGATCTACACTGAAAATCAGATAGCCGGGCCGGAGAGAATCACCAACAAGAAACTATGGGAACAAACAAACAAAAAAAGAACCAATCGCCAACCAACAAATATGCAGGAGAAAGTGGAGATGGATTGGACACTCGTTGAGGAGGCCGCTGGGTGACATCGCGCGTGCGTCAGGCCATTGCTCGAGTGGAACCAGGCCGAAAGGGAAGCAAGCGGCGAGTGGGACGTCAGTGCAAGGGTGACATGGAGGAGATCGTGTGAAGAGGAGGAGTTGGAAGAGTATGGACTAACATGGATGCAGGTGTAAAGTACAGCATAAGAAAGACAGAAGCAAGTGGAGACGTGCAGTTGAAGCCCTATGTTCCACTAGGAACCCAAGGGAACAATAATAATAATAATATCGAACTTGACGAACCTCACCATTCCACAAGTCCTAAATCATCACATCAGGAAAGTCATCTAGAATCTAGTGAGTAATGCATAAGTAGACTAATACTCAAATATGAAGTGTTTATTATAACCTCGAAATTCGAAAGAAAATGATACTTGAATACAAATACAAAAACGACAAACAGATGCACGTACTTTAAATCTGGCTAAAAATGGTGCTTTAGCTGCAGACTGCATTGGTGTCCCAGACATATAATCAATCTCTAGGACAACTGAATCAGGATTCGATGGTAAATAACAACCAGGTTTAACATTCACTTCACGTAAGGCATCTAGACAGGCTTTTTTACGAGCTTCACCTTTAGGGAATGGTCTAAACAAAAAAAGAAAAAAAAACAGAGAAAAGACCAAGAACAGAGGGAACAAACAAGTTTTAATAGACTGGATTAGATTCAATTCACGGGACAATAATAAGTCGAAGACAAAGCGGGGGCGGTTCTTCTCCTGGTAACCTGGAAGTCCGATTCTCGATCGAGTCACGGGTGGATACTACTACTGAAAATTGTCAAACTAGTAGGAAACAGTTCAGTGATCCGACTTTGAGTCGAAGACAAATAGATTTAAGTCATTCAATATTGGCAAAAATGAGGTATTTGGCTGTGGCGAGATGCGGTCCACTGCCGTAAGCACCTGACTCTCTATCATTACGTCAAGGAGTTTCTGCCCTACGTAGTTTACGCTTCTGGAGTCAATTGTCTTACATTTAGGTATATCTGTATGTCCCCATAACCTAATTAAACCTGATATATTAGTCTGGTGGTGTGTGCTACTGACGAGATTTATTAGTAGTATATAGGTAGGTATTCATTAGCACAAAAATATCAAATAGCCGAGAGATAGGTTTGACGTTAAAGAGAGCAAATGGTGAACTAGTATTGCAGTAAAACATGAGAGACATGAAATGAAGACAAAGTAGAGCAATACGAAGGGTAGAAGTAACACAACATGGATGATCTGTCCAAAAGACGACTTTAATATACGATGTACAGAATGTCCCCATATGTGTATATCAAATTGCCAATGAACATTCCGTTATCAAGTCTCTTGTCTCATTGTGTCGGTGGCACAGCGGTTAGGACTCTTGCCAACCATGCACATGGTCCGAGGTTCGATCCGTCGCCAACCCACACCTGATATCAATGGCCAGTCTGTGAAATTTGGGCTACCGATGTCACATGCTGAAAACTAAATCTACAACGGTTAGTTTAAGCTATGTAGGAAGGTACAGACTTCCTGGTTGGGGTCCTCGGGACGGTAAAATCCGATGGTTGGAAACACTTGGTGACATGGCTCTAAATTGTTCTCAATGGCACAGATGCATCCACTCCTTGTGACTTATAAATCCCAAGGAAACTACATTGTTCTTCATTATTACTATTCCTTTGTCTCACACCTCTGTTTACTGTCTCTAATAAGCATTTCTTCTACTTTCTTCTCTTGCTTTGTGTGCTACATGGAGTATGGCGACTTGAACTGCAGCACATTGGTGCAAAGTTCTGTGTCGAAAACAAACAGACAGAGACAGACATGCTGAAAATTCCATAGTTTTACCAAAAATACTGTGTGGAATCAAGCTATAATCAAAAAATATTTGGTTACATTTCGTTGCCTCCAAACAATGAAGATCCCATGTCGGAAGAAGGAGACATAAGGAACTCTTTGCGGGACTTCGATGGTATCGCTGAGTTGCTGGGCGTCAAGGACCTGACGGTGAAACCAGTTGTGCTTGTAACACTGCTTAGAGGTCCAGCAAAGGCGGTGTACGACACTGTTGGGCGGTTAAGTGATAAAAAGGTTGAACAACTGGTTGTGGCGCCGTGAAGCTGGAACCTGATGTAGACGCGTTAGTGTCGGTGTTGAAGATGACGAATCTATTTCATCACACCCTCCCTACATTGGAGAAGAGCCAGAGTCGCAGTCTGACCTATGCAGGTGTGACCTTTGAATCATTGCAACGATTTTCTATAGATTAACCTACAGGAGTTTATCCCTGAATGAGTTTGAGGTTTTGAATTTCATTCTATAATTCTTGCTTTACCAAGAATTCTATGTGGGTTGTTACTTACTTATATGGTAGCACTATTGTATATGTCATAAATTCCCTCTTATTTATGTATATTGTGGTCGAATAGTATCACTAATATTTTTCCAAGTGAGATGTTTAGGTCTTCACTAATGAACCTTAAATCACAGGACACACCAAAGCTTCTTTTTCTTCAATATTTGCTACTTAGACTTTTCGCTTGATTGGTTGGTTAGGCAGTTAACTAAGCTTACTATTCACAGATAATGAACAAGTTAAAGTCACAAATATATTCACTATGTAGTGAGTGAATGAGTTGACATTTTTTTTAAAAAATAGGCACACTAATGTCTATAATTTACCTATTTCTTCTTATTCTGTTCGTTTAGACTTTATAATTTAATATATCTAATTCTCTAATGTCCATTTTCTAAGTCAAGAGTAAATTTTATTCCTATCCATCCTTCTCCTCCTACAACTACTATCGAGTTTAGATGGGTATGAAGAAACTAAAGATATTTTTCCATGAGGTGATATCGGTTAGAGAATTATTGGAAAACCTGGCAGTACTGGACAGCTGTTTCCTCTAATTAATTAATCTAATGCTCACTAGCAAATGGTCCTATTCAGGTAGGTAGTTACCTGGGTTCTAGTGGGAAGCTGTGACCAGTAGGGTAGAGCAGATCGGCTGTGAGGACAAATACTCGCCAGTGATGAAATTGGCTAGTGGTCATGCGACATCGTCAATCAGTAATTGGAATTCATAAGCTGGTAACTGGATCAGGTCCCAGTGTCTGAATGGTCTATGAGCTGATCTTGTAACCGGAAGATCTTGGGTTCAAACCTTGGTGGTGGGTGTGTACTGATGAAGAGTCCCAGACTAGGACTAGAGAAACAGATGTCCTACTGGTTTTTCAATGTTCCTCTAACTGACGTCAGCTCATGATGAAATCCTGTAACCAATCAAACTCCTGCAAACCAAAACTTGAAGATATTTCCTATTTTTCAGACTGTGATAGTGTCATCTTTTTTTAATGCCTTCACCGTATCATTGGGGTAGGACTGAGTGTTTGCCGAGCAATATATATGTCAACTCGCGGGAATGAATCTTCCTCCACAGAGATTGGAAACTGTGTCTCCCTCCACCCTGAGTATTGTAGCCGATAAACGCTACCACTTCTATTGGTTTAATGGCGGCGATAATAACCATACAATCTTACACCATACTTAAAGACCGCTATCAAGAATACATTTAAATAATATAGTTTGAGAACAATGGTAAACTTGATTAAAAGTGCCCATTGGAAACTTCAAAAGATTGATTACTAGGGGACAAAGAATATTCTATTTTCGATACCCTCTTCTTCATCAGGTTCTACAATTAAGTGCATCCATAATAACATACATGAAAGAATTATTATTATTATTAATGACAACATTAGTGTAACATCGAATCATTTAAATGAGAATTCCAAAAGTTATTTGTAAACAGATTTTGTAAGGATTAGTTGTAACCGGAAGGTCCTGGGTTCGAAACCCAGTGGGTGCGTACTGCCGATGATTCCCAAAATAGGATGAAACAGCAGCTGTCCAGTACTCCCTGGTTTTCAATGGTTCTCTAACTGATATCAATCCGTGATCAACTTGTAAGGATTAGTTTTGTTTTTACGAGTTGATCGCGGATTGATTGTCTAAATTCATACCTTACTGCGTCGGCCTTTTACGTATGGCCCTCCATTCAGCGTATACAAACTCTCTAACCCCTTTTTTTATTACACTTGCATACACTAACCCTTTGTTTTCTTATATTACTGGCACACTGACACATATATAAAGCACATAACCTTCTACCCCAAATTTTTTTTCTCTCTCCCCGACCTTGACAGGATCATTCATCCATCTGAAGTTTTCTAGTCAATTAGAACAGAATTTCATACATTTGGTTCCCTTGATAAATTTTGATAGAGAAAGAAAGACCAGATTTGCAGTATATAAAATGATGCCATCATTCTATCTCATCAGCTGCAAACTACCTGAAATTACAATGGTTCATTGCTTGAAAGGTAATAGAGAAAACATTTTAAGGTGAACGCATCTGGAATATAAGAAGTATTATAATCTAAGTCAACCACCATTCAATTTATTATACTATCAAACTATGAAAGAAGAAAAAAAAGAGGGGGATGAGAGAAGACAGAATTTATTATGAAAATGATTCATGAGAATTGGTTTGTAGGTTTGTGATTGGTTGCAGGATTTCATCATGAGTTGATATTAGTTAGAGAACTATTGGAAAGCCAGCAAGAAGTACTTTACAGCTGTTTCGTCCTAGTTTGGGACTCTTCATCAGTATCCACCAACCGCCAAGGCTCGAACCCAGAACCTTCCGGTTACGAGGAGAGCTCGTACACCATTAAGACACTGAGACCCAATTCAATAGCCTGTCCATGAATTCTAGCATCTACCAATTCGTGGTGTTAGCGAGACCATCAATCAATGTCATCGGCAGGAAATTCATCCTCACTGCCGACTTGGTGGATCCCACTGGTCACGACTCCTCACTAGAACTCCAGGCACCTTTAGTTTGCAGCCAGTAACTAGCGAGCATCAGATTAATTTTCAAGAATTATTTTGGTAGGGATTCCATTTGTTTCCAGTTAGACAATCTGTTTCAAATTAACTTTTGAAATTCTGATGTCAATGATTCGATGTTACTTTTTTTTTAGAAAAAGTCCATTAATGTTGTTACTCAGAGAAATAATTCCTTGATAGTGTGAAATATTCTTATATTATGAATTAAAAGTCAATATGAACGAAGAATATTCTTTTCAATAATTTCTCCTCTTCAGGTTCTTATAATTATAAAATATATTATTTGTTGTCGTTACATCCGAGACATTCTAAGCGAGAACGGATATCGAGAGAAGTTCATTAAAGCCAACATAGGTTACAATAGTTGTAAACATGAACTGGTAATGGTGGAGAAAAAGCCTCTGTTTTTACGTCTCCAATTCAAGGGAGATACTCCTGTGGAGATTCTATCGTAACGTTTAACCAGGGCGATCAAGAAAACTGTAGACTTTGAATGTCTGTGTCTACCCTTCAGTAGCCGTCCAATGTTTACCCAGCAACTCAAAGATGTCTTACCTAACCTTAGCTCTTCTTCATGCATATACCATTTACACTGTTCCTGTGGTTCAAGTTATATCAGGCGCATGATTAGGCAAGTTCGTCTACGGGTTCGAGAACACTTACCAGCTTGGTTCAGCAAGGTGGAAATTAAGTGCATAAAAAACTCGATCCTGTCACACTTGGTCGATACTGAACATCGTATCGATGTCAACACAGCTTTCAGGGTTATATACCGAATTCCAAAGTCATTATCACGTACAGTTCGTTTACGTCTCCTACACATAGCTGAAGCTGTTGCAATAAGATCAACTAAACCGGAACTTTGTATCCAAAAAGAACACGTCCAGACACTGTTCCTACCGTGGCCAAACTTCGATTGATGATTCCTCTTCTCATCAAGAGTGCTTCTTCCCCTTAACCCTTTTGGTTTTTTTTTCCTTTGCTTATTATTACAATTATTATTGTTATTCGTTATAACTTATACCCTTCATGCAAACATTCTCCCGATACTATCGAATTTTTCATTTATACTATACCGACTTATTATTGGTGATATAATCTCTTTTCTCAATATATGCTTCCACCTGTTTCATTTCACATATTCACATATATTTCATTATGAACCTCTCATTACAGTCTGACTATCTCTTGTTTAACACAGACCACTTTGTACTAGCCATTCACTCACCTGACACCTTCTATAAGCTTGAACTGATTTGTCAATTTTCCTACCCCCCACACTCTACAATTCTATTATGATTAATCACCACCATTGTCTCCCGTTTTACAATATTTTGGCAATCGATTTCAGCCAACTAGCACTTTTGTCACACAAATATGACTATTTATTTTGACACCTCATAACTAATCTGTTGTTCTACGTTAACAAAAAGTGAATCCGCTGCATAACTGGCCTTTATTGTAACGCCAACAAATATTATATTTCATAATTGTAAGAACCTGAAGAGCTATTATTGAAAGGAATTCAAATGAACTGTAGGCAAGATTTGACAGAATAGTTCTATAATATTTGGGCGCCGAGTGAGAAGTAGACATTTGTAAAAAAAATTATAAATGTAAAATCTCAGCGATATTGAAATGATTAATTCCAACGTTTCTTTCGGCAATCTGGTCCGAACTTCTTCAGGGAAATTAATCGAAATTAACATAACAGAGGTTTATATATGAAAGGAACATATCTTATTTTTAAAAACTTTGTCCAATCATGAGTCATAAAGCAAGTATCAACAAGTATAATAAACAAAATTGCATGAGCTGTGAACAAAAATTGCAAAATGCATATCCAGTCCAGTCACCTGACAACTCCAGTAGGTCGAATAAAGCAGCTCAGTTTTCAGAAAGAAGGCAAAGTAATAAGTTCGACAAGGTGTTTCAACTAAACTAATCTTAAACACCAAAATTTTGAAAATACGTCTAATCATAAAATTCTAGATACTGACAGTTTGAACAGACATGAAGGTGTGATGTTAACTGACGCATAGGTAATCCTAATTAATAAATAAGAATGGATATGTATCACTAACTAATAATACTTGGTCAAAGTTCCCGACTGTCTACATCTACTGATGGAGACGTTAAGAAATTGTTTTACAACTGTTTATCCGCACACACACACACATACTGCGTTTAAAGTGTTTAACAAAGGTAGATCAATATTTGTAGGTCTGAGGTCAAATTTTGATCACAACTCGTACAATTTTGTTTATTATACTTGTTAATACTTGTTTTATGAATCATGATTGGACAAAGTTTTTGAAAACAAGAGATGTCCCCCTTTTTATAATACAAACCTCTGTTATGTTAATTTCAATTAATTTCCCTGAAGAAGTTCGGACCAGATTGACGAACACGGGAAACGTTGGAACTACTCATATATATATATATATATATATATATATATATATATACTTTGCTCCCCAATAATCATCAATCTTTTGAATTCAATAATAAATAAATTTACCTAATTTTAGCTGAAACTGATGTGATTTGATCGAAAAATTCAAATTCTCTTTGATAAAAGGCTAATGTTGATCCATTGAAATTACGTTGAATAGTACTCGTTAACGCCAGGAGATGATTGCCAATTTCATTGTCAAATTTTACGCCTTCTTCATCACGATATATGTTGGTTTTCATATTCCATAACAACTGATGCGCTAGTAGTGGTGAACGTTTAGCTGATGTGACTATTGACTCGGATAAATAACCCAACTAATAAGTAAGTAAGAAAGAAAAGCAAAACAAGACAATAACAACAATTATTTATTTTCAAGTGTTGGGTTGTAGGGATTTAATTATGAGCTGACATTATTTAGAGAACCATTGGAAAACTTGAATATGAATGAGATGCTCACTAGCGACTGGCCCTATTCAGGTAGGTAGTTACCTGGATTCCAGTGAGAAGTCTTGACCAGTAGGGTGCAGCGGGTCGGGTGTGAGGACAAATACTTGCCGAAGGCATTGGCTAGGGGTCGCACTATGTCGTGAATTGACAGAAGTTAGAATTCATGGGCCATTGGATCAGGTCCCAGTGGCTTAATGGCATACAAGCTCGCTAGCCTTGTAACCAGAAGGTCCAGGGTTCGAACCCTGTTGGGTGCATGCTGATGAAGAGTTCCAAGTTAGCACGAAACATCTGTTCAGTACTCGTTGCAGGTTTTCCAATGGTTCTCTAACCAATGTCAGCTCATTATGAAATTATTTATACACTTATATGTTCAATAAAAGGTATTTTCAATAAAAAAGGACTATTTCATCATATATTGAAAAAGGATATCTGCTGTTTTATTCTAAAGGTAGCCGCCGGCTAACTTCTCCTCACATAAATAACCTGGCACAAATAATGGTGAGTAGACTTCAAGTTTTCCCCTTAGAATGCTTCCATATGACCGTGTGTTCATAATTTCTGACAGGTTATTCCTATGGTATCAGTTTCTCACAGTTGAGATGTTCTCTCATAAAAGTGAGTGGGGAAATGCGAAGGATCAGCCGAGTGACTGATCAGTTTTAACATAGAACTTTGCACAGATGTGCACCACTTCGAGTTGCCACACTCCCTCCATGTAGCGCACAAAACAGGAGAAGAGAGTAAAGAGAGATTCAGGAGACAGACAATTAGCAGAAGTGTGAGTGAGGGAAAAAGAATAGTAATACGGAAGAAAGATAGAATTTTACTGGATAAATCACAAAGAGTGGGTAAACCTGCACCAGACCAGCAATTGACAACGAAGATTTGGAACAATATCAACAATTGTCTCCACTTTTCATTGGTTTTTACAGTCCGGAGGAACCCAACCAGTCAGTCAGTCAGTCAGGGAGTCTACACCTCCCTACGTGGCTGGCTGCCTGTCTGGCTTCAATTAACTGTTGTAGATTTTATTGACTGATGAAGGCGTATTTTGGCTTGACTACCACCACTAGGTAGGTGTTTTTTCTAACCTAACACATGCTAAGTCGGCTAACATTTCTCGTAGAGGAAGGTGATGGCTAGGGAAGCATGCGTAACACATGTTCTAACCACCTCAATCCATGCAGCTGCTTCAAAACCTCATCGATTGATTCCCCCTCCCACTTACCTAGCACTCGATCGAAGCCCAACCTTATTATTACTTAAATAAATAAATATAAATAATTTTTCCTTGACGTTCCCCAGTGGAACATAGGGCTTCAAGGTAGTAGCTTGAAGTTTCTGTAGTAGAGTTTATTTTACAGGATGGGGTTGCTAGCCTCATGCCCAACCTTTGCTCTTTACCAGAATTATTTCTGGCTTAGAGAGGTAAAGGTGTGCGTCGGCCGGGGATCGAACCCCGGACCATGTGCATGGTCGGCGAGCGTCCTAACCACTATACCACCGACGCACACTTATTATTACTTACTCTATTATTATACTTCCATCTAACACGGGAGATAGAACGCAGACACCTATGATGAAAGACAGCTAGCCGGTCTTTTCATATCTTCTACTTTCAGTGGACATGTCTCACAGTCGACCATAAAGGAGGTCTGAGCGGACTGCTGAAGAGTGCACACACCCTTTGGTCTTACAAAATGAGGCATAGTTATTGAGGTGCATTTCCAGTTGAATTTACATCTCAGCAAATAGGTTTTCTAAAGAAAAGTTTACCCAACAACAGAACTCCTAAAATCCATAAACTTAGAATGATTTCCCCAGTTACGTGTTTGTTGATGGCAGTACGCTAACAGATAATGTTTTGGCGTTTAAGGCGATAGTTGTTAATTTTGCAGTCTCAGTGGGAACACCATCACACAGGAGAACAATCACAGCCAGTTAGAAAACACCAAACAAGACGAAATGGGCATCCTTAATTCTACAGCTAGTCACCACCAAACAAGTAACTACCAACAATATGAAGACATCCGTTCAGAGGAGCAAAAATACACCAAAAAATAAAAAAAACTGCTTACTTTATCATAACGTATTCCTTGAACAAATTGAGGTACATAGAACAACATAGTATCCGGTGGATAGTCAGCCAACACACGGACAGCATATTGATGCGTCAATGGATGTTGAGGATACATACGTGAGAAGAAGGAGAGGGCAACTACTGGGGCAACAGGTGACCATGTTAATACATGAGACAGCTATAAATACAAAATAAATAAGAAGTCTTTGTAAATACAATTGCAATTCAAGGGGGATGCACATAGCGACATAATCCATTCAAATAACTTTTAATGCTGGCAAACTACAAGCCTTATTTTCTATACGATCGATAGTGACTTATCAATTGACGAAAGATGAAGTACCTAGACTAGCTACTTCTAACTGTATTTACCAATTCAGCTGCGTTTGTAGAGCAAGTTATATTGGCCAATGCTCTTGGAACATGATTTTTCGTTCTCGGGAACGTCTAACAGTGTGGATAAGTAAATGTGTAGTAAAAACCATCAACACTTCGATAACAGATAACCTGGTCCAAACTGATGACAAAGCAGCCAGCGCTGAAGAATCCTTCTCTATCATCCACCGGGTACCAAATAAATTGCCAAAATTTTAATGGGCATTTTTAATTACACAAAACAAATCGATAGTAGGCAAAAACAAATGAATTAAAAGTGAGGTTGAAAAACACTGAACTTTGTAGAACAGACAGTTAAATGTTAATTTCCGAATCACTCATTCTTAAATTGCAGAAACTCAATGCAATGCATGAACACCAGATTACTCCTAGCATGAAATCTGTGTAACTCTTACTCACAAATTTAGTCTATTCAGCTATATTACTCACCATCATATAAGTAGTTTAAATAATTTCGCTAAACAAAATATGCGCAAAGCGTTTTTATTTACCTCTGTACGTCCTTCTTCAATATTACTAGAAGTAGCCAGATATTGTAAAGCAGCAGGTACGTGTGTCACATGTTGTGGATTAGCGGTGACAAGGAGTGAAATTTCACGACGTAATTCATCTGAACCAGTAAATCTAAAGTGAAAAGTAAAAACCAAAAAACAAGTAGTTTTTTTCAAGATGTCGTTGTACAAGTGGAGAAGTTTGAGAATCTTGAATCCAGCGAAGGAGTACCCGAATGACCTAGAGATGTAATCTATTCGAGTTTATGCAGCAATCAAAGCAATCATCAACAAAAAATTCAGATTAAAAGTAACGGGAAATATTCCATCAGGAAAAGCTTCTAAAACTGAAAGCTAACCCACCCAGTAGTTCCTAACCAAAATCTTACCCAAATCTAAATCGAATCATAATTCAACAAATTGTTATCATCCATTTGGGTTTCGAGAGGTACATGTGACTTGAAAACTTTAAGCTTTGAAATTCAAGTAACAATGGTGCTATTTTATGGGGTTGTAAGTCTCACGCACAACGTAACCTGTTTTCCAAGTTCACTGTCTGCTGGGTGGGTGGGGCTAAATAGTCCATTGGCCAGGAACCTAACCTGAAACACTTGAGTGGATAGCGAGCATTCTACCCCTAAACCATCGAAGCCTATGATCTAATAGTAACCTATAGCGAGAGAGGGTTATCATCCTAACCTGATACGACCGTCCTATGGATGACATACTGGAGTTTGTCCTTGCAGTATTTCAAAGAAAGGTAATTTTTCCTATAATGTTACACTTATTTAAGTATTCCCCCCCCTGAATATGTACTGTTTCTCATCAGAATCAATCTGATTTAATCTGATTGGTCGCCTGAAAATGATCATCTTTGACATTTACTCTGACTTCGTCTTCATATAAATAAAAAAGTTTACAAAATTAGTTGGTTCAGTTATTAATATAGTCATTATGTTGAGAAACAGAAAGGTGGATACCAAGTGCTGATTATGAAAGAACTCTCTAACATCCAAATCACTGTTATGAGAATTTTGTATTTACACAATCCTGCAATATATATGCAATATGATAAACTTCCTTCACGTATTTCTCTGTCCTGAGACTTTTGTTAGGCTTCTGACCATTTTTCTTGGCTTAAATCACTTCACATAGATCCTAGGGATTGTTGTATCCACAATTTTGAGATTATTTTTTAACTTGAAAATACAGATAACCCTTAAATGCAATTTTGATATGAGTGAGTTCTCTAGGCTGAGTGGTTTAACTGGGAAGCTTTCGCTGTCCTTTCGTAGACAACATCTTCACACTTAGGTACAGATACGCAGACTAAACAACAAATGAATTAAAATATTCTAAATATATTGAATATTTAACACAATTTTTCCTTATTCACACCGTTATACATCCCCCGCCCACTCCGAAAATTGTCTGACTTTAACTTATAGACGTAAAACAACTTCATTTTGCAGTTATCACTCATTCATGGCGAGCGACTTTTATATTTCCCACCTCCTTTGAAGTCTGAAATTTCATTGGTTGGTAACTCTTTGAACTTGTCACTAGGATCCAGGTGACTACCTACCTGAAAATGTTTAGTTGCTAGCGTGAATCAGGCTGATATTCAAGTGTTGTTTTCCAGGATTTCATCATGAGCTGCGAAGTGAGAAGTCATGACCAGTGGAGTACAGCAGGTCGTGTGGGGATAAATGCTCACCAGTGATGACATTAGCTCTTAGTCACACTATATCGTGAACTCCCAAGAAGTTGGAATTCATACGCTGGTCATTGGATCGAATCACAGTGTCTGAATGGTCTATAAGCTCGCCTTGTGTAGGCAAGATATCCTGGGTTGGAAGCTTAGTGGGGATAGGTATTGTTAAAGAGTCCTAAACAAGAACTAGAGAAACAGCTGTCCAGTACTCCCTTCTGGTTTTCAATGCTTCCTCTAACTGATTTCAGCTCATAATGAAGTCCCTGAAAACCAATTTTGGTCGCTAATATATAATGTTCTAATGAATCCCTATGCCAAATGATCAGAACGTTGGAAATGTTGTGCACATACACATTATTGATTTTTATTATTTATTTTGATTACAGCTTGATTCCACACCGTATATAGGGTACAAATATGAAATTTTCAGCATGTGATATCGGTAGCCTAAATTTTGCAGGCCGACCATATATATCAGGTGTGCGTCGGCAGGGAGTTGGACCCCGGACCATGTGCATAGTCGACGAGAGTCCTAACCGCTGCGCCACTGACGCACGTCTTCTTACCGTAGAGAATTCATAAAAGAGAAGAAACTAATTGTTTCCTAATGATGATAAATGAGATGAAAATAGTAGAATACACTCTCCTTAATACCAACAAATTTACAAAAATAAATTACTACACAAGCCTATCTATGATGGACGAAACAAGGAAAACACATTAGATAGTTAATTAATTAAATACCTTTGCGGCATATAAACAGCTACAGGTGGACATAATTCCCAGGCTAATGATGTCCATCTACGCCAACTCTTTTTACGTAATGTCTCACGTAGCCATGTTTCCACTTCAGCCTCTTTGACACCAATAAGATCTGGCAGTGCTTGTGGATTAAACCAAACTGAAAGGCGTTCAATCTCTGAAGCCTATTGATTGAAATAATAATAAGAAGAAGAAACAAATTGTCTTGGGAAATGCATGGGAAATATACAGTGAAAAAAAACACAGTGAATTTTCAGATGGGGGCGAGGGGGGAGGGAAGATTTCGCTGATAATCATTTTCCCTATCCGGGGTTTGAGTCTTACAGGAAATACATACAATATATATGACCGTTTCTTTTGGATCACGACTTAAGACAGTCTGTGTGGAGGTCAAACAGCACTCACCATCAAAAATAACATCCGGATTTTCAACTCCAATGTGAAGTCAGTGCTACTTATTATACGGATCAGAGACTTGCACTGCGCGTCATGAAGAGAACCTCAAACAAACTACAGATCATCATCAAGAGCTTCCTTCGCTCAATACTAATCAAGATCAGATGGTCAGCCAGAAAAGATCAGCAAAAGAGATCTCTGGGGACGAACGAACCAACCGGGAATCGATTGTGTAACAAATATGCAAGAAGAAATGGAGATGGATTGGCTGGCCAAACTCTGAGGAAACCATCAAGTGACATCACCAGACAAGCCATCGGTCGAGTGGGACTCGAAAGGGAAGCGGCGAGTTGGTCGTTAGTGTGAGGGTGTCTTGGAAAAGGTCATGTGAAGAGAAAATGAAAGCATTTGGGCAGACTTGGAGCTAGGCGAAAACGTTAGCAGAGAACCGAACGCAATGGAGACTTGGGCGGCTGAAGCCCTATGTTCCTCTAGAAATTAAATGAAATAATACTAACTTCACATAAAGAACACATGACGTTTCAATAGTTAGTTTGTAGAGATTTGATTTGTTCCAGGTTTAATCACGCATTCATGTGACAGAGAACTGAATAGTCGTTTCGCCGTCGTCTGAGACTTTTCAGTGAGAAGCATCGACAACTCCACTGGGGATCAAACTCAGGACCTTCAAGTTACTAAACTCGCTCACCATTCCAGCCATTTGGGTCAGAATCTAATGGCACATGAAATCTAAATCGAGTCAATTCATGATTTCGGCATGTGACCTTCATCGAATGTCGTCAGAGAATATTTCTCCTAGCAACCGATCTGGTCTACCCCACTGGTCACGACCTGACCAGTGGAAGTTCAAGCAACTTCATCATTCTGTAGCCAGTCCTCTTTTCGAGGTCTCCACCAGGTTACACCACACATTTCATTTGGGAACTGAGAGTACGAAGAAGGAGTCAAAGTGAACAAGGTAGATTAGACGACATTTCTTTCTAACAATTCCAGAATAAACCTAATTAACTACTTTTCCATACCTGCGGGAAGTATCAAACACACATCTGTAATTCCATGTTAGATGAATTTATTTGATGTATACCACATAGTGGAACATTATTATTATTAACTGGATGACGTTTCGAGCTGCTCATAATCATGTCAGTATATTCACAGAACTTGATAACTTCCTTCATATAGAGTCCTACTAATTGTAGCTTTCTTCACAATTTTCCATATATCTGGTCAAAAGTTCGCTGTATCCTGCTTTATGGACAGCTGTGTGAGACATAACCAGTGGCAGTAGAAGATATGAATAGGCCGGCTAGCTGTCTTTCATCATAGGTGTCTGCATTCTGTCCCCTGTGTTAGATGGAAGTATAATAATAGAGTAAGTAATAATAAGGTTAGGCTTCGATCGAGTGCTAGGTAAGTGGGAAGGGAAATCAATCGATGAGGTTTTGAAGCAGCTGCATGGATTGAGGTGGTTAGAACATGTGTTACGCATGCTTCCCTAGTCATCACCCTCCTCTATGAGAAATGTTAGCCGACTTAGGATGTGTTAGGTTAGAAAAAACACCTACCTAGTGGTTGTGGTCAAACCAAACCATGTGTTTACCAGCTAATTGAATCCACAGCAGTTAGTTTAAGCCAACCTGCCACTTAGGGAGATGTATATTTCCTGACTGGACTAGTGTGGGTACTAGGGATGGTAAAAACCAATGAAGGCTGGAGAAAATTGATGATATTGCTCAAAATCTTCGTTGTCGGTGGCTGGCCTGTCGCAGATGCATCCACTCTTTGTGACTTATCACATCCGATAAAATTCTATTGCTCTTCTATATGACTACTCATCTGCCTCATATTTCCATTTAATTGTCTCTCTTTCAAATTTGTTGTTACTCTCTTCTCTTTCTTTGTCTGGTACATAGTGGGAGGATGGCAACTCGAACTGCTGTACATCTGTGCAAGGTTCTACTTTGAAACCAGTCAGTCAGTCATATACCTTGTATATGCGTTGCGTCTATTCAACTACACGTGTTTGGTGGACAGGCATCAGGTGATCAGTCTCTCTCTTTCTCTCTCTCTCTCTCTCTCCACCTAACCATCTTACCTTTAATTACTTCTACTCTATCTCACCCTATTGTCCCGATAATTTAATTGACCTCAATCTAATAATCTGACACAAGTGATTGATCTCACAGTCATTACATGACATCTGGTTGTCGTTAGACCGACGAGATTTGACTCTAATTCTAGTCTTTATTAAGAATCCAACGTAAAGCATCTGAAGTTTCTTCTTCATATGAGAGTATTATTGAGGCTTTAAATTTGTAATTTCTGATATTATGTTCACTCTTTACATTCCTAATCGTATTTTTTTAAAATAAGCTCATAAATTTCTACTCTTATAGTTATGGTTGCAGTTGCACAGACGAGTTGTATAATCCATTCTGAAGCTTGAACTAAAGTCAACTTACTGTAGCAGTTTTGTGAATGTAAAAATAAAAAGATGGTGGATAGACGCTTCCTGACAAGACTGCCTTGCTGAACTTAGGTTTAGTGCAACGTTGATTAGCCCTCATTAAGCAAAAGAATATCTGGAACCGACTTAAAACACCGGAATACTACAAAGGGGGTGGGTGTATTGCTCATCAGTCCACTCTGTCCTCCTTTATGGCTGTGACACCTGGCCATTGAGAGTGGAAGACATCGAAAGGCTAGCTGTCTCTGATCATAGGTGCCTGCGCTCTATCTCCCATGTGAAGTGGTATAATAAGGTGAGAAATATTGAGGTTAGGCGTCGGTTGAGTGCTAGGTAAGCAGAGAGGGGAAATCAATCATAGAGGCTGTGAATTTACATCGACTGAGGTGGTTAGGACATGTGTCACGTATACCTAGCCTAGTCATCGCCTTACTCGACAACAGGCAATGTTAGCTGACTGACACAGGGTCAGGCTAGAAAAGAGCTAGCGGCGGTCAAACCAAAACATTTCGTCAGTCAATGAAATCTACAACAGTTAGTTTAAGCCAGTCGCGTAGGAATTTGTAGACTTCCTGACTGGTTGCAGTCCTAAGGACGGTAAAAACCAATGAAGGCTGGAAACAATTGGTGATATGGCTCAAAGTGATCGTTCTCAATGGCTGGCTGGTGAAGACGCATCCACTCCTTGTGACTTATGATTTCCAATCTAACTATATTGTTCTTCATTATCACTATTCCTTTGTCTCACACCTCTGTTTACTGTCTCTATTACGCATTTCTTCTACTTTCTTCTGTTTGTGTGCTACAGGGAGTGGAGTGTGGTGACTTGAACTGTCGCAGATATGTGTAAAGTTCTACGTCGAAAACAGACAGAATACTACAAAACTGTATTGTTCCGCTCCTAGGGTCAAACACTTCAACGTTAATCTGTTAATTCATACAGTTACCCAGTCTCAAGTGAACCAGTGAAAATCTACCGAATACGATGCGTAGTAAAATCACCAAGCCCCTAGACGGGACATTCTTATACATTGTAAAGTAGTGTGATTTAAAACTAGATGCTACGATCAGTCTTTCACCACAGTGATCATTATCTAAACTTGGTGAATACGCCTCAATCAACACATTTAATCAGAGACTTAAGGTTTTCGTCTGGCAGCAACAATACACACACTAACATGCCCATAGCTAAATCTATTTCATTCTATGCATTGATTTCAAATTGGTGGTGAGACAATCAAAGATAGATTTGGGTTGATCAAATGTTACTGGTGCAAGTGAGTGATGAATTGAGGTGGTTTGCTGGACAGGATTCGAACCAAAGGTGTCTGGATTATTATCATTCTCTACGACAGCAAATCTCCATTTTCTCATGTCCTCTGCCCCACGATTTCCCATATAAGCTCTCACCTCCGCCCCCACACAAAATATTCCTTCCCTTCCCCCCCCCCGAATACACGCCCAACTCATCGTTTACTATTAAGATTCCACTTAAGCACCCGCCTGGGGTGCGATATCACCCAAAGGTCTCCTTAGCATGTATCCTATCCATTTCCACTTTTTTCTGCATATTTGTTGGGCAATAGGTTCTTGATTGATTTCGTTTCCACAGTTTTTGTTGGCAATCCTTTCTAACCTCCGCACTGATCTTCAGTATGGAGCCAGAGAAGGCAGTTGTTCATAAAAGTCTACAACAGTCTGCTGGAAATCCTTTCTGTGACTCTCCAAGTTCCTGAACCATACAGAAGTACTTATTTAACATTGGTGTTGAAAATCCGTATCGTGTTCTTTATGCTAAGTGCAGAAAATTCCCAAACTGACTTCAGGCTAACGAAGATCTCTCTCTCGCCTTTCTGATTGTGATTTTGGCATCCTTATCTGTGCTGCAACCTGTATTTGAAACGCCGTTGCCTTGATAAGTGAAGCAAGTGACTGTTGAAATACCAGTCCCTTCCTTAATCTATCAGCTGAACTATGAGACAGAACTACTAACCAACTCATCATTCCACAACAATCCCCGGAAGCAGTGTCCAAATGCATATATGAGGCGCAAATCACTGTCTATCACCATACTATAGACGCCTAACTAACATACACCCAAAATTTTCATCTCAACTTCAAACATCACCAAGTAAATAAAATTGTAGACATTTTCATAAAATTTTTTTCGAAAATAGAACCCCAATAAGAGAAAAAAAAGCATCACATACCAACAGAATTAAAATTAATTCACGTTTCTGCAAGAATATTTGTTTCAAATAATTCTCTCCAGTTGTTCTAGCGCTTTGTTTACCTAATTTATAGAAACATAAAAAAAATATTTTCCTGAGGTGAGGGAATTAACTTAAACTACTCATAAGTAGTTCAATTTATATGTATAAGAAATACGCAGTGACTACACGATTACGGGATTTTGTCGTCGATGCTTCTCTAGTCATTGGCTTGGTTTCAATGCCTGGCTAATACGTACTCCTAAACCTCAAAGTTGATAGTACGCACAGAAAAGAGGCGTTGCTGGGCGTGACGCCGGAAGATGCGTCGGCTACTGAAACTTCAAAAGCTTGAAGTGCGTGTAAAGAATGTAGTAACAAAACACGTGATTTGTAAAATCCAAAGCTTAAACTTAGAATAGAAGAATATGTAATATTGAGTCACTGGCTCCATAACTTTGAATATCAGCAAACAAATGTGGTGATGCTGACTAACGATATAGATTTTGGTGACATGTGAACGGTATACTACTCAATTATGCAGATGGTATTTCGGTAATAATCCGTGGTAACAAAGAAGCAGTGGCTATAATGAATTGTCTCACATCACATGGATTCAACAGCAAAGCAGAGAATTGGTAAAGGAAACAAAAGGGTTACTGAGTCGAATATAGCGTCAACTAGAATTTATTACACCTGATTTCAAACTCATGGAATTCTAATATCAATTACTGTATAGGCTTTCGAAAACTATGCAACTATGTTACCTTCAAAATAATTTAACTTTCAAAAGTTGCTTGTTAGCGGTTCAACTGATTTCAAGTTTGTTCACGAATTGACTGATACCAGTTAAAGAACCACTGAAAACCACCAGAGAGTAATGGTGGATAGCTGTTTTGTCAGATGACAGTCAGACACTCACGGATGACATTTAGTTGGCGGTCGCGTTATCTATCACGAATAGGCAGAAGTTAGAATTCATAGGCTATAAGATTTCATATCATTAATTGAACGGTGAACAAGCTCATATTGTAAGCTAAAAGTTCTAGGTTTAATCCCTGGTGGTCCATGAACTTTAAATAGAAATGACTGAGCAAGAACAACAGTTTCACGATACTGAATAATGAGGTGTAGAATATATTTATATCCTTAGAGTGTCTGATATGACTTAAATAAGGCGAGACTAGGGTCCTTCGTTGTACTATTAAGCCATTAATAAATTTATGCGTAGTGTTATATTCTTCAAGAGAGAATTCGTTAACCAATTGATTACCACTCGAAATCAGTAATGTATAATGGGAAATGAGTAATACTGAAGTGTATAACCAAACAATTAAGATCATAAATTATTCATGGTTGTACATAACTGACAAGAATCAACGAAATATCTGATGACGTCACTTTATCGTGTTCCAATGTGTGTGTGTGTTCTTCTTGCTTTGTTCTAGTTGAAACTGATTTAAGCACGTATGACACTCATGACAGAAAAACCTCGCCCAGTTCACCATCTGGTCCTAAGCCTGAAGATGGAGAGGCAGCTGAGAGTGGGGCTAGAGACACTACCCAAGAAACTGAATCCAATCTCGCACAGAAAATGACATAAATCAATCCGATCCGATCCATGACAAAAAGCGCTTTCAGTGAAACTAAAATCTAACAACCGTCTACACGTTCCCAGTAATACATGTGGCGTGATATGAAGCGGGCACAACCGAAATCAACACTTCAAATCAATAATGGTTGCAAAGGTAGAAGTGCTTATTCCTCGATTCTGGATGTAGTTTACGTTGTGGACATGAAATGATCTCATTGGACGACTTGTTTAACCTTGGATCGATTGCCAACCAATCAGAATAGTTCATTCTCCTCCTCAGCCGAATTTGAATATGGCTCAGTATGTATATAATGTTTTTTACCCTTTAATTAAGGTCCATTGCCAAGTCTCTTATCTTCTCTCATTTTACGTAGGGAATTAAAATCAATCTATATGACATTTAGGAATCGTCATCAATTCGATGCTTATACCGTTCCTTTAATGGCTTTTTAGCCTTCAACAAATAACATCTCAGCTGAAATAAAATCAATAAAAATCATTTAAGCAAAATAAACTTTACCTCCAGTAGCTGATGAACGCTTAGAGACAACTGAGTGTGCAATATTACTACCAGCAAGTACAGCAGCATTTTGAAGTGTTGAGGAAGTTGTCGAATTCAATGCAGACGGTAGGATTAATGAACCAACCCCGGGACGTTCTAATGGTTGATCAGTTAACAGCATCACTTGTGAACGTAATCTTGGCAGTGTACCTCCACTACTACTACTACTACCCCCACCAGCTCCACCGCCAGTTGCCATCGGGGTTGTTGTTGTTCCAGTGGTTGTCGCTGCTGCTACACCTGGTGTAACATTCGGTGTTATTATACACGACTCATTGTAAATATATGAATTCACATGTCGAATATTCGGTGATGAATTAGTTGCATTGAAAGTTGTATTGCTTACAGGATTAGTAGGAAAACTTGCTGGACTAATCGGTGTGCCAAGGACACCAGTAGGCCCCCCGCTACTTCCAACAAAACATGATTCAGGTGTATTGACTAAGCCTTGATCTTGAAAATTGATTGCTGCATCAGTATCACTGAGGAAACCGCCAACACCACTACCATAACCACCACGACCAACAGATTCTAGCAGGGCACTCATTTCCGTTTCTATCATACTTGTACTCAAGTATTTACGTTCAGCTTGCATTAAACTCCATAGACGACTTAATGCTTTTAATTCATCTGATAAATCAGCACCTTGTTTTATTGGATATTGTGGTTTCACCCTAAGAATCATTAATGAAAACAGATAAATGTGAAATAAATGCAATGAAGTTGATAAACTGATTTGTAGAAAATTATTATAAGTAAAACATCAACGTTTAAACGTGTAAGTTAATCCGCTAAATGGAGTAGACGTGATATCCGATAGGTTATCGGCTCAAGGACATGTGTACTGCGAAACAGTTCGCTTTCTGACTGACCTTGAGATATGACCTTCAAAAGTGGAAGATATGTAACAAGACTAGCTGTCTTTAATCAAAAGTGTCTCCGCTCTATCTTCTGTGTTAGATGGTATAATAATGGGGTGAGCAGTATTAAAGTTAAGCATCACGTGTCAAGTAAGGAGAGCAAGCGAATCAATACGCTACACTGATTCAAATGGTTAAGACATATGGAACCATTGGCGAGCCGCCGGCTTTTTTCATTGATGAATGTTAGCTGATATAGGATCACGTTGGAAAACAGATAGTAGTGGTGGTTAAACTAAAACATGTCTTCATCAGTCAATGAAATCTTCAACAATTAGTTCAAGTCACATAGAGAAGTATGGACTTCACGGTTAGAGCCCTCAGGATTCCAAGAACTAATGGCTGGAGATTATGAGTGATATGGCTCAAAATCGTTCTCAATGGCTGGTGCAGACGCAGTCACTCTTCGTGATATTCATTAAATCGTATTGTTCTTCCTATTCTTTCTCCGTCACATTTCTGCTGACTGTCGTTCATTCGAATACCTTTTTCTTACTGTATCACTTTCTTCTGTGCGGTTCACGGAATGTGGTAACTTACAACCAGACTGGTGGACATCCGAAAACCCGTTGTTCCAAACCTATGCCGTACATGAGCTCCAGAATTCGAAAGGATCAAGTGTCGTATAACCTATTTTGGTCACTGGTGACAATGCCTATTTGCAAATTCCTCTTGATGAGGCGTCTAGTGCATTAACAACCATTAGTACTCCATTTGGATTGTTCAAGTATAAGTTCTTGTCTTTTGGTTCAAATGTTTCATCTGCAATATTTCAAAATGTAATAAATCAGATGATATTGGATTAGATGGTGTTGAGTCATACCAAGACGACATTATAGTTCATGGTCCTAATATCGAATTGCATAATGGACGTCTTTTAAAACTGTTCAGGCGTTTGTGTGAGAATAATGTTCTTGTTAATCCATCTAAATGTCATTTCACTTTGTCGTCTGTATCATGCTTGGGATACACAGTAGACTCCAAAGGTTTCAGACCTGATGCTAGTCGTTTGGCACCTCTAATTCAAGCACCGTCACCTAATAATATGTCATCGTTGAGATCATGGATAGGTACTCTTCAGTTTTACTCCAGATTCATTCCCAACTTCACTCAACGGTTATCTCCACTTTTTGAGATTGTCTCCAGTAAACAGTTTAAGTGGGAACAACAACATGAGAATATCTTGTGAAAAACTTTGGAGTTTCTTAATAAACAAGCTTTCCTAAGACCTTTTTTATCGAAAGATAAGCCTGTTCTCACTACAGATGCTTCTCCTATGGGTATAGCTGCAGTACTTGAGCAAAATGGACAACCTGTTACTTGTATTTCAAGGCGTCTAAGTAAGAGTGAACAAGGGTACTCACAAACCCAGAAAGAAGCTCTAGCAGTTGTATGGGCAATAAGACGCTTGCACAAGTATCTCTTTGGTACTAAGTTTCACATAGTTACTGATCATCAGGCTTTGAAATTCATTTACAATCCAGAAAAATCTTTGAATAAATCATCTGCTGCTATGGTTCAAAGATGGAGTTTAGAATCAAGTGCATATGATTACACTATTGAACATAGATCGGCAAAGGATATACCTCATGCAGACTTCTTATCTCGTTATTCATTATTTGAAAATGCTGCTAATGATACTGATAGCAATCTCCCGCGGAGAACCATTTATAGAAAATTTTCCAAGGTTATTTAGTTCCATCGCAACGCCAATTTGTTGTAATTATTTGTAATCGTAGTATTAGTATTTCGAGATGACCGAATTACACAAATCCAACCAAAACACAGAGAGGGCGGAATTCAGGAATTTGTATTTAGCGGAATTATAATGCAATTCATATAAGAAACATATTAACAATCAACAGTAAGTATTTAAACAATACAGAGATAGAAATTGTCAATCACCACATAGTTCCTGACGATGCACCACTGCCTAGTGGATCAGACTTCAAGTCAAAAACTCCGGTAGGAGTGGCCCCTTAAAATAACCACCTGCTTCCGTCTGGGAGTCCGGGAAGTATCTCAGCACTCGCACAAACGACGAGACAACTGGATATCAAAGCTACGCTAGAGATAACGTAGGTCGGTGTATGCTAAACTAGCCGTCCGCATCTGTGTTGAGACTTCGTCAGCGATGCAACTTCCGAAATAAGTGAGGTGGTTAACAGCCTCCACCAACCACTTCACTCCTACCTATTTTCAAGCTAAAAATGAGTCAAAGTAGCCCAGCCCTAAAACGTCCTCTTACACATTTGACAGTAACCAATAGCAAACCAAACATTCGAAGACTGCTGTTCATCTCAAGATGTTCGTTCAAAAGACTCTGCATTTTGTCAGCATCTTCACCTATAAGGACTATATCATCTGCATTTTCTAAGTCAACGTGATTACTGCGTGATGGTAACAAGTCAATCCCTGAGTCACTGTCACAGTGACTAACCACGCTCTTCATGATAAATTCTCTAAAGTTCCTCTACTTAGAAGGTGAGAAAAGTTCATCACTGATTCGATATTCGATAACATAATGGTGATAACACTGTAACTTGTATGTATAGGTTAGTTAATACTGAATCACATTAAAACACAATACAAAACTACACATAGATTAATTCACACACAGTTACAGAAGTCGCGAGGTATTTAGAGAGGAAAAAGAGTGAATTTAACCAAAAAATGGTACATAAGTGTGTGTGTGAGAGAGAGAGAGAGGTTTAATCGATAGGGCCTTTAGGAATCAATTCAGTTACACTCAACACCCAATAAGGCATGTGTGTATGTGCTTAAAGGAATGCATGTGCTGATGAGCTGCGCTTTCAACAAAGCTGTTGTACTCGTTCACCAGGATATGAACATATCTAGCTGAGGAGCTCAGAACAGGATGAAAAATACACCTTAAATATCACTATAATGAAGCGAATAAAAGGTAACATAGCTGAACTTAGCATATAAATGAACAAGATTCACAATTTTTAACACTAATGTCACGCCGGTCAGTACTTCTATATTGTTTAGAGATTTGATGTGTGCGTCACACCGAAAGTATTTCCAACAGGCTATTGCTAACAGCTTTCTCCACTGGCTCCACACTGAAGATCAGATGACTGGAGAAAAAGGATTAACAACGAACGAATCAAGAACCTGTCACCTAATATATATGCAGAATGAAATGGAGATGGGTTGAACATACGCTGGCATCGTGTGCCCGACCCTCAGGTGGAACGCAAATGAGAAACCACGAGTTTGGTGTGGGTCAGACGACAATATGGGAGGAGATGAAAGCCAATAGACGTGTTGATAAAATCCTACATTCCACTCTGAACCAAAGGGAATAATAATCATAATAAATAACTGATATATACTACTCATAAATAATAAAAGGCAATCATATTCGAACGAAACTGTAACTAAATTTTTCTGAGAAGACATACGTGAAATAATTCAATATAGCTGCATATGCTTTCTCTCGAAGAGCAATTCTAGCCAATGGGAATAAATGTCCACTGTCATTTGAACATTGACTACTACTGCTTCCGCCTGTTCTACCTCCAGCACTGACTAAACTTCCAGCACTACTACCCATCCCGCCTCCACCACCCCCAGCTCCTCCTCCTGCCCCTCCAGAAATACCACCACTTGCTGTTGTAGCACCTCCACCACCAACACCACTAGACGTCTCATCTGTTGAAATTCCCTGATATCCAACATTGGTAGGTTTAAATCCAGTATTCTGTATTAGACTTAAACACATTTCAACCAGTCGACAGCGTACACCTAATGCAGCTACATTACTAGTTAATCGTCCGTGTATAATAGACACAGCATTCTGATAATGATGATGACGGTGACGTTGTGATTGTTGTTGTTGATGCTGCTGGCGGTGACGCGAAGATCCCAATGTTCCACCACCTTGCACTGCTGGTTGTACACTTTTATCTAGAGAGGCAATTTCACCAGCCAGTGTTTTTTGTAGTAAATCGAACAAGATATCCAGCTGTTCTTGACTAGAAGATTGAGCTACGTATAATCGTTCACTGAAAAACTTTAGAGTAAAAAAGTAAAACACTACTTTATTAAACAGAAATCAGTAGTAACAGTAAATAAAAATGGGTTAAAAGAACCTTCTTCAAAGCATCTGATTCATGTCTACACGAATGAAGGCTGGTAGCTTAATGACGGACAATACAGTATTTAGTAGTACACACCTAGCGATGGGGTTCACCGGGTCTTGGGTTGAGTCCCGCGTAAACGAGTTCAGTCTTAGTGCGACTGGATGGTATCATCATTCCTCATACAATTAAGTGTGTCTCATAAGCTGAAACGCGACAAACCTTCCCCAGAATCTGAATTCAAACAAAAACAATAGTGAACACCCAATGTTACAACCGATGATTACCCGTAAAACTGAGTTCCTTGGATCAATTTTTTTCGACGGCTGATGAAATAGGTGGAGTTCGAACCTACGAACTACGAGCGATATAAGCGTCAAGATGAGTTACATCTTCGCACAGAACTATCTCACAATAAAATGATACAATGATGGTATTCCTTAAATAGGAAAGAACAGAATTCGACCAGTTCACATAAGAGAAAAATAGGAGCAGAGGTCAGGTTAGAATCCTAGACTATCCAGCACAGAAATAATACTTCTGTAAAATGAACATAAACAAGGAAACACATTCTCAATACATATGTGTAATCCATCACAAACTGACGTCAGCTAGGGAATTATTGGAAAGTTGTTGCCCCTTAGTTTAGAAATCTCCGACAATCCACACACCCTTGATCCCGACAGATATTGGACCCAGGAGTTTCAGATTACGAGACTAGCTGCCCTGTTGAACCCGGTCGCAAAACAAGGATACAACAGTATTCTAGTGACTTTTAATGAATACACAAAATTTCTTAACTTCATTTTTATCAAATCAATGGTGAATAATATTCGGACAAATCTACAGTAGGGAAGTAGAACCAATTCTAGCAAAAATTATACAAACAGAATTTCCGTGAACAACAACTCAGCAGGTGATCTGAATTTTTGTCCTTGCATTTCATTTTCTTTCTTAAGCTTATCTCTACAAACACAATTGTAAGAATCTTTCGTGATTCACCTATGTATATATACATATAAGCCTTGCATCTAGCTTTCGTACTATTTAGCACTCGTCAGTAACTAATATACAAACAATTCACAGTGCATCATGATGGCGAGTCACCTAGCATGGTGACCATATTTAAAAACTTGACTGATGATAGAATTCAGTTTCAATAAAGAAAAAATCCCCATTTAGACATTTAGAAAACAGAAAGATTGAGCGAAGAAATATTTACTTTTCAATTGGATCCTCATCTCACTCTGGCTCTACTCTAATATACACGTATAGCATTTTAATTACAATACGCAACAGTTTGCCAATCAAGTGGCGATAAGTTTGTTAACAATAATTAAACAGTGTCAATGGGTTAATAGTTAACGAAGAAAATCAATACAGATTTAAAAGGTGGAAATGGATAGAATAAAAAATAATTTTACAAGAATAACACGTAAATTAAAGATAAAGTGGTCAAAATAAATAAAATAAAATAAATAATTTAGACAAATATAATTTTATAGGTTTAGGGGGAGGGGGGTGACGCAGTCCTGTTTATCCATTCTTGTGACGATGGCCACGGTAGAGAAAGTGGCTGTACAAATTTTTTCTGTACACATCGGCTTGGCTTCTTCAGATGAATGCCAATCGCCTCAGCCGTCTGTAGAAGACGAACTCGTAGAGCAAAATTACGATAAGTTGGAATGCGATAAATAATTTTAAATGCTGTATTAACATCAATCTTATGGTCAGTATCAACGAGGTGGGCTAAAATAGAGCTACGAATAGATCTTTTTTGTCCCTTACTTAACCACATTGGATGATGTTCGGAAATACGACGATGAACTTGCCTAATTGTACGCCCAATGTAGCTGGCTCCGCAGCTGTAGTCAAACTGGTAGAATTCAGTTTGCACCGCAGATATAACAAGATACATTACACTAGTTACTGACTACTGTAAATTTAAAAAAAAATATTGCATATCACATTCTCCAAAAGACAGTTAATCCAACCAAGCGCGTTAAGGTAAAGCTACAGCTACCACTTCTTGCCACCTTAACGTGTATTTATTTATCAGTTTACTTGTTCGTGTGAAGAAAAGTACATCAGTTGTATGCAACATCAAGTCCACAAAAGTATTCTAGAATACTGTCCAGTCTGGCTAATTCAGAGAAGAAAAGAAGGATACCAATGGTTCTATTCTTGAACACCCTGTCAACTCTGGACATTGGGTGCCCCTACAAATCGACAGAAAAGTTAGAATTCACCGCTTGATGATTGATTTACTGGCTTCGTAAGCCGGAAATCTTGGGTTCGACCACTGTTGAAGTTATCTGTATGCACTACTGAAGACATCTGTCTGCCTGTTTTCGACATAGAACTTTGCACATATCTGTGACAGTTCAAGTCACCACACTCCACTCCCTGTAGCACACAAACAGAAGAAAGTAGAAGAAATGCGTAATAGAGACAGTAAACAGAGGTGTGAGACAAAGGAATAGTGATAATGAAGAACAATATAGTTAGATTGGAAATCATAAGTCACAAGGAGTGGATGCGTCTTCACCAGCCAGCCATTGAGAACGATCACTTTGAGCCATATCACCAATTGTTTCCAGCCTTCATTGGTTTTCACCATCCTTAGGACTGCAACCAGTCAGGAAGTCTACAAATTCCTACGCGACTGGCTAAAACTAACTGTTGTAGATTTCATTGACTGACGAAATGTTTTGGTTTGACCGCCGCTAGCTCTTTTCTAGCCTGACCCTGTGTCAGTCAGCTAACATTGCCTGTTGTCGAGTAAGGCGATGACTAGGCTAGGTATACGTGACACATGTCCTAACCACCTCAGTCGATGTAATTTCACAGCCTCTTTGATTGATTTCCCCTCTCTCCTTACCTGGCACTCAACCGACGCCTAACCTCAATATTTCTCACCTTATTATACCACTTCACATGAGAGATAGAGCGCAGGCACCTATGATCAGAGACAGCTAGCCTTTTGATGTCTTCCACTCTCAATGGCCAGGTGTCACAGCCATAAAGGAGGATAGAGTGGACTGATGAGCAGTACACCCGCCCTTTGGTCGATAGTCGGATATCACGTCTACGCCAGAAGACGTGAAGAGGTCAAAGGTAGGATAAAACAACTGTCCAGTGTTTCATAATTTTCAATGACTATTTGACAGAAATCAGTTAGCAAGGAGATTTACATTTCGAAACAAACACTATTCATGACAAACCTACCCTATCTATCTACAAAGAAGGATGATAATTTGTTTAGGAAGTACATTAACTACTAAATTAGAAGAAATCAAATCAACCCATAAAATCAATGTTGATGGGTTAAATGAAGCTGACAGCAACACACAGTTGCTTGATCGATATTTAAAATAGGATTTCAATTTAAATCACTAGCTAACATCAGTAACAGAACCAGTGAAAGCCGAGAAATACTAAGCCAGTGTTTCGTACGAGCCCGAGACTCTTCAAAAAAGGAGGCATTCACCACCCTACCCTACTGGGGATCGAACACAAGAACTTCAGTTTGTCAGATGACACCACTGATCATTGAACTACTCAGATAGAATCCAATGGTTCTTGAATTCTAACTCCCGCCAATTCGCGAAATATAATATAGTGACTGAAAATTCTATTAACTTCACGAATCATTGTTTTTTTTTTAATATTATGCTAAATTATATGTTATAATTCAACAATAGGCACAGACAAAGACACCTATAGACAGACATCGGATGATTTTAACGCCATAATTCATTCTTGAGACAAACTTGCTTACTGCTCTGTCTAGGTCAAATAATCAGAGATTAAACGAGAAGAATGATTTCAAAAATATCAGAATTTAAAATCAACAATCCAGAAAGCACAAACATACACACTCAAATACTTAACCGTGCCAAATGGCATACATAACATGTTGATTAATATATTGATGAATGAGGTTAGGCTTAGGTTGAGTGTAAAGTGAGAAGGAAAAGTCAATCAATGCGTGTTGTGAAGCTGAATCGTTTGAGATGGTGGTTAGGATATGTGTTACACATGCCGAGCTAATGCATTCCTCGATGGACAATGTTGGCCGACATAGAATCAGGCTGTAAAACACTTATTGGGGGAAGAGGGGGGGGGTGGTCAAACCAAAACCAGAAACGATCGTTTCAACTAAAAGTAACAACACGGAGCAAACTATCTAAACAAAAAATCATTCTGAAATCAAAGAACAAAAATTTGGGTTTTCAACACAAATGTTAAGTCAGTCCACTTGGGTCAGAGATACTTACAATGCACCATGTCACGGAAAGCATTTCTAACAGGCTATTGAAGACTTTTATCACCAGCTGCGATTGCTAACTTCACACTGAAGATCAAATGACCAAAAAGAATCAGCAATAAAAAAAACAATTCTGGGCATGCATGAGGCTAGCAACTCCATCCCGTAAAAATAATAAACACTACTGCTATGGAAACTTAAAGTGTCTCTACCTTGAAGCCCTATATTCAACTAGGAACGTAAAGGAATTAATAATAAGAAGAATCTCTTGCTCCAAAAATATGCTGAAGAAAATGGTGATGGATGGACACACTCAGAGGAGACCGTCGAATAATATCGCGCTCAAAGCAGGCCCTCGAGTGTAAGCCGGATGGAGGAGAAACGTGAGTACAGCGTCCGGGGATGACATGGAGGAGGTTGTGCGAGGAAGAATTGAGAAACTATGGACAGTTGTGAGCCCAGCTAAGGAAGAGAACTGCAGAGAATAGGATATAGTGGAGATGTGCTGCTGAACCCAAGGGGACGACGATACAAAATGATAAACCAAAACATGAAATAAATCCATGAAGTCTTTGACAGTTGTTTTCAGTCAAGTAGGGAAGTGTGAACTGCTTAAGTGGAATTCTCGAGATGTTAAGGACTAATAACTACAGACTATTGGTGACATTAGCCAAGATTGTTCGCAGTGGACATAGATGCATTTAATCTTTATAATGTTTCTCCATGTTACTATTTTATCCCCCGTAAACCCTTAAAGGGTCTTTCGAATCGCCTTATGTGTTCTATATGGAGTATGACAACTTGAACTGCCGTACTTCTGTACAACGTTCGATGTTGAATCTTATTCAGTCAAATCATTATTATTTATAGCCATATGAGCAATTTTACATTATTATGTGAATTTTGTATACCAAAGAGACTGAACAATAACTAGGCCAAGATATCCTACATGATATGTGAAGAAATGGTAAACCGTTGGCAAAGAGAAATGTCAAGCCCGGGACTATCAGGCTGATAGATGAGCTCGTATTAATTACAATACAATAATCCGATGATTGGTTATATCGAGCCGTTCATGATGTATATTCGAGCGTGACACTACTGATGAATATTATGGGATAAAGGTCTCACTGAACGACTTTTAATATAACTGGATTCTAAGACAGTGTCAGAATGGTATGGGCATTAAAACTTTGTGAAAAGGCTATCTGTGTGGTGAGAGCAGGCTGCTAGCCGATTGGTTGGCACTAATCTACGTTAAGGTCTAGGTCACTAATATGGGCCGTGAGAAAATATGAACAAGCCTGAGTCAACAACCAATCACAGCAAAGTTAAAGTGGCAAAATATGATTCGCAGAGAGAACTCTATTTGTCAAGGAATCCCGAAACAACCAATCAGAAGCCTGCGTTTGTCTACCTAAACAACCAATCAGATGACTGCGCTTGTCTATAATAATGTAGTTGAAAGATGTATAAATACGTGTTGATTTTCATAATAAAACGATCTGTTGCCTGGCCCTTGTCTTCTGTTGTTACATTTGGTGTCGCTGCCTACCGACAAATGAAAAGCCTATACCCTGCAGTTTTTGATGGAGACATATGGATCTTCGGGCAGGACTTCAAGGCTTCTGCGCAGTTGAGTGGCGTTCAAGATCTGTCAGCGATGGAGCTGCTACTTGAGACGCTGCTGGGAGGTCGGGCGAAAGCAGCATATGAAGGTGTGGGCCGAAGTATGGACGAATGTTCGACAGGGTCAGGCAAACAGTTTCCAAAGTGGGAAGGACCATATATGGTCACTTCGAGATGGGGTTACGCAGACACAGTCGCGATGGCGAACAATGAGAGGCGCGTGAACGTCAGCGAGCTCCAGAAATGGATACAGCGAGACAAGCCAACGATGACGCCTGCACCAAGTAGATCAAGCCGACTTCAGTCGCACGTATTTGACGGGGGGACGAGTGTGGTGAGAGCAGGCTGCTAGCCGATTGGTTGGCACTAATCTACGTTAAGGTCTAGGTCACTAATATGGGCCGTGAGAAAATATGAACAAGCCTGAGTCAACAACCAATCACAGCAAAGTTAAAGTGGCAAAATATGATTCGCAGAGAGAACTCTATTTGTCAAGGAATCCCGAAACAACCAATCAGAAGCCTGCGTTTGTCTACCTAAACAACCAATCAGATGACTGCGCTTGTCTATAATAATGTAGTTGAAAGATGTATAAATACGTGTTGATTTTCATAATAAAACGATCTGTTGCCTGGCCCTTGTCTTCTGTTGTTACATCTGCTTCAGATAAAGTTTTTTTATTTCGAAAGTAAGACTGTGAAGTGATTAGAGGCAATCAACAGGATGCTTTAGACCTAAGTTTTGTGTGTTGTTGACACCAGTGAGCAGTCTTCAAGGAACTCATATCTTTTCTGAGATTTGAACCAGGGTCATCCTCAGTACTGTAGCTAGAGATGTTACCACTGAGCTATTCGGGTTCTCGATTGACCCTAGCATCAGTGAAGCATCACTGCTGTCATTTGTTTCTTTACTTATTCATTGAAATGGGAACGAAATGGTATTTTGGTATGAAGCACATGTTGGTATACGTGATGTAACGTTGAGTGTGTCGGTGTCATGGATATATCGGGTAAATCGTGGCACAAACTGCAGTGTTCGACTCCTGATGTGATGTGTAACCCATTCTGAAGATCATGTCAGGTAGGGAGTCTCACTAGAGAGGTGCATACATCAAATGGTAACGCGAGTGTTCTATCGTGAGCTTAGTCAGGACAGAAATCTGGTGTAGAGTAAAAGGCTAAAAGCCTACTTGACTCTGATTTTCGGTACGAATACACACCATGAAAGCGTAGTCAAGATGTCTGGCAAATGTACGAGAGCTACCATGAAGAAAAACCTGGAATTTTCGGATGTACCTCATGAATTACGACAAGTTTCATTTAATGCGTTTTCATGCCATTGATCTGATTTCAGTTTAGTTAGTGATGATGTTAGATCTAGCGCTAGATTAGCTTTACATGAGCCCAGAAAGAAACAGGAGCTAGAACTTCGAGAGCTTCAGGTCAGACAGAAGAAAGAGGGTATGTTAAAACTGAGGGTCAATGTTAATCAAGTTTCTTCGTTTAAGGATGAGGCGTGGTTGTAGGAGCTCATACACTAAGATGAAGACTGGTTGTATCACCTCTAAAAGATCTAATGTGTTTGATAATTATTATGACAACTTACAAGCGAAAGCCGACAAACTGGTCGAAGAAGTAGTCGGCGAAGACAGGACTCCAAGTGAACGTAGACAAGACGAAGGTGATGAAAATAACCAACCCACAACAACAACAATAACAGTAGCAACATCCAGCGCCAATCACCATCAACAGGAGCGATTTGAAAGAGGTTACTTCATTCACTCACTTATCTAGGGAGCAGTGTCTCAACTACAAGAGGAACGGACGACGATGTCAAATAGAGCGAGAATCGGGAAGGCGAGAAACACATCAACCTGAAACCAATCTGGAAATCTTCGTCACTCAGCCAGAATAAACAACAAAATTCGCTCGGATCTTCAAAACAAACAACGTCAAGTCAGTTCAGTTCTTCTATACGGATCAGAAACTTGGCGGGCGGGTCACAAAGAATATTTCCAACAGCCTGTTGCAGATCAGACCTTTATCAACAACTGTCTTCGCTGGATATATACTGAAGATCAGATGGCCGGGCCAGAAAGAACCACCAACAAGAAACTATGGGAACAAACAAAACAAGGACCAATCGCCAACCAACAAATATGCAGGAGATAGTGGAGATGGATTGGACACTCGTTGAGGAGGCCACTGGGTGACATCGCGCGCACGTCAGGTCATTGCTCGAGTGGAACCAGGCCGAAAGGGAAGCAAGCAGCGAGTGGGACGTCAGTGCAAGGGTGACATGGAGAAGATGGTGTGAAGAGGAGTTGAAAGAGTATGGACTAACATGGATGCAGGTGAAAAGTACAGCAGCAGAAGACAGAAGCAAGTGGAAACGTGCAATTGAAGTCTTATGTTCCACTAGGAACCCAAGGGAACAATAATAATAATGACAACTCCAGGGAAGAAACAATGTCACCCCTCAATGTCGACCTAGAGTTGTCAAACATGGAATTATTCTCGTTTGGTGCAGATCGAACTCTATCCGTAAAAAGTAAAACTTCTTTGTTTTTTCCTTTCAGAAGAAGTACCACTTTGTACACAAAAAACAAACAAACACAAAAATAACAACAACAGCATAATTTTCATCTACCCACCTGTGACCATAAATGATGCGGACCAGTATTACACTTTGCTGGAACATATTTTAATTGATCGGATACAACTAAAGGTAGAACTTCGCCATCATCTGCATTATGCACAGCAAATACGCCTAAACGTCGATGAATTGTTGTCTGCCAAGCATCACTTAATTCATTTAACAGCTTGATAAACAAATTGAAAAATAAAACAAAATTTATGACGAATATATATATATATCTTTTTAGAATTTTGACTCTGTCCCACACACACACCACTGTGTGGTTGTATGTTAATGCACGCAGTTCAATCGCTGAGCACTTTTCTAAATTGTTTGTCTTTACAGGGTCAATCATTCTAATCTTCGCTACCTTCTTGTGTTTTGATAATCTGACTACCTTTCAAGTATTGGTTTTGTTTGATTGAGCTAATATAAGTTAGAGAACCACTGGATAACCTGCAGGGAGTACTGGACAGCTATTTCGTCCTAGTTAGCGACTCTCCATCAGTACACACCCATCGCCACGGTTCGAACTCAAGATTTTCTTGTTAAAAGGCGAGCTAGCTCGTAGACCATACGGCCACTGGGACCAGTATCTAATGGCCCGTGAATTCTAACTGCTTTCAATTCACGACATAGCGCAACCACTTCGTAATGTTTTCTTCAACGAGTTACTGCCTCACCTTCATCCTGCTGTACCCTAATGGTCGCTGCTTCCCACTAGAGCTCGTCTTCGCCTTGTATTCATACCACACAATCCCTGGGACCGAATCCAATAATAGCCAATGAATTCTAACTTCTGACAAATCGTGTGACTACCACCTAATGTCATTGGTTAATACCTTTCCTCACACTCAGCTTAATGGATACCACTGATCATGACATCCCATCAGAAATTCAGGTAAAACATCAGACCGACCATTTCGTTCCGTTACGCAAGAGTGATTGCGAAGCCTAACAAATAACACATTGACGTCTGAAAGAATGTTCGCTGAGTTCGCTGAATCTCAGTGAAAACATCGGCAATCTAAAGTGCAGCTATGTTCAGTTGGCTATTCTCCAATAGAATGGAAACCTTCATCCTAGAGTCTACTCTGTTATACTCAATTACTGTAATGAAGGACACGAAGACAATACACCCCCGCTCCCCGCCTAATTGCAATAAATCGAGAAGTGGAGTTTTATTAGTAATGGTGTAGGAGAGAATGGAAAATTGTTCCATTTAACTTAAAACACATCATCATTTGAGAACCCCAGATGAGGTGTGCATGATATAAGTAGTAGCCTATTTCTCTGGACAGTTTAACACGAAAAGAAATTGCTGTGCATCCTTGATACACTTAAAGACAGAAAAACAACGACAAAAGGAGACTCTAACTTTAGACTTCAAGCAGTCTACATTTCCTACGGTAAAGTATTGTGAGGAGCACTCACTCACTCTGTAGTATATATCAGATGAAAAATAAGGAACACAAAACTGTTTAAAAACAAAATTACCTGTATAATTAATTGTGGTCGACCGACAACTAACCATTGCCAACAGGCTACAGCATTTTCTAACATTTCCGTGGTAAACAATCGAAGTGGTGAATGACATATTTCTTGTAACAGACGTCTTGCTGCATCACCATTCATTACATATGATTTTCTGAAATTTATAAAGGTCTGTGCATCATTACTGTTGACGCGTTGAGGTGAAGAGACAGGTACACGCGATGCGGTTACCATTGGCGTCGCTGACGGCACATTTCCAGTCGTAGTATTAGCAGTAGTAGTAACACTACTCAAAGTCGTCGTCGTCGTAGTAGTAGTGGCAGTATAAACACTAGAAGGATTAATGCCAGGAATATTTGGAATAGTGAAACGAGCCACAGAGGTTTTCGGTTTACGCAGTAATCGTTTCATCACTGAACCACCATATTGAAGACGACGGCGAAAATTATGCCGACGCGGAGAATGTTTTCGCCTTTCCGATGAGGTGTCTTCATCATCTTCATCTACAAGGCTATCATCCTCGTCGTCTTCATCCATATCATCATCATCATCTTCAAAGTCATCATAGCCACCACCGGCATCCTGATCGATTTCACCATCATCGCCTCCATCATCGTCATCATCACAAGCTTCATTGTCTTGTTGAAGAAAATTGATTCTATTCACGGCTGGATCATTGTATGACTTATGCATAACTAATAACGCAGTCATACGGAATAAGCAGGCTTGTACAATATCTAATGCAATTGATTTTTGACTTTGTAAGCGTTTAATCTGTTCTGTAATAGGATTAAGTGATGTAGTTTGTGGTTCATTGTTGAAATTCGGCTTCATTTGTTTCGGTTGTGATTCTTCTAGATTAGCTAATAGCTTAGATAAACGTGAAGCTGAAAAGCGATAAATGTGATTATTAGTTGAAAGATGAGGTAAGTGTGTGTTTTTTTGTACAAAAAATATGGTTACTCTAAACTATAGCGATGCAAAATGAACCAATCTCTAATAAAGAGACCTTGGGAAATCTCTATCGACCAATGACATGAGTCCAAAGTAAAAGTTCATAATTTAAAACAAATGTTTATAAAAAAGTAGTGTAATGTGAAAAAAAAATAGTTACATAGAGTAACGTTCCTGTAGGTGTTGCAAGGGAGCTGCTTAATTTTTCATTGGCTAAACCAATTTCCATATATATATATATATATATAAATTCGTCTAGATAACGGTAGATCATCCCGTTTCTTGACTTATCCACCGATCTAATCCTCTTTTTTAAGTGACTCCATAAACTTTTCATAGAATATGTGTGAGTCCCAAAACAAAACGGAAAGGATTTTCTGCTACACCACTCTGGGTATCATCATCTGTACACAAACCCATCAATAGGGGTTTTGTATATCTTTTTAAATGCATTACTAACCCACATCTATATATATTCTCACTCATCCTATAAGCCTGTTATATAAACAGTACTTAAATGCGCAATTCGTGTATGACATCCATAATTCCGCCTATGTATTACGAGCTCATTGCACTGATTGCCCATTACGTCATTACGTCCGTTTATTAGGTAGCTACCTTTTGGGTTGCTATAGTTTAGAGTTACCAAAAATATAATTATCACATGTTTAAACTAACGGTCACTCAATAATCACCAGAACGTACAGGGATAGTTGGCAAAGAGCCCCACCCTATTGTCTGATGGCTAATGTGATACTTCCTTTTTAAATCGATCCTTAGTATTTTCGAGTGGAATATACGGCTTCAAGCTATGAGCTTTGAAGGTTAAGCAGCACTGGTGCTTTTTATTATAGAGTGGAGTTGTTAGCCTCACATACATCCTTCCCTAATTATCGGGCTGATTGCTGGCTGGGAGAAATTTAGGGGTGCGTCAACAGGGAATCGAACCTCAGATCACGTGCGTTGCTCGCAAGTATCGTACTGTGGTAAGAGTTGGCTGCTAGCCAAATTGGTAGGCAGTAATTTACGTCAATGTTTATGTCCCAAATACTAGTTATGTGAAAAGAAAAACTAACCACAGCAGACTTTGCGTAGGCGGATACAGTTAACATATAGATGATCTGACATTCAAGAAATAGTCACAAAGAGATGCAAGGTTAACTTTCAGTGAGAAACAACCAATCAGAAGACTGTGTTTTTCTGCTAACAATAATCCATAATAATGAACATGAAAATCAATAAATATGTGTTGATTTCCTTAATAAACGATCTGTTGACTGGCCCTTGTCTTCTATTGTTACAGTACTGCAGAACCACCGACGCATTGCGATACCAACTGAGCTGCTAAGAACCTGGTAGAAGGAGCAAATTTCGAATCCGTGGCTGGATCAGAATGCCATACAGTTCCACTTCGTTTAAGCGAAAAAAACCTCTTTTTCAGATGAAACATATTAAACTTAAGGCTCTAAAAATCCATTTGATGAAAGGGCTGTTTTCTACCGCAACTCACAAAACAGTTAAAACTAGGAATCTAGTGACTTCTAAAGCCTTGATAATGTCCAGACACATAAAATTTAGGAATTTTAAAGGGACACGAATAATGACGTCATTGCTACCAATATTTTACCTGGATAAATAAACAAAAAAGACATCATGGGGATGAAACAAAATCAATGAAACTATAATTTTATAAGGAACAAACAAAGTAACCTAATAAGGAGTAAATATGCTTCCGTTTAGGTTAATATGGCTTCTCGACATATATTAGTAACAGCTGGGCATATACAGTCTATAGGAATTTTAAGTATTTTTGACTAACATTCGATTTTAACGGCACTTTGTCTGTTTCCAATATATATGAACAATCCTAGGAACTCAACTACCCAAAAAAGATGTTTCATGAACCAGGCAGAGTCAAACTTATTTATATGAGAGCTTCTGACAGTTCTATGGTGTGTGCTACTGAAAACATTTATCAGTAGTATATTAAGAGACGTGCATAGGCTTGGCGTGGTGGCTACTTGAAGACCAGGGGGAGGAATTTCGCGGGACAGTACCAATATGGATGACCTGTCGAAGGGTGGACTGTCCATGTCGACTAATGAGGCAGTTTCCATGTGCCAACCGGGCTGCCACACAGTCACCAATCACAGGCACTATCCTGCTACCCTACGACGTGAGGACTTTCACCTGCTGGGCTGTTTCCCTAAACCAGTCCGCCCTCCGCTGATGAATGTCTCTTAACATACTATTACTACTACCCAGTGACCTAGGCTGAAGTATGTAAAGGAGAACTCGAACCTTGATACCTGTTACTCTAAAAGCCTAGTTACTTAAATCAATGAATCAGTTGCCATATAAAAAAAAACTCAGTAATTTCCCGGAAAACAAAAATCAATACGAGGAGGAAACTACAAGCCAAGCATACTACAAAAAGAACAACGAAGTAATAATGAATTATGCCAAAATCTCACACTTACCATTAATGCATGCAGCATCTAAATCTTTGGTCATTTTATTGATAAGTTTGATTGGATCATCAGAACATCGTAACATTCCAGATGCCTATACAAAGTAGCAGACGTTACAGCATACGCAATGACAACAGTAGATAAACAGTATATATGAAGACGCTAGCAAAATAAATCCAATATACCTAAGAATCACGTTATATGATACCTCGACATTTGATGAAAATCCATAGTTCTAACACACCATTGATAAGAGTTAACATACACCTAGTGGTCGAACTATATCGGGAATTGGCAGAAGTTGGGATTCATGAGCTATTAGATGGGGTCCTAGCATCTGAATGGCCCACAAGCTCGCTGGCCTTGTAACCGGAAGGTTCTGGGTTCTAACCCCGGTGAATGCGTACTGCTGAGGGGTCCCAAACAAGGATGAAACGGCTGTCCAGTACTCCCTGCTGGTTTGCCCAATGCTTCTCTAACCGACGTCAGCTCACGATGAAATATGGTAATCAGTCCAATCCCTGCAAACCACCACCTGCATAAACGTATATTTTTCTGATGCGGTTGTTTTTTCTCAGTTGGGTGGTTGTCCTCATCAGCCAACCAATCATACTTAGGGTCATCAGGAAAGACAACTGTATGCGTTACAGAGAATTCTAAAAGCTTACTTTACATTGAATTAGGAAACCATGAAGACTACATATCACTCACTATCTAGCTCAAACTAATTGTCAAAGACTCTATGGGTTGATATGCAAGGTTTTGATTTGGTCACTCATAACTCTTTTCAACCTCAATTCTATGTCGGCTAATATTGCTCGTCGAAGTCAGCGGTGGCCTGGCAAGCGTTTCACGTGTCCTGACCACAACACAATCGCTTGACTTCATTTCCTAACATATAACCCCTACGCCCAACCACAATAATACAGACTATATTATAACACCTAACAGATCGCGAAAATCTATGATCAAAGACAGCTAAACATTCCAAGTCTTCCACTTCGAATGGTCACATCTCACACAATAAAGGACAGAGCGAACTGCTTCGCACTACAAATATCCCTTGACTGATAGATGGATGTCAAATCTACGCCAGCGATGTTGTAAGATTGAGAATGCCAAACAAGCCTTTTGCATCCATGCTGAGATTTCATCAAAAATCAGTCGATTAGAGGTCAAATGTGACTTCCCAAATAAGTGAAGAAGTGGTCGGCACACGTCACCATCTATCTAACTTCCTATCTTTAAACTGGGAGTTGCTGTAGTCTAGTCTTACGGTATTATCTTACATGTGATTGCGGCGTATAACAAACCAATCAACCAACTTTTACTCAGTATTCAGAAGACCCTGTATTTCGTCAACCACTTCACCCATAAAAGCAATATCACACGTATACTCAAAGTCAAAGAGACTATTCCTCAGTGAAAAGTCAATCCTTGAGTCGCCAAAGTTGATCATATTCATATATCCGTTAGAAAATCCATGACGTAATTGAAAGAAATTGAGAAATATGAGCATACCTGACGGATACCAGTGGTTGTCAGTACTTCAGATGAGAGTTTATGAGTGGTTCTGTAGGAGTTATTGATATGTATCCACATATATATTTATGTGTGTGTGTATGTTGGTCTTTCTTTCTGTTTGCTCGGTTAGTCTGTGACCACTTCACTTGTATGAACTTGTCTCCTTAAATAATGTGTATTCTCCTTATATTATATTATATATAATATGAGTGTTTGTTGACAGTCCGTTGCTTGGTGACATATATCCATCTATGTTTGTTGGCATGTCTGCTATATTCGCTATGTATAATTGGATCGACACTCCATTATAATTAGCCATTCATGTTAAGACTGTCTAATGATTTTTCCCACGCTTGTCTGAATTATTTATATATATTCGCATTCACAATTTGTGTGAACTACTTTACAACTACTTGACTTGCTTACCACTTTGGTGTGAGACCATTTATTTTCGTCTCCTTGTGTTTGGACAATAGAAGTATCATCGCAAACCTAGTGGTCTTCTGATTTCCGCCTTCTCGCGTCAGGACTATTAGTTTCTCGACCAGTCCATAACAATAATTCAGCGACGAGTACATAACAATTTGGCGACGGGGAAAACTAGTACATAACAATTTGGCGACGGGAAAAACTAGTACATAACAGTTATTCAGTCTGATCTTTCGGTCGTCAATAAGTTAAATTTGCCATCATTCTACAAACTACAATCCGTATTCTACAGCTATTCATATTAAAGGATTACTCGACCGATATTCAACAAATACATTGAATGTTATAGCTAAAAGTTAGTAAAACACTGTTTCAGTGACCCAATTTATTTTTATTTTTTAATTTTATTTTTGTTTACAGCCTGATTCCACACTGTATTTTTGGTACAAGTATGGAATTTTCAGCATGGATATCGGTAGCCCAAATTTCGCAGGCCGACCATAGATATCAGGTGTGCGTCGGCGTGGGCTCGAACCCCAGACGATGAGCATGGTCGGTGAGAGTCCTAACCACTGTGCCACCGACGCATTGATTTCAGATCAATGAAAGTGTACTGTGACTTTGCGATTTTGGATTTGACATCCTCATCTTTGCCGTCTGCAGTTGAAACGATGCTACCTGGATAAGTAGTGGAATTGATGACCTCCTTCAAATTCCTCTCGTTGACAATCACTGGTGCTTGCTGTTGTTGCTGTTAGTGGTGGTCGACCGTCTTCATCACCACTGTCTTCTTCATGCTCGCACGAAGTCCTCTCTTTGCTGCTTGTTCTGACAACTTATTGGCTTTCACCTGTAAATCCTCGGGGATTGCGAGACATTAGGCATAAATCATATCTTTCAGTGTCTCCTCATCAGTCGAATGTACGCCTGTTCTCTCTTTCCGCCCCCTTCCTACAGTCTGTTGCATGATCCAGTCTACCGGAATCAAGAACGCCAAAGCTGATAGTAAGGAGGCTTGTATGGTATTACTCAAGTAATCACTTAGTCGGCACATTCAAAGACCAATGAATAAACATTTTGTTAAGATACTATGTTTGTCACCCTCCAAACAAGCAAAAAAAGCCTAACATTGATAAAAAACCAACACAACGAAAAAAAAAAGAAACAATGTGCTTACTTCACCCAAGAATCGATTGCGTAATATCAAGTTATACATGAAATTCGATGAATCCAACTTTGCACATGTAGGCCGTTTCTCAAGAGCATTAGTCTATTAAGAATATTAGACAGAATAAACAGAAATGAGTGTTTGTGAGATTCACATGATACACTTTTTCGTTAAAATAAAATGAAACAAGTATATGCATAGAATATCATTTCTTCATTATTTTCCGTTAATATTTTTACACCAAATCGATCAGTATATATGGCTTCCATAAACGGATGTCTACAGATCTCCATGATTAACAAATCGAAGTCACAAATTCAGTGAGTGAGGAGGGTGAGATATAAGAACAGAACCAAGGATGCGCATTGTGTTATACTTGGGACTATTCACTTGAATGTAACGGTTCTCTCACAATGATTAATACTGTTCCAACTGGGACATTAGACAGTGTCTCGGCGTTTAAAGTGACCGGTGCTGGGTTCGAGTCCCAGTGGAAATACTAACACTCGCTAAGCAGCACTTATAACCGAATGGTGAGTGCCGGATATTAGGAAATGTCCGTCTCGGACTCCGTTGCTAGCCACCACCACCACCACAGAAGTTAATGTCAAAACTAACTCCGGAGAGAAACAGAGTTAGTCTGTGTTGACACCTACTGAATCACAACAGTGGCATTAACAATATTCTCAATAACCCCCTTCATCTGCATACTTAAAGTGTAAAGTGCCATGCGAAGCATACAGATATTTCATATATTTGGTTCCCTTGATAAATTTCGATACAGAAAGAAAGACCAGATCTGCAGTATACAATGATATCATCATTCTATTTCACAGGTTCCCCTCATCAGCTAACTGCAAACTACCTGAAATTACAATGGTTATAAATAATGACCTTTCATACTTCAATGTTTGAAAGGTAGTAGTGAAAACATTATAAAATGAACACATCCAGAATATAACTATTACAATTTTTAGTTTAAGTTACCATCAATTTATATACTATCAAACTATGAAAAAAAAAAGAAAAAAAAGGGTTGAGAGAAGACAGAAAACAGAAAAATCTAATAAACAGTGTCAACATGGAAACTCAAGGAGGTTAAAGTTCACCAATTTGAAAACTTGCTTAGTGAGTTGAGCTCACTAGTGTGTATGACTAATCAGTGTAATGAGAGTAATACGGTTACCAAGGGAGTGAGAGATTGACTACACTCTCTTTCTGTATGTATAAGTTTGATCTGAGACGTTTGATTGCGATTGCTTCAGCAGTAAGTCGTAGTAGATTCAGTGTCCTTTGTACATTTAATACTTTGAAGGATTGGGAAATCTCGACAAAGTGACCCGTATCCACAAGGTGTCTGGTAATTTCACTTTGCAAATATCTGCTTCCTTTTAAGCATAATCTTCTTGGAATGTGCTCTGAAAACCGGATAGAAGCCTTTTTTCCTGTCCTTCCAATGTACTCGCTGCCTCAGGTGCACGTAAATATACAAATGCAGTTGGAGGTAAAATCAGTTTCGATTGGCTTATATAGCATGTAGTGTTGTATAGTGTCACCAGCTTGACTGCAAAGAAGCATCTCTTTATTGCTCCTTTCACGCTCTTTTCGATCTTTTGCGATACTGTTTTTCCTTTGTAAGGGAGGCAAATGAACACTTTCTTCTTTTCAATTGTTGGAGAGTTCGCATTTCTCATCTCTTTCTTTGCTGCACTTTAGGATAAATCCTTTCGGATACTCGTTTTCCTTAAGGCATTTTTCAACAAAGCTTAATTCTTCTTCTACCTTATTAGGCGAACATAACTTCCTGGCCCTGTCATACAGTATCCTTACTAATCCTCGCTTATAGATTATAGGGCAAAAGCTGTTGTAGTAAAGGTATTGTCCAGTCCAGGTTTCTTTTCTGTAGATGGACTTTTCGACCGTTCCATCGTTTCTTCTTTTTACATTTAGGTCCAGGAAATTGAACTCATCGTTGTGTTCATATTCCATGGTGAGTTTAATGCTTGCGTGGATCTCATTAAGGCGGTCAAATAATACGGATGCCTGACTCATGCCGTTACAACTAACAAACGTATCATCGACGTATCGACGATAGTATGTTGTTTAATTGATAGAGTCACTCAGTCGCGTCTGTTCGAGATAAGCCATGATGTCGGCATCGGTGGCACAGTGGTTAGGACTCTCGCCGACCATGCACATGGTCCGAGGTTCGATCCGCTGCCGATGCACACCTAATATCTATGGTCGGCCTGCAAAATTTGGGCTACCGATATCCGTGCTGAAAATTCCATACTTGTACCAAAAATACGGTGTGGAATCAAGCTGTAATAAAAAATAAATAAATAGAATAGGTCCTATAGGTGAACCCATGCCGACCCCGTTAATTTGTCGATAGGATTGGTTATTGAATCTAAATTGGATTTCAACATGAACCAATAACCACAAAATCATTCAAAAGAGACTACTGGTCATGTAATATTTCAACAGAAGTGGTCTATTTAACCTGATCAAACACAAAAAGATGTCAACTTCTAAGTTGTTCACAACTTTATCAACTCATGAAACGGAATGATAGTCTCTCAGATTCTTGACTTGAAAGAATTCACAAAATATAACGTTTTGTATGAAAAAAAATTAAGAAATAGGTATCTAAGGTTGGTTAATAATCAATAGTAGGATATACATAGACCTATTGGTTAGTCCCACCCGACAGATACTACCGTGACATTGTAATTCAACTAGCATACATTCCAATGAACCAACAAGCTACATTAGCTGGATTATATGTTATATGGATTATATATGGACAAAACTATGAAAATCACTCGAAACAATCCGTGGTGTGTGTGTGTGTGTGTGTGATTAGCCTGAAACAGGTGACACCAAATCTCTGTCATCACACAACACATTAATGTTCTTTCTGTTTGAGGTATTTCAACTTCCACGATGTCTGAAGGAATAACCGGCCGCTGAATTCTATTAGAATACAAAGCTTTCCTATTTATCACACACAGTCTCTCTCTCTCTCTCATCCTTTTTTCCAGGTCAGTATAAGCTTATTTTTTTTTTGGAGAAAAGATTAGCTTCACAGCATTTCTTATCACAGATTCACATAAATTGATTTTTTCCCCAATTCTGCCCTTAACCTTAAACCAACCACATTTCACAGTAATCGTGAGCTCATGGTGCTTTAGGTATTTCCCACGTTTTTCTGAAGGCTCAACTTCCTTTAGCTGCTAACTTTTAAGCTTACCAAAGGCATTAACGTTTGTCAAGACCACATAAAACCGATGTAGACAAAGTTAGATTATCCGTAACCAAACCAAACTGACCTTCAACAACCAATCAGAATTCTGATGCTAAAAAAACCGTCAAAATCGTTAAAATAATGTATTAAAAACATTACATACATGTTATTAAACTGGATAATGGTCTTTAATATGTTGCAAAAACATTTCCCAGTTTCTGAAAGATGATCAACGGAGAAACCATATTATACCCGATACATGTATTCATTGATGTGGCTAAAAAACCATGGTATTTTGCGATCCGTTGAAATTCCTGATTCTTTTCTCCAATCGCCCCTCAGAATCCTTCGATAGAGTAAGTATGCGTGTCCGTGACTGGATCCACGAGGTCGGAGGAATGGTTGATACGATAGAGAATATAACCCAAAGATGACAGTTGGTTATGTCCCCTCCATTCATCAGTATGTATAGTTGGTCGTGGCAAGCGCTGAATGATTGGAATTAATGTTGCGACACTTTTGTTTGGTATTGTTTCAACGAAACCTTTGCAAAGTGAAGTCTCGCAGATTAAAAGTAACCACACTTGATTTGGCCTTCTGCTTCCCCTGTTATACTTCTTCTTAATGAGCGCAGTTTCATCGATGTGAACGATTACTCTTACTTCTCCAAGAGAGCCAGTAATTCCCTGCAACTTTCATGACGCTACATCTTTACAGTGCTAATACCATTGCACTCAAGAGAATAGATTATTTTTTGTATTAGTTGCCGGTGATCCAACATTACATAAGGCGTAGAATAACCATCAAAGGTAGCTCAGAATTCGAGAAAAAAGTGCCCTCATGAAGAGATTTTCTCTTATAGCATGAACTAAATCTATAACAGTATTTATCTCCAACATGGTTGTATTGACGCCATAATATTTCCACAAACACAACTCATAGCCACTCCAATCAATCCATTATTAACACAGTAGTTAGATGCTCGATCTTCGCGAAATTCGCTAACCAAATCTACGAACGCAGGCCTAATTTCTGCTTGGAATGACCTACAGAAGCGTTCAAATAATCTGACTGGTCCTTCAGGGTCAACCTTGAAAGACACTGGCTGTGGCTATGATACTTTAACTTCGCCCCGATGCATATTCAGAGATTTTATCAAGTGTTTTGCCAGTCGTTTCAAACAATACGAGATCTCTTGTCTGTGGTCCATCTTCTTAAATTTTCTGGGTGCCAATGTGTAATCGTTATTTTATGTTGTGATTAGTTATTAGGGCAACTTTTGATTATTGCATTAGGTTTGTATCGCTTTCAGTCTACGAGGTCGTATATGATCATCAGGTTATATGCGAAACTACTCAGGAATGATCAGCTAACAATGCATGGTTCATAATGTTTTAAATTAAAACTCCCTCATAACTTTTAAATACAATTTATAACATTAAAGGGACAAAAAGTGAATGGAGAATTAAAAGAAATATGAATTACCCCGAGAAATGATGCTGCACGATTATACCCAGCATAGTTTAAAACTGATTCAGTAGCCAAAGCCAATCCAGTATGCTGTGTCAGATCAGTTGCAGGATGTTGTAATTCAAGCATATAATTGATTAAATGTGAACGTACTAAATTCGGTGCCCATTGTAAGCCAACTTCAATAATGCCTTTACAACGTTTAACAAAATCATTTAACATTTTCTCTCTAACAGGTAGACTATCTGTTGTAATTAACTTGAAATTTGTCCCAGGAACATTATACACTGGAGCAGTGTGATTAGGATCCTAAAGATAATGGGAATTGCATAAACACATAAAAGTTATTGAAAGGATATATATATATACATCAGATTAAAAGAAAATAAATTGTAGACGTAAGCGACAGTTAAGTGAAAGAAAAAGGCTATTATTGACCTGAAACTCGAGCTCATCGGCTTAGGGTTCATGATAGCTAAGAATAACCGATTGTGTCAGTGATTCAATGGTCGAATGTTCATCAACAACACACACTTGATCCGGAGTTCGATTCCCATCCAACTCACTCCTAAACCTTGCTGAGCTAGTAGTAAGCCAAGAAAAGAAGGGAGGTTGGGCACAAGGTTGGCACAGCAACTCCATCCCGTTAAAGTAAGACTGCTGTCGCTATTTTGAAAATTATATTATTTTGTTTAATTTTGGTCCACCGGGTCTTTTAGCCTACAGAGCTTGTCCTGTCTGAGTGAGTTTGTAGATTTGAATAATGCCACCCTAATTCCCTGCTTTATTGAGAATCCTACGTAGGGTCTCAGATGTCCCCTCCTTATATGGTATAACAGTAGATGACTTATATACTCCCTTATTTATGTTATCACTACCAGTTTCACAACTATTTTCCTTTTTCTTTTGGCCTTTTTCGATCTTCCTAATGAATTTTGTAGGATAGTTAGTGATTTAACACCAACCAGCTATTCTTCCTCTATCTGTTTTATTTCCTCATTTAGGTCTCTTTTTGTGCTACTTAGTGTCACACTGCTCAGTTTGTTAAACAATTAACTAAGCCTGCCTTAACAGTTAATGGATGAGATGAATTAAAGTCTAAATATCTATTAGAGTGCGTTGGTTTTCTGTACACACTAGTGTGTAGTTTGCCTTCTTCTATTCGTTTTATTTTACACTCTAACATCACAGTTTATTCTCCTTGTACATTTTCCGCTTCAAATGTGAATTTTACTCCCTCCACCAGTGAGTTTATGTGTGTCAAGAAGCTAGAGAGAGATATGTTCTGTTTCTAACACTGTAAAAGTGTCATTCACATATCCCCTCCACCATATTTTTGGAGTAGGATTAAATTTATTTAGAGCCATATTTTCCCAGCTGTCCATAAATATATCCGTTACGATAAGGGATATTGGTGATCCCATTGGTACACCTTCTGTTTGTCTATATATTTTGCCTTGGAATTTAAAGATGGTAGATGTGAGGCATAACTAAATCCCTAAAATAATTTCTTCAATGGACAGCTTTGTCCTATGGAGTGAGTTCAGAATCTGCAGTTAGTTCTTTTTTAACTGCTTCTAAGGCCATATTGATTGGTATATTAGTATAAAGCCTAATTATATCAAAACTAACCATTGTGTTTCATCATTTTCTAGTTGAATATCATTTAGTTTATTTTTCATTTCATATAACATATCAAAATAAAATCTTATCCATAATGGAGGGTCGTTTAAAGTTGGCGGACTTTGATTTATGTATAGTGCCACATAAATTCGAAATACCTTCAAGTGAAAGCACACAGGTTACCATAAGAAGAAGATAAAGGCGGCGAAATTAGCCAACCAACCAACCAAGATCATATCGTCCGACAATTATGCCAAAAGAAGTAGAGACGGATTGGACACATGCTGAATATACAGTTAAATAATGAGAATGGGAAACAACCAGTTGGACATAATCCAGAGGGTGACATGGAGAACATGAAGGCTTATAAGCAGTCGTAGAGCCAGCTAAACAAAAGGAGGATTGCAGACAATAAAATGATACATGAGATGTTATTTTAAAGCTCCGACACACTCGTGTTCCACAAGGGACCCAAATGGAATATAATGAGGAAACACATAATCCTTCTCATTACACTAAAATCCGTATATCTATCGACAATAGTTATTATTCTCTTCGTGTTATCACCTTTCAACCTATTTTTTTTATCATTTTCATATAAGAAAGCAGCCTAATCTGAGACACTTTCGGTTGGGGTCGCGCTAAATCACGAATTGGTAGAAGTTAGAATTCACGAGCCATTGAATCGGGTTCCAGTGGCTGAATGGTATACGAGCTTGCCTTGTAACCGGAAGGTCCTGGGTTCGAAACCCAGTGGGTGCGTACTGCCGATGATTCCCAAACTAGGATGAAACAGCAGCTGTCCAGTACTCCCTGGTTTTCAATGGTTCTCTAACTGATATCAATCCGTGATCAACTCGTAGTACAAGAATGCATTCCAATTTTTTTTTTTGAAAACCCACTTGACTTTAGTAAATGAACACACTACCATCGACGACATACAACCTTGATCAAAAACACAAAATATCTTCCGATATTGGCACAGTGTTTGGCATCAAATGCTGACGATTACCTTTTATTTTTCTACTTCGTCACACCCACACACCCACCTACACATACACACAAGCGCACACATCGTATTTGTGTAAGTGATGAAATCGTTTTTCTCTCTCTCTCTCTCTCTCTCTCTCTCTATGAATTAACCACCGTGATAAAGACACCGGTTAGCGTATAGACTTAATATTTCTCTTATGACAAAAAAGGTAGGTGAATAATGAATGTTGGTCACAGGAAGAGAGAGTTTATTGTTTAACCAGATAAAAAAGAAAAGGCTGAATAACCATTTTGTCTGAGTCTGTAACAATATACAGACACACACATACACACACACACAAACATACACAAACTTCTATCGTTACTATTCTCTTAATACAATAACGGTTGAATTAAATATAAAAGAACTCAGGCACATAGAGAGATATTTTGTAAGCAAAAAAATAATAATAATATTGTTTGATAAAATGAACACCTTCAAGTTTATTTGCTTGTTTATTTGTTTACTTTAATCATTACTAGAGCAAACTAAAAGTACAAAAACAAGTCCAGGTACTCCATTCTTGTACTCTAGAAAACGAGAGGACAATAGGAAGTCAAAAGAAATTTCCTCATTCCCAACTGCCAGTTACTACGTTGACTAGCTGCTCGGGTGTCCAGCTAACACCACTAGCTGGATTGAATGTCCCTAAACATCCCTACTATGTCAAAAAAGTTGACTGGATGGCGGTTAGATTAAAACCAGTTACCCACACAGTGTAAGTCTTATAAATTACCTTAGGGGGCTGAAAAAGAACTTGTACTGTTGGTGAATATAGATGTAACAAGCAGTAAAGTGTTTCACTCCGACAACCACTGAAATTGACTACGCTGCCCCTCCACTCTGGAGAGTACCGTAAGGTTATAAGAGATCGACCCCTGAAACTATAAATATCTCGACTTACCCTGCGGCAGTTTGGAGACAAAGTAAAGGTCTTCCTATGGACACAACTCTAAAAACCACTGAAAACAGGTGTCAGAGGTCTGTGGTCACATATGGGTGGCTTGTGAGTAATAACTGCACACACACATACATACAGACAAAGCCTTCCTGCCAACTACACATTCTATCACCAGCAATCATGATCTCTCAAGTATATATGCATCAAGTCTATCGTAATCCTTCTTACAGTTAAAAACAACAACAGGTGTGCGTCATTTTCGTCAGCTGTCTAATTGTAGTCTATTGAATCATGCATACCAAATGCACAGCAGCCACAAATGCAAAAAGGCAAAGAAAATTAATTAAAGTGAGTGGACAGGTTCAGATCGTATAGTCTGAAGGTTTTACATTCAATTTATACTACTACAGTCTTTAGGCGCAAACATTGCTGAAAGGTGACAGACTGGTGCACACGACAGTTCTCTCTAGTACCCGCTGGTCACCTACAGGATGTTAGTTCGTGGATAAGTTTCACACGATCACGATCAACACATTTGAAGTATGTACATGTAGGATAAGACTAATAAAACCAAGTTATACTGTTCATGCGTTTACTTCTCGTGTACTTAGGTATCACAATAACACACATTGGGTTTATTAGGGCTGATATTATAATGTCAACTTGTAGTAAAGGTTGCTTGAGATTGGTCCGTGTTTAGTTTTACCAATACAATAGTAAGCGATCGTTGAAGTTGAAAGAATGATATCAAGTCACAAGAAAATCATTGATACAAGCACACAGACAAACACATACACATACATACACACGCAAAAATACCGGCACACATTCTGTCGGCTACTTCAAAGACAAAGCAAATACCAAAGTGAAAAGTGCACACTGTCGAAAAGATGATAAATTATCCACCGGTTGAACAAATTAAAATTAAAAGAAACAAATTAGAACCAAAATGAAATTAAGATACGCCACTAAAAAATACATCAGCTGACTAAAAGATATTCATAGTGTCAAAATAGTAGAGTCTATAAAGCAGGTACTTTATTCAAACCTTTGAGTTCCAAGCGGTACACAAAGAACTCCAAGTTTTGAAGTCTCAATAGCGTTAGCAATGCCTTTCAGGAGCAGGACTGCTAGTCTTACGTCTAACCATCGCTCTTTCCCACGTATTCTATAGGCTAGCAAACTAAGGGACGTTTACGAGTGCGTCGGCTGGGAGTCGAATCACATAACTACGTGCATGCATTCTTGTGACACACAATAAGTAAGAAGACAACACATTTATGACACCATTTCAATTTCACAGCTTCAAGTAGCATAATCTTAGATGTTACTTGGAAGACGATAGGCATAGAAGTAGAATCTAGGACTCACGCGTCTACCATTTCGAATCTCCACGATAGCACCATCAATGTCTGTCTGTGTGTTTTCGACATAGAACTTTGCACAAATGTGCAGCCGTTCAAGTCGCCATACTCCCTTCATGTAGCATACGAAGCAAGAGAAGAAAGTACAAGAAAAGCATAATAGAGACAGTAAGCAGAGGTGTGAGACAAAGGAGGAGTAATAACGAAGAACAAAAGTGTTTCATTGGAGATCATAAATGACAAGGAGCGGATGCATCTGCGCCATTGAGAACGATTTTGAGACATGTCACCAATTGTTTCCAACCATCGATTTTTACCGTCCCGAGGACCCCAGCCTGGAAGTCTATACCTTCCTACGTGGCTTAGACTAATTGTTGTAGACTTCATTGACTGGTGCCAAGTTTTTGTTTGACCGCCGTGAGCTTTTTTCCAACCTGACCCTATAACCGCTAACATTGCTCGTCGAGGAGGGCGGTGACTTGGCATATGTAACACATGTCTTAACCATCTCAGTCGATGTAACTTCACAACTTCGTCGATTGATTTTCCCTGTTTACCTAGAACTCGACGCCTAACCTCAATGTTGATCACCTTATTATGCCACTTTACACGGGAAATAGAGCGCAGGCACCTATGATCAAAGACAGCTAATCTTTTCATGTCTTCCACTCTCAATGGCCAGGTCTCGCTCGCAGCCACAGAGGAGGACGGAGCGGACTGATGAGCAGTACATCCGCCCTTTGGTCTATGACCAGCCGGATATCACGTCTACAGGGCCAGAGACGGCGTAAACTGGCAAATGCGGAACGAGCCCTCTGTATTCGTGCTGAGATTTCGTCAGAGATCAACCCGTTGGGGCTGATGGTACTTCCCAAATAAGTGAAGCGGTCAACGTGCTCTACCACTTCACTTCCTATTTTTAAACTAGGATTCAGCGTAGTCCAGTCCTGTAACATCATCTTACATTTGGCGGGAGTGAATCGCATGCCAAACATCCGTAGATTGCGGTTCAAGGTGTTTAGAAGACTCTGCATTTCGTCAGCGTCTTCGCCTAGAAGGACTATATCGTCTGCATATTCCAAGTCAACGAGATTATTCCCCGGTAGCAAGTCAATCCCTGAGTCGCTGAAGTCACCTAGGGTTAAGTCCATTAACACATCTATGATGAAGTTGAATAGAAAAGGGGATAATGGGCATCCTTGACGGACACCACTAGTCGTCACCAGTTTAGATGACAGCTCGCCGTAAGCCCTCACCTGGCTGTATGAGTACGAGTAGAGTGCCTTAATCAGTGCAATTTATTTTCTCGGAATTCCCTTTACAGCCAAGCATCTCCAGAGAACTTCTCGATCGACAGAATCGAATTCCGCCTTTAGGTCAAGAAATATAATGACTGTTGGACGCCGGTAGGAATCCCTATGTTCTAGAATCTGTCGGAAGGTGAAGATATGATCAATACACCCTCTTCCTGGTCTAAAGCCTGCCTGGCTCTCTCGTGTTTGTGCCTCCCGAGCACCACTCAGTCTACGCATGATTATTGAGCCTAAGACTTTAGATACCATATTAGTCAAGCTAATCCCTCTGTGATTATCACAGGAAGACTTGTCTCCATTCTTGTATATGGGGATAATCAGTGACTTACACCAACCCGATGGGACTTCTTCTGATTCCCAGACGCTGCCATCAATAACTCGAGATGCACTGGAATCCAGTGTGAATTATCCCAAATATGGGATGAAACGTGTGTCTTGAATTCCATTACTAGTCTCTATCAACCAAGTAACATCATATTCATCTCAAGGCGTTCACACTAGGAGCCAGTCGACATATCAACAGGGACCGAGCGTTCAAAGAAATCAATAAACAGGGAGTTCAAACAATATCTTCAAAAAATAATAATCTACATGGCTTAACAAAAGGACGGTTCATAGTCGACTGGGCGAAAACAGCAATCTTCGAAATAGGATTGAAGCAACAATCAGAAAGTAACAATTCAGGTGGTTGAAGAATGGGCTAAAAATTAATATCATACACAGTGAATGGTTAATAACACGTGACCCGAAACCACAGACATAAATCAGATATCGACAGAAATTCCCAACCAAAAAGAAATACAACACAAGTAATGAGTTGATATCCTTACAAAATAGCAATAAAGACAATGATAGTTAAAATGACGCCGGGTAGTTCAAAAAGATAAATCCAAAGGCTGGATAAAAATATTTTGAGAAGAGCAGGATTTTCTCACAATTGTTCTCATCATCAATCCACGTACCATTTTCGATGCCACACCGAACAGACATGAAAAGCCCAACACAGTAAAAGCCACGCATATATAGACTGATAAAATTATCATAGAATTCACAGCTGACTCAAGTAGGCAGTCAGCCAATAAACAAATGATAAAAGGATTGCCGGGGGGTTAAGATGACTACTGATAAGGTTTCATTGCCATTGGATCGTATCAACGATCATGGGAAAACAGCCGAAAAATTTGACATGCATTCGTTTGCTTCTATTCATTTGGATAACTACGGACATACTAATTCAATTGTGACTATATAAAAGTCTTTGACATAGTACAAGCAGAAAGAATACCAGAGAGAACTATACATGTATAGCACTGAAATCAACTCGAATATATGACTAAAAATGTCAAGTATCACGTCAAAGTGAGGATCAACATCAATACAAGTAAATACGATCTCATAAAGAACCCCAAGAGAACAACCAGTGACAGGGAAGAGAAATACTTGATCTGTTGGTTTGCCTGGGTTAGATAGACACGAAGTGTCCTGGATAGCTGTTTCGTTCTAATTTGGGAGTCTTCAAAAGTTAACACCTATTACCCCACGGAGGACTGAACTTTGAGTCTCAGGGTTACAAGCCGAACTCATTTACCATTTACCTACTGGAGAGTAAAGCAATGGCCTTTCCGTAAAATGTCATTGGCGGACATCTGTTCACATATCCGACTTGATAAATCCCGCTGGTCACGAATTCCCAATAGAACCTCAGGCGAATTCATCCTGGATTCCATTCCAGTGGTTCAATCGTATATGAGTTCGCTTTGTAAACTAAAGGTCTCGAGGTGGCGTTTTGAGTGTGTACTGCTGAAGAGTCTCAAACTAGAAGAAAAACTGTCTATTTAGTACTCCCTGGTTCTCAAACTGTAGTCCGTTCGAGATTGACCTTGAAGTACATTATCTATGGAGAATTCCTGGAGATTCAGTTCACACTGAAGCCAGAGGTGAAGATGTTATCCACCACAAGGACGACGAAACCTTTGCAATTATAAGCTAACCAGAAGAGGGTATACAAAGGAAACATCAAAAGCTAATGGTATATTAGAAAAATCCTATTATATATTCACCAAATATTTCCTTCACATGTGACTGTGTATAAATTGTAGTTGGAAAAAGCATTATTTCATATGAGAATATGTTTTCATAAATATTTCTGTTTACATTTCAATGCAATCACATTTTGATTTGGAAAAAAAAACGAAACAACTTCTCAATGACAGTAATTTCTAATAAATATACTCATTTTAAGATATTTTTAATCGCATACTAAGAAAAATTCATTTGAGATATGATTTTCTGATTTCAATTTTTAAGCCCATATTTGTTTGTCAATGTAAGTGGGTTACAAAATATTTTGTAGTCCATTAAGCACTGGGATTTAAACACGTACGTATTGATCTACGTTTTTTTTACGAAAAATTACGTTAGATCGATTGAACTACACTTATTTAATGGTGTACGACTTTTACTGTCTGTCTGATTGCTGATTTGTGGCCACTGAGGGTTGGTCAGCTGCACTTTTATGTAAAGTCCTATGTTAAAAATTGAGTTCATTTCACTGCGCTTTATACATCACTTAACGATAATCGCCACTGACGAGATTCAGTCTGTACGAAACAAACTGCTAGACGCCTAACCCTAGCTTATACATAGTGTCCAATCAAAAGTACCCACTACAGTCCTTGAAGAGAGCATATACACCTTGCTGAATGACTGGTGAGTGCCACCATGTACGCGAAATCTAGGTTAAAGGCTTCTTTTCGATTACCTCTAACCATCTGTTATCATTTAATTCAATTTGGATTTTACCGTCGATTGACTGAACCAAACTACTCGGTGTCAGGGTGACATGTCGGCTCCTTTTGCAGATGCTTCGATGATATCTGATCATCTAACTTGAAGTCAATAGGTTGATGATTAGACTAAGCACTTCGATCCAATCAATCGAAGAGAAAATCTGAATTGAATTAAATAATTAATATGACTCGTTGCACACAAGGTGGCTCTCGTGGTTCAAGCGGTCTAGTGTATAAAGCTTTGGCATTTGAAGCTATGAGCACTGGGTTCGAGTCTCAGTGGGAACACCATCACTTCTCACTAGGAAATATGGGTATGTACATCCAGATGACGAGACCCAAGTGGGACGAATTGCGTATCCTGGATTCCACTGCTAGTTATCATCAACCAACTTATGTATATTATCATATTTCGTTTAAATCCTCCCTATCGTCCTGACTAATCAATGAGGGTTAAATGGATTTATTGGCTGAATGTCAGCAGTAAAAAGGTAAATTCTGAACATAATCCTATATGAAGTAGTTGGTGATGATTAAGTTGTCTAGAAAAACACAAGAATCAAAATCTTCACAACTCACAAACATCAGAAGAGGAGAAAAAGAGAACAACGAGCGATAAATGACAAAAATATGTCATTTTTCTCAAGTATATATGATGATGATGATGATGACGACGACGAAAGAAGAAATGAATTGTCACTTACCACTTCTAAAGACTGTGATAATAATTGAGCAACATCCAACATTGTGAATAATACACGTCCACTCCACATAACATGAGGGAAACTATGAAAGGGAAAAGAAAGATATGAAAAAGGGAAGCTGTATAAGGACATAGTATTCATAGTCATTATTCAAAGGTGTTCGGGAGAAAAAGACAGGTGTATTATGTCACCTGGTTAATAAATCTTAGAATGCTAAAAGAAACCAAGTAATTGGCTATCTAGTGGGTGCATATACTGCTGATGATGAGCCCCAAACTAAGACGAAACAGCTTTTCAGTACACTTAGGTTTAAAATGGCACCTTTACTGAAATCAATCCATGATCAACCTTGAATATATTAGTGAAATAACTGAAAACTGCTTACAGTGCCAAAAATATACTCATACTTCTTATTATATCTTCACTATATGACAGTAAAATATTCTATTTCTCATGCATATCCTTTATTATTGTGGGGTAACGCTTTAAGTCATCTTAATCAGCCTGAATTAGAACCACATGACTACAGGTTGTTAATGAAAAATGGTGTGGTGTTTGCAACTGACACAAGCATTTATAAATAATTAGGTATTGGCTGGCAGAAATTTGATTGGTTACAACTTTGATAAAAATTTGAAATCAGTTAGAGAACCATTGGAAAACCAGCACGGAGTACTGGAGAGTTATTTCGTTCCAGTTTGGGACGTTTCATGAGTACGCACTCACTAGGGTTCGAATTTAGAACCTTCCAGTTACAAGACGAGCTCATAGACCATGCAGCAACTGGGACATGATCCAGTGGTCAGTCCGTAAATTCCAACTTCTGCCAATTTGCGATGCATAGCACAACCATCACTCAGTGTCCTAAGCTAGAAACTGAACCGCTTACCTGACTTCGTGTACCCAGCTGCTTACGACTTCCCATGAGAGTCTTAGGCAACCTTCTAAACAAAGCCAGCCGCCAATGAGCATCAGATTAATTATCTGTTATTGGTTTGCAGGGATTTAATTACAGAATACTATGCTGTGTGTGTGTGTGACGAATTCCACATGAGTCATGAAAGAAAGAGTGACGGATCAAGTTGAGAAGACTAGTAATGAAGATTATTGTAAACCAATATAGAAAGGAAGATTAAAGAAGCGGAATAAGAAGAACTTGTGAGCACGGAAATTTAGACGTAACTTTTGTGAGTTTTGTCATCAGTGTATATCATGCGCCGAATAAGCAATAGCGCTACCAAATATCTCTATGTTCTGTCGATACATTTAGTGTTGTTGCCTTCGATCAAAATGAAGATCTTATGGCCCCTGATGGGTGAGTAGGGGAAGCTGGTGGTGGCACAAGGGACACTGCCAACGTCGTGCAAAAGCTGTCTACGACAGTTTGCGTCGAGCTGCCATAAAGACGTAGTGGGAGAAGACCACCTACCGGCTGAATTCAGAGTTTAACAGGCCATCAGAAATTCAGTAGGCGGATCGACTGGTTTCGGCGAAGAAACACTGACAAATCTTCTTCAATGTGTGTCACCTGCCTAAGACGAAGATTCACAGAAGTAGCTGCTAGTTTCTTAGTTTATGGAATATGTCCTTACTGCATTTCCCACCACCTCAAGTGTAGTTAATGAATGCAGCCCCGTGGACATGAAACACTGAAAACAATATACTACTTAAAAATTCTTGTTATAGTGTAACAACAGAAGACAAGGGCCAGGCAACAGATCGTTTTATTATGAAAATCAACACGTATTTATACATCTTTCAACTACATTATTATAGACAAGCGCAGTCATCTGATTGGTTGTTTAGGTAGACAAACGCAGGCTTTTGATTGGCTGTTTCGGGATTCCTTGACAAATAGAGTTCTCTCTGCGAATCATATTCTGCCACGTTAACTTTGCTGTGATTGGTTGTTGACTCAGGCTTGTTCATATTTTCTCACGGCCCATATTAGTGACCTAGACCTTAACGTAGATTAGTGCCAACCAATCGGCTAGCAGCCTGCTCTCACCACAATAGTAGCACACCACAGCACAGTAGAACTCTATATGAGAAAGTCTTAGTTCAGAAGACTTTTATTATTGTGAAATACTCGGTGATGCTGATGATTACAAAGGAATAAGTAATAAACCAAATAGAAAAGAGTATACTTACTCTTTGGCCAGCATACTAAGAAATTCATCAGCTACAATACGTAGACTTTTATGTATACGCGTGAATGTGACCAGAAGAAATTGAGCGTGCATATCCATGATTGATTCACGTTCAGTATCTAGTGGCTAATAATAGTAAGAAAAAGAAAGTGAAAGAAGGCGGAGAGATACATTAATTAAATGCAATAAACATACTATTCAGAACAAAAAACAACCTTAAGGATAGAAAGAACAACACACACACACACACACTAGTAAATAGGTCCTAGAGAATATAGTTCATACATTAGAAGTTCAAAATGCAACCCCCAATTAACAGAGACACAGAAACTTTTCATCAGGTGCTTCATTCTGGAATAACACTTTAGATTTTCTTTCTTCGCCCGATCGATTTCCTTTCTCTTTCTTTGAATAGTGTTCACTTCAGTTTATGGATGATCCATGCTTCTCTTATACCTAGATGTCTCAATATTACTCACTTTGAAGGATCTCATCAGACTTTGACTAGAATTTCGAAAGAACATCTATCTGACGCTGATTCAGCCACATCAACAAGCATATATCAGTCAATTTGATGACCCACTAGAGCAAAGTACATTGGCTATACCATTCGTTGGCCTGTTAAAAGTGGTCGTGAACGCTAGCTAGTCTGGGGAGGACGGAGGTGTCTTTAGTTCGGTAGAAGAACATCTTGTGAATATAGGGCACTCAGCATCATTCCAGAAATCTCTCGAGATACTATACCAGCTCCGATCAAACATCTCCAAGGAATCAATGAGATTAATACGACGCGACGCAAAAGATCTCGTTCTAATGCTATTCTCAAAGTACTGTTACGAGATTAGCAGGAGACTATACCTGCACTCACTCTTGCGGGTGAACCGCTTGAAGTTGTTGATAAGTTCGTGTACCTGGGTAGTTGTGTGAGTGCTGGTGGAGGAGTGATGGATGACATTTTCAACCGTATAATGAAGACTAGGGTGGCATACATCAACTTCAGCCACCTCTGGCACTGTCGCGACGTTAGTCTGGCTGTCAAAGGTCGGGTATACAATGCTTCGGTGTGGGCTGCCTTGCTCTACGCCTGTGAAATCTGACCTCTCAGAATTGAGGATGTGCAGCGACTCTGCATGTTCGATCATTGCTGTCTCCGCAGGATTGCTTGCGTTCGACGGCATCACCGCGTGAGTAATTCTGAGGTTCGGCGGCGTGTGTTTGAACACAGTGGAGATCACCATTCATTGAGTGTCGTCATCTGGAAACACCGGCTCCGGTGGCTTGAACGTGTGCTGCGAATGTCATCCCAGAGGCTTCCCTACAGGTCTCTGTTCGCTAGCCAGCCTTGGAATGGGATGGAAAAGGCGGAGAGGTGATCAGTTCATGACGCAGCGTCGTCGGATGAAAGATGTTTGTGCTAGATTAGCAACGATTGGTGCGTCACGACTCCCTGATTGGGATCCCTGAGATAGCTCGAAACCTTATCGGATATGGCCAAGAATCATAATCAATGGTGAACGCGTTGCAATTTCCTTCTTTCTTCCCTTCCCGATGATAGTTAACGAATACTGTCTGAACTTGTTAAGTATGACTGTTTTCCTTCCAGATAAAGTTCTTTATCCGTTTTCTACTTAGATTTTTACTTTTAATCTATGTTGTTTTATTATTATTATTATTGTGTGGCGCATCCTTCTTGGTGCCATATTGTACCAAATTTTTTTCTGCGTTTAAATAAATAACTAATTCTCAGAAGATTCATGAAAAGGCTTTTCACCAGTTTACCGAAATATAACATTTAAAAAATAATAGATTTGATTTAGAGAGACAGAAGTGTGATCACAGTTTGGTTAGAAGCCACATGATTGAAACTCCAGTCCAGATCTGTTTTATTCAGTCTCGTACTACTTACCATCTAATTGCGTGATTCGTCAAATCTTAAACATGAACTTTTATATTTTAACTATATGTCTCCCACTTCGTTCAAGTCAACTTCTAGAATAATACTGACTTCGGGTAGTACCACATAAAATTCATGTAGTGAATATAGTTGAGATAAGTCTGAGATTTGTAATAACAACAATAATTATTGACACCATGCAGGACACAAATGTTTCCGACGAGTATTATTTAAAAACTCTCTCTCACACACACAATTTTCGAGTTTGAACTAAATGTCTCCAAATCATATCAAAATATTAACGAAAACAAAAACAACCAAATCGGGTAAACACCAAGTAACCAACCTTACCTTAGCTTTCATTTGAGCAAGATAACGTGTAAATATACGAACAGCTACTTGCGAAATACACGTCCACATACCTAATAGCATGAAATATTTAAAAAAAAACAGTGGAAGAATCATGAGTAAAAACACTCAAAACAGATGTGGGAGAAATGATTACATACCAGCATTCATGACACAGAAATAACTTAGATCTTTGAAAAACTATTGATTAAGCTAACAGGCAAAGTTAAACTTTAGACACCACTAACAACCAATCAGCAAACGACCTTAAACGGACCAATCACATTAAAGAGGCATATATGATGAATGGAAATGTATATTTGTAGAAAAAAGCATAAAATAGAGAATAAAAAAGTTACATGGGATATCTTTCTCGAACATGTGAGAGAAACATCTCCCAGTTTAGCATGGGACTGTCAATGGAGAAGTTACACCATATCCTGTACATATATTCATCCAAATGACCATAAATGAGATCCTTTTGAGATCCGTTTATCGCCCTTATCCTATTTTTCAACCTGCCCCAAAATCCTTCAATAGAATTTGTATGTGTCCTCGTAACGGGATCCACAAAATCACTTGAATGGTTGACTCTATGATGAATATATCCCAGAGATGACAGCGAATTGTAGCCTTTCCACTCGTCGGTGTGTATAATTGACCCCCACTTAACAAGTCTGGTAATAATAGGTATAAGAGTAGTTGCTTTTCTATCTGCTATCCTTAGGGAGAGAAGCGACCTAGCAAAAAAGTTCCTACGAAATATTAAAATTATCAGCTTACCCTCTCTAGCGTTAGTAGGCTTCAAACATATAGCACAACGATGAACAAACCCATCAGTTGATTTGGTATAGCTTTTTAAAGTCGTGATACCACCACACAAACGAATTCGCTCTTTCCCGAGCAACTCAAATCCAGGAAATACTAGAAAACGCTAACCTCCTCGAATTGCAACAATAGCCTTGTAAGGTCACGCATTAGAAATGAATCAAGCGCTATACAACATTGAACTGCGTTCGTGAACCTCATTGGATAATTCGACATCGTTCGTGAATCTCATTGGACAGTTCACTGATTGGTAGTTAGTGGTGTCGAAAGTTTAACTTCGCCAGCTAACAAGTCAATCCAAACGTGGTTGCTTTACTCACGGTGCTAATGACCAACAGTTAAAAAAACTCTAGTATAGTTCACAGTGGTTCGCATCTAATGACTTAGACATATTTCTCTCCTTGTCATTTTTCAGGTTGACCACACTTCACTTACTTGAGAAGTTGCATCAGCACCAACAGGCCGATCACTGACGAAATCTTAAAACGAATACGAAAGGTTCGTGTGGTAATTGCAAACCTGCATTTTCTCTGGCGTAGACACGACATCCGATAGGGTATCGATCAGAGGAAATGTGTACTGCTAAGTAGTTCGCTCCGTCCTTTATGGCCAGCTGTGAAACATAACCAGTGAAAGTGGACGACATGAGCATAGGTGTCTACACGTTCTACCTGCTGTGTTAGTTGGAGGTATAATAATAGGGTGAGTAATATTGAAGTTAGACTTCGGTCGAGTGCCAGGTAAGTGGGAGGGGGGGGAGAAATTAATCGATAAGGCTGTTAAGCACCTGCATTGATTGAGATGGTTAGGACACAAGTTACGCATACATCCACACCTAGGGTGGGTAGACTTCGGTCTTCCACTGAAAACGCTCTACACGATAGCCACGCACTCATATCCTCTGCTAGGTAAGTCCCCTTTACCTACTGCCTTCACGAGGCGGAGATTTCCCCAACAAAAGTGAAACGGCCAGTGCGAACATCTAAAAATTACAACCAGACTGGTGAATATGTAGGTCTACACACCTAGGGAAGTTACAAAACCCTGATTCTAAACCTATGATATACATCAGCTGCAGAATCCGAAAGCATCGAATGGCGTATCAGCCAGTTTCGATCATTGTCAATCATAAGTACATAGCCCCAGTGGCTTACAGATCATACTTCATCTCAAAGGCTCCACGAGTAGCCGCTTAAAACAATCACTTGCTTCAATCTGGCCGCCCGGGTAGTATCCCAGCCCTCTCACAAATTGCGAAATTTTGTGTGACGCATCTTTTTCTGTCTATATAATACCAATTCGTTGCATTTCATGCAATTAGCCATCAATAATCTAAAACGGGATGAAACAGTTGAACAGAGACACCAAAACAGTGGTGGCAATTGTCTGTTAACGTTTCAACCATAGGTTATTGAGGCAATTTTATCACAAATAAACAAAACTTAAAGAGACTCGAACCTAAAACCGATCGATTTAGTGTAATGCAATCAATCAATCAATCAAAGGGAAATATAAAACTAAATTAAACAAATAATAACTGAACCAATAACATAAGAGGTGGCTCCAGTGACCCAAGTGGTTTAGTGGATAACTCTTTGAAGTTTGAAACAATGAGTAGAGGCTTCCACCAGTCTTAATGGGAAAACCGACATACACTGCATGCTGTAGGTGCCTAATAGATCTCCCAAGTATTCCAATGGTTCCCTAACCGATATCCACTCATGATGAAGTCCTGTAGCAAATCAAATTCCTACAAAACAACATCCTGTATTCCGCTGTTAGTTACCTACCACCAAAAATAACACACAAGTTAAACCTTAAATTGAAAAAAGGCTCCTAATGGGAGATGATAATGATAGAAAGTTGAAACTAAAACCTAAATTAAATTAGAATTTTGTCAACCGGAATAAATTTATCATGTTCCTTTATGACTTAGTTCCTTAAATACCAAACTACGTTATTACTGATAGATATCATCAAAAAGAATAAACTACTTCCTCAGTGAAACTTTCGACAATCAGTTTCGAAATAATTTAAACGATTTGTAATCCAGTGGATGACAAACACGCTAGTGTTTGAAAGAAAAAAACCTACTAGCCTCGGAACTTCCCTGGAGACACCATCATTCACACTAGGGTATGAAGGTATATGCAGATGAAGAATCCCAAGAAAAGGAAGAAATGCGTCCACTGGAGTTCACTTCCAGACAGACGCCTTCAGTCAAGTCACACTAGCCATAAGTTGAAAATGAATTCAACGCTTTATGAGCAAGTAATTATTTTTAATTTCAAAATCAAACTGCAGTTACAAATCATAAGTTAATGGAATTTATTCTGCACTGGGGTTTTCAATATGAACACGAAGAAGGTAGAGTGCTAAGATATCAGTGTTCACATATTGGTAAGTAATCAAGGCTAAGAGTATACGGGTATTTTGAAAGGACACACCTACATATATAATAGTTTAAAAAACAGTATAGCAAAAACCGAAACCATCAAAGTCATTCCCACAACTAAAGCAAAACAAAGTGATTGGAAAACTGTATTAAGTTTGATGATAAATTGATCATTCTTACAAAGCTTAGCACTGTTTATAAAAGCTTTTGTAAGAGCATATTTAAAAGTATTACTAACAGTGATCTAGGCATGCAATATATATATATATAGGTAGTTAGACAGGAGAGATTTTTTCACTAGCTTCTAAATTAAACCACGCAAGAATTCAATCAATTCAAACACAAATAACATGTGATTATTTGTTGTGATAAGAGGAATTTCAGAGAGTAAGAAGACACCACAAAAAAATCACAACCTATTTTCTATCATATAGTCAGGCACACTCTATATATAAGGGTTATTATTATCAGGTTGTAGAACAGAGTTGTTAGATGTATTATTATTGTCCCCTTGGGTTGTGAGTGGAAAATAGACCTTCAACTGCACGTCTCTAAATTGTCCTCTTCATATGGCTCCACCATTACAACCCATAAGCTATCACCTCCTCCATATGACACTCGGACTCGCACCCACCTCTTCTTGTCTCACCCAATGGCCTGGCATGTAATGTCACCTAAAGGTCTCCACAATGTGTCCGATCCAACTCCATTTACTTCGACATACTTGTTGACCAATAGGTTCTTGACTGGTTCTTTCAAGGAGTTCCCTAATACTTATCCTTTCTGCCAGCCATCTGATTTTCAATGTAAAGCCGAATTTTGGTTCTCTCTATGCTGAGTGCGGCAGAATTTCAAACCGATTTCAAAGTGATGGAGGTCTATCTTGTCTTTCCAATATCTTGGTCAGCTTCGATATCCTCATTCATATTGTTGTTTGTAGCTGAAACGATGCTTTCAAGAACAGTGAAGGAAGTAACTTCTTTCAAACTTCTCCCGTTGGCAGTGATTAGTGCTGGTTGTGTAGTTGTGGTTGGTTTGTTGGTTATTCTTCTCATCACTTCCATCTTCTTTATACTCCCCTGAAGTGTTCTGTCTTTGATGCCAACCTCTTCTGTCAGTTTGTTGGTTTTCACCTGCAAGTTTTCAAGTTTGTGTGACATTACACATAAACACAACCCACAAAATCCAAATCTCCTAGGGTCTTCTTATCAGTCTGACGTATTCCTGTCTTCCGTAAAATCCAGTCCACCACAATAAGGAATATCATTTCTAATAGTAGGTGGCCTTGTCTCAGTCGTGTCTTCACTTCAACAACTTCGCTGAGTTTTCCGTTGTGGATCAACTGACATGTGGCATTGTCATATAATCAGGCGTATCCGCAACACTGAAGAAAAGATGGTGTTTCATTAGAGACTTAAGCTAGCGTCATCCAGTTCTGCCGTTATAGACGCTACCACTGAGCTACACATAGTAGAACCGTCAAGGACACACTAATTGGTCAGTGAACAATAATAATCAATATCATTGGTCTAGTCCTTGGTGTTAAAGTGGACTGAGATCTGTCAGTGAAGGCTACAGTGTCAACTTGCACGGAACCTGACAGTATTTTTCTCTATCAACTGCCCCAACCATCTAACATCAGTACAGAGTGCACGGTGGTGCGGACTCACCTCGCTTGACGACTATGAGTGTTGCACACCTGACAGATACAATTCACTATCAAGTGCTGGTTTGCAGGGATTTGATTGGTTACAGGATTGATTACGAGCTAACATCAGTTAGAAAACCACTGGAAAACCAACAGGGAGTACTGTAATCTCTTTCGTCCTAGCTTGGGACTCTTCAAGAGCACGACACACCGGGACAAATTCGTTGACCACTCAGCCACTTGAGTCGGTGGAATTCAATGACCCCTAAATTCCGACTTTGTCAACTTGTGAAATAGCACTACCTACATCAGTGCCTCCAATGAGCATCCTTGACACGACTTCCAGTCAAGTACTCTGTGGTTTTCATTGATGCCTCTAATTGATCTTCATTCAATACGAGATCTAGCAACTGAAATAAGTGAACTGGCTGAAGACCATTCCCACTGAAATAGCTTAGATTTTTTTGCCACAACGAAGAAGCTTAAAAATCTATGTGTAACCACCAGTGAACTATATTGTATAATCGTTATTGACACCTAAATAAAAGGTTCCGTCGTCCGTTTTTGTTTTTTGGAACACTTTTAGCCAGTTAGAACACACACAGCTTTTACTACATTCAACCTATATCTAATTATGTTAAATGCCTAGTTATGTAACTATTTCATAGTACGAATAAATTTTGCCTTCGAAGCCAGTCCTTCTTGTGATCACAACAATATGAAAAAGTACCGAGTAATTAGTCCACAACCACTTGTTAGTTAGAAGAAATTCCGAAATGAATACCATTGTCTGGTTTCTTCCCAGTCACTACTCATTCTTATCGTTGATTGGAGTAGTGACTAGCAGTGGAATCAAGGACACGCATTTAGTCCTATATGAAACTCATGAAGTGAATGTACGTCCTAACCCAATGAGTCGTGAAATTTCTACTCAACCATGAATCCAATACCTATCGTTTTAAAGGCTAAATCATCATCCGCTAGGACGCTGAGTCACGGCAGCCACATCTTTTGCTTTGTGTTGAGTTCTAGTTCGACACTAACTGTCCAATGGTAAATAATTAGCAGATTTTTCCTGGTGCATAGCAGCTAGCAATAGAATCCAGTATTCGCATTTCATCCAGCTTGGGACTCGTCAACCCTATGTATCTGCATAATCACCAGTGATTGATGGTGTTCCCAATAAGACTCGAACCCAGCAGACCTCGTTTCAAATGCGAAAGCGTTAGCTTCTAAACCAATTAGGCAAGAGAGCCGAACATTTCGCTGCATACAATCAATGCGAGAAACAAAATTACGTTTATACCATTCCATCAAGATCAGAAGGATAGACGACCTATAACCAAAGTCGGCTATTTTATGCGTGAAGGGAACTCAATCAGCTTGAATGAAGCACCAATACATCATCGAATGTTTACAATAAACTGTCAAGCAGATGGTACTTGACTTTAATACTCACAGAATACTAGTCTACCTAATCCTGGCATCAACATCCACTAGTTCAGGAAGGTGTACGAAGAATCAGCTGCCTACAAATATTCCGTCTAAATTGTACGTATATGTATAATGAAGAATAACAATGCATACAAATATCTTTACAGAAAACTCACCGAACTTATCCTTTATGATAATATTGTCCTCTAAATACATAAATAATCGATGTAGTGCTTCAGGATCAGTGGAATGTGCAATACTATATGAGAGTAAAAGAAAAAAATTGAAAACTCAAGTGTAAAAATAAAGTATAACAGCAAGCAAAGAGAACACCATCACATCCCGTTAACATATTCGTTGTTGAGGGTTGTTCAATGGTAGATTAATCGCCAGTAATCTAAGAGGTGAGGGGTTTGATTTTCAGTCGACGCCAAGTTTACTAGCCCAGACCAGGAGAGGATGTATGAAGCTACCAACAATCCAACCCCACCCCCACCCCCCGGTAGGAAAACAACACCGCTCTCACCGAAACTTTAGAAACTTGGAGCACTAAGTTCCAATCAGAACTCAATAGAATGATAAAAAAAAACCCTATCAGTATGACAGCAACAATAAGCATAGCCTTCATAGTTATACAGTCATGTAGAATTAGATTAGGTGTATTAGGATGCGGTGGATTCAGAACTCCACCACGCGCCGGAACAAGCTGCATTCAGGAAAGGCGAATCATGTACTTATCAAATTGCATTCTCATCACAGAATAAAGCATAGAATGGCAGTCAAACCTCCACCTCAATTTCATCGACTTTGAAAAGACCTCCCACAGGTAGTGTTGACCATAAAGTAATTTGGAGACTAATTCATCACTGTGGCGTGAACCAAATCGTTATCAAACTCATTCAACAGCTATGCGACAATGCCACGTGTCAAATGATTCACAAAGAAAATCTCCAAGAAGACGTTGAAGTGGATACAGAAGTAAGAAAGGGTTGTCTATCTGTTATCACCGAAGATATTTGTAATTGTGGTGAACTGGACTATTCAAAATGTAACAACAGAAGGCAATAGCCAGGGAGCAGATCGTTTATTAAGGAAATCAACACATATTTATAGATTTTCATGTACATTATTATAGATTACTGTTAGCAGAAAAATACAGTCTTCTTATTGGCAGTTTCCCGCTGAACGTTAATCTTTCATCTCTTTGTGGCTGTTTTTTGAATGTCAGATCATCCATATGCTAACTGTATCCACCTAAGCAAAGTCTGCTGTGGTCAGTTGTTGAATCAGTCTTTGTTCTTGTTTTCACATGACTAGTATTTTGGACATAAACATTGACGTAAATTACTGTCTAACAATTAGGCTAGCAGCCAGCTCTCGCCACAAAGAGACTTTGTGTGCGGAGCGAGACGATAGGGGTATGTTGAAGCGATAAGAAGACTCTAGAAGATGTGGACTATGTGAATGATTTATGTCTCATGACACACAAACTCGAAGACTTACACCAACACAATTGGAGAAAGAATCAGGCAGCAGCGACAGGACTTTAAGTGAACATAGAGAAGTTGGCGCTAAAGCGAATAACCAAACTACGAACAACGAGCACCAATCTCTGTCAACTGGAGAAATTTGAATGAGGTCATTTCCTAAGTAGGGGTGGTTGTGAATCCGACGGTGACTGCGGTTAGATCGTGCGCAGAGGAGATAAAGGACTGTGGGAAATTGTAGAAGCTGTAGAGAAATTGTGTAAGTGTTACCTTACACTCATGTTTCACTTGCAGTTGAGTGTGTGTGTGTGTGTGGCGATAATTCAGTACCGTAAAGCTCTGTACTAATAATGTCTGTCACAGCAAACATATCTTTAAAGCACCATACTTAACATTCTACATACCTTCATATAAGGTTGTAATTGATAAGAAGAGTGAAGACAGAAATGACTGTTATGATGATGTCATTGTAAAAAGAACCACACTTAGCATGTAAGGGGTTGATGATACTACTAACTAGCAGCCCAGGCTTAAATGAGTGAAGCAGGACTCGAACCCATAATCCGTTGGCTAAATAAATAATGCTTAATCCGAACAGCTGACGATAATGCATGTCTATAGTAAGTTGACCAAGATGAAGTGACTTCAACAGAGTTCAATATCTGCCCCTGCCCCCCCCCCTTCTGGTCGAAAGACAACGAACCACGAAATTAGTAAACACGCATACCATATTACTTATTGATCAGATTGATCCGGATTATGAAATCAAACAAAAAAATACAACTAGCAGAGTTTGAAATGAATGAATTGGTAGTTATAGGCATAGTGCTTTGATCAATTTTAAAAAAGAATTGATACCCTTTTATGGCTTGGCACACACACACACAAGATAAAAAGAAAAATCAAACGTAGATATTTTGCTGGTCGATTAGTTATCTCAAGCAAAACGTACAAATCAACTGTAAGCTCTGCTCATCACGTAAGAGTTTAACACATGTTACTTAAATGTTTAAAATTTCACAGAAACCAGAAACCACTACAGATCATGCCTAAGAGAAGAAAACCAGTTGTGAAAGCGAGTGAGTCATTCGTGCAATAGTGGAGTGTTCGTCAACCAACCAACCACCCACATGGTCAGGGATTCTACTCCCAAGCGTCATACTTCTAAAAACCCCTCGCCCAATTTACTACCAGGGGATAGTACGAGTAATGTAAGCGTAGAACTTGTGCACACTATAGTAGAATGTAATTCCGGTATACCGGAGATATAAGAAAGTGGCAACAAACAACAAAGGGAAGAGGGAAAGAGAGAATATACACATATAAGACAAACTGCGAAGCTGTGTGACTAAATCGATTGATCGATTATGAGCAATAAATTATGCTTGAAACGTCATCCAGTTGTTGGTACTGAATCACTGTGATATTTAAAATAAGGCGATATTACACCCGGAAAAACTGGGAAACTTGAGTATGAGGCTAACAATCCTACCCCGTGAAAAATACCATACGACAGCTACGGCAACTTCGTAGTCCGAGGCTCGAAGCATTATGTACCATTTGTAAAGCAAATAAATGAAATAGTATATGATATAATGAGTCTGAGAGTGATTCGAAGTCTACGAGGATCGAATATAAATCACATGCTTCATCAGAACCATCATGGGTGCATCCTCTTAACTGATAAAATCTTTAGTAATAACGTAGAATTGAAAAACCACTGATGAATGGTACATGCTGCAATATAGGTGTGCACACACCTCGCCTAGTTTGCTGGCCCGTCCTAAGGCTGTAAGAGAAACTGAGTTAGGGGCATGCGGTTCGCAGCAAAGTAAAACTGTGAAAATACCCTCCCCCCCTCCAATGCAACAGAAACTTCAGAGCACAGAATACAAATTAACTTCATATTAGATGGTAGGAGGAAATCAATCAGCAGCAGCATGGAAGCATGATTTTATAACTGGGAAAAAATGGGATGAACTGAATGAAGACAAAGAGAGAAAATTACACACACAGATAACAAAACAAAAAGCCGTAGGATAATGGAACATACCGAACTAGGTCCATGGTAGTTACAAAGGCTGGACTAGTTTCTTTTGAACACATAGCTCCGGCTTTTCGACGCATATGGCGAGAGCTTCCGCAGTACAAAGAAGTCGGAAACACACTGCCTTTGGTAGATTTTTGTTTACTTTGTAAATGACTCTAAATAATGAGTCAGCTGAGATTCTGTGACAGGTATTGACGAGGTGTTCAGTTATTGCGCTTCTGATTGAACCAGTGCCCCCTCTTTGCAGACATGCTGGATGATGTTCTCTAACACGTTTTGATAAGACCCGCATAGAACGACCTATATACCTAGCTCCGCACAAGCAAGTGAACTGATGTATGCACATTGAAGTGGTCATATGCGGAAGTCTGTCATTCCTGTTGCTCCGAAGTAGTAGGCGGCTAGAGAATATCACTCTTGGAGTTGCTGCCGGAAAAGTCTTCTTCAGGGAATTGGAGATTCTCCTTTAAGGATATTTGCTGCTAGGTCTCTCCTGAATTAAAGATTCAAATAGAGTGTCTTCTTTTGCACTGAAATATATAATTCTCTTTTTGGCCTTCGTTTCATGTACTTCTCCACGAAACGCGGTGGGTATCCATTTTGAACTAGGATGCTTTTGAGAAATAGGAGCTCTTCTTCGAAACAGTCATCGCTACAAATTCTTCTGGTACGGTGGGCTAGCGAGATGATGAGAGCTCTTTTACAGCTGATAGGTATTCAACTGTAGAATTTTGTCAGTTGGCCACTGCATATTGGTTTTCTATGGATAGATCTTTTCAGAGTTCCATCATCTCTTATTGTCAATTCTACATACAGCAATGGAATCTTTGATTCATTTTCAACTTCCATTGCGAATTTAATTGAAGGATGGCAGTTATAAAGTCAGTTATTTTAAGTTTGTTTCCATGCTCCTCCTGACCACACACTTGTAATCTGTTTAGAATAACCATTTTACAATTATATTCTAATCCTGTGTATTTTTTTTTATTTCTATACGTCTTGTAATCTATAGTCATACCTCCTAACTTACATTTCAAGTTGAAAATTTTGATACAATTCAGTCTACACCATATAAAGGACTAGACATGTTACACCAGTTACTAACTCAAAGTGTAAAAAACAGCTTATTCTTCATTGAAATAGGGAAGAGACTCCTCGAATTCGCGGACAAATGGCGCCAGCCGATGAAAGAACTTTCAAGGAGCTAGTTGATCGATACATCTTCAAATGAAATCAAAAATAATTGCACAAATACACACACACACACACAGGGGAAAAATTCCAAGATGACATCGAAAGTACAATGAGAATTAATTTTTTTTTAAAAAAAAGACTTACCATAATGATTCTAATCTATAAACAGCCATTAAATAAATACACTGAGTAACACTCATTCGATTAATCAATGAAGAAGTTTCAGCATTGTTATCCAGTAGAACACATAACTTGTTACGTATATCCGTCACATCAGTCTGAGTACAACCAGAAAATAAGGAAGAAAATTATAACCATAAACACATTTAAATATTCATGGAATATATTGATATGATAATTGTCTAACATTAGAAAAATGAAAAAAAATATATTGGATACTTCAACGCCCCTGAGGGGGTCTAGTTGACCCCAAAAACAAAAGTTATAGTGAAGTAGGACTCTTCAGCCGGATACTTGACATACAGAGATATAAAATTAAGATAAAATGTATTACCGTTAGACTACATCAATTAAATAGACAATTAGTTAGTTATGAACTTGAATAAATCAATAATCTTGGACTAAGTGATACTTAGAATAATAATAATAATAATAATAGTAACAATGGTAATCATCAACTAAAATAGTAATTTTAAAACGAGTCAAGATAGTGGTTTCGCTAAACTTGGAAGTAAAAGAGGAGTGTGAACACTTTAAACTGCGTACATTAATTTGAATGTGTTGTTGGGAGGAAGCAAACATATAGGGTCGCGTACAGAAAAGCGATTATCCACTCACATGATGAACTATTTGCCATGGTGGTTGAAAACAACTGAAGTCAAAGCGCCTAAAAGTTCAATAACAAACCATCTTGTGGACTACAGACATGAGACTGACGCTACTGTCAAAGTCATTGACACTGCTGTCAGCAGACCGACAAACAAACAGGAAGGTGCTAACAACTGTGTAGGCTTGTGCAATTAGGGTTTATAAATCAAGTTTTTGTATACGAAAGGAATAAGTGGTCACTTTGAATCGACTATGGCGATATGTTTCACTTAATAACTGTTATTATTATTATTATTATTATTACTATTATCATTACTATTATTACCATCATTAGTTAGTTCGTGGTTATCGATATCTTATCAGTCTTATATGTCCTAATGTAATCTTTATGGTATATATATATATATATATATATATATATATATATATATATATATGTCCCTGTATGTATGTATCCAGCTGAAGAAGTCTACCGAAGTTTGATGAATTTATTAATCAATACAGAAGACTGAAGTAGTTGTGTTCTCTGACCTGGTTGATTTTTATTACGAAGATTCCGTCTAAAATGAACTCATCTAAATTCTACATGAATGGTATAATTGTATCGCCTGGCAACCACTGTCGGGACTAGTTGTTTCATCATAATTCGCGTCTCTATCGATCACATTTATTGATTTGGGATTCAAATTTATTTTTGTCATGTGATGTTCTTTTTATTAGCTTCTTAAATTTCGTCGTTTATAATAATAATGTGTTTGTTAACTGCTAATTCACTTGTGTACCAGGCTGTTAAGAAATCTCTGGCCTTCCTAGTGGTTATTTCTGACTACTTAAAATTTCTATACTATCCCAATAAAATTGACGTTCATAATTATTTCCTACTTTAGCAATTTTTCTGGCTTGTTTTAAATTCATATCCGGAAACAAAATGTTTCCAATTGGTGATTGACAAAGAATCGTTAGTCACAACATCTCATTAGAATTCTGGAAACACTAACTCCATATAGCAAAAGTTAGAATTTTTACACACACACACACACTAACTAGACTTCTTCCCAATAACACCTAATAATCGAAAGATTCGCCTCGTAACATGAATTTTCTGGGCTCAATCCCCAGCAGGATAATGAGTACATACTGTCAAGGAGTTCCAAAGTGGGAAGCAAGACAACAATCCTCAAACTGACGCCACAAGTCGTCCATTATCAAACTTAATGCCGTCTATCATCCGTTGGGTCTGTCTGTTAGTTTTCAACACAGAACTTTGTACATATGTGCTCCAGTTCAAGTTGCCACACTCCACTCCTTGTAGCACACAAAGAAAGGCAGGAAAGTAGAAGAAATGCATACTAGAGACAGTAAACAGAGGTTTGAGACAAAGGAATAGAAGTAACGAAGAACAACATAGTTTCGTTGGAAATCATAAATCACAAGGAGTGGATTCATCTGCGCCACTGAGAACGATTTTGAGCCATATCACCAATTGTTTCCAGCCTTCATTGGTTTTCACCGTCCCAAGGACCCCAACAAGAAAGCCAGTCTACACCTTCCTACGTGGCTGGCTTAAACTAACTGTAGTGGATTTTGTTGACTGGTGCCATGTTTTGGTTTGACTATCCCTAGCTCTTTTCCAGCCCGTCGAGGAAGGCGATGACTAGACATACGTAACACATGTCCTAACCATCTCAGTTGATGTAGCTCCGTAGCCTTGTCGATTGATTTTCTCTCCCACCTACCTAACACTCGACCAAAACCTAACCTCAATATTGCTCGCCTTATTATACCACTTCACACAGGAGAGAACGCAGGCACCTATGATCGAATACAGCTAATCTTTTCATGTCTTCCACTCTCAATGGTCAGGTGTTGCTCACAGCCATAAAGGAGGATAGAGCGGACTGATGAGCAGTACATACGCCCTTCGGTCGATAGCCGGATATTACGGTCAACGTGCTCTACCACTTCACTTCCTATTTCTAAACTAGGAGTCAGTGTAGTCCAGTCCTGTAACATCATCTTACATTTGACGAGAACGAATCGCATGCCAAACATTCGTAGATTGCAGCTCAAGGTGTTCAGAAGACTCCGCTCTATTTTGTCAGAGTCTTTGCCTAAAAGGACTAAATCAACTGCATATTCTAAGTCAACGAGATTATTCCCTGCTGGTAGCGAGTCAATCCCTGAGTCTCTGAATTGAGTTAAGCGAGAGTTAAATCCATGAGTACATCTATGATGAAATCGAATAGAAATAGGGATAATGGGCATCCCTGACGGACACCACACTTCAGATGACAACTCGCCGTTGGGTACTTATAATCTGTTACTGTCAACAAATTGACTGACTATAACTAAAACAAAAAAGGATCCCGCAAAATGATCTAGTTCTGGAACCAACTAATAGTCATAATAATAATAGTCATGATGTTGATAAAAAAACGTGTCAGGCATTACAGTACCTTATTGATTAGCTAAGGCAGATGAATCAAACACTAACTACTCAAACAACATATGTGTAACCTCACATATGCATGTAGTATAAAGCTGTCAAATAAATTCTACTATTTTCTATATAACAATGTAAGTGAGAGAAAAGAGTGGTGTGTCATAAGTAGATTAAAAAATTAACACACAAAATGAGAATACTCCACACACACACACAATAACTTGAGGGCAATTCACTTAACATCAGCATAATACACTCAGTGGCTGTGAAATGGTAATCATTGCAAAAAAGAGGGCCTACACTCTCAAAATCATCTTATCCATTTGATATTTAGTATGAATACAATAAAATACAATGCATTATTATATACATATATAAATTAATAAGGGCAATATAAGAACTACAACTGTGATCACATTTTATAACAATAAGTAGACTAATTAGAAGCCTAAGAGGTAATGATTGTATTATTATTAAAGTGTTCTGGTGATTGCAAAGAAAAGAAACATCCAAGGTATGCTCACATAATGTGGCGTATGTTGCTGATAAAAAATTTGTAAGTAGTATGTTGAACAAAGTTTTCATTATTTTATTGTTAATAAGAAAAAAAATATATAAACTTGGTAAATTATTGGCATCAAAATGATACGTCACACAAAATCTAATAGTTTGGGTAGACACTGCGTTATCGCCTGTGTGACAACGGGGCGAAGCAGGTGACTTGAAACCAGATCCACAAGGCAGTGAAGCAGCAATAGAAGCTACGTTCTCATGGTTCCCGGTGATCAAAGCGGGTTCATATGCTATTCGATCCTTTTGGAGCTTGGAGTTCATGTACACCACAGAGTTTAGACTCAAGGTTTTCCAGCTCCGTCGGCGGGAAACCTTGAACCTAGGTTTCGCGCTAGTTGGCACTCATCGGCAAAGGCGTACTTGCAACCTTGAAGGAACTCATGTCCCTTCTGAGATACTGATACTCCTTGCTGACGAGTGCCAACTAGCACGAAACCTAGGTTCAAGGATTCCTGCCGATTGCCTCTAACCATCTAATATCATCATATCAATGTGCACCGTAAAGGCGAGCTACCTAGAATGGTGGCCACATTACAAACCTGACTGATACAATTCAGTCCGCACCAAAGAAAGGACTAGACACATCACACTAGTTACTAGTGTCAGATCAAAATGTCCAAGTGACTTAAACATAAAGAAATTATATATTAAAGAAAACAAACAAAGGTGTTTCAGTGGCGCTGAGGTCGAATACTTCCCCCATACATGCACGTGGTCCAGGGTTCGATCCACGGTAGAAGCACTTCTCAACCTGGCTTAGCTGATGATAAAACCAGAAAAGAGGGAAGGTTTGGTGTGAGGCTAGTGACCCTCCTCCTCATAAAAATAAAACCCCTGCTACCGCAACTTCAAAGTTAAAGCTTCAAGCCCTAAGTTCCACTTGGAACGCAGAAGAATAACATTTTAAAAAAATCAATAAGAAGAACACATATGAATCGGCAAAAAAGTCTCTTTACGTAACTTCACTTTACAGCTATATATATATATTGATAATAGAGGTCAAAGGTTACTGTCAGATCATAGTAGTAAAGCAAATCAAAGTGTATGAGTAATAACTATGTTTGAAGAAGTTAGGAATCATCGTATATAATTAAAAAGGGTTGAACACTAATCACTTCAGTTATTAATAAGGTTGAAAATGAATAGCAAAAGACGTAAAACGAATTTCCTAGAGATTATTATACGGTTATTCAGAAGGACAAAGAAAGTCTACAAATAGGCAACTATAGTACTGAAACCATGGTAGTAGAATAGGCTGGATAAAGCATTTCTGTACTATAGTTTTTTAAGTTCTCGTTAAGACAACCATGCCGGCAAGTGTCTATCAACACATCTAGACAATGTCCTGCCGCTACGACCTATGTGCTTACCTCCCCAAGAGCAGGTGAATTAGTATGTACACACAGTGGGGACTTCTCTTCAGCGTTTTGGTGTATAGGAGCATGTGAAAAGAAGGTGAGATGTAGTGAGATGCAGCAAAGAACGTTGTACGAATTGCTCTTCATAGGCGAGGACCTCATTAATTGTATCTCACTTGAAATTCATATTTACAATTAGTTGTTTCCTCGGCACATCCAGGTTTTTAGCAGTATCAGTCTTACTCTTTAAGTGTTTATTGACGAAGGAGGTTGGATAGTTTAAAATACTCTAGCATATTACAAGTTACGGACGAAACCAATAAAAGTCAATCAGTATCAGCGTTGTTTACAATAAAATAAGAATTATAAGGAATAGATAGGAAGGTTATCTATTGTACAGAGCGGGAATTTAATGTCAAAGAATCCTCTCTACTATCTATTTCGTTCAAGTCCATACAGACATAAGAAGTATTTGAACCCAATTAGTAAGAATGGGTTATTCGGTGTACCAGGGGCTGATGGCACAGCACAACGTAGGGTAGGATTCGAACTTGGGACGTGATGATATATATATATATATATATATTCGATACGGCTAGCAACAATAATGATGCACAGATTAGAAAAACACTGCTACACTTCTGTAGTAACAATCGCTTAACATACAAACACAGATACTTAAGTAATAAGAGATAAGACGGAGAAACAAACCGTTTATTTATGTAGCAGAAGGTAAACTTACAATATCACTCCTCCACTCCCCCCCACCCCACCCAACATGTTAAGCAAAACTACGTTTTTAATAATAACATGTATCTCCACTTCGTAACCAGACAACTTCAAAACTTAATTTTTGTAGTTCTCATTTTTCCTTCGCATTTGTCGTAGGGGTAGTAGAATTTCCCAGATGTCCGGGTGGACAGGTGTTGAATCATTCCTATTGCACATATTCTCTGTGCATTTGATAAATAAAGCTTCCGTTATCCTGTTTAATCATATTTTAGAACTGTCATCTTATTCCATTCTATTGTATGATTGTGTGTAACTGCATGTAGTGTTACAGTTGAGCTATTTCCTAGAATCCCTAGCTTATTAGGGTCAACTAACCAAGATTTTCAACGGATTGATATCAGTTAGAGAATCACTGAAATCCAGAGAGTATTGGACAGCTGTTTCATCCTAATTTGGGACTCATCGACAGTGAGCACCTACCGCCAAGGTTAGAACCTAAGACCTTCCGGTTACAAAACGAGTTCATATACCATTCGGCCTCTGGGATACGATTCATTAGCCTATGAATTCTAACTTTTACCAATTCATGAAAACAAATGAAATCCCTACAAAACAACTTTTGGAAATTAATCTAGGTTTGTATACGTTTCTCATGCTCCACTAACCATCCTCACAACCACTGCAGAGAGGGAAGAAAATCAAAATTCAAAGTTGTGAAGTCACAATTGATGATATGATTATGAACAATAAATTGTGTTCGAAATGTCATCCAATAGAGAATACTCTTTCAAATATAACCAATCGGCAAGTTAGTATGGAATTACATAATATTACAGAGCCCAAGTTATACACATATATATCATCAATACATCTTCTTACCTGAGATAAATTTCTAGCACTCAGTGCAGAACTTTGTTGTAATTCAGCTCGTAATGAATCTTTCAATAATAAAACCGGTGATTTTGTGGCAATTTCACAAAGACCACGATAGTATTCTATAGGCCATACTGCTACAAAAAAAATAAATAAAGACAGTTGGGTACCAATTAGTCGCAAACGAAACTTGATAATATCTCTGGCGACTAGAATCCGAAAAATCTGCAGTCCTGAATCAATAGAGGAAGAGAACGCCCTCTTAAGGAAGACACTGCTCGAGAATGGCTACCCACCCCGTTTTATAGACAAGCATATTAAGCCTAAGACTTACAAAGAACAACCCACTACAGTTTAGAAGAAGATGGTCTACATGAATGTACCCTTCAAAGGTGACCTTCTGGCTGACACCTTGAAGAAGAGGATATCTACTGCTCTAAGTAGGGCATTCTTCGCTGCCACACTATGACTGACATTTTCCTCCCGGCCATTGTTCTTCAACTACTCTAAAGATAAACAATCGCATTTGACCACTTCCATGTGTATCTACCAATTCACCTGCTCTTGCGGAGCGAGGTATATAGGTCTTTCGATGCGAGTTTTATCTAAAAGAGTTCAAGAATACTATCCCGCCTGGCTACGGAAAGGTAACAATGGAGCAATAAGGAGCGACATTATTGAGCATATACTTAACACTGGTCATTCGATTTGTAAGAAGTCATTCAAAGTCATCTATAAAGTCAAAAGAAGCCTTCCAAAATCGACAAGCTTCCGTATACTTTGTATTGCCGAAGCCTTAGCGATTTGGATAGAAAAGCCTGAATTATGCACACAGAAGAAACTTTCTCCACCCCCTCCTACTACCGTGGGTTTAACTTCAAGTTCATCTGTCATCAACATTTTGTTATCAAATTTTTTTGCAATATTCGTATAAGAATTTTTAGTAACTAACCCATTCAATCTTTTCACCTATTATCTAGTTTATTTTCATATTACGTAACCCTACTCACATCTTACCAATCCCCACCCCACTTAGTTACAACTTTGATTACTATTCACACAATTTAATTTCTTTATTATTTTGATGATGTAATCAACAACCCACACTAACTGTTATTTTGATTTTGACAAACCTTATGTACACACACACACACACACGAAATCATAATGATTATAAACTGTCATGAAATAGTGTCACAAGTTATCCGAGAATCATTCTCCTGAAGTTCAACAACCCATTTCAAAAGTTACCCATTTAACATTGGTCACCAATACAAAGACAATGGGATTAAACACCTTTAGTAGGAAATAGTCTGGCGACCTATTCGTTTGAACAAGCAGTTAGTTATAACGTCACCAATGAGTGACATGAAAACACGAAAAGGCTAGTTGTCGTTGATTACAGGTGCCTGTGTTCTATCTCCCGTGTTAGGTGGTCAGTGAACTTGAGGTTAGGCGTTGAGTGCTAGGCAAGGAGAGATAATCAGTTGATGAGGTTGAGAAGCTACATCGATTGCGATGATTAGGATATGTGTTACACATGCATTCCTAGCCATCACTCTCCTGTACGGGAAATGTTAGCTAATTGACATAGGATCAGGTTGGAAAACAGATGGTGACAGTCAAACCAAAACATGTCTTTATCAGTCAGTGAAATCCACAATACTGAGTTCAAGACAGCCAGTCAGCCACGTAGAGAGGTGTAAATTTCTTGACTGACTGATTGAGGTCTTCGGGATGGCAAGGATCGATGACGGCTCGAGACAACTGGTTATCATTATCATTAGTATATCCTTAAATTCCTAGAGGAACATAGGGATTCAGCAGCGCATTTCCATTGCGTTCGGTCCTCTGCTAACGTTTTCACCTGTCTCCAAGTCTGCCCACATGCTTTCATCTCCTATTCACATGACCTCCTCCAAGTCACCCCATCCACGCACTGACGACCAACTCGCCACTTCCCTCTCGCGTTCCACTCCAGCGATGGCTTGTCAAGTGATGTCACTTGATGGTTTGTTTTTTCCCAATATGGCCAATCCATCTCCATTTCTTCCTCCACATTTGTTGCACAATCGGTTGCTGGTGGGTTGATTCGCTCATTGCCAGAGATCCCTGTGTCTGATCTTTTCTGGCCGGCCATCTGATCTTGAGTAGCATTAAGCGAAGACAACTGTTAACGAAGGTCTGTAGTTTGTTTGAGATGCTCTTCATGACGCTCCAAGTCTCTGATCTGTACAGTGAGTAGCACTGACTGGCCTCACATTAGAGTTGAAAACACGGATCTTATTTTTGATGATGAGTGCTGTTGACCTCCACACAGACTTGAGAGTATTGAAAGCTTGTCTTGCTTTCCCGATCCTGGCTTTGATATCCTTGTCAGTTCCGTCCGCCTGTAGTTGAAACTTTGCTTCCCAGGTAGGTAAGTAAAGCGGTTATTTCTTTCAGGTTCCTCCCATTCATGCTGGCTGATTGTTGTCTGTTGTTTTTGCTGTTGGCCAGGAATCTTCATCACCCCTGTTTTATCTATGTTCACCTGAATGGTGTCTTATCTTCTGTGGATGCTTCTCGTGCCAGCTTGTTGCTTTTCACTTGCATATCTTCTAGTTTGTGGGAAATCAGACACATATCATCGGCGAAGTCCAGATCCTCGAAGTTTTTTTTGTCTGGGTCCATTTTATGCCTGTTTCCTCATTGCCCGGAGGCAACTGGTGATATGGCTCAAAATCGTTCTTAATGTCTAGCGCAGAAGCACCCACTCTTTGTGACTTGCCAGTCATATCCAATAAAATTCTATTGTTCTTACATATTACTACTCTTTTCGCTTCATATTTCTGTTTACCATCTCTCTTTACTCTCTCCTCTTGCTCTGTGTGCTACACATGAAGGGAGTGTGGCGATTCGAACTGCTGAATATCTGTGCCAAGATCTATGTTGAAACTAGTCAGTCAGTGAAGACCTATGGGTAAGAATTCCTGTTTATAGACTCCTAATGTTTAAAAAATATAATTCCATGCAGTTGATTGCGAGCCAAACGAATTGCGTAAGACGGTCAGTAATACACCTCCTGACTGACCAAACATCGGTAGATGAAGTAGGATTTCAAAACCTTGATCCTACAGTTAAAAGTGGAGTGTTTGAATCACCATATCCCTAAGATTTTATCCAAGGGAAAAAAATGAAACCGGAACATCAAACGATCATGATGCTGTCAACTGCCGGCAAACACTACCATCACAAAAAAGGAGTTGATTTATCCGGTTTCATCAATCACTTGTTTGTTCAGCCAGTAAGACCTCAATGACAAACAAAATTGTCCTCAATATTTTTTTATCATTTTCAGGACAAAAAACATAAAAGTGGAGAAAATAAAAAATGCCGTGGAATGAAATTTAAGATGTGAGAAAGAGTGTTTATTCATATGATAGTGAAATCCTATACATATTTTGTTGATATGTGTATGTTTGTATGTATGTGTGTGTAAACATAAGAGTCGGCTTTTAAACCTCAAAAGGCGGGAACAAACAAACAAACAAACAAACAGAAAACATAAATAATTTGAAAACTCAGCTAATAAACGAAGTATATTATACCATCTGAACCTTAAAATCAAATTGCCTGACCATGTACAATAGAATAATACAGAATGAAAACGAAACACGAAGTTCAGTGAAGAGGCTCGTTTCGGCGAATTCATCCTCCTCTCCAGTTGTACAGTCGCATTCATACACATTTTTTTTCGTGAAAAAGGGTAGTAATATAAGTGATTAGTTCCTCCAAACATAGTTGGAAAAGTGTATTGCAGTTATGCAATAAGGTGAATAATTTAATAAATGAGTTGTAATCAGGATTCACATAGAAACATAGGAAGATGTGGATTTATGTAGGAGATTTAGGGAATTTAGTTTAATTGTAGATTTTGCCGTCGATTGATTGGACCGAAGTGCTCGATCTCAGATTGACATGTCGGCTCCTTGTGCAGATGCTTCGATGATGTCTGGGATGGTGACTAGCAGTGGAATCCAGTCAGGATGCGCATTTCGTCCTATTTGGGACTCGTCAGATGGACGTACCTAAAATTCAATTAAATTAATATGACCCGTTGCACAGCAGGTGGCTCTCGTGGCCCAAGTGGTCTAGTGGATAAGACTTTGGCGTTTGAAACAATGGGCACTGGGTTCGAGCTTCGGTGAGAAAATCATCACTCACTGAGAAATGCAGGTACATCTAGATGACGAGAATGCGCATCCTGGATCCCACTTCTAGTCACCATTCAGCAATTAGATTTAGGGAATTAAAGAAACAACAAATCAACAAGGTTGTTATTATGATTGCAGAAGTGGTTGAGTAGTTTTCGTTTTTGAACAGAGCTCCGGCTTCTTTAACTCAATGACTAAAGTTTCAGCAATTTAAAAGAGACAAAAGCCTATCGCCTTTGACAAATCATTCTTCCCTTTGTAGATTACTTTGAAAAAGGCGTTTTATTGGGATGGAATGACGACTGTTGACAAGGTGTTCGATGATCGCACTCTTTAAATAGCTCTATTACTACCTTCCTGCAGCCATATGGAATAGTGTGTTCTTGAACGCTTTTAGACAGAATATGCGTCGAACGACACACGTACCTAGGTTCACAGTAACAAGTGAAATGATATATACATATAGAATTGGTCAGATGCAAGATCTTGTCCTCACGGTTTCTGTAGATCATTGGACGACTGGAGAACACTCCTCTTAGAGTTGCCGAGAAGAGTGTTCTTCTCAAAGATGCTGGAATTCTTGTTTCAAGGATATTGCAGGATAAGTCTCTAAATTGAAATCCAAATTCATGTAAAGTTTCCGTCTTTGGAACAAGTTACGTTTCGTTCTTCTGAACTTTTCGTTTAATATTCTTATTAAAATGAATCTTCGTTGGTATCTATTTTGGATGAAGGCTTCTATTAGAAGATTTAGTTCTGCTTTTAGGACGTCGCGACCGCATATACGTCGGGTCAAAGTAACAAGAGATTTAATTGTACAACTGGAGAGGTAAATGAATTCGCCGAAAAGAGCTCTTTCGCTGAACAGCGTGTTTTGTTTTCATTTGTGTCTGGATGGGAGTTATTCATGAATTGAAATGAAAACACCAAGATGAACTATTTATCGTATAATACACCATTTTGTGAAGACAGGAATCAAGCTGAAGAATAACTTCTTCATACATATATTCTATTATCCTACCAAGAACTTCAAAAATAGCTACTCACTGAATAGCACTCGTAGAATTCCTTGCGTTCCGAGTGGAACACAGGATTGCAAGCCTCAGGTTTTAAAGTTTCATAATTCTTGGTGCTTTTTTTATGAGGTGCAATTGCTAATCTAACAGCCAACCTTCCATCTTTCCACAGGCTTACTACCAGCTATTAAACTACTTATGGTTGAGAGTTCACCAGTCAGAGAATCAAACCCGGACCACGTACATGGTTGGAGAGCAACAAGATACATCGAAGGAACTGATATCCCGTAGGAGATTCGAACCCACATATCACCCAGTACTGTAATCTGAAACGTCACCAATCAGCTCCCGTGAGTGACACCAACATAATACTTCTTGGATGAATTTTACAGCTGTCTAAATATTACAATAATTATAATAATAATGCACATGTGCATTGGTAATGATAAGATACTAAGGTCTAACATTGACAGCAAAATGTTGAGTGTTGCATCATATATGTCAGTTCAGATTTCTCGTGTATCAACCTATCAGCCACACACACACAGGCGGATACTACCTACTCAGTTTACCAAGCTTAATTACGAAAAATACCCATTTATTCATAAGTAAAAACACAGTTTTTTTGTTCAGCGAAGAAATTTCTTTTCAACGACTTCATTTTCAAGCTGTACAATCGTATTTATATTACAGAAAAAGGTTATTAAGTGGCACTGAATAATTGCTCAGTCAGTGTAATTTGTAATTTATCCACTTCAACTCTAACCCTTATAACTTTTATCACATATATACGTACATTGACTGAGCAATTATTTAGTGCCACTTAATACCCTTTTTCTGTAATATAAATACGACTGTACAGCTTGAAAATGAAGTCGTTGAAAAGAAATTTCTTCGCTGAACAAAAAACAAGCTTAATTAGTCAGGACAAGTTTCAAACCCATGACACTCATTCACTGAAGTTCAAGTCTTTAAAACAATGATTCATATATCCACACTATACAAGCATAATGAATACAGTAGATTTTTAAAGTAACGGCATCAAATAGATGGGAAGCGAAAGATAGTTTGAACATCCAGAGAGAAGATAAATAATAGAATAAGTTGAAATCAGTTAAGACGCCGCCGACGAGTGTAAAATACTTCTCTAACAGCAGATACGAAAATTGATGATGAGCTTTTATTGCGGAAAATAAAAATACGTCATATCTATTCAGTTCTAACCACATTAAAGTTCTGCTAGGTCAGAGAAGGATAAACTGCTCTGACTGGTTGTAAACTGACCCAAGGCAAAACAATCTGTCCAATGAGGCGTTAATTTCAGTTTTTGCTATTTCCTGTTAATCTGCATATCACGCCACACTACTTTTAAGTTCGTGTTTCATTGTGTTCTAAAAGGCGAACAGACCTAAGCAGATCCTAAATTGAGTATTGTGATGCAATGAAGAGACTGTCAGGTTAGTGATAACTATGGGGGGACGGGGTGCTCTGACTGACCAGAATTCGCATACACCTGTCAAGACATACAGTGAAGACGTCTGAAAAGTATACATAATATAATCCTACAATCGTACTGTTAATTAACGTCACTGCTATTATGAAAACTACGAAGTATTATTTAAGATTTTAACCCTAATAAACAGCTTGATAGCGAGTGCCAACCACCACGTAATCGAAGGTTCAGAGCTACTCTCTAACTACCTCCAACAAACAATTGTCCCAGTAAAGTCAACCTCAAAAGAATGCCAAGGATTAACAGATGATACAACTCTGGTGGTGGTATCTGAAAATTAAAGTACAAAAATTCCGATCCAAATCTCTATATATAAGTAGGAAAGAAATATGTGTTCACAGTTCAATCCATCAACCATCAATCCATCATGATACCTATATATATACTGAACTTACTTGAATTTGGATCAGCAAAACCCATAACCGTAACATACAACCAAAATTCTCTGAATAATTTTTGCAAGCGTTGATTAGGATTTTGAATTGGCGGTAAACGTCGTAGAATCTGTGGTTAAATTAAAATTAAAAGGTTGAAAAATAAAAATAAAACTGAAGATAAAAAAGCAATGAAAACTGTATCATAAGAAGACGTAAATAGCAAAGAAAATTTTCTAAACGACGATTCATTCTCATCATTTTCAAGTATTGGTTTTGTTTGATTGCATGGAAGATTTCATCATGAGCTAACATCAGTTAGAGAACCACTGGAAAACCAGCTGGGAGTACTGGACAGATGTTTCGTCCTAATTTGTGACTCTTCAGCAGTACGCACTCAAATAAAGGACGAAACAGCTGTCCAGTAATTCGAAGTTTCCCAGTGGTTCTCTAACTGATGTCAGCTCATGATGAAATCTTCCATGGAATCAAACAAAATCCCTACAAAACCAATACTTGAAAATAAATCTGATGACTACTAGCTACTGGCCTTTTTCAGGCAGTTAATCTGGGGTTCTAGTGGGAAGCCGTGATCAGTAGGGAAGTACAGCAGGTTGAAGATGAGGCGGTAACTCATCGAAGATGACATTGCGAAATGGTCGCACTATGTCGTGAATTGGCAGAAGTTATAATTCATGGGCTGGCTGTTGGATCGGGTCCTAGTGGCTCAATGGTCTAACAGCTTGCCTTGTACCCAGGATGTTGAGGATTCGTACCCCGGCGGGTGCGTACTATGAAGAGTCCCAAAATAGGACGAAACAGCTGTCCAGTATTCCCAGTGGTCTTCTAACTGATGTCAGCACATGATGAGATCCTCCATGCAATCATTATCATAAGCTATACAGTCCTAGTTATATTTTACCAACAGTTCATAAGACCAATCAGATAATGATTAGCCAAGGCTGGACAATGTTACAGAATACGTGATAAAAAAACGACGAAAATAACAAAAACTATAGAGGATTCAAAGCCTCTGTAGTACTTACTGCCGTATAACGAAAGAACATCAGACAACCTAAGTAGGATGCTGAATGAGGCTGGAATTAAGGTGGCATTTAAACCAACCAACTAACCAACTCTCTCATCAGAAATAAACTTTGTCAGCTCAAGGACCCGCGATAAGTCCAATTAAGAAAAATAAAATAATTTACCAAATACCATCATATAATGACTGTTTTTAAGGTCCCTTGTATAGGTCAAACTAGTAGATCGGCATCAATAAGATTATCGGAAGATAAAAATTTAACTGAACCTAGAATGTTCAAGTGTTGGTTTTTAGGGATTTGATTGGTTTTAGGATTTCATCATGAGCTGACATTAATTAGAGAACCATTGAAAAATCTGGGAGTACTGGACAGCTGTTTCGTCCCAGTTTGGGACTCTTCATCAGTACACACAACCTAGAACCTAGAATGATTTGCCCTGCTAAGTTAAATAACCTAGAAAAAAGCTCAGCCATTTCATTTCATTGCATTGCATTCAATTGCATGTATTCACACAGCCATAGGATGGGACAGGATGATAGTATTAAAAAGCAATATAGTTAGGTGAAGAGAGTTTTGTCATTGGGTTTTTGTTTGTTGAATCGACACAGAACATGTACTGTCGAAATGATGCAACGCCTATGCCGGAGATATAGAAAAGAGCAACAAATAACACGCAGTGAATTGTCTTTGGAACGTCATCCCATTATTAACACTGTATCAGTGTATGTTACATCAAATAAACTAATCTAATATGGAATTACATTCTAACACAGTGTCCAAGTTATGCACTTACACTAGGACGAGACAGCTGTAAAGCTATCAAGCATTACTTCATTCTCACTGGTAGTCCAATTGAAGTCTGTTCGTATTATAAAAATCTTGGAACCAAACGAAGCCCTGCAAACCAACACTTGAATATCAATTTAATGCTCACTAGCGAATGTACCTATTCAGGTAGGTAGTTACCTGGGTTCTAGTGGAAGGTGGTGACCAGTAGGGTAAAGCAGGTCGGGTGTGCGAGGACAACTACTCGCCAGCAATCCCACTGGTTAGCGTGGTTAGTGTTATGTCTCGAATTGGCAGACGTTGAAAGTCATATGGTGGTCATTGGATCAGGTGTCCCAGTGGCTTAATGGTCTACGAGTTCGCCCTATAAAACTAGAAGGTCCTGGGTTCAAACCTAGTCGGCGGGCGAGCACTAGTGAAGAGCCCCAGGCCAAGGCGAAACAGCTGTACAATACTTCCAGGTTTTCCAATGGTCCTCTAGTCTATGTCAGCTCATGATGAAATCATGTAACCAATCAAAACCCTGCAAACTAACACTTTATTCAGTTTCTACCTGATTTGACAGGAAAGGTGGATCATGCCACTAACACAACAAAAGTGACTATCTAAATACCCAAACGGTAAACTTAGAAGTACTGAACGAATGATTCCCCAAGATTTGTAATTATTCACAGCAATGAAAACCCTATTGAGTAGAAGAGACCTCAACACGGTTAGGTAAACATTTTATCACTCAGCTATTGTATTAGAATAGAATGGCTCAAAACTTTTAACTTTTAGCAATCTCCTATAGAAGAAGGATAGTTATCCAGTAATATTCACCAGTAGGATTCATACACCTGGTTTCGTTAATCATCACACAGATAACGGCTGCCAACTCTAACACCAATAAACATCGAGTACAGGTTCACTAGGCTATTATTAAGCCTGTGAAAAACATACATTTTAACATATGTCCTTCCTTCCAATAAATTATACGCCCATGTAATTGTGTGATAGATACAGATGGAAGGTTCAAGACCTCAGTACACTTCACCTTATTTCACAAAAGTTCTCTAGGTCATATCCAGTGTAGAATGAAAATCGATACATGAATCAAATAAATTCTGAAACAATGACAGCAAGACGATCATCATGAAGTTGGTAAGTAATGATGAGGTGACAATACAAAACCAGGTAACACAACTTACAATCGCTATTACGGGGATAAGTTGTCCAAGGCCATGAGCCGCTGTTGTCTAAATTTTTTTAGAGAAAAAAAAAAGAAAAAACAAGAATAAATCTTTTACATCCCAAAGTTTGGTAGCATTTTGTACTATTCGTTCTTTGAGTTCAACGGGGAAAACTGGGTCACAGTAGCACATCTCCATCCTACCGACTACTACTCACTAGGTTCAACTGTTATCATCTTCAGCTTTTTTTAACTCTTAACATGATGTCTTCCATGTCACTCTCTCTCTCTCTCTCTGACAACCAACAAATAATTTCCGCTTTCCGGGTTCCACTCGACTGCTTGGTATGTGTGTGTGACAGCACTTGTAGATCTCCTCAGTGAATATCGAATCTATTTCCGTAGCTTTCTGTCTATTTCTTGGATGATAGTTTATAGGTTGGCTGGTCCATCTTCAGCAGTTCTTTGTTGATTACTTATCCTTTCCGAACATTTGACCTTCACTATTAAGTGAAGAAGCATCTGTTGATGAAAGCCTACTACTGCAGGCTGTTGAAAATGCTTTCTGTGATGCGCGCGCGTCATATATCTTGCTTTCCTAACTGTTACTTTGACAGGCTCTTAATAATGCCTCTGTGACAAGTAGGATAGCATGGGAAAAAATTCACGAAGTTGTAACACACATGTTAGATGCATGAGAATATATATTCATTTTACGAAAAAAGTAACACCCTTGAAAAAGTTGGGTGGCAGCAGCGATGGGTAACACGGGTTCGAATCTGAGTAGGGACATAAGTTCCTTCAAGATTGTAGATACACGCCTTGTTGAAAGGGAAGTTCCAACAAGTACAAAACAAATTACACGTCAAGCAAGATTTCCTACCGATTGCCTCCAACCATCTAATAAACCAGTCCAGAGTGTACCATGATGGATGGTGAACCACCACCTAGAATACTGGCCACATTGCACACACTTGACTGATAGAAGTCAGTCAGCCTGCACCAAACAAAGAACTATACACATGACACTAGTTAGTTAGTTAGTATCCAATCAAAGTGTTTACTACCTACATAGCAGTTCGCTCTGTCCTCATGTATGGCTGTGATACCTGATCATTGAAAGTGGAAGATATGAGATGAGAAAGCTAAATGTCTTTCTCTTCAGATGTTTGCATCCCATCATCTCCCAAATTAAATGATACACGTAGGGCACGATAGAGTCAGTCGATGGGATCATGAAGCTACATCGACTGAGAAGGGGCTAAGACACATGCTACGCAAGTCAAGCCATTACACTCCTTGACGAGGAGTGTTAACTGACATAGCCATTGATTGGGAAAGAGTTCGAAGTGGTCAAAAACAAAACTTGACAGCAATCCATGGTTACCTGATTCTCAATGGCGTAGATGTATTTACACTTTGAAATCTAACATATCCTTTTAAAAACATCGTGTTTTTCTATGTTATTACTCTTTCTCCTGTGCACTTCCACTAATTATAGTTCGATTAACCCCCTCTCCTTTCTCTCCCTTCCCTATACAATATGTACTACATGATGTGGAAAGTTGCACCACTGGTGCACTTCTGTGCAAAATTCTATGTTAAAACTCAGTCAGTTAGTCAATTAAATCTAATCCAGTATGTGAGCTGAACACAACACACACACACGCGCGCAAACACAAAACACTCACCTGAGCTAAAAATCTTCTCCACTATTACAAAATGGAAACATAAAATATTCAATTAACAAAACACAACCGGTTAAGTTGTTCGGTGTGATGGCGAAAAAACGCAAAAGGGCTCCCATATAAAAACGTCAGACACAGAGAAAGACAGAGGATTAGCCATAATGGTTAATAGATATCTTAACGAACGATGTGCGACTTCATTCGTTCGAAGAAATAAAGGTGAAGACAATAACCGGTAAGAAAAAAAAAGAGAATCAAAGAGCATTATGTTAGATGACGACGTTACAGATAAACAATTCTTCTTAAGAAATACACTGCGAAAGTATATAACACACCTTTTGATTTCTATCAGATTCCAAACAGGCCTCACTATTCTTCGTCTGTATATTGCATTGTTTCTCTCTACATTTATAGTCTATCTTTGATGAATTACGCTCGGATGAAGATCTACGGGCTAAAACAAACAATTTTACAGTAGAGCCGACAGACAGCGAAAAAGAAGGACTTCAAGTGAACACGGAGAAGATAGAGGTGACAAGAAGTGGGACAACAAAAAACAACATCAGAAAGACTATGCCTTATAACGCAGGATGTTAAAGGTTGTCAGCAGGGTAAGCAACGTGCCACTTAGCGAGCTTGTTAATATTCTGGTCGACAGGCACTTGGACTCATGTGAAAAATGGGCTAAATCAATCCATTCTATCTAACTCACACCACCCTCTTCATTCACAACCCTCACCTTGTATCTCATCAGGCAGGACCAGAAGCCTATATAGAAAACTATATGCTCTCACTAGTAAGTACAAAAACTCACTCAACCATACCCTACATAGCTCGTGTTCTGTGCGATAAAGAAAACATTAAGCGCGATACCTATAACTTCTTAAATAGTCAGTAGAACAATTGGATCTCGTCTTTCCAACTCCTCATATCATTTATAGGTACAACGTTTTCTTTCTTTTCCTTTTCTCTCTTTTTTTTCTCTGTTATGTGCTCCTTTGTTTCTTTATTCCTTACAAACTTTACTTAAAACATTCTCCTTCGTTCTCTCAGACTCTGTTTATCTCGACCTTCTGTTACCGCTTACGCCAGTAAATATACTATCATCTACTTTTCTAACACCTTCAAACACTCTGTTGAATTTTGGCTTTGCTACCGACATGCCAATATGTTGTTGTCATAATGAACTGAGATTTCCTTAATCTATGTAGAATTTTATTTATTGATAATGTACTAATTGGATGCAATACTGTAGTAAAATGCTGAGAATTCCATTCTGTATCAAACGTACTGTTTTGGAATAAAGCAAATTATTATTATTATTATTATTATTATTATCAATCTCCATCAATGGGAGAAATTTAAAGGAAGACTCTTCTTTCGCTTTTCAAGGCAGCATTGTTTCAACTGCAGGCAGTCGCCACGGATAAAGATATTCAAGCCACCAATGATCGGAAAAGTAAGACAGAGACTCGACGAGCTCTTCATCGAAAGTATTTCACATAAGCTGCTTAAGATTTCCATCAATAGCTGCCTTCACTCCACACTGAAAATCCCATGGCTGGACAGGAAGGATAAGAAACATGGAACTCTGGGAATGACCTAATCAAAAAATGATTACCCAGTAAATACACAGAAGAAAATGAAGATGGATCAGACACTTGCTAAGGAGACCAGGTAGTCCCTCGGCTAGAACCACAATGGAAAAGGACGAGTTTGACATGGATGCGACGGTGAAATAGAAGAAATGAGGGATTACAGTCAGTCGTGGAGTCAGCTGAAAAGGACTCCTGGGAACAGGATAAAATGGAGATTTGTCGTTGAAACTTTATGCTTCACCTGGAACCCAGGGGGGTTAAAAAATATTACTAATAATCAATTATGCCATTATTAACAATACTTAGTTTCAAAATCTAAGGTTTTAGGAAGTTATTCAGTAGTCAATAAGCAGTAACTAGTCAGTGCATTCATTACCACCACAACAACAACAACAAAACAACACAAAAACTTACATTTGATGCATTTTTAGCATCTTGATCAATTTCCATATCAACGTGTACATAATGCTCTAACAGACGATGAAGGAGTTTGTTTAATTTTGCTTGACCTTGCACAAATGTTGATATATTTGCGAATACATTTATCATAGCTTCAGATAAATGCCTATATACACATATATATATGCCAGGAAAAAGGATCAAAATGTTATACAGAAAAGACATAACAAAGAAATCCAAACAACTAAAACCTTGGTTAAATTGTGTGACAACCCTTATCATTGTGAACAGTATAAATATCAGAGAACATGGCTTTATTACATATCCCCGCTAAATGTAGCGTCATTGTCCGTTGCTATGGTGATTTTGTATACTTTTTTAAATGAAATTTTACATTAAAAACATCTTTTGTGGCATACATGCTATCAGTGGCATTATATTCTTGAACGGCGTAACATTTGTTGTGCTTTTATCAAAAAATCTGGCTTGATACTGATATTTGCGCAATTTAATGGATCAAAAAAAGGGCGGTAAGTTCAAAAGTTAAACGTACATTATTGATTTTTCATGATATCATGCCGGTATATTTTAGCCTATTTATTTAAACGCCCTAATACTGATAGGATCCCACATATTTTGGTATTGACTGTTTAAACTTGCATAAATGGTATGTTATCATTCACACGCATTTTGGTAGTGACTGTTAATTTTGTATATATGGTATATAATCATTCCCACGCATTTTGTTACTGACTGTCAATGTCGCACATATGGCATATTATCATTTCTCACACACTTTGTTATTGGCTATTAAGGTCAATTATTTCAAATGCTGTTAGCTGTCCATATTGTTGTAAAATGTATAAATACCATGGCTTTCTTTATCGTTGTTGCACTTCAATACACAGTCACAGTCCAGCCTTTGTCTTTTGATATTTGCGTGCTTTACTAAGTCGGAAGGTACGACGAGCAGATAGACAGATTAAGTTCAGGCGCAGACAGAGCAAGATATAACAAATTGGCGACGGGGTTTACCTTAATTCAGTACAGTTACAACAATTGGCGACGTGGATTTACTTAATTCATCGCAGTTATAGCACGCAACGACGACAGTTTTTATTCTGTTCAGCGCAACTATATAACATTTTTGACTGTGTAAATTACAACCCAATTATAATGTCTATCTCTCTGGACGATCTTCCGGTGACTGCAGTTGAGGTTGCCAGACACACACTGCGTGATCCAGTTTTACAGCAAGTATCAAAGTTCATCCGATTTGGCTGGCCTCCACATGTTCATTCAAATGTTTTAAAACAGTTTTACCAGCGACGCAAATCCCTATCCATCGTTAATGGATGCATAATGTTTGCTGATCGTGTTGTCGTTCCAGCTAATCTTCGTGACCATGTGCTTCGGCAGCTTCATATATCACATCCTGGTGTTGGGAGAATGAAGGCGATCGCTCGCAGTTATGTTTACTGGCCCAACATCGATGACCATATCGAAGACCTCGTTCGCAAGTGTAGTAAATGTGCTCAAGCATCAAAGTGTCCACGCAAGACAGAACTATGTTCCTGGCCACGACCGGACAAACCATGGTCCCGTGTTCATGTTGACTTCGCTGGACCGTTCAATAGTATGCATTTCTTAATATGTGTCGACGCGTTTTCCAAATGGCCAGAGATATTTCCTATGCATTCTGCCACATCAATTGCAACAGTGTCCCTCCTACGTCAACTATTACTGAACGTTTCGTCGACACCTTTAAGCGTGCTTATGCAAAAGCGAAGGGGGAGGGAACAACAGAAAAAATTTTGGATAAATTCTTGCTGCATTATCGTACGAATGAAAAAGGACAGTTATGTGGCAGACACACAGATCACGCTCTATCCAGTACCACGCAAAGGTCAACTCGACAAAGAAGAGCTCCGAAACCTTTTCAAATAGATCCAAAAAGCAAGTCCTACACTCTTTACGGGGGGAGGTGATAGGATCCCACATATTTTGGTATTGACTGTTTAAACTTGCATAAATGGTATGTTATCATTCTCACGCATTTTGGTAGTGACTGCTAATTTTGTATATTATCATTCTCACGCATTTTGGTAGTGACTGCTAATTTTGTATATATGGTATATAATCATTCCCACACATTTTGTTACTGACTGTCAATGTCGCACATATGGCATATTATCATTTCTCACACACTTTGTTATTGGCTATTAAGGTCAATTATTTCAAATGCTGTTAGCTGTCCATATTGTTGTAAAATGTATAAATACCATGGCTTTCTTTATCGTTGTTGCACTTCAATACACAGTCACAGTCCAGCCTTTGTCTTTTGATATTTGCGTGCCTTACTAAGCCGGAAGGTCCGACGAGAAGATATACATATAAGTTCAGGCGCAGACAGAGCAAGATATAACAAATTGGCGACGGGGTTTTACTTTAATTCAGTGCAGTTATAACAAATACCCACTTACTTCAAAAATAAAACAGGATACGCAATATATATTCGCCCGATAGGTGAAGAATAAAATAAAGGCGGAAACAGATTATCAATATATATGCCCTTAATTTTATCCCACTTATGGCTGATATTATTAGCCTATAACCCACACATAACTATACTTCACAAATGTCCAACTACATATGGCACTTTTTACGTACTGACCATTTTTGTTCTGAAGGTTCAGTTCGTATTTTTCTGCTAACTCTTCAAACTTATCAGTGAATAAGGTGCTCGTTGAAGTCATTTAAAATCTACGAATTGAATATCGTTGTCACACCTGACCGATAGCTGGTGGTCCGGCTTGCACATTGTGATGACCCAACAAGCTACACTGGCTTGAACCAATGTTCCCGCAAGTCTTACCATGCCAGGAAGGTTGTTAGGATAGCGATTAGACTAAAAGCAGTTACCAGCATTGTGTAAGAATCATTCTTACACTATGCTGGGGGTCTGAGGGCGAAGTCGTACTGCTGAGGAACAGGGGTGTAACAGCAGTGAGGTGTTTCCCTCAGATGATCATCATGCCAGCCAGCTATGCTGTCTCTTCACTCTGGAGCGAGAGACAGGGTTAGAATAAGTCGACCCCGAAAATTCTACATCCCGACTTACCCCACCTACGGTGGTCCGTAGCCAGCGGTAAGTTTACTAATACGGAACCAATCTCAGAAACCAGTTCATATAGGCCGTGTGTGACTGGCCGGCCTCAAGCAGTTGTCCCCTGGACTCTGCGGTCACGCAACACTAACCCTCTTTCTGTTTCAGGTACCCGGAGAATCAATCAACTTCCACGGTGTGGGCAGTCGGGAAGCAACAACCGCCCACACATTTCCAAAAGCACATGAAGCCTACCTGAGCATCATGCATCGTTTTCACATGCTTCAACTGTTATTGAGAATTACTTTTCAGTCGTTTCATCTCCTCTTTCCTTCTTATTCTTCTTCTTCTCCACATACTGATATCTTTTAAAAATCCATTGAAAACCAGAGAGTACTGAAAAAAGTGTTTCGCACCGGTTCTGGACTCTTCAGTACCATGCATCCATCAGGCCATTGGGTCCATTAAGCCGAGGAGCTTAAGAATATGCAACAACTCCGTTGACTATTCAACCACTGGGATGGAGTCAAATGACCCAAGAGTTTTAACTTCTTCCAATTGGCGATATACATAAAAAATTAACGCCACAAATCCAGCTATCAACTCTACTTCCTTGCTTTCAATGGATCTTTAAACAAATAATGCTTAAAAATCATCGTATTATACGCGCACGGTAAGAAAGAAAGGTAAAAACTTTCAGATAATAGTAATAATAATAATAATAATACTAGTAAAACAAGGGTGAATCGAAATCCCCACCGTTAGATAAAAACTTTTCATTCAGGTCACCAGAGAAATTTGTTGAGTATGTGTGTGTGTATGTATGTGAAAGGCTTTCCTTTCTCTCTCTCCCTCATAAAACGATAAGAACTTCTACTCTTTAAAAAAAGACGAAATATTTATACTAGCTGTGTTCAAGTTTCACTAGAGATGATCTTAGACTTTCATAGATTTATGCCGTTTTCCTCTCTCAGAAATACACACGCACACAGACAGAAAAACATGCTACTGAAAAAAAATAACCCCGATTTGCAGTGAATTATACATAAATTATATACATCTGCTGCTGTACGTGTTTTTTTTTGTTGTTGTCAGAACGATAATCAATGCAAACACTTAAGTGCCACCGTATTGTACTTGAACCGATCGATGAATAATAATAATAATACAATCATAACCCCTAAGCAATTAAAAGTAGACTGTGAACTGAACTTTTCAGTCGGCATTTCAACTAACTAAATAAATAAATAAACAAATAATCTTTGAAACTTTGAAACACAATGAGTATACCAACATTCTGTTCATATCTTTTGACTGATAAATGCCATTCAGCCACTCGGACCCGATCCAATGGCCAGTCCATGAATTCTAACTTCTACCAATACGTGATTTAGCACGACCACCAACCATTGTCGTCGGTGGGACATCCACTCACACACGTGACATCTTATTGGACCTCACTAGTCACGACTTCTCACTAGAACCCAGGAAACTCCATCCTGTGGCATGTCACTAGCGAGCATCACATTAATTTTCTTTAGTTTGGTTTGTAAGGGTTAGTTATGTTTTTTCCGGAACATCCTGGGTTCGAATCCCAGTGACTGCGTACTGCCGATGATTCCCAAACTAGGATGGAACAGCAGCTGTCCAGTACTCCCTGGTTTTCAATGGTTCTCAATACGTGATCAACTGAAAAAAAACATAACTAACCCTTACAAACCAAACTATAGAAAGTGATAAAAATGTATTCAAATATTACGCAAAGCATGAATCAATGTAAAAGCCTGCATTGCAATGATTATTATTACTGTTAATTTAATTCCTTGCCGTTCTAAGTGGAACATGCGTCTTCAAGCTTGATCTTTGAAGTATCAGTAGCAGGAGTGTTGTTGTTTTTAAGCGCATGGAAGTTGCTAGCTTCAGATCCCCAACCATCTCTATTTATTGGTTTTACTACAGGCTGAACAAGGTCTACGAGTGTATCAGATGGGGAGGAGATCGAACTCCAGGCCACGGGCATGGACTCTGCGCAGTATTCTACCGAAGAATCACCGATGCACAATGCAATTCAATGAATATGCGGAAGATATATTTATATAAGACAAAGAGAACTGAGTGGAATGGAGCGATGTGTGCTTCTGAGACCCTCCTCCTTTCGTATATTCCACTCAGTATATACAAGCAATGGATGATTTAATAATAATAATATCGATTACTAACTCACCTCAGCCTAGATGTTTTCATTTGTGGATGTAAAGCCATTTCACGAGTACCACGTACACGAATTGCAGTTAATATATCCATAATTTGATCATGAACTGCTGACTGGAATAAGTAAAACCATTTTAAGAATATAAACATATTATTATCATTCATTGTAAACCCTCAAAAACCGCGTGCACTTCATACTGAGAAATTTTAACAATCAACCCAAACATGATCAAGTGGAACATAACTCGAATACACAACGTAACTGATGAGTTGCAGGCTGCAGCTGCACATGCCAAACACACCAGTCTGCGTTAAAAACTATTTTATGTATTACGCAACTATTTTCTATTCCATAAGTAATTTTGTTTCGATGCACTTTTTTTCCTTCACGTTCCCCAGTGGAACATAGGGCTTCAAGCTAGGGGCTTGAAGTTTCTTTAGCAGTGTTTGTTTTACAGGATGGGGTTGCTAGCCTCATGTCCAACCTTTCCCCTTTACCAGCATTATTTCTTGCTTAGCGAGGCAAAGGAGTGCGTCGGCCGGGGATCGAACCCCAGACCATATGCATGGTCGACGAGCGTCCTAACCGCTATGCCACCGACACACTTCGATGCACCTAGTGATCTATAATCGCACCTTCTAACTTTCATATCCAGCTGAAAATTAATGACTCGTTTAATCTTCTTTCATTACTATGTTGAATGAAACAATGGTAATTGCAACTATTTCAACTTATGTATGACAATGCGCGATTTTACAGCTGCTTTTGAGGATGACATCTCTTTAAAGATATATTTGTTGAGCTTCTTGATGTTCTTTTTACTCTGATAGCCTGATGAGTAATTTTCAACAATGAAGTGAATTAATTAAATGAAATGAAATAGCTATCCCGACAAATTTATCAAGAAACACATAAGAAAGAAAGCGGAAAAGGACTACTATCAGTATTCGTAAACAAGAAGCCCCTTTATATATACGACTACAATTCAAGGGTGATATACCAAGTGAAATAATTACAAAGACGTTAAGAGAATCTGTTCAAATAACTTTTAATGCTGGCGAACTACACATCTTATTCTCCCTACACGACCGATGGTGATTCCTCGACTGAAAGATGAAGTACCTACACTAGTCACTTCCAATTGTATCTACCAATTAAGCGGCGCTTGTGGTGGAGCGGCCGTTGCTCTAGGAACTTGATTTTTCTTGCTCGTTTGGGAACATCTCCCACTATGGCTAAGTATAGGTGTGGTAAAAACCATCAACAGTTCGATATTAGACCATCTGGTACAAACTGGACAAATAGTCAGTATTGAAGAATCCTTCTCCATCATCTACCGGGAACCAAACAAAGTGCCAAAAACATCAAAACACCACATGCTTCAAACAGCAGAGGTTATCACGGTTCGCGTGAAATAATCAGTGTTTTGTGTGCAAAAGAAGCAAGTCTAGCCACTACAACTGCCTTGGTTGGTCTTCAGTAGAGACTATAAATTAATGAATTTGTATTATTATCTTTCCTAATTTTTCTGACATTCAGCTTATTGCTATGTTGTGCTATTGAAGTGTAATCCACTAGTATTGTTATTGATTCGATGTTATTTAAACAACAGTATTAATAACACTAATTCATTCATTCACTATAATGTTTATATAACTGTAGAGTCTGATGATGAAGTTGTCGAAAAGAGTATTCTTTGTTCAGTAGCTATTCTTTCGAAATTGAATTCATCAAGTTAAAGACTTTTTTGACAAAGACAATGAAAGGGTAAATTCTCATGACTACATGGTATAGGTATTTGAATATGATGACAAACCAAGTCCCCTTGAACTATGCCCTACACCTAGCAACCGAAACGCTCCTAGCTGCACTTTCATGATTAAGCATTCATTTCACCAGAAACATACCATTATCTGCAAATACTCTAAATCTCCAATAACGAGAAATGATGCAAAACACAGAATACCACACGCTGGACTACCCAGTCCATTTTGAATGAGTTCATAGAGGAGGCAACGCATGGGGGAGGGGTGAACACAAATCCATGATAAACAATACCCACCACCGATGATGACGATAATGATTAAAAGTAGTTACTACTAATAGTTCATCACTTACCGATCCACTAATCACCATACAACCCAACTGTTCCATTGATTTAATCTCTAATTCAGGTAGTAATTTTACAGGATTTAAATTTTGTTGTAGAAATTGTAATATCAATTCTTGTGCTTGAGGCAGCTGTGCTAATGCAACACCCATATGACCGAGACAATAAACAGCATTCAAATACATTAAATTGATATCTCTAGAGGAAGAGAAAGAAGAAGAAGAACAAGAAGAGAAATACATAATGCAGTTGTCATATACAATAGTTACGATGGGATTCTTTGCCAGTGGGAATGAGTATGTATATACCAGCATAACTGGTGCATATCACTGAACAACAGTGCTGATTGTAATGAACAAATTGTTTGAAAAATCTCCCCCTGGATGATCTGTTTATGATATATTCATACTTATTTAGACGTTTCAATTAACTCTGCGATCTGCAAATGTTTGACATGTGATTCGCTCCCGCCAAATGTAAGATGATGTTACGGCACTGGACTACACTGACTCATTCCTAGTTTAGAAATAGGGAGAGAAGTAGTAGAGCATGTTGATCACTTCACTTATTTGAGAAGTTGCATCAACCAACGCTAGGGGGTTGATCTCTGACGAAATTTCAGCACGGATACAGCAGGCTAGTTTCGCATATGTCAGTTTACGCCGTCTCTGGCTTAGTAGACGTGATATCCGGCTGGCTATCGACCAAAGGGCGGGTGTACTGTTCATCAGTCCAATCCGTCCTCCTTTATGGCTGTGAGCAACACCTGACCATTGAGAGTGGAAGACATGAAAAGATCAGCTGTCTTTGATCATAGGTGCCTGCGTTCTATCTCCCGTGTGAAGTGGTATATTAAGGTGAGAAATATTGAGGTTAGGCTTCGGTCGAGTTCTAGGTAAGGAGGGGAAATCAATCGACGATATTGTGAATTTACATCGACTGAGATGGTTAGGACATGTGTTACGTATGGCAAGTCATCGCCTTCCTCGACAATGGGCAATGTTAGCTGACATAGAGTCAGGCTGGAAAAGAGCTAGCGATAATCAAACCAAAACATGGCTTCATCAGTCAACAAAATCCACTATAGTTAGTTTAAGCCAGCCACGTAGGAAGGTGCAGACCTCCTGGTTGAGGTCCTCGCGACGGTAAAAACCAATGAAGGCTGGAAACAATTGGTGATATGGCTCAAAATCGTTCTCAATGGCGCAGATGAATCCACTCCTTGTGATTTATGATTTCCAATGAAACTACATTGTTCTTCGTTATTACTATTCCTTTGTCTCACATCTCTGTTTACTGTCTCTAGTATGCATCTCTTCTACTTTCATCTCTTGCTTAGTGTGCTACAAGAAAGGAGTGTGGTGACTTGAACTGGTGCACATCGGTGCAAAGTTCTATATCGAAAACAGACAGATAGACAGATCGCCTATCATTATTTTGACATTTGTTGATTTTGATCTTTACTATTTGCCTTTGCCTTTGTTTAAATTTTAATTGTAATACTTGTGTTTATTGATAGTGCCTACACTGACAATGCCTTGTTTCACGATATGAGTTTGCTTGAGTGAATAAAGGTCATTCTGACACGGGACTGTCTACAAGAAGCATTGGTGTATGATTCCTGTAGATCGAAGCTTTTAATCCCAGCTCGTTGGGAATATTCTTCTGGATTCTAAGGTAATTTTATACAGTACTTATCCTGTATTTAGAAACCTACACTGCCTGTATAGCAGCTACCTCACGACACTGTTGAGGTAAACTTGAGTTTGATGTTATTACAGTTGTTTAATAAAACCGCTAAAATAATAAAGAATAATAGTCTTTTCCTTCCCTTTGGAACGTTTCATGATAGCAGGTATCTCTCAACGAAGTTTTGTCGGTCATACAGTAAAACGCAGAGATCAGTTTCTTGCGCATAGACAATAACCGAATAATATTGGTCCTTATACCATCAACAACATCATACGTGTATACACTTAACTTTCAAACCAAGTTGAGGCTGTGGTTCATTGGTTTAGACACTCCAACTTACAGCAAATCGGATCTGACAACAAATGTTAACTATAGGCAGGAATTCATGAATTTATTGATCAAATTTCGGTAGAATTCATCGGCTAACAAATCAGCCAGAGTATAAAAAGTGTACCGTATATCCTGGCGCACAAGATCTCTAGATTCGCGGGTCAAACCAACCAACACACTCTTGTGTTCAACTGTAGATTCAAACGTCTAAGGAAATTTATGTCATCATGAGTAGTTAGTTGGCATGTTTTCCCATTTATTATCACATAATACAAAATACTACGTCATACATGTGCGCATACATGCGTAAATATTACAGTGTGAAAAAAATACAAACAAAGTTCACCCATCCATGAAAAAAAACTCAAATGAAAAAATGAAATATTCAAGATCAGTATTACATCAAAACAAAAAGAACTCAAGGAAGGTGAATTAAGACGAGAGATACTTGAAAGGACTTCCTCTGGCAGACAGTAAACCAACCAAGAACCTATGAAGTCAACAAATTTATGCTGAAGAAAATGAAGAGATGAATTGGACAAATGCTCAGGAGACCACTGAGTGGTATTACAGGCCAAGCCCCCGAAAGGAAACCAAACGGTAAGCGAGTGACGACCCGGGGTGTCTTGTGCTTGTAATATAATCATGTTCGCGGTTAATGCGCAAATTGGATTTTATTCCGTCTAATTATAGACTTCATATGACTGACTGATAAAATCAAAAACAAGGGGAGAAAAATGGGGTCAATTTTGTGTGTGTGTGTGTGCGTTAATCAGTAACTATGGATAAAATTGGTTCATAAAACTATAAAGATAGAAAGGAAAGCGAATATCACATGAAATGAAGGATAAAGGAATCCCTGTATACAAGATCGTAAGAGTGGTATCTAAAATACGTAAATGCTTTTCATTGGACTCTAGCCCGTAACTATTTTTATTTTTTTTTTTATTTTTGATTTACAGCTTGATTCCACACCATATTTTTGGTACAAGTATGGAATTTTCAGCATGGATATCGGTAGCCCAAATTTTGCAGGCCGACTATAGATATCGGGTGTGCGTCGGCGGGGTTCGAACCTCGGTCCATGTGCATGGTCGGCGAAAATCCTAACCATTGTGCCACCGACGCACCTAGTTCTGTCTTCGGTGTAGACTGAAATCGTTATCTGTCAAGTTTTTTAATGTGGCCAACATACCACTAGGTGGTTCGCAATCACGGTGCACTGTGAATTGTTGATATTGAATGGTTGGCGGCCATCGGCAGGAAACCTTGGACCTAGATTTCGTGCTGGTTGGCACTCGTCATAATTCAGTCTGCACCAAAGATAGGACTAGACACATTACACTATTTACTAACTAGCGTTCAAACAAACACATTCCATACAATGCTACAGGAGGTTAGTCGCGACCCCGAATAGCTCAGCGGTAACTTCTCCGACTGCAACACTAGGTGGTTATGTGTGTTCGAATTTCAGATGGAATATGAGATGCGGTAGCAGATAAGCCAGAAGTAAGACACCTGAGTCAAAGCATCTTGCCGATCGCCGCCAACCAAGAAATGTGACTCTGTGTTATTTTAAAAAAAAACACCAATGTTGTTAACACTGACTGTAGAACCTGATAAAGACGAAGTTAACGAAAACCATCATATCTATTTGTTAAATAACTAACGAATATAAAATATAACTGACGACAAAAAACTGTTTTACAAGGAGGAACAAAACGTAGGTTGATTGGCTTTTGTCTACCACATCATTTCTTTTCAACGACTTCATTTTCAAGCTAGCTTTACAGTCGTATTCGTATTACGGAGAGAAAAGGCATTAAGCGGTACTCAGTGCTCAGTCAATAATGCACACATATGATAAAAGTAAAAATAATTAAAATGATATACTATATACACTCTACGCATCGTTATCGAACAAACCATAGAATGGCAGACAAACCCGTCTCAACTTCATAGACTTTGAGAAGGCCTACGATAGGTAGCGTTGACCGAGAAGTAATTTAGAAATTACTTCAATACTACGGCGTACCTCAAAAGTCTCTATCAACCTCATTCAACAGCTGGCTATATGATAATGTCACGTGTCAGGTGATCCACAATGGAAAATTCAGCGAGGCGTTCAAAGTGAATACAGGAGTAAGACAGGATGGTTGCCTATTACCACCGACGATATTCATAATTGTGGTGGACTAGATTAAGCGCCAGACTGTGACTTGGGAGCGAGGAGACAGGAACACTCTGGACTACCAATGAGAAGACTCTAGAAGATGTGGATTTCGCATGTGAATGATTTATGTCTAATGTCATACAAACTCGAAGACTTGCAAGCGATAACCAACAAAACTAGCTGAAAAGGCAGCGGAAACAGGACCGCAGGTGAACAACACAGAGAAGACGGAGGTGATGATGGAGATAACCAATCAACAGCAACAACTAGCAGGAATCGCCATGAACGCGAGAGAGATTTAACAGAGGTTGCCTCCTTCACTTATCTGGGAAGCATAGTTTCAACTACAGGAGGAAAGGACGAAGATGTCAAAGTCAGACGAGAATCTGAAAGGCAAGATACACCTTTCTTAATCTAAAACCAGTTCGGAAATCTTCCTCACTCAGCATAAGGAACAAAACTCGCAATTTCAACACCAATGTCATCAAGTCGGTCAGTGCTTCTGTAAAAAGAGGTCAGAAACTTGCACTGAGAGTCACGAAGAAATTTCCAACAGGTTGAGAACTTTCATCAACAGCTGCCTTCCCTGGCTCAATACTCTGAAGGTCAAATGGCCAATCAGACAGAAACAATTAGCTAGTAACCACTCTGGCAACAAACCAACTAGGAGCCGATTGCTCAACAAATATGTAGGATAAAATGGAGATGGATAGGGCATACATTGAATAGCCCGTCGAATGACATCGCACATCAGGCCATTCTTCTAGTAGAATCTAAATGGGAAGCGACAAGTGGATCGTTCTAGGGTGACATGAAGGAGATCGCATGGCGAGGAGGAGGGTGAGGGATTTTGGGCAATTGTGGAGGTACACAGATGAAGTGAACAGCACCAAATAGAACAAAGTGGAGATGTTTTGTTGAAGCCCTATGTCCCACTCGGAACGCAAAGGAATAATGGTATAATAATAATACTAACGGGGTAGAGTTACGTTGGATGAATTACAAAACTTTTATAGATTATTAAATAAGTAAACTGGTATAACGATTTTAAAGTTGCAGGTCGTGTTGTCCAAAAAATTTAACAGTAAGATGATGATAAATATACAGACAACGAACATGAAGTGAAGTGGAATGAATTCAGATGGCAGAATAAAAATAAAGTAAAAGAATGTTACTATGACCAAGGTAAAGAAGGGGGGTTTAACAAAACCTTTTTGAACACATAATTTAGGTTTCTGTCCGTGCATAGCTGGAGCTTCGGTAGCCTATGCATAAGCGCAGAAAAGATAAGCTTTTGGAGTGGTTGGATTTAGTCTTGTACATAACTTTGAAGGATAAATCAAGTGGGGCTGAATAACCTGACTTCAGAAGGTGTTCACGAATTGAAAACTTCTTCGTCCTATGCCCACCTTCCTTTAACCAAACCGGCTAGCGTTCAGCTGCACGCTCACAACGTCCGATGTGATCAGCTCCACACACCAACTTCGCCGTCTTTATTGCTATCATCATCGTACTCTTAATTTTTCACACAACACGACCTACAATCTTAAAATCTTTATACTACTTTACTTATTTAATAATCTATAAAAGTTATGTAATTCACCCACTTCAACTCTACCACCTTATTCATTATTATTAATTCCTTAATTCCTAGAGGAACATAGGGATTCAGCCAAGCGTCTCCATTGCGTTCGGTTCTCTGCTAACGTTTTCACCTGGTCTCCAAGTCTTCTCACACGCTTTCATCTCCTATTCACATGACCTCCTCCAAGTCACCCCATCCACGCACTGACAACCAACTCGCCACTTCCCTCTCGGGTTCCACTCGAGCGATGGCTTGTCAAGTGATGTCACTTGATGGTTTGTTTTTTCCGAATATGCCCAATCCATCTCCATTTCTTCCTCCACATTTGTTTCACAATCGGTTGCTGGTGGGTTGATTCGCTCATTGCCAGAGATCCCTGTGTCTGATCTGTTCTGGCCGGCCATCTGATCTTGAGTAGCATTAAGCGAAGACAACTGTTAACGAAGGTCTGTAGTTTGTTTGAGATGCTCTTCATGACGCTCCAAGTCTCTGATCTGTACAGTGAGTAGCACTGACTGGCCTCACATTAGAGTTGAAAACACGGATCTTATTTTCGATGATGAGTGCTGTTGACCTCCACATAGACTTGAGAGTATTGAAAGCTTGTCTTGCTTTCCCGATCCTTGCTTTGATATCTTTGTCAGTTCCGTCCGCCGGTAGTTGAAACTTTGCTTCCCAGGTAGGTAAGTAAAGGGGTTGTTTCTTTCAGGTTCCTCCCATTCATGCTGGTTGATTGTTGTCTGTTGTTTTTGCTGTGGATGTTGGTGTTGGCCAGGAATCTTCATCACCTCTGTTTTATCTGTGTTCACCTGAATGGTGTCCTATCTTCTGTGGATGCTTCTTGTGCCAGCTTGTTGCTTTTCACTTGCATATCTTCTAGTTTGTGGGAAATCAGACATATATCATCGGCGAAGTCCAGATCCTCGAAGATTTTTGTGTGGTTCCATTTTATGCCTATTTTGGACATGTGAATTTGATTTTCATCATAATAGTTAGAGGTAAAAGGTCATACTACTACCACATAAGTAAGGTTTATGCACGTTTAAAACACATAAAGGAGTCACTGAAGTGTTATTGTTGCAATAATAAATCTGAATTTGTAATGTCCATCACATAACAACAAGTGGAGTACTTCTCATCATTTACTGTCTCTCTCTTCAAGTTGATTTTCTGTAACCGTTTTTCCACTACTGCTCTCACTATCACATCAATCAACCGACAGCATAGACAGACGTCAGATTAAGAAAATGAAAATGGACAGTTAAAATTTCTACCAATCTACCGATTCCACCAATCAGATTACAGTAAAAAAAATCTGAAAGCCAATGATATAGTTAGACAGACAGATTACAGAAAAGGAGACACACACACACAAACACACATTTCTCTACATAATGAGCACACCAGAAAAGGCTTAACAAAACTACATTGATTGAAATGAAGTTGGGAGATGAATGATATGGCAGCAGATTGATGACAGCAGTTAAATGACTTCTATACTGGCAGAGTGATTTTCTCTTAATCTCACTCAAATGTAAATGTGAATAAATATGCTGAGAGAAAAGGAATAATAGGAAGACAACTTATGCTTTCAGAAAATAAATAGAATGTAATTCGAGATATTTAGTAAATAATCACAATAGAATTGAGTGACAGGATTTCAGGACACTAGCTATCCCTAAAAGCCATTCAAATCATTCATTCTAATGCGTTAACAATAATGACAGTAGTACTGTAATATATATAAGTCACATGAGTTTTACATCAGCGACCTCTAGACTATTAGACCTGCCGATGGACTACGAGACCCCTCTCTCTATTAACTCAATCATCAATTGACTGCAATCACAATGTGTAATGCTCCCAATTTGTTATATGAATGAGTGATATTCAATACAGCGTTTATCACCAAACTACCTTCCCAAAAAAGGTCCTCTTCAATGTCTAAAGCAATCCCACTGAATTTAGGCAGATAGGAAGAGGTTGCTAATTTATGGTCAGACTATTTACAATTGCCTGGGGGTGGGAGACTGCTGCCGATGATGCTCCTGCCGCGACCAAGATTTTCATTTTGCCTTTGAACATCTTTTGTCCAAAGTGAAGAAGAAGACGAAGAATGATTACATGATTACAACTTGAATTTCCATGAAATTCGGAAAATGCAGCAGTGTAAGCGCCAGTGATACCTCCAGGCTGTTCACACCTCCATAGGCAGGGTGGGATTCTAGCATGTAACCAAGTTGTTGGAAGTTCACCCCCCCCCAGACCAAAGGGCTACATTCAAAGTATGTTCTAGATACATTCATCGTAAATAATAGTAATGTACAGCTGATTGAGAAACGGGGTTTTATGAGTGAAATCTAACCAGTGTCAACTTCGAAAGTAATCATCCAAGATTTATTTTTGGTTACAGCTTGATTCCACACCATATTTTTGGTACAAGTATAGAATTTTCAGCATGGATATCGGTAGCCCAAATTTTGCAGGCCGACCATTGATATCAGGTATGCGTCGGCAGTGGATCGAATCCTCGAGCATGTGCATGGTCGACAAGAGTTCTGACCACTGTACCACCGACACATAGATCCAGATATAAAAATCGCAGTATATGATAAATTATTTCAAACTGAATACATCTATTGCTGTTCGGTGTATTGTTTTGAAGCCAGTCACATACATGGCCAATTTGAGTTGGTTTTTATAGTTTTGTTAATATTAAGATTTTACTACCAGCTAGGGAACACCACTAGATAAATTGTGGCGTACAATTTACAGAGTCCACCTTTTCTAATCTCAACGCATGCTCCAAAACAGAGGAGTAGCCAAGAGAGCCAGCTTGTTGATTGTCTGAAGGAAACGCAATATTGCTGATACACATGCCTAGTCGTCATCAGTACTCCAAACACAGTGTAAACAATTCCTGGCATGATAGGACCTGCAGGAACATTAGTCAGAATCAGTGTAGATAGTTAGGGTCATTGCAAAGCGCAAGTCCGACTAACCACGTCAAAGCGGCATTCATCGGTCGAGACGCATGTTGAAGTAAGTAGTTACAAAAAATTTGTTAGCAATGGATTTGGTAATCTCAAAACCTGTGTGATCTACCCCAGTAGGTATGATGCAATCAAATATCGCCTAGTTTCGAAGGCTGAATGAAATAAGGTTGGAAAACCTAGTCCGAGAGAACCACCTGTTGTACAACGGGCATCTACCATTATTTGTCTTTAATTGAATTTCTGATTTTCACGTTAATTGATTGCACTGTGAAATGTTACAGCCTGTCTGTTGACATATCACTTCTTAGTACAGTGTCTTTTGATAATGTCTGAGGTGAATGGTGACTAGCATTGGCCGGCCCAACTGGTCTAGTGGATAACGATTTCACATTTGAAACGGCAGGCACTGTGTGTTCGAACGCCACAGTGGGATCATCAGAACTTACTGTGAACTATAAGAAGGTACATCCAGTTGACGAGTTCCAAACAGGATGAAAAGTACGTCCCAGATTGCTTCGCTGGTCACCATCTAAAAACTAGCACCAATGTTAGTTTTAAGACATCATCGAAGCATCAGTACTAGGAGCCGAACTAATGCAGCCAGGTAAGAGCTTACGGTGAGTTGTCATCTGAAGTAGTGACGACTAGTGGTATCCGTCAGGGATGCCCACTATCCCGATTTCTGTTCGATTTCATCATAGATGTACTCATGGATTTAACCCTAACTCACTTCACAGACTCAGTGATTGATTTGCTACAATCAGGGAACAATTTCGTTGACTTAGGATATGCAGATGATATAGTCCTTTTAGGCGAGGACGCTGCAAAAATAGAGCAGAGACTTCTGAACACCTTGAACTGCAATCTTCGAATGTTTGGCATGAGATTCGTTCCCGTCAAATGTTAGACGATGTTACAGGACTGGACTACAATGACTCATTCCTAGTATAGAAATAGGGAGTGAAGTGGTAGAGCCTGTTGACCCCTTCACTTATTTGGGAAGTACAATCAGCAGGGATACAAAAGACTAGTTTCGCATATGTCAGTTTACGCCGTCTCTGGCTTAGTAGACGTGATATCCAGCTAGCTATCGACCAGAATGCCTTTGCACCCCTTAACAGTCCGCTCCGTCCTCCTCTATGGCTGTGAGAAACACCTGACCATTGAGAGTGGAAGACATGAAAAGATTAGCTGTCTTTGATCATAGGTGCCTGCGTTCTATCTCCCGTGTGAAGTGGTATATTAAGGTGAGAAATATTGAGGTTAGGCTTCGGTCGAGTTCTAGGTAAGGAGGGGAAATCAATCGACGATATTGTGAATTTACATCGACTGAGATGGTTAGGACATGTGTTACGTATGGCAAGTCATCGCCTTCCTCGACAATGGGCAATGTTAGCTGATATAGAGTCAGGCTGGAAAAGAGCTAGCGATAGTCAAACCAAAACATGGCCTCATCAGTCAATGAAATACACTACAGTTAGTTTAAGCCAGCCACGTAGGAAGGCGCAGACCTCCTGGTTGAGGTCCTCGCGACGGTAAAAACCAATGAAGGCTGGAAACAATTGGTGATATGGCTCAAAATCGTTCTCAATGGCTGGTGCAGAGGCATCCACTCCTTGTGATTTATGATTTCCAATGAAACTACATTGTTCTTCGTTATTACTATTCCTTTGTCTCACACCTCTGTTTACTGTCTCTAGTATGCATCTCTTCTACTTTCATCTCTTGCTTAGTGTGCTACAAGAAAGGAGTGTGGTGACTTGAACTGGTGTACATCGGTGCAAAGTTTTATATCGAAAACAGACAGATAGACAGATCGCCTATCATTATTTTGACATTTGTTGATTTTGATCTTTACTATTTGCCTTTGCCTTTGTTTAAATTTTAATTGTAATACTTCTGTTTATTGATAGTGCCTACACTGACAATGCCTTGTTTCACGATATGAGTTTGCTTGAGTGAATAAAGGTCATTCTGACACGGGACTGTCTACAAGAAGCATTGGTGTATGATTCCTGTAGATCGAAGCTTTTAATCCCAGCTCGTTGGGAATATTCTTCTGGATTCTAAGGTAATTTTATACAGTACTTATCCTGTATTTAGAAACCTACACTGCCTGTATAGCAGCTACCTCACGACACTGTTGAGGTAAACTTGAGTTTGATGTTATTACAGTTGTTTAATAAAACCGCTAAAATAATAAAGAATAATAATCTTTTCCTTCCCTTTGGAACGTTTCATGATAGCAGGTATCTCTCAACGAAGTTTTGTCGGTCATACAGTAAAACGCAGAGATCAGTTTCTTGCGCATAGACAATAACCGAATAATATTGGTCCTTATACCATCAACAACATCATACGTGTATACACTTAACTTTCAAACCAAGTTGAGGCTGTGGTTCATTGGTTTAGACACTCCAACTTACAGCAAATCGGATCTGACAACAAATGTTAACTATAGGCAGGAATTCATGAATTTATTGATCAAATTTCGGTAGAATTCATCGGCTAACAAATCAGCCAGAGTATAAAAAGTGTACCGTATATCCTGGCGCACAAGATCTCTAGATTAGCGGGTCAAACCAACCAACACACTCTTGTGTTCAACTGTAGATTCAAACGTCTAAGGAAATTTATGTCATCATGAGTAGTTAGTTGGCATGTTTTCCCATTTATTATCACATAATACAAAATACTACGTCATATATGTGCGCATACATGCGTAAATATTACAGCGTGAAAAAAATACAAACAAAGTTCACCCATCCATGAAAAAAAACTCAAATGAAAAAATGAAATATTCAAGATCAGTATTACATCAAAACAAAAAGAACTCAAGGAAGGTGAATTAAGACGAGAGATACTTGAAAGGACTTCCTCTGGCAGACAGTAAACCAACCAAGAACCTATGAAGTCAACAAATTTATGCTGAAGAAAATGAAGAGATGAATTGGACAAATGCTCAGGAGACCACTGAGTGGTATTACAGGCCAAGCCCCCGAAAGGAAACCAAACGGTAAGCGAGTGACGACCCGGGGTGTCTTGTGCTTGTAATATAATCATGTTCGCGGTTAATGCGCAAATTGGATTTTATTCCGTCTAATTATAGACTTCATATGACTGACTGATAAAATCAAAAACAAGGGGAGAAAAATGGGGTCAATTTTGTGTGTGTGTGTGTGTGTGTGCGTTAATCAGTAACTATGGATAAAATTGGTTCATAAAACTATAAAGATAGAAAGGAAAGCGAATATCACATGAAATGAAGGATAAAGGAATCCCTGTATACAAGATCGTAAGAGTGGTATCTAAAATACGTAAATGCTTTTCATTGGACTCTAACCCGTAACTATTTTTATTTTTTTTTTTATTTTTGATTTACAGCTTGATTCCACACCATATTTTTGGTACAAGTATGGAATTTTCAGCATGGATATCGGTAGCCCAAATTTTGCAGGCCGACTATAGATATCGGGTGTGCGTCGGCGGGGTTCGAACCTCGGTCCATGTGCATGGTCGGCGAAAATCCTAACCATTGTGCCACCGACGCACCTAGTTCTGTCTTCGGTGTAGACTGAAATCGTTATCTGTCAAGTTTTTTAATGTGGCCAACATACCACTAGGTGGTTCGCAATCACGGTGCACTGTGAATTGTTGATATTGAATGGTTGGCGGCCATCGGCAGGAAACCTTGGACCTAGATTTCGTGCTGGTTGGCACTCGTCATAATTCAGTCTGCACCAAAGATAGGACTAGACACATTACACTATTTACTAACTAGCGTTCAAACAAACACATTCCATACAATGCTACAGGAGGTTAGTCGCGACCCCGAATAGCTCAGCGGTAACTTCTCCGACTGCAACACTAGGTGGTTATGTGTGTTCGAATTTCAGATGGAATATGAGATGCGGTAGCAGATAAGCCAGAAGCACGACACCTGAGTCAAAGCATCTTGCCGATCGCCGCCAACCAAGAAATGTGACTCTGTGTTATTTTAAAAAAAACACCAATGTTGTTAACACTGACTGTAGAACCTGATAAAGACGAAGTTAACGAAAACCATCATATCTATTTGTTAAATAACTAACGAATATAAAATATAACTGACGACAAAAAACTGTTTTACAAGGAGGAACAAAACGTAGGTTGATTGGCTTTTGTCTACCACATCATTTCTTTTCAACGACTTCATTTTCAAGCTAGCTTTACAGTCGTATTCGTATTACGAATAGAAAAGGCATTAGGCGGTACTCAGTGCTCAGTCAACACTGCACACATATGATAAAAGTAAAAATAATTAAAATGATATACTATATACACTCTACGCATCGTTATCGAACAAACCATAGAATGGCAGACAAACCCATCTCAACTTCATAGACTTTGAGAAGGCCTACGATAGGTAGCGTTGACCGAGAAGTAATTTAGAAATTACTTCAATACTACGGTGTACCTCAAAAGTCTCTATCCACCTCAATCAACAGCTGGCTATATGATAATGTCACGTGTCAGGTGATCCACAATGGAAAATTCAGCGAGGCGTTCAAAGTGAATACAGGAGTAAGACAGGATGGCTGCCTATTATCACCGACGATATTCATAATTGTGGTGGACTGGATTAAGCGCCAGACTGTGACTTAGGAGCGAGGAGACAGGAACACTCTGGACTACCGATGAGAAGACTCTAGAAGATGTGGATTTCGCATGTGAATGATTTATGTCTAATGTCATACAAACTCGAAGACTTGCAAGCGATAACCAACAAAACTAGCTGAAAAGGCAGCGGAAACAGGACCGCAGGTGAACAACACAGAGAAGACGGAGGTGATGATGGAGATAACCAATCAACAGCAACAACTAGCAGGAATCGCCATGAACGCGAGAGAGATTTAACAGAGGTTGCCTTCACTTATCTGAGAAGCATAGTTTCAACTACAGGAGGAGAGGACGAAGATGTCAAAGTCAGACGAGAATCTGAAAGGCAAGATACACCTTTCTTAATCTAAAACCAGTTCAGGAAATCTTCCTCACTCAGCATAAGGAACAAAATTCGCATTTTCAACACCAATGTCATCAAGTCGGTCAGTGCTTCTGTAAAAAGAGGTCAGAAACTTGCACTGAGAGTCACGAAGAAATTTCCAACAGGTTGACAACTTTCATCAACAGCTACCTTCCCTGGCTCAATACTCTGAAGGTCAAATGGCCAATCAGACAGAAACAATTAGCTAGAAACCACTTTGGCAACAAATCAACCAGGAGCCGATTGCTCAACAAATATGTAGGATAAAATGGAGATGGATCGGGCATAGGTTGAATAGCCCGTCGAATGACATCGCACATCAGGCCATTCTTCTAGTAGAATCTAAATGGGAAGCGACAAGTGGATCGTTCTAGGGTGACATGAAGGAGATCGCGTGGCGAGGAGGAGGGTGAGAGATTTTTGGCAATTGTGGAGGTACACAGATGAAGTGAACAGCACCAAATAGAACAAAGTGGAGATGTTTTGTTGAAGCCCTATGTCCCACTCGGAACGCAAAGGAATAATGGTAAAATAATAATAATACTAACGGGGTAGAGTTACGTTGGATGAATAACAAAACTTTTATAGATTATTAAATAAGTAAACTGGTATAACGATTTCAAAGTTGCAGGTCGTGTTGTCCAAAAAATTTAACAGTAAGATGATGATAAAAATACAGACAACGAACATGAAGTGAAGTGGAATGAATTCAGATGACAGAATAAAAATAAAGTAAAAGAATGTTACTATGACCAAGGTAAAGAAGGGGGGTTTAACAAAACCTTTTTGAACACATAATTTAGGTTTCTGTCCGTGCATAGCTGGAGCTTCGGTAGCCTATGCATAAGCGCAGAAAAGATAAGCTTTTGGAGTGGTTGGATTTAGTCTTGTAAATAACTTTGAAGGATAAATCAAGTGGGGCTGAATAACATGACTTCAGAAGGTGTTCACGAATTGAAAACTTCTTCGTCCTTTGCCCACCTTCCTTTAACCAAACCGGCTAGCGTTCAGCTGCACGCTCACAACGTCCGATGTGATCAGCTCCACACATCAACTTCGCCGTCTTTATTGCTATCATCATCGTACTCTTAATTTTTCACACAACACGACCTACAATCTTAAAATCTTTATACTACTTTACTTATTTAATAATCTATAAAAGTTATGTAATTCACCCACTTCAACTCTACCACCTTATTCATTATCATTAATTCCTCTAATTCATACAGGAACATAGAGATTCAGCCAAGCGTCTCCATTGCGTTCGGTTCTCTGCTAACGTTTTCACCTGTCTCCAAGTCTTCTCACACGCTTTCATCTCCTATTCACATGACCTCCTCCAAGTCACCCCATCCACGCACTGACGACCAACTCGCCACTTCCCTCTCGGGTTCCACTCGAGCGATGGCTTGTCAAGTGATGTCACTTGATGGTTTGTTTTTTCCCAATATGGCCAATCCATCTTCATTTCTTCCTCCACATTTGTTGCACAATCGGTTGCTGGTGGGTTGATTCGCTCATTGCCAGAGATCCCTGTGTCTGATCTTTTCTGGCCGGTCATCTGACCTTGAGTAGCATTAAGCGAAGACAACTGTTAACGAAGGTCTGTAGTTTGTTTGAGATGCTCTTCATGACGCTCCAAGTCTCTGATCTGTACAGTGAGTAGCACTGACTGGCCTCACATTAGAGTTGAAAACACGGATGTTATTTTCGATGATGAGTGCTGTTGACCTCCACATAGACTTGAGAGTATTGAAAGCTTGTCTTGCTTTCCCGATCCTTGCTTTGATATCTTTGTCAGTTCCGTCCGCCGGTAGTTGAAACTTTGCTTCCCAGGTAGGTAAGTAAAGGGGTTGTTTCTTTCAGGTTCCTCCCATTCATGCTGGCTGATTGTTGTCTGTTGTTTTTGCTGTGGCTATTGGTGTTGGCCAGGAATCTTCATCACCTCTGTTTTATCTGTGTTCACCTGAATGGTGTCCTATCTTCTGTGGATGCTTCTTGTGCCAGCTTGTTGCTTTTCACTTGCATATCTTCCAGTTTGTGGTAAATCAGACACATATCATCGGCGAAGTGCAGATCCTCCAAGTTTTTTGTGTGGTTCCATTTTATGCCTATTTTGGACATGTGAATTTGATTTTCATCATAATAGTTAAAGGTAAAAGGTCATACTACTACCACATAAGTGAGGTTTATGCACGTTTAAAACACATAAAGGAGTCACTGAAGTGTCATTGTTGCAATAATAAATCTGAATTTGTAATGTCCATCATATAACAACAAGTGGAGTACTTCTCATCATTTATTGTCTCTCTCTTCAAGTTGATTTTCTCTAACCGTTTTTCCACTACTGCTCTCACTATCACATCAATCAACCGACAGCATAGACAGACGTCAGATTAAGAAAATGAAAATGGACAGTTAAAATTTCTACCAATCTACCGATTCCACCAATCAGATTACAGTAAAAAAAAATCTGAAAGCCAATGATATAGTTAGACAGACAGATTACAGAAAAGGAGACACACACACAAACACACATTTCTCTACATAATGAGCACACCAGAAAAGGCTTAACAAAACTACATTGATTGAAATGAAGTTGGGAGATGAATGATATGGCAGCAGAATGATGACAGCAGTTAAATGACTTCTATACTGGCAGAGTGATTTTCTCTTAATCTCACTCAAATGTAAATGTGAATAAGTGTGTTGAGAGAAAAGGAATAATAGGAAGACAACTTATGCTTTCAGAAAATAAATAGAATGTAATTCGAGATATTTAGTAAATAATCACAATAGAATTGAGTGACAGGATTTCAGGACACTAGCTATCCCTAAAAGCCATTCAAATCATTCATTCTAATGCGTTAACAATAATGACAGTAGTACTGTAATATATATAAGTCACATGAGTTTTACATCAGCGACCTCTAGACTATTAGACCTGCCGATGGACTACGAGACCCCTCTCTATTAACTCAATCATCAATTGACTGCAATCACAATGTGTAATGCTCCCAATTTGTTATATGAATGAGTGATATTCAATACAGCGTTTATCACCAAACTACCTTCCCAAAAAAGGTCCTCTTCAATGTCTAAAGCAATCCCACTGAATTTAGGCAGATAGGAAGAGGTTGCTAATTTATGGTCAGACTATTTACAATTGCCTGGGGGTGGGAGACTGCTGCCGATGATGCTCCTGCCGCGACCAAGATTTTCATTTTGCCTTTAAACATCTTTTGTCCAAAGTGAAGAAGAAGACAAAGAATGATTACATGATTACAACTTGAATTTCCATGAAATTCGGAAAATGCAGCAGTGTAAGCGCCAGTGAAACCTCTAGGCTGTTCAAACCTCCATAGGCAGGGTGGGATTCTAGCATGTAACCAAGTTGTTGGAAGTTCACCCCCCCCCAGACCAAAGGGCTACATTCAAAGTATGTTCTAGATACATTCATCGTAAATAATAGTAATGTACAGCTGATTGAGAAACGGGGTTTTATGAGTGAAATCTAACCAGTGTCAACTTCGAAAGTAATCATCCAAGATTTATTTTTGGTTACAGCTTGATTCCACACCATATTTTTGGTACAAGTATAGAATTTTCAGCATGGATATCGGTAGCCCAAATTTTGCAGGCCGACCATTGATATCAGGTATGCGTCGGCAGTGGATCGAATCCTCGAGCATGTGCATGGTCGACAAGAGTTCTGACCACTGTACCACCGACACATAGATCCAGATATAAAAATCGCAGTATATGATAAATTATTTCAAACTGAATACATCTATTGCTGTTCGGTGTATTGTTTTGAAGCCAGTCACATACATGGCCAATTTGAGTTGGTTTTTATAGTTTTGTTAATATTAAGATTTTACTACCAGCTAGGGAACACCACTAGATAAATTGTGGCGTACAATTTACAGAGTCCACCTTTTCTAATCTCAACGCATGCTCCAAAACAGAGGAGTAGCCAAGAGAGCCAGCTTGTTGATTGTCTGAAGGAAACGCAATATTGCTGATACACATGCCTAGTCGTCATCAGTACTCCAAACACAGTGTAAACAATTCCTGGCATGATAGGACCTGCAGGAACATTAGTCAGAATCAGTGTAGATAGTTAGGGTCATTGCAAAGCGCAAGTCCGACTAACCACGTCAAAGCGGCATTCATCGGTCGAGACGCATGTTGAAGTAAGTAGTTACAAAAAATTTGTTAGCAATGGATTTGGTAATCTCAAAACCTGTGTGATCTACCCCAGTAGGTATGATGCAATCAAATATCGCCTAGTTTCGAAGGCTGAATGAAATAAGGTTGGAAAACCTAGTCCGAGAGAACCACCTGTTGTACAACGGGCATCTACCATTATTTGTCTTTAATTGAATTTCTGATTTTCACGTTAATTGATTGCACTGTGAAATGTTACAGCCTGTCTGTTGACATATCACTTCTTAGTACAGTGTCTTTTGATGATGTCTGAGGTGAATGGTGACTAGCATTGGCCGGCCCAACTGGTCTAGTGGATAACGATTTCACATTTGAAACGGCAGGTACTGTGTGTTCGAACGCCACAGTGGGATCATCACCACTTACTGTGAACTATAAGAAGGTACATCCAGTTGACGAGTTCCAAACAGGATGAAAAGTACGTCCCAGATTGCTTCGCTGGTCACCATCTAAAAACTAGCACCAATGTTAGTTTTAAGACATCATCGAAGCATCAGTACTAGGAGCCGAACTAATGCAGCCAGGTAAGAGCTTACGGTGAGCTGTCATCTGAAGTAGTGACGACTAGTGGTATCCATCAGGGATGCCCACTATCCCGATTTCTGTTCGATTTCATCATAGATGTACTCATGGATTTAACCCTAACTCACTTCACAGACTCAGTGATTGATTTGCTACAATCAGGGAATAATTTCGTTGACTTAGGATATGCAGATGATATAGTCCTTTTAGGCGAGGACGCTGCAAAAATAGAGCAGAGACTTCTGAACACCTTGAGCTGCAATCTTCGAATGTTTGGCATGAGATTCGTTCCCGTCAAATGTTAGGCGATGTTACAGGACTGGACTACAATGACTCATTCCTAGTATAGAAATAGGGAGTGAAGTGGTAGAGCCTGTTGACCCCTTCACTTATTTGGGAAGTACAATCAGCAGGGATACAAAAGACTAGTTTCGCATATGTCAGTTTACGCCGTCCCTGGCTTAGTAGACGTGATATCCGGCTGGCTATCGACCAAAGGGCGGGTGTACTGTTCATCAGTCCAATCCGTCCTCCTTTATGGCTGTGAGAAACACCTGACCATTGAGAGTGGAAGACATGAAAAGATCAGATGTCTTCGACCATAGGTGTCTGTGTTCTGTCTCCCGTGTGAAGTGGTATAATAAGGTGAGCATTATTGGGGTTAGGCTTCGGTCGAGTTCTAGTTAAGGAGGGGAAATCAATCGACGAGGCTGTAAAGTTACACCGACTGAGATGGCTAGAACATGTGTCACGTATACCTAGCCTAGTCATCGATCGCCTTCTTCGACGGGCAATGTTAGCTGACATAGAGTCAGGCTGGAAAAGAACTAGCGATAGTCAAACCAAAACATGGCCTCATCAGTCAATGAAATACACTACAGTTAGTTTAAGCCAGCCACGTAGGAAGGCGCAGACCTCCTGGTTGAGGTCCTCGCGACGGTAAAAACCAATGAAGGCTGGAAACAATTGGTGATATGGCTCAAAGTGATCGTTCTCAATGGCTGGCTGGTGAAGACGCATCCACTCCTTGTGACTTATGATTTCCAATGGAACTATATTGTTCTTCGTTATCACTATTCCTTTGTCTCACACCTGTGTTTACTGTCTATATTACGCATTTCTTCTACTTTCTTCTCTTGCTTTGTGTTCTACAAGGAGTGGAGTGTGGTGACTTGAACTGGTGCACATCGGTGTAAAGTTTTACGTCGAAAACAGACATACAGACAGACTAGGAGCCGACGATATGTCAACAGAGAGTATGAACATTCCAATCCAAAGAATTAACGGAAAAAAATCAAAATTGAATTGAAAACAATTTTTAGTGAAATATCTTCATGAGACAAAAACACCAGATGGATTTTGTGTGTAATGCATGTTTCACAAACACGTGAGATTAACATTAGAAGAAGACGAAGAAAAAAACACGAATCAATTAATACTAGTTACTCTTGAAGTAAATATTTTTAAATGGGAAAAATAAACATATATGTATACATATCACCGAATCAATAAAATACAAACCGGTGAACACACACACACAGAAATGTACACCAACAAAGTAAATAATCTTAAAAATTAGCAAAAATGAAGTAAACAGATTAAGGCTTTAGTCAAATTCCGCTTGGAATAAGACAAGAAACACATCAACTTCTCTAGGTGATCAAGTCAACTTCTCCAATGGAGACAGTTATGTTAGGCAGCTTACCCTAACCTCCTATCGTGGTTTGGTAAAGAACCGCATTTCGTTCGGGTAGTTAGTGGTCCCTCGGTAGGGATAAAACTAAGGCAATCAAGGCGATTCATCGAATCCGATCAACTCTTTCCAATGATGCATCGGTGATTCAGGAGGAGAATGCTCACCAACTACGTCTAGGGTCGATTCTCGACTGACGAACTCTCAAACCTCAACAAGGTCATAGTAAGCCAGCTAAAAAGAGGTTAGGCGTGAGACCAGCAACCTCACTCGGTAAAAACACAAGTGCTACTGAAACTACAAAGCTTGGAGTCCTCTGTGTTCCCCTCATAATGTAAAGAAATAAGTGAAAATCTTCACAACAGTCTTCGTATTGGTTTATTGTATATAAGCCATTATGCAGCCATACCAACGCCTGCTGACCAATTAGGACTTAATCACCTAACTATACTAGCATTACTATTATTCCAATGCTTTCTGACCTTGATTGAGACTTTCATTTATTTACTACTCATACAATCTAGCATTACTTGATCGGACAATATTGTTTTTCTTAGCTTTTATCCACTACATCTGTCTGAACATTTGTTTGTATAATCATGCCGGTCTTTTAACTATCCTTTCTATCACAAATCGCTTTAATTTTCCACCTTTATTATTAACACAATTTTACAAGTATCGGTTTTGTAGGGAATTTTACTTTGATTGGTTGGAGGATATCATCATCATCACTAGCTGACATCAGTTTGGTAATCATTGGAAAACCACCTGGGAGTACTGTGCAGCGTGATTTGTGGATGATGGTGACTAGCAGTGGAATCCAGGATGCGCATTTCGTCCCATTCGGGATTCGTCATCTGGATGTACCTGCATTTCCCAGTGGGTGATGCGTTCGAACCTCGGTGGGAAGATCATCACTCGCTGGGGAGTGCATGTAAATCCAGTTGACGAGTCCAAAATAGGACGAAATGCACATCCTGGATTCCACTGCTAGTCACCATCCACAAATTGATTTCTAATTAAATTGTATAGAGAAGCTGTTTCCTCCTAGTCTTGGACTCTTCAGCAGTTCGAACCCAGGACCTTATGGTTGCAAGGTGAGCTCACCTGCAGGTTTTCCAATACTTCTCTAATTGATGTCACAGCTAGTGATGAAATCCTTCAACCAATTACCAGAATTATGATTATGGTCATGACTAACTGCATAATTTTTATATACACAATCTTAACATTCTGTTGATAAACCACAATGATTGGTTTACTCTTAATTATATTTATTTGTAAGGTTATGTATTTTAGAGTTCGCTTACACATGCGTTATTCGATATTTTACTAAGGGAATATCTAATAATATTTTGATATCTCGTAGACCTTCTACTACATTTAAGGCATTCAGTAAGCTCATGCACTTAAATGCAAGACTAACAGAAGTGAACTCCTCCCCCACCCCCTGGAATTTATTTTCGAGTATGTAGAGATACAAAGTTATCCTCATCTATATCATGAAAGACACCAGTAGAGATGACTACATTAGTTGATATAGAAATGAACTGGAAGTGAGACACAAGAGTGATCCAATCAAAACGTAGTATTGAGTCTATGAAGTCTTTAATTGTTGGATACAGTCACATAAAAAGTTGTAAACTGTATGGCTGGGGATATCGAAACGTTAACAATCAATGACTGGAAAATTTTTTTTGTCATCAGCACGATCACCGATCCCTTTGGTCCTCATCGTTAATCTCCATATGATTATTCTTTCTCCACAACATTTAATTCTCGTGTTGTTTTAATTTCTGCACTTTTATGTAGGCTTTATGATGATGTGTGACGACTTGAAGTTATACGTTTGATAATCAGTGAGAGAGAGAGAGAACCATTGGAAAACCCGAGAGTATTGGACAGTTGTTTCGTACTAGTGCCTGAAACTCTTAAGTGGTACGCACCTACTACAAGGATTCGAACCCAGGACCTTCATTATTACAAGGCGTGCTCATAGACTACTCAGCCAATAGAAGCCGATCCAATGGACCACAATCACACCTGTGATCAATTAAATCTCTGCACACACACACACACACCAACACTTGACAAGTTGAAGTGTTGTGTATTTGTGCAAAGTATCACAGCGAAAATTCAGTTCAGTTCAGAATGTAAATACTCAGTGATAATTACCATCTAACCAACGTGAAAAATCTAGGATTTGAATAGCGATTAAATGGTAAACCAACTGCTTTCAACCAACACATCCTAGCTTCAAATCCCGTCCCACTACTTACTTCAACCTAACCAGCTCTCACAAAAAATAAGATATGCGACTCACGACGACTAACTGAGTCTTAACATAGAACTTTGCACAGAAGTGCAGCAGTTCAAGTTGTCACACTCCATTTAACACACATAATAGTCAGAAGAAAAGAAGAGCCGAAAAGACTATAATAAGCAGAAAATTGAAGAAGAAGAAGAAAGAATAGTAACATGGAGGAACACAACGGTTTAATGGATATGAGAAACCACACAAAAAGTAAAAGCATCTCCACCATCGAGAACAAGGATTTTGAATCATATCACCAACTGCCCTCAGCCACTGGTTCATACTATCCCAAAGACGCCAACCAGTTAGAAAGTCTACACCTCCCTTCATTCCAAGTTTCGGTTTGACTACCACCACCATTATTCGCTCTTTGCAAACCTGCTCCTAGGTCGGCTAACACTGGCCATCGAAGAAGGAAATGAAGCTTCACAACCCCACCACCACCACAATCGGTTGATTTTCCCTCCTCTTTACCTAACACTCAACGCTTAACTTCAATTATTTACACATGAGATGGAACACAGACACCCATGGTCATAGTTTAGCATACACATACATACACACAAAGGTGCAGTGATAATATGAACAACGAATTAATGGTGTTTCTCATATAAATCAAGAGAAACCAATCTCTATAAAGATTGTATGCGCACAGCATTTGATTTAATACATGACTTCCTAATGCTACTACTGCTACGACCTATGTTACTGACAAGATTCACCAGTAGTATATAAAGAGACGTTCATTGGCATAAAATTATCGGATAACGGAGTGATAAACTTGACGTCAAAGAGAGCAAATACACCAGTGAGGCGGGAAATCATAGGAGACGTGAAAGGAAGACAAAGAAACACAATACGAAGGAAGGGTAGAAATAAGATCTGTGCAGCGAAAGACGATTTTCAGATAAGGTGTACATAATTTCCCTATGCTGATGTATGCTGTGTTTCAGAAACACGCATACAAGACCCAAGTGTGGTTATTCACCTAACCCCACCTGGCCAACAGGTTGAATCTGCAAAATTCACCCTGAGGGTGTCAGGAGATGCCACAGCTAGTTCACGAGGATTAGCTGGCGTAGGGATAGCTTTGAGTACTAGGGCAGAAAAGACATTGCTTGACTGGATCCCGGTAGATAGCCGAATGTGTGCTGTCCGCCTGAACGGATCAGTAAGAAGGAGAAAGGACTGCACTACTCGCCGATGCCTTTTCGTAATCTCCGCCTACGCCCCCACTGACTGCAGTTCAGATGAAACGAAGGATGAGTTCTACCAAAAGCTGTCTAGTTTGGTGGAAAGGCTAAACGCTCAGACATAGTCGTTCTAGCTGGTGACTTTAACGCTCAAGTAGGGAAATTGTGTCAATCTGAGAAGGATGTCGGTGGCACCTATGGAGCTCCGTGCCAGCGAACCGACAACGGTGACCGTCTCCTACAGTTCTGCTCTGATAATCATTTGTTTCTTGTAAGCACTAACTTTAAACACAAGGAGAGACACTGTTTGACTTGGAGACCCCCTTCATCAAACCAACGCTGGACACAAATAGACCACATAGCAATAAGCTATCGTTGGCGTGGGTCGGTAGGAGATTGTCGCTCCTTCTGGAACACGTGCGTAGATACCGACCATGCACTGGTCCGCGCTCGGGTGTGCTTACGACTGAACGGACGTAGGAAACAGCTGGCGGTAAAACCATCACGTCCCCAGCTCGATCAGGAAACTAAATCCGTATTTGAGGAAGAACTAGCTAAACACATATCTGTGTTCGACAGCTGTGCTCACCCTGAAGAAGCTTGGAAAAATATCCAGGCAGCCATAGATACAGCTGTAAAAGCTGTGAATAAGGTAAACCCAAAGGTGAGTAAAAACCACTGGATCTCCACCGCCTCATCCGAACTGATAGATGCTAGAAGACTTATTCCGGCGAGCTCCGAATTCAATGAGGAGCGAAAGCTGCACAAGAGGAAACTTACGAAAAGTCTCCGCAAGGACCGTGAACAGTGGTGGGCGACAAAAGCCAAAGAGATGGAGAAAGCTTGAGGATAGGCAACACCAGGCAACTCTTTGGACTCATCAGGGAAACGGGTGGGAGAAGACAAATCATCAGTGAGACAATCTCGGAAAAAAATGGCACTATAATTAGCTCACAGGATAGACGACTGGATCGTTGGAAAGAGCATTATGAGGAGCAGTTTAATTTGCCCACAGCCACGCTCAACCTTCCGAGCATCCAACACCTCCCTGAATGGGATATAAACACAGGTCCTCCGTCACTAACTGAGGTTACTAAAGCTGTCACCAATCTGAAACTAGGCAAAGCAGCGGGACCTGATGGAATGACTCCAGAGGTATTTAAGTACGGTGGAGACAGCTTACTGTCCGGATTAACTGAGGTACTAGGCAGCGTCTGGGAATCAGAAGAAGTCCCATCGGGTTGGTGTAAGTCACTGATTATCCCCATATACAAGAAGGGAGACAAGTCTTCCTGTGATAATCACAGAGGGATTAGCTTGACTAATATAGTATCTAAAGTCTTAGGCTCAATAATCATGCGTAGACTGAGTGGTGCTCGGGAAGCACAAACACGAGAGAGCCAGGCAGGCTTTAGACCAGGAAGAGGGTGTATTGATCATATCTTCACCCTCCGACAGATTCTAGAACATAGGCATTCCTACCGGCGTCCAACAGTCATTATATTTCTTGACCTAAAGGCAGCATTCGACTCTGTCGATCGGGAAGTTCTCTGGAGATGCTTGGCTGTAAAGGGAATTCCAAGAAAATATATTGCACTGATTAAGGCACTCTACTCGTACTCATACAGCCAGGTGAGGGCTTACGGCGAGCTGTCATCTGAACTGATGACGACCAGTGGTGTCCGTCAAGGATGCCCATTATCTCCTTTTCTATTCAACTTCATCATAGATGTGTTAATGGACTTAACCCTAGGTGACTTCAGCGACTCAGGGATTGACTTGCTACCGGGGAATAATCTCGTTGACTTGGAATATGCAGACGATATAGTCCTTCTAGGCGAAGACGCTGACGAAATGCAGAGTCTTCTAAACACCTTGAGCCGCAATCTACGAATGTTTGGCATGCGATTCGCTCCCGCCAAATGCAAGATGATGTTACAGGACTGGACTACATCGACGCCTAGTTTAAAAATAGGAAGTGAAGTGGTAGAGCACGTTGACCGCTTCACTTATTTGGGAAGTACCATCAGCCCCAACGGGCTGATCTCTGACGAAATCTCAGCACGAATACAAGGGGCTCGTTTCGCATTTGTTAGTTTACGCCGACTCTGGCGTAGACGAGATGTTCGACTATCGACCAAAGGGCGGGTGTACTGCTCATCAGTCCGCTCCGTCCTCCTTTATGGTTGTGAGACCTGGCCACTGAGAGTGGAAGACATGAAAAGACTAGCTGTCTTTGATCATAGGTGCCTGCGTTCTATTTCCCGTGTAAAGTGGCATAATAAGGTGAGCAACATGGAGGTTAGGCGTAGAGTTCTAGGTAAACAGGGGAAATCAATCGACGAAGTCGTGAAGCTACAAAGACTGAGATGGTTAGGACATGTGTTACGTATGCCAAGCCATCGCCTCCCTCGACGAGCTATGTTAGCGGATATAGGGTCAGGCTGGAAAAAAGCTAGCGGCGGTCAAACAAAAACTTGGCATCAGTCAATGAAATCCACAACAGTTGGTCTAAGCCACGTAGGAAGGTGTAGACTTCCAGGCTGGGGTCCTCGGGACGGTAAAAATCTATGGTTGGAAACAATTGGTGACATGGCTCAAAATCGTTCTCAGTGGCGCAGATGCATCCACTCCTTGTGACTTATGATCTCCAATGAAACTGTTTTGTATTTCTTTATTACTCCTTTGTCTCACACCTCTGCTCACTGTTTCTATTATGCTTTTCTTGTACTTTCTTCTCTTGCTTCGCGTGCTACACGGAATGTGGCGACTTGAACTTCCGCACATTTGTGCAAAGTTCTATGTCGAAAACAGACAGACAATTTCCCTATGCAGAGACATCAAATTGCATATACACATTCCGTGACCAAGTCTCTTATCTTCTACCTTTATATTAATAGTAACAAAATTATTTTCTTTACAAACAAAGTTAACACAATTACGACCGATTTCATGTTCATTATTATTATTATTGTTCCCTTGGGTTCCTGTCTGGACTGTCTGGATTCAACATAGAACTTGCAGCAGTTCGAGTTGCCACGTTCCAAATAGCACACAAAGGTAGACAAGAGTTCCTTGGGTTCCTAGTGGAGCATAGGGCTTCAACTCCACGTCTCCACTTCATCCTGTCTTCTGCTGCTGTACATTTCACCCACATCCATGTTAGTCCATACTCTTTCAACTCCTTTTCACACGATCTCCTCCATGTCCCTCTTGACATGACGTCCCACTCGCCGCTTCCCTTTTGGCCTGGTTCCATTTGAGGAATTGCCTGACGCTCGCGCGATATCACCCAGCGGCCTCTTCCTCGTCGAGTGTCCAATCCATCTCCACTTTCTCCTGGAAATTTGTCGGGTGATTGGTTCTTGTTTTGTTTGTTTGTTCCCATAGTTTCTTGTTGGTGATTCTTTCCGGCCATCTGATCTCCAGTATAGAGCGAAGACAGCTGTTAATAAAGGCCTGCAACTTCATCTTTATATATATATATATATATATACACCTTATAACTAAGTAATCACTGCTAATGCGACAAACAGCGGGCAATGAGGAAATAGACATAAAATGGAACCACACAAAAAACTTGGAAAATCTGGACTTCGCCGATGATATGTGTCTGATTTCCCACAAACTGGAAGATATGCAAGTCAAAAGCAACAAGCTGGCACAAGAAGCATCCACAGAAGATAGGACACCATTCAGGTGAACACAGATAAAACAGAGGTGATGAAGATTCCTGGCCAACACCAATAGCCACAGCAAAAACAACAGACAACAATCAGCCAGCATGAATGGGAGGAACCTGAAAGAAACAACCCCTTTACTTACCTACCTGGGAAGCAAAGTTTCAACTACAGGTGGACGGAACTGACAAGGATATCAAAGCAAGGATCGGGAAAGCAAGACAAGCTTTCAATACTCTCAAGTCTGTGTGGAGGTCAACAGCACTCAGTGTCAGCATCAAAAATAAGATCCGTGTTTTCAACTCTAATGTGAGGCCAGTCAGTGCTACTCACTATACGGATCAGAGACTTGGAGCATCATGAAGAGCATCTCAAACAAACTACAGACCTTCGTTAACAGTTGTCTTCGCTTAATGCTACTCAAGATCAGATGACCGGCCAGAACAGATCAGACACAGGGATCTCTGGCAATGAGCGAATCAATCCACCAGCAACCGATTGTGCAACAAATGTGGAGGAAGAAATGAAGATGGATTGGCCATATTGGGAAAAAACAAACCATCAAGTGACATCACTTGACAAGCCATCGCTCGAGTGGAACCCGAGAGGGAAGTGGCGAGTTGGTTGTCAGTGCGTGGATGGGGTGACTTGGAGGAGGTTATGTGAATAGGAGATGAAAGCGTGTGAGAAGACTTGGAGACAGGTGAAAACGTTAGCAGAGAACCGAACGCAATGGAGACGCTTGGCTGAATCCCTATGTTCCTCTAGGAATTAAAGGAGACAATAATAATAATAATAAGTAATCACTGCAGAGTAGTAATAGTAATTGTAGAAGTAACAACATTAATCACCAGGATGAATAAAGAGCACTATTCAGTGACAGAAAAAAAGGTTGAAGAGGAGAGTGAAGCACACATTGTGCATAAAACAGATTGATTGATTGATAATAAGGGGAGGGGTGAGGATCTCACGATTATGTATGTGTATATATACATAGATATGATTGCGTCACCGTAAACACACCTATTGAAAGTCACACACACACATACACACGATGAACATGATGTTCTTTTCTGTGACTGTGATGAGCAATGTTAACAGTGATATATGGGCAGAACGGATAGCGGCGTCAACAAGTGAGCTAGTAATAAGAATACTTGAACATATCTGATATGAGGAGGAGATTTATAATATAACAGCCTAAATACACAAAAACATATTAAGCCTCATTATAAGTGTTACATATTTGACGTTCAAAAAAGCATATTATGAAGAAGTCAATCTCAGTGAATGGACGACTTAAATTAAGAAAGAAGGTGAAACAATCAATGAAATGAGGGGGAGGAGGCGGGTATTTTAGGTAATTAGACGATGAAGTTACTTTCCCTGGTGTTGTTAGCATGGTCAATGTAGGTGAACAAGATTTTGAACAAACAAAAACACGCAGAGTATTTAAATCTATACCGGTTGATATAAGAAAAAGGAAGAAGAAGAAGAACAAGAATGAACCCACCTACGCACACACACACACATACACACTTTCTGAAGTGTCAAATCCAGTTGATGCTTATCAATTAAACATTTTAATAGAAAAGAATGTAGAATGTATAAAATGATAAAAATAATAATAATAAAGTGTAGGCTGATTAATCTGATAAAAATCAATCCACAGTAAAAAAAAAAGAGAGAAAAATGAATACTAGAATCAGGCAATCATGTTCTCTGGTTTGATTTATAAGGAGTTCAAAGTGGGACAAAGGACCTAAAGCTCGCAAAGTTCCAGCAGCGATGAGAATAGCCTATTTTATATGGATTTACTATCGACTGGTGCGTCGGTGGTATAGCGGTTACAACGTTTGCCGACCATGCATATGGTCCGGGGTTCGACCCCCGGCCGGCGCACTCCTTTACCTCACTGAGCCAGAAATAATGCTGGTAAATCAGGTTTGAGGCATTTGATGGAAATGGCTCCAGCAAACTTAAGCAGAATTGAGCTCATATGCCCGTTGGTAATTTTGAACGACTTTTCGACGTTCACCTCATGACCCGTGTCAACGAGATGCCAGGCGATAGCACTGTTTAAAGCATTTGTTCCCTTGAAACGCAAGCTTTTTGGTATATGTTGAGAAAATCCTAGATATCCCTTTCTTTCTGTCCTTCCAATGTAACTCCTCTCGCAGATACATGTAAATTTGTATACACAGTTGGAGGTAACATGAGAAGGACATCTATCGATTTTTGATTGCGCCAAAGAGCAAGTTGTTCGATAGACGGGGACGAGCTTATCTGCAGGATAGGTCTGGTTAGACTGGTGTAATTCCATTATGGGTAAATTTTGTTTTGATAAAGTCTCACAGTCTTATACAGTAATGTTTACTGATGACGTTTCGAGCACAATTTATTGCTCATAATCACATCAAGGTAATCACACGACTTCCTAAATTCATTTATATAGTTCCATTGTTTTTCTCTTGATTTTCACTTGATTTGATTGGTAATAGTATTTTCCATATTTCAGGTATGAGTGACGAGTCATTCCTATTGCATGTGTTGGGTGTAGACTCGATGAACAAGGATTCAGTAATCAACCTCTCTCCACCTACCTAGATTACTTTTTAGAATTTTAACCCTCTCCCACCCTATTGTGTGGTTGTGTGTTAGCGCATGCATTGCAATTGCTGAGCTTTTTTCTAAATTACTTCTCGTGGTCAACTATTCTTGCCTTAGCTAAATTCTTATGCTCTGACAATCTGACTACCCCTGACCTACTAGTTTGACCTATGTATTTGACCTCACAGTCATTGCATGGTATTTTGTAAATAATATTATTTTGTCTAATTGGGTCAACTGGGTCCTTTAACTTACAGAGCTTGTCCCTGAGTGATTTTGAGGTTTAAATGCCACCGTAATTCCTATTTTATTCAAAATTCTACGTAGTGTCTCAGATGTCCCCTCTTTATATGGTATAACTGTGGATGCAATTACACTCTACCACAGTGCACAAGTTTTATTCTTATATCAATGATACATAGAGTGGTGTACTCAGCCTTCTGTTAATAATGGCTGCAATGTTTTCATCTTTATAATCAAGCTGAATGTAGATTGGCTTTTTACCCACTGTGTTTTGTTTTACATTTGTGACTTCAGATCTTCTATACTTCTTGATGAACCTTTGAGGGTACCCATCGCTCTTCAACATTTTTTCAAGAAACACAAAATTCATCCTTTAATTTCTCTATAGAGCATATTCTCCTCGCACTATAGTACACAGTCTTGACTTGTTCGCGCTTAAAGCTATTCGGACAAAAGCTATTAAAATGTAAGTATTGCCCTTTCCAAGTAGGCTTTCGATAAATTGACTTCTGAAGATGGCAGTCTTCAGAAGATGGTACCACTTTATTCTGCAAAAACTGTAGTTCTTGCTTTGTTCAAATAAATGATTATATCTACCTAGCCGATCACTATCAGTGACAGGGACTGTGAAGAAAGACGCTTTTTTTCAATTATCTAGACAGCGTCATTTCAACTACATGGGCAATATAGATAAAGATGTCAAAACTAGAATTGGAAGGCAAGATAGACCTTCATTCATCATTCTGAAATCACAGGCTGGAAGTTTTCAGCAGTCAGCATAAACACCAAGATTCAGATTTTCAACACTAATGTCACAAATCAATCAGTGTTTCAAATAATAAGGGTCAAAAACTAACTGTGCACATCACTGAAAACCATTTCCAATGGACCGTTGCTTCTGCTGGGGTTCAATACTGAAGATCAAGTGGCCAATCCTAAAGGATTAGCCATAAAGAACTCTGTCAATGATCCAACCAAGAACCTATTGTCGAACAAATTTACCGCAGACGGAAATGAAGATGCATCGTACACACGCTGAGGAGAAAACTGAGAGACATGACACGTTCAAACCAAGTCTTCGAGTGGAAGTCGAATGGTAAACGAGTTGGATGTTGTTCTGATTGTTACATGAAAGAGATAGTAACAGGAGAGAATGAAAGTCTATTGATTAATCGCGGGGGGTCAAGTTAAAAAGACTTCAAAGAACAGAGTGAAGTGGAGACATACTGCTGAAGCCTCGTGTTCCACCTTGGAAGTTATAGTGAAACTATACATAAGGTAATCTTAGGTTTTGATAGACTGTTATTGAAAAATCTATCTGTCAGTAGGATTCGAATCACCAACCTCTGAATTATTAATAGTCTGGTGTGCTGTTCACCAGTTTAATTTGCATAAGAGTGAAAATTTTCAAAACCAAAGGAAATAACAAATGGTACAAGGCCGGGGGGGGAGGGGGAGGAAGGGAGGGAATTAATTACAAAAGCGAAGGAGTCATACATACTACTCATTGATGTGAGTAGTTAGAGACTGCCAATCGGGCCAATCAATCATCCATATATACTATAGCATTTCTGTATTCATAATCAATCGATAGCTGGTGGCAAAATTATTAATTATATATATATATATATATATATATATATATATATAGTGCAAAAGTACGGTGAACAGATAATTTATACCACAGGCTCACTAAGTATGATGATGAAAATGCGGCAAACCCACTTTATTGCGGAAGTAAGTCAGAAAAAGAGAGGAGAGGGACGGGCAGAGGGGGGTCACCATCACCCACTCACCAGTAGGGCTTCAAATCAAGCATTAAGCATTCAAAATAGGATAGAAATTAAAGTCATTGCAAGGGTAACGAATAAATAATATTGCTTAGGTCATAAAATACGCACACACGCACACACACACACAAACGAACACCAGATAAAGGTACACACGTAAGAGTTAGGAAAGCTAATGTTTTCCGGTGAAATAAATATATAAAGCAAAATAATGGCTATCGAATTTCCTTTCAGAAAATCGGGGTTACAGGTTGTTATAAAAAATGGGAAGAATGCTGAATATCATATAACATCTGTTCAATGCCTCCAACAGTTCGAACCAAGTTAATGATAATGATAATAATAATAATAATAATAGGCGATACGATGTCTACATGAATAATTTACAATCCCCGAAATTTCAGATATCAGATTTCAAGATGACTTTTGTTCATGAACCAATGTCGCACAGCACCAGAATGCCGTCTAGATTAGCTATGTGTGTGTGAGAGAGACTACACTTAATAATATCCCAAATTTAGAAAAGTGGAAAGCTGAAAAGTCTAGGAGACTATTTCGATGACACTTAGATTTTATTATTGATATCGACTAGTGAGATACACCTTTCAGGAAGGCATAATCAATCATCTGTGTTTTACTCAACGACCACCACTTGGATATCTATGCAATTCGAAATTAACCCCATATGATACTGCCTGGCTGTCCAAATTATGGAGGCTATCGATCAAAGGACATGTGTGCTGAGATGCACTTTGTTCTATTCCCCTTTATAACTGTGAGACACGGTAACTGAAAGTGGAGGAATCGAAGAGATTAGTTATCTTTGACCACCGATGTTTGCGTCCTATCTGCCATTTTAAGCAGTATAATATATGGCAAGCAGTAATTGAGGCCAGATGTAGAATGCTAGATAGGGAGAGAGAGAGAGAGTCAACCTATTCGGTTGCAAAGTCATATCAGTCGACACAGCTAGGAGGCGTGAATTAATGGTTAGCAAAGGGACAATGTAAGACAATTACTAGACCGATTCTCGAGCACTTGGTGAACTCAGGCCACGTAGCTCCACCAGAGTCGTCTTTCAACATCATCTACAAAGTGAAGCCAAATGGTACAAAGGGCGTCATGTTTCGGCTTTTGTGTATGGCGGAGGCGCTGGCAATTCATAAGTACAACCCTGAACTCTGTATACAGAAAAAGTTTGTCCAGCCTCTTATTCTACCTTGGTCTCAACCTCTTCACTAATCGTTCCCCGTAAAAAAACATTGATTTTTCTTTTGTTTCTTAATTTTACTTTTAGTTTGCTTTTGCTTTAATAATTAATTCACTAATATCAGTCTCATATGCTCCTTTTGTATATTTTCACACCCTCTTCACACTTGTTAAATTGACACTCAAATACCACCTTTATTCTCACTCATTAGCTATTTTATCCTGATCAAATTTCTTGCTCTGTCCCGTCGAGTACCACGTAATTTACAACTTTTAATTTTCACTTCTAAAGCCACTTATGAGTAATTATATCAATTATGTCACCCCCTATTACTCAATAATAGACTACTATACATTTTTGGTATACATAAATACGACTGTACAGCCAGTCTCTGAAGATGATTTCGACGATAAAGAAAATTTTCTTCGCTGAATCTGTCTTTTATTTTCTTCATGACTCAATGGGTATTTTCGGTGATGAGTACTAAAGTTGTTAATTATGAACGATTCGACGACGCTAAACCGAGACTGATTTCCCATTCATCAGGTGCGCGCTTTTCGACTATTACGCTACATTTTGGTCATAAATAAAATCTCTTATTACTCTAAAATTTTATGCAAAGTGTTTGCGGAAATTATCACAATTATTAACCTTTCGAACACTGAATCCAAAAAATACAATCTTATTGACAGATAATACACATAACTCACTGTTTGGATTTGTGGAATTTTTAAACATAAACACATCTATAATTGTATATATTGTTGGATTTATATGTTCAAGTTGCTCCAAGTCAGTGAGTTTATGGTTAAGATATCATTTTAGTTAACTGTACTGAACTATATTGCATGTTGTCTTATTTTATAGTTGTCGTCGCTTTTTGCCCTTTTTTCTGTGAACTGTTTCCTTTGTTGATGTTGTTCTCATTGTTTGTCCGTTATTTTCTGATTTTGAGGGGAGCAACCCAAAAAGTTGCTTCTCTCTAAACTTTTACTTAATGTAATCATTCTTTTCTCAGGCGTGAGGCTAGCAACCACACCCTGTAAACAAAGTTGCTACAGAACCTTCAGCAAAATGAACCTCTTTGCACCAAAAGAAAAAGTCTGTGTAGGAACATGGAACGTCCGAACTATGTACGAGACTGGAAAAGCTGCCCAGATCGCCAACGAGATGAAAAGATACGGAATACAAGTGCTGGGAATATGTGAGAGCAGATGGAATGGGAGTGGACTCACCAAATTGTCAACAGGTGAGTCAGTGATCTACTCCGGTCACCCAGAAGATAACCACACGCACACCGAGGGCGTGGCTATCATGATGTCACCAACGGCAACGAAAGCCCTGATACAATGGGAGGCGATTTCGTCCAGGATAATGACCGCCAGGTTCAACTCCAAAGGAAGGAAAGTGTCAATCATACAATGTTATGCACCCACAAACAACGCAGACCTCGAGAAGAAAGAAGAATTCTACAGGCAACTACAGGCAACAATGGACAATACTCCAGCTGGCGACATGAAAATACTAATGGGAGACATGAACGCCAAACTGGGACCAGACAATACGGGAAGGGAACTCATCATGGGTAGAGAAGCTCTAGGAGAAATGAATGAAAACGGAGAACTCTTCGCCGACTTCTGCGCCTTCAACGAACTGGTGATTGGTGGCAGTGTATACAAGCACAAAGATATCCACAAGGCTACATGGGTGTCACCAGACGGGCAAACCAAAAACCAAATCGACTTCATCTCAATCTCAAGGAAGTGGAGGCGCAGCCTACTGGACACAAAAGCAAGAAGAGGAGCAGACGTTGGCTCAGACCACTATCTCGTACAAGGGACAATCCAAATCAAATTAAAAGCTTTCAGGGAATCAGGAGCTGCAGATAGACCACAAGCCAAGTTCAACACTCAAAAGCTGAAGGACCAGGCTACAAAGGACATCTTCATTGCAAGCATAAAGGACAAAGCCGAGACACAAATCAACACTAGCGAAGAGGTCGGCGTTGAAAAGCACTGGAACAACTTGAAAACGGTGTGGAGCCAAACCTGCATAGAAATTCTAGGCAGAAAAAAGAGACAGGACAAACAGTGGCTCACTACGGACACTTGGAAACTAATAGAAGAGAGAAGGACAGTGAAGCAAAAGATTATCCAGTGCACGACGAGCAACAAAAACAGGAGCTGAATGCAAGCTACAATACACTGAACAAAAGAGTGAAGAAAAGTGCCAGGGAAGACAAAAGAAAATATTATGAAACCATGGCAAACGAAGCAGAACAAGCTGCAGGCAAAGGAGACCTCGCCACACTCTACCAAACAACTAGGAACCTTTCGGGCAAACGTTCGACACAGATTAAGCCAATAAAGGACGACAATGGAAAGTCAATCACCAAAGAGGTGGAACAGAGAAAGCACTGGGTTGAACACTTCAAAAGACTTCTAAATCGTCCGCCACCTACAACACGTCCAGCAATACCAACAACGGAAGCAGAACTACCAGTGAACACTGACCCCCCGACGAAATCAGAAGTCCTGAATGCAATCAAGATGCTTAAAACTGGGAAAACACCGGGACCAGATGGAATCCCAGCAGAGGCTTTGAAAATAGACCCAGAGACAACAGCGGACTTGATGACACCACTACTGGAGAAGGTGTGGAAAGAGGGCAAAGTACCCGAGGATTGGAAGAACAGTTACTTATTCAAACTTCCAAAGAAAGGAGACTTAAGTCAATGTAAAAACTGGCGGGGAATTATGCTTCTGTCCATTCCAAGCAAGATACTAAGTCGCATCATCCTGGAGAGAATCAAACAAGCCCTAGATGAAAAACTTCGTCCGGAACAGGCTGGATTCAGGAGAAACAAATCATGTATTGATCAAATCGCCACTCTACGGATCATCATTGAACAAAGCTTGGAATGGCAGTCACCTCTCTATCTCAACTTCATCGACTTTGAAAAGGCCTTCGACAGCGTCGATCGAGAGGTCATTTGGAAACTACTTCGCTACTACGGGGTCCCATCGACAATTATACACCTCATCCAACAGTTATACGACAATGCTGCATGCCAAGTAATCCACAACGGGAAACTTACGGAAGCCTTCGAAGTGAGGACGGGAGTGAGGCAAGGCTGTCTACTATCACCAATGATCTTCCTGATTGCAATTGATTGGATAATGCGACAGACAACGGCAACCAACGAGGGAACAGGCATAAAATGGACTGACACAAAAGACTTGGAGGATCTGGATTTCGCCGATGATATATGTCTGATTTCCCATAAACTGGAAGATATGCAAATGAAAAGTAACAAGTTGGCAGAAGAAGCATCAAAGATAGGACTTCACGTGAACATAGATAAAACAGAGATGATGAAGATTCCTTGCCAACATCAACAGCAACAACAGACCACAATAAGCATAAATGGGAAGAACCTGAAAGAAACAACCTCCTTCACCTACCTGGGAAGCATCGTCTCAACTACAGGCGGAACTGACGAGGACATCAAAGCCAGAATCGGAAAAGCAAGACAAGCTTTCATTACTCTCAAATCTGTGTGGAGGTCAACAGCATTCAGCATCAAAAATAAGATCCGGATTTTCAACTCCAATGTGAAGTCAGTGCTACTATACGGATCAGAGACTTGGCGAGTCATAAAGAGCATCTCAAACAAACTTCAAACCTTCATTAACAACTGTCTCCGCTCAATACTCAAGATCAGATGGCCAGAAAAGATCAGCAACAGGGATCTCTGGGAGCGAACCAATCAGGAACCGATTGTGAAACAAATAGGCAGAAAGAAATGGAGATGGATTGGCCATACGCTGAGGAAACCATCAAGTGACATCACTAGACAAGCCCTCGAGTGGAACCCGAAAGGGAGGCGGCGAGTTGGTCGTCCAAGGGTGACTTGGAGGAGGTCATGTGAAGAGGAGATGAAAGCATGTGGGCAGACCTGGAGCAGGGTGAAAAAGTTGTCAAAAAACCGAAGTCAATGGAGGTGCGCAGCTGAAGCCCTATGTTCCTCTAGGAACTAAAGGATACAATATAATATATATATATATATATATATATATGTATATAAACGGAGACTGCTAACTCCTATTTATCTTCAAAGGCCGACGTTATGATAAGACATACTCCTCCTCAGAAGGTGTTCATTCAAATACATTAAAATAAATGTGTTACAATTCCAGTTCACTGATAATCATTTGGTTTCAATAGTCTAGCATCACGTTTCACACCGTCATAGTCCATCTTCAATTAAAATTAATCCTCAAAAGGCGAACAAACGATGACTAATAATAATGACTATTAATAAACAATTGTTTCAGATTAGTGCGTCAGTGGTCCAGCAGTAAAATGCTCGCCAGCCACGCCTCACATGGTCCGGGGTTCGGTGCCCAGCTGATGACGCATCCCTAAACGTCTCTAAGCCGGTTATACTACCAGTAAAGAGAGGAGGTTGGGTATAAGATATGGGCAACAACCCCATCCCCGTAAAACTAAACACCAATAACTACAACAGACACTTCAAAGCTCTAGCTTGAAACCCTCTCTCTGTTCAACTGGGAAATTTCAGGTTAGATCATGAACTGATATCGCAGGTAGAGAACTAATACAAGGAGCCAAGGAGTGCTCGACAGCCAGTTCGTCTCATTCCGGTACACTTTTACGCAGTACACACCCCCATAACCCTACTAAGGGATAGACGACGCCATATACATATATTTATCATCAACTGGTAAATTCATAGCCGCTAACTGGAATCCTGGCAGCAGCAGTTAAGAAAAGTAACCACAGTCAAATGACCTTGGGCCAGCCAATCATATGCCTCTGGGCAAAAAAGTGGTATTGATACCATGTATAACAAAAAATGAAATATGTAGGGTATATATCTCTAATATGCTGCAAAATGAGGTCTCAATTTCCCATAGGAGTGGCTATAGTGTGTACACAAGAATCTGTATGAGCAGTAAGTTATAGGATCCACTAATTCTGATGAATGATTGACTTCATGATGACAGTCACATTGCCCAGCATTTCATATGGATGTTACCTATAATCATCGTTGCAACCCTACCTTAACCCTGAATCAGGATTCCAAAAAAGGCGATCATTTGCATTGTTGAGCAATCTCTGATTAGTTAATTCAAGGTCGACTGACTGTGCTATCTATTTTTTACTCTTGCCGGCTTCTTTTCCCGTATGGTATTCAATACGATGATGGGTGCCCACCACTGAAGACAAGCTCCAAACAAGAATGGAACAACAACAGCTGCTATGGTTCTCTCTCTCTCTTGTGTATTTCGTCATCTAACTAAAAATCAATGAAATCCATTGAAAATCGACTTATCTATTTGATAAAACGTATCTACTTATATAAATGCTGATTCACCCCACCAACTGAATTAACTGTTCACACCTGCACACACAAAAACACATGAAGCATAAAAAAACAGACAAATTTTATCACCGATTTTGTTTTGATTAGGCTAAGAGCAAAGTACACTACTCACCAGTAGAGATAAATCACACAGTATAAACGCACCACACACCTGCACACACCCAAAAGTCTACATTCTCAAAACTCTAATTTTAATAATACAATAGACACCGAAAAAATATAAAGCTTAGTGTACACACACACACACTAGAGGAGTGTAAAGGATGCAGCATTAGACAGCAGCAATATAGTACGAGTAGGAAGGAGTAGGCGGGAGTACCAGTAGTGTAACTACTCGAAATCAAGATATTTGAATAAGTGTGTGCAAAGCAGATTAGATAGGTAATGCATAAATTAGTGTAGAATCTATCAGTTATTCAATAACTAATTATACACCTCATATTACTGTTGCATCACCGGTATCAATAACACTACGGAGATTCCGTGTGTGTGTGTGTACGTGACTAGTTTAGCATTTTTATGCGTAGACGGACCGGAAAAACTACACCACTATATAAGAAAAAGTTTTTTTTCGTAACGAGTGAGAAAAGCAACAAGACACACAGGTGTGCACACCTTGTACATTATGAGTGCAAAAGTGAGAGTGTGTGAATGTGTTGAGATCTTTAGTGTAGCAAAAACAAAAAAACAGGAAAGAACCAAGAAAAGAAATTTACCTGGTGGGACGGCTAAAAATAGAAAAATTAAGGAATATACACACAACATGAAAATATGTATTCATATATTATGTATAGTATTCATAGAAATTGTATACGAAATATACGACTGAAAGAAATACACAGCAGAAACCCACCTGCCTTGATCTCAACTCTTCAGGTTTACTTAACCAAACCTGTTATGACTTACACTGAGAAACAAGACTGAAAGAAACGCGTGTGTGGGCACGCGCGCACAATCACACACACAAATACACCTGGTAAGGAATCAGAATAACATCTGATTTTTTTTTTACCTAACATCAACCTATGAGACTGATTGATTTTTCATGGGGTAAGCGAAACAGCAGGAGTACTGATGTTCAGTGACCACGGGATGAAGGGACAATTGCTTCAGATTGGTGACACACACACGCACACACACACAACCTGTTTGCAGCCGTATGAAGATCTTACTGTCGGCTACGAACCACCACAGAGTAGGTCAGGAAGTACAATTTTCGGGGTCGACCTTTTCTAACCGTTTCCGCCTCTCCAGGACGGAGAGACAAAATAGGTGGCTTACTGGTCACCTGAAGGAAACATCTCAGTGCTGTTATTTCAACATTTTTTGTCAACAGTATGACTTCATCTACAGACCCTTCCCCAACCAAATATGATGTCAACGACTTACAATCTGATGGTTACCACTTTTAGTCTAACCTCCATTCAAACAGAACACAAAAGCAGATACCGAGGAAAAAGACGTAAAATATTTTCTAAAGAGGGAAAAATATGACCTCTTCAATAATACTAGGTGGATTATAGAGCTTCAGTAGCACATCTCTATTTCATCCTGTTATCTGCAGTCCTTTTTTAGTTGACTACACAATCGCCTATAGGTCTTCATCTCCTCCTTGCACGATCTCCCTCATGTCACCCGCAGACCGAACTCATCGTTTTCTATTCTGGTTCTTATAAAAGGTTTCGCCTGTGCGTGACGTCATTCAATAGTCTCTTCAGCATGTCTCCGGTTCATTTGCATTTCTTCTTGTGGTAAATTTATTCGGCAATAGGTTCTTGGCTGGTTCGCTCACAAAGTTCCTTGCTGTGAATCCTTACTGGCCAACCATTAGATTATTGAAGGTCTGTGTCGCCTTTCCGATAGTGACTGGCTTCGACATCCTCATTTGTGCCACCTACAGTTGAAACACTGCTGCACAAATGACTGAAAGAAGCCAGTTCCTTCAAATTTCTCTTGTTGATAGTGAGTGGTGCTTGTCGTTGTTTTTGGTAAGATATCTTCATCACCCGCCCCCACCCCACCATATTCTCAATGTTCACTTGAAGTTCTGTCTGTCTCCCCTGATCCTTTGGAAAACTTGTTGGCTTTCGCTTGCATTTGATATTTGGCTTCCTGTGACATTAGGCATAAATTGACAGCAAAGTCTAAACTTTCTAGAGTCTTTTCGTCGATCTAACGTATGCCTATCTTCTAGCTCCGGAGGTATGATATGATCCAGTTCACCACAGTTAGAAAAATATCATCGGTGATAATAGGCAGGCAGCCTTGCCTTAACTCTTGTCTTCAATTCAAAAGCTTCGGTTAGCTTTCCGCTGAGCTGTGAATCACACGACATGTTACCACCATCTCATAACTGTTGAATGAGGTTGGCAAAGGGTTTGGGGAAAGCCAAAGTAAAAGCTGTAGAAGGTCCTTCATAGTCAATGAAGTTGATGTAGTGATTTGACCAGCATTCTCTATCCTGTTAGATGATCATACTTTCATATACTATCTACATTTGTTTATAAGATATACCGAAGATCTCATCATGAGCTGACATCGGTGAGAGAACCACTGGAAAATAAGCTGGGAGTACTGGACAGTTGTTTCTCCAGTCCCAGTTTGGGACTTCATCAGTACGCACCCACCGGGGTTCGAAACCAGGACCTTCTGGTTACAAGGCAAGCTAGCTCGTAGACCATTTAACCACTGGGACCCGATCCAATGGCCGGCACATGAATTCTAAATTCTGCCAATTCACGTTATAGCGCAGCCGATAGCCAATGTCTTCGGCGAGTATTTGTCTTCACACTCGACCTGCCGCACCCTACTGGTCACGACTTCCCACTGGAACTACCTACCTGAATAGGGCCAGTCGCCAGTGAGCATGTCATTGATATGCAGCTAGGAAGTTTTACTGGGGTTCCAGTGGCTTAATGGTCTACGAGCTGGCTCGCCTTGTAACCAGAAGGTTCTGGATTCGAACCCCAGTGGGGTGCATACTGATGAAGAGTCCCAAACTAGGACTGGAGAAACAGCTGTCCAGTACTCCTTGGCAGGTTTTCCAATGGTTCTCTAGCCAATGTCAGCTCATGATGAAATCCCTACAAGCCAATACTTGAATACCGATTTTAGACGATTTGAAATATTTACATAAAAAATCAATACAGAAACAGGAAGATATTATAACAAAATATAAGTGTAGCCAAACACACCAGCAATAACAATAGAACAATAATTAATTAATTAATTTTAATAAACATTATTTTGATTTCAAAAATTTTATTATGTTCTAATCTATCTGTTCACCAAGCGAACAAAACACATCCACCTGCACACATACTCTCGCACACACAATGACAAAAATGTTGTACTTTAAAATTCGATAGTTAAATATATATAAAAAAATCTGTCATATGGTCAGATGAAAATATTTTTTTGGTGTTTTGTGAACTGTGTGGTAAAACGAACATCAAATTCAACTCAAATGCTGCAGCAGCATTTAAAAAATATCAGCATTAAAGTTGGCACATTTTAGAACAGAATTAACATACACACAAAGAAATGGTTGGAAACCTGAAGGGAGTACAAGGTGCACAGCTGTTTCGTCCTGGTTTGGAACCCCTTATCAGTGGGCACTCATGACCCAGGAATTTCAGGTCATTGATCATTCTCAGTCACTGCAACAAAATCCAGTAGCCTAAGTTCGTGATCAAACTGCAAATCAGTCAGGATGTTTACAAAAACGAACACACTAACGACTAAAACTGTAGGATAAAGTAGTCTGAAGTTCTACTAAGAAGTTGTGACCAGTGAGTTACACCAAGTTGACTGGCAGTAAGAAGAAATAACCGCCGAGGATAATGGCTGGCTGCTGTTCCACTTTAATATTACAAATTCATGGGCGATTTGAATTCCACCTCAGGGGCTGAATGGTAAACGAATTGTCCTCCTAATCTGTAGGGCTTGGGACCAACCACCAGTGGCCTCACTCATGTGCACTTTTCTGAGGAGTCTCAGGCCGAGACAATAACCACTGCCCAGTATTACCTGGTTTTCAATGGTCCTCTGACTGGGGTCAGCTCATGAAGAGATTTAAAATCAATCGAATCCATGCAGACCAACAGTTGAAAATGAATAGAACAGGAATGTACATATCCCAAATATTCTGATGACTACAATCACATCCAATATATCATATCTACCTACTGGCACTACCGAATAATTTTGTCTCCAGTATATAATGAAAGTATCAAATGTCTTGAGGTTACACTCACAAGGTTTATTGGCTAGTATTAACAAAGACGAGAACAACTACAGGGGCTTTTTGCTGCTAATTAACCTCCATTCCACCTGACTATTTCATTTAGAATGAAACTCATTCATCATAACTGATACTTACTTGACAAACTGACATAAATAAAAATATTGAATGAAACGTAATCAAGCCATCAGGTGTTGATCTCTCTATGAGGTTAAGAAACACTTATCCATTTTGGATTGTCATTCAATTTTCAGCTTACAAATTTTTATGAAGGCTAAGTAGGGGGGGGCCAAACAAGGTGCATTAACCGTACCTTCATTTATCGACAGCTTCTAGAACACAGACGTACCCACTGGCACCCAACACTGACAATATTTAAAGATTTCATTATGAGCTAACATTGGTTAGAGAACCATTGGAGTACCGGACAGCTGTTTCGTCCTAGTCTGGGACTCTTCATCGGCTGGCACCTACAACAGGGATTCGAATCCAGGACCTTCTACTTACAAGGCAAGTCAGCTTGTGGACTATTAAGCCACTGGAATCCGATCTAACCTCTTCCAATTCACGACGTAGCGCGACCCCTAGCCAATGTCTTCGGCGAGTATTTGTCCTCACACCCGACCTGCTGCACCCTACTGGTCATGACTTCTCTCTAGAACCGCAGGTAACTACCTACCTGAATCGAGCAAGTCGCTAGTGAGCATCTCATCGATATTCAAGTGTTGGTTTGTAGGGATTTGATTGGTTACAGGATTTCAACAAGAGCTGATATTGGTTGGATCGGGTCCCACTGACTTAATGGCACACAAGCTAGCTTGCCTTGTAACCAGAAGGTCCTGGGCTCAAACCCCGGTGGGTGCGTTCTCCTGAAGAGTCCGAAACCAGGACGAAACAGTAGTTCAATGCTCCTTGGCAGGTTTTCCAATGATTCTCTAACTAATGTCAGCTCATGATGAATTCCTGTAACCAATCAAATCTCTACAAACCATCACTTGAATTTATCTTTTATTTGAAGATTCTGGACGAAGGGAAATCTTATGCAATACATTTCGTGGAGGATTCTGTACATCATACAAACATTGTTCAGAATAAAACTACTATTATTATTTGACTTTATCAAACAAGAGGTATTTTTCAGCAATGATATGCTGAGAAGAGAACTTTGAGAAAAAATATAACACTGACCAAGACACTCTACTTTGACTGAGATAGTCATGTGCGAACATAAGGAGAGCTCTCATATCTGAAGTGACAAAAACCAATGGTGTTCGTGAGGCATGACTAGTGAAGATGGAAGATATGGGAAAATTATCAGTTTTCAATTATCGTTGCTTCTGTTTAATCTCAAATGTCAGTAAGTAATGTAGACATTGGATGTAGTGTGTTGCCGAATGAAGAATAGTCAGTCAGTTAGTTGATGAGATTATGAACCTCTTTAGATATTTAGATGAATCAGAACATTTGTGTGTGTACCGTATGCCAAGCCACCGCCTACTTCGACGAGTAAGGTTAGCTGAAATAAGACTGAGTTGAAGATGAGCAACAGGTGTGATCATATCAAAATAGGACGTTGATTATTAACCTGAGTCGTATGTATATAAATATTGTAAACTATCACTTACTGGGTTTTTCGAAGAGCTAGGCGGAGTGTTAAGCATGAGGAACGAAATCCTTCTCAATGAGCGTAGCTTTATACACACTTTTTGCTACCAAAACATTAAGATTATCATATAACCAGAAAATTCCCCCCTCCACACACACTTACCTATCACTTTCAGCGGCATTGAAAATTCGACAAGACAGATCGGCCAGGAATGTTTCAATGAAACTAGGATTAAGCAGCAAGATGCTGAAATAAGGACGCAAAAAAAATCTATAGACAGAAACATTAATACTATTGACGAGTAGAATATTAGTTTTAAAAAATAATCAATACAATTGGATCTTTTCATTACTACAATCCCATTGCCCTTATCAGGACAGACGAGGATTGTCTTTATTTTCTTGAAGCTGTTTAAGTTGTCGCCTGCGTTCTTTGGTCTGTAGATAACGGTGGCTCGGTATCGTACGAATGTACTTGTAACACCTGTCAAGAATTGAAGCATTGAAGTGATCGAGATCTTTTTCGGAAGTAGGTGACAAATCGGATGTCTGTGACATTAAATTCTCAAACTGCACTTTAGTTTGTAATTCGCTGATTTTACTCGATACATAGCAAAATTTTGGGCCAAGTGATAGCATTTGCATTTGAACAGAAGTCAGGGGAAAATTCGAGAAATTAAAGACATATTCCTCCGGATTCTGTGGAAATGACGAAAACGTTTCAGATGGTTTCAGGCTTTTTGTTAGTCATGAAGTAGTATCGTCACAACGTTTTTGTATGACACTAAATACATAATCCTGAAATGTTTGTCGTTCATCATCGGATAGTTCATATAAAGCATGGGTTCTTTGTGATATGTTTCGCTAAAGTTCAAGTATGAGTGAGCGGATGGCGTCAATGTGATTAAGTGTGTGACGTTATGTGGTGCCTTTGAATTAGGATAAATATGATTCCGGCGGAGATTCTTCCAGTAATGTTTTGGATACTCATGCTTATAGACGCACAGTTTCACAAAATTAAGCTCCGTGTTAACTTCAGCAAGCTTGACAAAGAGAGACATAGGGTCCTTGGAGTACTTCAATAAACGAAATATTCCCACATTGAGTCATAAGAAAAAGGCACAAACAGCATTTAAATGATTGACAGACTACAACGTAAGGCTAAGCGATCTACACCAGGATATAAGGAACATCATTACATTGGAGCTGGATTATTGCATTTAGTTGGTCAGATCGGAAAACTTACGTAGAAGTAACATTGAAAAAGTCGCTCTTTGATAGCTTAGAACATTGATTCTGGTCACTTCTTTCACCTAAGTTATAGCCTCTGCTGTGTGAAACTGTCACTGACAAGATTTATCAGTTAATACATAAAAGCAAATTGATAGGAAGTAGCCAAAGTGCAGAACAATGACTGCAGAGTTAGCGGTGTGTGTGGTCAGGAAATAATCTCATTGGATATCTTTTCATCTCAAGGGTTAACCTTCAGCAAATCAACAACCAATCAGAACAGTTTGTTGTCCTCTGACCTAGTCAATCTTTAAGGTGGATAAAAATATATATAAATGTAATAAGACAACAAGCGAAAGTATCACCAACATTTCCACGCAGCTGGCAAAAAACCGGGCCTATTTATTTGAAGATTGTTCAAACATGTCTAGCAGGAAAGATGTATGAACACACACCTGTGATCCAATAGTTGACAGCCGAGTGTTTAGACCAATGAGACACAACTGTATAAGTTTACGTACATAGTTATGAATCTCAATTAGACAATGAAGGCTATTTAAGTCGAAGAAAACGAATCCGACTTATGACTACAACTCATTTCTGGGAGATTAAATTGCTATACGCTAATTAGTCACACACCTGTTAGAGAATAGCATATCATAATATTTGATGTTGAGCCTTGAATCATATTTCATCCAAAATCTATAAAGTTATCGGTAAGCTTTTTTTTGATTTCGTTTCTGATGAAACAGTTACATAACCGAGACGGTTTGTGTAAACTGATGTCAATCATTATCTCACTCATAGAGCATCAGTTAGGTCAAGAAACGTAATAAACTGAATAGTAATCACCTACTAAAAAAAAATTCAATTCATTTGCATAAGCTGAGATCTGAATCTCAACCCACTACTGTTCATTATACATACACATCCACTGGCTTAGAGATGGATTCCTTAAATTTTTGCTACGAATTCATGACTGGTGACATTTCTCGAGTCTGTTACAGATATTCATTAATAGGCTTGAATAGTGACGACAATATGGTGCACTATTGCAGTACTAGTATATCCACCGATTCAGTGGCTTCAGAATAACGTGCATCCGCAAAGATATGACATCATTAACTTCGATCCCTCACAACATTATGGGTGCACACAGCTGAAGAGCTACGAATTATACCGAGACAACTGTACAGTTTAGTTTATTTTGATTTCTAAAAAATGATTTTCTCGCGAAATCATTTTTTACATCTACAAAAACTGAAAGTGATCACACATTAATTCAGTGATTATAAATGACCATGTTGATGGTTCGAGTCTTGTCGCAACCCAGATTCAGATTATCTTCCAGACCACAGTTTAGGAAGACGCGATACGCCAACAGATACTGAATTGACATCCCGGCCGATAACTGCTACCTTGTCGTGGTGGTCGGGCTTGAATACCGTAATGACCCTACTTGCTAAACTGACTTGGACTCTGTCCCTGCAGGTCCTACTATGTCAGGAAGGTTGTTTGGATGGCAGTTAAACCAAAAACAGTTACCATGGGGTACATGGGCTCCAGAATCCAATCGGATCAAATGGCGTATGAACCCATATGGGTCAACGGAAACCATGGGAATCCAGCTCCTGACGCTGCTCCGCTGCCTTGGGGATTAGACTCCAAGTCAAAGGCTCGGGGGTGGTCCCTTAATAAAACAACCTGCTTCGGTCTGGGCACCCGGGCAGTATCTCAGCCCTCACACAATGAATTGAATGAAGCAACAAACAATCAATGAAACTTATCGCGTGCTATTACACGTGTTGCAATTTCCTTCTTTCTTCCTTTCCCGATGATAGTTAAACAATACTGTTTGAACTTGTTAAGCATGACTGTTTTCCTTTCAGATGAAGTTCTTTATCCGTTCTCTACTTATATATATATATATATATATATAGTATATATTTTTTCTTCTTTCTTTTTTTTCTTTTGATCTATGTTGTTTTATTATTATTGTGTGACGAATCCTTCTTGGTGCCATATTGTACCAAGTTTTTATGCGTTTAAATAATAATAATAAAACTGAACTGACATAACTATCCTTGATCACAGAGCTCCAAGTCATCGGCTGACCATCACACCAACAAAGAGTTAGCAATCATGCGAGCTAGCCATACTCACATGAACAAGACATCGAAGGTGATTTCCTAAGATGAGAACACTCATTAAAAGACTATCTCCATTATGTGCAAACACCCTTCCATAGGACTTCAAGATTTACCTCTACACGATGACACTGCTCGGTGCAAGCAATTCTAGGGGAACAGAAGTCTTCATTAATGTTACATGGTCTAACAGACATTCAATAAGTTGACAAGTAGATTACTTGCAATATCAAATCATATAAATGCTTATAGGCTGACACACACACACACACATGAATAAGGACCAAAGATGGCGAAAACAATGTGTAGAGAATAAAACCTACCTACAAAGACTTTCAATAGCTGCACCACGTATATGCTCTAATATACGATTATAATAGGTTAAATGACGTTCAATTTTAGTTAATTCGGTTAATTGTGCTTCATATCCAGTAAGTGAAGCATTTGAATTGGTTTTCTATGCACCAAAAAAAACAAATAAACGAAACATACAAAAGTGAATGGATGTAGTGAGGAAGAGAGCTAAAAATATTTTCTGAGGAGAAGGAAAAACATTACTTTCAAACAATCCATAATAATCTGAAAGTGGTCTTTATTATTATTTTATTGGATAATGACTAGCAAAGGACTCGTCAACTGGATGTTCCTGCAATCTGCCCAGTGATTGATGGTGTTCCCATTGAGCCTCTAGCTAATTTACTTATCGTCCCAATAATGATATTCGTTGTACAAGAGGTGGTTATCGTGGCCTAAGTGGTCTAGCAGAGACAACGTGTTGGTGTTTGAAACGACACATACACACACACACACACAACGACTAATGAATAGTATCACCAGCCGTTAAACAATAAATGTGGTTAACTGCTGTCTCCAGTAACTGAATATAACTGAGAATCATTGATTAGAAGGAAGAGAATACGATGTTCAGCAAAGATATTTTTTGGCGATTTGATTTTCAAAGCTGTACAATTGCATTTAAATACATAATTTTACATGGATACAATTCCTGTTTGATTCCACATAATTACGAAGGCGAATAAAAGGTGATAATTATTTTCAACTAGATATGGATTTTACGAGAGGCTTAGAAACAAAATTACACAGGATTAGTTAGAACGGATAAGTGTGTAAAAATGAGCATGGAAACAAAATTGAAATAATAATTTTCCACTCGAGATGGGAGTTAGGAGGTGCGAATATAGATTACAAGAGTCTTAGAAATTACACAGGGTTACAACGAATTACAGGTGTACAGAAAATGAGGATGGAAACAAAATTGATTAGTAGATTCGTGAGACACTTAAAACTACATGGAGGATTTCATCATGAGCTGATATCAGTTAGAGAACCACTGGAAAACCTGGGAATGCTGGACAGCTGTTCCTTCAGTCGTAGTTTGGGACTCTTTATGAGTACGCACCCGCCGGGGTTCGAACCTAGGACCTTCTGGTTACAAAGCGAGCTAGCTCTTAAACCATTAAGCCACTGGGATCCAATCCAACAGTCCCTGAATTTTAACTTCTGCCAATTCACGACATAGCGCGACCATTTCGCAATGTCTTCTTCGATGAGTTACTGCCTGCCTCATCTTCAACCTGCTGTATCCTACTGGTCACGGCTTCCAACTAGAACTCCAGGTTAACTGCCTGAATAGGGCCAGTCGCTAGTGAGCATCAGATTAATTTTCAAGTATTGGTCTTGTAGGGATTTTGTTTGATTGCATGAAGGATTTCATCATGAGCTGAGAGTACAAAATGAACTCATTTAAATTCTCTACGAATAATGTAATCGTATCTCCTGGCGACCACTAACGTGATTGGTTGTGCATGTGGATAATTATAGACACAAATTTGATTGGGGTAATTCAAATACACGAAACACCAAAAATGTAGTCATGGAGTTCCTGGTACTCAAGTGAATTAGCAATTAACAGAACACAGTATTATTGTAGATCGAATTTATCACAGTTAAGAAAAAAAGTAAACCACATGATGAGAAAATTCGAATTCCAAGTCAATAAAAATAATAAATAGAGACGTAGATTTGACAACCAGTCACGATAGTGGTTGCGAAGAGATACGATTACATCATAAACGGGAAATTTGAATAAGTTTTTATTTTATATTATAAAACCTGAGCTGGCTGAAGATGTTGTCCAGACGGGTGGACGACTAAAACATCACAATTAAATCAACCAGCTCCGCCTCAGAGAACACAACTAATTCAATATTATCCACCATTAAGGCCTATTTAATGTCTCTATGAGGCGATAGGGATTTTCACAAAAGTTCGAAACTTATCACCAGCCCGCCCGTTGGACGTCGGGTTCCACCTAGGGGAGTTGGAAAACCCTAATTCCAAACCAATGGTATATACATGAGCTAAAAAAAAACCAAAAGAAACGCATGGTACTGCTCTGTTGTCCTGTGGATCAAACTTCAAGTTACAAGTCTAGGGAGTGGTCCTTTAAGACAGTCATCTGCTTCGGTTTGGTGAGGGGGGGGGGGTTGGAACAGTATCTCATCCGTCAAATGCATCATGAAATGTAACGTATCACTCAGTGTTGATGTTGTGCCGTGTTTATGCTTCCAGAGACATATTTCACATTATGCTGGGAATGCATAAAAAATGACAGTGACAGTTACTTTTTTATACTTTCTATTCAACATTTCATAATAACAAACGAATGAATATGCATTTTTTTTCTTCTCTAAAACACCTACGTAATCATATGACTTTTGGTTAGGAAAGAATTAAAGATAATCACGTTAAAGAAGGAGAGAATAGACAGTACCACAAAAAAACCTTCTACATTGTTTTACTTGTGTTCTGTTCTGTTCTGTTCTATTCTTCGTCAACTTTGATAGTTCCTAGTTCTCTGACATTCGTGCCGATGTAGAAAAAAATAATTTCAAACACCCTCAGTAGTAATCCTAGTAAAGTGTAAACGTGCCTTCAGTATATAAACCACATGAGATACAGTTGAGAAATACGGATATGGACAGGTGTTTCACCCTAGTTTGGAACTCTTCATCAGTATGCATCCACTAGGGTTCGAACACAGGACCTCCTGGTTACAAGGCGAGCTAGTAGACCATTCAGCTACTTCTGCTCATCAGCTTAATCACTCAACTTCCAATCTAAGAGCCCCAGGTTCGAGTCTCTCTCTCTCTCTCTACCTACCTACTTCAGTCAAGACAGCTGGGTAATATCGCTAGCTTCCAATGCAATAAGCATGGTTTAAAGTCTGGAACTGGGTAACTGAGTTCTGACTAGCTGACCAACTAATTATTTGGTGGTGATGGGTTGAAGATACTCTAGAGGAGACACTAAAGTACCATCAAAAGTCAGACACATGAGTGCAACACAAATGAGATGCGAAGGGTTGCGAGGTGGGGTCTAACGGTGACACGGAAAAGACTGTATGAGTAAGAATTGAAAGTTTGTAGGCAGTCATGGCTGAAATAGAATCTTGAGCGAGTTTTCAACATTAAACTTCACATAAAAGTGCAACAGTTCCGGTGTCCACACTACACACAGTTCACAAAGGTAGCGAGAGAAAATTCAAAGGAACTGTATTGAGTGGAAATATTTATGAGAAAGAATAAATACATGGAGGATAATAAGACTTTGATAGTTTATAGAAGTTCACAGATAACGACTGTATCTGTACCATTGAGAACAACTTTGAGTCGCATCACCATTGATTCTTAGCGTCTTAAGGGTCCCAGACATCCAGTCTCCACTTTCCTATGTGGCTAATTTCAACAGTCAAAGACTTCATGGACTTATAACTAGGTATTGGGTCTGACCAACCCTAACTTCTGCCCAAATTACTTCCATGTCAGCTAACGCCGCTGGAGAAAACAGACAATGCCTTGGTATGAGTAACACGTGTCTTAGCCATCTCAGTTGATTCTGTCTGTCTGTCTGTTTTCGACACAGAACTGTGCACAAATGTGCGGCAGTTCAAATCGCCACACTCCGTGTAGAACGCGAAGCAAGAGAAGAAAGTTGATTCAGCTTCACAGCTGCATCTGCTGATTTCCTCTCCTCACCTACCACGTTATGTGTCTAATCTCAGTTGTGGAAACAAATTCAGAAAATATAAAAATACATATACATCTTAATGGTGAGGTTATCAAAGATAGTTTTAGGTTTTAGTAATGAGTAATTACTGAAGGAGAGAATTGACAATCATCTGGGTCACGGTAGGTTTTGAACCAGAGGCCAGAGAATTACTAGCTCTTGGCTAGTAAGGCAGATTTTTATTTAACCGACAACTGCACCCGTTGAGCTTTCAAGTTGTGAAGACAAACAGCATAAACGCAATAAACCATGTTGAGGAAACGATTTTTCTTATTCCTTTATGTTTCTAGTGGAATATAGGGCTTCAAGCTAGAGTTTTGAAGTGCCAGTAGCAGTGGTGTTTATTTTTTTTTTTACGGGGTGGGGTTGCTAGCCTTAGGTCCAACCTTCCATCTTTACCACTGGACTTAATACTGGCCAAACAAAGTTAAGGAGTGCGTCAGCCTGGGATCAAACACTGAACCACCTGCGTGGTTGACGAACATTTTACCTTAGTGCCACCGACGCGAAAAAAGGAAACGATTAGTTACAGGTCTGTCTGTCTGTCTGTTTTCGACATAGAACTTTGCACAAATGTGCGGAAGTTCAAGTCGCCACATTCCGTGTAGCACGCGAAGCAAGAGAAGAAAGTACAAGAAAAGCATAATAGAAACAGTGAGCAGAGGTGTGAGACAAAGGAGTAATAAAGAAATACAAAACAGTTTCATTGAAGATCATAAGTCACAGGGAGTGGATGCATCTGCGCCACTGAGAACGATTTTGAGCCATGTCACCAATTGTTTCCAACCATAGATTTTTACCGTCCCGAGGACCCCAGCCTGGAAGTCTACACCTTCCTACGTGGCTTAGACCAACTGTTGTGGATTTCATTGACTGATGCCAAGTTTTTGTTTGACCGCCGCTAGCTTTTTTCCAGCCTGACCCTATATCCGCTAACATAGCTCGTCGAGGGAGGCGATGGCTTGGCATACGTAACACATGTCCTAACCATCTCAGTCTTTGTAGCTTCACGACTTCGTCGATTGATTTCCCCTGTTTACCTAGAACTCTACGCCTAACCTCAATGTTGCTCACCTTATTATGCCACTTTACACGGGAAATAGAACGCAGGCACCTATGATCAAAGACAGCTAGTCTTTTCATGTCTTCCACTCTCAGTGGCCAGGTCTCACAACCATAAAGGAGGACGGAGCGGACTGATGAGCAGTACACCCGCCCTTTGGTCGATAGTCGAACATCTCGTCTACGCCAGAGTCGGCGTAAACTAACAAATGCGAAACGAGCCCCTTGTATTCGTGCTGAGATTTCGTCAGAGATCAGCCCGCTGGTTGGCTGATGGTACTTCCCAAATAAGTGAAGCGGTCAACGTGCTCTACCACTTCACTTCCTATTTTTAAACTAGGCGTCGATGTAGTCCAGTCCTGTAACATCATCTTGCATTTGGCGGGAGCGAATCGCATGCCAAACATTCGTAGATTGCGGTTCAAGGTGTTTAGAAGACTCTGCATTTCGTCAGCGTCTTCGCCTAGAAGGACTATATCGTCTGCATATTCCAAGTCAACGAGATTATTCCCCGGTAGCAAGTCAATCCCTGAGTCGCTGAAGTCACCTAGGGTTAAGTCCATTAACACATCTATGATGAAGTTGAATAGAAAAGGAGATAATGGGCATCCTTGACGGACACCACTGGTCGTCATCAGTTCAGATGACAGCTCGCCGTAAGCCCTCACCTGGCTGTATGAGTACGAGTAGAGTGCCTTAATCAGTGCAATATATTTTCTCGGAATTCCCTTTACAGCCAAGCATCTCCAGAGAACTTCCCGATCGACAGAGTCGAATGCTGCCTTTAGGTCAAGAAATATAATGACTGTTGGACGCCGGTAGGAATGCCTATGTTCTAGAATCTGTCGGAGGGTGAAGATATGATCAATACACCCTCTTCCTGGTCTAAAGCCTGCCTGGCTCTCTCGTGTTTGTGCTTCCCGAGCACCACTCAGTCTACGCATGATTATTGAGCCTAAGACTTTAGATACTATATTAGTCAAGCTAATCCCTCTGTGATTATCACAGGAAGACTTGTCTCCCTTCTTGTATATGGGGATAATCAGTGACTTACACCAACCCGATGGGACTTCTTCTGATTCCCAGACGCTGCCTAGTACCTCAGTTAATCCGGACAGTAAGCTGTCTCCACCGTACTTAAATACCTCTGGAGTCATTCCATCAGGTCCCGCTGCTTTGCCTAGTTTCAGATTGGTGACAGCTTTAGTAACCTCAGTTAGTGACGGAGGACCTGTGTTTATATCCCATTCAGGGAGGTGTTGGATGCTCGGAAGGTTGAGCGTGGCTGTGGGCAAATTAAACTGCTCCTCATAATGCTCTTTCCAACGATCCAGTCGTCTATCCTGGGAGCTAATTATAGTGCCATTTTTTTCCGAGATTGTCTCACTGATGGTTTGTCTTCTCCCACCCGTTTACCTGATGAGTCTAAAGAGTTGCCTGGTTACAGGATTTCATCCTGAGCTGACATTAGTTGGAGAACTATTAGAAAACCTGCAGGGAGTACTGGACAGCTGTTTCATCCTAGTTTGGGACTCTTCAGTAGTATGCACCCACTGGGGTTCGAATCGGGGACCTTCTCGGTTACTCAAATTGGTATGAAATGTCCTTATATACAGTGAGATTACCATGATCATGCAGTTGCATACATCACCTTTGGAAGTTGACAAATTCACAGTTCACAGATAAGAAATGTTTTATTTTTACTAAATTTCATGTGGTCACTTATTGAGTTTATATACTTAACTGACCTAGCTGACAAAAACTGATATAAAACTGCGTCTTACGAGCATAGTAGTGAATGGCTACTCAACAACGACTATTCGGAATTATTCTCATGCAGTTGATCGGCAATGAGGGTTAGTGATACTATCTGGCTGGGCTAGGTTTAACCCTTTGTCTCAGAGGTAAGTAGTCTAGAGTTCGGACAAGTGAACCACATTTCTATTCCTGCATAAGTATTTAAACTCGACTGCATTCAATATTCTGAGAATATGCACCCACTTCGAGCGTCTGTAGTTCAACGGTAAAATGCTGGCTAACATCATGCACATGATCCGGAGTTCGATCGCCAGCCGACGTACTCCTTAACTTTTTTTAACCAGTATTAAGTCCACCGGTAAAGAGAGAAAGTTTGGCATTTGGTTAACCACCTACACCCCGTAAAAAAGAACACCTCTGATATTGAACAATTACACCTGAAGCTCTACGTTCTCTGATGGAAGGCCAAACAAAATACCCATTTCACCACTGGAGATTATCCTTACTATTCGAATACTGTCTTGAATTGTAGCCTATTTGTAACGATTACTAAACTATGTAAAGTTTTATACCAAAGAGGATTCAATTCAAATAGACATGTATGCATATGTATAACCACGGAAACAAACTCACCCTCATTGTATCAATAATGATAAGAATTCCAGCTTTAGAATGTCTCAGTCTGTCAATTTGACGATTCAGTCTACTCAATACTGGACTTGGATTCAATAAGAAATCAATTAAAGAGTCTAAACTAGCTTTACCTAAATGAGGGAAATGTTGTGTCAACTGGCCAACACTCTCCAGTACAACAACCAGCAAACCAGCACTACAAACTAAATGAGCAAGACGTGGTCTATGCCGCGATTTACGATTATTCAGTGTGTTGACTGTAGTAGTAGATAAGGCTGTGTCAGACATTAACTGGTTAATACCAACTTGTGTAGAAATACGACGTTGTGGTATATTAAAGTGTCCACGTAGATTTTGTACACCCCATGCAGATGGTATAGTGAAACTTTTTGATGCTGATGATGACGATGATGATGTTACTGCTGCGGCACCGGCGGCTTGTTCAAATACACGATCTGCGTGTATAACAAATTTTAAATCGATCCCTTTGGCAATACGATCCAGCAGGCGAATAAGCAAACTTTCAGAATCTATAAATAGAAAACAAGAAACAAAGAAACGTGATGGGAATTTCATAGAAATCTAGTGAGAATCAATAATTGGTGTCCTTATGATGGTCAAACTGTCTGATATTCAACACAGAACTTTGCACAGAAGTGTAGTGCTTCAACTTGCTACACTCTGTGCAGCACACAAACGTAGGTCAGGCTGGAAAAAAGCTAGCGGCGGTCAAACAAAAACTTGGCTTCACCAGTCAATCAAATCCACAACAGTTGGTCTAAGCCACGTAGGAAGGTGTAGACTTCCAGACTGGGGTCCTCGGGACGGTAAAAATCTATGGTTGGAAACAATTGGTGACATGGCTCAAAATCGTTCTCAGTGGCGCAGATGCATCCACTCCCTGTGACTTATGATCTCCAATGAAACTGTTTTGTTCTTCGTTATTACTCCTCCTTTGTCTCACACCCCTGCTCACTGTTTCTATTATGCTTTTCTTGTACTTTCTTCTCTTGCTTCGCGTGTTACACGGAATGTGGCGACTTGAACTTCCGCACATTTGTGCACAGTTCTATGTCGAAAACAGACAGACAGACACAAACGTGGACAGGGCAGAGAAAAAGCATTTTCTAAGGAAACATAGTAGGCAAATATGTAAGGGAGAGGAAATAGTAGCATGAGAAAACATGACGGATATGGGGGGAATGTACCTACATCATTGAAGACAACTTACAGTCATCTCGAGAATTATCTCCAGCCATATGTACTTATCATCCTGAGGACTCTAACCAGTCAGGAAATCACAAACTTCATGAAGTGATTTCAAGTTTTGGTTTTACCTCAGCCATTGGCTCCTTCTCAACCTGATCTAACGTCGGTTAACAGTGAACGTGTTAGCACGCGCAACACATGTCCTAACCATCTCAATGGGATGTAGCTTCACAACGTCACTGATTAACTTACCCTCCTTGTCTACGTCTAATCTCAGTATTACTTACCATGTTATCATATGAGATAGAACGCAGACACTTATGATCAAAGGCAGCTAGCCTTCTCCTATCTTCCACTTCCAATAGCCATGTCTCGCAGTCGTAAAGGAGGACCAAAGGAGCGAACCGTTTCGCAGGGCACAAACTAGACCATTAAGTAATACTAAAACAGTTCCCTATGTAAACAAAAAGGGGATAAATTTTGCCAGGTGGGTTATCACTGTTTTGGGAGCAAAAAACAAACTCATGTTCCCAAACGAAACTACCTTCAATTCTATAAATAAACGAAAGCATAATAAACTAAATGCGCACTTTTCACTTCACAATTGGGAAGTGTAACTCACAGAATAAGGTATTATAAACACAATTACATGTGATGATTAACGATTATTTTTCCAGTTACTATATTTAGTGACTACTCAATGTAATCGGCCTCAGGTAAAAGAGACCTCGCAACATTATATCAAATAACCAGATCTCTATCCAGGAAGATATCAACCCAGACGATGACAGCAATAAAAGATGTTCAAAGGAGCCTGATTACCAAGGAAGAGAAACAAATAAGACAATAGGTAGATCACTTCAAAGGACTCCTGAGTCGCCAATTACCTGCAACTCGCCAAGAAATAACACCAAAAGCACACACACAACTGCCTACCAGTGGACATCAATCCTCCAACGAAAACTGCTGAATTCCGGCCGAGAAGGCAGCAGGATCCCCCCTCAACTGAAAAATGACCCAGAGACTGCGGCAGTTGTGCTCACGCGGTTGTTACAAAAGGTTTGGAAAGAAGGAAAGGTACCTACTGATTGGAAGAAAAGGTACCTTGTCAAGCTGCCAAAGAAGGACGACTTAAGCTTGTGCAAGAACTGGCGTGGAATAGTGCCAATCTTGTCCACTCCAATTAACATACTAAGTGGCATCATTCTAGAGAGAATAAAAGATGCACTGAATACAGAACTCCGCCCCAGAGAACAAGTTGGATTCAGAAGAGGCGAATCACGTGCTGATCAAATCGCAACTCTACGCAGCATTATCGAACGAATCAGAGAATGGCAGACAAACCTCTGTCTCAACTTCGTCGACTTCCAGAAGGCCTTCGATAGCATTGACAGAGAGGTAATCTGGAAACTAGTTCAACACTAAGGAGTGCAGTGCCCAATTCTTTGTCAACCTCATTCAATAGGTAGCTATACGACAATGCCACGTGTCAGGTGATGCAAAACGGGAAACTCAGCGAGGCGTTCGAAGCGCATACAGCAGTAAAAACACAGCTGTCCATTATCACCGACCATATTCTTAATTATGGTGGACTGGATTATACATCAGACTGTGGGGGGGCAAGGAGTACACTGGACAACAGATGAGAAGATTCTAGAAGATCTGGATTTCGCAGATGATAAACGTCTAATGTCACACAAACTCGAAGACTTACAGGCGAAAACCAACAAACTAACTGAAGGAGAAATGAAGACAGGAGTGCTGAAACTGGATTCACTGGCAATATCTGCCGTAATGATACACCACCACCAGTCTAGTGCGATGGTGTGTATTCATCAACTGATAGGTTCAAAATAAGCCTGAAACGCATTTTGAACTTTAAACCAATACTAAAACTTATTTTAAATTATGAATTTCGTTAGGATTTCGATGAATTTCAATGTAGATTTTGTCACGAACCAACAATAATTAGCCAGATCATCGAAAACCAAGGAGAACTAGACAGCTGTTTTATCCTAGTTTTGAACTTTTCATCAGTGAGCACCCCCCACAAACCTACACCATCGATCTAATCTGCAACCCCCAGGTTGAGACAAATCATGTTAACCATTCCAGCCACCTGTTTCGTAATTCAATGACGCGTGAATCCTAACTTTGTCAATTCATGATATAGGGGGCTAGCCTCAACCAATAAATTTGACCTCGTAACTTGAAAGTCCCAGGTTCGATCGCTAGTGGGGTGTTTGCTGGATGTACACTACTGAAGAGTCCTAGACTGGGACGAAATATTTGTTCATTGTTCTTTGGTTTTCAGTGAACTCTAGCTAATGTTGGTTCATGACGAAATATACATCCAAATGTTCTACGTTTATTATTATTATTTAAAACAAAGTTACAAAAAGATACTAGCAGAAGAAGCTACATGACTTTTTTTTAAGTATTATAACTCTTACCTGACATATCTTTAATTGATTTTGTTAAAATTTGTATACAAGCAGCTGTAGTTGCAGTGACTAAATCAAAAGCGAATAAAGCATTTGCTGAACTCTCCGCTCGATCATTCGATAGCATGGTGGTATTGTTGACAGTAGCATTGATACTTTGTGATTGATTTTCAGTTGGCTTTGTAGGCGATGAAATTAAAGATGATGAGGATACAATATAACTGTTAGTTCCAACACCGTCAATATTTGAAACAATAGGTGATTCTTTATCTGCATAACTACTACTCACTTTTGACTCAGATGCTACTGGAGTTGAAGATGGGATAAGTTGAGCTGATTTTGATGGGATAGCAACCTGTATATGCAGTAACGGATGATAGGAAAGGAAACGAATAAAGTGAAGTTTTATAGGACGTGAAAGAGAGGGAAACATAATCAGCTACAATTAATCAATTAAGGACTGGCAATTTCTGTTTAATTTCATCTCATAGATGTACTAATGAACTTAACCCTAAGTGGATACAGCGACTCAGGGAGTAACTTATTACAAGGAAATAACCTCGTTAACTTAGAGCATACAAATGATATAGTCCTCCCAACTAGATGAAGCCGCGTACAAAATACGCAGTCTTCTGGAAACTTTGAAGAGAAGGCAATCTTCCGATATTTGGGATGTGATTCGAGCGCTCCAGTCAAAGGACAAGACTACATCAACTCATCCCTAGCTTAAAGATAAGTAGCAGTGAAGTGGTTGGTGGAGTATGTTGACCACACACTATACTTTTTGGGGGAGTTGCATCAGTCCTAGTGGATTAACTCCTAAAGAAATCTCAGCATGGATACAGACGGCTCGTTTAGCATATGCAAAATTACTCCAATGAAAACGTCAGCTCTTACTTACTCAGTATGAGCTAACATACATCTATACAACAAACTGCCCAGCCGACAACTGCTACTTTGCCGTGGTGGTCGGGCTTGAATAGCGCAGTGGCCCGACAAGATAAACTGGCTGGGACTCATGTCCCTCTGCAGGTCCTACCATGTCAGGAAGGTTGTTTGGATGGCAGTTAAACCAAAAACAGTTACCATGGGGTACATGGGCTCCAGAATCCAATAGGATCAAATGGCATATGAACCCGTATGGGTCACCGGAAACCATGGGAATGCACAGCTCCTGACGCTGCTCCGCTGTCTTGGGGATTAGACTCCATGTCAAGGGCTAGCGGGATGGTGCATTAAGAAAACCACCTGCTTCGGACTGGGCGCCTAGGTAGTATCTCAGCCCTCACACAATGAATTGAATGAAGCAACAAACAATCAATGAAACTTATCGCGTGCTATTACACATGTTGCAATTTCAGATGAAATGTGTGGTGTATTTTTCTTGGTGCCATATTATACCAAGTTTTTTTCTGCGTTTAAATATTAATAATAATAACAAACTGAGAAAAAGGCAACAAAGCTCAATAGCAGCGTACTCAGATGAAGAGAGAGGTTTGTCATTGAATCTTTGTTCAGCAAAACAACTCCTCACACAGATAAGCTTTCACTGGGAGCCCCCATTACCTGTGCTTGAAACATTATCCTTAAACAATTAACATAATATCAATGTGTGCTGGTATTATATGAACTATTATTTCACTAGACAAAATAATTTGAATGAAAGTGAATTAAGACTGCATAGATGAGATCTTGAACGCACTTAAATCCAAACTCATAAAAAGGACCATCAGAGTGTGTAGAAACAAAGGGTAATAACGAAGAAGATTTGCCAGCCAAATACATGACTGGCTTAGCCACTAACATCAACTATGCTGTAAGAAATCACGCACTATTATTATAGGCCTTGCTTGACTTTGAAAGTTTAAAACAGTTTAGTTACTACATAAAAATGAGTTCGTAAAGTCAATTATGTAATGAGAAAGAATCCTATGACGACTTTAACCGATAGCCGCTACTTTGAAATGGTGGTTAGGATGGTATAATGCAATGATTCAAAGAGCAATGACTGGCTGAGAGTGATATTCCTGTAGGTCTTACCATCCCAGAAAGATCGTTGGGGTATCGGTTAAACTAAACGCTATTACCATTATAATACAAGTCGTTTACACCACTTAGATCACCTCCTCGATCTGGCCAGCAGGTGCTGCTGGTTGATATAAGTGGCACGCCACTACTCATCTCAACCAATCAGTAGTATATAGTAGTTTCGTTTACACTTTGTTAGTGATCTGAGGCCGGAGTTGTACTGCTGGTGATGAATAGGGGTGAAACAGCAGTTGTATATTCAACTTGGACAACCAGCTATGTTATCTCCCCTCCGCCAATTGAAGACAGGAGATTGTTGAAAATGTTGACTCCAAAAAGTGTACATTCCGACTGACCCTGAGACGGAAAGATCTGCGTATAGATAGAACTCCAAGAACCACTTCAATCAGGCTGAGTGTAACTAACACCAAGCAGCTATCCCCTGAACCCGGTGGTAGTTAAACAACACCAAAAGCTTTTTTCTACTTCAGATACTTCAGCAAGAAATCAACTCCCATCGTGTAGGCGGCAGACAGGAGGTTAAATAACCTCCCACACAATTCCTGGGATGTCAACGTTTAAGAACGAATTAACCAAGAAAGAGGATAAATAAACACATTTAAAAAATAAACAACCTACCACATTATTTTCACTATCATCAAAGCTATGATATTCATCAGGTGAAGTATTGTCATTTGAATACCCATTAGGCAATTTACTCGGTGGGCTTGATTTAAGCATGCCATTCTCTTTTCTTACTGGTGAACAGTTGACATGTTTAGATGTTTGCTGTTGTTCTTCACTGTTGTTGCGACTGCCTTTACTAGCCGCTTTCTCCTCTCGCCTTTCTTCTTCCTCCTCCTGCTCATCATCATCTTCGGGATTAGAAAAGTGTGGTCGACCATTTTCAACTGGAGATGATGCTTCTTCAGATGACGCTCTTTGTTTATTTACAATGTCGGGTGGTGAACGGATACCAGCTGCTTCCGCTGATAAACGCGATACTTCAGTTAGACAGATTACATAGACTTCAAGCATTAAACTTTGTACACTGGATGAGAGTTTATCACTGATTTCTATATATATGGGTAAAATAATAATAGTTACATTGATCACTCAGTCAGGCTTATACAAAATATTATGACTAGTTAAATGTAAATACATTTATGAACAGATTAGTCTTGAGTTAAACTTAGTTTAACAGATTGATTTTTTGTCCAGTGATCATACTTGATTTTTAAGAGTTAGTCTGTAGGCATTGATGTTATAGTTAGAGAACCAGTGAAAACCAGGAAGTACTGAACAGCTGTTTCGTCTCAGTCCGGGACTCCTCCACAGAGAGCACCCATCAATCCACCAGGGTTCGAACCCAAGACTTTCCGGTTACAAGACGGTTACAGACTATCCAACCACTTGAACGCGATTCGACGGCCTCTAGTAATTTGTGATTTTAGCGCAACCATCAGTCAATGTCATCGGCGAGTAGCTGTTCTTATGCCCAACCTGGTGGCCCCCCTCCTGGTGACGAATTTTTCGCCAGAAATAACTCAAAGCAACTTCATCCAGTAGCCAGTCAGTCACTAGCGAGCCTCAGATTAATTTTCAAGAGTAACATTTGAGGCGAAAGGATGAATAGCCGTAGAGGTATTAAAACCAAGTATCCGTTGGACTGACTACCAGCGTAGTATTTCGCCGACTGGTTAACAAGACCAAGCACTTGACCAGATAGTTGTTTCACATCGATCACTGTGGAGTACCAGAAGTTCAATGTGAGAATGGTACGGTAACCTACAGTAACGGGAATTGAAAATTTAAGCGAAACAACTGGGATGGGGTGAACTTAAAAGCGATACTATTGTTTATCGAGAGACAAATTCATCACCCTTCCTCACCCATACAACAAGTAATGTATCTATCCTTAACCTTCTTAGCTATTTATCCAAGTAAGCACTAAGCTGTAGACAAGATGAAATTTAATTAAACTATAACGAACGGAAATTCACAGAAGAAACAATTACAGCCTGGAGACCAATCATAATTCAATACATTAAGGAGATTAAGCGAAGCTGAATTATCACATTTAATTGGTGTACGGTGACTAGCAGTGGAATCCAGGATGCGCATGTCGGCCTATTTTGGAACTTGTCAGCTGGATGTGCCTGCGTTTCTCAGTGAGTGATGATGTTCCCACCGAAGCTCGAACCCAGTGCCCATAGTTTCAAATGTCAAAGCGTTATCCTGGATTCCACTGCTAGTCACCATCCACCAATTAAATACTAATTAAATGCCGAGACATCGTCGAAGCATCTGCACAAGAAGCCGACATGTCAACCTGAGACCAAGTTTTTCGGTCCAATCAACCCACGGGAAAATCTAAAATTCAACTGAATTATCACAGCCAAAGCAAAGGTCTGCCAAAAGTTAGCCTTCGAGAACCAATCACATTTAGGGAACGCTACAAAAGGTCATTCCAAATCAAATCATGTCTGCCTGTATAGATTTAATGAGAGTAAGTACAGTATTCTACTTATTCCCTGAGCACATTTTTCTGTCAATCTATGCTATCAGATAGGGTTGGGATGACGGAGTGTGGGGGGCGGAGTTAAACTTTAAGCAACAGGTGAATAACTTTGAACGCATCAATCACATGAAACAGGCAATTTTCACGTATAAAATGCAAACAATATTGTTCGCTTAAATGTGTTGTTCTAAAATGCATATATTTATAAAAGTAACGAATGGAAGGAAAGTCATGGAACTGTTACACACGATACCTACCTACTTTTCATGTGCAATTAAAATACCTCAAAGTTTTCCATTGGTGTGTCAATAGAGAAATTCAAATCTATTCCACGACGCAGGTATTCATACAGACTCTCCTAAACCTAACCGTCATCCTTCCTTAACCATTCCTAATCTAACTGGAACCAGCCCCACTATCCCTTATAAGGTCAACCTAACCCTGACCTGTCCTTAGCCTACACCCCTTACCTTAATCTTTCCCAAAGCTAACCTAAAACTTACCAGATATCCCGTTTAATATGACAACACTTCCTTAAGCAGATTTTATTCATGATTATCGTGTTATTTACCCGGTTTCACTAACTAGTTGACTGAGTGTTCCAGGGTGATTAGTGAGGTCATACTCCTTTGGCACCTAGAGCTTAACTTCTCCGATTAAGTCAATTGGTTGACGGTGATTAGCAGTGGAGTCCAATATGCGCATTTCGTCCTACTTGGGACTTGTCACTGGATGTAGCTGTTCACCTTAGTGAGTAGTGATGGTGTTCCCACCGAGGCTCAAACCCAGTGGCCATAGTTTCAAACTGATATGTATCCACATATATATATTTATGTGTGTGTGTGTATGTTGGTCTCTCTTTCTGTTTGCTCTCTTAGTCTGTGACCATTTCACTGGTATGAACTTGTCTCCTTTAACAATGTATATTCTCCTTATATTATATTATATATAATATGAGTGTTTGTTGACAGTCCGTTGCTTGGTGACATATATCCATATATGGTTGTTGACATGTCTGCTATATTCGCTATGTATATTTGGATCGACACTCCACTATAATTAGCCATTCATGTTAAGACTGTCTAATGATTTGTTCTCACGCTTTGTCTGGAACATTCATATATATTTCGCATTCACAATTTGTGTGAACGACTTTACTTACTTACCACTTTAGTGTGAGACCATTTATTTTCGTCTCCTTGTGTTTGGAATAGAAGTATCATCGCAAACCTAGTGGTCTTCTGATTTCCGCCTTCTTGCGTCAGGACTATTAAATTCTCGACCAGTCCATAACAATAATTTAGCGACGAGTACATAACACAAACGCCGAAGCGTTATCCACTAGACCACTTGGGCCATGACAGCCAACTCGTGTGTAACGGGTCTTATTTAATTATTTAATTCAATTAAGACTTTCTCGTCGACTGACTGGACTGAAGTGTTCGGTCTCAGGTTGAAATGTCGACTCCTTGTGCAGGTGGTTCGACGATGTGTGATCATGTAACCTGAAGTCACTTTAGTTGATGGTGAGACCTGAATGGGGCCAGTCGCCAGTGAGCACATCATCGATATGCAGGTAGGTAGTTTCCTGGGGTTCTGGTGGGAATTCGTGACCAGTAGGGTGCAGCAGGTCGAGTGTGAGGACAAATACTCGCCGAAGACATTGGCTAGGGATCGCGCTATGTCGTGAATTGGAAGAGGTTCGATCGAGTTTCAGTGGCTTAATGGTCTACGAGCCGACTCGCCTTGTAACCAGAAGGTTCTGGATTCGAACCCCGGTGGGTGCGTACTGATGAAGAGTCCCAAATTAGGACTGGAGAAACAGCTGTCCAGTACTCCCAGGTTTTCCAGTGGTTCTCTAACGTATGTCAGCTCATGATGAAATCCTGTAAACATCCTCATTGTTCTGTATAAAATTATTCTTTCCAAGTGCTGGTTTTCGGGGATGTGGTTGATTGCCTACACGATTTCACCGTGAGCTGATATTGGTTACAGAATCATTGGAAAACGTGGGAGTACTGGACGTTTGTTTTGACCTAATTTGGGACTCTTCATCAGTATACACCCGCCACCAGGGTTCGAACCTAGGACCTTCCGGTTACAAGGCCACCAGCATTCTTTTTGTCGTAATTAATTCAACGATGAGAATTGGGCTCGGTTCAGTTGAAAATCAAAGGTATGAAAAATGTGATAACTATTAGCAAATATGACATTTTCTTTCTTGCTACTTTTAACGTGTTAAGCAACAACAACATTCCAGTTGATTTTGAAAAGTGATTTTCAATCACATTACATTTACGCTTAGTTGTTCACATGACATATTACGAAAAACGATTAAAATTGAAATAGAAAATTTCCTCTGTGATATTGAATGATACAAATTGAAGATTATTTTGCCTTCTACATAATTAAAAATGATATAAGTATTAAAGTATTTAGCAAAATCAAAGTGTACACACACAATTTAGCCAACTTGATGAGACTGTAAGTCTGCAAAACTGAAGTTCACTCAAACAACAATGACGCCAAGTGTTGTTAGGGATTAATTAATTAATTAATTGCATTAATGATATGTAATCTTCGATTATTGCGAAGAATTTCTATGCATATGCATAGAATGCAGAATTTATGAGTGGCATTATTGCATATGTCGGCTAACTGTAGAAGCGACAACGCACTCTACTCGAACTCAAGAAGCTAGATGAGAGCCTGCGAAGAGTTGTCATCTGAAGAGGTAATCACACCAGTGTTCCTTCAAAGATGTCCACTGTGCACATTTCCGTTTAATTTCATTATGGATGTACTAATGGACTTAACCCTAACTGAATTCAGTGACTCACGAGATTAACTCGTTATCATGGAATCATCTCATTGGCTTAGAACATGCGGATGATATAGTCCCCTCCCAACTAGATGAAGACGCGTACAAAATGCACAGTCTTCTGAATACCTTGAGGAGAGAGCAATTTACGAACATTTGCCGTGCGATTCGCGTTCTGCTTTCAAATGTAGGATGATGCTATGGGACATAATTACATCGACTCACTCCTAACCTAAAGATAGGCAGGACTGAAGTGCTTAGTGGAGCGTGTTGACCACTTCATTTATTTGGGGAGTTGCATCAGCCCCAGAGGGTTAACCACTGACGAAAAAACCACAACATAGATACGGAAGGCTCGTTTGGCATTTTACAACTTACTCCACCTCTCGCTTGGCACACATAATATCCAGCTGGCTATCTATCAAACGATGTGTGTACTGCTCAGCAGTTGTTTGATCCGTCCCCCTCTACGTCTGTGAGAGAGACTTGTTCACTGAAAGTGGAAGACTTGAAAAGACTAGCTGACTGTCTTTGATGATTGGTGTCTGCGTTCTATCTCCCCTGTTAGGTAATAGAGGGGTCGAGGTAAGTGGGAGGGGGAATCAATCGACGAGGTCGTGAAGCAGCTGCATCGATTGAGGTGGTTAGGATATGTGTTAAGCCTACATCCCTACCTACCACCCTCCTCAATGGGCAATGTTAGCCGACTTAGGATGTGTCAGATTGGAAAACACCTACCTAGTGGCGGCGGTCAAACCAAAACACATCTTTATCAGTCAATAAAATCCACAACAGTTAGTTTAGGTAAGCCAACCCAAATAGCCATGTAGGGAGGTGTAGACTTCCTGACTGACTGGTTGCGGTCCTCACGATGGTATAAAACCAATGAAGGCTGGAGACAATTTGTGATTTGGCTTAAAATCTTCGTTGTCAATGGCTGGCCTGGTGCAGATGCATTCACTCTTTGTGATTTATTATATCCAATAAGACTCTATCGCACTTCCATATTGCTATTTAATTTGCCTCATATTTCTGCTTATTATTTCTTCTTTGAATCACTCTTTACTCTTTTCTCTTGCTTTATGTACTACATGGAGGGAAAGTGACAACTTGAACTGGTGCACATCAGTTTAAAGTCCTACAAATGAATCCAGTCAGTCAGTTGGCTAATTCTAGCGTCGTAGTCCGTTGCTACGGTGGTGTAATGATAGATTATACTTTTTGCGGGACCTGATGGAATGACGCCAGAGGTATTTAAGTACGGTGGAGACAGCTTACTGTCCGGATTAACTGAGGTACTAGGCAGCGTTTGGGAATCAGAAGAAGTCCCATCGGGTTGGTGTAAGTCACTGATTATCCCCATATACAAGAAGGGAGACAAGTCTTCCTGTGATAATCACAGAGGGATTAGCTTGACTAATATAGTATCTAAAGTCCCAGGCTCAATAATCATGCGTAAACTGAGTGGTGCTCGGGAAGCACAAACACGAGAGAGCCAGGCAGGCTTCAGACCAGGAAGAGGGTGTATTGATCATATCTTCACTCTCCGACAGATTCTAGAACATAGGGATTCCTACCGGCGTCCAACAGTCATTATATTTCTTGACCTAAAGGCAGCATTCGACTCTGTCGATAGAGAAGTTCACTGGAGATGCTTGACTGTAAAGGGAATTTCAAGAAAATGTATTGCACTGATTAAGGCACTCTACTCGTACTCATACAGCCAGGTGAGGGCTTACGGCGAGCTGTCATCTGAACTGATGACGACCAGTGGTGTCCGTCAAGGATGCCCATTATCTCCTTTTCTATTCAACTTCATCATAGATGTGTTAATGGACTTAACCCTAGGTGACTTCAGCGACTCAGGGATTGACTTGCTACCGGGGAATAATCTCGTTGACTTGGAATATGCAGACGATATAGTCCTTCTAGGCGAAGACGCTGACGAAATGCAGAGTCTTCTAAACACCTTGAGCCGCAATCTACGAATGTTTGGCATGCGATTCGCTCCCGCCAAATGCAAGATGATGTTACAGGACTGGACTACATCGACTCCTAGTTTAAAAATAGGAAGTGAAGTGGTAGAGCACGTTGACCGCTTCACTTATTTGGGAACTGCCATCAGCCCCAACGGGCTGATCTCTGACGAAATCTCAGCACGAATACAAGGGGCTCGTTTCGCATTTGTTAGTTTACGCCGACTCTGGCGTAGACGAGATGTTCGACTATCGACCAAAGGGCGGGTGTACTGCTCATCAGTCCGCTCCGTCCTCCTTTATGGTTGTGAGACCTGGCCACTGAGAGTGGAAGACATGAAAAGACTAGCTGTCTTTGATCTTATGATCTTCAATGAAACTGTTTTGTATTTCTTTATTACTCCTTTGTCCCACACTTCTGCTCACTGTTTCTATTATGCTTTTCTTATACTTTCTTCTCTTGCTTCGCGTGCTACACGGAATGTGGCGACTTGAACTTCCGCACATTTGTGCAAAGTTCTATGTCGAAAACAGACAGACAGATACTTTTTGCATACTTTTTTAATGAAATTCTACATTAAAACATCTTTTCCGGCGTACATATTAACGGTGGCATTATATTCTTGAAGTGTGTTACATTTTTTTTATTCTTTCACGTTCCCAGTGGAATATAGGGCTTCAAACTAGAGGCCTGAAGTTTCTGTAGCAGTAGTGATTATTTTTACAGGATGGGGTTGCTAGCCTCATGTCCAACTTTTCCTCTTTACCAGCTTTATTACTGACTTAGAGGGATAAAGGAGTGCGTCTGTGGCCGGGGAACGAACCCCTGATCATGTGGATGGCCGACGAGCTTTCTAACCGCTGTGCCACCGAAGCACTGTGTTATATTTGCTGCAGTTTTATCAGTAAATCTGGCTTGATACTGATATCTGCGCAATGTAATCGATTAAATGAGGCAGTAAGTTCAAAACTTAAACGTATTTTGTTGGATTTCCATGAAATCAACCTGGTATATTTTGGCCTGTTTATTGAAACACCGTAATACCCACCGTATGAAGCAGGTGGCGCCACTTCAAAGAAAGGGGATATGCCAAATAATCGCTCGGAATTCATACATTTAGACCATAGGAAAAAACAAAATGATGGTTGCAGAGAAGAAATTCTTTTCAACGAAGTCACTAACTAGGCTGCACATTCGTGATGTATATATATATAACGGTTTTCAAAATCTCCCAATACAACATCCTTCGCTGCTGGCCAAACGACTAACATTTTCGTGTAAGAGACTATTCGGCCAGCAAATAAAACATATACTGTCGCATTGGGCCACACCAACATACATATACCAGTTCACTTGCCCTTGTGGACACTGAGTACATTGGCTGTACCAGGCGCGCGCTTGTAAAAAACGCACTCAGGAACACTATCCAACCTGGCTAGCAAACGAAGAATGTAGGTGGGCTTATAGAGCTCGGTAACAGAACATCTGATAAGCACTCGGAGCACTTAACTCCATCTGAAAAATCCTTCAAAGTTCACTACAAGATCCAATCAAAGCTCTCTAAAGACATCTGGGCATAGCTGAAGCATTAGTGATCGAAAAATTCAAGCCAACGCTACGCAGTATTCAAAGGAAATACGTTCAACCTTTACCTTTATGATGGCCACTACAAACAGTTAGGTCTCTTAATAATGATTATCGAGGTAAGATTCTTGCCTAAACTTACTGTTTACTTTTGTTATTATTTATTGTTTTATTATTATTGTTTTTTCTTTAAATCCCCATTTGTATTACATAATTTTTATCTTGTGACTCATCATAATTTTACTTTCGACTCCTGACCGATAGCTGCTACCTTGACGTAACGCTCGAGCTTACATATTGCAATGACCTAACAAGCTGCACTGGCTGGAACTATTGTTCCTGCAGTTCCTACTATGCCAGGAAGATTGTTAGGATAGCGATTAAACTAAAAGCAGTTGCTGGCATGCTGGGGCTCTGTGTGAAAAGTCGTACTGCTGGGAAATAGGGATGTAACAGCAGTAAGGTGTTCCCCTAAGATGATCAGCATGCTAGCCAGCTATGCTGTCTCTCCACTATGGAGAGAGAAGAGGTTGGAAGAAAAGGTCGACCCCGAAAATTGTACATCAAGACTTCCTCTACGGTGGTCTGTAACCGGAGATAATTTACTAATAGGGAAACAATCCAAGAAGCCAGTTCATACAGGCAGTGTGTGATCGGCCCCAAGCAGTTATCCCCTAGACTCTGAGGTCACACAACGATAATTCTCTTTCTGTTTCAAGTACCCCAAGAAAAAATCAACTTCCACGGTGTGGGCATCCGAGAAGTAACTACCGCCCACACACTTTCAAAAGCACAGGAAGCTCTTCTGATCATCATCCTCTTTACCTTCGACCGGAAATAGTTCTTGAACTTTCGCACCATTTTGTTTAGACTAACTGAATTTCATCATACAACTTTGGACAAAAATACACCAGTTCAAGTTGCCACATTCCATGTAGCACGCAAAGATAAACAAAAGTGAAAACAAGTTTCAGAAGAACTATAACAAGCCAGAATGTTCAGGAGAAAGAACAGTAACACGGAAAAAAACACCAGGGTTCAGCGAATGCATCTACGCCACTGACAACGATTTTCAGTCATATTGTAGTGACAGCTGGCTGCTAGCCAAATTGGTAGACAGTAATTTACGTCGTGAGAAAAATAAGAACAAAGACTTATTCAACAACCAACCACAGCAGATTTTGCGTAGGCAGATACACTTAGCATATAGATGATCTGACATTCAAGAAACAGTCACAAAGAGATGAAAGATTAACTTTCAGTGAGAAACAACCACTCAGAAGACTGTGCTTTTCTGCTAACAATAATCTATGATAATGTATATGAAAATCTATAAATATCTGTTGATTTCGTAAATAAACGATATGTTGCCTGACCCTTGTCTTCTACTGTTACAATATCACCGACAGTGTCCGAGCCATCTGGTTCTCAGAGTCCCCACGATCAAAACCAGGCAGCCTACACCTGTTTCTGTGGCTCAAACCAACTGCATGGACTGATGTTAGGTTTCATTTTGGTTACTTGCAACTCTATTACAACCCAACGTTTTGTCAGCTAATACTGCTCGTCGAGGAAGGCAATAGCTCAGCATACACAGCACGTGCCCTCACCAGACTAATCAACTAAAGATTAACACGCCGTACAGTATCATAAGTTGTCACACACATAATATGTGTAGCTCAAAGCCTGTTGATGTGAGTCGATGGCACAGCGGTAAGGACGCTCGCCGACCATGCACATGGTCCGGGGTTCGATCCCCGGCCACCGACGCACTCCTTTACCTCGCTAAGCCAGAAATAATGCTGGTAAAGAGGAAAGGTTGGGCATGAGGCTGGCTAGCAACCCCATCCTGTGAAATTAAACACTGCTACAGAAACTTTAAGCCACTAGCTCGAGTCCCTATGTTCCACTGGGAATGTGAAGTAAAAAGATACATGGAAAATCCGTTCCACGTATCTGTCTTCTAACTATTCAACATCCTCAGATTCTACCCCTAAAGCTGCTGAAATAAAAATTACTACCCATAAATGATGTATAGTATACCAATGATGCTGGTGACAGATAACTGACAATTCATCAATTCCATTGGCTTTGAAAAAGGCTTCGATAGTGTTGACTGCAAAGTATAATTCGAAAACTACTTCATCACTATGCAGTGTCTAAATCTTTATCAACCTCATTCCGTCCGGTGATCCACAAAGGAGAGCTCAGCAAAGCCACTGAAGTGAAGACAGGAGTAAGAGACAAGGCTGGGTGGCTGGCTGCCTATCACCATCCACGATGATATTCTTAATTATGATGAACTGGATCATGAGGCATACTGTGGGAAGTGAGAAGACAAGAATACACTGGACCGATAATAAGAATGTATAAGATCTAGATGTTACACAAACCCGAAGACTTACAGACGAGAACGAACAAACTGGCAGGATAAGCTGGTAGTGAAGACAGGAATTCAAGTGAACATAGAGAAGGTGGAAACGGAGGTGATGAAGATAATCATTCAACAGTAACAACAACAACAACCAGCACGAATCACTATCAAGGGGAGAGATTTGACAGAGGTTACTTCCTGGCTTCACTTATCTAGGAAGCATCGTTTCAACCACAGGTAGTCGGAATGGATGTGAAGATGTCAAAGCCAGTCGGTCAAAACCGGAAAGGCAAGATACACCTTCATCAATCTGAAATCAGTTTGGAACTAAATTCGGATTTTCAACTCAAATATGAAGTCAGTCAGCACTTTTATATGAGTCAGAAACTTGTACTGCACGTCAAGAAAAAGAATTTCCAATAGGTTATTGAAGACATTTAACAACAGCTACCTACCTACATAACCGGACAGAAAGAAATAGCAGCAAGAAACTATGAGAACAAACTATAACTAAGAACCTATTGCTCAACAATTATGTAGAAGAAAATGGAGGTGGGTTGGGCACACACAGACAAGGAGGAGACCATCGAATGACATCGGGTGGGTTGGCCACCCCTCCGTACTGTCTGTCTGTCTGTCTGTTTTTGACATAGAACTTTGCACAAATGTGCGGAAGTTCAAGTCGCCACATTCCGTGTAGCACGCGAAGCAAGAGGAGAAAGTACAAGAAAATCATAATAGAAACAGTGAGCAGAGATGTGAGACAAAGGAGTAATAAAGAAATACAAAACAGTTTCATTGAAGATCATAAGTCACAAGGAGTGGATGCATCTGCCCCAGCCACTGAGAACGATTTTGAGCCATGTCACCAATTGTTTCCAACCATAGATTTTTACCGTCCCGAGGACCCCAGCCTGGAAGTCTACACCTTTCTACGTGGCTTAGACCAACTGTTGTGGATTTCATTGACTGGTGAGGCCGAATTTTTGTTTGACCGCCGCTAGCTTTTTTCCAGCCTGACCCTATATCCGCTAACATTGCTCGTCGAGGGAGGCGATGACCAGGCATACGTAACACATGTCCTAACCATCTCAGTCTTTGTAACTTCACGACTTCGTCGATTGATTTCCCCTGTTTACCTAGTACCTAGTACCCCTCCGTACACCTCTTGAAATGCTCCCATATGACCGGGCGTCTTACATAGCCTCTCCTGAGGAAGTCCTACTCACTGCCTTCACGTGGCGGAGGTGTTTTTCACCGAAGTGAGAGGGCAAAAGCGGATGCCCGGCGCTCTTCACCGGGTTGACTGTCCATTGGATGACAGTCTAGGGGAGATGGCTAAACCCTGATTCTAAACCTTCAACGACTGGCGTATGAAGCTCACCGGAGCTCACCCGCAGACGTATGGACAAAGGGTTTATTGGATGCCCTGGATGCCTGGCCCCATTCAAAAAGGCGTATGAACCGGACTCCGGTCACCGGCTGGCTGCCAATGGATAGTGGACTCCCTACTCCACTCCTACTGCCTTGTAGGTCACACTTGGTTGTGTAAAGGCTAGAGCTGCACTCTCAAACAAAAGGCCGAGCGATGCTGGGGACATCACTCGTACCTAATTCCCATGAAACTTCATGAACTCTGTTCATGAAGCCGGCTCATCCTCCCGTAGGAGATAGCCGAAGTAAAGTAAAAAGTTAGTAAAGACATCGCGCGCAATGCATGTCACCACTCGAGTGTAACCTGATTGGAGGACCACAAGTTGGGTGTATGTTCGAGGGCGATATGATGGAGATAGTGTGAACAGATGATAGACTATGGGTAATCCTGAGGGTAGCTAAAGATGATTACAGAAAAAGAGAACAAAGTGGAGGTGTGCTGTTAAAGCCCTCCTCCCTATATTCCCCTCGGAACCCAAAAGAACAATAATAATAGTGGTAACAATACGACAAATAACAATTCATTATATATATCTGAATTAAAGGCGTTTTTAAAAAACAAACATAAACAAAATCACAATAACTTTTAAACTACTCACCTTGTTTAGGATTACGAAAAATATCTCGTATCAATAGAAGACAGCATAACCTTAAACAATGCGCAAATGATCGATAGGGATAACGGCCAGTTTTTGGACGATACTATGAATTTTAAGGAAATAAATAAACAATAGATATATGTATATATACATATGCATGCATATATCAATTATCAAATCTATCCTAATAATTATAATAAGAGTAATATTAAAAAATTAAGTGACAACAACAGAGATAGAGGTTGGAGGTTGGAAAGACAATATGCGTGGAAGTGATAAGAACACAACATAGTAGATACAAATATTTATGTATATCAACTTACAGGCCAAAAACTAAGCGCTAATGAGTCCAAACGTTTGGTAAATCGTTCATTCATCAACTGATAAGCCTTTATGGATTTTTACAAAGAAAGAAAGAAAGACAGAAAAGCGATCGGTTTAATAACAATAGTAATAGTAGTAATAAATAGTAGAAATAGTGAATTGATTCTAGTTCTGTCTGATAAGATGCAAAGGGGAGAGTTGCGTATAACGAGGGGCGGGGTTTCACAGTCTCTGACAAGATAGAAATATTCGTCAATTTCTTGCAGGAGATCAAGTGTCTTTCCACAACAGTATTAATGAGTTGGCTTAGTGACACACACACCACTCGCCCTATCGACAGCTTTTAGTATCCTTCTTCTTCTCAATGCTACAAAGCCTTCATTGAATAGCCCTAGAGAGATTAATAGGGAGCAATAATTAGGGATACGTGGAATACAAGAGTTAGGAGAGTGTAAAAGCAAAAGCTGAGTGGTACCAGGATTATCTTAATTTTCTTACCAATCCAAAGTATTTAACATTCGACTTAGTATCACTTAGAATCACGAACTGAATTCGGAGAACCAGAGGGTACTGGACAGCTGCTGTGGCCTACTTTGCGACTCATCAGCAGCAGCACACGCCCGTGACCCCATCGGCAGAGGTCGAGTCCAGGACGTTCAGTTTACAAGGCAAGCTCGTACACACTTTAGCCAATGGGACATAATCCAATGTTAGGTTCTTCCAATTCTAACTTCTGTCAACTCGCCATATATAACACGACCACCCTCTACAAACTAACAATTGAAAATAGGGTTTCTCATACACCAGGCCATCAAATTGTCTGTCTGTTTTTGACATAGAACTTTGCACAGATGTGCACCAGTTCAAGTCGCCACACTCCATGTAGCACACAAAGCAAGAGAACAAAGTTAAAGAAATGCAAAATAGAGACAAATAGACAAGGATATAAGACAAAAGTAATAGTAATAACGAAGAACAAAACAGTTTCATTGAAAATCATAAGTCACAAGGAGTGGATGCATCTGCGCCATTGAGTACGATTTTGAGCCATGTCACCAATTGTTTCCAGCCATTGGTTTTTACCGTCCCGAGGACCCCAAACAGGAAGCCAGTCTACACCTTCCTACGTGGCTGGCTTAAACTAACCGTTGTAGTTTTCATTGACTGGTGCGATGTTTTGGCTTGACCTCCGCTAGCTCTTTTCCAGTCTGATCCTATGTCAGCCAACATTACCCGTCGAGGAAGGCGATGACTAGGCATACGTAACACATATCCTAACCATCTCAGTTGATGTAATTTCACAGCCTCGTCGATTGATTCCCCCTCACACCTAACTAGCACTCGACCGATGCCTAACCTCAATATTGCTCACCTTATTATACCACTTCACATGGGAGATAGAACGCAGGCACCTATGATCAAAGACAGCTAGTCTTTTCATGTCTTCCACTCTCAGTGGCCAGGTCTCACAGCCATAGAGGAGAACGGAGCGGACTGATGAGCAGTACACCCGCCCTTTGATCGATAGTCGGATATCATGTCTACGCCAGAGACGGCGTAAACTGACATATGCGAAACTGTCCCTCTGTATCCGTGCTGAGATTTCGTCAGAAATCAACCCGCTGGCGTTGGCTGATGGCAGTTCCCAAATAAGTGAAGCGGTCAACGTGCTCTACCACTTCACTCCCTATTTCTAAACTAGGATTCAGCGTAGTCCAGTCCTGTAACATCATCTTACATTTGGCGGGAGTGAATCGCATGCCAAATTAGACCATCAAATTAGACTAATGGCGTTAGGACTGATAACACCATACAGTTTCCAAGCCTGGAGGAGGTAGAGCAAGATAAGTCAAGTTAATGAGCTCACGTCTCCACTGAATATATCAGTGTTAAATTGTAAAAATTTACCACACAGAAATTGACCGCTTGCTTCGTCACCTAACAGAGATATTTCAGTTATGTATAACAATGTCAGACAGCGAAAGTCAAAACAAAACGAAAAAATAATAACATACCATTTTTACAAGAGATCTTAAATGACTTGATGTAAATGTTGTGATGGCTAGATTATTAGAACGACTACAAGACGTAAGACATTCAGAAAATTGTGTCAAAACACTATTACTAATCAAATGATCTTCACTCATTACAGCACGATGTGGTAGATGAGAGGCATACACCGATGCAACTTGACCAAGTAAATATTCACTTCCATTTGGATTGAACCATGAACTACTCCAGTTATCATTATTGTGAGATAAATCAAATTGTTCTGTATCAATTGACTCAACTATATAGAAAAAAGAGAAATTCAACAGATATGAATGATACAATTACAGGATCAATAAGTAATGCGTTGTTTATTCAGTAAATGGATAATAGCTAGTGTAGCTAAAAAAAAATATTTAAGTGTTGCTTTGTAGGGATTTGGTTGGTTACGGGACTTTATCATGAGCTGACAATGGTTAGAGAACCATTGGAAAACCTGGGAGTACTGGACAGCTGTTTCTCCAGTCCTAATTTGGGACTCTTCATCAGCACGCACCCACCGGGGTTCGAATCCAGGACCTTCTGGTTACAAGGCGAGCCAGCTCGTAGACCATTAAGCCACTGGGATCCGATCCGATGGCTGGCCCATGAATTCTAACGTCTGCCAATTCATGACATAGCGCGACCCCTAGCCAATGTCTTCGGCAAGTATTTGTCCTCACACCCGACCTGCACCTGCTGCACCCTACTGGCCATGACTTCGTAAACTAAAGAGCTTACTTATTTTAATAGACAACACATCCTACATACAGTTGTCTCTTTATTTGACGTACTTATACTAGTAACAGACAGTTGGTTTTAAAAATACACAAGAATTTTTACCTAGAAAAATTGTTACCATGCAACTCACTAGAGGTATGATACAACTATACTATAAGACAGTATTGCATTACCTGTCATTAATATTCTGAACTGTGCGAGTCAGTGACAAAGCGGTAGAATGCTCATCGACCACGGATGTGGTCCGGGGTTCGATCCCCGGCCAATGTACTCCTTTGCCTCGCTACGTCACTAATAAGACTTGTAAAGAGGGGAGGTTGGGCATGAGGCTAGCAACCCCCCCCCATCCCGTTAAAAGAATAAACACTACTGCTACTTGAACTTCAAATCTTTAGGTTGAGGGTGCCCTATGTTCCAATTGGGGTGTAAAGGAGTAAAAAAAATATTCTGAGCGCAACTAAATGGTCAGTGTAGTACTTTTACACAAAATAGGCGCATCAGTTCAACTTTACACACACACACACACACTTTATAATAACACATAAAAACATTGAGAAAACAGAAATTTCTATTTTTGATTATAGCTTGATTCCACATCGTATTTTTGATACCAGTATGGAATTTTTCAGCATGCGATATCAGTAGCCCAAATTTTGCAGGTCAACCGTTGATATCAGGTGTGCAGCGTCAGATGATCGAGTCCCGGACCATTTGCATGGTCAGCGAGAGTCCTAACCGCTGTGCCACCGACGCACAAAGAGACTATATAAAACTAATGATATGGAGAATAATGACAACCTAGAAGATCATATGGGTGAATGTATCTACAACACAGACAACGACAAGTTTGAGCCACATTACCAACAGTCTGAAGTCATTGGTTCTCAACGTTGTGAGGATTCCAGTTAGGCATTCTATACCTTTTAATGTGGCTCACGCGACAGCGAAAGACTTTATGGCAACATTAGTTGTCAAGCACAGCAATAAAAATAATATAGACAATAATATATATGGATGATACAAAGAATGAGACAGCTGTTTATTTAAAATTTGAGCAGAGAAAATCATTTTTCGAAGTGTCTCAATGTGGATCTGTGTTAAACTAACAGATTACGAAATCCGTATGCATTTCTTTGATATTTCATTTTGTTTACAGAAGGCGTACACTAAGATATATGAGGTTGAGGTTTGTAGCAGTACAAGCATAAGATTGTACGAAAAAAAGCTAACTTTTTACTTTTTTATTTTTGATTTACAGCTTGATTCCACACTGCATTTTTGGTACAAGTATGGAATTTTCAGCATGGATATCGGTAGCCCAAATTTTGCAGGCCGACCATAGATATCAGGTGTGCGTCTGCAGGGGACCGAACCTCGGACCATGTGCATGGTCGGTGAGAGTCCTAACCACTATGCTACCGACGCAAATATATGTATTCCAGTATTTTTCTTTGCTAAAAGTGGTCTGAGGAGTGAGTCTCGTTAAACACAACTAAACCCTTTTCTGGAAATAAAATTATGATGCAAGGGAATGGCAGCATCACAAGCAATTTCACTACATCTATAAGTAAATTATTTTGGGCCAATGATAACCTTTAAGGTACAAATAAAGGTAGTTTCTTTACTGTTTCTTCTGCACTCAGCATAAAGAACAACACTCGAATTTTCAGTACTAATGTTAAGTCACAGTTAGCACTTTTATAAGAGTCATAAACTAGCACTGCGCGTCAAGAAAAACATTTTTAACAGGCTGTCTACAGTCTTTTAGTAATATTTGTCTTCGCTGGCTCCATACCGAAGATCACATGGCCAACCAGAATTAATTAACAACAAGAAACCATGGGATCAAACTAACCAAGAACCTATCGTTCGATAAATATGTAGGACAAAATGGAGGTGGATTAGGCCCACACACACACACACACACACTGAGGAGACCATCGAAAGATATCGCGCTCAACCCATGCCCTCGAGTGGAACCCCAATAAGGAACAACGAGTGAGTCGTCCGAGGTTGATATGGAGGAGATCATGCGATAGGGAGATGATAGACTATGGGCAATCGTTGACGTAGCTAAAGAGGATAGCAGGAAATAAAAGATGTACTGTTGAAGGCCTATGTTCCACTAGGAAACCAATGGAATCTCTAATGTTTTCAAAAAGGAAGAGACATTTCATTCACATCTAGGAAGCTATGAACAGCTTACGGTTCTAAGACTTATTCACAATTAAAGTATATTTTCGTATTGACTAATATCAGTGTTTTTAAATTGAGGACTGATACTACAACAGTTATCCTGTCTGTATTCAGAGTAGCGAAATTTATGAATGCCTACATGGAACGCCAATGATAATAGCAACAATAATAGTAATCAAGATATCAATAATAGTAGGAATGCATGCGTTAATTATCCAGCTTCAAACACTATGAACAGTAGGATTTATCTTTATTTTATAGTATGAATTTATCTTCCATTCAAATATTTTTCTGCTTTTGTAAGATAACACAACTAATAACACCAAATAAATTTATATAAAAGAAAAATTCTTACCTGAACCACTGTCCACGTGTTTTTCACCTGTGTTTGTCAGTAGTGAATGACACAGAGAATGAGGTATTATACAACAAAATGACGGATAAACACTGAGTGTGAATTCATAACTAACTTCTGTTAATTTGTGAGGGCAAGCACCGCTCGAAGTTTGAAATTTAGCCCTATCTACTAGTTTATTAGTCTGTAAAGGCTGAAATAGACGGGATACTACAGGCAATGAAGAATTCCCACTGTAATTAGTAGTATAGGGCATAACATGAACAACACCACGAGCAACGCCTCTTAGAAGACCAATTACAGAAGGAGCAAGGAATGTACATAGTCGTTCAGCTGCAAGCTGTTGACTTTGAAGTTTCACAGCATCAGGGGTAGAAGTATTTTGATTTCTCGGTTGACGAAGGAATGCTGAGACAGCGGCAAAACGGTCGATAGGCTGTTGTAACACCTCATTTATTTGATTAATAATGTTACTAACACAATCTAGGATGCTAGTGATGATCTGTAAAAGGTATTAAAAAGTAAAATTCTTAAGGAATCATTATATTATTGAGTGAAGGCAATGTAGAATTGTTATAGTAAAAAGTTATTAAGACCAAATCAATCTAACATAAGTCATCTAAATAAACCCAAAAAATTACAGGAGACAAATATTGCAGAAAAGAACCACTGAACAAAGAATGCTAGTTAGGAATAAATAACCGAAGATCTGATTCTACATGGATGCTAAAAATGTCCACGCGTGACTTGTTAAAATTGAGGACTAAAAGACACCACTGTAACTAATGATCACGAAACCTTTAACTCTTGACGATATTCCGTGTCCTATTAAACTTACGATGGCTAACACTGTAAATCGGCATGTGAACAGCTCGGCGACAACTCATATGTTATGATTGTCTTACTAGATCCTTACAAGAAAATAAGAGCTGATTAATATCAGTAAAAAGTTTGAGCATTGTGGATTAGATCAAATAAAGTATAATTATATTTTAATAGTTTACACACAATGATAAGTTTTGTTATTGGTAATATTTCGAGCAAAATTACTGCCCGTGTTCACACCACTGTTGGAATTGTTTTATTGTGCTATTATTGAAAGATCAAACGTCAGGATCGTACTCAGTAAGCGAGAAAGAAACTATAGTTATTAACTCTAATCCTGCCAGAGTGTGTTACATGACTTAACGAATCATAATTATGCACAATAGTGTATTACAAACATACAAAAAAAAATAAAACAAAAATTGAATACGCTGTATATAAAAGATCCCGTTCCATAACAATTTGCCTACTCTACCGCTATGGCTGGTTCTGTTAACAATGTGACTCAATGTTTGGAAAGATATAATCCTAAATTAAAGCCAGAATTATGCAACTGTGTGCAGCTAAGTAACTATAATTCCGGCCAGTAGCAAGTATTTATTGCAGTAACTAAATTTTAGGGCCAGAAATTGAAAAGAACCTGTTTAGCCAACAGAATTGCCTGCATGAATGTTTGACAATTACCCAGAAATATTTACTCTAGGTGTGAAAAACTAGATACTTTCAAACAAAAATTATGATTACAAGATGCACGATATAACTAGCCTACCAAACACTCATTGCAAGTGATATGTAACGGTTAAGCCAGTCCGTAAAAAATCAGAGATATACATTTACTACGTATTTAAACTTACGTCTTCTGAACGATTTGAATCCAAAAGAGCAATTTGACTCAGTAGACTAGATAAGGCAAAACTGAAACATTCAGCCTGTGGAAGTTCTAAAAGAAATCAGACTGTCAAACATGAACCGTACTTTGAAAGTTAGAACAAACAATATTGTCCGTCACATGACTTTTGTGTAATTTCCGCAGGACATTAAGTAAATAAGGAAGTAACCTGTCAACAAACTATGGTGCAGGTCATTCTGAAGCTTGCACATACCTTCAGATTAGATTCCACTAAAAATATTCCAACGCTGATTATAGAACACTGAGCTTGACTGTCAAGTCGATAGCCTCCATTTGGTTCAGATAAAGGAAAAAACTCAATAAGACGCTTGACCTTCAAATAATTAGCATAAGTAATTACGAGTGCATACTGTTTCAAAATTATTACATGCTGTCAGTGATCGGGCTAGGCGCACATACGATGAATCGCCGAGATGGCTATGTGGTCTATGCATACTTCTGCAAAACCAACAACCAAACCATCAGACTCGTTTGTTCCGCTAATCCTTCAACTAAGGTCATGTAGTGACCAAGATATTAACCTATCAAATTCATTCACCAAGATGTAGAGTTTGTTGTATATGTGAGACAAACTAGTTTAAACTAAGATATTTCCGTATATTCTCTATTTTATTTGGAAAACAGTTATAGTTACTCGATGAATTTCTGATGATCATTCAAACTATGCACCTACAAAAGTGTAACGCGTTATGTGCTAGTTAGGTCTCATCAGACTATTGCATACACTATAAAGTGTCCCGGACAAGTCAAAACAGCTTTTTATAGGCCACCAGACTTGTCCTACATAATCAATAGTGAATTGCACACGTAAGTCTCATTCAAGAGTCAGGGTGAACAAAACAAGAAGTTCAGCAAAGAAGATCGTTTCAGGGAATTCATTTTCTTCGGTTGCATAACCGCATTTCTGCTGAATTTTCTTCTCGAGAGAAGATATTCATAAACGAGACCAGCTGTCATAAGTGTATTCGCTCACAGTGGTCAATGTATAGGAGTAAATGAATCAGTGATAGAGCTGTGAAATGAGATTTACAATTCAGAAAGTTGTGACGAGGACACAGATAGACAAAAATATATGACAGTATTAAGGATTTAGAAAAGACAGAAAAACTAGGAAGATTTTAAATTACTTGTTTAAACGTAAGAGGGTCATTCAAATGGTATTAGGACTAGTAGAGAAATTTCCCTTTGTGCACAGGGCTCTCCTTTACTTCGCTAAGCTGGTAACAAGACTGGTAAAGAAAGAAGGTTAGGCACAAGACTAGCAACCTCACCCAGTAAGAATAATCACTGCTGCCGAAACTTCAGTCCTCTAGCTTGAAGTTCCATGTTCCGCTGGGGATGTAAAGGAATACAAAGCTCAGGGCTCTGGTGAAGCAGAGTAGCCATTGTAAGCTGGAAGGAGTGATTGGGTGCGGCATCTTGTTTTCCAGTTCTCTACAAGCCAGTGAACGATCGAGGAATGCCATTCTTAGCGCTGCTGCCGAGAATGTTCTCACGTATGCAGGAATTCTTACTGGAGGAAAAGGTTAGGTCGCCCTGTTTCGTACAGGTACTATGTCTCAATTCTGTTGGATTTTGGTTTGATGGTACTCATAACTGTGTCTATGCTGGAAGCTTTATTATGGTGCAGCACACTAGCAGCATCGTAAATACTTTTGTCGCATTTAAAAGGAAGCTGTGTCATGGTTCGCTGAAAGATCTAAGTGGTTTAGGAACATTTAGAATAAGCTTTTCCACAATCTTCTAAAACAGAGAGGTGATGAGGTTTGGTCTGAGCATTAGCTCTGATCCATGTGATGAGGATTTAGCTACTGATGCAATAACTGTTTCCTTCCAAACAATAGTCACTCTGCCTCTGAAAAACGGTGCACCAAAGACCAGTGTAAAGATATGACATTTTTGTTAATGTGAAACGTACGACACATCATCAAGACATAGTTTCAGTGATATATTCGCGGATCTGAGGCATGTTAAGGTATGCCCTCCGCCAAAATCTGGAAATTGCCCCTTCATTTGTTAAGTGGTATTACATAAGCTTGTCGTCTTAGCAAATTTCAAATTCAGACTCATATCTAAAGAATAATCAGAAGATATTCGTTTACTAACAGTGAGTTCACAGCGTGCTTTCTGAATGTATTTCCGAATCGTGACACCATAATTATCAGGTGATTTATGTGAATCTGATTTCTCCTCTTCCAGGTCTCTAAAGCAGCAGAGGACAGACTATTACCAAAGATTAACTAGTAACCTTTCGGTGAGGTAGTAACGATAAATCGGTGAAAATATCCCCGACTTTGTCCTGAAAGGTTCTGTCGTAATTATTTGTAAACATAGTATTAGTATTTCGAGATGACCGAATTACAAGAATCCAAACAAAACACAGGGAGGGCGGAATTCAGGAATTTGTATTTAGCGGAATTATTATTCAGTTCATATAAGATATATATTAACAATCAACAGTAAGTATTTAAACAATACATCGATAGAAATTGTCAATCACCACATCCGCCACACGTCGAATATCTCCCTGCGTATTTATAACGATGTCTCGGTTTGCTTGCAAGTAGCTGCGACCTTCTAACTGATTCTGTGATTCTGTTTTCATCAGTATTATCTGGACCTATTTCTGAATTATCTACAAAGTCAGGATTAGTAGCGGAATCATTACAGTCATAATCGGAACGACCTACCTCATTTATTGTCACTTTTTCCAGGTGTCCCTTATGAACTGAGTGATCTTTGATGCCTAATATCTTCACCAATCGATTTCCCATTTTTTGTAGTATGATTCCGACAGAAGGTCTATAGTCATTCCCTTTGTAATAATGTACATTAGAAGTCGCGGACATCAGATGTTTTTAGAGAATTCGAGATTTGAATAGTTTTGCAGGACTTTCATGGGTACTTGTATGTTCTGCATTCAACAGACGCAGTCTATGCATATGCAGCAATTCCTCCATTTTAATCAGTTGCTCTCTCATCTCATCCAGTTTCTTTCCTGTTTTCAACAGTTCGCATTGTAACTCAGCTACCTCATTTTTGAAAACAGTTGATGCTTGAGTTGCTGAACTTGTAGTGGAGGTTTTCATTGGATAAGATTGACTATTTTGAAAAGATGAAAGACACATTGACCCCATTTTACTATACAGATTGGGAGAATTATAAGAATTCGGAGTAACATAAGTATTCGAACTTCTGCAAACCGTCTTGATGTGTCCAACTTTACCACATTTGTGACACAGCACCCCGAAAACGGCAAGTGCTTCGTGGATGTAACTTTCCACAGGATAAACACGGTTTAATGTTTTTGACCTCTGGCTGCATTCTATTACCTGTGGACGACAATTTGGATTGCTTTCCATGAACACTTGTATTTTCGACTTTGGACAGCATGACATCAGATACTGACGTAGTGGAGCAGAGTATTCACTGTTGACATCTTCATATGTAATACATAAATCTTTAACAGTTTGAAAGGTACGGGAAGGAATCTGAATTAACTCTTTCTCTAACATAGGAATATTGATTCCAGTAATTAGACGATCACATAGTTGAGTATGGAGCTGATCTCCAAAGTTACACTTTGAAGCTTGTATTTGGAGTTGAAGAATAAAGTCTGTAATCTTCTGATTGGGAGCACGAACCAGTTTATTGAATTGAGCCCTCTCTCTCTGGTCTCAAAAGTAGTTACATGAAGGTGATGTATCATAAGCTCACGGATCATGTCATGTGACAGTTTACAGTTTACAATTTATTTAGGATAGTAGGCTATATGCCTGTGTTAATCCTTTCGATTTATTTCATACAGGAGGTCCAATCTCGCCTTGAATGAATCAACGGATGGCGCTGATACGACATGTTCCGGTAGGGAGTTCCAATGGTTCACAATTCGATGCGAAAAACGGATTTCCAGACGCAGACGATTCGACCGTGGTTTTTGAACCTTGAGGGTTTATCTGGAAACGCCAGAGTCTTTACTAGGCCATATGCATCTAGCCCAATAGTAGTAAAGAAAAGTGCCGGAATTTTGTCATCCCGAACGTTCTTTGAAATGCACCATGCGTCGAAGCATTCAAGATAATCAGCAATTTCCCGCGGTGAACCATTTACAGGAAATTTTCCAAGGTTATTTAGTTCCATCGCTACGCCAATTTGTTGTAATTTTTTGTAATCGTGGTATTAGTATTTCGAGATGACCGAATTACAAGAATCCAAACAAAACACAGAGAAGGCGGAATTCAGGCCTTAGTATTTGGCGGAATTATTATTCAATTCATATAAGAAATATATTAACAATCAACAGTAAGTATTTAAACAATACAGAGATGTAAATTGTCAATCACTACAGGTTCACCGTAAAACAGTAAAAATAATGAATTCACAGGTAATCATGGTTGTTACGTGATGTTGAACTAGGACACTACCTAGTTCCACGTTCAATACGGATAACACTTCTTTCGTCTGCAGCTTCTCACTTTCTACATCTACCAACTAACTCTGCCTAGTACCTGGTCAGTACATCCACATTAGGATCCTTTGCTCCAATCTTTTTTTCTCTCCGCAAGTATCCTTTGGCCGTTGGCATCTCTTACGTATAGTGGGCATACGTATACCCGAGAAGAGGACTGTTGCATCCCTACGACCCTACACGTCTACATTCCAGTATTCGGGGATAATTATAACCTTTCAAATAACTGCATTTTATGTGTATACTGATTTATGTGGACTGAATATCCTCCTACATACATACATGTTTGTATTCGTTTCGCCCTTTTTATTTCGCTCATAAACGAACTTGGGAGTTTAGTTCACTACAAAAGTACTTCTAAGTCACGTAATACTGTTGTGTGAAGATCCTCCTTGAACTTTCCATTATGTTGTATGCTTTGCACTATTGGCAAAATATAAAAAATGCACCAGTCCGAATTTAAAGGAGCACTCTCGTGGGTTGAGTATACGTCAGAAACGCTTGTTAACACCAAGTGCAGTGTTTTGTGTGGGGGAATTGTAAATGCGACACGGTGTGCATGGTCAGGTAGTGCAAGAAATTTGAAGCCGCAGGAATCAAAACACTAGAAGACTGCAGACAAATAATTTCCGGAGATAGGAGCAGGAAATTTGATGAATTCGTTTACAGAAATAAAGGTGTCTGGATAATAATAATAGTGTATATTTTCATATGAACGTATAAATTTAAATGAAAATGCATGCCATTTTTACAGGCACGATCAAGTATGATATAATATCAAATCGTAGATTGTCTACAAGTTAATAATGTTTCAACAGTTAAATATTTGATATATATATATATATATATATACATATATAAATACGCTCATTTTCTGAACCAGGCCGTATAGTTATTGAATTGTACAGTCGTCCTCCAGGTTCCGCGGGAAAATCGACTTCGTTTCGTTTTCGTCCCGTGGTTGTAGGCATACGATAACCAACCAATACTGAGGTAAGTACAACGTTTACATGTGATTGAAAGCTGTTTTAGAGAAGTAAAAGTGCTGAGGTGAATCATTAAGGTATAATGGAATAAGTAAGTGCAAGTATCATTAATAAATGTGTTTATATAGGAAATACAGCGGGAAAGCATATAATTCCTAGGCTGATAACGTTCATTTGCAATGTATAATGCTACCCATATATGTCTTACTATCATGATGTACACTTTTGGTCTTAATACATTTATCCTCATGCAGTCTAAATTGATCTGAACGTTTATTACGTAGACAAAAGTAAAAGTAATCTCTAGGAAGATTGTTCGTTAGGTTGATTGGACGACTTTGAGCTCGCTTCCGGCTGACTTCTACTAAAAATATCGCAAATGCATTTTGCGTGGCCACCCACTGAAGTTTTAGCCCGGTAAATCCGATCTGGTGATCAGGCTTTTCTTAACCCAATCCTAATTAGATAAAGGAGAATATATCAATTACAACTACTCAAGGATGAATATGTTAACGATGGTATTAAGAGGACAGAGATAGGAATGACAGCACAATTCAGAAGCTGCGTTCTTGTTTCTTGAAAACACGGTTGCCCGCGAACGGATGCAGACAGCATGGATAAACAAATTGGCTACCGAAAGCAAGTGGAGAAATTTATTGATCCCCTAGATTATTTTCCCCACCAGAATTAATTACGGTTGTTTCAATTCAATGACAGAATATTGAAGAACCTGTATGACTTCTTAGAAGCACTGGCAACAGTGCTTGCTATATTAGTACCTTCGTAGGGCCTCTACAGTTCGATTACCTTGGTCCGGTAGACATGACCTTGAACTACGGATCATTCAACTAACTTGACAGGTACAGCGTTAAGCCTGAAACCATCGGGTATGGGAACGTGTGTTCTCAGGTGTCTGATGAAATTAAGAAGGAGGTACGGCGCCTTAAACTTCACTTTTCTTATGAGCGGCCAGGCACAGTGTCGGGAAGCAATAGTACACAACGACCGCTTCGAGGGAAGAAATGGAGTAAAGATCCCTATCACGGTTCTTTTACCCCCCTTGCAGCAGCTTGCAGGAGACAGCATGGTACGAGAGGCTGTAGTAAAGCAAGTTCGATTGCAAACCCCTCTCGGAGTATGCGCAACAAGCACTAGGTGATAACATCTTTACTCTCCTCTTGAAATATTATAACTCATCGCTTATCGGACATTGGGGGAGACGACACAGGGGTTAATGAACCGTATGAGTATGAGCGAAGACACCATAGTTTCAGAACGAGTGCCCAAAGTTAGATCGCCAAAGGACATCTGGCACAAAAATTTGCTTTTACTGTGCAGGCTGCAAATAATAATAATGTATATATTCATATAAACATATAAATTTACATGCCAACGTTCGAATAGAAGACACTAATGCCTTACTCCGGGTTAAGGCAAAAGCTCCCATGGATATCCACTGCTACTGATTTAGTCCTGGGAATCATCAGCACAGACTTTGTAGAAAGATATGACTCACTAATTGATACACGAAAGAGACATTTGGTAATGAAATGAACCTCCTGACATACGAATTCCTAAGTTAGCGAGCATCATTCGTTGAATCTACCCCAGTCTACGCCTGTATCACTAAAAAGAATAAAAAATATTCCAGAATTCCTGACTCTGATGCAAACCAATCCTCAGACCTCTAAGGATAGCTCAAAAATTATTCACGCTTACAACTCCAAGTTTTGGCTCGGCCAAGAAGAACGACCGTGGAGAAGCCAGAAATAGCGACGCCGATTTTGATTACATGGATCATTCAGATTGATTGGTGCCCTTATGGTGATCGCAGACCACTGAACAAGTAAGCCTTCTGGGACACTTACCCACTACCACACTTTCAAGACTTTACTAACAGTCTTCGAGGCGCCACAATATATTCACTCAAATTGACTCGGTTCGCGCCTATCAGAATATTCCAATGGCTTAAGAAGATGTAGTTAAGACAGCCACTAAAACCCTATTTGGATTGCATGAGTTTGTGCGGATACCATCTAGTTTCCGGAATGCTGCACAAACTTTCCACAGGTTGATGGATGAATTGAAATCTAAAATGCCGTTTGCTGAAACATACAAATATGACCTACTCACTGCCAACCCGGATATATTCACACATGCAGACCACATTTGGCCACTATTACTCGTAATGAAAGGCAACTGTACTACGGTCATTCAGGGTTAGGTGTGACCTCTATCGAAACGTCGGACGAAATATCACCTGGTGAATTTTTCTTCAACATTTTTAGTAATAATAATATATTATCACTTTATATACATGAAGGACTCCAGTTTACAGGCATCATCAATATGATAAATAATATGTATGCGGAGTAATTATATTAACAATTTACACTAACACAGAATGTATATACAAAGAGATGTAATGGAATAATGACAGCAAGCACACTTTGCATAGGTTGAAACAATCAATATGATATGATCCTAGGCACCACCGTTGTTTGAATTTGTCAAAAACGTGCGTAAAAATGGAAGGTTGCGCTACACCTCAGATTTATTGGTTTAGGATATAATGCTTGGAGCCTAAGTTGATACTTTTCCAGTAAATTTCTCTGCTTGTCCAGACCCTTGTTCAGTGAATCAGTTGAGGTTGGAGACACCACTCCTTCTGAGAGTCGGTTCCAGTAGTTTATGCCTCGGTGTGAGAAACAGTAATCAACAGCAATATGATTTCTTCATGACTTTTCTACTCTCCTGCTATGTTCTCTAAGGTATTCCGACCTAGTGGGAAGGAAGAAAGAGAACGGGTCAGGTCCGCAATCATTGTTTAAAATTTTAAACATCGTCATTAAATCTCCTCTCTGACCACAGCATGACAGGGATAAGTTAGTCATGCCGAGAATCATAAGTGTCGCCTTTCTTTGAACCCTTTCTAGAATATGCTAGTCCCCCTGAAGACAAGAACTGGCAGCCTGGATACAGTTTTCAATTCCTGATACGTATATAATGAGGTAAACATACCTCTGGTGATTCTAGTACAGGTTCCGTGAATTGCCCATAAGGATCTGAAACTACATGCAGCCACTGCGTGACAGTGCACTTCACTTTTTAAATCATGACCAACTATGACACCTGGATCCCGACGAGTTTGAACTGATGGGAGTGTTATTCCCTCTAGTTCGTAGGTGCTGATGCTTGCATGTCTGATGTGCATGGTCGCACATTCCGCTACGTTGATCGGGATCATCCGTTCTCTGGACCACTCCGACAATCTGTTGAGGACTTCCTGCGGCGTGAGCCTATCATTGTTGCCCTTCAGCTCTCTCCAGGTCTTTAAGTTCTCTGCATTATAGGGGAATTATAGGGGAATCGGCGAGCGGAGATAACCATAGAGCACCGTGCCTTGTGACACTCCGTCCAGGAGTAGTGTTCTGAGTTTATCCCAACCATCTACCTCCTATCTACGAGGAATTCCCTAATAAAGTTAAGTAACCTGCCCTTGATACAAAGGCTTTCCAATTTCATGCATAGTCCTCTGTGAGGAACTTTATCGAAGGCTTTGCTGATGTCTATGAAGAGGATGTCAATGGGTCTTCTATTGTCCCTTGATTTGACCCAGCTTTCTCCATGCGATCGTGAACTGGGCGATTAACCATGGAAACCCTCTTCTTTCTCGCAGAACCTTAACGAATACGATAAAGGCTTCGCGCACCGAACACTCGATGTACCGGTCAGTCTCTCGTCTAATTTTCATTCAAACTTAGCTGAATCACATCATCATCTCTTTCACTTTGCCTTAGCCCTTACCACTGATCAAAGATCTTTACTCTTTTCCTTATAAACGCTCGTTCTATCTGCAGTAAAATTCCGTACCTTCATTCCTTGCTTACACTTTATATACCCTCAGTACTGTTAGTTAACGAGAGCTGGTTGCCATCTGACTTCAATGACAGACTGTTAGAATCACCAGGATACACACACTTTAGGCATGGCAGAAAAGAAAGACGTGGTGGTGGTTGTCTTACCTTTGTTAGTAACAAATTTCATGCTGTGGAAGTTAATGATTTGGGTTACTCACTGACAGACGCAGTATGGGTTACACTCAACACTAACTTTAATACAAGACTTTCATTAGGCTGTATATACCGCCCGCCCAAAACTGATACTAACACAGCGAACCGTCTATGTGAAATTTTCGAACACGTCTCCTCTCTAAATTTTGACTAAATAATTACAGCTGGCGACTTTAACATGCCTTATATCCAGTGGAATAGCCTAAATGTTCCTACATACCCTGATCGTTTTATAAATTCGATTAAATTCTATGGATGGACACAAAATGTTAATCAAACATCTTGGATCTAGTCTTCACACACAACATTCTCCCCGTCAGCGCTCAAGTTAGGCCTTTATTCCCTGGCAGCGACCACAACACGGTCATTTCCACCTTTAACCCAACAGCAAGTGGGTCAGGCAAAGGCCATCACCGGACAGTAAAAGTCGGAGACTTTTCAAAGGCTAATTGGGAGACAGCGCGGTCTTTTATTCGTTGCCAAGACTGGGATACCTTTTTCTCCTCAACAGGCATTGATACTGTCCTTGACAGTTTCTGCTAAAACATATCAGTTTGCTTCAGCGAATCTATCCCTCGGTATGCATCTAGAAGCAACTGTGTAACTCAACTATACATACCGAATGCTACAAGGAACAAGCTGAGAAGACTTCGTAAAACTTATAATAAATATGTGGACTTCTCCTCGTTCATTAGCATCCTAAAGGAATATGATTAAATCAGATCAGATACTGCCAGTAAAATTTACAAAGAAGAACTTGTCGCCCTTAAAAGTAGCTGAAAAATTAGCTCTCTTTGCAAACTCTTCCAAAAAAGACTGAAACAAAACCAAGGCAACATTCCCTACATTCTTCACAATAATGTTGCTGTTAAGGATGATGCAGGCATAGATGAACTCTTTAACAGGCACTTTTCCGACTCATACACGCATGATATTTCTGCATGCATAGAATTTGACCCTTTAACAGGAAAAACACTGTCAAATATATGCTTGACTGTTGATGTTATGGAAAGCGCAGTGTGCTCATTGAAATTCTCCAATACTCCTGGACATGACTCAACTCCTTAATCCTCTCTAAAAAATGGTGGCTCCAATCCCTATCTCCTTTTGCCCAAAATATTCTCATCGTCCCTTATGAACAAAGTTTATCCTTCCAAATAGAAGCAGACATATTGCCCCTAGATTTAAATCCCGCTTAAAATATGATGTAAAGAATTACAGGCCGATCAATACAACCTCTGTCTTGTCAAGGATATTAGAGAAGATAATCAGTACCAAAGTCACTGACTTCTTATTGACTGAAAACCTCATAACATCTTCTCAGTATGGTTTTATAAAGTCCAGGTCATGTGTGACTTGCCACTTGAAACTATTTGATTTTATAACTGGACTTACAGACCAAAAATTCGTTGTGCTCATTATGTATATTGATCTTAAGAAGGCATTCGATAAAGAATGTCACAATTTACTCCTGAAAAACTTAAGGCTTACGATATATCTGGCGATCTCTTACGGTGGTGTAATTCATTTATATGTGTTCGGTCCCAGTCTGTTAAGATTAACAAAACTGTTTCCAGTACTACTCCTATATCAAGTGGCGTAATTCAAGATAGTGTACTAGGACCTCTCTTCTTTCTTATATACCCAAATGACGTATGTGATGTTATAAAGCATGGCAGACCCTTCTTATATGACGATGACTTGAAAGTAGTCTACTACAGTACCACCCAAGAAGTGACAAATCTGTCTCATAAAATTCAATCGTATATTGATAATATTGAGACTTGGTGCAAGTCGTGGGTGATGCAGATTAACGTGCAGAAGTGTGGTCTGGTATGTTCAGCTTGCTTACGTATCGCACCACACAACTATATACGACAAGCCTATCACTATCCTTCCTTCTGTACCTGACCCCGGGCTCCGTCACTTTGTTCGTTTTAAATTCTCTCTCTATGCTACCAACCAAGCTGCTAAAGCCAGAAGATTACTTGGGTTTATACTTCATAACTTTCAAACCCAAGAATCTAAAATCCTACTATATAGAACACACATGCGGCCCCTCCTTGAGTATTGTCCATTTAACTTAAACAGCACCTCTGTTAAGGACAAACTAAAGATTGAAAGTGTTCAAAGGAGATTTACAAGTAGAATCTTAGGAACAAGTCTGAAAGTTTCCTACAACTATCGCTGAATAACTCTCAAGATCTAACCCCTTTTGTTCAGGCGCCATTGACTTGACCTCATTCTCCTATTTAAAATTCTCAAAGGAATAATATACTTCCCCAATAATAACCGTTACTTTACTTCTTCGACGAACGGACTACGCAACAGCGGCTCTCTTCTAAATCGTATTGTTCGTCAAAAGAAATCTCGTTCCAACTTCTTTACAGTGAAATATAGGCAAATATGGGATTTCTTACCAAGTGAAATCAAAAACAGCACCACAATGCAATGATTCACCCATCTAGTAAATAGATATTCCTCTGAAAACAGTCTTGACGCAGTTTACCACATACAGAAAATTCATGATATTTCTCCTTTGACTTACGTACCTAAACAGCTCTGTTCACTCAAAGCATTATCAGAAACGGTCAGTATTATCAGACATGTTTAAAATAATCAACGTTGCGCTAGTGCTGTTCTCAGTTCTGTTTTAGTCGATTCAATTATTTGCTTAGCAAGCATCATCACAAAACATCCGCAATCCTTTCGTATAGACCTGGAGTGGAATACACAGCGTGACATTCTCACCACGAAAACTGCATCGAATCTACATGAACTACCCTCACACCTCACATCATACGTTTTCTGTCATTCAACTCCATTTAACCCCAGCTGCTGACAGTCAAATTAGTCAAATATTATGGCGGATATCCCCGGAAAACTGTATTTTGGGGATTCCGGTGTGGTAGGAGTTCTAACTACAACCTGGATATGGCCGGAGCTAAAATCTACTCTGGTGACTAACTGATGTTGAGGGTAAATACCAGAGCGACTTTATTGCATATTCCCTCAATGACGCTTGTTGCTATGTTGCTATTGGTTTCAAGAGGCGCGCTAGAGGCGCGCTAGAGGCGCGCTCCTTGGATAAGACATGCTTTTCCTCTCTAACCGGAAATATCCAATTTTGTGAATTATTCGTTTGGGAAACCTGATCTTCCTACCCGGCGAATTTTATTCAACCATTTCTTCCTCACCGAGCCTGTGTGTGGTACTTCCCGCTGTCTCGAACTACTGCCAAAGCTTCAGGTGCTACTTCTGTAGCAACAACCTCCTCACTCTTTTAAATATACAGGACTTGTGGGTCTGTTACGTGATTGCTGTGAAGCCGAATAACCCGAAAGTTACAGGTAAAGTCAAAAGCTATTACTTAAATACTTTATCCTTCTTTTCTGTGCTCTCTATTGTCTTTTGCTGTAAGTCTATTGGACAAAATAGCAGTCTCTTATTATTTAATCACCAGTATTAATTTAGGAGTAAAATGACAATAGATTCTCAACCTAAAATAAGTAATGGGACATCATACTCTGTAGTCACCAGGGCTTCAGCCAAACTGGGCAAACAGGTGAAGCTGATGGACTCACGCATACCGGTCTTGAAGACCAGGGCTAATATTCCCAGCTCGTACAAATTACCCATGTCGCCACAGTACTACAGTGAAGCTGTGCAAAGTCAGCCAAGTTGATGTGGCTCCACTCCTGTTAACACGACTAGGTTAACAGATCCGAGTGGGAAAATTGCACTAAGTGAGAACTTCATAACACCCATCCCCATGGTAGACCATGAAACAAATAGGAAGGCCAAAAAGAAACGTTCACGACGTCGCAAGACGACAAGAACGCTCCCCAAGAAGACAGACGACTGCAAGGTCTGCGCTTCTGTTGTCGAACAAGCAGACTCTGCTTTCGAATGTAACTTTTGCAAGCGATGGGTGCATTGCAGATGCGACAATGGGGGACAAAAGCATATTATAACTTTATGTGTAAAAACCCATGCCAATCGTCCTGGTACATATGCCCGAGTTGCCGTCCTGATGTAGCCTCGCGTAGTCCTTTGAAAACTGAAGATGGCGCAGAAGTAGCGGGAAAAATGTGAAATGTTTGACCCCCACCAATCCGGAAATTAGTACAAACGCGCGTAAACCGGGGATACCAAAATCCTCACCGGTTAAACTTGTAACTCTTGACATAACCGCTCCAGACACAGAGGCTGGAGAACCACGGGTTTCCGTCGTTGGAAAATGACCCCTATCGTCTGCCAGTAACACTGGCCATAGCACTGAGACACACAAAATACCCAGTCGCACCAGTCGAACCAAAACGGTCTTAAAGGTGATCACAAATTTGCGAGGACCGAGCCCAAGCCCACGGTTAGTAGATCAAAGTGTGTAATCCTCTTTAATGTACCAGACTGTAGCAGTAGTCTGCTGAAAGATAGGGCCCTATTTGATCAGGAACAGTGGTCCATCTTGTGTAGCACACTGGGTTTGGACATCCAACCAGTAAATCTATGCAGATTGTATATGGGCACTGCTGCACCTGAAGGCAAACCATCCCCACCGAGGGTAACATTGGGCTCTACCGAGGATGTTGAGAAAGTGTTACTGGCTTCTCAAGTCCTTTCTATAGGGAGGGCCTGTAACATACGCGTTAAGCCAGACAGGCCGCGGAAGGAAAGACAAATGGCGAGGGAGTGGCCAGAGCTCATTCCTTCTGCCTCCATGGTTGTGCATGGCATTCCCGAACTGGTAACTGGGAACGCCTGCGAAAAGCATTGTCATGATGTACAACAATGGAGATGGTTCGCATCCCAGATGGCCCTGGGGAGTTCAGGGGCTGTCTCTATTTATAGACTGCCTTGACCCACTCATCTTAGGTCAATTAACACGCCACGTCTGTTAGCTGTCAAGTTCAGCTCCCAAGACCAGTTGACTACCGCTCTCCATAGATGGTACGAGACCAAGGACAAGGTCAGCAAACACATTCGCTGCTGCGAGAGCCGGCCTCGCACTCAAAGGAGAGAACAAAGCGTAGTTAAAAAATCCTCAACCCCTAGTCACACTACAGCGGTGCAGCACGGACGATGATAGCCAGTGTCATCCGAGTGCTCCAACTGAACTAGAAGAAAAAAACGCCAACAGGCCGGTTCCTGGGGAATCGGCCAACTAGTCCGTAGGATTACTCCTCAACCGATAGCCAATATCAAGTCAACTACCCCCCAATGCGGGAAAGTGGTGAGACTGACTACCAGTGTGGTGAGAGCAGGCTGCTAGCCGATTGGTTGGCACTAATCTACGTTAAGGTCTAGGTCACTAATATGGGCCGTGAGAAAATATGAACAAGCCTGAGTCAACAACCAATCACAGCAAAGTTAACGTGGCAAAATATGATTCGCAGATAGAGAACTCTATTTGTCAAGGAATCCCGAAACAACCAATCAGAAGCCTGCGTTTGTCTACCTAAACAACCAATCAGATGACTGCGCTTGTCTATAATAATGTAGTTGAAAGATGTATAAATACGTGTTGATTTTCATAATAAAACGATCTGTTGCCTGGCCCTTGTCTTCTGTTGTTACATTTGGTGTCGCTGCCTACCGACAAATGGAAAGCCTATGCCCTGCTGTTTTTGATGGAGACATATGGATCTTCGGGCAGGACTTCAAGGCTTCTGCGCAGTTGAGTGGCGTTCAAGATCTGTCAGCGATGGAGCTGCTACTTGGGACGCTGCTGGGAGGTCGGGTGAAAGCAGCATATGAAAGTGTGAGCCGAAGTATGGACGAATGTTCGACAGGGTCAGGCAAACAGTTTCCAAAGTGGGAAGGACCATATATGGTCACTTCGAGATGGGGTTACGCAGACACAGTCGCAATGGCGAACAATGAGAGGCGCGTGAACGTCAGCGAGCTCCAGAAATGGATACAGCGAGACAAGCCAACGATGACGCCTGCACCAAGTAGATCAAGCCGACTTCAGTCGCACGTATTTGACGGGGGGACGAGTGTGGTGAGAGCAGGCTGCTAGCCGATTGGTTGGCACTAATCTACGTTAAGGTCTAGGTCACTAATATGGGCCGTGAGAAAATATGAACAAGCCTGAGTCAACAACCAATCACAGCAAAGTTAACGTGGCAAAATATGATTCGCAGATAGAGAACTCTATTTGTCAAGGAATCCCGAAACAACCAATCAGAAGCCTGCGTTTGTCTACCTAAACAACCAATCAGATGACTGCGCTTGTCTATAATAATGTAGTTGAAAGATGTATAAATACGTGTTGATTTTCATAATAAAACGATCTGTTGCCTGGCCCTTGTCTTCTGTTGTTACATTTGGTGTCGCTGCCTACCGACAAATGGAAAGCCTATGCCCTGCTGTTTTTGATGGAGACATATGGATCTTCGGGCAGGACTTCAAGGCTTCTGCGCAGTTGAGTGGCGTTCAAGATCTGTCAGCGATGGAGCTGCTACTTGGGACGCTGCTGGGAGGTCGGGTGAAAGCAGCATATGAAAGTGTGAGCCGAAGTATGGACGAATGTTCGACAGGGTCAGGCAAACAGTTTCCAAAGTGGGAAGGACCATATATGGTCACTTCGAGATGGGGTTACGCAGACACAGTCGCAATGGCGAACAATGAGAGGCGCGTGAACGTCAGCGAGCTCCAGAAATGGATACAGCGAGACAAGCCAACGATGACGCCTGCACCAAGTAGATCAAGCCGACTTCAGTCGCACGTATTTGACGGGGGGACGAGTGTGGTGAGAGCAGGCTGCTAGCCGATTGGTTGGCACTAATCTACGTTAAGGTCTAGGTCACTAATATGGGCCGTGAGAAAATATGAACAAGCCTGAGTCAACAACCAATCACAGCAAAGTTAACGTGGCAAAATATGATTCGCAGATAGAGAACTCTATTTGTCAAGGAATCCCGAAACAACCAATCAGAAGCCTGCGTTTGTCTACCTAAACAACCAATCAGATGACTGCGCTTGTCTATAATAATGTAGTTGAAAGATGTATAAATACGTGTTGATTTTCATAATAAAACGATCTGTTGCCTGGCCCTTGTCTTCTGTTGTTACACCAGTTGCCTGTACAGTAATGTGAGAGGGCTAAGAGGCAAAATAGCTGAACTTAGACACCTACAATCACAACTGAACTCCAAAATCATAATACTGACGGAAACCTGGCTAACCCCTACGGTAATAGACAGCGAAGTCAGTATAAATGATATGGTCCTAGTCAGGCGAGATAGGGACCTGAAAGAAGGGGGTGGAGTCGCCATATACGTCGACAAACAGCTCAGATGTGTTCACGCGATGGACCCTCCCCTCACAGAGCTCCCTGACTCCATATGGTGCCACTTCACCGTTGGGTACTGCAAATATCTAGTGGGCAGCATTTATCGATCACCTTCATGTGGAGCAGACCACAACCAGGTACTGCTAAATACAATCTCAGCAACTCAAGACATGGGTTATGATCAAATTGTCATAGCTGGTGACTTCAATGCCCCATCTCTTAACTTGGTGTCGGGAAAAGCCCATGATAGATTTGATCGAAATCTGCTGCATACCATCAGGAAGGCTGGATTCACTGAAAATGTCAAGATGGATACTAGATGGGGCCCTGATGGGAAGTCTTCTAGACTGGATTACGTGCTCACTAGTGACCAGCTACTAGTGGAAAACGTTCAGATCACGACTCCCATAGGTAGTAGTGACCACGCGGTCATAGTATTCGACATAGTCCTCCGCGAGCGCTTACAGTGGGACAATACACAGCCTTATCTGTGTTATAACAAAGCCAACTACACCAAAATGCGAAGACTTCTGTCTGAAGCAAATTGGCCTAAAAAATGGACAGAGCTAACAGTAGAAGAACACTGGAGAGTGGTAAAGGAGATCATTCACCAGGCGGTCTCAGACACTGTTCCTTTAGTCACACCAAAAGCTAGGAAGCAACGATCATGGCTAAAAGGGGGACACAACGCCTTCTGCAGGCGAAGCGAAAAGCCTGGTTTGCGTGGCGACGATCGAAGAGTCAACCCGAACATGAAGTGTACCTTGAACTCAGGAATCGATGTAACATACGAGTCCGGAGCGATAGAAGGACATTTCAGGGAGACCTCGCCAATAAGCTTCTCGTGAACCCCAAAAGCCTATACAGGTTTATGTCCGAAAGAAAACCGACCAACCAGGGAGCATGCAATCTAGTGGGTTCTGATGGGAAATCTCTTACTAGTCTTGAAATGGCAGAGACATTCAGCCTAGCCTTTCACAGGCAACTAAACAGTAACGAGGATATTACCCCACAGAACATCCAGATTACATCGCAAAACCAACAAGCGAAAACCTGCTGGGTACATTTCAAATTACCCCGGCTATGGTACTTGCAAAATTGGGAAGGTTGGCTTCGGGAAAGTCTTCAGGTTGTGATGACATCAGACCATCTGTCCTGAAGCAGTGTTCAGAAAGTCTCTGCCAACCCCTAAGTGATCTGTTCCAACACTCCCTTGATGTAGGGAAACTTCCATGTGAATGGAAACGAGCAATCCTATCCCCTATCTTCAAGGGTGGTGACCGGCAGAATGCGACCAGTTACAGACCAGTTGCTCTACTTCCAGTGATATCGAAGATATTGGAAAGTCTCATTGACGACCACATGAGAAAATACTTCGATGGGACTAACCTTCTTCACGAAGCACAGCACGGTTTCAGGAGGGGAAGATCCTGCGTGACGAATCTTCTACTAGCCTGGAACGATTGGACACTATCCTGGGACAAAAAGGTACCAGCCCACGTGATCTTTCTCGACTTTGCGAAAGCATTCGACACAGTTCACCATGGTCTGCTCCTTCACAAAATAAGCAAGGCGGGTGTTTCTGGAGCACTTCTCGCATGGCTGAAAGATTACTTAGGTGAGAGAGAATTCTGCACCAAAGTCAACCGCATCCGATCATCCTGGCACACCTCGGCATCAGGGGTTCCTCAGGGTTCTATCCTAGGGCCGTTGATGTTTTTGATTTTTATCAATGACCTGCCCCCCCAACTAAACTGCTCTGCGCTTCTTTACGCTGACGACGTAAAGATTTGGAGAGCAATAAACTCATCGGAAGACTCAGACAGATTGCAGGCTGACCTGCAAACTCTGGGAAACTGGGCTCTGGCTAACGGAATGCCTTTCAACCTAAAGAAGTGCAAAGTAGTGCAACTTCATTCGGGCAGGTCACAGAGTGTAAATTACACCCTTGGTGGCCAGAACTTGAGTTGTGTTCCATCAGAGCGAGATCTAGGTCTTATTCTAACAGAAAAGCTAGACACCAGTGGAAATTACTCGAGGGACGTCGCCAAAGCCTACGCAACTTTACACTTTATGCATAGGCAGCTGGGAGCTCTCACTCCCGAACTGTTCTTAAGGCTATACAAGGCATATGTGAGGCCACACCTTGAGGTGCATAATATCATTGCACCTCCGCTACTCAAAAGGGATGCTAACATTCTAGAAAGTGTCCAGAGACGAGCGACAAAATGGGTGATCGGCCTCCGCAACAAATCATATGAGGAAAGACTAAAGAAATTAGGTCTTTTCACACTTAGTTACCGAAGGCACAGGGGAGACCTCATCACCGTCTACCAGATCTTAAATGACCAGGCCCACCCAAATAAAAGCATCCTGCCATTAAGTGATTATAGGCTTCCACGAGGTAACCCGCTAAGGATAGCACACCAGAGACCAAAGACTCGAGTGCGATCACATTTCTTTTCGCTTCGTGTTTGCCGTCTCTGGAACGCTTTACCGGCGTCCGTGACTACAGCGCCATCTCTGGAGATTTTTAAGCGGAAGCTAGACAATCATGCAGAAATGCAAGGTTTGTGTCTCAATGGCTTATCCTCATAAAACTTGAAACCACACTGTCAATGGATAAGCGTACAAACTAAATCCCCACGACCTATTCTGCCTTCTCTCACTCTATCTTTTCCTTAGGTCACCTTTATTATTCCACTTATCTCAACCTATATTATCTACACTACAACCTATTATTTTTATTATTATCATTACTATTCTGCTTTTGTGACTACACCGAATGACCAACGGGAGTTAGGTCAAACTCCATTCACGGCAGCAATACAGTCCTAACATACTGCATACTACAAACCACATCTCGACCAATCCCCGCACTACTCCTCTTGGAGTCTACCAGAGCTAAAGCAGTCGAGTGGCGGGACTTACTACGCAGAAGCTCACCGAAGATCTGGAACCTCTACCTCACAATCAAGAAGCGAGCTCAAAGAAATCACTGGTTTATGCTAGCTCGTAATCAGGATGTTGGATATTGAAGTGGCCTTGGTTTTGGGGGAGATTTAACTGTTGTAATATTGCTATTTCGTAGACATAACTCAGGCTCATAGGTTAAAAATTATAATCCTGGAATAAGGACAAGTTTTTCAGAAGGTATGGAGGACATTATTTTTCAGTTTATTTGTATATATACTATTGTGTATCGAGTTGCGTTGAGTTCTTAGCGCAACTGTATGCAACTGCATTTAAATAAACTTAAACATTACAAATACTCCTGTTTTTAGAATAAGAAACATGATTGTTTTCACTAAGTTTGGTAATGAAGAATGGAATTTCTTCCATGTCAGTTTTGTTTAATTGGAGTTTTAATCTAGATTAAGACTCCAGAGGCCTTTAAAGGAATAAATTCGGTACGGAGAACTCCTATCGAAACCGAAAGCACTTTTAGTTTACTAAATCTTACTGAATTCCTGTATAAATTTGATATCTGTCAAGTGTTTATGTAAAGTCTGCTGGTGTATTCAGTAAAGTAAAAGTTGTAGTGCATAACTCCTAGACTTGTTGTAGTCATTGGTATTGCCAGGATACTACTTACTCGTTTTATGCAGCCGAAATATTCAATTCTCACTTTATTGAGGAAATACTATAGTGCCTGCAAAAGTAGTGCGTCAGTTTACGAGTTTCATCAAGCCTACAGAATGTTTTCTATTCACTGAATACTGTTTGCGAATTATCCGAGAAAACACATTTCCGAGTGGGATGTGACACAAGGCTGGATTCTTAAACTGTCATCCTTATATCAGTTTAATTCAATCACACATATATAATAATAGGATAGTCTGTAATTGACTTTAGAGACTTATCAGGGAATATTCTCATCAACTTACGGTTTGCTGATGATATTGCCCACCTAGACTATGAGAAGTAACCCCTGATGCTGTAAAATATGAAAATAATACCGGTATTTGATTACAGGTGTCCGCGTTCTATCTCATGAGTAAAGCAGTATAATATGGCGAGTGCTGTTGAGGTTACGCACAAATGTTTAGGTGGGGAGGGTTAGTTAGCCTTCAAGGTAGGGAAGCTAAATAGGTTGAGATGGCTAGAACACGTGCTGGCATACTGAGCCACCGCCTTCCTCCAGGGACAATGGTAGCCAGCACATGTTAGGTTTTAAGATGTGTTTGGGTCTGTCAAATGAAAAACTGGTGTTGGTTCATAAAATCGTTGGTAGTCAGCTGGAAGAACTACCGGAGATGTGACTGCAAATCTTTGGTACTGGTACAGGTGAATTCACTCTGTGTAATCTCACGTATCTATTCAACTCATGTTTTTCGTCGTCACAATTTATTCTCCCTCACACTTTCGCTCGTTAAACTTCCATTTAGTTTTATGTCTCTACCTTCGTGTGCTACATGGAATGTGGTAACTTAAACAGGTGGACTTTTCTGCAAACTCATACTGAAAGCTAGTCAGAATGACACAGTCTGGGCGTAACTAAATGCGAAACATTGGTAAATGATCTCCAAAATTTCAACAAATGATAAGTGTAGTTCTTAATCTTGTTCTTTGCTAAATGATAAATAGATACCTTTCGGTAATCTCTTCTTACATCCAGGACTCGTCTCCTACTTTGCAAGTGGATTTGTGCTTTGTCACTTTTGTGCTGAGTTTTCGGTCATTCAGCATTTGCCGTTGTTGTTGACTCAGGGCCTAGATGACTTTAGTTGAGTAAGGTTTCGACCGTGCAAACACGGGTCCCGGGCAGTTGATTGGTTGCATTATCATTTCTCAAATGGAATGCAGCATACTGTATATTAGGGTAAATCTTCCTCCTAGCTTGCTGAAGCTGGTGTTCCTCAGGGTATTGTTATCTCTCCTCTTCTTTTTTCTCTCTCATCTTACATGACTTTTCTCCTTCTAATGAGAGCAACTTCGTCAAATACGCCGGTGATCGGACCGTCTCATTTCCTGTCATGTTACAATGTGACTGCAGCAAACTTAACTGCTTCCTTTTTGTAGTCTAAGGTACGTGGTCTTGCGTTAAATCCCTCTAAGTATCAGGCAGTTAACTTTCCCCTAACTCACAAGCGTAAACTGCAAGAACTGTGTCGTTTACAAGATGCTTGTATCAAAGAGGGCACTGAAACAGAAACCAAGTATAACGTAAAATACCTTGGAGTAAATCTATCCTCTGGTCTTTCTTGGTCATTCTATATCTTGTCGATTTCTAAGAAAACCTCCAGTCTAGCTTAACATGTTATAATAATAATAATGTATATTCTCATATAAACATATAAATTTACATGAAAATGCATGCCATTTTTACAGGCACGATCAAGTATGATATAATATCAAATCGTAGATTGTCTACAAGTTAATTATGTTTCAACAGTTAAATATTTGATATATATATAAATACACATTGTCAGAACTAGGCTGTATAGTTATTGAATTGTACAATTGTCCTCCAGGTTGAGCGGGAAAATGGACTTCGTTTCGTTTTCATCCCGTGGTTGTAGGCATACGATAACCAACCAATATTGAGGTAAGTACAACGTTTACAAGGGATTGAAAGCTGTTTTAGAAAAGTAAAAGTGCTGAGGTGAATCATTAAATTGTAATGAAATAGGTAAGTGCAAGTATCATTAATAAATGCATTAATAAAGAAAACTCCCTAGGCTGACAACGTTCATTTGCAATGTATAATGCTACACGTATATCTCGTACTATCATGATGTCCACTTTTGGTTTTAATACATTTATCCTCAGTTGTGCCAGTTGTTTTTGTTTTATACCTTTTTGTGCATTCGGTGCACAACCGTACCCTTCAGAGAGTAGGAATATAATAAGTCATAAAGAGCTGTAAAATGTTAGGTTTAATGGGATATAATGAGGATCAAGTAAAGACGTTATTGGAAAATGAATGAGATAAGACATTGTGAAGTGGTATTTAAAGATCAGACAATGGACAGCAAGTTAGTTTATAAGATGCCCCATAAATCTGTGCAGATCCCGCGTGGTCGCATCTCAACAATAGGCTGAGCGAATGGTATATTTAAAGGTAGAAGCATGATCTGTCAAGGCGTTCATTATTATCTTTTTCAAGATAAAGATCTAAGCCCTCATAAAAATCAGAAATATCTCGAGCCTTTAATTTGTATATTGCTGTTCCTGCAGAATGGGGCGATTCACCTTAGTGACCCCCACCATATCTACTGATCAGCTAACGCCACCCTCCCTCCTTTTTTGATGTTAAGCTCTGAGACTATGATTATTATGGCTACCGCAAATATATTGCTTGGTACCAGACATGTTCGTACCTCATATTCCATCTCCCTAGCTTTCTTAATGAGTGCTTCCAATAGGTCTCCGCGTACATCTTTATGAACATATTATGTATGAATGCATGCTTCCTAATGAACAGATTACTTTACAAGAAGTTAAAACCTTAAAGAATAAAAAGAATAGGTTTTGTGAATAGTGAAGCAAGATTCAGCAGAACAATATAGTTAGGGATCAATGTAGGTAGTATGAACTGAAGGTAAGGTCGGTTGGCAGGACTTAGTGTACTAAATTATCATGACAGTCTTATATATGGTAAACATTTGACATTGCAAAGTAACCTGTCTACATATATTATAAAAAGATATTAACAGAACCAACAAAATTTCAGCATTTGTTTAACAATACTACAGAAGGGTAGTTAGTACTACAGGTAGTCGTAAAGTAAATCAATCTATGTATAATAAGAGCATAGTCAGTGTCATAATTCGTATTATCAAAGAATACATTAGGCTCAATAACTGAGTGTTATAAGGGAAACAAGCATGGTAAAGCAAGAGAACACTTGCCGCATAGCTATTTTAATCATTTTAAGTATTTTAATGACAATCGAATTTCAAGTATTGAACCTACATAATTACTAAGTGTTATTATATTGGTATTGGGACTAGTGTACTTTCCGTAGTTAAATATTGAAATGCCATTGTCTCTCCACTCTACCAGCAGTTGAGATCTTTGAGGCGGGCTAGGGTGGACATGTTTATATGTTTTTCTAGGCTCCTTTTGAAACTGTCAGGCCTTTCACAGGATCTTATCTCAGAGGGTAGTTGGTTCCAAAGTTTGCAATATTTAATGGTGAAGAAGTTAGCTCTAGTGTGAGTTTATGGGTGTTAACCTTGAGAAGGTAGTTGTGGTTGCGTAGTCCATACGATTTAGGATTAGCCCAGTTACTGTTACAGTGCTTTCTTATAACTTTGAATAAGAGAAATAAATTGCACTTCACTCTCCTTAACCATAAGGGCTCTAAGTCCAGTCGAATACATCTGTCAAGGTATTCTATTTGCTGACCATAGCCTAATATGCGTTTCGTAAGGAATCTTTGGACACTTTCAACTTTTTTCTGTCTGCTGATTTAAAGCTACTGTATAAGTGGGCACAGTATTCAAGTTTGGGGCGAATGCATATCTTATATATGGCTAATCTGGCTTCTGGAGTGTAAAAGTTGCGTAGCACAAAGCCGGTTAGACGTTTACAATCAGATACCACCTTATTTGCATGTTCAGTAAAGGTAAGATCTGAGTATGTTATCCCGAGATCTGTGACTGTGTTTGTGTTTGAGACAAGGTCACCGTACATGTATAGACACATGCTAGGTTTCCAACGTCCGAAGTATGTTATCCCAGATTTAGCTGGATTGAACGTTAACTGCCACTTTTCACTCCAATTACATAGACTATTTAGGTCTTCTTGGATTTTACTAACAATATTCATATCATTATAGTCAAAATCATAGACAACTTTGAGGTCATCTGCAAAGAGGTATGGCTTGCCATACTTGATCATAGAGACAATATCATTTATGAATACAATGAATAGGGTAGGGCCAAGAACACTACCTTGTATCACGCCGCTGGTTATCGGTTTGGATGTTGATAAGTGATGGTTGACTTTAACTAACTGTTCTCTTCCTGTAAGAAAGGAAGTTATCCACTCAAGAAGCCTTCCACTTATTCCATAAGATAGGAGTTTCAGTATGAGTCTGTTATGTGGGACTTTATCAAAAGCTTTCCTAACATCTAGAAATAATGTTGCTGCCGAACGACCTTTGTCTACACATTCAGTAATGTGATCGAAATAATCTAACTGGCACGTAATGCACGATCTTCTATTTAGGAAACCGTATTGGAAAGGGGATATTAAGTCATTCGAGAGCAAATACTGAACAATTTGCTTCTTTACAATCTTTTCCATCACACGTGAAACTACGGAAGTAATGTTGATGGGGCGGTAATTATCTATGTCCGCTGTAGGTCCGGTTTTGTGAATGGGTACAACGTAGGATTTCTTCCAGCTATTTGGATATGTTCCACTCCTTATCGAAGTTGAAAATATCTTGAGAAGAAGTAGATTCATGTCATTTCCACCATTTTTTAAGAGGACGGAAGACATTCCATCTGGGCCGGGAGTATTAGTAAGCTTAAGAGTTGTGATAGCTTTATCGATTTCTTGGGCGTTTAAGACTACATCGCTTAGACACTTTTCTGTTTTACGAGGGAAATCTATGTAGTCAAGACAGTCAGGAATCATTCGACCTCTCTTTTTACAACTTGTTAACTCTTGCATTGGTCTTTAATAACAATAGTCTTAACTGATGTCACATTAATTGACACGATTAAAGGAATAGGTTGTGACGTGGTGTGTTCTGTAGCTGCGAAACGTAGTTACCTAGAAGTCAGGAGCAGACTGTCCTTGACAGATGTAGTTTTACTTTGTGACTAATCGGTGAGTCGCCTGGTGTTGTGGTAGTAAAAAAACAACTCCAAACCTTAGTATTTTCTAGAAATGAACATATTTACTTACTTTGGCGACAATTTCATATAAGGGATATTAACCTTTACTTAGTAATTTGGATCCGAAAGTAAACGCCATGTTACTAAGTTATTCAAAAGACAGAATGATGAGTGAAACAGTACTCGGATACTTATTCTAACGAAACCGAATAGTGATAATCGTTTAGCTTACCAATATGCCGCTTACTTTCAGTCTTAATTCAAAGACAGATTTAATTGCTCACTAAATTAATAGTTTCAGAAGACTGCTCTACTCCTGTCTTCGAAATACTTTACCCGATCGTGTTTTACTTCAAAATATGTGTATACTGGCCAGTTGATGTTGCTTATCCGGTTACACTGTTTTTCAGTTACAATGTCCCATCTATTTCCTATCAAACAAAATATCCCTCAAACCATCAAAAAGTTACCATAATCTCTAAATAAATAACCTTAATTATTCACAAGTAAACAATGCTAATAACTTTATCACTTACGTGATGTTTCAACTTTCGATTCATCAGTTTTCCCTTACATGAACACCTGTTTCAATCTTAACGGATAGTTCTAACCTTTGGCTACTGAATTAGTACGTTTCGTTATATACCATCCTTACAAAATGTAGGTACTGATAATAATTACCGCTAACAAATTTATCACGAGAACACGAATGTACTCCATATTGACGCTAACATACCTCAGAGGCGGTCGTATCTTCTAAACGCACTACTCAATACAACACATGACCCTAACACAACTCCGTAGCTCACAACATTCTATAAAGTTAGTGGTAACTATTAACAAGTAGAATGTCTATTTGAGGTATAGGGAATACATTTATTAGTGATGCAACACAAAATACAAAATCAACGGTACTGGAAACCACCTTCTTCAGCAACGAATCCAACGAGGTCACTGGAACTACAGATTACCTAAAAAAGAAAACAAGGGTTCACAGCATGTATACATGAATATAACTGCCGATATAATATTAACGAGATACCACAGTAAGAATTAATGAAAGTTTATATCAGTGTGCGATTACATCAGTCACTATTTTTGACACAAGTGGATATTTAGACGAAGTAATAAAAGACGTAATTTGTCTGAGTCGTGTAGTGTTGTATTTGTGCAAAACATTCTCTACAATCTGGTCACGCATGGACTTGTTATAGGAATACATATAAAATTAATACAGTTAAAAGTTTAGAAAATAAACTTAGGTGGAACTTAGGATAGACTGAGCACTTCAATGTCACGTATGCATATTGTGATTGGTAGATTTTGCTTTGCGTAAACGCTTCGGCTAATACGTAGCACACATTACTCCGGTGGGCTTTGAAATGATAGTAATAAAAGTCGCATAAACATTACATTTTTTCAGCTTCAGGAGACAAGCTAACTCATGTATAGATTTTACAAATGTGATATGCATGTGGACCCACTAAAAAGTGAATATTATTGGGTAACTTAATCAAAGAAGTATAAAGTTTGAATATTTAGTCTTTTTCAGTTTATTGTAACGGATAGAAAGGAGGGGCATTTGTGTAATATATACATTTTGCAGAAGCCAAACAGCGAAAGATAAATCGGAAGTTCTAGGATTCTTCAGGTTTATTATGGGATATATGGACTATTCTTACAGTGGTAATTGCAGTGATTGCAGTGGTAATTGGTAGTGAGTAGATACGAGGACGTGCGTAGAGTATCATGAGGTGCTGCTGTGGTCACGTTGCATTCTGCAAGTCATTCTAGCAAGTGGAGATTGTGTTGCAAGATGTCAAGAGGAGGTCTATCTGGAGGCGCAGGTCGTCATCGATGTGTGAGATTGTGCTGTGGGTATGCTTGTGGTGTGTTGGCTTTTCTGTTTGTATTCCATTTCAGCTCTGTCCGCGTGACCCAGGTTCTCGCAATGGCATCCAAGTCAACGTGTATTGGTCGTGATGGAAAAAAGGGATGGATCCCTTTTTTGCCGGAGAGTGTCAATGTAGTTGAAGATTGAACGATCAATTCATGGTTGTTTGCTCAAACCCAACTTCCTCAATTTTCGCGGAGGCATCAATACGACAGTCATCGTCTCATCGGTCGCTGTTCAGAAAGAAGTCAGAAGACAACCGTCAGAAGTAATACTGTGATTTATTATTGTAATATTTGTTCATAGACCCTAGTTGTAAAGCTTAGTTTTAAAGTTGGCTATATGTTGGTGTTACAATAAAGAATTCTCAAGCGGCCAATCGGTGTTTTGGTTTTTGCGTCCGTTATTACTAAGCGTTTCTGAGAAACTTCAAGGAACAGCGTGAGTCCCAGCGTAGCAAGAGCTGGGCATTGACGGTTTACGAGACGTGGCTGACATGTGGTCTTTTAGACGAGCTAGGGTGGACATATTAGAGTGTCTTCCTAGGCTCCGTTTGAACCCATCGGGGTTTTCACAACATCTTATTTCAGGTGGTAGTTGGTTCCAAAGAGTGCAATATTTTATGGTGAAAAAGTTTGCCCTAATGGATTTTCTGTGGGTAGCCACCTTGACAAGGTAGTCGTGGTTTCGCAGCTGATATGATTTAATATTTTCCCACGTTATGGATGAGTTACTGTAGCAGTGTTTCCTAATGACTTTGAAGAGTAGAAATAGGTTGCACTTCACTCTCCTTAACCACAGAGGCTCTAATTTCAGACGTACACACCTGTCAACATATTCCACTTGTTGGTCGAACCCTATTATGCGTTTCGTGAGGAATCTCTGGACACTTTCGATTTTTTTCTGTCTACAGTCCTGAGGTTACTAAATAGGAGAGCACAATATTCAAGTTTGGGACGGATACATGTCCTATATATAGCTAATCTTGCTTCTTGGGTGTAGAAGTTACGCAGTACAAAGCCAGTAAGTCGTTTACAGTCAGATACAACCTTGTTTGCATGATCGGAAAAGGATAAATCTGAGTATGTTATCCCGAGAACTGTGACTGTGTTCAGTTTTGATAGGAGCTTACCGTACATATATAGGCACATTATCGGTTTCCAGCGTCCAAGGTGGGTTATACCGCACTTGTCTGGGTTGAAAGTCAGTTGCCACTTTTCGCTCCAATCGCCTAGATCATTTAAGTCTTGTTGGATCTTGCTTTCGACGCTCATATCACCGTACCCATAATCATATACTATCTTGAGATCATCTGCAAAAAGGTATGGCTTGCCATACTTGATTACAGAGACTATGTCATTTATAAATAAGAGGAATAGAATAGGGCCAAGAACACTACCTTGTATTACACCACTGGTTATCGGCTTTGAGGAAGACAACTGGTGGTTGATTTTGACTAATTGCTTTCTTTCTGTGAGAAAAGAACTTATCCATTTGTGAAGATTTCCGGTTATTCCGTAGGATTGGAGTTTTGTTAGGAGTCTGATATGTGGGACTTTATCGAAGGCCTTGCTAACGTCAAGAAACAATGTTGTTACCGAACGCCCATTATCAATGCTTTGTGTAATGTAGTCAAAATAATCTAAGTGGCAAGTAATGCACGACCTTCTACTTAAGAAACCGTATTGGGATGGGGATAGTAGGTCATTTGACAGCAAGTACTGAATGATTTGAGTCTTAACTATCTTTTCCATTACACGTGAAACTACAGACGTGATGTTGATGGGGCGGTAGTTGTTGATATCAGCTATAGGCCCGTATTTATGGATAGGTACAATATAAGACTTCTTCCAGCAGTTAGGGTATGTCCCATCGCTTAATGAAATTGAGTATAACTTGAGTAAGAGTAAACTCATGTCATTACCACCTTTTTTCAGCAGAACGGAAGATATACCGTCTGGGCCAGTAGTGTTACTAAGCTTAAGATTTGCGACAGCTTTATCGATCTCATGTGTGGTGAAAATTATGTCACTTAAACATTCGTCTGTTTTACGTGGGAAATCCACGACTTCATCGTTCTCTAAGGTGTATAATCTGGCGAAGTGCTTGCTAAACAGTTCACATATCGCCTCATTATTTTCGTAAGCAATGCCGTCTAAGTATATTATTTTCGGATAGGGTGTTTTGGAGTTCATCAACCTACTTTTAAAAAGTTTGGCTATTTCTCCTGAGTTATGCGGTGCATGAATGGCCTGCATTTCTTTGTTTCTGAGGCCTATATTTCTCAACTCTTCAATTCTACTGAGAAGGGACGTTATGGCAATTAATGACGATAAGTCATGATATCTGTAGTATTTTATTGAGTGCTTACGTAGACTTCTTCTAAACGATGTCGGAATATAATCACTTTGGGGGAATCTGAAGTTAAGAATCTTCTCGGGTGCAATGACGTCGTGAATTGAGTTAATATTCTGATAGAAGTTGTTAAGAATTGCATCTAAGGACTGGTTCGAAAAGTACGAGTCCCAATTAGAACATCTAATTAGGTGCTGATACAAGTCCCAGTCAGCATGTGTGTACAATCTCATAGGTATCTGGCCAGCTTCATCTCTGCGTTTTGTTTCAGGAAAGATGTCAAAAGAACAAACTACTATTCTATGGTCACTACCTGGAAATTCATGTCCAACATGTACGGTAGATGGCGTTATGTTGTTCGTGAAAATAAGGTCTAGGATATTTGCGGATCTAGTGGGTGAATTTATGTGTTGTGTCCACCCTCCTGTGACGATGGAATTTATGAGATTATCGTACCTTTGGGGTCCTCGGAGTGAAGACCATGATACTTCTGGCAAGTTGAAATCGCCTCCGATAATTTTATAACTGAAAGGAAGATTGGCTGTAACATTAAAGATATTGCTAAGCATATTATCATATTCCCTGCTGGATGAAGGGGGCCGGTACACACAACCCACAAGTATAGGTTTACTTCTGACAACTTTTATTTCGACCCAGATCGAGTCATTGAGTTGTGACAGAATTGGGTTACTAAACTGGGTTGCACACATGGATTGTTCACAGTAAATTAGTGTTCCACCCCCACGACCTGTCCGTCTGTCCCCGCGAAAAAGGTTGTATTTATCAATCCTTAGGCTGTCATTGGAGATTTCACTTGTGCACCAGGCTTCGGTGATCATAATCAATGACGGTCTGCATATAGAAGCTATTGTACTTAGTGCTAAATGTTTGCTTAGAACTGATCTCGTATTTACTAGGATAATAGATAAACACTGGCTATGTGGTTTCAGTGAGCGGACAACATCTTGGTAAAATAATCCGTGAGTATCCTCTATATACATGTTATCAGACTCATTTACCAATATCTTTGGATCGTAGGAAGACTTCAGGTAGATTTTTGAGGTGGTAGTCAGGGATGGGCTTACGTTTGGATATGGTATGCAGTGAGAGACACCTGTGTGATAATCAGATATTAATATTTTAGAGATATTAGTATCCGCGTTTGGTGTCGACACTGTGTCAGCTATCTCCCGGGAAATATGCCTTGCCCTAGCTGTAGACTGTTCGCTATGCCAGCAAGGAATTGATCCGATATCATGCGTGCTATATGCATGATTCCAGGTGTTTCTGTTAACTGACGCTGGTGAAAATCCTGCCCTAAGGTATAACCGATATGTGTATTCGGTAATTTGTTGCCAGTATAAGAATGAATTGTTGGTATCTGTTTCTGGTATTCATCAGACCATGGCAAGTTTTGTGCAGAAATCGGCACATGCTCCCCACTAGACACATAAGATGTATGAATGGGTTCTGTTGGCTTGCTAAATGTGGTCTGTGGCCGATGTTTGGGGTATTTTCTATAACTTTCAGTCGACAGAATATTAGAAGTGGGCTGGGTGACAAGGGGTTTACGTAGTGGATGCGCGGAATAATACCTACTACCTTGCTGTACTAGAATTAGTGTAAGACATATATTCGCCCCAAACTTGGATTTAGTAACCTAAGGTTAGCACACTGAAAAAAGTTGGAAGTGACCAGGGACTCCTCACGAAACGCGTAATAGAGTTTGACCAACATGTGGAATATGTTGAAAAGTGTACACGACTGAAATTAGAGCCCCTACTATTAGGGAGAGCGAAATACATCTTGTTTCTACTCTTCAAAGTTACAAGGAAACATTGTTACAGTAACTCATTCACAATGTGGGCAAATATAAGATTATATCATCTGCGAAACCGCTACTGTCTTCCCACAGAAAAACCATTAGGGCAAACTTTTTCACTGTTAAATATTGTGCTCTTCGGAACCAGCTACCATCTGAGGCTATATCTCGTGAAAACTCTGATGGGTTCAAACGGATCCTAGAAAGACACATTAATATGTTCACTCTAGCTCGTTTGAAAGACTGCAACCTCTGGTATGATGGTAAACAAAAGCAGGCCCAATCTTCAGCATAGCCAATTACATATGACTCATTTCTACTACTTACACAGCGAATGTTTAATTCATTTGCTAATTTTCTCTTCCCTACTGTCTTCAACAAGTTAGTGTAGGTATTTCTAGAAACACATATACTAGCACCCATACCTTTTTAATATCTAACATATGTTTATATGAAAATATAAATTATTATTATTAACATATATGCATATAGGTGTAGGACACTCTGGTATTTTTGTGTTGGAATGACTACCTTCAGCCAATAACTACCCACTTTCATATACATTTTTGAAATTTATAATGTTCAAACGTTTCGTGTCATTTTTCCGTAGCATATGTTGATGAGTCACTTTGCGATGTTTAACGCATACCATATAAAAATCTGTCGTGAAAATTTAGCGTAACAACTTCTGCTGACCAGCTGTTTTCTTCAATTCCATCCTACATAACTTTATCACTAACCGTACCACTATTCATTTCACTCTGCTAAATAGACCATAACTTAGTTGCTGCAACACTTTGTAATTTTTAAGGGAAAATTAATTTCCTAGTTGCCTGTAATAATCACATATACACATGTATGCACGAATTAAGGTAATACTGCCAAGAATGTCCTCATATGTTGATTCATCTGGTGACCTAATGGGAAGAGTTTGGTGTGAAAGCTACTAATGTGCATCATACTGTATGACTGGAAGGAGCTTGAAGTTATGCAGTTCTACCCAATACAGAGATATTATTTTATGTTGTTTATTTTCCTTTCTACTATTTGGTATTATTTGCATTTTTTTACTATTTCTGTGTTTTTTGCCTGTTGTTGCTGTCTTTATATTTATTTTTTGAAGCACTCCTTGTAAATGTTTGATAAAATTAGATGCATTACTGTAGATATGTGCTGAAAATTCCACACTGTACCACTAGTAATATTTCTAGAATAAAGCAAAAAATTATTATTACTATTATGACCCTGATCCTAAACCTAATCCCATCACTTACCTTAACCCTAATCCTAAGACTATAGAGCTATCAACACATTGTACAAATAGTACTTAAAAAAGTGATCTGATTTAAATTCACTGCTTAGTTGGTGAATAGCGTCGCTATTTCAGTTGTGATAATGACAGGTGCCACTAACCAACGACTAGCGTGCGTTCAGGGTCACTCAAGCGTTCGCCTTCCTGGGACACTAATTTTGAACTTCGCTTAGATCATTAACAAAAAACAGGGTTGTGCAGATAGAATTTTTTAAAAAGCTTTTGCGAACCTGCTCGGCTTCTTGTCAAGATGCTTTCTAATGGGCCCTCCAGAATTCGTGGGACATTTTACAGGTCAGCTTGTCCTACAGTTTCTAATCTTTCAGATCTTTGAAGCCACAGTTCACGAAAATCTTACCTATATGCTTCACGATAATCTTTCTATTTACGCGTTATTATACTGTATTTTATCTGAACTCCCTAGGCCTTTACTAAAGCTAAAACTTACTCTTTTGTTGGTATTCTTCGTCCTCTGAAAGTTAGGTTGCACAACGAGAACACCAATGTTGAAACAAAACTATATTTTCATCGAAAACGTCATAGTTTCCATTGTAAGACCAATATGGTTAGCATTAAACATTGTAAATGTATGCTATCATTCCAAGGACTCTCTACCTTCTTCTTGTTTATATCTTGTAAATGTTCTTCCAGTGATGTACTATCCATGGTGACTCTAAACTGCAGCAGCCCAAAACAAAACTGCCTCTAGCAACTAATTAGATATTCAAGACGTAGAAGTGCCCAATTTGAAATCAACGTCTATATACAAGTAACGCGATGTTAAAAAATGGGCGAAGTTTAAGAATAGGGTCCCAAAAGCTTCAACGTTCAATGACCTTGAACGCATGCTAGTCATTGGTTGAGGAACCTTTTATTATTCTACCGCGAAAATGACGCCTGTGCATTTGCTCAGATGCAAATTTCAGCCAGAGAATGTTTTTCAGTACTGTTTGGACAATGGGTTAATAGGACGTGCTCGGATTTGTAGTTGCGGTGCCTCTATGAACCTGCAGCAGTATTCCCAGGCCACTGATGGATATATATTCAGGTGTACATAGTGTAGGAAGCGAATAAGTGTTCGCACTGGTAAGTAACATTCTCAGTTGATTATTTTTTAGGAACTTTCTTCGAAAAGTCGAAACTTTCTCTGACGAATATCCTGTTTCTATCTCATTACTGGGTTTTGAAGACAGGAGTGAGATCAACTGCAGCCCAGACAGACAATACCTTACCATCCACAGTGCAATGGTTCCAGTTTTGTAGAGATTTAGCGTCGTGGAAGATAAATAGCATCACGCAAGTGCTCGGCGGAGTGGGTGTAGTTGTTCATATCGATGAAACTGTGCTCATAAAAAGGAAGTATAACCGGGGTCGTGCGAGGGCCAATAACGTTTGGGTTCTTGGCATTTACGACACGGAGATTCAGAAAGGTTTCATCGAACTTATTCCAGATAGGAGTGCGGATACTCTGCTACCTATTATTCAAAGACTGGTATTGCCAGGCACGACCATTCATACGGATGAATGGGCAGGGTATAACCGTTTATCAGATTTGGGATATATACACCATCGGGTGAACCATTCTGATGACTTTGTGGACCCTAGAACCGGTACGCATACCAATTCAATTGAGGGTTTCTGGGGAAGAGTAAAAAATAGAATCAGAGCTATAAACGGCTCTCAAAAGGAAGTTATTTTTAGTCATCTAGACGAATATATGTATAGAAATTGGTTCAATTTAAAAGCCGATACTCCTCAATATAACTGGGAGACTTTTTTATCTCATATCAGACAGAAATATCCTGTATAACGTTTTTTTAATGCTTTTTTGTGTAAATATACGTAAAATTTTACGCAAAAATCGTCCTATTTTCTGATTGGTCGGCTCAAGGTCATTGTGCGTTCGCATCGCTTGGGACTCTATTCTTAAACTTTGCCAAAAAATGGTTACATGGGATAATACTTTTGTATATGTCCCAAGAAACCTCCCAGTTTCTCACAAGAGTCCTCATGAAGACTCTTGTGAGGGGACAGAATGGGAAAATGGGGTAATAGTGGGGACGGAATGGGGACAAAGGGGATAATAGTGGGGACAGAATGGGGAAAATGGGGTAATAGTGGGGACGGAATGGGGACAAAGGGGATAATAGTGGGGACAGAATGGGGAAAACGGGGTTATAGTGGGGACAGAATGGGGAAAATGGGGTGATGGTGGGGACAACTGGACTTTACAAAATGGGGACAAAATGGGGAAAAGGGGGAAAATCTTACTATTTCCCCATTTTGTCCCCATTTTTCCTCAATGCAATGTCCCCATTTTAGACACGGTTTTCCCCATTTTTGTCGATTTGGGCACAGTCAGGCTAAACCGATTTCTGTGCATGAATTCAACAAGGTCATCAGTCCGTTGATTAGATAGTTTTGTTTTGGGCTGCTGTAGTTTAGAATCATCTTATCCATAATTGTATTTCACATCAGTTTTTAGTTTCCGAGGACGTTCTATTGAACGTCTATAGAAGACTATAGTCTTCTTGAAACAGTTTTTAATTACATGGAGGCGTAGCACTTACTCAAATATATGTTGTTAATTGGCTGATCACAAGTATTATCAGGAAACAGAACGAATTACGGGTTGGAGCTCAACCTTGATGGTGACCTTAGTGAAGGGTGTACAGTCGAACATTTTAACGAACCAGTTCTCATTTTGTGTACAATAATCGCACAATTTAAACTTTTGGAAAAGTATTAATTTATGATACTTCATGATTTTTGTTTATAACATGACCGATCATGTCTGTAAAAATAGCGTGCATTTCATGTAAACTAACTCATTTATAAGAAGCACAAATTATTATTATTACCCTGATATACTGTCATATCGTTATCTTTTAGTTTGAGTAATAGTGCCTGAATGTGGTCTGCATGTGTGCATATATCCGGGCTGGCAGTGAGTAGGTTATCTTTGTATGTTTCAGCAAACGTCATCTCAGACTACAATTCATCCATCAATCAGTTGAAAGTTTGTGCTGCATTCCGGAGACCAAACGGTATCCGCACAAACTCATGCATTCCAAATACGGTTGGAATGGCTGTCTTAACTACATCTTCCTCAGCCACCGAAATATTCTGATAGGCGCAAACCGAGCCAGTATGAGTGAATATATTGTGGCGCCTCGAAGACTGTTAGTAAAGTCTTGAAAGTGTGGTACTGGGTACCTATACGGGATAGTTTGCTTGTTTAGTGATATGTGATCACCACAAGGGCACCAACTTATCTGACATTTCCCAGACATCATATGAAATGGCGAAGCCCACTGAATATTCAAGGTCCGAATAGTCACTGAATAAAGCATATAATCCGATCCGGCGTTCGTTATTTTGGGCTTATCCGTGACCTACCTTCTTCGCTCAATAAACTCCGGGGGGGGGCGTGAATATGAGCAATTTTCAGGCCATCCTTACAGGTTTGAAGGTTGGTTGCCGTCAGATTTGAGAATTCTGGAAGTACTATCCGGAACCTTTCGGTTGATTCAGGCGCAGATTGAAATAGATTGTGATCTAGTAATATTGGATATTTATTCCCGTCTATGTAGCTGCACATCAATTAAACAAGTAAGCCTGGGTATTATTTAAGATGCATGAATTCAATTTTGGCGAATTTACACCCTTGCTGTTCTTTTTGACCTTCTGACTTCACAAAGACACGTGAAAGTGTTCCAAAAGATGCAAAATCGAAGACTATTCACTTTAACATTGTTTTAAAAGGGTAGACGTGAACGCTTGTTCTATGGGAATCCGGATCACTGTACAGATCCGGAGGTTACGGTGAGTTTCATATATCGATTCGATGATCAAAGCAAGAGAGAATATATTTGCAGGATAAAAAACACAAATTTGTATTTCACAAATTTACTCAGGCTACTAATACCTTCAAACTGACACAAGTTTTGATGTATATGCAAATATATAACTTGACAAATATATTCAAATCTTTAAATATTTCCATGTATGGTATTAGAACAAGACATATAAGCGGACGATATTGTTTTCAATTAGATCTTCTTCAGGCTTTACTCTAATTTACATAGATTTATATATATAAAATTTCAACCAATGACGGTGATTTTGTGGATCAAACAGTAATAATAATAATAATAATAATAATAATGTGGTAAATGTTTTGAACGAAATTAATAACGATGATTATAATGATAACAAAATATTGATAATAAGGTTTATGCAGGTGGTGATAAGAATAACAAAGGCAGTATATGTATATATGTGTATATGTAGACAATTAAATAAATAAATAAATTAGGTCAAATCTTAAAAGGTGAAGTGGACAGATAATCAGAGTTTAAATAAATATCATAAGGATACGAAGGAGATGGAAAATAAGAAAGGGTGGGAGGGTTTTGAATAGAATTCACCTAGGCCAAGAGTGGGACAGACAAAGGTAGAACAAACTTCTTTTGTATGCAAAGACTAGGATTGCTCTCTCGAATGAATTCCCATAGCTTCGGCTAAGTGTAAAAGACGGATTCGAATTTCGTTCGAAAGACTCGATGGAATGCGATAGATAACTTTGAAGGCACTATTTGTGTCCACTTGGTGACCGCTATCAATCAAATGAGTCAAAATAGAACTTCGTATGGATTTTATTCGACCTTTTCCGAACCATGCGTTTGTTAGGCTATCTAGTTGTTCGCCCTATGTAGTCAGCTTTCTCCACAAGAGCAACTAAATTTATATATACACATCGAAGTGGCACAGCTAGGTAGTTTATCCTAGTAGATTTGTAAGGAGACACATAAATACCAGGTAAAGTAAATAAAAACTGACAACAGTTAAAAAGAAACAACTGTTCATGAAACTGCAATTTAATGGGGACGTGGCTAGCGAAGTCTTACATCTGAGATTATCGAAAGCGATAAAACGGACTTACACTGTCACCAACCTCTGTTTGTCATTTTCCAGCTGACCAATTCTGATTGCTCAAGTGAAAGACAAGCTACCTAATTGTGCTACTTCTATGTGTATGATTAAATTTAGTTGCTGTTGTGGAGAAAGCTAACTACATAGGGCGAACAACTAGATAGCCTAACAAACGCATGGTTCGGAAAAGGTCGAATAAAATCCATACGAAGTTCTATTTTGACTCATTTGATTGATAGCGGTCACCAAGTGGACACAAATAGTGCCTTCAAAGTTATCTATCGCATTCCATCGAGTCTTTCGAACGAAATTCGAATCCGTCTTTTACACTTAGCCGAAGCTATGGGAATTCATTCGAGAGAGCAATCCTAGTCTTTGCATACAAAAGAAGTTTGTTCTACCTTTGTCTGTCCCACTCTTGGCCTAGGTGAATTCTATTCAAAACCCTCCCACCCTTTCTTATTTTCCATCTCCTTCGTATCCTTATGATATTTATTTAAACTCTGATTATCTGTCCACTTCACCTTTTAAGATTTGACCTAATTTATTTATTTATTTAATTGTCTACATATACACATATATACATATACTGCCTTTGTTATTCTTATCACCACCTGCATAAACCTTATTATCAATATTTTGTTATCATTATAATCATCGTTATTAATTTCGTTCAAAACATTTACCACATTATTATTATTATTATTATTATTATTATTACTGTTTGATCCACAAAATCACCGTCATTGGTTGAAATTTTATATATATAAATCTATGTAAATTAGAGTAAAGCCTGAAGAAGATCTAATTGAAAACAATATCGTCCGCTTATATGTCTTGTTCGAATATTTTCAACTTAGTGTGAATAGTGGTGAAGAAAGACACAGGAGTACAACACAACTTAAGTATTCACATTAGGTTAATTTCAGAAGACAATTTAAGCAATCGAATATGTATTTTCCGTCAATTCTCATCAGGCTCTACAATTACATAGTGAAATATTAGTCGTAGACATTTGAAATGATTTGGACCAACAAAATCAAATAATAATCAAGTGGAGTTTATGTAGATTAATGAAAACCGAAAATTTCGAAACTAAGATTAAAATATGCAAATGTTTAGCACACTGTGATACTGATAATGAAGTTTACAGGGGAAATAAAAATAACAACTACAGTTGTCTGATGTCAACAGGAGAGATAACTAATCTGGGTTTGAGGTGAAGGTCAATGGAGGGAGAGATATCGAAGAACTATTTCCTGAACACAGAGATTGGATTGAAGAATCTCTATGGTAACTGTCTCACCTACACTAAGCAGTCGAATGTGGAAAAAGTCAGGAAATTGAAGTGACACCTTGTGTAGAACTGTAAAGGCTGAATTCTCATCGATTTTGTACTCCATATCCACCACTGTGTGTGACGACAGTATGGATCTCTTGATTCACTTTACTACTCCTTCACCTAACCATGTTGGAAAATGCTGAAGGAGGTGAAGGTGGGCTTACCTAGTCGTTCTACCCTTGTATCGGTCTCCATATGAACAGTTAAAGTTATGAACACACACTTAAGTAACCAGCCCCGTGTTTGAATTATACAACCAGTGGTGAATTTCGAACGTAGCTTTGTAGCATAGAATATGTTAACTATAATTTTGTGGACTCTGAATGCGAGTAATTCAGTGTCTGTGTCTTTTTTAGCCAATAACGTCATATACACACACGTTTGTTCTGCACAGTGACTTGTAGACATTTCTCTCTATCTGTTTTCATCATGTTTTCAAGTATATCTACCAGCAATCTAGCTACTTCATGATACTGTGAGTAGAACATAATTAATATGAGTCTAAGTGTCACGTTGGACTTATGAATTTTAGGTAGCTCATACATTCTTGGTACATTTGTTCCTAAACGCTTTATAAGTTCAAGGATTCCAGGGAGCAAATATGTGACTGGATACCGAGGCTTTTTAAAAACTACCTAACGATACGAATGATGCACATAAAGGAGGAGAGAAATTTCGTGAGAGGCTGGAAACTCTGGCATACCAGTCTGATATAGCGTGTTGACACTTTCAGACGTTATAATAACATAAAATAAATAAAAGTTTAAATTATTCGAAGCAATTTTATTTATGATTATAACAAAATTCATGAGTTTTTACGTTATTAATAAGAAAAATATTTTAATGTGAAGTGAGTTTTGTCGTCAATGCTCAACGCGTTGGTGTCAGTGTAACAGTTTGGTTTCAAGTAACTAAGCCTGAAATGAATTAACGAAATAAAGTGTATATAGAGAAGTTGATTACACACAAAGACAGACTAAAACTTAATGACTGCATATGTGAAAACATCCAGTGACTTACCTTAGATGAAGGGTTGTCACAACCCCTTCATGCGACATTCATTTTTTCAGCATGCACCGCTAATTGCATTTCCATAGCCTATAAAAACAAAAGTAGGAAGCGGGTGGAAAGAATTGTAGACAATATATATATATATATATATATATATATATATATATATATGTATATATATATATATATATATATATATATATGGAATACAACCTACCTCATTCATGAATGCCATGTAACTGCTAAGGCTATTATTAACAAGGTGTTTTTGCCATATGCTATGTTGACCAGGTAAACGACGTCGGAGGGATTCACTCAAGTTTATGTTGGCTTTCTTCACTGGCTTCTTCATATAAATTTTATCCATGAGATAGTGTTCATATTCGTCACACCGTTCAACTTTTATGAGTCTTGAATTGTTTAGCCATGGTCTAACCCATACTTCCACAGTACAGTTAAGTGCAGCCTGGGTAAAATGTGAAGAGAGTTGGAAATTTTTAACATACTTTGATTTAACAAATAAAAGGATCGTTATGGTTAGCAGAATCTGGCAAGCTATCAAATCCCTACCCATCGAATCCTCTGTATTCAATGATTTCAATATTGTGGTTTTTCTACAATCTACTCTGGCGTATGCTACTGACGAGTTTCATAAGTAGTGTATAGATGCTGACATAAATGTTTGCGCTATCTGCATGAACATCGAATAGTGGAGAGATGGATTTAATGAACAATGCTTGAGAAACAACACAGAAAACGCAAAAAGGAAGGCAAAGAAGAACACTATGGAAGAAACTGCAGCACAATACCAGGACATCAGAGAATTGTTATTCAAATATATATGGTGCGCGTATTTTGCATAAATCTGCACGTCAAGCTGACAAAAAATAATTTGTCATATGAAAAAGAGAAGACGTTCAGCGAAGAGACACTTTTTGGCGAATTCATTCACATAGCTGTACAATCGCATTCATATATAATTGTTTATGTGTGTGTGTTTGTGTTTTGCCATGAAGAACTCTGCAAGCAATGGGCCTAGTGGTGAGGCCATAGCTATACCATCCTTTTGACGATATATTTCGTTGTTGAAAGAGAATTGAACATTCAGGATACACCTCAGTAGTTCTTTAAGACGCTTGGTTGGTATACCGATGTTTATTCCTTTGGAGTGAATAAGTTCGCATATATAGCATATTGTTTCAGTCAATGGAATGTGAATAGTGATGTGACATCTAATGAAATCATGGTCTTATTGGATACGTTGGTGTTTCCGAGTGAGTCAATAAAGTCGAATGAATCTCAAACTGTGTGGCAGGAAACCTGTCTTCTGATTGGTTCTAGTAGGTCTGCTAACCATTGGGCTGTGGGGTGATAAGGCGAATTGGTCATGTCGAGGAGCGGTCGAAGAGGGATACCCTTCTTGTGTACTTTTGGGAGTCCATAAAGTCGTGGTATATTTGAGCCAGATGGTCTAAGAGATTCGAACGTTTCGTCGCTGATGAAAGGTTCACTCTTTAGCTTATGGAGGGTGTCCGTTAGCTTCTGTTCGGTCTGTTCAGTCATGTTTTTCTCTTTGATCGGTTTTGTGAATTTGCATTCATCGGATAGTATAGTCAGCATTTTACTGATATAGTCTTTGCGATTCGTGATTACGATTCCTTCGCCTTTACCAGGACGTAATATCATAATCTCTTCGTTTTTCATAAGTTCTTTCAGCTCCTTATAGTGCCTCTACGTCAAAATGGACCTTCTGTTGGGTTAGGTATTTATGAACTTGTGACAACAGTCGAGGATTAATGCTTTGAGTTGTTGTAGGTTTTCATCTGATGTAGGTGTGAGGTCGTAAATTTGGTTTATTAGATTTTCGATGCCCCGCAGCTCCATCTTAGAACATCTGATAGAATCCGGACACCAAGCTACACCGCAAGCAAACTTCAAAGTCGTCTACAGAGCAAGAAGTAGTCTTCCTAAAGGTGTACGAATCAGACTTCTTCAAACTGCAGAAGCAATGGCGATTCACTTGCTAAGCCCTGAACTCTGCATACAGAAGAGGTTCGTACACTTGCAATGGATGTAATCCATCTTATTACCCGACAAGTAAATTCTACCTAATCCTTTTTTGTCTTCATTAGTATTATTTTGTCTTTTCAATTGTAATATTTTACATTTTCAACTTTCTTGTTCTCTACCTCCAACCGATTTGATTTCTACACCTCACTACCACTGTTACTGACTTGACCATCGCTCAATTTCTAATCATTCATGTTACGTCATCCAACTTATTTGCTCAATTTCAGTTCTAATTTAAATGACATTATTCTCTACCCCACTTCTACTTAGTCTCAACCTGTAATTACCCCTGTTGCTACCCTGACCTAAGTTGAAACATTTTAGTCAGTTATATTACGTCATATAGCTTACTAACTCAATCTTACTTTAGTTGCTGTCTGATTAACCTTGTTTCTATACTAGATCATTCTTGTATTGCCTGATCAATTATCTAAACTTGACAAACCTCATGTACATACACACAAATAATTATATATAAATGCGATTGTACAGATATGTGAATGAATTCGCCAAAAAGAGTCTCTTCGCTGAACGTCTTCTCTTTTCATATGACTCAATGGGGATTTTCAAGCTACTCAAACATTGCAAATCATTCGTCATCATACACTCTTGCATTCTGTCGTTACACACAAAAACACTTTATGTCACTGTAACATAACACGATTAAAAAATTTAGAGAATTGTCATGTCAAAATTAACATCGACTGACTAAAATTCTCGGATGATCAATTTCAAACCTTAAGCAAGTCCCTTTGTGAAATATTCAAGAGCTCTGTGGATATGAGTGGACGGCAATCTCTCAAGGCTGTGGATCAAGGTGAGGTCCTCTATTCTCTCTCAGTTCAGTTAGACATCCAATGAGGATCATAACAACACATCACTCATGAAGATCTCAGAAAGTGATATATGTAGGTGAGCGGTTTCAGCACCTTCAGTTTACATGGAAAATATGCCAGCTGCATACAGTATGCTTTCTTCTACACCGAAAGGTAACTTAGGAACACTGCCCACTTATCTCACTTGAAAATGATATCATGCAAGAAACTCAAGTGTAGAGTAGTTTTAGAGAATCTGTCGAAAGTTGAAATGAATTCAACCTCAGAATTCCTAGTCTTATCTGAAAAGTCTTTGAGAATTTACGGCTTTGGAAATCCACCCACCAAATTGTTGAGTTACCACATTTGTATCAGCGTCTGTGACGAGCTACACTTAGAGAGCATGCCTTGAGATACACTATATAAGACCGGTGGCGTGATCAGAAGCTATTCTGCTCAGTTACACATCTCCTTAATTTGAACTCCACCTGGTTTGCCTAAATTGATGTCTTTATTATATTCTCTAGCTCGAATCACTGTATGACATATAATCCAGTCCACCACAATTAAGAATATCCTCAGTGATATTAGGCCGGCAACCTTTGTTGAGTTTCCTGTTGTGGATAACCTGAAATGTGGCGTTGTCATCTGGTCGCTGAATGAGATTGATAAAGATTTGGAAACTGTACTCCATATTGTTAAATTCGTTTTCAAATTACTTATTGGTCAACGCTGCCTGTCGAAGGTGTTTCCAAAATCGACGAAACTAAGGATAGAGGTTTCACTAGCAACAACATATTAAAACAGCTGTTTACCCCTCTCACGCTGTATTAAAATGTGTAAGAGTTGTAGTGGGACAAATGACTAAAATATGCAACACACAGGCAATTATTGAGACATATCGAAGACAGTGAAATCCTCAGATCTATAAAATGTTGAAGTGTTTGTTATTTACAACGAGATTAGGTGTTTTGTCGTACCTTAAAGAGGCATATATGTCTGTTTGGTGAGGATAAGTGACAATCCCATGCAATGGAAAATATTTAACATAGACAAATTCACACAAACTTACCCCAACCAACAGTTTCGAATGGTTTTCTTCCTCTTCTACGACACCTCGATATGGTGAATTTTTGTTAGGAATCCTAGCAAGGACAAAATTCATTCTGTGACGTTTGCCATCAGATATCTGTATGAACACAAGACATTATTATGATCAGCGCACATTGAAATAATAATTTCAGCTTACATTAGCCGTCCAGTGTGGGAGTGAACCAAGCTTGAATGATTCATATTCACCGATTTCTTCACTGATCAATCGTGCGACTATATCGAAATCCTCAAACCAAACATTCATTTGAAGTATTTTGGTATCGATTTCTATCATTATACATTCTCCCAATTTCATGAGATCCTGGCCATATAACCAAGGTCGATTGCTCCAGTGCACATGGCATTGAATTAAGTGCTGAAGAGAAGGAAAAACATAAGAAGTGTGAGGTGATGAACTCTTGGTTACCTCCTACTAAAAAGAATCCAATCACTTATCCTTTAATGCTTTGAACTTGAATGTATTTACCAGTTCGACATTCATCGCATTCGTAAGTATGATAGTCAACATGTTCAGTTCCGCCAATATAAATTAAATGGTCTTTCTATTCTGTGAAAAATGTTGTGTAAGCACCTAAACCGATTTAAATACAGATGAAGACGAATGTGGAAAGTGTCAATTTTGATTACATCTGGATTCTTATTGAATCCAGAAATTGCCTGTTTTTTAGTAAAGTCTTGTTATTGGAAGAATTATGAGGCAAATTAATGTCGAACTGTCATACTTTCATATTCATTGAATACGATTAAAAATCTAAAATTTCTCTCTATCAAAATAGCTAGATATCCAACAGGAAGACATCTCATCGGTTTTTATTCTCATGAAGAGTTTATGAGTACACCTGGATAATACATTAGGTTAATAAAAATCTAAACTAGTTACAGCGAAGTATGAATGATGCTAGATGGCCGGCGGTGGTCGACGGGAACGACCTTTGAGTCTCATTTTCGTTCTTCTGGTCGACCATCAGGAAGGCATATCTGCAGCCTTAAAGGAGCAAATGTCACAAACGAGTTTTGAAACCTCGTCACCCAGTGTTGTGACCAGAGATATTACCGCTAAGCTATTTAGACCTGAATCGTCTTGGTAGGATGAACGCCAATTACCATGAAATATAGGTCTGAGGCACCTTCCTAACTGTATGCAATCAGCTAACATTACTTTGGAGTTAACCATGACGGTGAGTTACATAACTTGGTGACTACGTTATAAACTTGACTGATGGAATTCGGTCGGTACCAACGTCAAGTATTAGATGAATAGTATGGTTACACCTTAGTGACTAACCAGTGTACGAAATGTAACTGTTTACCACTGAATCCTGAAGGCTATCAGGTTGTTCATGAATCGATTACCTGAAGACTGCAGTTTACTCTCCTACTTCGAACAATGTCTGGCAGGAATATTCGTATGCTTGAAAAATAAATGAACAATGGACAAGATTAAGTTTAAGTAGTCACGATAAGCACTCCCAACCAGTTGCAAACCTTTATCAACAGCCACCGCCATTGGTTCCACAGTGAAGATCAGAAAGCCTGTCTGAATTAGTAAGCAACAAAGAACTCTGTAAACGAACCAACCAGAAACCTATTGCTCAACAAAATATACGAAAGAAATCGGAGATGGATTGGGCACACGTTGAGTAGACTGTCGAATGACATCGAGCACAATGTAGGCCATCACTCGACTGGAACCTGAATAGGAAACGAGGAGTTGGGTGTTGGTCCGAGGGTGACATTGACAAGATGGTATTGGGGAGGAGGAGATGAGAAAATTTGGGCGATCGTGGTGCCAGCTTGAGAGGACGGTAAGAAATAGGACAAATTGGGGGTGTACAGCTGGAGCCAAGTGTCCCACTCGGAACTCAAGGAGAAAATGGTAATGATAGTTACACATTTATCGAAGTATTTTAGCAGGTATAAATTGGACTTACTGAATTTTTTTCCTTCTTAGCTGAACCGCCTTCTCCTCTGGGTCGAAGTATGACACTGAAGTCAAGTTGTTCACCTACAGCATACTAATCAACATTAGTATGAGTATTCACACGGATATTCACGTCAACTTACCTTGAATTCAATTTCTTCAATGCTTAGTATTTCATAGCTCACTCTGTTATCCAATAACTTGTTGTATGCATTGAGCGCACGTTCAGATAATGTTTCGATATCAGGCATTTGACCGGTATATTCAAAGCTATTATATTGTGTTATAGGACCGGATAAGTGAATATTTTGTACTTGCATACAATTTCTTAGTAAATATTGTCTTGCATCATCAATTTGACTGACAATCGCTTTACATTTGAAAACTTCCTAAAATGCATAGAATAAGTCACAGTTAAGCTGAATAAGAAGACAGAGATTTATTCATCATGTAACGAGACTGATTCAAAAGGTTGTAAGGTAAACGGGTCAAGCGATTATTGTCTGTCGAATTGACTGTGATGCATTTGAGACCAGACCTAGATAAGAGCACATATGATTGCACGTATTTTTTACAAAAAGGATATAAAAAACGATCTTATTTTTCGACGGAATCGGAGAGGCGAAATGACACAGTGCGCTGGTGAAAGCCTTCTGAAAGCAAGGCAGTAGGCCAATTTGTATTCTTTTGATCAAAGCAAAAATAAGCATTGTGACGTGGAATGTACATACAATTGAAGAGGCTGGGAAGGCTGCTCAGGTAACCAAAGAAATGAGAAGATATAGTATAGTAGTGGTAGGAATTTGTAAAAGCAGGTGGAGTGGATGTGGACCATCAAAATTCTTAACTTGAGAGGCAGTATTCTACTCCAGTCACCCAAACGCCATTTAAGAGCACACTTAGGCAGTGAGTGGCTATCTGGAAAGCACCAACAACAGGCGAAGGAACCAGTCTCCTCCTGCTGGATAATAACAGCAAGATTCAACTCAAAAGGAAGGAAAGTGACAATTATCCAATGCCACACACCCGCAAACAGCGCAGAACAAGAGGAGAAGGAAGAGTTCCATAAGCAACTGTGAACAGTAATGGATAAGAACTTGAATGGCGAAATCAAAATCCTGATAGGGTGATACGAATGCTAAGCTGGAAGCAGACAATGTAGGAAGAGAATTCATCATAGATCGAGTGGCTCTAGAATATATGAGTAAGAACGGAGAAACCCTCTCAAACTTCCCCGTTCTCAGTGATTTGGTGGTTGGAGGCAGCGCATCCAAACACAAGGATATGCACAAGGCAACATGGATTTCACCTGGTCAACACACCACAAACCAGATAGACTTTGTATGAATCTCAAGAAAATGGAGAAGCAGTCTGTTGCGCTGGAAATCGACAAGGGGAGCAGATTTGGTCTTAGACGATTGTGTTTATCACGGCACCTTCGAGGTCACGTTGAAAGACTTCAAGACAACTGGAGACAAACCGCAATTCAAGTTCAACGTTGAAAAATTGGATTTAAGGACAAAACTATAAAGGACGCATCCAATACAGATCAGACCAGAGCAAAGCCGGATACACTACGTGGTATCATTGAGGAAACCTGTGTGGAAAAACATTGGAACTAACTTTCTGACATTGATGTTCGAGGAAATGTGTACAATTGTTCTAGGAAGAAAGAATACACAAGATAAATAATGACTCCCTACGGACACTTGGAAGCTAATAGAAAAGAGGAGGACGCTGAAACAGAAGATGAACCAATGAAAAGGTGCACAACAAAGGGAGAAGATGAGTTTAGTGCACATCGCACTGTACAAGGGCGTGAAGAAGAGTGCTAGGAATGACAGAAGACAATTCTATGATACGCTGTCAACTAAAGCAGAACATGCCATAGGCAAAAGAGATCTCAGAACATTATATCAGATTCACTTTCTGCGTTCGACATTAAAGATCAAATGGTCAGAAGGAATTAGCAACAAGAAACTCTAGGAACAAACCAACCAAGAACCTGTTACTGAATAAATATGCCAAAGAAAATCGATGAAGATGGGTTAGTGTAGTTAATAAGATATGGAATAGGAGTTCAGGGATGTGAATTAATGGATAACAATCGAGGTAATTATAATAATAACTACAACTATAAGGATAAATTCATTGAAGTGTTGGTTTAATCTAGGTAATGGTCAGTTTATAGGTAGAATGTGTGTACTGGTACCGGTAGAGTGGAAAATAACTATTTAGTTAGTGGATGGTGACTAGCATTGGAATCCAGGATGCACATTTCGTCTTATTTGGGACTCATCATCTGGATGTACCTGCATTTCTCAGTGAGTGATGATGTTCCCACCGAGGCTCGAAACCAGTGCCCATAGTTTCAAAATAGTTTCGACGGGAAAATCTAGAAAATTCAATGAAAACAATATGACCCGTTGCACAGGAGATGGCTCTCATGGCCCAAGTGGTCTGGTGGATAACGCTTTACGGGTTGATCACGGATTGATATCAGTTAGAGAACCATTGAAAACCAGGGAGTACTGGACAGCTGCTGTTTCATCCTAGTTTGGGAATCATCGGCAGTAGAAGTTAGAATTCACGAGCCATTGAATCGGATCCCAGTGGCTGAATGGTATACGAGCTTGCCTTGTAACCGGAAGGTCCCGGGTTCGAATCCCAGTGGGTGCGTACTGACGATGATTCCCAAACTAGGATGAAACAGCAGCTGTCCAGTACTCCCTGGTTTTCAATGGTTCTCTAACTGATATCAATCCGTGATCAATCCGTAAAACATAACTAATCCTTACAAACCAAACTATAGAAAGGATAACGCTTTGCCGTTTGAAACCATGGGCACTGGGTTCGAGCCTCGGTGGGAACATCATCACTCACTGAGAAATGCAGGTACATCCAGCTGACGAGTCCCAAATAGGACGAAATGCGCATCCTGGATTCCTTTGCTTGTCACCATCTACCAATTAAATACTAATTAAACGCCCAGACATCGTCAAAGCGTCTACACAAGAAGCCGACATGTCAACCTGAGACCGAGCACTTCGGTCTGATCAATCGACGGGAAAATCTAAGAAATTCAATTAAAAGAAAATAACTATTGTCACATAGCAATCTAATCGCTGTACACTGACCATTGCCTAGATTAAACCAACACTTCAATGAATTTATCCTTATTATTGTAGTTATTATTATGATTATCTCGATTGTTATCCATTAATTCACATCCCTAAACACCTATCCTATATCTTATTAACCACATTAATTCAAATGCTTATAACTAATATTTCATTATGTAAAGCCTGATAAAAATTCGCCGGAAATACGTATTCACTTAACTTATTTTCTATAATTATCAATATGGGAATATTTAAATTATTGAAGATGGGCCAGACACACGGAAAGGAGACAGTTGAATGAAATCCCATGTTAGGCAGGTCCTCACTCGAGTGAAGTGTGAATGGGAAACGATGAGTTCGGCATGAGGTGGAGGCTGACATGGAGAAGATCATGCGAAGAGGAGATAAGAGACTATGGGCAATCGTCAGGTCAGATAAGAAGGACTGCAGAGAACATGAAACAGTAGACATATGCTAGTGGAGCTCAGAATCTAAGGGAGAAATAATATTTCTGACGATATACTTGTCGTTTGCAACAATGTGTATCATGCATAAGACCTGTTTGAAGAACTCAATGTAGCTCATCCTCATATTGATTTTACAATGCATCAACTTTCTAAATCTTAGCATAAGATCAAGAAATGATAGGACCATTGACAAATACTATCTGTAGAAAAGAAAATTGGATGAGTGAATATTCAAATTATCACAGTTTTCTTCCCAAATACTTACAAACCGATTTTGGTAGAAACGTTGTTCAGAATAGCTGACGCATTAGGCTTAGATCGATGAAGAACTCATGATTATTGGAAGTGATCTGATGAAGAATGGATATCTCCAGTGAGTAAATAATAAAATATAGTGGAGAAGAAAAGTCCACAGTGAAGCCTGTAGTAGCTGAAAAAATCCAGTTTTCAGTTTTCTGGTGTACAATGAGGAAGAAGCATCAGAAAGAATAGAACACAAAAGAATCAAAGGTGCATTGAAAAAGACAAATTCCGCCCCTAGACTGATTCCACTGTATAACACGAAATGTTCATTTATATGGTGTAAAGTAGATAAGTATTCTTGCTCATTTCAGCTGCAAACTGCATCTGTTAATTCACGTGAACTTGTGGTAGCCGGTACACAGAAAGGACTTAGAGTTTCAACTAGATCTTCTGCGCATATCCCTAATAATCTTTTTATGAAAAGTAAGAAAGTGTGTTTGCAAATACAATCGTTATGAATTTTTATTTATTTATTTTTTGATTTTAGCTTGATTCCACACCGTACTTTTGGTGCAGATATGGAATTCTCAGCATGTGATATCGGCAGCTTAAATTTTGCAGGCCGACCAATTGATATGAGGTGTGCGTCGACAGGGCGTCGAACCCCGAACCATGTGCATGATCGGCGAGAGTCTGTGCTACCGAAGCACATGCATCTGATTGACACGGACATTCAGTCGAAATCAGTCAAGCCTTTAAAATAATCAGTGGGCGTGCAGAGAAAATCATGTTTACTCCGCTTTGAAAAGCCACTGCGATCGAATACCCTCAACTTAATCTATGTATACAGAAAGATATTGTGACTCATCCCGCTCTACCCGGGTAAATAGATGTCTATGATTGGTTTCTGTGTTCTCTTGAGTCACAGTTCTCATTTGTTAATCACTCAATCAGTTGACCTCACTGTTTATCTTCCGATTTACTTAACTGTTTGTTTACGCAATGATGTTACTCTTGCTTACTATTTCTTCTCACTCCCAATCTCTCCTGTCGAGCATCACATCACATTATGTATAGACAAACTCTTGTTGTTGGATAATTAAGTGTTTTAAAAGCAGGTATACCACTTAAAACCTTACGGAAACTGTTACTCACTTGTATGATAAACGTGCAGTTCCAGTTTAGCAACGAAATCTATGATCATGAGAAGGATGTAGCAATGGGCTTTCCCTCCCTGGGTTTTAACTTAGTCGAAATGTTTATGGAAAAATTAGAGAAGTCCCCACTGAAAAATTTTTTTTAACGAACTATCGTTCTACTGCAGATGCATAAGAATAAAATCACTATCGCCGTCCAACCACAAACTGGTTTCATATAAAAAAAGAGAAGACATCATTTTTTTAATGTCTTACTAACAAGAAGGCAAGATTAGATTGTTAGGTGGGACAAATACACACACATTTCAGATCGTTTGTTCCTTTTCCATACAGACTAAATCCCATCAATACCCTGGTATATCGTGCTAGAAAAATTTGAACATCTGACACTCTTGAGGATGAAACAAGGGGAACAGAAAACTTATTATTATTTGAGAACAGATACCCAGAAAAATTGTTAAAGTCTCCATGATGAGAAAAGGTGGAGGGAAATACCTACAAATCTCTGTGCAGAAGATATATATATATATATAAAAGGAGACACAAACACTGAGTTACTCGCATTCAGACTCCACAGAATTAAACTTAAGACATCCTATGTTACAACACTACGTTTAGAATTCATCACTGATTGTACAGTTTCAACGGAGGTGACTGATAAGCTACCGAGTCTGGCTACGTCAATGGGCATTTATAACTTTAACTGTTCAAATGGAGACAGATACAAGGGTAGAACGACTAGGTAAGCCCACCTTCGCCTCCTTCAGCATTTTCCAACATGGTTAGGTGAAGGAGTAGTAAAGTGAATCAAGAGATCCATACTGTCACACACAGTGGTGGATACGGAGTACAAAATCGATGAGAATTCAGCCTTTACAGTTCTACACAAGGTGTCACTTCAATTTCCTGACTTTTTCCACATTCGATTGCTTGGTGTAGGTGAGACAGTTACCATAGAGATTCTTCAATCCAATCTCTGTGTTCAGGAAATAGTTCTTCGATATCTCTCCATCACTGACATTCACCTCAAATCTAGATTAGTTATCTCTCCTGTTGACATCAGACAACTGTAGTTGTTATCTTTATTTCCACTGTAGACTTCATTATCAGTATCACAGTGTGCTAAACATTTGCATATTTTAATCTTAGTTTCAGAATTTCCCGCTCTCATTATTCGACATAAACTCCGCTTGATTATTATTTGATTTTGTTGATCCAAATCATTTCAGATGTCTATGCCTGATATTTTACTAAGTAATTGTAAAGCCTGATGAGAACCAATAGAAAATACACATTTGATTGCATAAATTGTCTTCTGAAATTATCTTAATGGGAATATCTAAATTGTGTTGTACTCTTGTCTCTATCTCCATCACTATTCACACTAAGTTGAAATAATTTTTCGGATTATATATTTGCATATACATCAAAACTTGTGTCAATTTGAAGGTATTGGTAGCTTGAGTAAACTTGTGAAATAAAATATTGGTGTTTTTTATCCTGCAAATATATTCCCTCTTGCTTTCATTGATATAAGAATAAAACTTGTGCATTATGGGTAAATTTTGTTTTGATAAAGTCTTACAGTGTTATACAGTAATGTTTACTGATGATGTTTCGAGCATAATTTATTGCTCATAATCATAACAAGGTAATCACACGACATCCTAACTCCATTTATAAAGTTTCATTGTTTTTCACTTGATTTGATTGGTAGTAGTATTTTCCATATTTCGGGTGTGAGTGATGAATCATTTCTATTGCATGTGTTAGGTGTAGACTCGATGAATAAGGATTCAGTAATCAACCTCTCTCCCTACCTACCTAGATTACTTTTTAGAATTTTAACCCCCTCCCACTCTATTGTGTGGTTGTGTGTTAATGCATGCAGTGCTATTGCTGAGCTTTTTTCTAAGCTACTTATCTTCTCGGATCAACCTTTCTTTCCTTAGCTAAATTCTTATGTTCTGACAATCTGACTACCCCTGACCTACTAGTTTGACCTATGTAGTTGACCTTCCTCGCAGTCATTGCAGAGCATTTTGTAAATTATATTATTTTGTTTAATTGGGCCAACAGAGCTTGTCCTACCTGATTGAGTTTTTGGGTTTAAATGCCACCCTAGTTCCTGCTTTATTTAGAATCCTACGTAGGGTCTCAGATGTCCCCTCTTTATATGGTATAACTGTAGATGACTTATATTCCCTCTTCTTTATGTTATTATTATTAGTTTCACAATTCTTTTTATTTTTCGTTTGGCCTTTTTCGATCTTCTTAATGAATTTTAAAGGATAGTTATTTCCCTCTTGTTTTGTTCATCAAATCGATATAAGAAACTCACCGTAACCTCAGGATCTGTACAGTGATCCGGATTGTCATAGAACAAGCGTTCATGTCTACCCTTCACACAATATGTTGGTTGAAAAACAGCATCAAAGTGAATAGTCTTCGCTTCTGTATCTTTTGCATGACTTTTAGTTGTCATTGTGAAATTTTCAACTGTATTAATTGAATACAAATGACGCCGTCCATTCTGTGCATTGAATACGGATAGGGTTCGTTTTAAAATCTCATCATAAGTTTCAGGTATTTGCCATTTACGCTTATAAATTGTAGTGCATTCTGCAAATCGAACTCGTATAAACAAGTCCTCCTCGTCGTCATCTTCGTCATCGTATTCTTGCAGTGCAGTCACTTGACAAACCACTGTGTACTAGAGAAGAAGAGAACAATTTAAAAAAATAGTTTTAGAAACACACAGATTAAATACTCAACTATAATAGCAATAACCCAAAGACTGACAAATGAAATGTTGTGCAGGCATTGTTTACGAGAGAGCAGGCGACACCACACTGTAGCACACTCGAATGCTGAAGAAAATGGAAGAGAAATATCTATCAACTATCTACAAAAGGAATGAATACCCATTTACAATTTCACTAAAAAGTGTTTAAACTCAATTCGTAATGCCAACTCAGAAACCATCATCAAAAACTACATACAAATTCACTCTACCAAATATACGGAATATCTCTGAAATGTCGGTTAGAATGTTAAAACCACTGGACATAGACATAGCCCAAAAGTCAACACAATCACTTCATTCAATAGTGTGGAGACAAAAGGATCCAACAACGAAAGAAGATAAGATTAATATCATTTACAAAATAAACGTCTCGCTAAGTTTTCCGTTGTGGATCATGTCAAGTGATTTACAACGGAAAACTCAACGAGGCGTTTGGAGTAAACACAGGAGTCAGATAAGGGTGCTTATTATCACCAATGACATTCCTAATGTGGTAGACTGGATTATGCTCCATACAGTGGGAAACGAGAAGACAGGGATATTCTGGACCAATGTGAAGAACCTAGAAGACCTGGATTTCGAGCGTGGATGATTTATGTTTGATGTTGCACAAAAATGAAGACTTACAAGCGAAAACCGACAAACTGGTCGAAGAAGCAGCCGGCGAAGACAGGACTCCAAGTGAACATAGACAAGACGGAGGTGATGAAAATAACCAACCAACAACAACAACTGCTGCAACATCCAGCGCCAATCACCATCGACGGGAGGGATTTGAAAGAGGTTACTTCATTCACTTATCTAGGGAGCATTGTCTCAACTACAGACAGTCGAAACGGACGAGGATGTCAAATCGAGCGAGAATCGGGAAGGCGAAAAACACATTCATCAACCTGACTCAAACCAATCTGGAAATCTTCGTCACTTAGCCAGCATCAACAAAAAAATTCGGATTTTCAATACAAACTTCAAGTCGGTTAGTTCTCTTATACGGATCAGAAACTTGGCAGGCGGGTCACAAAGAATATTTCCAACAGCCTGTTGCAGACCTTTATCAACCAACAACTGTCTTCTCTGGCTCTATGGTGAAAATCAGATAGCCGGGCCAGAAAGAACCACCAACAAGAAACTATGGGAACAAACAAAAGAAGAACCAATCGCCAACCAACATACATGCAGGAGAAAGTGGATTGAGATGGATTGGACACTCGCTGAGGAGGCCACCGCTGGGTGACATCGCGCGCGCGTCAGGCCATTGCTCGAGTGGAGCCAGACCGAAAGGGAAGCAGCGAGTAGGACGTCAGTGCAAGGGTGACATGGAGGAGATCGTGTGAAGAGGAGTTGAAGCAGTATGGACTAACATGGATGCATGTGAAAAGTACAGCAGAAGACAGAAGCAAGTGGAGGGAGACGTGAAGTTGAAGTCCTATGTTTCACTAGGAACCCAAGGGAATAATAGTAATAAAATAAAGTGCATGAAGTGTGATAAACATTACATCGGTCAAAGTGGGTATCCCCTTCGTGTCTGAATCCAAGAACACAATTTACCTGTGAAACGGCGTGATATGGTATATTTTTTCATATCAATGCATGTAGATAATTATGGACACGAATTTGATTAAGATAATGTGGAAACTTTAAATAGAGGAAACACTAAAAATGCAGTCAGGGAATTTCTACAGGCCTAGGACTCAAGTCAATTAGCGATTAACAAGCGTGTTATAGTAGACTAAATTAACCCATCTAACAGGAAGTAAATCACATGACAAGAAATTACAAATTCGAAGTCAGTAGAAGTGATCATTAGAGATGTAAATCAACAAACAATCATGACAATCGCTGTGAGGAGGAGATACAATTATATCATCATTCATGGAAAATTCAAATAACTTGACTTCATAATAAAACCTGAGGTGGCTGTGGTGGTGGTGTTTGGCTCTGAAGAAAATGCTTAGGAAATAAATCGCATTTATCCAGGCGATCTGGCAACTGTGATGATAACCAGTGGTGTCCGTTAGGAGGTGCCCACGGATATCCCCATTTCTGTTTAATTTCATCATAGATGCACTAGTGGAATTGACCATAACGGACTTCACCTACTCATAGATTGACTTGTTACCAGGGAATAATCTGGTTGACTTAGAATATGCAAATGGTATAGTCCTCCCAACTAAGTGAAGGCACAGACAAAGTGTTCAGTCTTCTACACACCTTGAGGAGAAAGCATTCTTCCAATACTAGCCATGGAACTCACGCGCTGCTGTCAAATGTAAGAGGATGCTTTAGAACAGGACTACATCGAATCACTCCTAGCTTAAATATAGGTAGGAGTGAAGTGGTTGGAGGAGCGTGTTGATCGCTTCACTTATTTGGGGAGTTGCATTAGTCCCAATGAGTTAACTGACCACGAAATCTCAGCATGAATACAGAAGACTGGTTTCCCATTTGACAATATATGCCATCTCTCGCTTAGTAGACGTGATATCCAGATGGATGACTATCAACCAAACGACGTTTGTACTGATCAGTAGTCATTTGTTCCTTTCTCCCCTATCACCTTGAGTGACTTGGGTATTGAAACTAAAAAGACTAGCTAGCTGTCTTCGATCACAGATGTCTGCGTTAGGTGGAGGTAAAATATTAGGGTGAGTAATACTGAGATTAGTCTACGGTCGAGGGGGGAATCAATCGACGAAGTTGTGAAGTTGCATCGACTGAGATGGTTAGGACATATGTTAAGCATGCATCCCTAGACATAGCATTTCTGGATGGGGAAAATTGGCATATATTGGACCAGACTGAGAAAGGGCTAGTGTTGGTTAAACCAAAACATGCTTTATCGGCAAATGAAATCCACAACACTCAGTTTAAGCCGGCAAGCCAGTCAGACACGCAGGGGGCTATAGACTTCCTTGCTGACTGGTTGGGGTCTCCGGGATGGTAAGTAACAATGATGCTGGCAATACTTGGTGATATAGCTTGAATTCTTGGTTGTCAATGGCTGGTCTAGTTCAGATGCATTCGCTATTTGTGATTTGTCATAATCAACAAAACTCCATTGTTCTTCCATATTACTATCCTTTTTCCCTCACTGATAGTCCTTTGTTTATTGTGTCATTTAAATCTCCCATTACTCTCTTCTCTTTCTTCATGTGCTACATATAGGGAGAGGGGGAACTTGAACTAGTGCATATCTGATTGAGGTTCTGTGTCAAAATCATCAGTCAGACTTCAATCATACAGACTCTTCACTCGTTTTCGCTCTTCAAAAATTAGTGGTATTTCTTCAATTGGTTAATAATTTTGCTCATATCTATCTTACTACTTATAATCACCGAAAAATAGACTTGGGGCGACCTTCCAATAAGTCCTACATGAGAAGAATAATACTGTTTGATTTGAAATGTAGTCTTCTTTAGATTTCACCAGTTAACAAAATTTATCAACTTACATTTTCTGTCACTGCTCCACAATCTTCAAACTTTTCATGCTTTATCTTATCTGCATGCCTCGATTTTACACATCCAGTTGGCTTTAAGTAGACGGTGAATGTGAAATTCTCTCCTTTCGTGTTGTACGTGTGACTGTTGTCACCAAAAGTCTGTTTATAAACGATTGACACTTTTTGTTTTTGCATGTCCTTGTATGAAACTAATTTGTCGTAGACTAAACTAGTAGAGCGTTTGTTATACAATCTTAAAACCTTGTCAAATATTCCCTTGAGATCATCAGAAATCTTCAAATCAGATTCGCCTAAGGATTTTGCTTCTTCTGAAACATTTTCACTATCTGGCTCTTCCAGCAATTGATAACAGTTGTGCAGGCTTGTGTTGATTTTCTGTTTAACTGTGTCTGCAACAGCTGTAAAGCTACATTGCCACTTCTGTGAATGAAAGTGAAATGTGAAGTAATTGCGAAAATGGATAATAGGACATGATTAGCATGAAGAAAAGAAGGATAACAATGAAAGCTTCTGTTTCGATGGCATCGGGTCATGATAAATTAGTATGTGTATTCATATCGAACTCTATACTGGACAAACAGTGTACCACGGTGATTTCCTTTCATGATTTGAGAAATCGCAGATGGAGAGTGTGAGCAGTAGCATTACATTTAAAATGGTGGACAGTGTGGGAAAATTTTAAGAGGCAGAATCATTCTTACCGTGAAACCTCACTGAGTAGCATTTGATTACGAAGCAATAGCCCTGGAATTGATTCTACAGTGAAAAGCTGCAGACTGTTCAACACCACTCAAGTAACGATTTTTCTTATTTTTTTTGTGTAGAGTTTTACAGATTTCATTAGATTTTGAATTTAGCAGCGTCCTTTCGTTTAAACACAGCGATTTCACTCTTACAAACGCTGTGATCTTTTTACTAAACTATATGAACCTTCTTGCATGATTAGAAGCAAGTAGCAGGGAGCTATGCATCGAGTTCCTGTGCTAATTAGCACTTGTCGTCAGGGAAAATCTTCAAAAAGCGATTTCAGTGATGTTCTCTCTGCTAACTGGGATTCTAAACAGTATCACATCACCTCTCAATTAGAGACATAACCACTGAATGACTGATCTCCTTTAAGGATGTGTTAAATACACTGAGTGGTCACTAGGGTGTAGCCAATTCGGTTTGCTTATGAGCATCTTCTTCAGGAGTGAGAGGAATCTTTTGCATCCACTCGTTGTTCTAGTTAAAACTGGGTATTGTGTGTGACAGATATTGTCCTGCACGATGAAGCAGAGCGTCAATGGTTCAGAGGTCGAATGCTCGCCATTCACGTGGGGGGTTAGAAGTTCGATACCCGGTCAACAAACATCCATAGTTTGCCAAGCCAGTGTTACATCAAGTAAAGAGGTAAGATTAGGTGTGAGGCTGTCAAACCAGCAAATAGAAATGAAACCACTGCAACCGAGACTTCAAAGCTTTATCTTGAAACCCATCGTCCCACTAGGAGCATAAAGGAATAACATAAGTAAGAAATATAATGAGGCAAGTGATAAACAAGTCACTTTATCCGGACAAAACTTGCTGATATTGAATACGGCGTTCATCTTAATGAGACATTTAGAGTAATGATGTAGCAAGCTTTGACAACCTTAATTTTACCTGAGAGTTAGTCATTTACATCATAATGGAAGTCATCAGGTCCCGTTTGGATAGGTAGAGTCTGTGTCTCCCAGGAAATGTCTATGGACATTCCCTTTGCTTAGTTTATGTTCATAATTCAACGGGCAGAACTATAGAAAACGTCATTAGTCTAACTTCTACCCATTCTAATTATAATTTCAACTACATCTTCATCAACGCTAATTATTCTTGTGAAAACTACTCGTCAGAATATTAGTGAGAAGAGGGCAGGGAGTTAAGAAGAGATTTCTTTTCGGCGATTTCATCCCTAAAAACTGTACAATCGCAATTACATACAATTTAAGTGTTGGTTTGTAGGGATTTGGTTGATTGGTTACAGGATTTCATCATGAGCTGAAATTGGTTAGCGAACAATTGAAAAACCTGGGAGTACTGGACAGCTTTTTCCTCCTAGTTTTCACCAGTACGCACCCACCACAGTGGGGTTCGAACCCAGGACCTTCTGGTTACAAGGAGAGCGAGCTAGCTCGTAGAACATTGAGTCACTAGAACCCGATCCAATGACCCATGAATCCTAACATCTGCCAATTCATGACATAGCGCTATCCTCAGCCAATGTCTTCGGCAAGTATTTGCCCTCACAGCTGACCTTCTGCACCCTACTGGTCACGACTTCTCACTAGAACTAGGACATGGATGGATTACTTGGCATGCAGCGTTGTCGTACAACTGTTGGATGAGATGTATAATTGCCGGTGGTCCCCCGTAGTAGCGATCGACGCTGTCGAATGCCTTTTCAAAGTCGATGAAGTTGAGATGGAGAGGTAACTGCCATTCCAAGCTCTGTTCAATGATGATCAGCGGTGTGGCGATTCATACTTCCCTGAATACACGCAATCTCAATGAGAGAAATTATATGCAGTATGCCGATGAAAGTTTACAGTAGCCCATGTTTTAAGCAGGCCACCACAAACATTTCTTTCCTGAACTACTTATTCTTTTCTCTCTCTAATTATCCTTGTGAATTCAGCCTTCTAGTCTGACCACTACTACAATCCTGTTGTCTTGCATCATGAAAACCTCAATTTGTGTAAATATCCTAAATACAGTTAAATACCACTGACAGTACAGCATGTTTCATGCATGATTATTATCTAAAATTTTCGCCTTACCTTATTAGTTTGTGCACACTTAGGGTAACAGTCCATTCCGTAGAGACCATCGATTTCTGGTGTTAAAGATCTCTGATTCATGGCAGAATTCTCCTGCTGATAACTCAAGAGTATATTGAAACTTGTCACATTATTTTCGCCCACCTAAATGATGAAATGTAATCAACACTTCGGAATACACAAAAGCTGAAACCAACCTGTACACTGATATTTTTTACATTCATCACTTGGATAGCTTCTTTGGGATAGACTTGTCCACTGCCAGTGAATAGCTCTACAGCTTGTTTGACAAGATAGTCAAAATATGTATTTTTGACATCTTCATATTCTACAGTGTCCCAGTGTCCAACGAACTCCTGCTTAAGATTCTCCATCATTAGACAGTTGGAAATGTCGATACTCTCTAAATGGCTTTGGTCATTTTTCTTGTAGAACGCTTCAACTTCACAAAGAATAAGTTTATCCTTCAATAAGTGTAATAAAATAAAAGTAAGAGCAACAACAATTGTCAACATAGGCGTTTAACAACGACACTGGTGGTATAGAAAACATTTTCCAAATTGTGCAACTTTATTAAACACCTCAAACCACCGGGATGATTAAAAGACATCTTTCCTACATCTACTGAAGTCCATCGAAATTCAAACTGTGCAAATATGCAGTAATTTGTTGTGAGCATTTAGACTGTATGCAGCACAATTACAAGAGTCATTTCAGAAGTCATTATTTCAATGGACATGCAGAATTCTCAGCTGGGATTGTACGTCAAAACATCTCGTGATTTCTTTTTCATTTGATCATCGGTTCTAGTCTGACAAATGTCTGACTGACTGGTGTGCCACAACGACGACAGTTATCCCATTAAGGTTTTCGAAGAAATCTAATACTAGCGCTACACAATTCATTCTTGGGGAGACTGATCAATCTGTCTCTCAACATCCAGTTTACTTCGGAAGTTGAATAAGAATTCCGTGTGATGCCTTTTCTGCACCGTCTAGTTAAGAGGAGAGGAAACGGATGTTTTAATTTTTCTATATATTCAAGAAGAAAACACACTTCGACAAATATTTAGACTTCGAGTTATCACACCCCATCAACTCCTCGGTATCAGTTGCTTGAGGTGATCTCAGAGGTGAGGAAAAAAATAAGAAGAAATATCAAACATTACTGAAACCCTTAAGCAAAATAACTATCCAAAGAATTTCATTAATAAAAATCAACATCCACATTAAACATGGTAGAATATGTATTCCGGAGACATGTACTTCAACAGTTTTTATTCCGTATATAGATCAGAAACTTCGGACACTATCAGAAGAGTGCTCAATAAGAGCAGCATCAGGGTTTCCTTCAAAATAACTGATGCACTGCAAAGCCAGCCAGTTCATATCAAAAGCCTAATCTCAAAGGATTCACAATCTAATTGTGTGTATGAAATAAAATGATGGAAATTTGATGTAATATACACCAGACAAACCTCATGACGAATCAAGATTAAATGAAATGAACACTCTGAAGCATCTGTTCAACCACTAAGAAACTAGGTTGAACTGAAAAAGCCTGAAAACCTATCAGTCATATTCAACCTACACGCTATAGAATCAGGCCGCAAAATTGGTTTTGACAAAAATTGAAATAATCCAGAAAAATTTCCGAAATCACAAAGAACATTTAATATCAGAAGCCTTTTATACCAAAAGGGAATCCAAGTTGTCTAAATAAGAATGATTGGCTCAGACGGAACTTGTCCTGGCTTCAATACTCGCCTCCTCATGAAGTTAAAAAACCAACACAGCTGTTTCGTCCTAGTTTGGGACTCCTGGGTTCGAATCCCGGTGGGTGCGTACTGCTGAAGAGTCCCAAACTAGGACGAAACAGCTGTCCAGTACTCCCAGGTTTTCCAATGGTTCTCTAACTAATGTCAGCTCATGATGAAATCCTGAAACCAATTTCATTATGTTAACACATGCTGTTTTCGTAGCTTCATGGACGTTTCAAATCCAACAATCTACACATGGCTATGTTATCTTTTTACCCACTGGCCAATTTGACAACATAAAAATTGCCTCATACTGAAGAACGATAATTCTACTACTACATACAAACTCAGATCCTGTGAGTTCTGGTTTAGTAATACCACTGTGATAAAGCCATCAGCAGCATCAAATAGAGAAACGCCTGTAAAAACAACAATAGCATTTTGGCTTTTATTCATTTGGAAATATAAAAACACCGCATTTTTCAAACTGTTCAAAGTGAACTTGGTTTGGACATATTCAACATCTAAAGCACTTTTGTTAGCCTGTCATACAGGAGTATTACACTTCCAGTTAAGCAGTCATCACCTATCTTGCACCGGGAAGAAATGCAGTAAATGTTCATTGAAGTGAAAATTTGAACTAATCAGAAATTCCAGAATACTATGAATGAATGACTATGTTCCAACTGTGAGGCGATTTCATCGGTAACATGCACAAATATTTCAATATATATATATAAATTTATTCTTACACTGTTTGCGTGATGCTCAACATTCTAGGTAATTTCATCAAATAGGATAGAAACGGTTTAACCCACCTTGTTCTGTTCGATGTCGCATGTAACCTTTTTGCAAACCGTTGGTTTTAAGTACACATTCAACTTGAAGCTGTCATTCTGAAAAAGAAGGGAATGAATGAAGTCTATTCAATCGAGAATAATAAAATTCGCTGTTAACAGAGATGTTTGAAACGTCTGTATTGATTGTCTGTGCTGAACAGCATATATGAATACATGCTGTTGTCAAAACCACCTTGTCAAACTGCCAAAGAGGGCTGAATTAAGTCACTGAAAGTGCTGGCGTGGAATCATGCTCTCGTCTGAGCCAAGCATAATAGAAAGTCATATCATCCAGTGAAGAATAAGAAATCCACTGAATGCAAAACGCTACCCTACGGAGGCAAATCATGTGCTGAGCAAATTGCGAATCTATGAATCATTATGAAACAGACTATAGAATGACATTCAAACCTCTAAATCAATTCCACTTAATCTTAGGGATCTTCAACAGCACTGATCGTGAAGTAGTTTGGGAACTACTGCAACACTATGGAGAGCAGTGCCCAAGTCTTTATCGACCTCATTCAACAGCTGAATGTATCACAATACCACATGTCTGGTAATCCACAATAGAAAACTTAGCGAAACCAATGAAGTGAATACAGGGGTAAGACAAGGCCGCGTGCCTAATATCACCGATGATACTCCTAATTGTAGTGGACTGGACTATGTGTCACATCATGACTGGGGGGTGGGGGCGAGAAGACAAGCATGCCTGATACTCATGGATAAGAAGACCCTAGGAGATCTGGATTTCGAGCGTAGAAGATTTATGTCTAATGTCATACAAACTGGAAGACTTCGAAGTGAAAACAAATCAACCGGCAGAAGAAGCTGGATGGCAGTGAAGACACGACTTTAGGTGAACATAGGGAAGACAGAGATGATGAAGATTACCATTATCATTATCAGATGAAGAAATTTGAAAGAGTTTACCTCACTCACTTACCTGGAGGCATCATTTTAACTACAGGCAACACCATTCATGAGTATGTCAGAGTCGACAAGAATTCAAAAGGCAAGACAGATCTTCGTCACTTTAAAGTCCATCAGGAAGTCTACTGCGCTCGGCATAAAGAACGAAATTCAAATTTTTTCAACACCAGATTCACGTAACTCAGTTCTTCTATGTCGGTCAGAAACTTGACACGTGTGTCAAGCAGAGTATTTTTAACGGGATACTGCAGACTTTTATCAACATTTGCCTCCACTGGCTTGATAATGAAGATGACATAGCAGACCAGAAAGAATTGGTGATAGGTTACTCTGAGATCCTACTGCTTGACAAATCTGCTGAGGAAAATCGATGAAGGTGGATAAGACACACGCTGAGGAGACCATTGAATGATACAGAGCTCCATGCAGGCCCTCGCTCGAGTGGGACGTGAATGGATAATGACGAGTTGTCAGTGAGTCCAACAGTGACATACAGGAGGTCCCGTGAGGAAGACATGAGAGACTATATGCAGTCATGAGGCCGATTAAATAGGACGGTAGCGAATAAGACAAGATGAAGAAGTGCTTTTGAAGCCCAGCATTCCACTCAGAAACCACGGGAACAATGATTTTTATATATATGTATATCTCTACATAATCACAAGCTAAACAAACTGCCAGATGAATCAAAAGACAAAACTCCCTGAAGTATACAGTTAAGACGAATAACTGGATTTTTCGAATCATGGGTTAGTGGCTGACCTACCTGGGAAGCATCGTTTCAACTATAGGCGGAACTGACGAGGATGTCAAAGTAAGGATCGGGAAAGAAAGACAAGTTTTCATTACTCTTAAGTCTGTATGGAGGTCAACAGCACACAGCATCAAAAATAAGATCCGGATTTTCAACTCCAATGTAAAGTCAGTGCTACTCACTATGAGGATCAGAGACTTGCACTGCGCGTCATGAAGAGCACCTCAAACAAACTTTAGACCTTCATCAACATCTGTCTTCACTCAATACTCAAGATCAGATGGCCAGACAGAAGACATCAGCAACAGGGATCTCTGGCAATGAGCAAACCAACCAGGAACCGATTATGAAACAAATATGCAGGAAGAAATGGAGGTGGATTGGCTGGTCATACTCTGAGGAAACCATCAAGTGACATCACTAGACAACCATTTCTCTAGTGGAACGTGAAAGGGAAGTGGTGAGTTGGTCGTCAGTGTGAGGGTGACTTGGCGGAGGTCATGTGAAGAGATGAAAGCGTTTGAGCAGACTTAGAGCCAACTGAAAACGTTGGCAGGGAACCGAATACAATGGAGACTTGGGCGGCTGAGGCCCTATGTTCCTCTTGGAATTAAAAGAAACAATAATAATAAAAATGAAGTTAGTGGCTGTCACTTTGTTTAATCTATTTCTTAGGGAAACAGCGAATAACACAGTGGTCTGAACAAATTTGGTATACTGTTTTATTTCTCATTCAAGTAGGTGTTTGAAACAATTAGAAACAAAAAATGCTTCTATAGAGTAACGCAGTGTTTCATTACTTAACGCAAAAACTTCATTGTGACAAAATATCATGAAATAGACGTCATTCACGTAATCTAATCTAAAAGTTGCAGGGAAGAAAATGCTCTGGAAGCCTACATCTCTGACTGAAACAACATAGATTTAAGCAGTTACATAAAATTAGCGTATTGTGCTGACAGTCAGTCGAAGTCCACTAATATTTTCTTCGAGTTGCTTATCAAGAGAAATGAAGAAGCATACGTTTCATTTCAGAAATCGAAGAGCAGGAGTATATGTCTTTGTATTTACTAGCGTTTCTGTACTTTATTTGGCTCCTGTAGTGTGTAAACTTTGATATATTATTGATTGATATGAAGAGAGAAGACTGAATTAAGATATTAACTGAGGAACGCGACGGTTGGGGAAGTCAATGTGATGCGTATATAATGAAGATGTTTTTGAATTTCGGCACAAATAGCAGTGTCTAACAATGTCATGATTTCCACAGAGATATATTTTCTCTTGAAGGTGAAGGAACCTTCTTCAGGTCGTACCCGGACTGCTAAACATCTTCAAGTATCTCATCGCATACAGTAAAAATCTAGTCACATGGCAGATCCAAGGCTTGATAGATTGAACAAAAAGTATTAAACCTACATTTATTGTCCATTGGCTGGTCTCAACTATTTCATAAGTATATGGTAGGTTCGCTCGTGCATTTAAATCTTTCTCAATTAGACTACGATATTTAAGAAGTTTTTCTTCTTCTGAGCCTGGCATCAATAGTTTCGCGTTTGATGGTTTAGAATCCAAGATATCACGTTGACAGGTATATGCAACATAAAGTTTCTTTGTGACTTCCACATCACATAAACGATAATGTGTCTAAAAGGAGTGGTAAAGAGAGAATAACGAGTGAAATATATGAATCAAGGGTAAATTTATCATTATGCATTGGCAACAGATTGTATGAGTACCATGTTAAATAAACTTTATGTCCAATAAACCAAATTATCAGTCTATTAGTGGTCTCCCAGACTGATTTTGTAAAAGTGTACACACATCGTCTGCAAAGTATCTCCTCTCATATCCTGATATGCTGGAGAGATCGTTCGGTTACTGTTTAGCACTTGCGGTGAGGGTAAGAACTCGGCGCTCGATTGGTTCCCGGGAAGCAATCACATTCATTCCGTCCGACTTAATGTATCTTCATGAGAAAGTAAACATCTGCATAGTCATGGATGTTTTCTCGTAATCTCCACTTATACATCAACTGACTGTATCTAGATGTGAAAAACTACCTAGTTCGCCGCTGAAAGTAAAGTACTTCTATATGGTCATATTTCAGTGCCTAAAAAGGATATCTGCGCTATCTCATCCTGAAGAAGAAACAAGGACAACCTCCGTTTATCATTTTCTTCACTGACAGGACTTATTTTAAACATAAAGACTCAGTTTACCTCACTGCTTGCCCTAATTCAAGCGAACTAAGGATCACCTAGATATTAATTATATGTGGATATGATCGTTGGAGGAGTGCCACTCATTCCCGGGTAGCTGGGCAAAGACAAATCGCTCACTAGTCTGTTTGTGGGCTTTATACAACCAATGTTGGATGAAACAATTTTTGAAGAAGGATCAAACTTCTACAATTTCTCAGGAAAGACAGTTAGAATACTTGAATCAACACTTTAAGGGGGTTATTCAAGTAGGCTGCAGCTGAACTACAGCTGTCCTCAGTTCTAACCCTGCTTCAATGGAATACAGACATCAGCCCACCTGCAAGGTGCCCAATGATTACCATATCTCTTGTCGTCCAGGGGACATTTCACTCAGTCGATTAAGAGCTGTTGTGGCAATTTACCTCTGTGACAGGAGTAAAGAAAAATCATATTGTACTGCAAAAACAGTCCACTCCAATTTAAGTAGCCTTGAAGAGGCTGGCAGATGACAGTCACATGAAGTGAAAACAATCGATGGAGTTTGTCAGGAGTTGAGAATTGTTACCGAATTCGGCATCGCGGTGGTTTATATATGATCGAAAATTAGTCTCGTCAGTCTGAGGTATGCAGATGACATAGTCCATCTAGGTCAAGACTTCGTGAAACTGCAAAGACTTTAGAACACTCTGAGCGAACTTCTGGCTTAATATGTACGACATTGTAGTTGCACATTTCATTTTAAAGATAATACTACGTAACTAGCTTGCGCAAACTTCTAGTTTAGCGATAGGTAGTGAAATTGTTCAATATGTTGATGCCTTCATGTATTTGAGGAGCTTCATCAGCTCTAATTGACTGCTTGCTAATGAAATCACAGTATGGAGACAACTGGCGTCATCTACAGTGCCACTGCGATGTTCGCCTATCCGTCGAAGAATTTGTATGCACTGTACAGAAGTCCACTGAATCCTTCAACACATAATTAAGTATTCCTTCTCCTGTAGAATTAGATCTATTGTAGTCCCGACACACTCTTTTCCTCTACCCAAATATATTTGTACTGTTATTACGTTGAACCCAATGCACCGATGCGATAATAGTCTATACACTTCCCCCAGATGAATGAAAAGAGAGGTGAGTAAAAATGCACAAAAACTCACTACTGGTTGTCTGTGACAGAGGATTGTCAAAATTCGTTCAGTGATTGCATCAAGTACAAGCACATGAAGAATTGTTGTAATTAGATAGTTGTAGGCAATTTCCACGGCTTTTATGGATTACTTCCAGAGTCCAATCAAAATATCCAATACATTCCTACTGGAGATCGGTCGCGAGCTCGAATATCTCGGTGATAACATCTCTGATTGTGGAGCTGGATAGCCTGTGTTCTAATCTCAGAAGTAACATGAATTCCTTCAACATTGCAGACACACGTTGCCGATGGATGCTGACAAGCACGAAGCTCATGGATGGGGAATCTCGCCAATTGCCTCTAATGATCTAACAGCTGTACACATTTTATTAATCAAGGTATAAATATTCACTCAACTCACAAGAAGGCAACTGAAAGTCTAATAGGTTAAAGCAATCTCTGAGACTTTCTTCTTCTTGTAGAATGTGTAGAACACTTCACAGACGATAATTTCAGGTAATCTTACCAACAACACTATGAGTATAACCAACATAACAGTCGGAAATTTCATGAATCTTAGTTTATTCACATTATTACTAGAAATATAGGACCAATCAGTCATATGAACACAATTCGTCTTCAACTTACCTTTGATTTTGATTTATCACAGCTGTTAGTTGTTTGTCTCCCTTGATCTTCAGTTGGATTATTACAAGCATAGAATGCCACAACAGACGTAAATGTATACGTACCATGAGTGTCAGAATAAGCATCTACAATCCAGGAGTGTGCAGCCACATGTGGTGCGTTTTTGTGATATGAATCATACACCTGAAACCATTTACCAACTGCATCTTTAAAGTGTTTGTCAGCCAGTTCGTGTGTTTTAAGTGGACGGCGTAATTGTGTAGTGTTTAGGAATAATTCTTTTGACCGATACTGGTATTTTGGGGGAAGAGAAAATGAAAGTTTTGTGAAATGCATAGTTCAAAGACAAGGAAGGAAGAGATAGTGTAGTGAATTTAACTGGACTATAGTTTAAAAGTATTAAAGCCTATCACATACATATAGAAACTATCTATTCACAGTACAATATACGTGTATTGATGGAAACGTGTCTGCTTAATATGAGAAAACTGAACTTACAAATGAACCTCTGAAACATTTTATAAATATAAAGTCACTTCTCTATTCACTGTACTTTACCTATAACACTGAGATTACGATAATATATTACTTATTATTAATAATCTCTTGGGCTTCAAGCGGAACATACAGCTTCAGCAAATTAGCTTCATTTTGACCTGTTCTCTGCTATCCTCTTTCAGTGACACCACAAGTGCCCATGAGCTTTCATTTCCTACTCCTCACAGGACCACCTCTATGTCACTATCAACTACACAACCAACTCTTCGTTCCCCACTCGAATTTCACTTAATGGGCTGTCTGGTGAACAATGTATCTTATTTTAATCATAGAGGTGAGTTTCGTTTTAACGGTGATCTATATAATTCTTGAAATGAAGTTCTGTTCTTTCAGTTAATAGTGACTTTTCGAAATCAAAATACATCTCATCATCATTCCAGTCAAATCATATAGGCCCACTAAGCTTTGACCACAGGGACGGATGTATCGCTTAGTCTCAATTTTGTAGACGATTCAGTCATTGGGACTCGGTTCACTTGTAAGCCTATAAATTTCGTCTTATACTAATCTGCGACATATATGGCGTAATCACCAGCCAGTGTCATAGGCGAATAACTGATCCCTTATCTGACTTGTAGGTTCCCACTGGTAAGGCAGTGGCGTTACATTTTGGTGCAGTTGTGTCCTCTGAGCTCCAAATATTCTCCATCATATCTAAATCTTACGAGCGGTGGCACTACACATATAGTGAATTGTCAGAAATTGGAATTCATGGGCTGGCCAAAGGACCGGATCCTAGTGGCTGAATACTCTATGCTCTCGCTTTGTAATTGGAAGGTTGTGATTTCGAGCTCTGGTGAGTGCGTACCTATGAAGAGTCCCAAGTAGGGACGAAATAGATGTAAAGTGCTCTCTTTGTCTCAGTGATTCTGCGACTGATATCGATTCGTGATCGAACCTATTTAATGGCCACAAAGTCTCAATCCTAATCATAGGAGACTAAAGGTATTGATTTGGTCACATATTTCGTTTCCATTTTTCAATCGAATATCTCACACCCATGAAGATAATGTTTCTCCACAAGATATCGCTATGTTTGCAGCTGAAAATGTGCAACATTTTTGATCAGTTAGTGGAAGTTGGCGAGTTGAACCATGCAATATTAATAGCATCATTTAAAATATCAATGTAAAATTAAAGTTATCAACCAAGAGAAGTAGAGGCAACTTTATATTAATGATCACTTTATTTTTATTTGATTCCGTTGAGTTCCAAGTGAACCATAGAGCTTTGAAGTTTCTGTATCACTAATTGTATTTTTACGGAGTAGGATCACTTACCTCACACCCAACCTTTCAACCAGACTCACTGCCGGCTTAGTGAGGTTTAGGAGGGCATTAGCAGGGGGATCGAACCCAAGACTATGTACGTGGTTAGTGACCGTCCTATTTCTGAACCACCAGAGAGGGCAAGGAGTAGGAAAATGAGGTAACAATAAAGGAGAAGTGAAAATATTCAACCTGTACACATAAAAAGGCTTAAACCTGTTTTATATATTCAGAAATGATTCGATAATACCTGGACCCTGAATCGGCTATCCGATTTCATGACCAAGGTTCATTTTACTTCGTAATATTTTCTCCTTTCCCCCCGTCCCCTTTATTCTCACCTCAAACTCTCTTTCCCCTTATCTGTGAGCATGACCAGTAAACATTTTGATCTATATTGATAAAAATTTAAATCCGTTATGCTCTGTTGCGTTTATATGTAAATATGTAGGACAAGTACGTGTGTGATTACAGTGTACAAAATGTAAACAAAACACGTAAATCAGCGAAGAGTCTCTTTTCGGCGGCGAATTCATTTTCCACTTCAGCTGTACAATCGCAAACATATGTATATATATATGTTATTTTGTATGTATGTGTACATTAAGTTTGTCAAACAAAATTACAATCGGTTATGGTTATTTTAACTAAACAGGTGAAGATTGGTAATACAAGTGAAGAAAATTAGGTGTTAATGAAATTAAGGTAGTAACAAAGGTGATAAGTTGTCACAAACAGTTGTTAAAATAGAAGTTATGTAATAATAATATGAATAGTTCGATGAGTGAGTTTTACTCCGGATGCACAAAGCGACAAAGTAGATAATACGAAATTATGTAAGAGTTCTAAATGAATACAAGAATTATAAGCAATTAAAGAACAGGCAAAGAAAGCAAAATTAAGTCATCAAAATAAAAAGAATCAAATCAAGAAAAAGAAACAAATTGTTACCATGACAGTAGAAGTCGTTGAGTTATCCTATTTTGTCTGCATAGATCTGCAGAAGCCTCAAGGACAAGATCCTGCATCTGATCACTTCTATGTGAATATATCAGTTCACTTGTTGCTGTGGATCCAGCCAGGTACATCGGTCGTTCGACGCGCATCCTGTCCAAGGGGATTCAAGAACACTATACAGCATGGTTGCGAAAAGGCAAGAATGATGCAATAAGGAGTGCGATAATCGAACACTTGGTTAACACTGATCATTCCATTTCAACAAACGCCTCCTGCTTCAAAGTAATCTACAGAGTCAAAAATCCCCTATCAAAGGCAATACGGTTTCGTCTTCTTTGTGTCGCTGAAGCTCTGGCCATTCGCATAGAAAACCCGGAGCTGTGCATGGGTGGCACAGTGCTTAGGACTCTGGCCAACCATGCACATGGTCCGGGATTCGATCCCCTGCCGATGCACACCTGATATCTATGGTCGGCCCGCAAAATCTGGGCTACCGATATCACATACTGAAAATTCCATACCTGTAGCAAAAAATACGGTGTGGAATCAAGCTTGAATAAAAAAAAATCAAAAATAGGATTACTCAACCACTTCTACTGTCATGGTAACAATATTTTCCTTTTTCTTGATTTGATTATTCTTAATATCAGTAAAAAGTTTGAGCATTGTGGATTAGATCAAATAAAGTATAATTATATTTCAATAGTTTACACACTTACTTAATTATACTTTATTTGATTCTTTTTATTTTGATGACTTAATTTTGCTTTCTTTGCCTGTTCTTTAATTGCTTATAATTCTTGTATTCATTTAGAACTCTTACGTAATTTCGTATTATCTACTTTGTCGCTTTGTGCATCCGGAGTAAAACTCACTCATCGAACTATTCATATTATTATTACATAACTTCTATTTTAACAACTGTTTGTGACAACTTATCACCTTTGTTACTACCTTAATTTCATTAACACCTAATTTTCTTCACTTGTATTACCAATCTTCACCTGTTTAGTTAAAATAACCATAACCGATTGTAATTTTGTTTGACAAACTTAATGTACACATACATACAAAATAACATATATATATACATATGTTTGCGATTGTACAGCTGAAGTGGAAAATGAATTCGCCGCCGAAAAGAGACTCTTCGCTGATTTACGTGTTTTGTTTACATTAATGCCTGGATGGGGATTATCCATGAACTGAAATGTACAAACTGTGTTTCGGAAAATTCATTCCACATTTTATGATTAGTTGTGTGTGAGCAGAGTCTTTCTGCTATTGCTGCTTTGCCTAACGGATGAGATACAAACGTAGAGTGGTTTATATAAACAGGTTGCTCAGATTCCTACATAATTGACTTTTGTCTATTCTTTGCATGAGTTCAAATGTCTATCAACAACAGTATTAATAAGTTGACACCCGCCATTCATTTTAGCAACAACTTTCAGTATCATTCTCAAAGTAATATAGTCTTGCTCAAGTAGCCCACGAAAGACTAAGTAGGTGTGGGGGGGGGTGCTGGCGACAAAGAAGAAGATGCAGAATCTCAGTGTTAACAGACTGTGAAAGTGGGAGAATGAGTGATAGAGAATTGTATGAAAGATTAGATGAGATATTTTCTGTAAATCAACAGAATATAAGACGATAAGGAAGGATCAAAGGAAAGACTCAATTCATGGTAGTTAAAATTCCACTTAGTTTCAACTTCAATGCCATCTATGATAGAAGAGCCTTGAGAACCATGCAATTCGGGAAAATGTAGTTTGTATCAGAAGGTGGCATCAACAACCTGACATTTGAAGGGATTTAGCTCAACACTATCAGAAAAGGACCATCGTCTAATTCCTGATAAAAAGCTATTCACTTTGGACCAATTTCATTTGACTGTAACAGGAGCAGAAGTTGTCAGACCATCGACATACCTAACGGAATTGGTTACATCAGAATGAGGCAAGTTATGTAAGAAGAAAAATTAAAGAAAAGTAGGCAGAACAGCACCCTGAGGGACATGGACCTCACTAGGTAAGGTAGCAGAAAACTTCTTTTTATTTTTAAAGTACTGCTTTTTGACAGAAAAATTAGAATGCAGTCAGTCATTAACCCAACAGCCATTCTGAGTCACAGTAAGCTTATTTTACAGAGGAGACTTAGGTACAGGGCCAAAAAATGGAAGTGTAAGCAATAAAGGCACACGGAGCATATTTAACACTTTGTCCAGGAAATAATGAGTCGACTAACAACTATTCAGTTTATGCCTGAAACACATATTTAATCAGATACCTGAAAATAATTTGAATAGGCCTCTATTGTGTCCCATTAACGCACGCATGGAACAGAAGTCCTAGTAGATCATCTCATTATGTGACATGCTTGTTAAAACAAACTAGATACTTCCGAGTTTCAGGACTGATCACTAGGTGACATCAGCTTGAAAATTCTTCGAAAACCTACAAATACTCAACATCTGTTTCGTCCTGGTTTGTAACTCTTCATCAGTACGCACTCAATGGGGTCCGAACCCAGGACCTACAGGTTGCAAGGTAAGCTCGTAGACTGTTCAGCCTATCAGACCCGATCCAATGGCTAACCGATGAATTCCAACTCTTGCCTATCTGTTATATATATACATATATTTGTAGCAGGTTTCAGACCCTTATCAACAAGTGACTCCGTGCCATATTGAAGATTTGATGGCCAGCTAGAAATTTGGGAACAAAACGATCAACAAATATTTAGAAGCAAGTTGATAGAGATGTATCTAGGATATACTGAGGAGGCCGTCGAATGATATCGTGCACCAAGCCATCACTGGAGTGGAAGCCAAAAAAAGAAAAGGATGAGTTGGGTGTTGGTCAAAGGATGACATGGCGGAGACCGTGTGGAGAGGAGGAGGAGGAGGTGAGAGACTACGGGCGAATGTGTGGGCGGCTGAAGAGGACCTTAGAGGACAAGGAAAAGTGCAAATGTGTTTTTGAAGCTATATGTTTCACATGGAACACAAGAGAACAATAATATAATAAATATTCACCTTAAAACAGTTACAAAGTATGACAGGCAAATTGGTAGTCAGTCAAAATTATCTTCATGCTTACCTTCTCTTTTTTGTTATGATGTGGAAAGACCAAGGGATTTGTAATTTTCTGGCAGTCTTCCCAGTGTGATGATCTCACATAACCATTTTTCGAACTCCTGTACACCCGTAGTCTGCAGATAAACGATGGCTGAACAAAATAAAAGCAAAATACTGGCCTTAGTCATCTGGAAGTTGCTTCTTCAAGTCCGAATAAAACGCCTGCTAAGGACATGGGAAAACACATGACTGTAAGGAATGTGGCCCATAACTTACCCTATACATAAGGAAGATATCTATATAGAGTTATCCCATAAAGAGGAAGTAAAGAGTAAGATTTCTAGTCGAAGACTAAGTTTTCTCATCCATCTGGTCATATTAGTTACACTTGTGCCAGTTATTATCCTCAGTACTTTTATAAACCCTTACTAATCTATGAATATCCAGACCATTAGTTGGCGTGAGATTCCCAGGGTAATCTGAGCGCCAATTCTTATTATTTAGTTAGTTTTAAAGACTAGTTTATCGTCAGCAGAGATTTTGTGGTACAGCTAGTAGACTGAGACTTCATTTTGCTCGTTATGATGACACCAGCAGTTGACAATAAAGACTTAACATATCCATTGCCCTAGTTTATCTTCTACTTCCACTGGCACTACATACGTCACTTACACTGAGGCCTATTGGTTCCATCCTAACTGCATCAAGACAAGTTAATTCTTAGACAAATAAAATTAATCCTAAACATAGTCGGTTAACTTGTAGTCATTACTTGAAGTACTTTGAAACCAAGTTTGAATAACTTGGTGGATGGTGACTAGCAATTAAATCCAGGATGTACAGCTCGACCTCTTTGGAACCCGCCAGCTGTATATACTTGCATTAACTAGTAATTAGTAGTGTTCCCACTGATGCTTGAACCCAGTACTCATCGTTTCAAACGGCGAAGCTTAATCTACCGAACCACTTGGGTCACGGTTTGGTGTTTGAAACGATATGTACTGGGTCCGAATGTCATTGGAAACACCATGAATCACTAGTTATTGGAGGTATACTCAGCTGGCGGGCTCCAAAGAGGTCGAGGTGCACATCCTGGATTTAATTACTAGTCACCAGCACACACCAAATCACTTTAGGTTAAATCCTCAGACGTCATCGAGGCATCCACACAAGAAGCCAACATGTCAGTCTGAGACCGACCACTTCTGTTCAATCAATGAGAAAGTCCTAAGTGAATCAAGTAGGCCTCAATAAACCTACTTAAATTCACAGAGGGCTTAAATGTCGCTGTCAATAAGACATACCTTACTTTCTAAAGTATGTTCAGTAAATTGATATTTCTAAATTCTGTGATGTTTTAAGCACAAAAAATGCTTTCCAGAAATTCACCGAAAATTACTCTTGACAATTATCGTGTTTACCATGATTGAGCATGACGAATATGTCAATAAATGCTTTGATTGGACACCCGTTAGAAGTATCATATGTCCAGTCTTTTATTTTGCTACAGACTGAATTCTAATAGTCAAGTCTGCATTGTGGCCATCATGCTGGGTGACTCGCCACCACAGTGATAAAGTTTCTGACTGCAGCACTAGGTGGTGACACGGGTTCGAATCTCCGAGAGGAAGTGAGTTTCTTCAAGATTTCAGATACTCCTTGCTGACTGGTGAGTGGACGAGTACCAAAAAGCAAGAAAACTAGCTGGGTATGGCAGGGTTTCCTGTCGATTGCTTCCAACCATCTAATGTCAAGACATGTTTCGTTAACAAATTATCTGAAGCAAACATAATAAGCACCTCTGATGTATCTATAAGAATGAGTTTCATTCATTTCACAGTGATATAAGAACTTACTTCCTGGTATTCAACATAACATGAATTTGTACGAAGAGCCCGTAATTCCTTCAAGTCATCCACCAAGTCACATTTAGTTGATCTCAAAGTAACAGTCAGTTCCGAAACATAGTCGTCATCTCTCTGAAAATCCACAACAACGTTGTGAGTTGATCAGTTAGACATTACAAGTTAGCTGACTTACAATCTCTGTACCGACCAATACACGATACAATCGTAATATCTTTGGAAACCTCTTTTGCAGATTCAACGAATTGACTGATTCCATTATCACGGATGACCAGTAGTCATTTCTCAGACTCATACGATCAATATCACGTATATCCTTGGCAAGATCTAAACTTCTTTCCACCATTTTGATACAATCATTTATTCTGATTTCTTTTTGCATCTGTTGAACGTGTGTCCTGACCAGACATATTGTTTTAGCCTTTGATGAAGAAAGGTTGTATGAAGAATAAAGACATGAGTTAGCATTTCATTTAACATTTGAATACAAATAGAAGGTGTAGGTGTATTCCTTGTCTATTTTCAAACGAATTCAAAGTGTAGATTGTCCAGAGTTAATATGAGAAGCAGTTTATCTTATTACTCTTTTCCGATAAGATAACTGTCCCTTTATTTTGTCAAGGTAATATGAATAGATTTCACAGAAATGAGGTTTCTGAATTCATTCCCCAAAAACACCGAAAATTAAATATCTATAAAATTATATACCATGATTGGTGGAGTTGAGTAATCGAACACCACTCACATCAACCTGTAATGCTTGACACCCAAGCCGGGTTGACGTGATCAGTACACTGGACGGCCATTTTGTTCGTTTACTACTGAGCTCATCACCAGTGTACTCGATTTGACTCAGTTCAAAGGGGCCAAATAAGTTCAAGCCATCAGATATTTGGCTGGCTACTTAGTCAAACTGGTGAAATAATAAGTCAAATTAGCAACTGTCAAACTGATTTGCAATTCGCCTTGTACATGGTTCAAAGGTTACTCACTTTGGCAGTACACATAATAAAATTGAAACGACACAATAAAGATAAACATGGTGCCTCAACAAAGCATGACACACAAAATAATGAAGCTTTATATATTTTTTTAACCGTTGGAACCCTGCAAATGGCAAATCGCTCAACAATTTGCGAATTGTCAATTTCATTTAACGATGTATTCACATTACTTTTAGTCCAATAAGAAGATTTTACTGAAGACCTTGTTCTTGATACCCTGATGTTTTGTAATTAAGTGAATAAAGGCGGTCTTTGAACTGAGACAATTCTAACAGATAATTTTCTACAAAATAAATTGCGGTGAATGCGAAAGGCACAACATTGGCTAAAGCAAACGCTCTCTTCGTCTTCACATCCATAAACACAAACTGGCTGACAATAGACAGTATATTCACTCCCTCGCTCACACAACTACATAAAGACAAACACAGACATCAATCCGACTGGGACAATACTCAGATATTAGGCAAAGGAAACGCCAAGAACGCCAGGGAAATTCTACAAGCATGCTATTCCAGTGAATTGACAGGCATATTGATATAGATAAAATTTAACATTCCATAAGAGGAAAATATCATGCTCAAAAGTCAAACTTCAGGTCAAGGGAACAATCAATATCAATACCACAAGTAGATTAGAGGGTATGAAAACAGACGAAAGCAACCGATCACGTTCAAATTTACCAGGAGTGATGACTAATAAACTCGTGAAAGAATTTAAATGCTCACTCCAACAAAATGAGTTATGTGCTGACGTGAAGATGTTCCTTAGTAAGGTTCTTTGCAGCAAGATTACAGATGACGTTCACGAGCCGCAAATTGTTCTCTACCTCTGTAAAAGATAAGCTCCCCCGTCTGGCTGCCTCCATGTGCATCTATCAGTTCACCTGCTCTTGTAGAGCAGGGTACATTGGCCGTAGTTAGAGGACGCTTTCCACACGGATACAAGAACATATTCTAGCTTGGTTTTAAAAGGGAGAAAGGAAGTGTGTACGAAGCTCTGTTCTTGAGCACCTGATCGACTTCTGTCACTCAGTCAACCCTGACCATGATTTCAAGATCATATATAGAATCCATGCTAACTTCCCGCGTTTTCTTCGTTACAAACTTCTAAAGACAGCTGAGGCCTTGGCAATTCATGACTTTAAGCCAGACACACCTTTGTGTACAAAAGAAGTATGTACAATCCCTACTTCTACCTTGGCCGTAGAGGGATAGACATTTTTTTATTTTGTCTATTTAGTTATTCTATGTACCTTTCCCTCATCACTACGATTATTATTATTATTACTATTCTCACTGAATTGTTTCCGCTCGACCCACTTGTCATTCTAAATCCAAAATTATTCATTTTTATATTTTTTATTTTTACAAAATTGAATTCTATCTTATCAAATCTCACACCATGTTATGTAACATTTTATATTCGTCTGCTAATCTTATAATTATGTATACCTTTCCAAAATAGATACACCTTATGTATTATTCTATATATGACGCTAATTATTTTGCCACTTGACACTAAACTGTGATTATAATCACAAATATTTTGATTGCATTTCATACTATTATTATTATTATTATTTCATGTATTCACTCACACCTTTGACCTAATTCCCTCACCGGATATAATTTGTTTATAAAACCATATATATACAATTGTACAGCTTGATGATAAATTCGTTGAAAAGAGTCTCTTTGCTGAATATCGTGTTCTTAATGCTACAGTGGGAATTATTAAATCATTTGAAACTATCCATTATCAGTAGCATTATCCTAATTCCTTTCAACATTATTATTATTGTTATTTAATTTCTTAATGTATCTAAATTAATTCTTTGATGACTAATCGTTGATTTAATTGATGTAACGGAGCAGTAGGGAATTTTATCTTAAGTTCAATCTCTCATACTCCCTTCCCCTTATCTATTTGAACATGACCTGAAAAACATTCACATCTGTCACTTTGCATGATTTGTTCAGTCTAAAGAAGTAGCACTAAGTTAAATAGATAAAATTAATTCAATCTAATTTATCTGCTTATCAGTCTTATATCTCTTAAAGTAATTCTAACGGTATATATATATATATATATATATATATATATATATATATATATAATTTTATTCCTTTGGGTTCCGGTTCTGTCTGCCTGTTTTCGACATAGAACTTTGTATATATGTGCGGCAGTTCAAGTCGCCACACTCCTTCCTCGTAGCACACAAAGCAAGAGAAGAAAGTAGAAGAAGTGCATAGTAGAAACAGTAAACAGAGGTGTTAGACGAAGGAATAGTAATAACGAAGAGCAATATAGTTTCATTGGGTATTATAAGTCACAAGGAGTGGATGCATCTGCACCAGCCATTGAAGAACGATCACTTTGAGCCATATCACCAATTGTTTCCAACCATTGTTTTTCACCGTCCCGAGGACCCCAACCAGTAGGGCATTCTACACCTTCCTACGTGACTGGCTTAAACTAACTGTTGTAGATTTCATTGATTGGTGCCATGCTTTGGTTCGACCGCCGCTAGCTCTTTTCCAGCCTGACCCTATGTCAGTCAGCTAACATTGCCCATCGAGGAAGGCGATGACTAGTCATACGCAACACATGTCCTAACCATCAAAATCGATGTAATTTCACAGCCTCGTCTATTGATTTCCCCCCCTTTACGTAGAACTCTCGCATTCTGCCTATTATTCTCTATTGTTCCCCCTTAGTTTTTCCAGGGCTACTGAAGAAAGACTATACCTTATTACGCAGAATGTTAAAGGTTGTCAGCAGGGTACGTAAGCAACGTGCCACTTAACCAGCTTGTTAATATTCTGGTGGACAGTCACTTGGACTCATGTGAAAAGTGGCCTAAATCCATTCTATCTAACTCACACCACCCTCTTCATTCAAAACTCTCACCTTGTATCTCTTCAGGCGGAACCAAAAGCCTATACAGAAAACTATATGCTCGCACGAACAAGTACAAAAACTCAACTATACCCTACTTAGCTCGTGTTCTGTGAGATAAAGAAAGCATAAAGCGTGATACCTGTAACTTATTAAATAGTCAGTAGAACAAATGGATCTCGTCTTTCCAACTCATATCATTTATAGGTACAACGTTCTATTTCTCTCTTTTCCTTTTCTCTCTCTTTTTTTTCTCTGTTATGTGCAGCTTTGTTCCTTTCTTCTGCTTACGCCAGTAAATATGTTAGCATCTACTTTTCTAACACCTTCAAACAGTCTGTTCACTTTTGGCTTTGCTACTGACATGTCAATATGTTGTTGTCATAATGAACTGAGATTTCCCTAATCTATGTAGAGTTTTATTTATTGATAATGTAATAATTTGATGCAGTATTGTAGTGAAATGCTGAGAATTCCATTCTGTATCACGAATACTATTTTGGAATAAAGCTATTATTATTATTATTATTCACCTGTATTCATTACCGTAATCAAAAGATAAAGAACATTGTGAGCTCAGGGAAAACATACACTGAGAACCCTAGAATATGTAGCCAACATCCACAGTTTATTTATATTCATACATATATTGGGTGTATATTCAGCTAGATACTTGCCAAATAATACCTAAAGATTAAGTGTACTGCATTAATTTACAACGCCTTTCTGAAGGACTTCAAAATGACAAACATATTAAGATGCAAAAATCTTTGACCAACATTCACACATTGATCATTAGGCACTGAAAAGTGAAGAAACCTCCTCAGCTTTTCACATGATTTCAACAAAATCAAAAAACGGGGTTCAAAATGCATAAAAACAAGCAAAAATTAGGCTGAAATCAAAATCAATTTTATCATTCATTACTCACTGCATTATTCAACATTTGACACTCCTCAGATTTGAATTCTTTCATTTCCAATTTCGAACAATTTGTTTCTGTAAAATGCATGACAAAGTACATTTGTCCATCCTAAAGAATTGTTAATTACATTTCGATTGGGTACATTGAGCTTACATTATGCTTTTTCACTCCAGTTATATTGCTTACTAGATGCCAGCTTAAACTGTCTGACAATTGATTGAAACGTTTAGCGGCTGCAGTGAATACCACCAGTTCATTTACAGCAGCGGTGACATCCTTGTTATCGACATCAGTAGTAGCTGCAGTAGTGTGAGCTATATTATTTGTGTCATCATTTGTAGGTAGTGTAGTCAGTAGAGACTGACTGCATATTGGACTATGACAAAAAAGTGAAAGGAATACGAGTAATGACTTTATCATAAATGTACACCCTTGTGAATTTGTATTTTGGAGACAACTATAGATGAAATCAACAAAGCCTCATATATTTATACTTGAAGTAAAAACAGGATCTGAATAGATCTGAGTAGTCTATCGACGTCAAGAACTTCTGCACAGAAGGAAAAATTATATAAAGATTGATGGTCTCCACATATAAGTGGTGTAGAGTGTTGTTCCACATTTTCTAAAGTAAACAATTTAACACACTGAAGGATGAAGAGGATACCCACTTGAAGTCGTTTCAATCAAGTACTTCTGTATGTGTGCTTGTGTGCGTGCGTACGTGTATTAGCTAACTTTTACATAATTAATTGTTAATTGATATTCTCTTTGAAAAATAAGCTGTTCACGTAGTTAGTTGTAAAATGATTAGGTGATCTTAATAATCTAATTCACTGCAGAATAAATGATTGACAGGTATTTTAGTACTATGCAAATCTTGTCTATTAAAGAACAAACTAATTACTTCAATGCACATAAAGATTAATTCATACACTTTAAGTGAGTAAAGAATATTACAATTACGTGTGAAATTCAAGTGTGACATTTGGTATAAGAATAAATCTAGCTTACAAGAAATGGATGGTACGTTTAAATTCGTACTAACAATTAGACGCCTAATTTTGTCTCTTCCATGTGTATCTATCAATTCAACTGTTCCTGTGGTGCCCGTCACATAGGGTGTACGGTTTGTTCTGCTTATAGTCAGAGTTCCCAATAGTCGATACAGAACACAAGATTGACGTTAAAGAGGCTTTCAAAGTTATCTACCATATACTGACTAATCTTAATGTTACCTCAATAGTTTGTCTGTTATACACTGCTAAGGCTGTCGGAATCCATACTAAGAAGCCTATCTAAAAGTAGTTGGTTCAGACGCCTTTCTTACCTTGTATTATCGAAATTATCAGAAAGAATATTCTTTGCTAGAACCTCTTTTTGTCGTCTAAATGTCTGGGAATGGGAATTTTCGCTAAGACGGTCTATCTACAGAAAGCCCACTGGGACAGGGCAATACCTTAATTTTCACAGCTTCTGTCTATTACAGTATAAGAGGGGCTTGGTGAAGTGTCTATTTAAGAGGATTCAGCGTATTTGCACGGTTGATGTTATGGACAGAGAAAACGAAATATTAATGTATACTCTTGTTGAAAACGGATATCCTTTGAAATTTTTAAACAGGTGTAGAAGTCAACTAGCCTCTAAACCTACAATCCATACCGTCCCTAAGAAAAAGGTTTTTATCAAATTACCATATAACGGGGAAATAAACAGTAGGATTGTCAGACAAAGGTTGAATTCAATCATCCGTAGAACCTACTATGCAGCCCAGCTTGTAATTGTGGAAAAAGCTAAAAATATGCATCATTGTAAACCTCAAAAGTGGACAAGTGATTATATCACATCCCATACAATTTACCAATTTTCATGTGTGTGTGGACATACATACATAGGGGGGAGTAATCGCGCTTTGCACGTGAGGGTGGGAGAGCATATCCCGAAATGGTTAGAAAAGCAGATGAATTGTGACAAGCTAATAGATGCAGGTGGCAGACTACCAACTTCATCTATAGCTAAACATCTAATCGAGATGAACCATAAGATTGATGTTAACTCAGCCTTTAAGGTCATCTATAAAAACGGTCAAGGGCGTTTACTGAAATACGCTGAGGCTATGACTATTCATAAACTTAAGCCCGCCCCCTCCTCTGTGTATTCAAAAACAGTTTGTCATTACTCTTAACCTACCTTGGTAATCCTTATTTGATTGGATTACCAAACGTTTGTGTTAATTATTCCTAATTCTGTTTTCTTTCACTTTGTTTAATTTAACCTTTCTATATATATTGGCTTGACAAGTAAATGTGTGATCAGATTGTTCTAAATGTATAGCGCTAATACATCACATTTTCAGATAGTCTCCGACTTCTAATAACGCTATCAAAATTTATAAAAGGGACTAATTGTTTTTAATTTTCGCTACAGTGAAGTCAGATGATTTTAAAATTAGATAATGAAGAAAAAGTGGTTAGCTTTGACATTGTCAGTTTATATACACGTATGCCAATAAATATGGCTATTGAGGCAGTCAGAAACGAACTCATTTCTGACCAAGAACGCGAACTTAGGACAAAAGTGCCACTTGAGGACATAATGATGGGAGTACAGCTGTGCCTGACTTCCACAGTATTTAAACCCCAAAGGAAAATATACAAACAAACTGAGGGAGTTGCCATGGATCACCAATATCCCCGGTTGTAGCAGATATATTCATGGATAGGTGGGAAAACATAGCGACTGAAACGTTCAACCCCACCCCAAAAGTATGGTGGAGGTATGTAGATGACACATTCACTGTACTCAGAACACAAGATGCAGATAGATTTTTCGAGCACATCAACTCGAAGGTAGAGGCAGTTCACTTCACTTATGAATTGGAAAGTCAGGAACGTGAGCTTCCCATGTTAGATTGTGGAGAAAAAAGTAAGAAGATGGGAAGTTAAACACTATTGTTTACAGGAAACCCACACACTCAAACAGATATTTGGATTTCCGATCATCCCATCCTATGACAGTAAAAATAGGATTAGTGAAATGTTTAAATGGCAGAGCACAAAAACTAAGTAGTACCAAGGAAGATCTAAGACAGGAAGTGATACGCGTAAAAGAAGCCTTGAAACTTAATAATTATCCGGATAAATTAGTCAGGAAATATGTAAGGAAATGTAAAAATAAAATAAATAATGATAGTAGCGATAGTGATAATAATAATAATGATAATAATAGTAATATTAATAACAATATTAATGATGACACCAACAATAAGTGATTTAAATCATCAGTAGTAATTCCATACAAGGAAGGAACCTCGGAAACCACCTCACGCAGAATTCTTCACAAGGCAGGAATAAAAGTGACTGGCATTCAAACTGACCCACAAACTCAATTAGAAACAAGCTTTATCGGTTAAAGGAACCTTTGAAGCCTTTAAACAAAGCAGTTTAGTTTATCTAATACCCTCCTGGGATGATTGTCAGGTCATATATATAGGTCAAACCAGTAGAATAGAGGCAGTTAGACTAGCCGAGCATAAAAACCTAGCAAAATCTAGATTGGTTGACCCGAATAAGATAAGAAATCTAGAGAATAGTTCAGCTATAACACTACACCACATGCAGTTACGCACAACCATACAATAGGCTGGATGGGATAGGATGACAGTTTTAAAATCTAGTGTCACAGGGTGGAGGGAGAGATTGATAACGGAAGATTTGTTTATCGAATCAACTGCAAATATGTGTAATAGGAATGATTCCATACCTATCTACTCAGATATCTAGAAAATTCTACTACCCAAATGATGACAAATAGGAGAAGACAAAGAAAACTATAAAAATTAGGTTTGGAAGTAGTGTGATTATAATTGATGAAATGATTATGAACAATAATGAATTGTGTTCGAAACGTCATCCAGTAAATAATACTGTTTCACTGTGTGATATATCTAATAAACAAACTAATATGGAATTACTTACTACCACAGTGCCCAAATTTTACACATATAATAAAGTGAAGTCAGATGTTTGACAATGCAAATGCAAATGAAGTAGATTTAGTATTTCATGTGCACTCTACTCTCCAGTTTATTCTCCTTCCTTCGAGTTCTAAGTTGAACATAAGGCTTCGAGCTGTATGCCTTGAAGTTCCAGTCACCCTTGTGTCATTTCGTTGGGCACACTGGCTAACCTCATACTCAGTCTGCTCTCATTTCTGGGCTTACTACTGGTTAAGTGGGGGGGGGTTAAGGAGTGTGTCGGTAGGGAGTCGCATACCAGACAATATGCATGGCTAAGGTTCACAGATTCATTATGCATTATGCAGTGTTTTCTTTCTATCGTGTATTAGCCATTTTCTTCAGATATTCTTCATCTTGAGTGTATGCCTCAAAGTCCTTCGGTAGTGCAGATACACTTTTTCTCGGGGGATCGATAAGATTTTAAAAAACATATATCTCTGCATGGGTAGTCAGGACAGGATTTCAATCAGTCGGTTTCATTTTACCAACCCACTAACTATGCGCCAATTATTTGCTTTTCTATTGGGGTGTCAGTTTCAAAAGGAATGTGTACTTAATGCCAGTGTATTGCAACAAGGTTTCATGTGATATTAATCAGAATAAGGTGAGTTGTTAAAGTGTTCACAAAAAGTATTTATCCATACATGGAAATAAGAATAAGCAGTTCAAGGGTTTCTTTTTGGCCAATTCATTGGCCATTTATTTATCTGTATAGTTGAAATTAGGTATTACTGAACGATCTCAATATGCAAGGAAAATTCATTCACATTTATCTGGAAAGTCAAAAGAAGCCTCTGAGATACGCTACACTTCTAAATCCTTTACAATGCTAAGGTCATAGGCCTTCGACAGGCAGCGTTGACCGAGAAGTAATTTGGAACCTACTTCAACACTACGGTGTGCAGTGCACAAGTCTTGATCAACCTTTGTTAACAGGTGGAAATATCACAGTGCCGCATGTCAGGTGATCCACAATGGAAAACTCAGCGTAGCCACTGAAGTGAATACAGCAGTAAGGCAAGCTGGCTGGCTGTTATCACCAGTGATGTTCTTAATTGTGGTGGACTGGATTATGCGTCAGACTGTGCTTGAGGAGTGAGAAGACAGGAGTATGCTGGGCCACTGATGGGACGCTTCTAGAAGACTCTGAATTTCGCGCGTGGATAATTCATGTTCAATGTCGAAGACTTACAGGCGAAAACAAATAGAGTGGATGAAGAAGCTGGCAGCAGATACAGGATCCCAGGTGAACGGAGGTGATGAAGATGACCAACATGCCGTAATATCAACAACAACAACAACAACCAGCAGCAGCAATCACCATCAGCGGAAGAGATTTAACAGAGGTTACTTCCTTAATTTATCTAGGAAGCATTGTTTCAACAACAACAAGGGGAATAGTTGAAGGTGTCACAGCCAACCAGAATTGGAAAGGCAAGGTACACACCTTCATCAAGCTGAAGCCACCATATAAATCTGATGTAATCAGAAAAAAGAACAAAATCAGTCAGGATTTTCATCAACAGTGTTAAATCAGTCAGTCAGTTCTATACGGGTCAGAAATTTGACTCATGAGTCACGAAAGCATTTCCAACGGCGGCCTGCTCAAACCTTGGGCTACTAAAATTTTTCTTCACTTATATTGCATCTGATTACTTGGATTTATTTTGTTTTAATTATTCATTTATGTGTCCAAATCGTATTACTTACTCTCGCGATTATTCAAAATGTTTTCAACCTGATGATGATTTACGTGTTTATAATAAATAACCTTAAGAAAAAGCATCACGGTGGGTGGCAACGGTCCTTAAATTGTACTCCAATGCATTAGATGACAGTTTCTGTGATTATGAGCACAAATTGCAGGTCATTGTCGAACAAGACTTATTACTTGGATGCTCTATTATGTTCAAATATTTACCGTAATACAGGTGTAATAACGCTTCGAGAAACTTAGCTCCACGATTCATATGATGACAATTTTTATTTCTCTGAATGGATTCAATATATACAAACAAGACCGAAGTAGTTCGAGGAAGAAGCGAGGTCGTGGTGTTGCTACTTTTATCAATTCTCACTGGTCTGTTGCTAACAACGTCTGCTTTAAATTCTCAAATCATAATATTGACTGTATAACTGTTAAATGTAGACTTAAACACCTATCTAAGTACAAATTCATCTTTATCACGAACATTTATGTCACACCTTTTTGTAGCACTTCAGAACTATCTATGCTTGATGATGAATTCACTGTTTCCGTTGCTGCCTCTTTTGGAAATTCACTGTCCATAGTGACTGCGGCTTTCTTACAGTGCTAGGTTATGAAAAAGTCGTTAACTTTCCCACCAGACTGGATGCTTCTCTTGTATTTATAAGTGACTATGGAATATACGAATCTCATAAAGGAGCCCCACTGTTTAACTCAGATCACTGTGTTGTACGGGTTTAACCCAAAATTTATGGAAAGTTACACAAGAGGACTATCTCACACCTCTCCAGGAAAATTTTACATGGATGTTACTCTGAGGAGAATGTTCAAAACCTTAGGGGCATGCTCAAAGACACAAGGTGGGACTTGTTTAATGAAGACTCTCTTGATGACACAATCTCTAATATTACAAGTTATCTCAAATTTTTTTCTTGATACCTGTAGTCCCAGAGAAACACTCTTCATCGGATTTCACCGTTTCTCCTCCTCACAAATTAAACAGATTCTCAGACAAAAAGAAAAGCTACATAAAATGAAGGATAATACTGATTTGAAAAGAATTAATATCATAATAAAGTCTGAAATGCACAGATTGAATTCATTCTACAACCAAAAGTTTATATCCTGTAAAAATGCATCTAATATATGGAAACTTTTCAGGGAAATTACTGGTGGTAAGCAGATGAATAGTATTCCTTATTCCTTTGATGTTTGCTTACTAAACAAGTCTTTCATGCATTCTCCCACAAATGCCAAACTTTCTCGTGTTACAAGTGTTAATGAAACCTGCTTCCCTGTTTTAAATACAAATATTGTTCTAAAATGTCTTCAGTCTCTGAACCTTTCCAGATGGTTTCCCCAGTGTTATTCTCAAAAAGTGTGCAGATATCCTGTGTTATCCTCTCATGGAAATATTTAATGAATCTTTTTCCAGAAATGTCGTGCCAGCCGTTTGGAAGAACATTAAAATTGTACCTATACCTAAGTCATCTTCTGGAACGTGTTTTAAATTTAGACCTATTGCTATCACATCTCCTTTTCTAAAAGCTATGGAAAAGTTACTCCTACTTAATCTTCAACCTTCACTTAAAGCCTTTAACGAGCCAAAGCAATTCGCCTACAAGAACAGTAGAAGTACTCTGGATGCAGCTGAAGTCTTGCATTATATTATTGTCTTCAGTTTAGACAAAAGGACTAAATTTGTTCTCTGCGCCTTCCCTGCTTTCGACTCAGCCAGTAGGGATATCTTGTTAAATAAGCTTACTGAAACTCAAACTGACTGTTGGGCTATCAAATGAGTGCATTCTTCTTTTTCTGGGAGAAAGCAGTACATTGTATGTCAAGGAAAGTCGTCCACTTCATTGCTTACTGAGCGTGGCGTTCATTAAAGCGCTATCCTATCTCCTTTTCTGTTTTCTTTCTTCTTGCATGATTTGCCTCACTCTGATGATGAAACGAACTTTTTTAAGTATACCGATGATCTAACTATTTCAATGATATTTTTACTCCCAGCTTGACTGTGCTAAGATGAACAGCTTTCTATCAGGAGTTAGCAAATGGTCTTCGTCTAATGGCCTTAAACTGAATCCTTCTAAATGTCAGACTGTCAATTTCAGTTTCCGGTGTAAATGAAAGTTAAACGAAGTTGTTGGTTCCTATGACCCTTGCAAAACTGATGATACTGTTGAAGAAATCAAGTCTGAAATTAAGTATGGTAGATTAATTCTTTCTTATGATCTATCCTGGTCTTCCCATGTCTTAGCGATTTCTAAAAGAATATTTCGTCTGACTTTTTACATTAAGAAGTTGAGGCACTCAGGCATAACCCAACCTCCCCTCTTACAGTTTGTCAACTGCATATTTTACCTATTCTTCTTTACTGTTCATCCTCGCTTATTCTTTCCTCGATTGCTTAAAAAAGACTATGTTAGAACTCTGAAGACTGTCAGTCAGTAAGGTGAGTGGTATCTCACTGGGCCATATCGTAGACACTATCACTGATAGGTACTTGATGTCATGCAACAAATTCGCTTTACGCACGTACGTCTAAGTATGCAAATTCCACTATACCATATTTGGCAGCACGTACTTTATGTGATGAAAATAGCGTCAGGCATGAACTAATTAAGCTTCTTTGCACTACTAAATAAACCATTTCCTCCAGCCTTACAACATCAAACTTTATTGTTATTGTATTTCTTATATTTATAATCCTCTCAATTTTTTGTTTTTGTTAATTTTTTTCATAAGTGTGAACATAATTTAAGCTGTGTTAAAAACTGTTAATTCTGTATTTCCCCTCACTATACTGCTATATCAACAGAACATTAGACTCAATAATCTATAACATGCTAAAATTTCCAAACTGAATCGACAGTACTGTTTGAAACAGACACACTGTTATTGTTATTATTATAATATTTAATGATCTCAATTCGTGCTTCGAATATTTTTGACTTTATATCGTAAACGTGGACATATTCCTCTGGTTACTTTTGTTTTAATTCTTAATTTTATTTATATTTTAAGTAAATCAGATGCAATGTTGTGAATTCCATTCTGTATTATAAGTACTGTTTTTGGAATAAAGTAGATTATTATTATGGCCGACTTTTATCAACATTTGCCTTCGGTGGCTTTATAGTGAAGACCAATTGACCAGTCAGAGAGAATTAGCAAAAATAAACTATGAGAACATATCAACCAAGAACCTGTAGTTTAACAAATATATAAGAGAAAGTGGAGGTGGATATGACATTCACCAAGGAGACTGTCGAGTGAAATCGCACACCAGACAGGCCCTCAAGTGGAACCTCAGTAGGAAGCGACGAGTAGGTCATTGGTGCGATAGTGATATGGAGAAGATCCTGTGACGAGGAGATGAGAGATTATGGGCAACCGTTGGCCCAGCTTAAGAGGACAGCAGAAAATAGAACGAAGAGGATATGCGTTATTGAAGCCGTTTGTTCCACTCGGAACCCGAGGGTACAGTAATAATAATAATGTACAAAAAGACACTTCCACCTCCCATCTGTCTATCTCAAGTACAATTCTGAGTTAAACTGTTATCAATATTTTGTTTATCATATTATGATATGCACTTCTAATAGAAAATTAGTTAACACTATTTTCGTTGCTAGCCTTTTTTCTCACTCTCTCTCCCTCTCCTGATTAAAATCTAATTCTTTCTGAATATCATTTCATATTATGCAGTCTTATACTAGATTTGCGAAGCCTTCATCACCCTGCTAGGTGACATCTTCAGCTAATACTTCAATTTGGAGTGAGCTTTTAGATTTCTCTACGAGTTTATTAATCATCAGCAACACTAAGAGTGACATTCTCTAGCCGTCCAATACCTCGAAACAACACGAAGGACAAACCTTCGCGTATGACCAATTCAATGTGCATATACCAGTTCACTTGCTCGTGCGGAGCTAGGTACATAAGTCGTTGTATACGCGTCCTCTCAAAACGTGTTAGAGAACACTACCCAGCGTGGCTGCAAAGAGGAGGCACAGGTTCAATCAGAAGTGCCATTATCGAACATCTGGTCAACACCTCCCAAAAAATCTCAATCGATTCTTTCAGTGATTTACAAAGTCAACAGAAACCTGCCAAGTGCAATGTGTTTCCGACTTCATTGTACTGCAGAAGCCCTCGCAATATGAATCGAGAAGCCGGAGCTGTGTGTTCAAAATAAGTTAGTCCAACCTCTACAACTACCATGGACCTAGCTTGGTATGTTCCTTTTGTTTCCGTCTTTTTTTTCTCGTCCTCGTCTGTTTTCGTTCTCGTTTTTTCCTTTAGAGCATTTTTCGTCCGCTGTGTGTCTGATTCTTAGTCCCTCAATCTTCGTTTAATCAACCTAATTTTTTTCAGCTATGAAAACAGTTGGTTGTAAGTTTGTTTCCATGCTTTTCCCTGTTCACATTTATAATTCGTTTGAAATAACCATTTTACAATTATATTCAAATCCTGTGTAATTTTTTGTTTCTATGCCTCTTGTAATCTATATTCATACCTCCTAACTAACATTTCAAGTTGAAAATTTTGATTTCAATTTGTTTTCATGCTCATTTTGTTCACACCTGTAGTTTTTTTTTTTGATTTTTGATTACAGCTTGATTCCACACCCTATTTTTGGTACAAGTATGGAATTTTCAGCCTGCGATGTCGGTAGCCCAAATTTTGCAGGCCGACCATAGATATCAAGTGTGCGTCGTCATAGAATCGAACTTCGGACCATGTGCATGGCCGGTGAGAGTCTTAACCACTGTGCCACCTGCGTTTCTAAGCCTCTTGTAATTCATATCAAGTCGAAAATAATTATCACCTTTGATTCGCCTTTAAAATTATTTCTCCAGTTATCAAATATTAATTTTTTTGCATACGTTGTAACTATTTTCTAATCCTATGAAATCTTGTCTCTAGGCCCCTTGTAATCTATATTCGTACCTTCAAACTATCATATCAAGTTGAAAATTATTATCACCTTCGTTACTTTGTGAAATTAAACAAATTGTATTCATGTAAAATAATCTATATAAATGCGATTGAACAGCTTTTGAGAATGAAATCGCCGAAAAGATATCTTTGATGAATTTCGTGTTCTCTTCTTTCTAATGTCCAGATGGGTATTTTCCACGAACTATTAATCATCTCTCCTGGTGACCTTGGATGTGATGGGTTGTTTTTGTGCGTTTTCACACCTTCTAGGTTACTTCTATTGGAACTGATTGTTTCTTCGACTTGAACTTTGACCCTTTGTGTGTGAGGTTTCTTTCTTATCGGTTGATAAATTTTGTCTATCTCGATATGTCTATTGATTGATGATTCACTGGAATGCCAAGCTTCTAAAAATTCTCTATCATTCTTGTTGTTTCCTCTGTCTAATATTAGAAATATTTATCAACCGATAAGAAAGAAACCTCACACACAAAGGGTCAAAGTTCAAGTCGAAGAAACCATCAGTTCCAATACAAGTAACCTAGAAGGTGCGAAAACACACAAAAACTACCAATCACGTCCAACGTCACCAGGAGAGATGATTAACAAACCCGTGGAGAAATCTTAAAGCTCACTTCAAATCAATTTGAAGTATGCGCTGAAGATGTCGCCTAGTAAGGGCCGATGAAAGCTTCGCAAATTAACTATACAGCTCAGAGAACAAAACCACATAAAAATCATCCACCTGAGCTACAGTGTTCTCTATCATATCTAAGTTTTATACTAGACTTATGAATCTTCGCTCCCCCAGCCTCCACCCCTAGTTACAACGTGATTCTTCATTAAAGTTTTGAAATATTTTGATCACATAAACAATGCTTCAAACTAATTTTTATTCTTGTACTATGTACATAAACACAAATACAAAAAATAGTGTTGCATACATAATAGCGATTGTACAGCTAAGTAAATGAATTTAACGAATAAAGAGACTCTTCGCTCAACTGTTTGTTAAACTGTGTCTGTTATCCGTAATGAAATGTATTTAATTCTTATGCGATGTATTGAAAAGCTACAATACCTTCTGGTTTTAATGATCTGATACAATGTTAAGAAGCATCTCATTTGTGTAGTGTTCATTTCATATACGCCTCGTTTATATGCTTCAGGAAAGCATTTTTCTGTCAAAAAGAAAATCTAGTTCATTACACTGAAAAGGAATTCGGTGATCACACGAACCCGCCATTTACTTATAGAATTGTTTACAGGATTTCATCATGAGCTGACATTGGTTAGAGAACCATTGAAAAACAGGCTGGGAGTACTGGACAGTTGTTTCGTCCTAGTTTAGGACTCTTCATCAGTAAGAACCCACCACAGGGATTCGAACCTAGGACCTTCTGGTTACAAGGCAAGCCAGCTCGTATATCATCAGGCCCCTGAGACCCGATCCAATGGTCCATCAATTCTAACTTCTGCCAATTCATGATATAATGTTACCCCCAGCCAATGTCTTCGGCAGGTATTTGTCCTCACACCCGAGCTGCTGCACCCTACTGGTCAGTACTTATCACTAGAACTAGGACAATTACTTGCCGAAGACATTGGCTAGCGGTTGTGCTATATAGTGAATTCATGGAAAATTCCCATTGTAACATTTAGAAAATCAAAACAAGTGATTCAGCGAAGAGACTCTTTTCAACGAATTTATCATCAAGCTGTACAGTCGTATATATATGGTTTATCAAAAGTTATATCCGGTGAGGGATATATATATTTTGATCACATAAACAATGCTTCAAACTAATTTTTATTCTTGTACTATGTACATAAACACAAATACAAAAAATAGTGTTGCATACATAATAGCGATTGTACAGCTAAGTAAATGAATTTAACGAATAAAGAGACTCTTCGCTCAACTGTTTGTTAAACTGTGTCTGTTATCCGTAATGAAATGTATTTAATTCTTATGCGATGTATTGAAAAGCTACAATACCTTCTGGTTTTAATGATCTGATACAATGTTAAGAAGCATCTCATTTGTGTAGTGTTCATTTCATATACGCCTCGTTTATATGCTTCAGGAAAGCATTTTTCTGTCAAAAAGAAAATCTAGTTCATTACACTGAAAAGGAATTCGGTGATCACACGAACCCGCCATTTACTTATAGAATTGTTTACAGGATTTCATCATGAGCTGACATTGGTTAGAGAACCATTGAAAAACAGGCTGGGAGTACTGGACAGTTGTTTCGTCCTAGTTTAGGACTCTTCATCAGTAAGAACCCACCACAGGGATTCGAACCTAGGACCTTCTGGTTACAAGGCAAGCCAGCTCGTATATCATCAGGCCCCTGAGACCCGATCCAATGGTCCATCAATTCTAACTTCTGCCAATTCATGATATAATGTTACCCCCAGCCAATGTCTTCGGCAGGTATTTGTCCTCACACCCGAGCTGCTGCACCCTACTGGTCAGTACTTATCACTAGAACTAGGACAATTACTTGCCGAAGACATTGGCTAGCGGTTGTGCTATATAGTGAATTCATGGAAAATTCCCATTGTAACATTTAGAAAATCAAAACAAGTGATTCAGCGAAGAGACTCTTTTCAACGAATTTATCATCAAGCTGTACAGTCGTATATATATGGTTTATCAAAAGTTATATCCGGTGAGGGATATATATATTTTGATCACATAAACAATGCTTCAAACTAATTTTTATTCTTGTACTATGTACATAAACACAAATACAAAAAATAGTGTTGCATACATAATAGCGATTGTACAGCTAAGTAAATGAATTTAACGAATAAAGAGACTCTTCGCTCAACTGTTTGTTAAACTGTGTCTGTTATCCGTAATGAAATGTATTTAATTCTTATGCGATGTATTGAAAAGCTACAATACCTTCTGGTTTTAATGATCTGATACAATGTTAAGAAGCATCTCATTTGTGTAGTGTTCATTTCATATACGCCTCGTTTATATGCTTCAGGAAAGCATTTTTCTGTCAAAAAGAAAATCTAGTTCATTACACTGAAAAGGAATTCGGTGATCACACGAACCCGCCATTTACTTATAGAATTGTTTACAGGATTTCATCATGAGCTGACATTGGTTAGAGAACCATTGAAAAACAGGCTGGGAGTACTGGACAGTTGTTTCGTCCTAGTTTAGGACTCTTCATCAGTAAGAACCCACCACAGGGATTCGAACCTAGGACCTTCTGGTTACAAGGCAAGCCAGCTCGTATATCATCAGGCCCCTGAGACCCGATCCAATGGTCCATCAATTCTAACTTCTGCCAATTCATGATATAATGTTACCCCCAGCCAATGTCTTCGGCAGGTATTTGTCCTCACACCCGAGCTGCTGCACCCTACTGGTCAGTACTTATCACTAGAACTAGGACAATTACTTGCCGAAGACATTGGCTAGCGGTTGTGCTATATAGTGAATTCATGGAAAATTCCCATTGTAACATTTAGAAAATCAAAACAAGTGATTCAGCGAAGAGACTCTTTTCAACGAATTTATCATCAAGCTGTACAGTCGTATATATATGGTTTATCAAAAGTTATATCCGGTGAGGGATATATATATTTTGATCACATAAACAATGCTTCAAACTAATTTTTATTCTTGTACTATGTACATAAACACAAATACAAAAAATAGTGTTGCATACATAATAGCGATTGTACAGCTAAGTAAATGAATTTAACGAATAAAGAGACTCTTCGCTCAACTGTTTGTTAAACTGTGTCTGTTATCCGTAATGAAATGTATTTAATTCTTATGCGATGTATTGAAAAGCTACAATACCTTCTGGTTTTAATGATCTGATACAATGTTAAGAAGCATCTCATTTGTGTAGTGTTCATTTCATATACGCCTCGTTTATATGCTTCAGGAAAGCATTTTTCTGTCAAAAAGAAAATCTAGTTCATTACACTGAAAAGGAATTCGGTGATCACACGAACCCGCCATTTACTTATAGAATTGTTTACAGGATTTCATCATGAGCTGACATTGGTTAGAGAACCATTGAAAAACAGGCTGGGAGTACTGGACAGTTGTTTCGTCCTAGTTTAGGACTCTTCATCAGTAAGAACCCACCACAGGGATTCGAACCTAGGACCTTCTGGTTACAAGGCAAGCCAGCTCGTATATCATCAGGCCCCTGAGACCCGATCCAATGGTCCATCAATTCTAACTTCTGCCAATTCATGATATAATGTTACCCCCAGCCAATGTCTTCGGCAGGTATTTGTCCTCACACCCGAGCTGCTGCACCCTACTGGTCAGTACTTATCACTAGAACTAGGACAATTACTTGCCGAAGACATTGGCTAGCGGTTGTGCTATATAGTGAATTCATGGAAAATTCCCATTGTAACATTTAGAAAATCAAAACAAGTGATTCAGCGAAGAGACTCTTTTCAACGAATTTATCATCAAGCTGTACAGTCGTATATATATGGTTTATCAAAAGTTATATCCGGTGAGGGATATATATATTTTGATCACATAAACAATGCTTCAAACTAATTTTTATTCTTGTACTATGTACATAAACACAAATACAAAAAATAGTGTTGCATACATAATAGCGATTGTACAGCTAAGTAAATGAATTTAACGAATAAAGAGACTCTTCGCTCAACTGTTTGTTAAAATAATAATAATAATAATAATAATCATATGAAGTTCAATTAAAACTAAAATGTTTGTGATTATAATCGTAGTTAAATGTCAAGTGGCAAAGCAGATTAATGTCATATATAGAATAATTCATAGGAGGGATAGAACTTGAAAAAGGATGTGCAATTATAGGATTAGTAGGCAAATCGAATAAAACAAAAACGTTACGTAATATTGTGTGAAATTTAATAGCATAGAATTTCACACAATATTACGTAACGTTTTTGTTTTATTCGACTTGCCTACTAATCCTATAATTGCACATCCTTTTTCAAGTTCTATCCCTCCTATGAATTATTCTATATATGACATTAATCTGCTTTGCCACTTGACATTTAACTACGATTATAATCACAAACATTTTAGTTTTAATTGAACTTCATATGATTATTATTATTATTATTTTGTGCATTCACACCTAAGATTCAATTCCCTCACCGGATATAACTTTTGATAAACCATATATATACGACTGTACAGCTTGATGATAAATTCGTTGAAAAGAGTCTCTTCGCTGAATCACTTGTTTTGATTTTCTAAATATAGTGAATTGGCAGAAGTTAGAATTCATGGGTCATTGGATCGGGTCCCAGTGGCCTAATGATATACGAGCTGGCTTGCCTTGTAACCAGAAGGTCCTGGGTTCGAACCCCGGTATGTGCGTACTGATGAAGAGTCCTAAACTAGGACGAAACAGCTGTCCAATATTCCCAGCCTGTTTTCCAATGGTTCTCTAACCAATGTCAGCTCATGATGAAATCCTCTAACTAATCAACCAAATCCCTACAAACCAATACTAGAATATTTATAAAATTGTTGGTTGAAGCCGCTGGATATCACACGTAGGTTTTCTAGTGTCTGCCATTCAGTCTCCAACCTCCTAAAACATCTCAAGTGACAAATTTTACAGTGAGTCTTATTCTGCATTTAAAGATATTTAGTGGTTCAGATGTAACTTGCAGAAGGACTATGTGTGTACGTGTTTGATAGAATGTTTTGATCTGTAGAAACAATAACGTAATATGTGGAAATTGATACTTGTTCCTCAAGAACCTTCGTCATATGACTAACACACTAATTTACTCTCTCACATTCCTGAATTAATATTTACGAAGCTATCCGAGCAGATGCCATCTCAGTATAGACTGTAGATTAAGAAAACATATTCCTATCTACAAATCAAAAGTTATGTCAATGAAACATCTTCCAAGACATTTTTTACCAGACGGCTAGTCCCGTTCACTTCAACTGTATTTCATGTTTCCTATTAAATAAGTTACACCGATGAGATGAATTATATTGGCCAAGGCATGCAATACTTCAAAAATTAACCACCACTTAAAAGAATACATGTAGTGGTGAATGGATCAGTGATTTCGGTCAATCTGGCTTCATTCCCATGAGTTAATTACCTCGGTTATTTTGCTTTTGAAAGAATTATATATCGTTTTCCGCATTTTCATTTCGACGAAGTCCATGTCACGTGACAGAAATTTACTGCAGAGACATCTTTTTCCGAACAGTAAATATTTCAAGATACTCTGTGCTTCTGGGTTGAACGCATACAGCTGAAATGATTTGGAGTGGATGAGATTTCGTCAGCGAGACAGGTTGTTTGACTATACAAAGGAATATAAATAATTTCACTAAGACGTATTACCACTTTTAGTACTCATTGGAGCTCCCCATGAGCTGATTGCCAGGCCCCCTATCTCAATATCCTGACAAGCTTTCCCGACTGTAAAGAATGCTCCTACAGTTCGTTAAATGTGAGAAAATTTGGTTGGCTAACGATTAGACGAAAACCAATTACCATCAGGGTGAATGTTGCTCCCACGAGGTAAGAGGTCTGAAGTTGAATTTTCACTGCTGACAAACAAGGATGTGGTAGCAGTAGAGCGCTTCCTTAGAGTAGTCATTAAATTGGATATGCTAACTCCGCACTCTGAGCAGCCAACTTACTGTCATAATCACACATGCTTTCCTGGTAACCATCCACCTATATCATCTTGCTTTCGTTTCACTGTCAGTACTTTTCACAGGTTGGTTCTCCAATGTCTCTTGAATTTGTGAGCATTATTGATGACGACAGCCGGAGGATTCTTTGGCAGGTCTGCGTGAACTTGTTGGAGTAGAAGAAGCATTGGTTCTTAGGTCGGAGAAACCTTTACATACTAAACTCCAGTTGACAGTCGTACGCGTGCCATCTGGCTGAACAGACCCAGTCATAAAAATTGTTTTGGTGATACCTGTAGAGTCTCATTCCCACGAACCAACAACGTTGATTATTTTTACAATTCTATGCCGATCTGTTATTAGGCGGCACCAATTTCGAACACAAGAAAAGCCACTGATGCACTTGGATGCTCTAATCAAATCAATAAAGGGCTCAAATAAATCACACAGTTATACGCTATCAGTGTGTAGGGTAAGTAAAAGGTCTCCACATCTTCTGAAACACTTGAATAGATGCCCACGACACCGTAATTCTTTTATATGTATGGCAGTGATTGAAAGGACATAAAAGACAGGCTACTACGAGGGCGGTACGCCCCCGCACTTGATGAGAACTCACTGTCTTCATTGAGAAAAAACAGCGCTTGACACCTCTGAGATTTACACCCTGAAGAAGGCTGGCATAATATTTCCTCAGTTATAGAGACAGGAATAAAAGCTACTGACAACCCGAAAATACGAAAAAAGAAGTGTTAACGAACTAATCCTGGAGGTGACGACATGCCAACCCGGAGTGAACCATTCAACATGAAGCATCCAGCCCCGAAGATGTCACTAATAACCAATTTCGGTTGACCTAACAGAAGTACAATGTGAGACCAATGATGAATCGACAAGACACCAGCCAACGATTAATACATTTCATACACAGTTACATCGAGACAACCAAGGATATTATAGATCACTGTGTTCTAATAACCCCTGAGTCAGGCTATGAGAAGGCCTTTAAGATATTACGCAGCCACTTTAGTCAGTCTCAAGCAACTTTTCAGGCCTTCCTTACTAAGTAATCATTGGGATAACACTAGCACCCAGAAGATATAGCTGGAAGGCGAAAGTTGGCAAGGCCTTTGAAAAACTGTGAGTTAGCCTTATCTCATATGAACCATACAGCTAACTTGAACTGTTCTATTAACCTTAGGTGTATTGTTGAACGTCTTCCTCAGCATCCACAATGGAAATGGGCTCAACTAGCAGGTGATATTTTGAAATTCATTGGCCAAGTTCTCATCGTCTAACAGAGTTCTTCAAAATACAGCTATCAGTCGTCAGAGGCTGCCACCGAACCGTCTCCTCAATAGAATGCTAAACAAATCGGCACTTTCTTCAAAATATTTATTGAGCATTAGTTTCTCAATTGATTCATTCCCACAGTTTCTGTTAGCTGATTATTTCCGATACTCTACTGGATTTCTAGTATGGAGCCAGCGAAGTCAGCTGTTCATGTGACGTCCGCAATAATCTGTTGTAATGCTTTTCATGACGTGTGAGCCGAGTTTCTGACTCATAAAGAACAACTGACTGACTTATGTAAGTAACACGGGTGTTGAATTCTGAACTGACTATGTTCTACATACTGATTGTTAGAAAATTTCCAAACTGGTTACAGAGTGATAAAGGTCGGCCTTGTCCTGTTGTCTGTTGTCTTGTTGGAAATTCTATTCCTGGAACGCAGTGAGAGTTTCAGATCTGTATAGAGGAACTAATTGACGTCACATTTGTGGTGAACAAAATTCGAATCTTGTTCTTTATTCTGGCTGAGTGAGTGCAGAAGATTTCCAAACTGGTTTCGGGTTGTTGAAGGCAAATCTTGCCTTTCCTATTCTTGCTGGTTTTGACAGCTTCATCTTTTCCGACTGCTGCCTGTGGTTGACATCGTTCCCCTTAGATAAATGGAGAAAGTGCCGTCTGTGGAATATATCCCATTGAGATGATGATTGATACTGGTTGTTGATTTTGGCTGATTGGTAATCTTCATCACCTCCGTCGTCTCTTTTTCCAATTGAGTTCCTGTCTTCACCGCCCGCCTCTTCAGCCAGTTTGTTTCTTTTTGGCCTGTAATTCATTGGATTTGTGTGACATTATACACGAACCGTCCGCACGCGAGATCCATATCTTCTAGAGTCTTCTTATCGGTCTAGCATATTCCTTTCCTCTTATTCCCCACCAATTCTCTGATGCATAATCCAGTCTAGCGCAATTAAGAATATCATCTATCATAACTGGCGACCAGCTTGTCCTACTCCTGTCTCCACTTCGAACGCCTCGCTGAATTTTATGTTGTGGACCACCTGATATGTATCACGGTCATATAACTGCTGAATTTCACGCCGTAATGCTGAAACAATTCCGCATATACGGTAGACGTAATTTGCTTATATCTGTATATCGAGGTGACAATAAATAACTGTGTTACAGGATTCTTTTGTCTTCTTGATTTACAAGCCTAGTTATTAATTTCGACTGAAATTTAACTCACCTAGTGTGATACAATTCTATAAAGTCTGGCCTAATTATCTTCTCATATTTAAATAGTATTTGCTGAACATTTCGTCCTTATATTTCACTCTCTACTGAACATTGATTATTTTATTTTTGATTACAGCTTGATTCCACACCGTATTTTTGCTACAAGTATGGAATTTTTAGCATGGGTATTGGTAGCTCAAATTTTGCAGGCCGACCATAGATATCAGGTGTTCGTCGGCAGGGGATCAAACCTCAGACCATGTGCACGGTCATAACCACTGTTCGAATCTCACCGTTCTTGACCTGTACATTCGCGCATTGTTTACATTTCCCACATGGATCACATCGGAGCCAGCTTCGCTGTTTTTACTTTTGGACGCCGAGGTGGCAAAGATTATGATGTCATATAGCGTAGACACCTCATAACTTGAGGCTTGCATGTTTTATTTACTACATCTATGTGTGATACAGTACCATATTTGAGACAAATTCTACCTTTTAGATTTTGCGCGTAACATAAATGTTTGGACTGAATGTTATGGTTGGTTATTATTTGAAGGGCTTCAAAAGCACATCTTCATTTCACCTTGTTCTCTTCAGTCCTTTGTAGTTAGCGCCACAACTGTCTATAAGCTTTCATCCCTTCCTCACATGATCTCCTCCATGTCACCTTCTGTAGCCGAACTTGTTGTTTCAGATTTGGGGCCCGCTCGACAGTCTGTCCGCTTATAAGTCAACGGTCCTCCGTGTATGTTTCTGATTCATCTTAGTCTCCTTCTACGTAATTGATGGGGGAAACCTGCTTGGTCGTTCAACTGTCGAAGTTGTTTGTTACGTATTATTTATGGCAAGCCATTCAATCTTCACTATGGAGACAGTGATGGCAGCCGGTGATAAAAGTGTACAGTAGCCTGTTTGAAATGCTTTTCTTGACATACCAAAGTTATAAACCATTTAGAAGCGTTGACTTGCATGAAATTGACATTGTTTAATGTTGATCTGTCTTGCTTTTCATATCCTAGCGGTGACATCCCCACCCATGCCACCTGTAGTTTAAACGATGCCTCACAGTTTGTTGAAAGAGGTGCCTCACCCTTCATTTCTCCCAGTGATGTGATTCATGGTAGTTGTGGCTGATAACGTGTCTGTCACTTAAAGTCCTCTCTTCTCTGCTTCTTCTGACAGCTTGTTGCTTTACGCCATTAGATAAATTCGAGTTTGTGTAATGTCACATAAATACATCATCTGTCAAGTTCAAATCTTTTATAGTCCGTCCGTTTGTCAAACTTATGTCTGTCTCCTCCCTCCACACAGCCTGATGCCTGATCGAGTCGAGTCAAAGTGTTAAATACGTTTTCTAATTCATTGCTAACGTAAATTATATTAATGTAAATGGGAAGCAAATACTATCCTTAGATGTCGCATTACTGTTCACCAATATACCACTTATGGAGACTGTGGGATTCATGTCCAAACAGATGCTAGAAAATCAGTTCGACATCGTAACTACAGTTATCAATCTAAAAGAGTTGCTTTTAAGATGTACCATGAATGTACACTTCACATTCAAAAGCCTTCATTACAGACATATCGACGGTATTGCCGTGGGTTCTCGATTGGGTCCAATTTTGGCAGATTTCTTTCTTGCTAAGCTTAAAATGGTCCATCGAAACAAGTAATAGTTAAAACTGATTCTTATCTTCATTATGCTGATGATACGATTATTGTTCTTGATGTGATTGTTCACAAGAATGAAATGTTAATAAAATTTAATGATGCACACTCATTGCTCATCATCACTTGTGAAAAAGAATTTGATGGTAGACTACACTTTTTTGATGTCCAATTCAACAGAAGAGAGGATGGTTCACTCAAGAGGGATGTTTATAGGAAACCTACATCTGTAGGATAATATACACATTTCCTCAGTTTTGTACCAATTCGATACAAAGTCAATTTGGTCAGATGCCTCACGACTAGAGCAAGACGTATCTGTAAAGATGACTCCCTAGAAAGTGAGTTAGGATAAATCCAAAATACGTTGGTCCAAATGGGTTATTCTAGTAGATTTGTAAGGAGATACATGAACACCAAGTACAACAAAGAGAAACTGACAACAGTTGAAAAGAAACAACTGTTCAGGAAACTGCAATTTAATGGAGACGTGGCTAGTGAAGTTTTACATCAGAGATTATCGAGGGCGATAAAACGGACCTATACTGCTGCCACCCTCTGTTTGCTATTTTCCAGCTGATGAATCATGATTGCTCAAGCAAACGACAAGCTGCCTAGTTGTGTCACTTTTATGTGTCTCTTCAAATTTAGCTGTTACTGTGGAGAGAGCTATATAAGGAGACCAACTAGACAGCTCAACAAACGCATTAATGAGCATCCTCCTTCATGGTTCGCAAGAGGCAAAATAAAGTCTATAAGAAGTTCTATTTTGGCTCATTTGATTGATGATAGCGGTCACCAAGTGGAGAGAAGAAGTGCCTTCACGGTTATCTGTCGCATTCCATCGAGTCCTTCGAAAGGAATTCGAACCCGTCTTCTAAACTTATAGTCGAAGCTATGAGAATCAATTCGAGAGAACACGCCTAGTCTACCTCTGTCTCTCCCTCTTCACCTAGGCAAATTCTCTTCCAAAGTACCTCCCACCCTTTCTTGTTTTCCATTTCCATCGTACTTTTACGATATTTATTTGAACTTTGATTATCTATCTATCCACTTCACCAACCTCTGGTGCTACGTCACTTTTAAGATTTGGCCTAATTTATTTATTGAATTGTCTACGGATACACATATTACTTGCTATCTTTGTTATTCTCATCGCCACCGGCACAAACCCTATTATCACTATTTTGGCATCATTATGATCATCATTGTTACTGACGTTCAAAACAATTAACACAATTATTAACACTATTATTATTATTGTTATTATTATTATTTGATCCACAATCTAACCGTTGTTGGTTAAACTTTGTATATATAAATCTACCTAAATAAGAATAAATCCAGGATGAAGATCTGATTGATAACAATGCTGATCGCTTACATGTCTTGTTCTAAAACTACTCATGGAGATATTTTATTCTTGGTCGATGAAATCTCTTGTGATGTTAAATTCGTGTCAAAGAATGTGGCAGGTTTAAGTTATCTTACTAATCATCAGGACTGAAATCTACTAGACACTGGTTAGATTGATAAAGTATCCCTTTGGGAAACAGTTTTTCGTGATATTGGTTTTTAATGAAATAATCCAAAATTATTTGGAAAATTTTTGGAAAACTCACATGATTATACAATGTCTGCTATAAATTCTTAAATCTCTAAGTAGAATAGTGTGATGACCTGCCTACGTTTGCTGGCAAAGTAAACCATGAATCAATAGGTGACGCCAAACTGTTTTGTGAGCTAGGTATCATACAGGAAAAGTTCAGAGACCTGTGAATTATCTTCAGGTAAACTTCCAAATAGAAGTTATTGAAATATGGCAGGTGTTAGGACAGACTAGCTTTCTTCGTTTGCCTTGAAGTCATGATTTGTGGACGCACCCACACCGTAACATAATTGGAAAGTCTACTCGTTTATTTTTGGCTTATATATTTGAGGATTTTTGCGATGTCATGCAACCAATCAAGCTTATTTATTTATATATGACTTAAATTGCTGAGGTTCTGCAAATAGTACAGCCATACATTTTTGTCTAATCAGTGTTGTCGTTATTGTCATAATTAAATCTGATGTTTTTGTCTATCTCTGTGGGTGGAATATTTTCGGGTGAGCAGGCGATTAAAATATGGTGTCTGTGGGCTTATTCCTGTCAAGTTTAGGTGAATCAACAGACAAGTAACACTGAATTGTAACATTATTGAATACCAGTCTCACTATCATTTCAGATAGTTTGAGAGACGATCTACTATCTTTTAGGCATACCTTACGCTTCTATTCATCTGTTTCTGCACAGTACTAGCTTAAAGAGAAGATGTTCGGCGAAGAGTTATTCCTTTAAGCGATATCAATCTCAAAATGTACAATCGCACACATATATGGCGAACTTTCTTTGCACCGTAAGGTATATTTCCAAAGACGTGTGATTGTAATCGTTAGTTTTAGATGAACAATAACGAAATACACAAAGCGTTAATAGGGCAGAAACTGAAATCAAATTGAATAAGTAAATTGAGTGGTGTAATATGATCGGCAGGGTCGAGTAGAATTCAACCTGAATCTACACTTCAACGCAGAGTTATTGGCAGAAATACAGAGGAACCACCTACACTGCCTATTGAAAAGAATCTTTTACACTGCTGAACTTCGACTTACTTTCTCCACAAAACGAATGATTCGTATGAAAGTGAAGGATGATCTACCAATGCTGGCTACTTCAATCTGTGTCAACCAATATACATGTTCGTGTGGATCTAGGAATATCGGCCGTACTCAGTGATTGCTATCCAAATGTACCATCCCACACCTACTCTCATGGCCTTATGGAGAAGTAAATAGACATATCCGCAAGTGTATCCTCGAACAATTGATCGAATCTGGACATCAAGCTCAACCACAAACCAAATTCAAAATCATTTACAGAATACATGTATTTTGATAGTTTCCCGACAACTGAGTTCTACAAAAAATACATAATAAGTATACAGATGCAAGTACAACAAGTGTTGAGTACATTCCATTATGGGTAAATATTTATTTTGATAAAGTCTCACAGTGTTATACAGTAATGTTTACTGATATCAGTGAACATTACTGTATAACACTGTGAGACATTATCAAAATAAAAATTTACCCATAAGGGAATTATACTGTTCCACAGAGCACAAGTTTTATCCTTATATCAATGTTGAGTACATTCTACTCTTACGGTTGTATAAATAATTTTGCTGTATGTGGGCGTATTATTCAATATAAATTTACAAGTTATCGCTATGCTTGAAAAGGCTATTTTATTTCACAGTACTATAATGAAAACATTCTCTTAAAAGAATTCAATACATGCATGATTCTACAAACGAAAGTAAACATCACTTATCAATGTAAACAATCTACTTTTAATGTCAACACTGAATTAAATCACTTTCCAATATTACAATGAACATATCGATTGAAAGTGTTTCGATAACTGGTCCCTGGAGGTGTAACCATTGTGATGAGTCCAGTTCTCAGTTTTGGTTCTGAGTGAATTCCGTCGTTTAAGTGTGTAACATGGTCAGCACATGGTACAAGAGACAAGCACACATAGTAAAATTTGAATTACTATGATTAATAGATGGTTGGAGGCACTTCCCAGGAATTTGTTCACTTAGGATTCGTATTGTTTACGTCCTCAAGCATACGATCATATCAATCTCATAGGGATTGGTGAATCTTTTGAGACTCGAACCAGTGTTACTCGATTAACCAGTGAAAGGTGTTCGGATTCACGACACACACACAAAACCACAGCTGTATCCTGGATCACTTGATGGAATCTGGACATCAAGCTCAACCACAAACCAACTTCAAAATCAATTACAGAATACATGGGAATCATGACAAAAGAGAAGGAATCAAAGCTTTTCAGAACTCAGAAGCAAAAGCGATCCACAAACTAAACGCAGAAATCTGTATGCAGAAAAAGGTTCCCATGTCACTAGACCTCGAATGGAACTGATCTGTCTAAATAACGAATAAGTAATTATTCCCGTTTTGTTTCTGAGTTAAAATATTTCCTTCCCCCAACCATATTAGAATTCTACTACTTATTAAAAATCTTTTCAGCATCCTAGTAGTTCCATTCAGGTTGAATTCCACTCCATAGAGTCGGCTCTATTAGGTCATCCAATTCAATTAATTTCATTTTAGTGACTACATGATTGCACATCTTAAGAATGCTATTGTTGAATAGAGTAGCACTTCGCTACACTTCTCTTAATTATTCCAAACGATGGGCATTTACAAGGCACTGAGGGATACCTGATAACTCAAAAGATGAGCATGTTTCAAACTCGATGGAAATTGAGGAAGAACTCATCTAATCAGCTCAATGAAAAATTATCCTTAAAGAGAGATATTTCAAAATGCCAGTATTACTCTTTTAACCACAATCAACCAGTTAGAAAAGTGTCACTCTCTCTCTCTCTCGTGAGGCTTGTTACAACTAACTACTTAACTCGTTCAATCTGTCTATCAGTCTTTACTTCTTCTTTCTTCAATGTCAATAAAGCAATGCTATCTTAATTAATAATTAGGATGATAGTAGAAGCAGTGTTTTCCAAGTCCAATCTGATTGACAATTACTATCTTCAACAACACAGTAGAGAATTCTCTCTGAGCTATCTATGCACAGAAGCTCATATATCTATCTCTTCACGAAAATGAAGCTATACTTATTAATAATAACAAAGAACTTAATTGAGCAGGATAATTTTTGAACTTCATACCTGACAATTCGAAGAATCGTATGACTGTGGAAACTGAGAATTCCAGAAAGACTCATCTGTGGGACTTAGTGAGGAAGTATTTTGGGTGACAAAGTGACTAATAATGAATAACCTGAGACTCAGAGAACTTTAGTCACCTTTCGTGTGTGCCTGCCATAGATGCATAAAGTGAATATACCCAAGAAATCAATGACCACGGTGAATTCTCTGTCAAACAAGCTACCCAGTTGGATAGGACAGAAGCAGAGACCCATTCGTGACGAATTAACTTGAACATTTTCTGAGAATTCTCGAGGTCCCCAGATATCTCCTTCTTATTCGCTAACATCCCAACTGAAGAAAATATTCAGCTTATTTTCAGGTAATCCAAACTGCTTCCCTTATTAAATGAAGACATGACAATATTGCTAATGTTCTAAAGAGAAAGGGGGAATTTTAGTTTCGATAGTTCAATGACGGAGTAGCCGTGGGAAGTCTCTGGACGTATTCTCACTGATTTATCTATGGTAGATATGGAATCAGGTGAGATGAAGTCTACAACTACACCGGCAGGATTTTATGCAAGCGGCGACAATGATGAATTCATGATTTTCGAAGATTTGGACCACGTCTCCAAATATCAGTTCCACAGAGGAATGTTAACGCGAAGATCAGTTTCATTCCCATCATTTTTCCATAAGGTAACATAATTTTGACACACTCGAGAGAGGAATACATCACAAGGTTTTCTGGACCGGAGAGTATTTAAGCTGCTTTCTGTTCAGTAAAATACGAAGAAAATCTGGTCAGATCGCAGTTTGGAAGGACGTGGAAACTTCACTCTGAAGATGGACTTCATAAATAGATAGGCTGTCTTTGAGAGAATTGGCATTATCAATGGCCATGGTTAGGACAATAGTTGGACATATTTTGCCTGAATACAAAGTGTGGAGTGGAACTTCATTTTAGTTTATTCTATGGTGATCTCCTCTGGAAGTTATTTGTATTCGTTCGCAGTTCACGTCCATGCTTTGTATTCAGGAGAAATCGTTTCACCACTGAATCGATAAATGAAGTTTGAGTATTTTGGTACTGTTGAAACTCGTCTTGCGAAGACTGTTGAAAATTTTCAAAGTCTTTGAGATTGTGAGGCTTTTAACTTTTTTGTGAAAGGAAACAGTTATAAAAACGAGTCAATATTTGTTTGTATCTAAAAGGCTTCGAGAATAACTTCCAAAGATTTCTAAAAATTTCATCATATTCATGCGTTAACCTATTCAAAGGAGCAGATTTTTCTGTTCCATCAGGAAGACGTTTGCAGGATAGCTTCACTATATTCAGATGCATCTTCAGAGTTCACGATCAAGATGAAATCAAATGAGAACACTGATTTTATTATGAATAAAGCACTTTGGCAAGCACAGAACTCACTCATTTCAAAACAGCAAATAATATAATGGGATATACAGAATATGAAGCGTTGCAAATAAGACTAAGAATACATGACGTGGACGAGAAAAGACGTTTGCTGTAGTATCAATCTGCTGAATAGCACGCAAAGTTTCTGGACCTGATGAATGTTTTTCATTATCGAAGGTTAATAGAAGATATTTTGTCAGATCTGTGAAGGAGATATACTATTCTTCCTTGACATGGGAACCAAATCCTGGTATTTTCAATGACACAGAAATGAAGACTGCTAACTACTTCTGACCTACTTGCTTCTAGAAATTATCACACTCTCTAGGTAGACTGTAACTCAACGTTGGTTAGTAGTTTCAGAATTGACAATGGAAGCCAGATCCTGCAATGAACTAGTCAATATTATGAGTTTGAATGTTTTACACAAATTAGAAGTATCAAAACTGTTTGGACTGAAATTTGCATCATGCTTCTGAAATCATAGTTTCATCATCTAATTACAACCGATTTAGTCACACAAATAAAACATATCTATAAATATACAGCTGTAGAATGTGCTACTGAAAGACGTTATCAGTAGTATTTACCACAAATACAAAAATATCAAGCTAGCGGAGCGATAGATTTGGCGTTGAAGAGAGGAAATAATGAGCCAGTCAGTACTGCGCCAAAATATGGGAGACAAATAGGCACAATCTAAAGGGCAGATGTAGCACAAAATGGGAGAACTGTAGAAATTACGATTTTAATATATTTGGTATATATAATTAGCCTATATATACATATCAACTGGTGCAATTTGTCAAGAATTCAGTCTGCATCAAACAAAGGACTAGGCACATAACACTAGTTACCTGCTAGTGCTCAGTCAAATTATCTAATATAGCCACTTACAGGAGGTCATTCGCGAGCCCAAATAGCTTAGTGGTAAGGTCTCTGACTGAGGCGCTAGGTGGTGACCCAGATTTATATCACGGAATTAACATGAGTTCCCTTGCTGACGATGATGAGTGCTGACACCTTATGTATTGTTCTATATATAACATTAATTACTTTGCCACTTGACATTAAACCATGATTATAATTACAAATATTTTAATTGCCTTTCATACTATTATTATTATTTCATGTATTCACTCACACATTTGACCTAATTCCTTCACCGGGTATAATTTGTTTATAAAACCATATATATACGATTGTACAGCTTGATCATAAATTCGTTAAAAAGAGTCTGTTCGCTGAATATTGTGTTCTTAAAACTACTCATTTTGACTAAATTCTCTTTAGGCTTTACAATTACATAATAAAATATTAGTAACGGATATTCAAAACGATGTGGATCAATAGGATTAGTTAGAAGTGACGTGCAGGGATGCAATTTAGCGCATACTAGTAGAGGTGATCATAATAATAGGCAGTAATTCATTCAGGTGACTCGACAATATAATAATGATAATAATAATAAATTGTGAAACTAAGATGAAAATATACAATTATGAATAAAATTAAGAAATCTACAATGGATTTAATACACAGATTGAAGCCGTCACTGGATGAGTCTAAATGGTTTAATTGAATGCCTAAAACTAATAATGCTAGAAGAATATATACTACTTTTCCGCTACCATCTTTTTAATTTTTCCGATGACAGTATATTCAACGAAATGAAGTAAAGTTGGATTTCTTGTCTTGTTGGTAATGGCCACTATAGTTGGAATATCACGATTCGCTTCAATGACGGACTGTTGTTGTGTTAAGGAATTGAGGACGTCTCAGTCCTCGGATTTTGTGTAGTATATTTGAAGAAGCCGGTGGCTGTCCATCCCTTTCTTCTGGAGCTGGCAGATGCAGAAGAATTCATAAACACATTTGGAAGTAACTTTTGATATGTTCCTGGCAGATTTTGACTGATAAGGAGCACGACTAGTTTTGTAAACAGGAATATGTTTAGCTCGCAAATAACTTATAGCAGGAGTGTTATTAGTTCATTTGGTGCGATACATCATCCCCTTTGAAAGGTAACTGAATAAATGCCCGCTTGTCCTGACTGCAGTCATAATTGCTCACGTATTTCTTGACGAATTTCCAGTACCACCTGTTTTCATATATTCGCCTTTTAAATAAAGCCTATCTATCTATGAAGTCCATCTTCAGAGTGAAGTTTCCACGTCCTTCCAAAGTGCGATCTGACCAGATTTTCTTCGTATTTTACTGAACAGAAAGCAGCTTAAATACTCTCCGGTCCAGAAAACCTTGTGATGTATTCCTCTCTCGAGTGTGTCAAAATTATGTTACCTTATGGAAAAATGATGGGAATGAAACTGATCTTCGCGTTAACATTCCTCTGTGGAACTGATATTTAGAGACGTGGTCCAAATCTTCGAAAATCATGAATTCATCATTCTCACCGCTTGCATAAAATCCTGCCGGTGTAGTTGTAGACTTCATCTCACCTGATTCCATATCTACCATAGATAAATCAGTGAGAATACGTCCAGAGACTTCCCATGGCTACTCCGTCATTGAACTATCGAAACTAAAATTCCCCCTTTCTCTTTAGAACATTAGCAATATTGTCATGTCTTCATTTGATAAGGGAAGCAGTTTGGATTACCTGAAAATAAGCTGAATATTCTCTTCAGTTGGGATGTTAGCGAATAAGAAGGAGATATCTGGGGACCTCAAGAATTCTCAGAAAATGTTCAAGTTAATTCGTCACGAATGGGTCTCTGCTTCTGTCCTAACCAACTGGGTAGCTTGTTTGACAGAGAATTCACCGTGGTCATTGATTTCTTGGGTATATTCACTTTATGCATCTATGGCAGGCACACACGAAAGGTGACTAAAGTTCTCTGAGTCTCAGGTTATTCATTATTAGTCACTTTGTCACCCAAAATACTTCCTCAGTAAGTCCCACAGATGAGTCTTTCTGTAATTCTCAGTTTCCACAGTCATACGATTCTTCGAATTGTGAGGTATGAAGTTCAGAAATTATCCTGCTCAATTAAGTTCTTTGTTAGTATTAATAAGTATAGCTTCATTTTCGTGAAGAGATAGATATATGAGCTTCTGTGCATAGATAGCTCAGAGAGAATTCTCTACTGTGTTGTTGAAGATAGTAATTGTCAATCAGATTGGACTTGGAAAGCACTGCTTCTACTATCATCCTAATTATTAATTAAGATAGCATTGCTTTATTGACATTGAAGAAAGAAGAAGTAAAGACTGATAGACAGATTGAACGAGTTAAGTAGTTAGTTGTAACAAGCCTCACGAGAGAGAGAGAGAGAGAGTGACACTTTTCTAACTGGTTGATTGTGGTTTAGAGAGTGATACTGGCATTTCAAAATGTCTCTTCTTGAGCAATGTTTTTCATCGAGCTGATTAGATGAGTTCTTCCTCAATTTCCATCGAGTTTGAAACATGCTCATCTTTTGAGTTATCAGGTATCCCTCAGTGCCTTGTAAATGCCCATCGTTTCGAATAATTAAGAGAAGTGTAGCGAAGTGTTACTCTATTCAACGATAGCATTCTTAAGATGTGCAATCATGTAGTCACTAAAATGAAATTAATTGAATTGGATGACTTAATAGAGCCGACTCTATGGAGTGGAATTCAACCTGAGTGGAACTACTAGGATGCTGAAAAGTTTTTTAATGAGTAGTAGAATTTTAATATGGTTGGGGGAAGGAAATATTTTAACTCAGAAACAAAACGGGAATAATTACTTATTCGTTATTTAGACAGATCAGTTCCATTCGAGGTCTAGTGACATGGGAACCTTTTTCTGCATACAGATTTCTGCGTTTAGTTTGTGGATCGCTTTTGCTTTTGAGTTTTGAAAAGCTTTGATTCCTTCTCTTTTGTCATGATTCCCATGTATTCTGTAATTGATTTTGAAGTTGGTTTGTGGTTGAGCTTGATGTCCATATTCCATCAAGTGATCCAGGATACAGCTGTGGTTTTGTGTGTGTGTCGTGAATCCGAACACCTTTCACTGGTTAATCGAGTAACACTGGTTCGAGTCTCAAAAGATTCACCAATCCCTATGAGATTGATATGATCGTATGCTTGAGGACGTAAACAATACGAATCCTAAGTGAACAAATTCCTGGGAAGTGCCTCCAACCATCTATTAATCATAGTAATTCAAATTTTACTATGTGTGCTTGTCTCTTGTACCATGTGCTGACCATGTTACACACTTAAACGACGGAATTCACTCAGAACCAAAACTGAGAACTGGACTCATCACAATGGTTACACCTCCAGGGACCAGTTATCGAAACACTTTCAATCGATATGTTCATTGTAATATTGGAAAGTGATTTAATTCAGTGTTGACATTAAAAGTAGATTGTTTACATTGATAAGTGATGTTTACTTTCGTTTGTAGAATCATGCATGTATTGAATTCTTTTAAGAGAATGTTTTCATTATAGTACTGTGAAATAAAATAGCCTTTTCAAGCATAGCGATAACTTGTAAATTTATATTGAATAATACGCCCACATACAGCAAAATTATTTATACAACCGTAAGAGTAGAATGTACTCAACATTGATATAAGAATAAAACTTGTGCTCTGTGGAACAGTATAATTCCCTTATGGGTAAATTTTTATTTTGATAAAGTCTCACAGTGTTATACAGTAATGTTCACTGATATCAGTAAACATTACTGTATAACACTGTGAAACTTTATCAAAATAAATATTTACCCATAATGGAATGTACTCAACACTTGTTGTACTTGCATCTGTATACTTATTATGTATTTTTTGTAGAGCTCAGTTGTTGGGAAACTATCAAAATACATGTATTCTGTAAATGATTTTGAATTTGGTTTATGGTTGAGCTTGATGTCCAGATTCGATCAATTGTTCGAGGATACACTTGCGGAGATGTCTATTTACTTCTCCATAAGGCCATGTGAGTAGGTGTGGGATGGTACATTTGGATAGCAATCACTGAGTACGGCCGATATTCCTAGATCCACACGAACATGTTTATTGGTTGACACAGATTGAAGTAGCCAGCATTGGTAGATCATCCTTCACTTTCATACGAATCATTCGTTTTGTGGAGAAAGTAAGTCGAAGTTCAGCAGTGAAAAAGATTCTTTTCAATGGGCAGTGTAGGTGGTTCCTCTGTATTTCTGCCAATAACTCTGCGTTGAAGTGTAGATTCAGGTTGAATTCTACTCGACCCTGCCGATCATATTACACCACTCAATTTACTTATTCAATTTGATTTCAGTTTCTGCCCTATTAACGCTTTGTGTATTTCGTTATTGTTCATCTAAAACTAACGATTACAATCACACGTCTTTGGAAATATACCTTACGGTGCTAAGAAAGTTCGCCATATATGTGTGCGATTGTACATTTTGAGATTGATATCGCTTAAAGGAATAACTCTTCGCCGAACATCTTCTCTTTCAGCTAGTACTGTGCAGAAACAGAAGAATAGAAGCGTAAGGTATGCCTAAAAGATAGTAGATCCCTCTCAAACTATCTGAAATGATAGTGAGACTGGTATTCAATAATGTTACAATGCAGTGTTACTTGTCTTTTGATTCACCTAAACTTGACAGGAATAAGCCCACAGACAACATATTTTAGTCGCCTGCTCACCCGAAAATATTCCACCCACAGAGATAGACAAAAACATCAGATTTAATTATGACAATAACGACAACACTGATTAGACAAAAATGTATGGCTGTACTATTTGTAAAACCTCAGCAATTTAAGTCATATATAAATAAATAAGCTTGATTGGTTGCATGACATCGCAAAAATCCTCAAATATATAAGCCAAAAATAAACGAGTAGACTTTCCAATTATGTTACGGTGTGGGTGCGTCCACAAATCATGACTTCAAGGCAAAGGAAGAAAGCTAGTCTGTCCTAACACCTGCCATATTTCAATAACTTCTATTTGGAAGTTTACCTGAAGATAGTTCACAGGTCTCTGAACTTTTCCTGTATGATACCTAGCTCACAAAACAGTTAGGCATCACCTATTGATTCATGGTTTACTTTGCCAGCAAACGTAGGCAGGTCATCACACTATTCTACTTAGAGATTTAAGAATTTATAGCAGACATTGAATAATCATGTGAGCTTTCCGAAAATTTTCCAAATAATTCTGGATTATTTCATTAAAAACCAATATCACGAAAAACCGTTTCCCAAAGGGATACTTTATCAATCTAACCAGTGTCTAGTAGATTTCAGTCCTGATGATTAGTAAGATAACTTAAACCTGCCACATTCTTTGACACGAATTTAACATCACAAGAGATTTCACCGACCAAGAGTAAAATATCTCCATGAGTAGTTTTAGAACAAGACATGTAAGCGATCAGCATTGTTATCAATCAGATCTTCATCCTGGATTTATTCTTATTTAGGTAGATTTATATATACAAAGTTTAACCAACAACGGTTAGATTGTGGATCAAATAATAATAATAGTATCAATAATTGTGTTAATTGTTTTGAACGTCAGTAACAATGATGATCATAATGATGCCAAAATAATGATAATAGGGTTTGTGCAGGTGGCGATGAGAATAACAAAGATAGCAAGTAATATGTGTATCCGTAGACAATTCAATAAATAAATTAGGCCAAATCTTAAAAGTGACGTAATACTAGAGGTCGGTGAAATAGACAGATAATCATGGTTCAAATAAATATCGTAAAAGTACGATGGAAATGGAAATCAAGAAAGGGTGGGAGGTACTTTGGAAGAGAATTTACCTAGGTGAAGAGGGAGAGACAAAGGTAGACTAGGCGTGTTCTCTCGAATTGATTCTCATAGCTTCGACTATAAGTTTAGAAGACAGGTTCGAATCCCTTTCGAAGGTTTCGATGGAATGCGACAGATAACCGTGAAGGCACTTCTTCTCTCCACTTGGTGACCGCTATCATCAATCAAATGAGCCAAAATAGAACTTCTTATAGACTTTATTTGGCCTCTTGCTAACCATGAAGGAGGATGCTCATTAATGCGTTTGTTGAGCTGTCTAGTTGTTCTCCCTATATAGCTCTCTCCACAGTAACAGCTAAATTTGAAGAGACACATAAAAGTGACACAACTAGGCAGCTTGTCGTTTGCTTGAGCAATCATGATTCATCGGCTGGAAAATAGCAAACAGAGGGTGGCAGCAGTATAGGTCCGTTTTATCGCCCTCTATAATCTCTGATGTAAGACTTCACTAGCCACGTCCCCATTAAATTGCAGTTTCCTGAACAGTTGTTTCTTTTCAACTGTTGTCAGTTTCTCTTTGTTGTACTTGGTGTTCATGTATCTCCTTACAAATCTACTAGGATAACCCATTTGAACCAACGTATTTTGGATTTATCCTAACTCACTTTCTAGGGAGTCATCTTTACAGATACCTCTTGCTCTAGTTGTGAGGCATCTGACCAAATTGACTTTGTATCGAATTGGTACAAAACTGAGGAAATGTGTATATTATCCTACAGATGTAGGTTTCCTATAGACATCCCTCTTGAGTGAACCATCCTCTCTTCTGTTGAATTGGACATCAAAAAAGTGTAGTCTACCATCAAATTCTTTTTCACAAGTGAAGATGTGCAATGAGTGTGCATCATTAAATTTTATTAACATTTCATTCTTGTGAACTTTCACATCAAGAACAATAATCGTATCATCAGCATAATGAAGATAAGAATCAGTTTTAACTATTACTTGTTTCGATGGACCATTTTTAAGCTTAGCAAGAAAGAAATCTGCCAAAATTAAACCCAATCGAGAACCCACAGCAATACCGTCGATATGTCTGTAATGAAGGCTTTTGAATGTGAAGTGTACATTCATGGTACATCTTAAAAGCAACTCTTTTAGATTGATAACTGTAGTTACGATGTCGAACTGATTTTCTAGCTTCTGTTTGGACATGAATCCCACAGTCTCCATAAGTGGTATATTGGTGAACAGTAATGCGACATCTAAGGATAGTATTTGCTTCCCATTTACATTAATATAATTTACGTTAGCGATGAATTAGAAAACGTCTTTAACACTGATAGCTGTATTTTAAAGAACTCTGTTAGACGATGAGAACGCGGCCAGTGAATTTCAAAATATCATCTGCTAGTTGGGCCCATTACCATTGTGGATGCTGAGGAAGACGTTCAACAATACACCTAAGGTTAATAGAACAGTTCAAGTTAGCTGTATGGTTCATAAGAGATAAGGCTAACTCACAGTTTTTCAAAGGCCTTGCCAACTTTCGCCTTCCAGATATATTTTCTGGGTGCTAGTGTTATCCCAATGATTACTTAGTCAGGAAGGCCTGAAAAGTTGCTTGAGACTGACTAAAGTGGCTGCGTAATATCTTAAAGGCCTACTCAGAGCCTGACTCAGGAGTTATTAGAACACAGTGATCCATAACATTCTTAGTTGTCTCGATGTAACTGTGTATGAAATGTATTAATCGTTGGCTGGTGTCTTGTCGATTCATCATTGGTCTCACATTGTACTTCTGTTAGGTCAACCGAAATTTGTTATTAGTGACATCTTCGGGGCTGGATGCTTCATGTTGAATGGTTCAATCCGGGTTGGCATGTCGTCACCTCCAGGATTAGTTCGTTAACACTTCTTTTTTCGTATTTTCGGGTTGCTAGTAGCTTTTATTCCTGTTTCTATAGCTGAGGAAATATTATGCCAGGCTTCTTCAGGATGTAAATCTCAAAGGTGTCAAGTTATTTTTTTCTCAATGAAGACGCTGAGTTCTCATCAAGTAGGGGGCGTACCGCCCTCGTAGCAGCCTGTCTTTTATGTCCTTTCAATCACTGCCATACATATAAAAGAATTACGGTGTCATGGGCACCTATTCAAGTGTTTCAGAAGATGTGGAGACCTTTTACTTACCCTACACACTGATAGCGTATAACTGTGTGATTTATTTGAGCCCTTTATTGATTTGATTGGAGCATCCAAGTGCATCTGTGGCTTTTCTTGCGTTCGAAATTGGTGCCGCCTAATAATAGATCGGCATAGAATTGTAAAAATAATCAACGTTGTTGGTTCGTGGGAATGAGACTCTACAGGTATCACCAAAACAATTTTTATGACTGGATCTGTTCAGCCAGATGGCACGCGTACGACTGTCAACTGGAGTTTAGTATGTAAAGGTTTCTCCGACCTAAGAACCAATGCTTCTTCTACTCCAACAAGTTCACGCAGACCTGCCGAAGAATCCTCCCGCTGTCGTCATCAATAATGCTCACGGATTCAAGAGACATTGGAGAACCAACCTGTGAAAAGTACTGACGGTGAAACGAAAGCAAGATGATATAGGTGGATGGTTACCAGGAGAGCGTGTGTGATTATGACAGTAAGTTGGCTGCTCAGAGTGTGGAGTTAGCATATCCAATTTAATGACTACTCTAAGGAAGCGCTCTACTGCTATCACATCCTTGTTTGTCAGCAGTGAAAATTCAACTTCAGACCTCTAACCTCGTGGGAGCAACATTCACCCTGATGGTAATTGGTTTTCGTCTAATCGTTAGCCAACCGAATTTTCTCACATTTAACGAACTGTAGGAGCATTCTTTACAGTCGGGAAAGCTTGTCAGGATATTGAGATAGGGGGCCTGGCCATCAGCTCATGGGGAGCTCCAATGAGTACTAAAAGTGGTAATACGTCTTAGTGAAATTATTTATATTCCTTTGTATAGTCAAACAACCTGTCTCGCTGACGAAATCTCATCCACTCCAAATCATTTCAGCTGTATACGTTCAACCCAGAAGCACGGAGTATCTTGAAATATTTACTGTTCGGAAAAAGATGTCTCTGCAGTAAATTTCTGTCACGTGACATGGACTTCGTCGAAATGAAAATGCGGAAAACGATATATAATTCTTTCAAAAGCAAAATAACCGAGGTAATTAACTCATGGGAATGAAGCCAGATTGACCGAAATCACTGATCCATTCACCACTACATGTATTCTTTTAAGTGGTGGTTAATTTTTGAAGTATTGCATGCCTTGGCCAATATAATTCATCTCATCGGTGTAACTTATTTAATAGGAAACATGAAATACAGTTGAAGTGAACGGGACTAGCCGTCTGGTAAAAAATGTCTTGGAAGATATTTCATTGACATAACTTTTGATTTGTAGATAGGAATATGTTTTCTTAATCTACAGTCTATACTGAGATGGCATCTGCTCGGATAGCTTCGTAAATATTAATTCAGGAATGTGAGAGAGTAAATTAGTGTGTTAGTCATATGACGAAGGTTCTTGAGGAACAAGTATCAATTTCCACATATTACGTCATTGTTTCTACAGATCAAAACATTCTATCAAACACGTACACACATAGTCCTTCTGCAAGTTACATCTGAACCACTAAATATCTTTAAATGCAGAATAAGACTCACTGTAAAATTTGTCGCCTGAGATGTTTTAGGAGGTTGGAGACTGAATGGCAGACACTAGAAAACCTACGTGTGATATCCACCGGCTTCAACCAACAATTTTATAAATATTCTAGTATTGGTTTGTAGGGATTTGGTTGATTAGTTAGAGGATTTCATCATGAGCTGACATTGATTAGAGAACCATTGGAAAACAGGCTGGGAGTATTGGACAGCTGTTTCATCCTAGTTTAGGACCTTCCAGCAGTACGCACCTACCGGGGTTCGAACCCAGGACCTTCTGGTTACAAGGCAAGCCAGCTCGTATATCATTAGGCCACTGGGACCCGATCCAATGACCCATGAATTCTAACTTCTGCCAATTCACTATATAGCGCAACCGCTAGCCAATGTCTTCGGCAAGTATTTGTCCTAGTTCTAGTGATAAGTCCTGACCAGTAGGGTTCAGCAGCTCGGGTGTGAGGACAAATACCTGCCGAAGACATTGGCTGGGGGTAGCACTATATCATGAATTGGCAGAAGTTAGGATTGATGGACCATTGGATCGGGTCTCAGGGGCCTGATGATATACGAGCTCGCCTTGTAACCAGAAGGTCCTGGGTTCAAATCCCCTGTGGTGGGTTCGTACTGATGAAGAGTCCTAAACTAGGACAAAAACAGCTGTCCAGTTCTCCCAGCCTGTTTTTCAATGGTTCTCTAACCAATGTCGGCTCATGATGAAATCCTGTAACCAATTCTATAAGTAAATGGCGGGTTCGTGTGATCACCGAATTCCTTTTCAGTGTAATGAACTAGATTTTCTTTTTGACAGAAAAATGTCTTCCTGAAGCATATAAACAAGGCGTATATGAAATGAACACCACACAAATGAGATGCTTTTTAACATTGTATCAGATCATTAAAACCAGAAGATTTTGTAGCTTTTCAATACATCGCATAAGAATTAAATACATTTCATTACGGATAACAGACACAATTTAACAAACAGTTGAGTGAAGAGTCCCTTTTTTTCGTTAAATTCATTTACTTAGCTGTACAATCGCTATTATGTATGCAACACTATTTTTTGTATTTGTGTTTATGTACATAATACAAGAATAAAAATTAGTTTGAAGCATTGTTTACGTGATCGAAATATTTCAAAACATTAATGAAGAATCACGTTGTAACTAGGGGTGGAGGCTGGGGGAGCGAAGATTCATAAGTCTAGTATAAAACTTAGATATGATAGAGAACACTGTAGCTCAGGTGGATGGTTTTGATGTGGTTTTGTTCTCTGAGCTGGATAGTTAATTTGCGAAGCTTTCATCGCCCCTTACTAGGCGACATCTTCAGCGCATACTTCAAATTGATTTGAAGTGAGCTTTAAGATTTCTCCACGGGTTTGTTAGTCATCTCTCCTGGTGACGTTGGACGTGATTGGTAGTTTTTGTGTGTTTTCGCACCTTCTAGGTTACTTGTATTGGAACTGATTGTTTCTTCGACTTGAACTTTGACCCTTTGTGTGTGAGGTTTCTTTCTTATCGGTTGATAAATATTTCTAATATTAGACAGAGGAAACAACAAGAATGCTAGGGAATTTTTAGAAGCTTGGCATTCCAGTGAATCATCAATCAACAGACATATCGAGATAGACAAAATTTATCAACCAATAAGAAAGAAACCTCACACACAAAGGGTCAAAGTTCAAGTCGAAGAAACAATCAGTTCCAATAGAAGTAACCTAGAAGGTGTGAAAACGCACAAAAACAACCCATCACATCCAAGGTCACCAGGAGAGATGATTAATAGTTCGTGGAAAATACCCATCTGGACATTAGAAAGAAGAGAACACGAAGTTCAGCAAAGATATCTTTTCGGCGATTTCATTCTCAAAAGCTGTACAATCGTATTTATATAGATTATTTTACATGGATACAATTTGTTTAATTTCACAAAGTAACGAAGGTGATAATAATTTTCAACTTGATATGATAGTTTGAAGGTACGAATATAGATAACCTCATAATGTATGCCTTTCTCGAGTGTGTCATAATTATGTTACTTTATGGAAAAATGACGGGGATGGAACTGATCTTCGCGTTAACATTCCTCTGTGGAACTGATATTTAGAGACGTGGTCCAAATCTTCGAAAATCATGAATTCATCATTCTCGCCGCTTGCATAAAATCCTGCCGGTGTAGTTGTAGACTTCATCTCACCTGATTCCATATCTACCATAGATAAATCAGTGAGAATACGTCCAGAGACTTCCCATGGCTACTCCATCATTGAACTATCGAAACTAAAATTCCCCCTTTCTCTTTAGAACATTAGCAATATTGTCATGTCTTCATTTGATAAGGGAAGCAGTTTGGATTACCTGAAAATAAGCTGAATATTCTCTTCAGTTGGGATGTTAGCGAATAAGAAGGAGATATCTGGGGACCTCGAGAATTCTCAGAAAATGTTCAAGTTAATTCGTCACGAATGGGTCTCTGCTTCTGTCCTAACCAACTGGGTAGCTTATTTGACAGAGAATTCACCGTGGTCATTGATTTCTTGGGTATATTCACTTTATGCATCTATGGCAGGCACACATGAAAGGTGACTACAGTTCTCTGAGTCTCACGTCATTCATTATTAGTCACTTTGTCACCCAAAATACTTCCTCAGTAAGTCCCACAGATGAGTCTCTCTGGAATTCTCAGTTTCCACAGTCATACGATTCTTCGAATTGTCAGGTATGAAGTTCAAAAATTATCCTGCTCAATTAGGTTCTTTGTTAATATTAATAAGTAAAGCTTCATTCTCCTGTAGAGATAGACAGAAGTGCTTCTGTGCATAGATAGCTCAGAGAGAATTCTCTACTGTATTGTTGAAGATTGTAATTGTCAATCAGATTGGACTTGGAAAGCACTGGTTCTACTATCATCCTAATTATTAATTAAGATAGCATTGCTTTATTGACATTGAAGAAAGAAGAAGTAAAGACTGATAGACAGATTGAACGAGTTAAGTAGTTAGTTGTAACAAGCCTCACGAGAGAGAGAGAGAGTGACACTTTTCTAACTGGTTGATTGTGGTTAAAAGAGTAATACTGGCATTTTAAAATATCTCTCTTTAAGGATATTTTTTCATCGAGCTGATTAGATGAGTTCTTCCTCAATTTCCATCGAGTTTGAAACATGCTCATCTTTTGAGTTATCAGGTATCCCTCAGTGCCTTGTAAATGCCCATCGTTTGGAATAATTAAGAGAAGTGTAGCGAAGTGTTACTCTATTCAACGATAGCATTCTTAAGATGTGCAATCATGTAGTCACTAAAATGAAATTAATTGAATTGGATGACTTAATAGAGCCGATTCTATTGAGTGGAATTCAACCTGAATGGAACTACTAGGATGCTGAAAAGGTTTTTAATAAGTAGTAGAATTTTAATATGGTTGGGGGAAGGAAATATTTTAACTAAGAAACAAAACGGGAATAATTACTTATTCGTTATTTAGACAGATCAGTTCCATTCGAGGTCTAGTGACATGGGAACCTTTTTCTGCATACAGATTTCTGCGTTTAGTTTGTGGATCGCTTTCGCTTCTGAGTTTTGAAAAGCTTTGATTCCTTCTCTTTTGTCATGATTCCCATGTATTCTGTAATTGATTTTGAAGTTGGTTTGTGGTTGAGCTTGATGTCCAGATTCCATCAAGTGATCCAGGATACAGCTGTGGTTTTGTGTGTGTCGTGAATCCGAACACCTTTCACTGGTTAATCGAGTAACACTGGTTCGAGTCTCAAAAGATTCACCAATCCCTATGAGATTGATATGATCGTATGCTTGAGGACGTAAACAATACGAATCCTAAGTGAACAAATTCCTGGGAAGTGCCTCCAACCATCTATTAATCATAGTAATTCAAATTTTACTATGTGTGCTTGTCTCTTGTACCATGTGCTGACCATGTTACACACTTAAACGACGGAATTCACTCAGAACCAAAACTGAGAACTGGACTCATCACAATGGTTACACCTCCAGGGACCAGTTATCGAAACACTTTCAATCGATATGTTCATTGTAATATTGGAAAGTGATTTAATTCATTGTTGACATTAAAAGTAGATTGTTTACATTGATAAGTGATGTTTACTTTCGTTTGTAGAATCATGCATGTATTGAATTCTTTTAAGAGAATGTTTTCATTATAGTACTGTGAAATAAAATAGCCTTTTCAAGCATAGCGATAACTTGTAAATTTATATTGAATAATACGCCCACATACAGCAAAATTATCTATACAACCGTAAGAGTAGAATGTACTCAACATTGATATAAGAATAAAACTTGTGCTCTGTGGAACAGTATAATTCCCTTATGGGTAAATTTTTATTTTGATAAAGTCTCACAGTGTTATACAGTAATGTTCACTGATATCAGTAAACATTACTGTATAACACTGTGAGACATTATCAAAATAAATATTTACCCATAATGGAATGTACTCAACACTTGTTGTACTTCCATTTGTATACTTATTATGTATTTTTTGTAGAACTCAATTTTTGAGAGTGTATCAATGTAACATTTTTTATTGAACCAGGTTATATTTGTTTGTACAATTCCTTTAATAAATTCGGAGTGATAAATATAATTGGCTGATTAAGTATAAAACCATTCCCAACGGAAAATTGAAGAATGCCTTTGAAGTAAGTGAATGCAGGTTTAAGACAAGACTGCTTATTATCATTGATGATATTCCTGATTATGGTGGACTCGACTCGGTCAGTCATCAGGCTGTGTGGATGGAGGAGACAGACATAAGTTTGAAAAACGGACGGACTATAGAAGATTTGAACTTGACAGATGATATATTTATTTGACATTACACAAACTCGAATTTATCCAATGGCGTAAAGCAACAAGCTGTCAGAAGAAGCAGAGAAGAGAGAACTTTAAGTGACAGACACGTTATCAGCCACAACTACCATTAATCACATCACTGGGAGAAATGGAGGATGAGGCACCTCTTTCAACAAACTGTGAGGCATCGTTTAAACTACAGGTGGCATGGGTGGGGATGTCACCGCTAGGATATGAAAAGCAAGACAGATCAACATTAAACAATGTCAATTTCATGTCAGTCAACGCTTCTAAATGGTTTATAGCTTTAGCATGTCAAGAAAAGCATTTCAAACAGGCTACTGTACACTTTTATCACTGGCTGCCATCACTGTCTCCATAGTGAAGATTGAATGGCTTGCCATAAATAATACGTAACAAACAACTTCGACAGTTGAACGACCAAGCAGGTTTCCCCCATCAATTACGTAGAAGGAGACTAAGATGAATCAGAAACATACACGAAGGACCGTTGACTTATAAGCGGACAGACTGTCGAGCGGGCCCCAAATCTGAAACAACAAGTTCGGCTACATAAGGTGACATGGAGGAGATCATGTGAGGAAGTGATGAAAGCTTATAGACAGTTGTGGCGCTAACTACAAAGGACTGAAGAGAACAAGGTGAAATGAAGATGTGCTTTTGAAGCCCTTTAAATAATAACCAACCATAACATTCAGTCCAAACATTTATGTTACGCGCAAAATCTAAAAGGTAGAATTTGTCTCAAATATGGTACTGTATCACACATAGATGTAGTAAATAAAACATGCAAGCCTCAAGTTATGAGGTGTCTACGCTATATGACATCATAATCTTTGCCACCTTGGCGTCCAAAAGTAAAAACAGCGAAGCTGGCTCCGGTGTGATCCATGTGGGAAATGTAAACAATGCGCGAATGTACAGGTCAAGAACGGTGAGATTCGAACAGTGGTTATGACCGTGTACATTGTCCGAGGTTTGATCCCCTGCCGACAAACACCTGATATCTATGGTCGGCCTGCAAAATTTGAGCTACCAATATCCATGCTAAAAATTCCATACTTGTAGCAAAAATACGGTGTGGAATCAAGCTGTAATCAAAAATAAAATAATCAATGTTCAGTAGAGAGTGAAATATAAGGACGAAATGTTCAGCAAATACTATTTAAATATGAGAAGATAATTAGGCCAGACTTTATAGAATTGTATCACACTAGGTGAGTTAAATTTCAGTCGAAATTAATAACTAGGCTTGTAAATCAAGAAGACAAAAGAATCCTGTAACACAGTTATTTATTGTCACCTCGATATACAGATATAGGCAAATTACGTCTACCGTATATGCGGAATTGTTTCAGCATTACGGCGTGAAATTCAGCAGTTATATGACCATGATACGTATCAGGTGGTCTACAACATAAAATTCAGCGAGGCGTTCGAAGTGGAGACAGGAGTAGGACAGGCTGGTCGTCAGTTATGATCGATGATATTCTTAATTGCGCTAGACTGGATTATGCATCAGAGAATTGGTGGGGAATAAGAGGAAAGGAATATGCTAGACCGATAAGAAAACTCTAGAAGATATGGATCTCGCGTGCGGACGGTTCGTGTATAGTGTCACACAAATCCGATGACTTACAGGCCAAAAAGAAACAAACTGGCTGAAGAGGCGGGCGGTGAAGACAGGAACTCAATTGGAAAAAGAGACGACGGAGGTGATGAAGATTACCAATCAACCAAAATCAACAACCAGTATCAATCATCATCTCAATGGGATATATTCCACAGACGGCATTTTCTCCATTTATCTAAGGGGAACGATGTCAACCACAGGCAGCAGTCGGAAAAGATGAAGCTGTCAAAACCAGCAAGAATAGGAAAGGCAAGATTTGCCTTCAACAACCCGAAACCAGTTTGGAAATCTTCTGCACTCACTCAGCCAGAATAAAGAACAAGATTCGAATTTTGTTCACTACAAATGTGACGTCAATTAGTTCCTCTATACAGATCTGAAACTCTCACTGCGTTCCAGGAATAGAATTTCCAACAAGACAACAGACAACAGGACAAGGCCGACCTTTATCACTCTGTAATCAGTTTGGAAATCTTCTAACAATCAGTATGAAGAACATAGTCAGTTCAGAATTCAACACCAGTGTTACTTACATAAGTCAGTCAGTTGTTCTTTATGAGTCAGAAACTCGGCTCATACGTCATGAAAAGCATTACAACAGATTATTGCGGACGTCACATCAACAGCTGACTTCGCTGGCTCCATACTAGAAATCCAGTAGAGTATCGGAAATAATCAGCTAACAGAAACTGTGGGAATGAATCAATTGAGAAACTAATGCTCAACAAATATTTTGAAGAAAGTGCCGATTTGTTTAGCATTCTATTGAGGAGACGGTTGGGTGATATCACGCGTCAGCCCACTCCTCGATGAATACACAAGCTGAAAACGACTTGTTTGGTCTCATTCCAAGGGTGACATAGAGAGCATCGTGAAAGGAGGAGTTGAGAGATTATGGCCAAAAGTGGGACTAGCTGCAGGTCAGCACAGGAAATATGAGAAAGTATAGATATACTGGTGAAGTACTATGCTTAACTTGAAAAAGAAAAGAAGAAGAATAACAACAATATAGTTCTAAATGAAAGCCTCCTAATAAAAATTTACATATTGTGTTACCTATAAAGTGCGAGAAATGCAAAAGCAGATAAGTGAAAAACGAAAACTACCTCATAAATTTTCTTAAAAATCGACTCTATCATGTCACTTATAATAAATAACCGAATTAGGCTATTTTTAATTAAAAAAACTACCAAAATCCACATCTTGAAAATGTTATCGCTGAATAGAGTAAAATATCGCTGCACGTCTCCTAATTTCCGTAAATCAATGATGATTTTTGTGGTGCTTAGGGATATCAGATAACTCAAAAGATGAGCATGTTTCAAACTCGATGGAAATTGAGGAAGAACTCATCTGATCAGATGGAAGAAAAACAGTGCTTAAGAAGACACATTTCAAAATGCCAGTGTTACTCTTTAAACCAAAATCAAACAGTTAGAAAAGTGTCACTCTCTCTCGTGAGGCTTGTTACAACCACCTAACTGCTTCAATCTGTCTGTCAATCTTTACTTCTTCTTTCTTCAATGTCAATAAAGCAATCGTATCTCAATTAATAATCAGGATGATAGAAGAACCAGTGTTTTCCAAATCCGATCTGATTGACACTTACAATCGTCAACAACACAGTAGAGAATTCTCTCTGAGCTATCTATGCACAGAAGCACTTATGTCTGTCTCAACAGGAGAAATGAAGCTATGCTTATTTATTATCAACAAAGCGATTACTTAAGCAAGATGATTCTCTGAACTTCGTACCTGACAATTCGAAGACACCTATGAATCTGGAAACTAAGAGATCCAGATACCTGAAGAAATAAAGAATGCTAAAGAAAAGTTCATGTTAGTCCGTCATGAATGCGTCTGTGCTTCTGTCCTAACCAACAGGGTAGCTTGTTTGACAGAGAATTCACCATTGTCATTGATTCCCCAGAGGATATTCACCTTATGCATTTTCGGAAGATCACATATGAAAGCTGACTAAAGTTCTCTGAGTATCAGGTCATCCATTATAAATCACTTTGTCAACCAATCCACTTCCTCAGTAAAACCCACAGATGATTCTCTCTGAAATCGAAGTTTCCACAGTCATATGTTTCTTCGAATTGTCAGGTACGAAGTTCAGAGAATCATCTTGCTTAAGTAATCGCTTTGTTCATAATAAATAAGCATAGCTTCATTTCTCCTATCGAGACAGACATAAGTGCTTCTGTGCATAGATAGCTCAGAGAGAATTCTCTACTGTGTTGTTGACGATTGTAAGTGTCAATCAGATCGGATTTGGAAAACACTAGTTCTTCTATCATCCTAATTATTAATAGGGATACGATTGCTTATTGACATTGAAGAAAGAAGTACAGATTGACAGACAGATTGAAGCAGTTAGGTGGTTGTAACAAGCCTCACGAGAGAGAGTGACACTTTTCTAACTGTTTGATTTTGGTTTAAAGAGTAACACTGGCATTTTGAAATGTGTCTTCTTAAGCACTGTTTTTCTTCCATCTGATCAGATGAGTTCTTCCTCAATTTCCATCGAGTTTGAAACATGCTCATCTTTTGAGTTATCTGATATCCCTAAGCACCACAAAAATCATCATTGATTTACGGAAATTAGGAGACGTGCAGCGATATTTTACTCTATTCAGCGATAACATTTCCAAGATGTGCAATCTTGTAGTAATTAAATTAAAATTAACTTAATTGGGAGACTTTATATAGTTGACAGTATTTTGTGGAATTCAACTTGGATTGAGCCCTTGTCATGCTAAGAAGTGCGTGTTAATAAGTAGTAGAAATTTCATATGGGTTGGGGGAAGAAAATATTTCAACTAAGAAGCGAAACTGGAATAATTACCTATTCGTGGTTTAGACAAATCAGTTCCATTTTTGATCTAGTGACTTCGGAAGTTTTTTCTGCATACAGATTACGGCGTTTAATTTGTGGATCACTTTCGCTTCTGAGTTTTGAAAAGCTTTGATTCATTCTTTTTTTCACGATTCCTTTGTATTCTGTAAATGGCTTTGAAGTTGGTTTGTGTGTAATCCTGATGTCCTGATTCGATCAAATGTTCCAGGATACAGCTGTGTGGGTGTGTGATGGGATGAGTGTGCGATGACATATTTGAATAGCAATCGCTCAGTACGGCCGACCTACCTGGATCCACACGATCACGTTTATTGATAGACACAGGTTGAAGTAACCAGCAGTGGTAGGTTATCCTTTACCTTCATACGAATCGTTGGCTTTGTGGACAATTGGAGTCCAAGCTCACCCGTGGATAAGATTCTCTTGAATAAGCAGGATAGGCGGTTCCTATGCGTTTCTGCCGATAAGTCCACATTGAATTGTAGATTCAGGTTGAATTGTACTCAACTCTACCAATCATATTAAGCCACTCAATTTACTTATTCAATATGATTTCAGTTTCTGCCCTATTTAAGAGTTGAATTATAGGTTATTGTTTATGTAAATTAAACGATTATAATGACACATCTTCTGAAAATTCCCATATGTTGATGAGGACATTCGCCAGACATATGTGCGATTGCACATTCTCAGAATGAAATCGCTTAAAAGAATAACTCTTCGCCGAACACCTTCTCTTTCAACTAGTACCGTGCAGACATAGATAAATAAAGGCATAATGTATGCTTAAAAGATTGTAGATCCTCTCCCCAGGTATCTGATTTGATAGTGAAACTGGTATTCAATAATGTTACAATGCAGTGTTACTTGTCTGTTGATTCACCTGAACGTAACAAGAATAAGCCTCCAGACACCATATTTTAACCATCTGGTCACTTGAAAATATTCCACGCACAGAAACAGACAAAAAAATTCAGATGAAATGGTGATAGTAACTACAACACTGATTAGACAAAAATATATGATTATACTATTTACAAAACCACAGTAATTTAAGTCATATATTAATAAATAGGTTTGATCGGCTGCATGACATCTCCAATCCTCAGAAATATAAGCCCAAAAATAAACAAATTAAAGACCGTCCAATTATGTTATCGCGTCGGCGCATCCATAAATCTTGATTTTCCGACGAACGAAGACAGCCTATTTGAAAGTTTACCTGAAGATAATTCACAGGTCTCTGCACTTTTCTTATATGATACCTAACTCACAAAACAGTTTGGCGTCACCTATTGGTTCATGGTTTACTTTACCAGCAAACGTAGGCAGGTCATCACACTATTCTGCTTACAGATTTAAGAATTTATAGCAGACATTGAATAATCATGTGAGTTTTCCAAAAATTTTCCAAATAATTTTGGATTATTTCATTAAAAACCAATATCACGAAAAACTGTTTCCCAAAGGGATACTTTATCAATCTAACCAGTGTCTAGTAGATTTCAGTCCTGATGATTAGTAAGATAACTTAAACCTGCCACATTCTTTGACACGAATTTAACATCACAAGAGATTTCACCGACCAAGAATAAAATATCTCCATGAGTAGTTTTAGAACAAGACATGTAAGCGATCAGCATTGTTATCAATCAGATCTTCATCCTGGATTTATTCTTATTTAGGTAGATTTATATATACAAAGTTTAACCAACAACGGTTAGATTGTGGATCAAATAATAATAATAACAATAGTATTAATAATTGTGTTAATTGTTTTGAACGTCAGTAACAATGATGATCATAATGATGCCAAAATAATGATAATAGGGTTTGTGCAGGTGGCGATGAGAATAACAAAGATAGCAAGTAATATGTGTATCCGTAGACAATTCAATAAATAAATTAGGCCAAATCTTAAAAGTGACGTAGCACCAGAGTTTGGTGAAGTGGATAGATAGATAATCAAAGTTCAAATAAATATCGTAAAAGTACGATGGAAATGGAAATCAAGAAAGGGTGGGATGTACTTTGGAAGAGAATTTGCCTAGGCGAAGAGGGAGAGACAAAAGTAGAACAAACTTTTTTTGCATGCAAGGACTAGGGTTGTTCTCTTGAATTAATTGCCATAGCTTCGGCTATGTGTTTAGCTGTCGGGTTCTAATGCCTTTCGAAAAGCTCAATGGAATTCGACAGATAACCTGTCCACTTGGTGACCGCTATCATCAATCAAATGAGGTAAAATAGAACCTCTTATAGACTTTACTTGGCCTCTTCCGAACAATGAAGGAAGATGCTCATTGATGTGTTTGATAAGCTGTGTAGTTTTTCTCCCTACATAGCTTTCTCCACAAGAATAGCAAACTTTCTAGATACACATAGAAGTGGCACAACTAGACAGCTTGTCTTTCACTTGAGCAATCATAATTGGTCAGCTGGAAATTGGCGAACAGCTGGTGGTGGCAGTATAAGTCCGTTTTATCGCTGTCGATAATCTCGGATTTAAGACGTGGTTAGCCACGTTCACATTAAATTGCAATTTCAGGAACAGTTGTTCCTTTCTACGCGCTGTTACTTTCTTTTTATTACCTATTATGTTCATGTGTCTCCTTTCGGGTTTGCAGAATCCTCAGTGGGCCCTAGCACTAACAGCGGCTAGACTTGTTTATAAGTGCATACATAGATCCGGTTGTCTCAGCCGGATCGTGATAGCCTCTTCTATCAAGAGGTACCTGGATGTTCGTAGCAGTTTCTCTGGTATCCGATAGATGACAGAGAAGGACTGTTCAAAATTGGCTTGGATTGGATGTTATAATATGGAGCTATTAATGCTTCTAGCTTCCCCTTTTATTTAAACGCATAGGTAGATGTTTCTGAGCACGAAAGATCAAGTTCCTATTGCATCGGCCAAATATAACTTGCTTCACAAACGCATCTGAATTGGTAGGGCTAGTGTAGGTACCTCATCTTTCAATTGAGGAATAACCATCGGTCGTGTAGGAAATAAGACTTGTAGTATGCCAACAATAAAAGTTCTCTGAATTGATTTTTTCAACTTATTCTTAATTATTTCGCCAGGTATATCACTATTGATTTGCAGTCTCGTCTTGTTTAAGGATAGTGAGTAGTCCTTTCCAACTTTCTCAGGCATATTTTTTCCTGATGAATTTGTTTGGATGGCTATTTTAGATCAAGGTATCATATACAGTCGTTAGTTCGTCTTCAACTACCTATTCTGAGCGTATTGCTGTTATGCTCTGTCTGAGGGTGGTTAATAAACCTCTTTTGTATTGGTGAGGAATGAAGCTATGAAAATGTGTTTATTGTCCTGTCCATGTGCCTTTCATATGCAAATTTCTCTTCATACTACCATAGGATTTTCTTGTGAGGAGGACATTTAGGAAGGTAATTGTATTTTGAGATTCCTCTTCGCACGTGAATTTCATAGCAGAATGTACTGCATTGAATTGAGTTATTATTACTGTGTTCCTTTTGGAATCATTTTCATAACGATTGAAGGTATCATCCACAAACCGGCAAAAGAATAAGAATTTGCTGATAATATAATTTAAAGAACCATTTTCTGGTTTGCATAGAAAGAAATCTGCTAACGTGGAACCAGTGAATGAAAAACAAAACGATGCTGCATACATTTGGTTCCCTTGATAAATTTCAGTAGAGAAAGAAAGACCAGATTTCTTTCTCTATCGAAAACGATATTGATTTTTTACCTGATGTTTCTCTATTTAATACTGCTAATTGCTTTATCAAGGTATTATTAAACCAGAATTTACAAAATCTCAGCTTATACATGGCGACGTAATCATTCTTTAGCATGCGGTATTTTCTGCGTTATTGTCAGTTTTTCCAATTGGTAAAGATAAGAAAGCCAGGTATAGATGGAACATAGGGCTTCCACAACACATCTCCACTTTGTTCCATCTTCTGCCATTCTCTTCAACTGGGTCTACGATGGCCCAAACTCTCTCATCTCATCTTCACACGATCTCCCTCAAGTCACTCGAGGACGACCCATTCGTTGGATTTGATAAATGTATGAAATTATTAAAAAAAAGCATGTGTTCTCATTTGTGTGGATTTTATCATTCCATGGAAAGGGGGCCATTGAAGCCAAGACAAATTCTGTATTAGTCTATCATTCTTATTCCGACGATATGGATTCCATTCGATAGAAAATGCTTGTGATATTAGGCGTTGCTTTTTTTTGATTTCTGAAATGCGTTTTCTGGATTATTTCAGTGTTCGCAGAATCACTTTTGTGGCTTTTATAGCTTTCAGGCGCATAGCTGATGATTTTTCAACCTCTTCTAGTTTAACTGGATTTCTCTCTGTGGTTGAATAGATCCTCCACAGTGTTCATTTCTTCTGATTACCTTGATTCCTTGCGATGTTTATTCCATGTATATCACATCACATCCCAAGCACTTTGTTTTATACACACACACACAACTGGATTGAGAAATACCATCGGCATTTGGCCTTTTTCACTGCCAAAGTGTTTTGTAGTATTTCAAATGTTTTGAAGGAAACTTTGATATCGTCTGACGTTCCTTATCTAGATGGAATGACTACTGTTGAGGTCCTTGATCTTCAGAATACGTTTTCTAGCGTATTTAACGTCAGCGTTGATGTCGGTAATGAAGTTTTCTGGTTGGTTATTTTTTCCTGAGAATTTCAGTTATGTTTAATGTTTTTTCTTCTTTTTCCTTCTTATCCGCTATCAAGGAGTGTGCCCGTCTAAAAAGACTTGAAATAACTTATCAGTTTTCCTTCCTTAAAGTTGTATGAATCTATTATGGCTAGTCAACATGATCACCATCTTCCATTTCACAATATTTTATTATTATTGTATTCATCGCAAAGCGTCTGTAACACATACACTACTTATTTCGTCAGCCTATAAGTAGTATATTATTCTACCAAACAAATTTATCTAATTGCTATGATAAAAAACATTTTATATTATAGCTACGAGGAAGCATCGTTTCAACTGCAGGCGAACTGACGAGGATATCAAAGCACCGAGGATAGGGAAAGCAAAACAATCTTTCACTACTCTCAAGTCTGTGTGGAGGTCAACAGCGCTCAGCATCAAAAATAAGATCCGGGTTTTCAACTCTAATGCAAGGTCAGTGCTACTATACGGATAGATCAGAGACTTGGCGCGTCATAAAGAACATCTCAAACAAACTACAGACCTTCACCAACAGCTGTCTTCGCTCAATACTCAAGATCAGATGGCCGGCCAGAAATGATCAGCAACAGGGATGGATCTCTGCGAGCAAACCAACCAGGAACTGATTGTGCAACAAATAAGCAGGAAGAAATGGAGGTGGATTGGCTGGCCATACTCTGAGGAAACCATCGAGTGACACCACTAGACAATCCCTCGAGTAGAACGCGAAAGGGAAGCGGCGAGTTGGTCGTCAGTGCAAGGGTGACTTGGAGGAGGTTATGTGAAGAGGAGATGAAAACATGTGGACAGACTTGGAGCCAGGTGAAAACTCTAGCAGAAAACCGAATGCAATGGAGACGCGTGGCTTCAGCCCTATGTTCCTCTAGGAATTAAAGGAAATAATAATAATTATAGCTACAGGAACCTGAAGAGAGTTTATGACAACGAATATTCTTCACTCAGACTGCCTTTTAACTGTTAAAATATATATATATATATCACTTTGACTTAAATGAAGATAAGGCGTGAATACATCTTAATTTCTATGGTGAACTTCCAACCAGATTAATTCTATTGAACACTTTTGAAAATTTATTCAATATTCATAAATTCTCACTGAAACCTCTTGACTGATTTTGATAGAAAATACTTCGGTGTATAAAGTGATCAATTCTGGGTTTAATTTTCGTTGGGAAAACTTTAAATCACTGGCTATGCGAGTACATCTAGATGACCAGTGTTAAATGGGGCGAAACACGCGTCCTGCATTCCACTGCTAGTGACCACGGAAACAAGTAAGCTATTTGACTTTTTAACTAGAGAATCAAACTCTACTTCTCAAAAATTTCAATCAGTTTTGGGTATATTTTGAAAGTAATAACAAACTTTCACAAGCCTATTATAAACTTTATGCTTATTTACTGAACATTTCATCTTAGATAAATGCTTATCTTGACATCACTTTAGAACATAGACGAATATAATTCCATTAGTAGTAGAAGTAGTTAGTTTGTTAGATATATCACACAGTTAAACAGTATTATTTACTGGATGACGTTTCGAACACAATTCATTATTGTTCATAATCATTTCATCAATTATAATCACACTACTTCCAAACCTAATTTTTATAGTTTTCTTTGTCTTCTCCTATTTGTCGTCATTGGGGTAGTAGAATTTTCTAGATATCTGAGTGGACAGGTATGGAATCATTCCTATTACACGTATTTGCAGTTGATTCGATAAACAAAGCTTCTGTCATCAATCTCTCCCTTCACCCTGTGACATTAGATTTCAAAACTGTCATCCTATCCCATCCAGCCTATTGTATGGTTGTGCGCAACTGCGTGTGGTGTAGTGTTATAGCTGAACTATTCTCTAGATTTCTTATCTTATTCGGGTCAACTAATCTAGATTTTGCTAGGTTTCTATGCTCAGCTAGTCTAACTGCCTCTATTCTACTGGTTTGACCTATATATATGACCTGACAATCATCCCAGGAGGGTATTAGATAAACTAAACAGCTTTGTTTAAAAGCTTCAAAGGTTCCTTTAACCGATAAAGCTTGTTTCTAATTGAGTTTGTGGGTGGTTTGAATGCCAGTCACTTTTATTCCTGCCTTGTTAAGAATTCTGCTTGAGGTGGTTTCCGAGGTTCCTTCCTTGTATGGAATTACTACTGATGATTTAAATCACTTATTGTTGGTGTCGTCATTAATATTGTTAATAATATTACTATTATTATCATTATTATTATTATCACTATCGCTACTATCATTATTTATTTTATTTTTACATTTCCTTACATATTTCCTGACTAATTTATCCGGATAATTATTAAGTTTCAAGGCTTCTTTTACGCGTATCACTTCCTGTCTTAGATTTTCCTTGGCATTACTTAGTTTTTGTGCTCTATCACTTAAACATTTCACCAGTCCTATTTTTAATGACATGGAATAGGATGATCGAAAATCCAGATATCTGTTTGAATGTGTGGGTGTTCTGTAAACACTAGTGTTTAACTTCCCATCTTCTTTCCTTTTTACGCTACGATCTAACAGTGGTCTCTCCTCTTCTTCACTTTTCAATTCAAAACTGAATTGAGTTGCCTCTACCTTCGAGTTGGTGTGTTGGAAAAATCCACCTATATCTATATAGATAGACTTTTGATCTCTTCACCCTTCGACAGATTCTCGAACATAGGCATAATTACCGGCGTCCAACAATCGTTATATTTCTTGACCTAAAGGCGGCATTCGATTCTATCGACCAAAAGGCACTATGGCGATGTTTGGCTGTGAAGAGAATGCCAAGAAAACACAGTACACTGATCAAGTTATTCTACGCGAATTCATGCAACCAGGTGGGAGCCTACGGAAAGCTGTCACCTGACAAGTGTGATGACAACTAGTAGTGTCTGATAAGGATGCCCACTATCTCCATTTCCGTTCAATTTCATCATCGATGTACCAATGGAATTGACCATAATTGACTTCGGCGACACAGAGACTGACTTGTTACCACTAGAGAATAATCTTGTTGACTAAGAATATGCATATGATATAGTCCTCCCTCCTAGGTGAAGAAGCTGAAAAAAATGCAGACAGGGTTTTCTGAACACCTTGAGCTGATCACCAATCTTTGAGTGCTTATTATACGATTTGTTCCAGTGAAATGTAAGATACTGCAACAGGAATGGATTACATCGACTGACTCCTAGCTTAAAGATAGTTAAGAGTGAAATGGTTGGTGAAGAGAGTGTTGGCCACTTCACTTATTCGAGAAGTTGCATCATTCCCAACGAGTTGATTGCTGACGAAATCTCAGCATAGATACAGAAGACTCATTTGGCATTTTCCAACTTACACCATCTCTGGCTTAGTAGACGTGATATCCAGCTGTCGATGAGAAGGCGTGTTCGCTGCGAAACAGTTTGCTCCGTCATCTTTTATGTCTAGCTGTTAGACATGGCCATTGAAAGTGGAAGATACGAAAAGGCTAACTGATATATGAGGATAAAACTTGGTCACTGTAGACACTGTATAATTCCATTATGGATAAAATTTTATTTTGATAAAATCACACAGTGTTGTACAGTAATATTTACTGATGACGTTTTGAGCACAATTTATTGCTCATAATCATATCAAGGTAATCATTAAAAAAATTCATTAGGAAGATTGAAAAAGGCCAAAAGAAACAGAAAAATGATTGTGAAACTAGTCATAATAACATAAGTAAGAGAGAATATAAGTCATCTACAGTTATACCATATAAAGAAGGGATATCTGAGACTCTACGTAGGATTCTAAATAAAGCAGGAATTAGGGTGGCATTTAAACCTACAGACTCATTCAGGTAGGACAATCTTTTTAGGTTAAAGTACCCTGTCGGTTGATCCGATTAGACAAAATAATATAATTTACAAAATACCTGCAATGACTGTGAGCGAGGTCAACTACATAGGTCAAAATAGTAGGTCAGGAGTGGTCAGATTTTCGGAACATAAGAATTTAGCTAAGGTAAGAATGGCTGACACCGAGAAGATAAGTAATTTAGAAAAAGGCTCAGCAATAGCACTTCATGTATGCATTAACACACAACTACACAATGCGGTGGGTGGGAGAGGGTTAAAATTCTAAAAAGTAATCTAAATAGGTAGAGAGAGAGATTGATTACTGAATCCTTGTTCATCGAGCCTACACCAAACACATGCAATAGGAATGACTCATCACTCATACCCGAAATATGGAAAATACTACTGCCAATCAAATCAAGTGAAAATCAAGTGAAAAATAATGGAACTATATAAATGAAGTTAGGAAATCGTGTGATTACCTTGATATGATTGTGAGCAATAAATTGTGCTCGAAACGTCGTCAGTAAACATTACTGTATAACACTGTGAGACGTTATCAAAACAACATTTACCTATAAGTTGAGTAATATTGAGGTTAGGCGTCGAGTGCTAGATAAAGAGGGGAAATCAACCGACAAAATTGTGAATTTACATCGATTGAGGTGGTGAAGGCATGTGTTAAGAGTCCATCCCTAGCCATCGCCTTCCTCGACGGACAATACTACCTAACATAGGATGGAACAGGTTTGAAAGGAGAAAACTAGTGATGATCAAACCAAAACATAGACGTTGATGGTAGTCGATGAAATCCATAACAACTAGTTTAAGCCAGCCACCATGTAGGAAGGTGTAAAATACTCAGTTGGTGCAGGTCCTCAAAGATGGTAAAAACCAAAAGCTGGAGACAGCTGGTGATATGACTGAGAATCGTTCTTAATGGCACAGAAACATTCACTCCTTATGATTTATCATATCCAATAAAACTATTGTTCTTCCATATCACTATTCTTTTTGCCTGTTTCGATTTCTGTTGATTATCTCTCTTTTGAATTTCTCCTTTTGCTTTCTTCATCTGTTTGTGTGCTTCATAGGGGGAGAGAGGCAACTCGGACTGCTGCACATCTATGTAAAGTTCTACCTTAAAACCAGTCAGTCAGTCAGTCACAGGGTAGGACCGCTAATCTCAAACCCGACTTACTCCTGGCCAGCCCACTAGTAATGGTTTCTGGATACATAGTCTTGGAGTCGAAGATGGACCTCAGTGGGTGACTGGCGAGCTTTCTACTATTGAATCACTGTCGCATATCCTTCGTAGTATGTCATTAAAGACTCTCATCCTAAGGTGTAAGCCAACTAAGCAGGAAGATAAACAGTAGTATAGCTTGAATCACCATATAACTCAAAACAAAAATTCAATAGTTTGTTAGTTTACAGCATATGTATATTGTAAAGTAAAAAGTTTTAAAAAGCACAGTCACAAATACGTATCACTTCCTTATTCTTTTCTTTTCTCTTGATCTTCTATGAGCTGCACAGTTCTTCAGTGATTAATGTTTCTTTGTTGGTTTATTGTTATTATGCTTTTTCTTTCCGTCATGTTTTTGACTCTCTTTTCCCACCTTCTTTGGGGTTTTATCTGAATGACATTTAGACAGGGTAGCTTTATATTGGACTTTGCGCCATGGTTGGTGGACGACCTTAGCAGTGCATACTACACCTTCCTGAATATTTAAACAAATAATAATAGTATTTAAGGAAATAGAAACATTAATTATTTATTAAATTATGAAATAAACGTCTTCAATGGTTGTAACAGTGAATATCATTGTCGAGCAGTATGCAATTAACGATACACAAATATATCTAAGCAGTTGGCAGGGTTTTTTTTTAAAAGGAACAGGTTGTAGGATACATCAAATGACTACTGTCGATAAGATATTATTCACTTATTTGTTTTCTAATAACTCCACTTCCACTCGTTGTATTCTTTTAGATAAAACTCACTTCAGGCAATCGGTGTGTCTATCCCCACACCAGCAATTCGACTGGTAAACACACTTGAAGTTGGTAATTCAATTCAGTTATGTGGAAATACCATACGACTTGAATTTTGCCGCTATGTTTACTAATCAACACAAAAAAGCCTCATAACCTCTAAGCGAAAGTGAAAGTTAGTGTCGAACTTAAGTTATCTACTACAGAAGCAGTTACATCCAGATGATGAATCCCAAAATAGGACGAAATGTGCATCCTGGATTCCACTGCTAGTCACCATCCACAAATTAAGTTATAGCTTAGGTCATTGAATTGTTCAATTCAGAAATTCTTACATACTGATAGAGTAGACTGCAAAGCTTATTTATGTGCAATTCGATGTACAAATAAATGAAGAGATTTACTTAAGCAAGAATAAGTATTAAGTAATGCCTGAAACCAATCTGGAAATCTTGGTCACTCAGCGTAAACAACAAAATTCGGATTTTTAATACGAACGTCAAGTCAGTTCTTCTATATGAATCAGAAACTTGCTGGGTCACAAAGAATATTTCCAACCAACAGCCTGTTGCAGACCTTCATCAACAACTATCTTTGCTCTACAATGAAGATCAAAGGGCCAGGTCGGAAAGAATCACCAACAAGAAACTATGGGAACAAACAAACAAAACAAGAACCAATCGCCCAAAAAATATGCAGGAGAACGTGGAGATGGATTAGACACTTGTTGAGTAGGCGGGCGGCTGGGTGACATCGCGCGCGCGTCAGACCATTGCTGGAGTGGAACCAGGCCGAAAGGGAAGCACACGGCGAGTGGGACGTCAGTGCAAGGGTGACATGGAGGAGGAGATCGTGTGAAGAGGAGTTGAAACAGTATGGACTAACATGGATGTAGGTGAAAAGTACAGCAAAAGACAGATGCAAGTGGAGACGTGCAGCTGAAGCCCTATGTTCCACTAGAAACCCAAGGGAACAATAATAATGCCTAGTGATTACATTAAATAAGGTCATTAACTTCTGATAGCACTATTTGATCTAGGTTTTTTAAGAATTGCTACCAGCTATTTTTACCAACGTGTAAAGTGATATTTTCCCTGAAAATCAAAATTTCAGTGATCTTGTATCTTTTTGGTGAGATAATTTTCAAGAGGCTATGAAATCGTGCTTCGTTGAGAAGACATTTCGATTGTATTAATTATTAATCTTCTAGAACTTTGTTCATTGTCAAGGACCACTTTTACTGAACTATCTTTATTGATTTTCAAGTATTGGTTTTGTAGGGACTTTGTTTGATTGGCTGGAGGATTTCATCGTGAGCTGATATCAGTTAGAGAACCATTGTAACTATTGGACAGATGTTTCGTCCTAGTTTGGGGCTCTTCAACAGTGCTCTGACGTTTTTATCACGGTTAAATACTACGCCGTCCTGGTCAAAGTCTGTGGACTAAAGATGTAGAAGCAGGCGCACTGATCATTCAAACATTATTATTATTATTATTATTGTATCCTTTAGTTCCTAGAGGAACATAGGGCTTCAGCTGCGCACATCCATTGACTTCGGTTTTCTGACAACTTTTTCACCCTGCTCCAGGTCTGTCCACATGCTTTCATCTCCTCCTCGCATGACCTCCTCCAAGTCACCCTCGGACGACCAACTCGCCGCCTCCCTTTCGGGTTCCACTCGAGGGATTGTCTAGTGGTGTCACTTGATGGTTTCCTCAGAGTATAGCCAGCCAATCCATCTCCATTTCTTTCTGCCTATTTGTTTCACAATCGGTTCCTGATTGGTTCGCTCCCAGAGATCCCTGTTGCTGATCTTTTCTGGCCATCTGATCTTGAGTATTGAGCGGAGACAGTTGTTAATGAAGGTTTGAAGTTTGTTTGAGATGCTCTTTATGACTCGCCAAGTCTCTGATCCGTATAGTAGCACTGACTTCACATTGGAGTTGAAAATCCGGATCTTATTTTTGATGCTGAATGCTGTTGACCTCCACACAGATTTGAGAGTAATGAAAGCTTGTCTTGCTTTTCCGATTCTGGCTTTGATGTCCTCGTCAGTTCCGCCTGTAGTTGAGACGATGCTTCCCAGGTAGGTGAAGGAGGTTGTTTCTTTCAGGTTCTTCCCATTTATGCTTATTGTGGTCTGTTGTTTCTGTTGATGTTGGCAAGGAATCTTCATCATCTCTGTTTTATCTATGTTCACGTGAAGTCCTATCTTTGATGCTTCTTCTGCCAACTTGTTACTTTTCATTTGCATATCTTCCAGTTTATGGGAAATCAGACATATATCATCGGCGAAATCCAGATCCTCCAAGTCTTTTGTGTCATTCAAACATAAGAGTGTGGTATTCTGCTGCAATGATGTATGTTAAACCAGTGAATGTTATTGAGAAATTTCACCACTTCTGAGGGTAATACCGTCAAGCATAAAGGTGTTAAAATAACACTAGGGGAGAGTCAGAGAGAGAGAGGAAGAGATTGTCCACACCCTCTGAAACGGTAGTTATGCCTCTTCTTTGTCTTTTTTACAATTGTAAACATCACTGAAATTCTGTTATAATTATTATTTTTTGATTTTCCTCCCATCAAGCTGTGTCAAGAGAACACTATATTCAGTGTTCTACAACGACTTCCATACTCTATCGACAACACAGTCTGAAATAAACCCGATGTTATTATTATTATATTTATTATTCTCATGTTATACTTGGCACATTTTTGTTTTATTACAACTTGATTCCACACTGTATTTTTGGTACAAGTATGGAATTTTCAGCATGGATATCGGTAGCCCAAATTTTGCACGCCGACCATAAATATCAGGTGTGCGTCGGCAGGGGATTGAACCTCGGACCATGTGCATGGTTGGTGAGAGTCCTGCCCACTGTGTCACCTTTTTGACAGTATTCCTCCTATAAATGTGGAAAGGTTCCCACTGTTCATTTTATTTATATTTTGAGTAACTCAGATATAATACTGCAACAAATGCTGAAGATTCGATTCTATATTATAAATACTGTTTTTGGAATAGAGAGTAGATTATTAATGTTATTATTAATAATGGTGAATAGCAGTCAACAAGGAACCTCTGTTCCTGCTAATCGCCTTCAATTATCTAATAATCATAGTATGATACTATATAGTAAGGAGTGGTGTCAGCATTTGGAAATTAACCAATACTGGCTATTCATATCTAAGTGACCTAGAGACAAGGCGGTTGTTTCACTCGTTTAGGGAAGAGCTCATTACCCATATACCCCAGTGTTTTGGCTCAGCTTGTAGAGTGGAACCTCTTCAAACCAATCGGGGTTTTGCCAGCTATTCAGCCAAACTTGTAATATCTTACCTGTAAGTGTTTGATTAAATGATCGCTGATTTGATTCAATTATTTTTATTCATTTGCGTTCCCAGTGGAACACAGGAATTCAATCCAGAGGCTTTAGGTTTCTGTAGCAGTGGTGTTCATTTTTTCTACGAGATGGTGTTGCCAGTCTCATCCCCAACCATCCCTGTTTATCAGTTTTATTACTGGCATAGCGAGGTTTGGCAGTGTGTTAGCCGGGGATCGAGCCCCAGACCAGATGCGGAGTTGGGAAGCATTCTACTGCTGTGCCACCGACAAGATTCGATTCAATTATAATTACTAATATTCTTATCAGAATTTGGGTGATAGTGGTAAACCTCTCTGGACTGATTAATGTATTACTAACTTAATGATAATATTTTAAAAAATATCAAGTGTTGGTTTGCAGGGATTCGATTGGTTACAGGATTGATCATGTGCTGAAATCAGTTAGAGAACCATTAGAAAATCAGTAAGGAGTACTATACAGATGTTTCGTCCTAATTCGCAACTCTTCATCAGCTCATGATCAGTCCTGTTACTAACATCTTACGATGCATTACAGCATTTCATCATGAACTGACATTAGTTAGAGAACCATTGGGAAACTTGAGAGTACTGGACAGCTGTTACATCCTAGTTTGGGACTCTTCATCAGTACGCACCCACCAGGATTCGAACCCAGGACCCAAACTAGGACGAAACAGCTTTCCAGTACTCCCAGGTTTTCCAATGGTTCTCTTACTAATGTCAGCTCATGATGAAATTCTGTAACCAAGCAACCAAATCCCTACAAACCAATATTTGAATATCTTACGTTGCAATCAGATTTATAATTATTGAAATAATGAATATTCGTGTTTGAAAAAATGATTTTTTACTTACAGCATCTGCATTTGCTTTACAATGAACTTTGTTTCCATTTTTCGTCTGTGTCATTGTTTCCTTCTTGTCACATTTACTAGGTTTAAGATGTAGGTCGAATTGATATTGTTTACCAGAAACTACCTAAAATAGGTATTAAGTTTAAAGATATATAAATACTGAATATTCCCATAATTTATTCAAAACAAAATATTTAGAGCAACACAATTGTAGTTGCAATTAAATTCTTCCTTCCTCAGGCTCTACAATTAATTATAAACCCATTAATTTAAGCATACAATAGCCAGCCAGTAAAGGTGAATTAGAATCATATCAGAAAGTGTATTGTGGAACAAGTATAAGATGGGATGAAACAATAGTCATATAGTTTTTTTCTATTATGCATGGTCAATGAGAACATGGGTCAAAATGAGATGATATAATTTTATTTAATTTAATGATGTGTGTGTGTATATATATAAATATAAATCCTAATAAACAAGCGCTTCTGAATGCAATTAATGGTGTTCACCCAACTATTCAGTTTACATGTGAAGAAGAAGACAATAACAGTTTACCTTTCCTAGACGTCCTACTTACCATGAAGACAGACGGATATCTACAAAGGAAATTATTTAGAAAGAAAACTTGGACAGTATACCCATTTCTATAGTTTCACACCTATTCAGTATAAAAGAAACTTAGTTAAGTGTCTTAGCTACAGAATAAAACGAATATGCTCAGGGCAGTGCATTAAGGAACAAATGCATAAACTAAAACTCATACTGCAAGAAAATGGATATCCACAGAGCTTCCTAAAAAGGTATATGTCAATACCTACAGACAGGGTAAAGGTGGATACTGCAGACAAGAAACCTTTGTATCTTAAGTTAAGTTACAAAGGGGAAATTGGAGCTGACATTCTAAAATGTCGACTTAATAGAGCAATAGATAGAACATTTCCCTCAGCTAAATTGGTACTAAACTTCTCAAATAAACCAGTACTCACACAGCAAGTAAAGGATAAATTACCAAAGATGGCCTCATCAGTGTGCATCTATGAATTCAACTGCTCATGTGCAGATAGTTACATTGGTTGTATTCAGAGGGCTTTATCCATGCGCGCACGTGAACATGTACCTGTATGGTTGAGTAAAGGGTTTACCAAATGCGTAAACAGTGCAGTCTTAGCCCACTTCGTAGATACTGGACAACCGAGAAAGCTTGACCAAGCGTTCTCAGTTATTTACCGCGTTCCTAGTAATTTATCTAGAGGAGCTCGACTACGTCTTCTATCAGTAGCTGAAGCAGTTGCAATTAATACCAGAAGACCATCCCTCTGCATACAGAAGAAGTATGTTCAACCTCTATGCTTACCTTGGCCTACAATAAAGCCAACAAATCCTCCATTAACACTATAAATTCCTTTCACAATTTTCTTTTCTTTTCCTTCTTCTATTCCTCTGTTTCATTGACAAACGTTCATTTTCGACTTTTATGAATTCATGACCTTTCTTATGATTTCTGCTATTACCTTAGGTTTAAGTAGTGTGCTTTTCTAACTTGCTATCGTATTTACAAAATCCTGTTCATTCCACTTCATTATATTCATTATTATTATTTGACAATCATTCGCCAATGGTACATTTAATTTTAATTTTACACCATATCATCGTTATTATTTTACAATCATTCTTATTGTTGTTATTTTCAACCTTGAACTTAAGTCTAGACCGCCCCATTCGTTGGTTTATTTTCGTGTTGTCTCATACACCCTGATTACACTCACCCTCAAAACCTTTTTTTTTCTGTTGACTATATTTATATATATACATACACATCATTAAATTAAATTAAATTGCATCATCTCATTTTGACCCATGTTCTCATTGACCATGCATAATAAAAAAAAACTATATGACTATTGTTTCATCCCATCTTATACTTGTTCCACAATACACTTTCTGATATGATTCTAATTCGCCTTTACTGGCCGGCTATTGTATGCTTACATTAATGGATTTATAATTGTAGAGCCTGAGGAAGGAAGAATTTATTGCAACTACAATTGTGTCGCTCTAAATATTTTGTTCTGTATATATATAAATATATACCTTAAATATAAGATTTACCTGAGTTTTAGCATTTTTCACCTCGACATCAGTAAACCATTGTTTACTATTCGCTTGTTGATTGTAGGCTAACACAGCACTTTCAACAGCCTTCCTCATTTTATCACTGTTCACATTTTCAACAGGTTGTTTACCGCCAATCAATTTTCGGCTTAGGCATGACTGGAGCAGGGTAACAGTAAGGAAGAAGAAACAGGCAACACTTGGAAATTTCATTTCTGAAATGATAACACCAGCTCACACCAGACTAAAGGTATTTTTTGTATATATTTATACCTTTTAAATGTGGTGTGTATTTTAAAAAAAAAATTTAAAACAAACAAACAAGCGGAATTGAGTGTTTGCTCAGTCATTAAGCGTCTTTTTTTATTTGTATAAGTTGAATTCAGTGTTATATTACTTAGTAAATAGTCTCATTCACCTGAAATGTTACATTCTCTTTTGCAGAGAGAAAATTAAAGCAAATAAGAATATCAACTACCATTTATTGTCAATCAATTACATACTATTGAAACATTGAACAAGAATTGCGCTACACAGCTTTTGTGTGAATGAATGTTGGTGGGTCGAGTTTTTTTTTTGCAAAACTGTGTGCATATTCTAAATAACTAAACAGGGTGTGACACGTTTATTTACTGCCTACGAAGACACACACAATTCCTAAGTGGTTAAACATTCATTAATTAACTAATTAATTGTGTATGTAATGTAAAACTTGAAAAAGTATGATTGTGTAACTGGAAGTACTTCGTGATGAAAATGGTGTATCGCACGGAGCCGAATAAGAAAAAAAAGTTGCTTACCGCTTATATTTAAGTGGTAAAATTTCTAGCTTAGTTTGTAAAAAATAATCAGCGTAACGCAAAAGGCATTTGCTAATAAAACCACTTGTTATGCAATTCAGTTGATTCTACTGCTTCTGTTATTGTTTCTGGTTACTTTTTTTCCTATTCTCTAGTATCTTTTAAGTAGGATTGACATATTTGTTACTATATTTGTCTACAGAATAAGTGTGTCGAGTAGTTAGATGAGCGGAAATCATAATTTCATTTATTTTTGTGGGTTGCTTTTTGACTTCTCCTTTTTTTTGAGTGCATTTGTCTTGCAGTTCTCGTCTTTCACCCCGTTACCTTGCGAGAAAGTGGAATTCTTCCGGTTGATGCCAGCCTGCAGTGAAATCCTCGCTGCGTATTTTGTTTCATTTAGAACCCGTCAACCCATCAGATTTAGCAGCATGATGGTGTTCCCAATGAGAGGTGGAATTAATGTCCATCCTTTGTAAAAGTTAAGCTGTTATTCACTAGGCTGCAGAACGTCCTCCATACTTGGAAAAGACACGTCAACAGTGGATGTGTATTTCGGTGAATGTCAAGTTATTAACTACACTTTCGAACACAAGCAAGACTTAAATGAAGTGCTCGGTTCTCATGGTTCTTTTGTCATAGATGGCACAGAAATTTAAATTAAATCTGATGTTAAATACCTTGAATTATTTTCTTCCTCCAATCTCTCGTGGTCTTCTCAAATCGTGTTAGTTTTTACAAACTTATTCCATCTAATCTTCTATACCATGAAGTTATGATAATCTAGTGTCACACAATCCTTTACTTCGTAAGTTTGTTAATTCTTGTTTTCTTTCTATCCTTCGCTATTGCTCGCCACCGCTTAATCTTTCTGAGGCTAATTAAGAAAGATTGGTTACAGGATTTCATCATAAGCTGACATCAGTTAGAGAACCATTGAAAAACCTGGGAGTACTCAACAGCTGTTCCGTCCTAGTTTGGGACTGTACAGCAGTACGCACCCACCGGGATTCGAACCCAGGGCCTTCTGGTTACAAGGTGAACTCGTATACCATTAAGCCACTGGGATCCAATCCAATGGCCCATGAATTCTAACACCCTGTACAATTATTACCCATTTATTGTGTAGTCAGGCAACTAGATACAATATTCTCTGACATGCTGTGTATCAAAAGTATAGTTTGGAAAAAGGGCATTATTATTAATTAAAATCATTCAACACGAGATTCAAAATGATTTAAACAAAGATCAATTCTTAACTGGTTGTCTTTCTATTATTATTTATTATTATTCCCCTGGGTTGCGAGTGAAACTTAGGTCTTCAAAAACACATCTCCTCTTTCTTCTATTCTCAGCTGTCCCCTTTAACTGGGCCCCTTAATTGCCCATAATCTCTCACCACCCCCTCCTGCTCCTCCTCCTCCTCCTCCTCGCACGATCTCTTCCATGCCATCCTCGCATTGATGACTGACTCATCCTTTCCCATTCGGCTTCTACTCAACAGATGGCTTGTCACGCTATGTCGTTTGATGGCTTCCTCAATGTGTATGCCCGATCAATCTCCATTTTTTCCTACATATTTGTTGAACAACTGACTCTTAGTTGGTTTGTTCCCAGCCAGAGTTCCTCGTTGCTAATTCTTTCTGGCTAGCCATCTCATCTGCAGTATGAAGCCAGTAAAAGTCTGTAGCTCGTTGGAAATACTTTTAATGACACGTAGTGAAAGTTTCTGACCCGTATAGAAGAAACGCTAACTGACTTCATATTTATGTTGAACACAATTCAAATATTGTTCTTTATGCTGGTTGAGGGAGTGCAGAAGATTTCCAAAGTGGTTTCAAGTTTCTGATTCCGCCTGGCTTCAACAAACACTCTTCCATCCCGTCCAGCTGTGGTTAAAACTTTGCTTCCTAGATAAGTGAAGGGAGTTACCTCTTTCAAATCTCTCCGGCTGATAGTGATTGGTGCTGGTCGTCGTTAGTGTTGGTCATCTTCATCACTTCCGTTGTCTTTATATTTACTTGAAGTCCTGTCTTTGCTGCTCCTTTAGCCAGTTTTTTGGTTTTGTGCTGGAGGTCTTCAAGTTTGTGTGACATTAAGCATAAATCATCTGCAAAATATACGTCCCTACTCTTACTTTTGCTTTCGTCGAGAGAAGAAATACTGGTTGGCTGACTTCCCGAAAGCTTTCACCCGGCCTGAGTCATTTCACCTCTACAATTGTGGCGAAAAAATTAAACTTGTTTTTCTTGTTTTATGTATTTTTTAATATTTTAAATGTGCGTTAAAGTTTCTGTAACAGTTTGACTGGCTTTATGGTTAGAGTTGCTAGCCCCATTTCCAACAATCTCTTTTTACTCGTGTTTGGGACCAGCTAGAAAACTAGGGAGTTAGTCAACTAGGCAAGCTTTTGTCTTTCTATGCCTTAATCTGTTTTTAGATATTTACTGTTGTCCATGGATTTCACTGTTACTAGGTAAACACTGATATCCCTGCGCATTACAGTATTTACTTAACTATATTCCTTTACTTGTAACATCATGCAGCCAGTTAATCCAAGCAAAATACTAAACCGCATCATTCTAGAAAGACTGAAAGATGCTTTGTACAGTACAGACTTAGTCCGAAACACTCTGGATACATGAAAAACAAGTCATGTAAGGATCAGATTGCAACACTGCCCATCATCAACAAACACAACTTTGAATTGGAAGTCAACTCTGCATTTCAACCTACTCAGCTGTGAAGAAACCTTCGACAGCATTGGCCATGAAGCAATTTGAAAAATGGCTTCAGGATTATGGAGCGGTGAAGACATATAAACCTCACTGAGCAGATGATAACGCCACATGTCAAAGCTTCACAACGAACAGGTCAACAAATCATTTCAAAAGGGGAGAATAGGCGAGACATAAGGCAGCCTACTATCAAGGATGATACTCTTGATTGCTGTGGGCTGTATAATATGGTACCCTGTAGGGAGTGGATAGATGGATATTTTTTTAAATTTTTGATTACAGCTTGACTCCACACCGAATTTTTGGTACAGGAATTTTCAGCAAGTGATATAGGTGGCCCAAATTTTGCAGGCCGACCATAGAGATCAGGTGTGCGTCGGCAGGGGGTCGAACCCCGGATCACTTGTATGGTCGGCGAGATTCCTAACCACTGTGCCACCGACGCATCCTCGAAAAAAACCCTAGAAGATTGGCATTTTGCGTACGATTTGTTTTATCACTATTCACATTCTGTACAGGTTGTTTACCTCCGATGATGTCCCACGTCACATACAGCCGAAAATGTACAAATGAAAATCAACAAGTTGGCAGAAGAAACAGTCAAGACTGGATTTTATATAAACATAGAGAGAGAGAGAGAAGAGGAGTGATGGAAATACTCATCGAACAACAAGTAGCAGCAATCCCCGTCAATAGGAGCAATCTGGTGGAAATCACCTCTTTCAGATGCTACCATAGCATCACTTCAATTACAGACTATACGGATGAGAATGACAAAGCCGGATAGGACTTGGTCGAGAAAGCAAGTCAGGATATCATTACTCTGAAGTCAGTGGGCAAATTTATCGCGGATAGCACAAAGAATGAGATCAGAACTTTGAACACTGATGTGAGGCTAATGTTTCTATATGCCTGAGAGATTTGGGACCGGTGTCACTGAGATCATTTCCAACAAGCTGCACACTTTTATCAACAACTGCCTTTGCTTGATACTGAAGATTAAATAGCCAGATAGAAAGGATAACCAAGAAACAAAGAACTGTGTTAAACAGTGAACCGGCCGAAAACCTCTTATTCAATAAATATGCAGTAGAAAATAGAAATGCACTAGATAGATACTGAGAAGACATTCAAGAGACGTCACACGACAAGTCCAGCAGTGGAACATGAATTGAAAGAACTGGGTAGTTAGCAGGCAAAAAGTGACAGGAAGCACATCATGTGTAGAGAAAGTGAAAGCTTATGAGTAGACCTAGAGCCAAGTGAAAATAAAGTCTGAGAACGGATTGGAATCGAAATTTTCGGCTCAGACGGCAAGGGATGTATAGCAGTATATAGCGACTTCAAGTGGAACACAGGGCTTCAAAAACAGATCATGTTGTCATTCGGCCCTCTGCAGAGTTCGCTGTCTAACTTCATAGGCTCCTCCATGTCACCTGCAGACGTTCAACATGCCAGTTCCCATTTCACTCCTAGCCGACGACCTGGTCTGCTATATGCTAGTCAATCAACAATCATCTCAGCGTATGTCTGATTCATCTCCCTTTCCTTCGTCATATTTGTTGAGCGCACTGGGCTCTTAGCTGGTTCACTCTCAGATTTATTTGTTGCTAGTTCTTTCTGACCAGCCATCCGATCTTCATTATGGAGCCAATAAAGGCACCTGTCGATCAAAAACTAAAGGTACCTGTTGGAGATGCTTTCCATGACGCACCGTCTTTGAAACATTTAGAAGAACTGATTTAACACTAGTGTTTCAAGTCTGAATCTTGTTTTTTTTATGCTGAGAACGGCAGCAGCAGTACGGTAGCTCTTGACGTCCCACTCCATGCCGTTGTCTGTTGTTGAGACAATGCTGCCTAGAAAAGTGATAGAATTGATTTCCTTTAGGTTTTTCCACTTGATGATAGCCTATACTTTTTATTTTTGGTTAGTTATGTTCATCACCACTGTCTTCTCTACATTTACTCGAGGTCCTATCTGCGCTGATTCTTTAGCTAACTCCTTGGCTATCTCTTGTAAGTCTTCGAATCTATGTGACATTGTATATTAACCTTCAGCAAAGGCAAACTCTTCTGCAGTCTCCTTGCCGATCAGACGTATTCCTGTTTTCTCGCGCCTCGTGGTCAGTCATATGACTCACTCTATCATAATCAGGAATATCATCGACTACAGTAGTCAGTCTTGTCCAACTCCTCTCTGTGATTCACTGTCTCATCATCCTCCTCTCTTGTGTTAGCTTTCATGTGTCTCTAGAAAGGTATTTCTTGTCTTGTCTCTTCTTCCTATCTAAAGTGCTATACAGGTCATCTTTCATATCAAATTTACAGAGCTTCAACGTTCATCGACCCAGAATTCCTGGGTGATACTACATAGTGTCTCCAAATTTGATTTGATGGCTTCAGTGAATGTGTCATTTGTAGCTTCATCCTTCGGTTTCTGGAGACTGAATTTTAATTATGCTCTATCCCCCAGATACTCTGAGGGCTTTCAGCTTGGCCATGAAGGCTTCTCGCAAGGTGTATCTCTTCGTTCTTGAGATTTAGATGAAGTCTACCTGATTTTCAGCATACTGGTCAAATGAAATCCACGTCTCTCTGTGAATATCGTTGTGCCTATATACACTGCCCTTTATCAATCAGAAGAGTTCTTTGTTCTCATTCGTTTATCCACGAGCTTCTTCTTGTATTGTGTGCCCCCAGTTTGACTGGTATTCGCATGACGCATTCAGATTCTGATTATGCCGTTTGGGGTATTGTTCACTGCTGATTACACATTTGTCTGTAAAATTTCGTCCTTCTTCCTTTCGTGATCTGGATTGTTTTTACGAGAGTAGCACTGGATGGCTGACACCCCCATAGCTTGTTAATTGAATGTTGCTGTCATTATCCTGTCTAGTAAACTAGGAGAGGTAAATTCGCGCACTACATACCACTGATTTAGTGGAATAAATAGTTTTATCACACACACACACACACACCGACCAGTATCACTTGCTAGCCAGATCCAAGTTATTTAGACAGTGAACACTCGCTCTTTTTGGTTCGAGTTCAGTTTGAACTGAATTTGTTCTGAATTGATCCGGCTGTCTGAGCTGATTCAAATTGGGTACATCTCTGATGAGCTTGGACCCAAGGAAGCAAAACGGACTCCGGTGTTTACATCACTTAAGTTGGACTAGCAAACACTAGCGACTGACGTAAGTGGCGTAAAACCACCTACTTTTTTTATTTTTTTTTATTTTTTTATTTTTTGATTACAGCTTGATTCCACACTGTATTTTTGGTACAAGTATGGAATTTTCAGCGTGGATATCGGTAGCCCGAAATTCGCAGGCCGACCATAGATATCAGGTGTGCGTCGGCGAGGGCTCGAACCCGGGACCATGTGCATGGTCGGTGAGAGTCCTAACCACTGTGCCACCGACGCACTACTTCAATTACTCAGTATTATATAAGTACATCTATCTAAGCTTGCTCTCGTTAGTGCTATTTCCGATATCAAACAGATCATATAGTGTAATCGAAATAATTTTAGATTCCAAAAGAAACCATGGTGAAATTTCCGTCTGAATTAATTTGCTAACTAAGAAGTGAAATTTAGCTTGTGACAGTCCTTTAACAAGCATATCAGGTACATCAGTAAGTACACGAACATTACTTTTTGTATCATTAAGTTGCTGAATATAATTTGTCATATTCTAGAAGCTTTACAAAGACGCGATCACTACACCATGACGACTGTGAAACAAATTTTCTGAATGGTGATGGTTCAGTGGAAGGAGCTTTTCATCGCAGCTAGGATAGGATGGGTCTTCACCAACAAGAAAGTGAATATTTAAAAGGCTAACAATTTCCCACTTCAAAGGAATGTCAACAGTTCCAATAATGATCAGCATCCGACCAGGAATACGCGTGAATGAAGTACATTTACATTTACATCTCTAAAAAATGGCAGTAGGTTCTTCTTGGATAAAGGAGAATTAACAAACCGTCTTGTAAACAGTAGAATTTACAAGTATTGGTTTTTTTTAGGGATTTTGTTAGATTGAATAGAGGATTTCATCATGAGCCGACATAAGTTAGAGAATCACTGGAAAACCTGGGGGTACTGGACAGCCGTTTCGTCCTAGTATGGGACACTTCATCAGTACGCATCCACCGGGGTTCGAACCCAGGACCTTCTGGTTACAAGGCTAGCGAGTTGGTAGACCATTGAGCCACTGGGACTTGATCCAATGTTTCTTGAATTCTAACTTCTGCCAATTTACGACATAGCTGTTCACTACTCCCAGGAATTTAATGCTTCTCCAACTAACATCAATCTGTGGCCAAAATTTATACTTATTTGTAATTGTAATTTTCAATGGCCAAATACTAGTAAAATGGTAAACACCATGCAAAGGACTGAAATCACAGGTTCGTAATTGTATTGTACTCAAGAACAATGAATAGGTCAAACACATTGTGTGGCTTAAAGCGTGGAGTTTCTTTCTATGAGTAGTTTTTCACTTGCACGATAAAAACGTGACCTCATTGCATAACAGTCGAATCCAACAACAGGCAGAGCAGAAACTTCAGATATTCATATGATGAGGAAATGAGAACAAAATTACTTACGTCATTATAGCAGATGATCATTCTAAAAGATTAATTCTAATGAGGAAGTTAGTGCTTCAGCAGCCTTGTCAAAACTCTAATACTCGCTGCATTTACAAAACGTAAACCTTGAATTGTGTTTTAACTTTAAATGAAAGACAGATTGTGTGTTTTTTAAAAATAGATTCGTTATTATTCTTCTGAATCCCTCGACTTTCTTATTTACATGTTTTTTTTCAAATTAAATTTATGCTACTTATACAGAAATAAGTAGTTCAGCTCTTAAATGCAATAAAACTAACTGAGTTATTTGATATAAGGATATTAGGGTTAAAATTCTTAGGAGTAATATAAGTAGGTGGAGAGAGAGGTTGATTACTGAATCGTTGTTCATTGAGTCTACACCCAACACGTGCAATAGGAACGACTCATTACTCATGCGGGAAATATGGAATATACTACTACCGATCAAGTGAAGCAATGAAAAATAATGGAATTACATAAACGAAGCTAGAAAGTTATGTGAGTACCTTGATATGATTATAAGCAGCAATAAATTGTGCTCGAAACGTCATCAGTAATATATTACTGTATAACATTGTGAGACTTTATCGGAACAGATTTTACCCACAACTGAACTAACATAGGTATTGATCTAGGTAACGAGTTGGAATTCTGTCACTAAAAATCTTGATCGGGAAAACAAAACTAAAACGGATAAGTTTTCTCCACTTACTTATACTTCACTTGATGAGATAGAATATGCTACTGAAAATTAATGGTGTCATACCAGATATGCGTGATCTAAATACTGAAAAAACGTTTGCTCGTCCTGAACCGTGCTCATAAGAGGTTGCCCTAGGCAGCTAGTGAGAAACCAGGTACTTTCAACTGATTCAGCCCTCTCGTCTCACTTAATCTGTGCACATTGCTGATTAACACAGCCGCAAACGATCACTTCAATAAGTAGTACATGTTATCAAGCCATTTCAACTGCTTTGGTATTACGTGGATAACAAATATTATAGTCGGAATACCTTTGTTTTCTACATTAAACTGTGGTAACTTCCAGCAGCCCTCCCCAAACTGTATAAATGGCAAACTACAGGTACTTGCTGCTTCTGATATTTCAACTTGGCTTCCTAACACTCAGGTGATTGATTAGTATTCTGTATGTAATTTACCATTTGTCAGAACACCTAGTCTGTTAGCTGCCTATACTCTCCGCAAATCCAAGTTCTGACTATCTATACGTTGAAACAGTCCAACCTTTTCTACCCAAGGTTTTCATGATTCTTGGCCGTATGTTATTCTTGAGGTTGACTTTGGAATTTGAGTTGACCTCAGATACACTGTTGCCAACTGCTTGGGTAATGAAAAAGAAAGCGTCATGTTATTTATTTGTTGACGTCCAACAATGTAATTCAGTACACGGGTTTCTTGTTGTTTGGTCTTCCTCGTCTGGATGCGACTGCATCCTCGATGAGTGTTGGTTCTCCCAATGAGACTGGAATCTGACTCCTTAAGTTTCCAAAACTTAAGCATTATCTATAAGGCCTCAGGGAATACAAAATAGCTCAAATAAATAATGACTGATGTCGTTTGCACAGGACGCATTTCTGATGGCCTAGTGGGTAAAGATCTGGTGTATAAAACGACTGGTATCGTTTACGAGTTTCACTGGGAACATCGTCACTCCTATGGATTGTAGGTAGACTCATCTGGACTATCTCAAATAGAAAGATCATATGAGAATTCTCCCAACCAGTGATAGCCTCCATCAACTGAGTAACCTCGCGTTAACATTTAGACATTCTCGAGACGCTCGTACTACTAGCCAAAATGTCAACAAACACCAACCGTCTTAGTCCAATAAAACTTAAACTCGAAACTAATTTACAAGCATGTAGACTCAGAGATTTTGCATTCTGGTCACTAAAAACAAAAGCCAAAGTACTTTAAACTGTAGATTCAAAAACATGGTTTTCTGGTTCATACCCCAATTGAGTTAACTTTGACTTTATTAACCGGTCAGTGTTGAAATCTTGGCCAATCCTTGTCAGGTCGCTGAGTGAAACTGACATAAGGATAGGCACACAAGATCCTATTCCTATCATTATAATAAATATTCATTATATTTGTGGAGTTTTACAGATGAAATTAATTTCGGGAAAATTTTGGTCATAATTGAAAATATCCATCAGGAGATTAGAAACTACCAGCAACTGGTCTGTCTCACTTAGATACTCCCCAGAAGTCTACCGTAAACTCCCGCTTAGTCTCTAATAATTGTTTGATTGATCTTGTTGCATCACATATTCCACCTAGTTGGAGTCAAGAATATTCCGTACATATAAATATACCTAGCAGATCAGTGAAAAATGAATTTCTGAGTATCCCTCATTCTTTGATTGGATACTAGTAACTAGTGTGGTATGTCTAGTCCTTTCTTTGGTGCAGACTGAATTCTGTCAGTCAGGCTTGTAATGTGGTCACCATTCTAGGTAGCTCGCCATCACTGCGCACATTGATTTGATGATATTAGATAGTTGGTGACAATCGGCCACAGGAAGCCTTGGACTTAGGTTTCGTGCTAGTTGGCACTCGTCAGCAAGGCACATCTGCAGCCTTGAAGGAACTCATGTCCCCTCTGAGATTCGAACCCGCGTCACCCAGTGCTGCAGTCAGAGACGTTACCACTGAGCTATTCGGGCTCGCGATTGACCTCCTGACTGATAGAATTCAGCCCGCACCAAAGAAAGGACTAGATACTTCACATTAGTTACCAGTGTCCAATCAAAATATCCACTACAGTCCTACAGGAGGTCAATAGCAAGCCCAAATAACTCAGTAGTAACGTCTCTGACTACAGCACTGGATGACGCGGTTTCAAATCTCAGAAGGGACATGAGTTCCTTCAAGGCTGCAGATGTGCCTTGCTGACGAGTGCCAACTAGCACGAAACCTAAGTCCAAGGCTTCCTGTGGCCGATTGCCTCCAACTATCTAATATCCCTCATTCTGTTTATTGCAGTTGTGTTCTCTAAGTCGATTGGTCCAACTACAACACTCTCATCATCCTTCTAGACAACATCTCCAACAATTACTTCAGTGTGAAATGACTTGTTTCGAATTCTCACTGTATGATATAATTCTATCACCTGGTGACTTTATCGAAGACCGATTATCTTCAGAAGTCTTTTGATTCTTGTGATAATTGATATTGGTATCGATTGTTTCTCGTTGACATGGTTATTTGTTCTGTTTGCCGTAGAACTTGCTCTTTAGTGGCTAAAAAAATCTGATCAACATGTCAACATGTCTAAAAATAGACCTTCTAGGAATTTTCTTTCACATTTATTATTTCAGCTGTTTAGAATATTCAAATTTTTGATAACAAAACTGTTATCCGTTTGTGTCTACATGTTGTCTTCTGGCAGCTAATTTTTTTCTTGAGTTGAGCTAGATGGAGAAATTTTCATTAGTCAGTGTGATCTCTTTCAAAGTTAATGCAATTTATCATGTATATAGTTAGGTGATCTTGTCTTCTTTCGCTGTTGTGCTTTTTGACCTCCGTAGGTTTGAATGAACAGATCGCGTTTGTTTCTGCGCCATATTTATTCCGAACTGTTTCATTATTCTAGGTGTTATCTTACTAATGTTAAATGAATTTTAATGTTGTTTCTAAGAATGATATTTTTGCTGGTTTTTTGAATTGAAAATTCTAAAGAGTTAAAATACTACAAAATCCAAGGAAATCTCCAGATGCCTAGTTTTACGACCAATCTGCGTTCAACACATACATCGGTATAGATCAAATTACATACATTTATTCCCCTTTGTGAATTTAAACAAAGAAAAACAAATGTTTGTGTGAAAAATGACGGGGAGTGTGGGGTGGTAGAATTCAGTTCTTTTTTGTTTCTATCACTTAAGTCAAACTCACCACACCATTACTCATCATCAACTTCTCTCCTCTTACATTGATTGTGTAATTCAATTTCCAGTGCATCTACCCATTAATTTTGCATATTTGTATTTTGTTTGAACTTTGACTACATGGGCGGTCTACTTAAAACCTGAGATACTGTAACAATTCCATTAATGTATTGCTTATATGACTTTTCTTATTCGTTTTGTTTAAATCTAGTAGACAATATTGTTTACTCTGGCGAGTATTTAAACCATTTACAATCTTCAGATTCTCAAGTTTCTACCAAGCATGTGAAAAGGCATTATCCTTAATGGTAGCTTATTCCAGCACATGAGATGACCACTGCTGAGTGGTGTCCCTTCTTCACAAAATGTACTCTACAACCTTCCATAATTAGTAGCCAACGAAATTGCGATTATTTCTAGAAGGCGAAAAAGAAGAGTTATCATAATGGACTGATCGGCGTTTCAAGTCAGATAGAACCAAGTCACAATGTAACAACAGAAGACAAGGGCCAGGCAACAGTTCGTTTTATTACGGAAATCAGCACGTATTTATGCATATTTCATGTACATTATTATAGCTTGTTCAAGCAGACAAACACAGTCTTCTGATTGGTTGTTTCTTGCTCAAGGTTATTCCGTACTGCTTGTGACTGGCTTCTCAGAAGGTTAAGCCATATATCTGCGAATCGGATTTGTCCACGTTAAGTCTGCTGTGATTGGTTGTTGAATCAGTCTTGTTCATATTTTCTCATGGTCAATATTAGCGACCTAGAAATTGACGTAAATTAATGTCTACCAGTTGGCTAGCAGCCTGTTCTCACCACAACAAGATCTGCTGTCAGTCAATCCTGCATTTGAAGATCCTGGACGAAGAGAAGATATCATGCAATAAACCCTGCTGAAAATTCTGTACATTTTATAGTGCAACTGCTATCGTTCTCTAACTGATATATCAATCTGTACCCAAACTTAAAGCCAACCAAATATGGATAGCGTTGTTAGAAGACGGAGGTTACCTGAAAAGTATGATATATTTGCGCTATACATTTCGAACCATCTGAAAACATATTTAATTGTCAAGACGATATATATGAAAAAGTGTAATTAAACTAAGTGACGAAAAAAGCATTTAAGGATGATTAACACAACGTTTGGTAATCCAATCAAATAAGGATAACCAAAGTAGGTTAAGAGTAATAATATACTGTTTTTGAATACACAGGGGGGTGAGCGGGCTTAAGTTTATGAATAGTCATAGCCTCAGCGTATTTCAATAAGCGCCCTTGACCGTATTTGTAGATGACCTTAAGGGCCGAGTTAACATCAATCTTATGGTTCATCTCGATTAGATGTTTAGCTATAGACGAAGTTGGTAGTCTGACACCTGCATCTATTGGTTTACCCCCAGTTCATTTGTTTTTCTAACGATTTTTAGATATACACTGTTTTACCAATGTTCGAGTGTGTCTGTGTATGTGTCTCCACACATATGTGTGGGATCCGACATAATCGCTTGTGCACTTTTGAGGTTTGCAGTGGAGCATAATTACAAGATAATTACAAGCTGGGCTGCATAACAGGTTCTACGGATGATCGAATTCAACCTTTGTCTCAAAATCCTACTGTTTATTTCCCCGTTACATGGTAATTTGATGAAGATATTTTTCTTAGGGGCAATATAGATTGTAGGTTTGGAGACTAATTGACTTCTACACTTGTTTAAAAATTTTAAAGGATATCCGCTTTCAACAAGTGTATTCATGAGTATTTCGTTTTCTTCGTCTGATGCCTGAAAGTAAAGTTAACTGCTTGACATTTGGAAGGATTTAACATAAGACCATTTGATTTATACCACTTGCTGATGTCCAACAGAAAGCTATTAAGTTTGGAGCAGTCAGACTCTGAAGTGATAGACAGTGATACAGTCAGGTCATCCGCATATTTGACAATGTTATTTTCGTTTAAATGAGACCGGTTGTGTAGGAATTAAAGAAAAAAGAAAAGAGAGAGGATGGCACCTTGAGGAACACCGGCTTTTGTAAGCGAGGCAGAAGAAGATTCGGCATTATATTCAGTATACTGGATTCTATCAGAAAAATAGGAATGCAACCAACTCTTAGCCCAGGATCCTGTTTGCGTCAACGAAAGCTTATTTAATAAAAGGCCCCAAGATACAGGGTCAAAAGTAGATGTGTAGTCTAGGAAAGCACCACGAACGTATTTGGCACCTTTGTCTAAACAAGAAACAACATTGTGATATAAGACAACCGCAGCATCCAAGGTATATCTACTATGTTTATATGCAAATTGTTTAAGATCGACTTGACAAGGAAATGTGTGATCAGATTGTTCAAAATACATCACATGGTTTTTCAGATAATCTGCATCTTCTACTAACGCTCTCCGAAAATCAATTTGACAAAATTCTATGCACATTCACACATACAATCAACATCTAGACTGTAAGCAGATGAAGAGAATACGACGAAATTAATATTGGCCTCAGATTATTCTGCACAGGCATTTGTTCTGGCTTTGTTTAGACTAAATTTATCTGTCAACAAAGAACGAATCACATGACGTAAAGAACGAAGGCGACATAGGTGTCTTTCATCTAGACGCTACATCGTTTTTTTTTTACTCTATATAGATGTATTTGGTCCAGTAAATGTATGAAGGACATCATACTTCATCAGTAAGTGTTTTTATAACTGAAAGAATATGCTACACACTTCTAGATGGGGCATAACTATTAGCTTATACCTGTAATACAAAGGTTAATAAAACGGAACTAGTTAATGTATTAATAGATTTTATAATTTTTAAACAAAATTTATATACATATACTTCAAATGTCCAGACCTCAAAGATCCTGAACCCATCACTGATTTCACAAGACTACGCCTAACACGCCAAATACAATGCATAGTAACGAACACAGAATATTAGAAAACGGAAGTGTAATACGATGGTTTACTCCTCCATCGATTACCAAATCAGGATTAAAAGTTACTATGTGGAACGTCTGTGAATAAATGTTATTAAAATATATAATAATACTTCTGATCACTTGCTACTATACGGATCAGAGAATTGGCGCGTCATAAACAGCACATCAAAAAAAACTTCAGACCTTCATTAACAATTGTCTTCGCTCAATACTACTCAAGATCAGATGGCCGGTCAGAAAGGATGAGTGACAGGGATCTCTGGCAGTGAGCGAACCAACACAGCAGGAACCGATTGTGAAACAAATAAAGCAGGAAGAAATGGAGGTGGATTGGCTGGCCATACTCTGAGGAAACCATCAAGTGACACCACTAGACAAGCCAGTGCTCGAGTGGAACCCGAAAAAGAAGTGGTAAGTTGGTCGTCAGTGCAAGGGTGACTTGGAGGAGGTTATGTGAAGAGGAGATGAAAGCGTGTGGGCAGACTTGGAGCGGGGTGAAAACGCTGGCAGAAACCCAAACGCAATGGAGACGTGCGACTGAAACCCTGTGTTCCTCTAGAAATTAAAGGAAATAATAATAATAATATTACTTCTGATCACATTTATCCAGTACTCTGCCAACGGGCATAAGATTAAGCAGCTATCTCCAATGTTGTCTCCCGCCAAATAGATACCAGTTTGAATAAAAAACCACTCAGTGCTCACCAACACTGATAATATATATATATATATATATTTTCCTGTCCTTTTTCCTGTCCTACTTCCCTTTCCCTCCTTTTCTCAACATTTCAGCCTCTACTTCATTTTATGGATGATAATAAAAAACGTAATAATCTAACGACTTAAACTAACAATAAAAAAATAGATCCAGAAACAAAGCGACGGTGGCATAACTGTAGAATGCTCACCAACCACACAAATGGTTTTGGGCTCAAAACCCCCGCCGACGTACTCCTTTACCTCACTGAGCCAATAATAAGACTGGTAAAGACGAGAAGTTGGGAATGGGGCTAGCAACCCTCACCCCGTAAAAATAAAACAACTGCTACCGAAACTTCAAAGAGGTCAAACATGAAGCCTTACTTTCCACTAAGAACGTAAAGGAATCAAGCAAAACAAACAGAGATCTAGAAATCATACTGACCCTAAATATTATAAATGCCTCACGAAAACCGCATGCTTTCTCCTGTGATGCATCCTTAATGATAACTGTGTTGATATGAATAGTCAAATTCTATTACTAGCGCCAGTAAATATAGAAGACTGAAAACAATTATGGTAATACATGCGACGTTTCATTCCAAATCACTCTGATTCATATGATGGTGACTTTCCAAATTCTATGAGCTCCATCAGTTATTTTACGGGGATTGACTCAACATTATTCAGGTTCCTAACTGCCTATAAACTGAAAATTACCTATTGCTGACTACTCTTGAGGTAATAATACTTCTTTACTGGTTTAGCTGCACACTAAGTGCTGTAGTGAGCGACTTGCAGTCAATAATGCTGCAGACATTATTATTATCGATAAACTAAGTGACGTATTATACGAGCAGTTCTACCGTTTTATTGGACAAATTATCATGCTAATCATTTGTAACCCAATATTTAATTATCCCACGCCTTCGATTAGGTTTAAACAAACCTCATATCTAGGATTTAGCCGTGTGCACTTCTTCTACCTATTTAAAGAAGCTTTCTCAATATCATTTCATCAACTATATCTTATAAATATCGTTGAATTCCAAAAACATGCTTACTCCAGATAAATGACTTAATCTATTCATGATGCCTATAAAATGGCGTCCCTCAAGTGCAAACAAATCAGGATTATTATTAAATAACTAGATTAGCGAGAAGACCACTGTCTGTACAAGTTAACACAAACATGGAAAAACTTCCCAAGACAAATAATTCCAGTCAATTCCAATAACAGATAGGATTAAATCATTTATGGAGATTCTTTCTTATCAATACAGCTCATCAGAAAACTGATTCTTGTATTCGGTATGGCAAGTTTGACAGAAAACTTAAGAAAAGTATCAAGTTCTTTCACTGTCACAAGGTTCTTGCTCTGATTCAAATCACCGAAAATACCTATTCACTTATGAAGAAGATAAAAGACAAATTCAGCGAAGAAAATATTCTTTATTGACGAAATCATCTTCAGAGGCTATACAGTCGTATTTATACTTACAAAAATATATAGTGGTATATTATTGACCAGACAATACGGGAAGGGAACTCATCATGGGTAGAGAAGCTCTAGGAGAAATGAATGAAAACGGAGAACTCTTCGCCGACTTCTGCGCCTTCAACGAACTGGTGATTGGTGGCAGTGTATACAAGCACAAAGATATCCACAAGGCTACATGGGTGTCACCAGACGGGCAAACCAAAAACCAAATCGACTTCATCTCAATCTCAAGGAAGTGGAGGCGCAGCCTACTGGACACAAAAGCAAGAAGAGGAGCAGACGTTGGCTCAGACCACTATCTCGTACAAGGGACAATCCAAATCAAATTAAAAGCTTTCAGAGAAGGAGGAGCTGCAGATAGACCACAAGCCAAGTTCAACACTCAAAAGCTGAAGGACCAGGCTACAAAGGACATCTTCATTGCAAGCATAAAGGACAAAGCCGAGACACAAATCAACACTAGCGAAGAGGTCGGCGTTGAAAAGCACTGGAACAACTTGAAAACGGTGTGGAGCCAAACCTGCATAGAAATTCTAGGCAGAAAAAAGAGACAGGACAAACAGTGGCTCACTACGGACACTTGGAAACTAATAGAAGAGAGAAGGACAGTGAAGCAAAAGATTATCCAGTGCACCGACGAGCAACAAAAACAGGAGCTGAATGCAAGCTACAATACACTGAACAAAAGAGTGAAGAAAAGTGCCAGGGAAGACAAAAGAAAATATTATGAAACCATGGCAAACGAAGCAGAACAAGCTGCAGGCAAAGGAGACCTCGCCACACTCTACCAAACAACTAGGAACCTTTCGGGCAAACGTTCGACACAGATTAAGCCAATAAAGGACGACAATGGAAAGTCAATCACCAAAGAGGTGGAACAGAGAAAGCACTGGGTTGAACACTTCAAAAGACTTCTAAATCGTCCGCCACCTACAACACGTCCAGCAATACCAACAACGGAAGCAGAACTACCAGTGAACACTGACCCCCCGACGAAATCAGAAGTCCTGAATGCAATCAAGATGCTTAAAACTGGGAAAACACCGGGACCAGATGGAATCCCAGCAGAGGCTTTGAAAATAGACCCAGAGACAACAGCGGACTTGATGACACCACTACTGGAGAAGGTGTGGAAAGAGGGCAAAGTACCCGAGGATTGGAAGAACAGTTACTTATTCAAACTTCCAAAGAAAGGAGACTTAAGTCAATGTAAAAACTGGCGTGGAATTATGCTTCTGTCCATTCCAAGCAAGATACTAAGTCGCATCATCCTGGAGAGAATCAAACAAGCCCTAGATGAAAAACTTCGTCCGGAACAGGCTGGATTCAGGAGAAACAAATCATGTATTGATCAAATCGCCACTCTACGGATCATCATTGAACAAAGCTTGGAATGGCAGTCACCTCTCTATCTCAACTTCATCGACTTTGAAAAGGCCTTCGACAGCGTCGATCGAGAGGTCATTTGGAAACTACTTCGCTACTACGGGGTCCCATCGACAATTATACACCTCATCCAACAGTTATACGACAATGCTGCATGCCAAGTAATCCACAACGGGAAACTTACGGAAGCCTTCGAAGTGAGGACGGGAGTGAGGCAAGGCTGTCTACTATCACCAATGATCTTCCTGATTGCAATTGATTGGATAATGCGACAGACAACGGCAACCAACGAGGGAACAGGCATAAAATGGACTGACACAAAAGACTTGGAGGATCTGGATTTCGCCGATGATATATGTCTGATTTCCCATAAACTGGAAGATATGCAAATGAAAAGTAACAAGTTGGCAGAAGAAGCATCAAAGATAGGACTTCACGTGAACATAGATAAAACAGAGATGATGAAGATTCCTTGCCAACATCAACAACAACAACAGACCACAATAAGCATAAATGGGAAGAACCTGAAAGAAACAACCTCCTTCACCTACCTGGGAAGCATCGTCTCAACTACAGGCGGAACTGACGAGGACATCAAAGCCAGAATCGGAAAAGCAAGACAAGCTTTCATTACTCTCAAATCTGTGTGGAGGTCAACAGCATTCAGCATCAAAAATAAGATCCGGATTTTCAACTCCAATGTGAAGTCAGTGCTACTATACGGATCAGAGACTTGGCGAGTCATAAAGAGCATCTCAAACAAACTTCAAACCTTCATTAACAACTGTCTCCGCTCAATACTCAAGATCAGATGGCCAGAAAAGATCAGCAACAGGGATCTCTGGGAGCGAACCAATCAGGAACCGATTGTGAAACAAATAGGCAGAAAGAAATGGAGATGGATTGGCCATACGCTGAGGAAACCATCAAGTGACATCACTAGACAAGCCCTCGAGTGGAACCCGAAAGGGAGGCGGCGAGTTGGTCGTCCAAGGGTGACTTGGAGGAGGTCATGTGAAGAGGAGATGAAAGCATGTGGGCAGACCTGGAGCAGGGTGAAAAAGTTGTCAAAAAACCGAAGTCAATGGAGGTGCGCAGCTGAAGCCCTATGTTCCTCTAGGAACTAAAGGATACAATAATAATAATAATAATATTGAGTAATAGGGGGTGAAATAATTGATATAATTACTCAGAAGTGGCTTTAGAAAGGAAAATTAAAAGTTGTAAATTACTTGGTATTCAACGGAACAAACATAGAATTGTGATAAGGTTAAAATTGCTATTCAGTTAGAATGAAGGTGGTATTTGAGTGTCAATTTAACTAGTGTGAAGAGGGTGTGAAATGTACAGAAGGAGCATATGAGAGTGATAATAGTGAATTAATTATTGAAGTAAAAGCAAACTGAAGGTAAGATCGAAAATTAAAAAAGAAAAGAAAAAAATCAAATTTTTTTTACGGGGAACGATTAGTGAAGCAGCTAAGACCAAGGTAGAATAAGAGACTGGACAAACTTCTTATGCATACAGAATTCAGGGTTGTATTGACGAATTGCCAGCGCCCCCGCCATACACAAAAGCCGAAACATGACGCCCTTTGTGCCATTTGGCTTCACTTTGTAGATGATGTTGAAAGACGACTCTGGTGGAGCCACGTGGCCTGAGTTGACCAAATGCTCGAGAATTGAGCCTGTAATTGTCTTGCATTGTCCCTTTGCTAACCATGCCGGATAATGTTCAGAGATGTGTTTGGAAAGCGTGCACTTTGTGGAGGCGGCCAATATAACTAGCTCAACACGAGCAGGTGAATTTATAAACACACATTGAGTTGGCCCAAAGCGGCAGTTTATCCTTCATACATCCGTTGATCATTTGTTGATTGATACGTATCTCAGCCATAAAGAAGGCTTTCCTCAGTGACCTGCATAAGCGATTCTTCAGGATCTCAGCTGCGGTACCACCTTTAAATTCAACACTCATAAAGAGCAGTTTCTTCGGCACCGTCTGGATTCTTTCAGGCTTTTCTCTCAACTTCATGTTTTTCTCGATAAATCTTGGAGGATATCAATTCTCTATGAGAACTTGTCTGAGTCGCTCCAGTTCCCCATCGATTGTATCACTTGAACATATCCTCCTTATTCTTGAGGATAAGGATTGGATCAGATTTCGATTTCTTCTCAAAGGGCCCCAACTATGGAAATTTGTGTACTGACCATTCCATGTTGGTTTCCTGTATATCGATCTTTGAAGAGAACCATCAGATCTCCTTTTTAGAAAAACATCCAAAAAGTAGAATACCGAGTTAATCTCTGATTCCGACGTGAAATGAATGTCACGATGGCAGCTGTTGAACTCTTTAGTTATCAATTCAATATCAGTATTTTCGTCACATATGATGAAATTATCATCCATGTATCTTTGGTACAAATCGAAACTACCGATAGTAGGCCGTAAAATACTATTCTCCAAACTTGCCAAGAAGCAGTCTGCAGGTAAAGGACCCTGAACATCTTGTTCTCAATTGAAATCAGATCTAATTTTGTCTAGAAGGACCTTTAAGACTTCTCAATTAAACCACTCAGTTCAAAGAACACAACCATATCAGAAAAGTTCAGCTACGCTACAAATTCCTTCACTCTCTTGATTCCCATTTTGTATCAATCCACGATTTCATTAATCGTCTAAACTTCTTCCTTTGGCAGGAATTAATTCAGTGCCGTCTTGTACATCTTTACATAACTTATTAGCAGTGTGAAGGGCGTAGGAAATGAAGTCAATCATGAAATGTATAATCTAGGAGAACTATGCTGATAGCCGACCAACCTTACAGTTGTTGTTCGTCACTGTTATTATAAAACTAGTTACACATTGAGGTGGATGCTTGTTAAACATTTCAGAACATAATTAACATCATGATAATTGATGCGATTAGCTATCGAACTTCATGATGTATGAATATTCAAGTGTTTTTCTGCAGGGATTTGATTGGTTAGAGATTTGAGCACGAGCTGACATCAGTTAGAGAACCATTAGAAAACCTGGGAGTACTGGAAAACTGTTTCGTCCCAGTCTGCAACACTTAAGTAGTAAGTAATCACCATCAAAGATTGAACCCAGGACCTTCTGGTTAAAAGGCGAGCCATAAAGGGGTTCACCAAGTCAAAGTAGAGGTCAGTTACTCGCCTACAACACTGGCTAGTAGTATCGCTTTATCGTGAATCAGCAGAAGTTAGAATTCATAAGCCAGCGGAATGGCTTCAAGTGGCTTACTGTTCCACGACCTCGCTTTGTAATCGAAAGGTCGTGGGCCGAAACCCCAGTCGGTGCATGTGAGTGTGAAGAGTTCCAAATCACGACGAAAAGGCTTTCCAGTACGCCCTGATGTCTTACATAATTCATATAATATTAATCTACTTTTTTACTGTATGGAGTGTGGTAACTTAAACTGCCGCACTTCTAAGTTAATATAGAGTTGGAAAACTGAATCAGTTACCTCAACTCTATATCTTTGATAAATAACTAGAGACATCATTAAAAGGCTAATTGAACACATTGATCTATTAGTGTTTTTGTTTAAATGATTACCACTTGTATATAAGTCATTTGGATGTGTGTTTTAAAAAATATTGAATTATTAAGGATATTTTGTGCTTAATCAATACAAACGCTGTATGACAGATAAGAAAGAACTCTTAACCGTGAATATTGAATTATCTGTCAAATTTGCGTTTAAATGTGTAGATAAAAACACAAAATTCAACTAGATACAGTTGACCTTTTAATTAATTAATTAATATCTCGTGAATGTCATACACAGTAATGAAATTTATGTCATAATAGACGAAGAATTTCTGTAATCTAAATTGCTAAGTCATTGTAATACAAATACTAAGAAGGTTCTGCTAACTAGTTTTAAAAATTGTACCACTGTGGAGAACTGATATATCTCACTGTAGTCTATGGAGTAGATCGATATAAACCAAATAACCAATGTAAATTAACGATAGATGAATAGTTATTATCATTATTTTTATTATTCTTCCAATGGTTTCCCGAGAGGAATATAGGGCTTCCAAAGCACATCTCCACTTTGTCCTATTCTCGGAGATGTTCTTTAGCTGGCCCCACGATTACCCATAATTTGTCGTCTCCTCCTGACATAATCTCCTCTATGTCACCCATGGAGCAACAACCGACTCGTCGTTTCCCATTCGGGTTCCACTGGAGCAATGGCGATGTTATTCAAGGGTCTTTTCAGTATATATCCGATCCATCCTCACAATTTAATCCACTCTGATATTAGTATTATTACTCGATACTTGATTTTCCCTTGAAAATAAGGTCCTGAGCGCAATACCACCGATGCATTCAGTTCTCTGTAATTAAATCCACCTATCTCCGCAACTCCCAACATTTTCTCACTTCCTTTACGCGTGATTTTCTCCGTGTCAAATTTAAACTCACTGCACACTAGTCACTTAGCATTCAGGTTCCATTTAAGGGCCTAGGGTGTGTTGTCACTTGAAGATGCCCCCATCGTAAGGCTAATCTATATCCATTCCCTTCTGCATATTCGCTGGGTAGTAAGTTGCTGGCTGGATAGCTGACAAGCACAGTGCCTTGCTGCCCGTCCTCGTAATGCAGAGAAATTCGTTGATGGAAGTCTGTTGTAGACTGTTGAAAAGGCTTTTAGTGATGCAGGATCGCGTGTCCCAAGTCTCACAACCATATGAAGGAAGTGATTGACTTTACATTAGAACAAGACATATAAGCGAACAATATTGTTTTCAATTAGATCTTCTTCAGGCTTTACTCTAATTTACATAGACTTATATATAAAATTTTAACCAATGACGGTGATTTAGTGGATCAAATAATAATAGTAATAATAATAATAATAATAAAAGTAATAATAATAATGTGGTAAATGTTTTGAACGAAGTTAATAGCGATGATTATAATAATAACAAAATATTGTTAATAAGGCTTATATAGGTGATAAGAATAACAAAGTTAGTATATGCATATATGTAGACAATTCAATAAATAAATAAATTAGGTCAAATCAATTGGAACGATAATCAGAGTTTAAATACATATCATAAAAGTACGAAGGAGAGGGATGATAAGAAAGGGTGGGAGGGTTTTGAATAGAATTCACCTAGGCCAAGGGAGAGACAAGGGTAGAACAAATTTCTTTTGTATACAAAGACTAGGATTGTTCTCTCGAATTCCCATAGCTTCGGCTAAGTGTAAAAGACGGGTTCTGATTCCGTTCGAAAGGCTTGATGGAATGCGGTAAATAACTTTGAAAGCACTATTTTTGTCCACTTGGTGACCACTATCAATCAAATGAGCCAAAATAGAACTTCGTATGGACTTTATTTGACCTTTTCCGAACCATGGAGGAAGATGCTCATTAATGCGTTTGTTAAGCTGTCTAGTTGTTCGGCCTATATATATGGTAGGTAGAGTTTGACATATCAACTCTACCTACTATGGAGTGGCAAAGTGGCTAGGTGAACTCCTCCAACCATTACACAAGATGGTAGTAAGTCATAGTGTTAAAGATGTTTTTGAATTTATTGGGTTATCCTAGTAGATTTGTCAGGAGACACATGAATGCTAAGTACAATAAAGAGAAACCGACAACAGTTAAAAAGAAACAACTGTTCATGAAACTGCAATTTAATGGGGACGTGGCTAGTGAAGTCTTACATCAGAGATTATCGAGAGCGATAAAACGGACTTATACTGCCGCCACCCTCTGTTTGTCATTTTCCAGCCGGCTAATTTTGATTGCTCAAGTGAAAGATAAGTTACCTAGTTGTGCCACTTCCATGTGCATCTATAAATTTAGTCGCTCCTGTGGAGAAAGCTATATAGGCCGAACAACTAGACAGCTTAACAAACGCATTAATGAGCATCTTCCTCCATGGTTCGGAAAAGGTCAAATAAAGTCCATACGAAGTTCTATTTTGGCTCATTTGATTGATAGTGGTCACCAAGTGGACAAAAATAGTGCTTTCAAAGTTATTTACCGCATTCCATCAAGCCTTTCGAACGGAATCAGAACCCGTCTTTTACACTTAGCCGAAGCTATGGGAATTCGAGAGAACAATCCTAGTCTTTGTATACAAAAGAAATTTGTTCTACCCTTGTCTCTCCCTTGGCCTAGGTGAATTCTATTCAAAACCCTCCCACCCTTTCTTATCATCCCTCTCCTTCGTACTTTTATGATATGTATTTAAACTCTGATTATCGTTCCAATTGATTTGACCTAATTTATTTATTTATTGAATTGTCTACATATATGCATATACTAACTTTGTTATTCTTATCACCTATATAAGCCTTATTAACAATATTTTGTTATTATTATAATCATCGCTATTAACTTCGTTCAAAACATTTACCACGGTGGCACAGTGGTTAGGACTCTCGCCGATCATGCACATGGTCCGGGGGTTCGAGCCTGCACCGACGCACACCTGATATCTATGGTCGGCCTGCAAAATTTGGGCTACCGATATCCATGCTGAAAATTCCATACTTGTACCGAAAGTACAGTGTGGAATCAAGCTGTAAATCAAAAATCAAATCAAAATCAAATTATTATTTGATCCACTAAATCACAGTCATTGGTTAAAATTTTATATATAAGTCTATGTAAATTAGAGTAAAGCCTGAAGAAGATCTAATTGAAAACAATATTGTACGCTTATATGACTTTACATTGTTTTTGAAAATTAGGATAATGTTCGATGTGAAGATTGTTGTAGATTTGTACACGCGTTTCAGAATAATGAACACCTGTCTTGTTCTCTTTCGTGAATCACTCCTGACTGTCTTCAAAGTTTTCATCTGTAAAGTTTGTAACCGAAATAATACTGCTCATATAGTTGCAAGCAAGATATGATCTACTTCAGATTTCTTCCACTAATATTTGTACTGTCTGGGAAGGATAGTCCATTATCCTAAATAATGGGCTGAAATGAAGACAGTTAGACAGTTACATCAACTAACTTATGAATGACTTAATTCAATTTTAGATTTTCCCCTCGATTGATTGGACCAAAGTGCTCGATCTCAGGTCGACATGTCTGCTTCTCGTACATATGCTTCGACGATGTCTGGGCATGTAATTAGAAGTTAATTGGCGGATGTTGGAACATCATCACTTAATGAGGAATTCAGGTACGTATATCCAACTGACAAATCCCAAACAGGACGAAATGTGCATATTGGATTCCACTGCTAGTCACCATGCACCAATTAACTTCTGATTACATGCCCAGACATCGTCGAAGCATCTTTACGAGAAGCCGACGCATCAACCTGAGACCTAGCAATTCAGCTGAATCAATCGAGGGGAAAATCTAAAATTGAGTCAAACAATTAATAGGACCCGTAGCACGGGAGGTGACTCTTGTGGCCCAAATGATCTAGTGTATGACGCTTTGCCTTTTGAAACTTTGGGGACTGGCTTTGAACTTCTGTAGGAACATCATCACCCACTGCGGAATGAAGTTACATCCACTAGCTGACGAGTCCCAATTGGGACGAAATGCGCAAAGTTCTATATAAGCTGAATTCTATCAGAAGCATGATGATAAATGATCTATATATTAACTATGCTCTCCTTTGCTAAGCTATAGGACATACCTGTTGCATAAGGACTAATTATACGCTACTGTACTTAGCTAGACCATAAAATTAACTAGCTACTGAAGGTATTCTATCCCCAAAAAAAGGTGAAACATTCTATGACTATTGAAATTACTGTCGCATATTATCTAGATCAATTGATGACTAGACCAAACAGTTTGACTGTTAATAACAAACAATATATGACGTAATCAATCCATTTATTCATGAATAACAGTTTGACTCATTAAACGTGACTAGATGTTATGTGAATGTGTTAAGCGACTGCTCTATAAACTGACCTTCTCTGATATTATTTTGTATGAGTAAACTATTACGTCATTATTCTTTTCAGTGATTTTAAACGTTTATTAATTATAAGGATAGCAGAGAAAACAACAGCTAATTTGGGTTTATTAATTTTATTAATTACACACTTGTTGACGCCAAGTAAAATCCTGAGTCACATCATCTTGAAGAGAATTAAGGACGCACTGGATGCAGAACTCCGACCAGAACAAGCTGGATTCAGGAAAGTCAGGCAAATCATGTTCTGACCAAATTGTAACTCTACGCATCATCATCATCACAGAACAAAGCATGGAATGGCAACCAAACCTCCACCTCAGCTTTATAGACTTTGAGAAGGCCTTCGACAGCGTTGACCGCGAAGTAATTTGGAAACTACTCGTGCGTCGGTGGCACAGTGGTTAGGACTCTCGCCGACCATGCACATAATCCGGAGTTCGAGCCCACGCCGATGCACACCTGATATCTATGGTCGGCGTGCGAAATTTGGGCTACCGATATCCACGCTGAAAATTCCATAGTTGTATCTAAAATACGGTGTGGAATCAAGCTGTAATCAAAAATAAAATAAATAAAATACTATAGCGTACCCCAAATATTCATCAACCTTATTCAACAGCTGTACGACAATGGCACATGTCGAGTGATCCACAACGGAAAACTCAGCGAGACGTTTAGAGTAAACACAGGAGTCAGACAAGGGTGCTTATTATCACCCACGATGATATTCCTAATTGTGGTGGGCTGGATTGTACGTCAGACAGTGGGAAACGAGAAGACAGGGATATCCTGTCTGGACCAACCGACGTGAAGAACCTAGAAGACCTGGATTTCGCACGTGGATGATTTATGTTTGATGTCACACAAAATCAAAGACTTACAAGCGAAAACCGACCGGCAAACTGGTCAAAGAAGCAGCCGGCGAAGACAGGACTCCAATTGAACACAGACAAGATGGAGGTTATGGAAATAACCAACCAATTAGAACAACAACAGCAGCAACATCCAGCGTCAGTCACCATCAACGCGAGGGATTTGAAAGAGGTTACTTCATTCTACTACTCATCTAGGGAGCATTGTCTCAACTACAGGCAGTCGGAACGGACGAGGATATCAAATCGAGCGAGAATCATGAAGGCGAGAAACACATTCATCAACCTGAAACAACCAATCTGGAAATCTGCATCAGTCAGCGTCAACAACAAAATTCGCTCGGATTTTCAATACAAGCAACGTCAGGTCAGTCAGTTCTTCTATACGGATCAGAAACTTGGCGGGCAGGTCGCAAAGAATATTTCCAACAGCCTGTTGCAGACCTTTATCAACCAACAACTGTCTTCGCTTCATCTATACTGAAGATCAGGCGGCCGGGCCGGAAAGAATCACCAACAAGAAACTATGGAAACAAACAAACAAAAGAAGAACCAATCGCCAACCAACAAATATGCAGGAGATGGGTTGGACACTCACTCGCTAGGGAGGCCGCTGGGTGACATCGCGCGTCAGGCCGTTGCTCAAGTGGAACCCGAAAGGGAAGCAGCGAGTGGGACGTCAGAGCAAGGGTGAAATGGAAGAGATAATGTGAAGAGGAGTTGAAACAGTATGGATTAACATGGATGCAGGTGAAAAGTACAGCAGAAGACAGAAGCAAGTGTAGACGTGCAGCTGAAGCCCTATGTTCCACTAGGAACTCAAGGGAACAATAATAATACACGTTAGATGGACATTTTTAATATGGTTATACTCTCTGGGATGGATGGTTTAATCGTTGTTCTTGTATACAGTATATTTAGATTAGTGCAACGGGAGGAAATAAGAGAGTTGGTAATAGACCTTGATTAAGGATCAGTATATTTATGCATTCTTAGCAACGTCAGAGGAGAATAAGTTGTTCTGGTTGGCTGACAACTGACCCAAGGTTAAACAAGTTGTCCAGTGAGATTATTTCCTGACCACAACGTAAACCAGATCCACATTTGAGAAAAAAGCACTTCTACCTATGCAGCCATTATTGACATAAAATAGTGACATCAGTTTGGCCGCTTCCTATCGATCTACATTACGTTATACTATTATTTTTAATGAAATCCATGATTGGTAGGTATAACTGATTGCCCCTAGTGGCCTTGGTTCTGATTAGTTGCCTTCACAATCAGCTCACGACGAGAGACGGTGATACCAATCACGCAGAATTTCAAATAGTTCACTTCAAGTTGGTGTAATCACTGAAGAAATTATCTGGAAGGATAATTAAGGCTTCACAATTGAAACAAACCAGATCACAGGTAAAAAAGAACCATACATCCACCTGAATTATAAGACTGCCGTATAATTTTCAGGAAGATGGATATTTGATTTGATTCACTGATTCAAGTTGAGTGAGTGAATGACTTTGATCACAGAGTTGCTTAACAGCATTCGAAATATATACATGAACAAATTTCTCAAATGAACTCAAGCAACTCTGTGGGAATAATTATTACTATCATTATCGTGTTCAGTCAAGTAGTCAATCGCACATTAAATAATACTAATAATGGCTTTATTCCATACTGCACTTTTGATACAGTTACTGTTGTTATTTATTATTGTTCCCATGGAATCCGAGTGGAAGGTAAGCATTCAACAGTACATATCCACTGTCTCTTATTACTTGCAGTCGTCTTTAGCTGGCTTAATAGTCTCTCATCTCCCCCATGACCCCTTAGACTCATGCTTAACTCTTTGTTCCCCATTAGGGTTCTACTCCAGTGAAAGCCTGTCGCACAATGTCATTTGACAGTCTCTTCAGCACGTGTCCTATCCATATGCTTTTGCTTCGGTTCTTGACTGGTCCGTTCCTAGAGTTCCTTGTTGCTAATTGTCTCTGGCAGACCATCTGATCTTCAGTATGGAGCTAACGAAGGCAGTTATTGATAAAGGTCTTCAGTTACCTGTGGGAAATGATTCTCTTGACGCACTTGTCACTTTTCCGACCCATACACAGTCGCCATCTGAAAAAACTTTGTTACTGAAAATCCAGTTTTGTTGTTCATATTGAACGCAGAAGATTTCCACAGCGATTTCATACAAATGATGGGCTATCTTGCCTTCCCGATTACGTTTCTCACATCTTCATCCGTGCTGTCCTCTGTGGTTGAAACGATGCTATTTAGACAAGTGATGGAAGTGACCTCTTTCAAATTCTGCATGACACTGGACAGGAAATCCAAATCTTCTAGAGTCTTCTAATCGCTCTCCATACTCTATCACTTAATTTAGTCTGCTGCAAATTGAATGTCATCGGAGATAGTAGAGAGACTTATCCTACTCCAGGCCTCACTTCAAACACCACGAGTTTCCCACTGCGGATCACCTGACATGTGGCATTGTCATATAATTGTTGAATGAGGGTGAACACCGATGAGTGTACAAGGCCGATGTAATACAATCTCGGATCTTATACTTTGTTTACACTACATAGTACGGTGAATAAAATAATCAGCAAGACGTTTACATTAATAATACTTTTCGATAAGAATATGAATGAATATAAAATTAGAATTTAACTAGAAATATCAACAACGACACATCAGTGAAAGAAGGAATGAAAAGGGCAGTTTACTTTACTGTTTCACAGTAACTTAGTGGTTTCGTGTCTCTTTCAGTTATCTCATTACATAAAATATGTACCATATAAGTTATCGTAGAGTTCTTATACTCAATTTTCCGAGTATAAAGTCTCCTATAGCTGCTTCTAGCTCTACACGATGAGATGCAAGGAGAGTCGTGTATAAAGAGGATGTTCAGAGTCCAAAAAGATAATATTTGCTAATTTCTCACATGAGTTCTACAACAGTATTGATAAGCAGATTTACCAGTACTCCACTCGTCCTACTGACAGCTTTCAGTGCCTTTTACAGTGTAACAAATTATTTCTTAAGTAGTCCATGAAAGATTAAGAGGTAGGAAGCAACAGATAAGAACAAGTAGATTAAAAGAATTGATAAACTTAGAAAGTAGGCACTGATCGAATGATAGCAGACTGTCTAAACTTCCTTACGTAGAACGTCAAACAAAATATCTTTCTACGAATGAACATGATATAGGAGGACCAGAAAAAAATCAGAGGAAACACTCAATCTAAGGTATTTAACATTTGACTTCGTTTCAAATTCAGTGCCTTCTATGATACAAGAATCATACAAATGAACCCCTTCATTTAAGTCGTGTTTATGTCCAAAAATGAAATCAACAGTCTGACATTTGGAGGAATTTAGCTTAAGACCATTTGACATGGACCACTGACTCGCAAGAAGTGGCGAATTGCCTAATGGAATCCCATAGGGAACATAAATATTGAAGTGTTCGCATATGTGCCCTAATAATCAGTATCCATAGAAATACAAAAAAAAGGTTAAATAGATATTTTCCTCTCTAAATAAAAAGTTTCAATATAGATTTCGTAAAAGAACTTAATCCTAGTCAACCATCCATGAGCCTTCAGATTCTAAAGCAGGAAATAAGTGGCTGACGTGATCTTTTCACCCCGTTATGGTACTGAATTCGATCCCTAATGGCATCATGTTTGTGTATGTTATGTACTCGTCGCTAAATTATTGTTATGGACTGGTCGAGAAACTAATAGTCCTGACGCGAGAAGGCGGAAATCAGAAGACCACTAGGTTTGCGATGATACTTCTATTGTCCAAACACAAGGAGACGAAAATAAAATGGTCTCACACCAAAGTGGTAAGTAAGTAAAGTAGTTGTAAAGTAAAGTCACAAGATTGTGAATGCGAAATATATATGAATGTTCCAGACAAAGTGTGGGAATAAATCATTAGACAGTCTTAACATGGATGGCTAATTATAATGAAGTGTTGATCCAAATATACCTAGCGAATATAGCGGACATGTCAACAACCATATATGGATATATGTCACCAAGCAACGGACTGTCAACAAACACTCATATTATATATAATATAAGATAAGGAGAATACACATTATTAAAGGAGACAAGTTCATACAAGTGAAATGGTCACAGACTAAGCGAGCAAACAGAAAGAGAGACCAACATACACACACACATATAAATATATATATGTGGATACATATCAGTGTAATACCAAGATGACTTAATCTGCAATGAAACAGTTATCCAGCGCCTCCTTGTCTTCAGTCTTTGCCTAACTGATATTGGTTTTTGAAAAAATCCGCAACTTAATTGACGCAAAGCTGACTGAATATTCTCAGTTTAATCACAAACTCTTTTCCGTAACCACTTTATGATCATTATATGGATCTTATTTGGTGGATGGTGACTAACAGTAGAATCCATGCCGCGTATTTCGTCCTATTTTGGACTCATCACCCGAGTGTGTCTGAAATACTCTTTGAGGTATGGTATTTCCATGCAGACTCAAAACGGACAACTCATCGTTTTAAACTCCAAGACCCTATCCACTAGGAGCCAGCGGGTCTACACAGACCGGAAATTTAGCCTCAGTATGCTCAGTCAAATGACCTTTTTCCCCCTTATCATATTCTCGTGATGCCTGCTTAATGATACGATACCTTGACTTAAGTAGGAACAGTTTCCACCGCATATCTTATATCCAAATCATATATCTAGTTTAATTAGATGATTAATGAACACTGATCACACTTTTTGGCTTAAACATTTAATTTAAACAACATTTACTGATAGTGAGTAGCTCGTTCAACCCAAGAAGTCGTGAATATTAAATAAGGAAACCAAAAGGATACGAAAAAAACGTGTTTTTTATTTCTGAATGCAGGTTGGTATCAGTTGGAGAAGCACTGAAAATGAGTCATCCTAGTCTGGGACTCATTGGCAGTATGTAACTACTTCCAGCGTTCGAACCAAGGATCTTCCAGTTAAAAAACCAGCTCATAGATCATTCAGCCACTCAGACCCAATTCACTGGCCAACCCATCAAATACCACTTCAGCCATTTCGTGATGATTTCAGTGCGACTACAAGCTAACGTCTTTGGCGAGCCTTTACTCACTCCCAACCTGGTGGGACCGATTGGCCACGACTCCTCAATCAATGTATTCCTGTAACCAGTCACTAGCTCACGTTAGATGAATGTTTAAGAGTTTATCTGCGGGGATTTGATTGTTTGCCAGTGTGAACACGCTAAAATCACGAACTGTTTGAAGTTAAAAAATTCAAAGACTGGCATTTCAGTCCAGGTCCAGTTGTAACAACAGAAGACAAGGGCCAGGCAACAGATCGTTTTATTATGAAAATCAACACGTATTTATACATATTTCACATACATTATCATAGACAAGCGCAGTCATCTGATTGGTTGTTTATCAGAAGTTAGGCAGACAAACGCAGGCTTCTGATTGGTTGTTTCGGGATTCCTCGACAAATAGAGTTCTTTATCTGCGAATCATATTTTGCCACGTTAACTTTGCTGTGATTGGTTGTTGAATCAGCCTTGCTCATATTTTCTCACGGCCTGCTCTCACCACACAGTGACTAAATGGTCTGTGAATTCGCCTGGTAACTGGAAGGTCTTAGGTTAGAGCCCTGGTGGTAGGTGCATTCTGATGAAGAGTCCCATACTAAGACCAAACTTCTTTTCAGTACAATCTGGTTTCCAATGGTCCTATCAATCCACGGGCAAACTTGAAACAAATCAAATCCCTACAAGCCAATTATTTAGAAAGGTATCTCTACCAAATAACTATGTACTAAAATTCCCCTAAACATTTGTAAAGAAGAGTATTTACAATAGGAGAAGTATTGTTGTGAGAGTGTGGAATGCGTAACAGTATGATTGAACACTTTTTGTTGGATGTTGAAATTAGAGACATTGTACATGACTTTTGTTTAAAACGATTCATGTTTAAATACATATAAGTCCCGAGTACAATTCGAAATGCACTATGCTGTTGGTAGCTTCGCCTTCTCACTGGCCATTACTGTCTACTTGCTCCACTCATACCGTGTTGTATAATTTGAATTTATTGCAGGAATTTATTATCCTTTCCGAAGACAACTCTACAACCGGCCCACAGCTTCTACCAGTAGACACGATTCCAACAGTGAACGCTTCTGTGGATTACATTAATAATTTGTAGCAGTGAACGTTTACGGTATATCCAAGTAACCTTTTAATAGATATAACTCGTTACTGCATTTTTGATAACAATATATTGTTACACTATCATCTGATTGACTTTGATTTTTATTTGCATATTTGTTATGTTATTGAGCTCTCTAGACAGTCCCTTACAAGAGCTGGCTGCTAGTCAAAATGGTAGATAGTAATTTACGTCAATGTTTACGTTCCAAATATTGGTCGTGAGAAAATTAAGAACAAAAAACTGATTCAACAACCAACCACAGCAGACATTGCGTAGGCGGATGCACTTTGCAGATAGATAATGTGAACTTCAATTAAGGGCCACAAAGAGGTGAAAGATTAACGTTCAGGGAGAAACCACCAATCAGAAGACTGTTTGTTTCCTTACAATATTCTATAATGATGTACATGAAAAACTATAAATATCTGTTGATTTCTTAAATAAACAATCTCTTGCCTGGCCCTTGTCTTCTGTTGTTATAGTACAAATAGGAAAGAATTTAAAGCCACCCTAAAAGTGACAATTCTAGTAAGGGACATCTGAAACTCTACATAGGATTCCTAATAGTATTCGAATTACATTGGCATCATTGAGTCGATAGACTTTCTCTACTCAAGCATCCAATTAACCTCATTAAACACAGAAAAAATTCAGTTTACCAAATACCATATGATCACACTATGAGGTCAAAGACATGTGTAAGCCAGTAGGTCGGGTTCAATTAGACCGTCATTTAAAAGGCATTTAAGTAGATCTAGAATGATAGGCCCTGGTAATTGAAGTCATCTGAAAAAAAGTCAGCTACTGTTATGCATGCACATGCATTTTTATACATTCACACAACAACAGGATAGACTCCATTTAAAGTATTAAGGAGGCGAAAAGGTCAATCATTCAATCTTTGTTCATGGAATTAACAGCCATCACATGCTAACTGATGTGACCGTAAATACAGTCTAGCAGTGTACGAGTCTCATATGCTAATGAACTTCCTAACTGGTAGATTTGTAAGCATGTTGTGCTAATCATTATTTGCAACGATAACCACCACAACACAATGCCACCGACATGTATCGTGAAAGAGAAAAGAAGAATACAGACTGTCGAACGGACACCTTTTTACTGTCTTAGAGAACGCAAGTGCAATTTTACTTCGGTAGCAGAATATCTAGTGAACTCAAGAATCTACTTGCATTTGAAAAAGTCTTTCAAAGTTGTATAGAAGATCCGATCAAGCCTCTCAGTTAGATATAAAACAAATTCAGCGAAGAAAATTTTCTTTATTGACGAAATCATCTTCAGAGGCTATACAGTCGTATTTATACTTACAAAAATATATAGTGGTCTATTATTGAGTAATAGGGGGTGAAATAATTGATATCATTATTCAGGAGTGGCTTTAGAAGGGAAAATTAAAAGTTGTAAATTACTTGGTACTCAACGGAACAAACATAGAATTAAAATTGCTATTCAGTTAGAATGAAGGTGGTATTTGAGTGTCAATTTAACTAGTGTGAAGAGGGTGTGAAATGTACAGAAGGAGAATATGAGTGTGATAACAGTGAATTAATTATTGAAGTAAAAGCAAACTGAAGGTAAGATCGAAAATTAAAAAAGAAAAGAAAAAAATCAAATTTTTTTTACGGGGAACGATTAGTGAAGCAGCTTAGACCAAGGTAGAATAAGAGACTGGACAAACTTCTTATGCATACAGAATTCAGGGTTGTATTGACGAATTGTCAGCGTCCCCGCCATACACAAAAGCCGAAACATGACGCCATTTGTACCATTTGGCTTCACTTTGTAGATGATGTTGAAAGACGACTCTGGTGGAGCTACGTGGCCTGAGTTCACCAAAATGCTTGAGAATTGAGCCTGTAATTGTCTTGCATTGTCCCTTTGCTAACCATGCCGGATAATGTTCAGAGATGCGTTTGTAAAGCGTGCACTTTGTGGAGGCGGCCAATATAACTAGCTCAACACGAGCAGGTGAATTTATAAACACACAGTGAGTTGGCCCAAATCTGCGGTTTATCCTTCATACATCCGTTTATCATTTGTCGGCTGTAGAAATTGATACGTATCTCAGCCATAAAGAAGGCTTTCCTCAGTTACCTGAATAAGCGATTCTTCAGGATCTCAGCTGCGGATCTCAACTCTCCCTATTACTCAATAATAGACCACTATATATTTTTGTAAGTATAAATACGACTATACAGCCTCTGAAAGTTCAAGCCCACGTTACCTATTTGCAAGAAATACGTCCAGTCATTGTGTTTTTTCCATAGCCACCACAAAAAGTCCATTCTCTCAATAATGACTATCCTGTTATCTTTCTTACCTAATATTTTTGTTTATTTCTGTTATTTTTATATTTTTTAATCCCTATTTGCACTACCATGTTTTTTTATCCAATATTCCTATCTGTTTTGTTATTTATTACATTCTAATCCTGTTTGTAATCATGTTGAAATAATCATCAAGGGGGAACAATTCTGGAACTTTCTCATCCATTTACTAAAAATACATGAATGTACAGAACTAATTGATAACTTCATCGGGGAGAAAACTTTCTCCTATGCAACCGTCTTTTTAATATTTCCTATGATCTATGACTTTGAAAAGGCGTTCGACAGCGTCGATTGAGAAGTGATTTTGCAGCTACTTCGCTACTACCGGGTACCGCCGACAATTATACATCTCATCCAATAGTTGTACGACAATGCTGCATGCTGAGTAATCCACAATGGGAAACTTACGGAATCCTTCGAAGTAAGGACAGGAGTAAGACAAGCTGGCTGCCTACTATCGCTAATGATTTTCCTGACTGCAGTAGATTGGATAATGCGACAAACAGCAGCGGGCAGCGAGGAAACAAGCATAAAATGGACTCGCACAAAACACTCGGAGGATCTGGACTTCGCCGATGATATATGTCTGATTTCCCATAAACTGGAACATATGCGAGTGAAAAGCAACTAGTTGGCGACAGAAGAAGCATCGAAGATAGGACTTCAAGTGAACATAGATAAAACAGAGGTGATGAAGATTCCTAGCCAACATCAACATCAACAACAACAATAGACAGCAATCAGCATAAATGGGAGGAACCTGAAAGAAACAGCCTCCTTCACCCACCTGGGAAGCATCGTCTCAACTACAGGCGGAACTGACGAGGATATCAAGGGAAGAATCGGAAAAGCAAGGCAGGCTTTCATTACTCTCAAGTCTGTGTGGAGGTCAACAGAACTCAACATGAAAATGGAAATGAGATCCGGATTTTCAACTCCAATGTGAAGTCAGTGCTACTTACTATACAGGTCAGCGACTTGGCGCTGCATCAAGAAGGGCATTTAAAACAAACTACAGAATTTCATCAACAGTTGTCTTCGCTCAATACTCAAGATCAGATGGCCAGCCAGAAAAGATCAGCAACACGGATCTCTGGCAATGAGCGAACCAACACAGCAGGAACCGATTGTGAAACAAATAAAGCAGGAAGAAATGGAGGTGGATCAGCTGGCTATACTCTGAGGAAACCATCAAGTGACATCACTAGACAAGCCATTTCTCGAGTAGAACCCGAAAGGGAAGCGGCAAGTTTGTCCTCAGTGTGACGGTGACTTGGAGGAGGTCATGTGAAGAGGAAATGAAAGCATGTAGGCAGACCTGGAGCCAGGTGAAAACTCTAGCAGAGGACCGAACGCAATGTTCCTCCAGGAAATAAAGGGAGAAATAATAATAATCTAATGTGCGTATTCCGCGAAACAATATATATGCAAAGCAAGTTAAGATGTGCTAATGCATTGATATGATTATAAAAATTAAATTTTGTTTGTAGTATCATCCAATTACTAATATTGTATCTAGCGTGGAATTAACTAACCTCCATAGTAAGAAGGAAGGAAGCATAAAATGTTTTCTTGAACTTATCATTATTGTTCCGTTGGTTCTGGATGGAACATAAAAGACTTCAGCAGCACGTCTCCACTTGATCCTGTTGTTTTCAATCCTTTTTAGCTGGTCTCACAATTGCCCGCAAGTTCTCATTTCCTCTTCAAACGATCTACTCCATGTTCCTCTCGGATCAATACCTAACTCGTCTCTTACCATTCGGCATACAATCGACAGCCTGACGCCCAGTGTCACTCACAGATTTCCTCAGTTTGTGTGTCCTATCCTAATTGCTTTTCCAAGATAATTTGTAGCGTGGGCCGCCTGAGATGTGGTACTTTATGGTCAATAGAAGGAAACACCCATTGCATTTGACTCGACAATAGCAGTAAACATTAGGCAAAGTCAACAACCACACTAAATTAAGGCTCTGAGAATTATCATTAGTTCTCACAGGAGCATAGAGCTTCAGCAGCACATTTCCATTGTATTCTCTCCTCTGCTGCCATTTCCACCTGATTCCTAAATTCCCCCCCCCCGAGTTTTCATTTCCTCTTCGCTTCATGTTCTCCATTTCATCCTCAGATCTAAGACTTACTTGTCACTTGCGTCCTATTCGAAGGCCTGTAGTTTGGTGTCACATAAAAAGTCCCAACCATAGAATTTCTAACTCATCTTTATTTCTTGCCATATATTTTTTAGACAGTAAGTTTCTGTCTGCCTCGCTGGCACATTACTTTGTCCCTTTTCTGTGTGCCGATAGGTTTCCAGTATGAAACAGAAGTGGGCAGCTGTTGATGAGAAAATCTTCAATAGTCTGTTAGAAAAGCTTTCCGTGAAGTGGGAGCTTAGTGTCTCAACCATATATATAACTCCTAACTGACTTGATAATATTGTTCTCTGAGTTGATTGCTGTAGATCTGCCCAGTATTTATTCACGTGTTAGTTGGCAGGTATTTGACTGGTTACAGTATTTCATCACGAGTTGATATGAGTTAGAGAACCATTGGAAAACCTGCGATTACTGGACAATTCTTTCGTCCTTGTTTGGCAATCATCGAAAGTACGCACCCACCTCCAGGTTTCGAACCTAGGACCTTCCGGTTGCAAGGCAAGCTTGTATACCATTCAGCCACCTGGACCCAATTTGATGGCCCATGAATTCTAACTCATGCCAATTCGTGATTTAGTGCGACCATCAGTGGGTGCGTACTGCCTATCATTTCCAAACTAGGAGGAAACAGCTCTCCAGTTCTACCTGGTTTTCAATGGTTCTCTAAGTGATATCACTCCGTGATCAACTCGTCAAAATAAATCGAATCCTTACAAATCAACTATTGAAAATTATAATCATAGTTAAATATCAAGCGGTAAGTGGTAAAACAATAATGTCATATACACAATAAATCAAAGGATGTACAGATAGTGGAAGGGCTAGTAGGCCTGTTCCTTTCATGTGATGTTTTATTGTCAGGGCATATTATGCTCTGACTTGTTCCTCAATGGCATTGTCCACTTCACTTAATGCTTCTTCTATACTAGGAATGACTTCTTCTGGTTTTAATCTATTAACAGCTACATTGAAGCTTAATCCCTTTACAAGTACTTTTATTTCATCAGAACTTAAGGCTCTTGTTGAGAGGTTAATTACCCACTTTGTTTAATCGATAGTTGACTCTATTTCATTGGTGAATTCTTTTTCTTTAGCAGAATATATCTTTCTTCCATCAGTTTGTTGACCTGTTTAATTTGAGTATTTTTGCATTTGCTGAATGCAGCATGTGAACTTGACTTTTTAGATGTTTCGAGTAAGATTTTATAATCCTTGTTATTTACTATATTTTTTCAGTTTGGATTTTAGTTGTTCAATTTCATGTCTGATAGCAGTTAGCCTACTGATAATTCTGTGGAATTCTTCTGTTTAAACAGAGTCTAATGATGTGTTCTCTCTTGTTTTAACCGAAACGTCTAGACGAAGATATTTAGGAATAAAATTCCACTTTCTAAGGATCGAATGTTAAAAATACGATGATTTGTAAATCACGCTTCTGTTTGTGATCATCTTGCTAGTTGTTTATTGACAAGTCTTCGAACAGAATAACCATAAGTATCAATAATGTAAGTGTAGAATTTTGGCACTGCGGTAGAATGTAATTCCATGTTGGACACATCTAGTTGAAAATCAACTGACAGCTGTTTTAAAGAATATGAAAAAAATAGAATCCGTAATCTCGTCAGATTTGTACGAACGCACCCAACCAGTAGGCTCCATAATACCGCGTTTGTATGGACTACGGGAAAATTCACAAAACAGTTTTTATCCCACCGTCTGATTCTCGATATGGTGGGTTCTCCTTGTCACTGAATGGCTCAATGGCTAGCTGAAATATCGGAACCAGTTAGAAGGCAAGTATCTAAGTTTTTCATTGATGATACACTTTAATTTATTGAGGATATTAAAGATTTTACTGTTTCAGGGAAAGTCATGTTCTCATTAGATATGACTTTGCTTTTTACTAATATACCCTCTCACTGAAACTATTTGCTGCTTATATACGTAATTATATCGATGCGCATAGATTAGACATAGGGTCGCCCGCAACTTACCTCAAAGAACTCTTATTGAGATGTACGATGAGTGTTCAGTTCGCTTTCGATAATGAGATTTTTAGTTAGATAGGATGGCATTGCGATGGGATTGCCACTGGGTCCACTGAATGACTATTTGCTTTATGGTAAAGCTTAGAAACTATCAACTTGATCAAACCATCAGTCGTTTTGATATAGCTAGAAGATACGTAGACGACACTTTCGCTTTCTTTGACAAGAACGTAATTCCCAATTATATCTTGCTTACATTCAACAAATGACATCCTTCTCTGTAACTCACCATAGAAAAGGAATCTGATCTAAGCATTCCCTTTCTTGATGTTTACGTTAGTAGGCAAAATGGTGGATCACTCAAAACATCCATACAGGAAAGGAGACGCAATTCACCTGCTCTGCTTTAGGATAAAAACATCTGTAGTTCTGACTACGTTGACTCAAAACTTTCTTCCCTATAGAAAGCCACACTTGCAGAAAACAGCCACCCGAACCGATTTATTGACAAAAATACGAAAGATAAACAGTCCAAACGGGTCACTGGCTCAGTTCCAAAAAAAGTTACATTCATGAATTTGGAATTCAAAGATGATCAGGCTTCAGATATGCTCAAAAATCGTCTCCTTACATCACTCGGTAAGGTGTTCTATGCTGCAAAATTACAAATGACTTTCGCCAGTTGTTCTCCATCTCTGTAGTAAAAGATAAGCCCTCTCGTCTGCCCACATTGGCCGTAGTTAGAGGACGTTTTCTACACGAATAGGGGAGAACGTATTCCAGCATGGTTTTGCAAGGAAAAAAAGGGAGGGTGAGGGGAGATGTATTCTACAACACTTGGTCTGGACTCCTGTCACTCAAGTATGTACAATCTGTATTTCTGCGTTGGACGTAGAGGGATAGATATATGCCTATCTATCTATTTTTATTACTGTCATCATTGTGTTTCTCACTTATTTTATTTGCTTGTTTTGTCGATGTACCTTCCCCTCATTACTACTATCATTATTAATCTTATTATTGTTATTATTATTACTGCTATTCTCACTTCGAAGCATTTCCACTTATCCCTGCTGCCATTCAAAATCAAAAGTACTCCGTTTGTAATGTTGACTTCCATCCTATCAAATTTCATAGAATGTTTTGTTGTGGTGAGAGCTGGCTGCTGCTAGCCAAATCGATGGACAGTAATTTGTGTCAATGTTTAAGTCCCCAATATTGATCGTGAGAAAATTAAGAACAAAAAACTGATTCAACAACCAACCACAGCAGACATTGCGTAGGCGGATACACTTTGCAGATAGATAATGTGAACTTCAATTAACGGCCACAAAGAGATGAAAGATTAACGTTCAAGGAAAAACCACCAATTAGAAGACTGTTTGTTTGCTTACGATAATCTATAATTATGTACACGAAAATCTATATCTTTTGTTTTCCTAAATAAACAATCTGTTGCCTAACCCTTGTCTTCTGTTGTTACATTAATTACCTCAGTTATTTGGTTTAGTGATCTTCATTATTATTTTAACCAAAATTTATTTTCTAACCACTTCACTCTTTATTAATTTCATATATATTCTTATGACAAGTATGTGTAACTTGAATTTATTCGAACTTAACTTGACATTGCGTTTTCCCAATGTCTATAATCAAGTCTACCTATCACGTAATAAGTAGTGACGTTTGTAATCAAAAATAAAAACATAATAGGAGTGTGAGAAATTAGAAGACTCTAGAAGACCTGGGGATTTCGAGGATGTGATTTAAGTCTGATGTCAGACAAACCCGAAGACTTACATATGGTAACCAAAAAGCTGGCTCAGGAAGCTGGTAGCAAATACAGGACTTCAAGTGAACATGGAGAAGATGAAGACACCCATGCACCAACAATAACAAGCACCAATCCCTATTAGCAGGAAATATTTGAAAGAGATAACTTCCACCACTGATCTAGACAGCATCGTTTCAACCAAAGGCGACACAACTAGAACCGGAAAAGCGAAACAGACCTTCATCACTCTGAAATCAGTTTACAAACCTTCTGCGCTCAGTATAAACAACAAAAGTCGTTCTCATTTTCAGCACCACAATTAATTCAGTAATAAGTGCTTCTCTATGGGTTGGAAACCTGCACTACACGTCACATAAAGCATGTTAAACAGACTAATGTGAGCTTTCATCAACAAGTGACTTCTTTGGCTCCATATTGAAGACCAGATGGCCGACCAACCAGAAAGAATTAGCAACAAGAAACTACTGGGAACGAACTAACTAAGAACCGATTGCTCAATAGATATTCTCCCAATAAAGTGGAAATGGACTGATTATACACTGAAGAGAACGTCGATTGACATCGCATGCCAGGCCATCGCTTGAGTGGAACCAGAATGATGAATAACGAGAAGATCATGGGATGAGGATGTGACTAACTATGGGTAATCCCTAAGACAGGTGCAAGGGATTGCAGATAATAGAACAAAGTGGAGATGTGCTACTGAAGTCCAATGTTCCACTCGGAGCCCAAGATCTACTAAATCGTAATCTAGTGACTGAACATGTAGCCTACAGATCTTCGAGTCAGATATTTGATGGAGTTCGTATCGCAGAAGTGACCGGAAACTAGATAAAAAAAAATAGAACCATTCGACACTTATCCTTTAATATCAATCACCCCCTGAATAATGTCAACTTGTAACATCATTTCACATTCTTTTACATATTAATCTACATTTGCATCAAATAAATGCTTAGCGTAGACGTACACCGGTTGTTGAATCTACCTTTTCTACATATTTTAAACCCAAGTTATAGCAACCAGATGGCAACAGCAACAACACATTAATGCATTTATATATATATATATATATATATTATTGAACAACTAATGCTTTTTGTGTGTAGATCATAAATAAAGTGAACAGTTGGCCATAACATACACACACGTGTTTCTCCCGCCAGTTTATTTTCAAAATTAAAACTGAACCATTTAAACAATTTTTTTCTGAAAATTAAACGATATCATATGGTGAAGAGATTCTTTTTAGTTTCTTTGTTGATTTTAAAGGAGAGAACAGAAGGGAGGGTTGAAATGGCGTGCAAGATAACATAACCTAAATTGAAAAACTGAACAAAAATTAACAACATTGTGTTTATTTGTTTTAATTTTTTGCAATAAAATGCTTCTGATGTTTAAATTCATCTTTTCAAATAAGAGAGAAGAAAATGATTTCACAATGATGATTGTACAACGCATTCAACTCTACTTATGACTAGAATAAAAAATTATTAGTGTTGAATTAGCTAAGGAATAGATATAATAAATAATCTTAAGAATCCATTGAATGCATTCAACTTGTGTTTAAATAAAAGTAAAAACTAATTAAAGACGAAAATTAAAAGAAATCAACATAAATACACAATGATTAAAAAGAAAAAAAAAACAAAAGACAAGTAAAATAAATAGGAATTAAAATAAAATATAAAATACCTAAGCAAATTAATTATAGGATGAATCAGCAGCATTTTTCTTCAACTGATCGATTTATTTCAATGCTCAACAAGGTCACTGGCTATTGAACATTGAACAACTATATTGAACACAATTAGACAGGCTTTTGTCATGTATGCGTAAATACATACACACATACATAAATACATACATACGGGCATACGTAGGTACATACATACATACATATATGTATTGAAAGAGTTGAAATAAAATAAATGATTGTCACTGTGTTTTGCTGATTGTCACTGGCGCCAAAAACCAAACAATGAATTAAAACAAAACGAAAAAATGACTGTTCAATGTAAAATGATTGTAACAATGGGAAGGAGATAGAATTATCGACATTCTAAACACAATTTCATAAAAGAAAAAGCTTGAATATTAGAAAATAAGAAGGGGTGAAAAACGAACATTGATGAATCCCATTGTGACTGGGCGTAGGATTAAAATTATGAGAATATACAATATTTGATACATATTTCAACCAGAAAACTATTAAAATGTACAATATTATAAATAGTAATAATAATAATAATGACAATTATGTTGTTGTTGTGGTGGTGGTTGTTGTGATAGGTGAGGTTAAATTTAAATTACTCAACGAGTTAATAGCCAATAATGTAGAAGGCTCATCAAGTGATGTAACAGCATCAAATGAAAATGCCGGTGATATTGATGCCGATGATGAAGCACACGACGAGACGGAGAGAGATTCTGAATACGAATTATTTTCACCATATGATGACGATGATGAAGCAGTGATGAGACTGGCAGTGCTTGTAGTGGCGGTTGTAGCAGTAGTCGCCACGGCCGCCGCAGCAGCAGAAGGACGTGATTCTGCTTTCATATATACATATTCTTCTTTCAAATCATCAATAGGAGAGAGGAAGGAAGAATTTTGAAATGCATCAAGCTCAATAGTAGCCTGATGGACAGACTAAAAGGAAAGAAAAGGGGATCGATGAAAGATAGATAGAGGAAAAAATGGAAGTCTGGTAGTCTGATACCAAAGTGATGTTTAAAAGTATACTTCCACTAAAATACACCAGTTAAAATGTTTTATTTATTTATTTAAACGCAGAAAAATCTTAGGTACAATATGGCACCAAGAATGGATGCGCCACACAAGTTGTGTGAGGGTTGAGATACTGCCCAGGCGCCCAGACCGAAGCAGGTGGTTTTCTTAAGGCACCAACCCCCCGAGCCTTTGACTTCGAGTCTAATCCGTAAGGCAGAGGAGCAGCGTCAGGAGCTGCATTCCCATGGTTGCTGGTGACCCATATGGGTTCATACGCTATTTGATCCGATTGGATTCTGGAGCCCATGTACCCCATGGTAACTGCTTTTAGTCTAACCGCTTTCCAAACAACCTTCCTGACATGGTAGGACCTGCAGGTACATGAGTCCCAGCCAGTTTAGCTTGTTGGGTCACTGTGGTATTCAAGCCCGACCACCACGGCAAGGTAGCAGTTGTCAGCCGGGCCAGTTTAAATGACTGCCAGTATAGGGATACAAGTAGAAAAGAAGCGTTTCTTATGCAATACGCCATGCATACTAGCATGAAACCATGAAGCCCTATGCTGCAAAATGACAATCGTCAAATAACACTGACAACCCAACAGACTAGCAAGGCTTGTTTCCTTGCAACTGGTGAATTATGACGGTATGCTTCAGCCATCCCTCTGATAGCGTTATATTTATTATAACAAAACAGAGCTTCATTTATCAGTGTATAAGCAATATAAAGCAAGAACAATAGTTTATGTAGAATATTTGATGGTACCATCAATGTTCCATTTCTTTGGCATCTTATCAACTGCTTACAGCCTAAAGATATCATTAAGTTCATGTACAGATACGATTTCAATATACTTACCCAAAGAGTTCAAGTTTGAACAAAAAATCTATGTAACTGTTCATCGGACACAATGCTCTTTGATGTAATCGAAAGTCGACAGATACCCTTCTTATGTTAACTTTATATACAAATTTACCTTTTTTTTTAATTTTTGTTTTACAGCTTGATTCCACACTGTACTTTTGGTACAAGTATGGGATTTTCAGCATGGATATCGGTAGCTCAAATTTTGCAGGCCGACGATAGATATCAAGTGTGTGTCGGCAGGGGATTGAACCTCGGACCATGTGCATGGTCGGAGAGAGTCCTAACGACTGTGCCACCGACGCACAACAGATAACACACATGATCTTAGCTCAGAGAGCCGAGAAGCGATTGAAGTTACATTGACAGAACACAAAAAAGCCATACTTCGATTTTCTGAATGTACCAAAACGTTTTGATGTCTCTAAAGTACAAATGCTTTTAGAAGTGCCATTGCTAAGCATCTCCTTGATATGGGTCATGAGATGAACATCACAAAACTCTTCAAAATTATGAATAGACAAAATAGCTCATGTCTCCTCAAGTTTACCGAAGCAATCTCAGTGTTCAGAAAGAAGCAGTTCTCAGTCTTTCATTGCCCCGGTAACTGGAGGTCTTTATTCTCTCTTTCATTTGATTGTGTAACCTTTAACGCTCAAACTGCCATTCTGTCTGATTATTATTACCATTGTATGCATACATTGATCTTTTCTTTGAACATGAACTCTCTAGGTAAGCGTGTTACAACTGTCTCTGTGCATTAACTTAATAACATTTTTAAGCCGTCAGAAACTGATGAGAAGGCAACGTAGTGAACAATGTCAGTACTATCAAATTATTCCACATGAACTGTTGTTCTTGCTATATTCAAATTCATGAAGAGGAATAAATGTATGAAGCAAAGTGAAATCGTTAACTGTCAAACTATTAGAGTTCTCTGTAGATAGATATACTAAGGGAGAAAATAATTGAATGTCGTCTGTGATATGGCTCAAAATAGTTCTCAGTGGTGCAGAGATGAACTCACTTTTTGTAATCTACTAAAGTCACCGAAATCTTCATTAGATTTCTTTTCTCAACTTTTATATGATGATTTTAGCTGTTGCAATTTTATGCGACATTTTGCCTTTAAAATTCGGTTCAGTTCAGTGTTATACACTAATAGCTGAAAAAAGGTTGATACAAATGAACTAAAATTGAACAGGGTAGAGGATGGTATTGATCATATCTTCACCCTCCTACAGATTCCGAAACATAGGCATACTTATACCGGAGTGCAACAATCGTTATATTTCCTGACCTAAAAAAAAAACTCTCGACTCTGTCAACCAAGAAATACTCCGGCAATGCTTGGTGGTAAAGCGAATGTCTAGAAAATACATCACACTAATCAAGGCACTCGACTCAAACTCATGCAATTAGGCGCGAGCTTACGGTGAGTTGTAATCTAAACTGGTGACAACCAGTGTGGTATCCGTCAACAGAACCCACTATCCCCGTTGCTATTCAATTTCATCATAGATGTACTAGTGGAATTAACACTAGCTGACTTCAGAGACTCAGGGATTGACTTACTACCATCAGGGAATAATCTCCTTGACTTATAATATGCAGATGATATAGCCCTCCCAACCAGGTGAAGAAGCTGAGAAAATAGAGCAGAGTCTTCTGAACACCTTGAGCAGCAGTCTTCAAATGTTTACTGTGAGATTCGCTCCTGTCAAATGTAAGATGATTATACAGTACTGGACTTCATTGACTCCTAACTTTGAAATAGGGAGTGAAGTGGTTGGTTGAGCGCGTTGACCACTTCACTTATTTTTAGGACTTGCATCAACCAACGCCAGGGCGTTGATCTCTGACGAAATCTCAGAACGGATACAGAAGGATCGTTTCGTATATGGCAGTGTTAGCTGACTGACATAGGATGGATCGGGTTGGAAAGGAGAAAGCTAGTGGCGGTCAAACTAAAACATGTCTTTATCAGTGAATGAAATCCACAACAGTTAGCTTAAGCCGGTCACATAAGGAGGTGTACACTGTTACCTGGTTGGGCTACTTGGGATGGTAAGATTCAATGAAGGCTGGAAACAATCGCTGATATGGCTCAAAGTGATCGTTCTCAATGGCTAGAGCAGATGCATCCACTCCTTGTGAATTGCACTAACCAATTAAACCATATTGTTCTTCAATATTGCTGTTCTTCTTGCCTCATATCGCTGTTCACTGTCTCTGCTTTGCATTTCCTTTTACTTTCTTCTCTGCTTTGTGTGCTAAGTGAAGTGTGATGAGTCGAACTGGTGCACATCGGTGCAAATTTCTACTCTGAAACCAAATCAGTCAGTCAAAACTGGACAGTTGCACAATACTACCTACTGAATAGAATCATACTGGCTTAAGCATACGACTGTTTACAAATGGACTAAGAATTCAATTCCTATTCTGCTTAATCCAACCTGAACTACTGAGTAGTATCACTAACCCCTAAGTCGATAAATGTGGCTCAGTACATTTGCTCAAACAACTGTGTTCAAAATACTGAATCAAATTCAAAATGTGCAAATTAATTCACCATTAGCAACTTTTACAGTTCAATTGGAAACCGATCTGGTTAACAAACACACTACTGGGTTAGTGTGAGGGGTATTCAAACAACTCATGTCAATCAGAAAGTTAGTAGAAGTAAAAGTAACTCATAAGAAAAAGAAGTAAACGGTGAGGGTAATTTTCCTCTTGACGATTCATTTTCATTAGCTGCTGTACAATCGTAATTATATTTAACAAAGAATCCATAAGATCAAACAACTATTGGTATATTTGTCCCAGAAAATGTGATACAGAGTGTGAGGTGTAATCTAAAAGAGGGGATGACTAACTGGAAATCGGAAAAAGGAGATAGAAGTTGGGAACAGGTAATAAGTGTGAAAAATTGGCTACACTTAGACTGATCCCTTCAGATTTATTGATTTAAAAAAAAATGAATGAGAAACCTCCGTCATCGAAAAACTCAACTGTTCCTAAGAAAACTGGCTTCATCAACCTGGAATTCAAAGGTGGCATCGAAGCAGAAATTCTCCTTCTAAATGTCTACAGAAGACATTTCAAGCAGTCACCATGCATATCACATCCTTCAACAGACAGTTAGTCTAGTCACATGTTAAGGATAAGACACCGGTTTCGGTTACCTCAATGTGTATTTATCAGTTTACTTACTCCTGTGGAGCAAAGTTTATCGATCGTAGGCAGTGAGAACACTACCTGTTCTGGTTGGCCAGAGCAGGAAAGAACACCAGCCCTACCCTCTCCGAACGACTGTTTCACAGTACAACACAGAGTTATTTGCTGTCACAAGAAGACTTTGAATAAGCTACCTATACATAGCCAAATCTCTGGTGATTGGAGATCAGAAACCGGACCTCTGCGATCAACAGCAGGACATACTTGCCTTACAGTTGCCAGAGTAACGTTCTTACCATAATTTTACTTCATTTTATTATGCAAATTCATTATTACTCTTATCATTATTATTGCTATTCTCATGATCCTTATTCTATTACCGTTCTCCTACTGCTTTTTAACAACACTGAATTTTCGTACAGATTTTATAAAAACACATGATCGTCTTTCCACAAGTGTTTATCCACTCTGCACAATTATATCGATAAGTCATTTTTTTAAAACTTATTGGGTTATCTTAACTTCTGGCTCCATTTTCCCATCTTCAATTAGCCATCCCCTTCCAGATAACACCTCACACTATGTATTACATTTTGTAAGACAAATTTACCAATATCTGATTGCTCTTATAAACTCTTTGTTAAATATAATATTTTCTGTATAGTTTATGAAAATGAATCATCGAAAAGAAAATTTCCTTCGCTGTTTACATCTCTTTCTTATGACTCAATATGGGAATATTCCGTTCATAAAAGTATTTCGCCAAAGCTCAGTGACGTCACCCGGTTGACAGCGGCTAGCAGTGGAATTCAAAACACGCGTTTAGACCTATTTAGGACACGTCAGCTAGATGTGACTGCATCCTCAGCAGTGGGTCCCCATTCGGACCCGTCTATCGCCTATCGTTTCAAACATCAAAGCGCTATCATCACACACCAAGCCACTGATCTATCCAATCACTGAGAGATGAAAGTACATTCAGTTGACATGTCCCAAATAGGACGATACTACACATGTTGTTCTAGATTCCACTGCTAGAGCACCCAAATCGAGCAAGTGATACCTTGTTCATCTCATCATCGATCAGCGATCGTACCAAGAGTCAAGATGTCAACAGGGACCGGGGATTTTGGTTCAGGATTCGATCCCCGCCAGACGCAATCTCAAAGTTTCACTTAGCTGGCTCGGCGTGAGGTCAGCAACCCCCCTCCAACCCACAGCTATTAAAATTTCAAAGCTTAATCTGAAAGCCCTATGTCCCAAAGGGAGTGCAAGTTTATGAAAAATATGAAGGGATGAGTTATTGGATATAATAAAAATGCATTAAATTAACTTTCTCCTCAAATAATGACAAGAGGAAAACGAAAACAAAACAAAAAAGAAAAAAATTTACCTCCAACAAGCCATTTATCAATGAAAACTTTTTCACCCTTGCATAGGCATTATTCATGTGTACATCACACTGAGAATAGTGTGTACAATTATTTGAATTTATAATTGTGTCGTCTGCAGATTTAGGCGTTTTATTTAAATCAGAAGGGAATAATTGATCAATTGATCGATCATCAGTAGTAGTAGTAGTATTTTTTATATCGACTAGATGACTATCATCAATATTACAATGAGTATATTCACACTCATCGTTATTGTCATGCATATCTTCGCCATTATCACTGTTCACATTATAGCTGACTGAATGATTCTCTAGTTGATCTGAATTAACCTGACCATTGACACATTGATCTTGTCGCATACTATGAATTGAATTAGATAAATGTTCAAGTTTTGACATCGCCTCAGCATAAATTACTTTGCATCCTTTCAATTTTTGAGCACAAAGTTCAACATGTGATTTAGCTTCCTATAATTTCAAATAACAAAAAAAAATACAAATAAATAAATGAAGATTTATTACAGGATTTCATCATGAGCTGGCATTAGTTGGAGAATCATTGGAAAACCTTGAAGTACTGGATAGCTGTTTCGTCCTGGTTAGCGACTCTTCAGCAGTACGCACCCACCACAGAGGGCTCAAACCCAGGACCTTCTGGTTACAAGGCGAGCTAGTTCGTATACCATTAAGCCACACTGGGACCCGATCCAATGGCCAGCTCATGAATTCCAACTTCTGCCAATTCACGACATAAAGCGACCATTTCGCAATGTATTCTTCAAAAAGTGAGTTGCTGCCTCATCTTCGACCTGCTGTATCCTACTGGTCAGGACTTCTCACTAGAACCCCAGGTAACTACCTACTTGAATAGGGCAAGTCGCTAGTGAGCATCTCATTGATATTCAAGTGTTGGTTTGTAAGGATTTCATTGGTTACAGATGGATGTGTACTGCTGAAGAGTTCCAAAGTAGTCCAGTATTCCCAGGTTTTTCAATGGTTCTCTAACTGATGTTAGCTCATCATGAAATCTTGTAACCAATCAAATCCTTACAAACCAACACTTGAAATGAAGATTTATTTGAGTTTGTGCAGATTGCATTTATTTCAAGGTTTAATTGTAAGATGAACCGAAATTGATCAGAGAACTACAGGATATTAATGACCAAAGGGCATAAAGTACTCCAACATGACTGGCTGAATTTCAACATAGAACTCTGCATAAAAGGTTGACATTTCAAGTTGCCACACTCCAAGTAGCATACAACTCGTAAAAACAAAATTAACCCTTACAAGTCAAACTTTAGAAAATTAATCTAATGCTCGCTAGTGACTTGCTACAGGATGGAGTTTCTTGTGGTTCTAGTGAGAAGTCCTGACCAGTGACGTCAATCTAGATGTCATGTGTGAGGATGGATGTCCCACCTACGACAATGGTTCGGGTCGCGCATTGGTAGAAGTTAGAATTCATGAGCCATTGTATCGGGTCCCAGTGGCTGAATGGTATACGAGCTTGCCTTGTAACTAGAAGGTCCTGGATTCGAACCCTGCCGGTGGATGCGTACTGCCGATGACTCCCAAACTAGGATGAAACAGCAGCTGTCCAGTACTCTCTGGTTTTTAATAGTTCTCTAGCTGATATCAATCCATGATCAACTCTTAAAAACAGAACTAACCCTTACAAAGCAAACTATACAAACGAAAGAGCAAAAAAAGGATCCAAAAGAACTCTAATAAGCAGAAATCTGACGGGGGGAGGGGAGAATTAGCAATAGGGAAAAAACACGAGCGAGGGTATTTAATGAGTGTTTTTCGTAAGCTATAATGATTACTAGGATTTCTAAAACATAGTGGAGAATGTCTCTAGTGGTAAAAGATCAGTGCCAGTCCATAACTCTTCTCTTTCATCTCTTGAGTCCTGAGTGTGAAATATGGAGCTTCGACCTTGAAAGTTTCAGTATTGATCGTGTTGTTTTTGTGGGGTGGGGTTCCTAATCTAACGCTCGATTTCCTACTCTATTCCGGGTTTACTAAATATCGGCTAGTAAAATGAGTGACATTTAGAAATGCACCGAGCGCGAATCGAACCCAGCCTACGTGCGTATCCCGAGGAGATTACGACACTGACCCACCGATACAAACAGTCAACAACATGATATATATATATATATATATATATATCCCTTCTGAGAGTTCCTTCAAGGATGGAGATACGCCTTACTGACGAGTGCCAACTAGCACGAAACCTAGGTCCAAGGCTTCCTGCCGATCACCTCCAACCATCTAATATCATCAAATGAATGTGTACCTTGATGGCGAGCTGCCTAGAATGGTGGCCACATTACAAACTGACTGATAGAATTCACTCTGCACCAAAGAGAGGACTAGACACTTCACACTAGTTACTAGTGTCAAATCAAAATATACTATTGCAGTATCCAAAAGTTAAACACATTTACACCTATTCTCATTTTCGTGTCAGAATCATATTTCATCACTATGCGTATTATTGTTTCTTGTGTATATGTGTACAACAAATATCCTGTTTCAACATGTATTATAACCTGCACTGATGCGATTTCGTCAAGATTCCAAAATGACTGATTGATTGATTGTAGGATTTTGCGAATGCCGACTTTCATATACGATATAGCCTTATGCTATATGCCAGTAATTGGCTGACTCAGATGAGTAGTTGGATACCCCACACACAAACACCTAACCAGTAGTGAGCTTCCTATCCAGATCAAAGTGATCTTAACATTGGACAGCCATTCTGTTCGTTTAGAGCTATGCTTATATCACCGGTGTACCCAGTATGACTTATGCAGGTGATGCGAATCACTGCAAACCACTTGATTTCTGGCTAGGTAGTTAGGCAAGCTGGTGAACTATGAATAATTATTACTATTTTCTTAGGTTCCGAGGGGAACATAAGGCTTCACAATAACACATCTCCACTTTCTTCTATTTTCTGTTGGCCTATACAGCTGACTAGCTCCACGGACTGCACATAATTTCTCATCTCCCCCCGCTTGCCACACTATCTCCTCCATGTCACCCTCAAACTGACAACCCTCTGGGATTCCACTTCAGGCAATGGCCTGCATTGCGCTCAATGTCAATCGAAGCCTTCCTCAACGTATGCCCAATCAACCTGCATTTTCTCCGACCCATCTGTTGAGCGCTCAGCTTTTGGTTGGTTTGTCGCCAGCCAGAGTTTCTTGGTGATCTTCATAAATGCTCAAAATTATTTGGAAACCTATTTAGAAACAAAAATAAACTGGGAGGCAGTTTACTACGTAATGTGTCCATCATTGAAACTGGATGTTCACACACCGACGAAGTCTTCATCAAATCTAGATCAAAACAGATGTACAGCTGATGCTTCTCAGTTTTTAGGATCCCCCCTGAACTGATACTTATTCATGATCAACTTAATCACCTGGAAAATTTTTTTTACATTATAACAGTCTGTGAGGGCTTTAGATACCACCACGCAGTTGCTCATTCTGAAGAAGATGTTCCGAAAGGATTCGAAACCAAGACTCAATGTAAAAGAGTGCAACTTTTTAAGCCAATGAAATATATATCTCCTGAGCTATGCTGTATGTTTTTGATCCAAATACAGAGAGGAGATGCTTTTGATGTGTTAGCCACCTAATTCTTCCGCCAGATAGCATCTTATTAGGACATCGAACTGTGTATAACTAACCACCTTGTCTACGATCTATGAGTAACAGGTTTCTGCTAAAAGTAGTACAGGTGACATGGGTAACAGCCTTCACGGTTCCATCAGGAAAATAATATATTATTTCAACAATGAATCTTGTTGCTGAAGCGTCTGTTACGACTACAAAGCGGGATTTAATATATTATATGACGACTATCAACAATAAATTGTGTTCAAAACGTTTAGCCTTCACAGAGAGTAGTAAAAATACAAAATGCACAAGATACTACAAAATTTATTTACTACCACAAAGATTGACTGCCTGACTGGTTTCAACGTAGAACTTTTCACATATGTGTAGCAGTTCAAGCTGCCACTCTCCCCTTCACGTAGCACAAAAAGCAATAGAACAAAGTAAAGAGAGATTCAACAGACAAACAATAAACACAGATATAAGGAAAAACGATAATATTATGGAAGAACAACAGAGTTTCATTGAACATGATAAATCACAAAGAGTGAATGCATCTGCATCACCAATTGAAAACGAAGATTTTGAGCCATATCACCAATGATCTCCAGTCACCATTTGTTCATACCATCCTAAGGACAGTAACAAGTCAGCCAGACAATCTGCACCGCTCTACGTGGCCAGCTTAAACTACCTGTTGTGGATTTCATTGACTGATGAAGCCATGTTTTGCTTTGACCGCCACTAGCTTTCTCTTTTCCAACCTGTGGCATCATCCTATGTCAGTCAGCTAACATGGTCTGTTGTCAAACAAGGCGAGCGATGACTGGACATATGTAACACATGTCTTAACCATCTCAATCAAAGCAGCTGCTTCACAACCTCGTCGATTGATTTCCCTTCCCAATTACCTAGCATTCGACTAAGGCCTAACCTTAATATTACTCACCCTATTATACCGACTAATACAGAAAGTAGAACACGAGCACCTATGGTCAAAAACAGCTAACTAGCGGGCCTTTTAAATAGGCATGTCTCACAGCCATAAAGGAGGACGAAGAGAACTGGATATCACGTCTACTAATCCAAGTATACTATATGTCAAGCGAGATTTCTGTATCCATGCTAAAATTTCGTCAGATATCAACCCGCTGGTATTGGCTGATGTAACTTCCCAAATAAGTAAAGCGGTCAACACGCTCAATCCTCCCTATCTTTAAGCTAGGAGTGAATCAATGTAGTCTAGTCCTGCAGCATCATCATCTTACATTTGACAGGAGCAAATAGCACGCCAAATGCTCCAAGATTCTTATTCCTCAAGGTGTTCAGGAGACTGTGGATTTTGTCAGTGTCTTCACCTAGGACTATATCATCTGTATATTATAATTCAACGAGATTATTCCCTGGTGATAGTGAATCGATCCCTGCGTCTCTGAAGTCACTTAGGGTTAAGTTCATTAGTACATCTATAATGGCATTTAATAAAATTGGAACAGTGGGAACCCCTGACGGATACCACACTGACTGTCACCACTTCAGATGACAACTCGCCGTAGGCTTGATGGTGAGACTAGAAGTCGAATGCAGGATGTGCGTTTCGTCATATTTGGGAAAGGTCATCTGGATGTACTTACATTCCCCAGTGATAATCACAGGGGGTTAGCTTGACTAATATGGTATCTAAAGTTCTAGGCTCAATAATAATGCATAGACTAAGTGGTGCTCAGGAGGCACAAAGATGAGAGAACCAGGCAGGCTTTAGACCAAGAAGAGGGTGAGTTAATCATATCTTTACCCTACGACAGATTATGGAACATAGGCATATCCACCGACGTCCAACAATCGTCATATTTCTTGACCAAAAGACGGCATTCGATTTCGTCGAATGAGAGGTACTATGGCGATATTTGCCATATTTGTTGTCTAGAGCTCAGACACGATTATGCATAATTAATTTTCAGTTTTTGGATAGGTAGTTCACATGATAAGAAATCAATCAGTCTGTAAATTCAGTATAATTTTTGATATTTTCTATAACCCCTGATGAATTTAATGAGCGCCTTATGATACAAAGCGATATGAATCAAAGATGCTATATATATATATAGATGATGAATTGCAAATTTTAAACCTAGTTCTGACGCATATATTAAACATCAGAAGAAAATGTCTACACATTCTAATTTCAGAAATATGAAAAAGTGTTATGCTACCCCACCCCTAGTTTTGTATAATCTTACTAATATTTCTTGACCTGAAAGCGACATTCGATTCAGTTGACCGAGAGGTACTATGGGTATGTTTGGCTGTGAAGAGAATGTGAAGAAAATACATTGCACTGATCAAAGTACTGTACTCGAACTAATGCAGCTAGGTAAGAGCTTACGGCGAGTTGTCATCCGAAGTGGTGACAACTAGAGGTGTTTGTTAGGGATGGCCCACTATACCCTTTTCTATTCAATTTCATCATAGATGTATTAATGGACTTGACCCTAAATCACTTCAGAGACTCAGGGATTGACTTGTTACTATCAGGGAATGTCGTTGACTTCGAATATGCAGATGATATAGTCCTCCCTCCTAGGTGAAGATGCTGACAAAACAGAGTAGAGTCTTCTGAACACTGAGTTGCAATCTGCGATTGTTTCGAATGCGATTCGCTCCTGTCAAATGTATCATGATGTTACAGGACTGGACTACATTGACTCCTAACGTCGAAATAGAGGGTGAAGTGGTAGAGCGCTTTGATCGTTTCACTTATTTGGAAAGTTGCATCAGCCAGCCTTGTTGGGTTGATCGCAGACGACATCTCAGAACGGATACAGAAGACTCCTTACGTATGTGCCAGTTTACGCCGTCTCTGGTATAAACGTAATATCCGGCTATCGACCAAAGGGCGTGTGTACTGCCCAGAAGTCTGCTCCGTCCTCCTTTATGGCTGTGAGACCTGGCTATTGAAAGCGGAAAACATGAAAAGCATAGCTAGCTGCGTTCTATCTCCCGTGTGAAGTGGTATAATAGGGCGAGTAATATTGAGGTTAGGCTTCAGCTGAGTGATAGGTAGGTGGGAGGGGAAATCAATCGACGAAACTGTGAAGTTACATAGATTGAGATGATTAGGACATGTGTTATATATGCACAGTCATCTATCGCCTTCCTCGACAACGGGAAATGTTAGCTGACCGACAGGATGGATCAAGTTTGAAAAGAGCCAGTAGTGGTCAAACGAAAACATGGCTTTATCAGTCAATGAAATCCACAAAAGTTAGTTTAAGCCAGCCACTTAGGGAGATGTAGGTTGCCTGACTGGTTCAGAAGGAAGGCTGAAGACAATTGGTGAAATGGCTCAAAATCGTTTTCAATGACTGGTGCAGATGCATCCACTCCTTGTGACTTATGAAAGTATTTGGTTCTTCGTTATTACCACTCCTTTGTCTCACACCTCTGTTTACTGTCTCTATTATGCATTTCTTCTACTTTCTTCTCTTGCTTTGTGTGCTACATGGAGTGTGGCTACTTGAACTGCTGTACATCAGTGCAAAGTTCTATGTCGAAAACAGACACACAGATAGATAGACAGACAGATAGACACCCTGGTTTTCCAATCGGTTCTGAAAGTGACGTCAGCTCATGATAAAACCTATTTCTATATTTGCCATCATTGTACATCATTTCGCCTAACATAAACCATTCATCTTACAAACTACCATTGTGTTCTGCAGTGAGTCACACATCAAACTAAATTATCCTCTCTCACTCTCTTTCTCTCTTTAACATACACACATACATATTTTAGTTCGTTGTACTATGAAATACATATTTCGTTTTCTTTTCATAAAAATGCTTTCCTACCAAATGTGGCAAACAGAAGTGATGCTACTTGATCTTTGCTAAGTTTTACATCGATAATTCTCCTCGTCTGTCTGTGTCTGTCTGCCGACTTTTCCATTTATTCATTCATTCGTTTGTTAGTTAGCTAGTTAGCTTTCTGTTTCGTTAATAAGATAAGGGAAAGGAGATAGAAAAGAAAAGTACAACCAAGTATTACAATATTCAGTGTACAAAGAAAAATTGATCGGAAATTTACAAGATAGAACAAAAAAAATAAGCAGAATAGCGATAGAAACGACTAGGGAAATATTCGTTTAAAAGCAGAAATCTAGAGAATAGTGGAAGAGGTCATCCTCACAGTTATTAAAACACAAAACTGCTACATTATGGGTATCAAGAGATGCACTACACAAAATCGCATAGTTTGTCAGAGAGAGTGCTGGGATACTGCCTGAACTCCCTAACTTAGTGACTGAATGGATTCAACGGAGAACTTCGCACAGATGTGCAGCAGTTCGAGTTGCCACACTCCATATAGTACACAAAGCAAGAGAACAAAGTAAAGAGAGACTTAAAAGAGAGATAATAAACATAGATATGAGGCAAAAAGTATAGCATTATGGAAGAACAATAGACTTTTATTGGATATGATTAATAGCAAAGAATGAATTCACCTACGCCAGTCATTGAGAACGATCACTTTGAGCCGTATTACCAGTTGTTTCCAGCCTTCATTGGTTTTTACCATCCCAAGGACTCCAACTAGTTAGCAAGCCTACACCTCCCTACGTGGCCGGCTGGCTTAAACTAACTGTTGTGGATTTCATTGACTAATGAGGCCATATTTTGGATTGACCACCACTAGCTTTCTCTTTTCCAACCTGAGCCATTCTATTTCAGTCAGCTAGCATTACCCATCGACGAAGGCGATGGGTAGGGATGCATGCGTAACACATGTCCTAACCATCTCAATCGATGCAGCTGCTTCACAACCTCGTCAATGATCGATTTTCCCTCCCACATACCTAGCACTCGGCCGAAGCCACCAGGATATCATGTCTACTAAGCGAGAGATGGCGTTATTTTACATATGCCAAACGAACCTTGTGTATCCATGCTGAGATTTAGTCAGACATCAGCCTGTTGGGGCTGATGCAACTGCTCAAATAATTCAAGTAAGTCGTCAACACGCTCTACCAACCACTTCACTCCTGTCTATCTTTAAGAGAGAGGAGTCAGTCGACGTAGTTCAGTCCTGTAGCATCATTCTACATTTAACAGGAACAAATCTCAACGCAAACTTTTGAAGACTGCTGCTCAAGGTGTTCAGAAGACTCTACTCTGTTTTGTCAGCGTCTTCACCTAGAACGCCCAGACTATTATCAGATTGTTGTCTTAAAAGGTCTCACCCAGAGCCTTTGACCTGAAACGTCATCCACAAGGCAGTGGAAAAAATTACGCAATATCCCGAAATAAAATCGAATACTTCAAAAATACAAATATCAATGGAGATAATCGACAACAAAGATAACAACCTCCCAATACACACTTTTCTAATAATAAAGCAGGTTGATAATATTCAAGAATACTCAGGTCAAGAAATTAAGTGGAGATACATTTCAATCTGAAAACGATCAGTTTATTATAATAAAGACCGGTATTGACGATTGCTAAAAAACAAAGTGGATTACGCAATCTCTTAGCACATGCAGGTCCCAAGTCTCACACAAATAGATAATATTGGAAAAAGAACTAAATTTCTTTCAATGAAGCAGTAGATGAATTGAAACCTTAGGATATTATTCCGCAAAAGGAAATAGCGTTGAATACGATAGGCAAAGTAACCTGAGATGAAGTATGAGCACAATGTGTATTAAGCACTAAAACGACAGGAAAGTGGAAAGCCAGAAATGGAGGCTTTTAGGAACCTTAAGAACAACAAGGATATAGTAGCTGCTTAGTCAGATAACACTATTGTGAAAAGTTTAACGCTCATATATATATATATATATATATATATATATATATATATATATATAGTGTAGTATAGTATAGTATAGTAAAGGGAGAGAGAGATTACACAGCCCGTAGAACTGCCATGAATGAAGTTCAGAAATCCACGGTGTATTGTATGCGTCGAATGAAACTTTCGCTAAGTAAGCCTTAATGGTTCATTCTCGTCTCATGCACAAAAAGTTCATAGAGAGGAGGACATCCGATTATACACGGCTGATCGTAGAAACCCACCTACCCCCCCCCCCTGGAAAAATCTTATTAAATGTCTAGATATCTAGTTAATGTAATAAAATGGATCAGAAACCATTATTCATAATTTAGATTTACTAGATCTTATGAGTGCATTGGTAGCTTTCCATCAGTAGAAAGCTCGTCAACCCCATGTAGATGGTCGACGTGTTCGAATCCCAGCCGACGCACTCCTAAACCTTGAGCTAGACCGGTAGTAAGTCCAGTAAAGAGGAAAGCTTGAGTGTTAGACCAGCAAGTTCATCCCGTAAAACTTACACTATTGTTACTGAAACTTCAAAGCTCAACAGCTTGAAGCCTTATGTTCCACTAGGAACGATAAGGAATAAAGAAAGAGATCTCATGAATTGAGAATTACATAGAATGATTTAAATTTAGGCAGTGAGAAAAAATTGGTTAGTTCCGATATCAATACAAACATCAAAGTACCAAAAGGCATAGTTATAGAAGCGGTCAGAAGTCAAATTATTTTTCTAGAAGAACTTGAACTAAGAACTGAAGGAGAGCTATGGCTAATTTCTACAGTACTTAAGTTTCAAGGGAAAATATTCAAATAAACTGAGGGGAGTTGCCACAATGTTAACAATATCCTCCAATGGTTGCAGATATATTTATGGATAGTGACTAGCAGTTGGATCCAGGACAAACATTTTGTCCAATTCGGGACTCGCGATATGGATATACCTGCATTCCCCAGAACCACCTCTCGTAGTCCAAGTGGTCAAGTGGATAACGCTCTGGTGTTTGTAAATGCGGGTACTGGGTTCCAGCCTCAATGCGAACAGCATCACTCACTGGACTCACTGAGGAATGCACGTACCTCCAGATGACCAGTCCCAAATAGGACAAAATGCCCACTCTGGATTCCACCACTAGTTACCACCCATCAAATTATTTCAGGTTAAATCCTCACACACCGTCGAAGTATCCACGCAATGAGCCGACATGTCAACAGGGGCTAAGCACTTCTATCCAATCAGCCAACGGGGAAGTCCAAACTGAATGAAATAATATTTTATGGATTTGTGCGAAAACTTAGCGATTGAAAGGTTCGACTCAAACCCGCAAATTATTGTGGAGGTAATATATAAGCATAAAACTTGAGCACTGTGGTGATAGAGTGTAATTCCATTATGAATAAGATTTTATTTTGATAAAACACGCAGTGTGCTGCACAGTAATATTAACTGATGACGTTTCGAGCACAATTTACTGTCACTCATAATCATATCAAGGCACTACTCATATAAATGTATGGCTTCATTTATTAGACATGAGTGAAAGTGATTAGACATTTGAATAAAACCAATTACGTACGCACATTCAGAAATAATATTAGTGATATCAATCAAATACAATCAGATGGCAAATAAGATGCTTTTTATAGTAAATAAATAACTGACTTGTTAGAATGTTATAATATGAATTAAATATATTTTAACATTATTTATTATTCTACGATTTGACTGGTAATAATATCTTCGATATCTCTGGTAATTGCGTTGAGTTACTTCTATCACATGTGCTAGGTGTAGGCTCGATGAACCAGGCAGGATTCAGTAATCAATCTCTCTCTCTCTCCACCTAATTATATTACTTTTTAGAATTTTGACTCTGTCGTACCCACCCCAATGTATGGTTGTATGTTAATGCATGCAGTGCGATTACAGAGATGTTTTCTAAATCACTTATCTTCGTCGGGTCAATCATTCTAACTTTAGTTAAATTCTTATGTTCTGATAGGCAATCTCACTAAACCAGATCTATTAGTTTAACCAATGTAATTGACTTAACTCACAGTCAGTGCAAGGTATTTTGTGAATTATAATATTTAGTTCGGTTGGGGTAAACAACACATTCACAGTAGTCAAAACATGACATATAAACAGTTTTCTTCGAATATATCAACCCAACAGTAGACACGGTTCAATTCACTTGTGAGTTGAAAATTCCAGATGGGGTAGTTCAAATTTTCGATTGTATTATAAAAAAAGAGGAAACAAGGTGGGAATTTAAGCACAAATGTTAACAAAGAAAACCCACACATTAAAACCGATATTTGGATTTCGGTCAACCGCACGAAGTGTCAGCAATTATACATGATCAGTGAAATGTTTAGATGAGATGATAGGTCAAAAACGTTTAACAGTACTGAAGAAAAATCGACAGCAAGCAGCTTTGGTACTTTATAACTACGCTGATCACGAAGTAAATAGGAAATTATATGAATAAAAAATAACACGACCAATAAGGGCGACATGGTTGACAAACAAATACAAACAAGGCTGAATGGTCCACGAGCACCCCTGAGTTCGAACCCCAGTGGGTGCATGCTATAAAGAGTCCCAAATTGGAACGAAACAGCTGTTCAGTACTCCCAGGTTCTTTAACCGATGTCAGTTCATGGTGAAATCCTGTAAGCAATCAATGGAGTCCCTACAAACCAATGCTTGAATATACAAAAAAGGATGAAAATACGAAGAATAGGGAATTTAGCACGACAGTAGTGCTGCCACACAAACAGGGAACACCTCTGAAATCCTACTTAAAATTGTTAACAATGCAAGAATTTAATTAGTAGGTGAACCCGCAAATGCGTTTAAAAAGAAATTATATCGGTTGAAAGACCTTCTGAGGCCCATTAAATAAAATAATCCATCCAATACCCTTCAATGATTGTGAATAAAATATCAACTGATAGTATATCCTTCCTACGACACAATGGTCTCTGAGCTGAAGCACAAACCCTTCCATTATGTGATATATCTGCTTTGTCTCCTCCTACAAAAAAATCCACGATATCTAGTTGAAAGCCATTTGTAAGAAGTCCAGAAGTACATTTTGAAATCCAAGGACATAACTGAAGAACAGTTATCTGATGTTGTATTAGAACACATTGTCATCCACAATCAGGCCATTCCTCAAATTTAGTAGGAACTTGTGAATCAGGAGCTTGTAGACATTTTAAACACACATACACACACAAGAGTAGATAACACCAACAGAGGCCGTATAAAAGAAATCTGGTAAAGACACTTAGCAATAAGATTAGAGCTATTAGTTCAGAAGATGCGATTGAAGACAAACTCAAGGTTGTAGATGACACGTTAAATGAAAACATCCACCCTGAAAAGTTCATCACTAAACACATGGCCATGAAAGTAGCACAGAGTTCTTTTATATCTGTCACCCAGAAGTCTCTATATGTACGATTACAATCCAAAGGGGATATACCAAGCGAAATAATAACCAACAAGTTGTAAAAGTCTATAAGAAAAACGTTTAATGACCGGGAGTTACAGCTTATACTTCTCACACAACCGGTTATGACTGCAAAACTGAAAGATGAATTACATAGCCTGGCCTCCCCGCATTCCTCTAATTGTATCTATCAATGCAACTGGTCCTGTGGAGCTAGTTATAATGGCAATTGCTCTAGGAGCTTAACTTTTCATGCTTGCCAACACTAACCAATATATCTGCATTAAGGTGTAGAATCAAAACGATTGTTGAACCACCTCGTGCAAACAGGCCACAGAGCCAAAGGCCACATTTCTCTATCGTCTATCGGATATCAAATGAATTACCAAAGGCCTCTGGATATCGAATACTGGAAATAGCAGGGGCTATTTCAATTCACTGAAATCAGCCGGAGCTCTGTGCGCAGAATAAACAGGTTCAGCCAATCACTATTGCTACCCTGACCCGCTGTTGAGCGTATAAATTCCTAAACTCTGTGTTACTTGCCTTAATTTACCTTATATTCGGTCAATTTAGTGTTATATTAGTGTATATTATCTCTCCCCCCCCTTACTGCTACTTTTGACATGAGATCTGTCGACGCTAACTACTGATTCAATGTAATTTAAAAGTGCATTAATGTTGTTAATAACAATATTGTCTAAATATTACTGTCATACAAATGTAGAACCTTTTATGATGACGAATTTATCGAAAGGAATATTCTCCATTCATTAATCAATCTTTGAAATTTTTAATGTGCATCTTCAATGAACTAAAAAGATTTCACTAGTTTGATAGACTACTACTTTGGTGAGAAATGGCTGCTAGCCAAAAATTGGTAGACAGTAATTTAAGTCAATGTTTACGTCCCCAATATTGATCGTAAGAAAAATAGGAACAAAGATTGTTTCAACCTTCAGTCATAACAGACTTTGCGTAGGCAGACACAATTTGCAGATAGATAATCTGATCTTCAATAAACGGCCACAAAGAGATGAAAGATTAACGTTCAGCAAGAAACCAACAATTAGAAGACTGCGTTCGTTCACTTAAATTAATCTATAATGTACATGAAAATCTATAAATATGTGTTGATTTCTTTAATAAACGATCTGTTGTCTGGCCCTTGTCTTCTGTTATTACAATACTACTACTTGACCAATGTTGCTGAACAGTTCTTTTCTCTGATATCTCTAGTTGTTGCATCAGTGGTAGAATGCTTATACAACAAATGTAACTCACAGTGTGGAACAACAAAGACCTTAGAAGACGAGAGCCAGTCGGCAGGAAACCGTGGACCCAGGTTTCGTGCTCGTTGGTAAGGTGTATATAACTGCAATCTTGAAGGAACTCATGTCCCCTCTGAGAATCAAACCCGCGTCACCCAGTGCTGTAGTCAGGGATGTTACTAGCACTGAACCATTCACCAGACTGGCGACTGACCGCATGTAAAATTGTAACTGATACTTTAGTTGGTCACTAGGTAGTATAGCGTCCGTGGCACAGAGGTAGAATGCCAGTTGACCACTTTTAATGTGGTTCAGGGTTTGATCTCCAAGCAACGCACTCCTTTACCTCGCTTTTTTAATTCCTATACCTTCCTAGCGGGACATAGGGCTTCAAGCTAGAGGCTTGAAGTTTCTGTAGCAGGGGTGTTTATTTTCACGGGATGAGGTTGCTAACCTCGTGTCTCACCTTCCTTATTTAGCAGTTTTATTACTGGCTTAGTGAGGTAAAGAGTGCGTCGGTGGCACAGTGGTAAGAATGGTCGCCGACTACGCACATGGTCCGGGGTTCGATCCTCGGCCACTGACGCAGTCCTTTACTTTGCTAAGCCAGTAATAAGACTGGTAAATAGGGAAGGCTAGGTACGAGGTTAGAAACCCCACCCCATAAAAATAATAAATACCATAGCTGCCGAAACTTTAAGCCTCTAGCTTGAAGCCCTATGCTCCACTGGCAACGTAAAGGAATAAAAGGTAAGAAAAAAGATAGTGTAACTGATAGAATTCAGTCTGCACCAATTCACGAACTAGAAGGATGACAGTAGTTACTCTTCCTATTATTGACTAATCAAAGTAAAATAATGAAAGATCTGTTCTGGGTCATTGAAATCATGTAAACAAACTTTGTTGTACAGAGAAAAACAACTGTTGTTCATTTAGTGAATCAGTGAAAACTTAAGATGAACACCAAAAGTAACCGAACTAGGTCACTGTGATACAAATAATACCGCGACCCTGACTTTCATTTCATCTTCAATAATCACTCAATTACAAAACTGAATAAGTAAACAGAATTTGAGTTCTCCTTTTTAGTAATTAATATCACTGATGATTAACTACGAAGTACGAACTATTTGAAATACCATAAGTAATTATTTGTTGCTAGGAGATAGAGAGAGACAGAGAGAGAGAAAGGTAACTCTATATTTTTGACGTCAGTTGAACCGATTGATTAAAACAGAAATTACAGCAATTATAATCACAACTAGAGTATAAAAAAAAAGAACTAAAGTGTAGAAATATCAGAAAAAAATAAATATTGATCCCACTTAACTGAATACTCTTAGGCATCTGACTTTGTAGTGGCACACCACTTGCTCTGGCCTACTGACAACCCTCTAAAATACCCTTCTTAATATGAGAGATAGTTTTTTTTGTTTGAGTAGCCCAGGAAAGACTAACAGGGAGCAAAAGTAAATGAACAGTATCAGGTGAGGCGCAAGATTTAGCAAGCTGTGAAAGTAGACGTTGAGTAATATAACCTTCCTGATAGTCTAAACTTCTTAATACAGTAAGTAGCTTAGACAAAACATTTTCTTAGAAATGGACAAGATATGGGTTGACGAAGAAAGGTAAAACGACAGAACTATTCCAAGGTATTTTTATGCTTGACTTAGTTCCACAAAAATGCTAAAGACTGAATACTTTTTTTTTAAAGATTGTGATCGATTTCTGGTAATCTTCCCACTTATCCTTAGTATATTAAGAGCTTCATTCAAACAGTCTACTACTAGTAAATGTGGCTTACATTAGTAGTCTAACCACCACCCACCCCCCGCATGCTTTCTTCCAACCTAATCCTATATCAGCTCAAATGAAGCGTTACCGAACAACTAATTGCAATTTCACACAGCTGGCAACAATAAGCCTCATATATTGTGTGATAGCTAGTAATACTACCTAGCTGCCTAAAGCCCGCTAAGTGAAGTGGGTTTCGAACCCGCGACTCATTGGTTGGAAGTTTAGCCTGTCTGTCAGTCTGTCTGTCTGGATTAAACATAGAACTTGGCACCGAAGTGCACCAGTTCAACTTGCCACGTTCCAAATAGCACACAAAGGTAGACAAGAAGATGACTGAAGAGTATCAATAGAGTTTGACAAGTATAAGAGTAAAACAGAATGGGTAGTGGCAGAAAGGAATATGAAAGATTACAAAGACTGAACACATCTGAGCCACCGACAACGATTTTGAACCATGTCACCTATTGTCTCCAGCCATTGATTCCTAGAGTCCCGAGGGCCCCAACTTGGAAGTCTGAATCTGCCTTCCTACCTGACTCAGTTTAACTGTCAGGGATTTCATGGATTGATGCCATGTTTTTGTTTGTCCACCACTTACTCTTTTCCAACCTGAACCTATATCAGCTAGTAATGCCCGTCGGGGGAGGCGATGGTTAGTCATGCGCAGCACGTGAACTAGCCATCTCAATCTATATAACTTTATAGCCTCGTCGATTGATTTTCCCTCTTCGCCCAACACTCTACGCCTAACGTCAACATTACTTACCTTATTATACCACCTAACGTGAGAAAGAGATCGTAGACATCTATGATCGAAAGCAGTCAACCTTTTCATGCCTTCAACTCGTATTGGCCATATTTCAGAGCCATAGAGAAGGACGGAGCGAACTGGTGAGCAGTACACACGTCCCTTGGTTGATAGAGCCGGATGTCACGCCTACGCCAGAGATGGCGTAAGTTAGGGAAATCAGCTCTAGCTTTTTGGATCGAGTTTTTGGAAGTTCAGCGCCTGGACCAATTAGCCATGGGACCCCTGGGAAGGTGAGGTCGCTTTAAATACTGTTCACAACTACATTGACCACCGGCTTGTGTTTTTCTCGCCTGTCATTCTCCTTTAAACTGAATAATACAAAATGCGAATAACAGAGTCCAAAAGAAAACTATGATAAGGATCTCATAATGTTTTCTTCTTTTTTCATTTCTACTGCTTTTAACGGTCACGTTTAATAATCACAGAGTTGGGGAGGAAACTCCACACTCTGACAGAGTGATAGTCGGTCGGATAATGAAATATACCGCAACTAACAATAGGATTACTTTTATTCGCTCATGTAGTTTATCCTGATTGTGTTGCCTTGAGTATATATCCCCTAAGTGTACATTTGAAATTTGATAATCACACTATCTGATATATAATCTGCGTTCTTATAAATTCTGATATTATAACTTCGTTACCCTGAACAGATAGATATTCGATGTATCAGGCTTAGAGTCAAACTTCTTATAAGAGGGCTAGTGATACCACTCAGTTGCCCAGACTGGATTCCATGAAGCGGGATTCAAAACCACAACCTAAGCCAGTTAATGAATTACATTTTTTGTAAGTGTAAGATTTAGCCACTGTGCTAGAATACCGTTCCATATTAGATAAGTTTATTTTAAAAATCACACATTGATGATGCATTATTAACAACTGGATGACAAGGTTTTGAGCATAAATTATTGTCACTCATAATCATTTAGTTTTAGGTTAGTTACACGATTTCACAATTTGTCTTGTATATATTTTTCTCTCCTTCTGTCTTTCCAACTTCCCTTTGTTATTTGTTGCCAATTTCCATATCTAAGGTATAGGCGTTGCATCATTTTGATTGCATGTGTGCGGTGTTCAATCTATAAGCAAATCTCTTCTCATCTACATTACTCTTTAATACTCTCACCTTGTCCCACCCTATTTTGTAATCAAATGTAAATGAATACAATGCGATGGCCGAGCTTTCCTTCTGGCTAATTTAACTTAGCAGGGTCAATCATTCTAGGCCTAGCTAAATTTTTATGTTCCGACAATCTAACTGACGCAGATCTAATCGTTTGGTAGATTACATCATTTTTCTTAATTGGATCTTTTGGGTCCTTGAGTCGACAAAGTTTATCTCTGAGTGAGTTGGTTGGTTTAAATGCCACCACCCTAATCCCAGCCTCATCGAAAATCCTACGTAAGGCTTCTGATGTTGCTTCTTTGTACAGCAGTACTACAGAGGCTTCGAATTCCATATTATTTTCGTCATTTGTATTACTTAACTTAGATTTTCTATGGTTCTTCATATATTTCGGAATGTCTGTTTGTTTTCGACATAGAACTTTGCACCAATGTGTGAAAGTTCGAGTCACCACACTCTACGTACCACACAAAGCAACAGAAGAGAGTACAAGAAATGCATAATAGAGACAATAAACAGAGGTGTGAGACAAAGGAAGAGTAATAACGAAGAACAATATAGTCTCATTGGACATCATAAGTCACAGGGAGTGGATGCATCTTCACCAGCCAGCCATTGAGAACGATTTTGAGCCATATCACCAATTGTTTTCAACCATTGATGTTTACCGTCCCGAGGACCCCAACCTGTCAGGAAGTCTACACCTTCCTACATGGCTGGGTTGAACTAACTGTTGTGGATTTCATTGACTAATGAAGCCATGTTTTGGTTTGACTGCCGCTAGCTCTTTTCCAACCTGACCCTATATCAGTTAACATTGTCCGTCCTTCGAGGAAAGCGATGAATAGGCATACGTAACACATGCCCTAACCATCTCAATCGATGTAGCTTCACAGCCTCGTCGATTGATTTCCCCTCCTTACCTAGCACTCGACCGAAGCCTAACGTCAATATTGCTCACCTTATTATAGCACTTCACATATTTCTGAATAAATTCTGCTGGGTAGTTATTCACTAGTCATATTTCCTTTACTTGTTTGATTTCATCATGTAAATCTTCTGGCTTACTAGTTAGGCTCCTGGCCTGATTATACATTTATTTATTTTATTTATTCAAACGCAGAAAAAACTTGGTACAATATAGCACCAAGAAAGATGCGCCACACAAGTTGTGTGAGGGCTGAGATACTGCCCAGGCGCCCAGACCGAAGCAGGTGGTTTTCTTAAGGCACCAACCCCCCGAGCCTTTGACTTCAAGTCTAATCCCCAAGGCAGCGGGGCAGCGTCAGGAGCTGCATTCCCATAGTTTCCGGTGACCCATATGGGTTCATACGCCAATTGATCCGATTGGATTCTGGAGCCCATGTACCCCATGGTAACTGCTTTTAGTTTAACCGCTTTCCAAACAACCTTCCTGACATGGTAGGACCTACAGAGACATGAGTCCCAGCCAGTTTAGCTTGTTGGGTCACTGCGGCATTCAAGCCCGACCACCACGGCAAGGTAGCAGTTGTCGGCCGGGCCTGATTATACAGACATTTAACTAAACCTATCCTTACCGATTCTGGATTGGATGAATTAAAGCCTAAGTAGATATTATTAGAGTGTGTATGACTTTCCCATAAATCCTAGCTTTCTAACCCACCATCTTGTTTTTGCTTTATTCTACAGTCTAGGTACGGCCAACGAAACATCATCCAGTTGTTAATACTGTATCATCACTGGGTGATATTTTAAAATACACTTATCTAATATGAAATTACACTTTCTTTCTTTCTTACGATAATTGATTGAATGACAAATGAAATTTGAAACTCTGAAAAGAAGTACATTAGAACAAGTTAAATCAAGTCAAAAAACGACACACAAATGGAGATATGAAATGAAATGATACAAGCATATGTGACAAGAAGAAGGAGACTAATACAGTGTGTAACGTAAATTAGTAAAGATAGCCAAAATTTCAAAGATGACTAAAAGCCCTTGCACACTACTTATTCCTTCGCGCTCTGAGTGGAATATGGCACTTCAACCATTAGATTTGAAGTTTCACTAGCACTGACACTGATTTTTATGCGGTAGATTTGATAGCCACCTGCCCGGGCTTACTAACTACCGGTAATTTTAGGAGAGCATCAATCCGGAACCGTACCTGAACCACGTCCATAGTTGACGGGGTTACCTGGCTTAGAACCTCAGGCCTCTCAATATGCCGTCCAATGCTCTACCATTGAATTATACTACATTAGTCCCGTAGGATTCATGCTCTTCGACTTGACAACAAACGAAACAACATATCAGACATATTCAAATTACTTTACAGAGAGTTCATAAAACTCTCCCTACCTTATCACCATCTTTACATAATACGACTATACTGCCCACATTACTCTAAAATAATCTCTGAGACGCTGAAATCAATTTCTCCTTAATAGAATCATGAATATTGTTCTTAACAATGTTTGGCCAAGACATTCAATATTGTTCGGATACTGAAATGAGCAGTGACACTAACCATCTTCAATCATTGATTCTTAGAGTCTAAGGCAACCTAGACAAGCAGTTTACACCACCTTGTGTGGCATTTGCTAAGCTACTTCACTTTTCGTGTTTTGAGCATGCTGAGAGCCACCGCCTTCTTCATCGAGAAATGTTACATAATATGGGATTAGACTGAAGAAGAGTTACGAGTGGGCCACACTAAAGCATGGTATCAGTCTACGAATTCTTTAAATATTGATTTGAGCCAAGTAGGGAGGTGTGGACTGCTTAGTCGGGGACATCAGGATGCTACCCGAACGATAGCTGCTACCTTGAAGTGGTGGTCAGGCTTGCATATCGTGATGACCCAACAAGCTGCACTGTTCCTACAGGTCCTGCCATGCCAGGATGGTGGTTAGGATAGCGATTAGACTAAAAGTAGTTACCGGCATTGCGTAAGAATCTTTCTTACACTGTATGCTGGGGGTCTGAGGGCGAAGTCGTACTGCTGGAAAACAGGGGTGTAACAGAAGTGAGGTGTTTCCCTCATATGACCTCCATGCCAGCTATGCTGTCTCTCCACTCTGGAGAGAGAGGGTTAAAAAATTTCGACCCCAAAAATTGCACATCTCGACTTACCCTACGGTCACTCGTAACTGGCGGTAAGTTATTAATGCGGGACTAATCCAAGAAACCAGTTCATACAGACCGTGTGTGACCGGCCCCAAGCAGTTGTCCCCACGGCTCTGCAGTCACGTGACACTAACCCTCTTTCTGTTTCAGGTACGCGAAGAATCAATCAACTTCGACGGTGTGGGCAGCTGGGAAATAAAAACACTTCCAAAAGCACACGAGGCCTTCCTGAGCATCATACTCCTTAACTCATATCACCTTCCTCATCATCAGGATTTTTTTATGACAGCTTGATTCCACACCGTATTTTTGGTACAAGTATGGAATTTTCAGCGTGGATATCGGTAGCCCAAATTTCGCAGGCCGACCATAGATATCAGGTGTGCGTCGGCGTGAGCTCGAACCCCGGACCATGTGCATGGCCGGCGAGAGTCCTAACCACTGTGCCACCGACGCTAAGAATGAATGACTCGAGACGGTTAGTGATATAGCTCAAAAGTGTTCTGATGTTATAGTGTCAAGGCATATTGGGCTCTGACTTGTTCCGCAGTCATTTTGTCCATTTCACTTAACGCTTATTCTATACTAGGAATGACACCTTTAGGTTTTAATCTATCAACAGCTACATTGAAGCTTAATCCCTTTACAAGTACTTTTATTTCATCAGAACTTAAGGCTCTTGTTGAGAGGTTAATTACCTAATTTGTTTAGTCGATAGTTGACTCTATTTCATTGGTGAATTCTTTTTCTTTAGCAGAATGCATCTTTCTTCCATCAGTTTGTTGACCTGTTTAATTTGAGTATTTTTGCATTTGCTGAATGCAGCATGTGAACTTGACTTTTTAGATGTTTCTAGTAAGATTTCATAATCCTTGTTATTTACTATACTTTTTTCAGTTTGGATTTTGGTTGTTCAATTTCATGTCTGATGGCAGTTAGCTTACTGATAATTCTGTGGATTTCTTCTGTTTACACAAAGTCTACTGAGGTGTTCTCTTTTCTTGTTTTAACTGGAACGTCTAGAAGAAGATATTTAGGAATAAAATTCCACTTTTTAAACATCGACATTCGATGGAATTATTCCTAGACATGTTGTGAATGACGCAAATGCATTCATTCACTCCTCGTGATCTCTCATAGTCATGTTGCGATTTCTTTCTCCTGTTCAACCCTCCTCATCAGAGTTCTGTTCACTTTCAGTTATCTTTCCTCTGTCTACCTTTCTGTGCTGCATAGAGTATGATAACATAAATCCTTGCAGTTCTGTGCAAAGTCCTACAATGAAAGTAAATCAGTCCACACTTCTCTACAGTTAGAGAACTCATGTTCTTATATGACCACACGCCTAGCTCTTTTCTAACCTAATACAATATCAAATTATACTGTCGGATGAAGAGGGAGATGGCTAAGATTATGTATAACACATGCTCTAGTCAAATTAATCGATGCAGTCCCACAACATCATGGATTAACGTTAGATCACTCCCCACTGTAACCTTCATAACCAAGTGAAATCGTCAAATTTAGAGATAAAGTAAACAAATAGTGACGCGAATACGTATAGGAAGCGATATTATGCATATGGATAAACAGATAAACAGGATACATGAGGCAGATATTGTCTGAAATACACATACTCTGCACACATCACCAAAATTACACACACACACAGATACTATTAATTAAGTGTAAAAATGAAAATGTTTATAGAAAATATTAAGATATATGATAGAGAAAAAAACTTGATGACTAAACGATGTGTAAGGGTTAGGCTTTGGATGTACACACACACATGCACAGACTGTGAATACTACTAGTGCAAACCATCTTACCAAGATGCTTCATTGGTTGTTTAAAAATTGACACGTTTCAGTTAAACATAAAAATTCTATTTTGGAACACTTACAGCACAACAGATAATTAAACTGATCAGGAGTCAAATTAAACGATTGATAAATTCAACTATGAATAAGTAACTTCAATGTAGAGTTTGTTATAATAACAAGTAACCAGTGAGATCCATCGTGTTGAAGTAACGCAGATGCTCGTCGATGCCACTGGTTGGTGATAGCGCAATATAACGTATTGACGGAATTAGAATTCATCAAGCAAAAGGCGGAATTGTCAACGAACTTGGCCTAATGACATGAAACAGACAGGGCCTGAACCCAGATGAGATCGAAGGCGTGCACGGTTAACAAACCCTAAACTGGGGCGAAACAGATGTCCACTGTCTTATGAAGAAAAGTAAAATTAACACCTTAATTCCGATTTCCTTGGTTTCACTAATCGACTGAGTTTCTATTACAGATTACATATGTGCTTCCGATTATCGGTCCAACGACAAAGAAGAAGAGTCAGAAAACAGATCGTTTATTGGGGAAATCAACACGTACTTATATACCTATATTTCACGTACATTACGATTATAGCTTATTCAAGCAGGCAAACACAGTCTTCTGATTGGTTGTTTCTTACAGAAAGTTGACGATGCATTTCTTTGTGACTGTTTCTTGAATGTCAGATAATCTATACACCAAGTCTGCTGTGATTAGTTGTTGAATCACAGTCTTGTTCATATTTTCTCACCACCAATATTTGCGACATACCCATTGATACTGTCTAAAATGCTGTCTACCATATTTTGGCCAGCCTGCTCTCACCACACTCGTCCCCCCCTGTCAAATAGCTTCGCGCACAGGCGTTCCGACCTTCTGGGTGATAAATCTCTCTAGTCGAGGATTGTTACTGACCGGCTTGTCCCACTGTATCCATCGTTGGAGCTGACTGGCGTTAACTCGTTTCTGTTTGTCACCTCTTCGGATGGTATATACTTGACCCCGTCTTTTTGTGATTGTGTATGGTCCTTCCCACTTTGGAAGGAGTTTCCGTGAACCTAGCCCGCCTCCAACTCTGTATCTTCGCCCTCTACACTTCACTTGGTCCCCGACTGCAAAGGTAATGCACTGCGTCTTTCCTTTCATCTGAGACTTCGCGACATCACTCCGCTGCTTCTGAATTACATTCTTGACTGCTTCTTTCTGTTCTGCTTTTAATTTCGTCGTACTCCACTTTTGGTGCATGGGCCAGGTCTCATTGTGTACCGGTAATCGTGGTTTTCTACCATACATCAGTTGGAAGGGTGACTTCTTCGTTGTTTCCTGAGTGGTAGCATGATGTGTTAGTAAAATCAGTGGAAGCTCCGTTTCCCAGTTACCGCCCTTCGAGGCCAGCCACTCCTTCAGTGTACGGTTGTTTCTCTCCGTTAGGCCATTCGTTTGTGGATGGTATGGGGTCGTTCTGATCCTCTTGATGCCCAGCTGTTGCAAACGGGAAGTAAACTCTTCACTCTCGAAACAGGGACCTTGGTCTGTCAGTATTGTCTTCGGTACGCCGTGGTCTGCAACAATGTGTCTAACTACTGCATCTGTCACGGTTCTTGCACGTTGGTCTGGGATTGCTACGGCGTCTACCCATCGTGTCGCGTGTTCCGTCATCACCAAGAGGTACTGATTACCATTGGATGTCTGAGGAAATGGACCCATGACATCTACGGACCACAAGTCACCTATCGCGGTAACTGGAATCGACTGAAGTGGTGGTCGTATGCACCGGTCACCTTTCATCAGCTGGCACCGTGGACATCCAAGTACGTATCTTGCTACGTCTTCTCTCATACCTGGCCAGTACATACTTTGTCTTAGGAGGTCGGTCGTTCTGGCCACGCCTGTATGCGCTAGCTGGTGACATTCTTCTATCATGTCGTGGCGCGACGATTGAGGTATGACAGCCAGCCAGCTTCCGTCGTTCTCTCGCCAGGTCAGAGTCCCGTAGGCATTCACTCTGAGTCGATCCCTCTGTCTGAGTAGTGTGGTTAGCTCCTTACTCGCCGTAGTTTGATCCACTTCTATTCCGTTGGTGATCACCTGTATTACTGTATTCAGCGTATCGTCCAACCTCTGCCTGCGTGCAAGTCTTAGTGGGTCTTGTTCTACTGCATGCACTCCGTAAGCGACCTCGGGCAACTCAGACTCATCTTCTGGTCTCGATAACAAATCTGCCAAGACATTTTCACTTCCAGGAACGTGTGAGATCGTAAAATCGTACTCCTGAAGACGCAACATCCACCGTGACAACTTCCCCCGTGGGTCTCTCGCTGTCTTCAAAAATTGTAGCGGCTTATGATCAGTTTCGATGTGGAACCGCCGGCCGAGTAAATAAGGTCTCCATTTGTCGACTGCCCATACCATTGCTAAACATTCTTTCTCTATCGTTGAATACTTTCACTCTGTGTGTGTCAAAACCCTACTGGCATACTCAACGATTCCCTCACCCTGTCTTAGGACCGCACCTATAGCGTAGTCACTGGCATCTGTGCACACTGTGAACTGTCTTCCTGGTACAGGTAGTTTTAGCGTCATTTGTTGGTGGTCGAGCAGCTGTTTAATTCTGTCGAATGTCCTCTGCGATTCTTCCGACCAAACAAACTTTGGCTCACCTAGTAGCCTGTATAGAGGGGCTGCTATCTCATTGAAGTTCTTCACGAAGCGACTATAAAACGCTGCTCTACCCAAGAATTGTCTCAGTTTTCTCTTTGAATTCGGGGCTGGAATCGTTTTAATCGTCAAAATTTTCTCCGGCAGTGGTTTAATCTCACCATTTCCCACTTTATGTCCCAACAGAGTAACATTCTTTTGGCTATCTGAGACTTGGTTTTGTTGACGCGTAGTCCAAACTCTTCGATGCGTCGCAGCACGGCTTCTACATGGTTGACGTGATCGTTTTCGTTTTGACTGTATATGACGAGATCATCACCACACACCTCCACGTTTTTCAAGTTCTTAAGTAATAGCTTCATCAGTCGTCTGAACGTAAACGGTGCACCTGCTAGTCCAAACGGCATGCGTTTAAATCGATATTGTGTCTGACCCACGATGAAAGCCGTCTTATCTCTATCACCTTGTTTTATCGGTATCTGCCAGTATCCTGAGCGAAGATCGAGAACCGAAAACACATTCGCGCCTTGTAGGCGATCTAAAGTTTCTACTACTGTTGGCATGGCACACGGTCTTAACTCTGTCATACTGTTTAACTGTCGAAAATCAACACAGAATCTATACTTCCCATTCGCTTTTTTTACTAACAGCACTGGAGAGTTGTACGGGCTATCAACTTCTTCAATAATATCATCTTTTAACATTTCTTGCACTTGTCGCTCAACTTCACCTTCCAAATGACATGGAACTCTTCGTGTTGTAAATGACCTTACTTTCGGATCACTTAACGGAATTTCATGATTCACCTTATCGCAATAACCGTATGGGTCCCCATCTCCAGTGAACAGATGATCGTATTTATTAATTATTATTATTATTGTATCCTTTAGTTCCTAGAGGAACATAGGGCTTCAGCTGCGCACCTCCATTGACTTCGGTTTTCTGACAACTTTTTCACCCTGCTCCAGGTCTGTCCACATGCTTTCATCTCCTCCTCGCATGACCTCCTCCAAGTCACCCTTGCACTGACGACCAACTCTCCGCCTCCCTTTCGGGTTCCACTCGAGGGCTTGTCTAGTGATGTCACTTGATGGTTTCCTCAGCGTATGGTCAATCAATACACCTCCATTTCTTTCTGCCTATTTGTTTCACAATCGGTTCCTGATTGGTTCGCTCATTGCCAGAGATCCCTGTTGCTGATCTTTTCTGGCCATCTGATCTTGAGTATTGAGCGGAGACAGCTGTTAATGAAGGTTTGAAGTTTGTTTGAGATGCTCTTTATGACGCACAGTGCAAGTCTCTGATCCGTATAGTAGCACTGACTTCACATTGGAGTTGAAAATCCGGATCTTATTTTTCATGCTGATAGCTGTTGACCTCCACACAGATTTGAAAGTAATGAAAGCTTGTCTTGCTTTTCCGATTCTGGCTTTGATGTCCTCGTCAGTTCCGCCTGTAGTTGAGACGATGCTTCCCAGGTAGGTGAAGGAGGTTGTTTCTTTCAGGTTCTTCCCATTTATGCTTATTGTGGTCTGTTGGTGTTGTTGATGTTGGCTAGGAATCTTCATCATCTCTGTTTTATCTATGTTCACGTGAAGTCCTATCTTTGATGCTTCTTCTGCCAATTTGTTACTTTTCACTTGCATATCTTCCAGTTTATGGGAAATCAGACATCGATCATCGGCGAAATCCAGATCCTCCAAGTCTTTTGTGTCAGTCCATTTTATGCCTGTTCCCTCGTTGGTTGCCGTTGTCTGTCGCATTATCCAATCAATTGCAATCAGGAAGATCATTGGTGATAGTAGACAGCCTTGCCTCACTCCCGTCCTCACTTCGAAGGCTTCCGTAAGTTTCCCGTTGTGGATTACTTGGCATGCAGCATTGTCGTATAACTGTTGGATGAGGTGTATAATTGTCGATGGGACCCCGTAGTAGCGAAGTAGTTTCCAAATGACCTCTCGGTCGACGCTGTCGAAGGCCTTTTCAAAGTCGATGAAGTTGAGATAGAGAGGTGACTGCCATTCCAAGCTTTGTTCAATGATGATCCGTAGAGTGGCGATTTGATCAATACATGATTTGTTTCTCCTGAATCCGGCCTGTTCCGGACGAAGTTTTTCATCTAGGGCTTGTTTGATTCTCTCCAGGATGATGCGACTTAGTATCTTGCTTGGAATGGACAGAAGCATAATTCCACGCCAGTTTTTACATTGACTTAAGTCTCCTTTCTTTGGAAGTTTGAATAAGTATCCGTTCTTCCAATCCTCGGGTACTTTGCCCTCTTTCCACACCTTCTCCAGCAGTGGTGTCATCAAGTCCGCTGTTGTCTCTGGGTCTATTTTCAAAGCCTCTGCTGGGATTCCATCTGGTCCCGGTGTTTTCCCAGCTTTAAGCATCTTGATTGCATTCAGGACTTCTGATTTCGTCGGGGGGTCAGTGTTCACTGGTAGTTCTGCTTCCGTTGTTGGTATTGCTGGACGTGTTGTAGGTGGCGGACGATTTAGAAGTCTTTTGAAGTGTTCAACCCAGTGCTTTCTCTGTTCCACCTCTTTGGTGATTGACTTTCCATTGTCGTCCTTTATTGGCTTAATCTGTGTCGAACGTTTGCCCGAAAGGTTCCTAGTTGTTTGGTAGAGTGTGGCGAGGTCTCCTTTGCCTGCAGCTTGTTCTGCTTCGTTTGCCATGGTTTCATAATATTTTCTTTTGTCTTCCCTGGCACTCTTCTTCACTCTTTTGTTCAGTGTATTGTAGCTTGCATTCAGCTCCTGTTTTTGTTGCTCGTCAGTGCACTGGATAATCTTTTGCTTCACTGTCCTTCTCTCTTCTATTAGTTTCCAAGTGTCCGTAGTGAGCCACTGTTTGTCCTGTCTCTTTTTTCTGCCTAGAATTTCTATGCAGGTTTGGCTCCACACCGTTTTCAAGTTGTTCCAGTGCTTTTCGACGCTGACCTTTTCGCTGGTGTTGATTTGTATCTCAGCTTTGTCCTTTATGCTTGCAATGAAGATGTCCTTTGTAGCCTGGTCCTTCAGCTTTTGAGTGTTGAACTTGGCTTGTGGTCTATCTGCAGCTCCTCCTTCTTTGAAAGCTTTTAATTTGATTTGGATTGTCCCTTGCACGAGATTTATTAATTTATTATTATTATTTATTTATTAATTAACTCTGTCATATTGTGTACCGTCGACAGCTTAACCGCTGCTATCTCGCTGGTCTCATACATGTTGATATGCCCGTATTTCGTGATCACAACGTTCGCTTGTGTGTCGATTATCGCACCAATCTCCCGCAGAAAATCCGCTCCTAGTATCGTTCGCTGTAGTTCGGGTACAACAATGAAAGAAGACGTCACCTCGCAGCCGCCAACAACGACCGTACAGTTCGATCTACCCGTGATACGCAACACATGCCCACCCACCGTTTGTACTGTCAATGAACACGGACTAACACTCTTACATAAGTTCTTATCTATTAACGACACGGCCGCCCCTGTATTTACTAAACATACTACTTCTTGATCATTCACTCGCAACTTCGAATACACAGCCCCTTTCTCAATAGCCCCCACTAAATCTAGTTTCATACGAGAGAAAGAACACGTATTATACCGTCTGAAACTTTTCATTTTTCGCCTTTCTGGGCAGTATCTCCTCCGGTGTCCCGGCTTACCGCACTCAAAACATCGGTCTTTTCTATCACCCAACTTTAACGCCGCCACTTCCCTCTGCAACGCTTCAATTTTCTGCTCGTATTCGTTTGGTTTTGGTTGCTCTATAGCGGCTACAGTTGTGCTCAGCAGCTGTCTGGTCACCTTCGCCAGCTCACTAATATCCATCGGCTGCGTTGCGTTAACCAGTTGTAATCGCTGATAAATGTGGTCTGGGACACTCTCGATGAATTGGGAAGACAGTAACTGCGCTTCTGATTCTTCATCCAAAGTGGGAAGCGCACGTCGAAGTAGATTCGTCAATTTCACCGCCAACACTAATGGGTCTCCATCAGGTCCCAGCTTCGTTGAACGGAACTGCTGCATTGCTAGCTGTTTGTCTGTTGCGCTGTCAAACTCCGACACCAATCGTTCAAACAATGTCTTCCAAGACGGTGTGTCATTTGACCTGTCTACGCTGTCACATGCCGCCTTCGCTCGGCCTATCAACAGCGTCCCCAGGACAACCGCCTTCGCCGCCTGCTCCTTGACACCTACCAGCTCAGCGACGGCCTCGAAGTCACGTAAGAAGCTCCGTATGTCTCCTTCTTCGAACGCAGTTGGCCATGAGATCTTCATTTTTTGGAGGCAGTGACACCAAATGTAACAACAGAAGACGAGGGCCGGCAACAGATCCTTTTATTACGGAAATCAGCACGTATATATATATATATATATATATATATATATATATATATATATATTTCACGTACATTACGATTATAGCTTATTCAAGCAGGCAAACACAGTCTTCTGATTGGTTGTTTCTTACAGAAAGTTGACGATGCATTTCTTTGTGACTGTTTCTTGAATGTCAGATAATCTATACACCAAGTCTGCTGTGATTAGTTGTTGAACCACAGTCTTGTTCATATTTTCTCACCACCAATATTTGCGACATACCCATTGATACTGTCTAAAATGCTGTCTACCATATTTTGGCCAGCCTGCTCTAACCACACTAGATTCAAAGCATAATTTCAGTAGTACGTATGTGCTGACAGTATCAATGGGTATGTCGCAAATATTGGTGGTGAGAAAATATGAACAAGACTGTGGTTCAACAACTAATCACAGCAGACTTGGTGTATAGATTATCTGACATTCAAGAAACAGTCACAAAGAAATGCATCGTCAACTTTCTGTAAGAAACAACCAATCAGAAGACTGTGTTTGCCTGCTTGAATAAGCTATAATCGTAATGTACGTGAAATATATATATATATATATATATATATATATATATATATATATATATATATATATATACGTGCTGATTTCCGTAATAAAAGGATCTGTTGCCGGCCCTCGTCTTCTGTTGTTACATTTGGTGTCACTGCCTCCAAAAAATGAAGATCTCATGGCCAACTGCGTTCGAAGAAGGAGACATACGGAGCTTCTTACGTGACTTCGAGGCCGTCGCTGAGCTGGTAGGTGTCAAGGAGCAGGCGGCGAAGGCGGTTGTCCTGGGGACGCTGTTGATAGGCCGAGCGAAGGCGGCATGTGACAGCGTAGACAGGTCAAATGACACACCGTCTTGGAAGACATTGTTTGAACGATTGGTGTCGGAGTTTGACAGCGCAACAGACAAACAGCTAGCAATGCAGCAGTTCCGTTCAACGAAGCTGGGACCTGATGGAGACCCATTAGTGTTGGCGGTGAAATTGACGAATCTACTTCGACGTGCGCTTCCCACTTTGGATGAAGAATCAGAAGCGCAGTTACTGTCTTCCCAATTCATCGAGAGTGTCCCAGACCACATTTATCAGCGATTACAACTGGTTAACGCAACGCAGCCGATGGATATTAGTGAGCTGGCGAAGGTGACCAGACAGCTGCTGAGCACAACTGTAGCCGCTATAGAGCAACCAAAACCAAACGAATACGAGCAGAAAATTGAAGCGTTGCAGAGGGAAGTGGCGGCGTTAAAGTTGGGTGATAGAAAAGACCGATGTTTTGAGTGCGGTAAGCCGGGACACCGGAGGAGATACTGCCCAGAAAGGCGAAAAATGAAAAGTTTCAGACGGTATAATACGTGTTCTTTCTCTCGTATGAAACTAGATTTAGTGGGGGCTATTGAGAAAGGGGCTGTGTATTCGAAGTTGCGAGTGAATGATCAAGAAGTAGTATGTTTAGTAAATACAGGGGCGGCCGTGTCGTTAATAGATAAGAACTTATGTAAGAGTGTTAGTCCGTGTTCATTGACAGTACAAACGGTGGGCGGGCATGTGTTGCGTATCACGGGTAGATCGAACTGTACGGTCGTTGTTGGCGGCTGCGAGGTGACGTCTTCTTTCATTGTTGTACCCGAACTACAGCGAACGATACTAGGAGCGGATTTTCTGCGGGAGATTGGTGCGATAATCGACACACAAGCGAACGTTGTGATCACGAAATACGGGCATATCAACATGTATGAGACCAGCGAGATAGCAGCGGTTAAGCTGTCGACGGTACACAATATGACAGAGTTAATTAATAAATAAATAATAATAATAAATTAATAAATCTCGTGCAAGGGACAATCCAAATCAAATTAAAAGCTTTCAAAGAAGGAGGAGCTGCAGATAGACCACAAGCCAAGTTCAACACTCAAAAGCTGAAGGACCAGGCTACAAAGGACATCTTCATTGCAAGCATAAAGGACAAAGCTGAGATACAAATCAACACCAGCGAAAAGGTCAGCGTCGAAAAGCACTGGAACAACTTGAAAACGGTGTGGAGCCAAACCTGCATAGAAATTCTAGGCAGAAAAAAGAGACAGGACAAACAGTGGCTCACTACGGACACTTGGAAACTAATAGAAGAGAGAAGGACAGTGAAGCAAAAGATTATCCAGTGCACTGACGAGCAACAAAAACAGGAGCTGAATGCAAGCTACAATACACTGAACAAAAGAGTGAAGAAAAGTGCCAGGGAAGACAAAAGAAAATATTATGAAACCATGGCAAACGAAGCAGAACAAGCTGCAGGCAAAGGAGACCTCGCCACACTCTACCAAACAACTAGGAACCTTTCGGGCAAACGTTCGACACAGATTAAGCCAATAAAGGACGACAATGGAAAGTCAATCACCAAAGAGGTGGAACAGAGAAAGCACTGGGTTGAACACTTCAAAAGACTTCTAAATCGTCCGCCACCTACAACACGTCCAGCAATACCAACAACGGAAGCAGAACTACCAGTGAACACTGACCCCCCGACGAAATCAGAAGTCCTGAATGCAATCAAGATGCTTAAAGCTGGGAAAACACCGGGACCAGATGGAATCCCAGCAGAGGCTTTGAAAATAGACCCAGAGACAACAGCGGACTTGATGACACCACTGCTGGAGAAGGTGTGGAAAGAGGGCAAAGTACCCGAGGATTGGAAGAACGGATACTTATTCAAACTTCCAAAGAAAGGAGACTTAAGTCAATGTAAAAACTGGCGTGGAATTATGCTTCTGTCCATTCCAAGCAAGATACTAAGTCGCATCATCCTGGAGAGAATCAAACAAGCCCTAGATGAAAAACTTCGTCCGGAACAGGCCGGATTCAGGAGAAACAAATCATGTATTGATCAAATCGCCACTCTACGGATCATCATTGAACAAAGCTTGGAATGGCAGTCACCTCTCTATCTCAACTTCATCGACTTTGAAAAGGCCTTCGACAGCGTCGACCGAGAGGTCATTTGGAAACTACTTCGCTACTACGGGGTCCCATCGACAATTATACACCTCATCCAACAGTTATACGACAATGCTGCATGCCAAGTAATCCACAACGGGAAACTTACGGAAGCCTTCGAAGTGAGGACGGGAGTGAGGCAAGGCTGTCTACTATCACCAATGATCTTCCTGATTGCAATTGATTGGATAATGCGACAGACAACGGCAACCAACGAGGGAACAGGCATAAAATGGACTGACACAAAAGACTTGGAGGATCTGGATTTCGCCGATGATCGATGTCTGATTTCCCATAAACTGGAAGATATGCAAGTGAAAAGTAACAAATTGGCAGAAGAAGCATCAAAGATAGGACTTCACGTGAACATAGATAAAACAGAGATGATGAAGATTCCTAGCCAACATCAACAACACCAACAGACCACAATAAGCATAAATGGGAAGAACCTGAAAGAAACAACCTCCTTCACCTACCTGGGAAGCATCGTCTCAACTACAGGCGGAACTGACGAGGACATCAAAGCCAGAATCGGAAAAGCAAGACAAGCTTTCATTACTTTCAAATCTGTGTGGAGGTCAACAGCTATCAGCATGAAAAATAAGATCCGGATTTTCAACTCCAATGTGAAGTCAGTGCTACTATACGGATCAGAGACTTGCACTGTGCGTCATAAAGAGCATCTCAAACAAACTTCAAACCTTCATTAACAGCTGTCTCCGCTCAATACTCAAGATCAGATGGCCAGAAAAGATCAGCAACAGGGATCTCTGGCAATGAGCGAACCAATCAGGAACCGATTGTGAAACAAATAGGCAGAAAGAAATGGAGGTGTATTGATTGACCATACGCTGAGGAAACCATCAAGTGACATCACTAGACAAGCCCTCGAGTGGAACCCGAAAGGGAGGCGGAGAGTTGGTCGTCAGTGCAAGGGTGACTTGGAGGAGGTCATGCGAGGAGGAGATGAAAGCATGTGGACAGACCTGGAGCAGGGTGAAAAAGTTGTCAGAAAACCGAAGTCAATGGAGGTGCGCAGCTGAAGCCCTATGTTCCTCTAGGAACTAAAGGATACAATAATAATAATAATTAATAAATACGATCATCTGTTCACTGGAGATGGGGACCCATACGGTTATTGCGATAAGGTGAATCATGAAATTCCGTTAAGTGATCCGAAAGTAAGGTCATTTACAACACGAAGAGTTCCATGTCATTTGGAAGGCGAAGTTGAGCGACAAGTGCAAGAAATGTTAAAAGATGATATTATTGAAGAAGCTGATAGCCCGTACAACTCTCCAGTGCTGTTAGTAAAAAAAGCGAATGGGAAGTATAGATTCTGTGTTGATTTTCGACAGTTAAACAGTATGACAGAGTTAAGACCGTGTGCCATGCCAACAGTAGTAGAAACTTTAGATCGCCTACAAGGCGCGAATGTGTTTTCGGTTCTCGATCTTCGCTCAGGATACTGGCGGATACCGATAAAACAAGGTGATAGAGATAAGACGGCATTCATCGTGGGTCAGACACAATATCGATTTAAACGCATGCCGTTTGGACTAGCAGGTGCACCGTTTACGTTCAGACGACTGATGAAGCTATTACTTAAGAACTTGAAAAACGTGGAGGTGTGTGGTGATGATCTCGTCATATACAGTCAAAACGAAAACGATCACGTCAACCATGTAGAAGCCGTGCTGCGACGCATCGAAGAGTTTGGACTGCGCGTCAACAAAACCAAGTCTCAGTTAACCAAAAGAATGTTACTCTGTTGGGACATAAAGTGGGAAATGGTGAGATTAAACCACTACCGGAGAAAATTTTGACGATAAAAACGATCCCAGCCCCGAATTCAAAGAGAAAACTGAGACAATTCTTGGGTAGAGCAGCGTTTTATAGTCGCTTCGTGAAGAACTTCAATGAGATAGCAGCCCCTCTGTACAGGCTACTAGGTGAGCCGAAGTTTGTTTGGTCGGAGGAATCGCAGAGGACATTCGACAGAATTAAACAGCTGCTCGACCACCAACAAATGACGCTAAAACTACCTGTACCTGGAAGACAGTTCACAGTGTGCACAGATGCCAGTGACTACGCCATAGGTGCGGTCCTAAGACAGGGTGAGGGAATCGTTGAGTATGCCAGTCGGGTTTTGACACACACAGAGTGAAAGTATTCAACGATAGAGAAAGAATGTTTAGCAATGGTATGGGCAGTCGACAAATGGAGACCTTATTTACTCGGCCGGCGGTTCCACATCGAAACTGATCATAAGCCGCTACAATTTTTGAAGACAGCGAGAGACCCACGGGGGAAGTTGTCACGGTGGATGTTGCGTCTTCAGGAGTACGATTTTACGATCTCACACGTTCCTGGAAGTGAAAATGTCTTGGCAGATTTGTTATCGAGACCAGAAGACGAGTCTGAGTTGCCCGAGGTCGCTTACGGAGTGCATGCAGTAGAACAAGACCCACTAAGACTTGCACGCAGGCAAAGGTTGGACGATACGCTGAATACAGTAATACAGGTGATCACCAACGGAATAGAAGTGGATCAAACTACGGCGAGTAAGGAGCTAACCACACTACTCAGACAGAGAGATCGACTCAGAGTGAATGCCTACGGGACTCTGACCTGGCGAGAGAACGACGGAAGCTGGCTGGCTGTCATACCTCAATCGTCGCGCCACGACATGATAGAAGAATGTCACCAGCTAGCGCATACAGGCGTGGCCAGAACGACCGACCTCCTAAGACAAAGTATGTACTGGCCAGGTATGAGAGAAGACGTAGCAAGATACGTACTTGGATGTCCACGGTGCCAGCTGATGAAAGGCGACCGGTGCATACGACCACCACTTCAGTCGATTCCAGTTACGGCGATAGGTGACTTGTGGTCCGTAGATGTCATGGGTCCATTTCCTCAGACATCCAATGGTAATCAGTACCTCTTGGTGATGACGGAACACGCGACACGATGGGTAGACGCCGTAGCAATCCCAGACCAACGTGCAAGAACCGTGACAGATGCAGTAGTTAGACACATCGTTGCAGACCACGGCGTACCAAAGACAATACTGACAGACCAAGGTCCCTGTTTCGAGAGTGAAGAGTTTACTTCCCGTTTGCAACAGCTGGGCATCAAGAGGATCAGAACGACCCCATATCATCCACAAACGAATGGCCTAACGGAGAGAAACAACCGTACACTGAAGGAGTGGCTGGCCTCGAAGGGCGGTAACTGGGAAACGGAGCTTCCACTGATTTTACTAACACATCATGCTACCACTCAGGAAACAACGAAGAAGTCACCCTTTCAACTGATGTATGGTAGAAAACCACGATTACCGATACACAACGAGACCTGGCCCCTTCACCAAAAGTGGAGTACGACGAAATTAAAAGCAGAACGGAAAGAAGCAGTCAAGAATGTAATTCAGAAGCAGCGGAGTGATGTCGCGAAGTCTCAGCTGAAAGGAAAGACTCAGTGCATTACTTTTGCAGTCGGGGACCAAGTGAAGTGTAGAGGGCGAAGATACAGAGTTGGATGCGGGCCAGGTTCACGGAAACTCCTTCCAAAGTGGGAAGGACCATACACAATCACAAAAAGACGGGGTCAAGTATATACCATCCGAAGAGGTGACAAACAGAAACGAGTTAACGCCAGTCAGCTCCAACGATGGATACAGTGGGACAAGCCGGTCAGTAACAATCCTCGACTAGAGAGATTTATCACCCAGAAGGTCGGAACGCCTGTGCGCGAAGCTATTTGACGGGGGGACGAGTGTGGTGAGAGCAGGCTGGCCAAAATATGGTAGACAGCATTTTAGACAGTATCAATGGGTATGTCGCAAATATTGGTGGTGAGAAAATATGAACAAGACTGTGATTCAACAACTAATCACAGCAGACTTGGTGTATAGATTATCTGACATTCAAGAAACAGTCACAAAGAAATGCATCGTCAACTTTCTGTAAGAAACAACCAATCAGAAGACTGTGTTTGCCTGCTTGAATAAGCTATAATCGTAATGTACGTGAAATCTGTCTGTCTGTCTGTCTGTTTTCGACATAGAACTTTGCACCAATGTGCGCCAGTTCAAGCCGCCACACTTCCTGCATGTAGCACACAAAGCAAGAGAAGAAAGTACAAGAAATTCATAATATGGACAGTAAACAAAGGTGTGAGACAAAGGAGGAGTAATAACGAAGAACAAAACAGTTTCATTGGAGATCATAAGTCACAGGGAGTGGATGCATCTTCACCAGCCAGCCATTGAGAACGATTTTGAGCCATATCACCAATTGTTTCCAACCACAGATTTTTACCGTCCCGAGGACCCCAACCAGTCAGGAAGTCTACACCTTCCTACGTGGCTTAAACTAACTGTTGTAGATTTCATTGACTGGTGTCAAGTTTTTGTTTGACCGCCGCTAGCTTTTTTCCAACCTGACCCTATATCCGCTAACATAGCTCGTCGAGGGAGGCGATGACTTGGCATACGTAACACATGTCCTAACCATCTCAGTCTTTGTAGCTTCACGACTTCGTCGATTGATTTCCCCTGTTTACCTAGAACTCGACGCCTAACTTCAATATTGCTCACCTTATTATGCCACTTTACACGGGAAATAGAGCGCAGGCACCTATGATCAAAGACAGCTAGTCTTTCCATGTCTTCCACTCTCAGTGGCCAGGTCTCACAACCATAAAGGAGGACGGAGCGGACTGATGAGCAGTACACCCGCCCTTTGGTCGATAGTCGAACATCTCGTCTACGCCAGAGTCGGCGTAAACTAACAAATGCGAAACGAGCCCCTTGTATTTGTGCTGAGATTTCGTCAGAGATCAGCCCGTTGGGGCTGATGGTACTTCCCAAATAAGTGAAGCGGTCAACGTGCTCTACCACTTCACTTCCTATTTTTAAACTAGGCGTCGATGTAGTCCAGTCCTGTAACATCATCTTGCATTTGGCGGGAGCGAATCGCATGCCAAACATTCGTAGATTGCTGCTCAAGGTGTTCAGAAGACTCTGCATTTCGTCAGCGTCTTCGCCTAGAAGGACTATATCGTCTGCATATTCCAAGTCAACGAGATTATTCCCCGGTAGCAAGTCAATCCCTGAGTCGCTGAAGTCACTTAGGGTTAAGTCCATTAACACATCTCTGATGAAGTTGAGTAGAAAAGGGGATAATGGGCATCCTTGACGGACACCACTGGTCGTCACCAGTTCAGATGACAGCTCGCCGTAAGCCCTCACCTGGCTGTATAAGTACGAGTAGAGTGCCTTAATCAGTGCAATATATTTTCTCGGAATTCCCTTTACAACCAAGCATCTCCAGAGAACTTCTCGATCGACAGAGTCGAATGCTGCCTTTAGGTCAAGAAATATAATGACTGTTGGACGCCGGTAGGAATGCCTATGTTCTAGAATCTGTCAGAGGGTGAAGATGTGATCAATACACCCTCTTCCTGGTCTAAAGCCTGCCTGGCTCTCTCGTGTTTGTGCCTCCCGAGCACCACTCAGTCTACGCATGATTATTGAGCCTAAGACTTTAGATAATATATTAGTCAAGCTAATCCCTCTGTGATTATCACAGGAAGACTTGTCTTCCTTCTTGTATATGGGGATAATCAGTGACTTACACCAACCCGATGGGACTTCTTCTGATTCCCAGACGCTGCCTAGTACCTCAGTTAATCCAGACAGTAATCTGTCTCCACCGTACTTAAATACCTCTGGAGTCATTCCATCAGGTCCCGCTGCTATGCCCAGTTTCAGATTGGTGACAGCTTTAGTGACCTCAGTTAGGGATGGAGGACCTGTGTCTATATCCTATTCAGGGAGGTGTTGGATGCTCGAAAGGTTGAGCGTGGCTGTGGGCCAATTAAACTGCTCCTCATAATGCTCTTTCCAACGATCCAGTCGTCTATCCTGGGAGCTAATTATAGTGCCATTTTTTTCCGAGATTGTCTCACTGATGATTTGTCTTCTCCCACCCGTTTCCCTGATGAGTCTAAATAGTTGTCTGGTGTTGCCTATCCTCGAAGCTTTCTCCATCTCTTTCGCTTTTGTCACCCACCACTGTTCACGGTCCTTTCAGAGACTTTTCGTAAGTTTCCTCTTGTGCAGCTTTCGCTCCTCTTTGAATTCGGAGCTCGCCGGAATAAGTCTTCTAGCCTCATGTTGTACTTTGAAACGAAAAGGAATAAAATAATATCTTTTTTACCTGATGAGTACTCTCTAACTGTCCTACAATGCTTTAATGGTAAATGATGTAGGACAGTGAATTTTTTTCATTTTCTTTACAAAATTTCTCCAGCTAGCAAACATCTAAGTAAATAGGAGTGTGCCGTGTACTACTGAAAAGATTTATAAGTAGTAAATAGATGCAATATATAGAAATATGTATATCATCTCCATGCTTGGCTGTAAAGGGAATGCCGAGAAAATACATTGCACTGATCAAGGCGCTCACTCTACTCGAACTCATGCAGCCAGCTAGGTGAGGGCTTACGGCGAGTTGTCATCTGAAATAGTGACGACTAATGGTGTCCGTCAGGGATGCCCATTATCCCTATTTCTATTCAATTTCGTTATAGATGTACTAATGGACTTAACCCTAACTCAATTCCGCAACATTCACGGATTAACTTGTGAACAGGAGATAATCTTGTTGAATATGCAGATGATATAGTCATTCTAGGCGAGGACGCTTACAAAATAAAGCAGAGTCTTCTGAACACATTGAGCTGCAATCTACGAGTGTTTGGCATGCGATTCACTCCCGTCAAATGTAAAATGATGGTACAGGACTGGATCACTCTGACTCCTAGTTTAGAAATAGGGGGTGAAGTGGTAGAGCACGTTGACCACTTCACTTATTTGGGAAGTACCATCAGCCTCAACGGGTTGATCGCTGATGAAATCTCAGCACGGATACACAGGGCTAGTTTGCCAGTTTACGCCGGCTATGACGTAGGCATAATATCCGGCTTTCGACCAAAGGGCGGGTGTACTGCTCATCAGTCCGCTCCGTCCTCCTTTATGGCTGTGAGACCTGGCCATTAAGAGTGGAAGATATGAAAAGTCCTGCTAAATGTATCTGATCATAGATGCCTGCGTTCTATCTCCCGTGTGAAGTGGTATAATAAGGTGAGCAATATTGACGTTAGGCTTCGGTCGAGTGCTAGGTAAGGAGGGGAAATCAATCGACGAGGCTGTGAAGCTACATCGACTGAGATGGTTAGGACATGTGTTACGTATGCCTAGTCATCGCCTTCCTCGACGGGCAATGTTAGCGGATATACGGTCAGGCTGGAAAAGAGCTAGCGGCGGTCTAACCAAAACATGGCACCAGTCAATGAAATCTACAACAGTTAGTTTAAGCCACGTAGGAAGGTGTAGACTTCCTGACTGGTTGGGGTCCTCGGGACGGTAAAAACCAATGGTTGAAAACAATTGGTGATATGGCTCAAAATCGTTCTCAATGGCTGGCTGGTGAAGATGCATCCACTCCCTGTGACTTATGATCTCCAATGAAACTGTTTTGTTCTTCGTTATTACTCCTCCTTTGTCTCACACCTTTGTTTACTGTCCATATTATGAATTTCTTGTACTTTCTTCTCTTGCTTTGTGTGCTACATGCAGGAAGTGTGGCGGCTTGAACTGGCGCACATTGGTGCAAAGTTCTATGTCGAAAACAGACAGACATATCATCTCCAAGAATATCGAATAGCGGAGAGACGGAGTTAGTGACGAGGACGCTTGTGAAACAACAGGGGGAAAGCGAAAGGAAGACAAAACAACACAATGCAGAAGACATCTGCAAATTGTGATTCTAATATATGTTAGATGCATTTTGCCTGTATCTGTACATCGAGTTGCCAATAAATAATTCCCTCACCAAATACTCTTATCTTCCTGCATTACAGGATAATAACTCAGTTGATCACTTAACAAAGAGAAAATGTAGATGCAGTTTACTGTGCTTAAGCTCAAGGCTTCCAACCAATGAGCCACGGGGTTTGAATCCCACTCTGCTAACTTCAGCCTGAGCAACTGGATGGTATCCTCAACCCTCGTACACACAAAAAATGTATGGCTCTTAGACTAGTGTACATAAAAGGTTCATTAAGGGTAAATGAATTAAAAAGAAACACATGATACACTCAAAGTAAACGTTGAATTTGCCAACTAGTTTGACAACGACACGTGCATAACACTAAATGCATTTTAAAGGCGAAGAGTAATAACACAGTTGGCAGGATATACATAGTTTATAATTAAAACCCAAGAATGGAGAGACAGAGAGAAAGAGAGAGTATAAATCCAAGTTAACTAACCTCCATTTTCGTCATAAACTGATCGTACATTGTATAGTAGGGCCTAAAATATAAACATACATATAAACAAAATCGAATTAGTTAAATAGTCGCAAAAAGAAAAATCATTATTCAATAGTAAATTCCATTGTTGATGAGTATTTTCAAGAAAATTCTGATGCCTGTTACGATCTAGATATCCCCTTCACCTCCAATCACTATCAGCTATTAAAAGTTAATAATAGTCCACCAACCCAAGACTGTCTCAGACACTATCTTGCCATCAATTAACAACTTTTTCTCCCATTCCTTGAAGTTCTAAGTGGGACATTCAGCTTCAAGCTTCAGCTTTGAAGTTTCACTAGTTGTGTTGTGTTAGAGATGGGGTTTCTAGCCTCACACGGTCAGCCTTCCCCCTTCGCCTGGCTTACTACCTACCCTACCGACTAGACGAGGTTTACGAGTGTGTCGGCTGGGAATCTAACCAAGAGCACGTAGATGGTTGGGGATTGATTCCCATATAAGCCTCGTAGTGGGACTAGTGAATTATTATTATTATTTCCTTTAATTCCTAGAGGAACATAGGGCTACAGCCGCAGGTCTCCATTGCGTTCGATTCTCTGCTAAAGTTTTCACCTGGCTCTAAGTCTACCCAAATGCCTTCATCTCCTCTTCACATGACCTCCTCCAAGTCACCCTTGCACTGACGACCAACTCGCCACTTCCCTTTCGGGTTCCACTCGAGGGCTTGTCTAGTGATGTCACTTGATGTTTTCCTCAGCGTATGGTCAATCAATACACCTCCATTTCTTCCTGCCTATTTGTTTCACAATCGGTTCTAGGTTGGTTCGCTCATTGCCAGAGATCCCTGTTGCTGATCTTTTCTGGCCGGCCATCTGATCTTGAGTATAGAGCGAAGACAACTGTTAATGAAGGTCTGTAGTTTGTTTGAGGTGCTCTTTATGACGCGCCAAGTCTCTGATCCGTATAGTAAGTAGCACTGACTTCACATTGGAGTTGAATTGGACTAGTGAATTAGGAGACCTCTAATTTTAATCCTGCCCCACAAAAATCAGATTTTCACTTTACACTCTGAATAATTTCCTTTAGAAATGATTTTTGACTATTCTAATGAAATAAAATAAATATAAAGATTAGATGTATACTAGTTATCACTAAAGGCTTCGAGAAGATAAAAAAACACAATAATTGGAGATTGTCGATGATATGGTTTAAAATCGTCATCTATTTCGCATAGGTATTGACAACACTTCCTGATCTCCTGAGTCCATGCGCTAAGTCATCGCTCAACTCTCCTACAGCAATGTCAGCTGACATTGAATTAAGTCGGAAATGAGTTACTGGCGACCAGATAAGAAAAAACATGCACTTATTGACTGCTAGTTTTAACTATTTAATCAGGTAAGGACTTTGTGTTTGAGTTCTCTTAGACGCTAAAATTGTCAGTGTCATGGCACTTTACGTACACATGTGACTGGTATTCGTATTTCATTTCGATGATGTGTACAGAGTATGTGCATTTCAGACAATATCCGCCTCATATATCCTGTTTATGTGTTAATCCCATATATGTATATGTAGTATCGGTTTATACATGTATTCACGTCACTAACTGTTATGTTGCTGCTGCTGAGTGGTTAATAGTAGTTTTCCCCGTCGCCAAATTATTGCTATGTACTGGTCGAGAATTTAATAGTCCTGACGCAAGAAGGCGGAAATCAGAAGACCACTAGGTTTGCGATGATACTTCTATTTTCCAAACACAAGGAGAAGCAATAAGTGGTATCACACCAAAGTAAGTAAGTCACACAAATTGTGAGAGCGAAATATATATGAATGTCCAGACAAGGGTGTGAACAAATCAATAGACAGTCTTAACATGAATGACTAATTATAATGAAGTATCGATTCATATATACATAGCGAAATATAGCAGACATGTCAACAACCACACATAATATGGATATATGTCACCAAGCAACGGACTGTCAACAAACACTCATATTATATATAATATAAGGGGAATATACATTGTTAAAGGAGATAGGTTCATCAAAGTGAAATGGTCACAGACTAAGCGAGCAAACAGAAAGAGAGATCACCATACACACACACACATATATATATATATATGTGGATACATTTCACTAACTTTTTATTGTTTCTCGAAATTTGACGATTTCACTTGGTTTAAGTATTATGAAGGATAAAGTCAGGGGTGATCAAACCAAGAATTGGGACGTCAGTACCTGATATTGTGAGACTATATCGATAAAGTTGGCTAGAACACGTGTTACACATGCGCTAAGCCGTCTCTATCTTCTTCCAACAATGTTGGCGGATATTGTATTAGGTTAGAAAAGAGTTAGACGTGTGGTGAAATAAAAACATGAATCCTTCGACTGTTGGTTTAAGCTATGTGGAAAGTTATGGACCGACTAAATTTCAGCATAGAACTTTGCAGAGTGGCGCACTAATTCAGGTCATCACCCTCTAAGCAACACGGAAAGATAGAGAAAGGAGAGAAAAATGAAATTGAAGAGGACTACAATGAGCAGTATTGTACGGGAGAAAGAATCGTTACACAGATATGAGAGATCTAGATCAGTGACTGCATTTGCGTTACTTAGAACATTTCTGAGTCAACATCGCCAACCGTCTGAAGATATTTGTTCTCAGCATTCTGAGGTTGCCAACCACACGGTCTTCACCCCATTACGTGGCTCAAACCAACTGTCAAAGACTTTATAGACTGATGCCAGGTCTTGGTTTGCTCATCGGTAACTCTTTTCCAACCGATACGCCTATATGAGCTAACATTGTTCATTGAGGAAGACGATGACCCACTATGCTCAACGCGCCAGAGATAATGTAAACTGATAAATGCCACATGAGACATTTTATATTTGTATAAAGATTTCGGCGAGAGAAGATGTGAACTGCTTTTCTAGGTTTCCTTAGACGCTAAGAACCAGTGGCTGAAGACTGTCAGTGTCATACCTCAAAATAGTTCTCTATGACGCAGAACTACTTCTTCTTTGTGATCTAAAAATCTATTAAATCATCGATGTACTCTCCGTGTAATTAGCCTTATCTCTCGCACATTTCTGCCTATCATAGTTCCTTTGTATTCCTCTCTTATCTCTTTTCTTACCTCATGACGTACGCTTTATGTAGATTTTCAACACCAATGTTAAGTCACCCGGTTCTTCTACATGGATCAGAAACCTGCACTGTATGTCACAGAAAGCATTTACAATAGCCAGTTGTAGACTCTTCTCAACAACTGCCTTCGATAACTCCATATTGAACATCAAATGGCCAAAAAGCATTAGCAACAAGAAACTATGGGAACAAACCAACCAAGAACCTATTCCTCAACATATATCCCAAATAAAATAGAGATACGTCTCTTTACACCCTGAAGAGACTGTCGAATGACATCGCGCACCAAGCCATCGCTTAAGTAGAATCCGTGTGGAAAAGAGAAGAGAGACTACGGGCACTAACAGACCAAGCTAAAGAGGAGAGCAGAGGACAGGACAAAGTGGAGATGTACTATTGAAGCCCTATGTTCCACTCCTCATACTTGCTTATCTAATGCGCTATTGATCTATTTCTGTTTCCTTCTTTATATAATGCAACAAAAGGAGCTGTGGCTTATTAGTCTAAGAACTGGATTTTCAACTGCTGGCTCGTGATTTCGAACCCCATATCATCTATCGAGGTTCGGGCGGTCAGTTAGTATAACTAGCCCATGCACAATAGACGTGGCTCATTTACTAATTCCATGGGAATGCAAGTAGTTGTTCAGTAACACTATAATGCTATCCGACATAGGATTAGATTCGAAAAGAGTTGGGCGTGATCAAATCGAAACCTGTCAGCAGTCTATGAAGTCTCTGACAGTTGCTTCGAGCCAAGTAAGGAGATGTAGGCTACCTGGTTGGGGATGATAAGAATCAATGGCTACAGACAATTAGTGATACGACTCAAAATCGTTCTCAGTGGCGAAGATGAGTTCTCTTTTTGTAATCTACCATATCCACTAAACTATCATATTTCTTCCCCGCTTATATTTCTGTTCATTATAGTCCCTTTAAATCCCTTTTTGTCTCTATCTTGTCTACTTTTCTGTAGTGCACATGGAGTGTGGAAACTTGAACTGCTGCATTTGTGTGCAAAGTTCCGTGTTAAAACTCAATCAGTCAGTCAGTTATAATCCCGAGGATCTATATAATCTCACTCCCCCCCTCCTCGGGAGATAGGATACGCCTTCTTCCTTTTTACAGGGAATATTCTTGTGATACAGCTTAACAACGATTTGTGAGTTGATTCACCACCATGTCATGAACTACACTCAATATGATAATAATTAAAGAAAATAACGCACTGGTTAAGAGGTAAGTGTACTTGTGATTTTTATTAAAGTTTCACAATATTAGTTACTAAAACCTACAAAAAAGACACTACAGTAAAAAAATAGTAAATGCCACAGCTGAACGCTTAGAATGAAGATTTGTCATAAAAGCTGTCAGATGTGACCAACGGTGACTGAAAAATGTCAATAATAGCGATCAACCGCGGCCTAAATACCTTTCAATAATAACACTTTTCACTGTAGAACTGGTCGATTTCAGGTCAAATCTCAGAAGAGATGATCATAGTGGCTCAATTGAAGTTTCAGATCCATCCTATTAATGACCAAGTTAAACTTAAAGCACCACCAAATACTAGTGCAGTGCGGCCGCACCAATGACCTTGAAATGTGCATCGAACAAGTTAGTGAAACCTGGTAACTGATGTTGTCATCGTCAATAAAATATCCTCATCGAAGTGTTATGTCATTAAATGGGATATGTGGTAAGTTTCAGCTTAGGTTTGGGAAAGATTAAATTACGCTTTAAGCCAAGTACAAGTTAGGGTTAGGTTAACCTATTAAAGGCGACAACAGGGTTAGTTCAAGTTAAATTAGGGTTATTTTAGGCATATTTTCACGTTAGGGTTAGGTTTAAGAAAGATTAGGGTTATTGTTAAGGTTAGAAGACCTAAATAATTACATGTATAGAATGTTGTTAAATTACTCTGTTGATATAAGAATAGAACTTGTGCACTGTGGAAGAGTATAATTCCATTGTGGGTAAAATTTATTTTGATAAAGTCTCAGTGTTATACAGTCATATTTACTGATGACGTTTCGAGCAGAATTTATTGCTCAGTAAATATTAGTGTATTACACTGTGAGACTTTATCAAAAATAAATTTTACCCACAATGGAATAACACTCTGTTGATAGTCCAACATAAAACTGAGAGCTATTTTTATCACATATGAGAGGAAGGTATCCTCTCTAACACTTTTTCGCAGTTTTTATGCATTATTTCATAAATATATATGTATTCCATGGACAAAAATGCCTCCTTCACGTGATTGGTGAGTTCGAGGTCATTTGCTCATTGGTATTTGGTGGTGCTTAAAGTTTAACTTCGCCCCAGTAATCAGTGCTAATAAACACAATACCTAGACCGATATCCTTTAACCAACCAACATCACATCTACCTGACTGACTGACTGAGTTTAAACCGTAGGACTTTGCACAGTAGTGTATCAGTTCAAGTTGCAACATTTCATGTAGCACAAAAAGGTAGAGAAAAAAACTATAAGGAGTATAATTTTATAGGAGAAAGAATATTAACAAGGATAAATCTCAGGAATTAATAGATCTGGGAGATCACAAAGTGTGAACGCAACTGTACAACTTAGAACAACAACCTTGAGCCAAATCCCCAAAAGTCTCAAGTTATTGCTTCTCAGTATCCAGAAGATGGCCCAACAAGGCAGTCTACACTTCTCTGTGGCATAGAGCAACAGTGAAAGATTTAATAGACTGATGAAAGGTTTTGGTTTGATCACCCTCAACCCTTTTCCAACCTAATCCTATGTTAGCTAACATTGCTAGTCGAGGAAGGCGTTCGCTCGGCACGCGCATTACACACTCATGCTATCTCAATCCATGTAGCTTCATAACCACCTCATCAGTTCAGCTCTCCTCCTTACCTAATATTTACATCTGTGATAGTATCTTTACTTTTACTTTACTTCGGCTATCTCCTACGGGAGGATGAGCCGGCTTCATGAACGTCTCGAATCATCGCTGCCCAGGCGCGGCAATTTGTAAGAGAGTTCATGAAGTTTCATGGGAATTTGGTACGAGTGATGTCCCCAGAATCGCTCGGCCTTTTGTTTGAGAGTGCAGCTCTAGCCTTTACACAACCAAGTGTGACCTACAAGGCAGTAGGAGTGGAGTAAGGAGTCCACTATCCATTGGCAGCCGATGACCGGAGTTCGGTTCATACGCCTTTTTGAATGGGGCCAGACATCCAGGACATCCAACAAGCCCTTTGTCCATACGTCTGCCGGTGAGCTCCAGTGAGCTTCATACGCCAATCGTTGGAGGTTTGGAATCAGGGTTTAGCCATCTCCCCTAGACTGTCATCCAATGGACAGTCAACCCGGTGGAGAGCGCCAGGCATCCGCTTTCGCCCTCTCACTTTGGTGAGAAACACCTCCGCCACGTGAAGGCAGTGAGTAGGACTTCCTCAGGAGAGGCTATGTAAGACGCCCGGTCATATGGGAGCATTTCAAGAGGTGTGCGGAAGGGTGGCCAACCCGCAGCGCAAGGCACCCACCCCCGACCATCCTGAGGCTTTGGAGTATCTGACTTCAGAGCTGAAGGACAATAAGCACACCTACAAATTATTAGTCTCCTGATAATTACAAAGATACATTGGAGCTGAAGGACAACAATTACAGAACTTTGGATTCTAGGCTTTTTACTAACTACTTTCAAACAAATAAAAATAAAGTAGGTTATATGGAGGATTTCATCATGAGCTGACATCAGTTAGATAACCACTGGAAAACCTGGGAGTACTGGACAGCTAGCTGTTTCTGTGGTCCTAGTTTGGGACCCTTCATCAGTATGCACCCACCGACAGGGTTCGAACCCAGGACCTTCTGGTTACAAGGCCAGCTAGCTCGTAGACCATTCATCAGTCACTGGGACCCGATCGAATGACCAGCCCATGAATTCCAACTTCTACCAATTCACGACATAGCGCGAACACTTCTCAATGTCTTCTTCGATGAGTTACTGCCTCACCTCCAACCTGCTGTACCCTACTTGAAAATTAATCTGATGCTCACTAGCGACTGGCCCTATTCAGGTAGTTAACCTGGGGTTCTAGTGAGAAGCCGTAATCAGTAGGGTACAGCAGGTCGAAGATAAGGCAGTAACTCATCGAAGAAGACATTGCGAAATGGTCGCGCTATGTCCTGAATTGGCAGAAGTTAGAATTCAAGAACCATTGGATCGGGTCCCAGTAGTAGCTCAATGGTCTACGAGCCTTGTAACCAGAAGGTCCTGGGTTCGAACCCTGGCGGTGGATGCGTACTATCGAAGAGTCCCACACTAGGACGAAACAACTGTCCAGTACTCCCAGCTGGTTTTCCAGTGGTTCTCTAACTGATGTCAGCTCATGATGAAATCCTCCAAGCAATCACATACAAAACCCCTACAAAACCAATACTTGAAAAGCAAATTATACTTAAATTACTTTATTATTATTGAACACTGGAGTCTTACTTGGCTTTATGAATATCAAAACGATGTCGCTTCTCTAATTGATGAAGTGATTTTTCATTTGCTGCATAGATTTCCATTAATTTTTCATGCTCTGATTTTGCATAATTCAGTGCTTTGTTGGCATTATTAAACTAAACAGAGAAGAAATATAAAAGAGTAAGATATTGTAAAGAGAAGGTAGACTAAAAGAAGAAAAAAGATCAATAAACTTACTTTCCTTCTCTACAAACCATTTTCATTTGACAGATTACAAGCTGCAGTGTTTGAGTAGTGAGGGCTGAGTTTTATTATTATTGTTATTAATAAAAAAATACTGATTTGTTTCGTTATCGGCACCAGAAGATGCGTCACGAAAAATCGCATAGCTTGGGTGAGAGCTGATATACTGCCAGGGCGCCCAGACCGCAGCACGTGGCCATCTTTGACTTGAATTTTGATCCACAAGGCAGTGAAGCAGCCTCAGGAGCTACATTACTATGGTTGACGGTGACAAAAAAACAGGTCAGTACGTCATTCGATCCTTCCGGATTTTGAAGCTCATGTACATCACCACAGGTTTGGAATAAGGGTTTTCCAGCTCCCCTAAGTGTAGACCTGCATGTCCGTCAGTTTAGTCCTATGCTCCAGACGTTCGCATTTACCCTTTTGCCTTTGCGAGCAACACCCCTGAAGCATGAAAGCAATGAAAAGGAGTCACCTGGCGGAGGTTATGAACGTGTGATCACATGAGAGCACTTCGTGAGGGAGACTAAAGTCTACCCACTTTCGGCTGTACTATGTCTTTCACGGGAGAGGAGGCGTTGAGGGGTTGACTTAACTTTGCAACGAGGTGTACTCACACCACTATAAAGCTGTTGGAAAATAACTCACACATCAACTAGTAAAGCTCGCCAGTCGAATTACACGGCTCTGAACACTAGACAACTGTTCTAGTTGTTCGGAGTCCAGCTCGTTTAGTGGTGTATCCGAAATGATTCAGTTTTAAGAGTCAAGCAGGGGGAATTTTACGTTGACGATAGTTAGTACTTTACAAATAATTGAGCATCAATTGTACATCAATTTAAGTGCCCAGAGTCAGTCCAAAAAGAGAACACAAACATAATGATATTACATATACAAACAGGTGTGTGGAAGAGAGGTGGACCATTTAATCTTTGACCACTAGTTGTTGTTAACACCTTGAGGATCGACAGCAGGTCCCATCACCTACAAAAAACCTAACTCACGCCAACAGTGAATAAATCGATCCATTGATCCCATGCTTCACTCTCACTACTCTTCTCCAATGTTACTCCAGCTAACGTTTTCACAGTAAGATGGCGATAGATAAGCATACGAGACACATACCTTAGCTATAAACAGTGAAAATACACAATCTAATCGATTCACTTCCCTTCCTTAACTAATACTCTTCGCATAATCTTAACATTCCTTATCAAACTGCTTCACCTAACGTTAGAAATTGGAAAAATATATATCTGTAGTCAAAACTATATTATCCTTTCATACCTTTTATTTTCACTAATCATATTTCACACAAGTAAGGTTGGACAAGAAAAACTGCTGTGTGCTACAGTAATCTTTTTACAGTAACCGGATTTCAGGTCAGAGTCAAGGGTAATGTAACTTGGTCATTACTGAATGGACCCTCTGTATCCGTGATAAGATAATTAGAGGTATTATACTTCATTGTTTTCTACATTCATTCAGTTGCAGACGTAAAAACGCGCGAAAAGCCAGTTATCTATGCAGGTGTTTTAGAAGTAGTGCAATCTTTGTCCAACCATTTCCATCGACGAAATATAACAAAATGACCTATCTGTGTCAGTAGCCACTAATACCTTTCCTTAGGTCTGGAATTAGTCCCAGCCAAGAAAAGAGTGATTATCTAAATGAAACTTCAAAAGATTACCACTGTTATCGGTTCATTTACTTGGGAACTTGCAGATATCCTTAATACGTGTACAGATCACTAAAAGTTCAAAAGACCCAGCATTTTCTTGCCAATCTATACTTTCGTCCATAATAAAGTGAACTACCTCGTTTTTCGCCGAAAATGACATCTATATTTCACTTTTAAAAGTGGCATCCATTTAAGAAAAAAATATCCATCATCTTGACTACTTGCTCGAAGAAAAAAGAAAGATAGACACAGGTCAGCAAGGAGCACCCTTTTCGTAAGATGTACCGATAAATAGTAATTCTAAGACATAAAGGGAGAATGCCTCTAGTGGTAAAAGATTAGTGCCAGTCCATGACACTTCTCTTTCATTTCTTGCGGCCTGAGTGAAATATGGGGCTTCGAGCTTTACAGTTTCAGTGTCGCTCGTGTTGTTTTTGTACAGTGGGGTTCCTAGACTGACGGTCAACTTTCCCCCTCTTCCGGGCTTACTAAATACCAGATGGGGAACTAGGCGACGTTTAGAAATGCCCCGGCTGGGAATCGAACCTAGACTATGTGAGTGTCTCGAGAAGATTATGACACTGAATCCCCGACACACACAGTCAATAATATGATATATATTGAAGTCCCTCCACTGGTCAATGTCTTTTTACTTAATATTGTATGAGTACTTTTCGAAAACAAAGGTGTTCCTAGAAATCTCGTTAACGTGTGTTAACTTTATAGCTTTTTGTATGCTTTTATACCAATCAGGAAGGGCAGATTTGTTTCGTTGAACAGTTAATGAATGAAATGCTGATTTCACTAAGTTTTGGTTATTCACTATTTGTTCAACACCAAACGGCCACGGTGATAAAATAAACTATAGTTTGCTGAAGGTAAAAATTTAATAAAGTAAGTAATCCATAAGATGTTAACATCCGTTTGTCAGGCAGCCGTGTTTAACCTACACTTCGCATATATTATTATTTATCAGTATGACTTATAGGTCATTAAATATTGCAATATCTATGTAGCACATTCAAAGAACTCACATTTCAATCAGTAGGATAAGATTATTATGTATGTGGATTACTGGTAGAAGTCCAATTGATTAAGTGTAGAATGTGACCACAAGACCAAGTGACACAACATAGTGTAATGTCAGTTGTCAGAAATTACTGAACCATCAAAACTAGGTTTATGTAACAATATGAAATTCACACTAGTTTAATGACAATTCGTTAAAACACTAAACCCAAAAGGTACATTGCATACTGTAATCCAACCACAACAGAAAGGTATTTTAAAGTCACCACTTATGACTATGCATTGTGTGTTTTTAAAAACTGTATTTTGTTGATAAGCAAATATATCTATCCTCCACTTTAAAAGAATGAACGTTAAAATGATTGAGATCCGTGACTTAGAATGGGGATGGAGATAGTCCGACGTTCTCCAAGCTTTGGAATTCAATCATGAACGTCTTACCACCAGGCTTAATGACATCTCAAGCATTAACTGTATTTTTTTAATCTTTAAAATAATGGTGCTGAAGATATTTCTGCACCTAGTAGTAAAAGCTCCGCGATCAAACACCAAAGCTTGGAAAAAATGAAAGAATTTCTAGGATGAACTTTATGAATATACTTCCATTTGAAATTTAATTACTAGAAGTCGACTAGATGGCTTCACATTAGGAAGTAACGAAGAAAGGCTTGTGAATTCAACTTTTCTCCATAGACTTATATTTTTAGACGAAAACAAACTGGCAAATTGTCTAAGGATAAGATTAAATGAATGGTAAAGAAGCAGTTATCTATACCCTTCACATGTGTGATATGCAAAAAGAGGATTCCGGAAAGAGATTGGTCGTATGGACCCGAAAGAGTAAAGGCATTGATACTAGAACAAATCAAAGCCGTAATTAACCCACTGCTGTATAAAATTCAGTTTATACTAACCCTTATTATTCATTGGTAAAATAAAAGAATTTATGTTGACTTCCCATAAGTAATTAATACACTTTGTGGTGTCATATTTCTACATGAAAATCAAAAAAGAAACATTCAACAAAAATTAGACTTGGTAACAAGCCAAGCCTATTGTAGGCGCTGACCATATTACCAGACTGTCCTGACCTTCAACAGTTAATTATCATTAAATTCGTGCATTGCTAGAATTTTAAAGACCTACTTTATCAGTAATTTCTTTGAACTCAGTTCTAGCAATGAGCCACACCTATTGTATGGTTGCTGAGAGGACTACCTAGTAGCCCAGAGTGAAGTAGGTTGAGTGTGACTCGAAACTTACACGTCCTGGCTGAAAGCCAGGCGTTTAAGCCTCTGAACCATGTCTCCACACGAAAGGAATGTGAAAGTCAGATGTAGAAACCTTAGGACAGGTAAATAAGTCAACTGATTTATAAACCACTATTGCCTAAGGCAGCTGCACACCCAACAGCCATTTAGCTTGAGATTCCATGTTAAGGAAAAAGATAAATGGATAGAAGTAACCATAAGAAGACGTGACACAGACTGCTGGTTTAAGCCATGTAGAGAGATAGACACAAGTTGTCTGGCTGTGGCCCGCGTGAACATCCAAAACCATGATTACAAACTCAAAATGATTTGCATCAGAATCGATAGAAATACAGTATACTCATCTATACCTAACCATCATCTTCATTATGATGTCACATACCTTTCTTTGCTTTATCTTCCTTTTGTCATAAAGTTTTCTAGGACTAATTGGTGATAATAACCGGCTGAGTGGAATCTTAAGAAAAGAATAGTAGTTTCTAAAAATACAGACAGCGTTTGTTCTATCTAAGTTTCAAGTATTTAAAAGACAAAATATACAAAAGGAATAGTAGAATATTACTCACTTTCGTAATAGCTTGATTGAGAGCCTCTAATGTATTTGAATCTCTCACACCGGATTCGAAAACGCATATCTCTAATTCAGCTAAATTTTCACGAGCTGTATTCAAAGTTGAAATAGCATTTTCATATTTAACAGCAGCTAATTGAATTTCCTTTCGATAGCAAACTTGTTTCTGTTTCAATTCATTATACGGTCGAGTACGTGTTATGCACTTTCCAAGCTTTTTACTTAGTTGTTTTAGTTTATCAGAATGATCTGACAACACCTTACGGTAAGCATCACGAGATATCTAGACATAAGAGTTGAGCATATTAATAATTACACCAAACCTACTTCTAATCTTCTCTCCAACTCATTAATTTGTGTAGATGTTTTATTAAGTATATCTAATTGAATCTATTAGTAAAAGATAGTGGAAAATCATCAAAAGAAAAAACTAATAAAGGCATACTTCAACTTCTTGAAAGGATGGAAAAGTTATTTGATCATTGCGATGAGTTGGATTCATGAGATGAATTGAGAATTTTGAAAAGGTTCACCATATGAAGGACTTGTTAATATTCACATGCATCTACAAAAAATAAGCTTTTTTGGATATAGAGCTGATTATCATGACAATCGACCTTAAACAGTGAGCAGAATTATGCTATAACTTCCTGCTGTATATTACAAAACTTCCTCGTAGCAACTAAGACAAAAGCCTATTTAGATTCAATTTCCTGCCTCTTCCAATGGTATGTTTGTGTTAAAGTTGCAATACAAATTATTACAAATTAATTAATTAATACAAATTGCAACTGAAAAAATGAAGGTACAAGGGGAAGGTGAAAACAGTTCAGAAACAATGAATATAAATCATTCCTGTCCGTATTAGCCTTAAAATATAAGTACTGTGGTTATCCACTCACAGTCATAACATGTGTCACCACATCCTTTATTGCAACGGCACATTTAATGGAAGAACCAAGTTTGCATTTTCAGTTTGCCGTTGTAGCCATTAGGGATAAAGATACAATCTGACTATTTGGATTTATTAAATATGTGCTACACTGGCAAATACTACTACATAAGGTATGACTGCATGCAGTCATACCTTATGTAGTTATTACCTGCAAGTAATAACCACACCACTTACATTTACCTTAGAATTCAAATGCTGATACAAGCAGAAATACACAATGTGAAAATTCTAAGGAATTATAATCCTATACAGCTATAGCTGTTAGATATATCTAATTCCAAACAGAAATTGCCTCAGAAACTCACAAGGTAGCAGAGAAACAATTAAAAACTGTGTGACCAATACATCCAAAACTCAGCTAATAAACTAGACACTAGTGTATAGTTATACCTATATATATACATATATCAGCTAGCATTTTCTTCGGGCGCATTGCAGACTTTTTGGGGCAAAAAACTTCGGGTAAATCTACTTGCGTGGGACACTGTCCCGAAGCCTGCCCCAAGAAGTCTGCAATTTGCCCTAAGTCTACCCCAAAAGTCTGCAATGCGCCCTAAGTCTGCCCCAAAAAGTCTGCAATGCGCCCTAAGTTAGCCAAAAAGTCTGAAATTTGCCTGAAGTCTGCCCCAAAAAGTCTGCAATGCGCCCGAAAAAATGCTAGATATCTATATAGATATCTATATACACATATATTCAGACTTGCAAGTTTGTTTTAAACCTAAAAACAAAAAACTATAACTACTCAGTAAGTTTTAAGCAAACGCTCTCATCTTAAAATTTACCTGAATTTGGTACACCTCATGCATGCTGCGAAGGACACTATCAACTTCACAATATAAAGGAAGTAACGTTCAAAACCGAATTACTTGCCAAAGTCAACTGTACAGTATCCAATGTCATATTCAACATTATTGATAGAGAATTAAGAGGCTGGACTTATTTACCACGTTCTGTTGAAATTTCGCTTGGAAAAAATTTTGTCAATAATTTTTTAATAAAATCGTGTTATATGTCATCTGGGTTGATGGGAACCCCCATCTTCTGACTAGTTAAGTTGGTGTCCGTGTTATGTGACCTGACTGCGACACACTCATAGCATACTGGTTGCAACGATTAGTGTTTCAGGCGTAATGTATCAGAATATCGGTGTAATAAGGAAAATAGGATAGTTGGAGGGTAATGTCATCTATACAAATCGTCAACTCCATGTAGAAGCTGCACCTTTCGGTATAATTCAATGAAGACTTCAGGTCTCAGGATATTAAATCAGCCTATTTTCGTGTGAAAAACTGTACTATTTGACAAAAGAATTCCATCAGTACCTGTAAATCACCTGTGAATGCTAACAGAACTTTCTGTAGGGATAGGAGCAATCATGAAGATGTGTTTTTCACTTTATCTGTGGTTGGACAGGAATTATCATAAGTTGAAAGGTCATTTCTAATTGTATTTCATGTATATTTGCACTATTCGGTGTGGCGTAATATGCAATATATGGACTCAATGTATAAAAAATGTCTCAACTGTATTAATATCGTGCCATTGTGTGCTTAGCGAACTACTTGGCTAACAAACGTAAGCGGTTATCGTGATTGTTGCGAGGGCAGTGCAGTGGAGAAGAAAATCACGCGTTTAATTTCCCTCACTGTTTTATATGATGCATGTCAGTCACGGCTCGTAAACCGTCAACGCCCAGCTCTTGCTACGCTGGGACTCACGCTGTCCCTTGAAGTTTCTCAGAAACGCTTAGTAATAACGGACGCGAAAACCAAAACACCGATTGGTCACTCGAGAATTCTTAATTTTTTTTACACTTCTTTCTGAACAGCGACCTATGAGACGATGACTGTCGTATTGATGCCTCCGCGAAAATTGGGGAAGTTGGTTTTGAGCAAACAACTACATTGACACTCCCCGCCAAAAAAGGGATCCAACCCTTTTTTCATCATGACCAATACACGTTGACCTGGATGCCATTGCGAGAACCTGGGTCACACAGACAGAGCTGAAATGGAAAACAAACAGAAAAGCCAGCACACCACAAGCATACTCATAGCACAATCTCACACATCAATGACGACCTGCGCCTTCCAGTTAAAGGCATCCTCTTGCAACACAATCGCCACTTGCTAGAATGACTCTTGCAGAATACAACGTGACCATGGCAGCACCTCACGATACTCTACGCTCATCCTCTTATCTACTCACTACCAATTACCACTGAAATCGCTTGTCACTCATTCTGCCTCAATTCTAGTAACGATGACGTATGCGAGCCTCAGTCGTTTACACTCTTTCTCCCCGGCGTGTCGGACCGCAGCTAACAATTATCTCCGTGTGCATGTCATTCTCGGTACTAGCCTCCTCGGCGTATACGACCCATCTGCTGTCCTTAACATCAATCTATTCATTCATGGATGTAGAAGAGTGGACACAACTTCAGAAGTAATCACGACGAAACTTTTAACAAAATTACGCAATAAAAACAAGGTACGAAAACAACGAGTAAACACAATTAATCCAAAATCACTAATTAACAAGACATACCACTCGTATACACAAACAGTACAAATAACCTCGCGGATCATATCTTGGTGGAATTCCTTCGAAGAATTGCAGGACTTACACCAGTATGCCCACAACCCTTCACAGGTTGACAATTGTAAGTTGTGGAATTTCCGGACACAAACAAGATTAACCAACAATTACAATAATTGAAACTCACACAATTATTTAACACAAACATATGTACAATCAACACATAAAATGTGGTGGATTCTGCCTTGACGAATTACCCTTGAAGAACTGTAGGACTTACAGCAGTACGCCTACATTCCTTCTCAGGTTGACGATCCAAGTGGAAGTCGTCCGGACACAAACAGAATTACCAACGGCTAGATGACAGATGATATCAATTCAGTATATACAATATGAACATATGTACAAAATCACACACCAAGCACATTGGACTGCTCACTGATGCGCTACCCTTTGAAGAATTGTAGGACTTACAGCAGTACGCCTACAACCCTTCTCAGGTTGACGCTCTAGGTTGGAAAATCGTTGCAGAGTTCATTTGCTGACTTCCTTCTATCAGCTATATCCTCAAATCTGAATGGTAACACGCTCATGTCATTGTATCGTAGAACATAGATGACTAACAAACACACGACGTATCTGGTCAACCAAGCGTAGACACAGAGTAATTTACACCAAATATAATAGCATTCAGAAAGTGACTTGAAACTAGAAATGCCTTTATTCATGCAAGTCAATTTAACAATTACTCTTTCGTTTACACTTGGCTCATCCTCACTAAACTGGCCATTGATATTCGTGCTTTCAAACGAACTGATACTAGCATAGTCATTGCACAAGATACTTGAGTTCATGGGCGTCTGTTTCATTGTGGATGACAGCACCAATGACGACTGATTGATATCAGTTGATGAAGTTAGCGGTGGATCAAAAGCTGTTGTTGCTCGACTTTCAGAAATTTGTCTACCTGCAAGACCACCACCACTGCTGTCTTTTACTATCAGCTCCGGTTTAGCAATAGCATCTGATGATAGGTGGGCTACATGCTGATCAATTACACTGACGGTCTCACAAGTATGCATGCCTTCTGCAACTGCATCTGCATTTATTTCTACTTCACGTTGTAGTTGTACAGAACCTTTAATTAACTTAGCAGTAGTAGGCATATCCCTCATCTCATCATGATCAACCAAAGACAAATGTGAAGTATCATGATCATTATCACGAATATTCAATTTACCGTCATCTATCTGGTCGACTTCATCAATTTCAAACTCTTTATCAACAGCAGTAGGTGATTTGGGTTCTTCCTCACAAATACCTAAAGATTTTATGCCTTCACTCTGACTAGTAATACCTTGTAAACTTGGTTCACAACCGTCCCCTCCAGAGAATAGGAATAGAATAAGTCGAATCAAATTCATAAAGAGCTATAAAATGTTAGGTTTAATGGAATATAATGAGAATCAAGTAAAGACGTTATTAGAAAATAAGTGAGACAAGATATTGTGAAGTGGTATTTAAAGATCTGACAATGGATAGCAAGTTAATTTATAAGATGCCCCATAAAGCTGTGCAGATCCCACGTGGTCGCATCTCAACAATAGGCTGAGCGAATGGTATATATTTAAAGGTAGAAGCATTATCTGTCAAGGCGTTCACTATTATCTTTTTCAAGATAAAGATCTAAGCCCTCATAAAAATCAGAAATATCTCGAGCCTTTAATTTGTATATTGCTGTTCCTGCAGAATGGGGCGATTCACCTTAGTGACCACCATCAGTAGATATGGTGGTGGTCACTAAGGTGAATCGCCCCATTCTGCAGGAACAGCAATATACAAATTAAAGGCTCGAGATATTTCTGATTTTTATGAGGGCTTAGATCTTTATCTTGAAAAAGATAATAGTGAACGCCTTGACAGATAATGCTTCTACCTTTAAATATATACCATTCGCTCAGCCTATTGTTGAGATGCGACCACGTGGGATCTGCACAGCTTTATGGGGCATCTTATAAATTAACTTGCTATCCATTGTCAGATCTTTAAATACCACTTCACAATATCTTGTCTCACTTATTTTCTAATAACGTCTTTACTTGATTCTCATTATACTCCATTAAACCTAATATTTTATAGCTCTTTATGAATTTGATTCGACTTATTCTATTCCTATTCTCTGGAGGGTACGGTTGTGCACCAAATAGAAAAAAAGACATGAAATAAAAACAACTGGCTTGAAAATAATTGTATTAAAGCCAAAAGTCGACATCATGATAGTATAAAATATATTGGTTTCATTATACATTGCAAATGAACGTTGTCCGCCTAAGGATTAATTACTTCCCCATTCTGTTTTCTATATAAATGTGTTTATTAATGATATATTTCACTCACTTAATCTATTACACTTTAATGTTTCACCACAGCACTTTAATTTTTCTAAAACAGCTTCCGATCCCTTGTAAACGTTGTACTTACCTCAATATTGGTTGGTTATCATATGCCGACAACCACGGGATGAAAACGAAACGAAGTCGATTTTCCCGCTCAACCTGGAGGACAACTGTACAATTCAATAACTATACAGCCTAGTTAAGACAATGTGTATTTATATATATATCAAATATTTAACTGTTGAAACATTATTAACTTGTAGACAACTTAAGATTTGACATTATATCATCCTTGATCATGCCTGTAAAAATGGCATGTATTTTCATGTAAATTTATGTTTATATGAAAATAAATTATTATTATTATTATTATAATTATTATAACTGTCCTCTGAGACTGTAACTCTCTTCTGTGACACTCTATTCAACAATGGCTTACCAGTTGCAACTACAGACATCCTGACCGCACCGTTATCGTCACACAGTTCGGAGTCAGGCCTGGAGTTTACATTTAGCTTATCAATGAACTTGTTCACTGGTTCACAGCTCACCTTTGTATGCACCTCTTGCAAACGTATAAAACACAACCGTGTTTGTCTTGCATCTTGTAACTTATCTATTGAGGATGTACTACGAAACCTGTTACACTCACTAGGTCTATATGCATTACTAGACATCATGGAGCCTTCTCGATATCTACCTCTCTGAGGCCTATTCGTCATCAATGATTGCGTTTTACCCTCAGACTGCTCTATTCTAGGGGTGAGATTCAATATACTGGCAAACTTGCTCATAGATTGATTGACACTATCTTTTACTAGTTTCAGGATATCATCAAATTTTGGCTCGATACCCTCATCCTCCATACGGGAGCTTATCTTCACCCACTTCCTTTGCAGTCGAGTAGGTAGGCGTCTTGCTATTACTTCTAGTATAAAACTCGAGTTGAGGTCATTCATGCAATTCATCGAAATCAAGGTATTCTTATAAGTCATAAGATTATCTAAAAACTCAGTAAGTGCCTCGGAGTCATCTTGAAGCTGACTGCCGTTACCTTTGACAGCTTCGTATACGTTCCTTACAATCATCGAAGGTCTTCCAAACCTTTGACGTAATATTCTCATAGCCTCAGCGTATCCCTCATTAGAGTGCATGAGCTTACAGCACTGTATAGCTCTTGAAGCATCTCCAGTGCAATACCTCATCAAATACATCAATTTCAATTCATCACTTAATAGAAAACTACTCAGCATGATCTCAAACCCCTTTACAAACTGTAAATAATCAGCTGGGTTTCCGTCGAAACACCGTGGTTCAAATTTAGGGAGTTTGATGTTCCTATTATCCCTGAACGGCGAAACAGTAACATCAACCATGTCATGCTTAACATCAGACACATCGCTACAATTAACAGACAAGTCACCATGACTTGCTTTCCTGTTTGCACCCAAGACGCTCTGTCCCTTCTTTGACCCAGGCATTGTTGAACTTGACCCAATTCCAAAAACGTTCCAGATATTGCTTGTTCAAAGAGGACTTGACCGGCACCAGGAAAGATGAACGATGACTATCCAAACTTTCATAAACTGTCTGAATCCGCCAGAATCTGTTTCTACCGTCAGAAACTGTTGGTCACGTCTCGTAAACCGTCAACGCCCAGCTCTTGCTACGCTGGGACTCACGCTGTTCCTTGAAGTTTCTCAGAAACGCTTAGTAATAACGGACGCGAAAACCAAAACACCGATTGGTCACTCGAGAATTCTTAATTTTTTTTACACTTCTTTCTGAACAGCGACCTATGAGACGATGACTGTCGTATTGATGCCTCCGCGAAAATTGAGGAAGTTGGTTTTGAGCAAACAACTACATTGACACTCCCCGCCAAAAAAGGGATCCAACCCTTTTTTCATCATGACCAATACACGTTGACCTGGATGCCATTGCGAGAACCTGGGTCACACAGACAGAGCTGAAATGGAAAACAAACAGAAAAGCCAGCACACCACAAGCATACTCATAGCACAATCTCACACATCAATGACGACCTGCGCCTTCCAGTTAAAGGCATCCTCTTGCAACGCAATCGCCACTTGCTAGAATGACTCTTGCAGAATACAACGTGACCATGGCAGCACCTCACGATACTCTACGCTCATCCTCTTATCTACTCACTACCAATTACCACTGAAATCGCTTGTCACTCATTCTGCCTCAATTCTAGTAACGATGACGTATGCGAGCCTCAGTCGTTTACACTCTTTCTCCCCGGCGTGTCGGACCGCAGCTAACAATTATCTCCGTGTGCATGTCATTCTCGGTACTAGCCTCCTCGGCGTATACGACCCATCTGCTGTCCTTAACATCAATCTATTCATTCATGGATGTAGAAGAGTGGACACAACTTCAGAAGTAATCACGACGAAACTTTTAACAAAATTACGCAATAAAAACAAGGTACGAAAACAACGAGTAAACACAATTAATCCAAAATCACTAATTAACAAGACATACCACTCGTATACACAAACAGTACAAATAACCTCGCGGATCATATCTTGGTGGAATTCCTTTGAAGAATTGCAGGACTTACACCAGTATGCCCACAACCCTTCACAGGTTGACAATTGTAAGTTGTGGAATTTCCGGACACAAACAAGATTAACCAACAATTACAATAATTGAAACTCACACAATTATTTAACACAAACATATGTACAATCAACACATAAAATGTGGTGGATTCTGCCTTGACGAATTACCCTTGAAGAACTGTAGGACTTACAGCAGTACGCCTACATTCCTTCTCAGGTTGACGATCCAAGTGGAAGTCGTCCGGACACAAACAGAATTACCAACGGCTAGATGACAGATGATATCAATTCAGTATATACAATATGAACATATGTACAAAATCACACACCAAGCACATTGGACTGCTCACTGATGCGCTACCCTTTGAAGAATTGTAGGACTTACAGCGGTACGCCTACAACCCTTCTCAGGTTGACGCTCTAGGTTGGAAAATCGTTGCAGAGTTCATTTGCTGACTTCCTTCTATCAGCTATATCCTCAAATCTGAACGGTAACACGCTCATGTCATTGTATCGTAGAACATAGATGACTAACAAACACACGACGTATCTGGTCAACCAAGCGTAGACACAGAGTAATTTACACCAAATATAATAGCATTCAGAAAGTGACTTGAAACTAGAAATGCCTTTATTCATGCAAGTCAATTTAACAATTACTCTTTCGTTTACACTTGGCTCATCCTCACTAAACTGGCCATTGATATTCGTGCTTTCAAACGAACTGATACTAGCATAGTCATTGCACAAGATACTTGAGTTCATGGGCGTCTGTTTCATTGTGGATGACAGCACCAACGACGACTGATTGATATCAGTTGATGAAGTTAGCGGTGGATCAAAAGCTGTTGTTGCTCGACTTTCAGAAATTTGTCTACCTGCAAGACCACCACCACTGCTGTCTTTTACTATCAGCTCCGGTTTAGCAATAGCATCTGATGATAGGTGGGCTACATGCTGATCAATTACACTGACGGTCTCACAAGTATGCATGCCTTCTGCAACTGCATCTGCATTTATTTCTACTTCACGTTGTAGTTGTACAGAACCTTTAATTAACTTAGCAGTAGTAGGCATATCCCTCATCTCATCATGATCAACCAAAGACAAATGTGAAGTATCATGATCATTATCACGAATATTCAATTTACCGTCATCTATCTGGTCGACTTCATCAATTTCAAACTCTTTATCAACAGCAGTAGGTGATTTGGGTTCTTCCTCACAAATACCTAAAGATTTTATGCCTTCACTCTGACTAGTAATACCTTGTAAACTTGTGGAGTCAGAACTGTCCTCTGAGACTGTAACTCTCTTCTGTGACACTCTATTCAACAATGGCTTACCAGTTGCAACTACAGACATCCTGACCGCACCGTTATCGTCACACAGTTCGGAGTCAGGCCTGGAGTTTACATTTAGCTTATCAATGAACTTGTTCACTGGTTCACAGCTCACCTTTGTATGCACCTCTTGCAAACGTGTAAAACACAACCGTGTTTGTCTTGCATCTTGCAATTTATATGTTGAGCATGTATTACGAAACCTGTTGCACTCATTAAGTTTATATGCATTACTAGACATCATGGAGCCTTCTCGATATCTACCTCTCTGAGGCCTATTCGTCATCAATGATTGCGTTTTACCCTCAGACTGCTCTATTCTAGGGGTGAGATTCAATATACTGGCAAACTTGCTCATAGATTGATTGACACTATCTTTTACTAGTTTCAGGATATCATCAAATTTTGGCTCGATACCCTCATCCTCCATACGGGAGCTTATCTTCACCCACTTCCTTTGCAGTCGAGTAGGTAGGCGTCTTGCTATTACTTCTAGTATAAAACTCGAGTTGAGGTCATTCATGCAATTCATCGAAATCAAGGTATTCTTATAAGTCATAAGATTATCTAAAAACTCAGTAAGTGCCTCGGAGTCATCTTGAAGCTGACTGCCGTTACCTTTGACAGCTTCGTATACGTTCCTTACAATCATCGAAGGTCTTCCAAACCTTTGACGTAATATTCTCATAGCCTCAGCGTATCCCTCATTAGAGTGCATGAGCTTACAGCACTGTATAGCTCTTGAAGCATCTCCAGTGCAATACCTCATCAAATACATCAATTTCAATTCATCACTTAATAGAAAACTACTCAGCATGATCTCAAACCCCTTTACAAACTGTAAATAATCAGCTGGGTTTCCGTCGAAACACCGTGGTTCAAATTTAGGGAGTTTGATGTTCCTATTATCCCTGAACGGCGAAACAGTAACATCAACCATGTCATGCTTAACATCAGACACATCGCTACAATTAACAGACAAGTCACCATGACTTGCTTTCCTGTTTGCACCCAAGACGCTCTGTCCCTTCTTTGACCCAGGCATTGTTGAACTTGACCCAATTCCAAAAACGTTCCAGATATTGCTTGTTCAAAGAGGACTTGACCGGCACCAGGAAAGATGAACGATGACTATCCAAACTTTCATAAACTGTCTGAATCCGCCAGAATCTGTTTCTACCGTCAGAAACTGTTGGTCACGTCTCGTAAACCGTCAACGCCCAGCTCTTGCTACGCTGGGACTCACGCTGTTCCTTGAAGTTTCTCAGAAACGCTTAGTAATAACGGACGCGAAAACCAAAACACCGATTGGTCACTCGAGATTTCTTTATTGTAACAACAAAATATCAACAATGTTACAACTAAAATCTGTGAACAATTATTACAATAATATATCACAATATTACCTCTGACGGTTTTTTTACTCTGCTTTCTGTACAGCGACCTATGAGACGATGACTTTCGTATTGATGCCTCCACGAAATTTGGGGAAGTTGGTTTTGAGCAAACAACCATGAATTGATCGTTCAATCTTCAACTACATTTACAGAGGACTCATACATTTTAGAAATGTTTGGAAGGAAGGCCGCACATACGATTCTTGGCATGACCAATACGTTATAAGTTGAAAGGTCAGACATTTTGAATCTCCTCTACTTCCATATTATAACTGCAGACCTGATCTATCCTCCCTTTCTCTTCTCACGAAGTCGGATCACCTCAAAGGACATAGCAGGAGTGTTCAGATGTCAAGGGGAAACTACATGACCGGGAGGTACTATTTCTCACATTGAGTCTTAGACCCTGGAATCGACTGTTAGAAGAAGTGGTCTCAGCGTCTTTATTTGACTCATTCAAGATGCACACAGACATTTGTTTGAGAAAGGGCCAACATAGAATTCAAGCTTTTAATTGACTGAAATTATCCGTAACGCCCAAAATCACTGGTGGAGTGAGGCGCCCAAAGGTCATTTTCGTCCATCTCAGTCGGCCATGTTGGATCGCAGTTCCGTGGCGGTTCGTTTGCGCATTGTTTTTCTGTTTATCCTGCAGTTACTAACATCTTTTCTTGATGTGCATTGTTCACAAATGTTGCGTTTCACCTCATTTTCGTTTCCGTTGCTGTTGAAAATAGTTATTTCGTTAGTTTCGAAAGTTTTTCCCACCAGGCCAGTGCATTTATTCCATTGTAATAGTTCCATACACTTCTTTCATGTGGCTTTCAGTGATTTTAGTTGTTTTCAACTATTAATGAATTATTACTGTGTAGTAGTCTTGGAAATTATGCATATGAACATGTTTGGGTGGCAGAAGCCGTTGTTTCCAGTCCATTAGTTGGTTGCCATTATTGTTGTTAGCTCAGTTGCGTACTTAACATGTAGAAGTCTGGAAAAATGTCTCTCTCGTTCATGTTTGCAGCATGCAACAATCTGCGTGTGAATCTGGTAAAGAGAGCACCATCAGAGTAGATATTTTTTTGGTAACACCTTGATTCCACACTGTATTTTTGGTACAATTATGGAATTTTCAGCGTGGATATCGGTAGCCCAAATTTCGCAGGCCGACCATAGATATCTGGTGTGCGCCGGTGTGCGCTCGAACCCCGGACCATGTGCATGGTCGTCGAGAGTCCTAACCACTGTGCCACCGACGCACATTAAAGTGGAGAATTTAAATTACTAAATTCTAATTAGAACCTGGGATGAAGTTGAAACAGCCTTGAAGCTTTTTGAGAAGGTGAATATACCGTCGGTGTGTCTGCTATCATTTAAAAAAACATATATTGTGAGAGAATATAAGTCAAACAAAGTTGAGCCGCACGAAAAGCATGAATCTGTTGTTCTTGTGTGTATTTTTGGGAGCTAAAAGAAACTGGAACCTTTGAGGGTAAGTGTTACTTATGCTTATTATTGCCTAAGGTACTAGATCCAAATATATGAACCAGGACCTACTGTAGTAGAGCCAGTGTTAACATCGATGATCTGGTGAGTGTACGAACTATCCCAGTTAAAGGAAAGACTTTAATTAAGAAGAATAACCTTTCGAGTTATGACCTGCGATCGGTGGTTTCCTCGAATTTGTGATTTTTCCGTGACTATAAACACGGATGTCCATGATCTTTAAATAAATTTTCCTTGAACCAGTGGTCTTCTTTTCTTTGGCAAAATATCCGTTGATACGATTAGACGATTAGGTAGCAAAGTAGGATGTTCTGTGACTGAGAATCGTGGTTGTTGTGTTTCGGTCTAATTTCGCGCATCTGACTGTTATAACCGCATGGATATAGCGTATTCCTCATGGTGCAATATGCTATCTAAAAATCATAAGCACACTGTCATCGGTAAATTTGTTTTTACTTTTTAAATGACTGAAAATAGTGAGTCGTTTGAGGTGATAGGATAAATGTCTCTCCAGGTAAACATAGACAAGACGGAGGTTATGAAAATAACCAACCAACAACAGCAACAACATCCAACGTCAATCACCATCAACGGGAGGGATTTGAAAGAGGTTACTTCATTGACACACTTATCTAGGGAGCATTGTCTCAACTACAGGAGGAGCGGACGAGGATGTCAAATCGAGCGAGAATCGGGAAGGCGAGAAACACATTCATCAGCCTGAAATCAATCTGGAAATCTTCGTCACTCAGCATCACCAACAAAATTCGGATTTTCAATACAAACGTAAAGTCAGTTCTTCTATACGGATCAGAAACTTGGCGGGTCACAAAGAATATTTCCAAAAGGCTGCAGACCTTTATTAACAACTGTCTTCGCTGGCTCTATACTGAAGATCAGATGGCCTGAAAGAATCACCAACAAGGAATTATGGGAACAAACAAAGCAAGAACCAATCGCCCAACAAATATGCAGGAGAAAGTGGAGATGGATCGGACACTCGCTGAGGAGACCGCTGGGTGACATCGCGCGCCAAGCCCTCGAGTGGAACCCGAAAGGGAAGCGGCGTATGGGATGTCCAAGGGTGACATGGAGGAGATCGTGTGAAGAGGAGTTGAAAGAATATGGATTAACATGGATACAGGCGAAAAGTATAGCAGAAGACAGAAGAAAATGGAGACGTGCAGTTGAAGCCCTATGTTCGACTAGGAACCCAAGGGGACCATAATAATAATAATGATATATTTAATTTTTTGGAGTAGGAGAGGATCTCTTTACCAAGAAAGTTCTCAGAATTTCCACTTTCACTTCGTTATTCAAAGATAACGTTAAGTTGCCCACTAATGTAGTAGCTATAGGAGATTACCTTAAGCGGAAACTATATTGAGGTAGCTTCAGGTAATACGTCATAGAAGTAAGCAGCGTAGGTTGATTGTGTCCAAGTATATATTCAAGTCGTAGTTCCTACATACTAGTTAGTTTTCTAAATAATGGATGTACCGTACAACCGTTTATCTTGATTTGCATACCTAGCTCTTAAACATTATGTCTACATGTGGTATACGCTGTGTGATGAATTAGCCGGAGATACTTAAAGTCAGGCTTGATTTCTACATCACTGTCAATTTTACAACGGTCATAAGAATTAACACCTTCACCTAACTTTCTTTTAAATCGGAAACTAAAAATAACAGTCTCACATATCGAAGGACTTAGTTTAAGAGCATTTTCTGACTCCTAATAGAGGGCTGCTCATCTTAGACTAGTGTAGCTGGGAGTTAACAGATACTGAAATACCTAGGTCGTCCGCGCACTTGACAAGGTTCATTTCGCATGCATTTGTACATTAAGTTCGTCAAACGAAACTACAACTGGTAATGGACTACTTCCCCTGACCTACAGTGTACTGCCTTCTTCCTGATAAATAAGAATGAAGCCATTTAACAGTCCAACACTCAGTTTGGGCTTCAGCAAGCTTATATAACAGAATATCCCTAGGTACTGAGTCGAAAGCAAATGTGTAATCTAGGAAGGTGGAGCGAACAAATTTAGCCCCTTTGTCTATACTGGAGAAAATGTTGTGATGCAGGACTGCAGCTGCATCTAGACTACTTCTATAGTGTTTATGGGCTAATTGTTTGGGATCTTTAAAGGCTGTATGTGAAGGTTGAAGATTAAGCAAGAGTAACTTTTCCGCAGTTTTTAGAAAAGGAGAGATAATAGCAATAGGTCTAAAATTAAAACATTTTCCAGTACATGACTTGGGTATAAGTACACTATTAATGTCCTTCCAAACGCCTGGCACTACATTTCTGGGAAAAGATTAATTAAATATGCTCATTAGAGGATGAAACATTTTTAAGGATAAAGCTAGGCAGACAGTCATGACCTAGGCAGCAAGAAGGATTTAGTGACTGGAGATATTTTACGTCATTTGCATGGAAACCAAGGAAGCAACTCTTATTAACACTTGTGACACCAGAAACTTTGGCATTTGTGGGGGAATTTATGATAGACTCTTTTAGTGTACACACATCAAATGAATAGGGAATACTGGAGGTAATTAGATGCATAAAGGCATAAGCTATTTAATATCCATAAAGTAGATATGCAAATACCGCAGTTGTTGATCATAGAAATGATGGATATTAGATAACATCCTATGATTGAACAGCATATTAGAAATAAATAAAAAAAATTTGTTAGCTCGGTGTCAAGTGAACAGTCCACTTGATGACGTCACTGCATATTAAAAGATTAGTGAAGTAGCTATCGAGCCTAAGCTACTACATGTACTTGCACTACATACTTGGAGTTTAACAGTAAACAGACTTGCAACTGGCTAGATAAGGCGACTTTAATAATAATGATTTACTTTATTCCGAAAACAGTACTTGTGATACAGAATGGAATTTTCAGCATTAATCACAATATTGCATCTAATTTCCTCAAATTATAAATAAAAATTAATCACACAGAAAATTTTCCACATTTACAATAGAGGTAGTGTCAAAAACATGCAGCATATAAAATGGAAATAGCAATAATAATGATAACAGCTAGGGTAATAATAATAAGAATACAAGTGAAAATTGCCGTTGGCTTGTGTCACACAGTATTGGCAATGTGGTATAGAAATCCTAACATGTTTAAAAATATTGAATATAATGTTCTTTTTACATGATATGGTGAGGGGAAAAACAAAGATTACAGCCGTCATGGAGATAAGTTGGTGTTTGCAATTATGAGAGTAAAACAAAGAAGCAACCGAACTATATATATAATAGAAATAACAGAAGTAAAACTTGAAGGTATATAAGGATGGATGGAGGAAATTGTTTATTTACTAGATGAAGAAAGGTTAGTTAATTCTTGCCTGACACTATTTTCATCACATAAAATACGTGCCAAGTATGGTATCATAGAATTTCTATACTTAGACGTGCGAGCATACAGTTTTCTGAAGTTACTCCTTGTTCTACCTGAGGAGATGCAAGGTGAAAGCTGAGGGTAAAGCGGATGCTCCAAGTCAGACAAAATCCCTTTAGCAAATTTATTGCACGAAGTCAAGTGCCTATCGACAACGACGTTAACTATGTGGTCCACTGGGACACCACTCACCCTACTGACAGTCTTCAGTATTCTACGAATTGTGACATAGTCCTTTTTAAGCAAACCAGGAAAGAATAAGGGTGAACAATAAAGAAGAATAGGTAGGATGCAAGAGTTTATGAACTGTAAGAGGAGGAGGGGTTGAGTTATACCCGAGTGTCTTAACTTCTTAATGTAAAATGTCAGGCGGAATATTTTACTGGAGATTGCTAAGACATGGGAAGACCAGGAGAGATCAGAAGAGAGAATGAGTCCAAGATACTTAATTTCTGATTTGATTCCTATATCATTGTCGTCAATTTTACAACTGTCATGAGAATCGATGACTTCTTTTAACTGTCGTTTACATCTTAAGCTGAAATCAACAGTTTGACACTTAGAAGGATTCAGTTTAAGACCGTTAGACTCAGACCATTTGCTGACTTCCGATAGAAAGCTATTTATTTTAGTACAATCTAGCTGGGAGTTAACAGCCATTGAAACCGTTAAATCATCAGCGTACTTCACAAAGTTTATTTCATCAGAGTGAGGCAAGTCATGCAAGAAGAAAGAAAAAAGAAAAGGAGAAAGAACAGCACCTTGAGGGACACCAGCTTCAGTAGGCAATGAAGTGGAAGACTTCCCTTTATATACGGTGTACTGCTTTCTATCTGAGAAATAGGAATGTAACCAGTTAACAGCCCAACATTCTGTTTGACTAGCAGCAAGTTTATTTAATAAGATGTCCCTAGGGACCGAGTCGAAAGCAGATGTATAGTCTAGGAAGGCGCAACGAACAAATTTAGCCCCCTTGTCTAGACTGGAAGCAATGTTATGATATAAGACGGCAGCTGCATCTAAAGTGCTTCTACTGTGCTTATAGGCAAATTGTTTAGGGTCATTAAAGGATTTAAGCGAAGGTACAAGACTAAGTAAAAGTAATTTCTCCATAGTTTTCAAAAAAGGAGAGGTAATAGCAATGGGTCTAAATTTGACACATGCTCCAGTGGATGATTTAGGTATGGGTACAACTTTAATGTCCTTCCAAACGGCAGGCACAATATTATCGGAAAAAGATTTGTTAAATAGATCAGTAAGAGGGTGACACAGAATATCAGAACATTTTTAAAAAATAATACTAGGTACATAATCGGGACCTAAGCTCTGGGAAGGGTTTAGAGACTTGAGGCACTTTTGAACATCATTTGTGTTAAAACCTGGAAAGGGGCTATTATTAACACAAGTGATGCTGGGAAGCATGGCATTTGAGGGAGAGTAAATAAAAGATTTGTTAAGAGTACATACATCAAAAGAATATGGAATATTGTTTATCTGCTTACCACCAGTGATTTCCTTAAATAGTTTCCACATATTAGAAGGATTTTTGCAGGATATGAATTTCTGGTTATATATTACATTCAACCTCTGCATTTCAGACTTAATTAAGAAGTTAGTTCTTTTTACACCACTTTTATCTTTCATCTTTATAGTTTTTCCTTCTCTCTACGAAGCTTTTTAAGTTGAGGAGAGGAGAAACGGTCAAATTTGACGAATAGTGTTTCTTTTGGACAGCAGATTTCAAAACAGAATTTCAGATAGGATGTAATATTAGAGATATTGTCATCAAGTGAATCATCATTAAACAAATCCCATCTTGTGTCACTGAGCATGTTTCTAAGATGATGTACGTTCTCATTTGAGTAGCATCTGTGAACAACTTTCTTAGACAAGTTTGAGAGGGCTTTACTGTGTAATTTTGGGTAAGACTCGTACAATACAATGATCAGAATTGAAGAGCGGAGCTCTTTTACGAGCTTCGTATATTCCAAAATCATTTATAAATACTAAATCAAGTGAAGTATTTCGTCGAGTTGGGAAAATAACAACATTTGCATGGCCCAGCAATGTAGATATAGATAAGGAGTTACAAAACGAAGAAGCAGCAAAAATATTGAGTTCATCAGCGAAGATCGACAGTGACGGTGAGGGACTGCAACAAGGTGCGATATAGATATTTGTGACAAAAATGAAGCTATACTTAGATAAGTGTTTAGGTCGACGTTTTACAGTTATACAATCAATATTCTCATTTGAGATTTTGAAGCAGACGTTGTCGGCAGTAGACCACTGAGTTTTAATAAAAGTGGCCACACCACTACTTCTCTTCTTCTTTGAGCTGCATCGGTCTTGTCTGTACATCGTGAAACCACTTAAAGAGACTGAATTATCGTCATATGAGTCGTGAAGCCAAGTTTCGTGAAGAGTTATTACACCAGTATTACAATATACATTTGAGTATAATAGAGTATGCAAGTAGTCAATCTTGTTCGGCAATGACCTGCTATTTGTGCTCATAATCACAGAAACAGTCATCTGATGCATTGGAGTACACTTTAATGATCTTTGCCGCCCACCATAATGCTTTTTCTTAAGGTTATTATTTACTCTTAAATCGTCAGGTTGAAAACATTTTAAATAATTGTGAGAGTAAGTAATGCGATTTGGACACATAATTGAATGATTAAAACAAAATAAATCAGAGGAAATGGATGCAACATGTGGGATGGAAATTTTGGTAGCCCAAGATTTAAGCAGGCCGCCGTAGGTAATATCGAACAGTACAGAATTATTATTCAACTTGCTAAATCCCACTTAGCTTTTACAATTTGCTATTGTATAGAAACAGAAGCGAAATCCTATTAACTGAAGCAACATTCTCATAATACTATAAAATCTCCATCCCACTAACTAAGCTTAGCGTTTATTATTCCTAATTCACTCATTACAAAAGCATATAGTATAGCAACGAATCGAAAAAGCGTAGAGGAAGTAGAAATCAAGAGTATATTGAACATTTGATTAATTTACCAAAGAAAATTCTGATGAAGGGTATTAACGTTAGTTTGACCGAATGATATTTCCTCTGATTTCATATTCGACAACCTCCGTATACCTGAAAAAGATAAAGCAGGTGTAAGAACTAGCACAACATGAAGTTATAAGAGATAATTCTACATACTAGCGTCCTCCGTGAATACAGTGATCCTGTCAATACTAAGTAATATCTCATGCAGATAAATGTATTTGCAGTCTACAGCTGATTCTTATATTGACGCCGTATACATAAATCGATATCGTATGTTTTCCAGTGTTCGAGGATTATACGCAAATTTCAAGACAATCTCCGAAACATCCATACTATTGAGGCGTCATTCTCTCATCAAGCTTACTTGCAGATCAACTTCACACTAAATACTTTTACATGAAGTGAAGTATTGCAAATGTGTAACTTAGAAATTAATCCACAATCTCATTAATGTCTAGTCCACAAGGTTTTGTGAATCTTACGGAAATTACATTCTCACATTTGGGAGACTATAACCATCAAATATAAGCTGAACATGCCTCAACTCTAAAGGGCTATGCACAGCGTTAACAACGTAGAGAAACACATAAACTATTGTAAGATACACAGACCTATTGTGCCGGTGGGGATAATAATGTCATATAATGCAACCTAGACATTCAATCGTGATACCTCATCTGTACTGCTTTGTGTAAATGGAAATCTCAGGAGAAATTCGTCTGCACTATTCGTGACCAAAAATATTGCAGCACTGCAGTGGAAATTGTATAACGGACAATAGGTTCATAATAATGATAATAAAGCTGAACAGGTCCAGCTCTCATGATCAACACAATCCATGTGTATAGTAATACCACATACTGAATTAATGCATTGTCAGTGTGGTTGAAGATTGAACGATCAATTCATGGTTGTTTGCTCAAAACCAACTTCCCCAATTTTCGCGGAGGCATCAATACGAAAGTCATCGTCTCATAGGTCGCTGTTCAGAAAGAAGAGTAAAAAAACCTTCAGAAGTAATATTGTGATATATTATTGTAATATTTGTTCACAGACCTTAGTCATACGTGATTTATATGTTGGTGTAACAATAAAGAATTCTCGAGTTAACAATTGGTGTTTTTGTTTTTTCGTCGGTTATTACTAAGCGTTTCTGAGAAACTTCAAGCGACAGCGTGAGCCCGAGCGTGGCAAGAGCTGGGCATTAACGGTTTACGAGACGTGGCTGACATCCTCTTTGAAACAAGTACTGGCTGCCTGGGTACAGTTTTCTTGTCTTCGCCTTAATAGACGTACATAAATAAGTGATAATGCCCCTGGTGCCACATGCAAACGCTGTGCTTACTGCCCAAAATGATCTGAAATTACTAACTGCCACCACACGACAATATGCGGTAGTTTTTAAGTATTGACTTAACGCGACACCTAGATCCACACAAGTGTGAACCGATGAGAGAGAGTCATTCCCTCTGGTTCTTATGAACTGGCTCATGTTCATATTTGGGAGCCTAAGCTATCGAGTCGCTTAGCTGCATACGGAACGCCGGCAAAATTAGCCCTATCTGAATACAGCCGCTATCAAGTCAAAACACGTAAGGCAGCTTCCCTTAAACAAAGCTTTCAGCCATCATTTAGCGCATGTCCGTGTCTGATATGATGTCTGAAGATGAAGCTAGAAGTAAGTTGGAAGCTATCACCAGGGCCTACTCCCACTACCTCTATGGTCGCACTGCTAGGAGGGTAAACCGAAAAAAATTAATGTAGATTTCGGTGACGCACTTAACTAAGCACACTGTAAATACTTCAAATGTATATCTTTCAACCAAATAGTGACGGTGCTCTAACAGGTTGCTGGAAACAGCAGGAGTGTTGGCATGAGGATTATTTCAGTAAGCGGTACCTAGAATGTTAATTCCTTTCCTTTCTGAAACCAATGATAAGTTTTACGGACAAGTTAACCTAGGGGCCAGCTCGGTTAAATGATGACAGCTAGAATAATAATAGGCGTTATGGGAAAATTTCATTCTGAATAATGTTGCTTATATATTTGATCGCAACGAATTATTAAATGACGTAGACAGAAAACTGTTGTTAATAAACACAGACCGCTTAGCAAGTGCATAGCGCGAAAGCACAGAAAGCCTAACTGTTTACATATAAGACTCAAACAAAAAGGCTGAAAACGATTTCAAAGATATCATTTCCTTGACATCATCGGTTAAATATATCAGAAAGTGAATGATATATACCAAATATTCCTCACTATAAATGATTGCGAATTCTCGGAGGAAATTGATGAATGTATATTTAGAAACTTTTTAGAAAATGCAGACAGAACGTTTTGGGTGGAAGGTATACTGCTTGACCACGACAATGGGAGTTTTAGTGTATTCTAGTTGGCATGGTGTTCTTAAGTAGGAAAGGTCCAAGGCAATGGAGGAAAAGGTGATAGTTAATCGTCTTCTAGCCTCTGACATCCGTTAGAACTTTATACTCTCTTAGAAAGTCTGAAGATGTCAGTATAAAGCTATCCATTATCTTTCCTTCGATGGTACCCTGTTTAACTGCCCTCCCTATTTTTTGGTTGGATCTCGCCAAAGGCCTATAAGCTTCGCCACCACACCAGACTCATGGGGTCAAGTGTAAAACATTTAGCAATATTGTTTATTAAATCCTCAGGAATGGGGCTTCCTCGATAATGACTTAGCTGGCATCTGTGATAGAAACTACCATTAGCGCTACACTGAAGATTTCTTCTATCAAAGGCCATTCTCTTATTGACTTTTTCCCCACTATCAGGCATTTATTGCATCCGGCACTGTCGTTATGACCCACAATCATTCTTACGTATGCTCTAGCTGGTGCGTGGCGAACTGCAGCCCTCAATTAAACTTTGGTTTACCTATTTAGTCCTGTGATAAACATATCTTGAATTAATACATGATTTGACTTAAGACTATTTAGCTAGGACCACTGGTATATGTCCGATAAACACCACTCAGTTTGAAACAGCCAGACAGGGAGGCAAAAGACAACGTGACAGTTAGACCACTCTGATTGATATAATGTTGAGGTAGTCCGCAGTCTCAAATTATGGTCATTAGTGGGTTTGTGCTGCACCAGTTCGCAAGGGGAAGTTTGTTGACATGCCCGGCTGAACCACCTCTTTTTGCTCAGCACCACTCTTAGGACAGAGGACTCTGTGCCCTGTGGTCTCCCCTGTATCCGTTTTCAAAGCTTTTAATTCGGTTCCACATTATGTGTCCAGCAGTATGTCCATAGGTATAGTCAGCTTCGGTTTATCTGTGGTGGCTGAGTCTCTCCGGAGTAATTGATCGCAATATAAAGTTGATATGTACTCGTTAACTTTAAAATCTTTCTTTATTTCAAGCTTAGCGCCCTAATCAGTAGCAAATATCCGGTCCCCTTAGTTCTATTTGGTAGGTGGGAACTCTTGAGTAATCTTATTTGAGCGGTATTATGAATTATCCCCAGCTCATGTTTCAAAATCACTTGAGCCCGCTACTGTTTTTTGATATTGGACCATTCGAAATTGTAGGATATACAAGCAATAACTTCGGAATGATGCCATCTGATGTCTCTTTAAGTGGGTTGTTCACAAAAGTGTCGATAAATTTAGCAGCTAGATTATGTGATTTTGGGATATATGGTAGTGAAAACAAACGCATAGTTCTATATCAACTGCAGTATTATCAGAATAAGTTAGCAATGAAATAGCAGTCAGCATCTATTCCTTATTTTTGAAGCGACCCCAATTGGAAAACCTGTTAGGCAGAAACTCAAAGTCTGCGACACTGTTGCGAGTAAAAGTGACACTATCTCCGTCCAGTTCTAAAAGGCATTTATCTTCGTCATATGAGACATTGCATGCTGTACATCAGAATTCTTTAGGAACATGTAAACAAACGCCTATTGTTGTTGGCTATGGTGGAGAAACATTAGTTGTCGCTCAACGAAATTCAGCAGTAGGTTGAGATAAGAAGCTCGTATTACTGTTCTTCATGTCCGCGCAAACTTTGAAAATGGAGCGAATTCTACAGAAGACCACTAGGTTTGCGATGATACTTCTATTTTCCAAACACAAGGAGAAGCAATAAGTGGTATTACACCAAAGCAAGTAAGTCACACAAATTGTGAGAGCGAAATATATATGAATGTCCAGACAAGGGTGTGAACAAATCAATAGACAGTCTTAACATGAATGACTAATTATAATGAAGTATCGATCCATATATACATAGCGAAATATAGCAGACATGTCAACAACCACACATATAATATGGATATATGTCACCAAGCAACGGACTGTCAACAAACACTCATATTATATATAATATAAGGGGAATATACATCGTTAAAGGATACAGGTTCATCAAAGTGAAATGGTCACAGACTAAGCGAGCAAACCGAAAGAGAGACCACCATATATATATATATATATATATATATGTATATATATGGATACATGTCAAATAGACATGCCGTATGATGGCTGCAAGTGATGGTTTAACAGCATATGCACAAACCCAACTGCTGCAGCCTACATTCGATGCTGCGCACCTCTGGTAAACTGGCCGTGACTGCTGTAGTACGACTAAATTTCGGACAACAAAAGCCATTTGCACCCTCAGCGAGGCCCGAAAGCTCCTAGACTGCAAAGGTCCTCCACCATAGGCGAAAAAATACTACTATTCAGATACCGATGAGGTGACTAGCGTCATCAACAAAACAATACACGTTCCTGATGCGTCTCTGTCAGAAAGTAAGTGCCCTTTGCAACAGAAAAGCACCCACCATACCCCAGACACTCATGCTGCTCCTACGATATTGGATGAGCCTTAAGAGTGGTTGTCTTCGGGTTGTCAAGTTACGAAGTTTGATGATTCTGAAAGCTCTTTGGGTAGGCCGCAGAGGCACCGAACTGAATTGCCAGTTTGCCACACAAATGCCCGCAGCCTGTTGAACAAATGGACTGAGCTGTGTAATATGATGGACTCCGGAAATTCGGTGTAATTGTCATCACAGAAACATGCTCACACCCAATGTCACTGTTAACGAAGTTAACCTGTCAAACTTCAAAGCTCACAGGGCGGACCGACTGAGCCGCAAAGGAGGTGGCGTAGACGTCTACCTCAAGAAACGCATCGAAGCACTCTCTCACGAAAGTGGGACGTGCGAAATCCTACGCTGCAGAATTAAATGCATAGGCCGAGATATTGACCTGATCACCATACACTGCAATCCTGACTGCAGTGCAGATGACTTCCAGATGGACAAACTAGGCTCCTGGACATTGAAATGTCAAGGTGTCATTGTCGGCAACTTCGGAGTTATAACAGCTGCCTGGATAAGCCCTACAACGCCATCTTCAGACAACTCCTTTGATTATAAACTACTGGAATCCAGCATTTCGCTAGCCCTAATCCAACATATCATTAATCCCACGCGCTATGACTCACAGCACTCTTCCTCAAATCTGAACCTAGTGTCCCCCAGTACTGAGGATGTGGATCTCATACAACATCTTCCTCCTTAAGCAAGAAGTGGTCACACTGTGCTCAGTTCACAGCAGCAGTGTCATGGGCCGAAACCCCAGCTCGACCAAACGTTTGGAAAGCTGATATAAATGCGACCGTCTCAGCAGCCAACTCAATGGCTTTAGGAGTGAAAGCCACTTCTGAGTAATTATATCAATTATGTCACCACCTATTACTCAATAATAGACCACTATATATTTTTGTAAGTATAAATACGACTGTACAGCCTCTGAAGATGATTTTGTCGATAAAGAAAATTTTCTTCACTGAATCTGTCTTTTATTTTCTTCATGACTCAATGGGTATTTTCGGTGATTTGACGTCAGTTAGAGAACCGTTGGAAAACCTGAAACTACTGAAGGGCTGTCTGGTTCTAGTTTGAGACTCGTTGACAGGACACGCCTATCGCGATTCGGACCCAATACATTCTGGCTGCAAGGCAAGATTGTAGACCGCCAACCCACTGGGACTCAACCCAATCCTCCGTGAATCCCAACTCCTGTAATTTCGTGATATATTAAGCCCAACTGCCGGTGGGTTTTCACTGATGGTGGGTCCCAAACGGAAGAGAAACAGATGTTCAGTACTCCCCTGTTTTCCAGTGGTCCCCTAATTGATGTCACCTTGTGATTAATCCTGTAAAACATAAGAGACAAAGTCTGTGACTGAACGGGTGAATTAATTGTATGAAAGACATCACACACTGCATCCTAAGTAACAGAGACATAATGACTAGTTTGACGAACCACAAAGAATAGAAGTTCATCCTGCCGACATTGGTGGGCACATGAAAAGAGCGTTAATGGAATCATCTATTTCTTGACCTTCACTGAACTTCTAACATCAGACTATCTACCTAAATTCTCCTTGTTTATTATAACTAGTGACATCAGTACAGCCTACTGCAGTTAGCAGTCACCGGATACTCATGATATGTTTGTTCCAGTAGTATAATAAACTGGCCTCCTCTAGACACTATCAGTATAAGTAAAGTTTGGTTTCTATAGAAAAGTAACTGAAAACAAGCATTAGTGTAGATAACTACCCCTTGGTTCATTGTCCAGCACATATTCTTCCGTTTCTTCTGCTGCATTAAACAGCCAAATCGGCTAAGTACATTATGTATAATCCACAGGAAAAAAACGGCATAATACCCTTAGTCATACTAACATATTTATAGAAAAACACCTCAACTAATTCTCACTTTCAGCATGCGTTATGATGACTATCAAGGTAGTAAGATGGCTGACAAAACACATTAACAGCTTGTATCTCCGGTGTTCTGTTGAATAACTGAAAATAATGATTGTCGTTTGGGGTTTTATTCACTACATTTTTGATAAGCTTAGCTTCAAACTTTATTATATACAATGTCTAACTTTCCATGAAGTCAGCGATAGACACATATTACTCAATGGAGTCAGATAAATGTAAGAGGGGTGCCAATTTCCTCATAAATTCTGAGGAACTTGTCATGTAATAATCCCATTTATATGTAAAGAAAACAAAAAAAAACTTAAAAGCTTTTGCTTGGCTGTTCTGTAGGTAAAGTCATCAAAATAGTGTCAGCTCAAATAATGTCAGCTCATGATGAAATCCTGAAACCAATCAAATCCCTACAAACCATCACTTGAATACCAATGAGATGCTCACTGGCGACTGGCCCTATTCAGGTAGGTAGTTACCTGGGTACCAGTGGGAAGTTGTGACCAGTAGGGTGCAGCCGGTCGGGTGTGAGGACAAATACTCGCCGAAGACATTGGCTAGCGGTTGCGCTATGTCGTGAATTGGCAGAAGTTAGAATTCAAGGACCATTGGATCGGGTCCCAGTAGTAGCTCAATGGTCTACGAGCTCGCCTTGTAACCGGAAGGTCCTGGGTTCGAATCCCGGTGGGTGCGTACTTATGAAGAGTCCCAAACTAGGACGAAACAGCTGTCCAGTACTCCCAGGTTTAAAAATGGTTCTCCAACTAATGTCAGCTCATGATGAAATCCTGAAATCAATCAAATCCCTACAAACCATCACTTGAATAAATATTCATTCACACATGACGATGGCACTCATCCCGAAGGACCCGAGAACGATTCTTAGTTTGTTTGAGGAGAAACGGTAACAGGACATAGTAAATTGCAACCGAGGTTATAGGAAACAAGTAGATTCCCTGTGACTTCATTTTCAGTGCTCGATGCCAATTCACTCAGCCACTGGAACTAGACTATAGTGGCTCATCAACCAACTTCTGCTTAAATGAGATGTTAAATGTTGAACAAAAGTGAGAAGTATACCACAATAAACCAATAATTTACAGGTTAGAGACGCTGAATATCAATGATCCCAGTGTATGAGAAATTATAACACAATGACGTTTAAATATTTGAAATTTTAGTAATATTAGGAACCTTATATCCTGAGTGAACTGACGTTTTAAACTCAGACCATGGCTTCGGTTGATGCGTAGTTTATTTAGATAGTATTTGGTTATTGTTGAATTATTGTGTTTGTTTTAGAATTAATAGCAATCATGTGTGAGACACGTATCCTTGGTTGACGCTTCAAATTCATTTTCGAAATTGTTTCCTGCTTACTAACAATGTACTTCAGTAGTAAAGTGAAATACTAGGCATTTTATAAGAAAAAGCTTCTCTTATCACTAAAGCTGGCAAAATGGAATCAATGGCATTTATTGCCAACTAATTGGACAAGCAAGAGTATTAGGTAAATGATCTAACCTAATAAAAACTCATATTTTAATCAGTTAAGAAAACAACCATTTTATTGTGTCCTACTGTTTGCCTTGGGGTGCAGAAAAAAGTATACCTGCTGATTGCCAAATAGTAATAATAAATTCATTCATTTATTAATTGTGAGACATCTGTCAAAAAGAATAATCCTTCATGATATGTAGATTGTAGTACTAGAATGGTAATGCCGGTTAACATTTACGTCTCCTACTTGAATCTCTGTTATCGCATATTGTGATGATGGAAAATGGAGAGTCAGGAGGGAAAGTGAATACGAAAGGAACAAATTATTCTTCCCATGATTGGCCTCTGATCACCGTAATTTACCCTTAAGATGTATTAAGCAGTTGCTCAAATAATTACTCTTCATACATTTATTAGCCTTTGTAAATCCAAAAAATGCACACAAAAAGTGTCTGTCCTGGATAAGATGACGCCATCATCCATTTCGTTGGTTTCTCTTCAGCTCAAAACAATCTAAAAGTTAATTATGTATATATACAGAGGAATTCTAACATATATGCTGCAAGGGTTACATGATTTTTGCTTAATGGAGACACAAATCTAATAAACATTGTTCATAAGTTACACTCTTATAACTTATGCAAAGAGGTCAACGTTCGAAGAAGTCAATATCAAACGCTTAAAACCTGATTTATGCGTTTAAAAAGACTCATTTGTCAGTCTTTCCTTGTCCTTGTAACTCAGCGTTTAATCTCTTTCTCTCACTTGATTGCACGATCTTTCGCTTTAATCCTCTCCCATTTTCGCTTTAAAGTAATTTAGTACTCGAGTTGTACTCAACAGACTGTTGAGCAATTGATTATTTGCTTATTATCAGTTTTTCCCCTCTTGTCTTGATTGTGCTACTCAGTTTTCAATGTATCCGACTATAGATATATGTGTAAAACTTTGGAAATGTGGTAGTAGGTAATTCCATATTAGTTTGTTTATTAGATGTATCATACAGTGAAACAGTATTATTTACTGGATGGTATTTCGAACAAAATACTGAAATCAAAAAGTTTAATTAATTATTAGAGGACAAAATTTTCATCTCAGAACGGTGAAATCAGCAATCTAAAGTCAACGGTGATCGATAAAACAAAGTGGATTATCAATCTCTCAACGCATATATTAAGTTCTACAGAAATAAGTGTATTAGAAAAGGGACTAAATTTCATTGTAGCGGAAGACAAGCTGAAACATGAAGATGTCATCCCTAAAATAGAAATAGCACTAAGTGGGATAGACAAAACAACGGCTGACGAAAGCGGAAAGCCTAACCTAACAAAAACAGAGAAAGAAGACCTAAAACACCTTAAGAATAACAAGGATATAGTAATCACAAAGTCAGACAAAAGAAATGTAACAGCAATATTAAACAAATCAGAATATTTGAACAAGGTGAATATTCACATACAAACAGGACCATACAAGGAAATTCATAAATCGATAGACACCGTTGTGAATAAGGTTAAGAAATCCACGACGGACCCTATACGCCAAATGAAGCCGTTTCTAAGTGAGTCTAACTGGTTTAATTTAGTGCCGAAAACTAATAACCCTAGTAGGATGTATAGTGTTGTTAAAGTTCATAAGTCAGAATACCCTATTAGACCAATAGTCGATTTTAGAAATTCACCTACCTACGAATTATCTAAATATTCAGCTAGAGCATTGAATCCCCTTAAAAGTCTCTCAAAATCTAGACTAACAAATTCGTATAAACCGAAACATAGATTGGATAATTTAAAATTAGATAATGAAGAAAAAATGGTTAGTTTTGGCATTGTCAGTTTATATACACGTATATCAATAAATATGGCTATAAAGGCAGTCAGAAACGATCTCATTTCTGACCAAGAACTCGAACTTAGGACAAAAGTGCAACTTGAGGACATAATGATGGGAATGCAGCTATGCCTAACTTCCACAGTATTTAAATTCCAAGGGAAAATATACAAACAAACTCATGGAGTTTACATGAGGTCACCAACATCCCCAGTTGTGGCAGATATATTTATGGATAGGTGGGAAAACTTAGTGATTGAAACGTTCAGTCCCACTCCAGAAGTATAGTGGAGGTATGTAGATTACACATTCACTGTACTTAGAACACAGGGTACATATAGATTTTCCGAACACATTAACTCAAGGTGGAGACAATTCAATTCACATATGAATTGGAAAGTCAAGGAGGGGAGCTTCCAATTTTAGATTGCAACGTAAAAAGGAAAGAAGATGGGAAGTTAAGCACTAGTGTTTATAGGAAACCCACACGTTTAAGCAGATATTTGGACTTCTGATCACCTCATCCTATGTCAGTAAAAATAGGATTGATGAAATGTTTAAGTGACAGAGCACAAAAACTAAGTAGTACAAAAGAAAATCTAAGACAAGAAATGATACACATAAAAGAAGCCTTGAAACTAAATAATTACCCTGATAAATTAGTCAGGAAATATGTAGGGAAATTTAAAAATAAAATAAATAATGATAGTAGGGATAGTGATGATAATAATAATAATATCAATGACGACACCGACAATAAGGAATCTAAATCATCAGTAGTAATTCCATACAAGGAAGGAACCTCGGAAACCTAACTCAGAATTTTTAACAAGGCAGGAATAAAATTGACATTCAAACCCACAAACTCAATTAGAAACAACCTTTATCGGTTAAAGGATCAATCCTATGGAGCCTTTAAAACAAAACAATTTAGTTTATCCAATACCCTGCAATGAGTGTCAGCTTGTTGCGTGCGTTGTCTGACTAAACTGCCGTACACATATATTCTAGTATTTCTTCGTTCTTATTAATGTGCGCAGACGTTGTGGCTACTCGACGCCCACAACGTAAATCAAAAGACACTTGCGAAGATTACGAATGTGTATTGTAGCAGTAGTCAAATTCGAAATTGTGTCAAGGTAATATTCAACAGTAAAATGACAAATGTTTGCGAAGTACATATAAAATCGGTCTGTATACACATATAATACAAGTATACAAATTAGATTAAAAAGCATGTTTACAGTTGGTATAGGGGTACTACTAGCTCAAACACATAGGTCAAACTAGTAGAACAGGGGCAGTCAGACTAGCCGAACATAAAACCTAGCAAAATCTAGATTAGTTGACCCAAATAGAATAAGGAATCTAGAGAATAGTTCAGCTATAGCACTACATACAGTTTCACACATCCATACAATAGAATGATGGGATAGGATGACAATTTTAAAATCTAATGTCACAGGGTGGAGGGAGGGAGAGATTGATAACAGAAGCTTTGTTTATCGAATCAACTGCAAACACATGCAATAGGAATGATTCAACACCTGTCCAGTTGGAGATCTGGAAAATTCTACTACCCCCAACGACGACAAATACGAGAGGACAAAGAAAACTATAAAACTCAAGTTTCAAAGATGTGTGATTATCATTGATGGTATGATTATGAACAATAAATTTTATTCAAAATTTTGTCATCCAGTAAACAATGATACTGTTTCACTGACTGTGTGATACATCTAATAAGCAAACCAATATGGTATCCGACTATTAATTTTGTATGTCTCTATTTTGTTTAAACTCTGACCTCTTTAAATAAATTTTATTATATAAGTGTAACTTATGAGCACCGTTTATAAATTTTGTGTCTCTGATAACCAAGAATCATGTAACCTTTACAGCAAGTGTGTTAAAATTTTTCTGTACATGTACACAACATTAATAATTATAATAATTTGTCTGTTATAAAAAAAAACAAATGAGTAACAGTGTTATTGTCTTCTCAATCGATCCAATCTAAGGTCATCTTCCTACTGGAAGAGAATTTTTAATTCTACTGAGGTCATGATTAAATCTGAAGTGAAATTTAAACCAACGATCTCAACACCTTCAGAAAAATAAAATGTACAGAATAAAGTGAGGCTAAATTAGGCAGTTCGTCTTTTACTCCCAAACGCAAAATAAGGGTGGGTGGTTTTGAAGACACAGCGTAATTCAGCAGTAGGGAATGCCCTTTTAACCACGCTCTTAAGGCGTTGTGTTAGTATCTCGCTAATGTTATCCCCGAGGAATTGAATCTGTAAGAATAAGGCCTTTTTAAGAACTGTTTGTATCTTGGGCTAACATGAATTTTAAATCATATTCTTATCAGCGAACTTTTCTGGATAACCATTTTCATTCAGCAACCGTTTAGTATTCCTCATCAAGATATTCATCCGAGAAGATTGCTCTTGCTCTGTGAAACAAGTATTTTATCAGATTGCGTCTGTATTTGAGGGGCACAAAGCTGAAAAAAAATGAGTATACTGAACAACATCCAGCGTGGTTAAGTAAAGGACAAAGAAAATCATATTCATAGCGCTATTCTATCCCATTTTGTGGATACAACGGAACACAAGATTGATGTCAACGAGGCTTTCAAAGTCATTTACTGCATACCAACAAATCTCAGTTTCGCCTTAAGAGTTCGTTTTCGAATCTTAGTTGCGTTTATTTCTCAAATTTCCTTTCTTTTTTTTGAGAGACAATTCGTGTGATCGAATGGATAGCACTTGGGTTCAACGAATGTGAACGTAAATTGGGGTCTCAACTGAATAGTGAACATGACTATTGATTTTGTCAATAATCGATCTGTTGCCTAGACCTTATCTTCTGTTGTTACAGTCCTACTTTGAAACTCTACAGAAGTATGCACACGTGACGTCATCGGATGTCTCATTCAGAACCTTGAAGTCATGAGGTCGGCCCGTTGACCATTCATCCTTCCAAAGCCATGATCAAAAACTAATTTATTTTTTAATCCTGACTAATGAAAAAAATCAAGTTTCATGGGGTTCTGGTGAAAAGTCTTTGTCAGTGAAGTCTACCAAGTTGGATGTAAGGACAAATATTCGCCGATGATATCAACTTTCCGATGTGTTTTATATCGGAAATCGGTAGGAGTTAGAATTGATGGGACATCAGTTTCTATCCCAATGACTAAAGGGTCAATTAGACTGGCCTTAGTGACGCAACGAGTGCTTATTGCTAAAGAAATAAGGAAAAAACAGTTCAGCAAGGAGTCCGTTTTCGGTGAATTCACCTAACTGCACAATCGCACTTATATATAATTAATTATTTTGTAAGTATATGTACACTTAATCTGTCGAAAATGGCACAAGAATAAAAGTTAGTTTGGAGTTTTGCCTATATCATTAGAATATTTCAAAACATTGACGAATAATCAAACTGTAACTGGGGGAGGTCAGTGAAGATTGGTAAGTTTAGACTAAGGTTGCTTGATATGGAAAACACACAGAAAACTTTGGATGTTAATGAAAAAGCACAGAGATAAGTATCAAAATAGGTTATGTAATAAGTGAAGAGAGTCAGCAAAAGGTTAGATAAGAAAATAATGTGAATTAATATCACACGAAAAGTAACAAAATATTGACAACAATTTAACCTGGAATTATACTCAAGGTAGAGAGAGGGGATGGAGAATTTTCTTCTGCGTACATGAATCAGCGTATTTTTTCTTCTAATCGCTTCTGAAATGCAAAAAAGTGGAGATATTCCGTTCTCAGGAAGGCTTATTTACACTTTGTAGATAACTTTGATTGAATTCCCCTTACATATTGAATAACCAGTATTGAATGTGTGTTCAGTTATAACAGTCCCGTCATTGATCCATTATGATCTTCCTGTAGCCAGGTGGGATAATGTTCTTAGACTCGTTCATCGAAAACACTCATTGAACAACCTGCAAATCTTGGTCCACAGGTGTTAGTGAATTGGTAGTTACACACATAAGTGGTCAAATGAGATAGTTTAACTTTAAAGCTGGAGAATGCCGGGAGGCAGGAGAATACCAGTTTTAATGTAGAAGCGAATAAGGTTCTTTTCAGGGCATCTGATATTCTCTCCTTTAAAGTGTAGGCCAAAAAGTCTTTTTTGAACGCCCCATTCATGTACAATATCTTCGGCGAAAAAGATAGAGTTTTGTTTATTGGTTTTGGCTTTAATGTGTTTATCAATGAATCGCTGGGGTCGGACGGGCGATAAATTAAGTTAGAATCTTCTGCTAGTTACATTCTGATAATTCATCAATATTTTGAAATATTCTGATGATGTAAAAAGTACAAGATTATTCAGCCACTGGGACATGACTCAATGGAAAGCCCATGAATTCTAACTTCTGTTAACTCTTCATTTTACCGTGACTGCCTACTATTCAACCTCACTTCCGACGGGGTGGACCCCACTGGTCACGACTTCCAACCAGAACACCAGGCAACTATATTCTGAAGCCAGTCACTCACTATCCAACATCAGATGAATTTTCATCAGTTAGCTTGCAGAGATTTGATTTTGTTTCCAGTTCGATCATGGATTGATATCAGGTTAGAGAGCCTTTTAAAAACCGGAAGAGAATACTGGACAGCAGTTTCGTCCTAGTTCAGGACTCATCGGCAGTAAACACCCACCGTTAACATTCGAACCTAGGACATACTGGTTGCACGTCAAGCTTGTTGTCCAGAGTCCTGATGAGAAGTCATGACCAATGGAGTGAGGACAAATACTTACCGCCAATGACACTGGCTGATGTTATCGGTGCAATCACAAATTGGTAGATGCTGGTATTCACACGCTGTCCGTTGAGTTGGGTTCCAGTGTCTGAATAGTCTACAAGCTTATTCTATAAACAGTAGATCCTGGGTTCGGATCTTAGCGGTTGGTGAGTACTTCTGAAGTGTGCCAAACTAGGACGAAACAGTTGTCCAGTACTCCCAGTTTCTCAATGGTTGTCTAACTGATATCAATCCATCATCAAACCTGAAATGAAATCAAATCTCTACAAACAAACTCATGAAAATACAAGAACAGTTGCATATTACTGCGATTGTACAGCTAAGTGAATGAATTCACCAAAAAGCGACTGACTCTCCGCTCAAATGCTTCTTCTTATTCCCACGTCTGGATTGTTATTTTCCGTGAATATTAATAAGAGTCTGACAAAACAGCTGTCCAGTACCACCTGGTTCTTAGTTGTTCTCCAGATGAAGTCAGTTCATGACACAACTTGAAATCAATCGAATCTCAGCACACCAACATATATATATATATATATGTATAAAATTAGGCTGCGTCAGTGTTGAAATAAAAAAATCTGTTTGATAGTATAAGGTCAAAGACTATTCAATAAATTGTCGTGTTCACATAACAACAAAAATGTGAAATTAAACACAGTGTGGCGTAAGCTACTGAGGAACTTATCAGTAGTATATAAATAGACACTCATCTTTAGAAAATCACCAAAAAGGAGAGACATAGATTTGACGTCTAAGAGATGAAGAAATGAACCAGCATTAAAGCTGAAATATGAGAGGCACAAAAACAGGACAAAGAAGCCCAACAATGAAGGGCAGAAGTAGAACAACACAGTCCTCTACTCTCTCAATTTCTCTTTTTTTCTTTCTTTTCACATGACCTCCTGGATTATTCTAAAGATAATTTCATTAAATATGCCAATAACTATTTCTAACTATTTCTGCCCAAGTATTTTCTGCATTGGATTATTCTTATATAAACAGATTCTCATGTGAAGTTAACAAATTGTCTTACTTAAATGGTCTTAAATTGAATCTATCTCTATATGTCATATTGTAACAGCAGAAGGCAAGATACGGAAGCAAAGGTATATTTTCAAATGATCAAACCACTGTATATATATATAAACACTTTATATTCGTTAAACAATCACTGAGCTTGTAATTTCTGTTTACATTAAACAATATAAAATAGAATGCTCAAATATACATAGTATTCTGTTGTTAATGCCGTCCGTATTGAACTGTGGAAATATGTGAGTATAATATTCCGTTGGAACGGATTGTTTGTATCACACCATCACAAAACTGTCAATTTTAGTTTGAGATGTGAACCAGACTTGTGTTGACTGGCTGATTCACTACCATGATTCCTGTAATAATGACAGCACTGTGTGATAAGGGAGTAAATCAAATATTTCTTATCTAGCCGTCAGTTTCTCCTCGAATCTATGTTAGTCGTCTCATATCCTGTTGATTTTGCTAATAAAATCTTTCGGTTGACTCATTACATAAAGAAGTTTAGTCTTGCTGGCTTACCTTAACTTCTTCCCTAACAATTTGTTAATTCATGCATTCTGCCCGTATTTCTGCATTATTCATCATTATTATTCTTGTCTGGGTTTCTTAAAAATGACTATGTCATACTATGTAGAACACTGAAGACTGTAAGTAGGGTTAGTGGTGTGATGTGTGTGTGTGTGTGCCCTTGATTCCACTAACTGACATTATTGTCAATAGACACTTCAATTCTTGCAAGCGTCTGGCCAAGGTTATCTTGTCTGATACTGAACATCCTCATTATTGTCAACTTTCTGGTGGTATCTCTTCAAGTAAAACCAGAAGAAAATTCACAAGAATTTACTCTCGTATAACTACTAAATATAAAAATTCTCTCTGTCTCACGTTAGGTGGTTTAATAAGGTAAGTAATGTTGACGTTAGGCGTAGAGTGTTGGGCAAAGAGGGAAAATCAATCGACGAGGCTATAAAGTTACATAGACTGAGATGGCTAGGTCACGTGCTGCGCATGCCTAACCATCGCCTCCCCCGACGGGAATTGCTAGCTGATATAGGTTCAGGTTGGAAAAGAGCCAGTGGTGGCCAAACAAAAACATGGCCTCATCAATCCATGAAATCCTTCACAGTTAAACTGAGTCAGGTAGGGAGATGCAGAGTCCCGGGTTGGGGCCCTGATATGTATCCACATATATATATTTATGTGTGTGTGCATGTTGGTCTCTCTTTCTGTTTGCTCGGTTAGTCTGTGACCACTTCACTTGTATGGACTTGTCTCCTTTAATAATGTGTATTCTCCTTATATTATATTATATATAATATGAGTGTTTGTTGACAGTCCGTTGCTTGGTGACATATATCCATATATGTTTGTTGGCATGTCTGCTATATTCGCTATGTATAATTGGATCGACACTCCATTATAATTAGCCATTCATGTTAAGACTGTCTAATGATTTTTCCCACGCTTGTCTGAATTATTTATATATATTCGCATTCACAATTTGTGTGAACTACTTTACTTTACAACTACTTGACTTGCTTACCACTTTGGTGTGAGACCATTTATTTTCGTCTCCTTGTGTTTGGACAATAGAAGTATCATCGCAAACCTAGTGGTCTTCTGATTTCCGCCTTCTCGCGTCAGGACTATTAGTTTCTCGACCAGTCCATAACAATTTAGCGACGAGTACATAACAATTTGGCGACGGGGAAACTAGTACATAACAGGCCCTCGGGACTCTAGGAATCAATGGCTGGAGACAATAGGTGACATGGCTCAAAATCGTTGTCAATGGCCAGCGCAGATGTATTCAGTCTCTGTAATCTTTCATATTCCTTTCTGCCACTACCCATACTGTTTTACTCTTATACTTGTCAAACTCTATTGATACTCTTCAGTCATCTTCTTGTCTACCTTTGTGTGCTATTTGGAAGGTGGCAACTCGAACTGCTGCACTTCAGTGCCAAGTTCTATGTTGAATCCAGACAGACACGTGCCGTAATTGGCACAGGTTTTATGTGAATGGACAGATGTCAGAAAAGAACTTATAAACTTTTTAATTCGTTAACTGAACTGCAAAGTATACCAAAGATTATTATTACATCTATTATTTATAATATTATATATTTGTAATCGATTATGTTCCTCCAAATTGCAGTCTTTCGTGGTTTCATTATTTCTAATTCATTGTAGGATTTCATCATGAGCTGATATCATCAGCTAGAGAACAATTGAGAAACCTGCAGGGAGTACTGGACAGCTATTTCATCAGCCTAGTTCTAGACTCTTCATCAGTACGCACCCACGAACAGGGTTCGAACCAGGGACCTTCTGGTTATAAGGCCAACTAGCTAGTAGACCATTAAGCCACTTGGACTCGAACCAACGACCAGCCCATGAATTCTAACTTCTGCCAATTCATGAAACAGAGCAACCACTTTGCAATGTTTTCTGCTATGAGCTACTGCCTCACCTTCAACCTGCTGTACCCTACTGGTCACGGCTTCCCACTAGAACACCAGGTTAACCGCCTAAATAGGGCCAGTCTCTAATGAGCATCAAATCAGTTTTCAAGTATTGGTCTATTCTGTTGCTTGAAGGACATCACTACAAGCTGCCATCAGCTAGAGAATCATTGGAAAACCTGCAGGGAGTACTGGACAGCTGTTTCGTCCAATTAGTTTGGAACTATTCAGTAGTACGCTCCCACCGGTACACATTTATGTAAATATTTGTAAAAGGAGCTGTACTGTTGCAATACTTATAAAAACGCTGAAATTACATTCTATATGATTATTATTATTGTTTGGAATAAGGTGGTTATATTTAAAAATATATAATCTGATCGTAGATAAAATCAAATTGAAGAACAAATGTACAAAAGAAATATTAGCGAAAAATACATCAAATACATTTGTGCTAAGAAGATAACACCATGTTGAATTAATCTAACTGACATAGTTTGTGTTTTGAATAATAGAGAGAAATAAATTTCATAATTATACTCTTTTTTCAAAATTTCAAATTCCGCTTATAAAAGTTCATCGCATTCCATTTGCTGTCTGGCAAGTGCATTAACACACATGATTTCAACTCCGTAATTGTTTGCATCAAAAAAACACACATAATAATGCGAACAAAAGAAGAAATCAATATTCTCGTTACACAGATAATTTAATTATTGATCGCTAAAAGCGGATCTGATGTCAGAAATATCTTATGTTAATTATTAATTATTATCAAGCGATGGTGAGATTATTTATGATTAGTGATTCTTCGTGGGTTAGTAGACCGAAATTGATGTGTAGTGGAGGGAGAGGTGGGGTGCGGATTGAATGCTACAGCATTGAACCGAGTTACCTTAGAATTATTAGAAAACGGAAGTAGTTACCAAGATCTAGAAACAGCAAAGTGATCAACCCTGCTATTAAGAAAACATTGTGTATGGGTTTTAGTAGGAATTTAGATTAATTTCAGTGGACATTTCGTCCCGAAACAATACTTGTTAGCGATTGTTGTATGACCGTTTCGTCTTAATTTGGGACTCTTCAACAATGCATACCTAGAGCTTACAGAAGCAGGATGATAAATATGTACATGTATGTACTTGTCCAGCTAAAACGATACTATCATATATTGATGAACAGTCCTAAACTAGGATGGCACAGCTATCCAGTGCACCCTGGTTTTCATTTATCCCTCTAGATGATTTTGCTTTGTGACGATATCCACACAGAAGACATCAACCTCCAGCCCATTGATGGTTATTGGATGGATGATGTTCTCAAGCTGTAGTGAGAAGTTATGACTAGTGAAGTCTGCCATGCCAAGATTAAGTGAAAATTCATAGAAGGTATTTTCTGAGAGTAGTGCTGTATGTCAAACTGACAGAAGTCAAAATTCATGGGCCACTGGATTCCGTCCGAAGTGGCTGAATGGTCAACGAGTTTGCCTCGTAACCCACAGGTCCTGGAAAAGGCCCCCAGGGGGGTCAAGGATGCATACTGTTGGAGAATACTAAACTGGGAGGAAACAGCTCTCCAGTATTCTATTGTTTCCAATGATCTGTAATCAATATTGGTTAGTGCCGAAAAGCTTAGAGGTAATATTGTCACTAGTGTACAAATGTTGCCTGAACAGAGTAGTGAAGAGAACTTTCACTGCAGCTAAACTGGTTCTCTGCATTTCAAACCAATCAGTACTCCTGAAGTGAGTTAAGGTCAAATCACCGAGGACGCCGTCTTCAGGATACTCATTGAATGAGATGAGTAGTATTATAATACTTACTTCAGCCGGTAGTATTTGATAGTCACGTCGAAGTGAGCAGGCTGAGAGACGAAACTGTCAACTAGGTCGCCATTTCACTGCAGTCACCACCCACACTGGGGAGGTTGTCCTCCGTGATTTATCCTTGAACCACTTCATGGTTTTGGAGGAAAATCATCGTAACAAATTATCTGCGGTAGAAGTTCTCTTCACTCTCCTCTTCAGTAGTAATGTTACCTATGGACTTCAATCTAAGATACACCGTTTTCTTATTTGCGGGATCCATTATCATCCTGTTTCTAGATCTTGGAGAGTACTGCATTTGCTAAGGAGTTCTCCAAATAGCTGTTTTGTTACAATTCATGACTTAGTTAAGTATGTTAACTACAAAATAAGCTGTATGGATATTCAGATGACCAATTATCTGAGTTTGAGTAGCACTTGCATCAACCTACACAGTAAATGACCCTAGAAATTATTAGCTATTCAATAATATCAGAGTAGGTTTGACTTTAACCTTCGTAACAACAGTACGCACCACCAAAACAGAATGAAAGAGAAATCAAAATAATTGTTAGATTCATTATACTGAAGGCTTTTTGTACATCCCAATGAATGAAAAACAAAACGATAGTGTTACTTTTACTGACATTTACCTATTTAGTGCTGTTAATAGCTTTATCAAAATGGCGATATGTAAGCAGAATTTACAAAATCTCAGCTTATATATAATAATTTAATCATTGTTCATCAACATGAGGTCATTTTTGTGTGGTCAAGTTGGCCAATTGGTAAAGATAACAAAACCGAGTGTAGACTGTTGGCTTTGATAAGTGTGTAAAATTATAAAAGCAGCGTGTGTTTACATAATGAAATTGCTTATCAAATTCATGTTGATTTTGTCACTTCATGAAGTGGGGAGTATTGAAGCCAGGACAAATTCTGTCTTAGTCCGCCATTCCTATTCAGACAATTTGGATTCCATTGGATATGAAGTGCTTCTGATATTAGACGTTCTTTGTGATTTCCGAAGTTTTTCTGGATTATTTCAATATTGTCAAAATCACTTTTGTGGCCTGATTCTATAGCGTAGCGTGTAGACCTATGGCTGATGATTTTTCAGGTTTTTCTAGTTCAACTGGATTTCTCGGTGGTCGAAGAGATGCTCTACGGTGCTCATTTCTTCTGATTTTGATTTCTCGAGATGTTTATCCGATGTAGATCGCATCACATTCCAGGCAAGCATTTTATTTTATAGACACAATTAGATAGAGAATCTTTCGGGATTTGGTCTTTTATATGGACAAGGTTTTCTCGTAGTGTGTCTGATGCTTTGAAGAAAACTCTAGTGTCGAGCTGATTGAATACTCTTCTGATATCGTCTGACGTCTCTGATCTATATGGAATGATAACTGTCAAGGTTCATGTTTTTGGTTTACGTTTTCGACCATACCTAATGTCAATGCTGATTGTGTTCATGAAGTTCTGGGGATAGCTATTTTTCTTGAGAATTTCAGTAATGCTTGATCTTCTTTTTCCTTCTCATCCGTTATCAGATAGTGTGCTCGTCCAAGAAGACTTGAAACAACTGATACCTTTGCTCTGATGTGGTGTGATGATCCAAAGTTCAAATATTTATTTGAGTGGGTTTTCTTCTTGAATTTAGATATTGTTATAAATAATTGTAATAGTAGTATTTCGCAGTGACCGAATTACAGGAAATCAACCAACAACACAGAGAAGGATGAATTTAGGGATTTGTATTTGGCGGAATTATCATTCAATTCATATAATAAATATATTAACAAACAAAGACAAGTATTTAAACAATACATTGATAGAAATTGTCAATCACCACAAATATACTAAAATGTCCGTTGTCCCTCCTATTAACTGGGTGGTCTTTAAATGTTAGCTCACCGACGTTTGATTCTGCTTCCAATGCATACTGGATTCTGAGAGATAGATTTCTCAGTATCTCCAAGAATGAACTGTGTAGATCTCGTTTTAGCACAAGAAAATATCATCTACATATCTCAACCATATTTTCAGAGTGAGTATGCTTGAAAAGATGTTATCTTCGAATCTCCTCATGAAAAGGTCAGCAACTATTGGAGAAACTGATGAATCAATAGCAACACCATTTGTTTGTCTGTATAAATTCCCTTTAAATGTATAATAATCCCTTTCTATACAGAATTTTAAGCTCTTAATTATTTCACTGGTGTCCAGTGGACATCTTTGTGATAGCGTTGTAGCGAAATGCATGTAAAAACAATATAGTTCTGTTTTTTATTCATTGGGAAATACAAAAAAACCTTTACTTTATTGAGTATCATATACCCAATGCCCAAATTTTCTCAAACTGTTGCAAGTGAACTTGGTTTGGACATATATAATTGTTAGATTGTCTACTGATCACTGACTGTCACTGATTGGTGCCGATTCACCACCTGATATTTAAAAACATAGATGAATTTTGAAGGCTTACTAAAGTTATCTCCGTTAATAAAATACTTGGCCTGTAATGGCGATCATATTCTGTGGTGAATCAAGTTTAAATTTACACCCTAAGCATCACCTTCACCTCATAACACTTTAATCAGTCTGCCGAGATAAGATTAAAGTAAGTTGTTCGACAAACAATTAAGCAATTTATGCAGTGGGTGATGGTTGAAGTTGCCTTCCCAGTTTGCCCAAAGCTACTTGTTCGAATCCTATTGCTACTGAGATTCGCATCTCGCATTCAATCATCAATCAAAGCCTGGTAACCCAAGGCTATTTCAGTATTAGTAGTAGTAGTAGTAGTAGTATGATCTCAAATTCTAACCGGCCAATTAATTTTCTCCCTAAAACCTACTTTCTAATAATAATTATTTCAAGTATTGGTATTGGAGGAAATTTCGTTTGATTGGTTGGATTATTTCATCATGAGCTGGCATCAGTTACGGAACAATTGGAAGACCTTCAAGGAGTACTAGACAGCTGTCTCGTCAGCCTAGTTTAGGACAATTCACAGCAAGCACCAACCGCCAAGGGTTGGACTCAGGGTCTTCTTGTTACACGGCGAGATAGGTGATAGACCATTAGGCCACTTGTACCCAATACAAACATTTCACTTGTTTGATATCGTTACGAAGCAACATCAGCTACAGAGATCATTAGAAACTAGGGAGCACTGAACAACTATTTCGTCTTATCTTGAGACTCTTTAGAAGTGCACACTCACGACCCCACTGATTACGAATTCAAGCCCGGTAACTATTCAGCCACTTGGGCTGGAATTCAATGACTCAAGAATTCTAACTGTGTCCGATAATCTAAATATCAGTCTCCAGTTCATTGATGGCTACTGGATGGATGTCCTGAAGCTGTAGTAAGAATTCATGACCTGTTAGGTCCACCACATCAAAGAGAAGTGGCTGTTCATTGAAAGCACTGGCTGAGGTTAGCGCTGCACCATAAACTGATAAAACTGGAATTCATGGGTCAGTAAATTTCGGTCCAAGTTAGTGAGTGGTTGATATGTATCCACATGTGTGTGTTTTGTTTTTGACAGTCTGTTATATTTTGCTATGTATATATGGATCGATATTCCATTATAATTAGCCAATCATGTTAAGACTGTCTATTGATTCGTTCATTTTTGAACATTCGCTCATACACTTGTGTTCACACACTTGTTCGGACATTCATACTATTTCACTCACACTCTTGTGTGACATTGATTTTTCTTTGTTGTTTGAAAAATACAAGTATCATCGTGAACCTGGTAGTTTTCTGATTTCCGCCTTCTTGCGTCAGGACTATTAATTACTCAACCAGTACATAACAATAATTTGGCGACGGGGAAAACTATGGATTCTTCTAAATTGGAATTACTATTTGAACAACAAATGAAATTAATGGAAATGTTCGTCAACCAACAGACTGGTCCAGCTTCACCTTCAATCAATCCGAACCATACCATGCTACCAACTGTCGACGGTATTGTGAATAGTATTTCACATTTCAATTATGATCCAGATGTTAATGTCTATTTTGACACATGGTATCAACGATACGAGGATTTATTCACAGTTGATCTCGCATCTCAAGACGATGCTTGAAAGGTGCGAATGTTATTATGTAAATTGGGTCCCGCAGAATATGAAAGGTACTGCAACCTAAATCTTGCGTCAGGACTATTAATTACTCAACCAGTACATAACTGTGGTCAACCTCGTAATGTGAAGGTGCATGGTTCGGTCGCTGGTTGCGTTAAGAGTGGGCACCGCTGAACAGTCCCAGAATAGGACAAAACAGCAGTAAAATGCTCCCCAGTCTTCCATTATCCCTCTATCTGATGCTGATTTTTGAGGAAATCCGACAACTGTAATTAAATGTGAGCAGAAAAAGAACGAACTTTGCTGTAGAATAACATGGATCTATCCTATTTCATTGGTTCTCATCAGCTGCGCACAACTTCTCCTCTTCAATAAATAAAAGTCAGCGTAGAATTTGACAGACTTTTTTCACCAACAAGTGCATTAAAAAAGTGTCATGGTGAGATAAAACATCAGCATGACAAGGTAGCTGAAGTTTATGTATGCATATGTGGTGTGTGCTACTGATAACATTTATCAATAGTATACAAAGTGAAGTTCATTAGCATAAAAACATCAAATAGCAGGGAGATAAATTTGATGTCAGAGAAAGCAAATGATACAGCTTTGTGAAGATAAGTGGGAGACGTGAAAGGAACCCAAAGAAACAGAATATGAAGGCTAGAAGTATAACAACACGGAATACATGTGCAAATGGGTATTTTTTTTATTTACAGCTTGATTCCACACTGTATTTTTGGTACAAGTATGGAATTTTCAGCATGGATATCAGTAGCCCAAATTCTGCAGGCCGATCATAGATATCAGGTGTGCGTCGGCATGGGATCGAACCTCGGACCATGTGCATGGTCGGCGAGAGTCCTAACCACTGTGCCACCGACGTACAGTGGGGATAAAATGTACACAATTTCGCTATATAGCAATACCAAATCCCAGATCAACATTTCTTTACCGGATCTATTTTCCTCTACCGTTACACATATATAAACCTTGTTAAAGAGAAGTTTGTATAAAACATCTTGGCAATTTCGTTGTTTACAGTGGTAACAAAAATTAGTAACGATTGCCTGGTTAGATAAGAGAAAATCAGAATTTGGTGTGCAGGTGGTCAGATGAAAGATGATGATGTAATGCGATGAGCAGAACTTATAAAGTCAAGAAAAGTGATCGCTTATGGAAGTCAAGCAGAAAAACACGAGGCGATTGAGGAGGCTTTGAAAAGACAGTGCAATAAGAAGACAAAGAGTTATTAAGGCATTAGTCATCAGGGTAACTGAATTCCAACTACAGATTCCTTTTGGACACATAGGTCAGGTTTCAGCCGTTGTTTGTTTTTGCGATAGCCTCAGCAAATCAAAGAAGACTTGAGTGATTTTATCTGTTACATATTTTGAATGATACCAGAGCATCTACCCGGTGTCCAGTGTCTATCAGGTGTTTGGAAACTGAAATTAAATTACCGAAAATTGGTATTGCAGGGAATTTCATTTGATTGGTTGGATTATTTAATCATGAACTGACATCAGTTAGAGAACCATTGGAAAACCCTCAGGTGGTACTGTACAGCTGTCTCGTCAGCCTAGTTTGGGACAATTCACAGTAGGCACCCACCGCTGGGGGTAGAACCCAGGGTCTTCTGGTTACAAGGCCAGCTAGCTCGTAAACCATTAGGCCACTAGGACCCGATCCAACGGCTATTCCATGAATTCTAACTTCTGCCAATTCATGATATTTTGCGACCACCTCTCATTGTCTTCTTCGATGGGTTAGAGTTGAAGAGTCACAAACTAGGACGAAACGGCTGTCCAGTACTCCCTGCAGGTTTTCCAATGGTTCTCCAACTTATTTCAGCCAGTGATAAGATTAAATTAATCCAAATCCTCAGAAATCCCATAGTCTAAATAAACATTTCATAATAATTTCTCCACTGAAATTGCAATTTGGTTCATTACAAATTTGAAAAGTTTTGTATACAGCTGAAATAAAAGCCTCATTATTTGACTGGACTATACTCAACTCATACGAAAGAAAGTAGGTAATTTCGTGACGATTCCAGTCATTTCAGTCGTAATATGTAAGACTGATGCCGAGATCTCTGATCTCTCTGCTATTCATATTCAAATAAAAAAATTTCTGAGTAATTTTGTAGGAACTTTCAAGACAGATACGGGAATTTCGGGGTACAGATAAGGTAACACAGGGACGATTCTAGGAAAAGACCTCCTAAAATGTGAATCAATATCATGGTGAGTGGGGAAAGAAGAGTAACTTTGAGGATAACTGTCGATTATTTGTTTCAAGCTTTGTCAGTTACAGTAAACATCAATCAATAACGAGTGACCTTCAATTCGCAATCTCTGTTTCTCATTCATTTATAATCTGGCTAGGCCAACGCCTATGGATTAAAGGCCTTAAAAATTCCCGTATCACCTACGTAATATGAAAGGGTAAAATTTAAATAAAATGGAGAGGATGTTTAGCTCAGCTGAATGATTTTAGTGTAGTTGTGTTCCCTGAGCTGGATGGTTTAGTTGCGAAGCTTTCATCACCTTACTTGGCAACATCCTCAGCGCATACTTCAATTGTAAGTGGATTTTTAAATTTCTCCACGAGTTCATTGATTATCTCTCCTGGTAATCTCAAATGTGATTGGTTGTTTTTGTGTGCTTTCTCGCCCCCTAGTCTACTTGAATTGGTACTGACTGTTCACGTGAATTTCATGGATTGGACATTAGTTAGTAACTAGTGTAATGCGTCTAGTCCCTTGTTTGGTGCATACTTATTTGAATTTTTACCAGTCAAGTTTTCAAAGGACTAGACGCATTGCACTAGATACTATCTAGTATCTAATCAAAGTGTTGAATACAGCCCTAGTGGAGGTTAATCGCCAGCCCGAATGGTTCAGTGGTAATGTTTCTGACTGTAGCACTGGGTGACACGGTTTTGAATCTTAGAAGGGGTATGAGTTCCTTCAAGATTGCAGATACGCTTTACTGACTGGGGAGTGCCAGCTGGCGCGAAACCTAGGTCTCTTAAGGCTTCCTTTGATAATCTCCAACCATCTAATATCATGTGAGTTTCTTCTTATGAGTTGGTAAATCTTTTCTGTGTCAATGTGTCTACTGATTGCCAGTCCATTTGAATACCAGCCTTCTAAAATTTCTCTGGAGTTTTTAATGTTTCCTCTGTCCACTATCTGAACATTACTGCAATAGAACTGGCTTCCGTGGTTATCTGTATGCAGTAATACGAGGGGGTGAATATGGTGTCTTTTGACGGTCAGTCTATGGTCATGTATGCGAAGACGGAGAGGGCATTCGTTTTAACCATTATGATGTTTTCTTTGTATGGAGGATTTCACCATGAGCTGACATCAGTTAGAGAACCATTGGAAAACCTGAGAGTACTAGACAGCCGTTTCATCCTAGTTTGGGACTCTTCAGTAGTACGCACCCACCGGGGTTCGAACCCAGGACCTTCTGGTTACAAGGGGAGTTCGTAGACCATTGAGCCACCGGGCCCCCGGTGGGTGCGCACTGCTAAAGATTCCCAAACTAGGACAAAACAGCTGTCCAGTACTCCGAGGATTTCCAGTGGTTCTGTATCTGATGTCAACTCATGGTGAATTCCTCCATACAATCAAACGATATCCCTACAAAACCAATACTTTATAATGTTTTTCACAGTCTTTTCAATTTTTCTTTCATTTTATCTTTTCTCTATTGTGTCTTGATTAACATAGACCTTAGTGGAGTGATTTTGTTGTTTTGTGAGGGAAATCACTACCAAAAGGTTTGAATAGTCTTGCACGACCGCACTAAAAATGTAAAATCACCGCATGTAATCGAGTACTGAATACTTGGGTGCTTGCTTTAGCTAAGTTAAACTTTAGGCACCAAGGAAGTAGGATTGTACCTAATGACTTTGGAATGCTTAGTTAGCAAGTTAGTGAAACCAGGTAAATAATACTATGATCATGAATGGAATATACTTAATAAAATGTTATGATATTAAACGAGATGTCTGGAAAGTTTTAGATTAGGTTTGCGAAAGATTAAGGCCGAATCTAAGGACAAGTTAGTGTTAGTTTAACCTAATTAGGGAGATATTAGGGTTGGTTTGAGTTGGATTAGGGTTAATTCGAGGTTAGGATAAGAACTAGGAAGAAGAAGACCTAGACAAATACATCCTCCTTTATGGTCGCCTGTGACACATGGCCATTGGAAGTGGAAACTGTCTTTAATCATAGGTGTAATAATCTCGTTGACTTGGAATATACAGACGATATAGTCCTTCTAGGCGAAGACGCTGACGAAATGCAGAGTCTACTAAACACCTTGAGCCGCAATCTACGAATGTTTGGCATGCGATTCGCTCCCGCCAAATGCAAGATGATGTTACAGGACTGGACCACATCGACGCCCAGTTTAAAAATAGGAAGTGAAGTGGTAGAGCACGTTGACCGCTTCACCTATTTGGGAAGTACCATCAGCCCCAACGGGCTGATCTCTGACGAAATCTCAGCACGAATACAAGGTGCTCGTTTCGCATTTGTTAGTTTACGCCGACTCTGGCGTAGACGAGATATTCGACTATCGACCAAAGGGCGGGTGTACTGCTCATCAGTCCGCTCCGTCCTCCTTTATGGTTGTGAGACCTGGCCACTGAGAGTGGAAGACATGAACAGCCTGAGTGGCTGTCTTTGATCATAGGTGCCTGCGTTCTATTTCCCGTGTAAAGTGGCATAATAAGGTGAGCAACATGGAGGTTAGGCGTAGAGTTCTAGGTAAACAGGGGAAATCAATCGACGAAGTCGTTAAGCTACATCGACTGAGATGGTTAGGACATGTGTTACGTATGCCAAGCCATCGCCTCCCTCGACGAGCAATGTTAGCGGATATAGGGTCAGGCTGGAAAAAAGCTAGCGGCGGTCAAACAAAAACTTGGCATCAGTCAATGAAATCCACAACAGTTGGTCTAAGCCACGTAGAAAGGTGTAGACTTCCAGGCTGGGGTCCTCGGGACGGTAAAAATCTATGGTTGGAAACAATTGGTGACATGGCTCAAAACCGTTCTCAGTGGCGCAGATGCATCCACTCCCTGTGACTTATGATCTTCAATGAAACTGTTTTGTATTTCTTTATTACTCCTTTGTCTCACACCTCTGCTCACTGTTTCTATTATGCTTTCCTTGTACTTTCTTCTCTTGCTTCGCGTTCTACACGGAGTGTGGCGACTTGAACTTCCGCACATTTGTGCAAAGTTCTATGTCGAAAACAGACAGACAATCATAGGTGTCTGTGTTCTACCTCTCATGTTGGATGGTAGTTGTAATAGTGTGAGTAATATTGAGGTTAAGCGTCGGTCGAGTGGTAGTTAAAGAGGAAAAATCAATCATCAACAAGGTTGCGAAGTTAGTTTGATTGAGATGGTTAGGACATGTGCTACACAAGCCTAGGTATCGCCTTCCTCAGCGATCAATGTAAGCTGACGTAGGATCAGACTGGAAAGAAGCTAGTGGTAGTCAAAGCAAAACATGCATTCATTGGTCAATGGAATCCTTAACGACAGTTAGTTTAAGCCATCCAGACAGCCAGGTAGGGAGGTGTAAACTTCTTGACTGGTTAGGGTCACCAGGATGGTAAGAACCAAAGAAGGCTGGAGGCAGTTGATGATGTGGCTCTAAATCGTCGCCAATGGCAGGCGCAGATACATTGTGATTTGTCATACTCAATAAAATTTTATTGTTCTTTCCCATTATTATTCTCTTCCCTTAACACCTCCATTTATTATTTTTTTTGAATATCACTTTACTCTCTTCTCTTATTTGTGTGCTGCATGGAGAGAGTGTGGCAACTCGAACTGCTGGACAGCAGCACAAAGTTCTACTTTGAAACCAGTCAGCAGGTCAGACAAATACGTATATGGAACGTGATTCAATTACTCTATTGACACTCCAATCCAAAACTATGAGACATCTCCGTTACACATCAGATAGAGGTATCCTGTGTAACAGTTTCAAGCCTTTTTATTCATTATTTCCATAAGTCTACGTATTTTATACATAAAAGTCACATATTGCTTGTGGTTGGTGAGTTTAATGTCACTGTGCGATGCCACGTCTTGTTGCCCAAAGTTTAATATCACCAGTGTTTTCTTTATGCCACGTAATCAGAGTATTTTATGCAGACCTGGTCACCTTAAAAGCCTATTGGGAAATAATATAATATTAATAATAATACGATAAGCAATCGTGACAAGACTCGAACCAACGCTACTTCTTCTTTCTACCAGCTCTAGGCATCATTCTCTTATCAGCGATAAATACCAGTCTACCAAACTGTGACACTTTATCAGACTGTTAGTTATTTCTCAACATAACTGCATAACTGATCATTTACGTAAATCGGAAAAGAGACTTGATGAAAATTACTTTTGATTTTGTCGATTTTCTAACAGAAAAGCCTTTTTCTAATGTCCAGAAAGTAGTTCATAGTGAATTAGCTTGGTTAGACATTATATATGTAATTTTCTTAAACATTAATAATGGGAATGATTTTCAAATATTGTGGTCGATAAGCATTTCGGCATTTGTTTAAATTTGCTATACATTGAGGAAATTTTAAGTGACATACAATTGGTTTTATTAAATTTATATAGCTTACATTAGAAGCAGATCTATTGGCTCAGTGGCTGAGTGGCCATTGCCTCAGCATTTTATTCTATGGGTACTGAGTTCAAGCCTCAGTGAAAACCTTATCACTAACTGGGGACGCAGATACACCCAGATGACGACTCCCAGATAGAGTGAAACGAGAGTCGTGGATATACCTGCCTAAAATCATCAACCGATTAAAATCTTAAAATCTTAACACATTTTAAAAGTTTTGTCCCAGTCCAATATAAAAAGAACTTAGTCAGAACACTGTTCAATAAAGCAAGAAAAATTTTCATTTTGACAGTACAAGTGGACATGAAATAATGACTCCAAAGGATATTTTATCCAAGAATAGACATCCTGAGAAGCTCATCAATAAATATGCTTAAGAAATGAGCCCAAGCAGAGATATGCAAACAGTTAAGAAGAAATCTGGCTTTATTGATTTACCATTTAAAGGAGATGATGTACAAGAGTTAGTCAAACGAAGCCTCACAACGCTGTGCGTCGGTGGCACAGTGGTTAGGACTCTCGCCGACCATGCACATGGTCCGGGGTTCGAGCCCACGCCGACGCACAGCTGATATCTATGGTCGGCCTGCGAATTTTGGGCTACCGATATCCACGCTGAAAATTCCACACTTGTACCAAAATTACAGTGTGGAATCAAGCTGTAATCAGAAATAAAAAATATGAAGATGACTTATTATCCGGCAAAACTCGTCTTCCTCAACACCATCAAGAAACGGCGTCAAATATCTGAGAAAGATCAGTCGCCAATTCTTGGCACTTCAAACTTCTTATGTCAATGAAAGGCGACTGTCTACTCACATGATGGAGCATTTACCAAAGTGATTGAAAACAGGTGAAGTTAAAGTGCCTAAAAGTTCAATAACGAAGCGTCTTGTAGACTACGGATATGATACTAACGCTGTCAAGTCATTCACTGTTGTCATCGGACGGACAAAGAAACAGGAAGATGCCTGCAACTGCCGAGGAGACTTGTGCAATCCGATTTTAAAAACCACGTCTGTGTGTATAAGAAGAAATGGTCACCACTCTGAATCTGCCATGGTAACAGGTTTTACTTATCCACTGTTATTATCATTAGTAATAATATTTTATTCTACCTCCTATTATCACTATTCCAGATGCTTTTAAAACCGTCTTTTACCATTATCATTATCTTAACTCATTTTAACACTATTATTATTGATCAGTATTATTGTTACTGTTAGTAGCATTGTTATTATTATCATTACTACTGAGTTCACGAATCTTGATATATTCAAGCTCTTTCACTCACTGATAACTAGTTGTTTACTTAACTGATGTAGTTGGACCCACAGTGTATTGAATCTTAATTTTATATCCGTGGATGTAGAGCTTCCAGCTGAAGAGTACTTCCAAAATTTGATGAGTTCTTTAAATCCAGCTTTATTGACTTTTGTTGCTTATTTGAAAATTACATAACATCACTGTTGGAGTCAGTAAACTTTCATACGTATGTAAGGAGCTGGTTGAGTTGTTGATGTGTAACATAATACCACCCTTACTAAACGAATATTTATGCCCAATTATCCACTGAATGAATACACTACCTAACCGGTAAGTAATCATTGCAAAATATCAATCAGAGATGCTCAATCATTTAGATATATACTCTGACAAGCAATATATGTTACTGAAAAGGAAATTCCTGGCTGCATCGATGAGAATAGAATTTTCCAGTCGACCATTACTGTTAAATAACATGAAGGACAGGATCCTGCAGTTGACCAATTCTTTGTGCGTTTATCAATTCACCTACTCTTGTGGAGCTACGTATATCGGTCATTCGACTCGAATTTTGTCCAAGAGGGTACAATGACAATATCCTACATGCTAACGAAGAGGTGGAAGTGAGGCAATAACAAGCACGATCAGAGAACATCTGGTCGATAATGATCACTATATCTCTTTAGACTCCGCTTTTAAAGTCATCTTCAAGGCGAAAAGCAATTTGCCCAAATCACTAAGTAACCGACTCATCTGTATTGCTGAAGCCGTCTTTGACCATCAAAAGAGAAAAGCCACATCTCTGTATACAGAAAACTTTCGTCCACCCCTCCACTTTCATGGTCTTAATACCTCTATGCTAAATTATAGTAATCCATAATCATAATTTAGCTACACCCATATTTCGTTTTGTGTATTTAATTTGTTTACTCTTCCTTTATTACGTCAGTTGTTATTATTAATATTCTCACTTTGAATTGTCCCCGGTATTATTTCACTTGCTCCACTTGTCATTCTAAATCAATTCTGTTTTGCAACGTTAAATTCTCTGTTATCGGATTTCACAAAGTGCTACCTAACGTTCCTACTTTTATTCCGTTTGCTTACTAATCCTATAATTCCACACCCCTCCCAAGTTCTATACATCTTATGATTTATTCTATATATGACATTAATTGTTTTACCATTTTTGCCATTTAATTATGATTATAGTAACACATAGTTTAATTGCATTTCACACTACAATTACTATTTCATGTATTCACCTACTATTCATTCTCCATATATATATACGATGGTACAGCTTGATAATTAATTCGCTGAAAATAGTCTTTTCGCTGAATCACTTGTTTTCATTTTCAATAAATGATAATCAAATAGAATGTTTATACTATTTGATGAAAAGGTTTTAAGAAGTCATCTGGCTACTGTGAATGAGTTATGACCTAACAGGATTTGACTGTTTTCAGTACAAAGGGAAGTGGAGAAATGGTGTCCAGCACTGGCTGGATGTGTTAATTCAGTTCTGATCTATTTCATTTGCCCTGTTTATCTTGATGCTGTGGAGTGTCCATCCCACTCCCAAAAATTTCGGTGTTTGAGATGATTAGATACTGGGTTCAAGTGTTAAGAAGATCACCGTTACTTACTGAGTGTACTGTTACATCCTGTTGATGAGCCCCAATTCGGATGGAACGAGAGGCGTGGATATTTCTGTCTACCATCATCAATCAACTAAAATCCTCGCGTCATGTTAGATCATGGGTTGATATCCTTTAGAGAACCATAAAAATAAATTAGTCTTGGACAGACGATTCGTCACAGCTTGGACTCTTCAGAAATAGGCACCTGAAGATCACTGTCTGGGTGTTGATAATGTTTAGACACAGGTATGTAGTGCTTGACTGCTGAAAGTTTTCAAGTATTCATTCCTTGAAATTTCGTAGAGAAAAAGGTTATACTTAAATTTCGCTTACTTTTAATCGAAATGTTATTTTAGAGAGAGAGAGAGAGAGTGATTGCCAGAAGAATACTTTAAAGAATCCTGAAAAACGACCAAAATGGCTAAAAATATAATAGAAAATTATTTCCTACAAAATCCTTCTTCTTTGAAGATGATGCTTCCATATATTGATTTTTAAGTGATCACAGTCAATCTTTGTCAGTCTTTGCTTGCATTTCTTTCTTTCTTTTAAAGCTTGGTGGAATACCGTGTCACTTGTTCAGCTAACAGTTGTTCAATATGCATTTAGTGTCTTAGAGAGATCAAGACTTTCAGTAGATATCCTGTGTCTGTGATGTCTCTACTAATTTCCTACGTCAAGGACTTGTATATGAAACAGCGTGGCGCAAAATACCACACTGTTTAATTCAAAATTCAATCTTATGAGTTCAACACAAGTGTCAAATTTTTTAGCAATGGAACTATTTACTTAACCACTCTCCCATCAAGTGTGAGTCTTAGTACCTAGAGTGAAATGCATGTTTGCACCATTTTCAAATTCATAATGAGCTTCATTTCACTTAGCGACTATTCTGAGACTACAGGCAACAGCACCGATGAGGATGTCAAGACCAGAATCAGAAAGGCAAGACAGACCTACATCACTCTGAAATCAGTATAGAAATCCACAGGATTAATTTAGCATAAAGAAGAAGATTAGGATTTTCAACACAAATGTCCATACTGTTCGAAAACTTGTTGTGTATTTCACGAAAAGCATTTCCTACAGGGTTCTGCAGACATTTATCAACACCGGCCTTCGCAGTTTACATACTGCTTTCGATCATAGATGTCTGCCATCTCTGTCTCACGTTAGGTGGTTTCACAAGGTAAGTAATGTTGACGTTAGGCGTAGAGTGTTGGTCAGGCAAAGAGGGAAAATCAATCGACGAGGCTATAAAGTTACATAGACTAAGATGGCTAGGTCAGGTGCTGCGCATGCCTAACCACCGCCTCCCCCGACGGGCATTGCTAGCTGATATAGGTGCAGGTTGGAAAAGAGTAAGTAGTGGCCAAACAAAAACATGGCATCAATCCATGAAATCCTTGACAGTTAGACTGAGTCAGATAGGGAGATGCAGACTTCCGGGTTGGGGCCCTCGGGACTGACTCTAGGAATCAATGGCTGGAGACAATAGGTGACATGGCTCAAAATCGTTGTCAATGGCCAGCGCAGATGTATTCAGTCTCTGTAATCTTTCATATTCCTTTCTACCATTACCCATTCTGTTTCACTCTTATACTTGTCAGACTGTATTGATTCTCTTCACTCATTTTCTTGTCTACCTCTGTGTGCTATTTGGAAGGTGGCAACTCGAACTGCTTCACTTCGGTGCCAAGTTCTATGTTGAATCCAGACAGACAGACAGTTTACATACTGAAGTTCACACAACCGGCCAGAAAGAAACAAGAATCTTTGGCAAGAAACCAACCAGGAACCTGTTGCTCAATAAATATTTGAAAAAAAATGGAAATGGATTGGACACACACTGAGGACATTATCGAATGACTTTGCACCCAATAAAGGCCATCACTAGAGTAGAACTCGAATGAGATATAATGAGTTGCGTGTTGGTTCGAGGGTGACACAGAACAGGTTGTGGAAGGAGGAGATGAGAGATAATCGGAAATTGTGGAACAGCTAAAAAGGACCGCAGGAAATATAACAAGCAGCAGATGTGCTGCTGAAGATCCATGTTGCATTCAGAACTCAAGGGAACAGTAGTAGTAATTATATTTCCGGATTTATGCTCAGCTACATTTCACTTGCCAACTTTTCCTGAGCCAGTTTCACAGTTCCTAAAGTTTCAGAAACAATACTGAATCATTCACCATTCTTTGAGACTACGTGAAACGGGAGGACGACTAGATCATAAAACAGAAAATCGACATTGCTTCTACATTCAAAGCTCACAAGACATTCCATAAAATATGAAACAAATCTAATCAGGAAAAGATGATTACCAAATACATGATTACACTTAAACTGAGATGGATTCTGCAAACTTGAATGTGACAAACTTGCGTTGTAAATAAATGTCAAACGTTTACGAGTGAATTTTGATATGCTCATGTTGATCATACTTAGATGATGACCTCATTATCAGTTTGTTCTCATTGCTTAACTAGTAAATTGCTTGAATATCAACCTAAAAACTGCTTGTTGGCTGAATACGGTGGCTTAAACTTCCATTTCAGCACTAGATATTGCTTACTACATTCTTTTTTGCACAAAATGAAACTATCTATTATTAAGGCAATATGGCGTGATGTAAAGGACTCGTTTGGACATTTTCCTTGTTTACCTATGTCAGTAGATTTAATAGTTCTCTAACTGTGATGTCTTTCTGTGATCTAAACTGAAGCCCATTTAAAACCCTGCAAATAAACACTATAGTATCAATCACTGTTACCAATTTATTCCAATATTGAAGGTCACTACATGTGTGTTCAAAAGTTCCTAATTTCTAAACATAGAATAGAAATACAACCTTAAATGTTGAAATTTTTCAAAATATCCATTCATCGAAATTTTGAATGAACCAAGGTTATACTTAAATTTTGCTTAGTTTTGATAGAAATTTTCTTTCAGATACTGGAAGAGATGAATAGAGACAGAGAGAATGGGTGAATCAAAAGAATACTGTAAAGCACTAGTCATGATAAGAACTATTGAGTAATGAAAAAGTCATGAGAAACGACTAAAATGATTAAGAGTTTGTTAACAAAGTGCTTTTTGTTAAATCCTCTTTCTACAAATACGTAACTTCCATATATTGATTTAAGTGATAACAGTTAGTCTTTTTCGGTGTGTGCGTGTGTGAAAGTTGTACGGAATTCCCTCTCCCAACTTTTCAGTTAGCATTTTTCCCTATGTGTGTGTAGAGATTAGAAACCTGCACTGCTTGTCACCATAAAGATTTCCAACAGTCAGCTGTAGAATTTTACCAACAGTTTCCTTCGCTGCCTCTATACTGAAAATCAGATGCCCAACTGGAAAGAACCACCACTGTACGTCGGTAGCATAGTGGCTAGGATTCTTGCCGACCATGCACATGGTCCGGGCTTCGATCCCCTGCCGATGCAAACCTGAAATCTATGGTCGGCCTGCGAAATTCCTGAAAATTCCATATTCATACCAAAAATACTGTGTGGTTTCAATCTATAATCAAAAACGTACTAAATAACTAGAAGCTTTCATTAGATATCCTCTGTCTGTGATGGCTCTGTTAATTTATGTGGTCATATATATATATATATATATATATATATATATATATATATATATATATGACAGAACAGCAGGTTTTTACAGCAATTTCAGCCTTCCTGGCTTTGTACAAATCTTCAGTGTTTTTGTAAATGATGCTAAACATTTAAAATTGTCCCACTTTTGTGTGACCCTTAAAAACTGTATTGGAATGCTTGTCCTTTATGCGGATTTATACTTAGATTCATTTTATTTATTAATTTTTATGGATCAGTTTCACAATTCTCATAGTTTCAGTGGTTCGTTTGCGGCGACAGGGCTGTTAGCCTTTTTGAGTTTGGAAAACATTCACTAACAACCATTTCAATCCTATTATGATGCCAATGTGATCCTGAAACCAGTGTACTTTGCCAGACTCTTCAAACGTCCATCATCCCAGTTACTCATATAATGCCAAATCGGTGCCCAAAGATGAAAACTCTATCATTGTAGTGTTTGACATTTAGTCAAATCTCGCCCGTATAAACGAAACCGGTGTCAAGACTGAGGCATTGTTGGACAGAAAGATGGTTTAGCCAATTGTTACTATAACTATTCTCACTTTGAACTGTCCCCGGTATCATTTCACTTGCTCCACTTGTCATTCTAAATCAATTTTGTTTCTCAACGTTAAATTCTCTGTTATCGGATTTCACACAATGCTACCTAACGATTTTTGGTTTTATTCGATTTGTCTACTTATCCTACATTTGCACACTCTTTCCAAGTTCTATCCATCCCATGAATTGTTCTGTATGTGACACTAATTGTTTTGCCATTTTTGACATTTAACTATCTATGATTATAGTCACACATGGTTTAATTGCATTTCATACCACAATTATTTCATGTATTCACACCTACTATTCAATTCCCTCACCTGATATAATTTGTTAAAATCCATATATATATATATATATATATATATATATATATATATATATATATATATATACGCTATTTTACAACTCAATAATAAATTCGCTGTTTCGTCCTAGTTCTGAACTCTTTAGCAGTATAAACCCAGGACCTCCTGTCAACGGGGTAAATCCATCGATCATTCAGCTACTGTGATGCAGTTTGATGGATTGTAAATTCTAATTTCTGCCTATTTGCTTTATATACAGTTTGATCATGAGGCAACAAACAAAATAACGATTTCTAGGGGAATTTTCATTTGATAATTACAAAGACGTGTATACTGCCTCCACCTCCATTACTTGTGAAATAATAAACAAGAAAGGAAAATCACTAATACTTTTTGCCGTATCATGTCTTCTAAAGTTGGGAGTTATTTAGTCGCGTCCTATTGTCCGTCGCTGATACCAAGTGAAGTTTAAGATTGTTGAAAAAATAACTCATATTTTTCTAGTTGGCGAATAGGATAGGTGAGCCATTCGATTGATAGTGGCTAACGAACGGAATCAGTGGTACACCTTTTGTATTATTTGGAAACAAGCAGCTGGGTTCACTTTTATCCCAATAGGTGGTGGTGTTCTCTTAGTGGGTTCTAGGCTCGAGTTCCAACAGAGACACCATCAGTAATTAGGAATGCAAGTATATCCCACTGATGCATCCCAAAAGGACTGAAAGCGTCTCTTGGATCCAACTGTTAGTCGCCAACCATCGAATATAACACCATATTAACCTCATGACATTTTCAAAGGGTCTGTAGTATTAATTGACGTGTCAACACAGGCTGATTACTCCAATCCAATATAACTAATCAAGGGAAATTTCAAAATAACAACTTCAGCAAATGGATAAACCGTGCGTTGAACCTATACATAATAAATGCTTTGTTTAGAAAAAATCTAAATTATCGACTTTTTCATTCTACATAAGTTAGTTTCTTAATGACCTGAAAAAATCCCGGTTGCCATTTTATTTGTGAATTTAAGCGATCACATGAGTGACAAAATGTAAAACACTAATATCAGTAAAACGTTTGAGTATTGTGGATTAGATCAAATAAAGTATAATCCTTACAAACCAAACAATAGAAAGTTAATCTGATGCTCGCTAGTGACTTGCTACAGGTTGGAGTTTCCTGAGTTCTAGTGAGAAGTCGTGACCAGTGAGGTTCAATTAGATGTCAAGTGTGTGGATGGATTTCCCACCAACGACAATGGTTGGGGTCGCGCTAAATCACGAATTGGTAGAAGTTAGAATTCACGAGCCATTGAATCGGGTCCCAGTGGCTGAATGGTATACGAGCTTGCCTTGTAACCGGAAGGTCCCGGGTTCGAATCCCAGTGGGTGCGTACTGCCGATGATTCCCAAACTAGGATGAAACAGCAGCTGTCCAGTACTCCCTGGTTTTCAATGGTTCTCTAACTGATATCAATCCGTGATCAACCCGTATAACATAACTAATCCTTACAAACCAAACAATAGAAAATAAAGTATAATTATATTTCAATAGTTTACACACAATGATAAGTTTTGTTATTGGTAATGTTCACACCACTGTTGGAATTGTTTTGTTCACACATTAATGATTTGTACTCATATAAATAGTTCATTATTTTTTTGTGCTCATTCATGTCTTTCGTATTCAGAATTATATTCCAAGTTCATATGAACTGTGATCAAGATTTGACCGGATAGTTGCAAAATAATTGAGCGCTGAGTGAGAGGTACACATTTATAAAGTTATATTTGTAAAATCTCAGCGAAATTGAAATGATTAATTCCAACGTTTCGTTTGGCAATCTGGTCCGAACTTCTTCAGGGAAATTAATCGAAATTAACATAACATATATTCCAAGTTGTTGATAGTTGTACTGAGTCACCCTTGTTACATTTATCCGGTGTGACTTTAATGAATATCGATTCTGTTATGTCTTTTTTTCCATTTGTTCATGCTAGCTTTTAGAATACATCCATTGTTCCAATCGATATTGTGGTTTTTGTCCCATGCATGTGCAGCTATCGATGAATTTTTTTCAAGATTCTTGCAAGCTTGTGTTCCTGTTGGTTGACCTTTAGTCGGTTAGACGTTCATGTTCATTCACTCTTATTTTGAGTGATCTGAACGTTTGCCCCACATATTTAGTCGGACAGTCGGCACAAAATATTTTGTAAATGAAATTGTTTTTATCCATCATTTTTATGGGATCTTTCAGTTGATTTATTTTATTTTTGATCAGATTCGTCGGTTTAAACGTTGTTCGAATCCCGATATTTTTGAGGTTTCTTTGTATTGCCTCTGATGTATCATTTTTATATGGTATTGCGACTGTTTCTTTCCATTCTTCCATCTTGTTATTCTCCAGTTTTACCCTTTTTTTCTCTTTTTTATATTATCTTTTATAAATTCTTTAGGGTAGTTGTTTACGAGTAGCATTTTAAATAGGACTTTTATTTCTTTACACTGATCCCCTGGTGTTGTTGTAAGTCTACCTAGTCTATCTGCAAGACCTTGTATTAATCCTCGTTTTACCGTGAGTGGATAAGGTGAGTGGTAATCAAGGAATCTTCCAGAGAGCGTGGTTTTTTAGGTGTGAACAAAACAAAAGGTTTGATCAGGTATAAAGAAAACAATTGCAACAGTGTTGTGAACGCGGGCAGTAATTTTTCTCGAAATATTACCAATAACAAAACTTATCATTGTGTCTAAACTATTGAAATATAATTATACTTTAAATGTAAAACAGTTTATGCCTTTAGCATAATGGATCTGCGTAATGCAAAAACAAAGACTAATGTTATATACTTCAAACAGTCTGATCACAAATGCATGTCAACGTTAATTTCATGAGGAAGTACATATTAAAATTCTTTAATAGCCGTCAATCTTGACCTCGTTAAAGGAGAACATGACAATCGTTAGTTTTTCAATTCAGTGACACATATTTCTCAACTACTGCCATTTTAGAACATTATGCCAGTCCCTATAATTCGTGAGTTGGATGTATGTGTACCTTAGTAGGCGATGGTGTTTTTGTATTTGAAATAACAACATCAAAGCGTAATCCACTAGATTACCAAGTTAATACAATCATCATACATTTAGCTGCTCGTCAGCTGAGAACGACGTACAGTAATTATTAGGCTTATGTACAGATGAACTTCAACATACTTAAAAGTATTTAATTAGAGAATGGTGACTAGCAGTGGAATCCAGGATGTGCATTTCTTCCTACTTGGGACTCAGTTAAAATTAATGTGACCCGTTGAACAAGAGGTGGCTCTAGTGGCCCAAGTTGTCTAGTGGATAATGCGTCGGCGTTTGAAACTATGTGTACTGGGTTCGAGGCTCGGTGGAAAAATCATCACTCACTGAGAAATGCAGGTACATCCAGCTGATGAGTCCCAAATAGGATGAAATGCGCATTCTGGATTCCACTGCTAGTCACCATCTACAAATTAAATACTAACTAAATGCCCAGACATCGTCGGAGCATCTGCACAAGAAGCCCACATGTCAACCTGAGATGGAGCACTTCGGTCCAATCAATCGACGGGAAAATCTCAAATTCAATTCAAAATAAAAATACCTAAGTGTTACATGATGTCAGTTGATAGGGGACTTTAAACTTAATAATCAGAACTCAGAAAATTTCACTCGTATAGATTTTTCCCAGAGAGATCAAGTTTAAACAAAAATAATGTTTGTTTGTTAAAGGAGTCACGTAACAAAGACAAGGGGTGAGTAAGATGATTGGTAACTAATAAACTGAGCAACAATGTGGTGAGTTAAACTCATATCTTCGAAGCAGAGTTACACCATATTAAAGGGAGGAGGGTTTGAAGCCACAGACTACGTAATCAAATGAAAGAGAGAACAAAGACATCCAGTTATCAGGGCTTCAAATAGAGGCTGATAACTGCTTCTTTCTGAATACATAAATTGGGTTTTAGGCGTTTGACAGAGAGTGCCCCACGGCAAACTTAAGGAGAATTACACTATTCTGTCTACTGATAATTTTAAATGATTTCGCGATGTCCACTTCATGACACATATCAATGAGATGTCTGGCAATGGCACTATTGTAGGCATTTTTTCCGCTGAGACATAGACGCTTTCGTAAATGTTCAGAAAATCAGATAAAATGAAACTGGCATCAAAGACATTATTGATGCTTTCATTTCGCGTATCAAGATGAGAACAATCATTTCAGTTCAGTGAAGTTCACAATTTTCAAATAAGAGAACCTAGAAAGGAAGATTGAATAAGAAAAAAGTGGACCACACTCTGTGTTGATTTTCAAAATTTCCATGAATGGGGTTAGGCTAGATTTAGTGGATATAAGTTTTTATTACATCACGAAAGGGAGATAAAGATATTTTAAACTAAGAAATAGCTTCAAATGTTGCTTTGCAGGTATTCGATTGGTTTCAGTATTTCAACATTAGCTGATGTCAGTTACAGAACCATTGGAAAACCCGGGAGTACTCGCCGATAATATTGGCTGTTGGTTACTGTGAGTCATGAACTGGTAGACGCTGGAATAAAGGAGGTGGACACTGGATAGGGTCCTAGAGGCTTGTTATGTCTGCACTGAAAAGTTTAAAAAAACCTGTCACTACTTTGTTATGTCTAAGCTGCTAAGTGGTAATAACGGTAATTAACTAGACTGGTATTCTAATATTCCTATTTGTTCGCTGTACCTTCCGATCCACTAAGCCAAGCAAATATTAAAAGACAAAGGCTTGTGGTGAGAGCAGCCTGCTAGCCAATTGGTTGACATTAATCTACGTCAATGTCTAGGTCACTAATATTGGCCGTGAGAAAATATGAGCAAAGCTGTTTCAACAACCAATCACAGCAAACTTAAACGTGGGCAAATTAGATTCGCAAATAGATGGCTCCACTTTCCGAGAAACTCGAAAACAACCAATCAGAAGACTGCGTTTGTCTACTTGACTAGGCTATAATAATGTATGTGAAATTTATATAAATACGTGTTAATTTTCGTAATAGAACGATCTGTTGCCTGGCCCTTGTCTTCTGTTGCTACAGGCTGAGTTGTGACTGTCAGATGCTGTCGTGTACCTTTATTAGGGAAACGGCACATGATATTTATAGATTTTTACCACAGCAGGGTTGTCTCACAGCCAAGAAAAGTGATTGATCACATAACAAATCGCATCGTGAGTGAGAAAGGATGATATACTATTTTATGCGAGAACCTATCATGGCTAAATAGTCTCCGAGTTCGCCTTGTATCCGGAAGGTCCTGGGTTCGACCCCAGGAGATGGGTGTGTACTTCCCATGAGTCCCAAGCTATCAGGAAATAGCCGTCCAGTACTCACAGGTTTTCCGATGGCACTTTAACCAATGTCAGCTGATGATGAAATCCTCTAAAATATGCTTTGCTAAACATTCATGGGTATTACAGTAAGGTCATTTTCTGACAACCCTCCTTTGACAGTTTTTCAATGTGTCTTTTATAATCAATAAAATCAGGTAACAAAAATCACTAACACCTGCAGTTAGTTTTGTTTGAAGCTTAGTCTTTCAATATTCCTGTTATGATTATGAGTGGCAATAGTATATGCTCGAAACGTCACCAGTTAATGTTACTGTATAACACTGTGTGATTTATCAGAATAAAATCTTATCCATAATGGAGTTATACTCTAAAACAGTGCCCTAGTTTTATACTTATATCGAGAATGAAAATAGAAGAATAATAACAACCGCGATAAGTATCATAAGTTGGGGTGAGAGGCCACCTCCGTGTGTATTTATCAATTTAACTGTTCTTCTGGAGGTATTTGCATTGGTAGAGCATCTCAGAGAGACTATCATCACCTTCTTGAGCAATGTTCAACGTGGTTAGATAGAGGAGCTGTAAAAGCAATCAGAGAAAGTCAATCAATATTCGGAAGCAGATGGAATGGAAGTGGATTCACAAAATTGTCAACGGGAGAGTCAATGATCTACTGCTGTCACCCAGAAGATAACCACGAACACACCAAGGGTGTAGCTTTCATGATATCACAAACGGTAACGAAGGCCCCGATGCAACGGGAGGAGATCTCGCTCATGATAATGGCCGCCAGATTCGACTCAAAAGGAAGGAAAGTGTCAGTTATACAATGCTGTGCACCCACAAACAACGCAGACCTCGAAAAGAAAGAAGAATTCTACAAACAACTACAGGCAACAATGGACAATGCTCCAGCTGCTGACATTAAAATACTAATGGGAGACATGAACGCCAAACTAGGACCAGACAACACAGGAAGGAAACTCATCATGGGTAGAGAAACTCTCAGAGAAATGAATGAAAATGGAGAAATCTTCGCTGACTTCTGCACCTTCAATGAACTAGCCACTGAAAGATGATAAAGTGAAGTCAGTCACCAAATGGTGGAGCAAAAGGAACACTGGGCTGAACACTTCAAAAGACTTCTTAATCGACCGCCATCTACAACGCGCCCAATAATATCAACAGTGGAAGCAGAACTACCAGTGGACATCAACTCTCCGACAAAAGCAGAAGTCCCGAAGGCCATTAAGGTGCTAAATGCTGGAAAAGTAGCGGGACTAGACGGAATCTCACCAGAAGCATTGAAAATGAATTCAGAGACATGAATGGACTTGATGACACCATGACTGGAGAAGGTGTGAAAAGAGGACAAGGTACCTGCTGACTGGAGGAAAGCCTACTTATTCAAAGCTCTAAATACAGGAAAGTTAAGTCAAGGCACGAGTTAGGGCGGTATTATGCTCCTGTCTATCCCAGGAAATATACTAAGCCGCATCATCCTAATGAGAATCAAACACGCCCTAGATGATAAAATTCGACTGGAACAGGCTGGATTCAGGAGGAACAAGTCAAACATCGATCAAATCCCAACACGACGTATTATCATTGAACAGAGCTTGGAATGGCAGTCAGCTCTCTATCTTAACTTCACTGACCTTAGAAAGGCCTTAGACAGCGTCGATCGAGAGGTGATTTGGCAACTACTTCGACAATTATACATCTCATCCAACAGTTGTATGACGACGCTGCATGCCAAGTAATCCACAAAAGGAAACTCACGGAATCCTTCGAAGTGTATACAGAAGTAAGACTAGCTGGCTGCCTACCATCTATGAATATTTTTCTGATTTCCGTAGACGGGATAATGCGACAGACAGCTGCGTGCAACGAATAAACACGCATGACATGGACCCAAACAAAAACTTGAAGGATCTGGACTTCGCTGATAATATATATGTTTGATTTCCACAAACTGGAGGGTATGCAGAAGAAAAGCAACAAGTTGGCAGAACAAACATCCAGAGAAGATGGGCCTTCAGGTGAACATAGAAAAGACATAAGTGATGAAGATTTATGGCCAGCAGCAACGACATAAAAGACAACAGACAACGATCAGCATAAATGGGAGAGATTTGAAAGAAGCAGCCTCCTTCACCTACCTGGGAAGCATCGTCTCAACTACAGCCGGATGAAACTGACGAGGATATCAAAGCGAGGACCTGGAAAACAAGGCAGGCTTTCATTTCTCTCAAGTCTGTGTGGTGGTCAACATCACTCAGCATGAAAAATAAGATCCGGATTTTCAACTCCAATGTGAAGTCAGTGCCAATTACTATATGGATCAGAGACTTGCACTGCACGTCATAAAGAGCACCTCAAACAAACTTCAGACCTTCATTAACAGCTGTCTTCGCTCAATACTCAAGATCAGATGGCCAGCCAGAAAAGATAAACAACAAGGATCTCTGGGAGCGAACCAATCAGGAACCGATTGTGAAACAAACAGGCAGGAAGAAATGGAGGTGGATTGGCCATACTCTGAGAAAGCCATCAAGTGATATCACTAGACAAGCCATTGCTCAAGTGGAACCAGGCCGAAAGGGAAGCGGCGAGTTGGTCGTCAGTGCGAGGGTGACATGAAAGAGGTCATGTGAAGAGGAGATGAAAGCGTGTGGGCAGACTTGGAGCCAGGTGGAAACCTTAGCAGAGAACCGAACGCAATGGAGATGTGTGGCTATAGCCCTATGTTCCTCTAGGAATTCAAGGAAACAATAATAATAATAATAAAGTCATTCAGAAGTTCCATATGACTACACCTAGAGAAGACAGAGCACAAGATTGAAAAAAAGTTCTACTTTTACAATTCTATACAAAGTGCCACCTCAATTTCCTAAGTTTGTACGCCTCCAATTACTAAGCATAGCTGTAGCAGTCACGATAATACAAATTTCAGCCCAAACTTTGTGTTCAAAAAAAAAGCCTGTTCAATCCTTCTTCATCCAATGGCTTTCAACCCCAACTTACAATAGTTATCCCAGTTCTTCTTCTTATTATTATTATTATCATCATCGCTATTCTACTTACATCCTCTTCGATTACACTGCATTCTATTGATCGAAACTTTTCAAATATCTATGAATGATGTTTTATTATGTAGTATTTACCGGAAATACAAATCTGCTTGATTAAATCGTGTTATGAACTTCAGTCTGTTGGAGAAATCACTCTTCCCTTTGCACGTACTTGTAAACCAACGTATATACTCCCATAAATAATGCAGATAAACCGACACACTGATACGTGACATATATGTAAATGTATCATCTGTAGAGTAGATTAGTTACATTGATGCGTAGGCTTTGTCTTGTCCATTGCATTGACCTTGAGTACTGATTTTAACCCTTTCTTCGAGCCAAGGCCATTTTAAATTCACGCTTATGATAATTAGAACAACAAAGTGTAGACTTCTTTTTACGAAATGAATATCGAACATAAATCTGTCTGTAAACGTCAATAGGTGACCACGCGGCTCAACTATCTTTGCAAACAGATAGGTTTACTTTGCGTTCACATCGTCTGAGAAAATATAATCGATTAAAAAGAACATACCTATCTTAATTAAGTAAATACTGGAGTAGATAACCAAAATAATAGTAATTATAATAATAATAACAATAGCTTCATTATGCACAATATGTTTATACAATATGCATACTTGTCAGCGTAGTTTATGGCGTAATATTTTCTCCTCATCCAGGAGTTTCAGGTGTAACAGCCATCTCCAATGGATCGTGTGACGCAGCGATGTTAGATATTTTGGCGAACCATGGATGTAATTAGACGAGAAATAAAGCACTATGTCGGATTAAAACTCGGGTAGCCCAGTGATTCAAACAGGCCGCCAAATGACACTGACATGTCATACCACCAAAATACTGCATTGATCATGTTATTTCGCTATCAAAAGAATATCTGACTGATTAGATAGTATTATTATTATTATTCCCTTGGGTTCCTAGTGGAATTTAAGGCTTCAGCAGAATGTCAGTATTTCCTCCTGTTCTTTGTGTTCATTTTCGCGCTGGAACCACGATTAACCGTAAGCTTACATCTTCAGTTTAAACGTGGTTTATCATTTCAGCCTCGAATCCACACCCATTTGGTTGCGTTTGATGTCACTCAACGGTCTCCTCAGTACGTGTCCAATCCACATGCATTTCTTCCTGTTTATTTATTGAGCGATAGGTCCTTTGGTTGGTTCATCACCGGAGTTTCTAAATGCTTATCTTTTCTGGACAGTTTATCTTCACTTCCAAATCAGTGACGCCAGCTGTAGATGAAAGCCTGCAGTAGTCTGTTGGAGATGCACCAAATCTCTGAGGCATATAGAAGAACTAACTTAATAATACCAATTATGGGTAAAATTTATTCTGATAAAGTCACACAGTAATATTTACTGATGACCACGTTTCGAGCACAACTTTTTGCTGCTCATGATCATATAAAAAGGTACTCACACAACTTTCCAACTTCGTTTATATAATTCCATTATTTTTCATCGCTTCACTTGACTGGTAGTAGAATTTTCCATATTTCCGGTATGAGTGATGAGTCATTCCTATTGCACTTGTCGGGTGTTGACTCGATGAAGAAAGATTCAGTAATCAACCCCTCTCTCCATCTACCTATATTACTTGTTGGAATTTTAATCCCCCCCCATCCTATTCTCTGCTTGTGCGTTACTGCATGCAATGCAATGTAGCGCTGAGCTTTTTTCTAAATTACTTATCTTCTCGGGGTCAACCATTCTTACCTTAGCTAAATTCTTATGTTCCGACAATTTGACTGTTCCCGATCTACTAGTTTGACCTATGTAGTTGACCAGTCAAGTCAAAGCAATGAAAAATAATGGAATTATATAAACGAAGTTGGAAAGTTGTGTGAGTACTTTTTTATATGATCATGAGCAGCAATAAGTTGTGCTCGAAACGTGGTCATCAGCAAATATTACTGTGAGGCTTTATCAAAACAAATTTTACCCACCATGGAATCATACTCTACCACAGTGCACAAGTTCTATTCTTTCATCAATGACTTAATAATAGTTTTGGAGATTCAGACCATGTTCCTAGCATTAGTTGCTAGGAGGTCTTAAAACTGATTTCTGCTGAACTTTCTTCATCTGGAGAAAGCAAACATTCACTGTCTGATAACCAGACGATGTACCATTTTCATACATCAATATCAGGCTAAGTTGAAGTATCACGGCCCAGGAGTGCCAACTCTCTAATGAACTTGAGCATATGCTAGTCTTTGAGAAAAATAGGACTTTTCATTATTTCAGCGCTAATATGAACTCTATTCACCAATTTGGGAACCAATTTCGTCCAGATCGAGTTTTAAATACCCTTGGGGTAATGGATTGATAGCGCGTAGCCGAAAATGTTATTGTGGTGCTTCCATGTACCTACGGCAGTATTCACAAGCTGGCGATAGGTGTGTTTTTAGGTGCACACAGTGCAGGAAACAAATGACTGTTCGCACTGGTGAGTTTCACACTAAGTTCATTGTTTTCTAGGAGCTTTCTTTGAGAAACAGAAACTACCTCTGACGAATATACTCCTTGTATGACATTACTGGATATTAAAGTCAGGAGTGAGATCAACGCCTGTGGAGACAGAAAATACCTTGGCGTCTACTGTGTAGGTTGAATATTGTTACACGGCTATTAGGAGGAGTTGGTGTGACTGTTCATCTGGATGAATATATGTATAGAAACTGATTCAACTTATAAACTGACGCTCCTCATTATAACTAAGAAGAATTTTGAAGTTATGTCAGAGAAAAATACCCTGTTTAATGTATTTTCATGCTGTTTCTTGCAATCAAATGTCACCTTTTGTGTAAAAATCACTGATTATATGATTGGCCGGCTCAGGGTCAGTCGTGTGTTCACATCCCATGAATCGTGATTCCTTAACTTTGACCAACGTCTTCCATGTTCTGTTACTTTCTCCTTCTGTGAGCTTTCGATGTTGATAACGAATTTTTTTTATTTCAGCTAATTTATTTGTGAAGTGAGAATGAAGATGATGATCAGGCTGACGCCTAAATGTCTACTGAAAAGATTCAAAGACTTTTTACTGAATTCTGGAGTAACAGATGGAAAATATGCCGTAAGGATATGGAAGTTTTAGTAGCCATGGTGATGTTTATGCTGAAAAATGGGGTTGATAGACACACGGAGAGTCTCCTAATTAGCCAGGATACTAGTGGGAAAGTAAATTCGGTGACACCTACTAGTTCACCGCCACAGAACATAGCCGGTAATACGTTCGACATATTTCACAATATCCTAAACAAAAACGTAGCTGAACAAGTAAAATATGCAAAAGAGTCCTTTAAAACATTTCATAGAGCCATTAAAAAACAGAAAAAATCAATACATTCATCTTGCACAGAAAAGTATATAGTGCGTAATGCATAGGAGTGAAATCGAAGTTTAACCAGCCGTATAATCCCAACAAGCAGTCTTCAAGTTAATACTCGAGCAATTTACCAGCTAAGCGATGAGAAAAAACTGATGATGAGGTCATCATCTGATATGTATCCACATATATATATATTTATGTGTTTGTGTATGTTGGTCTCTCTTTCTGTTTACTCTCTTAGTCTGTGACCATTTCACTTGTATGAACTTGTCTCCTTTAACAATGTATATTCCCCTTATATTATATATAATATGAGTGTTTGTTGACAGTCCGTTGCTTGGTGACATATATCCATATATGGTGGTTGTTGACATGTCTGCTATATTTCGCTATGTATATTTGGATCGACACTCCACTATAATTAGCCATTCATGTTAAGACTGTCTAGTGATTTGTTCACACGCTTGTCTGACGGTCACATATATATTTCGTTCTCACAATCTTGTGACTTACTTACTTTGTTTGTACAAACATTGGATAACCGCATCCAAAGGACCTTAAACAAGCTCACCAAAACTGGACAGATCACAAAACAAGACCAATGGCGAATGAAATCCAATGGACCAGTCCTACCCCGATTCTACGGCAGACCCAAAATACACAAGGCAAATATCCCATTACGACCAATTGTATCACTCCCAGGAACTCCAACATATAATTTATCCAAAGAATTATACAGAAAACTAAAACACCTAACGGAATCTTGCGATCACTCCATCAACTCTGCTATCCAATTCCTAGAGAAAATCAGAGGCATCCAAATAGATGAACAAGAAATAATGGTATCATTCGACGTGACAGCATTATATACATCCATCGGACAAAACCTAGCAAAAGAAACCATGGAGCAACTACTTAGCAACGACGAACAACTGCCACAACAATCAAAAATGCAACACACAAGCTGGATGGAATGCATAAATCTATGCCTAACAACATACTTCCAATTCAACGGCCAAATATATGAACAAGTCAAAGGAACACCCATGGGATCGCCAATATCAGGTTTGATTGCAGAAGCAGTGATGCAAAGACTCGAAAATATAATTCTACCAAAGATCAAACCCAAGATTTGGATACGCTACGTCGACGACACATTTGTAATCATCAAAAGAAACGAATTAGATAAAACTCACAACTTAATAAACAACGTCTTCAACGACATCAAATTCACAAGAGAAGAGGAATCCGAGAACAAAATACCATTTTTGGACGTCTTAGTCAGGCGAACAACTACAGGAGAATTAGAAACTCAAGTTTATAGGAAATCAACTCACACAGACCAAATACTGAATTACAACAGCAACAACCCAATAACACACAAAAGGAATTGCATACAAACACTATTCAAGAGGGCAAGGACTCACTGCAGCACTCCCACCTTAAGAAAAATTGAAGAAAAGTATCTCATGGACGTCTTCCAAAAGAATGGATATCCACGGAATTTCATCAAGAGACATATACCCCCAAGCCAACCTACCAAAGCAAAAGCCACCAAGGAGAACACAAAGAAAATTGCCTTACCATATATAAAAGATATCTCAGAAATCACTACAAGACTCTTCAAACCTTTAGGAGTTGACGTCGTACACAAACCAACAAAGTCGCTTCACTCAATTCTATGTCAACCAAAAGACTCAACAGCGAAAGAAGATAAAACCAACATCATCTACAAAATAAACTGTAACAACTGCGAAAAACACTACATCGGCCAAAGTGGACGTCCCCTTCGTCTTCGTATCCACGAACATAAGCTAGCCGTCAAAAGACATGATATCCACTCCCTCATTTCACTACACACAGACAACTACGGACATCAATTCGACTGGGACAACGTTCAAATATTAGACAAAGGAAATAACAAGAATGCTAGAGAATTTTTAGAAGCTTGGCATTCCAGTGGATCATCAATCAATAGACACATCGACATAGACAAAATTTATCAACCAATAAGAAAGAAACTTCACAGACAAAGGGTCAAAATTCAAGTCAAAGAAACAACCGGTTCCAATACAAGTAACCTAGAAGGTGTGAAAACACACACAAACAACCAATCACGTCCAAGGTCACCAGGAGAGATGATTAATAAACTCGTGGAGAAATCTAAAAGCTCACTTCAAATTGAAGTATGCGCTGAAGATGTCACCCAGTAAGGTGATGAAAGCTTCGCAAACTAACCATCCAGCTCAGAGAACAAAACCACATCAAAGTATTAACATTTTATTTGATTATCATTTAGTGAAAATCAGAACAAGTGATTCAGCGAAAAGACTGTTTTCAGCGAATTTATTATCAAGCTGTACAATTGCGTATATATATATATATATATATATATATATATATATATATATATATATATATATATATATGAATTTTAAGAAATTATATCGGGTGAGGGAATTGAATCAGAGATGTGAATACATGAAATAGTAATAGTGGTATGAAATACAATTAAACTATGTGACAGAAATCATAGTTAGGTGTCGAAAATGGCAAAACAATTAATGCCAGACATCGAACAATTCATACGATGTTCAGAACTTGGAATGGGTGTGAAATTATAGGATTAGTAGTCAAATAGAATAAAAGTAGAAACTTTAGGTAGCATTGTGTGAAACTTCATAACAGACAACTTAACGTTGCAAAACAAATTGATTTAGAATGACAAGTGAAATGATACCGCAGACAATTCAAAGTAAGAATAGTAATAGTAACAATTGACGTAACAAAGGAAGAGTATACAAATTGAATAGACAAAACGAAAAATAGGTGTAGCTAAATTATGATTATGGATTATCATCACGCTTTAGCATAGAGGGATTAAGGCCATGAAAGTTGGAGGAGTTGAACCAACTTTTTCTGTATACAGGGATCTGGCTTTTCTGTTTTGTTGGCCAAATATGGCTTCAGCAATATAGATGAGTCGGACAGGTAGTGATTTGGGCAAATCACTTATCGCCTTGTAGATGCCTTTAAAGACGGAAGCTGTAGAGATATGGTGATTATTATCGACCAGATGATATTCAGTGATTACTCTCTTTATATCTCCACTTCTATCTATTCGTAACCATGCGGAATACTGCTCTTACACCCTCTAGGACAAAATCCGAGTTGAAAGACCGATATACCTAGCTCCACACGAGCACGTTAGCTGATAAACGCACACAGAATTGGAATACTGAGGGATATTGTCCTTCAGGTCATTCAACAGTAATGATTGACTGGAAAATGCTATTCTCACTGATGCAGCAGAGAATTTCCTCTTCAGCGAAATATATTGCCTGTCCGAGTCAATATTTAAATAACTGAGAATTTTCGATTGATATTTTGTAATGATGACTTGCCAATCAGGAAGTGTATTCATTCAGTGGATAATTGGGCAAAATGTTCGTTTAGCGAGGCTGCTATGATGTTACACATCAACAACTCAGCCAGCCCCATACAGGTGTATTATATATTGTTGAAACCAGCAGCGATGTTAGGTAATTTTTCAAATAAGCAGCAGAAGTCTATAAAGCAGGATTTAATGAACTCACGAAATTCCGGAAGTACTATTCAGCTTGCTACTCTATATCAAGGGATATTAAATTAAGATCAAATGCATTACGGTTCAATTACATCAATCGAATAAACAGTTAGTTATCAGTGAGTGAAAGCACTTGAGTATATCAAGATTCATGAACTCAGTAGTATTGATAATAGTAGCAGTGCTAATGAACGTAACAATAACTTTATGCCAAATACTGCGCTGAAGATGTTGTCTAGAAGGATGACGAAAGCTCCACAACTAAACCAACCAGCTCAGAGAACACTATTAATTGTAAATAATAATGATCATTAATAAGTGTTAAAATGAGTTAAGATAATGAAAATGGTAAAAGAGGGTTTTAAATGAATCTGGAGTAGTAATCATAAGAGGTAGAATAAAATATTATTACTAAAGATAATAACAGTTCATGAGTGAAACATATTACCATAGTAGATTCAAAGTGATGACCATTTGTTTCTGTACACACAGACGTGGTTTATAAACATGCATTACACAAGTCTCCTCGGCAATTGCAAACATCTTCCTGTTTCTTTGTCTGTCTGGTGACAACAGTGTAAATGACTTGACTGTGTCAGCATCATGTCCGTAGTCTACAAGATGCTTTATTATTGAACTTTAAGGCACTTTAACTTCAACTGTTTTCAACCACTTTGAGAAATGCTCCATCATACGAGTAGACAGTCACCTTGCATTGATGTAGGCAGTTTGAAGTGTCGAGAATTGGTGACTGATCTTTCGCAGAGAGATGAAGCCGTTTCTTGTTGGTTTTGAGGAAGGCGAGTTTTGCAGCACAATAAGTTTTCTCCATAGATTTATCGACTATTAGTGTGACCCCCTCTTTTACATTATCTCCTCTAAACGGCAAATTGATAAAGACAGGTTTCTTTGTAACTGTTTGGGTCGTTCTACTGGGGTTCATTTCTACGGCGTATTTACTGATGAACTTCTCAGGATATCTATTCTTAGGTAGAGTATCCTTTGAAGTCATTGTTTCATGTTAAGTTGTACTGTCAGAATGAAAATTTCTCGTGCTCTACTTACTGAACAGTGTTCTGACTAAGTTCTTTTTATGTTGGATTGGAACAAAACTTTTAAAATGTCTGTACTGTCCCATACACAAAACCTTTCTGTTTACAGACTTTTATATCGTACTATTGTAACAACAGAAGACAAGGGCCAGGCAACAGATCGTTTTATTATGAAAATCAACACGTATTTATACATATTTCACATACATTATTGTAGCTTATGCAAGTAGACAAGCACAGTTATCTGATTGGTTGTTTATCAGAAGTTAGGCAGACAAACGCAGGCTTCTGATTGGTTGTTTCGGGATTCCTCGACAAATAGAGTTCTCTATCTGCGAATCATATTTTGCCACGTTAACTTTGCTGTGATTGGTTGTTGAATCAGCCTTGCTCATATTTTCTCACGGTCTGCTCTCACCACACTATCAGTCGTTTTCTTTAAAGAAACATCCAGGAATTTACCAGTATCATTTTCGTCGTGTTTTGTTGTGAAGTTATGATTTGGATGATTTGAATGTTGTCAGTCTGACATATTCAAGTTCTTTCACTCACTGATAACTAACTAATTGTTTATGTGAGTGATGCAGTTGAACCGTAATGCATTTTATCTTAATTTGTATATTCCTATATGTGGAGCATCCAGATGAAGAGTTCTAGCAAGATTCGATAAAGTCATTAAATCCAGCTATCTCGATGAGATACTCACTGGCGACAAGCCGTGTTGAGATAGATAGTTTCCTGGATTCTAGTGGGAAGTCATTACCAGTAGGCTGCAGCAGGTTGGGTATGATGACAAACACTCATCGAACAAATTTCTAAGTGTTCGCCCTATGTTGTGAATTAGCAGAAGTTAAAATTCATGAGCTGGCCATGGGATATGATCCCTGTGACTGAATGGTCTACGAGCTACCTTGCTTTGTCACCAGAAGATCCTGGGTCCGAACTGTGGCGGTGAGTGCGCACTGATAAAGAGTCCTAAACTAGGACGAAATAGCTGTCAATTACTCCCTGTATGTTTACCAATCGTTCTTTAACCAGTGTCAACTCATGGTGAAATCCTGTAACCAATTTATCGACTTTTGTTACTTGTTGTAAATTCGCATCGGAAAATAAATTTTTCAAATTTAATTCCTGCCTAATTAGCTAATTTAATGTACTTTTAATTATCCGTTTTATCTCATATTAATGTTTGAATTTGTCAATGTTACTCTAATCAATGAATGGCGATTATGCACACAGGCATATAACAAGTGAAATTCCAAAGGTTATCTTTAAAATTATGTTTTTCTTGTTTTGATTGTTATCCTATACTTTATAAACAGATGAAATGTCCGTGTTTTTTGTTTTACTATGGTAACTTGTATATAGCCAACTTCTTAATTTAAATTGTTTTTTTCATTCAATATCCAAGTGTTCTATTAATCGAGTAAACATGTACTAATTTTGTTTTAATTAGGTTAACAATTCAAATGCTAATATTAGTGTTTTTAGCATGTATTCTTATGTAGAAAATCTCATTAGAAATGTTTCCATTGCACAGAATTTCTGTATACACGCAGTTACCATGACAAATTCGAATAATGCTACAAGAACACTTTTGAAAAATAATATGAGTTCCCTTTGTTTCAGTGCATTTTCATCAGCTCTGTGTATTATTATTATTTCCTTTAATTCCTAGAGGAACATAGGGCTTCAGCCACACATCTCCATTGCGTTCGGTTCTCTGCTAAGGTTTTCACCTGACTCCAAGTCTGCTCACACGCTTTCATCTCCTCTGCACATGACCTCCTCCATGTCACTCTTGGATGACCAACTCGCCGCTTCCCTTTCGGGTTCTACTCGAGGGCTTGTCTAGTGATGTCACTTGATGGTTTCCACCTCCATTTCTTCCTACGTGTTTGCTTCACAATCGGTTCCTGGTTGGTTCGCTCCCAGAGATCCCGATTGCTGATCTTTTCTGGCTGGCCATCTGATCTTGAGTATTGAGCGAAGACAGCTGTTAATGAAGGTCTTTAGTTTGTTTCGGGTGCCCTTTATGACGCGCCAAGTCTGTGATCTATATAGTAGCTCTGTGTATGCAACCCGAATAATAAACTTTATAAGCAATAAATGTGAAATAGTTTTAAGATACTTCAAACTACTAACCAGTTCCTTTTATGCGAGAGTAAAATAACATGTTGATAGGAAGACTCTAGAAGATCTAGATTTCGCAGATCATTTATGTTTATTGTCACATAAACTCGAAGAAGTGAAGGCGAAAACCACCCAACTCACTGGAGAGGTAGGCAGGCGAAGACAAGACTCCACGTGAACATGGGAAAGACAGAGGTGATGGAGATAGCCAATCAACAACAACAACAACAGCGGCAACAACAATCAGAACGAATCACCATCGGAGAGAAAAGTTTGAAAGAGGTTACTTCCTTCACTTATCTGTCTAGGAATCACAATTTCAACCATAGGCGGAACGGATGAAGATATTACAAACAGCCAGATACAGAAGGGCATGATACGCCTTCATCAACCTGAAACCAGTCTGGAAATCTTATGCACTAACTCAATCTGCATAAAGAACAAGATTCGAATTTTCAACACAAATGTCAAGTCAGTCACTGTTTCTATACTGATCAGAAACTTGCACCGTGTATCACGAAGATAATTTCCAACAGATCACAACAGACTTTTATCAACAGCTGCTCCCTTTCGCTGCCTCCATTCTGAAGATCAGATGGTCAGCAGGAAGCGATTAGCAACAAGAGACTCTGGCGATGAGCAAGCCAACAGAGAGCCGATTGCTCAATAAATATGTAAACGAAAATGGAAATGGATTGAGTATACTATTAAGGATAACATTGAGAATAACATTGCGTGCAGTGCAGGGCATTGCTTGAGTGGAATCCAAATGGAAAGTGACGAGCACGGCGTCTGAAAGTGAAATGAAGGAGATCGTAGGAGGAGTGGGGGAAATATCATGGGCAATCTTGAGGACAGCTAAAGAGGGCAGCGAAAAATAGAGCAAAGTGGCGATGTGATGCTGAATCCCTATGTACCACTAGGAACCCAAGAGAATATTAGTATAATAATTATCTCCTTAATTTCCAGTCTGTTAAATGATTTATACTACTATAGTAAGTACTATCGGCAGAGTTCAACAATAGCGAGTGTCCCAGGAGTGAGAACGCTTCAATGACCTTTAAGGCATGCTAGTCGTTGGCTAACGGCACCTGTCATTATGATAACAACGCTATTCACCAACTAAGATGCAAATTTCAACCGGATCACGTTTTTGAGCACTATTTCGACTATGTGTTAATAGGGTTATGATCAGGGTCATAATTAGCATTAGGGTTAGGTTTACGTTTAGGATAAGGGTTGTTATTAGGGTTAGTGTTAAGTTTAGGGTTAGGGTCAGGATTAAGGTTAGGGTTACGATTATGGATAGATTGAGAGTTGATGTGATTTATTTTAGTTTGTTTTCTTTTATCCACATTTTCCTGGTAAGTAGTCGTAGATCCTCTTAGTGGAAACCATAGTAATTCAACCGAGGGCTTTCGAAGAAGACTACACAAGTGGATGCAAGAGATAAACGACTCACAAAAACAGCTCATCTTCAGTCACCTTGGTGAATACGTGTACAGAAACTAGTCTAACTTAGCAACTGATACTCCTCATTATAACTGGGGCGTATTTTTAACGAGTTGATCACGGATTGATATCAGTTAGAGAACCATTGAAAACCAGGGAGTACTGGACAGCTGCTGTTTCATCCTAGTTTGGGAATCATCGGCAGTACGCACCCACTGGGTTTCGAACCCAGGACCTTCCGGTTACAAGGCAAGCTCGTATACCATTCAGCCACTGGAACCCGATTCAATGGCTCGTGAATTGTAACTTCTACCAATTCGTGATTTAGCGCGACCCCAACCATTGTCGTTGGTGGGACATCCATCCACACACGTGACATCTAATTGGACCTCACTGGTCACGACTTCTCACTAGAACTCAGGAAACTCCAACCTGTAGCAAGTCACTAGCGAGCATCAGATTAACTTTCTATAGTTTGGTTTGTAAGGATTAGTTATGTTTTACGAGTTGATCACGGATTGATATCAGTTAGAGAACCATTGAAAACCAGGGAGTACTGGACAGCTGCTGTTCCATCCTAGTTTGGGAATCATCGGCAGTACGCACCCACTGGGTTTCGAACCCAGGACCTTCCGGTTACAAGGCAAGCTCGTATACCATTCAGCCACTGGAACCCGATTCAATGGCTCGTGAATTGTAACTTCTACCAATTCGTGATTTAGCGCGACCCCAACTCGTAAAACATAACTAATCCTTACAAACCAAACTATAGAAAGCGTATTTTTAAGTCATGTCAGAGAAAGATACCCTGTTTAATGTGCTTTCACGCATTTTCTTGTAAATATACGTCAATTTTTGTGCGAAAGTTCCTCATTTTTATGATTGGTCTGCTTAAGGTCACTCGTGCGTTCGCATCCCTTTGTCGGAATATCATCTGTGATATTAAGCAGTTATGTTTTACCAAATGATTCTAGTTTGTAACTTTTCTTCGTTCTCAGTCATGATAAGATCACTCGCGTGACCTTGGTTCATGTGTAGAATGGTCGCTAGCGATGAACGTAATTCGAGTTTGATTCCCTCCCAAACATGACACGGTACAAGACATACTCCAATTTACTAGTTAGTGGTTGGGTGCGAGTATAGCATTACCACATTGTTAAAAACATTCCTCTACAGAAATTCCAAAGCCTAAAATTTGTAGCCCTCTCGGATAGAGAAGGAATGAAATCATAATATCATCTATTTTGCGAATTTATTAACTCATGTAGTTGTAATCTATCGAACTGGATGGATTTTCTATGCAGTTAGGTAACCAGGGTAACTGCTTTCATTTTCAACGCATAAAATCTGCGTTAAATTCATGCACAAATCACATTTTACAGCATAGAATGAGTGTTAAGTAAAACAACGAGATATAATTAAATCTAAGCTAAGGTATTCACATATTAAATTAAGTGACTAATTATCCATGTGTATAATAAAATAAAGCTGCAATTATTTATTGATCGACTGAATGACCTTGGAGAGTTAAAAATCAATGTTAGTTACAAACAAGTAAAGCGTGTTTTTATGAAAAACACATATATACTTGCACATATGGGTTGAACACAGTAATTTTCCTTTACCTAATGTCTTATATGACAGTAATGATTGAAAAGAAGTGAACCAATTTTTGTATATGCTACTATGTAGGTGAATGTAGAAAATTTCCATTCTGTGTAGGTGGCATGAACACTAGCTCATTTCCAAGGTAGATCTCTTCAAGAACTGAAATCACTTACAGAACCATTTCATTGGTTCCTTTAAATGATTCCAATCTTTAAATCGATAGAAACTATACAATCCAACACTTGAAAACTGAGATATTTTAAGTTTGAGCACAGATTAGGATCAGTCAGGAGAATCAGTGAAAACGAGAGAGTACTGGACAAATGTTTCGTCCTAGTTTTGGACTATCCATCAGTACGTGACCACTAGGATTCGAACCAAGACTTACAGTTTATAAGGTGATTTTGTAGAACATTTAGCCACTAGGATTCTATGCAATGACCCACGAATTCCAAGTTCTACCATCAGATCAGGTGTGAGAACAAATACTCACCGACAACGTTGGCTGATAGTCGTGCAGAAATCACGCGTCGATTGAAATTGAAATTCATGGGTTGACTATTGGGTCGGGTACAAGTGGCTGAATGGTCTACTAGCTTTTCTCGTAACCGGAAGATTCTGGACGTGTATTACTGAAGAGTCCCAAACTGGGACGAAACAATTGTCCAATACTAATAGCTGGTTTTCAATAGTTCTCTAACTGATATCATGCTGTGAGGAAACTTGAGACTTGAAAACTAGAATATATTATTTTTGTACAGCAACGGCTATTTCTAGACACCAACTTTTACCATGCAAACATTAATTTAGTATACACCCTCAGATGTCATCAGGTGTCAGCTGATCGATGGTGACTAACAATGGAATACAGGATCCGTATTTCGTCTTGTTTAGGAGTCGTCATCCGGATGTACTTGCATTCACCAATGAGTGATGGTGTTCCCACCCATCAGGCGAGGTTAAACTACTATAGCCAAAGTCAAGGTCTGTCGAATGATCACCTTCAAGGACCAATCAGGTTTAGAGAACTCTATGAAAGGTCATTTCAAATCAAATCATGTCTGCATTTTGGGTTTTGACGACGGAAGATACCGTATTCTACTTATTCTCTAGATACTTCGGTAATAAATCTATACTCTTAGGCGGGGTTATCTTTTTTAAGATGAAGGTTAGGATTCCGGTTAGGATGTCAGAAATACTAATGAACCTCAAAGTATCATGATCTACAGTCACCTGGATGAATATAATCTATCGTTCTTGGTATGACTTCTTTATAGATTATCCGTGTAGTGATTGGGAGAAATTCCTACAACACATAAGCGACGATTATATAGTGTAGTATCATGTTTGCGATGTTTGTTGATGTATTTTTAAACGATTATACGACATTTTTGCATCTGAATTCTGATAGGTCGTTCAAGGTCGCCATGATATTGGCTATGATGGTTTAAAATCGCCTGTCATCACCTGCAAAACGTTTTCAGATTCATAGAGATTACATTTAGCTCAAGGCAAACCTATTTTGATTGGACATTAGTAACTAGTGGGACGTGTCCAGTCCTTTCTTTCGTGCAGACTGAATTCTATCGGCCAGGTTTGCAATGTGGCCACCATTCTAAGTAGCTCGCCATCACCCTTTGCTGACGAGTGCCAACTGGTACGAAGCCTAGGTCCAAGGCTTCCTACCGATTGCCTCCAGCTGTCTAATATCATCAAGGCAAATCCTTATCAAATGGCCAGCCCATGAATTCCAACTTTTGCCAATTCATGACCACTTCGCGCAAAGTCTTCTTCGATAAAGTTTCCACCTCATCTTTAACATGCTGTACCCTAGTGATCACGGCTTTCCACTAGAACCCCAGGTTAACTGCCTGAATAGGTCCAGTCGTTTGTGAACATCAGATTAATTAATTTTCAAGTATTGGTTTTGTAGGGAGTTTTGTTTGATTGGTTGGAGGAGCTTAAATGAATTCTCAGCGTAGGACTTTGCAAAATAAGTACAGTGGTTCAAGTTACCATATTTCACAAAGATAAGAAATTTAAAGCAATTATGATGGGCAGGAATGTGCGGGAGACATTATGATTACATAGATAATCGAGTCATGAGACCACAAAGAATGAATGCATCTTCGCTACTGAGAACTACTCTGAGTCATGACAGAAACAGTCTCCAGCCATCAACTTTAAGCGACTATGAGAACCCAAATAGAGTATACACCTCTCTAAGTGTCTCAAAAGAACAGTCAAAAAACTTCATAGATTGCTGTATACATAGTAGGTCGTCTTATATCGACCGGAGTAAATTTATGTAAGACTGAATTGATATATCACATTTAAAACATTTCGCTCTAAGGTCAGTGATCTAAGATAGTTCCAACAAACCAATTTGATGGAATAGAATATGACCATGTGGAAACACACATCCTAGAGATTGCACTGTCAATAATAAGTATAAAATTCCCACCAGAATAACCAGAAATACACCATCAAACAATAGATCGATTGGAAACATTTCCCAATACGAATTTAAAAGGAACAAAAAATGTCACTAATGCAGGATTCGATGTATCCATTAAATTTCGTTAGAACTCTTCAGCTGCTGAATACTCTACATACGGGGACATACATACTATTGAAATTACATTGGGGGATATAAGACTGATAAGCAAACAGACTAAATTGAATCAGTTATGCAGAACAACTGGTGTGAATGTTTTTCAGGTCATGTTCAAATAGATATAAGGGGAAGGGAGTATAAGAGATTAAAATTCCGATAAAATGCACTACGGTTCAATTACATCACTTAGATGAGCAATTACTTGAATGTACCAAGATTGCGAACTGAATAAGATTCATAATAATAGTGCTGGTAATAGTCGCAATAGAAAATAATAGTGTTAAGACTAAACCACAAAACCTATGATCCATGTGAACGTGAAGGATAAGCTACCACTGCTGGCCTCATCAATGTGCATTTATCTATTCACCTGCTCGTGTGGAGCCAGGTATGTCGGCCGTACCCAGCGTTCCCTTTCCAAGCGTATCACCGAACACTTACCGACATGGTTTTGTAAAGGAGAAAAACGATGTCCCCGCTGCTCCATCTTAGAACATCTGATAGAATCCGGACACCAAGCTGCACCCCAAACAAACTTCAAAGTCGTCTAAAGACTAGGAAGTAGTCTTTCTAAAGGTGTACGAATAAGACTTCTTCAAACTGCAGAAGCAATGGTGATTCACTTGATAAGCCCTGAACTCTGCATACAGAAGAAGTTCGTTCAATCACTACACTTGCAATGGACTTAATCTATCTCATTACCTGGAAAGTAAATTTTACTTAATCTTTTTTTCTGTCTCTTCATTAGTATTATTTTGTCTTTTCAATTGTAATATTTTACATTTTCAACTTTCTTGTTCTCTACCCCCACCCGATTTGATTTCTACACCTCACTACCACTGTTACTGACTTGACCAACGCCTAATTTTTAGTCATTTATGTTACGTCATCCAACTTATTTGCTCAATTTCAGTTCTAATTTAAATGACATTATTCTCTAACCCACTTCTACTTAGTCTCAACCTGTAATTACCCCTGTTGCTACCCTGACCTAAGTTGAAACATTTTAGTCAGTTATATTACGTCATATAGCTTACTAACTCAATCTTACTTTAGTTGCTGTCTGATTAACCTTGTTTCTATACTAGATCATTCTTGTATTGCCTGATCAATTATCTAAACTTGACAAACCTCATGTACATACACACAAATAATTATATATAAATGCGATTGTACAGCTATGTGAATGAATTCGCTGAAAAGAGTCTCTTCGCTGAAAGTCTTCTGTTTTCATAAAACTAGATAAGCTAATGGTACTAACAAAGAATAGATCGATCGCTTTAAAAATATGGTAATAAGACAAAAATCACTTGATTCCGGACAAAAACACTAACAACCAACCAGTGATAAATGACTTGTTCGATTCGCCTACGGTTTTACTAGGTCCATGATCTACTTGCTCACTTAGCATTTGATGGACTAACACAGAGAAATACTTTGTTGGCATATCATATGATCGAGTTAGCCTTAATGTCGATGTTCGGAAATCAACCAATCAGATGTGCAAGTCGCCCACACTAACTAAATAGGCAGCAACACGCCTACGCACATCAAATAACTTAAACGTCTTCTGATTGGTAGATTTCAGTACACTGACATCAAAACCAATAATCAGCTGATTAGTACCTTTATCCATTGCCAAAATGATTAACGCGATAGTCTCTGATCCAAGGGAAAATATGAAAAGGATGCAGATTATATCGAAGAAAAGACGAGTTGTCAGCCTTCTTGTCCACTTAATGTTTGGTAACTTAAATAAGCACGTTAGAATATGATAAGTACAGTACATATTAGCTATCGACATTCGGTGTATGTGAAACTTAACAATAGAATCTTGTTTCATCCATATAAATAATCGCATTGCTGAGATCTTTTAAGAGCCTCTAACATGATCTGGCTTTTGAGAAATGTCTCATTCCATGTTAGTTAACACTGATCGTCGACGATGGTTTGTGCAGCATCTGCCCTAGCCACCTAACACCATTACGACCTATGGTATTAACGATCACCTTCTCTGATAGTCAACGTTTGATCAACATTACCTGCCATGTTGCGTAAAAACCAGTAGTCTTTGATGCAGTCATGTCTCACAGCTTTAAAATAGAACTGTGAACGAACTGTTGCGCTGCGAAATCGACGGATACCTTATCCGTACTGAATACGAGTAAGTACAGAGATTCCGTTGCTGATCACTTAGTTTCATTTTTCCAAAGTGTGTTTAAGAAATGAAAATAGAAACTGAGCATTGTGGCAGAGTATAATTCCATCAGAGAGTATATTTATTTGATAAAAGCACATGGTAATACAGCATTATTTTCTAATGACGGCTCAAGATCATAACCATATTCAAGGCAACCACATAAACTTCCAAATTCGTTTATATAATTCTATTACTTCTTATCCTTTAATTTTATTGACAGAGGTATTTTCAGTATCTTTCGTACTATTGTTGCGTAACTCCTATTGAATGTGTTGGGTGTGTAGATTCAATGAACAAAGATTTAGTGATTAACTTTTCAAGAGTATTTGTATGGATTTGAATCGTTTCAACTTTGATCACGGACTGATATCATTTAGAGAACCACTGAGAACCAGAAAGTACTGGACAACTGTTTCGTCCTAGTTTGGGACTCATCGGAAGCACACACTCACCGGGTTTCGAACCTACGAACAAAGTCATTAGTGACTGGCTGGCTTCAGGACGAAGTTTCCTGGAGTTCTAGTGAGAAGTAATGACCAGTGGAGTCCAACAGGTCGGGAGTGAGGACAAATACTCGCCGCCTATGATGATGGTCGCTCTAAAACCACAAATTGGTAAAAGTTAGAATTCATGGACCGGTCACTGAATCGGGTCTCAACTGGCTGAATGGTCTACGAGCTTGACTTGTAACCGCAAGGTCGTGGGTTCGAACTGTGGCGGTGGATGCGTACTGTCGATGAGTCACGAACTAGGATGAAACAGCTGTCCAGTACTCTCTGGCTTTCCAATAGTTCTCTAAGTGTTATCGACCCGAGAGGAAACTTGACTGACTTTTCCATCTACCCGCCTATATTACTTCTCAGAACTATAGCTCTACCCCCCCCACACACTTTATGGTGTGATTGTCTGTTAACATATGCATCGCGACCGCAAAGTTTTTCTCTAAACGCATCCTCTTTATGTGGTCAATCATTCTATACTTAGCCAAATGCTTATGTTCTGATAATCTGACCACTCCCAATCTACTGGTCCGACCTACTCAATCGACCTCACAGTCGTTGTCTAATTGTGTCAATATGATCCTTATGTAGGCTTTCAGATGTCCCTTGTATGGTTGGTAAGGCTGGAAATGCCACAAATTCTTTCTTACTTATGTTCTGATCAATATATATATCTACTATATATCTGTCTCGCTTTACATATGGCTTTTTGTAAACTTCTTAATCAATTTTATGAAATAGTTATTCAGCACCAGCACTTCTTCTATCCACTTTTGATTATTGATATCAGGGGTAGTTGGAAGCAATCAACAGGAAGCCCTGCCAGACCTAGTTGTCGTGCTTGTTGACACTCATCACAGTCAGCAAGGCGTGTATTATCTGCAATCTTGAAGAAGCTCATTTCCCTTCTAAGATTCGGACCTGTGTGTCATCACCACCACCACCACCCTCAGTGCTTCTGCAGTCAGAGAGACGTTACCACCACTGAACTATTTGGGCTCGTGATTGACCTCCTCTAGGGACTGTATTGCATACTTTGATTGGAATGGTCTCTCCATATGTGCATATCACCATAATAAGATTTGTTTAGCTCCCTCAACGACATACACTAGCACTCATATCTTGACAACAGAATATGTATACAACAAAAATTAGACCCAGTGTACTTCAGATTTTAACGACACCGTAAAGATGGAATTAGAATCAGACAATAAAGCAGGTAATCACTGAATACGACAAGTGTAGCACAGCAATATATATTTGAACATACATGCATGCATGTGTATATGGTAAGTCAATTAAATAAAATCATGATTTTTCTCAATGACAGAAAATAATAATAATAATAATAATAGTAGTAGTAGTAGTAGTAGTAAGCAATGACAGATAAGAAGAAGACAAACAAGGCTTCACAATTCATTGGTGTGATATGGTTTCAACACTACGCGGCTAATAGTTATAACAAATGAATGTATAAGTGTATGAAAACTCCCGTCACCCACTCACTCACACACACACACGCAAAGACACTGTAATACCTTGTAGAAGCGATAGATAGATAGACAGATAAACGAATGAGATATATCACCTTTAACTGATGGGTTAGAAGCTAAAGGGGAAAGTGAAAAGTCACAGAGAGAGAGAGTGAGTGAGTGAGTGAGTGAGTGAGTGAGTGAGTGAGTGAGTGAGTGAGTGAGTGAGAAGGAGAGGGTGCGCGCGAGCGAGAGAGAGAAGCGATAATAACTTATAGCGGTGCTGCTTTAGAATACATAAATTAGACTTCTAGGATAATTTAACTTGTTCAATGATGGTAAACAGGCCAATTCAATCATTGGTGGAGGTCCACAGAGAAGTGTGAGTGTATCTTCACTTGATGGATAGATATGCTCCTGTAACATTTTCTCATTAATATAACCTGTACTGTACGACCAATCTGATAAATTAATAATAATAATAATAATAATAATAGTTTTAAGTTTAAACGAATAGAAATATTAGCAATAAATATTAAACATGGAAAAGCTTAAAGCAGTGAATCATAGATAGATGAAGGAAATCGGCAGGAAACCATTGGACCTAGGTTTCGTGCTTGTTGGCACTCACCAGTCAGCAAGGAGTATCTACAACCTTGGAGGAACTCATGTCTCCACAGTGTCTTTAACCCGTTGCTGCTACAGTCAGAGACGATGTTACTACCACTGAGCTGTTCGGACTCGAGATTGACCTCCTTTAGGGAATGTATAAGATACTTTCATTGGACACTACATAATAAGTACCTAGTGTCATGAGTCTAATCCTTTGCTTGGTGCAGACTGAATTCTTTGATAGCAACATTGGGTGACACGGGTGCCAAATCTCAGAGGGGGGGAGGATATGAGTTCCATCAATGTTGCAGATACGCGTTGCTGACTGCTGAGTGCTAACAAACACGAAATCTAAGTCCAAGGTTTCCTGCTAATTGTCTCCAACCGTCTAATAACAAATGAGGAGAACACAAAAAACGGGATACCTTTATTTATTTATGGATGCTTAACTCTGTCTCCATTCTTTCGCCCTAATCACCCGGGTTGATTCAATTGGCCGCTCTTTAGAAACCATATTGGTACGCCTGTCCTCCTTAGATTGCTATTCTTTAAATTCTCCTTTTCAATCAAAGAAGTTACCACTGATCGATCAATCAATCACCAGTGCATCTTAATATATGAGTAAAACTTGGGCACTGTGGTAGTAGGTAATTCCATATTAGTTTGTTTATTAAATGTATCACACAGTGAAACAGTATTGTATACTGGATGACGTTTCGAACACAATTTATTGTTTATAATCATATCAATTTCGGTCACACGACTTCGAGAAGGAGAAGACAGAGAAAACTATAAAAATCAAATCTCGAAGTCGTGTGACCAAAAATGATATGATTATGAACAATAAATTGTGTTCGAAACGTCATCCAGTATACAATACTGTTTCAATGTGTGATACATTTAATAAACAAACTAATATGAAACACCAGTGCATCTATTTTTAGGCCTACATGAGATCAACAGTGAGCTTGAATACATCTCAGTAGTTTAGTGTGATCGATGACATCTTTGTGAAGCACATATTGTCCTTAGGGAGAAAAAACCTTAAACTCTTCCTTTCTATATTATCCTGAAGGATAAAGAAAGTTTTGCAATTAAACTATCAGTTTTATAAATAATAAAGTAATAATACTCAAAGTGTCTCATGCACAGTGTACCAACACGGAAATGCTCTATGCATGTAGAAATCCCTGAACAGTATAATAGTGAAGTGATGAAATACATAGAGATATGCATTTTTCGAAAAAGTGCGTGATTTTCTAGAAATTTATGCATTGATTTTTTAAAATCCTACTACGTTCCGAGTGGAACATAGACTTTCAAGTTAGAGCTTTTGAAGTTTCCGTAACAGTAGTTTTATTTTTAGGATATATGGTTGCTGGCGCCACGCCCAACCTTCCCTTTTTTACCAGCATTAATAATCTGCTTAGCAAGGTCTAGACAGGAGTGCGTTGGCCGAGGATTGAACCCCGGACCAAATGCATGGTTGACGAGTAATCTACCGCTTAACCACCGACGTATGTACGTATAGATAAGTCGAACTAAGGGTAAGACATGATTTATAACAATGTGCCCCCATAAAAAACTTGATACAGCCGACAACGAGCAGATTTCGGTCAACTTCATGAAATGTTCTTATGCGGCCACACGACCATGGCCTCTGACAGGTAAGTCCTACTCACTGCCTTCATCCAAGGCACGGTTGTTCCTCAAAAAAGGTTAAGGGTAGATTGCGAATGTCTGACACCTACAGCAGGACTGGTGGACACGTAGGTCTACCTAGAGCAGCTGCAAAACCTTGCAGAATCCGGACGGATAGGATGCTGTATTAAGCTGTTTTAGACACCATCAACCATGAGAACATAGCTCATGATGCTGCTCCTCAACCTTGTGGATTAGACCTCAAGTCAAAAGCTTAGAAGATAAACACCTGCTTTTGTCTGAGCGTCCAAGCACCATCCTAGGCCTCGCACAAACTACGATTTCATTTGCGTGGCACATTTCATCACGTACTAAGTCCGTGTTTTAACAAATAGTAAATCAATAATTAATCAAAACAGTGTCTGTCCCAAGGTGAAAGCAATTAAACAATTAATATTTTTATTGTCATGTTAGATGGCTAAATCGATTGACATACGATCAAGTAGTTTCATTCTATCTGTCTAACTACACAACTTTTGTTTTAATACATGTGCCTGTAGAGATATTTCCCCTTTTGTAAGTCCATTCATAATCCTGTCCTTTCAATGACTTAGCAACAGTGTCGTTTACTGTCAGTCAATTCGGATTTAGAATTCAAGAACACTGTTCAGCTAGACTGCCTAGATGGAAGAAAAACAAAGCTAGTGATTCTCTTTTTGTGAACTTCAATCAACTTTGAGCATCCACTTACCTGGTGTGATGCCTTTAAAGTGATCGAATGAGTTTGAAATCATTTAATCAGAACATACTTTTTCATATTAGTTTGTTTATTAGATGCATCACACAGTCACTGTGAAACAGTATTATTTACTGGATGACACAGTTTCGAACAAAATTTATTACTGTTCATAATCATATCAATCAATTATAATCACACAACTTAGAAACTTGAGTTTTATAGCTTTCTCTGTTCCCTCCTATTTGTTGTCGTTGGGATAGTAGAATTTTCCAGATCTCCAACTGGACAGGCGTTGAATCATTCCTATTACATGTATTTGCAGTTGTATAATTTGTATTCGGCTTGAAGCATGAAACAAAACAATTTAGTTTATCTAATATTCTGCCTTCAATGATTGTCAGGCCAAATACATAGTTCAAACTAGTAGAACAGGAGCAGTCAGACTATCCGAACATAAAAACCCGGCAGCAAAATCTAGATTAGTTGATCCAAATAAGATAAGAAATCTAGAGAATAGTTCAGCCGTAGCATTACACGCAATAACACAGAGACATACAATAGGATGGGATAGGATGACAGTTTTAAAATCTAATGTCACAGGGTGGAGGGAGAGATTGATAACAGAAGCTTTGTTTATCGAATCAACTGCAAGCACATGCAATAGGAATGATTCAACACCTGTCCAGTTGGAGATCTGGAAAATTCTACTACCCCCAACGACGACAAATAGGAGAGGACAAAGAAAACTATAAAACTCAAGTTTCGAAGTTGTGTGATTATAATTTATATGATTATGAACAATAATTTGTGTTCGAAACGTCATCCAGTAAATAATAATGTTTCACTGTGTGATACATCTAATAAACAAGTTTTACACACATAGAACATACGTTTCATTATCCCAGAAAGTAATCCATACACATATACTGCATTAAGGTTGTTAATACTAACCAACTGTCCAAGTTAAAGTAAGTGGACCAGGACTCGGACCCACTCAGGACCGAAAGCTGGCTGCCAATGAGCAACATCCCCACTCATATACAAATCTCCAAGTTCGATATAACAATTTTAAAGTATTTCCCTCAGTATAAGCGAGTTTACTTTAATAATAATAATAATAATAATAATAATAACAAACTGAAACTTACGTTCAGGTGGGTCGCTCACGGTATACCATAGACGGAAATGATTAGGATATTTGTCTTTCAAGATTTCCAGTTCATCACGCAGAATTATATCTTTATCACTCTACAAAAAACAGGCAGTAATGATAATAACAGTAGTAGCAATTAAAATTCATCATTCTCCTTTGGAAACGAAGGTTATTCATTCCTTAAGTTCCGTGTGAAACATACAGCTTCAAACTTGGGATCTTGAAGTTTCAGTAGAGGTGAGATGTTTTAGTGGGGTGGGATGGTTGGCTAGCTGGTTGTTCTTACACTCAATATTTTTCTGGCATACTTTCGGCTTATAAAACTAGACGAAGCTAAGGAGTGTGTGTGTGTGTGTTGGGAACTGAATCCCAGATATTGGGTGTGTTAAGCAAGCATTATACAATTGAATCACAGACACCACTATTATGTATCCCTGGTATTATATTGCTACACACCCTTAATTCCGTGTTAACACAAAGATCTATGTTAAGCATATCAACTGATTTTAGCATCTAGATTTCTCAGATGATATATGTCTAATGTCACATAAACTCGAGGACATACAGGCGCAAAACCAACAAACTGGCTGAAGAAGCAACCACGGAAGCCAGGCCTTCAGGTGAACATAGAGAAGATGAAGATAATCAACGAACAGCAACAGCAACAACAACAACAACAACCAGCACCAATTAACATCAACCGGAGAGATATTTAACAGAGGTTACCTCCTTCACTTATCTGAGAAGCATTCTCTCTACTACAGGCCGAACAGATGAAGATGTCAAAGTCAGAATCAGAAAGGCGAGATACACCATCATCATCATCATCATCATCAACCAACCTGAAACTAGTTTGGAAATCTTCTGCAATAAGTATTATAGACAGAACAAGATTTGGATTTTCAACACAAATGTGAAGTTAGTCAGCACACTTCTTCTATATATATGGGTCAGAAACTTGAAATGTGTATCACAACAAAGGATTTCCAAAAGGTTGAAGATTTTCACCAACAACAACTGCCTTCGCTGGTTCCATACTGAAGATCAAATGGTCGGACAGAAAGAATAATTAACAAGAAACTGTGGCGATGAGCAAACCAACAGAGAACCGATCGCTTAACAAATATGTAGGAGAAAATGGAGATGGATCATGAGTACATTGAGGAGGCAACCGAATAACATCGCACGCCAAGCCATTACTCGAGTGGAATCCAAATGGGAAGCGAAGAGTGGATCGTCCATAAGAAGGTGATATGGAGGAGATCGTGTGGCGAGCAGGGGATGAGAGACAATGGGCAATCGTGGACCCAGCTGAAGAGGACCGCAGAAAAAAGAACAAAGTGGAGATCTGTGGTTGAAGCCCTATGTTCCACTCAGAACTCAAGGGAATAATAATAATCTGGTCTTCATATATATATGATATTATTATGTTAGTCTGCGACAGTGGATGCCCCCACTCAATGGACTGTCTTTTTCCCTTCTTACATCATTTGTCAGTGGTATCGTGTTCTGCTGATTGTCGTGGTAGACAGTGATCAGAACAGCAGACTCTCAAATCCGCTAGCTGTATTGACGGTCATACCAACCACCGCATTATGTGATGGTGTGGTGAGAGCAGGCTGCTAGCCAATTGGTAGACATTAATTTACGTCAATGTCTAGGTTACTGATATTGGCCGTGAGAAAATATGAACAAGACTGATTCAACAACCAATCACAGCAGACTTAACGTAGGCAAATAAGATTCGCAAATATATGGCTTAACTTTCCGAGAAACCAGAAACAACCAATCAGAAGACTGTGTTTGTCTGCTTGAATAAGCTATAATAATGTTCATGAAACATATATAAATACGTGCTGATTTCCGTAATAAAACGATCTGTTGCCGGCCCTTGTTTTCTGTTGTTACAATGGTAATTAAGACCGAAGTGATCTGGACATCGTTTGTGACCGAGTTCACTCGATGACACTAGGGTGAGAGAGTTGAGCCAGTTGAAGCCACTTAAATTTTGGCCAGCTACTTGGATGTGAAATAGTTAGGTCATACCAGAAGACAACAGCATTAAAATTAATCAACGTGACTGTGTTTTTGGGAAAGGAGGTGAGGGGCAGAAACAATTGAGTTCTTGGGGTATACCCCCGCTTGACAGCAGTGGAATCGCACCAATGCTGAGAGAGCTAGAATACCATCAGGCAGTATCCTCTCCCTGCTTTACTCACTCAACTTCTATCAAAAACACGTATACTTTTAGGTTGTATCGCATACAATTGCTTTCGTTCTAAAGCAAGTGTCTTATTTTGCAAAGCGTATGTTCACCCTATTTTAAAATACAACCCATTTACTCTTAGTGGACATCGACTCTGAATGACAAACTTAAATTAGAAAAGGTATTAACGACACTTAGCTTTAGTAAGAACTCTTAGCTCAGAATGTGGTCTTCACTCAACTGAGATTTGCAATTAGGCTGATGATGGTGGTTTGAGCTTAACCTTAGTTGTTGTTTTTTTTTAATTTACTACAAGTTGACTAATCTTTTCTCATATTCCTCTAACGTGATATAAAATGGTTAAATCTATTCACCCACCCACCCCCATTGAAATTAGTTACAATTTTAGAAATCATAATAACATGATATGTGTGTGTGTATATACATAAAAGTCTTATGGTATTTTGTTTGAATGAACCGCATGAGACGCATCATTTTTTTTCGCGCGCATATTTCAATATCATATGACAAAAAACGAAATAAAAACAATATGACCAAAAATAAGACAGATTTTCTCTAAAATAATAATAATCATAAAACAATTCAACAATGTAAACAATCAACAATATTTGATTTTGTATTGCAGGTCATTAACTCTCAGTGGCCTAATCAAGGCGACAGCAGAAATAACAGGAATCAGAATAGATCATTACACACACACATGTGATTGTGTTAATTAGTGCTTAATTTACTATCAGTTGAGTGAAGATTTATGAAGTCTTTGGCTGAGGTTTACCAGACTTTTAGAATGAATTCAGCAATATATCTCATCTCTACACTGTCGTCTACATTGTCTATTCAATATACTATCATCCCCCTAGGTCTCGGAGTGGGCTTCAGCTGCGTACCTCCATTTCAGCTTGTTTTCTAAAGTCCTTTTCTTAGATGGCTCCTTAATTGCCCACAAGCTTTCCTTTCTTCCTCATACAATCTCTTCTAGATCACTACCCTAGGAAGCGCATCTCATCGTCGAGTTTTCTCATTCGGGTTCCACTTGAGGGCCTAGTACACGTGATATCCCTCAACTATCCCCCTCAGCCTGTAACAACCAATCCATCTCCATTTCTTCCTGTATATTTGTTCTTGACTGATTCGTTGGAAATGTTCCTTGTCACTTGTTTATCTTTTCTGACCGGCTATCTAATCTTCAGTATGCAGAGAAGGCTGTAGCTTTTTTGGAAATGCTCTAGGTGATGACGCGTTGGTTACTGAACCATATGGAAGTACTGAATTGACGTCAGTGTTGAAGATCCATGATTCATGAAGATCATGGTGAATACAGTAGATTTCCATACTGATTCCAGAGTGATTAAAGCCTGCCTTGCTTTTCCGATCATAGTTGGGGCTTTGAAATTCTCATCCGTGCTGCCATAGTTAAAAATATCCTGATTAAGTGAAATCCGTCAGACTTCATCCGTTGATGCTTGTTGTTGTTGGTGGTGAGGCATCATCACCACTTTTGTCTTTTCTATGTTCAACTGAGGTCCTTACAGTAGAAATTACTTATTACTTATATGTTTGAATGAACGCTAGAAAGCCGACAAACCACTTGATGAAAGAATTAACTTTAATACACACTTTTTTCTAATCGATAATTTCAGTTTATTGATGTCATTCACGAAAGTTATTCAGTTAGTTTGTTTGTTGAAACTTGTTTTATTTCTTTAAGTTCCCAAAGGAATATAGGGCTTCAAGAGAAAGGCTTGAAGTTGCCGTAGCAGTGGGGGTTGCTAGTCTCATGCCCAACCTTCCCTCTTTATCAGTCTTATTACTGGCTTAGCGAGGTAAAGGAGCATCGGCCGGGAATCGAACCCCTGAGGCGTGGTTGGCGAGCGTTCCACCGTCGTGCCACCAACGCACAAACTTAGTTATCTAAAATAAATTTCCATGAACCATATGCCATGGCTAGGGTCATGCATAGTTACTGTGAAATGACTGATGATACTAACTAGTTGTTGTGATTTCAGTAAGTGTGGGGGGTATTTAAACCCAGGATTCGTTAGTTACCAGCCGAACGCCTATCCCAATGAGCGATATCTCCACTGATTCAAAAATATGTGGGGATTAGCTCTATAGGGTTTCTATCAAGTTATGATTTAGTTGGCTTCTGCTTATGAAAATAACGGTATTCTATCTCTTATTCCACAGATCGGAAGACTCCAGTAACATACACGATTCATGAGGAACTCGGAACATTCAGAAAGACAATCTTAAATAACGTCTCATACAATTAAAATGCCAAAAAGAGATTTTTTATTCCTTCATGTTCTCAGTGGAACATAGGTCTTCAAGCTAGTGGCTTGAAGTTTCTGTAGCAATGTTTATTTTTACAGGATAGGGTTGCTAGCCTTGTGCCCAGCCTTTCCACTTTACCAGCTCTTATTACTGGCTTAGTCAGGTAAAGGAGTGGGTTGGCCGGGAATCGAACCTCGGATCATGAGTATGGTCAGCGAGCGTCCTAACCGCTATGCCACCGACGCTGAAAAGAGAATACTTATTATGATTTGAAGCCATCAGTTTAAGTGCATTAAACAAACTTACTGTCCTGTCAACTAGTAATCGATGTTTGCTACTGTAATTTCTTGATTTGAATAAGTATCAAAGATAACTTACACCTTACACCACACACCCCAAAATCCACGCATTCTTATGAGGCTCTACATTACCCCCTACTTAAATGACGAATAGGAAAGAAAGCACAGAAATCTCACTTAGAAGTTACATGTTTGACGATGGAGTCTACAGTGTGCGTCTCCGCCCATTTTAAATGTACCTGCATCCCCAGTAAGTAGTGATGATGTTCCCCACATTGAAACTCAACGCCAGTACCCTTCGTCACTTTAAAGACCAGAGTTATACACTAGGCTAGTGGATTACAAGTAACTTCAAGTTATTAACCCTGGTAGTTATAGAGACATCCATTCACGGAGAGCCTATACACCACAATAAGGCTGAACAACCTCTCTTTCAGGAAATGGGAGAACACGAATGAATAGCCTTAAACATCATTTCACTGAATAACACGTTATGGCATCAGGTTAGTCAAATAAATAGGCTGGGATTTTCAGCCCACCGTTTTCACAGAATACGGCTTGAACCACAGGATATCCCCTTATAAATTTCAAAACATACAAGTAAGCATTAAATCTGACTTAAGAGCTTAGTGAACAGACGGTTACTTTCTTGGTATTGGGGTATTTTCTGAGCTGAATGGCTTAACACATCTTCTGCGTTAACTCCACAGTGAATTTCACAATTAAACAATTCATTGCACTGAAGATAACAACACTAACAATATCCCCACCTGTGCTACAAATTTTCCCCCATTCTTTTAAAAACAAACAAACGGACCCTTCATAGTGACTTACAGCAATAACACTATCAACGAAGGCGAAACATTCACTGATTAATCAGTAAAGACTAGTCTAGTCATCAGTGTCTACCGAATTTTATCAGTCAAGGCAGGAACCAAGCTAAAGTAAACAGTCATCGGGTTGCATTTCGAATCGCTTCGTGTCGACTGCAATTCCCTCTCCACCCCCCTGTCAGTCAACTGTCACCAAAGATGAAAGTTGTTTCAAAAGTTTACACAGGTTTGACATCAGTAAGAGAACCACTGGAAAACCAGAGCGGAGTACTGGACAGCTTTTCGTCTTAGTTCGGGACTCCCATCGCCGGGGTTCGGACCAAGGACTTTGCGGTTACAAGGCGGGCTCGTAGACCATTCAGTCTCTGGGACCTGAACCAATGACCAACCCATGAATTCCAACTTCTGCCAATTTGTGATATATGTAGCGCAACTGCCATTCAGTGTCATCAGCGAGTAACTGTTCTCTTATCAGCAAACTCCATGCTGGTTAAGACTTTTCAGGTAACTTCCTGCAGACAGTCAGTTGCTAGTGAGCATTAGATTAATTATCCAAGTGTTGATTTGCAGAGATTTGATTGACTTCAAGTAGTAGATCACGAACTGAATTCAGTTAGAGAACCACTGAAAATCTGAAGGGAGTACTGGACAGAGGTTTCATCTGTTATTGGGACCAACACTTAGGCGAACTAGTGACTGACTACAAGATGAAGACACTTTAATTCCTAGTGGGAAGTAATGAACTGGAGGGACCCACCAGGTTGAGTGTAAATACAAAAACTAGCCGACGATATTAGCTAGCTGGCAGTCACATCACAGTAGAAGTTAGGATTGATGCGTAATAATCTGTCTGTCTGTTTTCGATATAGAACTTTGCACAGATGTGCACCAGTTCAAGTCGCCACACTCCCTTCTTGTAGCACACAAAGCAAGAAAATAAAGTAGAAGAAATGCATAATACAGACAGTAAACAGAGGTGTGAGACAAAGGAATAGTAACAATGAAGAACGACATAGTTTCATTGAAAATCATAAGTCACAAAGAGTGGATGCATCTGCACCAGCCATTGAGAACGATTTTGAGCCATATCACCAATTGTTTCCAACCATTGGTTTCCACCGTCCCGAGGACCCCAACCAGTCAGGAAGTATACACCTTCCTAAGTGGCTGGCATAAACTAACTGTTGTGGATTTCATTGACTGATGAAGCCATGTTTTGGTTTGACCACCACTAGGTCTTTTCAAGCCTGACCCTATATCAGCTTCCCGTTGAGAAAGGCGATGACTAGGCATACGTAACACGTGTCCTAACCATCTCAAGTCGATGTAGCTTAACAGCCTCGTCGATTGATTTTCCCTCCTTACCTAGCACTCAACCGACTCCTAAACCTCAATATTGTTCACCTTATATTATACCACTTTACACGGGAGATAGAGCGCAGGTACCTATGATCAAAGACAGCTAATCTTTTCATGTGTTCCGCTTTCAATGACCAGTTCTCGCAGCCGTAAAGGAGGACGGAGTGGACTGATGAGCAGTACACACACCCTTTGGTCGATAGTCAGCCGGATATCACACCTACGCCAGAGACGGCGTAAACTGGCATATGCGAAACTAGCACTTTGTATCTGTACTGAGATTTCGTCAGAGATGAACCCGTTGGCACTGGCTGATGGTACTTCCCAAATAAGTGAAGTAGTCAACGTGCTCTACCGCTTCACTTCCTATTTCTAAACTAGGAGTCAGAGTGGTCCAGTCCTGTAACATCATCTTACATTTGGCAGGAGCGAATCGCATGCCAAACATTCGTCATTGGATTCTGTCCTAGTGACTCAATTAGCTATGATCTGTCCTCATAACCTGAAGGTTGTATTTTCGGTCCCTGAGAGGGTTATGAGTGCGTACAGCTGGAGAGTCCCGAGTAAGGACTCCCTGTTGGTTTCCAATGGTCCTCTAAAAAAAATCAGTTCGTGATCATTCTTAAAAACCTACTAATAATAAATAATTTTGTTAAAGGAACAATTTTATGGTTAACACAAATGGCAAAAATGACTATTAGATTATAAACAATAGCTCAAGTTACCTAATATAATTATAGTTAACTAACAACACTTAGAAATAAATGCAATTATTATTCATAAGTACACAGTCAATCGTACACACATGTACCCACACACACCCACACAGAGCGAGTAAAAGTGCACATACCACATTGGCAAAGACCATAGCTATTTGAGTTGCATCATTCTTAGAATCAAGAATATACGACAAAAGTTGGAACATTGGTGTAATACCAGAACCGCCACAAACCATATTCACACGTTTCACTTTTACAGGATTCGGTGCACTACGTGCATCTGGTTTAATATGGAATAAACCTAAAGAGAGAGAAGAAAAATAATTAAGATGAAAAATGAGATTTTATGTATCCATTGTGTTTTGAGAAGTATAAAATAATAATAATAATAATAATAATAATAATAATTCGCTTTATTCCAGAAACAGTACTAGTGCCACATTGTGGAATTTTCAGCACTTATCTACAATATTGCATCTCATTTCATCGCACATTTAAAAGGAGTATTACAAAAAATAAATATACAAAAACAATAGCAACAAAAATAAAGAAACAAAATAGCAAAAGAAAAGGGAAAAAATACCAAGAAGTAGAAAGGAAAATAAACAATATAATAAATAATATCTCAGTATTGGGTAGTGGAAGGTATGATATGTTTATGCGTGGTGAACAGTAACAGCTGTAATCATACAAGAAGTTATGAAATGATATTTAAGAACGTTTACCGCTAAGATGATCAGTTAATTTGATTGAACTACACTAAACAATCATAAAATAAACATTTCAGGTTTGTTTTTTATTTTTATTGTCAGCTCTAATGCGAGGTTTGTAGTGGTAGTGTGTGAGTAATCCGGCATAATACAAAATTTTTAAGATGGTGATAATGACGTTCACAACCAAGATTGTCAGTTAATATTGCCACAAAACTAATATTACATGATGGTTAATGACAGGACAATTTTGTAATACTCATAGTGCTAATATAGTCGGAACCACAAAAGAAGGAATAGAGTAAAGTCCAAAAGAAATTAAGCCAATGTTAGTAATTTAGGTAGCTAAGTTTGTTTAAGGTGTTCACTATAGAATACAAATAAGAGAGAAATAAAAGAGCCAAAATTATGTTATTAATAACAAAGCAAGTCATAGGTTTCGCGCTTAACATTGTCTCTGTCACTTAGAACACGGGCCAAATATGGTATCGTTGAGTTCCTATACTTGGTTGTACGAGCATATATTATTTTGTACCGACTTTGGTTCCACCTGATGAGATACAAGGAGAGAGTTGGGAATAGAGGGGGTGTTGGGGGTCGGAGAGTATGGTTTTCGACAATTTTTCGCATGTATTCAGATGCCTTTCTATTACACCACTAGTCCTGCTAACTACCTTCAACATCCTTCTCAAGATTGTATAGTCCTTTTTCCGTAGCCCAGGAAAGACTAATGGGGAGCAGTAAAGTAGAATAGGTAAGATAGCAGAGTTGACAAATTGGGAAAGCAGAGGTTGGGTGATTCCAGATAGTCTAAGTTTCTTAATGTAGTAGGCTAGACGGAACACTTTCTTAGAAATCGTTAGGATATGAGATGACCAAGTAGGGTCGGAAGATAGAACTAGTCCAAGGTATTTTTCATCAGACGTAGTTTCAATTTTAGTCCACTCAATGCTACAAGTTTCATGAGTACTTACTAGTGTTTGTAGATCTCGTTTATGCCTAAAGGAGAAGTCGGTAGTCTGGCACTTTGAGGGATTCAGTATGAGGCCATTTAGTTTAGACCACTGACTGATGTCCGACAGGAAGCTATTTTATTTGAAACAGTCTGACTGAGACTTAACGGGAAGCGAAACAGTCAGGTCATCTGCATATTTGACGAAGTTGATTTCGTCTGAAAGAGGTAAGTCATGTAAGAAGAAGGAAAAGAGAAACGGAGGGAGAACAGCGCCCTGAGGAACTCAAACACGGTTAATAGTAAATTATACTGAGTTATTTTCTCCACAAGAAATGCCGAAAAAAATAAATACCTAACTAGAAAATTTTATGGATGTCCACTTCAAAAGACACTCGAATTCCGACGTTGTCAAATATAAGTCACAAGTCAGAACCAGGAAATCACTGGCAGAAACTCTTCTCTATTTCTTATTGTTTTAAAAATCTAACTGGCAACCGTAAAGAATAGATACCACTGCGAAATGGCCCGGAACCAATCAATCAGATTGCTCAATATTAAAAATGGTTGCTTTCTGTAAACTTCGTTGCAAGTCTCACCCTGATTCAGGGTTAGCGTTGGGATAGGATTAAGGTAGAGTTATGGTTACGGTTGGGGTGAAACTTGCAACGATGATTATGGACTACATCCTTTTGAAATACTGAGTAATAGGACTATCATCATTAGGTTATATCCATCATAAAATCAATAATTCATCAGAATTAGTGATCAATATGACTGCTGCTCATACAGATTTTTGTTTATTTACAATAACCACTCCTGTGGGAAACTGAGACCTCTTTTTGCAGCATATTAGAGACATATACCCTACCTAATTGATTTGTGTTATACATATATTCAGAAAACAAACGGTTTTTACGTGTTAAATGCCGTCTTTTACTAGGAAATACGTGATTGGCCGGCTCAACATCATTTGACCGTGGTTTCTAATCCTTCCTGTTGCCATGTAACTGTGTTTGGGGATTGCTACATGAATTCGTACAGTTTTAGTTTGCTGTAATGCGGAGGACTTCTCAAGAGAAATGAGGAAAATACATTTTGTAGAGGTTTGGATATCGCTTCATATGGGACAACACAGCCCCATACGACATACTGCTGAATAACACTTTCCTAAAAAATCCTGTACGAAGAGTAGATATTTCGCAATCTAAATACCATGTGTTGCCTGCGTTAAACAGGGTTCGAAGCTGTAACCCTATGGGTAAGGAGTCAAGCATCTACACAAATGGATCACAGTTTAATTCGAAGTGTATACGAAATACCCGTACAATACATAATAAAGTTTAGATTAATGGAACAAAGAAATAATTAAAGTGCAGTCTATGCACCAAAGGTGAATTCCCAAGCTTTTAAAACCTAGTTGAGTTATTTCTCTCAGCCTCAGATTATCATGACCATGAACCCTTGCCAGACGCATAATGAGAATGGCACTGCTGTTAAAGATGATGAAGAGTAGAGAATTGCGAAAATGCTACTTCTCTTGACTGCCGTTTTGAACCTTAAGCATGTTAGTAATCTCCTCATGTAGAACCCTGCACAGAAGTGCAGCCATCCAAAGTTACCAGAATCCATAGTGACACAAATGTATAGAAAAACGCAAGGGAACTACAATGAGCGGATGCATGAGGTGGGGGAGAATAAGTACATACAGAATAATGAGGGATACTTCCCTTTGAAAGAAAATTATAAATAGTAGTTTTGTCCGACAAAATAAAAGTAGCTGTAGAAGTAACTAGAAGTAACAGCCTTGTCGGAAAATACAACTGGTCAAAAACTCCCACCCTGAAGGATACACCTGATATAGACTTCGTGCGAGGATATACAGACCATCACGATAATGTTGTTCAAGTGCCGAGTATCTTTATTTTACCTCTACGTTGGATGCTTTTGAAGGGAAACTACTGTGACGACAGTATCTACCCCTAGTGAATTGACAATCATCAAAGAACTTTCAGAAACATAGTCTTTGAAAACCAGATACCTATGAAAACTCTAAGAGACTTCGCTTACTATTTCCATGACTTCACATGCCTGCATTTTCTGAATGAGGGAGTTTCAAATGGAACTTTGCAAAGAAGTGCATCAGTTCAGATTGCCACACTCCATGTAAAATATAAAGTTAAAGAGAAAAGAGAGGAAAGAAATTCAAAAGAATAGTAATGAGTAGAAATGTACAGGAGAAAGCACAGTAACATGCAAACACATGAGGATCTAATAGATCTAGGAGATCACAGAGAGTGAATGCATCTGCTCCATTCAGAACAATATTCAGCCATATCACCGGAGGACCCCGACCGGGCAGTCTGTACCTCCCTATGTAGATCATCAAACCAGCTGTCAATACCTCATGTATTGATTCCGGGTTTTAGTTTGACCACTCTAAACTCCTTTCTAATCCAGCCCTATGTCAGCTAACATTGTCCATCTGTCTGTCTTTGTCTGTCTGTTTTCGACATAGAACTTTGCACAAATGTGCGCCAGTTCAAGTCGCCACACTCCGTGTAGCACGCGAAGCAAGAGAAGAAAGTACAAGAAAAGCATAATCGAAACAGTGAGCAGAGGTGTAAGACAAAGGAGTAATAACGAAGAACAAAACAGTTTCATTGGAGATCATAAGTCACAAAGAGTGGATGCATCTGCGCCACTGAGAACGATTTTGAGCCATGTCACCAATTGTTTCCAGCCATTTGTTTTTACCGTCCCGAGGACCCCAGCCTGGAAGTCTACACCTTCCTATGTGGCTTAGACCAACTGTTGTGGATTTCATTGACTGGTGCCAAGTTTTTGTTTGATCGCCGCTAGATTTTTTCCAGCCTGACCCTATATCCGCTAACATTGTTCGTCGAGGGAGGCGATGACTTGGCATACGTAACACATACACTGTCCATCGAGGAAGGTGATGGCTGGGCATGCGCAACACGCGTTCTGGTCACCTCAATCGACGTAGCTCCGCAACCTCGTCGGTTAATTTATCCTCCTTACCTAACACTATGCTCGAGCTTAGTATTACTCACCATATTATGCCACCTTATATGGAGAGCAGACCATGAATATATGTGGTCAAAGATAGCTGGCGTTTTTATGCGTACCATTTTCAATGGCCATGTTTCACAGCCATAAAGAAGGTCAAAGCGGACGGCCGCGTAGTACGCATCCTTTAGTCGATGGCTGAATATCGAATTCATTCCAGAAATGACGACGGTAGGTAAGAGCCACATAAGTCTTTTGTATCCGGGTTTAGATTTCTACAGCAATCAGTTCATTACAGCCGATGCAAATTGCCAAATCAGTGAAGTGATCAACACCCTGAACTACCACTACCTAGCTTTAAACTGAGTCATTGTAAATCAGTCCTGCTTCATCATCTTACATTTAATAGGAGTGAATCACACACCAAACATTCGAAGATTCCCACTCAACATGTTCAGCATCATCTGTATACTGCTATTTGGCAACAAGCCAATCACTAAGTTGTTAAAGTCAATTAAAATCAATTCCGTTACTACATCTACGATGAAATTAAACACTTTCTGGAGGATTAGCAACTGCTAAGATTTTACAGGGGTTGTGTTTAGTCATATTAATGGATGAAACCAATTAGCTCACATAAATGATACGAAACATTCGAATAGTTAAAGGCAGTCCATCAATACAATAACACAAGCAGGAATATATATTTTTTTGATTTTTGATTTACAGCTTAATTCCACACTGTATTTTTGGTACAAGTATGGAATTTTCAGCATGGATATCGGTAGCCCAAATTTTGCAGGCCGACCATAGATATCAGGTGTGCGCCGGCGTGGGCTCGAACCCCGGACCATGTGCATGGTCGGCGAGAGTCCTAACCACTGTGCCACCGACGCACATATATATATATAGTAAGTTGATAAGTACCCATTTTTTAGACATAAGCTTCGTTAAAAGTGATATAGGTGAGGATTGCCACTGTAATTACACAACAGCATGCCACAGTTGAAATAATTTTGTTCGTCATAAAAGATCGGTCTTTCAGTAGTCCGAATATATATATATATCACTTAATGTAGTGATGTGAAGTCTCAGGACTATTCCTTGACTCCAAAACTCTAAGAAAACAGATTGTGACGATCCTCCCCCAAATTAAATGGTTACTGATGGGGAACAAAATATTTCGGCGTCAATAAATAACTAACGTTTTATAGAAATAAATAATTTAATGAATTGTTTTTAAGGAAAAATGTTTGAGATATATGAAAATAAGGTCTTAATGGTTAACATACTATAGTCATAAATTAAATAGCAGAGAAATAACTCAGAAACAGTCAACTGTTAACATGACTGTTAACGTTCACCAACTGATTGAGCTATTGTCACTCCTCTGTAGTGATAGACAAAATAATGACAACTTTTTTCGAAAACTCCTCAATATATATTCAACTTTACAAAAGACTAATGTAATACATTCTGATGTAACAGATTAGCAGGAGTCCTTGGAATGCAAAGAATCAATGATCAGTAAAGATTGTTGGTAATATAGCTCAAAATGGTTCTCAATGGTTCTCAGATACATTCACTCTTTACAATCTCTGAAATCCATTACACCCTCATGGTTTCCCATGTTCGTATTCTCACTCTCAGATATTTTAACTCATTACGGTTCCTTTGAATTTCTTTTTTCTGTAATATTTTTTTTCTACACGAAGTACGACAACTTACAGTGTTGCACTTCTGTGCAAAATTCTGTGTGGAGACTCAGTCAGTTAGTTATATCTCAAAATGGCCAAAAACATACTACTTAATAAGCAGACTAACTTTTTTTGAACTGATACTAATAACACTGACTAAAAGTTTATATTGTTTCAATTCATAGAATAATATACAAGACTGAATATCCACAAAACGAAAAGTGAAGTAAAAGTGATAGCTAGCAGACAGTCACAGATATGTGAAAGTTGATACTGGGAGTTAGAAATGAAACCACAAATATATTCCTACTATAACGACAGAAGGCAAGAGTCAGGCAACAGATCGTTTATTAAGGAAATCAACACATACTTATAGATTTTCATGTACATTATTATAGCTTATTCAAGCAAACAAACACAGTCTTCTGACTGGTTGTTTCTCACTGGAAGTTAACCTAGCATCTTTTTGTGACTTTCTTGAATATCAGATCATCTACATGTTAAATGTATCCACCTACGCAAAACCTATGTTCTCATTTTTCTCACGACCAATATTGGGGACATAAACATTGACGTAAATTACTGTCTACCAACTTTGGCTAGCAGCCACCTCTCACCACACTACGACTTCAGATTTTGATTATCTTGTAGCCGTAAGCAAAATTCCTATACCTCAGCAAACGCTTTATTTAACCAATTCAAAAGTACGAAAATTGGAGGTATGTCTTAACCTGCCTTTATCTCTACACTTCGATCTGACTCTAATTTAGAGGACAGTGTAGCTTAAGGTTACTATGCATGATCCTTCTTACAATAAGCTCAGTTAACACAGTTCCCCAACATAACCAACCAAATTATTCACGTTTTGCATTACTTTATGCGAAAGGCGCAATGGATGTATTAGTGGTCGGACTTCTAAACATTTTTAAAACCTACATTTTTACAGACTATGTACTAATGTGGGGTACCATTAAGCCTTGATTGTCAAAAGTAGGCAAAAAACCGAATAATTCTTATGTGTTCAAGTCTAAATCTTGAAAGCCGATCCATCAAAGTCAATACAAGTATATGTTGAATAGGATCAACCACAACTCAAAAATTTACATTTTAAGGGGTAATGAACATTCCCCCAAAGGTTCTTATATGCGTCTAGGGAACCTTTTCATGTGTTTATTCTAATCATGTCACGAACTCTTCTATAAAGACGTCAGTCTGTGTGACAAGTACAACGAATTCTACAGGTACACTTACAACGGATCTAAAATTTTGCAAACGTTTTCAGAAAATAAATAAGCAAAAGGACAAATTGAAAGCTGACATACCACATCCTTTATACTCTAAATTTCCAGATGGACCGCGGACGTCAATATATCCATTTATAGGAACATTGGCAACATATTGTGACATTACTCCACCATTAGGATATCTAGGATTAACATTTGCTTTGTAAACCTGAAGGAAATAATACCACAAGAAATTAGGCCAATGAAAGCAAACAGATGTCTGCGAAAACACGTTAATATAATAAAGTTTTCTTTAGAAAAGGATTACTGCTATAACAAATTTTGCTGATAGAGGAAATTTAGAAGCACCTGAATAAATCCCCTTTTATAATCATTCCAAACGACCCAAACGACAACCAATACTTATTGCATCTTTAATTTTTTCTACGAAGTTGTATATTGGGTGAAAGAATAACGCGCAGCGCTATATATACACCACATAAAAATATTTCGATATTTTAATGATCCTGAAAGTGATCCTATTGGAAAGGCATGATACGCTTACACCAATCTGAAACCAGTTTGGAAATATACTGCACCCAGTGTAAAGAACAAGATTTGGATTTTTATCAATGGTAAGTCAATAATTTTATACGGATCAGAAACTAGGAGTGTTACGTAAAAGACTTCCAAAAGATTGTAGAATTTCATCAACAGCAGCCTTAGCCGACTACATACCAAGGATCAAAAGGTCAGCAATAATTAGCAGGACGAAACTTCGGGAAAAAACTGACCAAGAACCTATCGTTCAACAAATATGTGGGAGAAAATGAGGGTAGACTGAGGATATGCTGAGGAGACAGTCGAATGACATCACGCGCCAGGCCCTAGGGTGGTATCCATATGCAAAGCGACGAGTGGGTCGTCCTAGGGTGACATGGAGGAGATTGTGCGAAGGGGAGACGAGAAACTATGGGCAATCGTGGGCACAGGTAGGTAGGACAACAGGAAGTAGAACAAAGTGAAGATGTGTTGTTGGAGCCTATTATTCCATTCACAACACAGGGGAACAATAATAATGGCTACAGCGTGGTGTAAGCTAGTAAGCAAAGCAAGAGAGCGAACCGAATGAAATGTTCTGTGAGAGTTTTAGACCTAAATCGTATGATTTCAGTTTTGTAGTACCTACGACAACAAGCCGCTACTCGACTAGTTGTTAACACAAAACCCACAAATATATATTTTACATCTCCGTACCCACTATAGGATATGCTTAAATACCATGCAAAGTTACCCGATAATCACACTAGTGTTCAAGCATTTGGAAATGAACTACATCTATTATTTATTCAGAATTACTTTTCTACTTTGAATTAACATTGAACATATTGGAACATACCTTTATGACGAAGTCAGCATATCCTTTCTGAGTGTCCAGCGAGATAGGTGTATATGGTCGAACAACCAAATTACCATTTACTTTGGCACTGAAATATACATGATTACCTAGTGCGAAAATAATTTGTGATATCATAATCTTACCGACAGGCAGTCCCAAAACATGATCAGCTGTGGGCAAACCCAACTTCAGACGGATAGTATCATGAGTGATGAACTATTAATTTAAGCTAGATGGAGTTTTTGCTTACATTTCTGTCTACCACACGTAAACTTATTTTAGTGTCATTATCAATAAGAGTCTTCTTAGGCTTTTTCTCTCTGAAGATAAGTCCCAAGACGACTCCTGTTACAGCAACAACCGCTGATACTGAGGCTACAATGGCGACCTAGGCAGAAAATGAGACGAATGGAAACTAACAATAACTCCAGGACTCTGAGTCATGATTTTGTATTGCGCAGTAGCTCACGCACTCAAAACACCACAAGATTCAGTCCTAATATATTCAGTGAAAAAAACAGATATTGAATATTGAATACAGAATACATTCATAGTAGGCCTGTACATACTTCTTGATTCGCTTGCAACCGTCGAGGAGCAGTTATAAATCTCCCGTGAAATCTAATCCCATAGATATATATACCTATTGAGTTGAGTGAGTGGGTCGTTCTTAGGACTTGCAACTTGTTTCAGGCTGCTTCTACTGCTAGGATGAGTCATTGTGGCACTTTCAGGCAACCCACCGAACAAGTTAAAGGCGCGTTCTAAGAATAAGCACTTTGAGATTAAAGAAAACTTATATGGAATATGATAAAGGGATTGACATCTAGTTTGAAAAGTGTGTCTTTTCAACTAACGCTGACTATTTTGTCCATTTAAAATTCATTCCCGTTCAGTGTGAGGAGCACGGTTCCAGGCTCTCTTCAGGTTTCAGTGACATCAGCATCTTTTTATGGGGTTTGGTTGCTGGCCTCACGTCCAATATTCCCTCTTTTCTTAGTTAAGTTTAGTAGTGTGCTGGCTGAGGATAGAAGCGCCAAAATTTCGTGACATCTATGACCATTCTACCATTACTATATACATATATTCCTTCTCGTTTGTGGACATAACCCTCCTTGATACCTAGAAAAAGCTAGAAAAGCATGCAACAAGTCTGCATTATTAGTGAAAAATGGACAACATATATAACACAGACCATACACATGCATTCTATTTTTGATCAAGTGGTTTGGGGACATCCATGGGAGAGGAGATATATGTTGAGTACGTAACAATGTGATTGTACACTTTTTGGTTACTTGTATAAATTCGAGATATTGTACATAATTTTTGTCTAAAACGCTTCTTGTTGAAATATACATAACTTCCGTGTACAATTGAAAAATACACTCTGCTGTTGGAGACTTCGTTTTCTCCCTGGTCACTTCTGCTTACTTGCTCCACTCACACCGTGTTGTATACTTCGGATTTATTGTAGGAGCCTACTACTCTCAACCGAAGACATTTCTACAACCGGAACACAGCAGCTACAGCAGACGCAGTCCAAACAATTAACGTGCCCGTGGATTATATAATTAATTTGTAGCCGAGGACTTAGACGTTATCTTCAAGTAATCCTTTTTGTTGCTATAACTCGTCACTGTATTTTTGGTAATATATTGTGATTTAACACTCCACTGACTTGGATTATTACTTTTATACTTGGAATGTTAGTGAACTCTAATATTAGTCCCCTACATATATGCGTCGGTAGCACAGCTGTGAGGGCGCTCGCCGACCATGCACATGGTTCAAGGTTCGATCCTCGGCCGACGCACTCCTTCGCGTCACTAAGCCAGTAATAAGACTGGTAATGAGGGAAGGTTGGGCATAAGGCTAGCAACCCCATCCTGTAAAAATAATCACCACAGCTACAGAAACTTCAAGCAAATCTATTGAAGCCCTACGTTCCAGTGGGAACGTGAAGGAATAAATAATAATACAGGAATCGATATATGCCAGTGATAGTTAAAGGACAGGGCGCGAATAGTAAAAACGGCAAGCAGAAAAAATATAACTATAATTGATGTGTGGCCTCTAGTGTTGGAATGCCCTTCAGGTGGATTGAAGCATACTGTGCGACTTTGTGCAATGATTTAGGCTATCAGCAAATAGTGCACAATTCATGATACAAGGGTAGTGAAATCACAAAGAAAGCACCTGAAAGTAGGGCAAATTCGATGCTACCTCACTTATTGGTTTTGGATACTGAAATTCTCCATAGCTCATTAATGATATTTCCTGGGCTATTTTTATAAATTCAGTACACCGAAAGTTGTAAGTAGGATGCATAGTGTGTCTCTATGCTAACTGGTCAGTGTTGGTACGTGCAGGCATTTGAACTCATCCGCGAAACAGGCGAAAGCTGTTCTGTAGGACTCTTAGCATACTAATTGTTCATGAATCTCCCCATGCATATCCCTAGGCAGGATTTCATGGTGTTATAACAAACTTTGGTCTCACTAGATGAAATTAGAAAAATCCATGATGCATTATATTACACGCATCTTACATATAAATATTTACTTTAAATACGAGAGGGCCATAGGTCTCCAGCTGCGCGCCTCCATCGCCTTCGGTTTTCTATCAATGTTTTCACTCTGCTCCAACTTTTCCCACACGCTTTCATCTCCTCTTCACATGACCTCCTCCAAGTCACCCTTGCAATGACGACCAACTCGCCGCTTCCCTTTCGGCCTGGTTCCACTCGAGCAATGGCTTGTCTAGTGATGTCACTTGATGGTTTCCTTAGCGTATGGCCAGCCAATCCATCTCCATTTCATCCTGTCTATTTGTTTCACAATCGGTTCCTGGTTGCTTCGCTCCCAAAGATCCCTGTTACATATCTTTTCTGGCCAGCCATCTGATCTTGAGTATTGAGCGAAGACAACTGCCAATGAAGGTCTGTAGTTTGTTTGAGGTGCTCTTCATGACGCTTGAAGTTTCGGATTCGTATAGTGGCACTGACTTCATATTGGAGTTGAAAATCCGGATCTAATTTTTCATGCTGAGTGCTGTAGACCTCCATACAGACTTGAGAGTAATGACAGCTTGTCTCACCTTCCCGATTCTCGCTTTGATATCCTCGTCAGCTCCGTCAGGCTGTAGTTGAAACGATGCTCCCCAGGTAGATAGGTAAAGGAGGTTTTTTCTTTCAGATTCCTCCCATTTACGCTGGCTGATTGTTGTCGGTTGTCGTTGTTGCTTTTGGTGTTGCCCGGGAATCTTCATCATCTCTGTTTTCTCCATGTTCACCTGAGGTCATATCTTTGATGCTTCTCTGCCAACTTGTTGCTTTTCGCTTGCATATCTTCCAGTTTGTGGGAAATCAGACATATATCATCGGCGAAGTCCAGATCCTCCAAGGTTTTTGTGTGAGTCCATTTTATGCCTGTTTCCTCATTGCCTGTTGTCCGTCACATTATCCAATCTACTGCAATCAGGAAAATCATTGGCGATAGTAGGCAGCCAGTTTGTCTTACTTCCTTCTTCACTTCGAAGGTTTCCGTAAGTTTCCCAATGTGGATTACTCAGCATGCAGCATTGTCGTATAACTGTCAGATGAGATGTATAATTGTCGGTGACACCCTGTATTAGCGACGTAGTTGCCAAATCACCTCTCGATTAAATAATAATAACCGGTTAATAACTATCAGAAATCTATCAACTATGGTGCGGTGGACGTCCTTTTCTACTGTTCGTGTCACTAATTTTTTGCTGTCACTAATCCTACTATGTAATGGTGAAGATTGTAAAGAAGCAAATTGTTCAGTATTTGCTCTCGAATGACCAAATATCCCCTTTCCAATACGGCTTCTTGCATAGAAGCTCTTGCATTACTTGCCAGTTAGATTGTTTCGATCACATTACTGAATGTGTAGACAAAGGTCATTCGGCAGCAACATTATTTCTAGATGTTAGGAAAGCTTTTGATAAGGTTCCACATAACAGACTCATTTTGAAACTCCTATCTTATGGAATAAGTGGAAGGCTACTTGGATGGGTAACTTCCTTTCTTACAGGAAGAAAACAGTTAGTTAAAGTCAACCATCACTTATCTACATCCAAACCGATAACCAGCGGTGGATGGACAGCAGCGTAATTTGGCGTCATAAAGTCCGTTGTCGTCTCTGGGTCCATTCACAATACTTCTGCTGGGATTCCATCTGGTCCCGCTGCCTTTCCGACTCTCAGCATCTTGATTGCATTCAGGACCTCTGATTCGTCGGAGGGTTGATGTTCACTGGTGGTTCTCCTTCCGTTATTAGTATTGTTGGACGCGTTTTAGTGGCGGTCGATTTAGAAGTCTTTTGAAGTGTTCAGCCCAGTGTTTTCTCTGTTCCACCTCTTTGGTAATTGACTTTCCATTGTCATACTTTACTGGCTTAATCTGTGTTGAACTTTTTCCCGATAGGCGCCTAGTTGTTTGGTAGAGTGTGGCAAGGTCTCCTTTGCCTACAGCTTGTTCCGCTTCACTTTCCATGGTTTCACAATATTTTCTTTCGTCTTCCCTGGCACTCTTCTTTACTCTTTTGTTCAGTGTATTGTAGCTTGCATTGAACTCCTGTTTTTGTTGCTTATCGGTGCACTGGATAATCTTTTGTTTCACTATCCTTCTCTCTTCTATTAGTTTCCAAGTGTCCATAGTGAGCCACTGTTTGTCCTGCCTCTTCTTTCTGCCTGGAACTTCCATGCAGGTTTGACTCCACACCGTTTTCAAGTTGTTCCAGTGCTCTTCGACGCCGACCTCTTCGCTGGTGTTGATTTGTGTCTCGACTTTGTCCTTTATGCTTGCAATGAAGATGTCCTTTGTAGCCTGGTCCTTCAGCTTTTGAGTGTTGAACTTGGCTTGTGGTCTGTCTGCAGCTCCTCCTTCCCTGAAAGCTTTTAGTTTGATTTGGATTGTCCCTCGTACGAGATAGTGGTCTGAGCCAACGTCTGATCCTCTTCTTGCTTTTGTGTCCAGTAGGCTGCGCCTCGACTTTCTTTAAATTGAGATGAAGTCAATTTGGTTGTTGGTTCCCCCATCTGGTGACACCCATGTAGCCTTGTGGATATCTTTGTGATTGTGTAAGCTGCCACCAATCACTAGTTCGTTGAATGGGCAGAAGTCGGTGAAGAGCTCTCCATTTTAATTCATTAATCCGAGAGCTTCTCTACCCATGATGAGTTCCCTTCCTGTGTTGTCTGGTCCTAGTTTGGTGTTCATGTCTCCTATTAGCATTTTAATGTCGCCAGCTGGAGTGTTGTCGATTGTTGCCTGTAGTTGTCTGTAGAATTCTTCTTTCTTTTCGAGGTCTGAGTTGTTTGTGGGTGCATAACATAATCATCGCCCGGTACGTTCGAATCAGGTGACGCTTTTGCACGTGTTTTCGTTTATATTCATTTATTGGTTACTAATAATTGATCTTTAATAACGATGGTTCAAAATTCTAAAAAGCGTGTTCGTGTGAACACCAGTAATTTAGAAAATAGCACCGGCTCGTCTAATAACACATTACCACCCCATATTATTAGTAGTTCACCCAACATAAAAGACTCGAACATAACTCTGACCCCTGTAATACAGGTGGAAGATGTTCTGTCTGAAAAAGTAGAGCTCTCTTACTTAACCTGCGTAATTAAAGAGATGCAGCTACAGATAGATGAATTAAAAACGAAATTAAGTTCACTAGAATGTATACCCGAAACTGTCTCACGTATGAAAAAGGAACTGCAGGATCCTACAATCCTAAAGCTTTTTAATATGACCTCTAGAATGACTCATACTGACTCAGAAAGTGCGAAGGAGTTAGAAAACGCCATCGACTTTCTATCCAGCGAAGTTGTTAGAAGGCTGGCTTCAAAACAAAACGCAATAGTGTATAATGTACCGGATAGCGAGCCCATAAAGTCAGTCCAGCACTCATTGCTGAAGGCTGCTAATCTCTTGAATGCACCTTGTCAGTGCATTCGCCTAAGCAAAAAAGACCTAAAGCATCCTTGTCCTATACTCTTTAGGTTCGACAGCTACATAACAGCTGAACGATTTAAGATGGCCGAAGATCTTCTGGCTACTGCCACTAAATTCAAGACTATTAAAGTAGTCTCGGATAAAACACCAAACCAAAGGCAAGCAACCAAGAACTCCTTCGATACAAAGTTGACAACACTGAGAAATACATCTGGTATCAGTGCTAAAGTGTCGACGGACACTGAAGCACAGCAAGTCACGTGTATAGTGTTAGGAGAAAAAACGGCAAGTAAGAGCGACCCAAAACTCAGTAAGAGCAGTGCCACTGGGTGCAATCTTAGAGTGCACGAGAGCACATCTCGAAAACCTGCTGACCTACATAAGGTTGACATAGACGCACAAACTATGGCTGACCAGAAACTACTGGCAGACCACTCTCAATCTGGATCCAAGCCAGAGAGTCCCTCAGTAGAAACCGCAAAAAAGACCACAAAACCCAGAGTCCCACCCCAGACTTCGACATACCTCCCTCGTAATAAGTCTAATAAGCAGCGTGTCAGTCTAAAAAATGACAAAGCATGGGTAACGAAGCACATTCCCAAAGACGTCACGCAGCATGTGAGAAGGAATACCCCTTCCCGAACTAGAAGTAACATGCCTAACAACGCACATAACTTGGGAATGCAACGTAGAATGGATCCTCAGGATATATGGAGCACTAAACGGGACTCATATAGGCACCATATTAACGAAAATCCTCGTCCAAACTCTCGCACTATCTATATTAAACCTCATCAACTTAATGAGAACAGGTCGGCACTTGATCCCCTCAATAACTTCACTCACAAACGTGACGTGAGCCAATATGCATATGGCTATGAAAGCCCCATGAGGTACAACTACCAGGGTAATCTTAACTCAGGGTACCTAGGTCCAGCAAACTACAACCCAAATTGCAGGGCAGACCATATATCACCAGTAGATCAACGCAGATGCCGACCCATGGATGCTAATAGTCAAAATATGCAACAGGATTATTTTCGGCTGCAGCAAACAATAGCCCCACTCGCTGCACAGTTCATCCAGGAAATAGTACACACACTGACTCTGTCTCACCTCAGAGCCCCTCCAAACATAACGTAGGGATAGTGACAAGTAACCATGTTAACCTCTCCTCCAATAACTCTGGTTTACTAACAATTATGCTCCTGAATGCTAGATCTCTCCTTAATAAAATAACAACGCTTCGCTGCCTGGCATACATAGAACGGCCAACACTAATAATGGTGACTGAAACCTGGCTTACTACTGATATACCTGACACAAAGCTGGTAATAGACAACTACGACATCTATAGGAACGATAGAGTTGACAAAAGAGGAGGTGGTTGCTTAATATATGCCTATAAATCCACTAACTCCAATACTTTCAATAACCCAAATACTGACAAACTCCCAGAATCTAAGTGGATAAGCATCCACACAAACGAAAGTAAAATTCTCGTGGGATGTATATACAGACCCCCCAATAGCCCTGAAATGACTGATATAACTATTGCAGAAATACTAGAGCATGTAGCTACGCTGGACTTCGACTTCAAAGTAGTATGTGGAGATTTCAACTTACCTGGAGTAAACTGGGATACCTGTACAGGACCAAGAACCCATGAAGAGCTACTACAAGCTATAGACATAGGAGGATGGAAGCAGTGCGTGCGCCTCCCTACAAGGAACCAAAATACTCTTGACTTAATCCTCTGTCATAACATAGAGCCCATCTCGATAGAGGTGGGAAATAAACTCGATAACAGTGATCACAACATATTGTACTGCACGCTCCCCCTCCGACTAACAACTAAATACACACCTAAAAATTCCCCGGTGCGCTATCAATATAGGGATTATAAGAATGCAGATTGGGAATTCCTACCAGATCTGTTGAGAAGTTCTGACTGGGAAGAATACTTCATCAACAATAACTTAGAAGCATCACTTGAGATTTTCTACAAAACAGTTGGCTCAGCAAGAGACACAATCGCGCCCCTAAAATCTGCCCTAAAGACACCAACTCCATTTATTGACCGGAAAACGCGACTAAAACTAAAGAAATTGAAAAGGAAATACCATGTATTTAAGGAATTTAATGCGTTAAACCAAATACATGAAACTCTTAAACTGCTTGAAGAGAAACACAAAATGAAGTCACAACATGAGGAAAATAAAGCGCTAATGGGTAACACCAAAACTCAGGAACTTTGTAGGATATTGCAAAAACGTCTAAAAAGCTGTAAAGACAATAATGTAAGCATCTTGGAACATAGGGGTGTAATATACAACGATCCCCAGGTAATAAGTGAACTCCTCAGTGAGTGGTTTTGCAATGACACCAGAGTGCACTCGACCCCAAATTTCCAAATGACCTGCAAAAGTAACCACAAATTAGGAGAAATAGATTTTAATATGCAAAATATAGACTCAGCGATTAAGACATTGAAGTCAAATGGCAGTACTGGAACAGACGACATACCATCTGTCATATACAAAAATGGTAGCACGGAAATGGTAGTCTTGTTACTTAGAATATTTACTCTGTCACTGGAAACTGGAACTTATCCTGAAGTGTGGAAAACCACATACATACTACCTAAGCACAAAGCAGGGGCCAAAACCAGTGCATGCAACTATAGACCTATTAATATAACACCGGTAATATCACGAATAATGGAGAAAGTGGTTAAAGACCAAGTGTCAGACAACTTACTAGAACATGAACTTATCAACCCATCACAACACGGATTCCTCAAAAAGAGATCATGTGCGACCTGTCACATAGACTTTTTCAATGAAGTTACACGAAGCAGGGACAACAGAGAACTAGTAATTGTGCTATACTTCGATATAACAAAAGCCTTCGATAGAGTCCCCCATAATCTGCTAGTCAGCAGGTTATGCTCACTAGGGATATGTGACCCTCTCCTGAGCTGGATAAAATCATTTCTCCGTGACAGGAATCAGATAACAAAAGTTGGCTCGATAATCTCAAGGCCAAAACCTGTAAGTAGTGGTGTAATCCAGGGAAGTGTATTAGGCCCACTCCTATTCATAATATATATAAACAGTATCTGTGAATGCTTTAGTGTTGGTAAACCAATACTATATGCAGATGACTTAAAAGTGACCTATAAATGCAAGAACACAGATCTCGGAATAACATTAAACGCCATACAGCAAGAATTAGAAAAAATGGACAGATGGTGTGACACCTGGCAACTCCAGTTTAATGTCGACAAATGTGGCTGGCTCTGCATAGGTTGCAACAATTTAGAACTTGACCTGACAATTCAAGGCCATGCACTTTTACGACTGGAATCTGTATTGGACCTAGGACTGAAATACTCACATGACTTATCATTTTCTGAACATATCTCCAAACAAGTGTCAAAGTCACGCAGACTTATCGGCTTTCTACTCAGGAACTTTTACAGAAATGAGTCCAGAATTCTGTTGTACAAGGTTTGTGTGCGTCCTTTATTTGATTACTGTTCATTCATGTATAGTAGTATACGCATAGAGGACAAATTGAAAGTCGAGGGAGTGCAGAGGTACTTCACGTCAAAATTACTCGGAACCGAAAATGGTGCGAACTACTCCACTAGATGTGACATCCTAGGATTAGAAACACTATGGCTAAGACGCCTGAGACTAAACTTAACACTTTACTATAAGCTTCTAAACCACTTAGTTTTTACCTCTACTAATGGCATTCGACTTTCAGATGACAGTGTCTACAAACTAAGACACACTAAGGGTACAGTAGCTATCGAACAATGTAAAACAGCTACCAGGCAAAAGTTTTATTTGATTAGGTATGCACAGATATGGAATAAACTACCAATGGAAATGCGTCAAGCAGGTACATTGGCTTCCTTCAAAAAAGTGCTTAACGACAAACTACACGAGTTTGCAAACGACAGTAGTCTTAGTTCCTATCTGAGAGCCTCCGAAATTATAGGTCCATTTAATGTATAAGTTCAAATACTACACCTGCTGTTTTTGCCTATATTTATAATTTTAGATAAAACATTAACGATTAAGATACTTACCCTCAAACAGACAAGAAGTTTCGTTTGTAAAACTTCTACCCAACACAATAAGTGGAATAAAATGGACATAAACTGACAACATGAAAAAGGTTATAACTCACCACAACATCACATGGACAGATGTACGCTCGTCGGACATCATATATGCATCACCAACTACAACCCAACATTCCTGAGATAATGTGATGAACTTATATCCATAATGTTGCTGAGCAGTCAATATCCACAACTCCTGTCGGAACAACTAAAATTCAAAAACCTTCCTCACGAGAAGTAAATATCCACAAGCAGTAGAAATCCATTAATTAATGCGTCTAAAGCTTATGTATTTTACTCCCAACAATGACATTGCACATCAAATGAGATAAACATATCACTGATTTCAAAATAACACATCAATGAACTATAATTCAAGGATTCTGTACACAACAAAATTATGTATGAAAACTGACTTCAAGCTTTATTTTTTTCCCAGGCACTTATAACCCATCCACCAAAGACCTGGTTTTTTTGTTAATGCGAAGACAATACTTCTGTATTTCCTGATGTGTTGCACTCACTGAAAATCTAGCGGATTTTTCCAACTATGCACAGAAATGATTGTACATAAGTGAAAAGGATGTTTTATACTATTCGGATTAACATTTATCAAGTGTACGTATAATCTCCAGTGTACATGTTAAACATATTTTGCTATCGACTGTAAATTGTGACTGAATAATATGATCCTATTTCTGTAACAATTTGATGATGCCTGTAAACTGGCGTCCCTCATGTACTGTATCATGAGAATAAATTTATTTATTTATTTATTGTATGATTGACACTTTCCTTCCTTTGGAGTTGAATCTGGCGGTCATTATCCTGGACGAGATCGCCTCCCGTTGCATCAGGGCCTTTGTTGCTGTTGGTGACATCATGATAGCCACGCCTGCGGTGTGCGTGAGTCCATTTCCGTTCCATCTGCTTTCACATATTCCAAGTTCTTGAATTTCGTATCTTTTCATTTCATTTGCGATCTGGGCAGCTTTTCCAATCTCGTACGTAATGCGGACGTTCCATGTCCCACACAGACTTTTCTTTTGGCGAAAAGAGATTCATCGTGCTGCAGTTTATGTAGCAACCTTGTTTACAGGGTGGTGTTGCAGGCCTCACGCCTGAGGAAGGAATTGTTAAATTAAGATAAGGTTTAGAGAGAAGCGACTTTGTGGGTTGCTTCCCTCAAAATCGGAAAACAAGGGATAAAACAATCAGAACAGCACCAGCGAAAGGAAAATAATTCATGGCAAAAAGGGCCACAAGCTACAACAACGATACAATGCGACAAAATAAATAAATAAATAGATTTATACTCATAGTACAGTACATGAGTGACGCCAGTTTACAGGCATCATCAAATTGTTACAGAAATAGAACCATATTATTCAGTCACGTTTTGCAGTCGAAGGCAAAATATGTTGTACATGTACGCTGGAGATTATAAGTACACTTGATAAATGCTAATCACAATAGTATAAAACATCCTTTTCACTTATGTTCAATCATTTCTGTGCACAGTTGGAAAAATCTGCTAGATTGTCAGTGAGTGCAACACATCAGGAAATACAGAAGTATTGTCTTCGCGTTAACAAAAAAACCAGGTCTTTGGTGGACGGATTATAAGTGCCTGGGAAAAGAAAATAAAGCTTGAAGTCAATTTCCACACATAACTTTGTTGTGTGCAGAATCCTTGAATTATAGTTCATTGATGTGTTATTTTGAGATCAGTAATATGTTTATCTCATTTGATCTGCAATGTCATTGTTGGGAGAAAATACATAAGCTTTAGACGCATCAGTTAATGGATTTCTACGGCTTGTGGGTATTTTCTTCTCATGAGGAAGGTTTTTGAATTTGACCTGTTCCGACAGGAGTTATGAATATTAACTGCTCAGCAGCATTATGGATATAAATTCATCACATTATCTTAGTAATAATAATAACAATTTTATTTTCATATAAACATAAATTTACATGAAAATGCATGCCATTTTTACAGGCACGATCAAGTATGTTATAATGTCAAATCTTAAATTGTCTACAAGTTAATAATGTTTCAACAGTTAAATATTTGATATATATATATAATTACACTCATTGTCTGAACCAGGCCGTATAGTTATTGAATTGTACAGCTGTCCTCCAGGTTTCGCGGGAAAATCGACTTCGTTTCGTTTTCATCCCGTGGTTGTAGGCATACGATAACCAACCAATATTGAGGTAAGTACAACGTTTACAAGGGATTGGAAGCTGTTTTAGAAAAGTTAAAGTGCTAAGGTGAATCATTAAAGTGTAATAGATTGAGTGAGTGAAATATATCATTAATAAACACATTTATATAGAAAACAGAATGGGGAAGTAATTAATCCTTAGGCCGACAACGTTCATTTGCAATGTATAATGAAACCAATATATTTTGTACTATCATGATGTCAACTTTTGGCTTTAATACAATTATTTTCAAGCCAGTTGTTTTTATTTCATGCATTTTTGTCTATTTGGTGCACAACTGTACCCTTCAGAGAATAGGAATAGAATAAGTCGAATCAAACTCATAAAGAGCTATAAAATGTTAGGTTCAATGGAATATAATGAGGATCAAGTAAAGACGTTATTAGAAAATAAGTGAGACAAGATATTGTGAAGTGGTATTTAAAGATCTGACGATGGATAGCAAGTTAATTTATAAGATGCCCCATAAATCTGTGCAGATCCCGTGTGGTCGCATCTCAACAATAGGCTGAGCGAATGGTATATATTTAAAGGTAGAAGCATGATCTGTCAAAGCGTTCATTATTATCTTTTTCAAGATAAAGATCTAAGCCCTCATAAAAATCATGAAAATCTCGAGCCTTCAAATTGCATATTGCTGTTCCTGCAGAATGGGGTGATTCACCTTAGTGACCACCACCATATCTACTGATCAGCTAGCACCACCCTCCCTCCTTTCTTAGGAAGGATGGGTTGTAGTTGGTGAGGTATGTATGGAGCCCGACGAGAGTACACCTGTCCATGTGATGTTGTGGTGAGTTATACCTTTTTCATGTTGTCGGTTTATGTCCATTTTATTCCACTTATTGTGTTGGGTAGAAATTATACAAACGAAATTTTTTGTCTGTTTAAGGGTAAGTATCTTAATCGTCAATGTTTTATCTAAAATTATAAATACAGGCAAAAACAACAGGTGTAGTATTTAAGCTTATACATTAAATGGACCTACAATTTCGGAGGCTCCCAGATAGGAACTAGAACTAGTATCGTTTGCAAACTCGTGTAGTTTGTCGTTAAGCACATTTTCGAGGGAGGCAAATGTACCTGCTTGACGCATTTCCATTGGTAGTTTACTCCATATCTGTGCATACCTAATCAAGTAAAACCGTTGCCTCGTGGCTGTCTTACATTGTTCGATAGCTACTGTAACCTTAGTGAGACTTAGTTTGTAGCCATTGTCATCTGAAAGTCAAGCGCCATTAGTAGAGGTAAAAACTAAGTTGTCAATGTAGTTGAAGATTGAATGGTCAATTCATGGTTGTTTGCTCAAATCCAACTTCCCCAATTTTCGCGGAGACATCGATATACTAGACATCGTCTCATCGGTCGCTGTTCAGAAAGAAGTCAGGCCAAAACTCTCAGAAGTAATATTGGGATTTATTATTGTTATATGTGTTCATAGACCTTAGTTGTGAATCTTAGTTTAAACCTTAATTTTAAAGTTGGGTACATGTTGGTGTTACAATGAAGAATTCTTGAGTAGCCAATCGGTGTTTTGGTTTTTGCGTTCGATATTACTAGGCGTTTCTGAGGAACTTCAAGGAACAGTGTGAGTCCCAGAGTAGCAAGAGCTTGGCATTGACGGTTTACGAGACGCGTCTGACAGTTTCTGACAGTGGAAACAGACTCTGACGGATTCAGACAGTTGGTGAAAGTTTGGATAGTCGCCGTTCATCTTTCCTGGTGCCGGTCAAGTCCTTTTTGATCAAGCAATATCTGGAACGTTTTTGGAATCGGTTCATGTTCAACAACGCCTGGGTCAAAGAAGGGACAGAGTGTCTTGGATGCAAACAGGAAAGTAAGTCATTGGGACTTGTCTGTTAATTGTAACGATGTGTCTGATGTTAAGCATGACATGGATGATGTCACTGTTTCGCCGTTCAGGGATAATAGGAACATCAAACTTCCTAAATTTGAACCACGGTGCTTCGACGGAAACCCAGCTGAAAATTTACAGTTTGTAAGGGGATTTGAAATCATGTTAAGTGGTTTTTCATTAAATGGTTGTCAGCCACGTCTCGTAAACCGTCAATGCCCAGCTCTTGCTGCACTCGGGCTCACGCTGTTCCTTGAAGTTTCTCAGAAACGCTTAGTAATAACGGACGCAAAAACCAAAGCACCGATTGGCTACTCGAGAATCCTTTATTGTAACACCAACATATACCCAACTTTAAAATTAAGATTTTACTAAGGTCTATGAACACATATTACAATAATAAATCCCAATATTACTTCTGAGAGTTTTGGCCTGACTTCTTTCTGAACAGCGACCGATGAGATGATGACTAGTATATCGATGTCCCCGCGAAAATATGGGGAAGTTGGATTTGAGCAAACAACCATGAATTGACCATTCAATCTTCAACTACATTGACACTCCCCGGCAAAAAAGGGATCCAACCCCTTTTTTCCATCACGACCGATGCACGTTGACTTGGATGCCATTGCGAGAACCTGGGTCACACGGGCAGAGCTGAAATGGAAAACAAACAGAAAAGCCAACACACCACAAGCATACCCACAGCACAATCTCACACATCAATGACGACCTGCGCCTCCAGATAAAGGTATCCTCTTGACATCTTGCAACACAATCGTCATTTGCTAGAATGACTCTTGCAGAATGCAACGTGACCATAGCACCACCTCGTGATACTCTACGCACATCCTCTTATCTACTCACTACCAATTACCACTGAAGTCGCTTGTCACTCATTCTGTCTCAGTTCTAGTAACGGTGACGTATGCAAGCCTCAGTCGTATACACTGTCGCTCCCCGGCGTGTGGGACCGCAGTTAACAATTATCTCCGTATGCATTTCATTCTTAGCAATAGCCGCCCCGGCGTATACGACCCATCTACTGTCTTTAACATCAATCAATTCATTCACGAATGTCGAAGTCCGGAAACAACTTCAGAAGTAATCACGACGAAAACTTTAACAAAATTACGCAATAACAACAAGGTACGAAAACAACGAGTAAACATAATTAATCCAAAATCACAAATTGATAAGACACACCACACGTATATACAAACAGTACAAATAACCTAGCGGATCATTTCTTCGTGGAATTCCTTTGAAGAATCGCAGGACTTACACCAGTACACCTGCAACCCTTCTCAGATTGACGATTGTAAGTTGTGGAATGTCCGGACACAGACAAGATTGACCAACAGTTACAATAATTGGAACTCACACGATTATTTAACACAAACATATGTACAATGATCACATCAAATGTTGTGGATTCTGGCACGACAAACTACCCTTGAAGAACTGTAGGACTTACAGCAGTACGCCTACAACCCTTCTCAGGTTGACGCTCTAGGTTGGAAAATCGTCGCAGAGTTCACTTGCTGACTTCCTTCTATCAGCTATATCCTCAAATCTGAACGGCAACACGCCCATGTCATTGTATCGTAGAATATAGATGACGAACAAACACACGACGTATCTGGTCAACCAAGCGTAGACACAGAGTAATTTACACCAAAGATAATAGCATTCAGAAAGTAACTTGTAACTAGAAATGCCTTTATTCATGCAAGTCAATTTAACAATTACTCTTTCGTTTACACTTGGCTTATCCTCACTAAACTGAGCAATATCTTTCGTCTTTTCAAACGCACCAATACTATCATAGTCATTGCATAAGTCACGTGAGTTCATGGACGTCCACTTCATTGTGGATGATAACACCAACGACGACTGATTGATACCAGTTGATGAACTTAGCGGTGGATCAGAAGCTGTTGTTGCCCGGCTTTCAGAAATTTGTCTAACTGCAAGATTGACACCACTGCTGTCTTGTACTGTCAGCTCCGGTTTAGCACTATCATCTGATGATAGGTGGGCTACATGCTGGTCAATCATACTGACGGTCTGGCAAGTATGCATGCCTTCTGCAACTGCATCTGCATTCAATTCTACTTCACGTTGTAGTTGTACAGAACCTTTGTTCAATTTAGCAGTAGTTGGCATATTCCTAATCTCATCATGATCAACCAAAGACAAATATGCACTATCCATTAGTAGAATTTTGATTTACAAAAGAAGGTGTTTTTAAAGATTTGTTTGTTACGTTGTAAGTAAATATAATGTTCAATCTGAAACGCGCGGGGTTCGTCTTAAGGTTTGAAGTATGCTGGGCGTTTTTTGAATGGTGTCTCAAGTTGATGGGATCGGCGACCAGTCTGAAGAAACCCTTCCTAAACTCGGCGAAGTTAAAGTATGATAGACAAAGTCAACCCTTAAAATGATTGTAATCACAATCGCTGACCCGGCGTGCTTTAATATTTTAAGGACCATTAGCTGCGCTTGTATGATCAGCTGATACTTTGCTATCTGTTTTTCGGATGACGGCTTGTTGGTCAGCCTCACATCGGTAATCTTACTAATGTAGAGCCAAATTCTGACGTGTGACTACATATAACTTTGCCGACTGGCGGAAAAACCTTCGCTGGTGTACTGCGCACAGAATCTATAGGCATGAACGCAAACATTCAAGTGTTTAAGAAGGTTTTCAGGTGTATACTCAAATAAGTCTGTATGTTTACAGACTTATTTGTGACAGTGTTTTCAATACAGCTGGCGTTTTCTTACTGGTTGCATTGCCATGGCGGTCTTATTAGACATCCCTCTGCTGAAGCCATTTCTTGCGAGGTTTTATTTAGACTGGTATGATAAACTGTGATAACCGAGATTTCACCCATTGACTGTGATGTGTGGGTAAATATACTTGACTGGGTCACAAAGAATAGCTAATGTGGTTCGTCTTCCATGTCGCGACATCTTTTTATCGCTTAAGCCATTCTGTAGGTAACATAGTGGTGCTTTCTTTTGGTGGCAATAAAATACCTTCCAGTTTTGCATTGGTGTGTCAACAGAGAAATTCAACCTTATTCGACACATGTATTCATCTAGATTCTCGTAAACCTAACCGCAGTCGCTCCCTAATCTAACTGGAACCAACCCCACTATCCCTTATAATGTCAACCTAACTTTAACCTGTCTCTAGCCTACGCCTTACCTTAATCTTTCCCAAAGCTAACCTAAAACTTACCAGATATCCCGTTTAATATGACAACGCTTCACTAAGCAGATTTTATTCATTATTATCGTGTTTCACTAAACAGTTGACTGAGCGTTCCCGGGTGATTGTTGAGGTCATACTCCTTTGGTGCTTAAAGTTTAATTTCTCCGATTGAGTCAGTTGGTTGACAGTGATTAGCAGAGGAGTCCAAGATGCACATTTCGTCCTACTTGGGACTGGTCACTGGATCTGCCTGTGCTCCCCAGTGATTAGTGATGGTGTTCCCACCGAGGCTCAAACCCAGTGGCCGTAGTTTCAAACGCCTAAGCGTTATCCACTAGACCACTTGAACCACGGGAGTCACCTCGTGTGTAACGAGTCTTATTAATTATTTAATTCAATTAAGATTTTCCCATCGATTGATTGGACCGAAGTGCTCGGTCTCACCATCAGCCAATTGACTTCAAGTTACATGACCAGACGTCGTCGAAGCATCTGCACGAGGAGCCGACATGTCAACCTGAGACCGAGCACTTCGGTCCAATCAATCGATGGGAAAATCTTGATTGAATTAAATAATTAATAAGACACGTTGCGCGCGCGAGGTGGCTCTCGTGGACCAAGTGGTCTAGTGGAAAACGCTTTGGCGTACGAAACTATGGTCACTGGGTTTGAGCCTCGGTGGGAACACCATCACTACTCACTGAGGAACGCAGGCACATGCAGTTGGCGAGTCCCAAGTGGGACGAAGTGTGAATCCTGAATTCCACTGTTAGTTAGTATCAACCAACTGACTTCGCAGATAAAGGTTAAAGTTAGCAGAAGGTTAAAGAACAGACAGGAATATCCATGAATCTCAAAGTGCTGATAGGATCCCACATATTTTGGTATTGACTGTTTAATCTTGCATATATGGTATGTTATCATTCTCACACATTTTGGTATTTACCGTTAATCTTGTATATATGGTATATTATCATTCTCATACATTTTGGTAGTGACTGTTAATCTTGTATATATGGTATATTATCATTCTCACACATTTTGGTAGTGACTGTTAATCTTGCATATATGGTATATTATCATTCCCACACATTTTGTTACTGACTGTCAATCTCGCACATATGGTATATTATCATCTCTCACGCACTTTGTTATTGGCTATTAAGATCAATTATTTCAAATGCTGTTAGCTGTCCATATTGTTGTAAAATGTATAAATACCATGGCTTTCTTTGTTGTTGTTGCACTTCAATACACAGTCACAGTCCAGCCTTTGTCTTTTGATATTTGCGTGCTTTACTAAGTCGGAAGGTACGACAAGCAGATAGGCAGATTAGTTCAGGCGCAGACAGAGCAAGGTGAAAACGTCTTCATTTAATTCCCCACAGTTATAACAAGTGCCATGATCAATAGTTGTCCGGATAAATAGATCTATTGCGAATGGAACAATTCCTATATGGATTAATGAGCATCTTCCTTCATGGTTCGGAGGTCAAATAAAATCTATTCTATTTTGGCTCACTTGATTGATAGGGGTCACCAAGTGGACAAAAATAGTGCCTTCAAAGTTATCCATCGCATTCCATCGAGTCTTTTGAACGGAATTAGAACCCGTCTTTTACACTTAGCTGAAGCTATGGGAATTCGAGAGGGCAATCCTAGTCTTTGAATACAAAAGAAGTTTGTTCCACCTTTGTTTCTCCCTTGGCCTAGGTGAATTCTATTCAGAACCCTCCCACCTTTTCTTATTTTCCATCTCCTTCGTACTTTTATGATATTTATTTAAAGTTCGATTATCTGTCCACTTCACCTACCTTTAGTATTACGCCACTTTTAAGATTTGACCTAATTTATTTATTGAATTGTCTAGATATACACATATTACTACCTTTGTTATTCTTATCCTTACCTTCATAAACCTTATTATCAGTATTTTGTTATCATTATAATCATCGTTATTAATTTCGTTCAAAACATTTACCAAATTATTATTATTACTATTTGATCCACAAAATCACCGTCATTGGTTAAAATTTTTTATGTATAAATCTGTAAATTGGAGTAAAGCCTGAAGATCTAATTGAAAACAATATTGTTCGCTTATATGTCTCGTTCTAGCATTATTTGTATCCATAATTGTATACCTGAATCAGTATGATGGGAAACGTCCTTTTCACAGCTAGTTCGTGGGTTCTGAGTTGGAGGAGACACCGACTCTGGCCACTGTGGTTTTTTATCACAGTTCAAGCGATTTATTTTTTTAAGTGGTGTTGGTATTGTCACCTTTTGTTGTTGGATCTTGGTGTACACACTATTGAATGACGTGACTGTGTTGGTTTGTGCGCTGTCTATTTCTAATGGTTTCAGTATTTTAGCTGTTATTCCAGAGATATTATTAATATATGCAGTAAGATAAGTTTTCTTGTTGTTACTGAGGATGGTTTCTTGTTGGTATTTCGACTTGTCCCAACATTTTTTAGTAGTAGTGTATGGGTATTCCATTTTTCTTGAGTAAGGCCAGTTAGTATTTGCCTTCTATTTTCAATACTGGAGTGCTGTCTGTCTGTTTTCGACATAGAACTTTGCACAAATGTGCGGAAGTTCAAGTCGCCACATTCCGTGTAGCACGCGAAGCAAGAGAGTGCTACATTGTGTTGTAACTCTTAGACAGCGTTGGTACTCAGTTTCTTATGTGAGTCATTGGAGCATTGCCGTTATATTTGAGTGTTTGATCTCTGTATGTGTGTGTGTCAATTCTGTGTAGGCTGGTTTCTAGACTTCCTGTGGTTGTTCCCTTGATTAAGCATCTGAGAAGGGGATTTCGTTTCTTCTCTTGTGAACTCGATGTCTCCTAGTATGCTGTTTATTATATGTTTATATATCTTCCACTTTCAATGGCCATGTATCTGTCTTGGCCATAAAGGAGGACGGAACGAATCGCTAAGCGTCCTTTGAAAGATAGCAGACCGGATATCACGTCTACGCCATGTAGACTCAACTTTATATATATATATATATATATATATATATATATATATATATATATATAGGGAACTAAATTTTAGACTGAATTCGATATACTGCTTGGTGTGTGTAAATTGAAGGTTATTTGTACTTATCAGTTATTTTAAAATATGTTTTATGCGATAATGTCTTTGTCCATCTTTAATATCTGTTGCTGCTCGTGTACACATTTTAACCTGTCGACACTTCTTGTTGTAAGAACATATGTCATGGAGTTTCTTCCGTATAACTTAACAGAAGCTTTGTTAATCGAATCAACTGCAAATACGTGTAATAGGAATGATTCAACACCTGTCCTAGACATCTGGAAAATTCTACTACCCCTACGACAAATAGGAGAAGACAAAGAAAACTATAAAACTCAAGTTTCGAAGTTGTGTGATTATAATTTATATGATTATGAACAATAATTTGTGTTCGAAACGTCATCCAGTAAACAATAATGTTTCACTGTGTGATCCATCTAATAAACAAACTAATATGGAATTCCTCGAAACTCTAGGACTCAATGGCTGGAGACAATAGGTGAAATGGCTCAAAGTGATCGTTGTCAATGGCGCAGATGTATTCAGTCTCTGTGATCTTTCATATTCCTTTCTACCATTACCCATTCTGTTTCACTCTTATACTTGTCAGACTGTATTGATTCTCTTCACTCATCTTCTTGTCTACCTTTGTGTGCTATTTGGAACATGGCAACTCGAACTGCTGCACTTCGGTGCCAAGTTCTATGTTGAATCCAGACAGACAGAATATGGAATTACTTGCTACCACGGTGCCCAAGTTTTACACATATGCTAAATAGCGTGTTTTAAAGCATCTATGAATCAAGTATAGACAGTCTATGATTTTAAAATAATTACGATTTCTCTTCCGTTTTTTATTTTAGCACGAAAAGTCTACAAACACATATTGGAATCTAAACCAATGGTACGTAGACGCTCGACTAAAAGAGCTGTTCCAAGGAAATCTGAGCCAGCTCCCGAAGAAAGGTAGCCACTTTCAATGAAATAAAATAAATACCTGTAGGTTTTTCGTTAACCCATCAGCTGTCAGTCTGCATCTCTTCTGTCCTATATGCCAGGAGGCATTTTCTAATCCTCAGCGTGCACCATGCGGTCATTCATTTTGCAAAAGTGTAAGTGTTAATTAATTATCTAAATATCACTTTAACTAATAATGTATATTCGTTTATACATGAATAAAGAAACTAACGGCTGTATTTGGCTGGTGGTGACTAGCAGTATAATCCAGGATGCACATTTTGTCCTATATGGGACTCATCAACTAAGAGTGCTCGTAGTAGAAAGCAAACAATGGGCTTACAGAGACTGCACTTTTTAGAGCCTTGAGATGTAGTGCGTTTCGAGGGGATAGATAGTATCAATAGATATAGGCGGATAGTATTGCAGGGTGACTAGGATAACTAGATACATTGTACATACCTATCTGCAGAATAGTACTGACAGTAGTAGGGAAGCAAAAGCATGGAGAGGGGGTTGACAGGTATACAAGAGAATGATGATCAGTAGGGCTTTGTGTGCTGATTATTTTTTTCCCTCATTCACACATCTGTTTGGCATCTCTCGTTTGAGTCTCTCTTAACTGTCTTCTCCTTTGCTTTGTGTACTAAATGAAGGGAGTGTGGCAACTCAATCGAACTGCTGTACATTTGTGCCAAGTTCTCTGTTGAAACTAGTCGGTGAGTTTTATTTGTTCTATTTATCTGTAATTCAGTGGAATCGAAAAATTCAAGTGAAATCAAAGAGAATTGGGCTAATCATTACTCATGGGAGGCATATTCACTTGACCTCACACCGTAATAATAATAAAAAATAATAAATGCCAGTACATGGATGAAAACAAAAAAGTAATTCTTCATAATGATTTTCAATCCATAAAATGGAAATGTTCATTAAACACAGAGGAATGTAGTCAATTTCCTAATATATAGATTCTATTTTGTAGTGAATTACTTTTAACCGTTCTTATTTTTAGTGTATCGACCCGTGGATTCGTGATTCGCCTACTTGTCCGGTTGATCGTTTGCCTATCCCAAAAGGATCCATGCACCATGATTTCATAGTTGAAAATATAATAGGCGAATATATGGTAAGTCATTGTACGTATAGTGAGTACAGACAATGCGAGTATCGTTGGCATTGGTTTATACTCTCTTTTTCAAGTAATCATTTGCTAATACAATGTACAACTGAAGGAATTCATGTGAGGAAAAAGTGGAAGAAAATCCACTACCTAGGTGCACAAGTGTTTGTAGTTGCGTTACCTACTGATGATAAAGATAGCCACTGATGCCAACCAACATTGTGACTTCATCGTTTCATTAGGGAATGTGCTAAATTTGATTTTATATCCAGACTAAACCGATTATATGGTGGAATTATTTTATATTTATTTATTTAAACGCAGAAAAAACTTGGTACAATATGGCACCAAGAAAAATGCACCACACTAAATTGCATTTGTTGTGTGAGGGCTGAGATACTACCCAGACACCCAGACCGAAGCAGGTGGTTTTCTTAAGGTACATGAGTCCCAGCCAGTTTAGCTTGTTGGGTTACTGTGGTATTCAAGCCCGACCACCACGACAAGGTCTGTCTGTCTGTCTGGATTCAACATAGAACTTGGCACCGAAGTGCAGCAGTTCGAGTTGCCACGTTCCAAATAGCACACAGAGGTAGACAAGAAGATGAGTGGAGAGAATTAATAGAGTTTGACAAATATAGGAGTGAAACAGAATGGGTAAAAAAAGAAAGGAATATGAAAGATTACAGAGATTGAATACATCTGCGCCATTGACAACGATTTTGAGCCATGTCACCTATTGTCTCCAGCCATTGATTCCTAGAGTCCCGAGGGCCCCAACCCGGGAGTCTGCATCTCCCTACCTGACTCAGTTTAACTGTCAAGGATTTCATGGATTGATGCCATGTTTTTGTTTGGCCACCACTGGCTCTTTTCCAACCTGAACCTATATCAGCTAACAATGCCCGTCGGGGGAGGCGGTGGTTAGGCATGCGCAGCACGTGACCTAGCCATCTTAGTCTATGTAACTTTATAACCTCGTCGATTGATTTTCCCTCTTTGCCCAACACTCTACGCCTAACGTCAACATTACTTACCTTGTGAAACCACCTAACGTGAGACAGAGATCGCAGACATCTATGATCGAAAGCACTCAACCTTTTCATGTCTTCAACGCGTATTGGCCAAGGTAGCATTTGTCGACCGAGTATGATGGGATTAACCTTTGATCATAGGTAACTGGGTCGAAGAAGCAGCAAAGACAGGACTCCAAGTGAACATAGACGAGGCGGAGGTTATGAAAATAACCAACCAACAACAGCAACATCCAGCGCCAATCACCAAAAACGGTAGGGATTTTTTGAGAGGTTACTTCATTCACTTATCTAGGGAGCACTGTCTCAACTACAGGAGGTACGGACGACGATGTCAAATCGAGAATCGGGAAGGCGACAAACACATTCATCAACCTGAAACCAATCTGGAGATCTTCGTCACTCAGCATCAACAACAAAATTCGGTCGAATTTTCAATACAATCGTCAAGTCAGTTCTCTTGTACGGATCAGAAACTTGGCGGGTGGGTCACAAAGAATATTTCCAACAGCCTGTTGCAGACCTTTATCAACAGCTGTCTTCTCTGGATCTATACCGAAGATCAGATGGCCGGGCCGGAAGGAATCATCAACATGAAACTATGGGAAGAAACAAAACAAGAACCAATCGCCCAACAAATATTCAGGAGAAGGTGGAGATCGTGGATTGGACACTCTCTGAGGAGGCCGGTTGGTGACATCGCGCGCGCGTCAGGCCTCTCTTTTGAGTCTCTCTTATCTTGCTTCGTGTGCTGCATGCAAGGGAGGGACTGTGGCAACTCGAACCGCTATACATCTGTGTCAAGTTCTATGTTGAATACAGTCACTTATTGTTTCTTCTCGCTGTTCATTATGCTGCAACTGGGTCCCATCCACACCTACACTGTATTCTGTGTCGTCAATTGTTTGTTAGAGAATTAATTCCTTTGCGTCCTGATTTGTGAACAGGGGCGGAGGGTTGTAAGCTTGAGGTTTTAAAATTTTGCAGTAGTCGTATTCTTATTTTTTTCTATTCATCTACTTTAGTTTATTTTTATTTTCAGGTATCATGTCCTTGGCGTTCTCTAGGATGCGATTTTATCGGTCGCTTGTGCATTTTACCCAGTCATAAAAAAACGTGTCCAATGAATCCTGAAGTTCTCCCAGCAGAATTACGTAATCGTGTTATGGTTGGTTTACAAAATACAACAAACAAAAATCAATCTTCAGACTTGAATTGTTATTCGTATAATGAAAAGCTATCGAAAGCTCGACAGGAACCTGCTCCTCCTCCACCTCATCCTACAGTCACAAGTGATGACAGTAATGGAAGTAATGCATCAAATAGTCATGAGAATAGTCTACTGTCACAGAATGTCGGTCCCAGTCTATATGACGACACTGGAAATAATGAAAGTGTTGGTGAAGATCACCTTCTGCCTGCTCCACCACCTTGCCTGTTGTTTCGATTGTATCAAAATTCTGATGAGAATAGTCGTAGTCTGTTATGTAACTTTCTAAAAAGTGATCAACCTTCTGAATCTACTTCTACCAGTGCAGGTAATAAACGACGCCGTAGAAAATGAAATCAATGTGATCCAAAGCATTTTGCAATTCAAATGGCATTTGTGATTCGTGCATTTAACATTCATTGAGTGTAAATTTTAAAATATAAAACTCTTCTCTATGGGTAATTTCTCCTTCATTTTGAATGTGCACACATGCTGTAAATATACGTGTTTATATATATATATATATATATATATATATATATATATATATATATATATATATATATATATATATATATATATATATATATATATATATGTAAACAGGGAACATTTTAAGTTGTGTTAAAATTTAGAGGTTAAGTCAGTGGATAAACTTGTAAAGCCAATTTAAGATATGGTGTACTCATAGAATTTCCCCTTAATTCAACGTCCAAATATTTGATACCTAAATAGAGTAGTTAATCATTTGTTGGTGGTCAAGATTTGTGAGTTCGGCATGTCTTCTTAAACTGCTCACAATATTAACAAAAACTAGTGTTTCCACAGTCGGTGGTTCAGTGGGAGAATGGTCGTCAGCCACGCTCGGCGCCTCCTAGGTTCGATTCCCGGCCGATGCACTATTAAACCTCACTAAGCCGGTAGTAAGCCTGGTAAAGATATGGCGTGAGGCTAGCAATTTCACTTCGTAAAAATACAACAACTACTATCGTAGCTTCAAAGCTCTACCTTGAAGCCCTATGTTCCATTGGGAACGCAAAGGAGTAAAATTTAAAGAAACAATAGTGTCTGCACTCATCTTCTCAGGTGAACTGTCCGAAGCAGTTGTCAATTTTGTTATCTGTGAGTAACACATGACATTTCCAACCGCTTAGCTGAAGCCAAGGGAACGTCGGCCAATGTGAATATCTTATAATGCTGTCACTAAATTAGTATGATCGTCAAAATTCGTGTTTACAACGCTTGGTTAGGTACACATGTGAAATCTGATCTCTTCTGGCTCCAGATGTGCGATGAGTCTGTTTTCGATAGTCGCATAGAGCTACCTGCATCCAATGAATGGCGCCTGTTTGGAAGGATTGTCAATTGTCTTTCAGTAACTGACGACATCTTAGGATTCCCGTGGTTTAGACGTGCTTTATGGACGTCACTCCTTTGAGTTTTGCTGGGTCTGCTTGAACTCCGATCGTTTTTTGTCCTACCATGTGTAACTGAATGGAATTCATGAATTTATCGATCTCTGAGTATGTCCGTTCTGCGTTTTAAGAAGGAATCTTGGAGTGTTTCAGCATTATGTTGGCTCTTTACCTCTATGGAGGGTGGAACTATGTAGTCATTTTTGTGTCAGACTTCAGAAATTTTAGATAGAATACCAAAATTTCTGTTCATTGGAGGAGCAGTGTCAAATATATCATTAAGGCTATAACCTTGTCATATGTCTCCTTGCCCATTCAAGAATATATGCTGACCACTTCGCAATCTGATGATATTCGGAGTTCAGACACCGCGTCTATAACATGTCGAAGTGGGACATCCTTCTTATGCACCTCAGACAATCCATATTGTCTCGGGATAAACTGAACTGCATGGTTTTGTTTGTTCACACATCTATGTCATGATTGAATTTTCTTTCATTTTCTTCTGTAATTTTGCAAGGAGGTTTTCTGTTCGTTCCGGTTGGGTGATTTGAAGAATTCCGTATTTGTCTGATAGTACGTTTGCTTGTTTCTCGACATTATCTGATTTTTTTCATATTCCGCTAAATCAGGACGGGTGAGGATTATGTCTTTATTTTCCTGAAGTTGTTTTGTGCCTCCCTTCGTTATCAGATAACAATGACTCAGTCGTTCAGGCATGTACCTGTAACGGCTGTCGAAAATTGCAGCTTTAAATTGTTCGAAATGTTTTTCAGAATTAGGTGTGACAAATCAAATATCTGCAAAGTTAGTTTCTCGAACTGAACTTTGGTCTGTAATTCATTGATATTTCTCAGTACATCGCGAAATTGTGGACCGGGTGATTGCAGTTGGAGTTGGAAGGCATGAGAGAAATAATTGAACAGTTGAAGACGTGTTTTTCAGGTTTCTGCGAAAACGATGAGACACTTCAGGCTTTATGTTACTCAGGAACTAGCATAGCATCTTCGCAACGTTTTTGTATAGCATTGGGAACATAATCCTGAAACCTTTCTCGTTCCTCGTCAGATAGTTCATAGAAAGCATGGCTTCAGTGCATGTCTATACTACTAGTAGCGGGAAATGACAGTGTGATGCAAAGTGTTTAATACTTCCGACGTCTGCATGTCAAGATACCGGTTAAATTTAATGCAACTAATATAATAGGGATTGGTAAAGATTGTTATAGGGTTTGAAGTGTGGGCGTAAAACTCATTGAAAGAGGCATTTCGCTGGACTACCGTCTTATCATAGTAATATTCTACGAGAATTATAAAAGGATCGTCAATCAAATGAGACTTCTCATAGAATTTCGTGTTAAATAAGCTGGGAACTGCCTAAGAAGCATGCCTCGAACTACTCAGTATTTGCGAGTACGCGTAGGTTTATGAAACTACTATCCTCGATTGTTTCTCTTTCACTGAGTAGTCCTGTGGGGACTTTGGTTATCAGTTTTCAAGATTTTGGAGTATATTAGAAGGCAGTGTACAGTTGGGGTAGAGCAAAACTTTCTTGCCAGCTGAGTGGTTGACTAGTCCAAGCACCCTTTTGACAGCTTCTAAAGTGTAAATATGCATCCTATGGACACCTGTTTTATCCCTTAACTCTAAGATAGCATTTGATTTTGTTGACCGAGAGGCAGTCTGATACTGCGAAATATTGGTGGTAGGACCAGTGACGATAACTAATTAGAACCCAGGTAAACGCAGCCACCCCAGGCTTTGAAACCAGGACCTTCCAGTTACAAGGAGATGTCGTAGACCACTCAGCCACCACAATCTGACTCAGTCGCCTGAAGTAGGAATAGGCAGCTGTCCAGTATTTCCTGCTGGTTTTCAATGGGTCTCTCTCCGACGGAGAGTGAGGAGATTTTTTAAACAAGCAGCAAAGGTTAGTAGAGCAGGATTTAGTGAATTCATCAAATTTCGGTAGAATTCTTCATCTGAATGCTCCACACATACTATTAGAAATACATTCGGAGTTATACGACTAAGACGTATTCAGCGAAGAAAAAAATTTGCTATTCGACGATTCATTTTCACAAGCTGTACAATCTTAATTATTAATTAATTTAGCAAAGAAATCATAAGACCAGTCAGATACTGCTAAAATTTGTTCTTGAGAACGTAATACGCGACGTAAGCTGTAATCTCGAAGGGGTGTCTGATTGGAAATTAGACTCGTGGAGGGAGAAGTTGACATGACGTTATAAGTGTGAGATAATGACTCATCAACAAGATGGTGTAGAATGGACAGGAATTAGTGGAAAGAAGATAAAGTGTTTTTAAAAAAATTGTAAAATCTGTATGAAAAAGCAATGTTATTAATAAACAGTAGTAGAGTGACAATAAAATACGGATAACGATGGGAATAATAATGATAATAGTAAACTTACACAACAAAAAGAAGCAAAATTCTAGTAAGAACGTTACTCTGGTACTTTTGAATGCAGAGGTCCAGATTCAGATGCCTAGTGTCCAGTCTAACGTTAAAGATAAGATACCGCTTTTGGCGGTTCCCAGTAGAAGATAGGACTTCAAGCTATGCCTTTGAAGTTTCAGTACCAGTTATGTTTCTTTACGGGGTAAGGTTGCTAGCCTTACGCACAACCTCCCCTCTTTGCTTGCCATACTGTGGCGAGAGCTGTGCGCTAGTCAAAATTGCCAGACATCAATTTGCACCATTTTTTACGTCCCGTATCTTGGTCACGAAAGAAAAACAAGAACAAAGGTTTACTCAACAACCAATCACAGTAGGCCTTGCGTGGGCGGATACGATTAGCATGTATATCAACAGGCTATCTAAGAAACGGCAACAAAGAGATGACAGAATAACTTTCAGCAGAAAAACAACCAATCAGAAGATGTTGCCTCTCTGCTAACAATAAAGAATAATAATGTACATAAAAATCTATAAATATGTGTTGGTTTTCTCTGGTCCTTGTCTTCTGTTGTTACAATACTACCGGTAAAGTGAGGTAAAGGAGTGTGCCAGCTAAGGGTCGGACCGTGGGCCACTTGCGTGATTGGCTAGTGTTCTACCAGTGAACCGCCGACGCACCGAGTAATATTAATAATAATGTTGAAATGGGTTAAGATAACGCTACTTATAGAAGGTAGTTTTAAATGAATCAGGAATAGTAGTAATAATAAGAGGTAGAATAAAATATTATTACTGATAACAGTTAATAAGTAGAACATATTACCTACTATGGTGGATTCATAGTGACCATCATTTCCTTTTGTACATAGAGACCTGGTTTATAAGCTTTATGCGGAGAGGCGAAACTAGTTACGGAATATGCAGACGATATAGTCCTTCTAGGCGAAGACGCTGACGAAATGCAGATCCTTCTAAACACCTTGAGCCGCAATCTACGAATGTTTGGCATGCGATTCGCTCCCGCCAAATGCAAGATGATGTTACAGGACTGGACTACATCGACGCCTAGTTTAAAAATAGGAAGTGAAGTGGTAGAGCACGTTGACCGCTTCACTTATTTGGGAAGTACCATCAGCCAACTCCGACGGGTTGATCTCTGACGAAATCTCAGCACGAATACAGAGGGCTAGTTTCACATATGCCAGTTTACGCTGTCTCTGGCGTAGATGTGATATCCGTCTGGCTATTGACCAAAGGGCGGCTGTACTGCTCATCAGTCCGCTCCGTCCTCCTTCAGGTCTTTTAGACCTGGCTATTGAAAGTGGAAGACATGAAAAGATTAGCTGTCTTTGTTCATAGGTGCCTGCGCCCTATCTCCCGTGTGAAGTGGTATAATAAGGTGAGGAGTATTGAGGTTTAGGCGTTGGTCGAGTGCTAGCTAGGTGTGAGGGGAAATCAATCGACGAGGTTGTGAAGTTACGCCGATTGAGATGGTTAGGGCATGTGTTACGCGTGCAGTCTGGTTCTACAAGATTTGTTGGCATGCGGCAAATGACCCTGAAAGCCTGATTAACATCAATCTTATGTTCTCTATCCACAAGATGAGATAGAATAGCGCTACGAATAGATTTTGTTTATCCTTTAGTTAACCACTTTTCAGGGTGATGTTCGGAAATCAGACGAGAAACACGTCTAATTGTATACAATTGTATAGCCTATGTAACTAACTGGCTCCACATGAGCAGTTTAATTGGTAGATACACATGGAAGATGCGAAATTAGGCAGTTTATCTTCTACTCCCGAACGCAAAGGAGGAGTGATTTTGAAGACACTGTGTAGTTCATCAGCAGGGAATGCTGTTTTTACCGCATTCCTAAGGCGTTGTTTTAGTATCTAGCTGATGTAAGAGTAAGGCCTTTTTAGGAACTGTTGGTACCTTGGGCTGCTTTGATTTTTAGATTCATATTCTTATTAAAAAAATTTTCTGGATAACAGTTTTCACGCAGCAGCCGTATGATATTATTAAGTTCCTCATCAAGACACTCATCCGAACAGATTGCTCGTACTGTTTGTTTGCCTGTTTCTTTAATTGTTGATAATTCTTTTATTCATTTACATATCTTACGAAATTTCATATTCTCTACTTTGTTTCTATGTGCATCCTGAGCACAACTCAATCATCACACTACTCATATTATTGCGTAGCCCCCTTTTAACACCTGTTTTGTAACGACTCATAACCTTTGTTACTACTTTAGTTTCATTAACACCCAATTTTCGTGACCATTTTTGTACTACGTAACTCCACCTAAAACTTACTAAATCTAACCATAACCAATTGTAATTTCGTTTGACAAACTTAATGTACACATACATACAAAATAACCTACATATATATTTGCGATTGTACAGCTAAGAAAATGAATTCATCGAAAAGAGGCTCTTCGCTGAACGACGTGTTTTTAGTTTTCATTAATGCTTGGATGGGGATTATTCATGAATTTTTATTCCGCCATACGGTAGACGTATTTCGCCTACATCTGTTTATCGAGTTGCTAATACACAATACTCTCTTACCAATTCTCTTGCCTTTTTGACGTTACAATAGGAGTAATAAATTGCGTAAATCCATCTCCAGATGTGGATATATTTGAGGAACTACAATCTGGAGTTATGTAAAGACTTGTTATGTGTGTATATATAAGAAACATTTACAAGGTGACGATCTGAAAATCTAATATAACAGGATGGAAGCATAGATTCATAAAACACCTCCATTTATTCATATAGATACAAGTCTAGTGTTCCGTTAAATCATGCGGGGAGGGGAGCTTTATTACGAAGTTTAAATTTACATTAAATCAGATTCAAACGAAAGTGTTTGTTTTATTTCGCAATCAGTAAGTAATTTGCCTAGCAATTGACAAACATAATAATAATAATAAAAATGAAGAGTCCCAAACTAGGATGAAAGAGCTCTCCAGTACTCCCAGGTTTTCAAGTGGTTCTCTAACTGATATCAGCTCATGGTGAAATCCTCCATGCAATAATAAGAGTATAAACAACACTAATCTTACCCCAAACAACAATGATTATAACCATTATTATTATAGTTTGGGTATCATCGGCAGTGCGCACACACCGCCAGGGGTCGAACCCAGGACCTTCTGGTTACAAGCAAGACTTGACGGCTAGCCAAATTGGTAGTAGTTAATTTGCGTCGATGTTTATGTCCCAAATATTGGTCGTGAGAACAAAGACTTTGCGTAGGCGGATACAGTTAACATATAGATGATCTGACATTCGAGAAACAGCCACAAAGAGATGCAAGGTTAACTTTCTGAGAGAACCAACCAATCAGAAGACTGTGTTTGTTTGCTTGAATAAGCTATAATAATGTACATGAAAATATATAAATACGTGTTGATTTCCTTAATAAACGATCTGTTGCCTGACTCTTGTCTTCCGTTGTTACACCAGTACGGCGCATACTGAAACAATTTATCTCCTTTCACAAATAAATAAGTAAAGCTGAAGTTAATAGAAAATGAAATCAATATATGTGGTTGTTTGCAAAGAGACAGTTGCGAATAAATACGACATCCAGTATGCGAAAGGATGACTTCAGTCAACTGCTTATGAGAATTGAAATGCCTACCGACAACAATCAACCATTGAAAGCACTTACTTCCCTTTATGAATTTCGACAACACAAGAAGAAGACGTATTTTATCTGAAACGTGTAATGTGAATTCGTGGACCACATTTTGGATATTCTGATCACACACGTACTTGTCATACACAGTTTTATACAAGGCATGAATTAATACAATGCAGGTCAGATTGTGTACAGATCAAGGTCACAAATAATGAGTAGGGAAATGACGCGATGGTGTGAGTAAAAAAGAAAGCAAAGAAGGGGTTGAAAATGATTATGATGTAAATTGATCCTTGTTTCTAAATTGGATTACAAAGGCAGATTTAAAGTAATAAAAAATAACTGTTGGACACATAAGACAGGTTCAAGTCTTTTTATGGACAAGGCCCCGACGAACTTAGGTATGCGACACAACCTTGTTTTATATATGGAATTAAATGCATTGGTGAAATCAACATAAGCACCCATCTCTATAATATGCTTCGCCATAGATGATGTTGGACACCTATTTCCCGGATCACTTGTATCTGGGGATTTTATTTGTTGTTGCAGCCACTTTGGGATATGTTCTGTAGCCCTAGCCTGCAGAGATCGATCAGTCCTCCCTATATACGTGTGTCCACTTATTATTATTATTTTATCCTTTAGTTCCTAGAGGAACATAGGGCTTCAGCTGCCCACCTCCATTGCCTTCTGTTTTCTGTCAACTTTTTCACCCCGCTCCAAGTCTTCTCACATGCTTTTATCTCCCCTCCACATGACCTCCTCCAAGTCACCCTTGCAATGACGACCAACTCGCCGCTTCCCTTTCGGCCTGGTTCCACTCGAGCAATGGCTTGTCTAGTGACGTCACTTGATGGGTTGTCTACTCAGAGTATAGCCAATCCATCTCCATTTCTTCCTGTCTATTTGTTGCACGACCGGTTCCTGGTTGGTTCGCTCATTGCCAGAGATCCCTGTTGCTGATCTTTTCTGGCCAGCCATCTGATCTTGAGTATTGAGTGAAGACAACTGTTAATGAAGGTCTGAAGTTTGTTTGAGATGCTCTTTATGACGCGCTGGCCAAGTCTCTGATCCTCATAGTAATTGGCACTGACTTCACATTGGAGTTGAAAATCCGGATCTGAGTGCTGATGACTTCCACACAGACTTAAGAGTAGTGAAAGCTTGTCTTGCTTTTCCGATTCTTGCTTTGATATCCTCGTCAGTTCCGCCGCCTGTAGTTGAAACGATGCTTTCCAGGAAGGTAAAGGAGGTTGTTTCTTCCAGATTCCTCCCATTTATACTGGCTGATTGTTGTCCGTTGTTGTTGTTGCTGTTGGTGTTGGCCAGGAATCTTCATCACCTGTGTTTTATCTATGTTCACTCGAAGTCCTATCTTTGATGCTTCTTCTGCCAACTTGTTGCTTTTCACTTGCATATCTTCCAGTTTGTGGGAAATCAGACATATATCATCGGCGAAATCCAGATCCTCCAAGGTTTTTGTGTGAGTCCATTTTATGCCTGTCTCCTCGTTTCCCACCGCTGTCTGTCGCATTATCCAATCTACTGCAATCAGGAAAATCATTGGCGATTGAAGGCAGCCAGCCAGCCTTGTATTACTCCCGTCCTCACTTCGAAAGCTTCCGTAAGTTTCCCGTTGTGGATTACTTGGCATGCATCATTGTCGTATAACTGTCGGATGAGATGTATAATTGTCGATGGCACTCCGTAGTAGCGAAGTAGTTGCCAAATCACCTCTCGATCGACGCTGTCGAAGGCCATTTCAAAGTCGGTGAAGTTGAGATAGAGAGGTGACTGCCATTCTAAGCTTTGTTCAATGATGATCGGTAGTGTGGCGATTTGATCAATGCACGACTTGTTTCTCCTAGATCCAGCCTGTTCCGGTCGAAGTTTTTCATCCAGGTTGGCTTGTTTGATTCTCTCCAGGATGATGCGGCTTAGTATTTTGCTTGGAATGGACAGGAGCATAATTCCGCGCGAGTTTTTACATTGACTTATGTCTCCTTTCTTTGGTAGTTTGAATGAGTATCCTTTCTCCCTATCCTCGGGTACTTTGCCCTCTTTGAACACCTTCTGCAGTAGTGGTGTCATCAAGTCCACTGTTGTCTCTGAGTCCATTTTCAATGCTTCTGCTGGGATTCCATCTGGTCCTGCTGCTTTTCCGGCTTTTAGCATCTTGATTGCATTCAGGACCTCTGATTTCGTCGGAGGGTCGATGTTCACTGGTAGTTCTGCTTCCGTTATTGGTATTGTTGGGTGCGTTTTAGGTGGCGGTCGATTTAGAAGTCTTTTGAAGTGTTCAGTCCAGTGTTTTCTTTGCTCCACCTCTTTGGTGATTGACTTTCCATTGTCGTCCTTTATTGGCTTAATCTGTGCCGAACTTTTTCCCTATAGGTGCCTAGTTGTTTGTTAGAGTGTCGCGAGGTCTCCTTTGTCTACAGCTTGTTCCGCTTCAATTTCCACGGTTTCACAATACTTTCTTTCGTCTTCCCTGGCACTCTTCTTTACTCTTTTGTTCAGCGTATTGTAGCTTGCATTCAACTCCTGTTTTTGTTGCTTATCGGTGCACTGGATAATCTTTTGTTTCACTATCCTTCTCTCTTCTATTAGTTTCCAAGTGTCCATAGTGAGCCACTGTTTGTCCTGCCTCTTTTTTCTGCCTAGAACTTCCATGCAGGTTTGACTCCACACCGTTTTCAAGTTGTTCCAGTGCTTTTCGACGCCGACCTCTTCGCTGGTGTTGATTTGTGTCTCGACTTTGTCCTTTATGCTTGCAATGAAGATGTCCTTTGTAGCCTGGTCCTTCAGCTTTTGAGTGTTGAACTTGGCTTGTGGTCTGTCTGCAGCTCCTCCTTCCCTGAAAGCTTTTAGTTTGATTTGGATTGTCCCTCGTACGAGATAGTGGTCTGAGCCAACGTCTGATCCTCTTCTTGCTTTTGTGTCCAGTAGGCTGCGCCTCCACTTTCTTGAAATTGAGATGAAGTCAATTTGGTTGTTGGTTCCCCCATCTGGTGACACCCATGTAGCCTTGTGGATATCTGTGTGTTTTTGTAAGCTGCCACCAATCACTAGTTCGTTGAATGGGCAGAAGTCGGTGAAGAGCTCTCCATTTTAATTCATTAATTCGAGAGCTTCTCTACCCATGATGAGTTCCCTTCCTGTGTTGTCTGGTCCCAGTTTGGCGTTCATGTCTCCTATTAGCATTTTAATGTCGCCAGCTGGAGTGTTGTCGATTGTTGCCTGTAGTTGTCTGTAGAATTCTTCTTTCTTTTCGAGGTCTGCGTTGTTTGTGGGTGCATAACATTGTATGATTGACACTTTCCTTCCTTTGGAGTTGAATCTGGCGGTCATTATCCTGGACGAGATCGCCTCCCATTGCATCAGGGCCTTTGTTGCCGTTGGTGACATCATGATAGCCACGTGTGTCCACACATACATGCAAATTGATACACACAGTGAGCTGTGAAACAAGCGTTCGGATAATGTGAGGGTTTAGAGGACAGCATACTACTCGTTCCCCAGCGACGACAAATAGGAGAGGACAAAGCAAACTATAAAACTCAAGGTTCGAATTCGTATGATTATAGTTGATATGGTTATGAAAAATAAATTTATTCGAAACGTCATCGAGTAAATAATACTGTGTCACCGTGTGATACATCTAATAACCAAACTAATATGGAATTAATTAACACCACAATGTCCAAGTTTTACACATAATGATAAGTATCCACATGATGTGTGTTTTGTTTTTGACAGTCTGTTATATTTTGCTATGTGTATATGGATCGATATTCCATTATAACTGACATTATGCTTTTGTCTGTCCACTAACTAAATAAACATGTATGACCTTGTTGTCACATGAAGTTACAACCAATCATGTTAAGACTGTCTATTTATTGGTTCAAGTGTATAAGTCATTTTCATATATACTTTTGTACTGTATACTTGTTCCCACGTTTCGTAAACTACGTACCATTTCACTCACACTCTTGTGTGACATTTATTTTCCTTGTCTGGAAAATACAAGTATCATCGTAAACCTGGTGGTCTTCTGATTTCCCTTTTTCCGGGGTAGTCAATAGGAAACCTACTAGCTATCCTCTCAACAGCGCGGGTTTGCTAAAATTATGCTTTTAAATGCTCAATTTCTCGTTAACGAAATACTAGGCAGCTTAGCCAACGTGTTCGTGAACATCTCCCTACGTGGTTTGGCGAAGGACAAATCAAAAACTATCCTTAGTTCAATTTTGTCACATTTAATTGATAGTGGTCATTTAGTGGAGAAAACGAGAGCCTTCAAAGTAATTCATCGCATCCCAACGAATCTTTCCAATAGACTTCGTATTTGTCAACTGCACACAGCTGAGGAGATTGGCATTCGAATTATTAAACCTAAACTATGCATTCAAAAGAAGTTCGTACAGCCATTATCCCTCCCTTGTTGACCTATTAAGATATGACCAAGGGATGACTTCTACATCACCCCTTACTTATGTTTTCAATCCCTTTCTTACCATCCCTTAATCTTATCATATCTTCATTAAAAAAAGTGTTTCATTTATTTCCTTTACAATCTAGCATTACTTAGTCAGTTCATTTGTTTTTCGTTGCCTTTATCGACTACTTCTACCTGAACATTTGTTTGTCTAATCATGTTGGTTTTCGTTATTCGTCTTATCACAGACTGCTTCACCTTTTCATCTTTATTATTGATAAAACCATTAGCATTATTATCATTGTCAATTTCTCATTATAATCGGACCTATTCATTACTACAATCCCATTGCCCTTATCTAGACGGACGAGGATTACGCCTTTATTTTCTTGAAGCTGTCTACTGCTCTGTGTGTCATTGTCACTGCTACTATTGTAAAAACAGAAGACAAGGGCCAGCCAAACAGATCGTCTATTAAGGAAATCAACACGTATTTATATATTTTCATGTACATTATTATAGCTTATTCAAGCAAACAAATACACTCTTCTGATTTGTTGTTTCTCACAGAAAGTTAACCTTGCATCTCTTTGTGACTGTTTCTCGAATCTCAGATCATCTATATGTTAACTGTATCTGCCTACGCAAAGTCTGTTGTGATTGGTTGTTGAATCAGTCTTTGTTCATATTTTCTCACGACCAATGTTTGGGTCATACACATTGACGTAAATAATTGTCTACCGATTTGGCCAGCAGCCTGTTCTCACCACACCCATCCTCCCGACTGAAGTTGGTTCGGTCTTCTTGGTTCTGAGCACTTTGTTCGTTCGTTCGTCTTGCTGCCTGGAATCGCGGAACTCGCTGATGTTCACCTGTTTCTCTTTGTTTGCCATTGCGATTGTGTCTGCGTAACCCCATCTCAAAGTGACCATATGTGGTCCTTCCCACTTTGGAAACTGTTCGCCTGACCCTTTCGAACATTCGTTGGTATTTCGTCTGAATGGTAGGCCTAACATGTAGTCAGAAATACACAAAGTATGCAGACACTTATCACCTCGATGTCATCTAACTTTCTTCTCTACGTTCTTATTCAGAAATAAAGTCTCATAAGAAGAAAGAGTGCACAAGAGCATAACACTCTCTGGCACAGTACAATACAGCATAATTCCATCTTCGTTTATTTAATTGCGTAGAACACAGAGATACAATATATCACTTATTAGATGACATTCCGAGAAGAATTCATCAGTGATGCATGCCATCACTTCATACAATTTAAAAATCTTGACTTCTGAGACTTCAGTCCCATATAGATATGGATATATATCCACTATGACATCATCATACGGTCTACAACACTTCGTCGGCTAGTAATTATCTAGTGGTAGGATCAAATGTTTAAATATAAGCGGTTATTTATCTCCAAATGGAAACATCTAAAGACAAAATCAACAGCGCTTTTGTTCCACTTCTATACTCTTTAAATTGAATCCGACACTCAAACCAATCGCTGGGCAGACAACGACGACTTACGTTTACTTATATGGTCGAACCAGAAATTATTCTGATCACTTATGTGATTCACCCCTTTCCCCCACCAACAGTTTCTTGGCTGCTACTTACGCCTTTTTCTTCGGTTACAAACAATAAGCATTCACGCATATCTCGAAGAATCGGAAAATCTCATATGCATTCAGTTTCTCGTCCTCCAGGTTGAAATGGGAAAGAAAGAGCTAAGTCTTCTATGAGTATAATAAAAGTCCTGTCGACGTTCAAATGTTTCGTACTACAGCGACAAAAGCCGACTGCACGAAGATAGTAGATAATGTTGACCTGTCCGCATACTTCAACACTCTCAACCTCAACTTAGATCACACGGTCTATCTTTGTATTAGTCTATATAAAGTTGTAACGAGAGATGAGGATCGATTGATTCAGCTTCCGATGAATTCAAACATTGAACCAACGACTTCACGAAAGATTTTTTATCGATCACTCAAAATCCCTTTCACCACCTTGACGCACACCACTACTTCATTTAATTCATTATGATATAAACCAACGCATTCAGTCCCCACTTCCTACGCAAATGATTTGGCTTCCCTGGATTGTTCACTAAAAAGACAACTAAATGCAACCTTAGAGCAAACATCTTCAGAAAGCCAACACATTCGGAAAGATACCTAAACTAGACCTCAGTACATAGCTTTACCATCAAACTGTGGCCAAGAATCTGATTTAAGAGAGCCAAACATGTAGTTACTAAGGTGGAGGAGATCAACAGGGAACTAAAATTCGCTCAGTCTACTCTTGAAACGAAGCCTTTATAAAAAGAAGTTTTATGAGTGAGGATAAGAATGAATCGAAACCTGTTGTTGAGGCCTCGGTTAGTACAGTGGCGATTCCTTGACGCAAGGAAACACCAGGGAAGTAAAGTGACACCTTAATAATCTTGACATAAGAAACCTTACACTCAAGACGGATGAAGATTAAGGATAAAATGGAAGAAAACCAACAAAATTGTGTACCAGACCAACCGTCAGCAATGTGGCGCTGTAGATTCAGGAGAAACTTCCAGACACGTAAATGTAAGAGTGAAGGAGCATAAACGATGCCTAAATGTGGTTCCAAAGACCTCTGTAGACGTGTAAAATCTAAAAACCACAGATCGGCGATTGCAAGGAATCAGACGTAAACGGGACACAAGATCGACTCTGATAGGACCGAGGTTTTACAGAAAGGTTTTGCTTCGTATAAACAAAGACTGACCACAGAAGCCCTAAATTTATGGGTGTATCCCAAAGGTTTGAGGGTTTGATGTAAGCTGATGTATGGCAAGTCTTGACTAATAAATAAAAAGGGATATGTATCATTAATCAGTCATACTTAATTACAATTCCCGATTGTCTATACCTTCTTATTTAGAGGCTAACAAATGATTTACAATTGTTTTCCCATTCACACACACAAACACTATTGCATACCTAACAGAGCAATTTAATTGGCCCACAGCCATGCTCAACTTACCCAGTATCCCACACCTCCCTGAATCCGATATAAACAGAGGTCCACCGTCATGAACTGAGGTTAATAAAGCTATCACTAGTCTGAAACGAGACAAAGCAACGGGACCTGGTGGAATGACTCCTGAGGTGTTTAAGGACGGCGGAGACAGTTTTCTGTCTGCATTATCTAAGGTAATAACCAGCGTCTGGGTATCAGACGAAGTCCTGTCGGGCTGGTGTAAGTCGTCATTGATTATCCCGATATACAAGAAGGGAGACAAGTCTTCCTGTTATAGTCACATGGGGATTAGCTTGACTAATGTGGTATCTAAAGTTCTAGACTCAACAATAATGCGTACATCAAGTAGTTTCCGGGAGAAAAAAACGAGGAAATTAGCCAGACTTCAGACCAGGAAGAGGGTGTAACGATCATATCTTCACCCTTCAACAGATTCTAGAACATAGTCATATCCATCGGCGTCCAACAATCGTCATATTTCTTTACCTTAAAACGGCATTCAATTCCGTCGACCGAGAGGTAGTATGAAAATATTTGGCTGTGAAGGGAATCCCGAGAAAATACATGGGACTGATCAAAGTACTAAACTCGAACTCATGAAGTCAGCCAAGTGAGATGCTACGGAGAGTTGTTATCTGAAGTGGTGGCAATTAGTGGTGTCTGTCACGGATGGATGCCCACAATCCCCATTGCATCACAGATGTACTAATGAACTTAACTCTTACTCACTTCAACGACATTCACCGATTAGCTTGTTACCATCAGGAAATAATCTCGTTGACTTAGAATATGCAGGTAATACAACCCTCCCAACTAGGTGAAGACACTGACAAAATGCAGTTATCTGAACACTTTGATTAGCAATCTAGGAATGCTATTTGCTCTCGCGAAATGTAAGATGATGAGGCTACGGGACTGGACTACATTGACTAACTTCGAAATAGGGAGTGAAGTGGTAGAGCACGTTGATCTTCTCACTGATTTGGGGAGTTGCATCAGCCAGTGCCAACTGGTTGATCGCTGATGAAATCTCAGCACGGACACCAAAGGTTCGTGTGGCCTAAACGTGATATCCTGCTAGTAATCAATCAAAAGACTTAGGTAATGCCTAGCAGTTTGCCCAGTCGTCTTTGATGGGTAGCTGCAAGACTTAGCCATTGAAAGAGGAAGGTATGGAAATGCGGCTGGCTAGCTGTCTTTGATCATCATAGGTGTCTGCGTTGTATCTTCCACCGTATCAGTCGGTGTAATATAGGGTGAGTTATTTTTGATATATATGTATATATATTGCCATCCAACTTAGAGAAAAGAATAACATTCAACTATTTAACTCTTATCCTACCATGTGTGTTGCCGTTCACCTAAAAGTTGAACAACACACACATATCAGCTGCATACCTGTACTGTAGCAGTATTCATCACCTTCGAATGTCAACCAACTACACACAATGAGACTACTATTCCAACTTCCAAAGCGGCGAGCCACATCATAACACATAGAATATCAATCAAGGCACATGAGAATTACATACAACACAAGAAGGGATATTTACAACTTCTATTTATCTTCTTTTATGTGTACCACAAAATATGCAAGAAAAAAACGAACAGATAAATCAAAATAGCACAGAGAATAGTCGAAAGTATGTCAGGGTAGTAGTTTAAAGAAAATAAAGTTTTTACCCACCAAGTAATATTGATTGTAAAATAATAATAATAATATTAGCTCCTAAGGAATGAAAAGCATTTCTGGCGATCAGCATTACCACGTAATCTATGATGATGGTGATGGAAGAAAGATTCTGTTAAATCACGAAGTTGTACACTCCTGTGGTACTTCATTGCATTGAACAATTCTTGAAGGCTGTTCCAATGCCACCATTCTGTCACTTCTACTAATACCAGTAGTAGTAGTAGTAGTAGTAGTAGTAGTACTGGTGGTAGTTGTAGAACCTCCATCATTTCTCAGGGATAATTTGGTTGAAGTATTTTCTTCTGCCTTTTCTTTTTCTTGTGATTCTTGTGATATAGCCGTCGTCATCACTTTATTAAGATCTCGATTTCCCAAATAAATTTTATCAGTTTTACCTAAAGGAAAGAAAGACAGAATGGAGAAAAGAAGAGACGGTGTTTGCACACAATGCAGCAGCAATATGCATATGAAGGATGTTATCGGACTAAATTAAAGTGTAACGGCGGGTCAAGCAGGAGTCCGGAAGCTCTAGGGGCCTTGAACGCACACTACTCGTTTGATAACAAGACCAGACTATTTACTCTAAAGTGTCACTTTGAACACTGAGCACAGATCTCGATTTTAAGTATTGTTTGGACAAATTGTACATAGCTCGTTAGGCGCCACAGTCATGATTAGGGTCAGAGCTGTAATCAGGGTTACAATTAAGATTAGAGTTAGCATTATTTTTATTACCCACATTTGCCTAGTAAATTAATTATCGATCCTTTTAGTGGAACCCATACTGATTCAATCGATGAAACCCTTCACCTAATCAAACACAATCCCTACAAAAACCAATACTTGAAAATTAATTAATCTGATGCTCACTGACCCTATCCAGACAGTTAACCTATGGTTCTAGTGGCAAGTCGTGACCAGTAGAGTTCAGCCGGTTGAAGGGTGAGGCAAAAACTCATCAAAGAAGACATGGCAAAGATGTTGCGCTATGTCAAGAATTGGTTGATAGACGTTAGAATTCATGGGCTGGTCATAGGATAGGCGGGTCTCAGTGACTCAATGGTCTACGTGCTCGCCTTGTAAACCAAAGGTCCTGGGTTCGAGGCCTTGTGGGTGCTCACTGATGAAGAATTGCAAACTAGACGAAACAGATGTTCAGTACTCCCAGCTTCATGATGAAACCCTCCAACCAATCAATCGAGGTGTTTTGAGGAAGACTGAAAAATAAGAACTCGTTTTCAGTCACGTTGGTGAATACATGCATACAGACTGATCTAACTTGAAAACTGATACTCTTCATTATAATTTGGAGGTATTTTTGAATCGTTTCAAGAAAAATATCCTGCTTAATGTATTTTCATGTATTTCTCTTGTAAATAAACATCATTTTTATGTGCAAAACCCACTGTGTTCCCTGATTGGTTGGCTCAAGGTCAGTCGTGAGTTCGCATTTCCCTATATTCAAATCAAAAATGTGAAATTGATGAAAACTCTACAGCATATACTCTACAATATACATGATATTTTATAAATTCTAAGTACTCTTATGTTATTTTGCAAACGTATAATAAAAGAAAAACAGGCTTTTGTGAACGACGACGATAACGTTATTCCTACCTAATTCCACCACAGTGTTTAGATCAATCAAATGACTACAATGCATAAAAGTAAAAAACTTGGGTACTGTGGTAGAGCATAACTCAATCATGGATAAGGTTTTATTTTGGTAAATCATACAGTGTTGTACAGTAATATCAACTGATGTGACCATGTTTCAAGCACAAACAATTGCTCATAAAAAATGGTTGGCTCCCAGAGGATAGGTAATTTAGAAGAAAGGCCCGGCAATTGCACCCCACACATTGACACACAACCACGCAACAGGGTAGGAGAGGGTTGAAATTCTAAAAAGTAATGTAGGGAGGTGGAGAGAGGTTGGATACTGAATCCTGCCTTGTTCATCGAGTCTACACCCAACACATGCAACAGAAATGACCCAATGCAAATACTAGAGATATGGAAGATATTATTATTATTTCCTTTAATTCCTAGAGGAACATAGGACTTCAGCCATGCGTTCGGTCCTCTGCTAGAGTTTTCACCTGGCTCCAAGTCTGTCCACATGATTTTCATCTCCCCCTCGCATGACCTCCTCCAAGTCACCCTTGCAATGACGACCAACTCGCCGCTTCCCCTTCGGCCTGGTTCCACTCGAGCAATGGCTTGTCTAGTGATGTCACTTGATGGTTTCCTCAGAGTATGGCCAGCCAATCTACCTCCATTTCTTCCTGCCTATTTGTTTCACAATTGGTTCCTGCTGAGTCGGTTCGCTCCCAGAGATCCGTGTTACTGATCTTTTCTGGCAGGCCATCTGATCTTGAGTATTGAGCAAAGACAACTGTTAATGAAGGCCTGTAGTTTGTTTGAGATGCTCTTTATGACGCGCTGGCCAAGTCTCTGATCCATCCGTATGGTAGTACTGACTTCACATTGGAGTTGAAAATCCGGATCTTATTTTTCATGCTGAGTGCTGTTGATCTCCATACAGACTTAAGAGTAATGAAAGCTTGTCTGGCTTTTCTGATTCCTCCTTTGATATCCTCGTCAGTTCCGTCCGCCTGCAGTTGAAACGATGCTTCGTAGGTAGGTAGGTAGGTGAAGAATGTTGCTTGTTTCAGATCTCTCTTATTTATGCCGATTATTGTCAGTTGTTGTTGCTGTTGGCCAGGAATTTTCATCACCTCTGTCTCCACCTTTCCTATGTTCACCTTAAATCCTATCCTTTTATTATTATTATTACTACCGGTCAAACCAGAAGAGGATTATAAATAATCTTAACATTCTATTTCAATTCAAACCCCCAACATCACAACATTCTAACAAGTAACTTATTATGTCCATAAAAACACTCGTCTTATTTTCCATCTAACTGTAATTGATCGATAACACTCGTATTATTATTTCTGAATGTACATTATCCTATATTGATTTTTATTCCAATGTCTAATCGATTCCACACATGTATATAAATGAAGAAAAACAGTTGAGTGAGTGAATGACTTGATATGATTATGAGTGGCAATAGCTTGTGCTCGAAACGTGGTCATCAGTTAATATTACTGCACAACACTGTGTGATTTATCAAAATAAAATCTTATCCACAATGGACTGCAATTCAGTCAACTATAAGCAATCGCTTCATCGGCTAATTGTAAGTGTGATGTGTACTCCTCCTCACCAAAATGGAATTCATAATTTTCTAACTCCCCCCCCCCTACGATCAACACGACACACACCAATTATCAGAGTTTATCACTCCTCCTCCTTCTTGGCGAGAAACACATTCATCAACCTGACTGAAACCAATCTGGAAATCTTCGTCACTCAGCCACCATCAACAACAAAATTCGGTCGGATTTTCAATACAAACATGTCAAATCAGTCAGTTCTTCTGTACGGATCAGAAACTTGGCGGGTTGGTCACAAAGAATATTTCCAACAGCCCGTTGCATGCTGACCTTTATCAACAACTGTCTTTTCTGGATCTATACTGAAGATCAGATGGCCGGACCGGAAACAATCACCAACAAGAAACTATGGGAACAAACAAAACAAGAACCAATCGCCGACCAACAAATATGCAGGAGAAAGTGAAGATCGTGGATTGGACACTCGCTGTGAAGACCGCTGGGTGACATCGCGAGTCAGGTCATAGCTTGAGCGGAATCCGAAAGGGAAGCGGTGAGTGGGACGTCAGTGCAAGGGTGACATGGAGGAGATCGTGTGAAGAGGAGGTGAAACAGTATGGACTAACATGGATGCAGGTGGAAAGTACCACAGAAGACAGGAGCAAGTGGAGACGAGCAGTTGAAGCCCTATGTTCCACTAGGAACCCAAGTGAACGATAATAATAATCCTTTTTAGCATTCAGTACGGCAATACAGTCGTCATCAGAGTTTGCGTGTGTGTATGCATAGTTAAAACCACAATTATATAACCACGTGTAACCTTTTTATAAAAAATATTATTACAAACCTGAATCCAATCCATGAGATTTCTTTGGTTCCGAATTCTCAATATTGGCATTTTCATTACTACAGTGTTTTTCATTGTGTAAACTGGCTAGTTTACTCTGAAGTTCTGCAATTTCTGAAGACAGAGATGAATTCAAATTTGTGTAGTGCCATATTTTGTCTTGCAGTCTACATTTCTCTAGAGTTATATCAATCAAACGTTGACGATTTTTCATACTGTTTTGTACGGTTATGTTAAGCTTTTTTCTTAAAGCTCTACAACGATTTCTATAGAGAAAGGAAATTATAAAAACGCTTAAAATATATATATATATGTAGGTAGTTATATGAACTGTGATCAAGAATCGACTGAATAGTTGCAAAATAATTGAGTGAGAAGTAGACATTTGTAAAAAATATATTTGTAAAATCTCAGCGAAATTGAAATGATTAATTCCAACATTTCCCGTGTTCGGCTATCTGGTCCGAAATTCTTCAAGGAAATTAATTGAATTTAACATAACAGAGGTTTATTTATAAAAGGAACATCTCTTGTTTTTGAAATTTTGTCCAATCATGAGTCATGAAACAAGTATCAACAGGTATAATAAACAAAAATTGTATGAACTGTGATCAAAATTTGAGCTCAAACTTTCAACTTTTGTTAAAATATATGTGCATATGTAGTATACGATGGTGTGCGTATGTGCGTGTGGGTGAGCAGTCAAAAAAACACTTGTCATTCTCTCCATAAGAAGACGCAGACAATCGGGAATTTGACCAAGTGTGACTAGTTGTTGATACATATCCAATTTTATTTATTAATCAGGATTTGCCATGCATCGGCTAACATCACACCTTCTCGTCTGTTTAAACTGTTGGGATTCACCCATATATGTAGGGCTTCTGCAGTTAATCTTTCTTGATATGAACCAAAACCTTTCTGTAAAACCTTAGTCTTATCAAAGTCGATTTTGTGTCCCGTTTCTATCGAATGCAGTCCAATCGCTGAGTTGTTTTCTAGCTTCTTCAAGTCTGCAGAGGTCTTTGGAACCACCTTTAGGCATTGTTTATACTCTTTCACTCTTATATTTACCTGTCTGGAAGTTTCTCCCAAATATACGGCGTTACAATCCCCACAATTGATCTGGCATACGCAATTCTGCTGGTTTTCTTGTTCTATTTTATCCTTAACCTTTACCAGGAATGAGCGTAAGGTGTTAGTTGCACGAAAATACACTCTTATGTTATGATCGTTAGGGATTCGCTTTATTTCATCACATATTTCTCTGTGGTAAGGAATCAGCGCTGTACTTACCCAATTCTTAGCAACAGGTTTTCATTCATCCTTGAAGTCTTTAGGATAATTATTCGATTCAAGAGTGGATTCATGTATCGGTTATTCTAAAACATGTATCTCAAATTTGTGACGCAATGCAATCAACTGGACAATATATATTACCAAATAAGTACCTGTCAACTCCGACATAGTATTATGCATTAACGCAAAATAAAGTCATCACATTTATTACAGATTCACACCAACCCACCCATGTGTATATACCACCTTGTCTTTGAGTCACTTCAAATGACGAACATTTATTAACATACTTGTCTTACCTAAGCTAACCTAACATCACCTTACCTCGCCTGACTATTATTTACAACACAGCAGTTCAACTTAACATGAACGATTGACACGAAGACCTAGCCTTAATGCAATTTACACTTTCAATATCTTTTATATGACAGCCGTAAGTAAAGCAGGTCACACAGATGAACTGACATCACCGTTCTACGTAGTAGTAGTAGTAGTAGTAGTAGTAGTAGTAGTAGCAGTAGTAGTGGTAGTCCTATTATCAAAATCACTTTAAGTACACTTCGGCACATACAGACAGAGGAGACTGACGACAAGACCAAAATTATTCAACAAACGTTTGAATGCTTTAATAGCCCTAACCATAACTAAACGAAAAATCTCGGTTCGTACGGGTTCGTATAAAAGATCAAATCCCTTAGGATTCTCTATCTATATGTCTCTATAAAATAAAGCGCTTGGAATGAATGTAATGCGATATACATACATCGGACAAACATCATGAGATATCGAAATCAGACGGAATAGGCACCATAGCGCATCTATTTGATCACCGAGAAATTCAGTCAGTGAACTAGAAAAGCTTGAAAAATCACCAGCCATAGGTCGTCTACACACTATAGAAACCAATAAAAGGTAGCCAGGGGAAGCTGATTATCAAGGCGGAGAAGTAGAGGACAAAATCGGCTGATTACTTCAAATGATTCTTGAGCCGACCATCACCTGAAACTCGTTCAGCAATACTACCAACAGCCACAGAACTGTCAGCGAACACTAGCTCGCCAACTGAAGCAGAAGTGTTCAATGCAATCAAGCTGCAAAAGTCCGAGAGAACTGCAGGACGAGGCGGAATTCCTCTTGATGCACTAAATACGGACCATCGAAAAGAGTAGAGAGCATGGTTGTCAAATGTCTACCTCAACTTTATCGACTTTCAGAAAGGTTTCGACAGCGAAGACTGTGAAATAATTTGGAGACAGTTTAAGCAATATGGAGTCAAGTGGGCAAACCTTTATCAACCTCACTCAACAGCTACATGATAATGCCACATGCATATCAAGTGATTCACAACGGAAAACTCAGAGATGTTTTCGAAGTGAAGACAGGAGTAAAACCAGGCTGATTAATGTCACTATTGATATTCCTGATTGTGGCGGACTGGATTATTCCGTAAACGGAGAGTGGGGAGAGGGAAGACAGTAATACGCTGGACCGATAAGAAAACTCTGGACGATTCACACTTGACTCAAGTGGAACCCGTATGGGAAACCATGAGTTGGACATCATTCCGAGGGTGACATGGTGGAGACCATGTGAAGGAGATTAGAGCCTCTGGGCAATCGTTAAGCCAGCTGAAAGCAACTTCACAGGAAAGAATTCAATGGAGTTGTGTTGTTGAAGCCCTCTACATTCAACTCGATACCAAATCATATATTAACTATTTTACCAATAAAGCTCATAATTACCAGTTTAAATAAGGCAAAAATACTTGAACCATATCTTACACTAGAGTAGACATTAACTCTTGGTGACTCTCATCCACGAGATTGAATGCCACTGCCACCTTCACACTTTCATAGTTCCGATCCAACTATATTGAGGAAAAACATTTAACACATCATATTACCGGTGAAAAACAAAAACAACAAACAAATAACTCCAAAAGTTACATACTATACCATGAAAAATAATAATTACTTGCATAACATGCAATTATCAATACCAACTAATTAGGGGCTAAGAAGAAGAAGACTACTACTCACCCAGATTACTTACGTCTAGTGGAAATGCTTCAAAATTGTGAGAATAGCAGTAATAATAATGACAGTAGTAGTAATGAGGAGAAGTTACATCGACAAAACAAGCAAATGAAAAACACAATGAGTAACAATAATAAAAATAGATCGGTAGATAGGCATATATCTATCCCTCTACGTCCAATGCAGAAATACAGATTCTACATAGTTGAGTAACAGGAGTCGAAATCAAGTATTGTAGAATACATCTCTCCTCACCCTCCTTTTTTTCCTTCCAAAACTAAGCTGAAATACGTTCTCCTATTCGTGTAGAAAACGTCCTCCTCTGGTTACGGCCAATGTACCTTGCTCCACAAGAGCAGGTCAGCTGATAGATGTATATGGAGGCGGCCAGACGAGGGGGAGGGGTTGTCTTTTACTACAGAGATGGAGAACAACTCACAACTGACGAAAGTCAATTGTAATTTTCCAGCAAAGAGCGTCTTACCCAGTGATGTAAGGAGACGATTTCTGAGCATATCTGAAGCCTGATCATCTTTGAATTCCAAATTCATGAATGTGACTTTCTCTGGAACTGAGTCAGTGACCCGTTTGGACTGCTTATCTTTCGTATTTTTGTCAATAAATCGGTTCGGGTGGCTGTTTTCTGCAAGTGTGGCTTTCTATAGGGAAGAAAGTTTTGAGTCAACGTAGTCAGAACTACAGATGTTTTTGTCCTAAAGCAGAGCAGGTGAATTACGTCCCCTTTCCTGGATATAAGCACTCAACTATAAAACTAGATAGTTGTTCTCATTCTATGTACGTTTCTGGTGGATGGATGTTTTGACAGATCCAAGGGAATCATTGTATAAAATTTTTGAAACGTCGCCTCCCTGCAGCTTCATATTCAAGTCGCTGAATCAATTGGTGAGGCGACCCTACGCTGCAGAATATCACGCGAAGTTACTCGACTGAAATTTTATGATCAATGTCTATGCTCCTGCTGTTTCCATGGTCAGTTTATAAAAAACCTTCGTTCATGTAAACTTCCTCCTTCCTTGAAAAATCTCAGACGCTTAACAAAGTTCAATATTGTACCGACGAAACGGCTGATTACGAAGTTGAAAACAGAAGCTAGCTCTTTTAGAAACACTATCAATGATTTAGACATCGTATGCAGAGTCAAGTTCATAAATTTCATGCGAGGTCTTCAAAACAAAACAAGTGAGAACTTCTTCATGACCCTATCGAAGACATTAGTGAAAGAACAACCATGTGTAGCTACATGGAACTTGAAACCGAGTGAAAGTGCCTCAATTTCGGTTTGATTAAGCCTAACACTTGATTGATTGATAACAATTATGTGAAGGCTTCCCGAAAAACCCTGAAAAATATGTTATCAATCAATCAAGTGTAAAGCTAAATCAAACTGAAATTGAGGCCCTTTCACTCAGTTTCAAGCTCCATGTACTGAGAAAATTTGTGAATAAAATAGACACAGAAGTTCAATTCGAGAATTCGTTCAACCAGTTAACCGACTTACATCCCGTTGTTAGTGTGGATAAGAAAGGTTGGTTCAAATCAAGACTAGTTGATATCTCTAACCAGTACCTGTGCTCACCAATTCAAGAGTCGAGAATCATGACGAAAGAACACCGAAAAGCAATTAAATCTCTGCTCAACAATGAAGATATCGCCATACTGCGACCAGACAAAGGTTCACGCGTGGTAGTGATGAACAAGGCTGAATATGTCCAAAAATGGAGTCCATTCTGAATGACACGTCGAAATCTAAGATTGATAACTAACTGCAAGAAGGATATGACGGATTCGGCAGAAAAGAAAGTCACGAAAGTGCTCAGAGAGAGAGAGAGAGTTATTGAAAAAGAAAATGATTGACAATCATACGTACAATGAGTAAACACCCATGGGGTCTCGTCTGCCATAAATGTATGGTGTACCGGAGATACATAAAAATAATTGCCCAATGAGACCAATACTCTCAATGGTGAATTCACCCTTTCACAAACAAAGTTTGCCCGCTGGTTAGCCGATAGATTAGCACCTGTCAGACAACGTCTAGCTAAACATACTCTAAAAGACTCCTTCCAATTTGTTGAAGAGGTGAATCAACTCACTGTACATGACAAAATCATGCTTTCCTTCGATGTGACTTCGCAATTCACTCAGATCCCTCTGCATGAAACAATAGACATCCTCTGTCAACACTCTGATCTTCTTCCTCTACCAAAACTGGAATTTAAGCAACTTCTCGTGTTATGCACTAATGATATACAATTCCAGTTTGACAACAAAATGTATCGCCAAGTTGATGGTGTAGCAATGAGGAAGCCAATGGGCCTGATATTAGCTGATATCTTTATGGCCAGTCTGAAGCAGACAAAGCTCAAGTGTGCAATTGGCGAAACAACAGCCTACTATAGATACGTTGATGACACATTCATTGTATGCAATGATTTCAGTCACGCTTCGTCTATATTAGACTCTTTCAACAATGTACACAAAAGCATCACTTTCACGATGGAACCTGAAGACGATGAAAAACTCCATTTTTTGGACGTAAAGTTGCAGAGAAATACGACCGGACACTCGAAAGATCTGTATATTGTAAAGATACATGGAGTAGTCTTTACTTGAATTTCAACAGCTTCTGACCAGTGAGATACAAACGAACGCTGGTGAAAACGCTTTTCTCTAGAGCGAAGAGAATATGTTCACCACACCAAACAAACTAGACAGTGAACTAATGCTTCTTGGAAAATGCTTGAAAGAAAAAGGTTACTCACAAAGTTTCATTAACAAATATGGCAACAATGAGCTCAAGAAGCTTGATACAGCTACAGTCAGTAAGAAGGCTATTTTCATCAAACTCGACTACAAGGACGACGACATTATGAGGATGGTAAATAAAACATTAAGCGCAGCCCTGTCTAGGACGTATCCTGCAGCGTTATTATTCTCTTTCTATCCCGAATAACCTCTTCATTGGTACAGTCAAAGATTGACAAGTACCCCTCACATGTTACCTCCAACTGTGTATACTAATTCACATGTGTTTGCGGGAGCAGTTACATTGGAAGAACAGAGAGGAGGGCCTACGTCAGATTCTGCGGACATGTACCAAGGAGCCTCCGGTTAAAGGGACCGCATTGTTCAAGCTCTTCAATTGCCAAACACCTGATTGATACAGGACACCGAGATGTGCTGGAATCATTCAAAATCGTTAACAGACAAAGTACCTCAAGTCTCCTCAGGTTTGCTGAAGCTACAGCAATAAAACGATTGAAGCCTGATTTATGTGTCCAAAAAGAATTGGTTGTTGGACTTGAACTACCCTGGTGACTCATTTCTTGGTAACTCTTTGTTTTCTAATTTTGTTAGCTCATCTATTCACTCCACCCCCTCCTTTTATTTTTCGCTGAAATCTCTTAAGAGATAATTTTTCTTGTTCTTCTGAGTTCTGCTCACTGTATTACATTATCAACTTCTCATCTGACCTCATGTGCACCGAAATTCTACAATTTTGATCTCTTATCTAATTACGTAACTATCGCTAATTTTCTTTTGTTACCACTCCAACAACACAACTGTCAATGAATTTTTTTCAAGAAACTTCTCTCTACCAAGATATATATGTGTGCGTCGGTGGCACAGTGGTTAGGACTCTCGCCGACCATGCACATGGTCCGGGGTTCGAGCCCAAGCCGACGCACACCTGATATCTATGGTTGGCCTGCAGAATTTGGGCTACCGATATCCATGCTGAAAATTCCATACTTGTACCAAAAATACAGTGTGAAATCAAGCTGTAAATCAAAAATCAAAAAAATATATATGTATGTCGTAACACTTTAGACATCCTGCAAATCTCAACGCCTCATTTAGCTATGACGCTCTGACAGTATGCTTGCTTATGGAGGACAAAGATTGTACGCAGCTGATGAGAACCAATGAAATAAAATTCATCCAGATTATTCTGCGCCAATGCTTTTTCTTCCTTTGTTCAAAAGTAATACGAGTACCATTCAAATGGGGAAAAACTAACAATGTGTCAACAGAATGTCTATAATTGTGGGCTGCGTACGCATTCGAATAATTCATTTTCCGGTACAGCTGTTACGAAAAGTGTTCACAGCATTCGTTCTACGAATTCCAATAAATCGAATACGCCAAGCACCCTCCTCCTAATTGTATATTACTTAAATAATACGTATGCAATGAAATTACACACCAGAAGCTAATCACTCTCCGATCCCACGAGCGAATGCAACCTGAATCTTATGTATAAAAGCCATACCATCTATGTGGTGGAATCAACATTCCTACAGAATCATCTGAAACTTGTGCATCACTGACAGGTTTCAACAAAGGGTTTTGCAGACATGTGCAGCAGTCCCAGTTGTCACCATTCTCCCTCCAAGTAGTACACAAAGTTAGAAACGATAGTAAACATAGAGGTTCAAAATACAGGTAATATATAGAAGTATGCAAGATAAATAATAATAATATGGAAGGACAATTGAGTTTTATTGGCTATGACAAATCAAAAAAAAGAGAATGCATGTGCGCCAGCCATTGACAACGAACATTTTGAACCATATCATCACTAATTGTCTTCAGCCATCGCTCCTTTTAATCGAGAGGACTACAGCCAGGAAGCCACTCTACACCTCCCTACGTGGCTCACACTAACTGTTATATATTTCATTAACTGATTTTGAAGTTTTGGTTTGATCACTACTAGCTTTCTCTTTTCAGAGCGCATCCTATCCCAGCTAATGTTACGCGTCAAGGAATCAGATCGATAAGTGTGCGTAACACATCTCCTAACCATCTCAGTCGATGTAACTTAACTAGTACTCGACAGAAGCCTAACCTCAACAATACTCACCCTATTATATCACCTAACACGGGAGATAGAACACAGACACTTATGATCAAAGACTGCTAGCCAGCCTTTTCATGTCTTCCACTTGCAATAGCCATATCTCACAGACAACCAGTAGGGAGGACTGTGCGAACTGCCGAGCAGTGCACACTTCTTTTGACCGATAGCCTACCGGATATGACGTCTACACCAGAGGTGGCGTCAGTTCGCAGGCAAATGCCAAACGAATCTTCTGTATCCGTGCTGAGATTTCAGTTCGCTGGCGTTGGCTGATGAAGCTTCCCAAATAAGCCAACACGCTCCACCAGCCACTTCCCTACCCTTTGTCTTTAAGCCAGGGATAGTCAATGTAATCCAGTCATCTAACATTTGAAAGGAGCGAACTCCACGCCACAAGTTTCAAGATCGTTGCTCAGCTCAAGGTGCTCAGAAGACTCTGCATTTTGTCAACGTTTTCACCTAGATAGGACTAGGCGACATTATCTGCTTATTCTAAGTCAACGAGATTATTTCCTAGTGGCTGAAGTCAGTTAGGACTAAGTTCATGAGCACATCTATGACGAAATTGAACAGAAATGGGAACAACATACCTGTATTCACTTCAGATGATGGCTTTAGAGAAATAATAATGTTGCGCCACTGAAAGGAGAACCACCAAGTCATGCTAATAAACACAGGTGAATTAATATCTCACCCAAAAACAAAATTCTTATAACAGTCGAATAAAGACAAAGTCAAATGTATTACTACTAAAGCGAATTTTTAAACAGTCTCAAAATTAGTCAGTATATTTTCTTCATTCTCTATCGATAATATATATAAAAAATTCAATACTGAACAAATCAATAACAAGTCAATAAATCAAATGCAAATACAATAACAAACCTCTATTTCTTCCAAAATTTGTACTTCATGCATAAGTTTCGCATTCTCCTGGAGTAAACTCTCTCTTTCAGCTAATAATTTATTTATTTCATCATCATTGTTGTATTTTTTCGCCATTTTCGCAATATATTCATTCTGTAATGAAAGGATTATGTACATATAGGAAGTTCAAACTGATGAGAGAAAAAAGCCGTAAACATCGAAGATGAAAAAAAAAATTTACAGCGTCATATAGTGTAAACCACGATAGCTAACACAACACTACATTCATACAATAAGTGAACATATATCACCCAAGTAGAACTGAGAACTTTAGTTAAATAATCACAGGCCATATTGTTCAATACCATGTATACTGAAATTATCACTTGTGACACAATATCAATTATGGATGAGATGGTTAGGACATGTGTTACGTATGCTTAGTCATCGCCTTCCTCCACGGACGGCCAATGTTAGCTGACACAGGGTCAGGCTGCAAAAGAGCTAGCACGTCGTCGTCAAACCAAAACATGGCTTCACCAGTCAATGATATCCACAACAGTTAGTTTAAGCCAGCCAGTCACGTAGGAAGGTGTAAACTTCCTGACTGGTTGGAGTCCTGGGGACGGTAAAAACCAATGGTTGGAAACAATGGGTGATATGGCTCGAAGTGATCATTCTCAATGGCTAGCGCAGATGCATCCACTCCTTGTGACTTCTGATTTCCAATGAAACTATATTGTTCTTCGTTATTACTATTCCTTTTGTCTCACACCTCTGTTTACTGTCTCTATGATGCATTTCTTCTGCTTTCTACTCTTGTTTTGTGTGCTACAAGGGAGTGTGGCGAATTGAACTGATGCACATCCGTGCAAAGTTCTATGTCGAAAACAGACAGATATGTTTGGTGAAAGACTGCCCAACAGAAAGGCAAGATGATAGTATTAAGCGGGGGCGGGGTATTTTCTGCAAGGAGTTATGGGTTGGCCAATACACGCACACACACATACTTTTCAGACCATTTGTTCCTCTTACATACAAACAAAATCTTATCATCCGTACCATGATGTATCAAGCTAGAAAAATCTGCACAATCGACACTGTGGGCTATGAAATACGGAAAATATAAAACTGATTATATGACAACGGATACTCCGAAAAATCTTTCAACGTCTCCATGAGGAGAACAGATAGATAGATAGAGAAATGCCGGCAAATGGTGCAGATAAGATACATACGTAAACCTTGGGCACTGTGGTAGTAAGTAATTCCATATTCAATTTGTTTATTAGATACATCACACATTGTGTGAAACAGTATTATTATTTTCCGGATGACAAAGTTTCGAACACAAATTGTTACTCTTCATAATCATATCATCATTTATAATCATACAACTTCGAAAATTTAGTTTTATAGTTTTCTTTTTTCCTATTTGATAATTCTAAGATCTAATATAATAGAATGCAGGGAGAGATCGATCACGGAAGCTTTATTTGTCGAATCAGCTGCAAGTTGATTCAACACCTGTCCACTCATACATCTGGAAAATTCTATTAACCCCCACAAAAATAGGCAAGAATAAAGAAAACTATAAAACTAAAGTTACGAACTTCTGTGATTATCATTGATATGATTGTGAACAATAACAATTTGTGTTCGGAACTTTGTCATCCAGTAAATAATTATACTGTTTCGCTGTGTGATATATCCATTCATATGCTGCAAAAGGGACGTATATACATGACCTTAGCGTTTAAAGGAGACACAACAACTGAATTGCTGACATCGAAACTTCGAGGAAAATTATAGTTAAAACATTTTTTGCCGCAACATTGTGTTTAAAATTTGCCATTCATTGTTTAATTCCTACGCAGGTGAGGGATAAGCAACCGAGCCTGACCAATTCAAGGTGTATTTACAAATTTAACTGTTCACATGGAGACAGCTACATAGGTAGAAAGATTCGGAAAGCCCACCGTGTCGTCCTTCTCGGGCATTGTCCAACGTGGTTAGGTTAAGGTGTAATAAAGTTCATTAATTGATATCAATCCGTGATCAACTCGTAAAAAACAAAATTAACCCAAACTATAGAAAATTAATCTAATGCTCGCCAGTGACTTGCTGGAGGACGGAGTTTCCTGGAGTTCTAGTGAGAAGTCGTGACCAATGAGGCCCATCCTGATGTCACATGTGACAATGGATGTCCTACCTACGACAATGGTTGGGGTCACGGTAAATCACGAATTGGTAGAAGTTAGAATTCATGAGCCACTACATAGGGTCCCAGTGGTTGAATAGTATACGAGCTTGCCTTGTAACCGGAAGGTCCTGGGTTCGAACCGTGGCAGTGGGTGCGTACTGACGATGATTTCTAAACTAGGATGGTTTTCCATGGTTCTCTAACTGATATCAATCCATCATCAACTCGTAAAAAACAAAATTAACCCTTACAAACCAAACTATAGAAAATATTTTATTATAATTTCATTCTAGCCGTATTATCAATATCATTCTGTGCTGTAGTTGTAGATTTTAACCTCAGTTTCACAACTCATCATTATCACATTATCTAATCGCTATGCGACAACAGTTAATTTCCTCCCCCATCCCTGCCTAATAGCCTGATGAGAATTTACCGACAATACTTAAGTCGTGTTCTACAATTACCATTATGATAACACTTAAATTGTGGTGAGAGCTGTCTGAAAGACAAAAATTCCAGACACCAATTTACGTCGATGTTAGTTCCCGAATCGGGGTCATGAGAAGAAAAAACAATAACAAAACTTAACCTTGCGGAAATTTCCAATTACTCACACAGGACTTAATGTGTGCAAGTACGATTCGCAGATAGACGGCTTAACTTTCTGAGAAACCGTCACAAGCAGTACAGAATAACCTTCAGCAAGAAACAACCAATCAGAAGACGCTACTTCTCTGCTAACAACAATAACGCTAATAATAGTGTACATAAAAATCTATCAATATTTCTTGATTTTCTCAATAAACGATCTGTTGCCTGACCCTTGTCGTCTGTCGTTACAAAATTATATCCTATAATGTTTCGTGAGCTAAGGTAATATACATCAACCTGCATCAGCTTTGGCATCAACAACGGCAATCTCATACTTCCCAATTAAAACTTCCGCACTCTTTCATAAAGCTTCATCCTGCATAATTCTCTTCACCGAATACGGAACTAGCCTACTCTGAGATGAAGACTTCCCCGCTGATGAGTGTTCGTTCAATTGCTCTCACTTGTGCAGGATGTTTTTGTATCTGATAATTGTGTAACAACAGAAGACAATGGCCAGGCAACGGATCGTTTATTAAGTAAATCAATAGATTTTCATGTACATTATTATAGATTGTTGTTAGCAGAAAAACAGTCTTCTGAACGGTTGTTTCTCACAGAAAGCTAACCTTACATCTCTTTGTGGTTGTTTCTTGAATGTCAGACCACCTAAATGCTAACTGTATCCGCCTACGCAAAGCCTTTCCTCCCATTTTTCTCACGACCAATATTGGGGACATAAACATTGACGTAACTTACTGCTGTCCACAAATTTTGACTAACAGCCAGCTCTCACCACAGTTGTGAGCACTTTTAAAAGTTAAATGATGCGTTCGAATAATGTTCAGATTATCTTACAAATGAGTAACGTCATTCCGAAACGCCTATCTTCACCTCTTATAAATAAAATATCCGAGTTGTGAAAGTACAACGTAAATCAGAATGTCAGTAAACAAAATAGACTGGAAGTTACAAACAAATTGTAGTCATCAATAAGGAAACATTTTCACCTTGTGCATAACTTACGAATTTACGCCTATTTTCTGTTACTGAACGATGCAAATCTAATTTCAATCGACTGATCGTCTCGCGCTGTCGAACAATCAGTTTTTCAGCACGTCGGCGTCGATCTTCAAGCTAAAATTTATTTATATACACAGGATGACACTTTTCAAACATACTACATTCAAATATTATACTGAAATGCAGCAAAACACATTTCCTTTGACTGACAGCCACAACTGTGTTAAGAAAACAGCATGTAACTTTTATAAAAACACAAACCACTAAGATATATCACACCATGCTAATATATGAATGACTTTAGATATCATACGGTTACGAGTTGAAGCAAGGGTGTGTGTAACAGGTCTAAAGGAGTTACACCCAGGGCTTTGGAATCAATCACACAACACTAATGCTCTTCCTTTTCCAGGTATTCCGAGAAGAATCCCACTTCTGTCCATAGTGTGATCAGCCGGGAGGTGATAACCCCTTACACACTTCCATAACCTTCCATCCATCTTCTTCCTTTCTCCTCACTATTCTAAAGGAACATTCTACGTCTTCTATCTATCTATCTACCTATCCATCCATTCATCAACTCTGATACCATTAATGGAGATTTCGGAAGGAGGAACACTATTGTTAGTTGCTTAAAATCATCCAGTTGGCTTTATATTAAAGCATTCGGCGTCGTTGAGTACTCGAGTTTACAATGATGATTGTACAGGGATATACCTTACTAACATAATGTCTAAAATTTTATGTTAAATAGTCATGCGTAGACTAGATGCTGCTCAGGAGAGACAGACCCATGAAAACCATACAGGTTTTAGACTTGGATGAATGTTACTTACCACCATATTTCCAACGTTTGACAGACTCTTGTACACAGACACACTTACCAATGTTCAGCAACATATGCCTAGTTCCTTGACCCGAAAACGGAATACCACTTTCTCCACTGAGAGGTAGTGTGGTAATGTCTGACGATTAAGGGAACTTCAGTAATTTCCGAATTCCCATTTATGCATTTAGAAAAAACAACAGCCTCTTAATGTCACCTCACCCCCACCCATACCTAAAACTAAATAACTAGAATAACCACTTGACTGGTAAAACATTTTGATGTAAAAAACAGTATATTAGTGTGGAGCCAGCCGATGTGATCTGAAACTAAATGAAAGGGAATATATTTCTCCGCTCAATCTGTTCTTTTTTCTAGATTAAGGGAGTGCTGAGAAAGTGTATCGCACCAGTCCACTTCAACTCATTCAGCCCTGTAAGAGCTTGTGGAGAGTTATCATATGAAGTAATAACAACAACCAATGGTATTCATCAAAGATGCACAATATATTCATTTTTCTCTAATTTCACCGGAGATGCACTAACTGATGTAACGACGTAGGGAGTGATTTGTTACCAGAGAATAGTTACGCCATGCCGATGACATTGTTCTTCTTAATGAAACACTGACAAAATGTAGTCTTCTAAACACTTTGAGCTTAAATCTTGGTGTTTTTGACATGCTATGTCAAATGTGAGATAATCCTGCAGGACTAGTCTGTACCGACTCTTAGTATAAAGAACAACGAATGGTGTGATCAGGGGTCACATTAGGTCTAATAGGCTGAATGATGACGAAGTGTCAACAGGGATACAAAAGGCTCGTGTGGCATTCGGTAATTTATGTCATCCCTCACATAGACGTGATCCGGCTATCAATCGAAGGACGCATAGCTACTTCACACTTTACTCCCCCTATCTTTATGGCTGTGAAAGTGGAAGACCTAAACGAGCTGGTTGTCCTTACTTCACGTATTCCTTCCATCTCCCGTGTTGAATGAGTAATCAAATGAAATGAGATGAATGAAGGAATACTGAGGAAAGACCAACTGTTAGATAAACATGGGAAATCGACGAGGTTGTGAAGCTACATCGATTAAGATGATTAGGACACGTGTTACGCACAGCAATCCATCGGAATCCCAATCTGGGAATGTTGACTGACATAGAATTAAGCTGTAGAAAAGTAAAGAATCGTCAAACCAAAACAAGACATGAATCCATGAAGTCATTAACTGTTGATTCAAGCCAAGTGGGGAGGTGGAGACTGCCCGTTTGAAGTCTACAAGATAGTAAGAACAGATGACTTCAGACTGTTGGTATCGTGGCTCAAAATTCTTCTATGTGATACATACACAGAGCAGATACATCAATTTTTCATTACTCTCCATGTACTTATTTTTTCTCTACTACATTTCCGTTCATTATATTTTCTTGGATTTTTTCACCCTCTATCTTATTATGCGATATGAAGTGTAAAAACTTAAGCTGCTGCACTTTCCTGAGAAGTTATACGTTGAAGACGAAGTCAGTCATTTAGTAAGCCGTCTACGTAGACTTAACTCCTTCCCGTTAAATGTTAGAAATACATACACATTATATTTTGAGAAAAATACTTAACAAAACATTGGATCATAAACCAACTTCAGAAAATGCAGAATTCCCGCGTTCATTTCTCGTAGAATCGGGTTGGCTTTTCAAGACCTCGCACTGAGTTTGAGTATCCAATAGTTTTGATTCACATTCCTTAGTGAAAAAGAAATAAACGTTCAAAGGGGAAATGTTTCATTAATCTAGAATCACGTAGTCTACAACAAATACACAAAAATGTATCCCGTTGAAGTAGCCCAAGCTATCTATCTGTATCGGTGGCACAGTCGTTAGGACTCTCGCCGACCATGCGCATGGTCCGGGGTTCGATCCTCTCCCGACACACACCTGATATCTATGGTCGGCCTGCGAAATTTCGGCTACCGATATCCATGCTGAAAATTCCATACTTGTACCAAAATACAGTGTGGGATCAAGCTGTAATCAAAAATAATAAAAATAAAATACACAAACCAAATATTTCGTAATTTTGATTATATACAATGCAAGGGGATAGAATTTCTGTTACACTAAGATAAACGCAACTATACTGTGATATACAACTTACAGCTTCTTTGGAATATATAACAAACAACTCACTACTGGATTGATGTTATCCTACGAATAAAAGTGACGTGGGCTGTCTGTCAAACACGCCCTTCTGCAAACCAAACTTTGGTTACGACCAATAGTCAAGATTCTGTGTTTTTAATACCTTTATAAATGAAGAGGTGAAAACTCTTCGTATGCTGTCATATAATTGCATTCACACTGAAATTAGGCAGATGATATAATCTGCACTTATCCATAGTTTAAGAAGAGGGAGTCTAGATAGTCAAGTGTCCTAACCACTTCATTTGTTTGGAAAACGCTTACAAAACGTTGGTCCCGCTACAAAAGGTCCATCTCACAGTTTCCAAATCACCCTCATCTTTTGCATAGACGTGATATCTGAGTATCCGCCATATGACGTGTGTACAGTTCACTAGTTCACGCCATCGTTTTTTACACCTGATATTTCATCGTTGAAACTGGCATACTTGAAAAAGGATAACTATCTTTCAGCAATCAATCTTCCTTGTAAGGTGATGCAATGTGGTAGTAATGCTGTTAGGTGTGAATTATCGAGTCAAGAGGGGAATTAATCAACCACACTGTCAAGCTGGATCGATTGACACGATTAAGACAAGTGGTGCATATTCCAAGAACTTTAATGTCATTAACTCATACCTTCAGTTGACGTTCCAGTTGAGTGACATCTTTCTGCAAACTATCACGACCCTCTTCTAGCTCACGGATTCGTTGACAATGCTTTAACTTCTCCTGTTCCATAGTAGTTTTCACCTTGGATATTTCATCTTTTAACCGTTTAACTTCATCTGCCTGTGCACTCCTGGCCACCTCATCATCGTTGTCAGAAGTCTGAAAAGGCAATACACACAATTTTGAAGAAATAAATTTAACACGCAGCATACATTAGATGTTAAACACTTCACATACAACCTATTTCATGACAAAATCAATTTCTGCGGTAAATACACACACTTACAAACGAAATGCAACGGTAATCCTAGAAAAAATCTATACAGAGATGATCAGGAATACGAAACTTATTCCCAAATGACTAAGTCATCGAAAACCATCACAGAACAACGACTTGGTCAGTCTGTGTGGCTAGAAATTATGCCGAAATCATGTTATTAGCCTAGGATACATGCTGCAAACATTATTATATAAACAAGGGTATTCGGAGGAATCAATTAAAGGTTTGAACAACACATAAATGTACATCTCAAAGCTTCTTGCTACTGAAATGAGGTCAATACAAGACAATTAAACAGCTAGACTAATAGCCTCAATTGAATCAACGAAATGTTGTGACCTAGAACTAGTAAACTTTCGTGAGATGCTCTGTATTAGCGTGTCTGTCCCACTAGAAGTACAGCATAAACTTCATGAGTTAATCATACACAACAGAAAGCCTCCCCAAATACTCAACATTCCAAATGAGGCAAACCAAATGTCTCATCAGTTTGAAAAAATCCCTTCTAACGGACTACCTAAACTTTCGGTACGGATAAAGAAAATCTCTTTTTCAAACCAACACCAAGCATAACAAGTATACTTACCTCATCATTATAAGCTGCAACTTCTTCGAGAGCCTTCAGTTGTTCCGTCAACTGAGCTACACGTTTCTTAGTAACATTAAGCGCCTCAGTCAATGAAGTGACTTCCGCATCTTCTGTTTCATAATCATCAATTTGACAGTATGACAATATGGAACTGTCTTTAACATTTGAGATCGTTGATGCCTTTTCCTCCTGCAGCTGAGCAATAACGGATTCGAGGTGTGCAATCATATCAAGATAATCAGCCTGTATCTCTTCTTTCACCTTCAGTTTTCTTGATAATGTCACATTCAATTTTAACATATCCTGTGTAATTGTTGAAACATTTAATTCACATATATGTTGCACAATTCAAGGAATTACATAACAAAAAAGCAAAATAGTTACCATTCCAATAATCTCGTCAAAAAAGTGTATTACTCAGCTATTGACTTCGGCTAAAAGAATGCTGTACACGGAGGCATATAGAGCGGACAAGTATGAAATAGATAAAAGTTGGTTTGTCACATACTACAATGACACCCCCATTCAGCTGGAATGAATATAAATCTCTTGGATTGTAAGATTATGTGAACATTACTAGTTGCCATGTAAGCAGCTGACGAGAAGGCAACGAAATAAAAGATGGTACCATTTTATTCTGCTAAAACTGTAGTTCTTGCATTGTTCAAATAGGAATTAAGTCAGTCATCACCTCATAAGAAATTACACCACACAGCATCCTATTACCCTGACAATATTCGGTTCACAACAAGACAACTGCATAATTTTGCCACCATATATCTGCAAAACTCTGAGTGAAGAAGCCAGTACTATCCTACTTTTTGACCAAAGCCTGATACTAGCTCATTTATTCAAACCGTTATCCTCAAGAGGCTTTGAGATGTTAGAAATGATCCAATACGTGCAAACCTCAATATATCCCTCCTTAAATGTTCTGAATAGACTGATCTAAATTAATTCAGTGACCACTTGAAAACCCGAGTATTACATCATGTGTTATCTGAGTAACCTAGAAACTCTTACGTTAACTGAAGATGCCAAATAGTCGTAGCGGAAGAATTCAATCTCGCCAATCGACTACCCACATATGTGTTGCTAATGCTTAAGAGACTAACTGCTATAAAATAGAAGTGAACACACTCATGTTCGAAAAACCTAATGAGTGATAGATATCCAAAAGTATGAACGCCACTCGTACAGAAAACATGAATGAATGCATACAGAACAATTCGCAGTGTAGCCACTCTATCAGTTCACTAAAACAGTATGCTATACTCATGGTACGAAGTAGTCTCGATGAGTTCACTTGAGCACACCGACTAAGAAGTGCAATCACGCCCACTGTTTTGATGCATTACCTCCATAACTGAAAACTTACCTCCCAGATTAGCATTGAATATGTTATATCGAATGTGAAGTACAACGTATTTAGTATACATATATATAACCTAATAAGTACCCTTCTATTTGCTTCTAAGTAATGCTTAAGGAAACAGGGTGACAAACTATTTTTATCTCCTAAACTTTTGGAACTACATTCACAAGTAATCGATCGTCATTTGTCTTTGTCAACGTTTTACACTTTCTTACAAATTACTGCCTTCCACGACCATAAATTGATATGCAATTACAGTTCGCTTAATCTCGCCTTATCGATCCCTTCGCCTCTTCCGAAACTATTCAAGAAACTATTCAGTGGTGACTCTAAAGAATAGCGGCCCAAACCGAAACGACCTTCGAAAAAAAAAGTGACCTTGAGCAAGGAATCAGCTGACTGTATCATTTTCGGAAGTAATCATGGATGTTTTCGATTGCTGTTTGGATAACGGACTGATAGCTTTGTCGAAAATTTGCCAGTGCGGAGGAGTTATGCATATACAAATATAAGCAGAGGCCATCGATGGCTTTGTATACAGATGTATTGAGTGCCGAAGGAGGAAATCGGTTCGAGATGGTTTGTCGTTGTTTTTTAGTTTACAGATCCCTTAGGAACTTTTTTCTCTAGGTCTAAACTACCGTTAACGAAAATCTTAATGATATGTAACTTCTGGGTCCTCAAAAGACCAGTTACAGCTACGGCTTACGAAACAGAAAATTCAGAGGTGTCGGCAGTGCAGTGGTACAATTACTGCAGAGATGTTTCCTCGTGGAAAATGAACAGTCTGACTCAAGTTCTTGGAGGAGTCGGTGTAATCGTACATATTGATGAAACTGTATTGATAAAAAGGAAATATAACCGGGGGAGATTACAATCCAACCAGCAGTGGATATTGGGTATATACGACACAACATTACGAAAAGGGTATATAGAGGCGATTCCAAATCGCAGTGCAGGTGTATTATTGCCTATTATTCAGCGTTTGGTGCTGCCTGGGACGACTATTCACACAGATGAATGGAGTGCCTACCGTCAATTATCCAATCATGGGTATATTCATCATGTCGTCAATCACACGGAGGGTTTCAGGAATCCTGTGGATGGAACGCACACTAATTCCATCGAAAGTTTATGGAGTCGTCTGAAAAGACGGGTAAGAGCTGTTAATGGATCAAGAAATCCAATGATTTACAGTTATCTAGATGAATTTATGTATAGAAACTGGTTTAATATGACAATGAAGACTCCTATGAGAAACTGGGAGGTTTTTTTGCAACATATACGCGAACGTTATCCTTTGTAACTATTTATTATGACTGCATTACTTATATATAAACCGTTTTTTACAATTATGCGCCTTTCATTTTGAGCCTTCTCATTGGTCGAAGTTGTCCCTGTCAAGGTCATTTTTGCGTTGAAAGGTCGTTTCGGTTTGGGCCGCTATTCTTTAGAGTCACCGAAACGGTCATAACCGTCGATGAGTTCGCTGCTCGTTAACTTAACCAAAATTTTATTTGAATAAGGTCAAAGCAGATTAACGCTAATGAGTTAGTTAGCGAACGATATGTAACAAAACCCATCTGAAATCACAACCACTTACATCCATCCTTATCACAATGACGACTAGCTCCAACTCGAATCAACGAAACCGCGCAAATGCCGTCAAGGTTAAGCCAGAGGCGCCACTTCAAATAGGGGATATGCCTTATCAACGCCCGACGCTTCACGAAGTGAGGCAGTAGCAACGATACTCTCCGGGAGAGAAAGCCTGGTGGTTACATAATTACCAAACACCCCAAATGAACAAAATGGAAATGTACCGCTCTCTGACTGTCTGTGTGCGTTTGATTGGTCAGTAAAGAAAAGATCATCAAATGTTGGTCCTCAAGTTGCTACGTTTTATTCGCTGTTTCTCCAGTAGCCTTAAAAGCATATGGAAGAAAAAACATGATTCTAATTAAGTTACTAACTAGTGGCCATTTACAAGTAGATGAAGTTCATACGAGTTCCTTTCAGGTTGCGTTGATCATTTATTCACACTTTCTATCCGGTTCTTCGCACTCTATTCCAGTGGCGTCATACACAACCCTATCTGTGCTGTACCAAAGCCTATTACAGCTAGTGGATGGCAGAACGGCCTAAAGTTGAGCCGAACGGTTAGCAGCGGATCACCGGGAAATGGTTAAGGAATCACTAACTCAGTGATCTCAGATATCTTCTGTCTAGTCTTAGACCTATAAATCATTCCCCATGACTGACGAAGGGCACGCAGTCTGCTCTGTGATTCTAACGAAAAACCTAACCTACATAACGAATCTCCGGCAGTCGGACTCACAGTGAGGAACACCTCAGAGTTGCTTCGCAGTTCAAGGTCAGCTTCAGTTACAAACCTTGTGCAGCTATCTTGTCGTCATCACACCATCAGTACCAGTAGTGAGTCCCTGATGCTCAGAGAATGCGTCATTGTGCCAGAAACTTTACACCCAAAAATTCTTAAGCAATTCCACACAGTATTTCTTGTTATCGCATGTATGAAGTCTATCACCAGGAGCACGACTATTGGTCATGCGTGAATACGGAAAAAATAGGATTTGCTAACGGCGTCACGGTTGCCAAGCCGGTATAAGGAATCCACCCAGATGAAAACCTGGAGCTCAGCCTCCAGGAAAACCACAGACGCCGATTTTCGCAGAATTCACGGGACCTTAAGATGGAGTGAAGCTATTTAATTCTCGTTGACGCCTACTCAGTGACCTCAAGTAGCGTCGATTATCCCATCCTGCTGTTATTCGATCATGTCTGTCCTCACAAAAATGTCTGTTTGGTATGAAATACCGGAATGCATATTGTCAGACAACTGCAGTCAGCATGTAGATCCTCCACAACAAGGTATGCTATGGCTACTCAGATGTTGTAAGTAACTGAGAATTTCAAAAGGATAGGAGTGTCAATGTAGTTAAAGATTGAACGATCAATATTATAATATATAATATAATAGGATCACTTTTTTCCACAACAATAACAATTTACAGCATGGAATTTTCAGCGTTTCTTTTACATATTGCAATGGTTTAGCTCTGTTTTTAATTATATAAATGTATAAAATGTTAAGCTATTGTTAGTTAATAGGAAAAAAATAAAACCTGATCAAAATCACACCATTGCTCGGTCATAGTGAATAATAAATAGATAATATAACAAATAACACGTGCATTAATATGCATCATTACATTTTATAGTTTAGTTAATGATTTAAAAGTTGTAAAAGTTCTTTTCTGATATGTATCTCTTCACACAATACTCGTGCCAAATATGGTACGGTCGAATTTTTATATTTTGTAGTACGAGCATAAATGTTTACAAAATTTCTTCTGGTCTTACCCGAAGAGATACAAGGAAACAATTGTGAATAAAGAGGATGTTCACTATCAGATAAGATAACTTTAGCTAAGTGTTTACAAGAATTCATATGCCTATTGACAACAGTGTCATTTAGTTGAGTCAAAGGGATAGCACTGACCCTACTTACAGCCCTCAATGTTCTTCGTAGTATTATATGGTCTTTCTTGAGTAGCCCAGGGAAGAATAATGAAGAACGATAAAGAATGATGGGCAAAACACATGAATTAATAAATTGTGTGAGAAGAGAATCGGTTATACCTGAGTGCCTCAACTTCTTTATGTAATAAGTCAGACGGAAAACTTTCTTAGAAACTATAAGAATATGAGACGACCAGCAAACGTTTGAAAAGAGACTAATGCCAAGATAAGAAACAGTTGACTTACTCTCTATCATGGTACCATCAATATTACAACAATCATGAGATTGGATCAATCCATGCATGTCTATTTTACTTCTCAAGCTGAAATCAACAGTGCTACATTTAGCTGGATTTAGCTTAAGACCATTTGAGACAGACCAATCCTTAACTTCAGCTAAGAAGCCATTCATAATGTGTCAATGCAGTTGAAGATTGAACGATCAATTCATGGTTGTTTGCTCAAACCAACTTCCCCAATTTTCGCGGAGGCATCAATACGACAGTCATCGTCTCATCGGTCGCTGTTCAGAAAGAAGTCAGCAGTAAACCATCAGAAGTAATTTTGGATTTATTATTGTAATATTTGTTCACAGGCCCTAGTAAAAACATTATTTTTATATGTTGGTGTAACAATAAAGAATCCTCGAGTAGCCAATCGGTCTTTTGGTTTTTCGTTCGTTATTACTAAGCGTTTCTGAGAAACTGCAAGGAACAGCGTGGGCCCGAGCGTAGCAAGAGCTGGGCATTAACGGATTATGAGACGTAACTGACGGTTTCTGATGGTAGAAACAGACTCTGGCGGATTCAGACAGTTTATGAAAGTTTGGATAGTCATCGTTCATCTTTCCTGGTGCCGGCCAAGTCCTCTTTGAACAACCAATATCTGGAACTTTTTGGAATTGGGTCAAGTTCAACAATGCCTGGGTCAAAGAAGGGACAGAGTGTCTTGGATGCAAACAGGAAAGTAAGTCATGTTGACTTGTCTGTTAATTGTAACGATGTGTCTGATGTTAAGCATGACATGGTTTATGTTACTGTTTCGCCGTTCAGGGATAATAGGAACATCAAACTCCCTAAATTTGAACCACGATGTTTTGATGGAAACCCGTCTGATTATTTACAATTTGTAAACGAGTTTGAGATCATGCTGAAAAGTTTTTTATTAAATGATGAATTGAAGTTGATGTATTTGATGAGATATTGCACTGGAGTTGCTGCAAGAGCTATACAGTGCTGTAAGTTTATGAAGCCAAAAGAGGGCTACTACGAGGCTATGAGCATATTACGTCAAAGATTTGGAAGACCTTCGATGATTGTAGGGAAATTATTCGAGGCTGTTAAGGGTAATGGTGGTCAATTACAGGATGACTCCCAGGAACTCACTGAGTTTTTAGATAATTTGCTAATTTACAAGAATGGAATGATTTCGATGAATCGCATGAGTGACCTCAACTCGAGTTTTCTACTAGAAGTAATGGCAAGACGCCTACCTACTCAACTGCAAAGGAAGTGGGTGAAGATGAGCTCCCGTATGGAGGATGAGGGTATCGAGCCTAAGTTCGATGACATCCTGAAACTGGTAAGAGAATGTGTCAATCAATCTTTGAGCAAGTTCGCCTGTCTATTACATCTCACCCCTAGAATAGAGCAGTCTGAGAGCAAAATGCAATCATTGATGACGAAAGGGCCTCAGAGAGGTGGATATCGAGAAGGCTCCATGATGTCTAGTAATGCATATAGACCTAGTGAGTGTAACCGGTTTCATAGTACATCCTCAACAGATAAGTTACAAGATGCAAGACAAACACGGTTGTGTTTTACACGTTTGCAAGGGGTGCATACAAAGGTGAATTGTGAACCAGTGAGCAAGTTCAGTGATAAGCTAAATGTAAACTCCAGGCCTGACTCCGAATTGTGTGACGATAACGGTGCGGTCAAGAAGTCTGTAGTTGGAACTGGTAAGCCATTGTTGAATTGAATGCAACAGAATAGAGTTACAGTTTCAGAGTGCAGTTCTGACTCCACAAGTTTACAAGGTATTACTAGTCCGAGGGAAGGTATAAAATCTTTAGGGATTTGTGAGGAGGAACCCAAATCATACACTTCTGTTATTAAAGAGTTTGAAATTGATGAAGTCGACCAGATAGATGATGGTAAATTGAATATTTGTGATAATGCTCATGATAGTGCACATTTGTCTTTGGTTGATCATGATGAAATGGGAGGAATGCCTACTACTGCTAAGTTGAACGAAGGTTCTGTACAACTACAACGTGAAGTAGAATTGAATGCAGATGCAGTTGCAGAAGGCATGCATACTTGCCAGACAGTCAGTGTAATTGATCAGCGTGTAGCCCACCTATCAACAGATGATAGTGCTAAACCGGAGCTGACAGTAAAAGACAGCAGTGGTGTCAATCTTGCAGTTAGACAAATTTCTGAAAGCCGAGCAACAACAGCTTCTGATCCACCGCTAAGTTCATCAACTGGTATCAATCAGTCGTCGTTGGTGTTATCATCCACAATGAAGTGGACGTCCATGAACTCACGTGACTTATGCAATGACTATGATAGTATTGGTGCGTTTGAAAAGACGAAAGATATTGCTCAGTTTAGTGAGGATAAGTCAGGTGAAAACGAGAGAGTAATTGTTAAATTGGCTTGCACGAATAAAGGCACTTCTAGTTTCAAGTTACTTTCTGAATGCTATTATCTTTGGTGTAAATTACTCTGTGTCTACGCTTGGTTGACCAGATACGTCGTGTGTTTGTTCGTCATCTATGTTCTACGATACAATGACATGAGCGTGTTACCATTCAGAGTTGAGGATATAGCTGATAGAAGGAAGTCAGCAAGTGAACTCTGCGACGATTTTCCAACCTAGAGCGTCAACCTGAGAAGGGTTGTAGGCGTACTTCTGTAAGTCCTACAGTTCTTCAAAGGGTAGCGCATCAATGAGCAGTCCAATGTGCTTGGTATGTGATTTTGTACATATGTTCCTGTTGTATATACTGAATTGGTATCATCTGTCATCTAGCTGTTGGTAATTCTGTTTGGGTCCGGACGACTTCCACTTGTATCATCAACCTGAGAAGGAATGTAGGCGTACTGCTGTGAGTCCTACAGTTCTTAAAAGGTAGTTTGTCGTGCCAGAATCCACAACATTCGATGTGTTGATTGTACATATGGTTGTGTTGATTAATTGTGTGGGTTCCAGTTAATGTAATTGTTGATTAATCTCGTTTGTGTCCGGACATTCCACAACTTACAATCGTCAACCTGAGAAGGGTTGCAGGTGTACTGGTGTAAGTCCTGCAATTCTTCAAAGGAATTCCATCAAGACATGATCCGCGAATTTGTGTGTACTGTTTGTATATATGTGTGGTGTGTCATATCAATTTGTGATTTTGGATTAATTGTGTTTACTCGTTGTTTTCGTACCTTGTTGTTATTGCATAATTTTGTTAAATATTTCGTCGTGATTACTTCTGAAGTTGTTTCGAGTCTTCCACATCCGTGAATGAATTGATTAATGTTAGAGACAGCAGATGGGTCGTATACGCCGGGGAGGCTGTTGCTGAGAATGAAATGCACACGGAGATAACGATTAACTGCAATCCCACATGCCAGGGAGCGTGAGTGTAGGTGACTGAGGCTTGCATACGTCACCGTTACTGGAACTGAGGCAGAATGAGTGACAACCGATTGCAGTGGAAATTGGCAGTGGGTTAGATAAGAGGATGTGCTTAGAGTATCATGATTTGGTGCTATGGTCACGTTGCATTCTGCAAGAGTCATTCTAGCAAGTGGCGATTGTGTTGCAAGATGTCAAGAGGATACCTTTATCTGGAGGCGCAGGTCGTCAGCGATGTGTGAGATTGTGCTGTGGGTATGCTTGTGGTGTGTTGGCTTTTCTGTTCGTTTTCCATTCCGGCTCTGTCCGTGTGACCCAGGTTCTCGCAATGGCATCCAAGTCAACGTGTATTGGTCGTGAAGGAAAAGAGGGATCGATCCCTTTTTTGCCGGGGAGTGTCAATGGAGTTGAAGATTGAACGATCAATTCATGGTTGTTTGCTCAAACCAACTTCCTCAATTTTCGCGGAGGCATCAATACGACAGTCATCGTCTCATCGGTCGCTGTTCAGAAAGAAGAGTAAAACATCGTAGGAAGTAATATTATGATTTATTATTTTAATATTTGTTCACAGGCCCTAGTAAAACATTATTTTTATGTGTTGGTGTAACAATAAAGAATCCTCGAGTAGCCAATCGGTCTTTTGGTTTTTCGTTCGTTATTACTAAGCGTTTCTGAGAAACTGCAAGGAACAGCGTGGGCCCGAGCGTAGCAAGAGCTGGGCATTAACGGTTTTTGAGACGTGACTGATATATGGGAACAATCCGATGTGGAAACTACAGGGACAGAAACAGTCAGATCATCAGCATAGTTAATGAAGTTATTTTTGGGTGAGTTCGGAAGGTCATGCAAAAAGAAAGAGAAAAGAAATGGAGAAAGTACTGCACCTTGAGCCACACCACTTTCAGTTAGCTGAGAAGTGGAGCGCTTTCCAGCCAAAACAGTATGCTGTTTCCTATCCTTAAAATAAGAAGACAGCCATCTAGTTGCCGAGGACTCTGTTTTGTGCTGAAATCATCTTTCCTAATAAAAGTGTCCTAGGAACAGAGTCGAAAGCTGCAGTATAGTCTAAAAAGCTGTTCGAACGAACTTAGCACCCTTATCAAGGCAGGAAACAATATTGTGGTGTAGTACAATGGCTGGACCTAATGTACTTCTTCCACACTTATAAGCAGTCTGCTTAGGGTCACTAAAAGCTTTTAAAGAAGGTTTAAGAATATTCAAAAGAAGTTTCGGGCGTTGATAAGGCATATCCCCTATTTGAAGTGGCGCCTCTGGCTTAACCTTGACGGCATTTGCGCGGTTTCGTTGATTCGAGTTGGAGCTAGTCGTCCAGCAAACGCAGTAGACGCGATTTCGGTGCTTGTTTTGCTCTTGTTGGATGAATTTATGTGGAAATTTTTGTTCGATATTGTTCTTGAGCATTCACTTATTGCTTGTGTGACAGGACGCCTAAATGCATGGTTCATGCAGTGATTTTTGGCATACCGAGTAAGCTTTGCGTACACTTCAACGAGTCATTCGATAAATTTTGTTGCAGATTGGCAGAAACTTGTACTTGATCTCAAATTTCACAATCAGCTATTGTGCAGTATCTATTATTGCGGCAGGAACCAAAGAATTTTTTTGATTTACAGCTTGATTCCACACTGTATTTTTGGTACAAGTGTGGAATTTTCAGCATGGATATCGGTAGCCCAAGTTTTGCAGGCCGACCATAGATATCAGGAGTTCGCCGGCGAAATCTCGAACCTCGTAACATGTGCATGGTCGGCGAGAGTCCTAACCACTGTGCGCATCCCTCCGCACTTTTGTGTGGTATTTTGATAGCTGAAAGTCAATGGAATGCATAGATACAAGCGAGAATTAGTGTTCACAAATGGGAAGAAACTGTAATATGTTTTACGATCACCTACAACATTCAGTGTTTTCTGCCAAAATTTTTAAATGAGTGAAATGCACACTGCAACATTTTAGTAATTTGGTGGATTTCAATACCATCCTCGTGATCAGGTACGTAAAGACATCTGACGTGTGCGTCATTTTGTCCTATTAGTGAGTTTGGTTTCATAAACTTCCGATTTTTGTTATTGTCCTGACGCCATTTTATTCGCGCTTCTTCGAAGTCAATTCACAAAACGCGGTACGTTCGAATCTGGTGAAACTTTTGCACGTGTTTTAGCTGATATTCGTTTTTCTGTTCTGCTATATTATCACCAATAATAATGGGCAAAAGTTATAAAACACATGTTCTTAGGAACACTAGTAACTTAGAAAATAGCTTAAGCTTATCGAGTAACGCGTTAACACCCCTTAAATCAGCTGCAGTTAGTAGTTCACTCAATACAAACGGTTCGAACATAATGCTAACCCCTGTAATTCAGATGGAAGATATCCTGTCGCAAAAAGGAGAGATTACTAACTTAGTCTGCATCGTAAATGACATGCAGCTACAAATAAACGAACTCAGGACGAAACTAAATCAACTTGACCTGGTGCCAGAAACAATCCTCCTTCTCAAAAAGGAACTGGGGGATCTCACTTTCCTAAAACTCTTTAAGCTCAGGACTAAACTAACCGATGCTGAATCGGAACATGCTAAGGAGCTAGAAAACGTTATGGACTATTCGTCGAGCGAAGTTGTCAAGAGACTTGCTTCTAAACAGAACGCCATAGTGTACAACATACCTGACAAAGAGCCCATAAAATCGGTTCGGCACTCCTTGTTAAGAGCTGCCAACCTTCTAAGTACACCCTGTCAGTGTATTAGACTAAATAAAAAAGAGACAAACCGCACATGTCCCATACTTGCAGGTTTGACAGCTGTATTATAGCCGAACAATTCAGGAAATCTGAGGATATTTTGGCTTCCACTACAAAATTCAAAAGTCTTAAAATAGTCCCGGACAAAACCCCCAACCAACGACAAGTAGCTAAGAACACCATAGATACAAACACGATTATACCACAAATCGTGAATAGCGTCAGTACCCAAGTCTCAAAGTACACTGTAGCACAAAGTGACACTTGCACTGTAGTAGGTGAACAAACGACACTAGAAGGCGAAGGGAAACCCAAAAAGAGCAGTAACACTGTAATTGGCCTCGAAGTTCGTGAGAACGCTCCTAGTAAATCTACTGACCACACCCATGAAGTAGATGTAGATGCTTCTAATACCGATAACCTGCAAATATCGGCAGATCACACTGCACCCAGGGCCAAACAAGACAATCCCACTGTAAAAGCCGTAAAGAAGTCCTCTAAAACCAAGGTTTCTCCTCATGCGTCCATATATCAATATAGGGACTATCGAAATGCCGACTGGGAATTCCTAACAACGCTGTTGAGAAGCTCAGACTGGGGTGAATACTTCACCAATAATAACTTAGAAGTAATACTAAATACCTTCTGCAAGACAATCAGTTCGGTAAGAGACACAATCGCACCCCTGAAATCTGCCCTAAAGACACCAACTCTATTCATAGACCGCAAAACGCGAATAAAACTAAGGAAACTAAAAAGGAAATTTTATTTATACAAAGAATTCAATGCATTACACCAGATACACGAAACATTTAAAAATTTAGATGAGAGACATAAAATGAAAGCACAAGTCGAGGAAAATAAAGCCCTAGAGGGCACCTCTAAAACACAGGAACTCTGCAAGATCTTGCGAAAACGGCTGAAGAAGGGTGAAGAAAACAATATCAGTCATTCAGAACACGAAGGTATAATTTATGATGATCCCCAGATCATTAGTGAACTCCTGAGTGAGTGGTTCTCCAATAACACCAAAGCACATCCGTCCCCGATTCTCGACATAACCTGCAAAAGTAACTACAAGTTAGGTGAAATAAACTTCAATATACAAAATATAGCATCGGCGGTAAGGACATTAAAAGCTAACAGTAGTTGTGGGATAGACGATATACCATCCGTCATATACAAAAACGGTGGTACGGATATGATAGTATTATTACTTAGAATATTTAATATCTCACTAGTGACTGGAACCTACCCTGAAACTTGGAAAAACACATATATATTACCTAAGCATAAAGGACGGGCCAAAACTAGTGCATGTAATTATAGGCCTATCAATATAACACTTGTCATATCAAGGATCATGGGGAAAGTAATCAAAGACCAAATGTCAGACTACTTTCTAAAACATAAACTCATCAACCTGTCACAACACGGATTCCTCAAGAAAAGATCTTGCGTCACTTGCCATATAGACTTTTTCAACGAAGTCACCTATAGAAGAGATAGGAGAGAGCTAGTAATTATCCTCTATTTCGATATAAGGAAAGCCTTCGACAGAGTCCCACATAGTCTGCTAGTCGGTAGGCTATGCTCACTAGGGATATGCAACCCCCTTTACAATTGGATAAAATCATTTCTCTGTGACAGGAATCAGACAACTAAAGTTGGCTCAATGACCTCCAGACCTAGACCAATCAGCAGTGGTGTCATCCAGGTGAGTGTATTGGGACCCCTTCTTTTCATTATATACATAAACAGTATATGTGAATGTTTTAGTATAGGCAAGCCAATACTGTATGCAGATGACTTGAAGGTGACATATACCTGCACAAATACAGATATCGGCCCAACTATGAACTCCATACATGAAGAATTAGCAAAAATGGATAGATGGTGTGACACCTGGAGACTTGAGTTTAATGTTGAAAAGTGTGGATGGCTCTGCATAGGCTGTTCCAACCTTGACCTCAACCTAGCAATTCAGGGCCACAAAATCCCCAGACTCAAATCTGTACTAGACCTAGGACTGAAATATTCACACAATCTATCATTTTCAGAGCATATCTCGAATCAAGTGTCGAAATCACGAAGGCTTATTGGTTTCCTACTCAGGAACTTCTACAGAAACGAGTCCAGAATACTACTGTACAAGGTTTGTGTGCGCCCACTCCTAGATTACTGCTCATTCATATTCAGCAGTACACGCATAGAAGACAAACTGAAAGTAGAAGGAGTACAGAGGTACTTCACGCGAAAAGTACTCGGAACCGATAACGGCACAAACTACTCTACCAGATGTGAAATCCTGGGACTAGAAACATTATGGTTAAGGCGACTGCGACTAAATCTGTTACTCTTCTATAAGCTTCTTAACCAAATAGTGTATACCCTTGCTAACTATACTCGGTTCTCAGGTAACACAGGATACAACCTTAGACACACTAAAGGTACAGTGGCTATAGAACCATGTAAAACAGCCACCAGGCAAAAGTTTTTTTGATTAGGTATGCCCAAATATGGAACAAACTACCTGAGAAAACGCGACTAGCAAGCACATTGGCCTCCTTTGAAAAGGCACTTAATGACACACTAAGTGAGTTTGTAATTGATACCAATGGTAATTCCCATGTAAGAGTTTCAGAAATCATAGGCCCATTTAATGTATGAACTCAGAGACTACACCTGTTGTTTGTTTTGCCTCTATTTATAATTCCAGACAAAAAAGCAGCAGTCATGACAATAACACCCATTCAATCAAGAGTCGATCAAACTATGTCTACCTGATACAAAGGGCGAACCATAACCAACATACGAATGAAATATGAAAAAACAAGGTAGAAACTTACCGCAACACCACATGAAAAGATAAAAGTTACTTGAACATCATTTATAATCCACCAACTGGTCTCCTACCCAAAAAGAATGCGGCGATGTTTTATCCAAAATGGCGAGGAAATACATAAATCCACAGCTGCTGTTGTAAACACTCAGTGGGGGTAGGAGCCAACAAAGTAATCCTTTCAAAGCATATGTATACTTCAAATGGACACGGAGACTCTACAGAATACGTCATAATCCAAATCACTGCCTATACAGCGCCAATAAACCTGGATATCTATGATATAACGAAAACATGCTGAAAGCTGCATCTCAGATCAAGTTGATAGATTTGATGGTAATGATCTGCCCCTGCATGCCTTATTCGACATATTGAATGGAATGGTCCGCAGTTATTCTGGTACTAGATCGAAAAGAATAAAAAATTCACCGGTTGCTGAATCAAAAGTACTTCTCTGCATGTTTAACTGTATTCTAACTGCTATGATTAATTCCAAACCATTTATCCCATAATCACTCAAATTCCAGGAACGATCCAATTCTACCATTTAAAGAAGCTGGCGAACATGCTGTAAATGAGTATTCATGATCTGAAATGAAGAAGCAACTGGTTTTCAAACAGTTTTCAACATTCTACTCAACTTACGAGTACAGTCCGCCATGCAGACACAAATGGAGCAAATGGAGAATTCTGGAATCGACCTCGGCACCATTTGATGCAGTAAAACGACTTAACATGACCTTATCTAATTTTCGCACCCACGATCAAATTTCTCTCCTGTTATGAAACTACGATAAGACTGCTGAAAAATGGAATAAATATATCACTGATCTCAACACAATACATCAATAATCTTTAAGCCAAGGGTGCTGTTCACAACAAAGTTATATAGGAGAATTGACTTCAAGCTTTATTTTTCCCAGATATTTGTATTACATTCATCTGATGTCTGGGTTTTTGTTAATGCGAAGACAATATTTCTATATCTCTTTATGCGCTACACAAACAGACTTTATAGCAGACTGTTCCGACTGACTCAAATGTCAGAAAGAACAACCAAACTGTAAGTCCATTATACATCAAATCATGTGTAATTTATATAATAACTTATCCATGCCTGTACAATAGGTATGTTCCTGCATAAACAGGAAGGAATATATTATTATTATTATAACAATATTTATGCATGCCTATACAATTGGTGTACCCTACATAGCTAGGGAAAAAATTCTACCTTACTACATTATCCTTACTAAATATGCTTATTAATATTATGTGTAAATTATTGAAATGATGATGCCTGTAAACTGGCGTCCCTCATGTAAAAAATGAGAATATATATTATTATTATTTTACAACCACATGGGAGTAGTGTCCGACATCTCTTAAAGCTATGGACGTAAGGTTTAGAAGTGGTTGCTGTATCAATTTAGGGAAGGTTCATCGATTTCTGCAAGTAAGGGCTACGCATCATATTCCTAAATGCCTCCAGAAGCAACAGAATCTTCAGAAGTTATTAATGGGGTCCCAGCTCCCCTATTTCGAAACATATTATAGGGACAGGACATAAAACTGACGTTTGCACATTTTTTAAACCTATCTGTGAAACGTGTTTGGATTGCATCCTAAAGTTTATGGAAGTGGAAGTGTGATTAGGAAGTTTAAACCACTTTTGTGAATTCCAAGACTATTCGTCATCACACGAAACCTTCTTTGTTAAACTTCGTTTTGATACTAGTCAGGCTAGATGTACTAGTCTCTCTGATATTTGGTTTAGTGATCTTCATTGTTATTTTGACCTCCAATATGTGGTTTTAATTCCACCTAAATTTATTTTCTAAACTTTTAACTGTATTAATTTCATATGTATTCCTATAACAAGTCCATGCGTGACCAGATTGTCCAAAATGTGTTGTACAAATACAATACACGACTCAGACAAATTACGTCTTCTTATTACTTCGTCTAAATATTCACTTGTGTCAAAAATAGTGACTGATGTAATCGCACATCGATATAAACTTTCATTAATTCTTACTGTGCTATCTCGTTAATACTATATTGGTAGTTAAATTCATGTATACATGCTGTGCACCGTTGTTTTCTTTTTTAAATAATCTGTAGTTCCAGCGACCTCGTGGGATTCGTTGCTGAAGAAGGTGGTTTCCAGTACCGTTGATTTTGTATTTTGTTTCGAATCACTAATAAATGTATTCTCTATACCTCAAATAGACATTCTACTTGTTAATAGTTACTACTAACTTTATAGAATGTTGTGAGCTACAGAGTTAGGGTCATGTGTTGTATTGAGTAGCACGTTTGGAAGATACGTCCGCCCCTGAGGAATGTTGTCGTCAATATGGAGTACATTCTCGTGATAAATCTGTTGGCGGTAATTATTATCAGTACCTATATTTCGTATGGATGATATATAACGAAACGTACTAATTCAGTAGTCAAAGGTTAGAACTATCCGTTAAAATTGAAACAGGTGCTCATGTAAGGGAAAACTGATTAATCGAAAGTTGAAACATCGTGTAAGTGATAAAGTTTATAGCATCGTTTACATGCAAATAGTTAACGTTATTTATTTAGAAATGATGGTAACTCGTTGATGGTTTAAGGGATGTTCCGTTTGATAGGAAATAGATGGGACATTGTAACTGAAAAACAGTGTAACCGGATAAGCAACATCAACTGGCCAGTATACACATATTTTGAAGTAAAACACGATCGGGTAAAGTATTTTGAAGACAGGAGTAGAGCAGTCTTCTGGAACTATTAATTTAGTGAGCGATTAAATTTGTCTTTGAATTAAGACTGAAAGTAAGCGACATATTGGTAAGCTAAACGATTATCATTATTCGGTTTCGTTAGAATAAGTATCCGAGTACTGTTTCACTCATCATTCTGTCTTTTGAATAACTTAGTAACATGGCGTTTACTTTTGGATCCAAATTACTTAGTAATGGTTAATATCCCTGGGATTAAATTGTCGCCAAAGTAAGTAAATCTGTTCATATCTAGAAAATACTAAGGTGTGGAGTTGTTTTTTTACTACCACAACACCAGGTGACTCACCAATTAGTCACAAAGTAAAACTAGATCTGTCAAAGAGAGTCTGCTCCTGACTTCTAGGTTTCGTGAAGGTAGAACCATATACATAGGTTAATAGTATTAGACGCATGATGTCAATTCGAAACTAGGTAATTACGTTTCGCAGCTACAGAAAACACCACGTTACAATCTATTCCTTTAATCGTGTCAACCAATGTGACGTCAATTAAGATTAATAAATGCGGAAGATTTACCCTAATATACAGTATGCTGCATTCCATTTGAGAAAAGATAATGCAACCAATCAACTGCCCAGGACCCGTGTTTGCACGATCGAAACCCTTTTTCAACTAAGGTCATCTAGTCCCTGAGTCAACAACAACGGCGAATGCTGAATGACCGAAAGCTCAGCACAAAAGTGACAAAGCACAAATCCAGTTGCAAAGTAGGAGACGAGACCCGGGTGGAAGAAGAGATTACCGAAAGTTATCTATTTTCATTTGCTAAAGAACAAGATTAAGAACTACACTTATCACTTGTTGAAATTTTGGAGATCATTTACCAATGTTTCGCATTTAGTTACGCCCAGACTGTGTCATTCTGACTAGCTTTCAGTATGAGTTTGCAGAGAAGTCCACCTGTTTAAGTTACCACATTCCATGTAGCACACGAAGGTAGAGACATAAAACTAAATGGAAGTTTAACGAGCGAAACTGTGAGGGAGAATAAATTGTGACGACGAAAAACATGAGTTGAATAGATACGTGAGACTACACAGAGTGAATGCACCTGTACCAGTACCAAAGATTTGCAGTCACATCTCCGGTAGTTCTTCCAGCTGACTGCCAACGATTTTATGAACCAATACCAGATTTTCATTTGACCGACGCAAACACATTTTAAAACTTAACATGTGCTGGCTACCATTGTCCCTGGAGGAAGGCGATGGCTCAGTATGCCAGCACGTGTTCTAGCCATCTCAACCTACTCAGCTTCCCTACCTTGAAGGCTAGCTAACCCTCCCCAACTAAACATTTATGAGTAACCTCAACAGCACTCGCCACATTATACTGCTTTACTCATGAGATAGAACGCAGACACCTATAATCAAACACCGGTATTATTTTCATATTTTACAGCATCAGGGGTTACTTCTCATAGTCTAGGTGGACAATATCATCAGCAAACGTAAGTTGATGAGAATATGAGAATAAGTCTCTAAAGTCAATTACAGACCATCCTATAAACATATGTGTGATTGAATTGAAATGTTATAAGGATGACAGTTTAAGAATCCAGCCTTGTGTCACATCCCACTCGGAAATGTGTTTTCTCGGATAATTCGCAAACAGTATTCAGTGAATAGAAAACATTCTGTAGGCTTAATGAAACTCGTAAACTGACACACTACTTTTGCAGGCAATATAGTATTTAGAAAATCAAAACAAGTGATTCAGCGAAGAGACTCTTTTCAACGAATTTATCATCAAGCTGTACAGTCGTATATATATGGTTTATCAGAAGTTATATCCGGTGAGGGAATTGAATCTTAGGTGTGAATGCACAAAATAATAATAATAATAATCATATGAAGTTCAATTAAAACTAAAATGTTTGTGATTATAATCGTAGTTAAATGTCAAGTGGCAAAGCAGATTAATGTCATATATAGAATAATTCATAGGAGGGGTAGAACTTGAAAAAGGATGTGCAATTATAGGATTAGTAGGCAAATCGAATAAAACAAAAACGTTACGTAATATTGTGTGAAATTTAATAGCATAGAATTTATCGTTGTAAAAAAGAATTGATTTAAAATGACAAGTGGAACAAGTGAAATAATACCGGGGACAGTTCAAAGTGAGAATAGTAATGATAACAATTGACTTAATAAGGAAGAGTATACAAATTGAATAGACAAAATGAAAAAATGAAAAATTGGTAGAGCTAAAATATGATTGGGGATTATCATATTTTAGCATGGCTACGAAAAGGTGGAAGTGGAGCAATAAGAAGCGCGATCATAGAACATCTGGTCGAAAATGATCACCCTATCTCTATAGCCTCCGCCTTTAAAGTCATCTACAAGGCAAAGAGCAATTTACCTAAATCCCTACGTACCCGACTCATCTGTATTGCTGAAGCTTTGGCTATCGAAACAGAAAAGCCAGATCTCTGTGTACAGAAAAAGTTCGTTCAACCCCTCCAACTTTCATGGTCTTAATCCCTCTATGCTAAAATATGATAATCCCCAATCATATTTTAGCTGTACCAATTTTTCATTTTTTCATTTTGTCTATTCAATTTGTATACTCTTCCTTATTAAGTCAATTGTTATCATTACTATTCTCACTTTGAACTGTCCCCGGTATTATTTCACTTGTTCCACTTGTCATTTTAAATCAATTCTTTTTTACAACGATAAATTCTATGCTATTAAATTTCACACAATATTACGTAACGTTTTTGTTTTATTCGATTTGCCTACTAATCCTATAATTGCACATCCTTTTTCAAGTTCTACCCCTCCTATGAATTATTCTATATATGACATTAATCTGCTTTGCCACTTGACATTTAACTACGATTATAATCACAAACATTTTAGTTTTAATTGAACTTCATATGATTATTATTATTATTATTTTGTGCATTCACACCTAAGATTCAATTCCCTCACCGGATATAACTTCTGATAAACCATATATATACGACTGTACAGCTTGATGATAAATTCGTTGAAAAGAGTCTCTTCGCTGAATCACTTGTTTTGATTTTCTAAATATAGTATTTCCTCAATAAAGTGAGAACTGAATATTTCGGCTGCATAAAACGAGTAAGTAGTATCCTGGCAATACCAATGACTACAACAAGTCTAAGAGTTATGCACTACAAGTTTTACTTTACTTAATACACCAGCAGACTTTACATAAACACTTGACAGATATCAAATTTATACGGGAAGTCAGTAAGATTTAGTAAACTAAAAGTGCTTTCGGTTTCCACAGGAGTTCTCCGTGACGAATTTATTCCTTCAAGGGCCTACAGAGATTAAAACTTCAGTTAAATAACACTGACGTGGAAGAAGTTCCATTCTTCATCACTACACTTAATGAAAAGAATCATGTTTTTTATTCCAAAAACAGGAGCATCCGTAATGTTTTACTTTATGTAAATGCAGTTGCAGTGGAACTCGATCACAATAGTATATATACAAATAAACTGAAAAATAATGTCCTCCTTACCTTCTGAACAACTTGTCTTTATTCCAGGAATATAATTTTTCACCTATGAGCCTGAGTTATGTCTACGAAATTGCAATATTACATCAGTTAAATCTTCCCCCAAAACCAAGGTCACTTGAAACCAATAGCAACATAGCAGCAAGCGTCATTGAGGGGATATGCAATAAAGTCGCTCGAAGTTTCTCCATAGTTTTCAAAAAAGGAGATGTTATAGCGACCGGTCTAAACTTTATACCTGCTCCAGGAGATGATTTCTGTACAGGTACAACCTTGATTTCTTTCCAGTCAGCGGTTACCGTTTCCCTGTTAAATGATGCGTTAAAGATTTGAGTTAGAGGATGACACAAGATATCCGCACACTTTTGAAGAAGAATGCTTGGTACACCATCTGGACCAAGGCTGTGTGTTGGATTTAATGATTTCAAACATAATAGTACATCTTTTTCTTTAAAACCCGGGAAATGACCATTTTCTTGACTAGGTACATCAGGTACAACCATATTAATTTGTTTCTTGATAAATTATTTGTTTAAAGCATTACCATCAGAATAAGCATCAACGGACATTTGTTTTTTACCTGCAAGTTTATTGAAGGATTTTTTACATGATAAAAATTTTTCATTATATAGTCTGTTCAACCTTTCTATTTCGAGTTTTATAAGGGTGTTTATTTTACGGACACCAGTATTATCACAATTCTCATACAACTTCTCATTTAGTCTTCCAAGTTTTCTTAGTTGCACATAAGAGATTCTGTCAAATCTCGAAAACAGTGTTTCATATTGACAGCAAATTTCCAAACAAAACTTCAGATAATCGGTTACACTAGAGACAGTAGCATCCAACTTATCGTCATTAAATAGTTCCCAGTCGGTATCATACAACATGCTTCTTAGTGCTAGAATGTTGTCATGGGAATATGAACGTTCATGTATCTTTTTTGTTTAATGACTAAACAATTTTTATTGTAACTTGCCGTACAACTTCGGTAAAATACGAATAATGCAGTGGTCAGAGTTTAGCAAAGGAGCTCTCCTTCGGGTTTCATATACATCACAGTCATTTATGAAAACCAGGTCTAGTGATTTGTCCAGACGTGTATTAAACTTGACTAGATTCTCTTGACCAAGTGAAGTACAAAAGCTGTGATCACATGAATTAAAATCACCACAGACTATAGACAACGAGTTTCCGAATGCAGGAGCAGCGAATTCAGTAAGTTCATCTGCAAACATAACGATATTAGAAAGGCTACAATTGGGTGTTATGTAAATATTTGTTACGTATATATAAGAATATTTACTTAAGTGTTTTGAGCGACATCTGACGGTTATGCGATCTATATTGTCATTACAATAATTGAAGCAAATGTGATTTGATGTAGAACAACTTGTGTTTATAAAAGTGGCTACCCCTCCTCCATATTTCTTCTTAGAGCTTTTTCTATCTCGGCGAAAAACTTTATATCCATTTATTGAAACTAGATTATCATCATAATGCTGGTGCAGCCAAGTCTCTTGTATTGCTAAAACGCCAGCATTTCGATAAACATTCGAATACATTAGGGATTGAAGATTATCCATTTTGTTGGACAGGGATCTACAATTAGTGCTAATGAGTTCGGGAACAGTCATTTGATTAATTTGTGTACGTTTCAGTACACGCTGCCAGCCACAGTGATGCTTTTTTCTCAATTTTTGTGGATGACACAACGCAGTAGGTTGTAATGATTTTAAAAATGCGCGATTATATATAATACGATTAGGACACATTATTGATAAATTAAAACAAAATAGCAAGAGCAAACCAAAGCAATTTTGCAAAATGTTGTAAGGTGGAATTTTTGGTAGCCCTATGTTCAAGCAGGCCGCCGTTATTCAGTGGTTGTTTGCTCAAACACAACTTCCCTATAATTTTCGCGCGTGATCAATCCGCCAGTCATCTTATCATCGGTCGCTGTTCAGAACGAACCTAAAAAACTGTCAGAAGTAATATCGTGATTTATTGTTGTAACATTTGTTCATAGACCTTAGTTGTAAAGTTGGCTATATGTTGGTGTTAGAACAAAGAATTCTCGAGTTGCCAATCGGTGTTCTCGTTTTTGCGTCCGTTAATACTAAGCGTTTCTGAAAGGCTTCGAGGGACAGCGAGATGCCCGGCGCAGCAAGAGCTGGGCATTAACGGTTTTGAGACGTGATTGTCAGTTTCTGACAGTTGATGACAGTTTATTGCCGTTTGGATAGCCTCCGTCCGTCTTTCCTGGTGCCGGCCGAGACTTCTTTGAACAAGCGTTATCTGGAACTTTCTGGAATTTTGGTTACATTCAATGATGCCTATGTCAAAGAAGGGACAGAGCGTCTTGGAAGCAAACAGGAAAGTAAGTCATGTTGACTTGTCTGTTACATGTAACGATGTGTCTGATGCTCAGCATGATGAGTTTGCTGTTCATGTTTCGCAGTCTGGCGATAATAGGCTTAAATTTGAACCACGGTGTTTCGACGGAAACCCAGCTGACTATCCACAGTTTGTAAAAGAGTGTGAGATCATGTTGAGTGGTTTTTTATTAAATGATGAAATGAAGTTGATGTACTTGATGAGATACTGCACTGGAGTTGCTTCAAGAGCTATCGAGTGCTGTAAGGTTATGCCCCCAAACAAAGGACATTGTGAGGCGATGCATATCCTCCGTCAAATATTCGGAAGAACTTCGATGATTGTAAGGAAATTATTTGAGGCCATTAAGGGTAATGGTAGTCAATTGCAAGATGACTCCAAGGCACTCACTGAGTTTCTGGATAATCTGTTGACTTACAAAAATGCATTGATTTCGATGAATTGCATGAGTGACCTCAACTCGAGTTTTCTACTAGAAGTAATGGCAAGACGCCTACCTACTCGACTGCAAAGGAAGTGGGTGAAGATAAGCTCCTGTATAGAGGATAAAGGCATCGAGCCAAAGTTCGGTGATATTCTGAAACTGGTAAACAATAGTGTCAATCAATCTATGAGCAAGTTTGCCAGTATATTGAATCTCACCCCTAGAATAGAGCAATCTGAGGGAAAAATGCAATCGTTGATGACGAAAGGGTCTCAGAGAGGTGGATATCAAGGAGGCTCTGTGGTGTGTAGCAATGCAAATAACGGCTTTCGTGGTATATCGTCAACAGATAGATTACAAGCTACAAAACAAACACGGTTGTGTTTTACACGTTTGCAGGAAGTGCATACAAAGGTGAACTGTGAATCAGTGAGAAAGTTTAGTGATAAGCTAAATGTGAAATCAAGGCCTGACACCGAATAGCGTGACGATAACGGTGTGGTCAAGAAGCCTGTTGCAGTAGCAACTGGTAAGCCATATTTCGATTGAATGTCACAGAAGAGAGATAAAGTCTCTGACGACAGTCCTGGCTTTGGAAGTTTGCAATGTATTGCTAGTCAGAGCGAAGATATAAAAAAAGGAGGGAGGGTGGTGCTAGCTGATCAGTAGATATGGTGGTGGTCACTAAGGTGAATCGCCCCATTCTGCAGGAACAGCAATACGCAATTTGAAGGCTCGAGATATTTCTGATTTTTATGAGGGCTTAGATCTCTATCTTAAAAAAGATAACAGTGAACGCCTTGACAGATAATGCTTCTACCTTTAAATATATACCATTCGCTCAGCCTATTGTCGAGATGCGACCATGTGGGATCTGCACAGATTTATGGGGCATCTTATAAATTAACTTGCTATCCATTATCAGATCTTTAAATACCACTTCACAGTATCTTGTCTCACTTATTTTCTAATAACGTCTTTACTTGATCCTCATTATACTCCATTAAACCTAACATTTTATAGCTCTATATGAATTTGATTCGACTTATTCTATTCCTATTCTCTGGAGAGTACGGTTGTGCACCAAATAGACAAAAAGGCATGAAATAAAAACAACTGGCTTGAAAATAATTGTATTAAAGTCAAAAGTTGACATCATGATAGTACAAAATATATTGGTTTTATTATACATTGCAAATGAACGTTGTCGGCCTAAGGATTAATTGCTTTCCCATTCTATTTCATATATAAATGAGTTTATTAATGATATATTTCACTCACTTAATCTATTACACTTTAATGTTTCACCTTAGCACTTTAAATTTTCTAAAACAGCTTTCAATCCCTTGTAAACGTTGTACTTACCTCAACATTGGTTGGTTATCGTATGCCTACAACCACGGGATGAAAAAGAAACGAAGTCGATTTTCCCGCTCAACCTGGAGGACAACTGTACAATTCAATAACTATACGGCCTGGTTCAGACAATGAGTGTAATCATATATATATATATATCAAATATTTAACTGTTGAAACATTATTAACATGTAGAAAATTTAAGATTTGACATTATATCATCCTTGATCGTGCCTGTAAAAATGGCATGCATTTTAATGTAAATTTCTGTTTATATGAAAATAAAATATTATTATTATTAAAACAACTAAAGACTTGTGAGGAGGAAACAAATTAGTCTACATCTGGTAAAAAACTGTTTGAATATGATGAAATTGACGGTAAAGCGGATATTAATGATAATGCTCATGATAGTGCACATTTGTCTTTGGTTGATCATGATGAAATGGGAGGAATGCCTACTACTGCTAAGTTGAACAAAGGTTCTGTACAACTACAACGTGAAGTAGAATTGAATGCAGATGCAGTTGCAGAAGGCATGCATACTTGCCAGACAGTCAGTGTAATTGATCAGCGTGTAGCCCACCTATCATCAGATGATGGTGCTAAACCGGAGCTGACAGTAAAAGACAGCAGTGGTGTCAATCTTGCAGTTAGACAAATTTCTGAAAGCCGAGCAACAACAGCTTCTGATCCACCGCTAAGTTCATCAACTGGTATCAATCAGTCGTCGTCGGTGTTATCATCCACAATGAAGTGGACGTCCATGAACTCACGTGACTTATGCAATGACTATGATAGTATTGGTGCGTTTGAAAAGACGAAAGATATTGCTCAGTTTAGTGAGGATAAGTCAGGTGAAAACGAGAGAGTAATTGTTAAATTGGCTTGCATGAATAAAGGCACTTCTAGTTTCAAGTTACTTTCTGAATGCTATTATCTTTGGTGTAAATTACTCTGTGTCTACGCTTGGTTGACCAGATACGTCGTGTGTTTGTTCGTCATCTATGTTCTACGATACAATGACATGAGCGTGTTACCATTCAGAGTTGAGGATATAGCTGATAGAAGGAAGTCAGCAAGTGAACTCTGCGACGATTTTCCAACCTAGAGCGTCAACCTGAGAAGGGTTGTAGGCGTACTTCTGTAAGTCCTACAGTTCTTCAAAGGGTAGCGCATCAATGAGCAGTCCAATGTGCTTGGTATGTGATTTTGTACATATGTTCCTGTTGTATATACTGAATTGGTATCATCTGTCATCTAGCTGTTGATAATTCTGTTTGGGTCCGGACGACTTCCACTTGTATCATCAACCTGAGAAGGAATGTAGGCGTACTGCTGTGAGTCCTACAGTTCTTAAAAGGTAGTTTGTCGTGCCAGAATCCACAACATTCGATGTGTTGATTGTATATGGTTGTGTTGATTAATTGTGTGGGTTCCAGTTAATGTAATTGTTGATTAATCTCGTTTGTGTCCGGACATTCCACAACTTACAATCGTCAACCTGAGAAGGGTTGCAGGTGTACTGGTGTAAGTCCTGCAATTCTTCAAAGGAATTCCATCAAGACATGATCCGCGAATTTGTGTGTACTGTTTGTATATATGTGTGGTGTGTCATATCAATTTGTGATTTTGGATTAATTGTGTTTACTCGTTGTTTTCGTACCTTGTTGTTATTGCATAATTTTGTTAAATATTTCGTCGTGATTACTTCTGAAGTTGTTTCGAGTCTTCCACATCCGTGAATGAAAGTACACTAGTTCCCAGACTAACATAATAATACTTAGTAATTATGTAGGTTCAATGCTTGAAATTTGATTGTCATTAAAATACTTAAAATGATTAAAATATTTATGCGGCAAATGTTTTCTTGGTTTACCGCTCTTATTTCCCTTATAACACTCAGTTATTGAGCCTAATGTATTCTTTGATAATACGAATTATGACACTGATCATGCTCTTATTATACATAGATTGATTTACTTTACGACTACCTGTAGTACTAGCTACCCTTCTGTAGTATTGTTAACCAAATGCTGAGATTTTGTTGGTTCTGTTAATCTCTTTTTATAATATATGTAGACAGGTTACTTTGCAATGTCAAATGTTTACTATATATAAGAATGTCATGATAATTTAGTACACTAAGTCCTGCCAACCGACCTTACCTTCAGTTCATACTACCTACATTGATCCCTAACTATATTGTTCTGCTGAATCTTGCTCCACTATTCACGAAACCCATTCTTTTTATTCTTTAAGGTTTTAACTTCTTATAAAGTAATCTGTTCATTAGGACGCATGCATACATATATAATGTTCATAAAGATGTACGCGGAGACCTATTGGAAGCACTCATTAAGAAAGCTAGGGCGATGGAATATGACGTACGAACATGTCTGGTGCCAAGCAATATATTTGCGGTAGCCATAATAATCATGGTCTCAGAGCCTAACATCAAAAAAGGAGGGAGGGTGGCGCTAGCTGATCAGTAGATATGGTGGGGGTCACTAAGGTGAATCGCCCCATTCTGCAGGAACAGCAATATACAAATTAAAAGCTCGAGATATTTCTGATTTTTATGAGGGCTTAGATCTTTATCTTGAAAAAGATAATAATGAACGCCTTGACAGATCATGCTTCCACCTTTAAATATATACCATTCGCTCAGCCTATTGTTGAGATGCGACCATGTGGGATCTGCACAGATCTATTGGGCATCTTATAAATCAACTTGCTGTCCATTGTCGGATCTTTAAATACCACTTCACAATGTCTTATCTCATTCATTTTCTAATAACGTCTTTACTTAATCCTCATTGTATCCCATTAAACCTAACATTTTATATCTCTTTATGAATTTGATTCGACTTATTCTATTCCTATTCTCTGTGAGGTACGGTTGTGCACCAAATGCACAAAAAAGCATAAAATAAAAAAGCAGACATAAGGAAAAAATGTATTAAAACCAAAAGTGGACATCATGATACTACCAGATATACGCGTAGCATTATACATTGCAAATGAACGTTGTCAGCCTAGGGAGTTTTCTATATTAATGCATTTATTAGTGATACTTGCACTTACCCGTTTCATTACACTTTATTGATTCACCTTAGCACTTTTACTTTTCTAAAATCAGCTTTCAATCCGTTATAAACGTTGTACCTACCTCAATATTGGTTGGTTATCGTATGCCGACAATCACGGGATGAAAACGAAACGAAGTCGATTTTCCCGCTCAACCTGGAGGACAATTGTACAATTCAATAACTATACAGCCTAGTTCAGACAATGTGTATTTATATATATATATCAAATATTTAACTGTTGAAACATTATAAACTTGTAGACAATCTACGATTTGATATTATATCATGCTTGATCGTGCCTGTAAAAATGGCATGCATTTTCATGTAAATTTATATGTTTATATGAGAATATATATTATATTATAATTGATTAATGTTAGAGACAGCAGATGGGTCGTATACGCCGGGGAGGCTGTTGCTGAGAATGAAATGCACACGGAGATAACGATTAACTGCAATCCCACATGCCAGGGAGCGTGAGTGTAGGTGACTGAGGCTTGCATACGTCACCGTTACTAGAACTGAGGCAGAATGAGTGACAACCGATTGCAGTGGAAATTGGCAGTGGGTAGATAAGAGGATGTGCGTAGACTATCGTGAGGTGCTGATATGGTCACGTTGCATTCTGCAAGAGTCATTCTAGCAAGTGGCGATTGTGTTGCAAGATGTCAAGAGGATACCTTTATCTGGAGGCGCAGGTCGTCATCGAGGTGTGAGATTGTGCTGTGGGTATGCTTGTGGTGTGTTGGCTTTTCTGTTTGTTTTCCATTTCAGCTCTGTCCGTGTGACCCAGGTTCTCGCAATGGCATCCAAGTCAACGTGTGTTGGTCATGATGCAAAAAATGATGGATTCCTTTTTCAAGATAAAGATCTAAGCCCTCATAAAAATCAGAAATATCTCGAGCCGTCAAATTGCATATTGCTTTTCCTGGAGGATGAGGCGATTCACCTTAGTGACCACCACCATTTTTACTGATCAGCTAGCGCCACCCTCTCTCCTTTTTTGGTGTTAGGCTCTGAGATTATGATTAATATGGCTACCGCAAATATATTGCTTTGTACCAGATATGTTCGTGCCTCATATTCCATCTCCCTAGCTTTCTTAATGAGTGCTTCCAAAAGGTCTCCACGTTCATTTTTATGAACATATTGTATATGTGTGCACGCGTCCTAATGAACAGATTACTTTATTAGAAATCAAAAACTTAAAGAGCGAAAATAATAGGTTTCGTGAATATTGGAGCAAGATTCAGCAGAACACTATAGTTGGGGTTCAATGTAGGTAGTATGAGCTGAAGGCAAGGTGGGTTGGCAGGACTTAGTGTACTAAATTATCATGACAGTCTTATATATAGTAAACATTTGACATTGCGAAGTAACCTGCCTACACATATTATAAAAAGATATTAACAAAACCAACAAAATATACCTAAAATATGAAGCACAACATGAAGTTATGAAAGATAATTCCTCCTTTTGAAAGATATGCAGAGGCAAGTAAGTGAAATTCAGAAAAAATTAGATCAGTTTGATAGTATGTCACTGCCAATCTCAAATACCACGGAGAGCCGTTCTGATATTGGCCAGGTTAAGTGTTTACTGGATGTAACTCAAAATAAGCTTTTGAATTTAGACCCAATAGCCTGTCTTTTAGAAAGGCATCCTAAAATATCTCCAGACAACCTAAATAAAGCTGAAAATCTGATTGACTGCTTGGCTACGGAGGTGATGAAGCGTATAACCTCTTCTCACCAAGCTATAGTTTACAACGTCCCAGATTCTCTGCCCCTGAAAACTGTAAGACACAAAATCCTGATTTGTTGCGGCATGGCTAGTGTTCCATGTGAATGCAAACGACTTCGTAAAAAGTCTAACCAGGCTAATTGCCCAATCATTTTTAAATTCAGTAATTCCCTTGATGCTAGTAAGTTTACTAAATGTCAGGATCACTTAAGACTGAATAGCAGTTATAAGTCTATAACCGTAGCTCAGGATAAAACACCGTGTCAGCGCAGAATAATGCGTAGTAATAACCTGGTCACCTCCTCTAGCTTAGATTTACCAAATAAGGATCGTGCACAGCAACAGACACCTAGTGCTGAAACTAGCATTCAGCAAACTACACAACAACCACACCTGCCAATGGAACTAGGAACTGATTTAGATACCAGTACCCCTGTAAATAAAGCCTCATCGAAAGATGTTAAAATGACTAGAACTTCTGCAAGTTGTTCTAAGAAATTTCCCCCCAAACGTAGTAACCTCACCACGATGAACAAATTTCGCAGGGTTGAGACTAATGATGGGGAAGAATACTTTGTATTCAATAAGCCTGCTGAGAGTAAGAATGCCAACAAACCATCACTTGTTACGAAAAACTCCTCTCGAAACATAAGTATATCTGGAGGTGTTCCGCATGCTCCACCTTATAGAAAGTCAGGCTCCAAGACTCCTAAAGTCTTGCAGCCAAAGCACCTTCCTTCACAATTCCCTTTAAGTTATAAAAACAACCCGAAGGTGTATACCGGTATGACGAATAGCAGTTGGATGGGTAGACCTTCTGATGCTATGCCTTTTAACCGTCAACCTAGGCCCAACCTGTACTACCCTTATATCCAGGAACACATGGTAAATTTTCCAGGTGTCCCGAATCACTGGTACGACCCATGGCACCTAGGACCACCTCATTGCACTCCAACCCGATGTACAGACACCCAGTCCGACCTCCTTTTCATTCATAAATTCTTGCGGTGCTGACGCACAAATAGATTTAGGTTATGGTGACATTTTAAGCCAGTTTGTAGTATCCCGTGACTTATTCACGATATTGCTAATTAATGCACGTTCCTTAATCAATAAGATATCTGAACTAAGGACATTATTATTAGTCGCCAAGCCTACTGTAGCTCTGATTACTGAGTCATGGTGCTCATCCTCTGTACTTGATGTGCATATAGGTATCGATGATTACACTGTACACCGTGCAAACAGAGATTGCAAGCGTGGTGGAGGATGTCTCATATATATACATAGCTCATTTGTAGTCAGTAAGGTGGAAGATGAAACAATGAATAATGTACCTGACTCACTCTGGGTTGTCTTACATGGAGATAAGTACAAACTTCTCATAGGCTGTGTTTATCGAGCACCAAGCTCAACAAAAGAAACTGATGCGTTATTAGCTAAATCGTTTGCACACGCATCCTCGTTTAGTGCTAATTACAAAATAATTGCAGGGGACTTCAATCTTCCAGAAGTCAATTGGCTAACTAGTTCCGGCCCCCAACGCTTCGACGAATTACTTGCCACTATAGACTGTTATGGATGGCAACAACACGTCCAGACACCTACTCGTGGTGACAACATGTTGGACCTTGTTTTTTGTCATGACACAATCCCAGTATCCACGTATGTTGGTAATCGATTTTCCAGTAGTGACCATAGAATGGTACTCTGCTCTCTGCCTTTCTCACCACTAAATACAGGAAACAAACAAGACTCAGGAAGCACAATATGTCGTAGTTACAAATATACAGACTGGGGATTAGTCCAAGAACTTATTCGACTCTGTCAATGGGATGACTATTTTACCACTGACTCCCTGGAGGCCTTAGTAACCCTGTTTTACAGGAATGTTACCCTTTGTCTAGATACAGTTGCTCCAAAGAAAATAGTGAAATTAAGTAGACACCGAACTGAATATATTCCAAGGGCACACCGTAATAAGTTAAGGAAACTGAAGAAACAGTACTATTCCACTAAGGACATATCACTATTGCTCTCAATCCACGAGTCTCTTGAATCTCTCAAGCGCCTACGCTCTCAAAAGGACCTCGACGAAGAGTTAACGGCACTTGAAAGTACCTCCAAAGTTTATAACTTAACGGCACTTCTTAAAAAACGAATGCAGTCGGCGAGGGAAATCCCATACTTACTTCACGACAAAGTAATCTACAATGAACCTGCCACTATCTGTGAACTTTCAGTGATTGGTTTGCAAACTTTAGTTTAGAAACACATATGCCTGGTGAAACCGCCCCCCTTACTATCTCTTCCCTTGAAAGCATTGTGTTCACTAATCAGTTAATAGTACAAGCAATTAAAAGCCTTAAACCTTCCACTAGTACGGGACCGGATGGCCTCGCTTCGATAATTTTCAAAAACAGTGGGTGTGATATACCCTTGTTACTTCTTAAATTCTTCTCAATATCTATGGACACTGGCACTTACCCTAGTGAGTGGAAAACTAGCTTCATAATTCCACATTACAAATCTGGTGATAGGGCAAACGTCCGCAATTACAGACCCATAAATATAACCCCAGTTATCTCACGAATCATGGAGAAAGTTGTAAAGGATCAATTGTCAGACTACCTAATTAGGGAAGATCTTGTTACAAGGTCTCAACACGGATTTCTCAAAAATAGATCCTGCGTTACTTGCCACTTCGACTTTTTCAACTGCATCACTAGTAGTCGCGAAGCACGTAAGCTAGTCGTTGTTCTCTACTTCGATATATCTAGGGCATTTGACATGGTATCTCACAGTATTCTCTTTGAGAAGCTGTACTCTTGTGGAATTCGCAACCCATTACTGAACTGGTTAAAATCATTTCTAAGCAACAGGGTACAAATAACCAAAGTTGGATCTGTATTGTCTCATCCTAGGCAGATCTCAAGTGGGGTCGTGCAAGGTAGTGTCCTAGGTCCACTTTTATTCACAGTCTACATTAACAGCATTTGCAAGTGCTTCACCTCAGGTAAACCATTCCTATATGCTGACGACCTCAAAGTCGTCTACTCCTGCTACACTCATGAATTAAGCGATATGGTTACTAAAATACATCTTGAACTAAGTAGTCTCGCAACATGGTGTGCTGAATCCTGTCTAAATTTTAACATTGACAAATGCGGCTGGATTTGTATCGGCAACAGTAACCTTGATCTAACTCTTGAAATAAATGGGCGAAAACTAGCTAAGCTCAACTCAGTCGTAGATCTCGGTATTAGATACTCTAGTAACCTAACGTTCGCTGAACAGACTGATTATGCCAGACGTAAAACGCGAAGGCTGATAGGATGCATAACACGCAATTTCTTTTGTTGTGAAACTAGGGTTTTATTATACAAAGTATGTGTCCGACCTATCTTAGAATACTGCCCGTTTATTCTTAGCGGACTAAGACAAAATGACAAGCTTAAATTAGAGGGAGTGCAACGGCAGTTTACCTCAAGAACTCTTGGTTTAGAAAGTGGTCTGGAATACCATGAGCGATGTGAAGACTAAGATTAGAACCCCTCTGGAAAAGACGCCTTAAGCTAAACCTTATCTTTTACTATAAGCTAACTAATCTTCTCTTGCATTCCTCCGAGCCAATAACTAAACCTACCGCTGTCATCAGTTACAATCTTAGAAATCATCACAACCTAGCTGCTATGGAGCACTGTCAGACTTACGTGCGGTACAACTTCTTCTTAAATAAGTTTTCAGTCATTTGGAATAGACTACCAGCTAATGTGCGCGATGCAAACACACTTCCAGTGTTCATCTCCTCAGTCACCAGACTACTCAAAGATGACAATGCACTTTTGCGCCTGACTCTTACACCTTCTTTTTCACCCTACATAGATATTTTAAGTTCTTTAAACGTGTAGTTACAACAAACTACAATTATAAATTTTAATATTATTGGAACTAGATGATTAACATTTCTACACAGGACAGTAATATTAGTTCACACATAATATAAAAGTTAGCATAACGGGACTAGTTAGTTTGTGTACCAAAATAACCACAGTTACTAAACAGAATATATATGTATATATTTATTAATCACTCCTTAAGGACTCCCGTTGCTTTCTTTTGCGTTGCTGTTGTTTGTCTTCTTTTTTCTCTCACCATTTCAGCTTCCATTTGACTTTTTGAATGAGAATGAATAATGTGGATATTTGACCATTTACAATGACAAATGATCTGCAAACATTATTGGTCCCGTATCTTTCAGTTGCCTGTAACGAATTAACTTTCTCCACGACGCAACCTGGATTACATTTGTGGAATATACTCTTATACCAATGGAAAAGTATCTATTTGTAATACAACGTCACGATTGTAGCTTATAACATAACTGATCGTATCTGTAAAAATAGCTTCCTTATTACCCAATTTGGATATAAATCAAAAATGAGATTCGGATTTGTACACACCCAAGTTATATTGAGGAATTACTTCAAGCTTTATTTTTTCCCAAGTATTTTTAATCCATCCAAAACTTACTTGGGTTTTTTTGTTAATGCGAAGACAATATTCCTATATTTCATGATGTGCTCCATTGAATGACTTGTTATATTGTGGAATAACTTCAAGCTTTATTTTTTCCCAAGTATTTTTAATCCATCCAAAACTTACTTGGGTTTTTTTGTTAATGCGAAGTTAATATTCCTATATTTCATGACGTGCTCCATTGAATGACTGGTTATCATATTGTTCCCACAGACCTAAGAAAAAAACGCCAGCAACCATGTAACTTAACCATAAACCAAATTTATGAAATTTATATAATGCTTATCCATGCCTGTATATTTGGTGTGTCCTACACAAGTAGGAAAAAATGTGTATTTTATTAAAACATTATTATTAATTATGATTGCTAATCGTATATGTAATTTATCATATTGATGATGCCTGTAAACTGGCGTCTCTCATGTACAAAATGAGAATATATTATTATTATTATATTAGTATACTATATGAATGCACTGTTTCTAATATTACTAAGTGTAATTCTTACGCAAATATTAAGTATTTTTAGTCTACGGCTGCTCTTTATATTAACGCCGTATGCATAAATAGGCATCGTATGCTTTCCAGTATTAGAGGATTGTACGCATATTTCAAGAGAATCTCTAAACATCCATACTGTTGAGTGTCATTCTTTCCTCAAGATTACTCGCAGACCAACTTCACACTAAATACGTTTACATTAAAGGAAGTATTGGAAATGTGCAACTTAGAAATGAATCAACAATCTTAGTAATGTCTGGTGAACATGGTTTTGTGAATTCTACAGAAATCACACTCTCATATTAAGCAAACTATAACCGTCAAATATAAGCTGAACATGCCTCAACTCTAAGCAACTATTCACAGTATAACAACGTACAGAAACACTTAAAATATTGTAAGATACGCAGACCTGTAGTGTTGATGGGGATAACAATGAAATATAATGCAACGTAGACATCCAATCGTGATACTGCATCTGTACTGTTTCAGATAACTGGAAATTTCAGAAGAAATCCATCTCCACTATTGGTGATCAAAAACATTGCAGTATTAAGTTTACAGTGTCAGACGGTATACAGTGTATAGATTAATAATAATAGAGCCAACTAGATTTAGTTCTCGTAATCAAAACAAACCATGTGCATATTATTACTATACACTGAACTATTGCACTAAGTGAAACAGTGAGGAAAATAAACCGAGTTATTGCCTTCTCAAATGCACTGCGCTTGCAACAATCAGGAGAATCACCTGCATTTTTTAGCCTAGAAGTCAGCTAAGCACACAATGGTACAATATTAATAGAGGTTTCTTTTATACATTGAATTCACATAACCCATACTGCACTGCGCCAATCAGTGTAAATATATATTGAATCCACTTAGAGATAACCTTTCAATCATAATTTTTGTCCAAACACGTAAAAGACACATCTACATGATAACTTTTGTTCCCACAGAAGGTTCTGATAGCATTTATAGGTGCTTCCCATGTACTGATAGTATTCTTTTGTCAAATAGTACTGTTCACACGAAAATAGCCACATTTTGACGTGGTCTTCATTGAACAACATTAAGTAAACCATTTGTGTAGATGAAATCGCCCTCCAACTAATCCATCTTCCCCATTATAGCGATGTTCTGACACTTTCTACGTGAGACACTAATCATTACAACCAATATGCTTAGAGTGTGTCTCAGTCAGACCACACGATTCGGATACCAACACAACCAGCCTGAAAATGAGGATTCCTATCAATCCAGAAAACATACAAAACAATTTTATTGCGAATTATTGACAAAAACAGTTTACCGAGCGAAATTTCAACCAACATGCAGGACAAGTCCAGCCAAAATATCTGTTCGATATGAAGTACTGGAGTGCATAGTATCTAACAACTGTAGTCAGCATGTAGATCCTCCACAACAAGGCGTACTATGGCTACTCAGATGTTGTAAGTAACTGAGACGTTCAAAAGGAAAGGAGTATCCTCTTTATCTTCCTTATGATTTCCAAGGCTTTCTTTATGTACTGAATGATGAATCCCTTTCCGTTTGTTTTACTTGATTTTTCCCGCTTCACTTGCCATCTGAGCGAGCTTGTGAAAACAAAGTTTCATAAACACCGTTCGCCTTCCATAATATTACGAGTCGTCGGTCGGCTGGTTGAACAGTTATTTTGATGAAAAATTTAGTTTCAAGAAGCCTATATCTCAAGTGTCCCTGTCAATGTAGTTGAAGATTGAACGGTCAATTCATGGTTGTTTGCTCAAAACCAAATTCCCCAATTTTTGCGGAGACATCGATATATCAGTCATCGTCTCATCGGTCGCTGTTCGGAAAGAAGTCAGGCCAAAACTCTCAGAAGTAATATTGTGATTTATTATTGTAATATGTGTTCATAGACCTTAGTTGTGAATCTTAGTTTAAACCTTAATTTTAAAGTTGGGTATATGTTGGTGTTACAATAAAGAATTCTCGAGTAGCCAATCGGTGTTTTGGTTTTTGCGTCCGTTATTACTAAGCGTTTCTGAGAAACTTCAAGGAACAGCATGAGCCCGAGTGCAGCAAGAGCTGGACATTGACGGTTTACGAGACGTGGCTGACAGTTTCTGACAGTGAAGTCGGTTTTCGACTGTTTTGGACCGTTGCTGACAGTTTGGATAGTCACCCTTCATCTTTCCTGGTGCTGGTCAAGTCCTCTTTGAACAACCAATATCTGGAACGTTTTTGGAATTGGGTCAAGTTCAACAATGCCTGGGTCAAAGAAGGGACAGAGCGTCTTGGATGCGAACAGGAAAGTAAGTCATGTTGACTTGTCTGTTAATTGTAGCGATGTGTCTGATGTTAAGCATGACATGGTTGATGTCACTGTTTCGCCGTTCAGGGATAATAGGAACATCAAACTCCCTAAATTTGAACCACGGTGTTTCGACGGAAACCCAACCGATTATTTACACTTTGTAAAAGAGCTTGAGATCATGCTGAGTGGTTTTTTATTAAGTGATGAATTGAAGTTGATGTATTTGATGAGGTATTGCACTGGAGTTGCTGCAAGAGCTATACAGTGCTGTAAGTTTATGAAGCCAAAAGAGGGCTACGATGAGGCTATGAGCATACTACGTCTAATATTTCGGAAATAATTATACTGACGAACTTATTGACGATTACAGTGAAGAGGAAACCAGTAAGTTAGTTAAATGGCTACTGTGCAGTTAGTAGTTAAAACGTCTTTTTTAAAAAGTAAAGGGTAGAAGAGTTTTGAGCACCGGAGCAAATTAAGTCATATTCTACTGAGTAGAGTGTAGTGAGTAGTGGTACGATTAGGGATAAGGGTAGGTTGAATGAACTTGGGGAAAATGGTTGGTTGGTTGAGTTTGTTATTGCTCGGTATTCCTGGCCACTTTTCATATGGCATGCTTTAGACATTACAAAGTACCAGTTTGCTTATATTATGGGAGAACTATCACAACTAATTTGGGATTATACATCCAGGAGAGTCTAATGAGTTTATAAACCCGATTGAAGAAATATCGATAGGATCTCTAGTAAGCTGAATAACCGGACCTTAGGTAAAGGCATGTGGGAGAGATTAGGTTGGTTATATCACGTTATAGATGAGGTACGGTTGCCGGGGCAAATGAGTTTCCTCAAATTGGGGGTATCGCACTGGGGTCTGTAGTACTAAAGCTAGTTGAGCGGCCCATATGGATAAAGTATGGATAAGTAGACCGAAGCTCTTTTGTTGATAGGAACTCGTTAAGTAGACGCTGGAATTCAGTAGGAGATCGGCAACTACGTACAGTAAGTGGAAGTTCGTTCCATAATGCACTGTACTGTATTTTAAAGAAACGTGATCGCAGTTTTGTCCGGAACTGGCTTATGGATAGAGTATTTTCATGATTCCTAAGAGTATATGTGGGTAAATTATTGAAAGCTATTGGATTACTGCTTTTGGTGTAGCCGTGTAAAAGGCGAAAGAGGAATGTAAGGTTGAGTTTCAGGCGCCTTAACCAAAGTGGCTGAAGTCCATACATTTTGCACCTATCAGCGTAAGTCAGTCCTTCATGTTTGTATAATAGGCGTCGAGTAAAACTTCGCTGAATATTTTCAATACGAACCCTGTCATACCCATGCATGAAACCGAAGACAATTGTGCAGTATTCAAGTACTGGACGAACCATGACTTTGTATAAAAGGACTTTAGCCTCATTTGTGTACATTTTTCGATGTAACAAGCCTGTGAGTCTTCGGCATTTAGAAACAAGTGCTTTTGCGTACTGACTGAATGTTAAGTTTTGTGAGTAGGTAACTCCCAGGTCTTTTATGGAACTGAGGGTTTGGAGAAAAGAGTTACCTAGGTGTAACCTGAAATTCGGATGGGAGTTATTGAAATATAGGACACCACATTTATCAGAATTGAATGGCAGTTGCCAGTCATTGCTCCAGTTATGTAACCTATCCAGATCATCTTGAATATGTGTGAATCCTTCGTTTAGTGTAGAATGGGGGAAGCTGTATACAATCTTTAAGTCGTCAGCAAAGAGGTATGGGGTACCATGCTTGATTACGCTGCAGATGTCGTTAATGTAGATTACGAAAAGCAGTGGACCTAGTACACTACCCTGAATCACTCCACTTCTTATAGGTCTGGGTGACGAGTAATTATTTGCAAATTTCACAACTTGGGAACGATCTTCCAAGAAAGAAATGAGCCAGGATAACAAGGGGTCTTGGAACCCGTACGACTTTAGCTTAAGGATTAGTCTCTTGTGTGGGACTTTATCAAAGGCTTTTTTGAAGTCAAAGAAGAGAGTTGTGACATACAAACCATGATCACGCTTAGCGGCAACATCATCAAAGTAGTCAAGTAGGCAGGTGGAGCATGATCGATTTTTCAAGAAGCCGTGTTGTGCTGGAGTAAACACTTTGTGAAGGTGGAGGTATAAAGCAATATCTTGCCCTATAACCTTTTCCATAACCCTGGAAACTACTGACGTGATATTAATCGGTCGGTAGTTTTTGATGTTAGAAGTTGGTCCTTGTTTGTGCCTAGGGGTTATAAACGACAGTTTCCAGCATTCTGGGTAACTGCGGTACTTCAACGTTTGCGTTACATTTTTACGTGATTCGTTACATAAAATTTATCTTGTTGTAGTACTTGCACAAGTACTTTACTACCTCCATACTTGTAACCACTGTCAGCCAAATCTCATAAACCGTTAATGCCCAGCTCTCGCTTCGCTCGGGCCCACGCTGTTCTTAGAAGATTTCTCAGAAACGCTTAGTTATAACGGACGCAAAAACCAAAACACTGATCTGCCGCGTTAGATTTGTTTATTGTTACACCAACATATAAAAGGAATAAGCGAACTAAGCAAACTAAGGTCTGTAAACAAATATTACAATAATAAATCGTTGTTACTTCTGACGATGTTTCAGTCTTCTTTCTTAACAGCGACCGATGAGACGATGACTGTCGTATTGATGCCTCCGCGAAAATCGAGGAAGTTGATTTTGAGCAAACAACCAAGAATTGATCGTTCAATCTTCAACTCCATTGACAACCGCTAACTTCCATTTCTAATAGTTATGGTTAGTCAAAGTAAAAAGCAACGAACCCATCCCCCGTAAAACTGGTGTCTAATTTAACGTCCTTGATTGCTACATCAAGCAACACACCCCCTACAAACGGCTATAATGAGTCACATAACTCACTTGTATGCCGCAAGCGTCGAGCTGTAACTGAGGATAAATCTATACTGACAGCTAGTATTAGCACTACTCATAAAAATTTAGTACCCTCTGCTCATACAGAACCCCTCCCTTCACCCCGTGTGCTTATCGGAAAACTCCAGCCGTCAAGCTCTTTTTCAGTAATGTCTTCAGAAGTAGAACTTCTAAAGTTGTCTATAGGAGAACTTAAGGCTGAGTTAAGGGAAATATAAAACAGCAAGTCAGTAAATGCTGGAAACATCGAAACCGATGCCGAGATATCCAAATTATCAGATGAGATCAGCGATATCAGATCGCAGGTCTGTGGACTGACACCTCTAACTATCCTCATGAAAACTGTAAACCTTAACAAGCTTGACACAGAATCGGTAACTAAGGTAGACAACCTCATTAATTTTGTTACCACAGAAGTAACAAAACGACTCGACGCAAAACTGAGTGCTATTGTCTACAACGTTCCGGACAATGAGGCACTAAAAAAGGTACAGCGCATCTTACTTAGTGAAGCGAAAATGCCTAACTCCAAGACTAAGTGCTATAGGCTGAAGAAGAGTCAACATGAGAAGTGTTGTCCTATTCGTTTTCAGTTCGAAACACCGACAGAGACCAGAAAATTCATCCACTCCCAACACACCCTATCGCAAGCCAGAAACTACAAACATATAAAGGTCGGGTTGGACAAAACAGTCATAGAAAGGCGCGCATACAACTATCTTGCTAAGACTAATTGTGAAACAGGTAATAGGACATTGCAAGCAGCCATTATTCCCAACCCTGTGAAAGATACAGTAGACCCCACCGCATCACCCCTCTCAAAACACACAGAATTATCCCATCAGAGTGCAACACCAGCTGAAAGGCCACTACACTGTAAGCAAATAAATAACAGAACCACACCACCCATCACCGCAGAATCTAAAATGCCATTAAATAACCCCAGAAAAAAAGTCAAAACCCCCGAAATTCCACTTTGTCATCTCCTAGCCATAACTTCATTGCTAAAGGTAAGGAAAATATGCCCCTAAATCACACCCACAAAAACAGTGGCAGCTTAAATAAACCCACACTTCCCACGGTCAATAGTGCTAGCACCCACAACGTGCTAAATCGCACCATGGCACACACTGATATCCAATGTCACAACAATGTCACCCTCAATAGTATAAGTGGTAATAGTCGGAACTCGGCTATCAACAACTTAGGGTCTTCAGAGTATGGCACACAAACAGATTTTGACCGGATATATGGTACAAGTCTGCTGGGAACTAAGCCACAATGCAGTACACATGAAACCCACACAAGGACACAACTAGCATCAAACAATAGGTGGAATAATAAGCCATGGTCATCACAAGGATCCAATCATTTTTTATCCCCCGCGTCCCTGTCAGCGTTGAAAAAACAGCTGGTAGGGATGTTAACACTCCTAAACCACTAGAGCTGGCTCCCTCCTTGCATGAAAACAGGAACGGTCTAGTGCACACGTATCCATTAGGCACACTTGACACCTGCACAAATATAGGTCAAATAAAGAATCCTACCCACTTCTGTAACCTGACTAAAAATAAAAATTCCTTGGTCTATAGCAAATCCAGTACTCCAACTCCTAATTCTCCACCGAAAACAGCACACAACAACTCGATAGACATAGGTGAGCATGATGCTGAAACTCCTCTTAACATAGGATCATCATGTCAAGCAGAACTACTGTGTGCTGAACCATATTCGGGGTTGACTAACGAACTTAAATACTTCAAATGCTATTTCAACTCTCATCTTTACCTAATCCTCATAAATGCTAGATCTGTTCTAAATAAATTGCCGATGCTCAGAGCACTCATAGTAATATACAAACCCCCTGTAATTGTCATCACTGAATCTTGGTGTCATTCGAACATCTTGGATGAAGAAATAAGCTTAGATAACTACACACACTTTCGGTGTGACAGGGAAGGTGGTAAGGGAGGGGGTTGTCTCATGTACTTTCTGAATGCACTTACTGTATCACAGCTAGAAAGTAGTACACTCAACATGCCTGAGACTCTATGGGTTAATGTACACTTAAATAACGTAACAGCATTAATTGGATGCACCTACAGAGCACCTGGCACCTTCAGTAATTACGAGACCCAACTTATTAATACTCTGGAGCATTTATCCGACTTACAATACGACCATAAGATCCTATGTGGGGACTTTAACTTACCTGAAATCAACTGGGATATACCCACAGGCCCAACTAAATTTGATAAGTTCTTAGGCACGCTGGATATACTTGGCTGGAAACAAACTGTCACCACTCCCACAAGAGGTAACAACGTACTAGACTTAATCTTCTGCCACAATATAAGCCCCCTTTCAACGCTAGTAGGTTCTGAGTTTCCAGGGAGCGACCACAAAACAGTGATGTGTGCACTGCCACTTCCGCTGAGTAGCAATGCATCTCATACCTCCACTTCACAACAAGTAATATATAGGAACTATAGTAAGGCAAACTGGGCCTTGGTAGAATCAATGCTAAGATCCTCAGAATGGGATGAATACTTCACTACTGATGACCTATCGAGAGCCCTAACCATCTTCTACCATAACACTAACACATGCTTAGATGCTGTCATTCCACTACAAACACTAAAGGTTTCCCCACACAGAAAGTCATTCATAAAACCAAAGGATCGTATGAAACTGAAGAAACTCTCAACAAGTTACTTCAAACAGCATGACTTTGGCACTCTAGGTCTAATACTTAACACCCTTAGCTCCGTCTCACAAGCTCGAGATCACCGTATGAGAAAGGAAGAACGCACTGCAGTAGCCAGTCCTGCTAGAGTGTATGCACTCACAGAAATCTTAAGGAAGCGAATGAAGTCAGTAACTACCGGCCGATCAATATCTCACCTATAGCATCTAGAATTATGGACAGACTAGTTAAAGATAACTTAATCAAACATATGCTTAGCTGCAATATTATAAGTCCGAACCAACATGGATTCCTGAAATCCAGATCATGTTTAATATGTCACCTAGACTTCTTCAATTTTGTAACCAGCAGTCATGACAGACGGCAACTAGTACTTGTCATCTACTCTGACATTTCTAAGGCATTTGACCGTGTCGACCATTTACTGCTAACAAATAAGCTGAGCTCCTTAGGAATACGTGACCCATTATTAGGATGGCTTAAATCATTCCTTGACAATAGGTCCCAAATAGTTAAACTCGGGTCTGCAACCTCCAAGCCTAGCCCTATCACTTCTGGTGTAGTACAAGGTAGTGTCATTGGACCCCTACTATTTACACTATACATCAATGACATATGCGCTTGCTTCACGCATGGGAAGCCATTCATCTTTGCAGATGACCTAAAAGTAGCCTATACATTCCAAAGTGATGACTTAGGGAACTTCGAGAATGTAGTGCAGAAGGAATTAGACAAAATGACTGCTTGGTCGTCCCTATGGAACCTCCAATTCAATCTGAAAAAATGTGGCTGGATCTGCTTCGGTGCACCCTCAACTGACCTGAAATTAACGCTCCAATCTGCTAACCTAACAAGACTCCGAAATGTCGTTGACCTAGGCCTGAGGTACTCTAGTGACTTGACATTCTCTGAGCAAGTAGCATCACAGACTAGAAAATCGAGGATGCTCTTAGGATGCATACTCAGGAACTTCCACGACAATGAAGCCAAGCTAATTCTGTACAAAACATGTGTCAGACCACTACTAGAATACTGTCCATTTATTATAAGCAGCACTCGCACACGTGATAAGCTAAGGATGGAAAGTATCCAACGATATTTTACCTCAAAACTACTTGGTCGAGATTGTAAGAAAGATTACATCTCACGGTGCATGATCCTAAAGCTTCATCCCCTTTACACGAGTCGACTTATTATAAACCTAATATTCTTCTTTAAGGTCCTTCACAAAATATCATTCTCAGGTAACAGGGACATACAATTCGCACAGGAAGGTTCTTACGATCTGCGTAACCAAACTTGCACAGTGACAACTCATTCTTTTAAGTCAACACTCCGTGAAAACTTCTTCACAGTCATGTATTCTAAAATATGGAATAGCCTTCCCCTAGATGTCAGAACTTGCTCTTCGGTTACAAGTTTCAAACGCTCTCTGCATAGACTGTTTCACTCTACTGACTATATCAATAAACTATTTACTCCTAGAACGAATCAACTACTAATCTACTACAGCACCTAAAAAACGCACTTCAACACCCTTAACAATCTAAAAACCATAAATAAACTAGCAGCATGGATGCGTAAAGACTTAGTACGGAACATACAGGAATAGTTTACCCCTAGAAATAGGATGTGTCACTTTATTGTAACCTTCAAACGCTTGCTATGTAAACTGTTTTATCCCAAAGTCTATCCCTACCAGAACTCATTACTTACTTCTAAAACGCATCAGTCATTAGAACACTAAAACGCTCAGACTCATTAATACACATCATGACACTAAATAGACTCTAAGACTTCGCATAAATTCGTAAAAAGAACTAACTAAAAATAATTTCTTAATAGTTTATTATACAATTGACATAAACAATTATATATATATACATTAATGTCCTTTTAATGTTCACATACTTTCTCTTTTTGGTACTCTGATACTCCTATTCATCTTCTGGTCGAGGTCGAACAACCCTGCATCTAAACTGAAATGAGGATTAATTCCAAACCATCTACCTCATAACCACCCAAATTCCATGAACCATTCAATTCTACCATTTAAAGACGCTGGCGAACATGCTGTAAATGAGTATTCATGATCTGAAATGAAGAAGCAACTGGTTTTCAAACAGTTTTCAACATTTTTCTGAACTTACGAATGCAGTCCGCCATGCAGACACAAATGGAGCAAATGGAGAATTCTGGAACCGACCTCAGCACCATTTGATGCAGTAAAACAACTTCACATGACCTCATCTAGTTTTCGCATCCCCGATCAAATTTCTTTCCTGTTATAAAACTACGATAAGACTACTGAAAAAATGGAATAAATATATCACTGATCTCAACATAATACATCAATAAACTTTGAGCCGAGGGTGCCGTTCACAACAAAGTTATGTAAGAGGATTGACTTCAAGCATTTTTTCCCAGATATTTGTATTACATTCATCTGATGTCTGGGTTTTTTTAATGCGAAGACAATATTTCTATATCTCTTTATGTGCTACACAAACAGACTTTATAGCAGACTGTTCCGACTGACGCAAATGTCAGAAAGAACAACCAAACTGTAAATTCATCATACATCAATTTGTGTAATTTATATAATAGCTTATCCATGCCTGTACAATAGGTATGTTCCTGCATAAACAGGAAGAAATATATTATTATTATATAATGGGTATATCCTCACCACCTCTTTTCAACAAGATAGATGGAATTCCATCGGGCCCAGCGTTATATGATGTCAGGAGGGATGCTATAGCGGAGGAAATCTTTTGTTGGGTGAATGTTATATTACCCAAAATGTGATTTGGTATTGTCGGAACTTCAAGACTATCTACTGTTTCTTCGATAGTATAGTAGCTAGAAAAGTGGGAGCTGAATAACTCACATATCTCCTGCGGGTCTTCGTGTAGTTTTCCTCCAACTAGTAATAAGTTAGGGATACTTATTCTGTTGTTGTTGATTCGTGACTTAATTAGTTTAACTAATGCCTCTGTATTATCAGGTCGTGAGTGGAGGATGCGTTCTAGTTTGATGGACTCAGATAACTGATTAGATTTGTATGAATCATAAGTTTGCTTGAGTGTAATGAGTGATGAAAAGTCATTATGTCTGTAGAATTGCCTAGCATGCTTACGCAGTCGGTTTCGAATCTTTACGGGGATGAAGTCGGGCTGTTTAGGCCTCGTTTTCACAAGTCTTACTGGAGCGATGAAGTCATGTGCAAATCCTAGGTTCTCATAGAGTAATTTGTTTGTCTCTATATCCGAGCTGCACGTAAAGTATGGCTCCCAGTCTAGGGTGCGTATGTATGGTTTCAGTCCATCCCACTGAGCATGTCTGTAACCCCTGAGTAATACTTTGTTGGCGTTTATTGTCGAACTCATGCTAGTGCAAATATTAAATGTACCGAATAATACTCTGTGGTCGCTGCCAGGAAACTCTTTACCTACTCGAAGGGTAGTGGGGATGATACCATTAGTGAAAACTAGATCTAAAATCTTAGATAGCCTGGTAGGATACTGTACGTGTTGTTGCCATTCTTTTGTTTCTATTATGTGGATAAATTCATTGTACCGTTTTGGTGAGGAAAGTGGTTGCCAGACTACATCGGGCATATTAAAGTCCCCACATATAATTTTAGCCGTGTGAGGTAGTGAAGTGGCGTAAGCGAACGTGCTAGTAAGCTTCATATTACCTTCAAAGGTTGAGCACGGGGGTGATAGATGCAACTTATAAGATAGGAACTGGAGTGAGACAGTCTTAGAATAGCCCACACTGAATCGTTATCTGTGATGAGCTCTGGATAGAAACAATGTGTGGCCTTAATATCAGACCTGATAAGACCTGGAAGACCTTCGATGATTGTAGGGAAATTATTCGAGGCTGTTAAGGGTAATGGTGGTCAACTACAAGATGACTGCAAGGCACACATTGAGTTTTTGAAACATTTGCTGATTTACTAGAATGCATTGGTTTCGATGAATTGCATGAGTGACCTCAACTCGAGTTTTCTACTAGAAGTAATGGCAAGACGCCTACCTACTCGACTGCAAAGGAAGTAGGTGAAGATGAGCTCCCGTATGGAGGATGAGGGTATCGAGCCTAAGTTCGATGACATCCTGAAACTGGCAAAAGATAGCGACAATCTATCTATGAGCAAATTCGCCTGTCTAATGCACCTCACCCCTAGAATAGAGCAATCTGAGGGAAAACGCAATCATTGATGACGAAAGGGCCTCAGAGAGGTGGATATCGAGAAAGCTCCATGATGTCTAGTAATGCATATAGACCTAGTGAGTGTAACCGGTTTCGTAGTACATCCTCAACAGATAAGTTACAAGATGCAAGACAAACACGGTTGTGTTTTACACGTTTGCAAGGGGTGCATACAAAGGTGAATTGTGAACCAGTGAGCAAGTTCAGTGATAAGCTAAATGTAAACTCCAGGCCTGACTCCGAATTGTGTGACGAAAACGGTGTGGTGAGGAAGCCTGTAGTTGGAACTGGTAAGCCATTGTTGAATTGAATGCAACAGAATAGAGTTACAGTTTCAGAGTGCAGTTCTGACTCCACAAGTTTACAAGGTATTACTAGTCCGAGGGAAGGTATAAAATCTTTAGGGATTTGTGAGGAGGAACCCAAATCATACACTTCTGTTATTAAAGAGTTTGAAATTGATGAAGTCGACCAGATAGATGATGGTAAATTGAATATTTGCGATAATGCTCATGATAGTGCACATTTGTCTTTGGTTGATCATGATGAAATGGGGGGAATGCCTGCTACTGCTAAGTTGAACGAAGGTTCTGTACAACTACAACGTGAAGTAGAATTGAATGCAGATGCAGTTGCAGAAGGCATGCATACTTGCCAGACAGTCAGTGTAATTGATCAGCGTGTAGCCCACCTATCATCAGATGATGGTGCTAAGCCGGAGCTGACAGTAAAAGACAGCAGTGGTGTCAATCTTGCAGTTAGACAAATTTCTGAAAGCCGAGCAACAACAGCTTCTGATCCACCGCTAAGTTCATCAACTGGTATCAATCAGTCGTCGTTGGTGTTATCATCCACAATGAAGTGGACGTCCATGAACTCACGTGACTTATGCAATGACTATGATAGTATTGGTGCGTTTGAAAAGACGAAAGATATTGCTCAGTTTAGTGAGGATAAGTCAGGTGAAAACGAGAGAGTAATTGTTAAATTGGCTTGCATGAATAAAGGCACTTCTAGTTTCAAGTTACTTTCTGAATGCTATTATCTTTGGTGTAAATTACTCTGTGTCTACGCTTGGTTGACCAGATACGTCGTGTGTTTGTTCGTCATCTATGTTCTACGATACAATGACATGAGCGTGTTACCATTCAGAGTTGAGGATATAGCTGATAGAAGGAAGTCAGCAAGTGAACTCTGCGACGATTTTCCAACCTAGAGCGTCAACCTGAGAAGGGTTGTAGGCGTACTTCTGTAAGTCCTACAGTTCTTCAAAGGGTAGCGCATCAATGAGCAGTCCAATGTGCTTGGTATGTGATTTTGTACATATAATAATAATAATAATAATTGTATTTTCTCATTTTTACATGGGAGGCGCCAGTTGACAGGCATCATCAATGTGATAAATTGCATATACGATTAGCAATCATAATTAATAATAATATTTTAATAAAATACACATTATTTCCTACTTGTGTAGGACACACCAAATATACAGGCATGGGTAAGCATTATATAAATTTCATAAATTTGGTTTATGGTTAAGTTACATGGTTGCTGGCGTTTTTGTCTTAGGTCTGTGGGAACAATATGATAACCAGTCATTCAATGGAGCACATCATGAAATATAGGAATATTAACTTCGCATTAACAAAAAAACCCAAGTAAGTTTTGGATGGATTAAAAATACTTGGGAAAAAATAAAGCTTGGAGTTATTCCACAATATATCAAGTCATTCAATGGAGCACATCATGAAATATAGGAATATTGTCTTCGCATTAACAAAAAACCCAAGTAAGTTTTGGATGGATTAAAAATACTTGGGAAAAAATAAAGCTTGAAGTAATTCCTCAATATAACTTGGGTGTGTACAAATCCGAATCTTTTTTTTGATTTGATTTATATCCAAATTGGGTAATAAGGAAGCTACTTTTACAGATACGATCAGTTATGTTATAAGCTACAATCGTGACGTTGTATTACAAATAGATACTTTTCCATTGGTATAAGAGTATACTCCACAAATGTAATCCAGGTTGCGTCGTGGAGAAAGTTAATTCGTTATTAACCAGGCAACTGAAAGATACGGGACCAATAATGTTTGCAGATCATTTGTCATTGTAAATGGTCAAATATCCACATTATTCATTCTCATTCAAAAAGTCAAATGGAAGCTGAAATGGTGAGAGAAAAAAGAAGACGAACAACAGCAACGCAAAAGAAAGCAACGGGAGTCCTAAAGGAGTGATTAATAAATATATACATAAATATTCTGTTTATTAACTGTGGTTATTTTGGTACACAAACTAACTAGTCCCGTTATGCTAACTTTTATATTATGTGTAAACTAATATTACTGTCCTGTGTAGAAATGTTTATCATCTAGTTCCAATAATATTAAAATTTATAATTGTAGTTTGTTGTAACTAAACGTTTAAAGAACTTAAAATATCTATGTATGGTGAAAAAGAAGGTGTAAGAGTCAGGCGCAAAAGTGCATTGTCATCTTTGAGTAGTCTGGTGACTGAGGAGATGAACACTGGAAGTGTGTTTGCATCACGCACATTAGCTGGTAGTCTATTCCAAATGACGGAAAACTTATTTAAGAAGTTGTACCGCAAGTAAGTCTGACAGTGCTCCATAGCAGCTAGGTTGTGATGATTTCTAAGATTGTAACTGATGACAGCGGTAGGTTTAGTTATTGGCTCGGAGGAATGCAAGAGAAGATTAGTTAGCTTGTAGTAAAAGATAAGGTTTAGCTTAAGGCGTCTTTTCCAGAGGGGTTCCAATCTTAGTCTGTCACATCGCTCATGGTATTCCAGACCACTTTCTAAACCAAGAGTTCTTGAGGTAAACTGCCGTTGCACTCCCTCTAATTTAAGCTTGTCATTTTGTCTGAGTCCGCTAAGAATAAACGGGCAGTATTCTAAGATAGGTCGGACACATACTTTGTATAATAAAACCCTAGTTTCACAACAAAAGAAATTGCGTGTTATGCATCCTATCAGCCTTCGTGTTTTACGATTGGCATAGTCAGTCTGTTCAGAGAACGTTAGGTTACTAGAGTATCTAATACCGAGATCTACGACTGAGTTGAGCTTAGCTAGTTTCCGCCCATTTATTTCAAGAGTTAGATCAAGGTTACTGTTGCCAATACAAATCCAGCCGCATTTGTCAATGTTAAAATTTAGACAGGAATTGGCACACCATGATGCGAGACTACTTAGTTCAAGATGTATTTTAGTAACCATATCGCTTAATTCATGAGTGTAGCAGGAGTAGACGACTTTGAGGTCGTCGGCATATGGGAATGGTTTACCTGAGGTGAAGCACTTGCAAATGGTGTTAATATAGACTGTGAATAAAAATGGACCTAGGACACTACCTTGCACGACCCCACTTGAGATCTGCCTAGGATGAGACAATACAGATCCAACTTTGGTTATTTGTACCCTGTTGCTTAGAAAGGATTTTAACCAGTTCAGTAATGGGTTGCGAATTCAACAAGAGTACAGCTTCTCAAAGAGAATACTGTGAGATACCATGTCAAATGCCCTAGATATAACGAAGTATAGAAGAACGACTAGCTTACGTGCTTCGCGACTACTAGTGATGCAGTTGAAAAAGTCGAAGTGGCAAGTAACGCAGGATCTATTTTTGAGAAATCCGTGTTGAGACTTTGTAACAAGATCTTCCCTAATTAGGTAGTCTGACGATTGATCCTTTACAACTCTCTCCATGATTCCTGACATAACTGGGTTTATATTTATGGGTCTGTAATTGCGGAAGTTTGCCCTATCACCAGATTTGTAATGTGGAATTATCAAGCTAGTTTTCCACTCACTAGGGTAAAAGCCAGAGTGCAGTTCTGACTCCACAAGTTTACAAGGTATTACTAGTCCGAGGAAAGGTATAAAATCTTTAGGGATTTGTGAGGAGGAACCCAAATCATACACTTCTGTTATTAAAGAGTTTGAAATTGATGAAGTCGACCAGATAGATGATGGTAAATTGAATATTTGCGATAATGCTCATGATAGTGCACATTTGTCTTTGGTTGATCATGATGAAATGGGGGGAATGCCTGCTACTGCTAAGTTGAACGAAGGTTCTGTACAACTACAACGTGAAGTAGAATTGAATGCAGATGCAGTTGCAGAAGGCATGCATACTTGCCAGACAGTCAGTGTAATTGATCAGCGTGTAGCCCACCTATCATCAGATGATGGTGCTAAGCCGGAGCTGACAGTAAAAGACAGCAGTGGTGTCAATCTTGCAGTTAGACAAATTTCTGAAAGCCGAGCAACAACAGCTTCTGATCCACCGCTAAGTTCATCAACTGGTATCAATCAGTCGTCGTTGGTGTTATCATCCACAATGAAGTGGACGTCCATGAACTCACGTGACTTATGCAATGACTATGATAGTATTGGTGCGTTTGAAAAGACGAAAGATATTGCTCAGTTTAGTGAGGATAAGTCAGGTGAAAACGAGAGAGTAATTGTTAAATTGGCTTGCATGAATAAAGGCACTTCTAGTTTCAAGTTACTTTCTGAATGCTATTATCTTTGGTGTAAATTACTCTGTGTCTACGCTTGGTTGACCAGATACGTCGTGTGTTTATTCGTCATCTATGTTCTACGATACAATGACATGAGCGTGTTACCATTCAGAGTTGAGGATATAGCTGATAGAAGGAAGTCAGCAAGTAAACTCTGCGACGATTTTCCAACCTAGAGCGTCAACCTGAGAAGGGTTGTAGGCATACTTCTGTAAGTCCTACAGTTCTTCAAAGGGTAGCGCATCAATGAGCAGTCCAATGTGCTTGATATGTGATTTTGTACATATGTTGATATTGTATATACTGAATTGGTATCATCTGTCATCTAGCTGTTGGTAATTCTGTTTGTGTCCGGACGACTTCCACTTGTATTATCAACCTGAGAAGGAATGTAGGCGTACTGCTGTGAGTCCTTCAGTTCTTAAAAGGTAGTTTGTCGTGCCAGAATCCACAACATTCGATGTGTTGATTGCATATGGTTCTGTTGATTAAATGTTGTGTTCGTTTTAATAATAATTATATATATACTCATTTTTTACATGAGGGACGCCAGTTTACAGGCATCATCATTTCAATAATTTACACATAATATTAATAAGTATATTTAGTAAGGATAATGTAATAAGGTAGAATTTTTTCCCTAGCTATGTAGGGTACACCAATTGTATAGGCATGCATAAATATTGTGTTTATAATAATAATATATTCCTTCCTGTTTATGCAGGAACATACCTATTGTACAGGCATGGATAAGTTGTTATATAAATTACACATGATTTGATGTATAATGGACTTACAGTTTGGTTGTTCTTTCTGACATTTGCGTCAGTCGGAACAGTCTGCTATAAAGTCTGTTTGTGTAGCACATAAAGAGATATAGAAATATTGTCTTCGCATTAAAAAAACCCAGACATCAGATGAATGTAATACAAATATCTGGGAAAAATAAAGCTTGAAGTCAATTCTCCTATATAACTTTGTTGTGAACAGCACCCTTGGCTGAAATTTTAGTGATTTATTATATTAATAATAATAATTGCTCTATTCCGAAAACAGTGCTCATGATACAGCAAGGATTTTTCAGCATTCAGTACAATATTGCATCTAATTTACCCAAAAACGACAAAAAAATTTAATAATACACAATACATAATAGTAATAAAACGATTGTTGTAGCAGCTACGTAGCAAAATACTGTGTGCCATACGGAGAAAAATATGTATAAAGTACAAAATTGTAGTAATAATAGTAATACCAACTAATATAAAATAGCAGAGTAACGATTTAAACGATAGAAAGTGTGACACCATAAAATACAGAAAGATGAACGATAAAAGGGTCGATTCACTGTGCTAATTACATAGTAACTTGTAAGTTTCACGTCTAACAGAGTCTTCGTCACATAAAGTACGCGCTAAATAGGGTATTGTAGAATTTCTATACTTAGTAGTACGAGCATATATCTTTTTATATTGACTTCTCGTCCTACCTGATGAGATACAAGGGGACAGGTGTGAATAAAGGGGGTGCAGAGGGTCTGACATTATAGCCTTTGCCCATTTCGTACAGGAATTTATATGCCTCTCGACTATAGTATTAGCGAGCTCATGCAGTGGCAGACCACAAGCTCTACTCACAGCATTTAATACTCTTCGTAATATGATATAATCTTTTTTGAGCAGCCCAGGAAAGATTAATGGAGAGCAGTAGAGTACAATAGGTAAAATACAGGAGTTTAAAAATTGCAAAACTAAAGGTTGGTTGATACCTGATTGTCTTAACTTTTTAATGTAGAAGGTAAGACGAAACATTTTCTTAGAGATAGATAAGATATGGGATGACCATGAAAGGTCAGAGGAAAAAACTAATCCAAGGTATTTAATACTTGATTTGGTTTCAATTTCCGTGCCATCTATGCTACAGGGATCATGAGAGTTAACTAGTTCAAGTAAGTCACGTCGATGCTTGAAAGTAAAGTCAAGCACCTGACATTTGGAAGGATTTAATATAAGACCATTTGACTTGGACCAGTTGTTGATGTCCAACAGAAAGCTATTAAGTTTGGAGCTGTCAGACTCGGAAGTGATAGGCAGTGATACAGTCAGATCATCTGCATATTTAACAAAGTTAGTTTCGTTTGAATGAGGCAGGTCATGTAGGAAGAAAGAAAAAAGAAAAGGAGAGAGGACAGCACCTTGTGGAACACCGGATTTTGTAAGCGAGGTAGAAGAAGATTTGCCGTTATATACAGTATACTGCATTCTATCAGAAAAATAGGAATGCAACCAACTCTTAGCCCAGGATCCTGTTTGTGTCAACGATAGCTTATTTAATAAAAGGCCCCTAGGTACAGAGTCAAAAGCAGATGTGTAGTCTAAGAAAGCACTACGAACATATTTAGCACCTTTGTCTAAACAAGAGACAACATTGTGATATAAGACAACCGCAGCATCCAAGGTACTTCTACCATGTTTGTATGCAAATTGTTTAGGATCATTAAAAGGTTTCAAAGCGGGTTCAAGACGAAGTAAAAGTAATTTTTCCATCAATTTTAAAAAGGGGGAAGTAATTGCAATAGGCCGAAATTTAATATCAGAACCAGAAGATGGTTTTGGTATAGGGATAATTTTAATGTTTTTCCATGCAAAAGGTAGAACGTTACCGGAAAAAGAGGCATTAAAAATGTTAGTAAGAGGATAACACAAAATATCAGCACAATTCCTGAGGACAATGGCAGGTATGCCGTCAGGACCAAGGCTTTGAGAAGGCTTAAGAGACCGGAGACATTTAAGCACATCAAGGGTATTAAAACCACTAAAGTTATTGTCAATATGATTTGTATCATTTGGAAGGGTATCAACAGAAGAGCGTATGAAAGATTTATTAAGAGTGTCAACATTAAGAGATGGAACAGAAATACATCGCTTACCGTTAGTAATTTCTTTGAAAAGTTTCCATAAATTAGAAGGGGTTTTACATGACAAAAATCTTTGATTATATAAAACACTTAGTCTTTTTATTTCCAGTTTTATCAGCATGTTTAACTTTTTTACACCAGGCTTATCATTAGTTTTGAACAACAGTTCTTTATTTCTACGTAGCTTTTTGAGATATGGCGAAGATAAGCGATCAAATCGGATGAATAATGTTTCTTTAGGACAACATATTTCGAAACAGAATTTAAGATAATCGGTAGTGTTTGTGATTGTTTCATCTAATGTTTGTTCTGTAAATAAGTCCCAGTTAGTGTCTTTCAACATGCATCTGAGCTTGTCTAGGTTGTCTTTTGAGTAGCATCTCCGTTGAACTTTACTGCAGAGGTGAGAGAGGACACCTTTGTGTGATTTGGAATATATTTTAGGCAGCACACGTATGATGCAGTGGTCAGAATTAAGTAGAGGAGCACGTTTGCGAGCTTCATATATACCAACATCATTGATAAATACCAGGTCCAGTTTTTTACCAAGACGGGTGGCAAAGTTAACAATATTGTCATGACCAAGTGATATAAGGAAGGAGCAATCGCTAGCATTGAAGTCGCCAGTTACTATTGATAAAGAGTTCTCGAAACAAGCTGCAGCAAAAGCGGTGAATTCATCGGCGAACATAGATAAATCCAATATGGTACAGCCAGGAGAGACATAAACATTAGAAATATAAATGAATTTGTATTTTGAAATGTGTTTCGGGCGACATCTCACAGTGATGCAATCAATGAAGTCATTCGAGAATTTGAAACAAACTTTGTTTGAAATGGACCATTTTGAGTGAATAAAAGTTGCAACACCTCCACCACACTTTTTCTTGGAACAAATACGGTCTTGTCGAAAAACATTGAAATTGTTTAGAGACACAATATTGTCATCGTATGAGTCATGGAGCCAGGTTTCTTGCAGAGTGACAATACCAGTATTGTGGTAGGTACTAGAAGACAACAGAGACTGAAAATCCAGAATTTTATTAGGCAGGGACCGGCAGTTGGTACTAATGATAACTGGAACAGTGGTGTGATGTATGGGTGTAGATTTTAAGGCACGCTGCCAACCTCCATGGTGCTTTTTCTTGAGTTTATTGCAAATATGAAAGTTTTTGGGTTTAAAACGTTTTATAAAATCCCGGGAGTAGATAATACGATTAGAATGCATAATGTGATATGTAAATACCAATAAAATACGAGTAAATAGATGCAAAATGTACATGGAATGTGGTAGCCCAAAAATATTCAAACAGGCCGCCAAGGTCAACCGATGTTATTAATGTTGAGATCAGTGATATATTTATTCCATTTTTCAGCAGTCTTATCGTAGTTTCATAACAGGAAAGAGATTTGATCGTGGATGCGAAAACTAGATAAGGTCATGTTAAGTCGTTTTACTGCATGAAATGGTGCCGAGGTCGATTCCAGAGTTCTCCATTCGCTCCATTTGTGTCTGCATGGCGGACTGTACTCGTAAGTTGAGTAGAATGTTGAAAACTGTTTGAAAACCAGTTGCTTCTTCATTTCAGATCATGAATGCTTATTTACAGCATGTTCACCAGCTTCTTCAAATGGTAGAATTGGATCGTTCCTGGAATTTGAGTGATTATGGGATAAATGGTTTGGAATTAATCATAGCAGTTAGAATACAGTTAAACATGAAGAGAAGTACTTTTGATTCAGCAACCGATGAATTTTTTATTCTTTTCGATCTAGTACCAGAATAACCGCGGACCATTCCATTCAATATGTCGAATAAGGCATGCAGGGGCAGATCATTACCATCAAATCTATCAACCTGAATTGAGATGCAGCTTTCAGCATGTTTTCGTTATATCATAGATATCCAGGTTTATTGGCGCTGTATAGGCAGTGATTTGGATTATGACGTATTCTGTAGAGTCTCCGTGTCCATGTGAAGTATACATATGCTTTGAAAGGATTACTTCGTTGGCTCCTACCCCCACTGGGTGTTTACAACAGCAGCTGTGGATTTATGTATTTCCTCGCCATTTTGGATAAAACATCGCCGCATTCTTTTTGGGTAGGAGACCAGCTGGTGGTTTATAAATGATGTTCAAGTAACTTTTATCCTTTCATGTGGTGTTGCGGTAAGTTTCTACCTTGTTTTTTCATATTTCATTCGTATGTTGGTTATGGTTCGCCCTTTGTATCAGGTAGACATAGTTTGATCGACTCTTGATTGAATGGGTGTTATTGTCATGACTGCTTCTTTTTTGTCTGGAATTATAAATAGAGGCAAAACAAACAACAGGTGTAGTCTCTGAGTTCATACATTAAATGGGCCTATGATTTCTGAAACTCTTACATGGGAATTAGCACTGGTATCAATTACAAACTCACTTAGTGTGTCATTAAGTGCCTTTTCAAAGGAGGCCAATGTGCTTGCTAGTCGCGTTTTCTCAGGTAGTTTGTTCCATATTTGGGCATACCTAATCAAAAAAACTTTTGCCTGGTGGCTGTTTTACACGGTTCTATAGCCACTGTACCTTTAGTGTGTCTAAGGTTGTATCCTGTGTTACCTGAGAACCGAGTATAGTTAGCAAGGGTATACACTATTTGGTTAAGAAGCTTATAGAAGAGTACCAGATTTAATCGCAGTCGCCTTAACCATAATGTTTCCAGTCCCAGGATTTCACATCTGGTAGAGTAGTTCGTGCCGTTATCGGTTCCGAGTACTTTACGCGTGAAGTACCTCTGTACTCCTCCTACTTTCAGTTTGTCTTCTATGCGTGTACTACTAAATATGAATGAACAGTAATCTAGGAGTCGGCGCACACAAACCTTGTACAGTAGTATTCTAGATTCGTTCCTGTAGAAGTTCCTGAGTAGGAAACCAATAAGCCTTCGTGATTTCGACACTTGATTCGACATATGATCTGAAAATGACAAATTGTGTGAATATTTCAGTCCTAGGTCTAGTGCAGATTTGAGTCTGGGGATTTTGTGGCCCTGAATTGCTAGGCCGAGTTCAAGGTTGGAACAGCCTATGCAGAGCCATCCACACTTTTCAACATTAAACTCTAGTCTCCAGGTGTCACACCATCTATCCATTTTTGCTAATTCTTCATGTATGGAGTTCATAGTTGGGCCGATATCTGTATTTGTGCAGGTATATGTCGCCTTCAAGTCATCTGCATACAGTATTGGCTTGCCTATACTAAAGCATTCACATATACTGTTTATGTATATAATGAAAAGAAGGGGTCCCAATACACTCACCTGGATGACACCACCGCTGATTGGTCTGGGTCTGGAGGTCACTGAGCCAACTTTGGTTGTCTGATTCCTGTCACAGAGAAATGATTTTATCCAATTGTAAAGGGGGTTGCATATCCCTAGTGAGCATAGCCTGCTGACTAGCAGACTATGTGGGACTCTATCGAAGGCTTTCCTTATATCGAAATAGAGGATAATTACTAACTCTCTCCTATCTCTTCTCTAGGTGACTTCGTTGAAAAAGTCTATATGGCAAGGGACGGAATGTGTCAGCCACGTCTAGTAAACCGTTAATGCCCAGCTCTTGCTACGCTCGGGCCCACGCTGTTCCTCGAAGTTTCTCAGAAACGCTTAGTAAAAACGGACGAAAAAACCAAAACACCAATTGTTGACTTGAGGATTCTGTATTGTTACACCAACATATAAACAATATTTCAACTAAGATTTCTGACAGTTGTCTCCTGACTTCTTTCTGAACAGCGACCGATGAGACGATGACTGGTGTATCGATGCCTCCGCGAAAATTGGGGAAGTTGATTTTGAGCAAACAACCATGCATTGATCGTTCAATCTTCAACTGCATTGACGCTCCCCGGCAAAAAAGGGATCCATCCCTTTTTTCCTTCACGACCAATACACGTTGACTTGGATGCCATTGCGAGAACCTGGGTCACATGGACATAGCCGGAATGGAAAACAAACAGAAAAGCCAACACACCACAAGCATACCCACAGCACAATCTCACACATCGCTGACGACCTGCGCCTCCAGTTAAAGGTATCCTCTTGACATCTTGCAACACAATCGCCACTTGCTAGAATGACTATTGCAGAATGCAACGTGACCATAGCAGCACCTCATGGCACTCTTCAAGCATCCTTTTTTCTATTCACTGTCATTTATCACCGAAATCGCTTGTCACTCATTCTGCCTCAGTTCTAGTAGCGGTGACGCATGCGAGCCTCAGTCGTTTACGCTCTTTCTCCCCGGTGTGTCGGACCGCAGCTAACAATTATCTCCGTGGGATCTCAGTTAATCGTTATATCCGTGTGCATTCTCAGCAACAGCCTCCCCGGCGTATACGACCCATCTGCTGTCCTAAACATCAATCAATTCATTCATGGATGTGGAAGACTCGAAACAACTTCAGAAGTAATCACGACGAAAATTTTAACAAATTTACGCAATAAATAAATAATAAATAAATTTATTCTCATGATACAGTACATGAGTGACGCCAGTTTACAGGCATCATCAAATTGTTAGTCACAATTTACAGTCGATAGCAAAATATGTTTAAAATGTACACTGGAGATTATACATACACTTGATAAATGTTAATCCCAATAGTATAAAACATCCTTTTCACTTATGTACAATCGTTTCTGTGCATAGTTGGAAAAATCCGCTAGATTGTCAGTGAGTGCAACACATCAGGAAATACAGAAGTATTGTCTTCGCATTAACAAAAAAACCAGGTCTTTGGTGGATGGGTTATAAGTGCCTGGGAAAAAAATAAAGCTTCAAGTCAGTTTTCGTACAATAATTTGTTGTGTGCAGAGTCCTTGAATTATAGTTCATTGATGTGTTATTTTGAGATCAGTAATATGTTTATCTCATTTGATCTGCAATGTCATTGTTGGGAGTAAAATACATAAGCTTTAGACGCATTAATTAATGGATTTCTGCTGCTTGTGGGTATTTACTTCTCGTGAGGAAGGTTTTTGAATTTTAGTTGTTACGACATGAGTTGTGGATATTGACTGCTCAGCAACATTACGGATATAAGTTCATCACATTATCACAGGAATGTTGGGTTGTAGTTGGTGAGGCATATATGATGTCCGACGAGCGTACATCTGTCCATGTGATGTTGTGGTGAGTTCTATCTTTTTCACGTTGTCGGTTTATGTCCATTTTATTCCACTTATTTTGTTGGGTAGAAGTTTTACAAACGAAACTTCTTGTCTGTTTGAGGGTAAGTATCTTAATCGTTAATGTTTTATCTAAAATTATAAATATAGGCAAAAACAACAGGTGTAGTATTTGAGCTTATACATTAAATGCACCTATAATTTCGGAGGCTCTCAGATAGGAACTAGGACTACTGTCGTTCGCAAACTCGTGTAGTTTGTCGTTAGGCACTTTTTTGAATGAGGCCAATGTAAATACTTGACGCAACAAGATACGAAAAAAAACGAGTAAACACAATGAATCCAAAAACACCAAATTATATGACACACCACACATATATACAAACAGTACACACAAACTCACAGATCGTGTCTCCATGTAATTCCTTCGAAGAATTGCAGGACTTACACCAGTACACCTGCAACCCTTCTCAGGTTGACGATTGTAAGTTGTGGAATGTCCGGACACAAACGAGATTAATCAACAATTACATTAACTGGAACCCACACAATTAATCAACACAACCATATACAATCAACACATCGAATGTTGTGGATTCTGGCACGACAAACTACCTTTTAAGAACTGTAGGACTCACAGCAGTACGCCTACATTCCTTCTCAGGTTGATAATACAAGTGGAAGTCGTCCGGACACAAACAGAATTACCAACAGCTAGATGACAGATGATACCAATTCAGTATATACAATATGAACATATGTACAAAATAACACACCGAGCACATTGGACTGCTCATTGATGCGCTACCCTTTGAAGAACTGTAGGACTTACAGAAGTACGCCTACAACCCTTCTCAGGTTGACGCTCTAGGTTGGAAAATCGTCGCAGAGTTCACTTGCTGACTTCCTTCTATCAGCTATATCCTCAACTCTGAATGGTAACACGCTCATGTCATTGTATCGTAGAACATAGATGACGAACAAACACACGACGTATCTGGTCAACCAAGCGTAGACACAGAGTAATTTACACCAAAGATAATAGCATTCAGAAAGTAACTTGAAACTAGAAGTGCCTTTATTCATGCAAGCCAATTTAACAATTACTCTCTCGTTTTCACCTGACTTATCCTCACTAAACTGAGCAATATCTTTCGTCTTTTCAAACGCACCAATACTATCATAGTCATTCTGTAACAACAGAAGACAAGGGCCAGGCAACAGATCGGTTTATTATGAAAATCAACACGTATTTATACATATTTCACATACATTATTATAGCTTATGCAAGTAGACAAGCGCAGTCTTCTGATTGGTTCTTTCGGGATTCCTCGACAAATAGAGTTCTCTGTCTGCGAATCATATTTTGCCACGTTAACTTTGCTGTGATTTGTTGTTGAATCAGCCTTGCTCATATTTTCTCACGGCCTGCTCTCACCACACTCTTCCCCCCGTCAAATACGTGCGACTGAAGTCGGCTTGATCTATTTGGTGCAGGCGTCATCGTTGGCTTGTCTCGCTGTATCCATTTATGGACCTCGCTGACGTTCACGCGCCTCTCATTGTTCGTCATTGCGATTGTGTCCGCGTAATCCCATCTCGAAGTGACCATATGTGGTCCTTTCCACTTTGGAAACTGTTTGCCTGACCCTGTCGAACATTCGTCAGTATTTCGTCCCACACTTTCATATGCTGCTTTCACCCGACCTCCCAGCAGCGTCCCAAGTAGCAGCTCCATCGCTGACAGATCTTGAACGCCACTCAACTGCGCAGAAGCCTTGTAGTCCTGCCCCAAGATCCATATGTCTCCATCAAAAACAGCAGGGCATAGGCTTTCCATTTGTCGGTAGGCAGCGACACCAAATGTAACAACAGAAGACAAGGGCCAGGCAACAGATCGTTTTATTATGAAAACCAACACGTAATTATACATATTTCACATACATTATTATAGCTTATGCAAGCAGACAAGGGCAGTCATTTGATTGTGTCAATGGAGTTGAAGATTGAACGATCAATTCTTGGTTGTTTGCTCAAAATCAACTTCCCCAATTTTCGCGGAGGCATCAATACGACAGTCATCGTCTCATCGGTCGCTGTTCAGAAAGAAGAGTGAAACATCGTCAGAAACCTTAGTTCGCTTATTCCTTTTATATGTTGGTGTAACAATAAACAAATCTAAAGCGGCAGATCAGTGTTTTGGTTTTTGCGTCCGTTATAACTAAGCGTTTCTGAGAAATCTTCGAAGAACAGCGTGGGCCCGAGCGAAGCGAGAGCTGGGCATTAACGGTTTATGAGACGTGATTGACAGTTTCTGACCATAGAAACACATCTGGCGGATTCAAACAGTTGGAGAAAGTTTGGATAGTCACCCTTCAACTTTCCTGGTGCCGGTCAAGTCCTCTTTGAACAAGCAATAACTGGAACGTTCCTGGAATTGGGTCAAGTTCAACAATGCCTGGGTCAAAGAAGGGACAGAGTGTCTTGGATAAAAACAGGAAAGTAAGTCATGTTGACTTGTCTGTTAATTGTAACGATGTGTCTGATGTTAAGCATGACATGGTTGATGTCACTGTTTCGCCGTTCAGGGATAATAGGAACATCAAACTCCCTAAATTTGAACCACGGTGTTTCGACGGAAACCCAACCGATTATTTACACTTTGTAAAAGAGTTTGAGATCATGCTGAGTGGTTTTTTATTAAGTGATGAATTGAAGTTGATGTATTTGATGAGGTATTGCACTGGAGTTGCTGCAAGAGATATACAGTGCTGTAAGTTTATGAAGCCAAAAGAGGGCTACTACGAGGCTATGAGCATATTACGTCAAAGATTTGGAAGACCTTCGATGATTGTAGGGAAATTATTCGAGGCTGTTAAGGGTAATGGTGGTCAATTACAGGATGAATCACAGGCACTCACTGAGATTTTAGATAATTTGCTAATTTACAAGAATGGAATGATTTCAATGAATCGCGTGAGTGAACTCAACTCTAGTTTTTTACTAGAAGTAATGGCAAGACGCCTACCTACTCGACTGCAAAGGAAGTGGGTGAAGATGAGCTCCCATATGGAGGATGAGGGTATCGAGCCTAAGTTCGATGACATCCTGAAACTGGTAAGAGAATGTGTCAATCAATCTTTGAGCAAGTTCGCCTGTCTATTACATCTCACTCCTAGAATAGAGCAATTTGAGATCAAAATGCAATCATTGATAACGAGTAGGCCTCAGAGAGGTGGATATCGAGAAGGCTCCATGATGTCTAGTAATGCATATAGACCTAGTGAGTGTAACCGGTTTCGTAGTACATCCTCAACAGATAAGTTACAAAATGCAAGACAAACACGGCTTTGTTTTACACGTTTGCAAGGGGTGCATACAAAGGTTAATTGTGAACCAGTGAGCAAGTTTAGTGATAAGCTAAATGTAAACTCCAGGTCTGACTCCGAATTGTGTGACGATAACGTTGTTGTGAAGAAGTCTGTAGTTGCAACTGGTAAGCCGTTGCTGAATAGAGTGTCACAGAATAGATTTGCTGCTTCAGTGTGGAGTTCTGACTCCAAAAGTTTACAAGGTATTACTAGTCAGAGTGAAGTTATAAAACCTTTTATGATTTGCGAGGAGGAACCAAAATTGTCTACTTCTGTTATTAAAGAGTTTGAAAATGATGAAGTTGACGGTAAAGTGAATATTCGTGATAATGATCATGATAATTCACAGTTGTCTTTGGTTGATCATTATGAGATGAGGGATATGCCTACTACTGCTAAGTTAAATAAAGGTTCTGTACAACTACAACGTGAAGTAGAATTGAACGCAGATGCAGTTCCAAAAGGTGTACATACTTGTGAGACAGTCAGTGTAATTGATCAGCGTGTAGCCCACCTATCATCAGATGATGGTGCTAAACCCGAACTAGTAGTGAAAGACAGCAGTGGTGGTAATCTTGCATTTGGACAACTATCTGAGAGCCGAACAAGAACAGCTTCTGATCCACCACTAAGTTCATCACCTTGTGTCACTCAGTCATCGTTGGTGCTGTCATCCACAATGAAACAGACACCCATCAACTCAAGTATCTTGTGCAATGACTATGTTAGTATCAGTTCGTTTGAAAGGACGAATATCATTGGTCAGTTTAGTGTGGATAAGCCAAGTGTAAAGGAGAGAGTTATTGTTAAATTGACTTGCACGAATAAAGGCATTTCTAGTTTCAAGTTACTATTTGAATGTTATTATCTTTGGTGTAAATTACTCTGTTTCTATACTTGGTTGATGAGATATGTCGTGTGTTTGTTCGTCATCTATATTCTACGATACAATGACATGAGCGTGTTACCGTTCAGATTTGAGGATATAGCTGATAGAAGGAAGTCAGCAAGTGAACTCTGCGACGATTTTCCAACCTAGAGCGTCAACCTGAGAAGGGTTGTAGGCGTACTTCTGTAAGTCCTACAGTTTTTCAAAGGGTAGCGCATCAATGAGCAGTCCAATGTGCTCGGTGTGTTATTTTGTACATATGTTCATATTGTATATACTGAATTGGTATCATCTGTCATCTAGCTGTTGGTAATTCTGTTTGTGTCCGGACGACTTCCACTTGTATCATCAACCTGAGAAGGAATGTAGGCGTACTGCTGTGAGTCCTACAGTTCTTAAAAGGTAGTTTGTCGTGCCAGAATCCACAACATTTGATATGTTGATTATACATATGTTTGTGTTAAATAATTGTGTGTGTTCCAATTATTGTAATTGTTGGTTAATCTCGTTTGTGTTCGGACATTCCACAACTTACAATCGTCAACCTGAGAAGGGTCGCTGGTGTACTGGTGTAAGTCCTGCAATTCTTCAAACGAATTCCACCAAGACATGATCGGCGAGATTGTTTGTACTATTTGTATATACGTGTGGTGTGTCATATCAATTAATGTTTTTTGGATTAATTGTGTTTACTCGTTGTTTTCGTACGTTGTTTTTGTTGCATAATTTTGTTAAAATTATCGTCGTGATTACTTCTGAAGTTGTGTCCACTTTTCTACATCCAAGAATGAATTGATTGATGTTTAGGACAGCAGATGGGTCGTATACGCCGGGGAGGCTATTGCTGAGAATGAAGTGCATACGGAGATAATTGTTAGCTGCGGTCCGACACACCAGGGAGAAAGAGCGTAAACGACTGAGGCTCGCATGCGTCACCGCTACTAGAACTGAGGCAGAATGAGTGACAAGCGATTTCGGTGATAAATGATAGTGAATAGAAAAAAGGATGCTTGAAGAGTGCCATGAGGTGCTGCTATGGTCACGTTGCATTCTGCAATAGTCATTCTAGCAAGTGGCGATTGTGTTGCAAGATGTCAGGAGGATACCTTTAACTGGAGGCGCAGGTCGTCAGCGATGTGTGAGATTGTGCTGTGGGTATGCTTGTGGTGTGTTGGCTTTTCTGTTTGTTTTCCATTTCAGCTCTGTCCATGTGACCCAGGTTCTCGCAATGGCATCCAAGTCAACGTGTATTGGTCGTGAAGGAAAAAAGGGATGGATCCCATTTTGCCGGGGAGTGTCAATGGAGTTGAAGATTGAACGATCAATGCATGGTTGTTTGCTCAAAATCAACTTCCCCAATTTTCGCGGAGGCATCAATACGACAGTCATCGTCTCATCGGTCGCTGTTCAGAAAGAAGAGTGAAACATCGTCAGAAACCTTAGTTCGCTTATTCCTTTTATATGTTGGTGTAACAATAAACAAATCTAAAGCGGCAGATCAGTGTTTTGGTTTTTGCGTCCATTATAACTAAGCGTTTCTGAGAAATCTTCGAAGAACAGCGTGGGCCCGAGCGTAGCGAGAGCTGGGCATTAACGGTTTTTGAGACGTGATTGACAGATTGGTTGTTCCGGGATTTCTCGACAAATAGAATTCTCTATCTGCGAATCATATTTTGCCACGTTATCTTTGCTGTGATTGTTTGTTGAATAATCCTTGCTCATATTTTCTCACGGCCTGCTCTCACCACAATTGCATAAGTCACGTGAGTTCATGGATGTGCATTTCATTGTGGATGATAACACCAAAGATGACTGAGTGACACAATTTAATGAACTTAGCGGTGGATCAGAAGCTGTTGTTGCTCGGCTTTCAGAAATTTGTCTAACTGCAAGATTACCACCACTGCTGTCTTTCACTACTAGTTCGGGTTTAGCACCATCATCTGATGATAGGTGGGCTACACGCTGATCAATTACACTGACTGTCTCACAAGTATGTAGACCTTTTGGAACTGCATCTGCGTTCAGTTCTACTTCACGTTGTAGTTGTACAGAACCTTTATTTAACTTAGCAGTAGTAGGCATTCCCCCCATTTCATCATGATCAACCAAAGACAAATGTGCACTATCATGAGCATTATCACAGATATTCAATTTACCATCAAGATCATCATTTTCAAACTCTTTAATAACAGAAGTAGACAATTTTGTTTCTTACTCACAAGTCCTTAGTGGTTTTATATCTTCACTCTGACTAGTAATACTTTGTCAACTTTTGGAGTCAGAACTGCTCTCTGAAACTGTAACTCTATTCTGTTGCATTCTATTCAACAATGGCTTACCAGTTGCAACTACAGACTTCTTCACAACAACGTTATCGTCACACAATTCGGAGTCAGACCTGGAGTTTACATTTAGCTTATCACTGAACTTGCTCACTGGTTCACAGTTCACTTCTGTATGCACCTCTTGCACACGTGTAAAACAAAGCCGTGTTTGTCTTGCATTTTGTAACTTATCTGTTGAGGATGTACTACGAAACCGGTTACACTCACTAGGTCTATATGCATTACTAGACATCATGGAGCCTTCTCGATATCCACCTCTCTGAGGCCTACTCGTTATCAATGATTGCATTTTGATCTCAAATTGCTCTATTCTAGGAGTGAGATGTAATAGACAGGCGAACTTGCTCAAAGATTGATTGACACATTCTCTTACCAGTTTCAGGATGTCATCGAACTTAGGCTCGATACCCTCATCCTCCATACGGGAGCTCATCTTCACCCACTTCCTTTGCAGTCGAGTAGGTAGGCGTCTTGCCATTACTTCTAGTAGAAAACTAGAGTTGAGTTCACTCACGCGATTCATTGAAATCATTCCATTCTTGTAAATTAGCAAATTATCTAAAATCTCAGTGAGTGCCTGTGATTCATCCTGTAATTGACCACCATTACCCTTAACAGCCTCGAATAATTTCCCTACAATCATCGAAGGTCTTCCAAATCTTTGACGTAATATGCTCATAGCCTCGTAGTAGCCCTCTTTTGGCTTCATAAACTTACAGCACTGTATAGCTCTTGCAGCAACTCCAGTGCAATACCTCATCAAATACATCAACTTCAATTCATCACTTAATAAAAAACCACTCAGCATGATCTCAAACTCTTTTACAAAGTGTAAATAATCGGTTGGGTTTCCGTCGAAACACCGTGGTTCAAATTTAGGGAGTTTGATGTTCCTATTATCCCTGAACGGCGAAACAGTGACATCAACCATGTCATGCTTAACATCAGACACATCGTTACAATTAACAGACAAGTCAACATGACTTACTTTCCTGTTCGCATCCAAGACGCTCTGTCCCTTCTTTGACCCAGGCATTGTTGAACTTGACCCAATTCCAGGAACGTTCAAGATATTGCTTGTTCCAAGAGGACTTGACCGGCACCAGGAAAGTTGAAGGGTGACTATCCAAAGTCGTGCCAACTGTCAGAAACCTTTTAAAAACTGACGTTGTACTGTCAGAAACTGTCAGCCACGTCTCATAAACCGTCAATGTCCAGCTCTTGCTGCACTCGGGCTCATGCTGTTCCTTGAAGTTTCTCAGAAACGCTTAGTAATAACGGACGCAAAAATCAAAACACCAATTGGTGACTCGAGAATTCTTTATTGTTACACCAACATAAAAGCAATGTTACAACTAAGATCTGTGAACAAATATTACAATAATAAATCACAACATTACTTCTGACGGTTTGCTACTGACTTCTTTCTGAACGCCGACCGATGAGACGATGACTGTCGTATTGATGCCTTCGCGATAATGGGGGAAGTTGGTTTTGAGCAAACAACCATGAATTGATCGTTCAATCTTCAACTGGATTGACACAAGATCTTTTCTTGAGGAATCCGTGTTGTGACAGGTTGATGAGTTTATGTTTTAGAAAGTAGTCTGACATTTGGTCTTTGATTACTTTCCCCATGATCCTTGATATGACAAGTGTTATATTGATAGGCCTATAATTACATGCACTAGTTTTGGCCCGTCCTTTATGCTTAGGTAATATATATGTGTTTTTCCAAGTTTCAGGGTAGGTTCCAGTCACTGGTGAGATATTAAATATTCTAAGTAATAATACTATCATATCCGTACCACCGTTTTTGTATATGACGGATGGTATATCGTCTATCCCACAACTACTGTTAGCTTTTAATGTCCTTACCGCCGATGCTATATTTTGTATATTGAAGTTTATTTCACCTAACTTGTAGTTACTTTTGCAGGTTATGTCGAGAATCGGGGACGGATGTGCTTTGGTGTTATTGGAGAACCACTCGCTCAGGAGTTCACTAATGATCTGGGGATCATCATAAATTATACCTTCGTGTTCTGAATGACTGATATTGTTTTCTTCACCCTTCTTCAGCCGTTTTCGCAAGATCTTGCAGAGTTCCTGTGTTTTAGAGGTGCCCTCTAGGGCTTTATTTTCCTCGACTTGTGCTTTCATTTTATGTCTCTCATCTAAATTTTTAAATGTTTCGTGTATCTGGTGTAATGCATTGAATTCTTTGTATAAATAAAATTTCCTTTTTAGTTTCCTTAGTTTTATTCGCGTTTTGCGGTCTATGAATAGAGTTGGTGTCTTTAGGGCAGATTTCAGGGGTGCGATTGTGTCTCTTACCGAACTGATTGTCTTGCAGAAGGTATTTAGTATTACTTCTAAGTTATTATTGGTGAAGTGTTCACCCCAGTCTGAGCTTCTCAACAGCGTTGTTAGGAATTCCCAGTCGGCATTTCGATAGTCCCTATATTGATATATGGACGCATGAGGAGAAACCTTGGTTTTAGAGGACTTCTTTACGGCTTTTACAGTGGGATTGTCTTGTTTGGCCCTGGGTGCAGTGTGATCTGCCGATATTTGCAGGTTATCGGTATTAGAAGCATCTACATCTACTTCATGGGTGTGGTCAGTAGATTTACTAGGAGCGTTCTCACGAACTTCGAGGCCAATTACAGTGTTACTGCTCTTTTTGGGTTTCCCTTCGCCTTCTAGTGTCGTTTGTTCACCTACTACAGTGCAAGTGTCACTTTGTGCTACAGTGTACTTTGAGACTTGGGTACTGACGCTATTCACGATTTGTGGTATAATCGTGTTTGTATCTATGGTGTTCTTAGCTACTTGTCGTTGGTTGGGGGTTTTGTCCGGGACTATTTTAAGACTTTTGAATTTTGTAGTGGAAGCCAAAATATCCTCAGATTTCCTGAATTGTTCGGCTATAATACAGCTGTCAAACCTGCAAGTATGGGACATGTGCGGTTTGTCTCTTTTTTATTTAGTCTAATACACTGACAGGGTGTACTTAGAAGGTTGGCAGCTCTTAACAAGGAGTGCCGGACCGATTTTATGGGCTCTTTGTCAGGTATGTTGTACACTATGGCGTTCTGTTTAGAAGCAAGTCTCTTGACAACTTCGCTCGACGAATAGTCCATAACGTTTTCTAGCTCCTTAGCATGTTCCGATTCAGCATCGGTTAGTTTAGTCCTGAGCTTAAAGAGTTTTAGGAAAGTGAGATCCCCCAGTTCCTTTTTGAGAAGGAGGATTGTTTCTGGCACCAGGTCAAGTTGATTTAGTTTCGTCCTGAGTTCGTTTATTTGTAGCTGCATGTCATTTACGATGCAGACTAAGTTAGTAATCTCTCCTTTTTGCGACAGGATATCTTCCATCTGAATTACAGGGGTTAGCATTATGTTCGAACCGTTTGTATTGAGTGAACTACTAACTGCAGCTGATTTAAGGGGTGTTAACGCGTTACTCGATAAGCTTAAGCTATTTTCTAAGTTACTAGTGTTCCTAAGAACATGTGTTTTATAACTTTTGCCCATTATTATTGGTGATAATATAGCAGAACAGAAAAACGAATATCAGCTAAAACACGTGCAAAAGTTTCACCAGATTCGAACGTACCGCGTTTTGTGAATTGACTTCGAAGAAGCGCGAATAAAATGGCGTCAGGACAATAACAAAAATCGGAAGTTTATGAAACCAAACTCACTAATAGGACAAAATGACGCACACGTCAGATGTCTTTACGTACCTGATCACGAGGATGGTATTGAAATCCACCAAATTACTAAAATGTTGCAGTGTGCATTTCACTCATTTAAAAATTTTGGCAGAAAACACTGAATGTTGTAGGTGATCGTAAAACATATTACAGTTTCTTCCCATTTGTGAACACTAATTCTCGCTTGTATCTATGCATTCCATTGACTTTCAGCTATCAAAATACCACACAAAAGTGCGGAGGGATGCACACATTTTGGACAATCCGGTCACGCATGGACTTGTTATAGGAATACATGTGAAATGAATACAGTTGAAAGTTTAGAAAATAAATTTAGGTGGAATTAAATCCACATTTTGGAGGTCAAAATAACATTGAAGATCACTAAACCAAATATCAGAGGTACTAGTACATCTACCCTGACTAGTATCAAAACGAAGTTTAACAAAGAAGGTTTCGTGTGATGACGAATAGTCTTGGAATTCACAAAAGTGGTTTAAACTTCCTAATTACACTTCCACTTCCACAAACTTTAGGATGCAATCCAAACACGTTTTACAGATAGGTTTAAAAAATGTGCAAACGTCAGTTTTATGTCCTGTCCCTTTAATATGTTTCGAAATAGGGGAGCTGGGACCCCATTAACTTCTGAAGATTCTGTTGCTTCTGGAGGCATTTAGGAATATGATGCGTAGCCCTTACTTGCAGAAATCGATGAACCTTCCCTAAATTGATACAGCAACCACTTCTAAACCTTACGTCCATAGCTTTAAGAGATGTCGGACACTACTCCCATGTGGTTGTAAAATAATAATAATATATATTCTCATTTTTTACATGAGGGACGCCAGTTTACAGGCATCATCATTTCAATAATTTACACATAATATTAATAAGCATATTTAGTAAGGATAATGTAGTAAGGTAGAATTTTTTCCCTAGCTATGTAGGGTACACCAATTGTATAGGCATGCATAAATATTGTGTTTATAATAATAATATATTCCTTCCTGTTTATGCAGGAACATACCTATTGTACAGGCATGGATAAGTTGTTATATAAATTACACATGATTTGATGTATAATGGACTTACAGTTTGGTTGTTCTTTCTGACATTTGCGTCAGTCGGAACAGTCTGCTATAAAGTCTGTTTGTGTAGCGCATAAAGAGATATAGAAATATTGTCTTCGCATTAACAAAAACCCAGACATCAGATGAATGTAATACAAATATCTGGGAAAAATAAAGCTTGAAGTCAATTCTCCTATATAACTTTGTTGTGAACAGCACCCTTGGCTTAAAGATTATTGATGTATTGTGTTGAGATCAGTGATATATTTATTCCATTTTTCAGCAGTCTTATCGTAGTTTCATAACAGGAGAGAAATTTGATCGTGGGTGCGAAAATTAGATAAGGTCATGTTAAGTCGTTTTACTGCATAAAATGGTGCCGAGGTCGAGTCCAGAGTTCTCCATTCGCTCCATTTGTGTCTGCATGGCGGACTGTACTCGTAAGTTGAGTAGAATGTTGAAAACTGTTTGAAAACCAGTTGCTTCTTCATTTCAGATCATGAATGCTTATTTACAGCATGTTCACCAGCTTCTTCAAATGGTAGAATTGGATCGTTCCTGGAATTTGAGTGATTATGGGATAAATGGTTTGGAATTAATCATAGCAGTTAGAATACAGTTAAACATGAAGAGAAGTACTTTTGATTCAGCAACCGATGAATTTTTTATTCTTTTCGATCTAGTACCAGAATAACCGCGGACCATTCCATTCAATATGTCGAATAAGGCATGCAGGGGCAGATCATTACCATCAAATCTATCAACCTGAATTGAGATGCAGCTTTCAGCATGTTTTCGTTATATCATAGATATCCAGGTTTATTGGCGCTGTATAGGCAGTGATTTGGATTATGACGTATTCTGTAGAGTCTCCGTGTCCATGTGAAGTATACATATGCTTTGAAAGGATTACTTCGTTGGCTCCTACCCCCACTGGGTGTTTACAACAGCAGCTGTGGATTTATGTATTTCCTCGCCATTTTGGATAAAACATCGCCGCATTCTTTTTGGGTAGGAGACCAGCTGGTGGTTTATAAATGATGTTCAAGTAACTTTTATCCTTTCATGTGGTGTTGCGGTAAGTTTCTACCTTGTTTTTTCATATTTCATTCGTATGTTGGTTATGGTTCGCCCTTTGTATCAGGTAGACATAGTTTGATCGACTCTTGATTGAATGGGTGTTATTGTCATGACTGCTTCTTTTTTGTCTGGAATTATAAATAGAGGCAAAACAAACAACAGGTGTAGTCTCTGAGTTCATACATTAAATGGGCCTATGATTTCTGAAACTCTTACATGGGAATTAGCACTGGTATCAATTACAAACTCACTTAGTGTGTCATTAAGTGCCTTTTCAAAGGAGGCCAATGTGCTTGCTAGTCGCGTTTTCTCAGGTAGTTTGTTCCATATTTGGGCATACCTAATCAAAAAAACTTTTGCCTGGTGGCTGTTTTACACGGTTCTATAGCCACTGTACCTTTAGTGTGTCTAAGGTTGTATCCTGTGTTACCTGAGAACCGAGTATAGTTAGCAAGGGTATACACTATTTGGTTAAGAAGCTTATAGAAGAGTACCAGATTTAATCGCAGTCGCCTTAACCATAATGTTTCCAGTCCCAGGATTTCACATCTGGTAGAGTAGTTCGTGCCGTTATCGGTTCCGAGTACTTTACGCGTGAAGTACCTCTGTACTCCTCCTACTTTCAGTTTGTCTTCTATGCGTGTACTACTAAATATGAATGAACAGTAATCTAGGAGTCGGCGCACACAAACCTTGTACAGTAGTATTCTAGATTCGTTCCTGTAGAAGTTCCTGAGTAGGAAACCAATAAGCCTTCGTGATTTCGACACTTGATTCGACATATGATCTGAAAATGACAAATTGTGTGAATATTTCAGTCCTAGGTCTAGTGCAGATTTGAGTCTGGGGATTTTGTGGCCCTGAATTGCTAGGCCGAGTTCAAGGTTGGAACAGCCTATGCAGAGCCATCCACACTTTTCAACATTAAACTCTAGTCTCCAGGTGTCACACCATCTATCCATTTTTGCTAATTCTTCATGTATGGAGTTCATAGTTGGGCCGATATCTGTATTTGTGCAGGTATATGTCGCCTTCAAGTCATCTGCATACAGTATTGGCTTGCCTATACTAAAGCATTCACATATACTGTTTATGTCTTTCCTGGGCTATTGAAGAAAGACTATACCTTATTACGTAGGATGTTAAAGGTTGTCAGCAGGGTAAGCAGCTTGCCACTTAGCCAGCTTGTTAACATTCTGGTGGACAGGCACATGGACTCATGTGAAAAATGGGCGAAGTCCATTTTATCTGACTCACAACACCCTCTACACTCACAACTCTCCCCATGTATCTCTTCAGGGAAAACAAGAAGTCTATATAGGAAACTATATGCTCGCACTAGTAAGTACAAAAACTCATCCATACCCTACCTAGCCCGTGTTCTGTGTGATAAAGAATGCATCAGGCATGAAACCTTTAACTTATTAAATAGTCACTAGAACCAATGAATCTCGTCTTTCCAACTCACATCATTTATAGGTACAACGTTTTCTCTCTCTTCATTCTGTATTTATTTTTGTTATGTGCTGTTTTGTTTCTCTCTTCCTTGCAAACTCTACTTAAAACATTCTTGTTCGTTCTTTTACACTCTGTATATCTCGACCATTTTGCTATCGCTTACGCCAGTAAATATGCTAGTAGTATCTACTTTTGTAACACCTTCAAAAATTTAATTTTGGCTTTGCTACCGACATACTAATATGTTGTTGAGATAATCTTTAAACTATGTAGAACTTTATTTATTGTTAATGTAAACAAAAAACTGGATGCAATATTGTAGTAAAATGCTGAGAATTCCATTCTGTATCACAAGTACTGATTTGGAATAAAGCTTATATAATAATAATAATAATAATAATGTATATAATGAAAAGAAGGGGTCCCAATACACTCACCTGGATGACACCACCGCTGATTGGTCTGGGTCTGGAGGTCACTGAGCCAACTTTGGTTGTCTGATTCCTGTCACAGAGAAATGATTTTATCCAATTGTAAAGGGGGTTGCATATCCCTAGTGAGCATAGCCTGCTGACTAGCAGACTATGTGGGACTCTATCGAAGGCTTTCCTTATATCGAAATAGAGGATAATTACTAACTCTCTCCTATCTCTTCTATAGGTGACTTCGTTGAAAAGTCTATATGGCAAGTGACGCAAGATCTTTTCTTGAGGAATCCGTGTTGTGACAGGTTGATGAGTTTATGTTTTAGAAAGTAGTCTGACATTTGGTCTTTGATTACTTTCCCCATGATCCTTGATATGACAAGTGTTATATTGATAGGCCTATAATTACATGCACTAGTTTTGGCCCGTCCTTTATGCTTAGGTAATATATATGTGTTTTTCCAAGTTTCAGGGTAGGTTCCAGTCACTGGTGAGATATTAAATATTCTAAGTAATAATACTATCATATCCGTACCACCGTTTTTGTATATGACGGATGGTATATCGTCTATCCCACAACTACTGTTAGCTTTTAATGTCCTTACCGCCGATGCTATATTTTGTATATTGAAGTTTATTTCACCTAACTTGTAGTTACTTTTGCAGGTTATGTCGAGAATCGGGGACGGATGTGCTTTGGTGTTATTGGAGAACCACTCGCTCAGGAGTTCACTAATGATCTGGGGATCATCATAAATTATACCTTCGTGTTCTGAATGACTGATATTGTTTTCTTCACCCTTCTTCAGCCGTTTTCGCAAGATCTTGCAGAGTTCCTGTGTTTTAGAGGTGCCCTCTAGGGCTTTATTTTCCTCGACTTGTGCTTTCATTTTATGTCTCTCATCTAAATTTTTAAATGTTTCGTGTATCTGGTGTAATGCATTGAATTCTTTGTATAAATAAAATTTCCTTTTTAGTTTCCTTAGTTTTATTCGCGTTTTGCGGTCTATGAATAGAGTTGGTGTCTTTAGGGCAGATTTCAGGGGTGCGATTGTGTCTCTTACCGAACTGATTGTCTTGCAGAAGGTATTTAGTATTACTTCTAAGTTATTATTGGTGAAGTATTCACCCCAGTCTGAGCTTCTCAACAGCGTTGTTAGGAATTCCCAGTCGGCATTTCGATAGTCCCTATATTGATATATGGACGCATGAGGAGAAACCTTGGTTTTAGAGGACTTCTTTACGGCTTTTACAGTGGGATTGTCTTGTTTGGCCCTGGGTGCAGTGTGATCTGCCGATATTTGCAGGTTATCGGTATTAGAAGCATCTACATCTACTTCATGGGTGTGGTCAGTAGATTTACTAGGAGCGTTCTCACGAACTTCGAGGCCAATTACAGTGTTACTGCTCTTTTTGGGTTTCCCTTCGCCTTCTAGTGTCGTTTGTTCACCTACTACAGTGCAAGTGTCACTTGGTGCTACAGTGTACTTTGAGACTTGGGTACTGACGCTATTCACGATTTGTGGTATAATCGTGTTTGTATCTATGGTGTTCTTAGCTACTTGTCGTTGGTTGGGGGTTTTGTCCGGGACTATTTTAAGACTTTTGAATTTTGTAGTGGAAGCCAAAATATCCTCAGATTTCCTGAATTGTTCGGCTATAATACAGCTGTCAAACCTGCAAGTATGGGACATGTGCGGTTTGTCTCTTTTTTATTTAGTCTAATACACTGACAGGGTGTACTTAGAAGGTTGGCAGCTCTTAACAAGGAGTGCCGGACCGATTTTATGGGCTCTTTGTCAGGTATGTTGTACACTATGGCGTTCTGTTTAGAAGCAAGTCTCTTGACAACTTCGCTCGACGAATAGTCCATAACGTTTTCTAGCTCCTTAGCATGTTCCGATTCAGCATCGGTTAGTTTAGTCCTGAGCTTAAAGAGTTTTAGGAAAGTGAGATCCCCCAGTTCCTTTTTGAGAAGGAGGATTGTTTCTGGCACCAGGTCAAGTTGATTTAGTTTCGTCCTGAGTTCGTTTATTTGTAGCTGCATGTCATTTACGATGCAGACTAAGTTAGTAATCTCTCCTTTTTGCGACAGGATATCTTCCATCTGAATTACAGGGGTTAGCATTATGTTCGAACCGTTTGTATTGAGTGAACTACTAACTGCAGCTGATTTAAGGGGTGTTAACGCGTTACTCGATAAGCTTAAGCTATTTTCTAAGTTACTAGTGTTCCTAAGAACATGTGTTTTATAACTTTTGCCCATTATTATTGGTGATAATATAGCAGAACAGAAAAACGAATATCAGCTAAAACACGTGCAAAAGTTTCACCAGATTCGAACGTACCGCGTTTTGTGAATTGACTTCGAAGAAGCGCGAATAAAATGGCGTCAGGACAATAACAAAAATCGGAAGTTTATGAAACCAAACTCACTAATAGGACAAAATGACGCACACGTCAGATGTCTTTACGTACCTGATCACGAGGATGGTATTGAAATCCACCAAATTACTAAAATGTTGCAGTGTGCATTTCACTCATTTAAAAATTTTGGCAGAAAACACTGAATGTTGTAGGTGATCGTAAAACATATTACAGTTTCTTCCCATTTGTGAACACTAATTCTCGCTTGTATCTATGCATTCCATTGACTTTCAGCTATCAAAATACCACACAAAAGTGCGGAGGGATGCACACATTTTGGACAATCCGGTCACGCATGGACTTGTTATAGGAATACATGTGAAATGAATACAGTTGAAAGTTTAGAAAATAAATTTAGGTGGAATTAAATCCACATTTTGGAGGTCAAAATAACATTGAAGATCACTAAACCAAATATCAGAGGTACTAGTACATCTACCCTGACTAGTATCAAAACGAAGTTTAACAAAGAAGGTTTCGTGTGATGACGAATAGTCTTGGAATTCACAAAAGTGGTTTAAACTTCCTAATTACACTTCCACTTCCACAAACTTTAGGATGCAATCCAAACACGTTTTACAGATAGGTTTAAAAAATGTGCAAACGTCAGTTTTATGTCCTGTCCCTTTAATATGTTTCGAAATAGGGGAGCTGGGACCCCATTAACTTCTGAAGATTCTGTTGCTTCTGGAGGCATTTAGGAATATGATGCGTAGCCCTTACTTGCAGAAATCGATGAACCTTCCCTAAATTGATACAGCAACCACTTCTAAACCTTACGTCCATAGCTTTAAGAGATGTCGGACACTACTCCCATGTGGTTGTAAAATAATAATAATATATATTCTCATTTTTTACATGAGGGACGCCAGTTTACAGGCATCATCATTTCAATAATTTACACATAATATTAATAAGCATATTTAGTAAGGATAATGTAGTAAGGTAGAATTTTTTCCCTAGCTATGTAGGGTACACCAATTGTATAGGCATGCATAAATATTGTGTTTATAATAATAATATATTCCTTCCTGTTTATGCAGGAACATACCTATTGTACAGGCATGGATAAGTTGTTATATAAATTACACATGATTTGATGTATAATGGACTTACAGTTTGGTTGTTCTTTCTGACATTTGCGTCAGTCGAAACAGTCTGCTATAAAGTCTGTTTGTGTAGCGCATAAAGAGATATAGAAATATTGTCTTCGCATTAACAAAAACCCAGACATCAGATGAATGTAATACAAATATCTGGGAAAAATAAAGCTTGAAGTCAATTCTCCTATATAACTTTGTTGTGAACAGCACCCTTGGCTTAAAGATTATTGATGTATTGTGTTGAGATCAGTGATATATTTATTCCATTTTTCAGCAGTCTTATCGTAGTTTCATAACAGGAGAGAAATTTGATCGTGGGTGCGAAAATTAGATAAGGTCATGTTAAGTCGTTTTACTGCATAAAATGGTGCCGAGGTCGATTCCAGAGTTCTCCATTCGCTCCATTTGTGTCTGCATGGCGGACTGTACTCGTAAGTTGAGTAGAATGTTGAAAACTGTTTGAAAACCAGTTGCTTCTTCATTTCAGATCATGAATGCTTATTTACAGCATGTTCGCCAGCTTCTTCAAATGGTAGAATTGGATCGTTCCTGGAATTTGAGTGATTATGGGATAAATGGTTTGGAATTAATCATAGCAGTTAGAATACAGTTAAACATGAAGAGAAGTACTTTTGATTCAGCAACCGGTGAATTTTTTATTCTTTTCGATCTAGTACCAGAATAACCGCGGACCATTCCATTCAATATGTCGAATAAGGCATGCAGGGGCAGATCATTACCATCAAATCTATCAACTTGATTTGAGATGCAGCTTTCAGCATGTTTTCGTTATATCATAGATATCCAGGTTTATTGGCGCTGTATAGGCAGTGATTTGGATTATGACGTATTCTGTAGAGTCTCCGTGTCCATTTGAAGTATACATATGCTTTGAAAGGATTACTTTGTTGGCTCCTACCCCCACTGAGTGTTTACAACAGCAGCTGTGGATTTATGTATTTCCTCGCCATTTTGGATAAAACATCGCCGCATTCTTTTTGGGTAGGAGACCAGTTGGTGGTTTATAAATGATGTTCAAGTAACTTTTATCTTTTCATGTGGTGTTGCGGTAAGTTTCTACCTTGTTTTTTCATATTTCATTCGTATGTTGGTTATGGTTCGCCCTTTGTATCAGGTAGACATAGTTTGATCGACTCTTGATTGAATGGGTGTTATTGTCATGACTGCTGCTTTTTTGTCTGGAATTATAAATAGAGGCAAAACAAACAACAGGTGTAGTCTCTGAGTTCATACATTAAATGGGCCTATGATTTCTGAAACTCTTACATGGGAATTACCACTGGTATCAATTACAAACTCACTTAGTGTGTCATTAAGTGCCTTTTCAAAGGAGGCCAATGTGCTTGCTAGTCGCGTTTTCTCAGGTAGTTTGTTCCATATTTGGGCATACCTAATCAAAAAAACTTTTGCCTGGTGGCTGTTTTACATGGTTCTATAGCCACTGTACCTTTAGTGTGTCTAAGGTTGTATCCTGTGTTACCTGAGAACCGAGTATAGTTAGCAAGGGTATACACTATTTGGTTAAGAAGCTTATAGAAGAGTAACAGATTTAGTCGCAGTCGCCTTAACCATAATGTTTCTAGTCCCAGGATTTCACATCTGGTAGAGTAGTTTGTGCCGTTATCGGTTCCGAGTACTTTTCGCGTGAAGTACCTCTGTACTCCTTCTACTTTCAGTTTGTCTTCTATGCGTGTACTACTGAATATGAATGAGCAGTAATCTAGGAGTGGGCGCACACAAACCTTGTACAGTAGTATTCTGGATTCGTTTCTGTAGAAGTTCCTGAGTAGGAAACCAATAAGCCTTCGTGATTTCGACACTTGATTCGAGATATGCTCTGAAAATGATAGATTGTGTGAATATTTCAGTCCTAGGTCTAGTACAGATTTGAGTCTGGGGATTTTGTGGCCCTGAATTGCTAGGTTGAGTTCAAGGTTGGAACAGCCTATGCAGAGCCATCCACACTTTTCAACATTAAACTCAAGTCTCCAGGTGTCACACCATCTATCCATTTTTGCTAATTCTTCATGTATGGAGTTCATAGTTGGGCCGATATCTGTATTTGTGCAGGTATATGTCACCTTCAAGTCATCTGCATACAGTATTGGCTTGCCTATACTAAAACATTCACATATACTGTTTATGTATATAATGAAAAGAAGGGGTCCCAATACACTCACCTGGATGACACCACTGCTGATTGGTCTAGGTCTGGAGGTCATTGAGCCAACTTTAGTTGTCTGATTCCTGTCACAGAGAAATGATTTTATCCAATTGTAAAGGGGGTTGCATATCCCTAGTGAGCATAGCCTACCGACTAGCAGACTATGTGGGACTCTGTCGAAGGCTTTCCTTATATCGAAATAGAGGATAATTACTAGCTCTCTCCTATCTCTTCTATAGGTGACTTCGTTGAAAAGTCTATATGGCAAGTGACGCAAGATCTTTTCTTGAGGAATCCGTGTTGTGACAGGTTGATGAGTTTATGTTTTAGAAAGTAGTCTGACATTTGGTCTTTGATTACTTTCCCCATGATCCTTGATATGACAAGTGTTATATTGATAGGCCTATAATTACATGCACTAGTTTTGGCCCGTCCTTTATGCTTAGGTAATATATATGTGTTTTTCCAAGTTTCAGGGTAGGTTCCAGTCACTGGTGAGATATTAAATATTCTAAGTAATAATACTATCATATCCGTACCACCGTTTTTGTATATGACGGATGGTATATCGTCTATCCCACAACTACTGTTAGCTTTTAATGTCCTTACCGCCGATGCTATATTTTGTATATTAAAGTTTATTTCACCTAACTTGTAGTTACTTTTGCAGGTTATGTCGAGAATTGGGGACGGATGTGCTTTGGTGTTATTGGAGAACCACTCGCTCAGGAGTTCACTAATGATCTGGGGATCATCATAAATTATACCTTCGTGTTCTGAATGACTGATATTGTTTTCTTCACCCTTCTTCAGCCGTTTTCGCAAGATCTTGCAGAGTTCCTGTGTTTTAGAGGTGCCCTCTAGGGCTTTATTTTCCTCGACTTGTGCTTTCATTTTATGTCTCTCATCTAAATTTTTAAATGTTTCGTGTATCTGGTGTAATGCATTGAATTCTTTGTATAAATAAAATTTCCTTTTTAGTTTCCTTAGTTTTATTCGCGTTTTGCGGTCTATGAATAGAGTTGGTGTCTTTAGGGCAGATTTCAGGGGTGCGATTGTGTCTCTTACCGAACTGATTGTCTTGCAGAAGGTATTTAGTATTACTTCTAAGTTATTATTGGTGAAGTATTCACCCCAGTCTGAGCTTCTCAACAGCGTTGTTAGGAATTCCCAGTCGGCATTTCGATAGTCCCTATATTGATATATGGACGCATGAGGAGAAACCTTGGTTTTAGAGGACTTCTTTACGGCTTTTACAGTGGGATTGTCTTGTTTGGCCCTGGGTGCAGTGTGATCTGCCGATATTTGCAGGTTATCGGTATTAGAAGCATCTACATCTACTTCATGGGTGTGGTCAGTAGATTTACTAGGAGCGTTCTCACGAACTTCGAGGCCAATTACAGTGTTACTGCTCTTTTTGGGTTTCCCTTCGCCTTCTAGTGTCGTTTGTTCACCTACTACAGTGCAAGTGTCACTTGGTGCTACAGTGTACTTTGAGACTTGGGTACTGACGCTATTCACGATTTGTGGTATAATCGTGTTTGTATCTATGGTGTTCTTAGCTACTTGTCGTTGGTTGGGGGTTTTGTCCGGGACTATTTTAAGACTTTTGAATTTTGTAGTGGAAGCCAAAATATCCTCAGATTTCCTGAATTGTTCGGCTATAATACAGCTGTCAAACCTGCAAGTATGGGACATGTGCGGTTTGTCTCTTTTTTATTTAGTCTAATACACTGACAGGGTGTACTTAGAAGGTTGGCAGCTCTTAACAAGGAGTGCCGGACCGATTTTATGGGCTCTTTGTCAGGTATGTTGTACACTATGGCGTTCTGTTTAGAAGCAAGTCTCTTGACAACTTCGCTCGACGAATAGTCCATAACGTTTTCTAGCTCCTTAGCATGTTCCGATTCAGCATCGGTTAGTTTAGTCCTGAGCTTAAAGAGTTTTAGGAAAGTGAGATCCCCCAGTTCCTTTTTGAGAAGGAGGATTGTTTCTGGCACCAGGTCAAGTTGATTTAGTTTCGTCCTGAGTTCGTTTATTTGTAGCTGCATGTCATTTACGATGCAGACTAAGTTAGTAATCTCTCCTTTTTGCGACAGGATATCTTCCATCTGAATTACAGGGGTTAGCATTATGTTCGAACCGTTTGTATTGAGTGAACTACTAACTGCAGCTGATTTAAGGGGTGTTAACGCGTTACTCGATAAGCTTAAGCTATTTTCTAAGTTACTAGTGTTCCTAAGAACATGTGTTTTATAACTTTTGCCCATTATTATTGGTGATAATATAGCAGAACAGAAAAACGAATATCAGCTAAAACACGTGCAAAAGTTTCACCAGATTCGAACGTACCGCGTTTTGTGAATTGACTTCGAAGAAGCGCGAATAAAATGGCGTCAGGACAATAACAAAAATCGGAAGTTTATGAAACCAAACTCACTAATAGGACAAAATGACGCACACGTCAGATGTCTTTACGTACCTGATCACGAGGATGGTATTGAAATCCACCAAATTACTAAAATGTTGCAGTGTGCATTTCACTCATTTAAAAATTTTGGCAGAAAACACTGAATGTTGTAGGTGATCGTAAAACATATTACAGTTTCTTCCCATTTGTGAACACTAATTCTCGCTTGTATCTATGCATTCCATTGACTTTCAGCTATCAAAATACCACACAAAAATGCGGAGGGATGCGCACAGTGGTTAGGACTCTCGCCGACCATGCACATGTTACGAGGTTCGAGATTTCGCCGGCGAACTCCTGATATCTATGGTCGGCCTGCAAAACTTCTTCTACCGATATCCATGCTGAAAATTCCACACTTGTACCAAAAATACAGTGTGGAATCAAGCTGTAAATCAAAAAAATTCTTTGGTTCCTGCCGCAATAATAGATACTGCACAATAGCTGATTGTGAAATTTGAGATCAAGTACAAGTTTCTGCCAATCTGCAACAAAATTTATCGAATGACTCGTTGAAGTGTACGCAAAGCTTACTCGGTATGCCAAAAATCACTGCATGAACCATGCATTTAGGCGTCCTGTCACACAAGCAATAAGTGAATGCTCAAGAACAATATCGAACAAAAATTTCCACATAAATTCATCCAACAAGAGCAAAACAAGCACCGAAATCGCGTCTACTGCGTTTGCTGGACGACTAGCTCCAACTCGAATCAACGAAACCGCGCAAATGCCGTCAAGGTTAAGCCAGAGGCGCCACTTCAAATAGGGGATATGCCTTATCAACGCCCGAAACTTCTTTTGAATATTCTTAAACCTTCTTTAAAAGCTTTTAGTGACCCTAAGCAGACTGCTTATAAGTGTGGAAGAAGTACATTAGGTCCAGCCATTGTACTACACCACAATATTGTTTCCTGCCTTGATAAGGGTGCTAAGTTCGTTCGAACAGCTTTTTAGACTATACTGCAGCTTTCGACTCTGTTCCTAGGACACTTTTATTAGGAAAGATGATTTCAGCACAAAACAGAGTCCTCGGCAACTAGATGGCTGTCTTCTTATTTTAAGGATAGGAAACAGCATACTGTTTTGGCTGGAAAGCGCTCCACTTCTCAGCTAACTGAAAGTGGTGTGGCTCAAGGTGCAGTACTTTCTCCATTTCTTTTCTCTTTCTTTTTGCATGACCTTCCGAACTCACCCAAAAATAACTTCATTAACTATGCTGATGATCTGACTGTTTCTGTCCCTGTAGTTTCCACATCGGATTGTTCCCATATATCAGTCACGTCTCAAAAACCGTTAATGCCCAGCTCTTGCTACGCTCGGGCCCACGCTGTTCCTTGCAGTTTCTCAGAAACGCTTAGTAATAACGAACGAAAAACCAAAAGACCGATTGGCTACTCGAGGATTCTTTATTGTTACACCAACACATAAAAATAATGTTTTACTAGGGCCTGTGAACATATATTACAATAATAAATCATAATATTACCTCTGACAATGTTTTACTCTTCTTTCTGAACAGCGACCGATGAGACGATGACTGGTGTATCGATGCCTCCGCGAAAATTGGGGAAGTTGATTTTGAGCAAACAACCATGCATTGATCGTTCAATCTTCAACTGCATTGACGCTCCCCGGCAAAAAAGGGATCCATCCCTTTTTTCCTTCACGACCAATACACGTTGACTTGGATGCCATTGCGAGAACCTGGGTCACATGGACATAGCCGGAATGGAAAACAAACAGAAAAGCCAACACACCACAAGCATACCCACAGAACAATCTCACACATCGCTGACGACCTGCGCCTCCAGTTAAAGGTATCCTCTTGACATCTTGCAACACAATCGCCACTTGCTAGAATGACTATTGCAGAATGCAACGTGACCATAGCACCATATCATGATACTCTACGCACATCCTCTTATCTACTCACTATCAATTACCACTGAAATCGCTTGTCACTCATTCTGTCTCAGTTCTAGTAGCGGTGACGCATGCAAGCCTCAGTCGTTTACGCTCTTTCTCCCCGGTGTGGCGGACAGCAGCTAACAATTATCTCCGTGGGATCGCAATAAATCGTTATATCCGTGTGCATTCTCAGCAACAGCCTCCCCGGCGTATACAACCCATCTGCTGTCTCTAACATTAATCAATTCATTCACGGATGTGGAAGACTCGAAACAACTTCAGAAGTAATCACGACGAAATATTTAACAAAATTATGCAATAACAACAAGGTACGAAAACAACGAGTAAACACAATTAATCCAAAATCACAAATTGATATGACAAACCACACATATATACAAACAGTACACACAAATTCGCGGATCATGTCTTGATGGAATTCCTTTGAAGAATTGCAGGACTTACACCAGTACACCTGCAACCCTTCTCAGGTTGACGATTGTAAGTTGTGGAATGTCCGGACACAAACGAGATTAACCAACAATTACATTAACTGGAACCCACACAATTAATCAACGCAACCATATACAATCAACACATCGAATGTTGTGGATTCTGACACGACAAACTACCTTTTAAGAACTGTAGGACTCACAGCAGTACGCCTACATTCCTTCTCAGGTTGATGATACAAGTGGAAGTCGTCCGGACACAAACAGAATTACCAACAGCTAGATGACAGATGATACCAATTCAGTATATACAACAGGAACATATGTACATAATCACATATCAAGCACATTGGACTGCTCATTGATGCGCTACCCTTTGAAGAACTGTAGGACTTACAGAAGTACGCCTACAACCCTTCTCAGGTTGACGCTCTAGGTTGGAAAATCGTCGCAGAGTTCACTTGCTGACTTCCTTCTATCAGCTATATCCTCAACTCTGAATGGTAACACGCTCATGTCATTGTATCGTAGAACATAGATGACGAACAAACACACGACGTATCTGGTCAACCAAGCGTAGACACAGAGTAATTAATAATAATAATAATAATGTATATTCTCATATAAACATATAAATTCACATGAAAATGCATGCCATTTTTACAGGCACGATCAAGCATGATATAATATCAAATCGTAGATTGTCTACAAGTTAATAATGTTTCAACAGTTAAATATTTGATATATATATAAATACACATTGTCTGATCTAGGCTGTATAGTTATTGAATTGTACAGTTGTCCTCCAGGTTGAGCAGGAAAATCGACTTCGTTTCGTTTTCATCCCGTGGTTGTCGGCATACGATAACCAACCAATATTGAGGTAAGTACAACGTTTACAAGGGATTGAAAGCTGTTTTAGAAAAGTAAAAGTGCTGAGGTGAATCATTAAATTGTAATGAAATAGGTAAGTGCAAGTATCATTAATAAATGCATTAAAAAAAGAAAACTCCCTAGGCTGACAACGTTCATTTGCAATGTATAATGCAACACATATACCTCGTACTATCATGATGTCCAATTTTGGTTTTAATACATTTATCCTCAGTTGTGCCAGTTGTTTTTGTTTTATACCTTTTTGTGCATTTAATGTACAACCGTACCCTTCAGAGAGTAGGAATATAATAAGTCATAAAAAGCTGTAAAATGTTAGGTTTAATGGAATATAATGAGGATCAAGTAAAGACGTTATTGGAAAATGAATGAGATAAGACATTGTGAAGTGGTATTTAAAGATCTGACAATGGATAGCAAGTTAATTTATAAGATGCCCCATAAATCTGTGCAGATCCCATGTGGTCGCATCTCAACAATAGGCTGAGCGAATGGAATATATTTAAAGGTAGAAGCATGATCTGTCAAGGCGTTCATTATTATCTTTTTCAAGATAAAGATCTAAGCCCTCATAAAAATCAGAAATATCTCGAGCCTTCAAATTGCATATTGCTGTTCCTGCAGAATGGGGCGATTCACCTTAGTGACCGCCACCATATCTACTGATCAGCTAACGCCACCCTCCCTCCTTTTTTGATGTTAAGCTCTGAGACTATGATTATTATGGCTACCGCAAATAAATTGCTTGGTACCAGACATGTTCGTACCTCATATTCCATCTCCCTAGCTTTCTTAATGAGTGCTTCCAATAGGTCTCCGCGTACATCTTTATGAACATTATATATGTATGCATGCGTCCTAATGAACAGATTACTTTACAAGAAGTTAGAACCTTAAAGAATAAAAAGAATAGGTTTTGTGAATAGTGAAGCAAGATTCAGCAGAACAATATAGTTAGGGATCAATATAGGTAGTATGAACTGAAGGTAAGGTCGGTTGGCAGGACTTAGTGCACTAAATTATCATGACAGTCTTGTATATAGTAGACATCTGACATTGCAAAGTAACGTGTCTAAACATATTATAAAAAGATATTAACAGAACCAACAAAATTTCAGCATTTGTTTAACAATACTACAGAAGGGTAGTTAGTACTACAGGTAATCGTAAAGTAAATCAATCTATGTATAATAAGAGCATAGTCAGTGTCATAATTCGTATTATCAAAGAATACATTAGGCTCAATAACTGAGTGTTATAAGGGAAACAAGCATGGTAAAGCAAGAGAACACTTGCCGCATAGCTATTTTAATCATTTTAAGTATTTTAATGACAATCGAATTTCAAGTATTGAACCTACATAATTACTAAGTGTTATTATATTGGTATTGGGACTAGTGTACTTTCCGTAGTCAAATATTGAAAAGCCATTGTCTCTCCACTCTACCAGCAGTTGAGATCTTTGAGGCGGGCTAGGGTGGACATGTTTATATGTTTTTCTAGGCTCCTTCTGAAACTGTCAGGCCTTTCACAGGATCTTATCTCAGAGGGTAGTTGGTTCCAAAGTTTGCAATATTTAATGGTGAAGAAGTTAGCTCTAGTGTTGAGTTTATGGGTGTTAACCTTGAGAAGGTAGTTGTGGTTGCGTAGTCCATACGATTTAGGATTAGCCCAGGTTATGGACGAGTTACTGTTACAGTGCTTTCTTATAACTTTGAATAAGAGAAATAAATTGCACTTCACTCTCCTTAACCATAAGGGCTCTAAGTCCAGTCGAATACATCTGTCAAGGTATTCTATTTGCTGACCATAGCCTAATATGCGTTTCGTAAGGAAATTTACACCAAAGATAATAGCATTCAGAAAGTAACTTGAAACTAGAAGTGCCTTTATTCATGCAAGCCAATTTAACAATTACTCTCTCGTTTTCACCTGACTTATCCTCACTAAACTGAGCAATATCTTTCGTCTTTTCAAACGCACCAATACTATCATAGTCATTGCATAAGTCACGTGAGTTCATGGACGTCCACTTCATTGTGGATGATAACACCAACGACGACTGATTGATACCAGTTGATGAACTTAGCGGTGGATCAGAAGCTGTTGTTGCTCGGCTTTCAGAAATTTGTCTAACTGCAAGATTGCCACCACTGCTGTCTTTTACTGTCAGCTCCGGTTTAGCACCATCATCTGATGATAGGTGGGCTACACGCTGATCAATTACACTGACTGTCTGGCAAGTATGCATGCCTTCTGCAACTGCATCTGCATTCAATTCTACTTCACGTTGTAGTTGTACAGAACCTTTAATTAACTTAGCAGTAGCAGGCATTCCCCCCATTTCATCATGATCAACCAAAGACAAATGTGCACTATCATGAGCATTATCGCAAATATTCAATTTACCATCATCTATCTGGTCGACTTCATCAATTTCAAACTCTTTAATAACAGAAGTGTATGATTTGGGTTCCTCCTCACAAATCCCTAAAGATTTTATACCTTCCCTCGGACTAGTAATACCTTGTAAACTTGTGGAGTCAGAACTGCACTCTGAAACTGTAACTCTATTCTGTTGCATTCTATTCAACAATGGCTTACCAGTTCCAACTACAGACTTCTTGACCGCACCGTATTCGTCACACAATTCGGAGTCAGACCTGGAGTTTACATTTAGCTTATCACTGAACTTGCTCACTGGTTCACAATTCACCTTTGTATGCACCCTTGCAAACGTGTAAAACACAACCGTGTTTGTCTTGCATCTTGTAACTTATCTGTTGAGGATGTACTACGAAACCGGTTACACTCACTAGGTCTATATGCATTACTAGACATCATGGAGCCTTCTCGATATCCACCTCTCTGAGGCCCTTTCGTTATCAATGATTGCATTTTGCCCTCAGACTGCTCTATTCTAGGGGTGAGGTGCATTAGAAAGGCGAAATTGCTCATAGATAGATTGTCGCTATCTTTTGCCAGTTTCAGGATGTCATCGAACTTAGGCTCGATACCCTCATCCTCCATACGGGAGCTCATCTTCACCCACTTCCTTTGCAGTCGAGTAGGTAGGCGTCTTGCCATTACTTCTAGTAGAAAACTCGAGTTGAGGTCACTCATGCAATTCATCGAAACCAATGCATTCTAGTAAATCAGCAAATGTTTCAAAAACTCAATGTGTGCCTTGCAGTCATCTTGTAGTTGACCACCATTACCCTTAACAGCCTCGAATAATTTCCCTACAATCATCGAAGGTCTTCCAAATCTTTGACGTAATATGCTCATAGCCTCGTAGTAGCCCTCTTTTGGCTTCATAAACTTACAGCACTGTATATCTCTTGCAGCAACTCCAGTGCAATACCTCATCAAATACATCAACTTCAATTCATCACTTAATAAAAAACCACTCAGCATGATCTCAAACTCTTTTACAAAGTGTAAATAATCGGTTGGGTTTCCGTCGAAACACCGTGGTTCAAATTTAGGGAGTTTGATGTTCCTATTATCCCTGAACGGCGAAACAGTGACATCAACCATGTCATGCTTAACATCAGACACATCGTTACAATTAACAGACAAGTCAACATGACTTACTTTCCTGTTCGCATCCAAGACGCTCTGTCCCTTCTTTGACCCAGGCATTGTTGGACTTGACCCAATTCCAGAAACTTTCCAGATATTGCTTGTTCAAAGAGGACTTGACCGGCACCAGGAAAGATGAAGGGTGACTATCCAAAGTCGTACCAACTGTCAGAAACCTTTTAAAAACTGAAGTTGTACTGTCAGAAACTGTCAGCCACGTCTCATAAACCGTCAATGTCCAGCTCTTGCTGCACTCGGGCTCATGCTGTTCCTTGAAGTTTCTCAGAAACGCTTAGTAATAACGGACGCAAAAATCAAAACACCAATTGGTGACTCGAGAATTCTTTATTGTTACACCAACATAAAAGCAATGTTACAACTAAGATCTGTGAACAAATATTACAATAATAAATCACAATATTACTTCTGACGGTTTGCTACTGACTTCTTTCTGAACGGCGACCGATGAGACGATGACTGTCGTATTGATGCCTTCGCGAAAATGGGGGAAGTTGGTTTTGAGCAAACAACCATGAATTGATCGTTCAAACTTTAACTTATTTAACAAACACTTTTTCACTTTCGGACGTTATCTGTCTCACCCCTGATTAAGCGGCCCCCTGCTGATTGGTTGCTTGCCCTGTAAACTATTCATTGGTATTAATGACGGCAATTAAATATAATTAGCTTGCATCCTACTTCTCCTCCAACCGCTCTTGAAATATACTTGAGACTGTAAAAGCTCTCAACAACAGTTTGACTTCTACCATATTTCCCATTCAGGTATACCATCGTTGTGATGTTTGACGCTGCGATTTCAAATAGCTTGCTGGGTCGTATTTTCGTTCATATCGAGAATGTGGGATGATGAGATAATTGCCCAAATAAGCACGACACTACCCTTATTTAATGGGAGGTTATAAATCTCCTTCAATGCATTAAACTAGGCTTCTCACTAGTGTGCCTACCAGTGTGCACGTAGCAAACTAACTCCTCAATGTAGCAGTATCGACACTGGTAGCACATTTGCACTTGTTATCCCCGATGTCCATTTATTGCATTCTATCATGTTATCACTAATAGCAGTGTACTAAAACTGTGAAACATATGTTCCACGGAACACGAGTGACTTAGAAAATAATGCGAGCGCGGTACGTTCGAGTTCGGTGGCACTTTTGCATGTGTATTCGCTGATGTTAATTTTTGGATTATACTATATTATCACCAATAATAATGAGCCAAAACTCTAAAAGCGTGTTATAAGGAACACCGGTAATTTAGAAAATAGTTTGAGCTCTCTTAGTAACGCATTAACACCCTTGAAATCAGATGATATTAATAGTTCATCTAATATAAATGGTTCCAACATAATGCTGACCACGACTATGCAGGCGGAGGATGTCCCGTCAGAAAAGACAGGGATTTCTAACTCAATCTGCATCATAAACAAGATGCTGCTAAAAATAAATAATCTCGGGACGAAATTGGCTCTACTTGACTTCATATCAGAAACTATCTTGCATTTTAAAAATAACTGGAAGATTTCACTTTTCTAAAACTCTTTAATCCGAAGACTGAAATTTCTCATGCTGACTCAGAAACTGCCAAAGAGTTAGAGAACGGTGTACATTTTTCGTGGAAGACTAGAAGAACAGAACGACATCGTGAACAATATACCAGGAAATGGGCCTATAAAGCTGGCTCAGCACTCCTTGTTGGGGGCTGAAAGCCTCTTGAGTACACTCTCTCAGTGTATTCGACTAAATAAAGAGGAGTCAAACCGCACGTGTCCCATATTTTTCACGTTTGACAGCTGTATAATCATTTATCTAGGGAGCATTGTCTCAACTACAGGAGGAGCGGACGAGGATGTCAAATCGAGCCAGAATCGGGAAGGCGAGAAACACATTTATCAGCCTGAATTCAATCTGGAAATCTTCGTCACTCAGCATCACCAAAAAAATTCGGTAGGATTTTCAATACAAACGTAAAGTCAGTTCTTCTATACGGATCAGAAACTTGGCGGGTCACAAAGAATATTTCCAAAAGGCTGCAGACCTTTATTAACAAGTGTCTTCGCTCAATACTGAAGATCAGATGGCCGGAAAGAATCACCAACAAGGAATTATGGGAACAAACAAAGCAAGAACCAATCGCCCAACAAATATGCAGGAGAAAGTGGAGATGGATCGGACAGTCGCTGAGGAGACCGCTGGGTGACATCGCGCGTCAAGCCCTCGAGTGGAACCCGAAAGGGAAGCGGCGTGTGGGACGTCCAAGGGTGACATGGAGGAGATCGTGTGAAGAGGAGTTGAAAGAATATGGATTCACATGGATGCAGGCGAAAAGTATAGCAGAAGACAGAAGAAAATGGAGACGTGCAGTTGAAGCCCTATGTTCCACTAGGAACCCAAGGGAGCAATAATAAAATAATAATAATAACCGAACAGTATTGGAAATCTGAGGATATTTTGGCCTCTTCTACAAAGTTTTAGAATGTTGAAATAGTCTCGAACAAATCCCCCAGACAACGACAAGTAGCTAAGAGCATCTTAGATACAAACCCAATCATACCATAAAACATGAACTGCGTCAATGACGAAGTATAGAAGGGCACTGAAGCAGAAAGTGACACTAGCATTGTTCTACAGGAACAAACGACAAGCAAAAGTGGTGTGAAACCTAATAGGAGCAGCAACACCGGAATGGGTTTTGAAGTTCATGAGAACACTCGTAGGAAACCTACCGACACCACACATGAAACCTACATGGATGCCCCCACTACTAATATTGGCAGATCACACCACATCCACAGCCAAGTAAGATAATCTCACTGTAAAAGCCGAAAAGAAGTCCCCTAAAACCAAGGTCTCTCCGCAGGCGTCCACACACCCCTGTTGTGACAAGCCAAACAAGCGGCATGTTAGCATAAAAAGAAATATCCACGCATCGTGGAAGGTCCCATAAAGGAGATGGAACATGTCAGTTGAAGTGCTCCTCTCCAAACTAACAGCAGTAACCCAACCGTGGGCGACAGACCACTTGAGGTGAGAGCTAACGGCAGAAATAGCTCTATCCACACAAAATCACACGCTAGCACGCACTCAAGGGGCGCCAAGCCGACTGAACAGCAGAATGAGACCACGATTTCAGTAATAGCCGATGTTGTAATATGCATATAAGCACATATAACCTGAGAACGGGACCCATAATTATTAATGAAAACACATGGGCTACTAGAAGGGACACAACTAGGTACTAACTATATCAACGGAAATATATACTTGAACCCTCGTAGTAGTTACGTGAAGCCCCATCGGCAAAACGGGTACGGATTGGCTCATGGTCCTTCTAGGTACGCACACGAAATCAGTCAACAAATGTACAACTAAGTAAAAGCTAGCACGCACTACCCTCAAAACAACCTAAAACAACCGCAGGGTACTACGGCCCTGTAAATTACAATCTGAACAGTGAAACAGACCATCCAACACTGAGAAATGATCCAAGACACTCACGTAATGAGTCCAGAAACCAATACATGCAACAGAATTATTTTCGGTTGCAGCAAACAATAGCCCCTCTCGCAGCACAGTGTGTTCAGGGGATAGTAGACACGCTGACAATGTCTCACCTGAGAATCCCTCCGAACATACCATAGTCAACCAGGTGATAGGGGTAGTAAAAAGGAAACCTACTAGCTATCCTCTCAACAGCGCTGGTTCGCTAAAAATTATGCTCTTAAATGCTCGATTTCTCGTTAACAAAATGACTTCTCGATGCAGCCTAGTGTGTAGGGAGTAGACAACGCTGACCCTGGTAACCGAACATTGGCTAAATAATGATATACCTGACAAAAAGGTGATGATTGATAACTATGACTGATATGTATCCACATGACTTGTGTTTCTGTTTGTGACAGTCTGTTATATTTTGCTATGTGTATATGGATTGATATTCCATTATAACTGACATTATGCTTTTGTCTGTTCACTAACTGAATAAACAATGTATGACCTTGTTATCACATGACATTACAACCAATCAAGGTAAAGTGGGCTAAAATTATCCAGCATGCTCAAGGTCATTGGCGGAGTGAGATGCTCAAAGGTCATTTTCGTCCATATAAGTCGGCCATGTTGGGTTGCCTTTGCGTAGCCGTTCGTTTACACATCGGTTTTCCCGTTTATCCTGCATTTATTTACAACTTATCTTGATGCGCATTGTTCACAAATGTTGCGTTTCACCTCATTTTTTTTCCGTTGCTGTTAAAATTACTAATTTCGTATGTTTCGGAATTTTTTACCACCGGGGCAGTGCATCATTCCATTACAGTTGTTTCACACGCTGTTTTCACCTCTGGTTGCAATGTTTTAGTTGTTTTTCAGCTACTAATGAAGTAGTTCTGCGTAAAAGTTTAGGAAAATATGCACGTAAACGTGTTAAGCTGACAAAAGCCGTTGTTTTTAGTCCATTTGCTGGTTGCCGTTACTGTTTCCTGCTGAACTGATTAACTGGTATGTTGAAATCTGGGAAAAACAACGTATTTCACATACATGTTTGCAGCTTGCAGCAATCTGCGAGTCAATCTGGTGAGGACAAATGCGATCAGGTTTGATATTGGGAAGGTTTACGAAGAGCATATTAAACCTGGAGATTTCAGAACGTGGTTTGAAGTTGAAAAAGCTTTGAAGCTTTTCGAGAAGCTGAATATACCATCAGTGTATATTATCAGTTAAAGAATCTATGTCAAGCAAGGATGAGCCACATGAGAAGTATGAAAATGTTGTGCCTGTATGTAGTTTTGGAACTGAAGGAAACTTGAAAGCAATGAGAAACCCCTGAATGGTAAGTGTTACGTATCCTTATTAATCCTCAATGTACTAGATCCAAAATACATGAACTGAGACCGCCTGTAGCAAAGCCATTGTTAACGGCCATTCAGTGTGTTGCAAAACCACTTCAGAAGTGGATAACATGATGATCTGGTGAGTGTACGAACTATCCCAGTTAAAGGTAAGACTTTAATTAGCGAGAATAACATTCGGGTTGTGGTCTACAACAAGCTGAGGAGCTGGTTATTATTCGGGGTGAAAATCTTCGCTGAATACATATTGCTTGTTTCATTTGAAATAATGAAATTCCTCTTCTGTGATTTCTCCGTGGTTTTTAAGAAAACTAAATAAATATTCCTGAAACCATTGGTTTTCTTTTTCTTGGTGAAACATCTGTTAATACTATTAGAAGATTAGGTATCAAAGTAGGATTTTCTATGATTAAGAATCGTTGTCGTCGTGTTTCGGATTAATATCGCGCTTGTAACTGTTTTAACCCTATGGATATAGGTTTTCCCTCATGGTACATTATGATATCTAGAAGTCATAAGCATGCCGTCTTCGATAAATTTATTCTTACTTTTTAAGTGACTTCAAATGGTGAGTCATTTGAGGTGATAGTATGAATACCTCTAAACGCTTTCGTGAAGATTAGGATATATTCATTTTTTCGACTAGGAGACGATTTTTTACGAAGAAGGTTCCCAGGATGCCCGCCTTTACTTTGAAATTCAAGGATAACGTTAAGTTGCTCGGTAAGTTAGTAGCTAAGGGTGGTTACCTTCAACAGAAACCACTTTAAGGTAACTACGTAGCTTTAGGTAATGCGTCATAGAAGTAAGCAGCGTATGTTAATTGTGTCCAAATATATTTAACGTTGTATAACTGGTCAAATCGTAGCTCTTACATACTAGTTAGTCTTATATATAATGAATGCACTGTACAAACGTTTACTTTGATTTGCATACCTAGCTCATAAGCATTATACTCGCATGTGGTATACATTTAAAGCTGGTACGCTGTATGGTGATTTCTACGAAACACGGTTGTATCATGGTTAAAGCAAGAAAAACAGGTCAAGTATAGGTAAGATGCACGGACGGACAAACTGTAAGAGGGGGGGATGAGCTATGCTTGAGTGCCTCTACTTCTTAATGTGAACAGTCAGACGAAATATTACTTTAGAAATCGCTTAGACATGGGAAGACCAGGATTGGCCAGAAGAAAGAATTAATCCACGATACTTAACGTCGGACTTGATTTCTATATCACTCATCAATTATACAACGGCTATTGGGAATTAACAGCTCCATTTAAGTTTCTTTTACATCTAAAACTGAAATCAACTGCCTGACATTTGGAAGGATTTAGTTTAAGGCCGTTAGACGAAGACCATTTGCTAATTCCTAATAGAAAGCTGTTCATTTTAGTACTGTTTAGCTGGGAGTTGACAGACACTGAAATAGTTAGATAAATAAATAAATTTATTCTCATGATACAGTACATGAGTGACGCCAGTTTACAGGCATCATCGAATTGTTACAGAAATAGAACCATATTATTCAGTCACAATTTACAGTCGATAGCAAAATATGTTTAAAATGTACACTGGAGATTATACATACACTTGATAAATTTTAATCCCAATAGTATAAAACATCCTTTTCACTTATGTACAATCGTTTCTGTGCATAGTTGGAAAAATCCGCTAGATTGTCAGTGAGTGCAACACATCAGGAAATACAGAAGTATTGTCTTCGCATTAGCGTAAGGATATAGGCTATGACAAGGTGTTCTCGCGCAATTTCATCGGTTACCGCGTTCACGGCTACAGGCGTTATAATAGCCTAATTTTTGGAAATAGATTATATTTGACTAGTTTTAGACTTCTGTAGCCAGATGGCAGTATTTCGTTCCTAGTAGAGCGTAAAATTTTATTTTATAGCTCCAACGAATTATTAATAAAAGAGTCAACCTTTTTAAGAAAGTTCGCATAGAAGAACTATTATTTACATTATAGTGCTATGAGGGTTTGTTTTTTGCGAGTTGTTTCATATCTTAAGGTTGTAAATAGACTACAGGCAATAGCTGTTGTCATTCCAGTGAATCTATGAGAATCTGGCATATTAAAGAGAAATAGTGTGCAGACATACGTTAGATGTGTGTTTTGAACATGTTAAACACTTCTGTTATCATCCGGGATGACTGAAATATTCCATAACACATCGACGACGTCATGTGGTGGACCTTTTTACTCTATTAGCTTAGTTACCCAAATTCAAGTAGAAAATAAAATACCAAATGAGTTTAGTTACGGGAAGAATGTATTAAAGTTTGATTACTTGAGTTTACAAAGGTCCACAGTCCACAATAAACGTAATAGACTCCAGGTGCTGCGGAAAGACTGCTCCAGTAGTAATTCTCCAATGTTAACGTTGCCGGAGGTCGACCAAAGTACGTAGGAAGAAACTACGGTGCTCCTGCAAAAATCAGAGATAGAAAGCAGGTGATTAGGATTGATCGACGGCAGTTGAGATGGTGGAGAAGACGGAGAGTCGAAGGCACAGCTATATATTTATTCAAAACCCGAGGTAAAGTCAAAGTACAGAGTTTATGGTTAAAACAAAGTAGTGTACAATATGTTCATTATTTACATAGTAGTAAAATTTGGATAAGTTTATTTTTGAGGACTCCACAGGGCTCCCCCTCTTAGAGGTCCGGAGGACCATCAGTACTGTCCTCGTGGACGATTACATGAATATAAGCAATATAAATAAGGGACAATGTCAACAATAAGGATAACAAAAAATAACAATAACAACAATAAGGATACAAAGTTAGATCAGGATGTATGGCATGCATCCGTGTCGTATAAAGTTTAGCACATACAAGCACATACAGGAATTTAAAAAAAAATCAAAACTCGTTGTAATTTTAAATAAAAATTTATGTACATAATAAACCATGACATGTTCGTTAACATTTGTGAAATTCATATATAAATAGATATATACATATACTTGGTGAATGCGTGTGCTTGCAGTACAGTTGACGAACAGCAAATAATAATACTAATAAATATTAATGGTTATAATGAAGTGAATGTTAACAACAATAGTAATGAGAAGTATGTCTAAATGAGGTTAACGTTTATGTCAGTCAATGAAATGAACATAGCGGGCAGGTTTACAGATCTGCCGCCCACTGCGTGTCTGTACAGGGGGAAGAGTGAAGAGCGGGAGAGTTGGAGTTGCATTGACTTGCTGATTGTTTATTGGTGTCGGCGTTGCTAGTGTTTCATGTTCGCTGTCGGTGTACGCTGGTTTAAGACGGTCGATAGAAACAGTCTCCGGTTTACCATGTTTGTTCAGCGTGAAGTATTTTTCGGTGCGTTTAAGTACTAGAAAAGGACCTTCATATGGATGTTGTAGACCTTTTCTAATGGCATCGACGCGAACAAATACAAATTTGCTAGTGAGTAGGTTCTTATTTACTTGAGCTTTCTGAAGTGATTGGCGAGGGGCTACTGGTCTAAGCTGAAGCATATGCTGGGTAAGGCGGTTGGTGAAGTCGGAGATATTTACTTCAGTTGAATCATTAGACGGAACTAACTGACCAGGCAATGTGAGGGTAGTACCATACACAAGTTGAGCTGGTGTACATCCCAAATCTTCTTTTACAGTTGATCGGATACTGAGAAGAACTAATGGTAGGTGTTCACTCCACTTAGATGAGTCAGCTTGTGCCATAAGCGAGCTTTTCAGTTGTCGATGGAAACGTTCCACCAGACCATTCGCTGCAGGATGATAAGCTGTAGTGGAGATATGGTTCACTCCAAGGAGTCTTGTAAACTCTCGAAACAGAGTTGATTGAAATTGAGCTCCTCGGTCTGTTGTAATAGTTGTGGGTACTCCATAGTTTGACACCCAGCGATCTAAGAAAACCAAAGCGATATTTTCTGCAGATATATCGTTGAGTGGACAAGCAATAGCCCATCGGGTAAATCGATCAATCGCAGTAAGTATATGAGTAAATCCTCTGGATGGCGGTAATGGTCCAACAACATCTATATGAACGTGTTGAAATCGTTTATCGGGTAAATTGAACTGTTTTGGAGGTGTGACGGTGTGATGATGTACCTTGGATCTTTGACATTGCAAGCATTGGCGGGCCCATTTCCGAATATCGGAGTTCATCTTGGGCCAAACAAAACGCTCGCTGATCAACTTGACTGTAGCACGCACTCCAGGATGAGACAATGAATGTAGATGTTCAAACAAAGTTTTTCGACAACTTAGTGGAACAAAAGGTCTATGAACTCCCGTTGAAACGTCGCAGACGATAGTTGTATCAGACAGGGGAATAGGTACATCCTGCAACTGTAGGGAGGAGTTTCGTCTACAAGTATGGAGTTCGGCGTCATTTTTCTGCAGCTTGGCAATATTGTCTAAGCTAATATCTATCGAAGATAGGTGATTAACGTCACATCGAGACAAAGAATCGGCTACGATATTAGAATCTCCTTTGATGAACTGGATGTCTGTTGAGAATTGTGAGATGTAATCCAGTTGTCTGGCTTCTCTCGGAGAGTGTCTGTCCAACGAAGTGGTGAAAGCATAACAAAGAGGCTTATGGTCGGTTAAGATAGTAAAATGTCGACCTTGTAGTAAGAAGCTGAAATGTTTCACTGCTAGGTAGATGGCTAACAGTTCTCTGCCAAAGGTACTGTAACGAGTTTGCGCAGGTTCCAACTTCTTGGAGAAGAAAGCAAGTGGAGTGGTGTCATTATTGAACTTTTGTTGTAAAACTGCTCCCACTGCTACCTGCGATGCATCTGTACATAAAATGAGTGAAGCTTCTGGGTTGATGTGAGATAACATTACGACGTTGGATAAGGCATCTTTTGCATTATTAAATGCTGCTTTTGCTTCTTCAGACCACTGAAATTTCTTCGAATTGCATCTAAGTAGGTCGGTCAGTGGCTGAACTATGGAGGCACATGATGGAATAAAACGTCGGTAGAAGTTGAACATCCCGAGAAAACGTCTAAGTTTCTTTAAGGAATCAGGTTCGGGAAAGTTCTTAATAGTTTCTATCTTATCTTCGGTAGGTCTGATGCCTTCGGCAGTTATTCGATGTCCTAAGAATTCAATGGAAGGGGAACCAAAAATACATTTCTTTGGATTGATAACAACTCCAAATTGTTCAAACCTTTGAAATAACAGGCTTAAGTGTTGCATATGTTCTTCCATCGATGAGCTGGCAATTAAGACATCGTCGATATATACAAAGACAAAATCAAGACCTTGGGTAACTTGGTCCATAAAACGCTGAAATGTTTGAGCAGCATTCTTTAGTCCGAAAGGCATTCTCAAGAATTCGAATAATCCAAAAGGCGTAATAATTGCTGTTTTTGCAATGTCTTCTGGAGCGACTGGTATTTGATGATATGCCCTGACCAAGTCAACTTTGGTAAAAACGGTCTTTCCATGTAAGTTCAAGGAGAAGTCGTGGAGATGAGGTATAGGATAACGATCTGGGACCGTAGCGTTATTCAAAGCGCGATAATCTCCACATGGTCGCCAGTCATGATTAGTTTTAGGTACCATGTGCAGAGGTGAAGACCATGGGCTGTTAGATGGTCGTATGATACCTAACTGCATCATATGTTCAAATTCCGACTTAGCTGCTGCTAGTTTATCGGGTGGTAACCGTCGTGGACGTGCCTTCACAGGTTGTCCTGTTGTGATGATCTTATGCGTAACTGTATGAGATATATCTTCAACGTTGTATGATGGTTTAAGGATTTTAGGAAATCGTTTCAATAAAGCAGAGAACATTTCACTCTCCGGCTTTTCTATACAGATGCTATGAACCGAGTAGTCACATGTAATACCATGGATCTTGAGTTGGGTGCAATTGTCAACCAGTTTTTTCTTGCTGATATCAACTAACAGATTGAAGTGACTTAGGAAGTCTGCACCTAGTATAGCGTGACGTACGTCAGCTACTATGAAGATCCATGTGAAACGTCGGCGTAGTCCTAAATTTAAAATCATTGACTGTTCGCCATACGTCTGTATGTTGGTTTGGTTGGCAGCACGAGTGAAAGTTTTCCAGGTATTTTGGCTGATCGCCTGGATAGTGAGGGGGGAATAACACTGACCTCGGCGCCTGTATCTACCAGGAATAATGTGCCGGTAGTCAAATCCCTCACATAGAAAAGGCGACTGGGGTGATTGCCATTAACAGCCGTCGCCATTACTGTCTGGCTGGGGAGTTTCCCTGAGATGAGTTACTACTGTTGTACATACACGGTCGAATACACTTCAGGGCATTATGCCCATACCTCCTATGATACCAACAAATGTTACGGCTTTGAGACGGTGTTCTAGAACGTCGTCTAGATCTTGATCGCCGTTGCTTGGATACCGTATGTGACTGGTTCCTTTGTGCTCGAAGCTCGGACACTTCCAGTCGTAAATCTTGCATTTGAGATGTTAACTGGGAAAGTAACCAAAACATTGGTGCGTCCTTCATAGATGTGGAAGGGCTTGGTGGTACTGCCTCGGTAGACACGCTATTTATGCCATTATTTGATAACACATCCATGATATCGTCTGCCATTTTAGCTAATTCTTCAAGGTCTGTCGTCCTAGAAGATATTGTTAGGATTTGTTGAACATTTTGTGGTAAACGTTGTAAGAACATCTGACGTAGAATTAACTCATCTACTTTGTGTGACCCAATCAACTGGCGCATATGTCTAAGTAGTTGAGATGGCTTTTTTGTACCTAGATCACACGAAGTAAGTAGTTGTTGTATGCGTTTCTCATCGGAGAGAGTGGTCCGCTGGATGAGTGCAGCTTTTAGTTTGTCATATTGAGAGTCTGTAGGTTTGCTGTCTATGACATCGATAACCTCTCGTAGTACTTCCGTGGGAATTGCTGCTAATACGCAACCATACATGGCGATCTGCGACGTAATACCTCGAGCTGCAAACAACTGTTCAATGACTGTGAACCAGACACGTGGTTCAGCCAGATCAAATTGAGGTAGTCTTAAATCCGGCAAGGCGTTAACAGCAGAGTTCTGTGTCTCTTCGCCTTTATTACCTTCTTCAGCAACAGTGGTACGTTTAGGTGGAGCCATTGTCATATAATATGTAAGTATATAGATATACAAAATAGAAAAACTTGTGGTAACAAAAATTAAAGCAGTGCGAGTTTATAAGGACAAAATAGCAACAAAAATGTTCAAAACGAGGTAACTATCGAAACAAAAAGGTTCGAAAACGGGTTAACCATAAAAAAAGGGTTCGAAACGGGCTCACCAATTATTGTGGTGGACCTTTTCACTCTATTAGCTTAGTTACCCAAATTCAAGTAGAAAATAAAATACCAAATGAGTTTAGTTACGGGAAGAATGTATTAAAGTTTGATTACTTGAGTTTACAAAGGTCCACAGTCCACAATAAACGTAATAGACTCCAGGTGCTGCGGAAAGACTGCTCCAGTAGTAATTCTCCAATGTTAACGTTGCCGGAGGTCGACCAAAGTACGTAGGAAGAAACTACGGTGCTCCTGCAAAAATCAGAGATAGAAAGCAGGTGATTAGGATTGATCGACGGCAGTTGAGATGGTGGAGAAGACGGAGAGTCGAAGGCACAGCTATATATTTTTTCAAAACCCGAGGTAAAGTCAAAGTACAGAGTTTATGGTTAAAACAAAGTGGTGTACAATATGTTCATTATTTACATAGTAGTAAAATTTGGATAAGTTTATTTTTGAGGACTCCACAGTCATGCGAAGAATGAGGCAGGCTGCTGAATTTCCTGGTGATTATATCTATTTTAATGAGGTTTGTAGTAAAAAGTGTTTGGGCGAAGATGAGATAATAGTTTGATTGACATTTGCACATGGAATTTCAGAAGGCATTAATTGCTCAGTGTGTGAAATGGCATCACAGTATATTAACATCAGTGTTCATCGCGTCTCGAAGAATAGTATAAATAGTCGTTCTCAAATGTCAGAGTACTTAAAATGAGCATCAGTGTCAATGAAGTTCAAGATTGAACGATCAATTCATGGTTGTTTGCTCAAAACCAACTTCCCCCATTTTCGCGAAGGCATCAATACGACAGTCACCGTCTCATCGGTCGCTGTTCAGAAAGAAGTCAGTAGCAAACCGTCAGAAGTAATATTGTGATTTATTATTGTAATATTTGTTCACAGATCTTAGTTGTAACATTGCTTTTATGTTGGTGTAACAATAAAGAATTCTCGAGTCACCAATTGGTGTTTTGGTTTTTTCGTCCGTTATTACTAAGCGTTTCTGAGAAACTTCAAGGAACAGCATGAGCCCGAGTGCAGCAAGAGCTGGACATTGACGGTTTATGAGACGTGGCTGACAGTTTCTGACAGTACAACTTCAGTTTTTAAAAGGTTTCTGACAGTTGGTACGACTTTGGATAGTCACCCTTCATCTTTCCTGGTGCCGGTCAAGTCCTCTTTGAACAAGCAATATCTGGAAAGTTTCTGGAATTGGGTCAAGTCCAACAATGCCTGGGTCAAAGAAGGGACAGAGCGTCTTGGATGCGAACAGGAAAGTAAGTCATGTTGACTTGTCTGTTAATTGTAACGATGTGTCTGATGTTAAGCATGACATGGTTGATGTCACTGTTTCGCCGTTCAGGGATAATAGGAACATCAAACTCCCTAAATTTGAACCACGGTGTTTCGACGGAAACCCAACCGATTATTTACACTTTGTAAAAGAGTTTGAGATCATGCTGAGTGGTTTTTTATTAAGTGATGAATTGAAGTTGATGTATTTGATGAGGTATTGCACTGGAGTTGCTGCAAGAGCTATACAGTGCTGTAAGTTTATGAAGCCAAAAGAGGGCTACTACGAGGCTATGAGCATATTACGTCAAAGATTTGGAAGACCTTCGATGATTGTAGGGAAATTATTCGAGGCTGTTAAGGGTAATGGTGGTCAACTACAAGATGACTGCAAGGCACACATTGAGTTTTTGGGTAATCTTATGACTTATAAGAATACTTTGATTTCTATGAATTGCATGAGTGACCTCAACTCGAGCCCAGTCCTAGAGGTAATTGCGAGGCGCATACCTACTCGGCTGCAAAGGAAGTGGGTGAAGATGAGCTCCCGTATAGAGGATGAGGGTATCGAGCCAAGGTTTGATGATATTCTGAGACTGGTGAATGACAGTGTCAACCAGGCCATGGGCAAATTCGGCAGTATTTTGCATTCTAAGGTAGAACCTAAAGAACAAAAATTGTCTACTTCTGTTATTAAAGAGTTTGAAAATGATGAAATTGACGTGAAGACAATATTCGTGATAATGATCATGATAGTGCACATTTGTCTTTGGTTGATCATGATGAAATGGGGGGAATGCCTGCTACTGCTAAGTTAATTAAAGGTTCTGTACAACTACAACGTGAAGTAGAATTGAATGCAGATGCAGTTGCAGAAGGCATGCATACTTGCCAGACAGTCAGTGTAATTGATCAGCGTGTAGCCCACCTATCATCAGATGATGGTGCTAAACCGGAGCTGACAGTAAAAGACAGCAGTGGTGGCAATCTTGCAGTTAGACAAATTTCTGAAAGCCGAGCAACAACAGCTTCTGATCCACCGCTAAGTTCATCAACTGGTATCAATCAGTCGTCGTTGGTGTTATCATCCACAATGAAGTGGACGTCCATGAACTCACGTGACTTATGCAATGACTATGATAGTATTGGTGCGTTTGAAAAGACGAAAGATATTGCTCAGTTTAGTGAGGATAAGTCAGGTGAAAACGAGAGAGTAATTGTTAAATTGGCTTGCATGAATAAAGGCACTTCTAGTTTCAAGTTACTTTCTGAATGCTATTATCTTTGGTGTAAATTACTCTGTGTCTACGCTTGGTTGACCAGATACGTCGTGTGTTTGTTCGTCATCTATGTTCTACGATACAATGACATGAGCGTGTTACCATTCAGAGTTGAGGATATAGCTGATAGAAGGAAGTCAGCAAGTGAACTCTGCGACGATTTTCCAGCCTAGAGCGTCAACCTGAGAAGGGTTGTAGGCGTACTTCTGTAAGTCCTACAGTTCTTCAAAGGGTAGCGCATCAATGAGCAGTCCAATGTGCTCGGTGTGTTATTTTGTACATATGTTGATATTGTATATACTGAATTGGTATCATCTGTTATCTAGCTGTTGGTAATTCTGTTTGTGTCCGGACGACTTCCACTTGTGTCATCAACCTGAGAAGGAATGTAGGCGTACTGCTGTGAGTCCTACAGTCCTTCAAGGGTAGTTTGTCGTACCAGAATCCACAACATTTGGTGTGTTGATTGTACATATGTTTGTGTTAAATAATTGTGTGTGTTCCAGTTAATGTAATTGTTGGTTAATCTCGTTTGTGTCCGGACATTCCACAACTTACAATCGTCAACCTGAGAAGGGTTGCAGGTGTACTGGTGTAAGTCCTGCGATTCTTCAAAGGAATTCCATCAAGACATGATCAGCGAATTTGTTTGTACCGTTTGCATATATGTGTGGTGTGTCATATCAATTTGTGATTTTGGATTAATTGTGTTTACTCGTTGTTTTCGTACCTTGTTGTTATTGCATAATTTTGTTAAATATTTCGTCGTGATTACTTCTGAAGTTGTTTCGAGTCTTCTACATCCGTGAATGAATTGATTGATTTTAGGGACAACAGATGGGTCGTATACGCCGGAGAGGCTACTGCTGATAATGAAATGCATACGAAGACGATTGTTAGCTGTGGTCCCACACGCCGGGGAGAAAGAATGTAAACGACTGAGGCCCGCATACGTCACCGTTACTAGAACTGAGGCAGAATGAGTGACAAGCGATTGCAGTGGTAATTGGTAGTGATTGGGTAAGAGGATGTGCGTAGAGTATCGTGAGGTGCTGCTATGGTCACGTTGCATTCTGCAAGAGTCATTCTAGCAAGTGGCGGTTCTGTTGCAAGATGATGTGTCAAGAGGATGCCTCCAACTTGAAGGCGCAGGTCGTCATTGATGTGTGGGATTGTGCTGTGGGTATGCTTGTGGTGTGTTGGCTTTTCTGTTCGTTTTCCATTCCGGCTCTGTCCGTGTGACCCAGGTCCTCGCAATGGCATCCAAGTCAATGTGTATTGGTCGTGATGGAATAAAGGAATGGATCCCTGTTTTCCCGGGGAGTGTCAATGTAGTTGAAGATTGAACGATCAATTCATGGTTGTTTGCTCAAAACCAACTTCCTCAATTTTCGCGGAGGCATCGATACACCAGTCATCGTCTCATCGGTCGCTGTTCGGAAAGATGTCGGGAGACAGCTGTCAGAAATCTTAGTTGTAACATTGTTTATATGTTGGTGTTACAATAAAGAATTCTCGAGTAGCCAATCGGTATTTTGATTTTTTCGTCCGTTATTACCAAGCGTTTCTGAGAAACTTCAAGGAACAGCGTGAGCCCGAGTGCAGCAAGAGCTGGGCATTAACGGTTTACGAGACGTGCCTGGCAATTAGCTTTCTGTTGATTAGTAGCTAGTAGCTGTGTCATATAAGTACTACACCTGTTACATTGGTTATGTCAATCTTAATAATTATTTTGTTTCACATCACTAAGATATTCTGAGATCCTTAATGACCTAATTGTGGTAATGAAATATATAGAAGATGCACTTATGGCTCATATATTTAAAGCAGTTATTATTAAACAAGTTAACTGTTAGCAATTAGTGATGTTGTTAATACTGCAAACTGTTGATAAGAAACTGCATCAAATTTTAAGGTTGCAGATCTTTCAATTTAACTGTCACTGAAATATCACTTATCTACTTCAGGCTGGTCTTCTCATTTGTGCAGTATTACACTACATTTTATGTTAACTGGACATGTCTTTATTAAAACTGAGACTTACTCTTTGTGCCTGTTAGTAGTTGAGTCATATATTTATTCCATTTTTTCAACAGTCTTATCGTAGTTTTATAACAGGAAAGAAATTTGATCGTGGATGCGAAAACTAGAAAAGGTCATGTTAAGTTGTTTTACTGCATCAAATGGTGCCGAGGTCGGTTCCAGAACTCACCATTTGCGCCATTTGTGTCTGCATGGCGGACAATTAATCCCTTTGCGACCTGATTTGTGAACGGGGGCAGAGGCTTGTGAGCTTAAGGATAACAATTTTCCAGTAGCCGTATTCTTATTTTTTTCTATTCATCTATTTTAGTTTATTTTTATTTTGAGGTATCATGTCCTTGGGGTTCTCTAGGATGTAAAGGAAGTCTACACCTTCCTACGTGGCTGGATTAAACTAGCTGTTGTGGATTTCATTGACTGGTGCAATGTTTTGGTTTGATCGCCACTAGCTCTTTTCCAACCTGACCCTATGTCAGCTAACATTGCCGGTTGTCGAGGAAGGCGATGATGCATGGTGCATTACTAACACATGTCCTAACCATCTCAGTCGATGTAATTTCACAACCTCGTCGGTTGATTTCCCCTCCTTACCTAGTACTAAACCAACGCCTAAACTTCAATATTGCTCACCTTATTATACCACTTCACACGGGAGATAGAGCGAAGGCACCTATGATCAAAGACAGCTAATCTTTTCATATCTTCCACTCTCAATGGCCAGGTCTCATAGGCATAAAGGAGGACGGAGCGGACTGATGAGTAGTACACACACCTTTTGGTCGATAGCCAGCCGAATATCACGTCTACGCCAGAGACGGCGTAAAATGGCATATGCGAAACTAGCCTTCTGTATCCGTGCTGAGATTTCGTCTGAGATCAATCCCCAGGCTTGGAAACCAGGACCTTCCAGTTACAAGGGGATGTCGTAGACCACTCAGCCACCACAACCTGACTCAGTTGCCCGAAGTAGGAACAAACTGCTGTCTATACTTCCTGCTGGTTTTCAATGGTTCTCTAACTGATATCAGTATCCGTGATCAACCTTGTAACAAATCGAATCCCTACAAACTAAAAACACTTGAAAATTCATCTAATGCTCACTAGTGACTGGCTACAAGGACGAAGTTGCCTGGTGTTGTGGTGAGAAGTCGTGACCAGTTGGGGCCTCCCTTTGACCGAGGGTGTGGAGATTTTTTAGACAAGCAACAAAGGTTAGTAGAGCAGGATTTAGTGAATTCATCAAATTTCGGTAGAACTCTTCATCTGAATGCTCCACACACACTATCAGAAATACATTCGGAGATATACGACTAAGATGTATTCAGCGAAGAAAACATTTTCTTTTCGACGATTCATTTTCACAAGCTGTACAATCGTAATTATCAATTAATTTAGCAAGGAAATCATAAGACCAATCAGGTACTGGTAGAATTTGTTCTTGAAAACGTAATACGCGACGTAAGCTGTAATCTCGAAGGGGTGACTGATTGGAAATTAGAAAAGTGGGGGAAGAAGTCAGCATGACGTTATAAGTGTGAGATTATGACTCATCAACAATATTGTGTGGAATGGACAAGAACTAGTGGAAAGACGATGAAGTGTTTTGTTAATGTAAAATCCGTATGAAAAAGCAATTTTGTTTATAAACAGATGTAGATTGATAATAAAATACGGATAACGATGGAATAATAATGATAGTAGTAAACCTACACAATAAAAAGAAGCAAAATTATGGTGAGAACGTTACTCTGGCCACAGTAGGGTGACTGGATGCATGTGGTGCTTTTGAATGCAGAGGTCCAGTTTCAGATACTGAATAGCCAGTCAAACGTTAAGGATAAGATACCACTTTTGGCGGTTCCCAGTGGAAGATAGGGCTTCAAGCTATGCCTTTGAAGTTTCAGTACCAGTGATGTTTTGTCTTACGGGGTAAGGCTGCTAGCCTTACGCACAACCTCCCCTCATTGCTTTCCATACTGTGGTGAGAGTTGTCTGCTAGCCAAAATTGGTAGACAGCAATTTACATCAATTTTTACGTCCCGTATCTTGGTCATGAGAGAAAAACAAGAACAAAGACTAACTTCGCAACCAATCACAGCGGACTTAGCGTGGGCGGATGCGATTAGCAGATATGTCAACGGACTATCTAAGAAACGGCAACAAAGCGATGACAAAATAACCTTCAGCAGGAAAACAACCAATCAGAAGACGTTACCTCTCTGCTAATAATATACGTAAATATCTGTTGATTTTGATGATAGTTGGAGGCAATCGGCCACAGAAAGCCTTGGACCTAGGTTTCGTGCTAGTTGGCACTCATCAGCAAGGCGTATCTGCGACCCTGAAGGAACTCATGTCCCTTCTGAGATTCGAACCCGCGTCCCTCAGTGCTGCAGTCAGAGCTATTCGGGCCCGCAATTGACATCCTGTAGAACTATAGTGGATATTTTGATTGGACACTACTGTGACGTGTCAAGATTTTTTTGGTGCAGACTGAATTCTATCAGTCAGTCAGGTTTGCAATGTGGCCACCATGCCACTAGGTAGGTCGCCATCACGGTGCACATTGATTTGATGATATTAGATAGTTGGAGGTAATCGGCAGGAAGCGTTGGACCTAGGTTTCGGGCTAGTTGACACTCATCAACAAGGCATATCTGCAACCCTGAAGGAACTAGGACTAGACACATCACACTTGTTACTAGCGTCCATTCAAAATATCTGTTGATTTTCTCAATAAATGATCTGTTCTCTGGCCCTTGTCTTCTGTTGTTATAATACTACGGGTAAAGTGAGGTAAAGGAGTGCGCCAGCTAGGGGTCGGACCCTGGGCCACTTGCATGACTGTCCAGTGTTCTACCAGTGAACCGCCGACGCACCGAGTAATATTAATAATAATGTTGAAATGGGTTAAGATAATGCTGCTTATAGAAGATAGTTTTAAGTGAATCAGGAATAGTAGTAATAATAAGAGGTAGAATAAAATATTATTACTGATAATAACAGTTAATAAGTAGAACATATTACCCACTATGGTGGATTCATAGTGACCATCATTTCCTTTTGTACTTAGAGACCTGGTTTATAAGCTTTATGCGGAGAGGCGAAACTAGTTACGGAATTCAAGATGAGCTATTACGCAATCAATGAATTCATAAAATAATTATGACCAAGGAGAATTACATAAGGATATCGATTTGTAAACAAGTTAAATGAATTACCTAGATTAGTAGTCAAAGTTAAATAAAGACAAATGATAGTGAAAAAGGGGTGGGGATAGATTATTGCTTATAAAACTTAATGCATGTTATATATAGACCATCATGGGAAAAGAAAGGAGCTGTACAAATTTCTACTGAACACACAGAACTGGCTTGTTCATCGGCTAACTTCCAATGGCACCTGCTGAATGTAAAAGCAGTACTCGTAGAGCATGCGAAAGATTGGGTGAAATGCGATAAATAACTTTGAAAGCTTTGTCAAAGTCAGCCCGATATCCGGTATAGATGAGATGAGCTGGTATCGAGTTGCGTACAGCTTTATTCAATGCTCTTGCCTAACAAAGATGTTGAGTGTTTAGGAATATTCGATAACGAAATAGTCTGATCGTACGCTTCCCATGTCAAAATTTGGATATCTTGTCGATTAGCCATCTGTCGCTAACGTCTACTAATTAACTATTTTGATGATTTGTAATCTCCGAATATACACATTGGATCATAAGAATTAATAAAAAGACGGTTGCAGCGAAAAAAAATTTTCTTTTTGATGAAGTCATAAACTAAGCTGGGCATTAATTCATTTATGATAAATGGGTAGGAAAGTTCCAGAATAATTTCCGGTCAAGGGTCAAAATTAATAAAATTACAATTGGGAATCAAAATGCCAAGATAAACAGGAGGACCGATAAAACTCAAACAAAATAGCATCATAATTACTGAGGAACTTCATGCATTTATTTCCCTTGATGAATTTGAATAAAGCAGGAACAAAAGTGGTTTGTGAAGAATAATATGGTGCCATCATTTATTTCTCTGGCTTTTCATCAGCTACTTGCAGCTGTTCATCGAGTTGCTAATACACAATTCCGTTACGAATTCTCTTGTCTTTCGACGTTACATTAGGAGTAATAAATTGCGTAAATCCATCTTCAGATGTGGATATATTTGAGGGACTGCAGTCTGGGGTTATGTAAAGACTTGTTATGTGTGTATATATAAGAAACATTTACAGGGTGACGATCTGAAAATCTAATTATCATAGTTTGGGAATCATCGGCAGTACGCACACACCGCCAGGGTTCGAACCCAGGACCCTCTGGTTACAAGGCAAGCTCGTATACCATTCAGTCACTGGGATCCGATACAATGGCCAGCCAATGAATTCTGACTCCTACGAATTTGTAATATCTAGCGCGACCACCAACCAATGTCATCGGCGGGAAATCCGTCCTCATCACTCCCGACTGGATGCACTTCACTGGTCACGACTTCTCACTGGATCTCCAGGAAACTCCGCCCTGCAAAAAGTCACTAACGAGCATCATATTAGTTTTTTATAGTTGGTTTGTAAGGATTAGTTTTGTTTTTGTATGAGTTGATAATGGATTGATATCAGTTGGAGAACCATTATTATACGGAATGGAATTTCCAGTACGGCGCATATTGAAACAATTTATCTCCTTTCACAAATAAATAAGTAAAGCTGAAGTTAATAGAAAATGAAATCAATATATGTGGTTGTTTGCAAAGAGACAGTTGCGAATAAATACGACATCCAGTATGCGAAAGGATGACTTCAGTCAACTGCTTATGAGAATTGAAATGCCTACCGACAACAATCAACCATTGAAAGCACTTACTTCCCTTTATGAATTTCGACAACACAAGAAGAAGACGTATTTTATCTGAAACGTGTAATGTGAATTCGTGGACCACATTTTGGACATTCTGATCACACACGTACTTGTCATACACAGTTTTATACAAGGCATGAATTAATACAATGCAGGTCAGATTGTGTACAGATCAAGGTCACAAATAATGAGTAGGGAAATGACGCGATGGTGTGAGTAAAAAAGAAAGCAAAGAAGGGGTTGAAAATGATTATGATGTAAATTGATCCTTGTTTCTAAATTGGATTACAAAGGCAGATTTAAAGTAATAAAAAATAACTGTTGGACACATAAGACAGGTTCAAGTCTTTTTATGGACAAGGCCCCGACGAATTTAGGTATGCGACACAACCTTGTTTTATATATGGAATTAAATGCATTGGTGAAATCAACATAAGCACCCATCTCTATAATATGCTTCGCCATAGATGATGTTGGACACCTATTTCCCGGATCACTTGTATCTGGGGTTTTTATTTGTTGTTGCAGCCACTTTGGGATATGTTCTGTAGCCCTAACCTGCAGTGATCGATCGGTCCTCCCTATCAAACGTGTGTCCACACATACATGTAAATTGATGAACACAATGGGATGTCACACTATTGTTCGGATACTGTGAGGGTTTACAGGACAGCATACTTCTCTTTCTCTCTATGAAGATAAGTTTAGCTCCATAATGAGTTCTATCAATTGCGACCTTGAGTCTTTGTTTAGTGACCAGACTGTGTTCATCACTCCTAAACGACAAGGATATATTGTGGTGAGGGCTGGCTGCTAGCCAAATTGGTGGACAGTAATTTACGTCCCCAATGTTGGTCGTGAGAAAAATAAGAACAAAGACTGATTCAACAACCAATCATAGCAGACTTTGTGTAGGCGGATACAATTTGTAGATAGATAGTCTGAACTTCAATAAATGGCCATAAAGAGATGAAAGATTAACGTTCAGCGAGAAACCACCAATCAGAAGATTGTTTGTTTGCTTAGAATAATCTATAATAATGTACATGAAAATCTATAAATATCTGTTGATTTCCTAAATAAACGATCTGTTGTCTGGACCTTGTCTTCTGCTGTTACAATATGAAAATCCCATTTGGGAACTGGTTGGATTGGTAGGGCTTTTTGGTTGACAGTTGCTAGGCGTTTCAGATAAACTACGTGTTCTTATTGTGTTGTCGAAACCACCAATCAGTTTTTTGGGTCGAAGTCATACAACTAACTCTGCTTACAGACTTCAGAGTCCTATATAAGATAATCGACTCATTTATGAGAAGTACAGTGAAAAATAAGGGAGAAGAATAAAGACTAGTTATCATTAACAAACTATAAAGGGAAAGGTGGGAATGTCCCAGACAGTCTCAACCATCTGATGTAATAGGTCAGAGAGAAGACTTTCTTAGGAATCAACAATACCCTGTAAGATTGATATAAGAATTAAACTTGTGCGCTGTCGTAGAGTTTAATTCCATTGTGGGTAAAATTAATTTTGATAAAGTCTCACAGTGTTTAACAGTAATATTTACTGATGACCACGTTTTGAGCACAATTTATTGCCACTCATAATCTTATACAAAGCTACTCATACAGCTTTCCAACTTCGTTTACATAATTCCATTAATTTTCAACTCTTCACTTGATTGGTAGCAGTATTTTCGATATTTTCGGTGTGAGTGATGAGTCATTCCTATTGCATGTGTTAGGTATAGACTCGACGAACAAGGATTCAGTAATTAACCACCTCCCTATATTACTTCTTGGAATTTTAATCCCCTCCTACTTTATTGTGTGTTAATGCATGTAGTGCAATTGCTGAGTTTTTTTTTCTAAATTACTTATCTTCGTGGGATCAATCATTCTGAACTTACATAAATCCTTACGTTCTGATAATCTCACTGCCCCTGATCTACTAGTTACACCTATGTAGCTGACCTAACGCACAATCATTGCAAGGTGTTTTGTAAACTATATTACTTTGTCCAACTGGGTTCTTTAGCCTACACAGCTTGTCTTACCTGAGTGAGTTTGTAGGTTTGATTGCCACCACCCTAATTCCCGGTTTATTGAGAATCCTACGTAGGATCTCAGATGTCCCCTCCTTATATGGTAGAACTCCCACTGCTTGCTTACATCGTCTCTTATTTATGTTATCATTATAAGTTTACTCATTATTTTCATCTTGCCTTTGACCTTTTCTGATCTTCGCAATGAATTTTATAGGATAGTTATTTAAAACCAATGCTTCTCCTTCTATCTGTTTTATTTGATCATTTAGGTCTTTTGTTGTACCACTAAGGGCTACTGCTCGGTTTGTTAGACACTTAACTAAGCCTGCCTTAACAGTTAATGGGTGAGATGAATTAAAGTCTAAATATCTATTGGCAGAATGCGCTGGTTTTCTGTAAACACTAGTGCGTAGTTTGCCTTCTTCTATTCGTTTTATTTTAAGATCTAACATCATGGCTAATTCTCCTTGTACATTTTCCGATTCAAATGTGAATTTTATTCACTCCACTAGTGAGTTTGTATGTGTCAAGAAGCTAGAGAGAGATATGTTCTGTTTCTAACACTGTGTGTGAAAGTGTCATCCACATATCACCCCCACCATATTTTTGGGGTAGAATTAAATGTATTTAGAGCAATATTTTTTCCCAACTGTCCATAAAGATATCTGCTACGATAGGGGGGATATTAGTGATCCCATTGTTACACCTTCTGTTTGTCCACATATATTTTGCCTTGGAACTTAAAGACAGTAGATGTGAGGCATAAATGAATTCCTAAAATAATTTCCCCAATGATCAGCTTTGTCCTATGAGTACGTTCAAGGTCTGAAGTTAGTTCTCTTTTAACTGCACCTAAGGCCACATTGATTGGTATATCAGTATAAAGACTAGTTATATCAAGACTAGTGGTGACTTATAAAGTGAGATTATATTCCACAGACTTTCCAGGAGTCTACGAAGAACGTTTTACGCAGCACACCTATGTTTGTCATTCTCTAGCCGACGAATGATTGGGATGCAAACGGAGGATAAGCTAGATAGTTTTGCCACATCTATGTGCATTTATCCATTGAACTGCATCTGCGGTGACAGTTATGTTGGGTTCACTTCTACTAGACAGCTTAGTCAACGTGTTCATGAACATCTCCCATCGTGATTTGGAAAGGACAAAAGAAAAACAATCCTTAGCGCAATTTTGTCACATTTAATTGATAGTGGTCATCTAGAGGAGAAAACGAGAGCCTTCACAGAAATTCGTCCTATCCCAACAGATCTTTGCAATAGACTTAGATTTAGACATCGTATGCAGAGTCAAATTCATAAATTTCATGCGAGGTCTTCAAAACAAAACAAGTGAGAACTTCTTCGTGACCCTATCCAAGACATTAGTGAAAGAACAACCATGTGTAGCTACATGGAACTTGAAACCGAGTGAAAGTGCCTCAATTTCGGTTTGATTAAGCCTAACACTTGATTGATTGATAACAATTATGTGAAGGCTTCCCGAAAAACCCTGAAAAGTATGTTATCAATCAATCAAGTGTAAAGCTAAATCAAACTGAAATTGAGGCCCTTTCACTCAGTTTCAAGCCCCATGTACCGAGAAAATTTGTGAATAAAATAGACACAGAAGTTCAATTCGAGAATTCGTTCAACCAGTTAACCGACTTACATCCCGTTGTTAGTGTGGATAAGAAAGGTTGGTTCAAATCAAGACTAGTTGATATCTCTAACCAGTACCTGTGCTCACCAATTCAAGAGTCGAGAATCATGACGAAAGAACACCGAAAAGCAATTAAATCTCTGCTCAACAATGAAGATATCGCCATACTGCGACCAGACAAAGGTTCACGCGTGGTAGTGATGAACAAGGCTGAATATGTCCAAAAATGGAGTCCATTCTGAATGACACGTCGAAATCTAAGATTGATAACTAACTGCAAGAAGGATATGACGGATTCGGCAGAAAAGAAAGTCACGAAAGTGCTCAGAGAGAGAGAAAGAGAGAGTTATTGAAAAAGAAAATGATTGACAATCATACGTACAATGAGTAAACACCCATGGGGTCTCGTCTGCCATATATGTACGGTGTACCGGAGATACATAAAAATAATTGTCCAATGAGACCAATACTCTCAATGGTGAATTCACCCTTTCACAAACAAAGTTTGCCCGCTGGTTAGCCGATAGATTAGCACCTGTCAGACAACGTCTAGCTAAACATACTCTAAAAGACTCCTTCCAATTTGTTGAAGAGGTGAATCAACTCACTGTACATGACAAAATCATGCTTTCCTTCGATGTGACTTCGCCATTCACTCAGATCCCTCTGCATGAAACAATAGACATCCTCTGTCAACACTTTGATCTTCTTCCTCTACCAAAACTGGAATTTAAGCAACTTCTCGTGTTATGCACTAATGATATACAATTCCAGTTTGACAACAAAATGTATCGCCAAGTTGATGGTGTAGCAATGAGGAAGCCAATGGAGCTGATATTAGCTGATATCTTTATGGCCAGTCTGAAGCAGACAAAGCTCAAGTGTGCAATTGGCGAAACAACAGCCTACTATAGATACGTTGATGACACATTCATTGTATGCAATGATTTCAGTCACGCTTCGTCTATATTAGACTCTTTCAACAATGTACATAAAAGCATCACTTTCACGATGGAACCTGAAGACGATGAAAAACTCCATTTTTTGGACGTAAAGTTGCAGAGAAAATACGACAGGACACTCGAAAGATCTGTATATTGTAAAGATACATGGAGTAGTCTTTACTTGAATTTCAACAGCTTCTGACCAGTGAGATACAAACGAACGCTGGTGAAAACGCTTTTCTCTAGAGCGAAGAGAATATGTTCACCACACCAAACAAACTAGACAGTGAACTAATGCTTCTTGGAAAATGCTTGAAAGAAAAAGGTTACTCACAAAGTTTCATTAACAAATATGGCAACAATGAGCTCAAGAAGCTTGATACAGCTACAGTCAGTAAGAAGGCTATTTTCATCAAACTCGACTACAAGGACGACGATATTATGAGGATGGTAAATAAAACATTAAGCGCAGCCCTGTCTAGGACGTATCCTGCAGCGTTATTATTCTCTTTCTATCCCGAATAACCTCTTCATTGGTACAGTCAAAGATTGACAAGTACCCCTCACATGTTACCTCCAACTGTGTATACTAATTCACATGTGTTTGCGGGAGCAGTTATATATATATATATATCTATATATGACCTAAAAATTTAGACATCCCGCAAATCTCAACGCCTCAATTTACTATGACGCTCTGATAGTATGCTTGCTTATGGAAGACGAACATTGCACGCACCTGATGAAAACCAACCACATAAAACTAAAAAAGAGATTTTCTTTATCCGTACCGAAAGTTTAGGTAGTCCGTTAGAAGGGATTTTTTCAAACTGATGAGACATTTGGTTTGCCTCATTTGGAATGTTGAGTATTTGGGGAGGCTTTCTGTTGTGTATGATTAACTCATGAAGTTTATGCTGTACTTCTAGTGGGACAGACACGCTAATACAGAGCATCTCACGAAAGTTTATTAGTTCTAGGTCACAACATTTCGTTGATTCAATTGAGGCTATTAGTCTAGCTCTTTAATTGTCTTGTATTGACCTCATTTCAGTAGCAAGAAGCTTTGAGATGTACATTTATGTGTTGTTCAAACCTTTAATTGATTCCTCCGAATACCCTTGTTTATATAATAATGTTTGCAGCATATATCCTAGGCTAATAACATGATTTCGGCATAATTTCTAGCCACACAGACTGACCAAGTCGTTGTTCTGTGATGGTTTTCGATGACTTAGTCATTTGGGAATAAGTTTCGTATTCCTGATCATCTCTGTATAGATTTTTTCTAGGATTACCGTTGCATTTCGTTTGTAAGTGTGGGTATTTACCACAGAATCATACACAACAGAAAGCCTCCCCAAATACTCAACATTCCAAATGAGGCAAACCAAATGTCTCATCAGTTTGAAAAAATCCCTTCTAACGGACCACCTAAACTTTCGGTACGGATAAAGAAAATCTCTTTTTCAAACCAACACCAAGCATAACAAGTATACTTACCTCATAATTATGAGCCACAGTTTCTTCGAAAGCCTTCAATTGTTCCGTCAACTGAGCTGAGCTACACGTTTCTCATTAAGCTCTTCAGTCAATAAAGCAACTTCCACGTCTTCTGTTTCAGAATCATCAATTCGACAGGATGACAATATGGAACTGTCCTTAACATTTGAGATCGTTGGTGGCTTTCATCTCTTCTTTCACCTGCACTTTTCTTGATAATGTCACATTCAATTTTAACATATTCTGTGTAATTGTCGAAACGGATTTAATTCACATATATGTTGCACAATTCAAGGAATTACATAACAAGAAAGCAAAATAATTACCATTCCAATAATCTCGTCAAAAATGTTCATTCCAGCATTTTTATTTAGCCGAAGTCAATAGGTGAGTAATAAACGTTTTTGACGAGATTATTGGAATGGTAATTATTTTGCTTTCTTGTTATGTAATTCCTTGAATTGTGCAACATATATGTGAATTAAATCCGTTTCGACAATTACACAGAATATGTTAAAATTGAATGTGACATTATCAAGAAAAGTGCAGGTGAAAGAAGAGATGAAGGCTGATTATCTTGATACAATTGCACGCCTTGAATCTGTTATTGCTCAGCTTCAGGAAGAAAAGCCACCAACGATCTCAAATGTTAAGGACAGTTCCATATTGTCATCCTGTCGAATTGATGATTCTGATATGATATGACCTATGCACCCTCTACCTGGTCTAAAGCCTGCTTGATTTTCCCTTGTCTGTTCCTCCCGAGTTCTGCTTAGTCTATGCATGATTACTGAGCCTAGGATTTTAGAGACTATGTTCGTTAGGCTGATCCCCCTATGATTATCACACGAGGACTTGTTTCCCTTCTTGAATATCGGTATAATAAGTGACTTACCCCAGTCTGATGGTACTGTCTCTGATTCCCAGACTTTGCCTAGTACCTCAGTTAATCTACAAACTAGTATGTCACCCCCATATTTAAACACCTCCGGAATAATTCCGTCGGGTCCTGCCGCTTTGCCTCGTTTCAAATTACTGATAGCTTTTGTAACCTCACCTACAGACGGCGGACCAGTGTCTATATCCCATTCGGGTACGTGGTGGATGGCGGGGAGGTTCAGTGTGGCTGTAGGCAAGTTAAATTGTTCCTCAAAGTGTTCTTTCCAGCGTTCAAGGCGTCTATCCTGAGAGCTAATTAAGGAGCCATTTTTCTCAGAAATAGTCTCACTTATGAATTGCCTTTTCCCGCCCGATTCTGTGATGAGTCTAAAGAGTTGCCTAGTGTTGCCTATCGCCAATGCTTTTTCCATCTCTTTCGCCTTTGTCACCCACCACTGTTCACGGTCCTTGCGGAGACTTTTAGTAAGTTTCCTTTTGTGCAGCTTTCGCTCCTCATTGAATTCGGAGCTCGCCGGAATAAGTCTTCTAGCATCTATCAGTTCGGATGAGGCAGTCGAAATCCAGTGGTTTTTACTCACCTTTGGATTTGTCTTATTCACAGCTTTTACAGCTGTATCTATAGCTGACTGAATATTCTTCCAGGCTTCTCCAGGGTGAGCACAGCTGTCGGATTCAGATATGCGTTTAGCTAGTTCTTCCTCAAATAGGGATTTAGTTTCCTGATCGAGCTGGGGGTGTAATGGTTTTACCGCCAGCTGTTTCCTACGTCCGTTCAGTCGTAAGCACACACGAGCCCGGACCAGTGCGTGATCGGTATCTACACACGTGTTCCAGAAGGAGCGACAATCTCCTACCGACCCACGCCAACGATAGCTTATTGCTATGTGGTCTATTTGTGTCCAGCGTTGGTTTGATGATGGGGGTCGCCAGGTTAAACAGTGTCTCTCCTTGTGTTTAAAGTTAGTGCTTACAAGAAACAAATGATTATCTGAACAGAACTGTAGGAGACGGTCACCGTTGTCGGTTCGCTGGTACGGAACTCCATAGGTGCCACCGACATCCTTCTCAGATTGACACAATTTCCCTACTTGAGCGTTGAAGTCACCAGCTAGAACGACTATATCTGAGCGTTTAGCCTTTCTCACCAAACTAGACAGCTTTTGGTAGAACTCATCCTTCGTTTCATCCGAACTGCAGTCAGTGGGGGCGTAGGCGGAGATTACGAAAAGGCATCGGCGAGTAGTGCAGTCCTTTCTCCTTCTTACTGATCCGTTCAGACGGACAGCACACATTCGGCTATCTACTGGGATCCAGTCAAGCAATGTCTTTTCTGCCCTAGTACTCAGAGCTATCCCTACGCCAGCTAATCCCCGTGAACTAGCTGTGGCATCTCCTGACACCCTCAAGGTGAATTTTGAAGATTCATCCTGTTGGCCAGGTGGGGTTAGGTGAATAACCACACTTGGGTCTTGTATGCGTGTTTCTGAAACACAACATACATCAATGGCTCGAGATGCCAGGGTCTTAGCTAGTGATGCTTGTTGTCCTATTTGGCAAAGTGTCCTAACATTAAATGCTCCTATATGAAATTGGTGGCGTGGCTTTAGGAGACTATCCGTGGTGGTTTTTTGGCTTTCGTCGTTTTTAGTGGACACAGAGTGAAGAGGGAGTGAGGAGCCATCAAGTAGAGGAGTTGCATCACTGGGGGAAGGTAAGGTAATAGAGATGAAGATGAAGACAAAGATAAGTGAGGATTAGAGAGGTTTTGTGTGCGTTTTGGATTGTGAGGGCGATTGTTACTTCCCGGCTGCCCACACCGTGGAAGTTGGTTGCGTGACCGCAGAGCCCAGGGGACAACTGCTTGTGGCCGGTCACACGCGGCCTGTTTTTGTTCGTTCTTTGTTGTTTTGTGTGCCTCAGTAGCATACTTATCACTCCCGCCCTGTGACACGGCAGCAGGAAGCGCGGTCGTTGTTAATCCGGGCCACGGCCGATCCGGCATGAAATTTTGTGAATTTGTTTGGATCATGGTATTGGATGAGGTAGCTGCTTTTTGTTTAACCGCTATCCAAACAACCTGCCTGGCATGGTAGAACCTCAAGAGACATAAGTCTCAGCCAGTATAGCTTGATTAGGTCATTGCGGTGTTCAAGCCCGACCACCACGTCAAGGTAGCAGCTTTCGGTCGAGCATGTAATCCCTTCAATTGTGCAACATATATGTGAATTAAATCCGTTTCGACAATTACACAGAATATGTAAAAATTGAATGTGACATTATCAAGAAAAGTGCAGGTGAAAGAAGAGATGAAGGCTGATTATCTTGATACAATTGCACGCCTTGAATCTGTTATTGCTCAGCTTCAGGAAGAAAAGCCACCAACGATCTCAAATGTTAAGGAAAGTTCCATATTGTCATCCTGTCGAATTGATGATTCTGAAACAGAAGACGTGGAAGTTGCTTTATTGACTGAAGAGCTTAATGAGAAACGTGTAGCTCAGCTCAGTTGACGGAACAACTGAAGGCTTTCGAAGAAACTGTGGCTCATAATTATGAGGTAAGTATACTTGTTATGCTTGGTGTTGGTTTGAAAAAGAGATTTTCTTTATCCGTACCGAAAGTTTAGGTGGTCCGTTAGAAGGGATTTTTTCAAACTGATGAGACATTTGGTTTGCCTCATTTGGAATGTTGAGTATTTGGGGAGGCTTTCTGTTGTGTATGATTAACTCATGAAGTTTATGCTGTACTTCTAGTGGGACAGACACGCTAATACAGAGCATCTCACGAAAGTTTATTAGTTCTAGGTCACAACATTTCGTTGATTCAATTGAGGCTATTGGTCTAGCTCTTTAATTGTCTTGTATTGACCTCATTTCAGTAGCAAGAAGCTTTGAGATGTACATTTATGTGTTGTTCAAACCTTTAATTGATTCCTCCGAATACCCTTGTTTATATAATAATGTTTGCAGCATGTATCCTAGGCTAATAACATGATTTCGGCATAATTTCTAGCCACACAGACTGACCAAGTCGTTGTTCTGTGATGGTTTTCGATGACTTAGTCATTTGGGAATAAGTTTCGTATTCCTGATCATCTCTGTATAGATTTTTTCTAGGATTACCGTTGCATTTCGTTTGTAAGTGTGGGTATTTACCACAGAATCATACACAACAGAAAGCCTCCCCAAATACTCAACATTCCAAATGAGGCAAACCAAATGTCTCATCAGTTTGAAAAAATCCCTTCTAACGGACCACCTAAACTTTCGGTACGGATAAAGAAAATCTCTTTTTCAAACCAACACCAAGCATAACAAGTATACTTACCTCATAATTATGAGCCACAGTTTCTTCGAAAGCCTTCAGTTGTTCCATCAACTGAGCTGAGCTACACGTTTCTCATTAAGCTCTTCAGTCAATAAAGCAACTTCCACGTCTTCTGTTTCAGAATCATCAATTCGACAGGATGACAATATGGAACTGTCCTTAACATTTGAGATCGTTGGTGGCTTTTCTTCCTGAAGCTGAGCAATAACAGATTCAAGGCGTGCAATTGTATCAAGATAATCAGCCTTCATCTCTTCTTTCACCTGCACTTTTCTTGATAATGTCACATTCAATTTTAACATATTCTGTGTAATTGTCGAAACGGATTTAATTCACATATATGTTGCACAATTCAAGGAATTGCATAACAAGAAAGCAAAATAATTACCATTCCAATAATCTCGTCAAAAAAGTTCATTACTCACCTATTGACTTCGGCTAAATAAAAATGCTGGAATGAACATTTTTGACGAGATTATTGGAATGGTAATTATTTTGCTTTCTTGTTATGCAATTCCTTGAATTGTGCAACATATATGTGAATTAAATCCGTTTCGACAATTACACAGAATATGTTAAAATTGAATGTGACATTATCAAGAAAAGTGCAGGTGAAAGAAGAGATGAAGGCTGATTATCTTGATACAATTGCACGCCTTGAATCTGTTATTGCTCAGCTTCAGGAAGAAAAGCCACCAACGATCTCAAATGTTAAGGACAGTTCCATATTGTCATCCTGTCGAATTGATGATTCTGAAACAGAAGACGTGGAAGTTGCTTTATTGACTGAAGAGCTTAATGAGAAACGTGTAGCTCAGCTCAGTTGACGGAACAATTGAAGGCTTTCGAAGAAACTGTGGCTCATAATTATGAGGTAAGTATACTTGTTATGCTTGGTGTTGGTTTGAAAAAGAGATTTTCTTTATCCGTACCGAAAGTTTAGGTAGTCCGTTAGAAGGGATTTTTTCAAACTGATGAGACATTTGGTTTGCCTCATTTGGAATGTTGAGTATTTGGGGAGGCTTTCTGTTGTGTATGATTAACTCATGAAGTTTATGCTGTACTTCTAGTGGGACAGACACGCTAATACAGAGCATCTCACGAAAGTTTATTAGTTCTAGGTCACAACATTTCGTTGATTCAATTGAGGCTATTGGTCTAGCTCTTTAATTGTCTTGTATTGACCTCATTTCAGTAGCAAGAAGCTTTGAGATGTACATTTATGTGTTGTTCAAACCTTTAATTGATTCCTCCGAATACCCTTGTTTATATAATAATGTTTGCAGCATATATCCTAGGCTAATAACATGATTTCGGCATAATTTCTAGCCACACAGACTGACCAAGTCGTTGTTCTGTGATGGTTTTCGATGACTTAGTCATTTGGGAATAAGTTTCGTATTCCTGATCATCTCTGTATAGATTTTTTCTAGGATTACCGTTGCATTTCGTTTGTAAGTGTGGGTATTTACCACAGAATCATACACAACAGAAAGCCTCCCCAAATACTCAACATTCCAAATGAGGCAAACCAAATGTCTCATCAGTTTGAAAAAATCCCTTCTAACGGACCACCTAAACTTTCGGTACGGATAAAGAAAATCTCTTTTTCAAACCAACACCAAGCATAACAAGTATACTTACCTCATAATTATGAGCCACAGTTTCTTCGAAAGCCTTCAATTGTTCCGTCAACTGAGCTGAGCTACACGTTTCTCATTAAGCTCTTCAGTCAATAAAGCAACTTCCACGTCTTCTGTTTCAGAATCATCAATTCGACAGGATGACAATATGGAACTGTCCTTAACATTTGAGATCGTTGGTGGCTTTTCTTCCTGAAGCTGAGCAATAACAGATTCAAGGCGTGCAATTGTATCAAGATAATCAGCCTTCATCTCTTCTTTCACCTGCACTTTTCTTGATAATGTCACATTCAATTTTAACATATTCTGTGTAATTGTCGAAACGGATTTAATTCACATATATGTTGCACAATTCAAGGAATTACATAACAAGAAAGCAAAATAATTACCATTCCAATAATCTCGTCAAAAACGTTTATTACTCACCTATTGACTTCGGCTAAATAAAAATGCTGGAATGAACATTTTTGACGAGATTATTGGAATGGTAATTATTTTGCTTTCTTGTTATGTAATTCCTTGAATTGTGCAACATATATGTGAATTAAATCCGTTTCGACAATTACACAGAATATGTTAAAATTGAATGTGACATTATCAAGAAAAGTGCAGGTGAAAGAAGAGATGAAAGCCACCAACGATCTCAAATGTTAAGGACAGTTCCATATTGTCATCCTGTCGAATTGATGATTCTGAAACAGAAGACATGGAAGTTGCTTTATTGACTGAAGAGCTTAATGAGAAACGTGTAGCTCAGCTCAGTTGACGGAACAACTGAAGGCTTTCGAAGAAACTGTGGCTCATAATTATTAGGTAAGTATACTTGTTATGCTTGGTGTTGGTTTGAAAAAGAGATTTTCTTTATCCGTACCGAAAGTTTAGGTGGTCCGTTAGAAGGGATTTTTTCAAACTGATGAGACATTTGGTTTGCCTCATTTGGAATGTTGAGTATTTGGGGAGGCTTTCTGTTGTGTATGATTAACTCATGAAGTTTATGCTGTACTTCTAGTGGGACAGACACGCTAATACAGAGCATCTCACGAAAGTTTATTAGTTCTAGGTCACAACATTTCGTTGATTCAATTGAGGCTATTAGTCTAGCTCTTTAATTGTATTGTATTGACCTCATTTCAGTATCAAGAAGCTTTGAGATGTACATTTATGTGTTGTTCAAACCTTTAATTGATTCCTCCGAATACCCTTGTTTATATAATAATGTTTGCAGCATATATCCTAGGCTAATAACATGATTTCGGCATAATTTCTAGCCACACAGACTGACCAAGTCGTTGTTCTGTGATGGTTTTCGATGACTTAGTCATTTGGGAATAAGTTTCGTATTCCTGATCATCTCTGTATAGATTTTTTCTAGGATTACCGTTGCATTTCGTTTGTAAGTGTGGGTATTTACCACAGAATCATACACAACAGAAAGCCTCCCCAAATACTCAACATTCCAAATGAGGCAAACCAAATGTCTCATCAGTTTGAAAAAATCCCTTCTAACGGACTACCTAAACTTTCGGTACGGATTAAGAAAATCTCTTTTTCAAACCAACACCAAGCATAACAAGTATACTTACCTCATAATTATGAGCCACAGTTTCTTCGAAAGCCTTCAGTTGTTCCATCAACTGAGCTGAGCTACACGTTTCTCATTAAGCTCTTCAGTCAATAAAGCAACTTCCACGTCTTCTGTTTCAGAATCATCAATTCGACAGGATGACAATATGGAACTGTCCTTAACATTTGAGATCGTTGGTGGCTTTTCTTCCTGAAGCTGAGCAATAACAGATTCAAGGCGTGCAATTGTATCAAGATAATCAGCCTTCATCTCTTCTTTCACCTGCACTTTTCTTGATAATGTCACATTCAATTTTAACATATTCTGTGTAATTGTCGAAACGGATTTAATTCACATATATGTTGCACAATTCAAGGAATTGCATAACAAGAAAGCAAAATAATTACCATTCCAATAATCTCGTCAAAAAAGTTCATTACTCACCTATTGACTTCGGCTAAATAAAAATGCTGGAATGAACATTTTTGACGAGATTATTGGAATGGTAATTATTTTGCTTTCTTGTTATGCAATTCCTTGAATTGTGCAACATATATGTGAATTAAATCCGTTTCGACAATTACACAGAATATGTTAAAATTGAATGTGACATTATCAAGAAAAGTGCAGGTGAAAGAAGAGATGAAGGCTGATTATCTTGATACAATTGCACGCCTTGAATCTGTTATTGCTCAGCTTCAGGAAGAAAAGCCACCAACGATCTCAAATGTTAAGGACAGTTCCATATTGTCATCCTGTCGAATTGATGATTCTGAAACAGAAGACATGGAAGTTGCTTTATTGACTGAAGAGCTTAATGAGAAACGTGTAGCTCAGCTCAGTTGACGGAACAATTGAAGGCTTTCGAAGAAACTGTGGCTCATAATTATGAGGTAAGTATACTTGTTATGCTTGGTGTTGGTTTGAAAAAGAGATTTTCTTTATCCGTACCGAAAGTTTAGGTAGTCCGTTAGAAGGGATTTTTTCAAACTGATGAGACATTTGGTTTGCCTCATTTGGAATGTTGAGTATTTGGGGAGGCTTTCTGTTGTGTATGATTAACTCATGAAGTTTATGCTGTACTTCTAGTGGGACAGACACGCTAATACAGAGCATCTCACGAAAGTTTATTAGTTCTAGGTCACAACATTTCGTTGATTCAATTGAGGCTATTAGTCTAGCTCTTTAATTGTCTTGTATTGACCTCATTTCAGTATCAAGAAGCTTTGAGATGTACATTTATGTGTTGTTCAAACCTTTAATTGATTCCTCCGAATACCCTTGTTTATATAATAATGTTTGCAGCATGTATCCTAGGCTAATAACATGATTTCGGCATAATTTCTAGCCACACAGACTGACCAAGTCGTTGTTCTGTGATGGTTTTCGATGACTTAGTCATTTGGGAATAAGTTTCGTATTCCTGATCATCTCTGTATAGATTTTTTCTAGGATTACCGTTGCATTTCGTTTGTAAGTGTGGGTATTTACCACAGAATCATACACAACAGAAAGCCTCCCCAAATACTCAACATTCCAAATGAGGCAAACCAAATGTCTCATCAGTTTGAAAAAATCCCTTCTAACGGACCACCTAAACTTTCGGTACGGATAAAGAAAATCTCTTTTTCAAACCAACACCAAGCATAACAAGTATACTTACCTCATAATTATGAGCCACAGTTTCTTCGAAAGCCTTCAATTGTTCCGTCAACTGAGCTGAGCTACACGTTTCTCATTAAGCTCTTCAGTCAATAAAGCAACTTCCACGTCTTCTGTTTCAGAATCATCAATTCGACAGGATGACAATATGGAACTGTCCTTAACATTTGAGATCGTTGGTGGCTTTTCTTCCTGAAGCTGAGCAATAACAGATTCAAGGCGTGCAATTGTATCAAGATAATCAGCCTTCATCTCTTCTTTCACCTGCACTTTTCTTGATAATGTCACATTCAATTTTAACATATTCTGTGTAATTGTCGAAACGGATTTAATTCACATATATGTTGCACAATTCAAGGAATTACATAACAAGAAAGCAAAATAATTACCATTCCAATAATCTCGTCAAAAACGTTTATTACTCAGCTATTGACTTCGCGTACACAAAACGCTGTATACAGATGCCTATAGATGAGACAAATATGAAATATATAAGTTAGTTTTGTCACATACTACAATGGTAGCCCCATTCAGCTGGAATGAATATAAATCTCGTATGGATTGCAAAATTTTTTGAACATTACTGGTTGGATCACGAAAGCAATTAATAATCAGTTCTCACCTCACAAGAAATCACACCACACAATATCTTATCACATTGACAATATTCGGTTCACAACAGGACAACTACATAATTTTGCCACCATATCTATGCAAAACTCTGAATGAAGAAGTCAGAACTATCCTACTTTTTGACCAAAGCCTGATACTAGCTCATTTGTTCAAACCGTTATCCTAAAGAGGCTTTGAGATGTTAGAAATGATCCAATACGTGCAAACCTCAATATATCCCTCCTTAAATGTTCTGAATAGACTGATCTAAACTAATTCAGTGTCCACTTGAAAGCCTGAGTTTTACGTCATGAGTAACCTAGAAACTCTTACGTTAACTGAAGATGCCAAATAGTGGTAGCGGAAGAATTCAATCTCGCCAATCGACTACCCACATATGTGTTGCTAATGCTTAAGAGACTAACTGCTATAAAATAGAAGTGAACACACTCATGTTCGAAAAACCTAATGAGTGATAGATATCCAAAAGTATAAACGCCACTCGTACAGAAAACATGAATGAATGCATACAGATCAATTCGCAGTGTAGCCACTCTATCAGTTCACTAAAACAGTATGCTATACTCATGGTACGAAGTAGTCTTGATGAGTTCACTTGAGCACACCGACTAAGAAGTGCAATCGCACACTGTTTTGATGCATTACCTCCAAAACTGAAAACTTACCTCCCAGATTAGCATTGAATATGTTATATCGAATGTGAAGTACAACGTATTTAGTATACATATATATAACCTAATAAGTACCCTTCTATTTGCTTCTAAGTAATGCTTAAGGAAACAGGGTGACTTAAACTATTTTTATCTCCTAAACCTTTGGAACTACATTCACAAGTAATCGATCGTCATTTATCTTTGTCAACGTTTTACACTTTCTTACAAATTTCTGCCTTCCGCGACCATAAATTGATATGCAATTACAGTTCGCTTAATCTCGCCTTATCGATCCCTTCGCCTCTTCCGAAACTATTCAAGAAACAGTCATAACCGTCGATGAGTTCGCTGCTCGTTAACTTAACCAAAATTTTATTTGGATAAGGTCAAAGCAAATTAACGCTATTGAGTTAGTTAGCGAACGATGTGTAACAATACCTATCTGAAATCACAACCACTTACATCCATCCTTATCACAACCACGCAAGGTTTAAATTGTCCGGGTGCAAGCTGAATATCGTTATTAATAACAAGCTTCAACAACCGGTCCTCTTCTTGCTCTATTACAGCCAGGCCCGCCTTTATTTCTGAAAAAGATGAAATAAGAAATTCATTTAGTGGTATCATGCTAGTTTTTATATCATTACAGATCACTACAGTAGAGAAGTACCTGAAGGCGGCGCGTGAAGTTGTGTCCGTGCTTCACCGCGTAACTTAAACCGGTTAACTTAATAGTGAAGTGCGTTGTGATATTGAATGACGTCGAAACTGTATTTCAGGCATTTAACGTAGGATTTTGCTCAAGCTTATTGAGTACTCGAGTTCGGATATCTGTGAAACGAGGAGATTTAAGACTGCATATGAGAATCAAGACTTTGAATTGATCATCTGTTAAGGACCTGAGTCGAAATCTCTCACATTCTCGGTTGACTGTGCCAACATGAGTAAGAAAATCATCATTTTCATTCATTATCTGCTTGAGTCAACGATAACGTATACTGAATAATGGGGAGTGGTCTCCAAAATGTTCACGCAGCAGCTTTATTGTATCATCGAAACACTTGTCACGTGGTTTCTGGGGTAAAATTAGGTTGCAGTACCGTTCATATTCTGCCGGACCCAATTTACGTAGCAACACTCGCACCTTCCAGGCATCGTCTTGTGAGGCGAGATCAACAGTGAATAAATCCTCATAACGTTGATACCATGTGTCAAAAGTGACATTAGCATCTGGATTATAATTGAACTGTGAAATACTATTTACAATTCTGTCGACAGATGGTAGCATGGTATGATTCGGATTGCTTGAAGGTGAAGTTGGACCAGTCTGTTGGTTGACGAACATTTCCAATTATTTCATTTGTCGCTAGAATAGTAATTCCAATTTAGAAGGATCCATATTTTTCCCGTTGCCACCTCTACTAGGGACTCTTCACGAAGTGAGGTAGTAGCAATGATACTCTCCGGAAGAGAAAGCCTGGTGGTTACATAATTATCAAACACCCCGAATGAAGGAAATGGAAATGTACGCTCTCTGATTTTCTGTCGGCGTTTCATGGGTCAGTAAAGAAAAATCATCAAATGTTGGTCCTTAGGCTGCTGCGTTTTATTCGCTGTTTCTCCAGTATCCTTAAAAGCATATGGAAGAAAAAACATGATTCTAATTAAGTTACTAACTAGTGGCCATTTAAAAGTAGATGAAGTTCATACGAGTTCCTTTCAGGTTGCGTTGATCATTTATTCACATTTTCGATCCGGTTCTTCGCAATATATTCCGGCGGCGAAATGCACCACCCTGTCTGTGCTATAGCGCAGCCTATTACAGCTAGTAGATGGCAGAACGGCCTAAAGTTGAGCCGAACGGTTAGCAGAGGATCACCGGGAAATGGTTAAGGAACCTGTCAATCACGTCTCATAAACCGTTAATGCCCAGCTCTCGCTACGCTCGGGCCCATGCTGTTCTTCGAAGATTTCTCAGAAACGCTTAGTTATAACGGACGCAAAAACCAAAACACTGATCTGCCGCTTTAGATTTGTTTATTGTTACACCAACATATAAAAGGAATAAGCGAACTAAGGTCTGTAAACAAATATTACAATAATAAATCGTTATATTACTTCTGACGATGTTTCACCCTTCTTTCTGAACAGCGACCGATGAGACGATGACTGTCGTATTGATGCCTCCGCGAAAATCGGGGAAGTTGATTTTGAGCAAACAACCAAGAATTGATCGTTCAATCTTCAACTCCATTGACAGAACCACTAACTCAGTGATCTCAGATATCTTCTGTCTAGTCTTAGACCTATAAATCATTCCCCATGACTGACGAAGGGCACGCAGTCTGCTCTGTGATTCTAACGAAAAACCTAACCTACATAACGAATCTCCGGCAGTCGGACTCACAGTGAGGAACACCTCAGAGTTGCTTTGCAGTTCAAGGTCAGCTTCAGTTACAAACCTTGTGCAGCTATCTTGTCGTCATCACACCATCAGTACCAGTAGTGAGTCCCTGATGCTCAGAGAATGCGTCATTGTGCCAGAAACTTTACACCCAAAAATTCTTAAGCAATTCCACACAGTATTTCTTGTTATCGCATGTATGAAGTCTATCACCAGGAGCACGACTATTGGTCATGCGTGAATACGGAAAAAATAGGATTTGCTAACGGCCGTCACAGTTGCCAAGCCGGTATAAGGAATCCACCCAGATGAAAACCTGGAGCTCAGCATCCAGAAAAACCACAGGCGCCGATTTTCGCAGAATTCATGGGACCCTAAGATGGAATGAGCTATTTAATTCTCGTTGACGCCTACTCAGTGACCTCAAGTAGCGTCGATTATCCCATCCTGCTGTTATTCGATCATGTCTGTCCTCACAAAAATGTCTGTTTGGTATGAAATACCGGAATGCATATTGTCAGACAACTGCAGTCAGCATGTAGATCCTCCACAACAAGGTATGCTATGGCCACTCAGATGTTGTAAGCAACTGAGAAGTTCAAAAGGAATGGAGTATCTTCTCTATCTTCCTTATGATTTCCAAGGCTTACTTTATGTACTGAATGATGAATCCCTTCCTGTTTGTTTTACTTGATTTTTTCCGCTTCACTTGCCATCTGGGAGAGCTTGTGAAAACAAAGTTTCATAAACACCGTTAGCCTTCCATAATATTACGAGTTGTCGGTCGACTGGTTGAACAGTTATTTTGATGAAAAATTTAGTTTCAAGAAGCTTATATCTCAAGATTCCCGTGAATTTTGTTGAGTAATTGTGGACAATGCCACACCGCCAACGGACAAGTTATCAGACAGGAATATTAATGAATACTTTTAAAATGGATATACTGATGGCTAGTGGAAGGGCTACATTGGAAGTGACACGACAATTTTGTGTTGTATACCGCACAACACTGCCAAATCAATGGAAGAAAATCCAGCTGAACTTTTAATTGGACGGACTCTGCGTATTCATCATCACCATCTCCGGCTCAGCAGAAGAACCATACCGGGTATTTAAACAAAATGGATCCAGTCGATTTTCGCAACTGTCCACTAGGAGAAATGAAATGAGCACGAGGTTTGATAGAATGTCGATATGAGGGTGCAATTAATAAGCCCAGGGTTAGACTAGAAGGATAGGTGAGATCTAAAAATTAGATACTACGTCGTCACACCATATCCCCGATTCCTCAGATACGCCCAGAATTTCCACTCAAGAATAACATGTGGCTCCTATCTATGAAGGCTGGATCACATCCCTTTGGGCCAGATGTAATGGAGAAGTTTCCATCTGGTCGACTATCTCACCGAAGACGTCCGCAAACAGTAAGAAGATTACAGACTCACCCAAAAACGTGGCTCTACGTTTCATTCTTTCGTTGTATACCTCTAGTTTTGATGTTAAATGCCACCAGCTTTGTATTATATGCTTGTAGTATTCGCTTCGCAGTCTGACAACCACTTTGTCACTTTCGCACATCATCTGCCTCATCGCTGGTTACGCGGCCCCCATGCTGATTGGTTGCTTGCTCTGTAAACTATTCATTGGTATTAGTGATGGCAAGTAAATGTAATTGGTGTGCATCCTACTTCTCCTCCAACTGCTCTTGAAATGGTACTTGAGACAGTAAAAGCTCTCAACAACAGTTTGACTTCTACCATATTTCCCATTCAGGGATACCATCGTTGTGATGTTTGACGCTGCAATTTCGAACAGCTTGCTGGGTCGTATTATCGTTCATATCGAGAATGTGGGATGATGAGATAATTGCCCAAATAAGCACGACACTACCCTTATTTAATGGGAGGTTATAAATCTCCTTCAGTGCATTAAACTAGGCTTCTCACTAGTGTGCCTACCAGTGTGCACGTAGCAAACTAACTCCTCAATGTAGCAGTATCGACACTGGTAGCACATTTGCACTTGTTATCCCCGATGTCCATTTATTGCATTCTATCATGTTATCACTAATAGCAGTGTACTAAAACTGTGAAACATATGTTCCACGGAACACGAGTGACTTAGAAAATAATGCGAGCGCGGTACGTTCGAGTTCGGTGGCACTTTTGCATGTGTATTCGCTGATGTTAATTTTTGGATTATACTATATTATCACCAATAATAATGAGCCAAAACTCTAAAAGCGTGTTATAAGGAACACCGGTAATTTAGAAAATAGTTTGAGCTCTCTTAGTAACGCATTAACACCCTTGAAATCAGATGATATTAATAGTTCATCTAATATAAATGGTTCCAACATAATGCTGACCACGACTATGCAGGCGGAGGATGTCCCGTCAGAAAAGACAGGGATTTCTAACTCAATCTGCATCATAAACAAGATGCTGCTAAAAATAAATAATCTCGGGACGAAATTGGCTCTACTTGACTTCATATCAGAAACTATCTTGCATTTTAAAAATAACTGGAAGATTTCACTTTTCTAAAACTCTTTAATCCGAAGACTGAAATTTCTCATGCTGACTCAGAAACTGCCAAAGAGTTAGAGAACGGTGTACATTTTTCGTGGAAGACTAGAAGAACAGAACGACATCGTGAACAATATACCAGGAAATGGGCCTATAAAGCTGGCTCAGCACTCCTTGTTGGGGGCTGAAAGCCTCTTGAGTACACTCTCTCAGTGTATTCGACTAAATAAAGAGGAGTCAAACCGCACGTGTCCCATATTTTTCACGTTTGACAGCTGTATAATCATTTATCTAGGGAGCATTGTCTCAACTACAGGAGGAGCGGACGAGGATGTCAAATCGAGCCAGAATCGGGAAGGCGAGAAACACATTTATCAGCCTGAATTCAATCTGGAAATCTTCGTCACTCAGCATCACCAAAAAAATTCGGTAGGATTTTCAATACAAACGTAAAGTCAGTTCTTCTATACGGATCAGAAACTTGGCGGGTCACAAAGAATATTTCCAAAAGGCTGCAGACCTTTATTAACAAGTGTCTTCGCTCAATACTGAAGATCAGATGGCCGGAAAGAATCACCAACAAGGAATTATGGGAACAAACAAAGCAAGAACCAATCGCCCAACAAATATGCAGGAGAAAGTGGAGATGGATCGGACAGTCGCTGAGGAGACCGCTGGGTGACATCGCGCGTCAAGCCCTCGAGTGGAACCCGAAAGGGAAGCGGCGTGTGGGACGTCCAAGGGTGACATGGAGGGGATCGTGTGAAGAGGAGTTGAAAGAATATGGATTCACATGGATGCAGGCGAAAAGTATAGCAGAAGACAGAAGAAAATGGAGACGTGCAGTTGAAGCCCTATGTTCCACTAGGAACCCAAGGGAGCAATAATAAAATAATAATAATAATAGCCGAACAGTATTGGAAATCTGGGGATATTTTGGCCTCTTCTACAAAATTCAAGAATGTTGAAATAGTCTCGGACAAATCCCCCAGACAACCATAAGTAGCTACATACCCGATCGTACCATAAAACATGAATAGCGTCAGTGACGAAGTATCGAAGGGCACTGAAGCAGAAAGTGACACTAGCATTGTTCTACAGGAACAAACGGCAAGTGAAAGTGGTGTGAAACCTAATAGGAGCAGCAACACCGGAATGGGATTTGAAGTTCATGAGAACACTCCTAGGAAACCTACTGACACCACATGCTCTCACAACCAATATTGGCAGATCACAACACATCCACGGCCGAGCTAGATAATCTCACTGTAAACGCCGAAAAGCCGATTAAACAGCAGAATGAGACCACGATTTCAGTAATAGCCGATGTTGTAATATGCATATAAGCACATATAACCTGAGAACGGGACCCATAATTATTGATGAAAACACATGGGCTACTAGAAGGGACACAACTAGGTACTAAATATATCAACGGATACATATACTTGAACCCTCGTAGTAGTTACGTGAAGCCCCATCGGCAAAACGGGTATGGATTGGCTCATGGTCCTTCTAGGTACGCGCACGAAATCAGTCAACAAATGTACAACTGAGTAAAAGCTAGCACGCACTACCCTCAAAACAACCTAAAACAACCGCAGGGTACTACGGCCCTGTAAATTACAATCTGAACAGTGAAACAGACCATCCAACACCGAGAAATGATCCAAGACACTCACGTAATGAGTCCAGAAACCAATACATGCAACAGAATTATTTTCGGTTGCAGCAAACAATAGCCCCTCTCGCAGCACAGTGTGCTCAGGGGATAATAATAATAATTATAATAATAATAATAATATATATTCTCATTTTTTACATGAGGGACGCCAGTTTACAGGCATCATCAATTCGATAATTTACACATAATATTAATAAGCATATTTAGTAAAGATAATATAATAAAGTACATTTTTTTCCCTAGCTATGTAGGGTACACCAATTGTATAGGTATGCATAAATATTGTTTTAATAATAATAATATATTCCTTCCTGTTTATGCAGGAACATACCTATTGTACAGGCATGGATAAGTTATTATATAAATTACACATAATTTGATGTATAATGGACTTACAGTTTGGTTGTTCTTTCTGACATTAGAGTCAGTCGGAACAGTCTGCTATAGGATAGTAGACACGCTGACAATGTCTCACCTGAGAATCCCTCCGAACATACGATAGTCAACCAGGTGATAGGGGTAGAAAAAGAAAACCTACAAGCTATCCTCTCAATAGCGTTGGTTTGCTAAAAATTATGCTCTTAAATGCTCAATTTCTCGTTAACAAAATGACTTTTCGATGCAACCTAGTGTGTGGGGAGCAGACAGCGCTGAACCTGGTAACCGAACATTGGCTAAATAATGATAAACCTGACAAAAAGGTGATGATTGATAACTATGACTGATATGTACCCACATGACGTGTCAATGTAGTTGAAGATTGAACGATCAATTCATGGTTGTTTGCTCAAAACCAACGTCTCCAATTTTCGCGGAGGCATCAATACGACAGTCATCGTCTCATCGGTCGCTGTTCAGAAAGAAGTCAGGAGACAACTGTCAGAAGTAATATTGTGATTCACTATTGTAATATTTGTTCACAGACCTTAGTTGTAACATAGTTTATATGTTGATGTTTCAATAAAGAATCCTCGAGTCAACAACTGGTGTTTTGGTTTTTTCGTCCGCTATTACTAAGCGTTTCTGAGAAATGTCAAGCGACAGCGTGAGCCCGAGCGTAGCAAGAGCTGGGCATTAACGGTTTACGAGACGTGGCTGACAGTTTCTGACGGTAGAAACAGATCTGGCGGATTCAAACATTTGGTGAAAGTTTGGATAGTTGCCGTTCATCTTTCCTGGTGCCGGTCAAGTCCTCTTTGAACAACCAATATCTGGAACTATTTCGAAATTGGGTCAAGTTCAACAATGCCTGGGTCAAAGAAGGGACAGAGCGTCTTGGATGCAAGCAGGAAAGTAAGTCATGGTGACTTGTCTGTTAATTGTAACGATGTGTCTGATGTTAAGCATGACATGGTTGATGTTACCGTTTCGCCGTTCAGGGATAATAGGAACATCAAACTCCCTAAATTAGAACCACGGTGTTTCGACGGAAACCCAACCGATTATTTACAATTTGTAAAGGAGTTTGAGATCATGTTGAGTAGTTTTCTATCAAGTGATGAATTGAAGTCAATGTATTTGATGAGGTATTGCACTGGAGATGCTTCAAGAGCTATACAGTGCTGTAAGTTTATGAAGCCAAAAGAGGGCTACTACGAGGCTATGAGCATATTACGTCAAAGGTTTGGAAGACCTTCGATGATTGCAGGGAAATTATTTGACGCTGTTAAGGGTAATGGTGGTCAATTACAGGATGAATCACAGGCACTCACTGAGATTTTAGATAATTTGCTAATTTACAAGAATGGAATGATTTCGATGAATCGCATGAGTGACCTGAACTCGAGTTTTCTACTAGAAGTAATATCGAGACGCCTATCTACTAGACTGCAAAGGAAGTGGGTGGAGATAAGCTCCCGTATGGAGGATGAGGGTATCGAGCCAAAGTTTGATGATATCCTGAAACTGGTAAATACTAGTGTCAATGAATCTATGAGCAAGTTTTCCAGTCTGTTAGATCTCACCCATAGAATAGAGCAGTTTGAGGGTAAAACGCACTCATTGATGACGAATAAGCCTCAGAGAGGTGGATATCGAGAAGACTCCATGATGTATAGTAATGCATATAGACCTAGTGAGTGTAACAGGATTCGTAGTACATCCTCAACAGATAAGTTGCAAGATGCAAGACAAACACGGTTCTGCTTCACACGTGTGCAAGAGGTGCATACAGAAGTGAACTGTGAACCAGTGAGCAAGTTCAGTGATAAGCTAAATGTAAACCCCAGGTCTGACTCCGAATTGTGTGACGATAACGGTGTTGTGAAGAAGTCTGTAGTTGCAACTGGTAAGCCATTGTTGAATAGAATGCAACAGAATAGAGTTACAGTTTCAGAGAGCAGTTCTGACTCCACAAGTTTACAAGGTATAACTAGTCAGTGTGAAGATATAAAACCTTTAATGATTTGTGAGGAGGAACCAAAATTGTCTACTTCTGTTATTAAAGAGTTTGAAAGTGATGAACTTGACGGTCAATTGAATATTTGTGGTAATGATCATGATAGTGCAGATTTGTCTTTTGTTGATCATGATGAAATGGAGGGAATGCCTACTACCGCCAAGTTAAATAAAGGTTCTGTACAACGACAACGTGAATTAGAATTAAATGCAGATGCAGTTGCAGACGGCATGCATACTTGTCAAACCGTCAGTGTAATTGATCAGAGTGAAGCCCACCTATCATAAGATGCTAGCGCTAAGCCTGAGCTGATAGTAGAAGACAGCAGTGGTGGTGGTCTTGCAGGTAGACAACTTTCTGAAAGTCGAGCAACAACAGTTCTTGATCCACCGCTAACTTCATCAACTGACATCAATCAGTCGTCGTTGGTGCTGTCATCCACAATGAAACAGACACCCATGAACTCAAGTATCTTGTGCAATGACTATGCTAGTATCAGTTCGTTTGAAAGGACGAATATCAATGATCACTTTAATGGGGATAGGCAAAGTGTAAAGGAGAGAGTAATTGTTAAATTGACTTGCACGAATAAAGGCATTTCTAGTTTCAAGTTACTATTTGAATGTTATTATCTTTGGTGTAAATTACTCTGTTTCTACACTTGGTTGATGAGATATGTCGTGTGTTTTTTGGTCATCTATATTCTACGATACAATGACATGAGCGTGTTGCCGTTCAGATTTGAGGATATAGCTGATAGAAGGAAGTTAGCAAATGAACTCTGCGACGATTTTCTAACCTAGAGCGTCAACCTGAGAGGGGTTGTAGGCGTACTGGTGTAAGTCCTACAATTCTTCAAGGGTAGTATGCCGTGCCAGAATACACAACATTTGATGTGTTGATTGTACATATGTTTGTGTTAAATAGTTGTGTGAGTTCCAATTGATGTAATTGTTGGTTAATCTTGTTTGTGTCCGGACATTCCACAACTTACAATCGTCAACCTTTGAAGGGTTGCAAGTGTACTGGTGTAAGTCCTGCGATTCTTCAAAGGAATTACATGAAGACACGATCTGCGAGTTTGTTTGTACTATTTGTATATATGTGTGGTGTGTCCTATCAATTTGCGTTTTTGGATCCATTGTGTTTACTTGTTGTTTTCGTACCTCGTTTTTATTACGTAATTTTGTTAAAATTTTCTTCGTGATTACTTCTGAAGTTGTTTCGAGTCTTCTACATCCGTGAATGAATTGATTGATGTTAGAGACAGCAGATGGGTCGTATACGCCGGGGAGGCTATTGCAGAGAATGAAATGCACACGGAGATAATTGTTAGCTGCGGTCCGACATGCCGGGGAGAAAGAGTGTAAACGACTGAGGCTCGCATGCGTCACCGCTACTAGAGCTGAGGCAGAATGAGTGACAAGCGATTTCAGTGGTAATTGGTAGTGAGTAGATAAGACGATGTGCGTAGACTATCGTGAGGTGCTGATATGGTCACGTTGCATTCTGCAATAGTCATTCTAGCAAGTGCGATTGTGTTACATGATGATTTGTCAAGAGGGTGCCTTTAACTGGAAGGCACAGGTCGTCATTGATGTGTGAGATTGTGCTGTGAGTATGCTTGTGGTGTGTTGGCTTTTCTGTTTGTTGTTCATTTCAGCTCTGTCCATGTGACCCAGGTTCTCGCAATGGCATCCAAGCCAGCGTATATTGGTCGTGATGGGATGAAGGGATGGATCATTTTTGGCGGGGATTGTCAATGGAGTTGAAGATTGAACGATCAATTCATGGTTGTTTGCTCAAACCCAACTTCCCCAATTTTCGCGGAGGCATCAATACACCAGTCATCATCTCATCGGTCGCTCTTCAAAATGAACGTAAAAAACCGTCAGAGTTAATATCGTGATTCATTATTGTAAAATTTGTTCACAGACCTTAGTTATTATGCTGCTCATATGTTGGTGTTAGAATGAAGAATTCTCGAGTCGCCAATCTGTGTTTTGGTTTTTGCGTCCGTTCGTACTAAGCGTTTCTGGAAGGCTTCGAGGGACAGCGAGAGGCTCAGCGTAGCAAGAGCTGGGCATTAACGGTTTACAATACGTGGCTGACAAGAACTGTTTGTCATTCACTTTAGCGATTTGCCAGGGAACAGTCTCGTCAATCTAGAATATGCTGATGATGTTGCACACCTAGGTTTTGAGAAGTGACCATTGAAACTGGGAGATATGAGAATACTACTGGTGTTTGAAAATAGGTGTCTGTGTCCTATCGCTGTGTTAAGTAGTACAATACAGTGAATGATTTTGGGGTTAGTTAGAGGTCTGAATTTGAGTCGCTGTTATTGGCACAGATGCATTCACAGAGCTAACCAACCCTGTTGGTTTTTCCTTGACTTTATTCGTTCTCCGTCACTTTTGTGCTCATTAGAGTTCCATTTAATTTCTTTTTTCCCTACATTTGTGTCCTGTATAGAATGTGGTGGCTTAGACAGGCGCACTTCTGTGCAAGCTTCTCTGCTGAAGGTCAGAATGACATACAGTCTAGGTATAACGAAACGTTAAAAAGTGGATAATAAGTACCGATATGTCAATAAATGATAATCTCATGTTTCATTTAGTTGTTCTGTAACCTCGCCAAATTAGTCCTCGAAAATACTTTCCCTTAGTACTGATACTTCTATATATTGTGAAGTGCTAATTGTGGCGTACGTAGTACTTTTTGCTGCATTCACAAATATGAAGTAGTGAAATAGAAGGCTTATGCAATTTAGATGTTTAGGTGCATTTGCAGTTACTGACACAATATATATACAATTTTCATTTTCAAACATGTAATATGCGCTGAGAGCAATGAGTAAATAGTGTATTCATCACTGTATACACCTTGTAAAAGTGAGATGCTTCTGTTTAACCGTTAAAGAAGCTGCAATATCTCCCTGCAGAGTTTCTCCACTGAACTCTCATTTGATAGTAACAAGTTCCATCCAAAGCACCTACGACACAGTCGAACTAACTTTTCAACTAAAAGCAGTAGCAGAGATACTACTAAAAGTGTAGTCTACCTGTAAACTGACGAATTCTATTGTAAAACAGCACCATATTCCTCCAGGGCATTCCCCGTGTTGTAAAATGTTTGCAGGTACACTTAAAATTACTGAACAGAGCATTCGTGAAATACAGGTGTCCCATTGAGTCAAGTAGATGAAAGGCTGGTGAATTGCAATAACTAACATGAGCGCATTTACAGAGATGTAGGCATGTGCTACTTCACATGAACTCTGGGCCAAACCAAGGAGGCATTTCTTTCAATCGACTCTCCGTTGTGCACCCAATTATTTCTCTTATACATATATATATGTAATGACTTCAAACGTTTCGGAGTTTTGGTTTATAATGACGGAATGCAGATAATTTTAAGTGACGCTTTAAATGGATTTTCTTGAAACCAGTGGTCTTACTTCTCCAGTCTTAATTGGCGTCACATCGGCCTACACCACTGAAGAAATAAATTATAACGTAGTGTGTTCTGTAGCTGAAAAACATAGTTGCCTAGCTTTTAATTAATATCGTGCGTCTAACCATATAAACCTTTGAGATTGGTTTCCCCCTCGTGGTACACTACGATAATAATAATATTTCTCATTTTGTACATGAGGGATGCCAGTTTACAGGCATCATCAATGTGATAAATTACATATACGATCAGCAACCATACCTAATAATAATGTTTTAATAAAATACATATTTTTTCCTACCTGTGTAGAACACACCAAATGTACGGGCATGGATAAGCATTGTTTAAATTTCATTAATTTGGTTTATGGTTAAATTACATGGTTGCTGACGTTTTTGTCTCTGGTTTGTGGGAATAATATGATAACCAGTCATTCAATGGGGCACATAATGAAATGTTGTCTTCGCATTAACAAAAAAACCCAAGTATGTTTTGGATGGATTAAAAATACTTGGGAAGAAATAAAGCTTAAGGTAATTTCACAATATAACTTAGGTGTGTACAAATCGGAATCTCATCTTTGATTTATATCCAAATTGGTTAATAATAAGAAAGCTATTTTTACAGATACAATCAGTCATATTATAAGTTACAATCGTGATGTTGTACTGTAAATTAATACTTTTCCATTGGTATAAGCGTATATTCCACAAATGTAATCCAGGTTGCGTCGTGGGGAAAGTTAATTCATTATTAACTAGGCAACTGAAAGATATGGGACCAATAATGTTTGCAGATCATTTGTCATTGTAAATGGTCAAATATCCACATTATTCATTCTCATTCAAAAAGTCAAATGGAAGCTGAAATGGTGAGAGAAAAAAGAAGACAAACAACAGCAACGCAAAAGAAAGCAACGGGAGTCCTAAAGGAGTGATTAATAAATATATACATATATATTCTGTTTAGTAACTGTGGTTATTTTGGTACACAAACTAACTAGTCCCGTTATGCTAACTTTTATATTATGTGTGAACTAATATTACTGTCCTGTGTAGAAATGTTTATCATCTAGTTCCAATAATATTAAAATTTACAATTGTAGTTTGTTGTAACTACACGTTTAAAGAACTTAAAATATCTATGTAGGGTGAAAAAGAAGGTGTAAGAGTCAGGCGCAAAAGTGCACTGTCATCTTTGAGTAGTCTGGTGACTGAGGAGATGAACACTGGAAGTGTGTTTGCATCGCGCACATTAGCTGGTAGTCTATTCCAAATGACTGAAAACTTATTTAAGAAGTTGTACCGCACGTAAGTCTGACAGTGCTCCATAGCAGCTAGGTTGCGATGATTTCTAAGATTGTAACTAATGACAGCGGTAGGTTTAGTTATTGGCTCGGAGGAATGCAAGAGAAGATTAGTTAGCTTATAGTAAAAGATAAGGTTTAGCTTAGGACGTCTTTTTCAGAGTGGTTCTAATCTTAGTCTTTCGCATCGCTCATGGTATTCCAGACCACTTTCTAAACCAAGAGTTCTTGAGGTAAACTGCCGTTGCACTCCCTCTAATTTAAGCTTGTCACTTTGTCTGAGTCCGCTAAGAATAAACGGGCAGTATTCTAAGATTGGTTGGACACATACTTTGTATAATAAAACCGTAGTTTCACAACAAAAGAAATTGCGTGTTATGCATCCTATCAGCCTTCGTGTTTTACGATTGGCATAGTCAGTCTGTTCAGAGAACGTTAGGTTACTAGAGTATCTAATACCGAGATCTACGACTGAGTTGAGCTTAGCTAGTTTTCGCCCATTTATTTCAAGAGTTAGGTCAAGGTTACTGTTGCCGATACAAATCCAGCCGCATTTGTCAATGTTCCTGGATATAAGGGTAGTACAGGTTGGGTCTAGGTTGACGGTTAAAAGGCATAGCATCAGAAGGTCTACCCATCCAACTGCTATTCGTCATACCGGTATACACCTTCGGGTTGTTTTTATAACTTAAAGGGAATTGTGAAGGAAGGTGCTTTGGCTGCAAGACTTTAGGAGTCCTGGAGCCTGACTTTCTATAAGGTGGAGCACGCTTAAAACCTCCAAACATGCTTGTGTTTCGAGAGGAGTTTTTCGTAACATTCGTTGACATTCTTATTCTCAGCAGTCTTATTGAATACAAAGTATTCTTCCCCATCATTATTCTTAACCCTGCAAAATTTGTTCATCGTGGTGAGGTTACTACGTTTGGGGGGAAGTTTCTTAGAACAACTTGCAGAAGTTCTAGCTATTTTAACATCTTTCGATGAGGCTTTATTTACAGGGGTACTGGTATTTAAATCAGTTCCTAGTTTCATTGGCAAGCGTGGTTGTTGTGTAGTTTGCTGAATGCTAGTTTCAGCACTAGCTGTCTGTTGCTGTGCACGATCCTTATTTGGTAAATCTAGATCCTTATTTGGTAAAAGCCAGAGGAGGTGACCAGGTTATTACTACACATTATTCTGCGCTGACACGGTGTTTTATCCTGAGCTACGGTTATAGACTTATAACTGTTATTCAATCTTAAGTGATCCTGAGATTTAGTAAACTTACTGGCATCAAGGAAATTACTGAATTTAAAGATGATGGGACAATTAGCCTGGTTAGACTTTTTACGGAGTCTTTTGCATTCACATGGAACACTAGCCATGCCGCAACAAATCATGATTTTGTCCCTTACAGTTTTCAGGGGCAGAAAATCTGGGACGTTGTAAACTATGGCTTGGTGGGAAGTGGTTATACGCTTCATCACCTCCGCAGCCAAGCATTCAATCAGATTTTCAGCTTTATTTAGGATGTCTGGAGATATTTTAGGATGTTATTTTAACAGACAGGCTATTGGGTCTAAATCCGAAAGCTTGTTTTGAGTGACATCTAGTAAAGACTTAACCTGGCCAATATCAGAACGGGTCTCCGTGGTATTTGGGATTGGCAGTGACATACTGTCAAACTGAACTAATTTTTTTCTGACGTCCACTTACCTGCCTCTGTATATCTTTCAAAAGGAGGTTAAATTTACAGAACTCAGAGTTCTCTAACAGAATATCTTTCACCTGTATCACAGGAGTGAGACCTGCACTCGAACCATTTTGAGAGCTAGTAGTTGATACTGCATTACCGGGCAGTGATGCAGTTATAACCGAATTTGAGCCACTATCTAAAACAATTGTGTTTCTACGAACACGTTTTTTAGATATTTAAACCATATTTTCAAGAATTATATGACAATAAGTAGCAGATAATTTTCAGAGCAAACACGTGCAAAAATATCACCAATTTCGTATCCCGTCGTATCTATCCCGAAGTCAGGAGCACACTGGCTTCGGTAGACCCAGTTTTACTTCGTAACCGTAATTGGTGAGTCATCTGGTTTTGTGGGGGTGGGAAAGACAACTTAAAATTTAAATTTTTTTAGATGTGAACATATTTATTAAATGGAGACAGTCCAGTCGTTTTATCAAGGAACTCCTAGGAATGTCCACCTTCGCTCGGAAATTCAGAACTGAAAGTAAATGCCATGATGCTGATATAATAAAAAGACAGAATTAGGAGTGAACTAGGGTTTAGATACGCTTGTTCTTAGATATTTGAACGACAATAATAATAATAACCACTAGGCCTATCAACAAGCCGTCTACTTTCAGTCTCAATTCAAAGACAAATCTAGTTACTTACTGAACTAGTAGTTTCAGGAGACTTCTCTGCCGTTGTCTCCGAAATACTTTGCCTGATTGTATTTTACTTTAAAATATATGTATGCCGGTTAGTTGATGTTGCTTATCCACGCATTCAGTCGTACTATGCCCTTCTACCTTCCTATCAATCAAAACATGCCTTAGACTACCAACAAGTTATTATTGCTTCTAAATATATAACTCTAACTGCTCGCATGAAGGCGATGTTGATAACTATGTCACTTACTTGATGTTTCAATTTTCGAAGTATCAATTTTCCCGTACGTAAGCGCCTGTTTCAATGCTAACCTTTGACTGCCACATTAGTGTGCTTCGTTATATACCTCCTTCCGACATATAGGTACTGATAGCAATTACTGCTAATAAATGTCTCATGACAACAAGCATCTAATACATGTTAACGACAAGATTACCTAAAGGGGAATGTCCCTTCTAAGTGCATTACCCAGAATAACACATTACCCTAATCTCCCAAACTCTGTAGCTCACCATAATAATAATAATTTATTTCTGCAAAAGAAACCAGACATTTTTACAGGCATGAACACTTGCAAAATAATTCGAACTGGTAGAATATATGACATGATTTGTTAATTCAAATATAGATTGAACAATGATCTATGTAAGGTAAACGCTGAAAATGAAATGTCCAAAAAAGTATATGGATAATTTTTGAAATCTGTTTTAGATCGAATAAGTTACAAGATCCAGCGTCAAATCCAGCATTTGTATCGCGGTACGTTCAACGTTTGCGTTACATTTTGGCGTGATTCGTTACATAAAATTTATCTCGCTGTAATACTTGCACAAGTATTATACTACTTCCAGACCTGTAACCATTAACTCCCATTTATAATAGTTGTGGTTAATGAAAGTAAAAAGCAACGAACCCAATTTCCTATAAAACTGGTGACTAAGTTAACGTCCCTTATTGCTAGGTCGAGCAACACACTCCCTACAAACGGTTATAGTTAGTCACATAACTCACTTGTATGCCGTAAGCGTCGAGCTGGAACTGAGGATAAAACTGTACTGACAGCTAGTATTAGCACTACTCCTAAAAATTTAGTACCCTCTGCTCATACAGAACTCCTCCCTTCACCCCGTGTGCTTAACGGAAAACTCCAGCCATCAAGCTCTTTTTCAGTAATGTCTTCAGAAATAGAACTTCTAAAGTTGTCTATAGGAGAACTTAAGGCTGAGTTAAGGGAAATAAAAAACAGTAAGTCAGTAAATGCTGGAAACATCGAAACCAATACCGAGATATCCAAATTATCAGATCAGAGATATCAGATCGCAGGTCTGTGAACTGACACCTCTAACTATCCTCATGAAAACTATAAACCTTAACAAGCTTGACACAGAATCGGTAACTAAGGTAGATAACCTCATTAATTTTGTTACCACAGAAGTAACAAAACGACTCGACGCAAAACTGAGTGCTATTGTCTACAACGTTCCGGACAATGAGGCACTAAAAAAGGTACAGCGCATCTTACTTAGTGAAGCGAAAATGCCTAACTCCAAGACTAAGTGCTATAGGCTGAAGAAGAGTCAACATGAAAAGTGTTGTCCTATTCGTTTTCAGTTCGAAACACCGGCAGAGACCAGAAAATTCATCCACTCCCAACACACCCTATCGCAAGCCAGAAACTACAAACATATAAAGGTCGGGGTGGACAAAACAGTCATAGAAAGGCGCGCATACAATTATCTCGCTAAGACTAATTGTGAAATAGGTAATAGGACATTGCAAGCAGCCATTATTCCCAACCCTGTGAAAGATACAGTAGACCCCACCGCATCACCCCTCTCAAAACACACAGAAATATCCCATCAGAGTGCAACACCAGCCGAAAGGCCACTAGACTGTAACCAAATAAATAATAAAACCATACCACCTATCACCGCAGAATCTAAAATGCCACTAAATAACCCCAGAAAAAAGTCAAAACCCCCGAAATTCGACTTTGTCCTCTCCTAGCCATAAATCCATTGGTAAAGATAAGGAAAATATGCCCCTAAATCATACCAACAAAAACAGTGGCAGCTTAAATAAGCCCACACTCCCCACGGTCAATAGTATTAGCACTCACAACGTGCTAAATCGCACCATGGCACACACTAATATCCAATGTCACAACAATGTCACCCTCAATAGTACAAGTGGTAATAGTCAGAACTCGGCTACCAACAACTCAGGGTCTTCAGAGTATGGCACACAAACAAATTTTGACCGGATATATGGTACAAGTCTGCTGGGAACTAACCCACAATGCAGTACATACGAAACCCACACAAGGACACAACTAGCATCAAACAATAGGTGGAATAATAAGCCATGGTCATCACAAGGATCCAATCATTTTTTATCCCCCGCGTCCCTGTCAGCGTTGAAAAAACAGCTGGTAGGGATGTTAACACTCCTAAACCACTAGTGCTGGCTCCCTCCTTGCATGAAAACAGGAACGGTCTAGTGCACCCGTATCCATTGGACACACTTGACACTGCACAAGTATAGGCCAAATAAAGAACCCTACCCACTTCTGTAACCTAACTAAAAATAAAATTCCTTAGTCTATAGCAAATCCAGTACTCCAACTCCTAATTCTTCACCGAAAACAGCACACACCAACTCGATAGACATAGGTGAGCATGATGCTGGAACTCCTCTTAACATAGGATCGTCATGTCCAGCAGAACTACTGGGTGCTGAACCATATTCGGGGCTGACTAACGAACTTAAATACTTCAAATGCTACTTCAACTCTCATCTTTACCTAATCCTCATAAATGCTAGATCTGTTCTAAATAAATTGCCGATGCTCAGAGCACTCACAGTAATATACAAACCCCCTGTAATTGTCATCACTGAATCTTGGTGTCATTCGAACATCTTGGATGAAGAAATAAGCTTAGATAACTACACACACTTTCGGTGTGACAGGGAAGGTGGTAAGGGAGGGGGTTGTCTCATGTACTTTCTGAATGCACTTACTGTATCACAGCTAGAAAGTAGTACACTTAACATGCCTGAGACTCTATGGGTTAATGTACACTTAAATAACGTAACAGCATTAATTGGATGCACCTACAGAGCACCTGGCACCTTTAGTAATTACGAGACCCAACTTATTAATACTCTGGAGCAATTATCCGACTTACAATACGATCATAAGATCCTATGTGGGGACTTTAACTTACCTGAAATCAACTGGGATATACCCACAGGCCCAACTAAATTTGATAAGTTCTTAGGCACACTGGATATACTTGGCTGGAAACAAACTGTCACTACTCCCACAAGAGGTAACAACGTACTAGACTTAATCTTCTGCCACAATATAAGCCCCCTTTCAACGCTAGTAGGTTCTGAGTTCCCAGGGAGCGACCACAAAACAGTATGTTTGCACTGCCAATTCCGCTGAGTAGCAATGCATCTCATACCTCCACTTCACAACAAGTAATATATAGAAACTATAGTAAGGCAAACTGGGCCTTAGCAGAGTCAATGCTAAGATCCTCCGAATGGGATGAATACTTCACTACTGATGACCTACCGAGAGCTCTAACCATCTTCTACCATAACTCAAACACATACTTAGATGCTGTCATTCCACTCCAAACACTAAAGGTTTCCCCACACAGAAAGTCATTCATAAAACCAAAGGATCGTACGAAACTGAAGAGACTCTCAACAAGTTACTTCAAACACCACGACTTTGGCACTCTAGGTCTAATACTTAACACCCTTAGCTCCATCTCACAAGCTTGAGATTTCCGTATGAGAAAGGAAGAACGCATCGCAGTAGCCAGTCCTGCTAGAGTGTATGCACTCACAGAAATCTTAAGGAAGCGAATGAATCGCAAAAATCACAGCACTTCTCTCCTCATAGACAAAGGTAGGCTATGCACTAACTCTGCAGACATATGTGAACTATTCAACAAAACTTTTGCAGGTAACTACCTTAAGCCTTCAGTCCAGCTACTCGACATACACACTGGTACTATTATGGCACAAACTCCACCTCCACACACACCAAACCAAATTAGTACTGTTCAATTCACTTACGCTAATATTAACCAAACTATAAGAACCCTCAAAAGTTCGAAAGGTTTCAGTAGTGACGGCACATCATCTTACTTCTATAAATATGGTGGCCCTGACATTCCTCTACTGCTGCTTACAATATTCACAATGTCCCTAGAAACTCAAACTTACCCTGACATATGGAAGACAACATTCATTATGCCTAAACACAAATCTGGCTAGAAAACTGAAGCCAGTAACTACCGGCCGATCAAAATCACACCTATCGCATCTAGAATTATGGACAGTCCATGTCAATGCAGTTGAAGATTGAACGATCAATTCATGGTTGTTTGCTCAAAACCAACTTCCCCAACATTCGCGAAGGCATCAATACGACAGTCATCGTCTCATCGGTCGCTTTTCAGAAAGAAGTCAGCAATAAACCATCAGAAACCTTAGTTCAATATTATTTTTATATGTTGGTGTGACAATAAATAATCCTCGAGTCACCAATTGGTCTTTTGGATTTTTCGTCCGTTATAACTAAGCGTTTCTGAAAAACTTCAAGGAACAGCGTGGGCCCGAGCGTCACAAGAGCTGGGCATTATGGGTTTATGAGACGCGGCTGACAGACTAGTGATAGATAACTTAATCAAACATATGCTTAGCTGCAATATTATAAGTCCGAACCAACATGGATTCCTGAAATCCAGATCATGTTTAATATGTCACCTAGACTTCTTCAATTTTGTAACCAGCAGTCATGACAGACGGCAACTAGTACTTGTCATCTACTCTGACATTTCTAAGGCATTTGACCGTGTCGACCATTTACTGCTAACAAATAAACTGAACTCCTTAGGAACAAGTGACCCATAATTAGGATGCCTTAAATCATTCCTTAACAATAGGTCCCAAATAGTTGAACTCGGGTCTGTAACCTCCAAACCTAGCCCTATCACTTCTGGTGTTGTACAAGGTAGTGTCATTTGACCCCTACTATTTACACTATACACCAATGACATATGCGTCTGCTCCTCACACGGGAAACCATTCATCTTTGCAGATGACCTAAACGTAGCTCATACATTCCAATGTGATGACTTAGGGTACTTCGAGAATGTAGCGCAGAAGGAATGAGATAAAGTGACTGCTTGGTCGCCTTTATGGAATCCACAGTTTAACCTGAACAAATGTGGCCGGATCTGCTTCGGCGCACCCTCAATCGACATGAAATTAACGCTTCAATCTGCTAACCTAACCAGACTCCGAAGTGTCGCTGATCTAGGCTTGAGGTACTCTAGTGACTTGACATTCTCAGAGTAAGTAGCATCACAGACTAGAAAATCGAGGATGCTCTTAGGATGCATACTCAGGAACTTTCACGACAATGAAGCCAAGCTAACTCTGTACAAAACATGTGTCAGACCACTACTAGAATACTGTCCATTTATTATAAGCAGCACTCGCACACGTGATAGGCTAAGGATGGAAAGTATCCAACGATATTTTACCTCAAAACTGCTTGGCTACGATTGTAAGAAAGACTACATCTCACGGTGCATGATCCTAAAGCTTCATCCCCTTTACACGAGTCGACTTATTATAAACCTAATATTCTTCTTTAAGGTCCTTCACAAAATATCATTCTCAGGTAACAGGGACATACAATTCGCACAGGAAGGTACTTACCATCTGCGTAACCAAACTTGCACAGTGACAACTCATTCTTTTAGGTCAACACTCCGTGAAAACTTCTTCACAGTCATGTATTCTAAAATATGGAATAGCCTGCCCCTAGATGTCAGAACTTGCTCTTCGGTTACAAGCTTCAATCGCTCTCTCTACAGGCTGTTTCACTCTACTGATTATATTAATAAACTATTTACTCCTAGAACGAGTCAAATATTAGTCTAGCACAGCATCTAGAAAACGCACTTAGACACCCTTGTTATTCTGTAAACTATAAAATTAACTGGTCGTAAAGATTATCAAAAAGACCTGGTGCGGAACAAACCGGGACATGTCTGGTGCCAAGCATTATATTTGCGGTAGCCATAATAATCATGGTCTCAGAGCCTAACATGAAAAGAGGAGGGAGGGTGGCGCCAGCTGATCAGTGGATATGATGGTGGTCACTAAGGTGAATCAACCCATTCTGCAGGAACAGCCATATACAATTCGACGGAACGAGAAGTTTCTGATTTTTATGAAGGCTTAGATCTTTATCTTGAAAAAGATAATAATGAACGCCTAGACAGATCATGCTTCTACCTTTAAATATATATCATTCGCTCAGCCTATTGTTGAGATGCGACCACGCGGGATCTGCACAGATTTATGGGGCATCTTATAAATTAACTTGCTATCCATTATCAGATCTTTAAATACCACTTCACAGTATCTTGTCTCACTTATTTTCTAATAACGCCTTTACTTGATCCTCATTATACTCCATTAAACCTAACATTTTATAGCTCTTTATGAATTTGATTCGACTTATTCTATTCCTATTCTCTGGAGTGTACGGTTGTGCACCAAATGCACAAAAAGTTATAAAATAAAAAACAGGCATGAGAAAAAATGTATTAAAACCAAAGGTGGAAATCATGATAGTACGAACTATGGGGGTAGCATTATACGTTGCAAATGAACGTTGTCAGCCTAGGGAGTTTCCATTATTAATTCATTTATTAATGAGATTTGCACTTACCTATTTCACTGCACTTTAATGTTTCACCTTAGCACTTTAACTTTTCTAAAACAGCTTCCAATTCCTTGTAAACGTTGTACTTACCTCAATATTGGTTGGTTATCGTATGCTTACAACCACGGGATGAAAACGAAACGAAGTCGATTTTCCCGCGAAACCTGGAGGACAACTGTACAATTCAATAACTATACGGCCTGGTTCAGACAATGAGTGTAATTATATATATATATATCAAATATTTAACTGTTGAAACATTATTAACTTGTAGACAATCTACGATTTGATATTATATCATACTTGATCGTGCCTGTAAAAATAGCATGCATTTTCATGTAAATTTATGTTTATATGAGAATACACATTATTATTATTATTAACAGTTTACCCCGGGAATTAGGACCTTTCACTACATTATCACCTTCGAACGCTTACTAAATAAACTGTTTCACCCGGAAGGCTACCCCAACCAGACCACATTACTTATTTCTGAAACGCATCAGTTATTAGAACACTAAAACGCTCAGACTCATTAATACACATTATGACACTAAATAAACTCTAAGAATTCGCATAAATAAGTAATGATAATAATATTCATTTTATTTTCATATAAACATAAATTTACATGAAAATGCATGCTATTTTTACAGGCACGATCAAGTATGATATAATATCAAATCGTAGATTGTCAACAAGTTAATAATGTTTCAACAGTTAAATATTTGATATATATATAAATACACATTGTCTGAACTAGGCTGTATAGTTATTGAATTGTACAGTTGTCCTCCAGGTTTCGCGGGAAAATCGACTTCGTTTCGTTTTCATCCCGTGGTTGTAGGCATACGATAACCAACCAATATTGAGGTAAGTACAACGTTTACAAGGGATTAAAAGCTGTTTTAGAAAAGTTAAAGTGCTAAGGTGAAACATTAAAGTGTAATAGATTGAGTGAGTGAAATGTATCATTAATAAACACATTTATATAGAAAACAGAATGGGGAAGTAATTAATCCTTAGGCCGACAACGTTCATTTGCAATGTATAATAAAACCAATATATTTTGTACTATCATGATGTCCACCTTTGGCTCTAATAAAATTATTTTCAAGCCAGTTGTCTTTGTTTCATGCCTTTTTTCTATTTGGTGCACAACCGTACACTCCAGAGAATAGGAATAGAATAAGTCGAATCAAATTCATAAAGAGCTATAAAATGTTAGGTTTAATGGAGTATAATGAGGATCAAGTAAAGGCGTTATTAGAAAATAAGTGAGACAAGATACTGTGAAGTGGTATTTAAAGATCTGATAATGGATAGCAAGTTAATTTATAAGATGCCCCATAAATCTGTGCAGATCCCGCGTGGTCGCATCTCAACAATAGGCTGAGCGAATGATATATATTTAAAGGTAGAAGCATGATCTGTCTAGGCGTTCATTATCATCTCCAAAGAAGTGTCAAAGTCACGCAGACTTATCGGCTTTCTACTCAGGAACTTCTACGGAAATGAGTTCAGAATTCTGTTGTACAAGGTTTTGTGTGCGTCTTTTATTTGATTACTGTTTATTCATGTATAGTAGTATACGCTGAGAGGACAAATTGAAAGTCAAAAGTGTGCAGAGTCACTTCACGTCAAAATTACTCGGAACCGAAAATGGTGCGAACTACTTCACTAGATGTGACACCCTAGGATTAGAAACACTGTTGCTAAGACGCCTGAGACTAAACTTAACACTTTATTATAAGCTTCTAAGCCACTTAGTTTTTACCTCTACTAATGGCATTCGACTTTCAGATGACAGTGTCTACAAACTAAGACACACTAAGGGTACAGTAGCTATTGAACAATGTAAAACAGCTACCAGGCAAAAGTTTTATTTGATTAGGTATGCACAGATATTGAATAAACTACCAATAGAAATACGTCAAGCAGGTACATTGGCCTCATTCAAAAAAGTGCTTAACGACAAACTACACGAGTTTGCAAACGATAGTAGTCCTAGTTCCTATCTGAGAGCCTCCGAAATTATGGGTCCATTTAATGTATAAGCTTAAATAATACACCTGTTGTTTTTTGCCCATATTTATAATTTTAGATAAAACATTAACGATTAAGATACTTACCCTTAAACAGACAAAAAATTTCGTTTGTATAACTTCTACCCAACACAACAAGTGGAATAAAACAGACATAAACCGACAACATGAAAAAGATATAACTCACCACAACAACACATGTACAGATGTACGCTCGTCGGGCACCATATATACCTCACCAACCACAACTCAACTTTCCTAAGATAATGTGATGAACTTATATCCATAATGTTGCTGAGCAGTTAATATTCTCAACTCCTGTCGGAACAGGTGAAATTCATAAACCTCCCTCGCGCGGAAAAATACCCACAAGCCGTAGAAATCCATTAATTAATGCATCCAAAGCTTATGTATTTTACTTCCAACAATGACATTGCAGATCAAATGAGTTAAACATATCACTGATTTCAAAATAACGCATCAATGAACTGTAAATCAAGGATTCTGCACACAACAAAGTGTTGTATGAAAATTAACTTCAAGCTTCATTGTTTTCCCAGGCACTTATAACCCATCCACCAAAGACCTGGTTTTTTTGTTAATGCGAAGACAATACTTCTGTATTTCCTGATGTGTTGCACTCACCGACAATCTAGCGGATTTTTCCAACTGTGCTTAGAAATGATCGTACATAAGTGAAAAGGATGTTTTATACTATTGGGATTAACATTTATCAAGTGTATGTATAATCTCCAGTGTACATGTTAAACATATTCTGCTATCGACTGTAAATTGTGACTGAATAATATGGTCCTATTTCTGTAACAATTTGATGATGCCTGTAAACTGGCGTCCCTCATGTACTGCATCATGAGAATAAATTTATTTATTTATCATCTTTGAAAACGCAACTACAATATAGGAGAATGTTTACTAGATTATAATATACAATCGACATAAATATCATGATATGCATATAACATTAGTGTTCTTTTCATGTTCATATACTTTCTCTTTCTGGTATTCAGCTGCTGCGCATACTCTGCTATTTATCCTCTGGTCAGGGTCGAACAATAACCATATCTATTCTCATTTTTGCACATGAGGGACGACAGTTAGCAGAGAAGTACTATCGATTCAGCAACCGGTGAATTTTTTATCCTTTTCGATCTCGAACCAGAATAACCGCGAAACATTCCATTGAAAATGTTGAATAAGGCATGCAGGAGTAGATTATTACCATCGAATGAATCAGCTTGATCCGAGATGTAGCTTTCAGCCTGTTTTCGTTATATCATAGATTGGCGCTGTATAGGCTGTGATTTGGATTTTGACGTATTCCACAGAGTCACCGTGATCATTGGAAATATACATATGCTTTATATGCATTACTTTGTTGGCTCCTACCTCCACTGAGTGTTTACAACAGCAGCTGTGGATTTATGCATTTCCCCTCCATTTTGGATAAAACATCGTCGCATTCGTTTTGGAAAGGAGACCAGTTGGTGGATTATAAATGATGTCCAAGTAACTTATATCTTTTCATGTGGTGTTACGGTAAGTTTTGACCTTGTTTTCTCACATTTCATTCGTATGTTGGTTATGGTTCGCCCTTTGTATCAGGTAGACACAGTTCAATCGACTCTTCATTGAATGGGTGTTACTGTTATGTCTGCTGCTTTTTGTCTGGAATTATAAATGGAGGCAAAACGAACAATAGTTGTAGTCTCTAAGTTCATATATTAAATGGGCCTGTAGTGCACATTGTACCCTTGAACTTTTGTTTAAACTCGCTCACCCATGTTTGAGACACTTTGATCTTTTGAATTGTGACCTCTTCCGTACGTTCATTTGGTTAGCTCTCTCGTTGTGCTTTCATTCTGCACACTCTCTGAGCCTACCTCCAGTGACGTCAACAGATAAGTTGTACAGCCTCTTTATTTATTGAATTTCATATTTCGTTGTGTAAAATATAATTGTCCTAGATACACTGTCATACCAAGTCTTTTCACCTTGATTCAGTTCGTCAGTATTTGCACGTTGAGTAGCATACAGCTAAGGGCGTAAAACGGAGAAGTTTTTTAGGAGTGTTTAGAGTTAAGGTCTACCTTAAGCCGTAATAGCTCTTACGGGCCTATGATTTCTGAAACTCTTACATGGGAATTACCACTGGTATCAATTACAAACTCACTTAGTGTGTCATTAAGTGCCTTTTCAAAGGAGGCCAATGTGTTTGCTAGTCGCGTTTCCTCAGGTAGTTTATTCCATATTTTGGAATACCTAATCAAAAATCTTTTTCCTCGTGGCTGTTTACATGGTTCTATAGCAACTGTACCTTTAGTGTGTCTAAGGTTGTATCCTGTGTTACCTGAGAACCGAGTATAGTTAGCAAGGGTATACACTATTTGGTTAAGAAGCTTATAGAAGAGTACCAGATTTAATCGCAGTCGCCTTAACCATAATGTTTCTGGTCCCAGGATTTCACATCTGGTAGAGTAGCTTGTGCCGTTATCGGTTCCGAGTACTTTTCGCGTGAAGTACCTCTGTACTCCTTCTACTTTCAGTTTGTCTTCTATGCGTGTACTACTAAATATGAATGAGCAGTAATCTAGGAGTGGGCGCACACAAACCTTGTACAGTAGTATTCTGGATTCGTTCCTGTAGACGTTCCTGAGTAGGAAACCAATAAGCCTGCGTGATTTCGACACTTGATTCGACATATGATATGAAATTGATAGATTGTGTGAATATTTCAGTCCTAGGTCTAGTACAGATTTGAGTCTGGGGATTTTGTGGCCCTGAATTGCTAGGTTGAGGTCAAGGTTGGAACAGCCTATGCAGAGCCATCCCCCCTTTCAACGTTAAACTCTAGTCTCCAGGTGTCACACCATCTATCCATTTTTATTAATTCTCCATGTATGGAGTTCATAGTTGGGTCGATATCTGTATTTGTGCAGGTATATGTTACCTTCAAGTCATCTGCATACAGTATTGGCTTGCCTATACTAAAACATTCACATGAACTGTTTATGAGTATAATGAAAAGAAGGGGTCCCAACACACTCACCTGGATGATACCACTGCTGATTGGTCTGGGTCTGGAGGTCATTGAGCCAACTTTGGTTGTCTGATTCCTGTCACAGAGAAGTGATTTCATCCAATTGTAAAGGGGGTTGCATATCCCTAGTGAGCATAGCCTGCTGACTAGCAGACTATGTGGGACTCTGTCGAAGGCTTTCCTTATATCGAAATAGAGGATAATTACTAGCTCTCTCCTATCTCTTCTCTAGGTGACTTCGTTGAAAAGTCTATATGGCAAGTGACGCAAGATCTTTTCTTGAGGAATCCGTGTTGTGACAGGTTGATGAGTTTATGTTTTAGAAAGTGGTCTGACATTTGGTCTTTGATTACTTTCTCCATGATCCTTGTTATGACAAGTGTTATATTGATAGGCCTATAATTACATGCACTAGTTTTGGGCCCTCCTTTATGCTTAGGTATTATATATGTGTTTTTCCAAGTTTCAGGGTAGGTTCCAGTCACCGGTGAGATATTAAATATTCTAAGTAATAATCCTATCATATCCGTACCACCGTTTTTGTACATGAAGGATGGTATATCATCTATCCCACAACTACTGTTAGCTTTTAATATCCTCACCGCGGATGCTATATTATATAGAAGAATTGAATTCAAGCTTTATTTTTCCCAGATATTTGTATTACATTCATCTGATGTCTGGGTTTTTTGTTAATGCGAAGACAATATTTCTATATCTCTTTGTGTGCTACACAAACAGACTTTATAGCAGACTGTTCCGACTGACTCTAATGTCAGAGAGAACAACCAAACTGTAAATTCACCATACATCAAATTATGTGTAATTTATATAATAACCTATCCATGCCTGTACAACTGGTATGTTTCTGCATAAACAGGAATAATTATATATTCGTTCAGTCACTTCATTCGCTATGAAGTCTAAAAAACTTTCCGGATTGGTGTCGTGAGTTGGGTTACAAGGAAGCAGTAACGACTTAATGGTATTTGTATCCCCATTGAATTCCTTAACACAGTTTCCCAAAAAAATAAGGTCCAACTTATTTTGTATAGCAATTGCGTATATCTCTGACAGCAAGTTAGGCACAATGATTTTGGGGACATTGTCGGGCTACGTGGAATGTGTAGGGATGTACATACCTTCTTAGCTGAGTGACCTATGTTATTCTTACGTATAGAAAGTACTCGTTTAATGCGTTGTGCGACTGTTGCGCACTGATCAGTATGGTTTCAAGTAGAAGCTGAGCCGAAAACAGGTATATACACAAATAGTATATGGGGTGGATGTACAGACTAAGAACTACTGTAGACACGGTATGGAATTTTATCACTTATAAATAAACAGTGAATAGACAGAAGTATTAAAAAGTGAAATACAGACTGTATAGAAACCAATAATCCTGCGAATTGATCCTGGATTATAAACCACAAAATAACGAACTTCTCTATAGTTTCCTTTAGTGTGAGGTTGTTCTTAGGTTATGAAAAGGAGTAAGGGCCGCGCGAAAGAGTTAATCCAAATTGTATAGCTGGCAGTGATATATCTGGTTAATTGAAAGCTGGGGCGGCGGCCAATATAGGTTATAGTTGAGGAGTGGTATAATATCCACTACAAGGCTAGTCCAGTTATCAGTATAGTCACATACGTATATCTCGACTCTAATACTCACGCAGCGAACGTTAACTAACTTACTGATTTCTATTCTCTATAATTTTCACTAAGTTGTGTTGGTAAAAGTAACACTGGAAATAATTGTAATAGCATCCACACCTTTTAACGTTTTACATATGTATATACTAATATAATAATACTTATTAATCATGCATGTTCAACTCTTAAATTAGATGGATATTAAAATACTTAAAATATTAATGCATCAAATGTTCTCTTGCTTTACCACGCTTGTTTCCCTTATAACACTCAATTATTGAACCTAGTGTAATATTTGATATACGAATTATATAATTGATTATACTCTTATCTTATATGGTTTGATTTACTCTACGGCTCCCTGTAGACTAACCACCATTCTTCAGTATGCACACAAAGCAGTATTGTTAACCAAATGCTAAAATTTTGTTGGTTCGGTGTTATTATCTTTTTATAATAAGTTTAGACAGGTTACGTTGCAATGTCAGATGTTTACTATATATAAGACTGTCATGAAAATTTAGTACACTAAGTCCTGCCAACCGACCTTACCTTCAGTCCATAATACCTAAATTGAACCTTAACTATAGTATTCTGCTAAATCTTGCTCCACTATTCACAACACCTATTCGTTTCACTCTTTAAGGTTTTAACTTCTTATAAAGTAATCTGTTCATCAGGATGCATGCACACATATATATGTTCGTAAAGATGTACGTGGAGACCTATTGGAAGCACTCATTAAGAAAGCTAGGGAGATGGAATATGGGGTACGAACATGTCTGGTACCAAGCAATATATTTGCGGTAGCCATAATAATCATAGTCTCAGAGCCTAACATCAAAAAAGGAGGGAGGGTGGCGCTAGCTGATCAGTAGATATGGTGGTGGTCACTAAGGTGAATCGCCCCATTCTGCAGGAACAGCAATATACAAATTAAAGGCTCGAGATATTTCTGATTTTTATGAGGGCTTAGATCTTTATCTTGAAAAAGATAATAGTGAACGCCTTGACAGATCATGCTTCTACCTTTAAATATATACCATTCGCTCAGCCTATTGTTGAGATGCGACCACGTGGGATCTGCACAGATTTATGGGGCATCTTATAAATTAACTTGCTATCCATTGTCAGATCTTTAAATACCACTTCATAATATCTTGTCTCACTTATTTTCTAATAACGTCTTTACTTGATTCTCATTATATTCCATTAAACCTAACATTTTATAGCTCTTTATGAATTTGATTCGACTTATTATTATTATTATTATTATATAAGCTTTATTCCAAATCAGTACTTGTGATACAGAATGGAATTCTCAGCATTTTACTACAATATTGCATCCAGTTTTTACATTAACAATAAATAAAGTTCTACATAGATTAAAGATTATCTCAACAACATATTAGTATGTCGGTAGCAAAGCCAAAATTAAAATGTTTGAAGGTGTTACAAAAGTAGATACTACTAGCATATTTACTGGCGTAAGCGATAGCAAAATGGTCGAGATATACAGAGTGTAAAAGAACAACAAGAAGGTTTTAACTAGAGTTTGCAAGGAAGAGAAAAACAAAACAGCACTTAACAAAAATAAAGACAAAAAAGGTAGAGAGAATGGAAAAGAGAGAAAACGTTGTACCCATAAATGATGTGAGTTGGAAAGACGAGATTCATTGGTTCTAGTGACTATTTAATAAGTTAAAGGTTTCATGCCTGATGCATTCTTTATCACACAGAACACGGGCTAGGTAGGGTATGGATGAGTTTTTGTACTTACTAGTGCGGGCATATAGTTTCCTATATAGACTTCTTGTTTTCCCTGAAGAGATACATGGGGAGAGTTGTGAGTGTAGAGGGTGTTGTGAGTCAGATAAAATGGACTTCGCCCATTATTATATTATTATTATTATTATATATATATATATTATTATATTCCTATTCTCTAGAGGGTACGGTTGTGCACCAAATAGAAAAAAAGACATGAAATAAAAACAACTGGCTTGAAAATAATTGTATTAAAGCCAAAAATGGACATCATGATAGTACAAAATATATTGGTTTTATTATACATTGCAAATGAACGTTGTCGGCCTAAGGATTAATTACCTCCCCATTCTGTTTTCTATATAAATGTGTTTATTAATGATATATTTCACTCACTTAATCTATTACACTTTAATGTTTCACCACAGCACTTCAATTTTTCTAAAACAGCTTCCAATCCCTTGTAAACGTTGTACTTACCTCAATATTGGTTGGTTATCGTATGCCTACAACCACGGGATGAAAACGAAACGAAGTCGATTTTCCCGCGAAACCTGGAGGACAATTGTACAATTCAATAACTATACAGCCTAGTTCGGACAATGTGTATTTATATATATATCAAATATTTAACTGTTGAAACATTATTAACTTGTAGACAATTTAAGATTTGACATTATATCATCCTTGATCGTGCCTGTAAAAATGGCATGCATTTTCATGTAAATTTATGTTTATATGAAAATAAATTATTATTATTATTACAATATTCCAGATATCGGTGAGAATAAATCCAAGTTTTAGTAAGAGATTGTAAAGTCCAATCGGAACCGCGCGCGGTCGGCGCGGGGTGTTTACCAAACGTCTAGCAGGTGAAAATCTCTGCATTTCTGAAATGACAGATGCAGCAGATTTGACCTGGAACCATTATCGATCTGACGACTAAAGTTCAACCTGAAAATACCATTTATGATTACTAAGGGGCTTGAATATTTCCTTCACATTTACTTTACTCTTATTTCTCCCAGGACATGTAACCTTGAAAATAAATCTTCATCTTTCAAAGTGCTCCACTGTCACACAAAATACAGATCTAATTCCTTCACGGGGAAATACCATTGCATTTGTAACCGTCTTCCAACTGTAATTAGGAAAAGTTCTACCAAAAACTTCTCATCTCTACCGGATGAATAGTCTGTCTGCAACGGGTTAGACGCATTATTTGACAAACCAAAAGTTAGGGATCCTATACGGCACTTCTCTGACCGTTACTGTTGACTACAGAAGTACTCTCTTTAAATTTACTTTCACTATGTTTGCTTTCACAACCCGAGTCACCTATTCACATTCAATTTTTTATTTTAATTCCTTCCTTATTCAAATATTTTTGCATATATCCCTGATAACACTATTATGAGCATTACAGTGTGCTAAGAGTTCAGTCCCAAGCTCCGGTAGTAAATCACCTGAAGATGACTGGTATTAAAATGTCTCTAGGGACCGCCTAATGCTGTACGTAAGTACTATCTGCCTCAACACAAATTCCAGCCCAAATGTTGAAAGTCGAAATAATCAACTATACCATATGCTGAGTCTTACATATTAATGAATCTTGTCTTTCTGTTCTGTAACCACAATCCTGTGTAGTCACATTTTTCGGAACCACATATCATAACTTACTACTGTTTATTTATATAATGTCTGTCTTTCTGTTTTCGACATAGAACTTTGCACAAATGTGCGGAAGTTCAAGTCGCCACATTCCGTGTAGCACGCGAAGCAAGAGAAGAAAGTAGACGAAAAGCATAATAGAGACAGTGAGCAGAGGTGTGAGACAAAGAAGGAGTAATAACGAAGAACAAAACAGTTTCATTGGAGATCATAAGTCACAAGGAGCGGATGCATCTGCGCCAATGAGAACGATTTTGAGCCATGTCACCAATTGTTTCCAACCACAGATTTTTACCGTCCCGAGGACCCCAGCCTGGAAGTCTACACCGTTCTACGTGGCTTAGACCAACTGTTGTGGATTTCATTGACTGGTGCCAAGGTTTTGTTTGACCGCCGCTAGCTTTTTTCCAGCCTGACCCTATATCCGCTAACATTGCTCGTCGAGGGAGGCGATGGCTTGGCATACGTAACACATGTCCTAACCATCTCAGTCTTTGTAACTTCACGACTTCGTCGATTGATTTCCCCTGTTTACCTAGAACTCTACGCCTAACCTCCATGTTGCTCACCTTATTATGCCACTTTACACGTGAAATAGAGCTCAGGCACCTTTGATCAAAGACAGCTAGTCTTTTCATGTCTTCCACTCTGAGTGGCCAGGTCTCGCTCACAACCATAAAGGAGGACGGAGCGGACTGATGAGCAGTACACCCGCCCTTTGGTCGATAGTCGAACATCTCGTCTACGCCAGAGTCATCGTAAACTGGCAAATACGGAACGAGCCCCTTGTATTCGTGCTGAGATTTCATCAGAGATCAGTCCGTTGGAGCTGATGGTACTTCCCAAATAAGTGAAGCGGTCAACGTGCTCTACCACTTCACTTCCTATTTTTAAACTAGGCGTCGATGTAGTCCAGTCCTGTAACATCATCTTGCATTTGGCGGGAGCGAATCGCATGCCAAACATTCGTAGATTGCGGCTCAAGGTGTTTAGAAGACTCTGCATTTTGTCAGCGTCTTCGCCTAGAAGGATTATATCGTCTGCATATTCCAAGTCAACGAGATTATTCCCCGGTAGCAAGTCAATCCCTGAGTCGCTGAAGTCACCTAGGGTTAAGTTCATTAGCACATCTATGATGAAGTTGAATAGAAAAGGAGATAATGGGCATCCTTGACGGGCACCACTGGTCATCACCAGTTCAGATGACAGCTCGCCGTAAGCCCTCACCTGGCTGTATGAGTACGAATAGAGTGCCTTAATCAGTGCAATATATTTTCTTGGAATTCCCTTTACAGCCAAGCATCTCCAGAGAACTTCCCAATCGACAGAGTCGAATGCTGCCTTTAGGTCAAGAAATATAATGACTGTTGGACGCCGGTAGGAATGCCTATGTTCTAGAATCTGTTGGAGGGTGAAGATATGATCAATACACCCTCTTTCTGGTCTAAAGCCTGCCTGGCTCTCTCGTGTTTGTGCTTCCTAAGCACCACTCAGTCTACGCATGATTATTGAGCCTAAGACTTTAGATACTATATTAGTCAAGCTAATCCCTCTGTGATTATCACAGGAAGACTTGTCTCCCTTCTTGTATATGGGGATAATCAGTGACTTGCACCAACCCGATGGGACTTCTTCTGATTCCCAGACGCTGCCTAGTACCTCAGTTAATCCGGACAGTAAGCTGTCTCCACCGTACTTAAATACCTCTGGAGTCATTCCATCAGGTCCCGCTGCTTTGCCTAGTTTCAGATTGGTGACAGCTTTAGTAACCTCAGTTAGTGACGGAGGACCTGTGTTTATATCCCATTCAGGGAGGTGTTGGATGCTCGGAAGGTTGAGCGTGGCTGTGGGCCAATTAAACTGCTCCTGATAACGCTCTTTCCAACGATCCAGTCGTCTATCCTGGGAGCTAATTATAGTACCAATTTTTTCCGAGATTGTCTCACTGGTGATTTGTCTTCTCCCACCCGTTTCCCTGATGAGCCTCTATTTATATAATGCTGCCCCATTGTGCACTGTTTTTCGTAATTTCATTTATTTATGTCTGTGATCGTCTAATTCCTTTACACTTTTGTCATTTTTCTCCATAATGCTGAAACAGATGAAACATACATGATGGTCTTCTGAAATTAGTCATTCAAACCACGACTTCAAATGAGTTGGTGAATGAATGTAAAAATGTCTGTGTGACATACAATAATAGAAATTAAAAAAGAATTTCGCCATGGCCCTGCATATAAAGTAGAAGGTGGTGATTGCTTGTTAGAGTATATGATGTTGGAAACATATGAAAACCACCCTTATGTGTGAGACAGCACTCTACTGCTAGGGCTCATGAGTTTGAATGAATTTTGCAAAATAAATGGATAGCTAAAGAGGAAATATAAGCTGAAAATTGCCCAAAAGCCGGAGTTTAAATATAAAATCCCTGAACGCCAGTGCACTTTATGAGTTCGCCACTTGAGAAAGACACCTAACTATACAAATAAAACAATAGTAGACATTATTAAGCCCTCGGCTTTCTTCTAGGTATTTCATGCACTTTTACTTTTGGGTTTAACTGCTTTTGCACCCTATATAATTAGGTAAAATTACCACCGTTTTCACTTGAATGAATCGTTAGAAAAAAGGACTGTTAATGTATCTGAGGAATGAACGATCGATTCATGGTTGTTTGCACAAACCCAACTCCATACTTTTCGCAGGAGTCATCAGTACAGCATTCATCGTCGCATCGTTTTGTGGAAGAGAGTAAACTATCAGAGAAATTATCGTGATTTACTGTTATAACATTTATTCTTAGACCCTGTGTATAATAACCTTATTGTTGGTTACATATTGGCGTAAGCATAAACGACTCTCGAGTCGCCAATCTGTGTTTTGGTTTTTCGCGTTGATTATTACAAACTGTTTCTGAAAGACTTCCAGGGACATTGTGAGATACAGAGTAACAAGTACTGGACATTGACAGTTTCTGAGAGTTAGCTGACAGTTTCTGATAGTTTCTGTTCGTCTTTCCTCGTGTCTGGCTGTCCTCAATGGACAAGTGTTATCTGGAACATTTCTAGATTTTTCGGTCAAGTTCAGTGATGCCTGGGTCAAAGAAGGTATAAAGCGTCTTGGAAGCAGGCACGAAAGTCATTAATGCTGAGTTGCTTGTTAATTGTAATCATTTCTATGATGCTTAGCATGATGAGACTGCTGTTTATGGTTTGAAGTTTAGCGATAGTAAGGCTTTAAAGTAAAAGGAATTCCAGCCTCGGAACTTCGATTCAACCGCAACCGACTATACACAGTTTCTCAATGAGTTGGACAATATGTTGAGTGGTTTTTTATTAAATGATGAAATGAAGTTTATGTATTTGTTGAGGTACTGCATCGGTGTTGATGCAAGAGCTATACAGTGCTGTGAGTGCATGGCCCCTAAACGAAGGATACAATGAGGCGATGCATATCCTGCATCAAAGATTCGGAAGACCTACGATGATTGTACGGAAATTATGCGAGGCTGTTAAAGGTAATGGTATTAATTTACAAGATGACTCTAAGGCACTCTCTGAGATTTTGGATAATCTGATGACTTACAAGAATGCGTGGATTTCGATTAATTGCATGAGCGATCTGAACTCAAGTTCGGCCCTAGAGGTAATAGCGAGATGCCTACCTACTCGACTGCAAGGGTAGTGGGCGAAGATAAGCTCTCATATAGAGGATGAAGGTATTGAGCCAAAGATCGTTGATATTCTGAAACCGGTAAAAGATAGCGTCAACCAAACTATGAGCAAGTTTGCCAGTATATTGCATCCCTCCTCTAGAATACAGCAGTCTGAGAGCGAAGCGCAATCATTTATGAGGAAACGGTCTCAGAGAAGTGGATATCGAGAAGGCTCTATGGTATCTAGCAATGCATATAGGCTTAGTGAGTGTAACAGCTTTCGTGTGACATCCTCAACATATAGGTCATATGGGTTACAAGTTGCGAGACAAACACGGTTGTGTTTCTCAACTTTGCAAGAAGTGTATACAAGGGCGAACTGTGAATCAGTGAGCAAGTTTATTGATAAGCTAAATGTGACATCAGCATCATCAAGGTCTGACTACGAATTGTGTGACGATAATGGTGCTGACAAGGAGTCTGTAGTCGCAACTGGTAAACCATTGTTGAATAGAGTGTCACAGACAACACTGCAGTTTGTGCAGAAGAAGTGAGTTGCGGTTTCAGAGTTCAGTTCTGACTCCACAAGTATACAAGGTATTACTAGTCAGTGTGAAAGTATAAAACCTTTAAGGATTTATAGGGAAGAACCCAAATGGTCTACTGCTGTTTGCAGATGATGAAGTTGATCAAACGAACAGCGATAAAGTGGATATTTGTGACGATGGTCATTACAGAGCACATCTGTCTTTGGTTGATCATGATGAAATGAGGGGAATGCCTACTACTGCTGAGTTAAATAAAGGTTCTGTACAACTACAACGTGAAGTAGAAATGAATGCAGATGCAGTTACAGAAGGCATGCATACTTGCCAGACAGTCAGTGTAATTGATCAGCGTATAGCCCACCTATCATCAGATGATAGTGCTAAACCGGAGCTAATAGTGAAAGACAGCAGTGGTGGTAATCTTACAGTTTGACAAATTTCTGAAAGCCGAGCAACAACAGCTTCTGATGCACCGCTAAGTTCATCAACTGGTATCAATCAGTCGTCGTTGGTGTTTTCATCCACAATGAAAGGATGTCCAAAAACTCACGTGTCTTATGCCATGGCTATGCTAGTATCAGCCCGTTTGAAAGGACGGAGGTCAATGGTCAGTTTAATGAGGATAGGACAACTGTGTACGAGTGGGTAATTGTTAAACTGACTTGCATGAATAAAGGCATTTCTAGTTTCAAGTTACTTTCTGAATGCTATTATCTTTGGTGTAAATTACTCTGTGCCTACGCTTGGTTGATCAGATGCGTCGTGTGTTTGTTAGTCATCTACATTCCACGATACAATGATATGAGCGTGTTACCATTCAAATTTGGGGATATAGATGATACAAGGAATTCAACAAATGAACTCTACAACGATTTTCCAGCCTAGGGCGTCAACCTAAAAGGGCTGTAGGCGTACTGTTGTAAGTCCTACAATTCTTCAATGGTAGTACGTCGAAGTGCAGTCCAACGTGCTTGGTGTGTGATTTTGTACATATGTTCCTGCTGTATATACTGAACTGGTATCATCTCTCACCTATCTGTTCGTACCTTTGTTTGTGTCCAGACGTCTTCCACTTGTATTACCAACCTGAGAAGGAATGTAGGCGTACATCTATAAGTCCTACAGTTCTTCAAGGGTAGTTTGTCGTGCCAGAATCCACAACAAGTGATCGTACACATGTTTGCGTTAAGTAATTGAGTGGGTTCCGATTATTGTAATTGTTGGTTAATCTTGTTTTTGTCCAGACGTTCTTCAAATTATAATCATCAACCTGAGAAGGTTTGCAGGTGTACTGGTGTAAGTCCTGCAATTCTTCAAAGGGATCACATCAAGACATGATCTGCGAGGTCATGCGCACTGTTTGTATATATGTGTGGTGTGTCATATCAATTGGTGTTTTTGGATCCATTGTGTTTACTCGTTGTTTTCGTACCTTGTTTTTATTGCATAATTTTGTTAAAATTTTCATCGTGCTTACTTCTGAAGTTGTTTCGAGTCTTCCACATCCGTGAATGAGTTGATGGATGTTAGAGACAGCAGATGGGTCGTATATGCCGGGGAGGCTTGTGATGAGAATGACAAGCACACGGAGATAATTGTTAGCTGTGGTCCCACATGCCGGGGAGCGAGAGTGTAGACGACTGAGGCTTGCATACGTCACCGCTACTAGAACTGAGGCAGAATGAGTGACAAGCGATCGCAGCGGTAATTGATAGTGAATTGATAAAAGGATGTGTGAAGAGTATCATGAGGTGCTGATATGGTCACGTTGCGTTCTGCAAGAGTCATTCTAGCAAGTGGCGATTGTGTTGCAAGATGTCAAGAGGATACTTTGAACTGGAAGGCACAGGTCGTCATCGATGAGTGAGATTCTGCTGTAAGTATGTCTGTGGTGTGTTGGCTTTTCTGTTTGTTTTCCATTCCGGCTATGTCCATGTGACCCAGGTTCTCGCAATGGCATCCAAGTCAACGTGTATTGGTCGTGATGGAAAAAAGGGGTTGGATCCATTTTTTGCCGGAGAGTGTCAATGTAGTTGAAGATTGAACGATCAATTCATGGTTGTTTGCTGAAACCCAACTCTATTATTTTCGTGGGTCATCAATTTGACAGTCATCGTCTCATCGTTCGCTGTTCAGAAAGATAGAAAATCTGTCAGAAACATTTCTCTGTAAAACCGGTATTGCTGGTTATGTTGGTGTTAGAATAAATAATTATTGAATCGCCAATCAGTGTTTTGGATTTTGCGTTGGTTACTTCAAAGTGTTTCTGAAAATCTTCGAGAGACAGCGTGAGGTTCAGGGTGGCAGGTGCTGGATAGTGAGAGTTTATGCGACTTGGCTGAGAAACGGAATACTACGTATTTCGAGAATTTGGCAATCTGCCGTAAATTACCGCCGGATAATAACATCATCTTTTGTTGTTTATGCTGACAACGCTGTATCCCTTCAACATTTTTGCAGGGGTGCGATTGTAAAACTATGTGAATCAATGAAAAATTTCGGAATTGTGAGGTTTTTTCAATAAATGAACCAGTAGCCACCAGATGATCAAAGGACCTACGGCCGTGTAAAGGCTGCCTCCGGCTTTGTCCCAATCATTTAAAATTCCTGCGTGAAATTGGCGATTTTTTCACTTAAAATTTAGATTTAATAATATAATATATATTTCTTCCTCTTTATGCAGAAACATACCAGTTGTACAGGCATGGATAGGTTATTATATAAATTACACATAATTTGATGTATGGTGAATTTACAGTTTGGTTGTTCTCTCTGACATTAGAGTCAGTCGGAACAGTCTGCTATAAAGTCTGTTTGTGTAGCACATAAAGAGATATAGAAATATTGTCTTCGCATTAACAAAAACCCAGACATCAGATGAATGTAATACAAATATCTGGGAAAAATAAAGCTTGAATTCAATTCTCCTATATAACTTTGTTGTGAACAGCACCTTTGGCTTAAATTTTAGTGATGTATTATGTTGAGATCAGTAATATATTTATTCCATTTTTCCGCAGTCGTGTCGTAGTTTCATAACAGGAAAGAGATTCGATCGTGGATGCGAAAACCAGATAAGGTCATGTTACGTTGTTTTACTGCATCAAATGGTGCCGAGTTCGATTCCAGAATTCTCCATTTGAGCCATTTGTGTCTGCATGGCGGACTGTACTCGTAAGTTGAGTAAAATGTTGAAAACTGTTTGAAAACCAGTTGCTTCTTCATTTCAGATCATGAATACTCATTTACAGCATGTTCGCCAGCTTCTTCAAATGGTAGAATTGGGTCGTTCATGGAATTTGAGTGGTTATGAGATAGACGGTTTGGAATTAACCCTCATTTCAGCTTAGATGCAGGGTCGTTCGACCTCGACCAGAAGATACATAGATGGTAATGCGTGACAGCAGAACACCAGAAAGAGGAAGTATGTAAACATGAAAATGACATTAATGTTTTATGCATATATAAATGCTTATGACAGTTGTATATTATACATTAGTAAAAATTTACGTTTTAGTTGTGTTTTCACGTATTTATGCGAAGTCTTAGAGTTTATTTAGTGTCATAATGTGTATTAATGAGTCTGAGCGTTTTAGTGTTCTAATGACTGATGCGTTTTAGAAATAAGTGATGGGTTCTGGTAGGGATAGTCATTGGATAAAAGTTTATATAGCAAGCGTTTGAAGGTTACAATGAGGGATAGGTCCTATTTCTAAGGGTAAACTATTCCTGTATGTTCCGTACTAAGTCTTTATGCATCCATGCTGCTAGTTTATTTATAGTTTAGATTGCTAAGGGTGTTGAAGTGCGTCTTTTAGGTGCTGTAGTAGATTAGTGCTTGATTCGTTCTAGGAGTAAATAGTTTATTAATATAATCAGTAGAGTGAAACAGTCTGTATAGAGAGCGTTTGAAGCTTGTAACCGAAGAGCAAGTTCTGACATCTAGGGGCAGGCTATTCCATATTTTAGAATACATGACTGTGAAGAAGTTTTCACGGAGTGTTGACTTAAAAGAATGAGTTGTCACTGTGGAAGTTTGGTTACGCAGATCGTAAGAACCTTCCTGTGCGAATTGTATGTCCCTGTTACCTGAGAATGATATTTTGTGAAGGACCTTAAAGAAGAATATTAGGTTTATAATAAGTCGCCTTGTCCAAAGTGGGTCAAGTTTTAGGATCATGCACCGTGAGATGTAGTCTTTCTTACAATCGTAGCCAAGTAGTTTTGAGGTAAAATATCGTTGGATACTTTCCATCCTTAGCTTGTCACGTGTGCGAGTGCTGCTTATAATAAATGGACAGTATTCTAGTAGTGGTCTGACACATGTTTTGTACAGAATTAGCTTGGCTTCATTGTCGTGAAAGTTCCTGAGTATGCATCCTAAGAGCATCCTCGATTTTCTAGTCTGTGATGCTACTTGCTCTGAGAATGTCAAGTCACTAGAGTACCTCAAGCCTAGGTCAACGACACTTCGGAGTCTGGTTAGGTTAGCAGATTGGAGCGTTAATTTCAGGTCAATTGAGGGTGCACCGAAGCAGATCCAGCCACATTTGTTCAGATTAAATTGGAGATTCCATAGGGACGACCAAGCAGTCATTTTATCTAATTCCTTCTGCCTACATTCTCGAAGTTCCCTAAGTCATCACGTTGGAATGTATAAGCTACTTTTAGGTCATCTGCAAAGATGAATGGTTTCCCGTGCGTGAAGCAAGCGCATATGTCATTGATGTATAGTGTAAATAGGAGGGGTCCAATGACACTACCTTGTACTACACCAGAAGTGATAGGGCTAGGTTTGGAGGTTGCAGACCCGAGTTTAACTATTTGGGACCTATTGTTAAGGAATGATTTAAGCCATCCTAATAATGGGTCACGTATTCCTAAGGAGTTCAGTTTATTTGTTAGCAGTAAATGGTCAACACGGTCAAATGCCTTAGAAATGTCAAAGTAGATGACAAGTACTAGTTGCCGTCTGTCACGACTGCTGGTTACAAAATTGAAGAAGTCTAGGTGACATGTTAAACATGATCTGGATTTCAGGAATCCATGTTGGTTCGGACTTATAATATTGCAGCTAAGCATATGTTTGATTAAGTTATCTTTGACTAGTCTCTCCATGATTCTAGATGCTATAGGTGTGATATTGATCGGCCGGTAGTTACTGACTTCAGTTTTCGAGCCAGATTTGTGTTTAGGCATAATGAATGTTGTCTTCCATATGTCAGGGTAAGTTTGGTTTCTAGGGACATTGTGAATATTTTAAGCAGCAGTAGAGGAATGTCAGGGCCACCATATTTATAGAAGTAAGATGATATACCGTCGGTACCGAAACCTTTTGAACTTTTGAGGGTTCTTATAGTTTGGTTAATATTAGCGTAAGTGAATTGAACAGTGCTAATTTGGTTTGGTGTGTGTGGAGTGGAGTTTGTGCCATATAGTAATAGGGTGTATATCGAGTAGCTGGACTGAGGGCTTAAGGTAGTTACCTGCAAACGTTTTGTTGAATAGTTCACATATGTCTGCAGAGTTAGTGCATAGCCTACCTTTGTCTATGAGGAGAGAAATGCTGTGATTTTTGCGATTCATTCGCTTCCTTAAGATTTCTGTGAGTGCATACACTCTAGCAGGACTGGCTACTGCGATGCGTTCTTCCTTTCTCATACGGAAATCTCGAGCTTGTGAGATGGAGCTAAGGGTGTTAAGTATTAGACCTAGAGTGCCAAAGTCGTGGTGTTTGAAGTAACTTGTTGAGAGTCTCTTCAGTTTCGTACGATCCTTTGGTTTTATGAATGACTTTCTGTGTGGGGAAACCTTTAGTGTTTGGAGTGGAATGACAGCATCTAAGCATGTGTTTGAGTTATGGTAGAAGATGGTTAGGGCTCTCGATAGGTCATCAGTAGTGAAGTATTCATCCCATTCGGAGGATCTTAGCATTGATTCTTAAGGCCCAGTTTGCCTTACTATAGTTCCTATATATTACTTGTTGTGAAGTGGAGGTATGAGATGCATTGCTACTCAGCGGAATTGGCAGTGCACACATACTGTTTTGTGGTCGCTCCCTGGAACTCAGAACCTACTAGCGTTGAAAGGGGGCTTATATTGTGGCAGAAGATTAAGTCTAGTACGTTGTTACCTCTTGTGGGAGTAGTGACAGTTTGTTTCCAGCCAAGTATATCCAGTGTGCCTAAGAACTTATCAAATTTAGTTGGGCCTGTGGGTATATCCCAGTTGATTTCAGGTAAGTTAAAGTCCCCACATAGGATCTTATGATCGTATTGTAAGTCGGATAATTGCTCCAGAGTATTAATAAGTTGGGTCTCGTAATTACTAAAGGTGCCAGGTGCTCTGTAGGTGCATCCAATTAATGCTGTTACGTTATTTAAGTGTACATTAACCCATAGAGTCTCAGGCATGTTAAGTGTACTACTTTCTAGCTGTGATACAGTAAGTGCATTCAGAAAGTACATGAGACAACCCCCTCCCTTACCACCTTCCCTGTCACACCGAAAGTGTGTGTAGTTATCTAAGCTTATTTCTTCATCCAGATGTTCGAATGACACCAAGATTCAGTGATGACAATTACAGGGGGTTTGTATATTACTGTGAGTGCTCTGAGCATCGGCAATTTATTTAGAACAGATCTAGCATTTATGAGGATTAGGTAAAGATGAGAGTTGAAGTAGCATTTGAAGTATTTAAGTTCGTTAGTCAGCCCCGAATATGGTTCAGCACCCAGTAGTTCTGCTGGACATGACGATCCTATGTTAAGAGGAGTTCCAGCATCATGCTCACCTATGTCTATCGAGTTGGTGTGTGCTGTTTTCGGTGAAGAATTAGGAGTTGGAGTACTGGATTTGCTATAGACTAAGGAATTTTATTTTTAGTTAGGTTACAGAAGTGGGTAGGGTTCTTTATTTGGCCTATACTTGTGCAAGTGTCAAGTGTGTCCAATGGATACGGGTGCACTAGACCGTTCCTGTTTTCATGCAAGGAGGGAGCCAGCACTAGTGGTTTAGGAGTGTTAACATCCCTACCAGCTGTTTTTTCAACGCTGACAGGGACGCGGGGGATAAAAAATGATTGGATCCTTGTGATGACCATGGCTTATTATTCCACCTATTGTTTGATGCTAGTTGTGTCCTTGTGTGGGTTTCGTGTGTACTGCATTGTGGGTTAGTTCCCAGCAGACTTGTACCATATATCCGGTCAAAATTTGTTTGTGTGCCATACTCTGAAGACCCTGAGTTGTTGGTAGCCGAGTTCTGACTATTACCACTTGTACTATTGAGGGTGACATTGTTGTGACATTGGATATTAGTGTGTGCCATGGTGCGATTTAGCACGTTGTGAGTGCTAATACTATTGACCGTGGGGAGTGTGGGCTTATTTAAGCTGCCACTGTTTTTGTTGGTATGATTTAGGGGCATATTTTCCTTATCTTTACCAATGGAATTATGGCTAGGAGAGGACAAAGTCGAATTTCGGGGGTTTTGACTTTTTTCTGGGGTTATTTAGTGGCATTTTAGATTCTGCGGTGATAGGTGGTATGGTTTTATTATTTATTTGGTTACAGTCTAGTGGCCTTTCGGCTGGTGTTGCACTCTGATGGGATATTTCTGTGTGTTTTGAGAGGGGTGATGCGGTGGGGTCTACTGTATCTTTCACAGGGTTGGGAATAATGGCTGCTTGCAATGTCCTATTACCTATTTCACAATTAGTCTTAGCGAGATAATTGTATGCGCGCCTTTCTATGACTGTTTTGTCCACCCCGACCTTTATATGTTTGTAGTTTCTGGCTTGCGATAGGGTGTGTTGGGAGTGGATGAATTTTCTGGTCTCTGCCGGTGTTTCGAACTGAAAACGAATAGGACAACACTTTTCATGTTGACTCTTCTTCAGCCTATAGCACTTAGTCTTGGAGTTAGGCATTTTCGCTTCACTAAGTAAGATGCGCTGTACCTTTTTTAGTGCCTCATTGTCCGGAACGTTGTAGACAATAGCACTCAGTTTTGCGTCGAGTCGTTTTGTTACTTCTGTGGTAACAAAATTAATGAGGTTATCTACCTTAGTTACCGATTCTGTGTCAAGCTTGTTAAGGTTTATAGTTTTCATGAGGATAGTTAGAGGTGTCAGTCCACAGACCTGCGATCTGATATCTCTGATCTGATAATTTGGATATCTCGGTATTGGTTTCGATGTTTCCAGCATTTACTGACTTACTGTTTTTTATTTCCCTTAACTCAGCCTTAAGTTCTCCTATAGACAACTTTAGAAGTTCTATTTCTGAAGACATTACTGAAAAAGAGCTTGATGGCTGGAGTTTTCCGTTAAGCACACGGGGTGAAGGGAGGAGTTCTGTATGAGCAGAGGGTACTAAATTTTTAGGAGTAGTGCTAATACTAGCTGTCAGTACAGTTTTATCCTCAGTTCCAGCTCGACGCTTACGGCATACAAGTGAGTTATGTGACTAACTATAACCGTTTGTAGGGAGTGTGTTGCTCGACCTAGCAATAAGGGACGTTAACTTAGTCACCAGTTTTATAGGAAATTGGGTTCGTTGCTTTTTACTTTCATTAACCACAACTATTATAAATGGGAGTTAATGGTTACAGGTCTGGAAGTAGTATAATACTTGTGCAAGTATTACAGCGAGATAAATTTTATGTAACGAATCACGCCAAAATGTAACGCAAACGTTGAACGTACCGCGATACAAATGCTGGATTTGACGCTGGATCTTGTAACTTATTCGATCTAAAACAGATTTCAAAAATTATCCATATACTTTTTTGGACATTTCATTTTCAGCGTTTACCTTACATAGATCATTGTTCAATCTATATTTGAATTAACAAATCATGTCATATATTCTACCAGTTCGAATTATTTTGCAAGTGTTCATGCCTGTAAAAATGTCTGGTTTCTTTTGCAGAAATAAATTATTATTATTATGGTGAGCTACAGAGTTTGGGAGATTAGGGTAATGTGTTATTCTGGGTAATGCACTTAGAAGGGACATTCCCCTTTAGGTAATCTTGTCGTTAACATGTATTAGATGCTTGTTGTCATGAGACATTTATTAGCAGTAATTGCTATCAGTACCTATATGTCGGAAGGAGGTATATAACGAAGCACACTAATGTGGCAGTCAAAGGTTAGCATTGAAACAGGCGCTTACGTACGGGAAAATTGATACTTCGAAAATTGAAACATCAAGTAAGTGACATAGTTATCAACATCGCCTTCATGCGAGCAGTTAGAGTTATATATTTAGAAGCAATAATAACTTGTTGGTAGTCTAAGGCATGTTTTGATTGATAGGAAGGTAGAAGGGCATAGTACGACTGAATGCGTGGATAAGCAACATCAACTAACCGGCATACATATATTTTAAAGTAAAATACAATCAGGCAAAGTATTTCGGAGACAACGGCAGAGAAGTCTCCTGAAACTACTAGTTCAGTAAGTAACTAGATTTGTCTTTGAATTGAGACTGAAAGTAGACGGCTTGTTGATAGGCCTAGTGGTTATTATTATTATTGTCGTTCAAATATCTAAGAACAAGCGTATCTAAACCCTAGTTCACTCCTAATTCTGTCTTTTTATTATATCAGCATCATGGCATTTACTTTCAGTTCTGAATTTCCGAGCGAAGGTGGACATTCCTAGGAGTTCCTTGATAAAACGACTGGACTGTCTCCATTTAATAAATATGTTCACATCTAAAAAAATTTAAATTTTAAGTTGTCTTTCCCACCCCCACAAAACCAGATGACTCACCAATTACGGTTACGAAGTAAAACTGGGTCTACCGAAGCCAGTGTGCTCCTGACTTCGGGATAGATACGACGGGATACGAAATTGGTGATATTTTTGCACGTGTTTGCTCTGAAAATTATCTGCTACTTATTGTCATATAATTCTTGAAAATATGGTTTAAATATCTAAAAAACGTGTTCGTAGAAACACAATTGTTTTAGATAGTGGCTCAAATTCGGTTATAACTGCATCACTGCCCGGTAATGCAGTATCAACTACTAGCTCTCAAAATGGTTTGAGTGCAGGTCTCACTCCTGTGATACAGGTGAAAGATATTCTGTTAGAGAACTCTGAGTTCTGTAAATTTAACCTCCTTTTGAAAGATATACAGAGGCAGGTAAGTGGACGTCAGAAAAAAATTAGTTCAGTTTGACAGTATGTCACTGCCAATCCCAAATACCACGGAGACCCGTTCTGATATTGGCCAGGTTAAGTCTTTACTAGATGTCACTCAAAACAAGCTTTCGGATTTAGACCCAATAGCCTGTCTGTTAAAATAACATCCTAAAATATCTCCAGACATCCTAAATAAAGCTGAAAATCTGATTGAATGCTTGGCTGCGGAGGTGATGAAGCGTATAACCACTTCCCACCAAGCCATAGTTTACAACGTCCCAGATTTTCTGCCCCTGAAAACTGTAAGGGACAAAATCATGATTTGTTGCGGCATGGCTAGTGTTCCATGTGAATGCAAAAGACTCCGTAAAAAGTCTAACCAGGCTAATTGTCCCATCATCTTTAAATTCAGTAATTTCCTTGATGCCAGTAAGTTTACTAAATCTCAGGATCACTTAAGATTGAATAACAGTTATAAGTCTATAACCGTAGCTCAGGATAAAACACCGTGTCAGCGCAGAATAATGTGTAGTAATAACCTGGTCACCTCCTCTGGCTTTTACCAAATAAGGATCTAGATTTACCAAATAAGGATCGTGCACAGCAACAGACAGCTAGTGCTGAAACTAGCATTCAGCAAACTACACAACAACCACGCTTGCCAATGAAACTAGGAACTGATTTAAATACCAGTACCCCCGTAAATAAAGCCTCATCGAAAGATGTTAAAATAGCTAGAACTTCTGCAAGTTGTTCTAAGAAACTTCCCCCCAAACGTAGTAACCTCACCACGATGAACAAATTTTGCAGGGTTAAGAATAATGATGGGGAAGAATACTTTGTATTCAATAAGACTGCTGAGAATAAGAATGTCAACGAATGTTACGAAAAACTCCTCTCGAAACACAAGCATGTTTGGAGGTTTTAAGCGTGCTCCACCTTATAGAAAGTCAGGCTCCAGGACTCCTAAAGTCTTGCAGCCAAAGCACCTTCCTTCACAATTCCCTTTAAGTTATAAAAACAACCCGAAGGTGTATACCGGTATGACGAATAGCAGTTGGATGGGTAGACCTTCTGATGCTATGCCTTTTAACCGTCAACCTAGACCCAACCTGTACTACCCTTATATCCAGGAACATTGACAAATGCGGCTGGATTTGTATCGGCAACAGTAACCTTGACCTAACTCTTGAAATAAATGGGCGAAAACTAGCTCAGCTCAACTCAGTCGTAGATCTCGGTATTAGATACTCTAGTAACCTAACGTTCGCTGAACAGACTGACTATGCCAATCGTAAAACACGAAGGCTGATAGGATGCATAACACGCAATTTCTTTTGTTGTGAAACTACGGTTTTATTATACAAAGTATGTGTCCAACCAATCTTAGAATACTGCCCGTTTATTCTTAGCGGACTCAGACAAAGTGACAAGCTTAAATTAGAGGGAGTGCAACGGCAGTTTACCTCAAGAACTCTTGGTTTAGAAAGTGGTCTGGAATACCATGAGCGATGCGAAAGACTAAGATTAGAACCACTCTGAAAAAGACGTCCTAAGCTAAACCTTATCTTTTACTATAAGCTAACTAATCTTCTCTTGCATTCCTCCGAGCCAATAACTAAACCTACCGCTGTCATTAGTTACAATCTTAGAAATCATCGCAACCTAGCTGCTATGGAGCACTGTCAGACTTACGTGCGGTACAACTTCTTAAATAAGTTTTCAGTCATTTGGAATAGACTACCAGCTAATGTGCGCGATGCAAACACACTTCCAGTGTTCATCTCCTCAGTCACCAGACTACTCAAAGATGACAGTGCACTTTTGCGCCTGACTCTTACACCTTCTTTTTCACCCTACATAGATATTTTAAGTTCTTTAAACGTGTAGTTACAACAAACTACAATTGTAAATTTTAATATTATTGGAACTAGATGATAAACATTTCTACACAGGACAGTAATATTAGTTCACACATAATATAAAAGTTAGCATAACGGGACTAGTTAGTTTGTGTACCAAAATAACCACAGTTACTAAACAGAATATATATGTGTATATTTATTAATCACTCCTTGAGGACTCCCGTTGCTTTCTTTTGCGTTGCTGTTGTTTGTCTTCTTTTTTCTCTCACCATTTCAGCTTCCATTTGACTTTTTGAATGAGAATGAATAATGTGGATATTTGACCATTTACAATGACAAATGATCTGCAAACATTATTGGTCCCATATCTTTCAGTTGCCTAGTTAATAATGAATTAACTTTCCCCACGACGCAACCTGGATTACATTTGTGGAATATACGCTTATACCAATGGAAAAGTATTAATTTACAGTACAACATCACGATTGTAACTTATAATATGACTGATTGTATCTGTAAAAATAGCTTTCTTATTATTAACCAATTTGGATATAAATCAAAGATGAGATTCCGATTTGTACACACCTAAGTTATATTGTGAAATTACCTTAAGCTTTATTTCTTCCCAAGTATTTTTAATCCATCCAAAACATACTTGGGTTTTTTTGTTAATACGAAGACAACATTTCATTATGTGCCCCATTGAATGACTGGTTATCATATTATTCCCACAAACCAGAGACAAAAACGTCAGCAACCATGTAATTTAACCATAAACCAAATTAATGAAATTTAAACAATGCTTATCCATGCCCGTACATTTGGTGTGTTCTACACAGGTAGGAAAAAATATGTATTTTATTAAAACATTATTATTAGGTATGGTTGCTGATCGTATATGTAATTTATCACATTGATGATGCCTGTAAACTGGCATCCCTCATGTACAAAATGAGAAATATTATTATTATCGTAGTGTACCACGAGGGGGAAACCAATCTCAAAGGTTTATATGGTTAGACGCACGATATTAATTAAAAGCTAGGCAACTATGTTTTTCAGCTACAGAACACACTACGTTATAATTTATTTCTTCAGTGGTGTAGGCCGATGTGACGCCAATTAAGACTGGAGAAGTAAGACCACTGGTTTCAAGAAAATCCATTTAAAGCGTCACTTAAAATTATCTGCATTCCGTCATTATAAACCAAAACTCCGAAACGTTTGAAGTCATTACATATATATATGTATAAGAGAAATAATTGGGTGCACAACGGAGAGTCGATTGAAAGAAATGCCTCCTTGGTTTGGCCCAGAGTTCATGTGAAGTAGCACATGCCTACATCTCTGTAAATGCGCTCATGTTAGTTATTGCAATTCACCAGCCTTTCATCTACTTGACTCAATGGGACACCTGTATTTCACGAATGCTCTGTTCAGTAATTTTAAGTGTACCTGCAAACATTTTACAACACGGGGAATGCCCTGGAGGAATATGGTGCTGTTTTACAATAGAATTCGTCAGTTTACAGGTAGACTACACTTTTAGTAGTATCTCTGCTACTGCTTTTAGTTGAAAAGTTAGTTCGACTGTGTCGTAGGTGCTTTGGATGGAACTTGTTACTATCAAATGAGAGTTCAGTGGAGAAACTCTGCAGGGAGATATTGCAGCTTCTTTAACGGTTAAACAGAAGCATCTCACTTTTACAAGGTGTATACAGTGATGAATACACTATTTACTCATTGCTCTCAGCGCATATTACATGTTTGAAAATGAAAATTGTATATATATTGTGTCAGTAACTGCAAATGCACCTAAACATCTAAATTGCATAAGCCTTCTATTTCACTACTTCATATTTGTGAATGCAGCAAAAAGTACTACGTACGCCACAATTAGCACTTCACAATATATAGAAGTATCAGTACTAAGGGAAAGTATTTTCGAGGACTAATTTGGCGAGGTTACAGAACAACTAAATGAAACATGAGATTATCATTTATTGACATATCGGTACTTATTATCCACTTTTTAACGTTTCGTTATACCTAGACTGTATGTCATTCTGACCTTCAGCAGAGAAGCTTGCACAGAAGTGCGCCTGTCTAAGCCACCACATTCTATACAGGACACAAATGTAGGGAAAAAAGAAATTAAATGGAACTCTAATGAGCACAAAAGTGACGGAGAACGAATAAAGTCAAGGAAAAACCAACAGGGTTGGTTAGCTCTGTGAATGCATCTGTGCCAATAACAGCGACTCAAATTCAGACCTCTAACTAACCCCAAAATCATTCACTGTATTGTACTACTTAACACAGCGATAGGACACAGACACCTATTTTCAAACACCAGTAGTATTCTCATATCTCCCAGTTTCAATGGTCACTTCTCAAAACCTAGGTGTGCAACATCATCAGCATATTCTAGATTGACGAGACTGTTCCCTGGCAAATCGCTAAAGTGAATGACAAACAGTTCTTGTCAGCCACGTATTGTAAACCGTTAATGCCCAGCTCTTGCTACGCTGAGCCTCTCGCTGTCCCTCGAAGCCTTCCAGAAACGCTTAGTACGAACGGACGCAAAAACCAAAACACAGATTGGCGACTCGAGAATTCTTCATTCTAACACCAACATATGAGCAGCATAATAACTAAGGTCTGTGAACAAATTTTACAATAATGAATCACGATATTAACTCTGACGGTTTTTTACGTTCATTTTGAAGAGCGACCGATGAGATGATGACTGGTGTATTGATGCCTCCGCGAAAATTGGGGAAGTTGGGTTTGAGCAAACAACCATGAATTGATCGTTCAATCTTCAACTACATTGACAGTTCTATTAATTCATGTATGATAAAACTGAATCAAAATAAGGACAACAGTTAGAAATGAGCCTTGAATTACATCCCTCTTGGAAATATGAGTTCCATCACAGTTTAGTTTCAGTACTAATTGAACAGAATGTAATCCGTACAATTCATGTAATTCGCAAAATAACACACCGCATTTTTAAAATCTAGTTAATTCACCTTCAGTAAAGTTAGAAATGGATATAGCGGTTGTATAAACTCAATAAATTATGAATTGCTATCAATATAAATAGCGACAATTCTCGCAACTACGAGTTATGATTTTAGCTTGATCTCAATATTCAGCAGTTGTTAAATAACCACTTGACGAACATCAAGTCTATACAGGAAGTGCATAAAATTAAGTGAAACATAAACAAATTTTATTTTACTATGAAGTTGCCATGTCAAGTGTATTACTGTAGGGGTCTACTTAGTTCACAAATTAACTCAGAGCACTAAGGTGAGGAAACTTCTATCCGTTCTTACGGAACTCGATGTGAAGATTCTTGTTTAGTAATTACTGTGTTAATAGATACCTTTCGCTAAAGATAGAAGCATGGCACTCGTAACCTTTTGCTTCCTCTGTGATTAAAGTAAGAATCGATATATAACAGTATTTACATGAATAGGTTGAGAAATAAAGTTTTCGTTATCTTCCGAACAACCCGTCTTTATTCAAACTAAGATGACAACATTTCTTCACGTATGAAACTAAGTTATATTTGTAAAATCACAATCTTAAAGCAATTCAGTCTTTCACCAAAGCAAAAGCCATCTGAAAAACCGGTCCAAAAAACTGCTACACATTGCGCTCATAGCGCTAATACTTTGTGTCTTAAAATAAGAATTCCACTGTGATGAGTGGACGAAAACTAAAATTAAGGTTGAGATTGTGCTGCGAATGCCGACAACTGCGGCATTGATTGCGACAAAAGTAACGATTCATATTTTGTATAAACAGGTAAGTTTACAAGAAATGCACACCCCTTTAAGTGGATGATCGGTTATGTTATAAATTACAATCCTGAAGCATCATAAATCAATACTTTTTCAAAAGCTCAAACTGTTCATTTAATGTACAAGCAATCGGAACAGGCTCTTATAAATGTTAAACTGTACACACTTTACTAAGGTCGCCATCAAAGTTGAGCGACAATCAAAACTTCGTTTCGTTTCCTGCTGATAGTTACGGCCAGTCGATAAACAACGTATATTTGGGTGAGTGCTATGTCGCCGCGTGATTTAACGCTATTTAAGGAAGAGAAGAAAATCTCGGACAGCTGCAAAATGGTATAAAATGGAATTATGAATAATACATTATTGGAAGTATATTTATAAGATAAATACAAGAAGAAGCTATATAGTAATTGAAGTCATAGTATACATTTGCAATGTGTATTGCTAACCATATTGGTCTAAGCATGAAAAATATGATGCTTTCGATGAAGATGTAGTTATTCTCAAACATGAGTGTTGTTGTGTCTTAAATAAATAAATAAATTTATTCAGTAACACTATTTATTCAGCAACAATTCAGTAAATGAGTGACACCAGTTTACAGGCATCATCAAATTGTTACAGAAATAGGACCATATTATTCAGTCACAATTTACAGTCGATAGCAGAATATGTTTAACATGTACACTGGAGATTATACATACACTTGATAAATGTTAATCCCAATAGTATAAAACATCCTTTTCACTTATGTACGATCATTTCTAAGCACAGTTGGAAAAATCCGCTAGATTGTCGGTGAGTGCAACACATCAGGAAATACAGAAGTATTGTCTTCGCATTAACAAAAAAACCAGGTCTTTGGTGGATGGGTTATAAGTGCCTGGGAAAACAATGAAGCTTGAAGTTAATTTTCATACAACACTTTGTTGTGTGCAGAATCCTTGATTTACAGTTCATTGATGCGTTATTTTGAAATCAGTGATATGTTTAACTCATTTGATCTGCAATGTCATTGTTGGAAGTAAAATACATAAGCTTTGGATGCATTAATTAATGGATTTCTACGGCTTGTGGGTATTTTTCCGCGCGAGGGAGGTTTATGAATTTCACCTGTTCCGACAGGAGTTGAGAATATTAACTGCTCAGCAACATTATGGATATAAGTTCATCACATTATCTTAGGAAAGTTGAGTTGTGGTTGGTGAGGTATATATGGTGCCCGACGAGCGTACATCTGTACATGTGTTGTTGTGGTGAGTTATATCTTTTTCATGTTGTCGGTTTATGTCTGTTTTATTCCACTTGTTGTGTTGGGTAAAAGTTTTACAAACGAAACTTCTTGTCTGTTTGAGGGTAAATATCTTAATCATTATTGTTTTATCTAAAATTATAAATATAGGCAAAAAACAACAGGTGTAGTATTTGAACTTATATATTAAATGGACCCATAATTTCGGAGGCTCTCAGATAGGAACTAGGACTACCATCGTTTGCAAACTCGTGTAGTTTGTCGTTAAGCACTTTTTCGAAGGACGCCAATTTACCTGCTTGACTCATTTCCGTTGGTAGTTTATTCCATTTCTATGCATACCTAATCAAGTGAAACTTTTGCCTCGTGACTGCCAATGTAGTTGAAGATTGAACGATCAATTCATGGTTGTTTGCTTAAAATCAACTTCCCCAATTTTCGCGGAGGCATCAATACGACAGTCATCGTCTCATCGGTCGCTGTTCAGAAAGAAGTCAGGAGACAACTGTCAGAATTAATATTGTGATTTATTATTGTAATATTTGTTCACAGACCTTAGTCATACTTGATTTATATGTTGGTGTTACAATAAAGAATCCTTGAGTCACCAATTGGTGTTTTGGTTTTTTCGTCCGTTATTATTAAGCGTTTCCGTGAAACTTCAAGTAACTGCGTGAGCCCGAGCGTAGCAAGAGCCGGGCATTAACGGTTTACGAGATGTGATTGGCAGTGTCTGTTTTACATTTTTTGATGTGTGTGTCTATGTGACAGGTCACACATAATCTCTTTTGAGTAATCCGTGTTGTGATGGATCGATGAGTTCATGTTCTAGTAAGTTGCCTGACACTTTGTCTTAAACCACTTTCTCCATTATTCGTGATATTACCGGTGTTATGTTAATAGGTCTATAGTTGTATGCGCTGGTTTTGGCCCCTGCTTTGTGCTTGGGTAATATGTGTGTGGTTTTCCACACTTCAAAATAATTTCCAGTTTCCAGTGAAAGAGTAAATATCCTAAGTAACAAGACTACCATTTCCGTGATACCATTTTTGTATATGACAGATGGTATGTAGTATGTTCCAGTACTGCCATTTCACTTCAATGTCTTAATCTCTGAGTCTATATTTTGTATATTAAAATCTATTTCTCCTAATTTGTGGTTACTTTTGCAGGTCATTTGGAAATTCGGAAGAATGTCTCTACTTTACAGGTTATTGGTTTGGGCAGTTGTGTTCTGCGTAGATAATGAGCAGTTTGCTTTTTCAAATTCGGCATTAGGTTGACGTTCACGGTCGCTGATTACCGATAGAAATTTTTTGCATTAAGGTGCTCTCTCGGTATTAGGAGGGGTGGTGCTACAATCTAGCTCCTGAACTGGCACATTTGTAGCCTGCTTAAAAGTATTCGATTGAACGGAACTAGGACATACAAAATCTGCCTTTGTATTGCAAGAATTATCGAGGTCGACATCTAAGGTTAATAAGCATTTGGCAGAGTCAACATTTCTTTCGACACAGCCAAAAGAATTGATATTAGCAGGTAGAGAGCATAGTGAGGCTCTATGTATGTTCAGACTTTCTGACTGACAACTCTGAGCAGGGTATATGGGTGGTGTGGATTCAACCACATCAGAGGAGCCTGTGTCAGATTTCTTACTAAGACCCAGTGTGCCTAGGTAAGAATCTATACGACTTGTCTCACAACCTGTAGAACTGTAAATATCCCTGATAAAATCACTTATTACACAAGATAAAGAAAAAGTAATGATTTCTGACCATGACTTATTAAGCATGTCAAACACGACTCAAAAACCGTTAATGCCCAGCTCTTGCTACGCTGAGCCTCTCGCTGTCCCTCAAAGCCTTCCAGGAACGCTGAGTACACACGGAGGCAAAAACCAAAACACAGATTGGCGACTCGAGAATTCTTCATTCTAACACCAACATATGAGCAGCATAATAACTAAGGTCTGTGAACAAATTTTACAATAATGAATCACGATATTAACTCTGACGGTTTTTTACGTTCATTTTGAAGAGCGACCGATGAGATGATGACTGGTGTATTGATGCCTCCGCGAAAATTGGGGAAGTTGGGTTTGAGCAAACAACCATGAATTGATCGTTCAATCTTCAACTACATTGATAAAGCATCTGTGTCAGACCAGGGGAAATTGTGCTACCATGCTGTTTAGGCTTGCTAGATTTATGTCTTTTGCTGATTTTTCAGCTGATAATGAAGCACGACGCTTCGATAGCTTACCTCGAATTTTGTGTATATCTAATACAGAACTGCAGAGGTATATGTGTGATGAGAGCAGGCTGCTGGCCAATTGGTCACTAATATTGGCAGTGAAAAAATATGAACAAGGCTGATTCAACAACCAGTCACAGCAGACTTAACGTGAGCAAATATGATTCGCAGATAGATGGCATCACTTTCCGAGGAACCCGAAAACAAACAATCAGAAGACTGCGTTTACCAGCCTGAATAAGCTATAATAATGTTAACTGTTAAGGCAGGCTTAGTAAAGTGTCTAACAAATCGAGCCATAGCACTAAGTAGCACAAAAAAAGACCTAAATGATGAAATAAAACAGATAGAAGAAGCGTTGGTGTTGAATAACTATCCTATAAAATTCATTAGGAAGATCACCAAAAACCAAAAGCAAAATAAAAATAATGGTGAAACTATTAATGATAACACAAATAAGAAAGAACATAAGTCATCCACTGTTATACCATATAAGGAAAGCACATCTGAGGCCCTACGTAGGATTCTTAATAAAGCAGGAATTAGGGTGGCATTCAAACCTACAAACTCACTCAGAGACAAGCTCTGTAGGCTAAAAGACCCGGTGGATCTAATTAAACAAAATAATATAATTTACAAAATACCCTGCAATAACTGTGAGGTCAACTACATAGGTCAAACTAGTAGGTCAGGGATAGTCAGATTAACAGAACATAAGAATTTAGCTAAGGTAAGAATGGTTGACCCTAAAAAGATAAGTAATTTAGAAAAAAGCTCAGCTATTGCACTTCATGCAATAACAAACAACCACACAATAGGGTGGGATAGGGTTAAAATTCTAAAAAGTAATATAGCTAAGTGGAGAGAGAGGTTGATTACGGAATCCTTATTTATCGAGTCCACACCCAACACATGCAACAAAAATGACTCAATGCAAATACCAGAGATATGGAAGATATTATTACCGCAGGTCAAATCAGAAGAGGTAATAAATAATATTAAAATTCTATTTCGATTCAAACACATCACAACATCCTAACAAAAAACTTATTATGACTATTAAAACACTTGTCGTATCTTCCATCTGATTATAGTAGATCAATAACACTCGTATTAATGCCATCAGTCAAACCAGAAGAAGATAATAAATAATCTTAAAATTCTATTTCAATTCAAACACATCCTAACAAGCAGCTTATTATGACTGTAAAAACACTCGTCCAATTTTCCCATCTAATTGCAATTGATCAACAACACTCGTACGATTATTTCTGAATGTACATTATCTCACATTGATTTTTAATCCAATATCTAATCCATTCCACATATGTATATAAATGAGAGATCAAAGTTGTGTGAGTAACTTGATATGATTATGAGCAATAGTTTGTGCTCGAAACGTCATCAGTTCATATAACTGTAAACACTGTGCGATTTATCAGAATAAAATCTTATCTATAATGGAATTATACTCTACCACAGTGCCCAAGTTTTATACTTATATCAATAATACATATGGTCTTCCTATAAGGAAGCTTATCAATAAACTCACACGACTTTGTCAAACAGAAGCAAGATTCACAAACCACCGGATTTTTAATAGTAGATGTTTAAAAAATCATATAATTCCAAAATATTTACGCATACGCACTCCAATTGCTTCAAGGAAAATATCATCAGCAGCTGAACATCTCAGTAGATTATGTCTAAGAGAAGAACTACATCGAGTTACTGTGAAACTAAATAATATACGAAATGAAATCGAAAAACTCAAACAGAAACTCAAATGTATGGTCAATGACAAAGATTATGTAATCGTTGTTGAAACATCCGAAAAAGCTAGAGAATCAGCCTTAAGAAAATCAAAAACCACACAAATCAAAAAATTCAACAAACTAATGGAAGAAAAGAACACAACAAATGAAATTGATGTCAACACTTCATCCTCTATCGACAGAACAAAATGGGTGATCAACCTCTCATCAAGAGAACTAAGCTCTAGTGAGATAAAAGTACTTGAGAAAGGACTAAATTTTAACGTAACAGTTAATAAATTAAAACCAGAGGACGTTATTCCTAACATAGAAGCAGCACTAGGTTCAATAGACAAGACAACAGCAGAAGAGGTTAGAGCACAATGTGCGTTAACCCTGAAAAATCAAAAGAAGGCAAGATCAAACTTAACAAAATCAGAAAGGGAAGCTTTAATTAGTCTAAAACAGGATAAAAATATTGTCATCGCAAAAGCGGACAAAGGAAACGCCACCGTAGTTCTGAATAAATCTGACTATATCAAGAAAGTCAGTGAACATATTGAAACGGGTCCATATGAGGAAATTAAGAAGCCTGTAGATACAATAATGAATAAGGTAAAGAAATCTACAGCGGAATTAATACGGAGAATGAAGCCGTCACTGGGTGAGTCTAAATGGTTTACTTTAATGCCTAAAACTAATAATACTAGTAGAATATATGGTACTATTAAAATACATAAACCAGGTTACCCCATAAGACCAATAGTAGATTTTAGAAATACTCCCACTTATGAATTATCAAAACACTTAGCTCTAATACTTTGTCCCATTAGAAATCGCTCAAACTCTAGACTAACTAATTCATATGAGATGAAAAGTAAGCTAAATGACATTCAACTAGAGAATGATGAAAAAATGGTTAGTTTTGATATAACTAGTCTTTACACTAATATACCAGTCATTATGGCCTTAGAAGCAGTTAAAAAAGAACTAACTGCGGATCCTGAACTGAATCATAGGACAAAGCTGCCCATTGAACAAATTATGTTAGGGATTCAGTTATGTCTCACATCTACCATCTTTAAGTTCCAAGGCAAAATATATAAACAAACAGAAGGTGTAGCAATGGGATCACCAATATCCCCTATTGTAGCAGACATATTTATGGACAACTGGGAAAGTAGTGCTCTTAATACGTTTAACCCCACTCCAAAAATATGGTGGAGATATGTGGATGACACTTTCACGGTGTTAAAAACAGAACATATCTCTAGCTTCCTGACACATATAAACTCACAAGTAGAAGGAATTAAATTCACATTTGAATCAGAAAATGAACTAGGAGAATTAGCTATGTTAGATTGTAAAATAAAACGAATAGAAGAAGGCAAACTACACACTAGTGTTTATAGAAAACCAACGCATTCTAATAGATATTTGGACTTTAATTCGTCTCATCCGTTAACTGTTAAGGCAGGCTTAGTAAAGTGTCTAACAAATCGAGCCATAGCACTAAGTAGCACAAAAAAAGACCTAAATGATGAAATAAAACAGATAGAAGAAGCGTTGGTGTTGAATAACTATCCTATAAAATTCATTAGGAAGATCACCAAAAACCAAAAGCAAAATAAAAATAATGGTGAAACTATTAATGATAACACAAATAAGAAAGAATATAAGTCATCCACTGTTATACCATATAAGGAAAGCACATCTGAGGCCCTACGTAGGATTCTTAATAAAGCAGGAATTAGGGTGGCATTCAAACCTACAAACTCACTCAGAGACAAGCTCTGTAGGCTAAAAGACCCGGTGGATCTAATTAAACAAAATAATATAATTTACAAAATACCCTGCAATAACTGTGAGGTCAACTACATAGGTCAAACTAGTAGGTCAGGGATAGTCAGATTAACAGAACATAAGAATTTAGCTAAGGTAAGAATGGTTGACCCTAAAAAGATAAGTAATTTAGAAAAAAGCTCAGCTATTGCACTTCATGCAATAACAAACAACCACACAATAGGGTGGGATAGGGTTAAAATTCTAAAAAGTAATATAGCTAAGTGGAGAGAGAGGTTGATTACGGAATCCTTATTTATCGAGTCCACACCCAACACATGCAACAAAAATGACTCAATGCAAATACCAGAGATATGGAAGATATTATTACCGCAGGTCAAATCAGAAGAAGGTAATAAATAATATTAAAATTCTATTTCGATTCAAACACATCACAACATCCTAACAAAAAACTTATTATGACTATTAAAACACTTGTCGTATCTTCCATCTGATTATAGTAGATCAATAACACTCGTATTAATGCCATCAGTCAAACCAGAAGAAGATAATAAATAATCTTAAAATTCTATTTCAATTCAAACACATTCTAACAAGCAGCTTATTATGACTGTAAAAACACTCGTCCAATTTTCCCATCTAATTGCAATTGATCAACAACACTCGTACGATTATTTCTGAATGTACATTATCTCACATTGATTTTTAATCCAATATCTAATCCATTCCACATATGTATATAAATGAGAGATCAAAGTTGTGTGAGTAACTTGATATGATTATGAGCAATAGTTTGTGCTCGAAACGTCATCAGTTCATATAACTGTAAACACTGTGCGATTTATCAGAATAAAATCTTATCTATAATGGAATTATACTCTACCACAGTGCCCAAGTTTTATACTTATATCAATAATACATATGGTCTTCCTATAAGGAAGCTTATCAATAAACTCACACGACTTTGTCAAACAGAAGCAAGATTCACAAACCACCGGATTTTTAATAGTAGATGTTTAAAAAATCATATAATTCCAAAATATTTACGCATACGCACTCCAATTGCTTCAAGGAAAATATCATCAGCAGCTGAACATCTCAGTAGATTATGTCTAAGAGAAGAACTACATCGAGTTACTGTGAAACTAAATAATATACGAAATGAAATCGAAAAACTCAAACAGAAACTCAAATGTATGGTCAATGACAAAGATTATGTAATCGTTGTTGAAACATCCGAAAAAGCTAGAGAATCAGCCTTAAGAAAATCAAAAACCACACAAATCAAAAAATTCAACAAACTAATGGAAGAAAAGAACACAACAAATGAAATTGATGTCAACACTTCATCCTCTATCGACAGAACAAAATGGGTGATCAACCTCTCATCAAGAGAACTAAGCTCTAGTGAGATAAAAGTACTTGAGAAAGGACTAAATTTTAACGTAACAGTTAATAAATTAAAACCAGAGGACGTTATTCCTAACATAGAAGCAGCACTAGGTTCAATAGACAAGACAACAGCAGAAGAGGTTAGAGCACAATGTGCGTTAACCCTGAAAAATCAAAAGAAGGCAAGATCAAACTTAACAAAATCAGAAAGGGAAGCTTTAATTAGTCTAAAACAGGATAAAAATATTGTCATCGCAAAAGCGGACAAAGGAAACGCCACCGTAGTTCTGAATAAATCTGACTATATCAAGAAAGTCAGTGAACATATTGAAACGGGTCCATATGAGGAAATTAAGAAGCCTGTAGATACAATAATGAATAAGGTAAAGAAATCTACAGCGGAATTAATACGGAGAATGAAGCCGTCACTGGGTGAGTCTAAATGGTTTACTTTAATGCCTAAAACTAATAATACTAGTAGAATATATGGTACTATTAAAATACATAAACCAGGTTACCCCATAAGACCAATAGTAGATTTTAGAAATACTCCCACTTATGAATTATCAAAACACTTAGCTCTAATACTTTGTCCCATTAGAAATCGCTCAAACTCTAGACTAACTAATTCATATGAGATGAAAAGTAAGCTAAATGACATTCAACTAGAGAATGATGAAAAAATGGTTAGTTTTGATATAACTAGTCTTTACACTAATATACCAGTCATTATGGCCTTAGAAGCAGTTAAAAAAGAACTAACTGCGGATCCTGAACTGAATCATAGGACAAAGCTGCCCATTGAACAAATTATGTTAGGGATTCAGTTATGTCTCACATCTACCATCTTTAAGTTCCAAGGCAAAATATATAAACAAACAGAAGGTGTAGCAATGGGATCACCAATATCCCCTATTGTAGCAGACATATTTATGGACAACTGGGAAAGTAGTGCTCTTAATACGTTTAACCCCACTCCAAAAATATGGTGGAGATATGTGGATGACACTTTCACGGTGTTAAAAACAGAACATATCTCTAGCTTCCTGACACATATAAACTCACAAGTAGAAGGAATTAAATTCACATTTGAATCAGAAAATGAACTAGGAGAATTAGCTATGTTAGATTGTAAAATAAAACGAATAGAAGAAGGCAAACTACACACTAGTGTTTATAGAAAACCAACGCATTCTAATAGATATTTAGACTTTAATTCGTCTCATCCGTTAACTGTTAAGGCAGGCTTAGTAAAGTGTCTAACAAATCGAGCCATAGCACTAAGTAGCACAAAAAAAGACCTAAATGATGAAATAAAACAGATAGAAGAAGCGTTGGTGTTGAATAACTATCCTATAAAATTCATTAGGAAGATCACCAAAAACCAAAAGCAAAATAAAAATAATGGTGAAACTATTAATGATAACACAAATAAGAAAGAATATAAGTCATCCACTGTTATACCATATAAGGAAAGCACATCTGAGGCCCTACGTAGGATTCTTAATAAAGCAGGAATTAGGGTGGCATTCAAACCTACAAACTCACTCAGAGACAAGCTCTGTAGGCTAAAAGACCCGGTGGATCCAATTAAACAAAATAATATAATTTACAAAATACCCTGCAATAACTGTGAGGTCAACTACATAGGTCAAACTAGTAGGTCAGGGATAGTCAGATTAACAGAACATAAGAATTTAGCTAAGGTAAGAATGGTTGACCCTAAAAAGATAAGTAATTTAGAAAAAAGCTCAGCTATTGCACTTCATGCAATAACAAACAACCACACAATAGGGTGGGATAGGGTTAAAATTCTAAAAAGTAATATAGCTAAGTGGAGAGAGAGGTTGATTACGGAATCCTTATTTATCGAGTCCACACCCAACACATGCAACAAAAATGACTCAATGCAAATACCAGAGATATGGAAGATATTATTACCGCAGGTCAAATCAGAAGAAGGTAATAAATAATATTAAAATTCTATTTCGATTCAAACACATCACAACATCCTAACAAAAAACTTATTATGACTATTAAAACACTCGTCGTATCTTCCATCTGATTATAGTAGATCAATAACACTCGTATTAATGCCATCAGTCAAACCAGAAGAAGATAATAAATAATCTTAAAATTCTATTTCAATTCAAACACATCCTAACAAGCAGCTTATTATGACTGTAAAAACACTCGTCCAATTTTCCCATCTAATTGCAATTGATCAACAACACTCGTACGATTATTTCTGAATGTACATTATCTCACATTGATTTTTAATCCAATATCTAATCCATTCCACATATGTATATAAATGAGAGATCAAAGTTGTGTGAGTAACTTGATATGATTATGAGCAATAGTTTGTGCTCGAAACGTCATCAGTTCATATAACTGTAAACACTGTGCGATTTATCAGAATAAAATCTTATCTATAATGGAATTATACTCTACCACAGTGCCCAAGTTTTATACTTATATCAATAATACATATGGTCTTCCTATAAGGAAGCTTATCAATAAACTCACACGACTTTGTCAAACAGAAGCAAGATTCACAAACCACCGGATTTTTAATAGTAGATGTTTAAAAAATCATATAATTCCAAAATATTTACGCATACGCACTCCAATTGCTTCAAGGAAAATATCATCAGCAGCTGAACATCTCAGTAGATTATGTCTAAGAGAAGAACTACATCGAGTTACTGTGAAACTAAATAATATACGAAATGAAATCGAAAAACTCAAACAGAAACTCAAATGTATGGTCAATGACAAAGATTATGTAATCGTTGTTGAAACATCCGAAAAAGCTAGAGAATCAGCCTTAAGAAAATCAAAAACCACACAAATCAAAAAATTCAACAAACTAATGGAAGAAAAGAACACAACAAATGAAATTGATGTCAACACTTCATCCTCTATCGACAGAACAAAATGGGTGATCAACCTCTCATCAAGAGAACTAAGCTCTAGTGAGATAAAAGTACTTGAGAAAGGACTAAATTTTAACGTAACAGTTAATAAATTAAAACCAGAGGACGTTATTCCTAACATAGAAGCAGCACTAGGTTCAATAGACAAGACAACAGCAGAAGAGGTTAGAGCACAATGTGCGTTAACCCTGAAAAATCAAAAGAAGGCAAGATCAAACTTAACAAAATCAGAAAGGGAAGCTTTAATTAGTCTAAAACAGGATAAAAATATTGTCATCGCAAAAGCGGACAAAGGAAACGCCACCGTAGTTCTGAATAAATCTGACTATATCAAGAAAGTCAGTGAACATATTGAAACGGGTCCATATGAGGAAATTAAGAAGCCTGTAGATACAATAATGAATAAGGTAAAGAAATCTACAGCGGAATTAATACGGAGAATGAAGCCGTCACTGGGTGAGTCTAAATGGTTTACTTTAATGCCTAAAACTAATAATACTAGTAGAATATATGGTACTATTAAAATACATAAACCAGGTTACCCCATAAGACCAATAGTAGATTTTAGAAATACTCCCACTTATGAATTATCAAAACACTTAGCTCTAATACTTTGTCCCATTAGAAATCGCTCAAACTCTAGACTAACTAATTCATATGAGATGAAAAGTAAGCTAAATGACATTCAACTAGAGAATGATGAAAAAATGGTTAGTTTTGATATAACTAGTCTTTACACTAATATACCAGTCATTATGGCCTTAGAAGCAGTTAAAAAAGAACTAACTGCGGATCCTGAACTGAATCATAGGACAAAGCTGCCCATTGAACAAATTATGTTAGGGATTCAGTTATGTCTCACATCTACCATCTTTAAGTTCCAAGGCAAAATATATAAACAAACAGAAGGTGTAGCAATGGGATCACCAATATCCCCTATTGTAGCAGACATATTTATGGACAACTGGGAAAGTAGTGCTCTTAATACGTTTAACCCCACTCCAAAAATATGGTGGAGATATGTGGATGACACTTTCACGGTGTTAAAAACAGAACATATCTCTAGCTTCCTGACACATATAAACTCACAAGTAGAAGGAATTAAATTCACATTTGAATCAGAAAATGAACTAGGAGAATTAGCTATGTTAGATTGTAAAATAAAACGAATAGAAGAAGGCAAACTACACACTAGTGTTTATAGAAAACCAACGCATTCTAATAGATATTTGGACTTTAATTCGTCTCATCCGTTAACTGTTAAGGCAGGCTTAGTAAAGTGTCTAACAAATCGAGCCATAGCACTAAGTAGCACAAAAAAAGACCTAAATGATGAAATAAAACAGATAGAAGAAGCGTTGGTGTTGAATAACTATCCTATAAAATTCATTAGGAAGATCACCAAAAACCAAAAGCAAAATAAAAATAATGGTGAAACTATTAATGATAACACAAATAAGAAAGAATATAAGTCATCCACTGTTATACCATATAAGGAAAGCACATCTGAGGCCCTACGTAGGATTCTTAATAAAGCAGGAATTAGGGTGGCATTCAAACCTACAAACTCACTCAGAGACAAGCTCTGTAGGCTAAAAGACCCGGTGGATCTAGTTAAACAAAATAATATAATTTACAAAATACCCTGCAATAACTGTGAGGTCAACTACATAGGTCAAACTAGTAGGTCAGGGATAGTCAGATTAACAGAACATAAGAATTTAGCTAAGGTAAGAATGGTTGACCCTAAAAAGATAAGTAATTTAGAAAAAAGCTCAGCTATTGCACTTCATGCAATAACAAACAACCACACAATAGGGTGGGATAGGGTTAAAATTCTAAAAAGTAATATAGCTAAGTGGAGAGAGAGGTTGATTACGGAATCCTTATTTATCGAGTCCACACCCAACACATGCAACAAAAATGACTCAATGCAAATACCAGAGATATGGAAGATATTATTACCGCAGGTCAAATCAGAAGAAGGTAATAAATAATATTAAAATTCTATTTCGATTCAAACACATCACAACATCCTAACAAAAAACTTATTATGACTATTAAAACACTTGTCGTATCTTCCATCTGATTATAGTAGATCAATAACACTCGTATTAATGCCATCAGTCAAACCAGAAGAAGATAATAAATAATCTTAAAATTCTATTTCAATTCAAACACATCCTAACAAGCAGCTTATTATGACTGTAAAAACACTCGTCCAATTTTCCCATCTAATTGCAATTGATCAACAACACTCGTACGATTATTTCTGAATGTACATTATCTCACATTGATTTTTAATCCAATATCTAATCCATTCCACATATGTATATAAATGAGAGATCAAAGTTGTGTGAGTAACTTGATATGATTATGAGCAATAGTTTGTGCTCGAAACGTCATCAGTTCATATAACTGTAAACACTGTGCGATTTATCAGAATAAAATCTTATCTATAATGGAATTATACTCTACCACAGTGCCCAAGTTTTATACTTATATCTATAATAATGTACATGAAATATATATAAATACGTGTTGCTTTCCTTAATTAACGATCTGTTGCCTGACTCTTTTCTTTTGTCGCTACAATTTGTGTCGCTTCCTCCAGAAAATGAAGATCCCGTAGTCAGCTGCGTTCAAAGAAGGAGACATACGGAGCTTCTTACGTGACTTCGAGGCCGTCGCTGAGCTGGTGGGTGTCAAGGAGCAGGCGGCAAAGGCAGTTGTCCTGGAGACGCCGTTGAGAGGCCGACCGAAGACGACATATGACAGCGTAGACAGATCAAATGGCACATCGTCTTGGAAGAAATCGGTTGAACGATTGGTGTCGGAGTTTGACAGCGCAACAGACAGACAACTAGCAATGCAGCAGATCCGTTAAACGAAGCTGGGACCTGATGGAGACCAGTAAGTGTTGGCAGTGAAGTTGACGAAACTACTTCGACGTCCGCATCCCACTTTGGATGAAGAATCAGAAGCGCAGTTACTGTCTTCCCAATTCATCGAGAGTGTCCCAGACCATATTTATCAGCGATTACAACTGGTTCACGCAACGCAGCCGATGGATATTAGTGAGCTGGCGAAGGTGACCAGGCAGCTGCTAAGCACAACTGTAGCCGCTATAGAGCAACCAAAACCAAACGAATACGAGCAGAAAATTGAAGCGTTGCAGCGGGAAGTGGCGGCGGTAAGGTTGGGTGATAGAAAAGACCGATGTTTTGAATGCGATAAGCCGGGACACTGGAGGAGATACCGCCCAGAAAGGCGAAAACTGAAAAGTTTCAGATGGTATAATACGTGTTCTTTCTCTCGCATGAAACCATATTTAGTGGGGACTATTGAGAAAGGGGCTGTGTATTCGAAGTTGTGAGTGAATGATCAAGAAGTAGTATGTTTAGTAGATACAGGGGCATCCGTGTCGTTAATAGATAAGAACTTGTGTAAGAGTGTTAGTCCGTGTTCATTGACAGTACAAACGGTGGGCGGGCATGTGTTGCGTATCACGGGTAGATCGAACTGTACGGTCGTTGTTGGCGGCTGCTAGGTGATGTCTCCTTCCATTGTTGTACCCGAACTACAGCGAACGATACTAGGAGCGGATTTTCTGTGGGAGGTTGGTGCAACAACCGACACTCAAGCGAACGTTGTGATCACGAAATACGGGCATATCAGCACGTATGAGACCAGCGAGACAGCAGCAGATAAGCTGTCGGCGGTAACAATAATAGAATATTCTCATTTTGTACATGAGAGACGCCAGTTTACAGGCATCATCAATGTGATAAATTACATATACGATTAGCAATCATACCTAATAATAATGTTTTAATAAAATACACATTTTTTCCTACCTGTGTAGAACACACCAAATGTACGGGCATGGATAAGCATTGTTTAAATTTCATTAATTTGGTTTATGGTTAAATTACATGGTTGCTGACGTTTTTGTCTCTGGTTTGTGGGAATAATATGATAACCAGTCATTCAATGGAGCACATCATGAAATACAGGAGTATTGACTTCGCATTAACAAAATAACCCGAGTAAGTTCTGGATGGATATACAACGTGACAGAGTTAACTAATAAATGCGATCATCTCTCCACTGATGATGGCGACCCATACGGTTATTGCGATAAGGTGGATCATGAAATTCCGTTAAGTGCTCCGAAAGTAAGGTCATTTACAACACGTAGAGTTCCATGTCATTTGGAAGGCGAAGTTGAGCGACAAGTGCGAGAGATGTTATAGTAATACTAATAATTTTGTTTTCATATGAACATAAATTTACATGAAAATGCATGCCATTTTTACAGGCACGATCAAGTATGATATAATATCAAATCCTAGATTGTCTACCAGTTAATAATCATTCAAAAGTTAAATATTTGATATATATATATATATAATTGCACTTGTTAGTCACGTCTCATTAGCCGTCAATACCCAGCTCTTTCTACGCTTGTGTCCATGCTGTTCCTTGCAGTTTTTCAGAAACGCTTAATAGTAAAGTACGCGAAAACCAAAACACCGATTGGCCGCTTGGGAATTCTTTATAGTAACACCAACATATAAAAAATATTTCTATTAAGGTCTGTGAAGAAATATTGCAATAAAAAATCACGAGATTACTTCTGATGGTTTGCTACTGACTTCTTTCTGAACAGCGACCGATGAGACGATAACTGTCGTATTGATGCCTCCGCGAAAATTGGGGAAGTTGATTTTGAACAAACAACCAAGAATTGATCGTTCAATCTTCAACTACATTGACACTCTCCGGAAAAAAGGGATCCATCCCTTTTTTCCATCACGACCAATACACGTTGACTTGGATGCCATTGCGAGAACCTGGGTCACACGGACAGAGCTGAAATGGAAAACAAACAGAAAAGCCAACACACCACAAGCATACCCACAGCACAATCTCACACATCAATGACGACCTGCGCCTCCAGACAGAGACCTCTTCTTGACATCTTGCAACACAATCGCCACTTGCTAGAATGACTCTTGCAGAATGCAACGTGACCATAGCACCAACTCATGATACTCTGCGCACATCCTCTTATCTACTCACTACCAATTACCACTGAAATCGCTTGTCACTCATTCTGCCTCAGTTCTAGTAGCGGTGACGCATGTGAGCCTCAGTCGTTTACACTCTTTCTCCCCGGCGTGTCGGACCGCAGCTAACAATTATCTCCGTGTACATTTCATTCTCAGCAATAGCCTAGCCTCCCCGGCGTATACGCCCCATCTGCTGTCCTTAACATCAATCAATTCATTCATGGATGTAGAAGAGTGCACACAACTTCAGAAGTAATCACGACGAAAATTTTAACAAAATTATATAATAACAACAAGGTACGAAAACAACGAGTAAACACAATGAATCCGAAAAACACCAATTGCTATGACACACCACACGTATATACAAACAGTACACACAACCTCGCCGATCATGTCTTGGTGGAATTCCTTTGAAGAATTGCAGGACTTACAGCAGTACGCCTACAACCCTTCTCAGGTTGACGCTCTAGGTTGGAAAATCGTTGCAGAGTTCATTTGCTGACTTCCTTCTATGAGCTATATCCTCAAATCTGAACGGCAACACGCCCATGTCATTGTATCGTAGAATATAGATGACGAACAAACACACGACATATCTGATCAACCAAGTGTAGAAACAGAGTAATTTACACCAAAGATAATAGCATTCAGAAGGTAACTTGAAACTAGAAGTGCCTTTATTCATGCAAGTCAATTTAACAATTACTCTCTCGTTTTCACCTGGCTTATCCTCACTAAACTGACCAATATCTTTCGTCCTTCCAAATGCACCAATACTATCATAGTCATTGCACAAGATACTTGAGTTGATGGGCATCTGTTTCATTGTGGATGACAGCACCAACGACGACTGATTGATATCAGTTGATGAAGTTAGCGGTGGATCAAAAGCTGTTGTTGCTTGACTTTCAGAAAGTTGTCTACCTGCAAGACCACCACCACTGCTGTCTTTTAATGTCAGCTCTGGCTTAGCACTATCATCTGATGATAGGTGGGCTACATGCTGATCAATCACACTGACGGTCTCACAAGTATGCGTGCCTTCTGCAACTGAATCTGCATTTATTTCTACTTCGCGTTCAAGTTGTACAGAACCTACGTTCAACTTAGCAGTAGTAGGCATATCCCTCATCTCACCATGATCAACCGAAGACAAATGTGAAGTATCATGATCATTATCACGAATATTCACTTTACCCCTGTAAATAAAGCCTCATCGAAAGATGTTAAAATAGCTAGAACTTCTGCAAGTTGTTCTAAGAAATTTCCCCCCAAACGTAGTAACCTCACCACGATGAACAAATTTCGCAGGGTTGAGACTAATGATGGGGAAGAATACTTTGTATTCAATAAGCCTGCTGAGAGTAAGAATGCCAACAAACCATCACTTGTTACGAAAAACTCCTCTCGAAACATAAGCATGTTTGGAGGTGTTCCGCATGCTCCACCTTATAGAAAGTCAGGCTCCAAGACTCCTAAAGTCTTGCAGCCAAAGCACCTTCCTTCACAATTCCCTTTAAGTTATAAAAACAACCCGAAGGTGTATACCGGTATGACGAATAGCAGTTGGATGGGTAGACCTTCTGATGCTATGCCTTTTAACCGTCAACCTAGGCCCAACCTGTACTACCCTTATATCCAGGAACACATGGTAAATTTTCCAGGTGTCCCGAATCACTGGTACGACCCATGGCACCTAGGACCACCTCATTGCACTCCAACCCGATGTACAGACACCCAGTCCGACCTCCTTTTCATTCATAAATTCTTGCGGTGCTGACGCACAAATAGATTTAGGTTATGGTGACATTTTAAGCCAGTTTGTAGTATCCCGTGACTTATTCACGATATTGCTAATTAATGCACGTTCCTTAATCAATAAGATATCTGAACTAAGGACATTATTATTAGTCGCCAAGCCTACTGTAGCTCTGATTACTGAGTCATGGTGCTCATCCTCTGTACTTGATGTGCATATAGGTATCGATGATTACACTGTACACCGTGCAAACAGAGATTGCAAGCGTGGTGGAGGATGTCTCATATATATACATAGCTCATTTGTAGTCAGTAAGGTGGAAGATGAAACAATGAATAATGTACCTGACTCACTCTGGGTTGTCTTACATGGAGATAAGTACAAACTTCTCATAGGCTGTGTTTATCGAGCACCAAGCTCAACAAAAGAAACTGATGCGTTATTAGCTAAATCGTTTGCACACGCATCCTCGTTTAGTGCTAATTACAAAATAATTGCAGGGGACTTCAATCTTCCAGAAGTCAATTGGCTAACTAGTTCCGGCCCCCAACGCTTCGACGAATTACTTGCCACTATAGACTGTTATGGATGGCAACAACACGTCCAGACACCTACTCGTGGTGACAACATGTTGGACCTTGTTTTTTGTCATGACACAATCCCAGTATCCACTATGTTGGTAATCGATTTTCCAGTAGTGACCATAGAATGGTACTCTGCTCTCTGCCTTTCTCACCACTAAATACAGGAAACAAACAAGACTCAGGAAGCACAATATGTCGTAGTTACAAATATACAGACTGGGGATTAGTCCAAGAACTTATTCGACTCTGTCAATGGGATGACTATTTTACCACTGACTCCCTGGAGGCCTTAGTAACCCTGTTTTACAGGAATGTTACCCTTTGTCTAGATACAGTTGCTCCAAAGAAAATAGTGAAATTAAGTAGACACCGAACTGAATATATTCCAAGGGCACACCGTAATAAGTTAAGGAAGCTGAAGAAACAGTACTATTCCACTAAGGACATATCACTATTGCTCTCAATCCACGAGTCTCTTGAATCTCTCAAGCGCCTACGCTCTCAAAAGGACCTCGACGAAGAGTTAACGGCACTTGAAAGTACCTCCAAAGTTTATAACTTAACGGCACTTCTTAAAAAACGAATGCAGTCGGCGAGGGAAATCCCATACTTACTTCACGACAAAGTAATCTACAATGAACCTGCCACTATCTGTGAACTCTTCAGTGATTGGTTTGCAAACTTTAGTTTAGAAACACATATGCCTGGTGAAACCGCTCCCCTTACTATCTCTTCCCTTGAAAGCATTGTGTTCACTAATCAGTTAATAGTACAAGCAATTAAAAGCCTTAAACCTTCCACTAGTACGGGACCGGATGGCCTCGCTTCGATAATTTTCAAAAACAGTGGGTGTGATATACCCTTGTTACTTCTTAAATTCTTCTCAATATCTATGGACACTGGCACTTACCCTAGTGAGTGGAAAACTAGCTTCATAATTCCACATTACAAATCTGGTGATAGGGCAAACGTCCGCAATTACAGACCCATAAATATAACCCCAGTTATCTCACGAATCATGGAGAAAGTTGTAAAGATCAATTGTCAGACTACCTAATTAGGGAAGATCTTGTTACAAGGTCTCAACACGGATTTCTCAAAAATAGATCCTGCGTTACTTGCCACTTCGACTTTTTCAACTGCATCACTAGTAGTCGCGAAGCACGTAAGCTAGTCGTTGTTCTCTACTTCGATATATCTAGGGCATTTGACATGGTATCTCACAGTATTCTCTTTGAGAAGCTGTACTCTTGTGGAATTCGCAACCCATTACTGAACTGGTTAAAATCATTTCTAAGCAACAGGGTACAAATAACCAAAGTTGGATCTGTATTGTCTCATCCTAGGCAGATCTCAAGTGGGGTCGTGCAAGGTAGTGTCCTAGGTCCACTTTTATTCACAGTCTACATTAACAGCATTTGCAAGTGCTTCACCTCAGGTAAACCATTCCTATATGCTGACGACCTCAAAGTCGTCTACTCCTGCTACACTCATGAATTAAGCGATATGGTTACTAAAATACATCTTGAACTAAGTAGCCTCGCAACATGGTGTGCTGAATCCTGTCTAAATTTTAACATTGACAAATGCGGCTGGATTTGTATCGGCAACAGTAACCTTGATCTAACTCTTGAAATAAATGGGCGAAAACTAGCTAAGCTCAACTCAGTCGTAGATCTCGGTATTAGATACTCTAGTAACCTAACGTTCGCTGAACAGACTGATTATGCCAGACGTAAAACGCGAAGGCTGATAGGATGCATAACACGCAATTTCTTTTGTTGTGAAACTAGGGTTTTATTATACAAAGTATGTGTCCGACCTATCTTAGAATACTGCCCGTTTATTCTTAGCGGACTCAGACAAAATGACAAGCTTAAATTAGAGGGAGTGCAACGGCAGTTTACCTCAAGAACTCTTGGTTTAGAAAGTGGTCTGGAATACCATGAGCGATGCGAAAGACTAAGATTAGAACCCCTCTGGAAAAGACGCCTTAAGCTAAACCTTATCTTTTACTATAAGCTAACTAATCTTCTCTTGCATTCCTCCGAGCCAATAACTAAACCTACCGCTGTCATCAGTTACAATCTTAGAAATCATCACAACCTAGCTGCTATGGAGCACTGTCAGACTTACGTGCGGTACAACTTCTTCTTAAATAAGTTTTCAGTCATTTGGAATAGACTACCAGCTAATGTGCGCGATGCAAACACACTTCCAGTGTTCATCTCCTCAGTCACCAGACTGCTCAAAGATGACAATGCACTTTTGCGCCTGACTCTTACACCTTCTTTTTCACCCTACATAGATATTTTAAGTTCTTTAAACGTGTAGTTACAACAAACTACAATTATAAATTTTAATATTATTGGAACTAGATGATAAACATTTCTACACAGGACAGTAATATAAGTTCACACATAATATAAAATATAGCATAACGGTGTAACAACAGAAGACAAGGGCCAGGCAACAGATCGTTTTATTATGAAAATCAACACGTATTTATACATCTTTCAACTACATTATTATAGACTAGCGCAGTCATCTGATTGGTTGTTTAGGTAGAGAAACGCAGGCTTCTGATTGGTTGTTTCGGGATTCCTTGACAAATAGAGTTCTCTCTGCGAATCATATTCTGCCACGTTAACTTTGCTGTGATTGGTTGTTGACTCAGGCTTGTTCACGGCCCATATTAGTGACCTAGACCTTAACGTAGATTAGTGCCAACCAATCGGCTAGCAGCCTGCTCTCACCACACTCGTCCCCCCGTCAAATACGTGCGACTGAAGTCGGCTTGATCTACTTGGTGCAGGCGTCATCGTTGGCTTGTCTCGCTGTATCCATTTCTGGAGCTCGCTGACGTTCACGCGCCTCTTATTGTTCGCCATTGCGACTGTGTCTGCGTAACCCCATCTCGAAGTGACCATATATGGTCCTTCCCACTTTGGAAACTGTTTGCCTGACCCTGTCGAACATTCGTCCATACTTCGGCCCACACCTTCATATGCTGCTTTCGCCCGACCTCCCAGCAGCGTCTCAAGTAGCAGCTCCATCGCTGACAGATCTTGAACGCCACTCAACTGCGCAGAAGCCTTGAAGTCCTGCCCGAAGATCCATATGTCTCCATCAAAAACTGCAGGGTATGGGCTTTTCATTTTCTGGAGGCAGCGACACCAAATGTAACAACAGAAGACAAGGGCCAGGCAACAGATCGTTTTATTATGAAAATCAACACGTATTTATACATCTTTCAACTACATTATTATAGACAAGCGCAGTCATCTGATTGGTTGTTTAGGTAGAGAAACGCAGGCTTCTGATTGGTTGTTTCGGGATTCCTTGACAAATAGAGTTCCCTCTGCGAATCATATTCTGCCACGTTAACTTTGCTGTGATTGGTTGTTGACTCAGGCTTGTTCACGGCCCATATTAGTGACCTAGACCTTAACGTAGATTAGTGCCAACCAATCGGCTAGCAGCCTGCTCTCACCACAACGGGACTAGTTAGTTTGTGTACCAAAATAACCACAGTTACTAAACAGAATATATATGTGTATATTTATTAATCACTCCTTGAGGACTCCCGTTGCTTTCTTTTGCGTTGCTGTTGTTTGTCTTCTTTTTTCTCTCACCATTTCAGCTTCCATTTGACTTTTTGAATGAGAATGAATAATGTGGATATTTGACCATTTACAATGACAAATGATCTGCAAACATTATTGGTCCCGTATCTTTCAGTTGCCTGGTTAATAACGAATTAACTTTCTCCACGACGCAACCTGGATTACATTTGTGGAATATACTCTTATACCAATGGAAAAGTATCTATTTGTAATACAACGTCACGATTGTAGCTTATAACATAACTGATCGTATCTGTAAAAATAGCTTCCTTATTACCCAATTTGGATATAAATCCAAAATGAGATTCGGGTTTGTACACACCTAAGTTATATTGAGGAATTACTTCAAGCTTTATTTTTTCCCAAGTATTTTTAATTCATCCAAAACTTACTTGGGTTTTTTTGTTAATGCGAAGTTAATATTCCTATATTTCATGACGTGCTCTATTGAATGACTGGTTATCATATTGTTCCCACAGACCTAAGACTAAAACGCCAGCAACCATGTAACTTAACCATAAACCAAATTTATGAAATTTATATAATGCTTATCCATGCCTGTATATTTGGTGTGTCCTACACAAGTAGGAAAAAATGTGTATTTTATTAAAACATTATTATTAATTATGATTGCTAATCGTATATGTAATTTATCATATTGATGGTGCCTGTAAACTGGCGTCTCTCATGTACAAAATGAGAATATACTATTATTATTATTAATGGCTTACCAGTTGTAACTACAGACTTCCTGACCGCACCGTTATCGTCACACAACTTGGATTCAGGCCTGGGGTTCACATTTAGCTTATCACTGAACTTGCTCACTGGTTCACAGTTCACTTCTGTAGGCCCCTCTTGCACACGTGTACAACACAACCGTGTTTGTCTTGCATCTTGTAACTTATCTGTTGAGGATGTACTACGAAACCGGTTGCACTCACTAGGTCTATATGCATTACTATACATCATGGAGCCTTCTCGATATCCACCTCTCTGAGGCCTACTCGTCATCAATGAGTGCGTTTTACTCTCAGATTGCCCTATTCTAGGGGTGAGATTCAATTTACTGGGGAACTTGCTCATCGATTGATTGACACTATCTTTTACTAGTTTCAGGATATCATCAAACTTTGGCTCGATACCCTCATCCTCCATACGCGAGCTTATCTTTACCCACTTCCTTTGCAGTCGAGTAGGTAGGCGTCTTGCTATTACTTCTAGTATAAAACCCGAGTTGAGGTCACTCATGCAATTCATCGAAATCAAGGTATTCTTATAAGTCATAAGATTATCTAAAATCTCAGTAAGTGCCTTGGAGTCATCTTGAAGCTGACTGCCGTTACCATTGACAGCTTCGTATATGTTCCTTACAATCATCGAAGGTCTTACAAACCTTTGACGTAATATGCTCATAGCCTCATAGTAGCCCTCTTTTTGCCTCATAAACTTACAACACTGTATAGCTCTTGCAGCATCTACAGTGCAATATCTCATCAAATACATTAACTTCAATTATTCACTTAATAGAATACTACTCAACATGATCTCAAACTCCTTTACAAATTGTAAATAATCGGTTGGGTTTCCGTCGAAACACCGTGGTTCTAATTTAGGGAGTTTGATGTTCCTATTATCCCTGAACGGCGAAACGGTAACATCAACCATGTCATGCTTAACATCAGACACATCGTTACAATTAACAGACAAGTCACCATGACTTACTTTCCTGTTTGCATCCAAGACACTCTGTCCCTTCTTTGACCCAGGCATTGTTGAACTTGACCCAATTTCGAAATAGTTCCAGATATTGCTTGTTCAAAGAGGACTTGACCGGCACCAGGAAAGTTGAACGGTGACTATCCAAACTTTCAACAAATGTCTGAATCCGCCAGATCTGTTTCTACCATCAGAAACTGTCAGTCACGTCTCATAAACCGTCAATGCCCAGCTCATGCTACGCTCGAAACCACCCTGTTCCTTGCAGTATTTCAGAAACGCTTAATAGTAACGGACGCGAAAACCAAAACACCGGTTGGCTGCTTGGGAATTCTTTATTGTAACACCAACATATAAAAAATATTTCTATTAAGGTCTGTGAACAAATATTGCAATAATAAATCACGATATTACTTCTGACGGATTTTACGTTCATTTTGAAGAGCGACCGATGAGATGATGACTGGTGTATTGATGCCTCCGCGAAAATTGGGGAAGTTGATTATGAGCAAACAACCATGAATCGATCGTTCAATCTTCACTCCATTGACACTTCCTGGCAAAATTTGATCCAGCCCTTTTTTTCTATCACGACCATTACACTTTTACTTGGATGCCGTTGCGAGAACCTGGGTCTCACGGAGACAGCTTAAATTGAAAACAAACAGAATAGCCAATACAACACAAGCGCACTCGCAGCACAATCTCACACATCAATGACGACCTGCACCTTCCAGTTAAAGGCATCCTCTTGCAACACAATCTCCACTTTCTAGAATGACTTGCAAAATACAACGTGACTATGTCAGTACCTCACGATACTCTACAGGCTGAAAAAACAGTCAACATGGAAAGTGTTGTCCTATTCGTTTTCAGTTCGAAACACCGGCAGAGACCAGAAAATTCATCCCCTCCCAACACACCCTATCGCAAGCCAGAAACTACAAACATATAAAGGTCGGGGTGGACAAAACAGTCATAGAAAGGCGCGCATACAACTATCTCGCTAAGACTAATTGTGAAATAGGTAATAGGACATTGCAAGCAGCCATTATTCCCAACCCTGTGAAAGATACAGTAGACCCCACCGCATCACCCCTCTCAAAACACACAGAAATATCCCATCAGAGTGCAACACCAGCCGAAAGGCCACTAGACTGTAACCAAATAAATAATAAAACCATACCACCTATCACCGCAGAATCTAAAATGCCACTAAATAACCCCAGAAAAAAGTTAAAACCCCCCGAAATTCGACTTTGTCCTCTCCTAGCTATAATTCCATTGGTAAAGATAAGGAAAATATGCCCCTAAATCATACCAACAAAAACAGTGGCAGCTTAAATAAGCCCACACTCCCCACGGTCAATAGTATTAGCACTCACAACGTGCTAAATCGCACCATGGCACACACTAATATCCAATGTCACAACAATGTCACCCTCAATAGTACAAGTGGTAATAGTCAGAACTCGGCTACCAACAACTCAGGGTCTTCAGAGTATGGCACACAAACAAATTTTGACCGGATATATGGTACAAGTCTGCTGGGAACTAACCCACAATGCAGTACACACGAAACCCACACAAGGACACAACTAGCATCAAACAATAGGTGGAATAATAAGCCATGGTCATCACAAGGATCCAATCATTTTTTATCCCCCGCGTCCCTGTCAGCGTTGAAAAAACAGCTGGTAGGGATGTTAACACTCCTAAACCACTAGTGCTGGCTCCCTCCTTGCATGAAAACAGGAACGGTCTAGTGCACCCGTATCCATTAGGCACACTTGACACTTGCACAAGTATAGGCCAAATAAAGAACCCTACCCACTTCTGTAACCTAACTAAAAATAAAATTCCTTAGTCTATAGCAAATCCAGTACTCCAACTCCTAATTCTTCACCGAAAACAGCACACAACAACTCGATAGACATAGGTGAGCATGATGCTGGAACTCCTCTTAACATAGGATCGTCATGTCCAGCAGAACTACTGGGTGCTGAACCATATTCGGGGCTGACTAACGAACTTAAATACTTCAAATGCTACTTCAACTCTCATCTTTACCTAATCCTCATAAATGCTAGATCTGTTCTAAATAAATTGCCGATGCTCAGAGCACTCACAGTAATATACAAACCCCCTGTAATTGTCATCACTGAATCTTGGTGTCATTCGGACATCCTGGATGAAGAAATAAGCTTAGATAACTACACACACTTTCGGTGTGACAGGGAAGGTGGTAAGGGAGGGGGTTGTCTCATGTACTTTCTGAATGCACTTACTGTATCACAGCTAGAAAGTAGTACACTTAACATGCCTGAGACTCTATGGGTTAATGTACACTTAAATAACGTAACAGCATTAATTGGATGCACCTACAGAGCACCTGGCACCTTTAGTAATTACGAGACCCAACTTATTAATACTCTGGAGCAATTATCCGACTTACAATACGATCATAAGATCCTATGTGGGGACTTTAACTTACCTGAAATCAACTGGGATATACCCACAGGCCCAACTAAATTTGATAAGTTCTTAGGCACACTGGATATACTTGGCTGGAAACAAACTGTCACTACTCCCACAAGAGGTAACAACGTACTAGACTTAATCTTCTGCCACAATATAAGCCCCCTTTCAACGCTAGTAGGTTCTGAGTTCCCAGGGAGCGACCACAAAACAGTTATGTGTGCACTGCCAATTCCGCTGAGTAGCAATGCATCTCATACCTCCACTTCACAACAAGTAATATATAGGAACTATAGTAAGGCAAACTGGGCCTTAGAAGATCAATGCTAAGATCCTCCGAATGGGATGAATACTTCACTACTGATGACCTATCGAGAGCCCTAACCATCTTCTACCATAACTCAAACACATGCTTAGATGCTGTCATTCCACTCCAAACACTAAAGGTTTCCCCACACAGAAAGTCATTCATAAAACCAAAGGATCGTACGAAACTGAAGAGACTCTCAACAAGTTACTTCAAACACCACGACTTTGGCACTCTAGGTCTAATACTTAACACCCTTAGCTCCATCTCACAAGCTCGAGATTTCCGTATGAGAAAGGAAGAACGCATCGCAGTAGCCAGTCCTGCTAGAGTGTATGCACTCACAGAAATCTTAAGGAAGCGAATGAATCGCAAAAATCACAGCATTTCTCTCCTCATAGACAAAGGTAGGCTATGCACTAACTCTGCAGACATATGTGAACTATTCAACAAAACGTTTGCAGGTAACTACCTTAAGCCCTCAGTCCAGCTACTCGATATACACCCTATTACTATTATGGCACAAACTCCACTCCACACACACCAAACCAAATTAGCACTGTTCAATTCACTTACGCTAATATTAACCAAACTATAAGAACCCTCAAAAGTTCAAAAGGTTTCGGTACCGACGGTATATCATCTTACTTCTATAAATATGGTGGCCCTGACATTCCTCTACTGCTGCTTAAAATATTCACAATGTCCCTAGAAACTCAAACTTACCCTGACATATGGAAGACAACATTCATTATGCCTAAACACAAATCTGGCTCGAAAACTGAAGTCAGTAACTACCGGCCGATCAATATCACACCTATAGCATCTAGAATCATGGAGAGACTAGTCAAAGATAACTTAATCAAACATATGCTTAGCTGCAATATTATAAGTCCGAACCAACATGGATTCCTGAAATCCAGATCATGTTTAACATGTCACCTAGACTTCTTCAATTTTGTAACCAGCAGTCGTGACAGACGGCAACTAGTACTTGTCATCTACTTTGACATTTCTAAGGCATTTGACCGTGTTGACCATTTACTGCTAACAAATAAACTGAACTCCTTAGGAATACGTGACCCATTATTAGGATGGCTTAAATCATTCCTTAACAATAGGTCCCAAATAGTTAAACTCGGGTCTGCAACCTCCAAACCTAGCCCTATCACTTCTGGTGTAGTACAAGGTAGTGTCATTGGACCCCTCCTATTTACACTATACATCAATGACATATGCGCTTGCTTCACGCACGGGAAACCATTCATCTTTGCAGATGACCTAAAAGTAGCTTATACATTCCAACGTGATGACTTAGGGAACTTCGAGAATGTAGCGCAGAAGGAATTAGATAAAATGACTGCTTGGTCGTCCCTATGGAATCTCCAATTTAATCTGAACAAATGTGGCTGGATCTGCTTCGGTGCACCCTCAATTGACCTGAAATTAACGCTCCAATCTGCTAACCTAACCAGACTCCGAAGTGTCGTTGACCTAGGCTTGAGGTACTCTAGTGACTTGACATTCTCAGAGCAAGTAGCATCACAGACTAGAAAATCGAGGATGCTCTTAGGATGCATACTCAGGAACTTTCACGACAATGAAGCCAAGCTAATTCTGTACAAAACATGTGTCAGACCACTACTAGAATACTGTCCATTTATTATAAGCAGCACTCGCACACGTGACAAGCTAAGGATGGAAAGTATCCAACGATATTTTACCTCAAAACTGCTTGGCTACGATTGTAAGAAAGACTACATCTCACGGTGCATGATCCTAAAACTTCACCCACTTTGGACAAGGCGACTTATTATAAACCTAATATTCTTCTTTAAGGTCCTTCACAAAATATCATTCTCAGGTAACAGGGACATACAATTCGCACAGGAAGGTTCTTACGATCTGCGTAACCAAACTTGCACAGTGACAACTCATTCTTTTAGGTCAACACTCCGTGAAAACTTCTTCACAGTCATGTATTCTAAAATATGGAATAGCCTGCCCCTAGATGTCAGAACTTGCTCTTCGGTTACAAGCTTCAAACGCTCTCTATACAGACTGTTTCACTCTACTGATTATATTAATAAACTATTTACTCCTAGAACGAATCAAGCACTAATCTACTACAGCACCTAAAAGACACACTTCAACACCCTTAGCAATCTAAACTATAAATAAACTAGCAGCATGGATGCATACAAACTTAGTACGGAACATACAGGATTAGTTTACCCTTAGAAATAGGACTTATCCCTCATTGTAACCTTCAAACGCTTGCTATATAAACTTTTATCCTAATGACTATCCCTACCAGAACCCATCACTTATTTCTAAAACGCATCAGTCATTAGAACACTAAAACGCTCAGACTCATTAATACACATTATGACACTAAATAAACTCTAAGACTTCGCATAAATACGTGAAAACACAACTAAAACGTAAATTTTTACTAATGTATAATATACAACTGTCATAAGCATTTATATATGCATAAAACATTAATGTCCTTTTCATGTTCACATACTTTCTCTTTCTGGTGTTCTGCTGTCCGCATTACCATCTATGTATCTTCTGGTCGAGGTCGAACAACCCTATATCTAAACTGAAATGAAGATTGATTCCAAATCATTTATCTCATAACCACTCAAATTCCATGAACGATCCAATTCTACCATTTGAAGACGCTGGCGAACATGCTGTAAATGAGTATTCATGATCTGAAATGAAGAAGCAACTGGTCTTCAAATAGTTTTCAAAATTTTACTCAACTTACGAATACAGTCCGCCATGCAGACACAAATGGGGCAAATAGAGAATTCTGGAATCGACCTCGGCACCATTTGATGCAGTAAAACAACCCAACATGACCTTATCTAGTTTTCCCATCCACGATCAAATTTCTTTCCTGTTATAAAACTACGATAAGACTACTGAAAAAATGGAATAAATATATTACTGATCTCAACATAATACATCAATAATCTTTAAGCCAAAGGTGCTGTTCACAACAAAGTTATATAGGAGAATTGACTTCAAGCTTTATTTTTCCCAGATATTTGTATTACATTCATCTGATGTCTGGGTTTTTTGTTAATGCGAAGACAATATTTCTATATCTCTTTATGTGCTACACAAACAGACTTTATAGCAGACTGTTCCGACTGACTCTAATGTCAGAGAGAACAACCAAACTGTAAATCCATTATACATCAAATTATGTGTAATTTATATAATAACCTATCCATGCCTGTACAATTGGTATGTTCCTGCATAAACAGGAAGAAATATTTATTATTATTATTACTCACAGCACAATCTCACACATCAATGACGACCTGCACCTCCAGACAGAGACCTCTTCTTGACATCTTGCAACACAATCGCCACTTGCTAGAATGACTCTTGCAGAATGCAACGTGACCATAGCACCAACTCATGATACTCTGCGCACATCCTCTTATCTACTCACTACCAATTACCACTGAAATCGCTTGTCACTCATTCTGCCTCAGTTCTAGTAGCGGTGACGCATGCGAGCCTCAGTCGTTTACACTCTTTCTCCCCGGCGTGTCGGACCGCAGCTAACAATTATCGCCGTGTGCATTTCATTCTCAGCAATAGCCTAGCCTTCCCGGCGTATACGCCCCATCTGCTGTCCTTAACAACAATCAATTCATTCATGGATGTAGAAGAGTGCACACAACTTCAGAAGTAATCACAACGAAAATTTTAACAAAATTATGCAATAAAAACAAGGTACGAAAACAACGAGTAAACACAATGAATCCGAAAAACACCAATTGATATGACACACCACACATATATACAAACAGTACACACAAAATCGCAGTTCATGTCTTGATGTCTTTGAAGAATCGCAGGGCTAACACCAGTACGCCTACAACCCTTCACAGGTTGACGATTGTAAGTTGTGGAATGTCCGGACACAAACAGAATTACCAACAGCTAGATGACAGATAATATCAATTCAGTATATACAATATGAACATATGTACAAAATCACACACCGAGCACATTGGACTGATCATTGATGCGCTACCCTTTGAAGAATTTTAGGACTTACAGCAGTACGCCTACAACCCTTCTCAGTAACTCTTCCTGAACTCCCGTTTGAGGACCTTCGAATTACTCTTTAAGCTCGGCGTGACAGCCAACAAAATTAGTCCCTCTGTCGCTGAACATCATCTTCGGTACACCTCGGCGATTTATAAATCTATGTAATGCTAGCACAAATGAATCAGTAGTTAGCGTATGAACCATCTCAATATGCACAGCTCTCATTTTCAAACAGGTGAATAAACAGCCATATCTTTTACATAGGGTTCTGCCTCTCTTCACTACAAAAGGTCCGAACAAATCCACCCCAACGTACTCAAATGGATAATTCCCTTCAGAAGCTTGCCACGCTGGGAGTGGTGCCATCATCTGCTGTACTGGACGAGCATTTCGGAGTTTACATTCCATGCACTTATCAATTATTTTACGGACAGCAGTACCTCCCTTCACTATCCAGAACTTACATCGAATACTTGATAGTACTTGCGAAGTACCCAAATGACCTTCAAGAACATGGTAGTGTCTTATAATGAGATCAGTGACTGGATGGTAGCAAGGTAATAAAGCCGGATGACGGGTCTCATATGACGATTCTAACATTTGTAGACGTCCACCAACTCTAGCGATCCCTTCGGAAACTATCGGAGATAATCTATCTAACCGCACCTTGAAATCTGCGAAATCGGGACTATCCTCCTTGGCAATCTCACCCCACGCTTCCCACTGAGCAGCCCTCAAAATCGCTAACTCTGCATTTCTAATATCTTCGACTCTCAAAGGCCCCACATTCATATTTTCGTATCCCGCAAGATGCATGACCTTTAAATACGTAACATATCGTGTCAACCACGCAACCGCTTTCAGTAGTTTGTACCAAGAAGAATAATATTTAAAAAGTGGATGTAAACCTGAATGTCTTTCTTGAGTAGATGTTAAACTGACACTTGTCTTCAACTCCAAGGCACACTCGTTTATCGGTGGTTCATCTTCTCTACGAGGCCACATACTATCAGCCCTTAGCAAGAACTCTGGACCTTTCCACCACTTATTTTTAACCACATTCATATCAATAACTCCTCGCGAGGCTAGATCAGCTGGATTTTTTCCAGACGGTACGTACCTCCACTGCTCAACAGTTGTTAGTTCACGAATTTGAGATACTCTGTTAGCTACAAAACATGCATATCTTGCTGACTCGTTGCGTATATAATATATCACAGACATCGAATCAGTCCAAAACGTTACGGGATGCTTGGGGTAATCCAACTCTTTACACACCGTTGTGAATAACTGCGCAGCTAGTAAGGCGGCATTAAGTTCTAATCTCGGAATCGAAACCGTCTTTAGAGGTGCAACTCTAGATTTACCCATCACCAGGCTAACATCTATATCATTCCTTAAGGTGGTTCTGATGTATACGGCTGCACCAAATCCAACCTCAGAGGCATCAGAAAAAACATGGAAGTCAATTATATCATGATTTCTCGACGGCTTAAGTGGACGTGAGACGGAATGTAGATTCAGCATTCTTAAACTGTTAACCCACCCCTTCCACTCTTCTCTCTGCCTCTCACTTAATGGTTCATCCCACTGTAACCCTTTCCTGCATGTCTCTTGAAATAACCTCCTAGCCGGAAGTAGATAAGGTGCTACTAATCCAAGTGGGTCAAACACGGACGACAACACAGAGAGCACACCTCTCCGAGTAACTGGCTTATCAATATCACCAACACTAAATCCAAAGGTATCAGAGTTCACATCCCATCGCATACCTAATGTGCGTTCAACTGGTAGAGTATCAACAGGCAAATCTCGTACGGTAGGTGCTCTGTCTTCTGGATCTATATGCTTCAAAACGTCTAGGCTGTTCGAGACCCACTTAGTTAGACGAAAGCCGGCCTTAGCTAACACTTCAGTGATGCTTGTTGCAAATCTAACTGCAGACTTATCATCATCGAAGGAGGCTAAACAATCATCCACGTAGAAGCAACAATCTATGACGTCCAGCAAATCATTAGAACCAAATGTGGACACTGCCTTTCGTAGAGCAAAATTAGCACAAAATGGGGAGGATGTGGCACCAAATGGATGCACTGTCATCCTATATTCTGACACCTTACCACAAGGACCGTCATCAAACCACAAAAACCTCAAGTGATCTCTGTCACTCTCTGGCACCTTCACCTGTAGGAACATTTCCTCAATATCCGCCGCGACAGCAACTGTAAACTTTCTGAATCTCAATAGCAGTCCCACTAATGAGCTCACGCAATCTGGGCCACTATACAGATTATCATTTAAAGAGACTCCTTCGTGTTTCGCAGAACAATCAAACACCACACGGAGTTTACCTGGCTTCCTCGGGTTAAAGACGGGATGATGGGGCAAATACCACTTCCCTGGCTCACTTGATCAACTAGTCTTTCAACGTAACCCTTCATTATATGTTTATCGACGACTTCCTTATATTTGGACCAGAGTTCTGCATCTGACAGAAATTTCTTCTGTAAACCCATTAGTCTCTTAAGAGCAACTTTCCTATTACAAACCAACTGTCTATCTTTGAATCTCCATGGTAGGCCAACGCTGAAACGCCCGTTTTCGTATTTACAAGAGTCCTCGGCTATTTTAACTGCTTTTAAGTCTTCTACAGAACGACCCTTCCCTGGGACACCGCAGTCACAAAACTCCTTGTCATACATATTTTTAATCATAGTTTCTAGTTTGTCCCCATCGTTTGTAACTAATGATGATATGTGGACTATGGGTATAGGTCCTCTCACTGTCCATCCCAGTGGTGTTTTCGTCGCAAACAGATCATCTCTACCTCCAAATCTCTCTTCTAATACCTTGTGAGCTTCTGGCACACTACATCCAATGAGTACTCTCACTCTTCCATCTTGCAATGTTGGAAGAGGTATGTCACACAGGTACGGCTTACCGACAACCGTTTCACGACTAGGTACTATAGCTTCGCCAAGTTTCATACTGGAGGTAGTGTAAGCAGTATCCACTTCCACGGTCTCCCCAGTAGCCAAGGATTCTAACTGAAATGACACTCGCTCACATACTACTGTTTTCGCAGAATTGAAAGTATTTACAACCAAGGGTTGCTTTGGGCCTTTAATACCCAAGCAACCAGCCAGTTCAGCATCTATCAATGTAACGTCTGAACCATTATCCAACAATGCATAAGTCTCTACTGAAGATTTCGGTCCTTTCACCTTAACTGGTAATACCCCTAAGAAAACTTGTGGGATGTCAAGGGGTCTAGAGATACTATTACAATTAACCGAATTCCCAGGTTCGTTCACTGTTCTCAGAAGTGGGTGCATATCCGTTAAACCACTACTTCCTTTATTTGTCGCCTTACAATTCCACTTTGTATGCCCAATCTTTAAACAACTGAAACACAGCCGCTTCTGCTTTGCCATTTTTAACCTTTCTACGGGTGACATAGCGATAAAGCGATTACAATCACTCAATTGATGCATGTTATGGCAGACAATACACTCATCCTTTCTCGTTGTGTCTTGAGACTTCACCACAAATGCCTTCCTTATATTCACTGGTTCCTTAGGTTCTACCTTAGAATGCAAAATGCTGGCGAATTTGCCCATCGCCTGGTTGACACTGTCCTTCACCAGTCTAAGAATATCATCGAACCTTGGCTCGATACCCTCCTCCTCTATACGAGAGCTTATTTTTACCCATTTCCTTTGCAGCCGCGTAGGTAGGCGTCTTGCAATTACCTCTAGGACTGAGCTGGAGTTGAGGTCACTCATGAAATTCATAGAAATCAAGGTATTCTTGTAAGTCATAAGATTGTCTAAAAACTCAGTGAGTGCCTTGGAGTCATCTTGAAGTTGACTGCCATTACCCTTGACAGCTTCGTATACGTTCCTTACAATCATCGAAGGCCTTCCAAACCTTTGACGTAATATGCTCATAGCCTCAGCGTATCCCTCATTAGGGGGCATGAGCTTACAGCACTGTATAGCTCTTGAAGCATCTCCAGTGCAATATCTCATCAAATACATCAATTTCAATTCATCACTTAATGAAAAATTACTCAGCATGATCTCAAACTCCTTAACAAACTGTAAATAATCGGCCGGGTTTCCATCAAAACACCGTGGTTCAAACTTAGGGAGTTTGATGTTCCTATTATCCCTGAACGGCGAAACAGTAACATCAACCATGTCATGCTTAACATCAGACACATCGTTACAAGTAACAGACAAGTCACAATGACTTACTTTCCTGTTTGTATCCAAGACACTCTGTCCCTTCTTTGACCCAGGCATTGTTGAACTTGACCCAATTCCAAAACAGTTCCAGATATTGCTTGTTCAAAGAGGACTTGACCGGCACCAGGAAAAATGAACGGCGACTATCCAAACTTTCACCAACTGTTTCAATCCGCCAGATCTGTTTCTATCGTCAGAAACTGTCAGCAAAGTCTCATAAACCGTTAATGCCCAGCTCTCGCTACGCTCGGGCCCACGCTGTTCTTAGAAGATTTCTCGGAAACGCTTAGTTATAACGGACGCAAAAACCAAAACACCGATCTGCCGTTTGATATTTGTTTATTGTTACACCAACATATAAAAGGAATAAGCGAACTAAGCAAACTAAGGTTTCTGACGATGTTTCAGTCTTCTTTCTGAACAGCGACCGATGAGACGATGACTGTCGTATTGATGCTTCCGCGAAAATTGGGGAAGTTGATTTTGAGCAAACAACCAAGAATTGATCGTCCAAACTTCAACTCCATTGACAATAGGAGTAATATCAAAGTTAAACGTTTTATATTTGCCTACCCTTGCTGAAAATGGTTCATTCTCCTTTCTCATTCTTCGTTCATGACAGCATTCTTCTGTGGTTTTCACTGTCACACATATTTCTCATCTTATAAAGGTTAGTAGCAAGCAAATAGTAATAATTTCATGTTGTATAAACGAATGTTTACAAAGAATGCATGTCATTTCTACATGCCCAATAAGTTACGTTATAAACTGCAATCGCGAAGTATCATAAATTGGTACTTTTTCAAAAGTTTAAGTCGTTCAACTATTGTACGAGTAATTAGAATAGGTCATGATAAGTGTTACATTTTAAACCCTTCACAATGAACACTGTATATTTGGCTGAGCGCTATGTCGTTGGAATGTTAGCATACATTTGCAATGTTTAATGCCAACCATATCGATGTAAGCGTAGAAACTATGACGTTTTCGATGAAAATACAGCTTTGTTCAAACGTTGGTGTTGTTGTGTTTCTAATCAAAGCAACCAGACTGTAAGCAAGCAACTAATAGACACACGGAATAAGTCACACATGCAGAATGCAACGTGACCATAGCACCAACTCATGATACTCTGCGCACATCCTCTTATCTACTCACTACCAATTACCACTGAAATCGCTTGTCACTCATTCTGCCTCAGTTCTAGTAGCGGTGACGCATGTGAGCCTCAGTCGTTTACACTCTTTCTCCCCGGCGTGTCGGACCGCAGCTAACAATTATCTCCGTGTACATTTCATTCTCAGCAATAGCCTAGCCTCCCCGGCGTATACGCCCCATCTGCTGTCCTTAACATCAATCAATTCATTCATGGATGTAGAAGAGTGCACACAACTTCAGAAGTAATCACGACGAAAATTTTAACAAAATTATATAATAACAACAAGGTACGAAAACAACGAGTAAACACAATGAATCCGAAAAACACCAATTGCTATGACACACCACACGTATATACAAACAGTACACACAACCTCGCCGATCATGTCTTGGTGGAATTCCTTTGAAGAATTGCAGGACTTACAGCAGTACGCCTACAACCCTTCTCAGGTTGACGCTCTAGGTTGGAAAATCGTTGCAGAGTTCATTTGCTGACTTCCTTCTATGAGCTATATCCTCAAATCTGAACGGCAACACGCCCATGTCATTGTATCGTAGAATATAGATGACGAACAAACACACGACATATCTGATCAACCAAGTGTAGAAACAGAGTAATTTACACCAAAGATAATAGCATTCAGAAGGTAACTTGAAACTAGAAGTGCCTTTATTCATGCAAGTCAATTTAACAATTACTCTCTCGTTTTCACCTGGCTTATCCTCACTAAACTGACCAATATCTTTCGTCCTTCCAAATGCACCAATACTATCATAGTCATTGCACAAGATACTTGAGTTGATGGGCATCTGTTTCATTGTGGATGACAGCACCAACGACGACTGATTGATATCAGTTGATGAAGTTAGCGGTGGATCAAAAGCTGTTGTTGCTTGACTTTCAGAAAGTTGTCTACCTGCAAGACCACCACCACTGCTGTCTTTTAATGTCAGCTCTGGCTTAGCACTATCATCTGATGATAGGTGGGCTACATGCTGATCAATCACACTGACGGTCTCACAAGTATGCGTGCCTTCTGCAACTGAATCTGCATTTATTTCTACTTCGCGTTCAAGTTGTACAGAACCTACGTTCAACTTAGCAGTAGTAGGCATATCCCTCATCTCACCATGATCAACCGAAGACAAATGTGAAGTATCATGATCATTATCACGAATATTCACTTTACCCCTGTAAATAAAGCCTCATCGAAAGATGTTAAAATAGCTAGAACTTCTGCAAGTTGTTCTAAGAAATTTCCCCCCAAACGTAGTAACCTCACCACGATGAACAAATTTCGCAGGGTTGAGACTAATGATGGGGAAGAATACTTTGTATTCAATAAGCCTGCTGAGAGTAAGAATGCCAACAAACCATCACTTGTTACGAAAAACTCCTCTCGAAACATAAGCATGTTTGGAGGTGTTCCGCATGCTCCACCTTATAGAAAGTCAGGCTCCAAGACTCCTAAAGTCTTGCAGCCAAAGCACCTTCCTTCACAATTCCCTTTAAGTTATAAAAACAACCCGAAGGTGTATACCGGTATGACGAATAGCAGTTGGATGGGTAGACCTTCTGATGCTATGCCTTTTAACCGTCAACCTAGGCCCAACCTGTACTACCCTTATATCCAGGAACACATGGTAAATTTTCCAGGTGTCCCGAATCACTGGTACGACCCATGGCACCTAGGACCACCTCATTGCACACCAACCCCGATGTACAGACACCCAGTCCGACCTCCTTTTCATTCATAAATTCTTGCGGTGCTGACGCACAAATAGATTTAGGTTATGGTGACATTTTAAGCCAGTTTGTAGTATCCCGTGACTTATTCACGATATTGCTAATTAATGCACGTTCCTTAATCAATAAGATATCTGAACTAAGGACATTATTATTAGTCGCCAAGCCTACTGTAGCTCTGATTACTGAGTCATGGTGCTCATCCTCTGTACTTGATGTGCATATAGGTATCGATGATTACACTGTACACCGTGCAAACAGAGATTGCAAGCGTGGTGGAGGATGTCTCATATATATACATAGCTCATTTGTAGTCAGTAAGGTGGAAGATGAAACAATGAATAATGTACCTGACTCACTCTGGGTTGTCTTACATGGAGATAAGTACAAACTTCTCATAGGCTGTGTTTATCGAGCACCAAGCTCAACAAAAGAAACTGATGCGTTATTAGCTAAATCGTTTGCACACGCATCCTCGTTTAGTGCTAATTACAAAATAATTGCAGGGGACTTCAATCTTCCAGAAGTCAATTGGCTAACTAGTTCCGGCCCCCAACGCTTCGACGAATTACTTGCCACTATAGACTGTTATGGATGGCAACAACACGTCCAGACACCTACTCGTGGTGACAACATGTTGGACCTTGTTTTTTGTCATGACACAATCCCAGTATCCACTTATGTTGGTAATCGATTTTCCAGTAGTGACCATAGAATGGTACTCTGCTCTCTGCCTTTCTCACCACTAAATACAGGAAACAAACAAGACTCAGGAAGCACAATATGTCGTAGTTACAAATATACAGACTGGGGATTAGTCCAAGAACTTATTCGACTCTGTCAATGGGATGACTATTTTACCACTGACTCCCTGGAGGCCTTAGTAACCCTGTTTTACAGGAATGTTACCCTTTGTCTAGATACAGTTGCTCCAAAGAAAATAGTGAAATTAAGTAGACACCGAACTGAATATATTCCAAGGGCACACCGTAATAAGTTAAGGAAACTGAAGAAACAGTACTATTCCACTAAGGACATATCACTATTGCTCTCAATCCACGAGTCTCTTGAATCTATCAAGCGCCTACGCTCTCAAAAGGACCTCGACGAAGAGTTAACGGCACTTGAAAGTACCTCCAAAGTTTATAACTTAACGGCACTTCTTAAAAAACGAATGCAGTCGGCGAGGGAAATCCCATACTTACTTCACGACAAAGTAATCTACAATGAACCTGCCACTATCTGTGAACTTTCAGTGATTGGTTTGCAAACTTTAGTTTAGAAACACATATGCCTGGTGAAACCGCTCCCCTTACTATCTCTTCCCTTGAAAGCATTGTGTTCACTAATCAGTTAATAGTACAAGCAATTAAAAGCCTTAAACCTTCCACTAGTACGGGACCGGATGGCCTCGCTTCGATAATTTTCAAAAACAGTGGGTGTGATATACCCTTGTTACTTCTTAAATTCTTCTCAATATCTATGGACACTGGCACTTACCCTAGTGAGTGGAAAACTAGCTTCATAATTCCACATTACAAATCTGGTGATAGGGCAAACGTCCGCAATTACAGACCCATAAATATAACCCCAGTTATCTCACGAATCATGGAGAAAGTTGTAAAGGATCAATTGTCAGACTACCTAATTAGGGAAGATCTTGTTACAAGGTCTCAACACGGATTTCTCAAAAATAGATCCTGCGTTACTTGCCACTTCGACTTTTTCAACTGCATCACTAGTAGTCGCGAAGCACGTAAGCTAGTCGTTGTTCTCTACTTCGATATATCTAGGGCATTTGACATGGTATCTCACAGTATTCTCTTTGAGAAGCTGTACTCTTGTGGAATTCGCAACCCATTACTGAACTGGTTAAAATCATTTCTAAGCAACAGGGTACAAATAACCAAAGTTGGATCTGTATTGTCTCATCCTAGGCAGATCTCAAGTGGGGTCGTGCAAGGTAGTGTCCTAGGTCCACTTTTATTCACAGTTTACATTAACAGCATTTGCAAGTGCTTCACCTCAGGTAAACCATTCCTATATGCTGACGACCTCAAAGTCGTCTACTCCTGCTACACTCATGAATTAAGCGATATGGTAGATAAAATACATCTTGAACTAAGTAGCCTTGCAACGTGGTGTGCTGAATCCTGCCTAAATTTTAACATTGACAAATGCGGCTGGATTTGTATCGGCAACAGTAAGCTTGATCTAAACCTTGAAATAAATGGGCGAAAACTAGCTAAGCTCAATTCAGTCGTAGATCTCGGTATTAGATACTCTAGTAACCTAACGTTCGCTGAACAGACTGATTATGCCAGACGTAAAACGCGTAGGCTGATAGGATGCATAACACGCAATTTCTTTTGTTGTGAAACTAGGGTTTTATTATACAAAGTATGTGTCCGACCTATCTTAGAATACTGCCCGTTTATTCTTAGCGGACTAAGACAAAATGACAAGCTTAAATTAGAGGGAGTGCAACGGCAGTTTACCTCAAGAACTCTTGGTTTAGAAAGTAGTCTGGAATACCATGAGAGATGCGTAAGACTAAGATTAGAACCCCTCTGGAAAAGACGCCTTAAGCTAAACCTAATCTTTTACTATAAGCTAACTAATCTTCTCTTGCATTCCTCCGAGCCATTAACTAAACCTACCGCTGTCGTCAGTTACAATCTTAGAAATCATCACAACCTAGCTGCTATAGAGCACTGTCAGACTTACGTGCGGTACAACTTCTTCTTAAATAAGTTTTCAGTCATTTGGAATAGACTACCAGCTAATGTGCGCGATGCAAACACACTTCCAGTGTTCATCTCCTCAGTCACCAGACTGCTCAAAGATGACAATGCACTTATACGTCTAACTCTTACACCCTCTTTTTCACCCTACATAGATATTTTAAGTTGTTTAAACGTGTAGTTACAGCAAACTACAATTATAAATTTTAATATTATTGGAACTAGATGATTAACATTTCTACACAGGACAGTAATATTAGTTCACACATAATATAAAAGTTAGCATAACGGGACTAGTTAGTTTGTGTACCAAAATAACCACAGTTACTAAAGAGAATATATATGTGTATATTTATTAATCACTCCTTAAGGACTCCCGTTGCTTTCTTTTGCGTTGCTGTTGTTTGTCTTCTTTTTTCTCTCACCATTTCAGCTTCCATTTGACTTTTTGAATGAGAATGAATAATGTGGATATTTGACCATTTACAATGACAAATGATCTGCAAACATTATTGGTCCCGTATCTTTCAGTTGCCTGGTTAATAACGAATTAACTTTCTCCACGACGCAACCTGGATTACATTTGTGGAATATACTCTTATACCAATGGAAAAGTATCAATTTGTAATACAACTTCACGATTGTAGCTTATAACATAACTGATCGTATCTGTAAAAATAGCTTCCTTATTACCCAATTTGGATATAAATCAAATCAAAAATGAGATTCGGATTTGTACACACCCAGGTTATATTGAGGAATTACTTCAAGCTTTATTTTTTCCCAAGTATTTTTAATCCATCCAAAACTTACTTGGGTTTTTTTGTTAATGCGAAGACAACATTCCTATATTTCATGATGTGCTCCATTGAATGACTTGTTATATTGTGGAATAACTTCAAGCTTTATTTTTTCCCAAGTATTTTTAATCCATCCGAAACTTACTTGGGTTTTTTTGTTAATGCGAAGTCAATATTCCTATATTTCATGATGTGCTCCATTGAATGACTGGTTATCATATTGTTCCCACAGACCTAAAAAAATGGCATGCATTTTCATGTAAATTTATATGTTTATATGAGAATATACATTATTATAATTATTATTAAAACAAAAACGCCAGCAACCATGTAACTTAACCATAAACCGAATTTATGAAATTTAATTTATGCTTATCCATGCCTGTATATTTGGTGTGTCCTACACAAGTAGGAAAAAATGTGTACTTTATTAAAACATTATTATTAATTATGATTGCTAATCGTATATGTAATTTATCATATTGATGATGCCTGTAAACTGGCGTCTCTCATGTACAAAATGAGAATATACTATTATTATTATTATTATTATTATTGTAAGGAACATATACGAAGCTGTCAATGGTAACGGCAGTCAGCTTCAAGATGACTCCAAGGCACTTACTGAGTTTTTAGATAATCTTATGACTTATAAGAATACCTTGATTTCGATGAATTGCATGAGTGACCTCAACTCGGGTTTTATACTAGAAGTAATAGCAAGACGCCTACCTACTCGGCTGCAAAGAAAATGAGTAAAAATTAGCTCTCGTATAGAGGAGGAGGGTATCGAGCCAAGGTTTGATGATATTCTTAGACTGGTGAAGGACAGTGTCAACCAGGACATGTGCAAATTCGCCAGCATTTTGCATTCTAATTTAGAACCTAAGGAACCAGTGAATATAAGGAAGGCATTTGTGGTGAAGTCTCAAGACACAACGAGAAAGGATGAGTGTATTTTCTGCCATAACATGCATCAATTGAGTGATTGTAATCGCTTTATCGCTATGTCACCCGTAGTAAGGTTAAAAATGGCAAAGCAGAAGCGACTCTGTTTCAGTTGTTTAAAGATTGGGAATACAAAGTGGAATTGTAAGGCGACAAACAAAAGAAGTAGTGGTTTAACGGATATGCACCCACTTCTGAGAACAGTGAACGAACCTGGGAGTTCGGTTAATTGTAATAGTATCTCTAGACCCCTTGACATCCCACAAGTTTTCTTAGGGGTATTACCAGTTAAGATGAAAGGACCGAAATCTTCAGTAGAGACTTATGCATTGTTGGATAATGGTTCAGACGTTACATTGATAGATGCTGAACTGGCTGGTCGCTTGGTTATTAAAGGCCAAAAGCAACCCTTGGTTATAAATACTTTCAATTCTGCGAAAACAGTAGTATGTGAGCGAGTGTCACTTCAGTTAGAATCCTTATCTACTGGGGAGACCGTGGAAGTGGATACACACTCACACACAATAACTGCGCAATCTCAGTAAGGTAGACATTTTAATTCAAAAACTTATACAGAAAGTCATATAACACAACGACACCTTTGAAAAAAACATGCCTTCAAAGTCAGTTTAAGCTTCAATTTGTGCATTGTCAAAATTATATGCAAAGGAGACATATGAAAGAGGTAACACTATAAATACTCTATGATTACTTACCATATCAGGCAGTAAATGTTGATAGGATGAATGAATACCATAAAGGAATGGAGTTGGTGCATTGACAAATTCAATTAACGATTTAGGCAGTATAGGAACATATGTATGCCTATAGAGGTGGATAAAAGAAAACATCACCGAATTGTTAAATATGGTAGCACATCAAATAGAAACAGAAAAAACCTTCCCCTATAAAAAACGACCCGCTTTGGTCTTCGGCTCAAAATCCTCCAATGTGGTCACGCATTCATAGACTCTGCCGAATAAGTTCTATTCACTACCTTCACGTCACAGCGCAGGTGTCCCTGACAAAAGAGAAAGGGCAATAGGTGGGTGCGTACTAGGACGAAACAGCTGTCCAGTACTTCCAGCTGGTTTTCCAATGGTTCTCTAACCAATGTCAGCTCATGATGAAGTCCTGTAAGCAATGGGAATGTTCGGCACTTACAGCTGAACTGGTGAACATAGACGTCTACCCAGGAAAGGAGCTGGAAAACTCTGACTCTAAACCTATGGGCTGCAGAATCAAAACGAATCGAATGAAGTATGCACTTATTTTGACCGCCGAAATCCATGCGGAAGTCTCTCTCTCTCTCTTAGCGCTGCTCCACTGGATAATGGATCAGACTTCATGTCAAAGGCTCCGGGGAGGAGTGACTCCTTGAAGAAAACCACCACCTGTCAGCCCTTGCTTCTCCTGGTGCCCAAGTTTGTGTTTTAGCAAATACATTTGAAGGTAACAGGAAATCTAAACTGCTTGTCCAGCCAATAACTGTTCACTTCCATAAGATGTTTGTATCAGCGTTGCAGCAGACAATGTGCCTCCAAGTACTGGAGGCCTAGCCACACACATTAATGATGAGTCAAGTTGCACAACTGTTCGTATAATACAATCAGTCTCATTACAATACTAATCAGCTGTGTATTTACCACTCAAATTTTTGACTGTTTCTTGGGGGATTCCAGTGAAACCACAACCATATTACCACGAATGGGTCTCATATGCCACTTACGGTAAAGGATCAGGAGAGTAATTCAGAAGTGACTGACCAGGATCATCCTCCTAGCGCAACCCAGGACTTATTCCCCCCCCCCATAGATCACCAACATATAAAAGAGGTCTGATCAGAAGAACATACTCAACTATATTTTAAGTGCGAGGGAATCTGGAACTCAAGTCGTCACAAAAAATACGACCTAGAAAGACAATTTATACAGTCAAACAAGTCATTCTAAGTTCAAAAAATGTTATATTGATAGTTTTAATGTGTAATGTTAAAACCCTAGTGAGCTATGAAACAGATCGATAACGATGTATAGCTAGCTGTACATTCACATTTGATTTATTCGACATTGTAACAATTCTATAAATATTTAAAACTATACAAATTAGCTGACAAACACTAGAGCGCATATATCTGCAAAAACGGAAGTGAGAGTTCAGACAAACTGATGGTGATGATGATAATAATAATAATAGCATAGACAGAAGTTTCATTATATAATTGAAATTGTATTATTAAGGTATTGAATAAAAAGTTATTCAATTTCCTACTAAGCAATACTGACCGCTATGCATAAAACTAAAATATACAAATAATCCAGGAGGATGTAGAAAACTTAATTCATTAAAAAGGTTTATAAATAGTTAGTTAAATACTTATTCATGACTACACATTGTATTATTCATTTGTTCGAGGTTTCCCCCCGCCCCCACCGTCTGAGCTCCCCAAGCTTTGAAGTTCTCCATAGCGTTGGTGTCGTTTTTAATACAAGAAACCTAATGCCAGTTAGGTGAGATTTGGTTGAGTCGACAGAATAGTAATAGTAATCCGAAGCGTATGCGTAGCTGGCAAACATTCTACCCCTGAGTCATTGACGTAATCAAGATTCCATTACAGAACCAATCAATTAAATAATACCCGATGAAGTTGGCTCAAAAATCTAGCTTTTATCTATGCTGTTTATTTCAAATGAAAAAATATGAGTGTAAGAGACAGCATAATTTTAAGAAGACGACGACCAATGTGCACGTCCTGAATTTTGGCGATAACAACTCCCCGACAACTAACTCGTAAATTTTCACCAGAAAACTAACACCTCCATTTATGTTGTATACGGAAAGCCACAAACTTTAGGAACTGTTGCTGTGTTTAAAGGATAGTATTTGGCTCGATATGCATAACTCATTTTAAAACTCCTCCATATAATGGAGATTATCACAACCTCCCTGTTTAATTTAATTTCTTTACCAAAACGGTAGGCAATTATTTTAAAAACCAATATATAGAAATACACATGTAAATTAGGCGTACTCATAAAATGATGATTCAGAATGGCTTCAACAGAAATGATAAGAAGCCAACACATCGCACAACTGTACTCCCATTTAATAGCAAACTACTATAAAGAGACTTTTATTTAGTTATTTCAAACATTCCATAAACAAAAATATAAAATATTGACTATTAAAACGAACCTGTTGGTGGAACTTCTACACCGCCAAGTACTGTCGCAATCATTTGTTCCACAGAGTATTGACGTAATGAATCAGCGAAGACAGTGTACAATAAGCTCAGACTATTCTAATTTTTTTTTAAAAATGAACACCAAACAGATACAGTCAGATTTATTACTCAATAAAATAAGGTGAAGAGGGGAAAAATCTACCCTAAATAGATGTCATAATACCAATGTAGGTGTTTCTTCATTGAATAGAGGCTAAATTAAAAGCCTACATTTGCAAAATCTAGTTCCATATGAGGAAAATCCAGATAAACAATATCTAACATGAGGATTCATAATCATTTTGTCTTAGTTTCACGTTTAACTGATATTTCTTATTTTAAAGTGAAAAACGGTATTAGACGTTAGGAGTTAGTTGACCCTGAACCCTCGACCTGAATATGACCGTTGACAATTGTCAAATGAACGATGATACAGTGTTCTTAATGAAGATATCCAGGATTTCATTTAGTCTGACAAACTTGGACACTGATGCTGTCGTAAAGTTTATTTAAATATTCACATAATTTCCATCGTATTTAATTTCTTATTTCTATAAGTGAACTGTATTCTTTTTGTTTAAAAGCTTAGTTTTGTGCAGCTGTTTACCAGTGTTCAACGGTTACATTTTTTTAGTGTCACCTCACATTACTAAATGTTAGTTATCGCAAAACATTGCACTTAGTGGTACATCTGAGACTATATATGAGATGGCTAGGACATGTGTTACGTATGCCAAGCCATCGCCTCCCTCGACGAGCAATGTTAGCGGATATAGGGTCAGGCTGGAAAAACGCTAGCGGCGGTCAAACAAAAACTTGGCATCAGTCAATGAAATCCACAACAGTTGGTCTAAGCCACGTAGAAAGGTGCAGACTTCCAGGCTGGGGTCCTCGGGACGGTAAAAATCTATGGTTGGAAACAATTGGTGACATGGCTCAAAACCGTTCTCAGTGGCGCAGATGTATCCACTCCCTGTGACTTATGATCTTCAATGAAACTGTTTTGTATTTCTTTATTACTCCTTTGTCTCACACCTCTGCTCACTGTTTCTATTATGCTTTTCTTGTACTTTCTTCTCTTGCTTCGCGTGCTACACGGAATGTGGCGACTTGAACTTCCGCACATTTGTGCAAAGTTCTATGTCGAAAACAGACAGACAGATATGTTTGTTACACCTTACCGCCCCCACAAACATTTACGCACTAAACGACAGCTCAGATATATAGCTCAGCATCAAAAAGCATCGCTACTGATGTACGCTGTTTACAGACGGACATACAGAACCTAAAAGATGTTTTGAATAACCTCTCAGTCACCTTCACATGTATGCTTTCCGTCTGCACTCATTCAGGCATACTATGATAGCAGTCATCTGCTGTTACTAGTTTAAGTGGTTAGAGATCAGAGCTGCCTTACTGCTTGACTTCTTGACTGCTACACTTAATGATGTTAATGTTGATATTCTGAAGGAAAATTTTACTATTTTATTAGAGTAATCCAGCTGAATGGTAGGCGTGATTTCAGATTTAATGGATAAATAAGTACAACTTGCCACATAGCAACTGGCTACTGACAATACGAGTGCTTAAACAGTAACAGTAAGCATGAACAACCTGGTGTAACACTGGGTTCATTTCGCTTTACTACAATCTAAACAAAGTGATACAGATGAATTGATTCCACATAATGTAATGAATACAGATTGAGATGAGTGAAATTCGATTAGAAGAAAAAGACAACGCAACATAAGAGAAGTCGTCGGAAGTCATAGTAAAGCTAAACAAAAAGATAGATGATAAGTGATTAAGGAAATGTGACTAATGTAAGTGAGATGACAATACAGTATGTATCAATGTACATAAAAATGATTGATTATAATTCTGAATATTCAGATATTGTGTCAGTGGCACAGTGGTTAGGACTCTCGCTGACCATGCAAATGGTCTGAGGTTCGATCCCCTGCCGACGCACACATGATATCTATGGTCAGCCTGCTAAATTTGGGCTACCGATATCACATGCTGGAAATTTCATACCTTTACCAAATAATACGGTGTGGAATCAAGCTGAAATCACAAACGAAAAATCAAAATATTTCTATACATAGAAAGAAACTTACCTTCAACACATCAAAGTGTTGATGACGAGCAAGGAAAACCAAACACTTTGGTGCATAAAATTCCGGTGGACGTACTAGATTTGGATCACCAGCATCATATATCGACCTCAGACCACAATGGTTTATCGACTGATCGTGTACACCGATTGCTGAACTCAACGGTGAACTAGCATTACTATCCAAACTGGTTACGCTGATACGAGTATTTAAGGGATAATTTTCAGACTGACATGCAAAATTAGAAATAAGAAAGCCTTTTTTATTTACAAATGACCCATCTATAGGTCCATTATGAGGATAACGATTCAACTCATTCCCTGCAGCCCTTACTCTGTTATGAATAGTATTATAAGGATTTTTAAATTTTAGTAGTTGACTAGGTGATACAGCCTCGTGAAAAGTAAGACAGGCTGCAAAATATGGATTTCCAGCAACATCTGTCAAGTACGCAACAAAGAATGTTGGTGCTGGTTTGTTCCGACTAAGATACCAACCACAAGGTTGACAGAACTAAATTTATAAGATTATCGATTATTAAAGGAAAGGAAACGATTTACTGTCTCAATTTTGAAGTTGTAAGGATAGTCGTCCCAACATTTTGAAGGAAATCTTTGTAAAATACGTCCTTCGCTTTCACCACCAACTGAAGAAATAAAGAAAAAGTCATAGCGCTTATCACAAGCTGAAGCAAATACAAAACAATGTCAAATTACAAGTGGATATACAGAGTAGAATCTCCATTTCTTAGGTTATAGTTAACGATACCACATAGAATATAAACATGTGGATTAATGCTACAGCTATAAAATATTAATCTTTATGAACATGAACACAAAGTGTATACTGTAAACAAGAAATGCTGTATAAATGATACACACGAAACCGATATCACTCCAAAGATAACCGAAGAAATTATCTAGGGAAAGTAACGTGTCCTTTGAACGAAACAATAAAATTCTAACACTGATGTTCTCCAGTAGTGCACAGAGGATAGTTGGGAATTATTAGTTAACATCTTAAGTGGAAAAGCTCTTAAACTTAATCGTAAATCTACTAATGTATGTCACTACAGTAGCGATTGTAACACAAATGAGGATAAAGTCAAGAGATATTGGTATATAGTGGGACAAAGTTCACCAATACTTGACATCCGATATTCAACTGAGTATTGGATATTTTGCATACGCTCTAAATTACTTAATTAAATGGTGGCAAACGAACTATTTAATGTGTCAACCTCGTCAAGTGGGATCCATACAAGTTCACAAGGAAATGAAGTATGCTACTGCACAAAAGGTACACTGAAATCTTATTATCCAAGATACTAACAGTACACCATGCAAGCCTTATTTTGTATGCTTCTTCAAAGTGTAAGAACTTGAAGTGAGGTGCTTCTGTGCTCATTTCTAGGATGGTTATATACGCATGGTTACCTATTGTTCACCTTACTCCTTTGTCTCACACCTCTGCTCAGTCTCTATTATGCTTTTCTTGTACTTTCTTCTCTTGCTTCGCGTGCTACACGGTGTGGCGACTTGAACTTCCGCACATTTGTGCAAAGTTCTATGTCGAAAACATAGACAGACCTTAAAGTGTCGTGTTAAGTTGGGAGTAATGTGTAACCTGAACAATAATAGTCAACTGTAAACTAACGTTATATAAGGAAATGACAGTTGCCAAGCCAGGGGTAATTTGAATACTTAAGATCTTTCATAAGTACATGATTCCAAATAAGGGAAATTAATTGTTGAAAACAGGCAGGAATCCCAAAATATACCCCCAGTCTGATGCGTATAGAATTAGTTAAACAAAATACATAATAGTTCCATTGTAAGTCATTATTAAAGTGCGTCGATGGCACAGCAGTTAGGGCGCTCACCGATCATGCACATGATCCGACCCGGCCAACGTACACGTGATATCCATGGTCGGCCTGCCGAATTCGGGTTACCGATATCAAATGCTGAAAACTCCATACCTGTATCAAAAATACTGTGTGGAGTCAAGCCACAATAATAATAAATAAAAAATAAGCAACACATAAGACTAACAATGAATTTTTAAGCTGAGCAACAGAAACCATAAAACTCCTTCTAAGTCTCTTAGGCCACTGATTACGTAGATTCAAGGAACTAGCACTAAGCTTTTGCCAGCTATCCTGATAGTACAACCCTACCTACGTAAATGACATTCAAAATTTGACATTTAAACGTCCCCATTTCTGCAATTTTCAGTTAACCATACGAATTATCAGAAATCTAACCAGTTCAATCCAGACCCAGAAAATAAGGATGTCTAGTCAATTCTTGTCAATACCTGCTATTAAGAGAAGTGACACTGTAGGCACGTGTATTATAAATTCTGGCTGTTTGTTTCTACCTTATTTTGCCGCTGAATTCGGAAACAAATAACCTACATAGTCCGTTGAATTCAGCTACTACCTGAGCAGCAATATCAATAGCTAAAATGGTTTAAATGTTTGTCTGAAACACCCGCCGAATTTTCCCTTCTTACTGAGATGGCACGTCACAGTTCTACTACCAGTCTCGCCTTCTTCTCTTGTATTAATCCCCACAAAAAAATACTGGTGATTACATTAGCTATGCATATAAACATATATATGTACATGTATACTGTATTAATCCTCAGGCTACAGCACACAAAATTCATGAAAAAAAATTTGGTTAGGAGATACTTGGTCCCTAATTATTATGTCATATACCAACAATAGTAGTTCAAAAGTTTTACCTGATTTTTCAAAGTCATATCCGACAAGAACAACATAATCCACAAAACGGAGCATAACTTCATAATTGTTGCTCAGCTCGCAAGGTCACTCACGAATTGTCAATACCCATAACCTCAGAGCCAATGTCCAATATTCGCTGTGTTTTTATAACTACATTGAACAAGTACGTCTATTCCTTGATGCCTACCCACTGATTACGTGTAACGGTGCTGAATCTTTTAGTAAATTCGGTGCAACAGGACTGTTTCCTGTACTTCTGTTGATCCTTCATGGGAAGTGAAAGGATGGATATCTGTTTATTTTGGTATGCATACACTGTTCTACAACACTGTCACTGCCTTGGCTTTAAGTTTCTAGTAGGTCCTAATAGAATATGAGTGTAAGCAAAGTCATCAGCAAATAAAATGGGTCAATATATAAAAAAGCCGTGGAAAAGGGAGTTAACTTTACACGCTCTTGTTTATTATTGGCTCTTGTTGTGTCATACGCTCCAAAAGTCCACAGATTTAACTTTAAATCAGTTTATTCTGATCGAAGTTAGTTTACGTTTCATATTTGAGTCTATTAACTGTAAGAAGTTGTGTTCTTATAACTTAATAGCTACGTATATCTTTCTTTGTGCACTCACTAGCTTTTATCACTGATTTATAAAGGTTATGTATGTTTGAAGTTGTATTTAATTTTTCCCGGTTTGTTTTAAATAAAATGCCTATCAAAAGAAACCGCTGCGGAAGGGCTATGTGCCAGTTTACAGTGGATGAGGGAATGCAGTGTGACAACTGCAAGAGATGGTTTCACAGTATGTGCACGAACCTTACTCCAGCAGCATACAAACGCTGCTGCAAACCTCTAGCAAACTGGTTGTGCAACGACTGCTGTAATACAACTAAACTCCGTATTACAGAAGCCATTGCTACTCTCAGTGGGGCTTTAAAGCTCATGGACTGCAAGCGTCCTCCACCACAGAAGAATACCGACTATTGCTCAGATAGCGATGACGTGACTAGCGTCATTGACAAAACACCACATGTCCCAGATGCGACCTTGCCAATAAGTGAGTGCTCTACAGCACAGAAGAACACCCACCATATTACAGACACCCAGGCCGCCCCCACGACACTGGATGAGCCCTCCAGTGACAGTAATGGAAAGACTGCCGTGAAGAAGAGGCGTACTAGGGTCGAAAACCTGCAGCTCCAGTCGCCCAGGGACTGCCGGAACAAGCCTCATCCACACCGGTGAGCAGCAGACAGATAAACCCCATTACGATTAGCGAGGAGGACGCCAATGAATGGCGTACTGTAGTCTCTCGCAAAAAGCGAAATAAGGATAACACTTTGGCTACACCGCTCAAGAAGGATAGAAACACACTTACGCCTCAGAGCAAGAAAGTCGCGGAAAGCAAACTCGATCTCTCTGACAGGTCGCTCATTCTCCACAAAGTGGAGGAGTCACTGGCCCTCGATCCTAAGGCCAGATTCGATCATGACCTTAACTTGGTCAAGCCCCTTTTAGACAAGCTACCGCCAGAAACAGTATCAGGCATTACTATACACAGCGTATGCAGAATAGGCTAAAAGCCTGACCCTACAGTAAGTGAGCCTGTACGTCTCCTCAAAGTCGTACTAAACTCTAAAGCGGAGAGGGATGCTTTTCTAAGCAACTGTCATATTCCCAAAGGATCAGAGATATATGTCCGCGCTGACTTAAGCCTAGCAGACCGTGTCAAAAGACAGGCTGCAGCACTAGAATTAAGTGAGCGAAGCCGGAACGGCGAGAAGAACCTTAAGATTAAGGGTTTTCGGGTTGTCCGAGTTCGGAGTTTAATGATCCCGAAACCTCTGTGGCGGGCCGGGGAAGCACCAATCTGAATTAACAGTATGCTGCGCAAACGCCAGCAGCCTGTTAAACAAAATGACTGAGCTGGTTAACATGATAGAACCTGGAAACCCGGATGTAATTATTATCACGGAGACATGGCTCACACCCGATGTCACTGACAACGAAGTTAACCTGCCAAACTTCGAAGTGTACAGGGTAGACCGACTAAACCGCAAAGGAGGTGGCGTAGTCATCTACCTCAAGAAAGGATTAACCGTGCGTAGTATCGAAGTACTTGCCCACGAAAGCGAATCGTGCGAACTGCTACGCTGCAGACTTAAATGCATAGGCCAAGACACTGACCTCATTGCTGTATACCGCAGTCCGGACTGTAGTGCAGACGACTTCCTAATAGAGAAGCTAGGCTCCTGGACTTCAAAATGTCGAAGTCTCGTAGTCGGCGACTTCAACGCCCCAACAGTTGACTGGGCGAGCCTAACAACTCCATCTTCAGTCAACTCCTTTGATCATAAACTGCTAGAATGCATTATATCGCTAGCCCTAGTCCAACATATCATTAAGCCCACGCGCTATGACTCACAGCACTCCTCCTCAACTCTGGACCTAGTGTTCTCCCACGGTGAGGATGTGGATCTCATACAATATCTTCCTCCGTTAGGAAGAAGTGACCATGCTGTGCTCACTTTCAAGTTCACAGCAACGGCAGCAAGGGCCAAAACCCCAGCTCGACCAAGCGTTTGGAAGGCTGATATAAATGCGATCGTCTCAGAAGCCAACTCAGTAAACTGGTACATCAACCCAGAGTCCCGGGTAGAAGCCGCATGGAACCAATTTAAACAACTTTACGCCCAAGTAACTGTACCTTTCATCCCTTGGTCTGTTCCAAAGGGTCGGAAACATTCCCCCCTGGATAAACCGGGAGATTTGTAAGTTACTCAGACTTAAACGCAAATGTTGGAACCTGTTTGCTACACTTGAGACTTCTGAGACCAGAGAATCATATAATACTGCTAGAAATAAAGCTATCGCAGAAATGCGCCAATCAAGGATGAAGTTCGAGACATACCTGGCTCAAAATGCAAAGACATAACCTAAGAGAATTTTCTCCTACTTGAATTTCAGGAATAAAACATCCAATGCTGTCCCAAACCTGATTATTGACAAAGATACAATCGAAGAAGATCAAGAAAAAGCAGAAGAAATTGCAAACTTTTTCTCCCAAGTATTCACTCAGGAGTCATCACTGCCTACGGGATCAGCTCTGGCTGCATCAGAAGAACATGGGATAGATTCCGTTGACGTCGACCAAGGCATCGTGCTCAACCGCCTAATGAAACTACTACAGATTAGCTTGACTAAATTAGTATCTAAAGTCTTAGGCTCAATAATCATTCGTAGACTGAGTGGTGCTCGGGAAGCACAAACACGAGAGAGCCAGGCAGGCTTTAGACCAGGAAGAGGGTGTATTGATCATATCTTCACCCTCCAACAGATTCTAGAACATAGGCATTCCTACCGGCGTCCAACAGTCATTATATTTCTTGACCTAAAGGCAGCATTCGACTCTGTCGATTGGGAAGTTCTCTGGAGATGCTTGGCTGTAAAGGGAATTCCAAGAAAATATATTGCACTGATTAAGGCACTCTACTCGTACTCATACAGCCAGGTGAGGGCTTACGGCGAGCTGTCATCTAAACTGGTTACGACTAGTGGTGTCCGTCAAGGATGCCCATTATCCCCTTTTCTATTCAACTTCATCATAGATGTGTTAATGGACTTAACCCTAGGTGACTTCAGCGACTCAGGGATTGACTTGCTACCGGGGAATAATCTCGTTGACTTGGAATATGCAGACGATATAATCCTTCTAGGCGAAGACGCTGACAAAATGCAGAGTCTTCTAAACACCTTGAGCCGCAATCTACGAATGTTTGGCATGCGATTCGCTCCCGCCAAATGCAAGATGATGTTACAGGACTGGACTACATCGACGCCTAGTTTAAAAATAGGAAGTGAAGTGGTAGAGCACGTTGACCGCTTCACTTATTTGGGAAGTACCATCAGCTCCAACGGACTGATCTCTGATGAAATCTCAGCACGAATACAAGGGGCTCGTTCCGTATTTGCCAGTTTACGATGACTCTGGCGTAGACGAGATGTTCGACTATCGACCAAAGGGCGGGTGTAATGCTCATCAGTCCGCTCCGTCCTCCTTTATGGTTGTGAGCGAGACCTGGCCACTCAGAGTGGAAGACATGAAAAGACTAGCTGCCTTTGATCATAGGTGCCTGCGTTCTATTTCCCGTGTGAAGTGGCATAATAAGGTGAGCAACATTGAGGTTAGGCGTAGAGTTCTAGGTAAACAGAGGAAATCAATCGACGAAGTCGTGAAGCTACAAAGACTGAGATGTTTAGCACATGTGTTACGTATGCCAAGCCATCGCCTCCCTCGACGAGCAATGTTAGCGGATATAGGGTCAGACTGGAAAAAAGCTAGCGGCGGTCAAACAAAAACTTGGCATCAGTCAATGAAATCCACAACAGTTGGTCTTAGCCACGTAGGAAGGTGTAGACTTCCTGACTGGTTGGGGTCCTCGGGACGTTAAAAATCTATGGTTGGAAACAATTGGTGACACGGCTCAAAACCGTTCTCAGTGGCGCAGATGCATCCATTTCTTGTGACTTATGATCTCCAATGAAACTGTTTTGTTCTTCGTTATTACTCCTCCTTTGTCTCACACTTCTGCTCACTGTTTTTATTATGCTTTTCTTGTACTTTCTTCTCTTGCTTCGCGTGCTACACGGAATGTGGCGACTTGAACTTCCGCACATTTGTGCAAAGTTCTATGTCGAAAACAGACAGAGATATGCAGGGAAATGAATGGGTCCTTACAATCTTCATCCAAGGCTTCTCAAGAAGCTATCAGCCCACATAGCCGGCCCCTTAACCACGATCTTCAAGCTATCTCTCCTAAATGGAGTGTTGCCGCGTGATTGCAAAGACGCCATGGTAACCCTTATGCACAAGGGAGGATCAAGACAAAGCCCTTCAAATTATAGTTCTATCAGTCTCACCAGCACTTTAATCAAGACACTGGAAAGAATTATCAAGAAAAGCATCATGCCTTATGTCAATGGAGTTGAAGATTGAACGATCAATTCATGGTTGTTTGCTCGAACCAACTTCCCCAATTTTCGCAGAGGAATCAATACGACAGTCATCGTCTCATCGGTCGCTGTTCAGAAAGAAGTCAGTAGCAAACCATCAGAAGTAATCCCGTGATTTATTATTGTAATATTTGTTCACAGACCTTAGTTCAAATATTATTTTTATATGTTGGTGTAACAATACAGAATACTCAAGTCAACAATTGGTGTTTTGGTTTCTTCGTCCGTTATTACTAAGCGTCTCTGAAAAACTGCAAGGAACAGCGTGGGCACAAGCGTAGCAAGAGCTGGGAATTAACGATTTGTGAGACGTGGCTGACAGTTTCTGACGATAGAAACTGATTCTGGTGAATTCAAACAGTTGGTGAAAGTTTGGATAGTCGCCGTTCATCTTTCCTGGTGCCGGTCAAGTCCTCTTTGAACAGGCAATATCTGGAACGTTTCTGGAATTGGGTCAAGTTCAACAATGCCTGGGTCCATTTCAACAATGCCTGGGTCAAAGAAGGGACAGAGTGTCTTGGATGCAAACAGGAAAGTAAGTCATGGTGACTTGTCTGTTAATTGTAACGATGTGTCTGATGTTAAGCATGACATGGTTGATGTTACCGTTTCGCCGTTCAGGGATAATAGGAACATCAAACTCCCTAAATTAGAACCACGGTGTTTCGACGGAAACCCAACCGATTATTTACAATTTGTAAAGGAGTTTGAGATCATGTTGAGTAGTATTCTATTAAGTGAATAATTGAAGTTAATGTATTTGATGAGATATTGCACTGTAGATGCTGCAAGAGCTATACAGTGTTGTAAGTTTATGAGGCAAAAAGAGGGCTACTATGAGGCTATGAGCATATTACGTCAAAGGTTTGTAAGACCTTCGATGATTGTAAGGAACATATACGAAGCTGTCAATGGTAACGGCAGTCAGCTTCAAGATGACTCCAAGGCACTTACTGAGATTTTAGATAATCTTATGACTTATAAGAATACCTTGATTTCGATGAATTGCATGAGTGACCTCAACTCGGGTTTTATACTAGAAGTAATAGCAAGACGCCTACCTACTCGACTGCAAAGGAAGTGGGTAAAGATAAGCTCGCGTATGGAGGATGAGGGTATCGAGCCAAAGTTTGATGATATCCTGAAACTAGTAAAAGATAGTGTCAATCAATCGATGAGCAAGTTTGCCAGTATATTGAATCTCACCCCTAGAATAGAGCAGTCTGAGAGCAAAATGCAATCATTGATTACGAGTAGGCTTCAGAGAGGTGGATATCGAGAAGGCTCCATGATGTATAGTAATGCATATAGACCTAGTGAGTGTAACAGGTTTCGTAGTACATCCTCAACAGATAAGTTACAAGATGCAAGACAAACACGGTTGTGTTTTACACGTTTTCAAGAGGTGCATACAAAGGTGAACTGTGAACCAGTGAGCAAGTTCAGTGATAAGCTAAATGTGAACTCCAGGCCTGACTCCAAATTGTGTGACGATAACGGTGCGCTCAGGAAGTCTGTAGTTACAACTGGTAAGCCATTGTTGAATAGAGTGTCACAGAATAGAGTTGCTGCTTCAGAGTGCAGTTCTGACCCTACAAGTTTACAAGGTATTACTAGTCAAAGTGAAGTTATAAAACCTTTTATGATTTGCGAGCAGGAACCAAAATTGTCTACTTCTGTTATTAAAGAGTTTGAAAATGATGAAGTTGACGGTAAATTGAATATTCGTGATAATGCTCATGATACTTCACATTTGTCCTTGGTTGATCATGATGAGATGAGGGGTATGCCTACTACTGCTAAGTTGAACGTAGGTTCTGTACAACTTGAACGTGAAGTAGAAATAAATGCAGATTCAGTTGCACAAGGCATGCATACTTGTCAGACCGTCAGTGTGATTGATCAGCATGTAGTCCACCTATCATCAGATGATAGTGCTAAACCTGAGCCGACATTAAAAGACAGCAGTGGTGGTGGTCATGCAGGTAGACAACTTCCTGAAAGTCGAGCAACAACAGCTTTTGATCCACCGCTAACTTCATCAACTGGTATCAATCAGTCGTCGTTGGTGCTGTCATCCACAATGAAACAGACGCCCATCAACTCAAGTATCTTGTGCAATGACTATGATAGTATTGGTGCATTTGGAAGGACGAAAGATATTGGTCAGTTTAGTGAGGATAAGCCAGGTGAAAACGAGAGAGTAATTGTTAAATTGACTTGCATGAATAAAGGCATTTCTAGTTTCAAGTTACTTTCTGAATGCTATTATCTTTGGTGTAAATTACTCTGTTTCTACACTTGGTTGATCAGATATGTCGTGTGTTTGTTCGTCATCTATATTCTACGATACAATGACATGGGCGTGTTGCCGTTCAGATTTGAGGATATAGCTGATAGAAGGAAGTTAGCAAATGAACTCTGCGACGATTTTCCAACCTAGGGCGTCAACCTGAGAAGGGTTGTAGGCGAACTGCTGTAAGTCCTACAGTTCTTCAAGTGTAGTTTGTTCTACCAGAATTCACAACACTTGATGTGTTGATTGTACATATGTTTGTGTTAAATAATTGTGTGAGTTTCAATTATTGTAATTGTTGAATAATCTTGTTTGTGTCCCGACATTCCACAACTTACAATCGTCAACCTGTGAAGGGTTGTAGGCGTACTGGTGTTAGCCCTGCGATTCTTCAAAGACATCAAGACATGAACTGCGAGTTTGTGTGTACTGTTTGTATATATGTGTGGTGTATCATATCAATTGGTGTTTGTTGGATTCATTGTGTTTACTCGTTGTTTTCGCACCTTGTTTTTATTGCATAATTTTGTTAAAATTTTCGTTGTGATTACTTCTGAAGTTGTGTGCACTCTTCTACATCCATGAATGAATTGATTGATGTTAAGGACAGCAGATGGGGCGTATACGCCGGGAAGGCTAGGCTATTGCTGAGAATGAAATGCACACGGCGATAATTGTTAGCTGCGGTCCGACACGCCGGGGAGAAAGAGTGTAAACGACTGAGGCTCGCATGCGTCACCGCTACTAGAACTGAGGCAGAATGAGTGACAAGCGATTTCAGTGGTAATTGGTAGTGAGTAGATAAGAGGATGTGCGCAGAGTATCATGAGTTGGTGCTATGGTCACGTTGCATTCTGCAAGAGTCATTTTAGCAAGTGGCGATTGTGTTGCAAGATGTCAAGAAGAGGTCTCTGTCTGGAGGCGCAGGTCATAAGCGATGTGTGAGATTGTGCTTTGGGTATGCTTGTGGTGTGTTGGCTTTTCTGTTTGTTTTCCATTTCAGCTCTGTCCGTGTGACCCAGGTTCTCGCAATGGCATTCAAGTCAACGTGTATTGGTCGTGAAGGAAAAAAGGGATGGATCCTTTTTTGCCGAGGAGTGTCAATGTAGTTGAAGATTGAACGATCAATTCATGGTTGTTTGCTCGATCCTCTCCTATTTATTCTGTATACCTCTGCTCACCGACTCCCCTATAGTCCCATACGCAGATGACTTAAAAATTTGGAGAGAGCTGAAGGGCAACAGTGATACGTTCACGTTGCAAGAGGACATCAGCAAATTGTCAGAGTGGTCCGTTGAATGGATGCTCCCGATCAATGTGGCAAAATGTGCAACCATGAGCATTGGACAATTAAGCACAGGCTCCTACGAATTAGAGGGAATAACACTTCCATCAGTTCAGACTCACTTGGACTTAGGCGTCATAGTTAGCCACGACTTAAAAACTACAGCACACTGTCGCGCGGTGGCTGCACGTAGTTTCAGGTCCTTATGGGCGATTCGCAGAGCCTTTACAAGAATTACCAGAGATATGTTCACCCCCTTATACACATCTCTGGTTAGGTCAAGACTGGTAAACTGCATCCATGCCGCCAGCCCTTGTCTAAAAGGGGATTCACACATTCTAGAAAGTGTTCAAAGGAAGGCAACACGTATGGTTCACGGCATAGCTAACTTATCATATGAGGAAAGACTAGATAGTTTAAATCTCTTCTCACTGTCATACCGTAGGCAGAGAGGAGATTTAATCACAATGTTTAAAATTTTAAATAATGACTACGGACCTGACCTATTCTCTCTTTTCCTTCCCACCAGTTCGGAACACCTTAGAGGACATAGTAGGAAAGTTCAAAAGCCAAGGAGAAATCATATCGCTGTTGAGTACTGGTTCTCACATCGAGTCATAAACTCTTGGAACCGATTCCCAGAAGAAGTGGTGTCTGCGACCTCAACTGATTCGTTCAAGAAGTGTTTGGAAAACCACAGAAATCTACTAGAAAAGGATTAACATGAGCTCCAAGCCTTCTATCCTCAACCAATAAATCTAAATCCGAAAACGATTAAAACAAAAATTTATGGAGAAAGAATAGGAAAAAAGGAGTATTTAAAGCGTCCCACAAGGCTAGACTGCCTCTTGGTTATGCTTGCACGGACATTTCGAATTACCGTAGTCACACAGGTCCCTCTCGATGTTACGATCTGACAGACAGATAGGCACGTCAACCAAAAGGGTACTCCAGAAAATAATGTGAACCACATTCGTGCAGCTGTTCCCCTAGTAAGTAGTGCTTTCACATTTCCTCAAGGAGTAACATAGTGTTTAACAGTAATTTAGTCCTTATAAGCGTGTTTTGAGCATTCAGCTTTCCATAGGCCACCAAAAAGATCGCCCTTAATTCTGAAATAGCTCAGAATATACAGTTCTAGTCCCCGTATTTTACCATTACGCTGCCTGTGTTTTGGCACGATAATGACTCTCGTCACCTTACTCTGGGCGTTCTCTAAGAGGCTGTCTTAACAGATCGAGAATGGTGCTCCTGACTCCACGAATCTTGGTGTGACGGCGCCTGTTTCGTGTCTCTGCAGAAATAGTTAAGGCGTACGTACACACTTATAAGGATAAAATGCATAGACTATTCAATATAAACTCATGATCCCGTAGACATACATTGTGTCTATTAACCTTGACCCGCTTTTTGATTAGTGCGATACACTTATACGGTGACATAAAAGTTATTTCTCTGGTGTTTCTAGCCAGGAACGTTTAGAAACCATTGTAATTCTTTTACATTCGAATGCTGAAACTGTGGATATAAATTTAATGACTGTTAATACCTATAACCGACGGTTTGATATTTCTAAATTTTTAATTACAGCTTGATTCTACAACGTATTTTTCGGAAGAGATATGAAATTTTCAGCATGTGACATCGGTAGCCTAAATTCTGAAGACCTAACATAGATATCAGGTGTGCGTCGGCAGGGGATCGAACCCCGGACCATTTGCATGGTTGGCGAGAATGATAACCACTGTTCCACAGACGCTATGGCTGTTTAACACTAACCATTATCCATAACTGTATATTATTGGATTGACATGCCCCAGCTATATATATGTATATTTTTCATATCCTTTTTGGTGATTGTATTTAACAGTAATATTGCCGCCATACATCTGTCGTTGTTTTTTACTGCCTTTCCTGTTCTGACTTTTTTGTTATCAATGGTTGGATCGCTTTATTTCTTACTTTCCTGATTCTAAAACGAGCAGCATAAAAGTCGCTCCTTTATAAATTATGTATATATATATAACAACTTCCTCCTCAGGGGTGAAGCTGGTAACTCCACACTGTAAATAAATTGGCTGCAAAATATCCAGTACGATGAGTCTCCTAGCGACGAAAGGAAAGTATGCGTGAGAGCATGGAACGTTCCCACTATGTATGAGAGTGGCAAAGCCACCCGAATTGCAAGACAGATGAAGAGATATAGTATTCAGGCGCTGGGAATATGTGAAAGCATATGATATGGAAGTGGACTCACGAAATATTTAGGGATAATAATGATAATATACATATCGTATAAACGGGTAAGTTCACAAGAAATGCGTGGCAGTTTTACAGGCACGATCGATTATGTCACAAATTACAGTTGTGAATTAGCACAGATTATCACTTTTTCAAAAGCTTCAATTGTTCAATTATTGTACAACCAGTCAGAACAGATCCTTGTAAATGTTAAATTGTGCACCCTTTACTGAGGTAACCATCAAAGTTGAGCGACAATCAAAACTTCGTTTCGTTTCCTGCTGATAGTTACGGCCAGTCGATAAACAACGTATATTTGGGTGAGTGCTATGTCGCCGCGTGATTTAACGCTATTTAAGGAAGAGAAGAAAATCTTGGGCAGCTGCATAATGGTATAAAATGGAATTATGAATAATACATTATTGGAAGTATATTTATAAGATAAATACAAGAAGAAGAAGCTATATAGTACTTGAAATCATGGTACGCATTTGCAATGTTTATTTCCAAACATACTGGTCTTACCATGGGAAACCATGACGTTTTCGATGAACAGGTGCTTATTCTCAAACATGGGTGTGGTCGTTGTGTTTTTTCATCATCAGAGGAACCAGACTTTGTGCGAGCGAAAAGTGTAAGTGAAAAAAGTAAACATCAGCTTTATCAAAGGCCTAGGGAGTTGAGGTAAAATAGAGCATTATGACAATTTGGCAAAAGTATTGTTGTGAATTATATAAGTGACATTTCAGAGGGAAACGGCTTGAATTATTGGAACGTGTTGGATATGCTAACCTGGCGAACTTGCGTATGCCCCATGGGTTATCATCTTGACAAGAAGCTTAGCAGGCTTGTAGACGTTTTTTCACAATTTAAATCTCTGCAGTTGTTTTGTTTTTTATAATTTTTTGAAGTTAATTCTTTTTGAGGATTTAAACTCATGTTTAATTCTGCAGCTGTCGAAAAATGCTTGCTGGTGTCCTACAGGTTGAAGTGTTCCACGTTTATGACCACTACCATTTCTGCCGATCAGTATGCGCCATCCCATCTCCTTTTTGATTGTAAGCTCTGACACATTTTGCAATGACTGGAGTTGTAATATTGCATTGCTTTGACCCCGCCCCGATCATACAGTATCCTGCACTTCAACAGGTTTCATGACAAGTACTTCCCGTTAGGTAACAGGGTACAAAATTACCTGAAGACATTCTTAGCAGTAACATCCCCATACATATGAACAAGTGGGTTAATAAAAAAGACAAGGAAATTAAGTTTCCCTTAAGGGTTATGAAGTATAGAAATAGCCAGTATTACAGCAACCAAGTTATATTCTATTTGGTAGGGTGATACGAGTAGTGGAACTGTTAGTAACAAAGTTACTCAGAATGGTCCTGAGAAAACAACTCGGTAAACCAAGAGAACATTTGCCGCATAAGTATTTTAATCATTTTAGGTATTTTAATGACAATCTAATTTCAAGTATTGAACCTACATAATTACTAAGTATTATTATGTTAGTCTGGGAACTAGCGTACTTTCTGTAGTTCAAAGTCGGTCTCATAATCAACTGGAAATGTCACAAATATGCTGTACTTACAGGTGAATTTAATGTTTAATAGACTTTGAAACACTTTATGAATCATTTTCTGATAAGTATTGCTTATTCTGCATCTCCTATGTATCACGTCAGCACCTGTACAGAAATGCTAATTACCTTCCTCAACTAACGCAATCATTTATAATTCCGGGCGTGAAATAGACACGTATATTTTTCAATCACAGTTTAGATTTGACGCTATATCTATTTCCTTATTTGTACACTTCATTTTAAATGTTTCTCCCACATTTACCAGTTTTCAACTTATTTAAAGATTAACAAATCATATTATATATTCCATAAGTTTCGATAAGTGTACGGATGTTCGTGCCTGTAAAAATGGCTGCTTTCTGTTCCAGAAATAAAAATATTATAACTCATTCTTTCAAGTCAACACCCCGTGAAAACTTCTTCACAGTCATGTATTCTAAAATATGGAATAGCCTGCCCCTAGATGTCAGAACTTGCTCTTCGGTTACAAGCTTCAATCGCTCTCTCTACATACGGTTTCATTCTACTGATTATATTAATAAACTATTTACTCCTAGAACGAATCAAGCACTAATCTACTACAGCACCTAAAATACATACTTCAACATCCTTAGCAATCTAAACCTATAAATAAACTAGTAGCATGGATGGATGCAGACTTAGTACGGAACATACAGGAATAGTTTACCCTTAGAAATAGGACTTATCCCTCATTGTAACCTTCAAACGCTTGCTATATAAACTTTTATCCTAATGACTATCCCGAACAGAACCCATCACTTATTTCTAAAACGCATCAGTCATTAGAACACTAAAACGCTCAGACTCATTAGTACACATTATGACACTAAACAAACTCTAAGACTTCGCATAAATACGTGAAAACACAACTAAAACGTAAATTTTTACTAATGTATAATATACAACTGTCATAAGCATTTATATATGCATAAAACATTAATGTCCTTTTCATGTTCACATACTTCCTCTTTCTGGTGTTCTGCTGTCACGCATTACCATCTATGTATCTTCTGGTCGAGGTCGAACAACCCTATATCTAAACTGAACTGAAGATTGATTCCAAATCATTTATCTCATAACCACTCAAATTCCATGAACGATCCAATTCTACCATTTGAAGACGCTCGCGAACATGCTGTAAATGAGTATTCATGATCTGAAATGAAGAAGCAACTGGTCTTCAAATAGTTTTCAAAATTTTACTCAACTTACGAATACAGTCCGCCATGCAGACACAAATGGGGCAAATAGAGAATTCTGGAATCGAACTCGGCAGCATTTGATGCAGTAAAACAACGTAACATGACTGTCAATCACGTCTCATAAACCGTTAATGCCCAGCTCTCGCTACGCTCGTGCCCACGCTGTTCCTTGAAGATTTCAGAAACGCTTAGTTATAACGGACGAAAAATCCAAAACACCAGTTGTTGACTTGAGGATTCTGTATTGTTACACCAACATATAAATCAAGTATGACTAAGGTCTGTGAACAAATATTACAATAATAAATCACAATATTACTTCTGACGATGTTTCACTCTTCTTTCTGAACAGCGACCGATGAGACGATGACTGTCGTATTGATGCCTCCGCGAAAATTGGGGAAGTTGATTTTGAGCAAACAACCATGAATTGATCGATCAATCTTCAACTCAATTGACAATGACCTTATTTGGTTTTCGCATCCACGGTCGAATCTCTTTCCTGTTATGAAACTACGATTTGACTGCTGAAAAATTGAATAAGTATGTTACTGATCTCAACATAATGCATCACTAAAATTTAAGCCAAGTGTGCTGTTCACAACAAAGTTATATAGGAGAATTTACTTCAAGGTCTATTTTTCCCAGATATCTGTCTTTACTTGATCCTCATTTTACTCCATTAAAACTAACATTTTACAGCTCTTTATGACTTATTATATTCCTACTCTCTGAAGGGTACGGTTGTGCACTAAATGCACAAAAGGAGATAGCTGACACAGTGTCGACACCAAACGCGGATACTTATATCTCTAAAATATTAATATCTGATTATCACACAGGTGTCTCTCACTGCATACCATATCCAAACGTAAGCCCATCCCTGACTACCACCTCAAAAATCTACCTGAAGTCTTCCTACGATCCAAAGATATTGGTAAATGAGTCTGATAACATGTATATAAGGGATACTCACGGATTATTTTACCAAGATGTTGTCCGCTCACTGAAACCACATAGCCAGTGTTTATCTATTATCCTAGTAAATACGAGATCAGTTCTAAGCAAACATTTAGCACTAAGTACAATAGCTTCTATATGCAGACCGTCATTGATTATGATCACCGAAGCCTGGTGCACAAGTGAAATCTCCAATGACAGCCTAAGGATTGATAAATACAACCTTTTTCGAGGGGACAGACGGACAGGTCGTGGGGGTGGAACACTAATTTACTGTGAACAATCCATGTGTGCAACCCAGTTTAGTAACCCAATTCTGTCACAACTCAATGACTCGATCTGGGTCGAAATAAAAGTTGTCAGAAGTAAACCTATACTTGTGGGTTGTGTGTACCGGCCCCCTTCATCCAGCAGGGAATATGATAATATGCTTAGCAATATCTTTAATGTTACAGCCAATCTTCCTTTCAGTTATAAAATTATCGGAGGCGATTTCAACTTGCCAGAAGTATCATGGTCTTCACTCCGAGGACCCCAAAGGTACGATAATCTCATAAATTCCATCGTCACAGGAGGGTGGACACAACACATAAATTCACCCACTAGATCCGCAAATATCCTAGACCTTATTTTCACGAACAACATAACGCCATCTACCGTACATGTTGGACATGAATTTCCAGGTAGTGACCATAGAATAGTAGTTTGTTCTTTTGACATCTTTCCTGAAACAAAACGCAGAGATGAAGCTGGCCAGATACCTATGAGATTGTACACACATGCTGACTGGGACTTGTATCAGCACCTAATTAGATGTTCTAATTGGGACTCGTACTTTTCGAACCAGTCCTTAGATGCAATTCTTAACAACTTCTATCAGAATATTAACTCAATTCACGACGTCATTGCACCCGAGAAGATTCTTAACTTCAGATTCCCCCAAAGTGATTATATTCCGACATCGTTTAGAAGAAGTCTACGTAAGCACTCAATAAAATACTACAGATATCATGACTTATCGTCATTAATTGCCATAACGTCCCTTCTCAGTAGAATTGAAGAGTTGAGAAATATAGGCCTCAGAAACAAAGAAATGCAGGCCATTCATGCACCGCATAACTCAGGAGAAATAGCCAAACTTTTTAAAAGTAGGTTGATGAACTCCAAAACACCCTATCCGAAAATAATATACTTAGACGGCATTGCTTACGAAAATAATGAGGCGATATGTGAACTGTTTAGCAAGCACTTCGCCAGATTATACACCTTAGAGAACGATGAAGTCGTGGATTTCCCACGTAAAACAGACGAATGTTTAAGTGACATAATTTTCACCACACATGAGATCGATAAAGCTGTCGCAAATCTTAAGCTTAGTAACACTACTGGCCCAGACGGTATATCTTCCGTTCTGCTGAAAAAAGGTGGTAATGACATGAGTTTACTCTTACTCAAGTTATACTCAATTTCATTAAGCGATGGGACATACCCTAACTGCTGGAAGAAGTCTTATATTGTACCTATCCATAAATACGGGCCTATAGCTGATATCAACAACTACCGCCCCATCAACATCACGTCTGTAGTTTCACGTGTAATGGAAAAGATAGTTAAGACTCAAATCATTCAGTACTTGCTGTCAAATGACCTACTATCCCCATCCCAATACGGTTTCTTAAGTAGAAGGTCGTGCATAACTTGCCACTTAGATTATTTTGACTACATCACACAAAGCATTGATAATGGGCGTTCGGTAACAACATTGTTTCTTGACGTTAGCAAGGCCTTCGATAAAGTCCCACATATCAGACTCCTAACAAAACTCCAATCCTACGGAATAACCGGAAATCTTCACAAATGGATAAGTTCTTTTCTCACAGAAAGACAGCAATTAGTCAAAATCAACCACCAGTTGTCTTCCTCAAAGCCGATAACCAGTGGTGTAATACAAGGTAGTGTTCTTGGCCCTATTCTATTCCTCTTATTTATAAATGACATAGTCTCTGTAATCAAGTATGGCAAGCCATACCTTTTTGCAGATGATCTCAAGATAGTATATGATTATGGGTACGGTGATATGAGCGTCGAAAGCAAGATCCAACAAGACTTAAATGATCTAGGCGATTGGAGCGAAAAGTGGCAACTGACTTTCAACCCAGACAAGTGCGGTATAACCCACCTTGGACGCTGGAAACCGATAATGTGCCTTATATGTACGGTAAGCTCCTATCAAAACTGAACACAGTCACAGATCTCGGGATAACATACTCAGATTTATCCTTTTCCGATCATGCAAATAAGGTTGTATCTGACTGTAAACGACTTACTGGCTTTGTACTGCGTAACTTCTACACCCAAGAAGCAAGATTAGCTATATATAGGACATGTATCCGTCCCAAACTTGAATATTGTGCTCTCCTATTTAGTAACCTCAGGACTGTAGACAGAAAAAAATCGAAAGTGTCCAGAGATTCCTCACGAAACGCATAATAGGGTTCGACCAACAAGTGGAATATGTTGACAGGTGTGTACGTCTGAAATTAGAGCCTCTGTGGTTAAGGAGAGTGAAGTGCAACCTATTTCTACTCTTCAAAGTCATTAGGAAACATTGCTACAGTAACTCATCCATAACTTGGGAAAATATTAAATCATATCAGCTGCGAAACCACGACTACCTTGTCAAGGTGGCTACCCACAGAAAATCCATTAGGGCAAACTTTTTCACCATAAAATATTGCACTCTTTGGAACCAACTACCACCTGAAATAAGATGTTGTGAAAACCCTGATGGGTTCAAACGGAGCCTAGAAAGACACTTTAACATGTCCACCCTAGCTCGTCTAAAAGACCACAACTGTTGGTAGAACGGAAATTGAAGGCCAGTCCAGTCTTCAGTATAGTCACATACGTATATCTCGACTCTAATACTCACGCAGCGAACGTTAACTAATTTACTGATTTCTATTCTCTATAATTTTCACTAAGTTGTGTTGGTAAAAGTAACACTGGAAATAATTGTAATAGCATCCACACCTTTTAACGTTTTACATATGTATATACTAATATAATAATACTTATTAATCATGCATGTTCAATTCTTAAATTAGATGGTTATTAAAATACTTAAAATATTAAATATTTATGCATCAAATGTTCTCTTGCTTTACCACGCTTGTTTCCCTTATAACACTCAATTATTGAACCTAGTGTAATATTTGATATACGAATTATATTATTGATTATACTCTTATCATATATGGTTTGATTTACTCTACGGCTCCCTGTAGACTAACCACCATTCTTCAGTATACACACACTGCAGTATTGTTAAAAAACGCCAAAATTTCGTTGGTTCTGTGTTAATATCTTTTTATAATATGTCTAGACACGTTACTTTGCAATGTCAGATGTTTACTATATATAAGACTGTCATGAAAATTTAGTACACTAAGTCCTGCCAACCGACCTTACCTTCAGTCCATACTACCTAAATTGAACCTTAACTATAGTATTCTGCTAAATCTTGCTCCACTATTCACAATACCTATTCGTTTTACTCTTTAAGGTTTTAACTTCTTATAAAGTAATCTGTTCATTAGGATGCATGCACACATATATAATATGTTCGTAAAGATGTACGTGGAGACCTATTGGAAGCACTCATTAAGAAAGCTAGGGAGATGGAATATGGGTACGAACATGTCTGGTACCAAGCAATATATTTGCGGTAGCCATAATAATCATAGTCTCAGAGCCTAACATCAAAAAAGGAGGGAGGGTGGCGTTAGCTGATCAGTGGATATGGTGGGGGTCACTAAGGTAAATCAACCCATTCTGCAGGAACAGCAATATACAATTTGACGGCACGCGATTTTTCTGATTTTTCTGAGGTCTTAGATCTTTATCTTGAATAAAATAATAATGAACGCCTTGATAGATCATGCTTCTACCTTTAAATATATACCATTCGCTCAGCCTATTGTTGAGACGCGACCACGCGGGATCTGCACAGATTTATGGGTCATGTCAATGTAGTTGAAGATTGATCGATCAATTCATGGTTGTTTGCTCAAAATCAACTTCCCCAATTTTCGCGGAGGCATCAATACGACAGTCATCGTCTCATCGGTCGCTGTTCAGAAAGAAGAGTGAAACATCGTCAGAAGTAATATTGTGATTTATTATTGTAATATTTGTTCACAGACCTTAGTCATACTTGATTTATATGTTGGTGTAACAATACAGAATCCTCAAGTCAACAACTGGTGTTTTGGATTTTTCGTCCGTTATAACTAAGCGTTTCTGAAATCTTCAAGGAACAGCGTGGGCACGAGCGTAGCGAGAGCTGGGCATTAACGGTTTATGAGACGTGATTGACAGTTTCTGACGATAGAAACAGATCTGGCGGATTCAAACATTTGGTGAATGTTTGGATAGTCGCGGTTCATCTTTCCTGGTGCCGGTCAAGTCCTCTTTGAACAAGCAATATCTGGAACTATTTCGAAATTGGGTCAAGTTCAACAATGCCTGGGTCAAAGAAGGGACAGAGTGTCTTGGATGCAAACAGGAAAGTAAGTCATGGTGACTTGTCTGTTAATTGTAACGATGTGTCTGATGTTAAGCATGACATGGTTGATGTTACCGTTTCGCCGTTCAGGGATAATAGGAACATCAAACTCCCTAAATTAGAACCACGGTGTTTCGATGGAAACCCAGCTGATTATTTACAATTTGTAAAGGAGTTTGAGATCATGTTGAGTAGTATTCTATTAAGTGAATAATTGAAGTTAATGTATTTGATGAGATATTGCACTGTAGATGCTGCAAGAGCTATACAGTGTTGTAAGTTTATGAGGCAAAAAGAGGGCTACTATGAGGCTATGAGCATATTACGTCAAAGGTTTGTAAGACCTTCGATGATTGTAAGGAACATATACGAAGCTGTCAATGGTAACGGCAGTCAGCTTCAAGATGACTCCAAGGCACTTACTGAGATTTTAGATAATCTTATGACTTATAAGAATACCTTGATTTCGATGAATTGCATGAGTGACCTCAACTCGGGTTTTATACTAGAAGTAATAGCAAGACGCCTACCTACTCGACTGCAAAGGAAGTGGGTAAAGATAAGCTCGCGTATGGAGGATGAGGGTATCGAGCCAAAGTTTGATGATATCCTGAAACTAGTAAAAGATAGTGTCAATCATGTGCAGTGGAGTCATCTTGAAGCTGACTGCCGTTACCATTGACAGCTTCGTATATGTTCCTTACAATCATCGAAGGTCTTACAAACCTTTGACGTAATATGCTCATAGCCTCATAGTAGCCCTCTTTTTGCCTCATAAACTTACAACACTGTATAGCTCTTGCAGCATCTACAGTGCAATATCTCATCAAATACATTAACTTCAATTATTCACTTAATAGAATACTACTCAACATGATCTCAAACTCCTTTACAAATTGTAAATAATCAGCTGGGTTTCCATCGAAACACCGTGGTTCTAATTTAGGGAGTTTGATGTTCCTATTATCCCTGAACGGCGAAACGGTAACATCAACCATGTCATGCTTAACATCAGACACATCGTTACAATTAACAGACAAGTCACCATGACTTACTTTCCTGTTTGCATCCAAGACACTCTGTCCCTTCTTTGACCCAGGCATTGTTGAACTTGACCCAATTTCGAAATAGTTCCAGATATTGCTTGTTCAAAGAGGACTTGACCGGCACCAGGAAAGATGAACCGCGACTATCCAAACATTCACCAAATGTTTGAATCCGCCAGATCTGTTTCTATCGTCAGAAACTGTCAATCACGTCTCATAAACCGTTAATGCCCAGCTCTCGCTACGCTCGTGCCCACGCTGTTCCTTGAAGATTTCAGAAACGCTTAGTTATAACGGACGAAAAATCCAAAACACCAGTTGTTGACTTGAGGATTCTGTATTGTTACACCAACATATAAATCAAGTATGACTAAGGTCTGTGAACAAATATTACAATAATAAATCACAATATTACTTCTGACGATGTTTCACTCTTCTTTCTGAACAGCGACCGATGAGACGATGACTGTCGTATTGATGCCTCCGCGAAAATTGGGGAAGTTGATTTTGAGCAAACAACCATGAATTGATCGATCAATCTTCAACTACATTGACATGACCCATAAATCTGTGCAGATCCCGCGTGGTCGCGTCTCAACAATAGGCTGAGCGAATGGTATATATTTAAAGGTAGAAGCATGATCTATCAAGGCGTTCATTATTATTTTATTCAAGATAAAGATCTAAGACCTCAGAAAAATCAGAAAAATCGCGTGCCGTCAAATTGTATATTGCTGTTCCTGCAGAATGGGTTGATTTACCTTAGTGACCCCCACCATATCCAGTGATCAGCTAACGCCACCCTCCCTCCTTTTTTGATGTTAGGCTCTGATTCTATGATTATTATGGCTACCACACATATATTGCTTGGTACCGGACATGTTCGTACCTCATATTCCATCTCCCTAGCTTCCTTAATGAGTGCTTCCAATAGGTCTCCACGTACATCTTTATGAACATATTATATATGTGTGCATGCATCCTAATGAACAGATTACTTTATAAGAAGTTAAAACCTTAAAGAGTAAAACGAATAGGTATTGTGAATAGTGGAGCAAGATTTAGCAGAATACTATAGTTAAGGTTCAATTTAGGTAGTATGGACTGAAGGTAAGGTCGGTTGGCAGGACTTAGTGTACTAAATTTTCATGACGGTCTTATATATAGTAAACATCTGACATTGCAAAGTAACGTGTCTAGACATATTATAAAAAGATATTAACACAGAACCAACGAAATTTTGGCGTTTTTTAACAATACTGCAGTGTGTGTATACTGAAGAATGGTGGTTAGTCTACAGGGAGCCGTAGAGTAAATCAAACCATATATGATAAGAGTATAATCAATAATATAATTCGTATATCAAATATTACACTAGGCTCAATAATTGAGTGTTATAAGGGAAACAAGCGTGGTAAAGCAAGAGAACATTTGATGCATAAATATTTAATATTTTAAGTATTTTAATAACAATCTAATTTAAGAATTGAACATGCATGATTAATAAGTATTATTATATTAGTATATACATATGTAAAACGTTAAAAGGTGTGGATGCTATTACAATTATTTCCAGTGTTACTTTTACCAACACAACTTAGTGAAAATTATAGAGAATAGAAATCAGTAAATTAGTTAACGTTCGCTGCGTGAGTATTAGAGTCGAGATATACGTATGTGACTATACTGAAGACTGGACTGGCCTTCAATTTCCGTTCTACCAACAGTTGTGGTCTTTTAGACGAGCTAGGGTGGACATGTTAAAGTGTCTTTCTAGGCTCCGTTTGAACCCATCAGGGTTTTCACAACATCTTATTTCAGGTGGTAGTTGGTTCCAAAGAGTGCAATATTTTATGGTGAAAAAGTTTGCCCTAATGGATTTTCTGTGGGTAGCCACCTTGACAAGGTAGTCGTGGTTTCGCAGCTGATATGATTTAATATTTTCCCACGTTATGGATGAGTTACTGTAGCAATGTTTCCTAATGACTTTGAAGAGTAGAAATAGGTTGCACTTCACTCTCCTTAACCACAGAGGCTCTAATTTCAGACGTACACACCTGTCAACATATTCCACTTGTTGGTCGAACCCTATTATGCGTTTCGTGAGGAATCTCTGGACACTTTCGATTTTTTTCTGTCTACAGTCCTGAGGTTACTAAATAGGAGAGCACAATATTCAAGTTTGGGACGGATACATGTCCTATATATAGCTAATCTTGCTTCTTGGGTGTAGAAGTTACGCAGTACAAAGCCAGTAAGTCGTTTACAGTCAGATACAACCTTGTTTGCATGATCGGAAAAGGATAAATCTGAGTATGTTATCCCGAGATCTGTGACTGTGTTCAGTTTTGAGAGGAGCTTACCGTACATATAAGGCACATTATCGGTTTCCAGCGTCCAAGGTGGGTTATACCGCACTTGTCTGGGTTGAAAGTCAGTTGCCACTTTTCGCTCCAATCGCCTAGATCATTTAAGTCTTGTTGGATCTTGCTTTCGACGCTCATATCACCGTACCCATAATCATATACTATCTTGAGATCATCTGCAAAAAGGTATGGCTTGCCATACTTGATTACAGAGACTATGTCATTTATAAATAAGAGGAATAGAATAGGGCCAAGAACACTACCTTGTATTACACCACTGGTTATCGGCTTTGAGGAAGACAACTGGTGGTTGATTTTGACTAATTGCTGTCTTTCTGTGAGAAAAGAACTTATCCATTTGTGAAGATTTCCGGTTATTCCGTAGGATTGGAGTTTTGTTAGGAGTCTGATATGTGGGACTTTATCGAAGGCCTTGCTAACGTCAAGAAACAATGTTGTTACCGAACGCCCATTATCAATGCTTTGTGTAATGTAGTCAAAATAATCTAAGTGGCAAGTAATGCACGACCTTCTACTTAAGAAACCGTATTGGGATGGGGATAGTAGGTCATTTGACAGCAAGTACTGAATGATTTGAGTCTTAACTATCTTTTCCATTACACGTGAAACTACAGACGTGATGTTGATGGGGCGGTAGTTGTTGATATCAGCTATAGGCCCGTATTTATGGATAGGTACAATATAAGACTTCTTCCAGCAGTTAGGGTATGTCCCATCGCTTAATGAAATTGAGTATAACTTGAGTAAGAGTAAACTCATGTCATTACCACCTTTTTTCAGCAGAACGGAAGATATACCGTCTGGGCCAGTAGTGTTACTAAGCTTAAGATTTGCGACAGCTTTATCGATCTCATGTGTGGTGAAAATTATGTCACTTAAACATTCGTCTGTTTTACGTGGGAAATCCACGACTTCATCGTTCTCTAAGGTGTATAATCTGGCGAAGTGCTTGCTAAACAGTTCACATATCGCCTCATTATTTTCGTAAGCAATGCCGTCTAAGTATATTATTTTCGGATAGGGTGTTTTGGAGTTCATCAACCTACTTTTAAAAAGTTTGGCTATTTCTCCTGAGTTATGCGGTGCATGAATGGCCTGCATTTCTTTGTTTCTGAGGCCTATATTTCTCAACTCTTCAATTCTACTGAGAAGGGACGTTATGGCAATTAATGACGATAAGTCATGATATCTGTAGTATTTTATTGAGTGCTTACGTAGACTTCTTCTAAACGATGTCGGAATATAATCACTTTGGGGGAATCTGAAGTTAAGAATCTTCTCGGGTGCAATGACGTCGTGAATTGAGTTAATATTCTGATAGAAGTTGTTAAGAATTGCATCTAAGGACTGGTTCGAAAAGTACGAGTCCCAATTAGAACATCTAATTAGGTGCTGATACAAGTCCCAGTCAGCATGTGTGTACAATCTCATAGGTATCTGGCCAGCTTCATCTCTGCGTTTTGTTTCAGGAAAGATGTCAAAAGAACAAACTACTATTCTATGGTCACTACCTGGAAATTCATGTCCAACATGTACGGTAGATGGCGTTATGTTGTTCGTGAAAATAAGGTCTAGGATATTTGCGGATCTAGTGGGTGAATTTATGTGTTGTGTCCACCCTCCTGTGACGATGGAATTTATGAGATTATCGTACCTTTGGGGTCCTCGGAGTGAAGACCATGATACTTCTGGCAAGTTGAAATCGCCTCCGATAATTTTATAACTGAAAGGAAGATTGGCTGTAACATTAAAGATATTGCTAAGCATATTATCATATTCCCTGCTGGATGAAGGGGGCCGGTACACACAACCCACAAGTATAGGTTTACTTCTGACAACTTTTATTTCGACCCAGATCGAGTCATTGAGTTGTGACAGAATTGGGTTACTAAACTGGGTTGCACACATGGATTGTTCACAGTAAATTAGTGTTCCACCCCCACGACCTGTCCGTCTGTCCCCTCGAAAAAGGTTGTATTTATCAATCCTTAGGCTGTCATTGGAGATTTCACTTGTGCACCAGGCTTCGGTGATCATAATCAATGACGGTCTGCATATAGAAGCTATTGTACTTAGTGCTAAATGTTTGCTTAGAACTGATCTCGTATTTACTAGGATAATAGATAAACACTGGCTATGTGGTTTCAGTGAGCGGACAACATCTTGGTAAAATAATCCGTGAGTATCCTCTATATACATGTTATCAGACTCATTTACCAATATCTTTGGATCGTAGGAAGACTTCAGGTAGATTTTTGAGGTGGTAGTCAGGGATGGGCTTACGTTTGGATATGGTATGCAGTGAGAGACACCTGTGTGATAATCAGATATTAATATTTTAGAGATATAAGTATCCGCGTTTGGTGTCGACACTGTGTCAGCTATCTCCTTTTGTGCATTTAGTGCACAACCGTACCCTTCAGAGAGTAGGAATATAATAAGTCATAAAGAGCTGTAAAATGTTAGTTTTAATGGAGTAAAATGAGGATCAAGTAAAGACAGATATCTGGGAAAAATAGACCTTGAAGTAAATTCTCCTATATAACTTTGTTGTGAACAGCACACTTGGCTTAAATTTTAGTGATGCATTATGTTGAGATCAGTAACATACTTATTCAATTTTTCAGCAGTCAAATCGTAGTTTCATAACAGGAAAGAGATTCGACCGTGGATGCGAAAACCAAATAAGGTCATTGTCAATTGAGTTGAAGATTGATCGATCAATTCATGGTTGTTTGCTCAAAATCAACTTCCCCAATTTTCGCGGAGGCATCAATACGACAGTCATCGTCTCATCGGTCGCTGTTCAGAAAGAAGAGTGAAACATCGTCAGAAGTAATATTGTGATTTATTATTGTAATATTTGTTCACAGACCTTAGTCATACTTGATTTATATGTTGGTGTAACAATACAGAATCCTCAAGTCAACAACTGGTGTTTTGGATTTTTCGTCCGTTATAACTAAGCGTTTCTGAAATCTTCAAGGAACAGCGTGGGCACGAGCGTAGCGAGAGCTGGGCATTAACGGTTTATGAGACGTGATTGACAGTCATGTTACGTTGTTTTACTGCATCAAATGCTGCCGAGTTCGATTCCAGAATTCTCTATTTGCCCCATTTGTGTCTGCATGGCGGACTGTATTCGTAAGTTGAGTAAAATTTTGAAAACTATTTGAAGACCAGTTGCTTCTTCATTTCAGATCATGAATACTCATTTACAGCATGTTCGCGAGCGTCTTCAAATGGTAGAATTGGATCGTTCATGGAATTTGAGTGGTTATGAGATAAATGATTTGGAATCAATCTTCAGTTCAGTTTAGATATAGGGTTGTTCGACCTCGACCAGAAGATACATAGATGGTAATGCGTGACAGCAGAACACCAGAAAGAGGAAGTATGTGAACATGAAAAGGACATTAATGTTTTATGCATATATAAATGCTTATGACAGTTGTATATTATACATTAGTAAAAATTTACGTTTTAGTTGTGTTTTCACGTATTTATGCGAAGTCTTAGAGTTTGTTTAGTGTCATAATGTGTACTAATGAGTCTGAGCGTTTTAGTGTTCTAATGACTGATGCGTTTTAGAAATAAGTGATGGGTTCTGTTCGGGATAGTCATTAGGATAAAAGTTTATATAGCAAGCGTTTGAAGGTTACAATGAGGGATAAGTCCTATTTCTAAGGGTAAACTATTCCTGTATGTTCCGTACTAAGTCTGCATCCATCCATGCTACTAGTTTATTTATAGGTTTAGATTGCTAAGGATGTTGAAGTATGTATTTTAGGTGCTGTAGTAGATTAGTGCTTGATTCGTTCTAGGAGTAAATAGTTTATTAATATAATCAGTAGAATGAAACCGTATGTAGAGAGAGCGATTGAAGCTTGTAACCGAAGAGCAAGTTCTGACATCTAGGGGCAGGCTATTCCATATTTTAGAATACATGACTGTGAAGAAGTTTTCACGGGGTGTTGACTTGAAAGAATGAGTTATAATATTTTTATTTCTGGAACAGAAAGCAGCCATTTTTACAGGCACGAACATCCGTACACTTATCGAAACTTATGGAATATATAATATGATTTGTTAATCTTTAAATAAGTTGAAAACTGGTAAATGTGGGAGAAACATTTAAAATGAAGTGTACAAATAAGGAAATAGATATAGCGTCAAATCTAAACTGTGATTGAAAAATATACGTGTCTATTTCACGCCCGGAATTATAAATGATTGCGTTAGTTGAGGAAGGTAATTAGCATTTCTGTACAGGTGCTGACGTGATACATAGGAGATGCAGAATAAGCAATACTTATCAGAAAATGATTCATAAAGTGTTTCAAAGTCTATTAAACATTAAATTCACCTGTAAGTACAGCATATTTGTGACATTTCCAGTTGATTATGAGACCGACTTTGAACTACAGAAAGTACGCTAGTTCCCAGACTAACATAATAATACTTAGTAATTATGTAGGTTCAATACTTGAAATTAGATTGTCATTAAAATACCTAAAATGATTAAAATACTTATGCGGCAAATGTTCTCTTGGTTTACCGAGTTGTTTTCTCAGGACCATTCTGAGTAACTTTGTTACTAACAGTTCCACTACTCGTATCACCCTACCAAATAGAATATAACTTGGTTGCTGTAATACTGGCTATTTCTATACTTCATAACCCTTAAGGGAAACTTAATTTCCTTGTCTTTTTTATTAACCCACTTGTTCATATGTATGGGGATGTTACTGCTAAGAATGTCTTCAGGTAATTTTGTACCCTGTTACCTAACGGGAAGTACTTGTCATGAAACCTGTTGAAGTGCAGGATACTGTATGATCGGGGCGGGGTCAAAGCAATGCAATATTACAACTCCAGTCATTGCAAAATGTGTCAGAGCTTACAATCAAAAAGGAGATGGGATGGCGCATACTGATCGGCAGAAATGGTAGTGGTCATAAACGTGGAACACTTCAACCTGTAGGACACCAGCAAGCATTTTTCGACAGCTGCAGAATTAAACATGAGTTTAAATCCTCAAAAAGAATTAACTTCAAAAAATTATAAAAAACAAAACAACTGCAGAGATTTAAATTGTGAAAAAACGTCTACAAGCCTGCTAAGCTTCTTGTCAAGATGATAACCCATGGGGCATACGCAAGTTCGCCAGGTTAGCATATCCAACACGTTCCAATAATTCAAGCCGTTTCCCTCTGAAATGTCACTTATATAATTCACAACAATACTTTTGCCAAATTGTCATAATGCTCTATTTTACCTCAACTCCCTAGGCCTTTGATAAAGCTGATGTTTACTTTTTTCACTTACACTTTTCGCTCGCACAAAGTCTGGTTCCTCTGATGATGAAAAAACACAACGACCACACCCATGTTTGAGAATAAGCACCTGTTCATCGAAAACGTCATGGTTTCCCATGGTAAGACCAGTATGTTTGGAAATAAACATTGCAAATGCGTACCATGATTTCAAGTACTATATAGCTTCTTCTTCTTGTATTTATCTTATAAATATACTTCCAATAATGTATTATTCATAATTCCATTTTATACCATTATGCAGCTGCCCAAGATTTTCTTCTCTTCCTTAAATAGCGTTAAATCACGCGGCGACATAGCACTCACCCAAATATACGTTGTTTATCGACTGGCCGTAACTATCAGCAGGAAACGAAACGAAGTTTTGATTGTCGCTCAACTTTGATGGTTACCTCAGTAAAGGGTGCACAATTTAACATTTACAAGGATCTGTTCTGACTGGTTGTACAATAATTGAACAATTGAAGCTTTTGAAAAAGTGATAATCTGTGCTAATTCACAACTGTAATTTGTGACATAATCGATCGTGCCTGTAAAACTGCCACGCATTTCTTGTGAACTTACCCGTTTATACGATATGTATATTATCATTATTATCCCTAAATATTTCGTGAGTCCACTTCCATATCATATGCTTTCACATATTCCCAGCGCCTGAATACTATATCTCTTCATCTGTCTTGCAATTCGGGTGGCTTTGCCACTCTCATACATAGTGGGAACGTTCCATGCTCTCACGCATACTTTCCTTTCGTCGCTAGGAGACTCATCGTACTGGATATTTTGCAGCCAATTTATTTACAGTGTGGAGTTACCAGCTTCACCCCTGAGGAGGAAGTTGTTATATATATATACATAATTTATAAAGGAGCGACTTTTATGCTGCTCGTTTTAGAATCAGGAAAGTAAGAAATAAAGCGATCCAACCATTGATAACAAAAAAGTCAGAACAGGAAAGGCAGTAAAAAACAACGACAGATGTATGGCGGCAATATTACTGTTAAATACAATCACCAAAAAGGATATGAAAAATATACATATATATAGCTGGGGCATGTCAATCCAATAATATACAGTTATGGATAATGGTTAGTGTTAAACAGCCATAGCGTCTGTGGAACAGTGGTTATCATTCTCGCCAACCATGCAAATGGTCCGGGGTTCGATCCCCTGCCGACGCACACCTGATATCTATGTTAGGTCTTCAGAATTTAGGCTACCGATGTCACATGCTGAAAATTTCATATCTCTTCCGAAAAATACGTTGTAGAATCAAGCTGTAATTAAAAATTTAGAAATATCAAACCGTCGGTTATAGGTATTAACAGTCATTAAATTTATATCCACAGTTTCAGCATTCGAATGTAAAAGAATTACAATGGTTTCTAAACGTTCCTGGCTAGAAACACCAGAGAAATAACTTTTATGTCACCGTATAAGTGTATCGCACTAATCAAAAAGCGGGTCAAGGTTAATAGACACAATGTATGTCTACGGGATCATGAGTTTATATTGAATAGTCTATGCATTTTATCCTTATAAGTGTGTACGTACGCCTTAACTATTTCTGCAGAGACACGAAACAGGCGCCGTCACACCAAGATTCGTGGAGTCAGGAGCACCATTCTCGATCTGTTAAGACAGCCTCTTAGAGAACGCCCAGAGTAAGGTGACGAGAGTCATTATCGTGCCAAAACACAGGCAGCGTAATGGTAAAATACGGGGACTAGAACTGTATATTCTGAGCTATTTCAGAATTAAGGGCGATCTTTTTGGTGGCCTATGGAAAGCTGAATGCTCAAAACACGCTTATAAGGACTAAATTACTGTTAAACACTATGTTACTCCTTGAGGAAATGTGAAAGCACTACTTACTAGGGGAACAGCTGCACGAATGTGGTTCACATTATTTTCTGGAGTACCCTTTTGGTTGACGTGCCTATCTGTCTGTCAGATCGTAACATCGAGAGGGACCTGTGTGACTACGGTAATTCGAAATGTCCGTGCAAGCATAACCAAGAGGCAGTCTAGCCTTGTGGGACGCTTTAAATACTCCTTTTTTCCTATTCTTTCTCCATAAATTTTTGTTTTAATCGTTTTCGGATTTAGATTTATTGGTTGAGGATAGAAGGCTTGGAGCTCATGTTAATCCTTTTCTAGTAGATTTCTGTGGTTTTCCAAACACTTCTTGAACGAATCAGTTGAGGTCGCAGACACCACTTCTTCTGGGAATCGGTTCCAAGAGTTTATGACTCGATGTGAGAACCAGTACTCAACAGCGATATGATTTCTCCTTGGCTTTTGAACTTTCCTACTATGTCCTCTAAGGTGTTCCGAACTGGTGGGAAGGAAAAGAGAGAATAGGTCAGGTCCGTAGTCATTATTTAAAATTTTAAACATTGTGATTAAATCTCCTCTCTGCCTACGGTATGACAGTGAGAAGAGATTTAAACTATCTAGTCTTTCCTCATATGATAAGTTAGCTATGCCGTGAACCATACGTGTTGCCTTCCTTTGAACACTTTCTAGAATGTGTGAATCCCCTTTTAGACAAGGGCTGGCGGCATGGATGCAGTTTACCAGTCTTGACCTAACCAGAGATGTGTATAAGGGGGTGAACATATCTCTGGTAATTCTTGTAAAGGCTCTGCGAATCGCCCATAAGGACCTGAAACTACGTGCAGCCACCGCGCGACAGTGTGCTGTAGTTTTTAAGTCGTGGCTAACTATGACGCCTAAGTCCAAGTGAGTCTGAACTGATGGAAGTGTTATTCCCTCTAATTCGTAGGAGCCTGTGCTTAATTGTCCAATGCTCATGGTTGCACATTTTGCCACATTGATCGGGAGCATCCATTCAACGGACCACTCTGACAATTTGCTGATGTCCTCTTGCAACGTGAACGTATCACTGTTGCCCTTCAGCTCTCTCCAAATTTTTAAGTCATCTGCGTATGGGACTATAGGGGAGTCGGTGAGCAGAGGTATACAGAATAAATAGGAGAGGATCGAGCAAACAACCATGAATTGATCGTTCAATCTTCAACTACATTGACACTCCTCGGCAAAAAAGGATCCATCCCTTTTTTCCTTCACGACCAATACACGTTGACTTGAATGCCATTGCGAGAACCTGGGTCACACGGACAGAGCTGAAATGGAAAACAAACAGAAAAGCCAACACACCACAAGCATACCCAAAGCACAATCTCACACATCGCTTATGACCTGCGCCTCCAGACAGAGACCTCTTCTTGACATCTTGCAACACAATCGCCACTTGCTAAAATGACTCTTGCAGAATGCAACGTGACCATAGCACCAACTCATGATACTCTGCGCACATCCTCTTATCTACTCACTACCAATTACCACTGAAATCGCTTGTCACTCATTCTGCCTCAGTTCTAGTAGCGGTGACGCATGCGAGCCTCAGTCGTTTACACTCTTTCTCCCCGGCGTGTCGGACCGCAGCTAACAATTATCGCCGTGTGCATTTCATTCTCAGCAATAGCCTAGCCTTCCCGGCGTATACGCCCCATCTGCTGTCCTTAACATCAATCAATTCATTCATGGATGTAGAAGAGTGCACACAACTTCAGAAGTAATCACAACGAAAATTTTAACAAAATTATGCAATAAAAACAAGGTGCGAAAACAACGAGTAAACACAATGAATCCAACAAACACCAATTGATATGATACACCACACATATATACAAACAGTACACACAAACTCGCAGTTCATGTCTTGATGTCTTTGAAGAATCGCAGGGCTAACACCAGTACGCCTACAACCCTTCACAGGTTGACGATTGTAAGTTGTGGAATGTCGGGACACAAACAAGATTATTCAACAATTACAATAATTGAAACTCACACAATTATTTAACACAAACATATGTACAATCAACACATCAAGTGTTGTGAATTCTGGTAGAACAAACTACACTTGAAGAACTGTAGGACTTACAGCAGTTCGCCTACAACCCTTCTCAGGTTGACGCCCTAGGTTGGAAAATCGTCGCAGAGTTCATTTGCTAACTTCCTTCTATCAGCTATATCCTCAAATCTGAACGGCAACACGCCCATGTCATTGTATCGTAGAATATAGATGACGAACAAACACACGACATATCTGATCAACCAAGTGTAGAAACAGAGTAATTTACACCAAAGATAATAGCATTCAGAAAGTAACTTGAAACTAGAAATGCCTTTATTCATGCAAGTCAATTTAACAATTACTCTCTCGTTTTCACCTGGCTTATCCTCACTAAACTGACCAATATCTTTCGTCCTTCCAAATGCACCAATACTATCATAGTCATTGCACAAGATACTTGAGTTGATGGGCGTCTGTTTCATTGTGGATGACAGCACCAACGACGACTGATTGATACCAGTTGATGAAGTTAGCGGTGGATCAAAAGCTGTTGTTGCTCGACTTTCAGGAAGTTGTCTACCTGCATGACCACCACCACTGCTGTCTTTTAATGTCGGCTCAGGTTTAGCACTATCATCTGATGATAGGTGGACTACATGCTGATCAATCACACTGACGGTCTGACAAGTATGCATGCCTTGTGCAACTGAATCTGCATTTATTTCTACTTCACGTTCAAGTTGTACAGAACCTACGTTCAACTTAGCAGTAGTAGGCATACCCCTCATCTCATCATGATCAACCAAGGACAAATGTGAAGTATCATGAGCATTATCACGAATATTCAATTTACCGTCAACTTCATCATTTTCAAACTCTTTAATAACAGAAGTAGACAATTTTGGTTCCTGCTCGCAAATCATAAAAGGTTTTATAACTTCACTTTGACTAGTAATACCTTGTAAACTTGTAGGGTCAGAACTGCACTCTGAAGCAGCAACTCTATTCTGTGACACTCTATTCAACAATGGCTTACCAGTTGTAACTACAGACTTCCTGAGCGCACCGTTATCGTCACACAATTTGGAGTCAGGCCTGGAGTTCACATTTAGCTTATCACTGAACTTGCTCACTGGTTCACAGTTCACCTTTGTATGCACCTCTTGAAAACGTGTAAAACACAACCGTGTTTGTCTTGCATCTTGTAACTTATCTGTTGAGGATGTACTACGAAACCTGTTACACTCACTAGGTCTATATGCATTACTATACATCATGGAGCCTTCTCGATATCCACCTCTCTGAAGCCTACTCGTAATCAATGATTGCATTTTGCTCTCAGACTGCTCTATTCTAGGGGTGAGATTCAATATACTGGCAAACTTGCTCATCGATTGATTGACACTATCTTTTACTAGTTTCAGGATATCATCAAACTTTGGCTCGATACCCTCATCCTCCATACGCGAGCTTATCTTTACCCACTTCCTTTGCAGTCGAGTAGGTAGGCGTCTTGCTATTACTTCTAGTATAAAACCCGAGTTGAGGTCACTCATGCAATTCATCGAAATCAAGGTATTCTTATAAGTCATAAGATTATCTAAAATCTCAGTAAGTGCCTTGGAGTCATCTTGAAGCTGACTGCCGTTACCATTGACAGCTTCGTATATGTTCCTTACAATCATCGAAGGTCTTACAAACCTTTGACGTAATATGCTCATAGCCTCATAGTAGCCCTCTTTTTGCCTCATAAACTTACAACACTGTATAGCTCTTGCAGCATCTACAGTGCAATATCTCATCAAATACATTAACTTCAATTATTCACTTAATAGAATACTACTCAACATGATCTCAAACTCCTTTACAAATTGTAAATAATCGGTTGGGTTTCCGTCGAAACACCGTGGTTCTAATTTAGGGAGTTTGATGTTCCTATTATCCCTGAACGGCGAAACGGTAACATCAACCATGTCATGCTTAACATCAGACACATCGTTACAATTAACAGACAAGTCACCATGACTTACTTTCCTGTTTGCATCCAAGACACTCTGTCCCTTCTTTGACCCAGGCATTGTTGAAATGGACCCAGGCATTGTTGAACTTGACCCAATTCCAGAAACGTTCCAGATATTGCCTGTTCAAAGAGGACTTGACCGGCACCAGGAAAGATGAACGGCGACTATCCAAACTTTCACCAACTGTTTGAATTCACCAGAATCAGTTTCTATCGTCAGAAACTGTCAGCCACGTCTCACAAATCGTTAATTCCCAGCTCTTGCTACGCTTGTGCCCACGCTGTTCCTTGCAGTTTTTCAGAGACGCTTAGTAATAACGGACGAAGAAACCAAAACACCAATTGTTGACTTGAGTATTCTGTATTGTTACACCAACATATAAAAATAATATTTGAACTAAGGTCTGTGAACAAATATTACAATAATAAATCACGGGATTACTTCTGATGGTTTGCTACTGACTTCTTTCTGAACAGCGACCGATGAGACGATGACTGTCGTATTGATTCCTCTGCGAAAATTGGGGAAGTTGGTTCGAGCAAACAACCATGAATTGATCGTTCAATCTTCAACTCCATTGACATAAGGCATGATGCTTTTCTTGATAATTCTTTCCAGTGTCTTGATTAAAGTGCTGGTGAGACTGATAGAACTATAATTTGAAGGGCTTTGTCTTGATCCTCCCTTGTGCATAAGGGTTACCATGGCGTCTTTGCAATCACGCGGCAACACTCCATTTAGGAGAGATAGCTTGAAGATCGTGGTTAAGGGGCCGGCTATGTGGGCTGATAGCTTCTTGAGAAGCCTTGGATGAAGATTGTAAGGACCCATTCATTTCCCTGCATATCTCTGTCTGTTTTCGACATAGAACTTTGCACAAATGTGCGGAAGTTCAAGTCGCCACATTCCGTGTAGCACGCGAAGCAAGAGAAGAAAGTACAAGAAAAGCATAATAAAAACAGTGAGCAGAAGTGTGAGACAAAGGAGGAGTAATAACGAAGAACAAAACAGTTTCATTGGAGATCATAAGTCACAAGAAATGGATGCATCTGCGCCACTGAGAACGGTTTTGAGCCGTGTCACCAATTGTTTCCAACCATAGATTTTTAACGTCCCGAGGACCCCAACCAGTCAGGAAGTCTACACCTTCCTACGTGGCTAAGACCAACTGTTGTGGATTTCATTGACTGATGCCAAGTTTTTGTTTGACCGCCGCTAGCTTTTTTCCAGTCTGACCCTATATCCGCTAACATTGCTCGTCGAGGGAGGCGATGGCTTGGCATACGTAACACATGTGCTAAACATCTCAGTCTTTGTAGCTTCACGACTTCGTCGATTGATTTCCTCTGTTTACCTAGAACTCTACGCCTAACCTCAATGTTGCTCACCTTATTATGCCACTTCACACGGGAAATAGAACGCAGGCACCTATGATCAAAGGCAGCTAGTCTTTTCATGTCTTCCACTCTGAGTGGCCAGGTCTCGCTCACAACCATAAAGGAGGACGGAGCGGACTGATGAGCATTACACCCGCCCTTTGGTCGATAGTCGAACATCTCGTCTACGCCAGAGTCATCGTAAACTGGCAAATACGGAACGAGCCCCTTGTATTCGTGCTGAGATTTCATCAGAGATCAGTCCGTTGGAGCTGATGGTACTTCCCAAATAAGTGAAGCGGTCAACGTGCTCTACCACTTCACTTCCTATTTTTAAACTAGGCGTCGATGTAGTCCAGTCCTGTAACATCATCTTGCATTTGGCGGGAGCGAATCGCATGCCAAACATTCGTAGATTGCGGCTCAAGGTGTTTAGAAGACTCTGCATTTTGTCAGCGTCTTCGCCTAGAAGGATTATATCGTCTGCATATTCCAAGTCAACGAGATTATTCCCCGGTAGCAAGTCAATCCCTGAGTCGCTGAAGTCACCTAGGGTTAAGTCCATTAACACATCTATGATGAAGTTGAATAGAAAAGGGGATAATGGGCATCCTTGACGGACACCACTAGTCGTAACCAGTTTAGATGACAGCTCGCCGTAAGCCCTCACCTGGCTGTATGAGTACGAGTAGAGTGCCTTAATCAGTGCAATATATTTTCTTGGAATTCCCTTTACAGCCAAGCATCTCCAGAGAACTTCCCAATCGACAGAGTCGAATGCTGCCTTTAGGTCAAGAAATATAATGACTGTTGGACGCCGGTAGGAATGCCTATGTTCTAGAATCTGTTGGAGGGTGAAGATATGATCAATACACCCTCTTCCTGGTCTAAAGCCTGCCTGGCTCTCTCGTGTTTGTGCTTCCCGAGCACCACTCAGTCTACGAATGATTATTGAGCCTAAGACTTTAGATACTAATTTAGTCAAGCTAATCTGTAGTAGTTTCATTAGGCGGTTGAGCACGATGCCTTGGTCGACGTCAACGGAATCTATCCCATGTTCTTCTGATGCAGCCAGAGCTGATCCCGTAGGCAGTGATGACTCCTGAGTGAATACTTGGGAGAAAAAGTTTGCAATTTCTTCTGCTTTTTCTTGATCTTCTTCGATTGTATCTTTGTCAATAATCAGGTTTGGGACAGCATTGGATGTTTTATTCCTGAAATTCAAGTAGGAGAAAATTCTCTTAGGTTATGTCTTTGCATTTTGAGCCAGGTATGTCTCGAACTTCATCCTTGATTGGCGGATTTCTGCGATAGCTTTATTTCTAGCAGTATTATATGATTCTCTGGTCTCAGAAGTCTCAAGTGTAGCAAACAGGTTCCAACATTTGCGTTTACGTCTGAGTAACTTACGAATCTCCCGGTTTATCCAGGGGGGAATGTTTCCGACCCTTTGGAACAGACCAAGGGATGAAAGGTACAGTTACTTGGGCGTAAAGTTGCTTAAATTGGTTCCATGCGGCTTCTACTTGGGACTCTGGGTTGATGTACCAGTTTACTGAGTTGGCTGCTGAGACGATCGCATTTATATCAGCTTTCCAAACGTTTGGTCGAGCTGGGGTTTTGGCCCTTGCTGCCGTTGCTGTGAACTTGAAAGTGAGCACAGCATGGTCACTTCTTCCTAACGGAGGAAGATGTTGTATGAGATCCACATCCTCACCGTGGGAGAACACTAGGTCCAGAGTTGAGGAGGAGTGCTGTGAGTCATAGCGCGTGGGCTTAATGATATGTTGGACTAGGGCTAGCGATATAATGCATTCTAGCAGTTTATGATCAAAGGAGTTGACTGAAGATGGAGTTGTTAGGCTCGACCAGTCAACTGTTGGGGCGTTGAAGTCGCCGACTACGAGACTTCGACATTTTGAAGTCCAGGAGCCTAGCTTCTCTATTAGGAAGTCGTCTGCACTGCAGTCAGGACTGCGGTATACAGCAATGAGGTCAATGTCTTGGCCTATGCATTTAAGTCTGCAGCGTAGAAGTTCGCACGATTCACTTTCGTGGGCAAGTGCTTCGATACTACGCACGGTTAAGCCTTTCTTGAGGTAGATGACTACGCCACCTCCTTTGCGGTTTAGTCGGTCTACCCTGTGCACTTCGAAGTTTGGCAGGTTAACTTCGTTGTCAGTGACATCGGGTGTGAGCCATGTCTCCGTGATAATAATTACATCCGGGTTTCCAGGTTCTATCATGTTAACCAGCTCAGTCCTTTTATTTAACAGGCTGCTGGCGTTTGCGCAGCATACTGTTAATTCAGATTGGTGCTTCCCCGGCCCGCCACAGAGGTTTCGGGATCATTAAACTGCGAACTCGGACAACCCGAAAACCCTTAATCTTAAGGTTCTTCTCGCCGTTCCGGCTTCGCTCACTTAATTCTAGTGCTGCAGCCTGTCTTTTGACACGGTCTGCTAGGCTTAAGTCAGCGCGGACATATATCTCTGATCCTTTGGGAATATGACAGTTGCTTAGAAAAGCATCCCTCTCCGCTTTAGAGTTTAGTACGACTTTGAGGAGACGTACAGGCTCACTTACTGTAGGGTCAGGCTTTTAGCCTATTCTGTATACGCTGTGTATAGTAATGCCTGATACTGTTTCTGGCGGTAGCTTGTCTAAAAGGGGCTTGACCAAGTTAAGGTCATGCTCGAATCTGGCCTTAGGATCGAGGGCCAGTGACTCCTCCACTTTGTGGAGAATGAGCGACCTGTCAGAGAGATCGAGTTTGCTTTCCGCGACTTTCTTGCTCTGAGGCGTAAGTGTGTTTCTATCCTTCTTGAGCGGTGTAGCCAAAGTGTTATCCTTATTTCGCTTTTTGCGAGAGACTACAGTACGCCATTCATTGGCGTCCTCCTCGCTAATCGTAATGGGGTTTATCTGTCTGCTGCTCACCGGTGTGGATGAGGCTTGTTCCGGCAGTCCCTGGGCGACTGGAGCTGCAGGTTTTCGACCCTAGTACGCCTCTTCTTCACGGCAGTCTTTCCATTACTGTCACTGGAGGGCTCATCCAGTGTCGTGGGGGCGGCCTGGGTGTCTGTAATATGGTGGGTGTTCTTCTGTGCTGTAGAGCACTCACTTATTGGCAAGGTCGCATCTGGGACATGTGGTGTTTTGTCAATGACGCTAGTCACGTCATCGCTATCTGAGCAATAGTCGGTATTCTTCTGTGGTGGAGGACGCTTGCAGTCCATGAGCTTTAAAGCCCCACTGAGAGTAGCAATGGCTTCTGTAATACGGAGTTTAGTTGTATTACAGCAGTCGTTGCACAACCAGTTTGCTAGAGGTTTGCAGCAGCGTTTGTATGCTGCTGGAGTAAGGTTCGTGCACATACTGTGAAACCATCTCTTGCAGTTGTCACACTGCATTCCCTCATCCACTGTAAACTGGCACATAGCCCTTCCGCAGCGGTTTCTTTTGATAGGCATTTTATTTAAAACAAACCGGGAAAAATTAAATACAACTTCAAACATACATAACCTTTATAAATCAGTGATAAAAGCTAGTGAGTGCACAAAGAAAGATATACGTAGCTATTAAGTTATAAGAACACAACTTCTTACAGTTAATAGACTCAAATATGAAACGTAAACTAACTTCGATCAGAATAAACTGATTTAAAGTTAAATCTGTGGACTTTTGGAGCGTATGACACAACAAGAGCCAATAATAAACAAGAGCGTGTAAAGTTAACTCCCTTTTCCACGGCTTTTTTATATATTGACCCATTTTATTTGCTGATGACTTTGCTTACACTCATATTCTATTAGGACCTACTAGAAACTTAAAGCCAAGGCAGTGACAGTGTTGTAGAACAGTGTATGCATACCAAAATAAACAGATATCCATCCTTTCACTTCCCATGAAGGATCAACAGAAGTACAGGAAACAGTCCTGTTGCACCGAATTTACTAAAAGATTCAGCACCGTTACACGTAATCAGTGGGTAGGCATCAAGGAATAGACGTACTTGTTCAATGTAGTTATAAAAACACAGCGAATATTGGACATTGGCTCTGAGGTTATGGGTATTGACAATTCGTGAGTGACCTTGCGAGCTGAGCAACAATTATGAAGTTATGCTCCGTTTTGTGGATTATGTTGTTCTTGTCGGATATGACTTTGAAAAATCAGGTAAAACTTTTGAACTACTATTGTTGGTATATGACATAATAATTAGGGACCAAGTATCTCCTAACCAAATTTTTTTTCATGAATTTTGTGTGCTGTAGCCTGAGGATTAATACAGTATACATGTACATATATATGTTTATATGCATAGCTAATGTAATCACCAGTATTTTTTTGTGGGGATTAATACAAGAGAAGAAGGCGAGACTGGTAGTAGAACTGTGACGTGCCATCTCAGTAAGAAGGGAAAATTCGGCGGGTGTTTCAGACAAACATTTAAACCATTTTAGCTATTGATATTGCTGCTCAGGTAGTAGCTGAATTCAACGGACTATGTAGGTTATTTGTTTCCGAATTCAGCGGCAAAATAAGGTAGAAACAAACAGCCAGAATTTATAATACACGTGCCTACAGTGTCACTTCTCTTAATAGCAGGTATTGACAAGAATTGACTAGACATCCTTATTTTCTGGGTCTGGATTGAACTGGTTAGATTTCTGATAATTCGTATGGTTAACTGAAAATTGCAGAAATGGGGACGTTTAAATGTCAAATTTTGAATGTCATTTACGTAGGTAGGGTTGTACTATCAGGATAGCTGGCAAAAGCTTAGTGCTAGTTCCTTGAATCTACGTAATCAGTGGCCTAAGAGACTTAGAAGGAGTTTTATGGTTTCTGTTGCTCAGCTTAAAAATTCATTGTTAGTCTTATGTGTTGCTTATTTTTTATTTATTATTATTGTGGCTTGACTCCACACAGTATTTTTGATACAGGTATGGAGTTTTCAGCATTTGATATCGGTAACCCGAATTCGGCAGGCCGACCATGGATATCACGTGTACGTTGGCCGGGTCGGATCATGTGCATGATCGGTGAGCGCCCTAACTGCTGTGCCATCGACGCACTTTAATAATGACTTACAATGGAACTATTATGTATTTTGTTTAACTAATTCTATACGCATCAGACTGGGGGTATATTTTGGGATTCCTGCCTGTTTTCAACAATTAATTTCCCTTATTTGGAATCATGTACTTATGAAAGATCTTAAGTATTCAAATTACCCCTGGCTTGGCAACTGTCATTTCCTTATATAACGTTAGTTTACAGTTGACTATTATTGTTCAGGTTACACATTACTCCCAACTTAACACGACACTTTAAGGTCTGTCTATGTTTTCGACATAGAACTTTGCACAAATGTGCGGAAGTTCAAGTCGCCACACCGTGTAGCACGCGAAGCAAGAGAAGAAAGTACAAGAAAAGCATAATAGAGACTGAGCAGAGGTGTGAGACAAAGGAGTAAGGTGAACAATAGGTAACCATGCGTATATAACCATCCTAGAAATGAGCACAGAAGCACCTCACTTCAAGTTCTTACACTTTGAAGAAGCATACAAAATAAGGCTTGCATGGTGTACTGTTAGTATCTTGGATAATAAGATTTCAGTGTACCTTTTGTGCAGTAGCATACTTCATTTCCTTGTGAACTTGTATGGATCCCACTTGACGAGGTTGACACATTAAATAGTTCGTTTGCCACCATTTAATTAAGTAATTTAGAGCGTATGCAAAATATCCAATACTCAGTTGAATATCGGATGTCAAGTATTGGTGAACTTTGTCCCACTATATACCAATATCTCTTGACTTTATCCTCATTTGTGTTACAATCGCTACTGTAGTGACATACATTAGTAGATTTACGATTAAGTTTAAGAGCTTTTCCACTTAAGATGTTAACTAATAATTCCCAACTATCCTCTGTGCACTACTGGAGAACATCAGTGTTAGAATTTTATTGTTTCGTTCAAAGGACACGTTACTTTCCCTAGATAATTTCTTCGGTTATCTTTGGAGTGATATCGGTTTCGTGTGTATCATTTATACAGCATTTCTTGTTTACAGTATACACTTTGTGTTCATGTTCATAAAGATTAATATTTTATAGCTGTAGCATTAATCCACATGTTTATATTCTATGTGGTATCGTTAACTATAACCTAAGAAATGGAGATTCTACTCTGTATATCCACTTGTAATTTGACATTGTTTTGTATTTGCTTCAGCTTGTGATAAGCGCTATGACTTTTTCTTTATTTCTTCAGTTGGTGGTGAAAGCGAAGGACGTATTTTACAAAGATTTCCTTCAAAATGTTGGGACGACTATCCTTACAACTTCAAAATTGAGACAGTAAATCGTTTCCTTTCCTTTAATAATCGATAATCTTATAAATTTAGTTCTGTCAACCTTGTGGTTGGTATCTTAGTCGGAACAAACCAGCACCAACATTCTTTGTTGCGTACTTGACAGATGTTGCTGGAAATCCATATTTTGCAGCCTGTCTTACTTTTCACGAGGCTGTATCACCTAGTCAACTACTAAAATTTAAAAATCCTTATAATACTATTCATAACAGAGTAAGGGCTGCAGGGAATGAGTTGAATCGTTATCCTCATAATGGACCTATAGATGGGTCATTTGTAAATAAAAAAGGCTTTCTTATTTCTAATTTTGCATGTCAGTCTGAAAATTATCCCTTAAATACTCGTATCAGCGTAACCAGTTTGGATAGTAATGCTAGTTCACCGTTGAGTTCAGCAATCGGTGTACACGATCAGTCGATAAACCATTGTGGTCTGAGGTCGATATATGATGCTGGTGATCCAAATCTAGTACGTCCACCGGAATTTTATGCACCAAAGTGTTTGGTTTTCCTTGCTCGTCATCAACACTTTGATGTGTTGAAGGTAAGTTTCTTTCTATGTATAGAAATATTTTGATTTTTCGTTTGTGATTTCAGCTTGATTCCACACCGTATTATTTGGTAAAGGTATGAAATTTCCAGCATGTGATATCGGTAGCCCAAATTTAGCAGGCTGACCATAGATATCATGTGTGCGTCGGCAGGGGATCGAACCTCAGACCATTTGCATGGTCAGCGAGAGTCCTAACCACTGTGCCACTGACACAATATCTGAATATTCAGAATTATAATCAATCATTTTTATGTACATTGATACATACTGTATTGTCATCTCACTTACATTAGTCACATTTCCTTAATCACTTATCATCTATCTTTTTGTTTAGCTTTACTATGACTTCCGACGACTTCTCTTATGTTGCGTTGTCTTTTTCTTCTAATCGAATTTCACTCATCTCAATCTGTATTCATTACATTATGTGGAATCAATTCATCTGTATCACTTTGTTTAGATTGTAGTAAAGCGAAATGAACCCAGTGTTACACCAGGTTGTTCATGCTTACTGTTACTGTTTAAGCACTCGTATTGTCAGTAGCCAGTTGCTATGTGGCAAGTTGTACTTATTTATCCATTAAATCTGAAATCACGCCTACCATTCAGCTGGATTACTCTAATAAAATAGTAAAATTTTCCTTCAGAATATCAACATTAACATCATTAAGTGTAGCAGTCAAGAAGTCAAGCAGTAAGGCAGCTCTGATCTCTAACCACTTAAACTAGTAACAGCAGATGACTGCTATCATAGTATGCCTGAATGAGTGCAGACGGAAAGCATACATGTGAAGGTGACTGAGAGGTTATTCAAAACATCTTTTAGGTTCTGTATGTCCGTCTGTAAACAGCGTACATCAGTAGCGATGCTTTTTGATGCTGAGCTATATATCTGAGCTGTCGTTTAGTGCGTAAATGTTTGTGGGGGCGGTAAGGTGTAACAAACATATCTGTCTGTCTGTTTTCGACATAGAACTTTGCACAAATGTGCGGAAGTTCAAGTCGCCACATTCCGTGTAGCACGCGAAGCAAGAGAAGAAAGTACAAGAAAAGCATAATAGAAACAGTGAGCAGAGGTGTGAGACAAAGGAGTAATAAAGAAATACAAAACAGTTTCATTGAAGATCATAAGTCACAGGGAGTGGATACATCTGCGCCACTGAGAACGGTTTTGAGCCATGTCACCTATTGTTTCCAACCATAGATTTTTACCGTCCCGAGGACCCCAGCCTGGAAGTCTGCACCTTTCTACGTGGCTTAGACCAACTGTTGTGGATTTCATTGACTGATGCCAAGTTTTTGTTTGACCGCCGCTAGCGTTTTTCCAGCCTGACCCTATATCCGCTAACATTGCTCGTCGAGGGAGGCGATGGCTTGGCATACGTAACACATGTCCTAGCCATCTCATATATAGTCTCAGATGTACCACTAAGTGCAATGTTTTGCGATAACTAACATTTAGTAATGTGAGGTGACACTAAAAAAATGTAACCGTTGAACACTGGTAAACAGCTGCACAAAACTAAGCTTTTAAACAAAAAGAATACAGTTCACTTATAGAAATAAGAAATTAAATACGATGGAAATTATGTGAATATTTAAATAAACTTTACGACAGCATCAGTGTCCAAGTTTGTCAGACTAAATGAAATCCTGGATATCTTCATTAAGAACACTGTATCATCGTTCATTTGACAATTGTCAACGGTCATATTCAGGTCGAGGGTTCAGGGTCAACTAACTCCTAACGTCTAATACCGTTTTTCACTTTAAAATAAGAAATATCAGTTAAACGTGAAACTAAGACAAAATGATTATGAATCCTCATGTTAGATATTGTTTATCTGGATTTTCCTCATATGGAACTAGATTTTGCAAATGTAGGCTTTTAATTTAGCCTCTATTCAATGAAGAAACACCTACATTGGTATTATGACATCTATTTAGGGTAGATTTTTCCCCTCTTCACCTTATTTTATTGAGTAATAAATCTGACTGTATCTGTTTGGTGTTCATTTTTAAAAAAAAATTAGAATAGTCTGAGCTTATTGTACACTGTCTTCGCTGATTCATTACATCAATACTCTGTGGAACAAATGATTGCGACAGTACTTGGCGGTGTAGAAGTTCCACCAACAGGTTCGTTTTAATAGTCAATATTTTATATTTTTGTTTATGGAATGTTTGAAATAACTAAATAAAAGTCTCTTTATAGTAGTTTGCTATTAAATGGGAGTACAGTTGTGCGATGTGTTGGCTTCTTATCATTTCTGTTGAAGCCATTCTGAATCATCATTTTATGAGTACGCCTAATTTACATGTGTATTTCTATATATTGGTTTTTAAAATAATTGCCTACCGTTTTGGTAAAGAAATTAAATTAAACAGGGAGGTTGTGATAATCTCCATTATATGGAGGAGTTTTAAAATGAGTTATGCATATCGAGCCAAATACTATCCTTTAAACACAGCAACAGTTCCTAAAGTTTGTGGCTTTCCGTATACAACATAAATGGAGGTGTTAGTTTTCTGGTGAAAATTTACGAGTTAGTTGTCGGGGAGTTGTTATCGCCAAAATTCAGGACGTGCACATTGGTCGTCGTCTTCTTAAAATTATGCTGTCTCTTACACTCATATTTTTTCACTTGAAATAAACAGCATAGATAAAAGCTAGATTTTTGAGCCAACTTCATCGGGTATTATTTAATTGATTGGTTCTGTAATGGAATCTTGATTACGTCAATGACTCAGGGGTAGAATGTTTGCCAGCTACGCATACGCTTCGGATTACTATTACTATTCTGTCGACTCAACCAAATCTCACCTAACTGGCATTAGGTTTCTTGTATTAAAAACGACACCAACGCTATGGAGAACTTCAAAGCTTGGGGAGCTCAGACGGTGGGGGCGGGGGGAAACCTCGAACAAATGAATAATACAATGTGTAGTCATGAATAAGTATTTAACTAACTATTTATAAACCTTTTTAATGAATTAAGTTTTCTACATCCTCCTGGATTATTTGTATATTTTAGTTTTATGCATAGCGGTCAGTATTGCTTAGTAGGAAATTGAATAACTTTTTATTCAATACCTTAATAATACAATTTCAATTATATAATGAAACTTCTGTCTATGCTATTATTATTATTATCATCATCACCATCAGTTTGTCTGAACTCTCACTTCCGTTTTTGCAGATATATGCGCTCTAGTGTTTGTCAGCTAATTTGTATAGTTTTATGTTATTCATACACATATATATAATGGTGTATGAAAAAAGGCTTAATCAATCAATTGTTACAGATCTCAAATTTGTCCAGTAAAACACACTTTTGGTTATATAAAGTTTATTCTTTGATTAGAGAGAGAGGTTCCTTTCATCCTTCAACTTTTTTTTTTGATGTAAAGGCAACTGTCTGGTTTACATTCAGTATAGTGAAGTGTATTTGTTGAAGCCCAATTACTAAAAAACAGATTTTTATAATTTATGAGATGGTTGGAGGCAATCAGCCGCAGGAAGCCTTGCATAGACCTAGGTTTCGTGCTAGTTGGCACTCATCAACTAGGCATATCTGCAAACTTGGACGAACTCATTACCCTTCTGAGATTCGAACCGGCGTCACCTAGTGCTGCAGTTAGAGACGTTACCACTAAGCTATTCGTAACGGCGAGCCACCTAGTGTCATGGTGGCCATATTGCAAACTTGACTGACAGAATTCAGTCGGCATCAAACAAAAGGTTGCTAAACACAATGCACTAGTTACTAACTAGTACTCAATCAAATAAAAAGGTGTAATATACAAGGCTAAGGGCCACACAGTTAACGTATGAAGACTGGCGATACTACCTTGTCCAGGCTGTGAAGTACGTGGAGCTGGACTTGAACCTCTGTAACCCATCGGCTGAAAAAAAAAACGACGGCTGAAGGCATTGAGCCACATCTCCACAGTATAATGAAGTATGCACACTAGATTGAGTAATGAGTGACTACTACTACATACTGCTATAATCCATGGGGAAGTTACTTCTAGGAAATCATTTTGCAAATAAGTCAAGAATTTTACCTCCAAGAAATGACCTGTTTGTATGCGTAATCATGATAAAGTCATTATGATGAAGTATAGTAAGTTATTTAGCTTGTTTCACAGTAGGTCAGCTAGAGAGATCATTGAAGACCACCAGGGAGCACTCGACAACTGTTTCCTTCTAGCTTGGATACACGCATTTGCTTCCACTGCTAGTTACTGCTAGTAAACTACAAACTTCAGTTTTGTGTGAGATGTATTGTGTGTGTGTGTGTGTGTGTGAGAGAGAGAGAGATGTGGACTGATCTGGTAAAAGCCACGTGTTATATTCAGTGTGATCGTGTGAAAAGCTATGATGCCGTAACTCACTACGGTAGCCCCAAAAGCCATACAGTTAAATCAATAAGTCAAAATGTCTTTGTGTAAGTCAGAAGTATTATATGTACCCTTTGTAACTGAAATCCATTGATTGAGTTCGGAGGTGTTCTACACAATTGTGGTTCTCACACTGTATCCTTGCCCTTCAGGTCTGTGCTGTACTATTCCATTCTAGACAGTCGAATGAGGAGAAAAACAAACAAACAGTGGATCTGCTGTTTGAGGATCTTAAATTTCCAAGGCATAAATGATCCCTATCCAAATATTAGTAGTTCAACGAAGAGTCTCTTCTCGGAGAATTCATTCACTTAGCTATCCAATCACAATTATGCACACAATTAATTTTGTATGTGTGTGTGTGTGTGCATTAGGTTTGTCAGGCAAGAATAAAAACCTATTTCGTGTTATTAGGACTTCATCCTGAGCTGACACTGGTTTAGAGAACCATTGGAAAACTTGAGAGTACTGCGCAACTGTTTCGTCCTAGTTTGGGATTCTTCAGCAGTACGCACCCATCGGGATTCTAATCCAGGACCTTCTGGTTACAAGGCGAGCTCGTATACCATTAAGCCACTGGGACCCGATCCAATGGCCCATGAATTCTAACTTCTGCCAATTCACAACATACCGCGACCCCCTAGCCAATGTCTTCAGTGAGTATTTGTCCTCACACCCGACCTGCTGCACCCTACTGGTCACGAATTCTCACTAGAGCCCTAGGTAACTACCTGCCTGAATAGGGCAAGCCGCTAGTGAGAGTATACGAGCTCGCCTTGTAACCAGAGGTTCCTGGGTTCGAATCCCGGTGGGTGCGTACTGCTGAAGAGTCCCAAACTAGGCCGAAACAGCTATGCTGTACTCCCAAGTTTTCCAGTGGTTCTCTAAACCAGTGTCAACTTATGGTGAAATTCTGTAACCAATAAAATCCTTACAAATCAACACTTAAATACGAGAGTTATAGGGAGTTAGAAAAACAAGCATACAAAAGTTAAGTCGGTAGAAATCAGAGCGAGGTTGCTGCCGTGATAACATAAGTGGTTGAATAATTTTCTTTTGTGTGTGTAGTCCCAGTGTTTTCTATCTGAATGTCTAAGACTTTAGCAATACAGAAGAGATGAAAGCGTATTGCTTTTGGCAAGTTATTCTTCACTTTGTAGATTATTTTGAAGGAGGCGTTTGTTGATATGAAGTGACCAGTGTTGACAAGGGTTTTCAATTATCACACTCCTTATAGAACCATGACTACCTTTCTGCAACCCTACTGTGGAATAGTGTTGTTAAGCCTTGTTAGACAGGATACGTGTCGAACAGCCAATATACCCGGCTCTACTACAGCAACAGGTGAACTGATTGATATATGCACACAGAAAAGTAGTCAGATGCGAGATCTCGTCCTGAAGACTTCTACAGACCAATGAACGATTGGAGTTATAGTATGAGACTATTCATCACTTTTTTTGGAATATTTTGATGACGTAAACATTTACGCCAAGTAATTTGTATTCTTCTCGGACAAACCTAATGTACACACACACACGAAAAAAAAGTGATTACATATATAATTTCAATTGTACAGCTAAGTAAACTGAACTACGTGTGTTTTATTTTTCATTAAATGAGATGATCTCAACTTTCTCCCGGGGGGCTATCTTATTTCCTTTTTTTTTCTCTTCTTTGATGTTAACAGGTGGTCCACGTGTTACTTTCAGTCTAGGCACTGGTGATCGTCAGATAATTCAACCGGCTCATTGTAGTACTATACCTGTTACGCGTAATTGTGTAGCTTCATTGTTCAAACATTTAGGTAAAATTACTTGTCCAAACACAAATGTTTTACTGTGCTTTTTACTCATTTCATCACTGGTCTTTCTACTGTTTTGTAAAATATCGTTTTTGTTATGTAAATTACCGAATTAGTGTCATCACAGGTACCAGTTAAGTGTGCGTATTATACATAGCTTGGTGGAAACACAACTGTCTATCGGCTTAAAGCGTTACAGACAAGAGATTTGCGCTTCAGTTGAGTGGAATGAAGATAAAAGTAAATGCTGGGGTGTGTGATTAAAATGCAGTCATATGTGACAATAACATTTCTACTATAATGTGTGATAGCCAACCAACTATTGATTTTGTATTTGTATTTTGTTGCGAAAACTGAATATATATATATATATATAAATCCCTATCGATTCTGGTTTTTTTGTATTTTATGTTATTGGCGCTCGAATCATAATCATATAAGAGCGCAAATCACTAAGTAGAGGACCAAAGTGCATCACTGTTGGTTATATGCGTTGATTCTCAAAACAATTTCCATTAACAAGCTGTTATTGTCAATACAGTTATGGTAGAATGCATTTAGGCTTTGTAAATTTCCAAAATAAGTAAACATAATGGGTGTTTGATGAGTGCTACTTATCCTGACGGAAGTCAATATGTTGCTGTACGCGCTATTACATTAGAATTTCGTCAGTGACTAACTGACAGACTAATTGGTTTCAACGTAGAACTTTCTTGTCTTGCTTTGTGTGCTACATGGAGTATGGCAACTTGAACTGCCGTACATATGTGCAAAGTTTTATATCGAAAACAGACAGACAGAACTTTGCACAGATGTACAGCAGTTCGAGTTGCCACATTCCCTCAGTGTAGCACACAAAGCAAGAAAAGAGATTAAACAGACATTCAAGAGAGAGACAGAGAGAGAGAGAGATAATAAACAGAAGAGTGAGTGAGGGAAAATAGAATAGTACTCTGAAAGAAAAATAGAGTTTCACTCGATATGACAAATCACAAAGAGTGAATGCGTGTGCTCCATTGACAAAGATCTCTTTCTCACGTTAGGTGGTATAATAAGGTAAGTAATGTTGACTTTAAGCGTAGAGTGTTGGGCAAAGAGGGAAAATCAATCGACGAGGCTATAAAGCTACATAGATTGAGATGGCTAGGTCACGTGCCGCTCATGCCTAACCATCGCCTCCCCCGACGTGCATTGCTAGCTGATATAATTGCAGGTTGGAAAAGAGTAATTGGTAGCTAAACAAAAACATGGCCTCATCAATCCATGAAATCCTTGGCAGCTGAACTGAGTTAGGTAGGGAGATGCAGACTTCCGGGTTGGGGCCCTCGAGACTCTAGGAATCAATGGCTGGAGACAATAGGTGACATGGCTCAAAATCGTTGTCAATGGCCAGCTCAGATGTATTCAGTCTGTGTAATCTTTCATATTCCTTTCCACCATTACCCATTCTGTTTCACTCTTATACTTGTCAGACTGTATTGATTCTCTTCACTCATCTTCTTGTCTACCTTTGTGTGCTATTTGGAACGTGGCAAGTTGAACTGCTGCACTTCGGTGCCAAGTTCTATGTTGATTCCAGACAGATTGACAAAGATTTTGAGCCATATCACCAATCGTCGCCAGCCATTGATTTTCGGAATCCTGAGGACGCCAACCACTTAGCTTGTCTACACCTCCCTATTTGACGGCCGGCTTAAACTAATTGTTATGGGTTTGATTGACTGATTCCATGACTTGGTTCGACCACAGCTAGCTCTTTTCCAAACTTATCTAATGTCATTTAATTGAATTTTAGACAGGAAATCTAAAATTCAGTTAAATAATTAATACGAACCGCTGCACAAGAGGTGGCTCTCGTGTCCCAAGTGGTCTAGTGGATAACGCTTTGGCGTTTGAAACTATAGGCACTGGGTTCTAGCCTCAGTGGGAACATCATCACTCACTGAGAAATGCGGGTACATCCAGATGACGAATCCCAAATAGGACGAAATGCGCGTCCTGGATTCCACTGCTAGTCACCATCCATCAGGTGATCTAATGTCATCTAACATTGCCCGTCGAAGAAGGCGGTAGCCAGGCATGCGTCATTGTGTGCCACGTAAATGAGGTCTATTATTTGCATTTCGGTTAGTTATATTTGAACTTTTCTGTTAAATTCTTTTGATTTTGTTACGACCTGAAAGCTTCTTTGTTAGCCAGGAAGTCGTGATTTCTGCATGCGCTGACATGATAGCTTGATTGGACAGTTTTTAATTAGCTTGGTTGTGGCTTAATTTTTTGAGGGATTTTGACGTTATACAACTAGTCAGGTTTCTTCATTTAACTTACGGCTTAGATTTCCGAGGTTTGGTGAATATGATATTCTGCATATTTTGTCTAATAAACGATGTCACCGTTGTTGTTGTTTCGGTCATCGCCATTATTCCCAGTCTGACTTTTGTGTCGATCTCATTATACGGTGTGTGTGTGGATATTTCCAGGTGATCTGTTGGTTATAGTGTCGTATCTGGAGGTGTATTTTTTATTTTTTTATATTTTTTTATTTATTATTATTTTTTTATTATTATGGTCAAGTTAGGTGACCCCGCAAATCGGTAACACTTCGGCAAAAGAGATTTTTTAAGGGTTTTCCTCATAATGTGTGTTTTTGTCTTTTTGAAACACTTCATCTAAAGCTATATGTTTTCATCCTATGTATTTCCGATCGATAGCTACTACCTTGACGTTGATATAGTGGTCGGGCTTGCATGTATGTAGCAATAACGCAACTAGCCACGATGGCTGGAACCTATTGTTCCTACAAGTCCTATCTCACCAGAAAAGTTGTCTGAAGAGTGGTTGGACTAAAAACAGTTACCATCATAATTCAAGTCATTTCCAGTATGTTTAGGGTGTAAAGGCAACGAAGTCGTACTGCCGGCGAATAGGGCGTTTGTTTTCCTCGGAAGAACAGTAAACCAGCTATGCTGCCTCTCCGCTCTGGAGAGGTGAATTGGACTAAAAAAGTCAACCACGAAAATAGTACATCCCGACTTATCTTGCTGCGGTTCGTAGCCGGTGGTAAGACAGAGCTCTAATAACCAACTCAAACAGTCTCTGTGTATGTGACTGGTCTCAAGCGGTTTTCTCCTGGGCGGGCACTGTGGTCATACAACACTAATAATCCTTCTATTTCAGGTATTCTCAGAAAAAACCAACTTCCATGGTGTAGACAACTGGGGAGTAGTAATCTCTCACACAATTCCATAAGTACGCAAAGCTTTCCTAATCGTTATCCCACTCAGTCAGTTGTTTTACATAATAATATTGTGTTTCAAAATTTATTCACTGGTTTTTCTTTCTTCTCTTGTTTATTTTTTTTTATCTATCACGCCAGGAATACATAATGTGATTTTACTGTTCACTGCAGTTCTAAGTGATCAAAAAGTTCTTGTCTGCTCACGCAGTTTAAACCGGCTGACAGAGGCATGTCATGCGCTAACATCTATCCTGTATCCCTTAAAATATGGGTGAGTTACACTAAATTATTTTCAAGTGTTGATTTGCAGGGATTTGATGTCAGTCGCAGGATTGCCCACTAACTGGAAAACCTTAGCGTACTGGACAGTTGTTTCGTCCTACTTCGAGGCTCCTCGATAATGTACATCCGCCTACAGGGTTCGAACCCAGGAGCTTCTGGTTACCCAACGAACTGAATTGTCTGCGAGCTAACCTCATAACTGGAAAGCCCCCTGGGTTCGAACCTTAGGGGTGGGTGCCTACTGTTGAAGAGTCTGAAGCACCAGGACGAAACACCTGTTCGGATACTCCCAGATATTATTTCACGTAGTGATATAAAACTTTTTAGGGGTCACTGGTTCACAATGGTGAGAATTCACGCCTCACGTGTGTTTCAGATTTGACTCCTGATCGACGCACCTAAAAATCACTATGCTGGTAGCGAATATGGTCAAGAGGGAAGGTTTGGGCAAGCGTGAGCCTGGCAACCCGACCCCGTAAAAACTAAATACCATTAATACTGAAACTCCAAAGTTCAGGCTTGAATTCCTGTGTCCTACTGGAAGTGCAAAGGGAGAAAATAATTATTATAATAATTATATTCAAAGGATCGATTTTGTATAGATTTCTACATGTAAATTGTAAATTGACTTCTAATAAATATTACAATTTCAGTTAATTATGATTATTTCAGGTAATAATACTGATAACAATAGTAATAATAATAATAATGTAAATAGAGGTGTTTAATCACTACACACATCACAGTTAAATATTTATAGAATTGTTACAATGTCGAATAAATCAAATGTGAATGTACAGCTAGCTATACATCGTTATGGATCTGTTTCATAGCTCACTAGGGTTTTAACATTACACATTAAAACTATCAATATAACATTTTTTGAACTTAGAATGACTTGTTTGACTGTATAAATTGTCTTTCTAGGTCGGTTATTCATATTTTTTGTGACGACTTGAGTTCCAGATTCCCTCGCACTTAAAATATGGTTGAGTATGTTCTTCTGATCAGACGTCTTTTATATGTTGGTGATTTATGGGGGGGGGGGAATAAGTCCTGGGTTGCGCTAGGAGGATGATCCTGGTCAGTCACTTCTGAATTACTCTCTTGATCCTTTACCGTAAGTGGCATATGAGACCCACTCGTGGTAATATGGTTGTGGTTTCACTGGAATCCCCCAAGAAGCCGTCGAAAATTTGAGTGGTAAATACATAGCTGATTAGTATTGTAATGAGACTGATTGTATTATACGAACAGTTGTGCAACTTGACTCATCATTAATGTGTGTGGCTAGGCCTCCAGAACTTGGAGGCACATTGTCTGTTGCAACGCTGGTACAAACATCTTATGGAAGTGGACAGTTATTGGCTGGACAAGCAGTTTAGATTTCCTGTTACCTTCAAATGTATTTGCTAAAACACAAACTTGGGCACCAGGAGAAGCAAGGGCTGACAGGTGGTGGTTTTCTTCAAGGAGTCACTCCTCCCCGGAGCCTTTGACATGAAGTCTGATCCATTATCCAGTGGAGTAGCGCTAAGAGAGAGAGAGAGACTTCCGCATGGATTTCGACGGTCAAAATAAGTGCATACTTCATTCGATTCGTTTTGATTCTGGAGCCCATAGGTTTAGAGTCAGAGTTTTCCAGCTCCTCTCCTGGGTAGACGTCTATGTTCACCAGTTCAGCTGTAAGTGCCGAACATTCCCATTGCTTACAGGACTTCGTCATGAGCTGACATTGGTTAGAGAACCATTGGAAAACTAGCTGGAAGTACTGGACAGCTGTTTCGTCCTAGTACGCACCCACCTATTGCCCTTTCTCTTTTGTCAGGGACACCTGCGCTGTGACGTGAAGGTAGTGAATAGAACTTATTCGGCAGAGTCTATGAATGCGTGACCACATTGGAGGATTTTGAGCCGAAGACCAAAGCGGGTCGTTTTTTATAGGGGAAGGTTTTTTCTGTTTCTATTTGATGTGCTACCATATTTAACAATTCGGTGATGTTTTCTTTTATCCACCTCTATAGGCATACATATGTTCCTATACTGCCTAAATCGTTAATTGAATTTGTCAATGCACCAACTCCATTCCTGTATGGTATTCATTCATCCTATCAACATTTACTGCCTGATATGGTAAGTAATCATAGAGTATTTATAGTGTTACCTCTTTCATATGTCTCCTTTGCATATAATTTTGACAATGCACAAATTGAAGCTTAAACTGACTTTGAAGGCATGTTTTTTTCAAAGGTGTCGCTGTGTTATATGACTTTCTATATAAGTTTTTGAATTAAAATGTCTACCTTACTGAGATTCCGCAGTTATTGTGTGTGAGTGTGTGTATGTACGGGATGGCTTTAGTAAATTTATATTCATTTTTATACTTTTAGGCTAAATCGAGTGTTGAATAGTTAATTGATCGACTGTGTAACTCCATTATGGATAAGATTTTATTTTGATAAGTCACACAGTGTTAATAAACCGGTCAGTAGCACAAGAAAAGACTTAAATGATGAAATAAAACAGATAGAAGAGGCATTGGTGTTAGCAAGATCAAAAAAAGCCAAAAGCAAAATAAAAATGATAGTGAAACTAGTAGTGATAACATAAATAAGAGAGAATATAAGTCATCTACTGTTATATCATATAAGGAGGGGACATCTGAAACCCTACGTAGGATTCTTCAAAAGTAGGAATTAGGGTGGCATTCAAACCTACAAACTCACTCTGGTAGGACAAGCTCTGTAGGCTAAAAGACCCGATGGACGTCGGTGGCACAGTGGTTAGGACCCTCGCCTACCATGCACATGGTCCAAGGTTCGAGCCCACGCCGACGCACACCCGATATCTATGGTCGGCCTGCGAATTTTGGGCTACCGATATCAACGCTGAAAATTCCATACTTGTACCGAAAATACGGTGTGGAATCAAGCTGTAAATCAAAAAAAAAAACAAATTACCTTGCGATGACTGTCAGTTAAGTCAACTACATAGGTCAAACTAGTAGGTCAGGGGTAGTCGGATTGTCGGAACATAAGAATTTAGCTAAGGTAAGAATGGTTGACCCCGAGAAGATAAGTAATTTAGAAAAAAGCTCAGCACTGCATTGCACTGCATGCATTAACACACAACCACACAATAGGGTGGGTGGGAGAGGGTTAAGATTCTAAGAAGCGATATAGGTAGGTGGAGAGAGAGAGAGATTGACTAAGGAATCCTGGTTCATTGAGTGTACACCCAACACATGCAACAGAAATGACTCAATACAAATACCAGCGATATGCATGGACGATATTATTACCACCAGTCAGTCAAATCAGAGGAGGATAATAAATAATCTTAAAATTCTATTTCAATTCAAACACATCACAACATTCTAACAAGTTACTTATTACGGAGATAAAAAACACTCGTCTTATTTCCCATCTGATTGTATTTAATGAATAACACTCGTATTATTATTTCTGAATGTGCATTATCCTATATTGATTTTTATTCCAATATCTAATCGATTCCACACATGTATATAAGTGAAGAAAACCAGTTGTGTGAGTGAGTAACTTGATTTGATTATGAGCAATAATTTGTGCTCGAAACGTGGTCATCAGTAAATATAACTGTGTGACAGTTTATCAAAATAAAATCTTATCCATAATGGAGTTATACTCTATCATCACAATGCCCAAGTTTTATACTTATATCAATGATCGACTGTGCATTTTAATCTTTGTGGTAATATACATACGAATTTCAGTTCGAATCAAACCAAGGTTTTTGATAAATATGATGATATAACTGACTACTAAGTTTCCAGCGTAGACCTATACACAGAAGTACAGCAGTTCATATAGAGAAAACGAAAAAAAAATGCCAAAGAATTATAATGTGAACAGTAAGAAAAGAAAGTATAATTACATGGAAAGGCCTAAACAAATATGATATCCTATGAAGTGTGTATACTCATTATTCATTTGTAACAGTGGTTGATTGGTTAATAAGTTCGCCTTGTAACCTAAAGGTCCTGGATGCTTACTGCGTCCTCCTTTATGTCTGTAAGACACAACTACTGAAAATAGAAGAAATGAAAAGCCTAACTATCTATGATGATAACAGATGTTTGCATTCTATCTCCCGCGTTGTAAAGTATACTGTAATAAGTAATAACAAAGTTAGGCATATAGTGCTAAGTAATGAAAGGAAGTCAGTTTATGAAGCTGTGAAGTTACATCGATTGAAATAGCTAGGACATGTGTTGTGCATGTTGAGCCACAGCCTACTTGGATGGGCAGTGTTGGAGGATTTTTAACTGATGTCAGCTCATGATGAAATCCTACAACCAATCAAACAAAATTACTTTAAAAATTAATACTTGAAAATTGATCTAATGCTCGCTAGCTGCTGGCTCTATTCAGGTAGTTTACCTGGGGTTCTAGTGGGAAGCCGTGAGCAGTAGGGTGTAGCAGGTTTTAGGTAAGGCAGTAACTCATCGAAGAAGACATTGTGAAGTGGTCGCGCTATGTCGTGAATTGGTAGAAGTTGTAATTCATGGGCTGGCCATTGCATTAAGTCCCAGTGGCTTAATGGTTTACGAGCTCGCTGGCCTTATAACCAGAAAGTCCTAAGTTTGAACCCTGGCGGTGGGTGCGTACTGATGAAGAGTGCAAAGCCAGGAGGAAGCAGCTGTCCAGTACTCCCAGCCTTTCCGATGGTTATTTAATTGACGTCAGCTCATGATGAAATCCTCCGACTTGTAATTTCCAATAATTCATGCTATGATACGTTTACTCTAATGGCTTGTGGCATAATACATCAATATGATGTTTGCAACTATCCATGAGTAGCGTGAGTATCGCTCACTGCAAGAGAACCGTTAATGGATAACATTCAGCTGATATTTGTCTATTTTTACGAGTTGATCACGGATTGATATCAGTTAGAGAACCATTGAAAACCGAGGAGTACTGGACAGCTGCTGTTTCATCTTAGTTTGGGAATCATCGTCAATACGCACCCATTGGGATTCGAACCCAGGACCTTCCGGTTACAAGGCAAGCTCGTATACCATTCAACCACTGGAACCGTATTCAGTGGCTCGTGAATTCCAACTTCTACCAATTCGTGATTTAGCGCCACCCCAACCTAAATGATTTACCTAATATGTGAACATTTTTCAGACACAAGAGATGTTGTATAGTGTCTTAAAGTGTTACGTAAATGATTATTATCGTAAGATTACTATTTGATGATTGGCTTACACAGCGTAAAAGTCTGGACACTTCAGGCTGTCACATGTGTAAACAGAGCACATAACGTATGGGAAACTATAGGGAAGACATAATGATTAGATGAAGCTTGACAATTTTTAAAAGTTCAAGGGCTGGTAACAATGAGTGAATACGTATGTATCTGTAGTTCGTATGGGCTGTTTGAATACTCAGAAATGAAATTGTTAAGTAACCAGTGATGAACCAACCAAGAACCTATTGCCAGACAAATGTGTCGAAGGAAGTGTCGGTGGATTGGACACTTGCTGAAAAGGCTGCTAAATGAAATCACGTGCCAGGCCCTAAAGTGGAACCCGAGTGGGAAACGGCAAGTTGGGTGCCGATTAGAGGGTAACATGGAGGAGATCATGTGAGGAAAAGATGAAAGCTTACGTACTAGTTAATGAGGACTGCTGAGAACATTGTGAAATTGAGATGTGCTGCTGAAGCCCTACGTACCACTTGAGACCCAAGAGAATTATATATATATATATATATATATATATATGATAAAGCGACATAGAAAATGTGAGAGGATGACTAAAGTGGCACCATCCAAGAACATGTAGAAATGGGGGTTTCAGTGTAAGGTTTCTGTGCTTTGTCTTAGCTGTAGACCATTTTCGCAACTGAAAATTTTCTGCTAGCAAATCTATTATTATTATTATTATTTTATTGTTCCCTTGAGTTCCGAGTGGAACGTTGAGCTTCAGCAACACATCTCCACTTTGTTCTGTTTTCTGCCATCCTCGTCAGATGGGTCCACGATTTTTTAAACTCTCTCACCTCTTCTTCACACGATTTCCTCCATGTCACCATCACACCGACGGCCCACTTGTCGCTTCCCATTTTATTTCCACTCGAGCAATGGCCTGGGGCGCGATGTCATTCGACAGTCTCCTCAATGTATGCCTGATCCATGTCCGTTTTCTCCTACATGTTTGTTGAGCAATCGGTTCTTGGTTGGTTTGTTCCCACAGTTTCTTATTACTAATGCTTTCTGGCGATTTTATCCTCAGTATGGAGCTAGCGAAGGCAGCTGTTGATGAAAGTCTGCAACCTGTTGGAAATCCTTTCCGTTACACGCTAGCCAAGTTTCTGATCCGTACAGAAGAACTGACCTCAAATTGGTGTTGAAAATGCAAATCTTTTTCCTTATTTTGAGTATAGAAGATTTCCAAACTGGTTTCAGGTTGATGAAGGCGTATCTTGTTTTTCCGATTCTGGCTGGCTGCCTTTGACATCTCCATCCATTCTTCCTGTAGTTAAAACGATACTTCCCAGATAAGCGAAGCCAGGAAGTAACCCCTGTTAAATCTCTCCCTTTTGATGGTGATTGGTGCTGGTTGTTGTTGTTGTTGATTGGTTATCGTCATCACCTCCGTCTTCTCTGTTTCCACCTGGAGTTCTGTCTTCGCTACCGGCCTCTGCAGTCAGTTTGTTGGTTTCCGCCTGTAAATCTTGGAGTTTGTATGACATTAGATATATATCATCTGCGAAATCGAGATCTTCTGGAGTCTTCTTATCGGTGGTCCACCGTATTCCTGTTTTCTCACTCTCATACACAGTCTGACGCGTAATCCAGTGCATCACATTTAGGAACATTATCGGTGATAATAGGCAGTCAGCTTGTCTTACTTCTGTATTCACTTCGAACGCCTCGCTGGATTTTCCATTGTGGATCACCTGACAAGTGGCATTGTCACATAGCGAGGTTAGCAAATCTTACCGTATGTTTTAAAAATTGTGGAATTTGATTTGTAGCATGATCAGTTTGAACAAGTAGCTAGAAATCGATTGGCCTGAACTAATTCGGCCTTCTCTCTCAACTGACTGAATCAGACCGGGCAAACTCCCGATGAGCTCGACCCAAACGAGGGGAATGGCCGGCCGATTTTTAGATTACCTCGATGTGGCTTGCCAGCAAGCACTTGCTGGTTGATTATGAGTAATGCTAAACAACTACTTATCTGGAGCAATTAGTAGTATATAGTTTTATACCGTGTTCTGTTGTTACATTGACATCTGCTGACTGAAAGTCAACTGCTACATCACCACCATGACCATAGTTTCTTATTCAAGTATTGGTTTGTAGGGATTTGGTTGATTGGTTGCATGATTTCATCGCGAGCTGACATTAGTTAGAGAACAATTGGAAAACCTGGGGGTACTGGACAACTGTTTCGTCCTGGTTTGGGACTCTTCAGCAGTTTCTTAAATTTTTTTCCTTTAGTGATTATCTTGTATGAATGAGGTATGTAGACTGCAAAACTACACTTCTAGTCTTACATATATTATACACGAGAGGTAGAGGTAGAGAGAGAGAGAGAGAGTTGTATCGATTAGAGTAATGCGATATTTATGCAACTTGGCGGTTGTAATACACAGTAAACTCTGATAATTAATTCTGTTTGATGAACTACTTGTTTTTTTATTTATTTTGGTTTACGACTTATTTTCATCTGAATTAATCGGGAATATATATATATATATATATATATATATATATATGCATATGCGATTGATACAGAAATATACATATATAACCCTCTTATCCAGTTATAAATGTCGAAACTGGAATAAATCTGGTTATTGGGTGTATGTTATTCATTATTTATAGGAGAATTTGTACTTCCCTGGTGTATGAAATGCAAGACGGTGTTGTTGGTTGTGTTTTTATTGACTTCTGGCTACTTTTAAAGCTAGTAGCTATGCCATAGTAATGTCAAACCAGGATTTATGATGGCTTAAATATACATATCTTGGGTTCCGAATCGAACATATTTTCAACAGCACATCTTGTTCTCTGCAGTCCAAGAGTGACCATAAGCTCACGTCTCTTCATACGATGTCCTCCATGTCACTCTCGGATCCATGCCCAACTCGTTGTTTCCTATTCGGGTTCCACTGAGGGCTATGTCCACCGCACGATGTTATCCGACTCTCTCCTCAGTGTATGTTCAATCCATTTACATTTCATTCTGCGTATTTTTATTGAGCGACAGGTTCTTGATTGGTTCGTTTCTTAGCGTTTCTTTGTTGCTAATTATTTCTGACTGGCCGTCGCATCTTCAGAATGGAGCCACCGAAGTGGGCAGCTTTTAATAAATGTGTGAAGTAGCCTGTTTGAAGCGTTTTCTGTGGCATTCCAAGTCTCTGTGAACTATAATGGAAGAACTGATTTGACATGACTGGTGAAAATCAGAATCTTGTTCTTCATGCTGATTGCAGCAGATTTTCACAATGATTTTAGAGCTAATGTGCATCTGTTGTGCTTCTCCGTTCTTGGTTTTGACATCTTTATCTGCCGTGTCCCCTGTAGCTGAAACGATACTGCTTAAATGCTTAAACGAGGTCACCTCGTTTAAATTTCTTCGACTGATTGTGATTGGTGCTTGTTGTGGTTGGTTAGTTGGTCATCTTCGTTACCTCTATCAATCACATTTTTGTGGTGATAATGTTAGTTAGTGGGAAAGTGATGGATTTAGATCGAATTCTGTCTTAGTTCGTCATTCTCCCGAAGTGCTAATGCTCTGCAACGTTCTTGGTCACTTGTTAAAACTTCTCGGAATGATGTCGATATTTTGAAAGTCAATCTTCTGGCCTAATACAATATCCCCGACTTCTATTGAATAGTCCAGTAGAAGCTTCTTGTGTTCGTGATTTTGGGAGATGGTTGCCTGACGGTATACCGAGTCGCAGTCAGTGAATTTCATTTTTGTCGACACAATTAAATTGTGAAGCTTTCAGAATTTCGCTTTTCACATGAAGAGGATTCCTTAGCATTGTGTGTGTGCGTGTATGATGTTGTATCTGTTGAATACCCTTTTGATAGCATCTCATATATTTCATCTGTATGAGATCACAACTGTTATGCTCCGTTTTTTCAGAGTACCTTTCAAGCCACAATTAATCTTGTTCTTCGTTGCCTTCTTCATTTGTTCTTAGAAGAAAAGAAACAGCTCATACCTTTGAGATGAGGATGAGACACGAGGATTTAAATCCTAAATATTTGTTTGAGTATATTGTCTTCCTAAAAACGAACATTTCCTATTCAGTTGACTGACCTGCTGACTGGATTTAACGAAGAACTTTGCACAGATGTGCAGCAGTTCGAGTTGCCACACTCCCTCCATGTAACACACAAAGCAAGAAAAAATAGAGAGAGATTCAAAAGAAAGATAATAAACAGAATTATGAGGCAAAAAGAATAGATGTATGGAAGAACAATAGAATTTTATTGTATATTATAAATCACAAGGAGTGGATGCATCTGCACCAGGTCAGCCATTGAAAACGATTTTGAGCCACATAACCGACTGTCTGCAGCTATTGGTTTTTACCAACCCAGCCAGCCAGCCAGTCTATACCTCCATATGTGGCTGACTTAAACAAACTGTTGTGGATTTCATTAATTGATGAAACCATGCTTTGGAATGACCACCATTGGCTTTCTCTTTCCCAACCTGACCCTATGTCAGTCAGCTAACCATTGCCTGTTGTCGAGAAAGGCGATGGCTAGGCATGCGTAACACATGTCCTAACCATTTCAGTCAATGTAACTTCACATCCCCTCCCTCCTAGCATTCGCCGCTTCACCTCAATATTGCTCACTTTGTTATACTACTTATCACGGGAGACAGGATGCAGGCACCTATATCAATCAAAGACAACTAGCCTTTCCAGATGACTTCAGATTTCATCTATAATTCGAATCGTCATTTCTAAGTGGCACTGTCAATTACTTGTCTTCACATATATATATATATATATATATATATATATATGGCACAGTGGTTAGGACTTTCGCCGACCATGCACATGGTCCGGGGTTCAAGCCCACGCCGGCGCACACCTGATATCTATGGTCGGCCTGCAAAATTTGGGCTACCGATATCCATACTGAAAATTCCATACTTGTACGAAAAATACAGTGTGGAATCAAGCTGTAAATCTAAAAATCTTAAAAAAAAAATATATATATATATAAGTTCGATTTCCTATTGACTTTGCCTAGTCGGTAGGTAAGTCCTGTGTAAAGTGGGGATATTCGATATGGGATTAGCAACCCCACCCTTTTAAAAAACGACATCACCACTGCTAAAACTTCAAAGCCAAAGCCTGAAGTCCTGTTTTCCATTCGGAAAGTAAAAGAATAAAAAAACATTCTTACGTAGGTTTTCTGTGAAGTTTATAGTAGATTGTTAGGTTTTACTAATAGTACAAAATTGTTTATCAACCACTGAAGTGTATTTCATCATCATTCAGTCTTTATTATTATTGTTCCCTTGGGTTCCTAGTGGAACATAGGGCTTCAACTCCACGTCTCCACATGCTTCTGTCTTCTGCTGCTGTACTTTTCACCTGCATCCATCCATGTTAGTCCATACTGTTTCAACTCACCTCTTCACAAGATCTCCTCCATGTCACCCTTGCACTGACATCCCACTCGCCGCTTGCTTCCCTTTCGGCCTGGTTCCACTCGAGCGATGACCTGACGCGCGCGTGATGTCACCCAGCGGCCTCCTCCTCAGAGAGTGTCCAATCCATCTCAATCCACTTTCTCCTACATATTTGTTGGTTGGCGATTGGTTCTTGTTTTGTTTGTTTGTTCCCATAGTTTCTTGTTGGTGATTGTTTCCGGCCCGGCCATCTGATCTTCAGTATAGATCCAGCGAAGACAGTTGTTGTTGGTAAAGGTCTGCATATGCAACAGGCTGTTGGAAATATTCTTTGTGATCCGCCCGCCACGTTTCTGATTTGTATAGAAGAAGTGACTTGTATTGAAAATCCGACTGAATTTTGTTGTTGGTGCTGAGTGGCGAAGATTTCCAGATCGGTTTCAGGTTGATGAATTTGTTTCTCGCCTTCCCGATTCTCGCTCGATTTGACATCCTTGTCCGTTCCGACTTCCTGTAGTTGAGACAATGCTTCCTGGATAAGTGAAGTGAATGACGTAACCTCTTTCAGATCCCTCCCGTTGATGGTGATTGCCGCTGGATGTTGCTGCTGTAGTTGTTGTCGGTTGGTTGCTTATTTTTATAACCCCCGTCTTGTCTATGCTCACCCATTCAGTCTTTAGTAAGAATATAAACAATCATGCGTATTGGGGAATACTATTTATCGTTGTGGTATGCTTAAAACATCAAATCAGCATTGATTTGTCATTAGTCGTATTATGCTTGTCTAAAAATACAAACTTGGTAAATTATAAACACCAAAAGATGCACCACGGAAAAATATTTCATGCTTTATGCGAAGGTTGAGATAATGCCTGGACGTCCAAACCGAACTGGGTGGATGTGTTAAGGGGTTGCCCTCCCCGTGTTATGATACACAAGGTAGTGTCAGAAGCTGCATTCAGGTGTTCAAAATAGGTTCGTACGCCATTGATTCCTTTCGGATTCTGGAGCCACATATTCACCAATGGGTTTGGAATCATGAATTTTCCGTCCCTCTAGGTAGGCGAACATGTCCACCGAACAGTTGTAAGCATCAGATGTTTGCATTCGCACTTTGATGCACTTTGTGAGGAACACTCTTGCTTCATTAGTAGTCGTATAGATGACGTATATGTGATACAACCTACACCAGTGGAAACAGTCTTCTTTTTATTTGGACTGATAATAATTCTTTTTTTTTTAGTTTTTACGTTCATGCCTTTTGACTAGTTAATAGTAATATTAATAATAATAATAACTACTATTATCTTTTATCATCATTTTCTAGGTTGATGTATTTGTTGCTGACTTGGATGGAGGGAGTGTAGCATGTCCTGAGAATATTCCCATACCTCAACTACCTGATCCTTATTTCACTGAAGTTGTGGAAAATTTATTTCAGGTAATGAATAGTAGTAGTTTTATCGCATGCGTTAATGGCTCTCTCTCTTTTAAAACTATTGCAATTGTCTGGATATATATATATATATATATATATATATATATATATATATATATATATATATATATACAAGTGTCATTGGCATTAACTAATTAACGTAAATAGTTTCTTAGTTCAGGTGTTGTCTTATGCCTTTCTAGTCACACTGTCGCGTATTCTCCAATATGGTTTCATTCTGTAAGTATAGTGAATGTAGAGAATGCTAGAAATGTGTTTATGGCAAATGCCCACACAGTGTTGTCTTTGTTTGTTTTATGAAGATTCTGAGTCATAAATGTGTGTTTTTATTATATAATCACCTTGAAGAGTTAGCGATTAGTCACATCACGGGTAGAAATGTTTTTTTTTAAATATTTTTTATTTATGACTGTATTTGTTCATTTTAATATTTTGTTGTATCAGGTGTCGTGTGATTGATTCTCGACAAGAAATTGTAGGGTTGATGAGACCAGGATGTACTATAAAAGCATAAACTGAGTTGTCCATCATATTGGACCAAAAGATGATGCATCACACAAAATTTCATAATTTGCACCGGCTGCTGGGGTATTGTTCCAAATTCCAGACGGAAGCACGGGATTGTCTTGAGAAGCCACTGCCCCTCCCTGTCTCTGCACCTTTGATTCGAAGTCTAATCCACAAGACAGTGGGGGGGGCATCAGGAATTATACTCCCAGTTTTAACGGTGACCAAAGCTTTGTTGACTGTGTCACATTCAATTCTCTCGGATGCTTTCAGTTCGTGTTCATTATAGGCGTGGAGTCAGGATTTTCCATCCGTGTACTTACGTATTAGGGGATTAAAAATCAACACTTTTCCTCAATGTGGAATAATAATAGGCTAAGTGGATTTTAATGGTTTGAGATGTTTGTGTAAGTAAGTGGCGCTTTCCCATTGAAGCAAAAAACATGTTAGATTAGTAGAATTAGGTATTATTATTATTATTATTATTATTGCTATTTTATTCCTTTACGTTCCCAGTGGAGCATAGCGCTTCAAGCCTAGAGCTTTGAAGTTCCAGTAGCAGTGGTGTTTATTTTTATGGGGTGGAGGTGGGATTGCTAGCCGCATTCCCAACTCTCCCTCTTTACCGGTTTTATCATCGGCTTAGCGAGGTGTGAAGGTAAAGCTACGTAATATGGTATAATGAAACTTGTGTATATGAGGCATAGACATAGTTCTTGAGTGCGTTTAATGTGCGGTTCTTCCCTTAAAAATGTTGGGATAATGCCGCAAGACTTCTCTGCCTGCACTGACTACTACTTTAAAGAATGTGGAAGTGAAGTGGTTGATAAGGTTGACCATTTCACCTATTTGGAAGGCTGCATCATCTTTAACGGACTGATTGTTAACGAAAGCTCAGTACATAAACAAAAGGCTTGTGTTATGGTATTTGCCAACGTATATCGTCTCTGGCATAGACGTGATACTCAGCTATTGATTAGAGGGCGTGTCTACCACGCAGCAGCTCTCTCCATCCACCTTTATGACTGTAAGATGTGAAGAGACAGGTTGTCTGTGTTCTGTTTTCGTATTTAAGTGGTATAATATGATGAGTAATAATGAGGCTAGGTGTAGAGTGTTAGTTAAACAAGGAGGATCAATCGATGAGATTATGAAGCATCATCGATTGAAATGGCTTGGACACATATTAGGCATGTCAAACCATCGTCTTCTTTGTCGAGCAATGTTAGCTGTCATAGGACTGAATCGGACAAGATTCAGGGTTGGTCAGATCAAAACCTGGCACCTATTCATCAAGTCTTTGACAGTTGGTTTCAGCCATGTAGTGAGGTGCAGACTGTGTGGTCAGGGTCCTTGAGACTCTGAAAATCAATGTCTGGAGACTGTTCAATAGCACAGAGGGATTTACTTTTTGTTATCTCTCGGATCCACTGAATCCCCATGTTTTTCCATGGGAATATTCTTTCTCCCTTGCATCTTTGCCCCCTTTTTTAATAGTTTTTTTGAGTTTTTGATTTTCTTTTCCCTTCTTATATGCTCTATGCGAAGTGTAGCACTTTTGTGCCAAGTCTTACATTAAAGCTTATTCAGTTAATGAGTAGTAACTATATTATTTTCAAAGAGTACAGTCTTCAAGTAGTTTCCTCATATTAGTACTTTTGCATGATTGAAGACTGTCGTTGAATGCCAATTTAAAACCCTGTTTTTAAAAAAATCACTTTGTAGTGGAGTAGTAAGGCGTCGGTGGCACAGTGGTTAGGACTCTCGCCGACCATGCACATGGTCCGAGGTTCGATCCCCTGCCGACGCACACCCGATATCTATGGTCGGCCTGCAAAATTTGGGCTACCGATATCCATACTGAAAATTCCATACTTGTACGAAAAATACAGTGTGGAATCAAGCTGTGATCAAAAAAATAATAAAAAATAAAATAGTAAAGTTTCAGAGGTGTTGTTCCTCCTTTCGGGCATACTTTTTTCTACGGGGAGATTGTTAGCTAGCCAGTAGGTTCTCTGTTCAATACGACAGATGCCAATGCAGATGCAAGCTTCAATCAATGCTTTATGTGTAAAACTTGATCACTTTGCTTAGTATGTAATTCCATATAAATTTGTTTATTAGATATATATCACACAGTGAAACAGTTCTATTCACTGAATAGCATTACGAAGACAATTCATTGTTCATCATCATATAATCAGTTGTATCTGTAAAACTTCGAAACTTTCGTCATAGAGAAATTTCCTTTATTCCTTCTTATCTGTCGTAGGTGTTTAATTTTCCAGATGTTCGGGTGAGCGGACAGGGGTTGAATCATTCCTATTACATGCATTTGCAGTTGATTCGATAAACAAGTCTTCTGCTGTTATCAATCTTTCCCTCCACCCTGTGACATAAGATTTTAAAACTGTCATCCTATCCCATCCTATTGTATGGTTGTGTGTAATTGCATGTAGTGAGTGCTATAGCTGAACTATTCTCTAGATTTCTTATCTTATTCGGGTCAACTATTCTGGATTTTGTTAGGCTTTTGTGCTTCGGTAGTCTGACTGACTGACCGTGTTCTACTATGTTGACCTATGTATTTGACGTGACAATCACTGCAGACAGGATATTCGATAAATTGAATTGTTTTGTTTTGGTTGGTTCAACAGGTCTGTCTGTCTATCTGTTTTCGATGTAGAACTTTGCACCGATGTGCGACAGTTCAAGTCGCCACACGCCCTCCTTGTAGCACACAAAGCAGCAGAAGAAAGTAGAAGAAATGCATAATAGAGACAGTAAACAGAGGTGTGAGACAAAGGAATAGTAATCACGAAGAATAATATAGTTTCATTTGAAATCAGAAGTCACAGGGAGTGGATGCATCTGCGCTGTCATTGAGAACGATTTTGAGTCATATCACCCATTGTTTCCAACCATTGGTTTTTACCGTCCCGAGAACCCCAACCAGTCAGGAAGTCTACACTTCCCTACGTGGCCGTTTGGCTTAAACTAACTGTTGTAGATTTCATTGACTGGTGGAGCCATGTTTTGGTTTGACCACCGCTAGTTCTTTTCCAGCCTTACCCTATGTCAGCTAACATTGCCCATGGAGGAAGACAATTGATGACTAGGCATAAGTATCACATGTCCTAATTATCTCAATCGATGTAATTTCACAGCCTCGTCGATTGATTTCCACTCCCACCTACCTAGCACTCGACCGAAGCCTAACCTCAATATTGCTCACCTTATTATACCCCTTCACACGGGAGATAGAGCGCAGGCACCTTTGATCAAAGACAGCTAACCAGCCTTTTCATGTCTTCCACTCTCAATGGCTAGGTGTCACTCACAGCCATAAAGGAGAGCGGAGCGGATTGATGAGCAGTACACACGCCCTTTTTGGTCGATAGCCAGCCGGATATCACGTCTACGCCAGAGACGACGTAAACTGGCATATGCGAAAACAGCCCTCTGTATCTGTTCTGAGATTTCGTCAGAGATCAACCCGTTGGCACTGGTTGATGGTACTTCCCAGATAGGTGAAGTGATCAACGTGCCCTGCCACCTCATTTCCTATTTCTAAACTAGGAGTCAGTGTAGTCCAGTCCCGTAACATCATCTTGCATTTGGTGGGAGCGAATCGCATGCCGAACATTCGTAGATTGCAGCTCAAGGTGTTCAGAAGACTCTGTATTTTGTCAGGGTCCCCACCTAGTTGGGAGGACCATATCGTCTGCATTTTCTAAGGTAACGAAATTATTCCTTGGTGGTAGTAAGTCAATCCCTGAATCTCTGAAGTGAGTTAGGGTTAAGTCCATCAGTACATCTATGATGAAATTGAATAGAAATGGGGATAATGAGCATCCCTGACGGACACCACTAGTCGTCACTACTTCAGATGACAACTTGCCATAGGCCCTCACCTGGCTGGCTGCATGAGTTCGAGTAGAGTGCCTTAATGAGCGGAATGTATTTTCTCGGCATTCCCTTTACAGCCAGACATCGCCAGAGTAAATATCGGTCGACAGAATCGAATGCCGCAGGATCTTCAAATGACAAAGTTTGTTTTTAAGGGAGTATGTAGGCATTTTGAATGCTAGTCACTTTTTATTCCTGCCTTATTAAGAATTTTTCGTCAGGTTTCCGACGTCCCTTATTTGTAAGAAAGTAGCATAGAAGTGTGGAGAATATTTTAGCTATAGCACTACATACAGTTTTTACACACGACCATACAGTAGAATGATGGGATGAGACAACATCTATAAAATCTGATATAACAAGGTGGAGAGAGAGATCGATACCGGAGGATTTATTTATCAAATCAACTGAAATTACGTGCAATAAGAATGATTCAACCTCTGTCCGCCCACCTGAACATCTGGAAAATTCTACTACTACCCGTACTATGAATAGGAAGGAATAAAGAAAACTATAAAATGGGAGTTTCGAAATTGTGTAGTTCCATTTGATGATATGTGTTCGACTCCTTGTCGTCACTCAGTGATGGCGGGCTACGTAGAACGGTGGGCACAATGCAAACCTGGCTGACTGATAGAATTCAGTCTACACCGAATAAAAGAGGACTGGACACGTTACACTAGTTACTAGTGTCCAGTCAAAATACTCACTACAGTCCTACAGGAGGTCAATCGCTAGCCCGTATACCTCAGTGATAAGATCTCTGACTGCAGACAGCACTGGGTGACGTGGGTTCGAATCTCAGGATGAGGGACCTGAGTTCCTTTAAAGTTGCAGATATACGCCTTGCTGACTGGCGGCGATCGCCAACTGGCACGAAACCTAGGTCCTAGCGAGGTTTTCTGTGGCCGATTACCTCTATCTAAATATTAATACTGTTCGGCAGTGTGTGTGCGTTCAATATGTCCAATAAACAAATTCATTTGGAATTCAACCAATGCTACTCAGACAGTGTCATTTATTTAGCACACACCATTGATAAACTATAATCCTATTTTTATTCTGTTATAATCAGTCATTGCTATTTGAGGGCTTTGTGAAAGCAGTCGATCAATCAGTCAGTCAATCAGCCACCTTATACAGCGCTCATATATCCATGTCAATCTATTAAGTCTCTATTTTGTCTATCTTGTATCTAAATACACTAATTAAAATTATGAAAAGTGTACACTAATGAGTTTTTTCTAAATCTTTTTTTCTTAATGTTTGCCTTTTCACACCCTTATTTACAGATTTTAAGTCCAGAATTAATGTCAGCTGATCATGTGTATCCTCCAACAACAACAACTACTTGTACAACTACTGCCTCTAGCCAATCAAATGATTTAATCATACAAGATAAAAAATTACGTGCTGTATTTCTTCGTCTGTTCGCCTCCTTATTCGCTGGTTATCGTTCTTGCCTGACAATTACACGGATTCATCCACAACCAGTGATACACTTCAATCGAGTAAGTCCTTGTGTAGATATGATAGAGAAGATTTGTAGCTCAGGTGGATAATTTTGATGTGGTTGTGTTCTCTGAGCTGGATGAATGGTTTAGTTGCGAAGCTTTCATCGCCCCCCTACCCCACTAGGCGACATCTTCAGCGCAAACTTAAATTTGATGAAGTGAGCTTTTCGATTTCTCCACGAGTTTATCCAAAAGAATGGATATCCACGGAATTTCATCAAAAGACATATACCCCCAAGCCGCCAACATATCAAACCAAAAGCCCCCAAGGAAACCACAAAGAAAATCGCCTTATCCCATATATAAAGGATATCCCAGAAATCACTACAAGACTCTTCAAACCTTTAGGAATTGACGTCGTACACAACACCAACAAAGTCACCTCATCACTCAATTCTTTGTCAACCAAAAGACTCAACAACGGAAGAAGATAAAACCAACATCATCTACAAAGTATAAATTGTAACAACTGCGAAAAACACTACATTGGCCAAAGTGGACGACATCCTCCTTCGTCTTCGTATCCACGAACATAAGCTAGCCGTCAGAAGACATGATGACATCCACTCCCTTGCTCATATCACTCGCTGCATACAGAAAACCGCGGACATCAATTCGACTGGGATAACCAACGTTCAAATATTAGACAGAGGAAACAACAATGAGAATGCTAGAGAATTTTCAGAAGCCAGTCTGGTATTCCAGTGAATCATCAATCAATACACACATCGAGATAGACAAAATTTATCAACCGATAAGAGAATAAACCTCACGCACACAAAGGTTCAAAGTTCAAGTCAAAGAAACAATCAGTTCGAATACAAGTAGCTGTCTAGAAGGTGTGAAAACACACAAAAACAACCAATCACATCCAAGGCCCAGTCACCAGGAGAGATGATTAATAAACTCGTGGAGAAATCTAAAAGCTCACTTCAACTCAAATTGAAGTGTGCGCTGAAGATGTCGCCTAGTAGGGTGGGGGATGAAAGCTTCGCAAATTAACCATCCAGCCCAGAGAATACAACCACATCAAGTCCTCGTGTGTTATGTGCATAAATAAAGTTATGAAATAATAGTGTTTAAACTGATTGTGATAGTTATTGATTGCGTCACTTTAATGTTTTATTAATTTTTTTGAATTTTATTCCCTGTACGTTCCTAGTGGAACACAGGGAGGACTTCAAGCTTAGTGACTTAAAGTTTCGGTAGCGGTGGTGTTTATTTATTTTTACGGGGTGGCGGTGTGGGGTTGCAAGCGTCATGCTCAACTTTCCTTCTCTACCAGTCTTATAATCGCCTTAGCAAGGTAAAGGAGTACGTTGGTGGCTGGGGATCGAACCCCAAACCGCCTGTGGCGTGGTTGGCGAGCATTCTGCCTCTGTGTCACCGACACACACACACACACATCTATGTTTTATGCATGTGGTTTATTGTTTTATATGAGTTTTCTTTTTCTCAGTTGCCCTAGTTTTATCTCTCTTATTCATAAGATTTTGTTTTAATAAATCGCACACAAACTGATGACGTTTCAAGCACAAATTATTGCCACTTATAATCATATCAAGGCACTACTCACGCAACTTTCTGACTTCATCTGCATACATGAGCACAAATTGATGATGAGACGTTTGAATAAAATCAATTAAAATAAGATAAACTACATTCAGAAATAATAATATTAGTGTTATCAATCAAATAATAAAGTCAGATGGGAAATAAGATGGTTTTTTTTACAGTAAAACTACGTGACGTGTTAGAATGTTATAACGTTAACTGAATGCATTTCAAGATTATTTATTATCCTCCTCTGATTTGACTGGTAATAATATTTTGCATATCTCTGGTATTTGTGTGTTGAGTCATTTCTGTTGCACGTGTTGTGTATTTATTCTATGATCGAAGATTCAGTGATCAATCTCTCTCTCCACCTACCTAGATTACTTTTTAGAATTTTAACCCTCTCCCACCCTATTGTGTAGTTGTGTGTTATTGCATGCAGTGCGATTGCTGAGTTTTTTTTCTAAATTACTTATCTTCGTGAGATCAATCATTCTAACCTTAGCTAAATCCTTACGTTCTGGTAATCTCACAGTCCCTGATCTATCAGTTTGACCTATCTAGTTGACTTAACTCACAGTCATTCTAAGGTATTTTTTAAATTATATTATTTTGTTGAATTGGGTCAACAGGATCCTTTAGCCTACAGAGCTTGTTCTACTTGAGTGAGTTTGTAGGTTTAAATGCTACTCTACTTCCTGCTTTATTAAGAATCCTACGTAGCGTCTAAAATGTCCCTTCCTTATGTGGTAGATGCGTAGATGCCTTATAATCTTTCTTATTTGTATTAGTATTATTATTAGTTTTCTCATTATTTTCATTTTGACCTTTTCTTATTTTCCTAATGAATTTTATAGAATAGTTATTTAAACCAATAGAATTACACTCTACCACAGTACACAAGTTCTCCTAATTCGTTTTCAGTGTAATCATGTGACAGCGAACATTCCTCGACACGGTAGACTGTAGTTCAGTATTAGCAATCCCTATCACAGCCATCTCAACCGACCTAGCTTCACAATCTCATCGATTGTTTTTCTCTTCTTACTTAACACAACTCTACGCTCAACCTCAACCGTAATATTATACCATTGAAAACAGGAGATAGATTGTAATCACTTATTATCCAAAGACAACTAACCTCTATAGGTCTTCCACTTTCACTGGCTATGTCTTCTTGCAGCCTTACAGAAACACACAGCGAAATGCTGTGCAACACACACGTCGTTTGATCGATAGCCAGATATTTAAAGTCTATGTGGGAGATGACGTAAGTTGGCGGTGGCTACGTGAACCCTTCGTCAGCAATCAGTTCATTACGGCTGATGCGGCGACGCCTATAATTGAAATGGTCAGTAGTATATGCAGACGAATTGCACCAGGATTCTATTATGGATAAGATTTTATTTTGATAAATCACACAGTGTTTGTTATGCGGTAATATTAACTGATGACCACGTTTCAAGCACAAGCTATTACAAGCTATTGCCAGTCATAATCATATCATATCAAGTCGCTCACTCACACAACTGGTTTTCTTCATTTATATACATGTGTGGAATCGATTAGATATTGGAATAAAAATCAGTATAGGATAGTGTACATTCACAAATAATATTACGAGTGTTATTCATTAAATACAATCAGATGGGAAATAAGACGAGTGTTTTTTATCTCCGTAATAAGTAACTTGTTAGAATGTTGTGATGTGTTTGAATTGAAATAGAATTTTAAGATTATTTATTATCCTCATCTGATTTGACTGGTGGCAATAATTGATGAATAACACTCATATTATTGCAACCAGTCAAATCAGAGGAGGATAATAAATAATAAAATTTTATTTCAATTCAAACACACATCACAACATTCTAACAAGCAGCTTATTATGACTAGTTATGTTTTTACGAGTTGACCACGGATTGATATCAGTTAGAGAACCATTGAAAACCAGGGAGTACTGAACTGAATCGGCTCCTAGTGGCTGAATCGTATTAGAGTTTGCCTTGTAACCGGAATGTCCTGGGTTCGAACCCCTGTGAGGGGTGCGTACTGCCGATGATTCCCAAACTAGGATGAAAAAACAGCTGTCTGGTAGTACTCCCAGCTGGGTTTTCAATGGTTCTCTAACTGATATCAACCCGTGGTCAACTGTGTGACAGTTTATCAAAATAAAAATCTTATCCATAATGGAGTTATACTCTACCACCACAATGCCCAAGTTTTATACTTATATCAATAATTGCACTAGGATTGCTTATTTATTTATTTTTTCTGTTTTAACTAAATCTAGTCTACATAACTGATATGATTGTGATGATGATAATGATCTCACTGGATTAGCTGATTGCGATGTATTGATTTTAGATCATGTTATAATATAACGCTTTTAATCAAGCTTATTTCATCAAATGGTTTGATTCTCTGCTAATCAAAGCGTTTTTTGTTTTGATGTCTATGGGTGTGTAAATCACTTTGATGTTGATGATTCGAAAATAGCAACTACCCTGTGCATAGCATACTACATTCATACATTTATATGTGCTTTTATGTTATGTCGCTTTCTGTCTGTCTGAATTCAACATATAACTTGACACCGAAGTGCAGCAGTTCGAGTTGCCACGTTCCAAATACCACACAAAGGTAGACAAGAAGATGAGTGAAGAGAATCAATAGAGTTTGACAAGTATAAGAGTGAAACAGAATGGGTAATGGTAGAAAGGAATATGAAAGATTACAGAGACTGAATACATCTGGCTGGCCATTGACAACGATTTTGAGCCATGTCACCTATTGTCTCCAGCCATTGATTCCTAGAGTCCCGAGGGCCCCAACCCGGAGTCTGCATCTCCCTACCTGACTCAGTTTAACTGTCAAGGATTTCATGGATTGATGCCATGTTTTTGTTTGGCCACCACTGGCTCTTTTCCAACCTGAACCTATATCAGCTAGCAATGCCCGTCGGGGGAGGCGGTGGTTAGGCATGCGCAGCACGTGACCTAGCCATCTTAGTCTATGTAACTTTATAGCCTCGTCGATTGATTTTCCCTCTTTGCCCAACACTCTACGCCTAACGTCAACATTACTTATCTTGTGAAACCACCTAACGTGAGACAGAGATCGCAGACATCTATGATCGAAAGCAGTCAACCTTTTCATGTCTTCAACGCGTATTGGCCATGTTTCAGAGCCATAGAGAAGGACGGAGCGAACTGATGAGCAGTACACACGTCCCTTGGTTGATAACCGGATGTCACGCCTACGCCAGAGATGGTGTAAGTCAGCGAAAGCAGCTCGAGCTTTTCGGATCCGTGCTGAGATTTCATCGCCAATCAGTCCGTTGGTGCTAATACAACTTCCCAAATAGGTGAAGTGGTCAACATGTTCTATCACTTCACTCCCTATCACTAAGTTAGGGGTTGACGTGGTCCAGTCCTGTAGCAGCATCTTACATTTTGTAGGGGCGAATCGCATGCCAAACATACGAAGATTGCTGCTCAAGGTGTTCAGAAGACTCTGCATTTTGTCAGCATCCTCCCCTAACAGGACTATGTCATCTGCATATTCTAAGTCCATAAGACTATTCCCTGGTAACAAGTCGATTCCTAAGTCATTACGTTCAGTTAAGGATACTTCCATCAGCATATCTATGATGAAGTTAAACAGAAATGGGGAAAGTGGACATCCCTGTCGGACACCACTGGTTGTTACCAATTCAGATGACAATTCCCCATAAGCCCTTACACGACTACGTGAGTTTGAATAGAGTGCCTTGATTAGTGCAATGTACTTTCTTGGCACTCCCTTCACAGTCAGACATTGCCATAGTACCTTTCGATCCACGGAGTCGAAGGCCGCCTTCAAGTCAAGAAATATGACAATTGTTGGACGCCGAAAAGTGTGTCTATGTTCTAGAATCTGTCGAAGAGTGAAGATATGATCTATGCACCCTCTACCTGGTCTAAAGCCTGCTTGATTTTCCCTTGTCTGTTCCTCCCGAGTTCTGCTTAGTCTATGCATGATTACTGAGCCTAGGATTTTAGAGACTATGTTCGTTAGGCTGATCCCCCTATGATTATCACACGAGGACTTGTTTCCCTTCTTGAATATCGGTATAATAAGTGACTTACCCCAGTCTGATGGACTGTCTCTGATTCCCAGACTTTGCCTAGTACCTCAGTTAATCTACAAACTAGTATGTCACCCCCATATTTAAACACCTCCGGAATAATTCCGTCGGGTCCTGCCGCTTTGCCTCGTTTCAAATTACTGATAGCTTTTGTGACCTCACTTACAGACGGCGGACCAGTGTCTATATCCCATTCGGGTGTGTGCTGGATTGGGGAGGTTCAGTGTGGCTGTAGGCAAGTTAAATTGTCCCTCAAAGTGTTCTTTCCAGCGTTCAAGGCGTCTATCCTGAGAGCTAATTAAGGAGCCATTTTTCTCAGAAATAGTCTCACTTATGATTTCCTTCTCCCACCCGTTTCCCTGATGAGTCTAAAGAGTTGCCTAGTGTTGCCTATCGCCGATGCTTTTTCCATCTCTTTCGCCTTTGTCAGCCACCACTGTTCACGGTCCTTGCGGAGACTTTTCGTAAGTTTCCTTTTGTGCAGCTTTCGCTCCTCATTGAATTCGGAGCTCGCCGGAATAAGTCTTCTAGCATCTATCAGTTCGGATGAGGCGGTCGAGATCCAGTGGTTTTTACTCACCTTTGGATTTACCTTATTCACAGCTTTTACAGCTGTATCTATGGCTGACTGAATATTCTTCCAGGCTTCTTCAGGGTGAGCACAGCTGTCGAACTCAGATATGCGTTTAGCTAGTTCTTCCTCAAATAGGGATTTAGTTTCCTGATCGAGCTGGGGACGTGATGGTTTTACCGTCAGCTGTTTCCTACGTCCGTTCAGTCGCTTTAGCTTTACTTAAGGATGTTGCATACAGATGATGAATTGAAATAATTAATTGGAAGCTTAACTTGAATGTATTTGTTCACTTCAACCCAGAAATTAGTTTGTTTACTAGACTCCTAAAAATATTATTTAATTCAATTTGATCTTTTTCGTTGATTGATTGCATCGAAGAGTTCGACCTCTGTTGTCGTGTTGTAGCTCTCGTATCCCCAAGTGGTCCAATGGATGATGCTTTGGTATTTGAAACGATGGTTACTAGATGTGAGTCCCAATGGGGACACCATCACTCACTCACTGGGAAGTGCAGATGCATCTAGTTGAAGAGTCCCGAATTGGACGAAACACACATGCTGGTGTATTCCACTGCTATTTGTCACCCACCCAATTAGTCTCCTTAACGTTGCTTAGTTGGTAGTTGTAAGCCTGGTCAGTTTGGCAACGTCACTCCGTGAAAAAAAACAAGCATCATTGCTACTGAAAACATCAAAGCTAAAGCTTGAAGTTCTAGGCTCCATGCGGAACGCTATGGAATTAATAGATGATTTGTATATGCATAAAATGGAAGAAAAAAACAACTCAAAAAGCTTTACTCTCTAGAGGGATCGTTCTCTGAAGTCTTGTCACGCTTGCGATGAAGATTAAGCTGAAAGCGTGTGTGATAGTAAAGTTGAAGTTCTGGTGGAGCTGTAGTTCACTGGTCTGAACTCTCCACCCACTCACTAGTGTGTCACCGGTTTAAACCCTACTCCACCCGTCGAAGTTTGGGCATCCTAGGTGGTATCACTAGTCGTCAGTCACACAACTGATGTGGCTTACTGCCAGCTGGCTTGGAATCGTATGTGGTTGTTGAGTTACGTTTCATTTTTTTTGAAACTCTGTTCCAGACTGAACAAGAGTATAACGGCTGTAATGTGTTTTCCAGTAGCTTTACGAACCAGTGATGGGTAAATTTTCTTACGATGTTTCCATTTCAATTTGGAACTCATTACTAGTCTTTTTTATTGTAAAAATGGAACCACCATTTTTCAGCTGCTTGTGTTGCTATAATATGGTGAACGATAATGAGTCTAGGCGTTGAGTATTAAGTAGAGAGACTAAATTAAACTATGAGGTTGTGAAGCTACATTGGTTGAAATGTCTAGAACATTTCGCATCTAAGCAATGTTACAACTTGATTGGAGAAGTGTCAGCAATGATCAAATCAGAACTCGGTTTTCCATTCATGAGATATTCGACTGTTGTTGGCTTTGAATCACGTTATTGATTTGTAGATTGTCTGGCTGAAGTCCTCAAGACGCTAAAAACTAATGCCTCGAGACGATTTGTAACAGTGGCTTAAAATCGTTGTCAATGGCATAGATGCATTCACTTTTGGTCATCTCCCAGATATACTGAATCCTTATGTATTTTTACATGTGGTTATTCTTCCTCTGGGACATTTTTCCACATTTTATATTTTTTTCTGAAATAATTTTCTTTTCTGTACCTTTATTCTCTATATGGGGTGTGGCGAATTAAAGTGCTGCACTTCTGTGTTAAAACTTGGTCAGTGGTTTAGTAAAGATGCCTACTATAAATTTCAAAAAACTGACATCAAGGAATAGAGAAAATTCTTCTCCTTCATTAGGTTTTACAGTTATATACATATAGAGCCATTGAAGACTAAAGAGTACTGGATAGTTGTTTCGTCCTAGTTTTGGCAGTATGCACTCGCCGGGTGTTTGAACGTAGTACTGCCTGTCTACAAGGCAATCTCGTAGACCATTCAGCCACTGTGACCTCCGACTCAATGACCAGTCCAATAAATCGCAACCTTCTACCAATAGGTGATTTTTAGTGCAACTGGTACCAGCCAATATCGTCGCTGGCGAGTAATTTGTCCTCAAGCCCAACCCAATTTGATCTATCCCACTGATGAGAAATTCTCACTAGAATTGCTGGCGTGCTGTCGAAGAATTCGAAATTTAGAATGAAATAGCTATCGAGCACTCTCAGAGGGTTTTCAATAATTCTTTAACTGATATCGATCCGTGATCAAACCTGACACGAATCAAATTGCTGCGAATTAACTCCTGGTTATCGCTCTATATCCATAATTTAGTTAGAAAATAAATGATGTTGACAACATTAATACTTTTTTGTTCAATTAACACCGAATCATTCACATCAAAGTTCTGAGCGAGAGAGATATGCGCAATAAATTGTCAGTGTCGAATACATACTTTATTAATACTATCGTAATTCTGACCCTTTTCAACATCATATTTCATTCAGGTAGGAAGTTGGTATTGAGTGATCTGAGTTTCTCTACTGTCTTACTTCTGCTTTTGACATAAGTTATTCTTCTCGTAGAGAATAGTCAGCTGTTAATTACACACGCACACAAACATACACGAACACAACGTATTGTCTTTCTTATAGTTTAGCTGTCTCCTTTCGCGTTTAACACCGTTCGATCGGATTCATTTTGATTATACACTCTAACAAGTGTATGTCTGTAATGCCTTTTGCAGTGAATCATTAGCTATTATATGAATACATATATACATATAATATATTTTACAATAATTGGATTAGTGCCAAACAAATTTTGTTTTACATCTTTGTTGTTATCTATATATACATATATATTTTTTCAAATTATTGATCTATACATAAATTTATTGAAATCATCCAACTGTCTCGAAAATTAATAACCCTGCTTCTTTTGTGATGATCAGGTGAGTGATTGCGGGATGAGGAGGGGGAGTGAGTGAGAAGCGATAGTTAGTTTCGGTGTAAGCCTAGCGATGTCAATTTAAATATGTTTGAATTGAAGTTGAAGTGAAGAAAGACGCGGTTATTTTAAGCGTTGTAATTTTTTTGTGTGGCTTTTTCTGCTTTGTCTCGTGGGTACTTATAGATAATACACTGTGTTACTCTAGCGTTTAGTGTTAAAAGGTATCAAATTCCCATGCTATTTGGCTTCTGAATAATAATGATATAACCAACCAACCAACCAACAACAACAACCAGTAGCAATCACTTCACTCATCTAGGGAGCATCGTTTGTTGAACTACACGCGATAGCCTGGATGAGGATGTTAATGCCAGGTAGGATGAGAAAAGCAAGACCAACCTTTTTGATGTGGTTGTGTTCTCTAAGCTAGCTGGATAGTTAATTTGCCAAGCTTTCATCGCCCACCCTACTAGGCGACATCTACAGCGCATACTTCAATTCTCTGAAGTGAGCTTTTAGATTTCTCCACGAATTTATTAATCATCTCTCCTGGTGACTGGGCCTTGGACGTGACTGTTTGTTTTGTGTGTGTTTTCACACCTTCTAGGCAGCTACTTGTATTCGAACTGATTGTTTCTTTGACTTGAAATTTGACCCTTTGTGTGCGTGAGGTTTATTTTCTTATCGGTTGATAAATTTTGTCTATCTTGATGTGTGTATTGATTGATGGTTCACTGGAATATCAGACTAGCTTCTAAAAATTCTCTAGCATTCTCATTGTTATTTCCTCTGTCGAATTGATGTCCGCGGTTGTCTGTATGCAGCGAGTGATATGAGCGAGGGAGTGGATGTCATCATGTCTTCTGACGGCTAGCTTATGTTCGTGGATACGAAGACGAAGGAGGATGTCGTCCACTTTGACCAATGTAATGTTTTTCGCAGTTGTTACAATTTATACTTTGTAGATGATGTTGGTTTTATCTTCTTTCGTTGTTGAGTCTTTTGGTTGACAAAGAATTGAGTGATGAGGTGACTTTGTTGGTGTTGTGTACGACGTCAATTCCTAAAGGTTTGAAGAGTCTTGTAGTGATTTCTGAGATATCCTTTATATATAGGATAAGGCGATTTTCTTTGTGTTTTCCAACCAACCTGCATCACTCTGAAGTTAGTTTAGAAATCTTCTGCACACCGCCTCAACATCAAGGAAAAATTTGGATTTACAACACCAATGTTGTTAAGTCAGTCACTTCTTCTAAGTGGTTCAGAAACTTGGTGAGGCACAAAAAAAATTCCTAACAAGCTGGAGACTTCAATCGTCAGTTGCCACCTTCTTTGGCGGCATACTGAATATCAGAAATAATTAGCAACAAGAAACCCCAGGAATGAACCGGTCAAGAAGGTAATGTTCAACAAATATGCAGAAGGAAATGGAGATGGATTTGGACATGCACTGAGGAGACTGTCGAATGACATCGCATTTCAGGCCAGGCCTTAAGTGGAACCCGAGAAGGAAACGACGAATGGGTAGAGGAGGTGACATGGAGCAGGAAGAGGAAGTGCGAGGAGGAAATGAGAGACTATGTACAGTCGTAAGACTGGCTGAAAAAGATCACAGAGAATAGGAAAAAGTGGGAACGTGCTGTTAAAACCCTATGTTCCACTTGCTACCCACAATAATAATAATAATAATAATAATAATAATAATAATAGCCATATTTGTTGTACGAAACTAATTTCAAGTTGGGTTTCATCATTGAAAGTTATGTGTAACTGACTGACAGAATTATTGATTGAGATTAAACACGGGACTTTACACAGAAGTACAACAGTTCCAAGGTGTTGCACACAAAAGAGAGAAAAAATTAGATTCAAAAGAACCACGACGAGCAGAAACGTACGGGAGAAGGAATAGCAATCTGGAACGATTCTATCTAATAGCGCTAACAGTCTCCAGTCATTGATGAATAGCATCCTGAAGGCTCCAACAAGGCAGTATATGCATTTCTCTACACGGTTCGCTCAAATCGATCAGTGTAATATCTCATGGATTGATGTTGAGTTTTGGTCCAACCATCCCTAACTCTTTTCAAGTGTAATCATATATTTCCAAATGGTTCCCCAACTGATGTCAGCTCATGATGAAATCCTCCATGGAATCAAATAAAATCCGTACAATACCAATACTTGACAATTAATCTGATGCTCACTAGTGACTAGCCCTATTCAGGCAGTTAACCTGGGGTTTTAGTGGGAGGCCGTGACCAGTAGGGTACAGCAGGTTGGAGGTGAGGCAGTAACTCATTGAAGAAGACATTGCGAAATGGTCGCGCTATGTCGTGAATTGGAAGAAGTTAGAATTCATGGGTTGGTCATTGGGTCGGATCCCAGTAAGTGATGAATAGTCTGCGAGCTCGCCTTGTAACGAGAAGGTCCTGGATTTGAACCCTGGTGGTGGGCGTGTACTGCTGAAGAATCCCGAACTAGGATGAAACAGCTGTCCACTACTCCCAGGTTTTCCAATGGTTCTCTAACTGATGTCAGCTCATGATGAAATCCTCCATCTAATCATATGTCTTGATTTTACACAACACGTGTCCTAGTCATCTCAATCTACTTAACTTTACAATTTCATTGACTGACCTTCATGCCTACACTTAACCTTATTATTACTCAGCATATTTTACCACTTAACAGAGAAGATAGGGCGTAAACATCTGTGGTGATGCATAGTCAAATTTGACGTATATTCCACTTTCGCTGGACTATTGAGTCAGTCGGATCTCGATGGCTGAATAGCGCCTACGAGCCTGCTTTGTAACCGGGATTTAGTTTTGGCTTCGAACACTGGTGGTGGGTGAATCAGGGTCAAATATCATTAGTCAGCATACTAGACAGATTATTTAAAGTTGATTATATTGACCGGAATAAACCATTGCGATAATTCATGTTTGCTGGTGGTGTGCATGTAAAGACGGATTATTCGTGTTAAAAGAAAGCTTTTATACTCTCATCTGATATATATATATATATATATATATGAGTCATTTAACTTATCTAGATTATGCATTAATGTTACCCTGATAATCAAAGTTGACAAAGTTCATCCATACATCATCACATATACGGGTTATATAAAATCTGTCAATAATGCCGTTGGTTACTAAAGGTCAAAGGTGAGGACAGTTGTTCATCGAAGACATTGCGAAGTGGTCGCGATATGTCGTGTCATGCTTGGAGTTAGAATTCATGTGCTGCCCATTGGATCGGGTCCCAGTGGTTTAATGGTCTACGAGCTCACTTTGTAGCCAAAATCTCCTGGATTCGAACCATGGCGGTGCGTACGTATCACTGAAGAGTCCCAAACAGGGACGAAACAGCTGTTCAGGTTTTCCAATCGTCCTCTAACCGGTGTCGGCTCACGATGAAATTCCCCAAGTAATCAAACGAAATGCCGACAAACCAATACCTGATAGTAATATCGTTTTTTACTAGCTGATCACGGATTGATATCAGTTAGAGAACCATTGAAAACCAGCACTGGAGTACTGAACAGCTGTTTCATATGTCCTAGTTTGAGAATTATCAGCAGTACGCACCTATACAGAGGGTTCGAACTCAGGACTTTCCGATAACAAGCCTTGTTCATATGCCGTTCAGCCACAGGGACCTGACTAGACAGTTAGCCCATGACTTTTAACTTCTACCAATTCGTGATTTAGCGCGACCACCAAACAGTGTCATCCGTGGAACATCCAACCTCACACTTGACTGGATGGACCTCACTGGTCAAAACTTCTCACTAGAACTCCAGGAAACTCCGTCCTGTGGCAAGTCACTAGCGAGCATCAGATTAATTTTCAAGAATTTGATCATTGAAAACCAGCACTAGAGTACTGGACAGCTGTTTCATCCGTTTGGCAGTACGCTCCCACTGGTTCTCGAACTTGATCTTGTAAACTTGGTTTCAATGAAAATTGTGAAGGTGAATGTAGTATACAAAAGAGTGTATGCTCTATTCCGCCTTGTTAATTCCTTCTCTGTGTGCATAGCATTGACCTTTTCTATTTTTAAGGATAGTATTCATTTTGCTGTTTGTGCGTAGTGTGTATGTTTCTTGTAATGCATAATTAAACGCGATATGTGGTTAACTTTTAAGGGAATATTTAAAGGTTATTTTTTATCCGCTACTTCTCACTTCACTACTGACTTTTTAATAGACTTTCTAGTTTCTCTGTTTGACATGTATACTGATCGTAGCCTTGGTTTTTTTTTGGTGTAATTTAGCCCTCATACGATCTCATAGACACACAAACAAGCACATATACACACATACTTACGCACATATGCAAATTTGTTACATATATGTTACAAATTTTGGCTCGATACTTCTACTTATCGGTATGTAGTTAGATACTTAGTCAGCTAGTTAGTTAGTTAGTTTTCTTTGATAGACACAAATGAACATGTGTTTACAAAGGGGAGAAAGAAATTAATGATGATCACGAGTATAATTAATTATCTGTAATTGTCTTTCTTTCTCTTTTTCTCTAGACATTATTACTTCACGAAAAATACCCATTTATTCATAAGTAAAAACACAGTTTTTGTTCAGCGAAGAAATTTCTTTTCAACGATTTCATTTTCAAGCCAACTCTACAGTCGTATTTATATTACAGAAAAAGGTTATTAAGTGGCACTAAATAATTGCTCAGTCAATGTACGTATATATGTGATAAAAGTTATAAGGGGTAGAGTTGAAGTGGATAAATTACAAAAATATTAAAGATTGTTCTATAACAAAAATGTCAAGTGTTGTCTAAAAATTTTGAAAATTAGTAGTACGATTACGTTAAGAATGAAGATGTGAAGTGAAGTGGAAAGAATTCAAGTGGTAAAATAAAATAAAAACTAGAAAGAACATTATTATGACCAAGGTAAAGAAAGGGATTTGACTAAACGCTTTTGAACACATAATTTAGGTTTCTGTTCATGTATAGCTAAAGCTTCGGTTATGCATAAGTGAAGACATTATTACGTACATCATATTAGTTGGCGAACCTTCGTTATTGCTTCCAATCGTCACCCCTTGTAATACACTTTATTTACTGATTGCCTGACTGACTGACTGGTGGAAGGAAGCAGATTATAGAGCAATGGTGTGTGTGTGTGTGTGTATGTGTATGAATAATTGTAGTTCTGCACTAGATAAAATCATAATGTATGATGAGCTGTATTGCACACAGCAGAAATGATTATTATCTTCTTGGTGGTTTCTTACTCGCACACGCGAACACACATACACACATGTACACAGAGAGACACATATAAATAGGTTTTTATTAACTTTACTATATCTAACCTTGTATCTATCCGGATTCAAGGATATGCAGGCGAATGGTGGTTTTTGTTGTGATGATAAATGTCATTTGATCGGCGCTCTTCTTAAAGTTGTTTTTTTTTCTTTGAAGAATTTGATTCTTGATCACGATTTAACTTCAATCAGAGAACTGTTGAAAGACGGCAGGAAGTAGTGGTGAACACTTGTTCCAGTTGTAGAGTTTAGGACTCCTCTTTAGTGGTAGTAGTAGTCACTTACAATCATTTCTTCACCCTTCGAAAGATTCTAGAGCATAGGCAGTCTTACTAGCGTCCAACAGTCATTATATTTCTTGACCTAAGGGATGAAGATGTTTAGCTGTGAAGAGAATCCCAAAAAAATACATTGCACTGATCAAGACTGTCTACTCGAACTCATGCAGCCAGGTGAGAGCCTACGGAAAGTTGCTCCTGAAGTGATGATAACTAGTGGTGTTCGTCAGGGATGTCCACTGTCGCCATTTCTGTTTAATTTCATCATAGATGTACTAGTGGACTTAACACTAACTGACTTCAGCGACATTTAGGGATTAACTTGTTACCATCGGGGAATAATCTAGTTCACATAGAATATGCGGATGATACAGTTTTTCCAACTAGGTGAAGACGCTGTAAAAACACAGAGTCTTCAGAACTCCTTGAGCAGCAATCTTCGGATTTCGGAATGCGATTCGCCCCCTCTATCAAATGTAAGGACTGTATTACATTGACTACTAACTTAGAAATAGGGAGTGAAGTGGTAGAGCACGTTGACCACTTCACTTATTTGGGAAGTTGCATCACCCAGTACTAGCGGGTTGATCTCTGACGAAATCTCAGAACGGATACAGACGACTAGTTTCCCATATGCCAGTTTACGCCGTCGTTGGCATAGACGTGATATTTGACTGGCTATCGACCAAAAAGGGCGTGTGTACTGCTCATCAATCCGTTCCGTCCTCCTTTATGGCTGTGAGTGACACCTAGCCATTGAGAGTGGAAGACATGAAAAGGCTGGTTAACTGTCTTTGATCATAGGTGCCTGCGCTCTATCTCCCGTGTGAAGGGGTATAATAAGGTGAGTAATATTGAGGTTAGGCGTTGGTCGAGTGCTAGGTAGGTGGGAGTGGAAATCAATCGACGAGGCTGTGAAATTACATCGATTGAGATAATTAGGACATGTGTTACTTATGCCTAGTCATCAGTTGCCTTCCTCCATGGGCAAATGTTAGCTGAAATAGGATCAAGTTGGAAAAGAGGAAGCTACTGGTGGTCAAACCAAAACATAGCTGCATCAGTCAATGAGATCTACGACATTTAATTTAAGCCAGCCGCGTCGGAAGGTGTAGACTTCCTGACTGGTTGGGGTCCTCGTGACGGTAAAAACCAATGAAGGCTGGAAACAATGGGTGATATGGCTCAAAATCGTTCATAATAATGCACTTCTACTTTCTTTTGTTGCTTTGTGTGCTACATGGAGGGAGTGTGGCGACTTGAACTGGTGCACATATGTGCAAAGTTTTATGTCGAAAACATACAGACAGACTTACAAGCCCACTAGGGATCGAATCTATGGTATTCAGAATACAAGGCCAGCCCAATGACCATTCAGTGATTTGGACAAAATACAACAGTCCATCAATTTTAACTTCTGCCAGTTGCCGATATTTGTAGCGTGACTGCCTTCCGATGATATCGGTGAGCATTTGTCCTCATAGATATATGCACAACTTGGTGGAGCATTCCGCTGGTCAGGACTTCCCACTAAGAGTTTAGGCGACTTCACCTTGTAGTCAGTCATTGGTGGGCAGAAGTTACTGCTTTCTGTCTACTCTACTAGTGAGATACATTAAATCTGAAATATTGGAAGCAAAGTTGAATGTCGTTACTTCTATTCTAAATGACTTCTTATTGCATACATTATAAGTGATTTTATTCTCGCGGTAGTCGTCTCCTTGTTATGTATATGTATATATATATATACACACACACACAGAAAAATACAAATGTCCACTTAATGTACTCATGATTATTGAGCCTAGAACTTTAGATATCATATTGGTCAAACTAATCCTCATGTGATGATCACTGGAAGACTTGTCTAGGTTTTTGTATATCAGGATAAGCAATGACTTACACCAATCCAACGCGACTTCCTCTAATTCCCATACGCTGCCTAGTACCTAAGGTAACGCAGACGGAAAACTGTCTCCACCGTCCTTAAACTCTTCTGGAGTCATTACATCAGGTCCCATTGCTTTGCCTGGTTTCAGACTAGTGACAGCTTTATTAACCTCAGTTAGGGACGGAGGACCCGTGTTTATATCCTGTTCAGGGTGGTGTTGGATTCTGTGTAAGTTCAGAGTGGATTGTAGGCCAGCTAAACTGCTCATGAAAATATTCCTTCAACTTTCAACTGAAATGTTTAATGTTAGTTGATTGAAGACGATCAACTGGAAGCCTCGTCAGCTGGAGCAATCTTAAACCTCGAAAGAGCTGCTGTCCACTTGGAGAGTGTAACACTTCGTTTCTCATTATTGTTACTTGAGTTCTAGGTTGTGAGGTGTTAGATAATAGATCTTGGAGTAGTGTCTTGATGTTGTTTGTTGATCAACTCGGTTTTGAGACCTTTAAATGGTGGTTAATCAATAATATGGTTTTTGATTCACAACCTCAACTTGACACATTATACACACGCACACATGCATACATACATCAGTATATTATGTAATGTAGTGTAATCTTTCTGTATTCATTTCTATGCAGTGTTTTCATTTTCAAAGGTATTTTTCATCTTCACATATCATTGTTTTGTGTTAACGTGATTTATATTCGAAAGTTATTCATTCACACTAGGTTAATAATTCACTAGTTTCTCATTCATATAAATTTTAATAATATCAACTTATTAACCATTTTTGACAACTTTGATATGTCTGTGTATATACATTTATCTACAACATACAACAAGTGTATGGTAACGCATATACTCTAAGATTTTTCTTTAGTATAACGTATACATATAATAGTTTATAATAAACAATGATTATTTGTTTTCTTGTGTCATATACATCTTTTATTCGCCAATTCTTATTCATCCTGATTTATCGTGTCATTCTATAGCCGCATATTTGTGTGTGTGTGTGTGTGCGCGTCTGTTTGTGATTGTGATTATTAGCGTCTCTAATATTTGGGTTTTCGCCTACCTTTTGTATGTATTTCATTCGACTTAATTCTATCTATCTTTATCTATAAGGCTGACTTGAAATATAGTCATCATGTGAGTTATACGTGTGTGTTAGTTTCGCATATGCCAGTTTACGCCGTCTCTGGCGTAGACGTGGTATTTGGCTGGCTATCGACCAAAGGGCAGGTGAACTGCTCATCAGTCCTCTCCGTCCTTCACTCTATCTCCCGTGTGAAGTGGTATAATAAGGTGAGAAATATTGAGGTTAGGCTTCGGTCGAGTGCTAGGTAGGTGGGAGTGGAAGTCAATCGATGAAGGTGTGAAATTACATCAACTGAGATGGTCAGGACATGTGTTACGTATGACTAGTCATCGCCTTCCTCCACAATTGGCAATGTTAGCGGATATAGGGTCAGGCTGGAAAAGAGCTAGCGGAGGTTAAACCAAAACATGGCTCCACCAGTCAATGAAATCCACAACAGTTAGTTTAAGGCAAACGGCCACGTAGGGAAGTGTAGACTTCCTGACTGGTTGGGGTTCTCGGGACGTTAAAAACCAATGAAGGCTGGAAACAGTGGGTGATATGGCTCAAAATCGTTCTCAATGCATAGCTCAGATGCATCCACTCCTTGTGACTTCTGATTTCCAATGAAACTATATTGATCTTCGTTACCACTATTCCTTTGCCTCACACCTCTGTTTACTGTCTGTATTATGCATTTCTTCTACTTTCTTCTGTTGCTTTGTGTGCTACAAGGAGGGCGTGAGGCGACTTGAAGTGGTGCACATCGGTGCAAAGTTCTATGTCAGAAACAGACAGACAGATACTTGTGTGTGTGTGTGTGACCAGCATTCATTGCTACTTACAATTTCGGCTCTGAAGTTAGTGTTTTTCCAGGCAGTGTAACATTACTTGTACGTCGGTGGCACAGTCGTAGAATTCTCGCGGACCACGCCAGTGGTTTGGGGTTCGATTCTTGATCGACACACTCCCTTACCTCGCTAGGTCGGTAGTAAAACTGGTAAAGAGGGAAGGTTGGGTTTGAGGCTGGCTAGTAACCCCATCCCGTAAGAATAAACGTTACTGCTACCGAAGCTTTAAGCATCTAACTTGAAGCCTTATGTTCCATTGTAAACGTGAAAGAATAAAAAAAATTAACATTACATTATTTTGTGTATACTAATGGAGTAAAACATACTATTGTTATCATTGTTAGATAAGGAGGGTTATTCCCAATCAATGAGGTTTTGAATGTACATCAGTTCAAGTGGCTAGGACACATTTTTCTATAAACCATGTGATCCCAATTCCCTCGATTTACAGTGTTAATTGTCATTTTGTAATGTGGATGAAAATCCTTCTCACTGGCGCAGATGAAATCTCTCATATACATCATAACCTCAGGGGGATTACATTTCTGCTCACTAGGGTTCTTTTGAATATCTTTTGTCTACCTCTCTGTGCTACATGGGGTGTGGCAACTTGAACTTCAGCAATTCTATGCAAACTTCTTCGTTGAAACTCTCAACCAGTCAATTTAGTTAGTCATTCTGTGCATTCTGAGTGGAGCACCGCGCTCCATTAGGCTCACTACCATCATTTTCACCTGGTACCACGACTGCCTATAAAATTTTATTTTCCCCTCACTTGACTTCCATATCAACCTTTGATGCGTCAACTCGTTTAGCGTTCGTGTTTTGCACGGTGGCCTGATGTATGACGTCACTTGCATGTTTTCTCATTGTATGTTATGTTCCTTTCCGTTTTCTTCAGCCTATTTGTTGGAATATAGGGATTGTTGGCTGGTGCTCTGCACTCCGCGAGCTCTTTTTCGCTTGATTATCCATTCTGACTGACTATTTGATTTTCAGTTTCAAGTGAAGACAGCTGTCAAGGAACTTGACCCTAAGTTCCTGTTATTTGCGAAGACGCTCTAAATCGACAATTATACTAGGTACAATTATCGACTTCAACTCCAAAATACAAGAACCGATAAGAAATTGTATTGTTCGGTAGTTAAATTCGTTATCGCGCAAAATCTATAAACAAATGTACTTGTATTCGTATTCTTTCATCTTCTTCCAACTTGTAAACGATTAAATCATTGACGTCTTCGAGTTGCCCGCCAATGGCGACCAAGGTCAATGAATCAACATTTAATGTTCACATCCACTTACAACAGCTGTTGGCGAAAGTCTCCGATAGTCTGTTGGAAATGCTTTTGTTCACAGGGGCGCCTCAAAGCCTCTGAACACCATATAAAGAAATCCAGTGACTAACTTGATATTATTGTTAGAAATTTGTGTCTTCATACTTGTCCTGAACGAGTGTTGTAGATATTCACACTTAATTTAGGCTACATGAACACGCCTGTCTTGCTTTCCTAGTCACAGAAACTGCAGGATTTAATGAATTCATCAAGTTTCAGTAGAACTCGTCAGCTGAATACTCTACATGCATGGATATATATTTATATATACTTTTGAAATTACATTGGAGATATAAGACTGATAAATAAACAGAGTACATTGATGTTCAAGTAGTGGTTTGTAGGAATTTGGTTGATTGTTAACAGGGTTTCATCGTGAGCTGACATTGGTTGGAGAACCATTGGAAAACCTGGGAGTACTGGACAGCTGTTTCGTCCAAGTTTGAAACTCTTCAATAGCAAGCACCCATGGTATACGAGCTCACCTTTTAACCAGAAGGTCCTGGGTTCGAAGACCTCTGGGTGCGTACTGATGAAGAGTCCCAAACTAAAGCGAAACAGCTGTCCAGTACTCCCAGGTTTTCCAATGGTTCTCCAACCAATGTCAGCTCATGATGAAATTCTGTTACCAAACTACATTGAATTAGTCATGCAGAAAGACACGTGGGAATGTTTAACATGTCATGTTCATATAGATTACGGGAGAGAGAGTATGAGAGATCAAAATTAAGATAAATTGCATTACACTTCAGTTACATCACTTAGATAAACAATTAGTCATTACGGAATATAACGAGAATTGCAAACAGACTAATATCAATAGTAATAGTTATAGTAATAATGGTGTTGAAGTGAGTTAAGATAATCCTGCTGATAAAGCATAGTTTTAAATGAATCAAGAATAATAATAATAAGAGGTAGAATAATAATCAGTAAAGAATAATAAGTAAAACGTATCACCATGGTAAATTCAGAATCACGACCATCTCCTTTTGTATACAGAGACCTGGTTTATAAACTCGAATTGCATAAGCCTCTGCAATTACAAGCATCTTCTTGTTTCTTTGTCTGTGTGCTGACAATGGTGAATAACTTGACCGCGTCGATATCATGTCCGTAATCCACAAGATGTTTTGTTATTGAGGATTTTGGCAACTTGTACTCAGCTGTTTTTAACCATTTTGGCAAATGCTCCATCATGCGAGTACGCCTTTCCGTACGACCTATGTATTCGCTGCCATAAACACACTCAAATTGATATACGCAGTCTGAAGTGTTGAGGATTGGCGACTGGTCTTTCCCAGATTGTTTAAGCACTCGCTTAGTGGTGTTAAGGGTTACAAGTTTCACAGCATTATAAGTTCTCCTGATGGCTTTATTGAGTCTTCGTTTGACTACTTCCTGTACATCATCTCCTTTGAACGGCAAACTGATATATACAGGTTTCTTCGGAACTGTTTGAATTGTTTTGCAGGGGCTAATTTCTTTAGAGTATTTATTAATGAACTTCTCTGGATATCCATTCTTAGATAAAATATCCTTCAGAGATTTTATTTCATGCTCAATAGTACTGTCAGAACAACTGGATAGATTACTTTGTGAATTGCATAGGTGTTCTATGCTGATACCATGATGTTCTAGATCTACAGCCCTCCCGTTGATGTCTACATTCGTCGCACAGATGCGCTGAGATTTTTGCGAACGATGCGCCTTCTCAGGTGCTTTTTTGTGATAACCCAGTTAACATTTTTGAGAAAAAAAAGTGTAGCTCTATTTGTTTGAAATTTCAGTGCTTCAATCTAATCTCAATTTCAACGTGTATTCTTACCTGCTTTGCCTATTTATACACTCTGATTAGTCTTTGTTTAATAAGGTTCTATTGAGATTAGTTTAAAAGAGCTTTTCAGCACTCTTGTCGATTATCTATCTATCTTTCAAATGATAAGTTGTTTAGGGGTACTGTAGGTAAACCACTCTACAATTGGATTGGTGAAGTGAATAGTGGTGGTGAGTGCTGTGCCTAACACTAGAAAAAAGAAGAAAAAACGCATAAAGTGCTTTTCATGTGACTTTACCCCTTTATTGTCACTATCCTAACATACAATGCACTCATATCCTCTTCTTCTTCTTGTCTTTTCTTATATCTTAACAGACGTTATACTTACTACTACGTGGGAATAGTGCACATAATGAATTCTGTGATCGTCTTTTATCTAGTATGCGTTTTCATCAATTCATATTAGAACGTGGTCCACCATTTCGTGTTTGTGATTTATTCGATGAAGAGTACAACTTGTATGCTGATGGTTATTCACTAAGTGGTGATAGTACACTGGTAATGAATGATAAAGAGCATGATTATGATATGCTGATGAATCATCAATCCGTGTTAACTGGTGGCGGTGGTGGGCTATCACCGGTCACTTCTAGTTTACACTTGATTGAACGATTGAGTACAAAACTGCTGGATAATGTAAGTTGTTGTCATTATCTGTTTTGTTTGTTTTTGTTTTTTTATTTGTTTGCATTTGGCGACTTGCTTTTTTTATTCTCTTATTTTTTCATTAATTGTACAATCGTCACCTTGAGCTGCAATCTTCGAAATGCGATCCACTCCCGCCAAATGTAAGATGATGAGGCTACAGGACTGGAGTACCTTGGCTTCACATTCTTGATCATTATGATGTTAGCTGCATAAAAAGTCTTTTTAACAGCAGCGTTGAATCTTTGACTAGTTATCAAGCTGCTATGTCCCCTATATAAAAGGAAATTGAGATGAATCGGGCACATACTGCGATGACTTTTGAGTGACATAGAACGCTAAGCCCGTGGGTGACGGCATAATGAGGAACACGGTGATTCGGGCGTCCAAAGGTGACATGTAGGTGTGAGATCGTGTGATTTCTATTTTGTTTATATAAAACACAAAACGTGGTACAATATGACAACAAGAAGACGCGCCACACGATAATAATGATAAAACAACAAAATAGAAGGAAAGTAGGCAGAGAATTAATGAAGGAAGCAGCTATTTTTAACAATTTCAAACAACATTCGTCTAATTGTTGTCAGCAAGGGAAGAAAGTAGGGAATTGTAGCACGTTCTCCATTGACTGCGTTTATTGGCCGTATCTGATAACGTTTTGAGACACCGATCCGAGCTATCTCTCGGACTCTTCCAACCAGGAAGCCATGACTTACCAACCGATGATGCTAATCTAACACAAATATCCTTCATCCCACGACGTCACGTCATGGGCTGACCACCTCCTCGCTTTTCCCATCCCGTCCCAAACAGAGACCGATACGAAAGCCATGACATTCTTAGCACGTATCGAAGCCACCGAAGCCGGTGTTTCCAGATGACGACACTCAATACGTGGTGAGCTCCACTGTCTCCAAACACATATCGTCGAACCTCAGAATTACTCATACGATGATGACATCAAACATAGGCAATTTTATGAAGACGAATGATCGAATACGCAGAATTGCCTCATATGCTCGACTTGGAGAGCCAGATTTCACAGGCGTAGAGCAAGAAGCTGAGTGCACTGAGGTGTTGTAAACCCGATGTTTGACAGCCAGACTGACTCCGTGACGGCTCCACACATTTCGGCGTATGCCACTCTAGCTGTCATGATTTTATTTGAAATCTCATCTGCCACACCTCCGCCAGCAGTTACACGACTACTCAGATACAAAAACTTATCGACAACTGCAAGCGGTGCACTTGGAATGGTGAGTACACGAGATATTGTGAAGGGAAGATTAGAGCTTATTCAAGTTCGTGAATTTGACTGGAGAAGAGAGGTCGAAGTAGAGCACTCAGAACTCAATGTAGTTGTAATAAATTTTACTTATCATTACTTCTGTCAACAATTTGCAAGTAAAAATATATTCCAAGTACTGATATTTCATCGTGTATTTAAGAAAAAAAGCTTTCAATGATTAGCATTTCATTATTCTGTTGATATATATTGATCACAATTTTCTGGAGGTTAGTTAGTTAAAGATTGACTGAGTTTATATATGTATACAGTGTTGCAGACATATATCAACATTGATTTTGTCTCATACCAACAACAAGAGAAGTTAGTCAACCAATCATATGAAGACTAATTTTTTTGTTTGTTTTACTCATGAATACGAATAAAACATGTGATGATTAACTTTAGTTAACACACAAACACACGCACACATGACTGATCACATTCACACTTAAGATATTAACACCATCAAAGGTGATTGAAGCTGATTTTCGAAAAAGTTATTTTTACTTCATTGAGTTGTTACAGTATAATAGTATTCTGACTCAACAGGCGTAAATGCATCGATAACCTTGGAACGCTTAGTCAGATCGCAACAGTAAAATCAGATAAACAACGCAATATTTTAGGAAGAAAAGTGTTCAAGGAAGTGTAATGCTACCAAACAGGTCATCTAGTTGTTGTTAGGTTATGTTAAGGCATGGAAAAGGTTAGGGATAGGTTAGGGCTATTATTATTATTATTATTATTACTATTCCACTTTGTCCTATTCTCTGTGGGGTCCTCTTCAGTTTACCACACGATTGCCCATAAGCTTTCACATGATCTCCTCCATATCACCCTCGGACCCACGCCCAACTCGTCGTTTCCCATTAGGGTTCTACTCAATGGCCTGGCGTACGACGTTACGCCGCGACGGTCTCCTCAGCGTTTGTCCGATATTTTACGGCTTATTTCTGGCTAGCCATCTGATCTTCAGATGTTGATAAAAGTCTCCAATCTGTTTGAAATCCTTTTCGTGACGCACAATGCAAGTTTCTGACCCATATATAGGCGAAGTGACTGATTTAGTGTCAGCGTTAAAAATTCGAATCTTGTTGTTTATGCTGAGCGCAGGAGATATCTAAACTAATTTCAAGATTGATGAAGGTCTCCCTCACCTCTACGATTCTGGTTTTGAAATTCTCATCCGTGGTGTTGTTGTCTGTGGTTGAAATGATGGTGCCTAGATAAGCGAAGGAATTGACCTCTTTCAGATTTCTTGCATTGATATTGTGACTGGTTCTCGCCCGCTGTTACTCTTGTTTGTGGTGAAAAATCACCAACCTCCGTTTTCTTCTCTGAACTTGTTGGTTTCAAGTTGTAAGGTTCTCGAATTTCGAACAATTTCTTGTTCCAAAGTCATCAGTGTGTCTGCGCCTCTTGGGTGTCTAAAGCTGGACTGTGTGTTACCATATTACTCTCAGATAGATACACATTGGGACGTGTATACCCAGTCTTTTCTAATGTGTGTATTTGAAACTGAAAGTGAATGATATAGCGCCTTTTTTTCTGGTGGTAGATATGAAGATGACTGTGATGATCGAGAATTCTGAATTATTCCTTTTTTGAGGGTCTGCAGATTATACATGTTGAACTGACTTCAGTTAGACGGCCATTGAAAGTCAGGAGTGAAGATGGGTGGTGGGGGTAGTACTGGACAGCTGTTTTATTTCTAACTATCCACTACACTCTCACTTTTGTTTTTTGTTTTTTTTTGCGACTTATATTGTTGGGATTTTCTCCCCCTTCTGTAGGAATGTGGTGACCAGCCAGCAACACAAATCTTGCCCGATGAAGCTGTTGAAGCCCACAAACGTATTCATCAAACACCATTTCCTGTTTTAGATGCTAAACTCATTGATGAGTTAACAGTTCAGTATTCTCAAAAGAAAGTTAAGTAAGTTGATGAAAACAAATTTAAAAAAAAAAGTATTTTTGTACTACTGTGATAATAACACTTGATGCCTTTTTATAATAGTGTAAATTCTAGTTTTGAAATAATTGTAGATCAGGAGGAAGTGATTGTTGATATGGTTGTATTCTACCAGAGCTGGTCGATTTATCTGCGAACGTTTCATTATTGATCTAGACAACACCTTCAGCGCAAGCTTTAATATGAAGTGGACTAATTAGAATTGCGATAAACACTATAGTGATCGAACTGACCTCTCTTTCGATTCACAATTCAAGAATATGGTAAATTAGCTTTGGTAAAAAAGCACGGTATAAATTCTTTCATATCGACGCATATAGACAATTATGCGCAGCAATTTCGATTGGGAAAATGTAGAAATTTTAAAAGGTGGAAACACAAAGCTTGCTAAGGAATTTCTAGAAGTCTGGTACTCAGACGATGAATCATCGATTAACAGACACATTAGTATACAGAGGGCTGATTAATGAACAATGAGCATTCTTTTAGATAAATTCTTCGTCAGTTTCAAGAGTTGGTGTATAATAATTTGATTTGTTTTCCGAATTTGGCCACGGATTGACATAAGTTAGAGAACCATTGGAAACCACCTAGGAGTACCGGATAGCTGTTTCGTCCTAGTGTGTGAATCATCGACAGTACTCACTCACTGGGGTTCGGACCCAGGACCTTCCGGTTACAAGGCCAGCTACCTCGTATACCATTCAGCCACTGGGACCCGATTCAATGGCCAACGCATGAATTATAACTTCTACCAATTCATGATTTAGCGTGACATCAACCAATGTCGTCGATGGGGCATCCATCCTCACATGTGACGTCTCCATGGACCTCGCTGGTCACGGGTTCTCATTAGAACTCCTGGAAACTCCATCCTGTAGCAAGTCACTAGTGAGCATTAGATTAATTTTCAATAGTTGATTTGTAAGGATTAGATTTTTTTCTTTCGAGTTTGCCCACGGATTGTTGGCCGCGTTAAATTACGAATTGGTAGGAGCTGTTGAATTAATAGATACAACTAGGTGGGGGAGGGACTAGTCAATAATCACAACCAGTGGTCGTGTGGAAAGTATAATCTGCAGCTTTCCGGCATTAAATGTTATTTGAATCGACTTATTTTATTGGTTATTATTTCACTTGGTAAAATCCACTTTAAATTGTAGTCGTATATATATAGGCTTTTTTTAACATACATAGAAGAATTCTTTTCTACTTCCCTGGCCATTTGTTAGGTGATGAATCAATTGCAACAAAAGCTGTTAGGAGATACAATTATATCTACCAATAAGTTCATTTCGTATTAAAGCTTGCTCTGAAAATGTTGTCTAGATGAACAATAAAACGTCCGCAATCAAAACAACTAGCTAACTTAGGGAGAATACAATCAAATCAAGATTCTAGTTCTATGAAAACTTTCTTTCACATATAGTAGTAGTGGTTTATCATTAGTTTGTCTAACTTTTGGATGACATGTTTACATTTGACATTGTTTTTGTGTCCAATAGATGATATATATATATATATATATATATGTATATATATGTATATATATATATATATATATATATATATAGAGAGAGAGAGGACTACTGTGTATGCTGTCTTTGTGTGCGCCTGCTTATGTGTGATGGTAGTTGAGTGGGGTGTCTGTGTCACTGGGTCTGTATACATTAATTCTGTATTTGTATGTCAACACTACGCATATACTTATCTATAAATATAAACAAACTTTGAGAATGAAATTTAGGACAATTCATTTTTGTCAAAAAATTTATGCAAACTTGTCACAAGCAAAACATGCAAAATTGTGTGTGCTAATACACAAAACTTGGTGTGTTTGTGTGTGTGTGTATCATACGCACGAAGAGTCATCCAATCATCTTGTGGTGATAGCACAAGTTTGACTCGTGTGTGTGTGTGTGTGACAGACACCAAAAAGCGAAGATTCAACCTGTAATTTGATTTTTGTGATATGTAAACAATTTGAGTAATGTGGAGTAAATTATGATAAGAATTCGTTTGTCTTTTTATCCAACCTTGATCTCTATAATGATCAAAATGATAAGCTTCTGAACTCTATTCAAACTACTGTGTGGTGAATAAAGTTATTTTGTATTCGATGGTTGGAGGCAGTCGGTCACAGGAAGCCCTGGTTAGGCTTAGGTTTGGTGCTAATGGGCATTCACCAGTCATCAAGGCGTATATGCACTCTTCAAGGGACTCATTTCCCTTCTGATATTCGAACCTGCATCATTCAGTAATGCAGTCTCACTAACTGGTGTTCATTATTGTGTGCGTTGGTGGCACAGTGGTTAGGACTCTCGCCGACCATGCACATGGTCAGAGGTTCGATCCCCTGCCGACGCACGCCTGATATCTATGGTCGGCCTGCAAAATTGGAGCTATCAATACCACATGCTGAAAATCCCATACTTCTCCCAGAAAGTACTGTGCGGAATCAAGCTGTAATCAAAAAATAAATAAATAAATATAGTGTTCAATCTAAGCATCCAATATAGTCCTACAGGAGGACAATCACGAGCCCAAAAAGCTCAGTTTTGGTAACGTCTCCAACTGCATCAGCGCTGGTTGACGCGGGTTCGAGCGTTGTTGACCGCTGAGTGTGTCAGCTAACACGTAAACTGTGTTCACAGGTAGGGCTTCATGCCGATTACCTCCAACCATCTAATACGAACAATTCAAACTGAACGGTGATGGCGAGCCGTATAGTATCGTGGCCATACTGCAAACATGACTGACAGAATTCAGCCCGCACCACACAAAGAATTAGACACATTACACTAGTTACTAACTTGTGTCCAATTTTAAGTGAAGTTGGTTTTGTTTTAATCAATCAACACTTATTCCAACTGATACAAATGAATGAATAGTGGAAGGATTTTGTGTTTCATTGTTATTTATTTTTGTCTCACACTCAATATGTCGTTTCAAGTTTGTATTCTATTGGTTCACTGTTTTGAGATAGGCGAAATTGTTAAGTATTATTATCATTATTCATTCGGGTTCTGGTTGGAACATGGGGCTGCAAATGGCCATTTCATCCTGTTCTCTGCAGTTTCTTTTAGCTGACTGGCTTCATTCGTTTCCTTTTCATACATTCTCCCCCTTGTCACTCTCGGGTGCCCAACTCGTTTTGTTTCTCAATTGGGTTCCATTGGATGGCATCGTACGTGATGTCACTCTAAATGACTTCAGCTGCCTACATAGATTGACTTGTTACCATGGCATAGTCTTCTGAATGACGTCATCCCCCGAAGAGAAGATGGTGATAATAAAACTCAGAGTTTTCTGAAGACCTTGAGCTGAGCGGAAATTTCCTAATGTTTGACACGCGATTCGCTGTTATCAAATATAATATGACATCACAGGACCGAACTACACAGACTACTGCTAGCTTAAAGATAGATGGTTGTGAAGTGGGTGGTGGAGCGTGGTGACCACTTCCCTTATTTGGGGGGCTGCATCAGCCTACTCTAGCGGGTTGAGAGCTGACGTAAACTCTGAATAGATATAGAAAACTTGTTTTGGCATTTGCCTGTCAACTTTCTCCATCTTTGAAGTAGATGTGATATCCAGCTATCGACTAAATGATGTGCGTACTGCACAAAAGTTTGCTCTGCCTCCATTTATGACTATGAGACATGGCCATTGAACGTAGAGGATATGTGAAAAGACAAGCTACCTTTGGCTTATTGGTGTATGTGTTCTTTCTGACGTGTTAGGTGGTATAATACACTGAATAATATCCAAGTTAGGTGTTGAGTTTTAGGTAAGGAGGGAAAATAATTCGAGGAGGTTGTGAAGTTACATCGACTGAGATGGTTAGGAGATGTGTTACTCACGCTTATCCATCGCCTTCCTCGACGAGCAACGTTAGATAGCATAGGGTCAGGTTGGAAAAGAACTAGTGGTGGTCAAATCAAAAAATGGCTTCATCAGCCAATGGAATCCATACCGATTACTTTAAGCTACATAGGGAGGTGTGGACTTCCTGGCTGTAGTCCTATGGATTCTAAGAAGCAATAGCTAGAGACAATTAGTGATATGGCTCAAAATTTTCTTTGTCAATGGCTGGCGTACATGGATTCACTATTTGTGATTTGTCCAATACAATGAAACCTCATTGTTTTTCCCATGTTCCCAGTCTGTCTTCCCAACATTTCGGTTTATTATCGTTCTTTCGAATCTCTTTTCTTACTTTTGTATCCCTTTGTGTTCTGCATGGAGTGCCTCAACTGGAACTGCTGCGGTTATGTACAAAGTCATATATTGAAACCAGTCAGTTCGTCAGCACTGCTCAATGTTTATGCTGAAGAATATTGGGATGGATATGATATACGCTATTGAGGCATGCAAGTTACATCACACTCCATACCATCGCATATGATCGGACGATGTTTGAGGATTAATTTGCGTGTTATATGGTGGATGGTGACTAGCAGTTGAGTTCACTATGAGAATTTCGCCCAGTGTTTAAGGCTCACCATCTAGGTGCACCTACATTCCCAGTGTGAGTAACAAATAGCATTTCCCCTGAGATTCGAACCCAGCGGCTATCTTTTCAAACGCCAACATAATCAATCAACGGGAAGCGCAAAATTAGACCGCAAAACAAAATCATCTATTCCATACAAAGCATATTTGAGCCATCATTATCTGTTGTTTTTATTAGGTTCTTCCCAGGGTTATCACTTTGCGTTCGCAGTTCTGTTATCCGCTTTTTTAGGAGTAGCATACACTACAGACCACCTGTCGACCAACTATTCTATGATAGTGAGTCGTTGGTTGCCAGCTATATACGCCTCACTTGGTGGTTGGTCGGAGGTTCGATTCACTGTCGACGCACTTTTAAACCTTGCTTCGTCGGTAGTAAGCTCGGGAAAAGAGAGGAAAGATTAGGTATAAGGAGCTAGCAGCAGCTTCACGGCGTAAAACGTGTCACCACTGCTATTAAAAACTTCAAAACTGAAGATTGAAGCTCCATGTTCCACTTGCTGGAATGGGGTAAAGGATTCAGGCCAGGCAATGTGTAAAGCATAAATTAATCCTAGTGTACAATTATTTTATTAGCTGAATATAGTGGAACGTTGATGGTGGAATGGATAACGTTTATGCTTATTTAGTTATGTACTGAAAAGAATTCTAGAGGGAATTAATTACACTTATCTATTTGAAAGGAATGAAAGTTATACATAAGCCAGAAAAATGTCATTTTCATGTTTCTAATACTGTAGGATGACGATTACGTAATATTTCCTCTGTATATATATAAAGGTAGAGAGGAATATTTTGAAAACCAGTCAATATTTCATTTTTTAAATTATTTTACAGACTAGTTTTGCTCTCCATTAATTTTGTCTAATTGCACTTACATATGCATATATGCACATGATGCGTTGAAGTTTATTTTAACTTGTTAGATATCCAGACCACAGATGAGACAGACAGACAGAGAAGAATTTCAGTGCCAGATTTAAACATTGGTCAGTATAAATTCTTTTATAGTTAGGTTTAAAAGATGTGTTAACGTCAATTTTACATCCTGTCTCTATAATATGATTCGCAGTAGAGGAGCTAGATCTCCTCTTCTCATCATTAATGGGTTCTGGACATTACATCTGTTTTTGGAACCATTTAGGAATATGCTCTGAAGCCCGCCCTTATTGCAGAGATCGATGAGTTCTCCCTATGTATGTGTGTTCACACGTACATTCAAATTGGTAAATACAGTTAGATGTCACATCATTTTTTGCATGTCCAAAGGGCTTATATGTATACATTGGCTTCACGTCCTCAATTGTTATGATACTAGCCGCATAAAAGTTCTTTTTAACAGCAGCGTTCTATCTTTGTCTAGTTATCTAGCTGTTATCATGACCCACATAGGGTAGCTTGATGTACACGTCTTTCTTGGGGGTGACTTGTACAGTGGGTCTTGGTGTTTTACTGATTATATCTCCTGATGAACGTGTCTGGATGATTGTTCTCAACCAGAGTTCGTGTCACATCCCACTGTATTTACCAATTTGAATGTACGTGTGGACACACATATACAGGGAGAACTCATCAATCTCCGAAAGTAAGAGCTGGCTTCAGAGCATATTACTAAATGTCTCCAAAAACAGATGGAATCTTCAGAACCCATTATTGGTGAGAACAGGAGACCTAGCTCCTCTGTTGCGAAACATATTATAGATGGGACAGGACATAAAATTGACGTTAACAGATCTTTTAAATCTATCCATCCAAAAAACGTGTTTTGGGGCGTATCCTAAAGTTTGTGGAAGCCCTAGCCTGGCAATTAGAAAATATAAATTCTTGTTTTTAGTAAAAATTCGAAAGGCAACATCATTTGAACTAAGAATTAAGTGTAATCTGTCGTATTTCTACTAGCATTGTGGAGTAGTGTGCTACTGCCAAGATTTTTTGAGTAGTATATTGTGCGTGAATCTTAAATAACGAAGCAATGTAATTGGCTATATCAGTCAGCACTAGTGATTAAATTGTGTAACTCATTTAGTGTTTACTAGTGAAATCCGTTTTGAATGGTTGCTTGTACATAAAAAGAAAGCACAATGTGTTATAACGGTGTGGTGCCATTTGCAAATCCTCAGGAATATAAGCCAAAAATAAACCAATCAAAAACTATCCAATAGTGCATGCATCAATCATGACTTCATGGCTAACAACGAAAGGTTATCCATCCTAACACAATGGTAACTGGTTTGAATATCAAAGAACTAATAGTAGTAGTAGTAGTTATCTTCTCGGGTTTCGAATTTTAAGACGAACCAATTGTCCAGGAAGCCTATAGTTGTCTATTGTTAATCGTTCAGCTTTATTCATTATATGAGGCAGAACATAAAACCTCAATGTAAATCATATTTGTTCACAACTTGGTTAACTGCCAAACTCAGCGGTTAGCTTCACTACATTATCTAAGCCGTTAATTAATGAACTGCACTGTGAGGACCAATGTGAGTATGTGTGTGTGTGGCCCTGGAGTCATATATGAGTATTGATCTATATTACACTACAATCAAGTGCTCAGTAGGATCACTGTGAGCCAAATGATATGCATGTAATGCAGTTCACTGTGGTGTCGTTTTTTCTTTCTTATTTAGTATGGCTTAATCATTCAATAAATCTCAGTTGGAATTGTAAATGAAGAGAAACTCATCACTATAAGATGAGTTAGGGATAAATATATAACTTTCAAGTCTTGGTTTTGTAGGTATTTTGTTTGATTGTATGGAGGATTTCATCATGAGCTGACATCAGTTGGAGAACTACAGGAAAACCTGGGAGTCCTGGACAGCTCTTCCGTCCTATTTTGGGACTCTTCAGCAGTACTCACCCACCTTATGGTTACAAGACTAGCGAGCTCGTAGACCATTGAGCTACTGGGACTGGTTTACTTAACTTTGACATGCATTTTTTGATAACTTAAGGGTAAATGTTGTGTTTGGGTGAAGAAGATTTTTGTTATGTAGAGTCACTGGTCATGTGTTGTGTAATGCATACAAATTAGTTGCAGCGAACCATCTAAGAATCTGTCGCCCAACAGTTATACAGAATTGAAGTGGAGTTGGACTACATATGCACTCAGGAGACTGTTGGGTGACATTCGGTGCTCTATACTAGGCCCTTGAGTGAGACGTGATTAGAAAACGATGCGAGTGACATGGAAAAAATCGTATGAAGAAGCGAAGGAAGCTTACGATCAATCGTGGAGCCACCAAAAAATCAGTGTGGAGGAGAAGAAGAAATGGAGATTTACTGTTTGCAGTCGTATGTCTCACTTGAATTCCAGTGAGAATAATAGTAATTATAATATACCACCGCGTCGGTGGCATAGCAGTTAGGACGCTCGCCTACCATGCACATGGTCCGGGGTTCGATCCCCGGCCACAGATGCATTTCTTTACCTCACTAAGCCAGAAATAATGCTGGTAAGGAGGAAAGGTTGGGCATGAGGCTAGCAACCCCATCCTGTAAAAATAATCACCACTGCTACAAAATCTTCAAGCCACTAGCTTGAAACCCTATGTTCCACTGGGGAACGTGAAGGGAAAAAAATTAGTTTGTAGGGATTATATTTGTTTCAGGTTAGACCACGGAGTGATATCAGCTAGAGAATCATTGAAAACCAGCTGGGAGTACTACTAGATAACTGTTTCATCCTAGTTTGGGAATCATAGGCATTACGCACCCACTGCCGGGGTTCGAACACAGGACCTTCGCGTTACAAGGCGAGCTTATGGACCATGTAGCCTCTGGGACCCGACTAAATGGTCAACCCATGAATTCTAACTTCTACCAATTCGTGATTTTAGCGTGACCAACGACCAGTGTCATCTTTGGGAACTACATTCTTACTCCCAACTGGATGGACCTCACTGGTCACAATTTCTCACTGCAACAAGTCACTAGCGAACATGAGAATAGCTTCCAAGAATTAGTTTGTGGGGATTCTACTTGTTCCTGGCTAGACCACAGATTCATTGGTCGTTGAATTCGGTCCCATTGGTTGATTGAATGGTCTACAAGCTTGTCTTGTACCTGGACGGTCCTGTGTTCTAATCTCAGTGGGTGCGCGTACTGAAGATGATTCCCAAGCTAGTATGGAACAACTGTCTGGTAGAGCTCCAAGCTAGTTTTCAATGGTTCTCTAACTGATATCACTCCGTGATCTAACCTGGAATAATAATAATCAATATAGTGGTCAACATTACACGAAAATTGTGGAACATCACAGTTCGTGCCCTCTATTTTCAACCCAGGAGGAAGTAAACCGCAGATACCTTAATGAATGATAGTAGATCGTATGTTGAAAAAGAAATCGTTTACATTTTGGTTGGAGAGGATGCAGTAGAATCATCTTACATAACATATTTTCAAAATATACGTCATCATAACACAAAAAAAGTTAGTTAATAAGGCAATAATGATAACAGTCTCTTTCACGTAAAGAAAAAATTGGCAGTGGAAAAATCAAAATTTAGCTGATTCGTCTAATTTTTAATAAAAAAGAGGTGAATTGTTAGACGGTTTTTTGTCACAGTCTACGATGTCAATTGTCAATTTAGCGGCATGACAATTACATATACGCCGATCACATTCCATACAATATTTGTTTTTACGGTAAATGATGAGGCGAATCTAATTGTTGTAAATACTAATGATATCTCTAATAATAATAATGTCATTAGCTTTCTGTTTTTTTAAAAATTTCTTTACCTTCCCAGTGGAAAATAGGGTGGCTTCAAGCTATAGGCTTGAAGTTTCGGTAGTAGTGTTATTTATTTTTACGGGATGGCGGGGGGGGGCGCAGCTGCTAGCCTCATGCTCAACCTTCCCTCTTTACCAGTCTTACTACTGGCCTAGCGAGGTCAAGGAGTGCGTCCGTGGCCGGGGATCGAAGATCGGGCCACTTGTGGCGTGGTCGGGGAGCATTCTACCACTGTGCCACTGACTCACAATATCATTAGCGGTAATAATAATTTAATCTAATGGTTATCTCATGCTTGATTATGTTGGAAAGTGTATCTGCCGTATTAAGTGATATATTATACTAAGTAATACTAAGGTTAGGCGTCGATTGCTAGGTAGGGAGGGAAAATCAATTGATCCGGTTATGAGGGTGTGTTAAGTTAAACATCCTAAGCCCTATTGCCGTCCTCTTCGAAACCAAAACTTGGTCTCAATGCATTAAGTCTTTTACTAATGCAGTGTGCCATGTGACGCAGTGTAAACTGTATTGTCGCGGTCCTTGTGATCCTTACATCCAATGGTTGGAAACTATAAGTGATTATGACTCAAAGTCGTTTTCAATGGCATAGTTCCACTGACACTTTGTAGTCTTCCCGATCCATTGAATCCTCAGGTTCCTCCATCTATCTATCTATCTGTCCTTTCTCTGATACATTTCTGCTCATAAAATAATTCTTTGAGATTTCATTTTCCTGTATTTCTTCTACTCTTGTGCGCTACTTGAAGTTTAGCAACGTGACCTGAGGCACTTTCGCTCGAAGTTCTATGTTGAAACTCAGTAAATCAGTTGAGAGATTTAAATTGTCACCAGAAGAAATTTGCTTCTTTTTTTGTTTTTGATGATAACCTTAATGTGTCTGACAACCCTATTTTGAAAAGTAGATCATCATCTAATTGTTTGTTTTTGCTGTGACAAATAGTCCATCTACTTCCTTTTTTCTTCTGTCTGTTATCTTTATTTTCAATACACATATAGAAATGTTATTTATCATAAACCTGAACCACGCTTTGTACCCCAGGGACAACAATTGGATAGGCAAATATTTAAAGCTGAAATGTTTCCAGATAAATATCGAGTTATTCATGAATTTGTTGAGGATATCTTCAATCAGCATATTACAGAAGCTTTAAAAGTAAGTCAGATTTCAATTGTCTAGCTTAACCTAGCCTTTTTTTATATAGTGTTTCTATTTGATGCATTCATCGCTTTGCGTTTTGAGTGTTGCATAGGGTCTCAAGCTTTAAAGTTTTACTAGCTGATGGTAGTGTTTTTTTTACTGGGTGAAGTTGCCAGTCGCGCACTACTGACTGACCTTTCCTCTTTAACCGGCCTTACTTACCTGTTAGGTGAGGCTTAGAGCGTGTGCTGGTCGGGGATCGAACCCCGGACCACCTGGTTCGTATGTGGTCGGAGAACATTCCGTCATCGAATTAGTGACCCGCAGAAACTGGGGAGTACTGGGCAGCTGCTCTGAAATAATTTTGGACTGTTTGACTGCATGCATAGCTCCCATCGGGCTCGGTTCTAAGACCTTCAGGCTATGCAACCAGCCCGATAACTATATATACATACATATGGTCAAGTTTACGCTTTAACAATTTCACCTATGAATTATTTTGTACAAAATTTGTTCATTGTAGTCATAATTCAGTGTCTAGGTTGCCTAGGGTATAAGTTTTCACAGTAGTTTTGTTGACTAACATATCATATATGATGGACAACATTTAATGTTGAGGTTTTGTATTCATTAATAGACAGAAAAGTCACTTGTCAGTGTCTGTATTGCCTATTTGGACACTTTTGATTGTCAAACTTTGAAACAGTTACTTATATTATGAAACTTTGATCATAGGAGATTACTTCCATATTAATTTGTCTAATAAATATAACACACACAGAGTGTAACAGTTTTATTTACCAGGTGACAAGGTTTTGAACTTCATTTATATTACTGTTCATAATCAAATCATCTATTACAACTTCAAAACTCCCGTTTTACAGTTTTCTTTATTCCTTCCTATTCATCGTACGGGTAGTATTAGAATTTTCCAGTTGTTCGGGGGGGGGGGTGTACAAGTGTTGAATCATTTTTATTGCACGTGTTTTCAGTTGATTCGATAAATAAAGCTTCAGTTAGCAATCTCTTCCCCCAAACTGTTATATCTTATCATTCTACTTTATGGTTGTGTGTATTAGCATGTAGTCAGTGCTATATCTGAACTATTCTCTAGATTTCTTATCTTATTCGGGTCAACTAATCTAGATTTCACCCTGTTTTTGTGCTCCGTTAGTCTGATTGACTGACCCTGTTCTACTAGTTTGACCTATGTATTTGACGTGACAGTGATTGCAGGCAGGGTATTAGATAAACTAAATTGTTTTGTTTAACTGGCTCCACTGGCAGGATCGTTCAATAGACAGATCGTGTTCTTAATAACACATCTGGAAAATTTTACTACCCATGCGATGAATAAGAGGGAATAAATAAATAAAATTATAAAACGAAATGGAGTACGATTCACAAATGTTACCATGCTGCAATTTTATTCCCCTCTTCAGTTCCGAAAAATGTATAAAATGATGGAATCCCCTTTTAGAAGTGTTCTTGTCTGTCTTCATGATTCTGTTTCTCAATCTGCCTACTTCTCTTCCACATCTTGTTTTATTATTATTATTATTATTAATATTATTGCCCGGTTTATCTCTAAAGGTCCATAGTTTTCCCAGTTTGTGGTCAAAAATAACCTAGTCTTGTTTGTTATCATGACCCTCGCAAAAATCAAGTACTGTCCAAACTATCCGCACAAGATAATGCTTTTCAGTGTCGATTGTAAAACAAAAGTTCCTTGAAGAGTCTGAATTATACTAGTGTTAGTGAATGGCAGCTGGTTTACTGATCACTTTTGCCTAGATTGTCGTCATGTTACTATAGTCTGTTGCTTCTTCATCATTAACCTGTCTGTCTGTCTGTCTGTCTGTCTGTCTGTCTGTCTGTCTGTCTGTCTGTTTTCGACATAGAACTTTGCACAAATGTGCGGAAGTTCAAGTCGCCACACTCCGTGTAGCACACGAAGCAAGAGAAGAAAGTACAAGAAAAGAATAATAGAAACAGTGAGCAGAGGTGTGAGACAAAGGAGTTATAAAGAAAAACAAAACAGTTTCATTGGAGATCATAAGTCACAAGGAGTGGATGCATCTGCGCTAGCCACTGAGAACGATTTTGAGCCATGTCACCAATTGTTTCCAACCATTGATTTTTACCGTCCCGAGGACCCCAACCAGTCAGGAAGTCTACACCTTCCTACGTGGCTTAGACCAACTGTTGTGGATTTCATTGACTGATGCCAAGTTTTTGTTTGACCGCCGCTAGCTTTTTTCCAGCCTGACCCTATATCCGCTAACATTGCTCGTCGAGGGAGGCGATGGCTTGGCATACGTAACACATGTCCTAACCATCTCAGTCTTTGTAGCTTCACGACTTCGTCGATTGATTTCCCCTGTTTACCTAGAACTCTACGCCTAACCTCCATGTTGCTCACCTTATTATGCCACTTTACACGGGAAATAGAGCTCAGGCACCTATGATCAAAGACAGCTAGTCTTTTCATGTCTTCCACTCTGAGTGGCCAGGTCTCACAGCCAGCCATAAAGGAGGACGGAGCGGACTGATGAGCAGTACACCCGCCCTTTGGTCGATAGTCGAACATCTCGTCTACGCCAGAGTCGGCGTAAAGCGGCAAATGCGAAACGAGTCCCCTGTATTCGTGCTGAGGTTTCGTCAGAGACCTTTATTAAGTAAACCTGGGCAGTTAAGTTCCATTGTTAGTTAATTTAGTTAACCATGTGATATCAATTAGAGAATGTGACGAATTCATAGAAGTTTAAATTTTTAATGGAATACTCAATTCTATCCTAAAGGATAAAGGATCAGTGAAAGGTGGTCCCATAAACTTAGTGTCTTGAATGATCGCTGGTAAAAACAGTTTCGAAATTTCAGAAAAATGACTGTCCAGTGATACTCTGATCCTTTACGAATTATGTATTCACGTGATTAACATTTACATTAATCAGCAAGCTCAACAAACATAAAACATGGGCTCTCTGTCTGTCTCACACACACATAACATTCTATGGGCAGCACTTAGACTCCATTCAAGTCGGAACCTATTCATTCATTCATTGGTTTGCTTACTTAAAATAAAGGAAGCTGCGCTTGTCAACGTGCTGATCGATGGTTCGAGTTATAGTCCAATCTTTATTTTCTTTCTTGATCCTGATGCACACTTGTGTGCGTCGGTGGTGCAGCGGTAGAGAGCTCGCTATTCACACATTCTGTTCGGGGTTCAATCTCCCTGTCGACGCACTCTTAAATCTTTCTATTCCGGTAATTAGAACGGTAAGGAGGGGAGGGAGGTTGGGTGTAAGATTATCAAACTCACTCCGTAAAAATAAAAACAGCAATGCTACTGAAACTTCAAGCTCCTACCTTGAAGCCCTATTTTCTGGTAGGAACGCAAAGCAATAAAAATATACATCTAATTGTGGGTTTGCAAAGTAATCCTTGCGCATAAACAATAATGATGATTCTGAAAAGATCAATGAAAGCGGATGCATTTTGTGTGCTTTCTCAGTGGTTTTACGCCTCCTGTAATAAGCACTTAACTATCTAGCCTAATCATCGAATGATCATTATGAGCAAATATAAGGTTTTTGTATAAATTGTATTTTCCCCTAATTTGTTCATGATAGACATTTTGGTTTTTTATATCTTGTGTTTATGTGTGTGTGAAAGAGAGAGAGGAAGGCACAAGTAGTCTTTGCCACCTCAATGTTAGATAAATTCACCTAAATATATGTATATTTATTGGAAAATCAAAATAACGAATGATGATTCACAGATTCGAATTACATACTTTTTTAAACTCTGTTATCTTAGTTGCACTCCATGAAAAACATCTTATGTGTATGTGTGTGTATGTTTCCTCTCGTATGTTGTTATCATGTTATCCTAACGTAAGCATTCAAGTCGATTTGTTTGTGTTTTTCTGTATGCCTGTTACAAAGTATAACTTGACAGCTTTTCCTAATGGTGATAAATGGCCTAATTATATGGCAGTATGGAATTGTTTATTCCTGCAATGTTACATGTTTGTGCGCTGAAGAGGTTTTATTATTATTATTACTACTATTTATTGTTTCCTTCTGTCCCGAGTGGAACATAGTGCTTCAACAGCACATCTTCCTTTCTCTCTGTTCTCTGAAGTCTTTCTTAGCCGGTTCCACGATTACCCACAAGCTATCATCTCTTCGTGACACAGTCCTCACCCACCATACCACTCTTGTCTACACGTGGAACTCGTCGACTTCCACTCGAGATATGGCCTGATGTTCAGTGTGATTCAATAGTTTCATTAGAGTGTATCCGATCCACCTCCATTTTCTCCTACATGTTTGTTGATCAATAGGTTCTTGGTTTGTTTGTTCCCGGGGTTTCTTGTTGATCATTCAATATGGAGGGAAGACAGCTGTCGGTGGTAAAAGTCTGTAGTGGCCTGTTGGAAATGCTTTTTATGACGCTCAGTGCAAGTGTTTCTGTCCCATGCAGAAGAACTAACTGACCGATTTAACGTTTTTATGGGAAGTCGGAAATCTTTTTGTTTATGCTGAGTGCAGTAGATTTCTAGAGTGATTTAAAGAGTGATGAAAGTGTATCTTGTCCTTCAGATCCTGGTTTGTATATCGTCATCCTTGGTGTCACCTGTAGTTGAAATGATATCGCTTAGATGAGTGAAGCAAGTGATGTTTGTCAAATTTCTTTCATTGGTAGTAATTGGGCGCTGAAGAGGGAGATAGAAAGAAATATATAACTGGATATTTCGACTGCTTCTTGTCTCGAATAAATGCGATCTGATATACGATTCACTTCTGTAAACACTGTGCTATAACATAGTTTTCTTTAGTATGCTTTTTTGTATCTGTCGACGCTCAGGGTGGTACTTTTCTATCTCATCAAGAGAAATCTCCTATTCACAGAGTTGGGATATTCAGTTAGAGAACCAATAAAAACAGGATATCTGTTTCTTCCTAGTTTGGAATTGTTCAGCACCATACACCCTCTAAGGGTGACTTGGAGGAGGTCATGTGAAGAGGTGATGAAAGCATGTGGGTCGACGTGGAGCCAGGTGAACACGTTGGCGGAGAACCGAACGCCAATGGAGACGTGCGGCTGAGGCCCTATGTTCCTCTAGGAACTAGAGGAAACAATAATAATACTACTAATAATAATACACCCACGATCCCAACGAGCACTGAATTCATGACTTTCATTTCACAAGGCAGGGCTATTAACCATTCAGTTACTGGAACGGAATCCGATGGCTCATACAGTTTTCATTTGTGCTAGTTCGCCATTGCGATTGTTTCCCAATGAATAGATGGTGAACTCGTCCTCCCTAGTAACCTGAAGCCTCTGGGTTCGGTCCTGTGTTAATGATATGGGTACATAGGTCTAAGGAGACCCAAGCTGGAACGAACCAGCTGTCCATCACGCTTAGTGATGTCAGTTCACTATCAAACTTGAAGTCAGTCCAATCCCTACGGATCAACATTTGATATATATTATACTTGCTCTGGCCATATATTATAAAACTTTACAAAAAATATGTTTATCATACGGGTTTTCATCATCTAATGGACACCGAAAAGGGAGTAGACTTAGTCCGATCGATCAATCAATCAATCAGCCAGTCTTCCTCCGTGATCACTTTCGATTCCATTCATTTGGCAATGAACCGCACCTATTGTGTGTTTGATGGCTGGTTATACAACCGGGGGTGGGGGGTCTACCCAATCTTCGCTACGTCAAGTGGATTTTGAAGCCTTAACTCACTGATGATTGTATAGTCAGTCACCTTCCTGGATCATCGAACCTCAGCTCCAAGCTAAATCAAAGGCAGACATATTCATGCTTTCATTTTAGATGTTATATGTATAAAACTTGGGCACTGTGGTAGAGTGTGTAACTCCATTATAGATAAGATTTTGTTTTGATAAATCACACAGTATGGCACACTAATATTTATTGATGACGTTTCAAGCACAAATTATTGTTGCTCATAATCATATCAAGTCACTTGCTCACAAAACTTTTTTGCCTAATTTTTTGCTTCTTTGCAAGCTGCCCAAGTTTTATCTTTATAATCAGTATGACTCATCGTCTATACCACGAAATAACTGTGATTATTTCCTTTCATTCTGGAGGAATTTTTCTTATCGAAGAAGGTGGAAGCATTAAGACTCAGTGCAGTGAGAATATTGTCTCATCAGTATATGCACATAATCAATAGCTATTACAGCAACGTGTTTTTTTACTTTTGAGATAGAATCACGTGATTCTATCACCACCTAATGCAAATATGCACTTCAATATGCTTTCACCTGACTATTACCTATTTTCTATTGACATTGCATTATTATTATTATTAATAATAATCAAGTATCACTTGTTCACACAATCACACAACTTTACACTGATTCAATAAGTCATATTATGTGTGTTCATCTTAAAGCCAAAAAAGAAATGCTAAGGTTAACTGTCATGCTAGTTTATATTTATAGCTCACTTGGTAAATTACGTATTCAAGTTGTTTTATAATTCAAAAGAAATAATAAATAATTTCATTTTATAAAGACTTTTTAGGTATGCGTGTGAGTTGATGTACTGTCACCTGTTACCGATATATGGTATTATCTTCTTATAAACATAAAAAGCTTAGGCTTATAAAATGGCAGGCCCACAATGATCAATTACTGATTCACACGGGTTCGAACATCGCTCCTAGGGTATAAGTAAGTAGACTTTAGTTTTCCTCTAGAAATGCCCTCATATGGATGTGCCTTCACGCGATAGAGGTGTTTCTCATTAAAATTGGGTGGGGGGGGGGATGCAAACGTCTGGCACTTACCGGTCGACATGGATGTCTGCCTAGGGGCTCTGGGAAACCCTGACTCTGAACCTATTGGGGTACGTAGACTCCAGAATCCGAAAGGATTGAATGACGTATGAACCTGTTTTGTTTTGGTCGACGTCATCCATAAGAACATAGATCGTGATGATGCTTGACTGCCTTGTAGATGAGACTTCAAGTGATAAGCTTGGGGTGGCCTCTTGAGAAAACCACCTGCTTGTGTCAGGGAGGCTGAGCAGTAACCTAGCATTTGAGCAGACTTTGAGATTTTATCTAGCGTATCTGATAGTGCTCATTATGTACCAAGTTTGTGTTTTGTGTGTGTGTGAATTTTTTTTTTGATTTACAGCTTGATTCCACACTGTATTTTTGGTACAAGTATGGAATTATCAGCATGGATATCGGTAGCAGAAATTTTGCAGGCCGACCATAGATATCAGGTGTGCGCCGGCGTGGGCTCGAACGCCAGACCATGTGCATGGTCGGCGAGAGTCCTAACCACTGTGCCACTAACTGATGAGGTCTGGTCGGTAGTCAGATAGTATCGCTAGACCCCTCCCCCACATATGTATACGCAGTAAGTGTAGCTGGATTACCAGCTGGATAGAATTACATATTATTGGAAGATGGAAGTCTGGGAAGATCCATTCACCAAAAATCCACATGGAATGAACTATATAGTTAAATTTCAGTAGTTTTTGTCCAATCAGCTATAAACAAACACTATTCAAAGCTCTATTTTACGGAGCCAAAAGAATATGCTACACAGAACTACTGGAAGAACTCCTAAGCATTGAGAAAGTCCTGAAAGATAATTGTTATCCTCCAAAATTCATCAAAATGTACGGAGGATTTGAAAATCTAGAGGTGAAACAAACTACAATTACTCAGAAATCTGTCTTCATCCAACTCGATTTTAGAGACGGTAGTATTGCAGAAAAAGCCGACAGAAGATTGAAAACTTATCTAGCCGGAACTTATCCTCAGCCAAACTGGCTCCCGTTTATCGAACAACAAGCTTTCGTGTGCAATCAAATGTTGATAGATACCCTTCCCATGTTAATTGTAATTGTGTATATAGATTTACGTATGTCTGCGAGAGCAGTTACATTGAGATAACAGAAAAATGGTCATATCTGAGATTCTCTAAACATGTACCAAAACGTTTACGTTTTAAGGGAACAAATGCTTTGAACATTGCTATTGCCAGACATCTTGTTGATATGGCTCATTAGGTGGGCACTGTGAAATTCTTCAAGATTATTAATGAATAGTGTAACTCAACTTTCGTCAAATTTGCCGAAGCAATCGCTATGAAACATTTAAAACCTGATTTATGTGTTTGAAAAGATTCACTTGTTAGTCTCTCCTTACCTTGGTAACCCAACGTCTAATTTCTTCGTCTCGATTGATTACATAATCTTCTGCTTTTAACCCCCCCCCCCGTCCAACTTTTTTGCTTTGGTGGAATCCAGTTATTTTTCACTTCTATGACTTGAGTTAAATTCACTACACTATCACTCGTCATCAACTTTGTTCCTGTTGTCATGACTGTGCAACTAAATTTTTATTACTTTCGACCATTAATTTTGCATGATTGTATTTTTTTAACTTTGAGCCCCTTCGTAAGTTATATAAGTGGAACTTCTCAATACTGTATGGAGGATTTCATCATGAGCTGACATTATTTAGAGAACCATTGGAAAACCTGGGAGTACTGGGCAGTTGTTTCCTCCCAGTTTGCGACTCTTCATCAGTAAGCACCCACCAGGGTTCGAACCCAGGACCTTCTGATTACAAGGCGAGCTCGTAGACCATTGAGCCACTGGGACCCGTTCCAATGGTTATTGAATTCTAACTTCTGCCAATTCACGACATAGTGCGACCATTTCGCAATGTCTTCTTCGATGAGTGAGTTACTGCCTCATCTTCAACCTGCTGTACCCTACTGGTCACGGCTTCCCAGTAGAACCTCAGGTTAACTGCCTGAATTGGGATGAAGAGTCCCAAACTAGGATGAAATAGCTATCCAGTACTCCGAGGTTTTCCAGTGGTTCTGTAAATGATGTCAGCTCATGGGGAAATCCTTCATGCAGTCAAACAAAATCCCTACAACACCAATACTTGAAAATTTTTGAATATTGTGTATTATCATGTATGGCTCTGTTAACACAAATCATGTTCTCAGCCTTACAAGTATGACAAAATTCTATGTGCAATTATTACACGATCAACTTTTAGGTTGTAAGCAGATGAAGAGAATCGGACAACGAAATAAGTAACGATGGCTTCATATTATTCTTTACAAACATTTGTTGTTTTTGCTTTGTTTAAATTTCACATGATTTTGATAAGACACTAGTTAGCAATTAGCGTAAAGTGTCTAGTCATCTGTTTGCTGCAGACTAAATTATATCAGTCACGTTTACCATCATTCTAGGTGGCTGGACATCACGGTGCATTCTGAATTGTTGATGTTAGATGGTTGGAGGCGATCAGCCACAGGAAGCCTTGCGTGACCTAGGTTTCGTGTTAGTTGGCAATCACCAGTCAGTCAGCAAGGTGTATCTGAAGGAACTCATATTCCTTATGGCTAGCCTTCTAGAACGGTGGCCACATTGCAAACGTGACTGACAGCATTCAATCTACACTGAAGAAGGGACTAGACACATTACACTGATTACTAGAGTCCAATAGAAGTATCCAATGCTGCCTTACAGGAGGTCAATCGTTAGCTCGAATAGCTCGATGGGAGTAACGTCTCTGACTGCAGCACACTGGTTGAGGCGTGTTCGAACCTCAGGAGGAAGGACATGGTTGCAGATACGTCTTACTGACTGACTGGTGAGTGCCAACTAACATGAAACCTAGGTCTAGACAGGGCTCCCTGTGACCGATTGCCTCCGACTATCGTATTACATATGATTGCTGAGTATAATATTTCAGTTTACAAAATATGAAGGAATTGAAGTGTAACCCACAGAAGCAAAATTCTGTAAGAATATCTATCATGAAAGTAAGTACAAGCATAAATAAGTCAATTTGAAATCTACGATAAAAAACGGCTAACTATGTTTCGAGGTCAAAATAATATTATTTATATACAAGATAATCTTCTTATTATTTTATGAAAAAGAAGATATCAAAAAATATTATAAAAATGTTAATCTGTCACATAAAACGAAGTTTGCCAAGCAGAAATTTCGAGAAATTATCCTTGTTAATAGGATTATAGCATTCTTGGCTCAAGCGCCTTTAAAGGCTTATCATATTTTTATACTCTCTAGTTTATTTTCCAGCTTTGTTTCAATATTTTATGATGATAATTATTTAACCAACCCACCCACCCCCTCAACCTTCTTTCCCCTTCTAACTTTTTCATCTTAGCGACGGAATACAATTCGTCAAGATTTAAAATCTCGACCAATGCGACGTCTATTTGTCGATGAATTACGTCGTTATCTAGTCCCAGAGTCTTCATCATCTGGAGGTGCATCTATGTCACCAAGTGAAGCAATCAATGATTTTATTGTTGGCAATATGGTAGTTGATAGAAATATTTATGATAAACGAGCTGTATTAACCTGGGAACAATTTGAGCTAATTGTTGATTTATTAGACGAGGCATTAAGACAAGAGACACAATCAAAAGACAGTGGAATTACTCCGATAATTATGGATTTAAGCACTAGACTGTGTACTGTAAGTGTATATTTTTTATATTATATTACACATATATGTGATTGTTGATGATTTATACTTTATGATGGAGTGAATAATACACTTTTCGCCAGCATAATGTGATACAGATTGTGAGGAGGCGGTCAAAGATCCGGAATCAACATTTTAAGTTGGTGACTTCAGAGATCGAGGTGTTTATTCTTCTAATCTGGATTAAATTTTGCGTTGTGGGCATGGAATAACCTAATTGGACAACTTGTGTAACCCTGGGTCAATTGCTAAGCAATCAGAACAATTTTTGTTGTTTTTTTTTGTTATTTCTGTGTTTCTTTTTTGTTTTTTTTGTTGTGTTTTTTTATATATTTTATTTTTCCGTAATACTCCTTTTAAATGTACGATGAAATTAGACGCAATATTGTAGATATGTGCTGAAAATTCCACACTGTACCACAGGTACTGTTTCTGGAATAAAGCGAAATTGTTATGTTATATTCTCCTTTGATGTAGCTGGACTTTAATGTGACTAGAAATTCGGCTAATATGACGTGTTTTTTCCTTAATAAAGGTTCATTACCAAGTCTCTTGTCTTCCTTTTGTTACACCAGGTATTTTAGGTTTTTTTAATCCTGGGTCATTTAGGAGTATTTCCTAATATTGATACATTTATATAGTACTCAATATAGGAGACAGGTTTTTAACCTAATATGAAAGTTAGCTAAGGAGACCGTTGACTAATATCCCGCTCTAGGCCCTCGAGTGAATCTTAATGGAAGGCGACTAGTTAGGCTGCCGAAGGTGACATGGAAAAGATGATGTGAAGGAGGGATGAAAGCCTATGGACGATCATGGAGCCAACTAAAAGACACTGGTGAGAACGAAGTGAAAGGAAGATGTGCTGTTAATGTTCAATGTCCCTCTGGGAACCCAAGGGAATGCTAATGTAATAATAAGTGCGAAATTCATGTTTGCATGTAACCGGTGAGGTGATACTCCTGTCTTTCTCTCATTTACGTCTGTTGGTAAAAGGTAAATCAGCACAAATGTTACTTCAGAAATCGTAAAGTGCTGTTACGACGCCAATCGTGACTTTGCAACCTAGTTGACCGAAAGATGAACTATGATTGTAGCATCAGTTCATGAGAAGTTGGAAGCAAGCATGTCGACAGCATGACTTACAATAAGGTACACTGATTGTGTGAAGGTTAATTTTACCAGTTGTGGTTAGTGAGGCGGTATTCAAACTTCGTGACTGTGTATTTAAAAGAAATTATTAGCCTCAACTTCATGTTGAAGTGTAAACGGCTTTTATTCGTTTTCATTTTATTTCTTTACGTTCTCACTGGAAAATGGAGCTTCAAACTTTGAGCTCTGAAGTTTCAGTAGCAGTAGTGTTTCTCTTTAGTGGGGTGGTGTTGATCGTCTCACGCCTAGTCTTCCCTCTTTACTGGGCTCACCTACAGACTGAGTGAGGTTAGGGAGTGCTTCACCCTGGGATCGAACCCTGGACCATGTCCATGGTTGGCGAGTATTGTAACCTCTAAATTGATGCTTAATTGAATGCAGGTAAATCAAGTCTTTAAGTTTGCCCGTCTGTTACATTCTAGAGGCAATCCTGATGGATGCGTGTGGTGATAGTGTAGATTTAGTGACTAGATAAGGATTGTTTGACCTCGAGTTTGCTAAGGATATGCAGGCTGTTTAAATAACACTTTATCAGTAGGCCAACCAGTGTCTGTAATTACGAATTGGGCTCTACCTCATCAAATTGCAAGGTATTGTTGCAAAATAAGCAATAGCCTGAACATGCATTCATCGCTTAGATAGTTGTGTGAATAGCGTAAGTGTGACGAATACGATATCTAACTGTATAGTGAAAGCTATGGCGTAATAACCAATGTGGACTACCTCTAGAGCTGTCGTGACGTCAACCTAGCTGTCAAGGGTTAGGTTAACAATCGTTCAGTGTGCACAGTTTTGCTGCAGACCTGTGAAACCTGGCCTTTGCGAACTGAAGATGTGTAGTGGCTCCGCGTGTATGATCGTCATTCGTTCAGTAGATGTCGTCTTCTTGAAACAGCAACTTCGGTTGCTGGGACATGTTCTAACTAGTGACTATCATATCGTTCGCTGTTTACTAGCGTTAGGACAGGGTGGAAAATGCGAGGGAGTAGTTGGTTTATGACGTGGCACCGTGGGATGAAGGATAGTTGTGTTAGCATCTGCTGATACATCACAACTCTCTAGATAGGGTCTGAGAGTTAATGCATATCAATGAGTGAAGACACAGATATGTCTCAGGATCATAATCAGTGGTGAACATAGTGCTGTTTCTTTTGTTTCGTAAAGTAACGTCTTTTAGCAATAATAATATAATAATTATAATTGGCATTTGAGCGACATAGAATTGTTTCTCCTTTAGGTTTCATTGATTTCACTTATATGTTCAGTCAGTGAGTAACCGTAGAAGACACGAGACTTGGTAACGGAGTGTCTATTTGGCATTTAATATATATATATATATATATATATATATATATATATATATATCATGCTGGAGAGAAGAAAGGACGCACTGGATACAGAACTTCGACCAGAACAAGCTGGATTCAGGAAAAGCAAATCATATACTGACCAAATTGCAACTCCTCTCTACGCATCATCATGACAGAACAAAGCATGGAATAGCAATCACACCTCTACCTCAACTTTATAGACTTTGAGAAGGCCTTCTACAGCGTTGACCGCGAAGTAATTTAGAAACTACTCGAGTACTATGTTGTACTCCAAATATTCATCAACCTTATTCAACAAGTGTACGACAACGGCACATGTCAAGTGATCCACAACGGTAAACTCAGCGAGGCGTTTGGAGTAAACACAGGAGTCAGACAAGGGTACTTATTATCACCAATGATATTCCTAATTGTGGTGGACTGGAGTATGCGTCAGACAGTGGGAAACGAGAAGACAGGGTTATCCTGGACCGACCGACGTGAAGAACCTAGAAGACCTGGATTTCGCATGTGGATGATTTATGTTTGATGTCACACAAAATCGAAGACTTACAAGCGAGCGAAAACCAACAAACTGGTCGAAGAAGCAGCCGGCGAAGACAGGACTCCAAGTGAACATAGGCAAGACGGAGGTTATGAAAATAACCAACAACAACTACAGCAGCAGCATCCAGCGCCAATCACCATCAATTGGAGGGATTTGAAAGAGGTTACTTCATTCACTCAATGATCTAGGGAGTATTGTCTCAATTACAGGAAGTCGGAATGGACGAGGATGTCAAATCGAGCGAGAATCGAGAAGGCGAGCGAGAAACACATTCATCAACCTGACTGAAACCAATTTGGAGATCTTCGTCACTCAGCATCCACAACAAAATTCGGTCGGATTTTCAATACAAACGTCAAGTCAGTCGATTCTTCTATACGGATCAGAAACTTGGCGGGCGGGTCACAAAGAATATTTCCAACAGCCTGTTGCAGACCTTCATCAACCAACAACTGTCTTCGCTGGATCTATACTGAAAATCAGATGGCCAGGCCGGAAAGAATCACCAACAAGAAACAATGGGAAGAAACAAACAAAACAAGAACCAATCACCCAACAAGCATGCAGGAGAAAGTGGAGATGGATAAGACACCCACTGAAGAGGCCGCCGGGTGATATCGCGCCCGCGTCAGGCTATTGCTCTAGTGGAACCAGGTCGAAAGGGAAGCAAGCGGCGAGTGGGATTTCAGTGCAAGAGTTACGTGGGGGAGATCATGTGAAGAGGAGTTGAAACAGTATGGACTAACATGGATGGATGTAGGTGAAAAGTAGAGCAGAGGAAAGAAGCAAGTGGGGACGTGGAGTTGAAGCCCTATGTTCCACTAGGAATCCAAGGGAACAATAATAGTAATAATAATAATGATAACCTCTATATAAGGTAATCATGTACATCTTATCTCCAAATCACCATTTGCACAGATCTTCCGTGTTGCGCTACTTCTGTCCTTCGTTCGTATTTTGTTTCTTTATCTTCTTTTTGTGTCTCCCATGTTTTGTCGCCAGACTGGTAAATTTCCTGTATGTGAAATCAAAGCTATCTTGCCGCTAGTTGATATTTTTCGTGCCAATGAAAGTCCCTTTATATACTACTGAAAAATCTTATCAGTAGCACATGCCACGACTGTTACTAGTGTTTATTGATGAGAAGATATCAGTGACATATTTTATAGTCTAGTAAATATTCCTGTACGTTATTGTCAATTAAAACTTTTATCACTCTTTTCACCGGTTTTTCACTGTGTTTTTCTGTGTATCTATGTACAGGAACTAGAGAATGTTCGTTATTATGCAAATATGAGTCATCAAATTCAACATCATGATATCTGGCGTCATATGCCATTTTGGGAGAGTGTGTTTAACGAACAAGTTAACAATCAGATACGTTTGTTATATATTGATTTTTCTGAAGAAGAACTGAAAGCTCACAAACAACAACAACAGCAATCCAAAGATGTTCATCATTCCAATCAAAATCATGTTGGGAATCTGCCTAATGGTCATGCATCATCAGCGGCAAATGGTAGTGTTAAAAAACAGGGTAAAAGTCCATCGTCTCCTGACAATGATGGAATATCCATCGTTATTGTTGGACGTAGTGGTAATCAGAAATCATCGAATGTAAGTTTTCTTCCCATTATCCTTGATGCTATTCTTTCTTCTACGAAGAATTAGGCTTTGCATTGGTTAACAAACATATCCTAATACTCGAATGCTTACTTCTTCTTCTTGGAGGAGTTCACAGAAACGTGTATCCATTGACTCGCTAACTCCTATGGGGTTACGAGTGTGTACACTGCCGAGGAGTCACGAAATAGAGCAACAAAAAAGATCCTGTCCACTACGCCTTGATTTTCAGTCATTTTGCTTGATCTCTGACGAAATCTCAGTACGGATTCACAGGGCTAGTTTCGCAAATGCCAGTTTACTCCGTCTCTGGCATAGACGTGATATCCGGCATTCGACCAAAAAGTGAGGAAACTGCTCAGCATTTCGCTCCGTCCTCCTTTATGGCTACGAGACCTGACCATTGAGAGTGGAATACATGAAAAGGCTAGCTGTCTTTGATCACAGGTTCCTGAGTTCTGTCTCTCATGTGAAGTGGTATAATAAGGGGAGCAATATTGAGGTTAGGCGTCGAGTGCTAGGCAGGTGGGAGGGGTAATCAATCGACGAGGCTGTCGAATTACATCGGCTGAGATGGTTAGGACATGTGTTACGTATGCATAGTCATCGCCTTCCTTGACGGACGGGCAATGTTAGGGGATATAGGGTCAGGCTGGAAAAGAGCTAGCACGTTGTGGTCAAACCAAAACATGGGCTTCACCAGTCAATGAAATCCACAACAGTTAGTTTAAGCCAGGCAGCCACGTAGGAAGGTGTAGACTTCCTGACTGGTTGGTGTCCTCGGGACGTTAAAAGCCAATGGTTGGAAACAATTGGTGTTATGGCTCAAAATGATTGTTCTCAATGGCTGGGGCAGATGCAACCACTCCTTGTGACTTATTATGCCTAATGAAACTATATTGTTCTTCGTTACTACTATTCCTTTGCCTCATATCTCTGTTTACTGTCTCGATTTCGCATTTCTTCTACTTTCTTCTGTTGCTTTGTGTGCTACATGTAGCGTGGCGACTTGAAGTGGTGCATATCGGTGCAAAGTTCTATGTCGAAAGCAGACAGGCAGACAGACAGATTCCATACCAGTGAATTCATTGCAATAGTTGAGCTTTTATCTAGGGTTAGTCAATCTAGCTCTGGCTATTTTTTTTAAGGTATCGTGAAATTACCAGCTTATTATATTGGGAACATATGATATAAGGCTAATAGGAACGTTAGTCTAAATATGATTACGGGAATCTTTAATATCTCACTTATGCATGCCTAACTAATTATCATAAACTGAAGTTTTCGTCTGTCAGTATTACTATTATTCCATTGGGTTCCGAGCGGAACATAGGGCATCACAACACATCTCCGCTTTGTTCTATTCTCTGCTGTCCTATTCAACTAGCTATCTCTACGATTGCACACAATCTAACATGTCCTCCTTTTGTCCAATTATAATATCAACTACAGTCTTACACGAAGTCAATCGTGAGCCCAAATAGCTCAATGGTGGTGATGTCTGTAACTGCATGTGACACGGGTTCGAATCATAGAAGGGAAATGAGTTCCTTTTGAGTGCCAACAAGCACGAAACCTAGGTTGGTTATGACTTCTTGTGGCCGATTTCCTCCAACCATGTAGGATAAGCGGTATTTGTGTGACTATATTGCGGAACTCTTCGACTGAATTCAATTTAGACTAGACATCCTTCTATAAGGGCACTATTATACATGATTTCTGTAGTAAGTATATTTTCCAGGTATCATTCCTATGATCTTTTATTTCCTCAGACTTGTTGATACCACATCAGTAGTTCCTACAGTCAATTGTGGTAACGGACTGGTGAAGGCGGATGCTAATTAAGAAATCGTTTTGTGTTTATGGAAATGTACTAGCAGTTCTTAGTTTTCTGCTGCCTTTGAATACCTACAATTGAAACAGGATTAGTGTGAATGAAGTCGGTCTCACGCGACGTGTTCGAAGTGGTTATCAAAAATCGTGTCAGTGTTATGAGGTGCTACTGCCTCGAGATGAGTCGGTATGTACTATATCTGGGGTTGACTTTTGCTATCCCCTTATCATCTGAGTGTGGAGGATCAACATAGTAGGTTTGTGTGTAACACCTTTCAAGGTAACACTTTTTCCATGAATACGACTTCTCTCTCAGGTCTCACCATATAGTGTGAGTGAATTACACGGTGATAGCAAATACTGTTAGTTTAAACTCTATCGAAGCGACCTGTCTGGAATGGTACGTCCTCTAGGAATATTGATCCCAACCAGTTTAGATTTTCAGGCTGTTCACCATATCCTATCCTGAACACCATATTGAGGTTGCAGTTATCACTCTCAGTAGTTATTTGCAATAGTGATGTTTGCCGTCAGACTTCGACAGTCTGGGTGAAATAAAAACCCTATTAGAACACTAATTTAAGACTATGTACGTACGTTTGGCTGGTTGTTCATAGAAGGTGGAATTAATAATAAAAAATCACACTCTTCGTGTTTGATCAAATAAATGATTGACCTACTTCCAATAAATATCACACCATTGTTGTATAGTGTTATCATATTTACTTTCATCATCGATATGTGCCTTTACGGTTGTGATTATTTTTTACTTTGAAATCGATTGCACGGGTGTTGTCATCAACGATTATTGTTTCAAGATTGATCATGGGCTGAAATCAGTCAAAGAACTATTGGAAAAAGAAGCAGCATGTGCTGAAAACAGATGTTTCGTCCTAGATTGGAACTCTTCAACAGTGCACACACATGACCCCACCAGGGTGTGAACCCGGGACCTACCTACCTGTTACATGACGATCTCTTTGACCATTTAGCCACTGGGACTAGATGCAGTGATCCATGAACTGAAGTGGTAATCAAACCAGGCAGGAGAAGAGTTACTCGCGAGTGACTATAGGTTGACAGTTTTACTAACTATCGCGAATTTGCAAACATTGGAATTCATGAACCATAGGATTCAGTCCCAGTGGATGAATGAATAGTTTACGAGTTCATCTTGTAACAGGAAGGTCTTGGGTTCGAACCCTTGTGGGGGGTTTCATGGGTGTACATTGTTGAAGAGTCCTAAACTAGGACGAAACACTTTTCCAGTTCTCCAATGGTTCTTTGGTTGATATGATCTCATGTTCAATCCTGTAAACAATCGAGTCGGACAAATAACTGTACTAACTGGTGTTTTTTATGCGCTTTTTGTCAATAATTCTCTTAAGCGCTTCCATTACTGTCTTTTATCTCTACATATCTATAATTATGCACGTTAAAAAACTGTTACTGTGTCAATTAAAAAAAAATTCCATACTATCATTTTCAGACATGAGTTCATGATAAGTCATTTGATCTTTAGTGTGTCATCAGCTGATGATTAGGAGCAATTTGTATCCTGGACATGTATCATCACTGTGTTAAATCCGTTAAACCATTCTGTAATAATGACTGAATTTACGTATGCATGGGACGACCATAATCATTATTAATTCTCAGCGGTGCGATGTAGAAGTAGCCAATCAGACATTTGTTTTCTCAAGCTCTGAGCTTTTCTAACTTTCAGATTAACTCAATGCATTATCTTCCTGTGGACATGTAGCTAATAATAATAATAATTTGCTTTATTCCAAAACAGTACTTATGATATGGAATGGAATTCTCAGCATTTCACCACATACAGTATTGCATCCAGTTTGTACATTAACAATAACTAAAATTCTACATAGATTATGAGTAGTCTCAGTTAATTTTGACAACATCATATTGTCATGTCGGTAGCAAAGCCAAAAAGTGAACAGTGTTTGAAGGTGTTAGAAAAGTAGGTGCTGGCGTATTAACTGGCGTAAGCGGTAACAAACAGGTCGAGATATACTGAGTGTGAAAGAACGAAGAAGAATGTTTTAAATAGAGCTTGTAAGGAAGAAAGAAACAAAACGGCACATAACAGAAAAAAAGAGAGAAGGAAAAAACGTTGAACCTATAAATGATATGAGTTAGAAAGACGAGATCCAGTTGTTCTACTGACTATTTAATAAGTTATAGGTATTACGCCTAATGCTTTCTTTATCGCACAGAACACTAGCTAAGTAGGGTATAGTATGCTAGTGCGAGCATATAGTTTTCTATACAGGGTTCTGGTCCTGCCTGATGAGATACAAGTGGAGAGTTGTGAATGAAGAGGGTGGTGTGAGTTAGATAGAATAGATTTAGCCCATTTTTCACTTGAGTCCAGGTGCCTGTCAACCAGGATACTAACAAGCTGGCTAAGTGGCACGTCGCTCACCCTGCTGATAACCGTTAACATTCTGCGTAATAAGATATAGTCCTTCTTCAATAGCTCTGGAAAAACTAAGGGGGAACAATAGAGAATAATAGGCTGGATGCAAGAGTTAACGAATCGTAGGAGTAAGGGTTGGGTTATTCCCGAATGTCTTAACTTCTTGATGTAGAAGGTGAGACGGAATATTTTCTTAGAAATCACCAATATGTGAGACGAACAGGAAAGATCACCAGACTTGGTTTCTATTTCAGTGTCATCTATGTTGCACACCTCGTTGAGTGCTAACCACAGCCAGCCATAAAGGAGAGTGGAAAGAGTTTTCTAATCTTGCTTTATCCGCTTTATTGGTGTGGATGATTAGGTATTGTCATCAGGTCTCACACAATATGAGTGGCTCATAGCCTAATATATAAGAAAGCTGTTCCACGTACTGACTCACTGACTGACTTTCAAACATCGAACTTTGCACAGAAGTGCATCACTACAAGTCTGCACCCTCCTTGTAGGTGGTACACAAACGTAGTGAAATATATGGGAGAAAATCTTGTAACATAGAGAAAAACACGAGAGCTTAGTAGTCGATGTGTACGATCACAAAGAATGAATGCATCTGTACCATTTGAGAACACTTTTAAACCATATTGCCTAACACTATTGAGCCATTGGTTCTCGGCATCCGGTTGACCCACACCAGACAGACTCATGTCATCTTTCAAAGACTTCATGTACTGATGCGAGCTTTTAGATTGACCCCTCCCCCTCTCACCTCATTCTTTTCCTCCAGACAACCATTTTCTAGATTATCTTGTTGAAGAACTCAGATCTCACATCATTTCTATGTATCCAGTATGCGTAACACAGACTAGAATATAACATGGTATGCTCTATTCTTTCTAACTTCTCATCGTTAAAAAAATGCATAGAGATTTTCAGGAGTAAGTTATTTTCTCACATTAAGAAAATATTTATGCAGAGATTAACAAACAAGGTTTGATGGATTTTTGTATGTGTGTATATATGTATTCTGTTGAGGTCAAAATAGTAAACAAAATGAATCAAAATAAGTCAAAACTATGACTGTGAGTCATTCCTATTGAGTAATAACAGTAGGTGCATCGTAGTGAAAGCGATTTGACATAGTCATTCTACAGATAAATTACTTCAACTGTGTGACTGATTAATGCGCCTTCAGAATGCGAATAGTTTTGTAGGATTAGTCTAAAGTATTTCCCTTTTTTACACTCACTAGGTGAATAACGTGACGTCATAGTGTGTGTGTTGCTTGCTGTTAACTGGTCAAAGAAAACGGAATTAGAAAATGTTTAACACCTAGATGTCTTGGAATCGATACCATGTAGTGTGGTAGGATGCAGGAGGTGTTAAGGTGGGAGAGGTAATTAAGGCATAATTATCAAGTATTGGTTTTGTAGAGATTTTGTTTGATTGCACGGAGGATTTCATCATGAGCTGACATCAGTTAAAGAACCATTGGGAAACCTGGGAGTACTGGACAGCTATTTCGTCCTAGCTAGGGATTCTTCATCACTACGCACCCACCGGGGCTCGAACCCCAGGACCTTCTGGTTACAAGGCGAGCTCGTAGACCATTGAGCCACTGCGACCTGATCCAATGGTCCTTGAATTCTAACTTCTACCAATTCACAACAACACTTAACAATCAATCTGATGCTCACTAGTGACTGACCCTATTCAGACAGTTAACCTGGGGTTTTAGTGGGAAACCGTGACCAGCAGGTCGAAGGTGAGGCAGTAACTCATCGAAGGAGACATTGTGAAATGGTCGCACTATGTCGTGAATTGGCAGAAGTTAGGATTCACGGGCTGGTCATTGGATGGGGTCTCAGTGGGTGATGAATGGTCTACGAGCTCGCCTTGTAATCAGAAGGTCCTGGGTTCGAACCCTGATAGTCGGTGCATGCTGTTGAAGAGTCACAGACTAGGACGGAACATCTGTCCAGTACTCCCAGGTTTTCCAGTGGTTCTCTAAGCCATAATTGCTGTGTTAAATTCACCGTTTTGGTTAGTGCTCATATCTTATACTTGTCGTATTAATTTAATTTTCTTTTTCAACTTCTTTTTTTGTTCGTTAAAAAAGGTCACAGTTCAACAACAAATTTATACATCAAATATGTCATCATTAGAAATAGCTGCTGAAGAAATGCGTATCGGTAATACACGTCCACGTGAAATACAACAGGCTTTAGAAACACGTGAAGAAAGTACTCTCTATGCTCAGATTATACACTTTATCAATTTGATTGTTAACTTTCGTATACCTGTACATATTGGTGCTGCTGTAGCCGATTTGTATAGTGAAGAAGCACAGAATAATGATTCTTCACTACACATGCCTTTACGTAACGATATAACAGATAGCAGGCTGTCCTCGTATGGAGGCAGTAATAACAGAATGACAAGTGACAGTAGTGCAAGACGTCAACAATCCTCACGTAGTTTGTCAACAAATGATCCTCCACCTACGAATCAAATTAATCATGCTCTTCAGCTTATATCACAAAATGAAGGCTTTGTTAAAGGCAATAGCTCGTATTATATGGATAATTATTCAAATAGTGTACTAACTGCTGAAGGATTTTATAGGTGAGTATTACTAATTGTATTTCTTTTGTTGTTTTTTCTGTCAGTTCGTGACTTTTTTATTCAACACAGTAGCTGAATTAGTATTTAATTGGTGGATAGTAACTAGCAGTGATGAAATCCAGGATAACGCGCATTTTGTCCTTTTTTGAACTTGTCAGTTAACTGTATGTACCTGCATTCCCCTCTGAGTCAGTGATGTTGTTCCCACCGAGGCTCAAAACCACCCAGTGTCCATAGCTTCAAACGCCAAAGCGTTATTCACTGGATCACTTGGGCCACGAGAGCCACCTCTTGTGCAACGGGTCACATTAATTTAATTGAATTTTAGATATTCCCGTTGATTGATTGGACCGAAGTGCTCGGTCTCAGGTTGACATGTCGGCTTCTTGTGCAGATGCTTCGATGATGTCTGAGTATTTAATTAGAATCTAATTGATGGATAGTGACTAGCAGTGGAATCCAGGATGCACATTTCATCACTCGCTGAAAAATGCAGATACATCCAGTGACGAGTCCAAAATAGGACGAAAGCCGGTACGTCAACCTGAGACCGAGCACTTCGGTCCAATCGATCGACGGCAAAGTCTAAAATTCTATTAAACAGTAGCTGTATGATCAGTGAGTTCGCCTTGTTAAAATCAAAGTCCTGGGTTCGATACCCCGGTAGACACATTGGTGAGTACTGATGATGAAGAGTCCCAAACTAGGTCGAAACAAATATACAGTACTCATTGCTAGTTCTCAGTGATTCTCTCTAACTGATATCAATCCGTAATCAAACTTGCAACCAATCAGATTCTTCCAAACTAAAACTTGAAAACTATTCTGGCGGACTATAACAGGTTGACGTATGAAGTCGTTTCCAACAGCAGGACTGTAAGAATAAAATTTGGGAACTGTGGTAAAGCATGATTCCACATTAGAGTAATTTTATTTTGATAAAAACACCGTGTTACAGTATTATTTTCTGGCTAAGTTTCTAAGACAGTTTATTGCTCATTGTTATACCAGAGAGCGCGCTGGAGGTTCAGTGGTACGGACGCTCGCTAACTTGCATGTCATCCAGTTTTGATTAACCGCCCGACATATTGTTAAACCTTGTTTGGTTTGTAAGGGTTAGTTTTGTTTTTACGAGTTGATCACGGATTGGTATCAGTTAGAGAGAACCATTGAAAACAAGCTGGGAGCACTGGACAGCTGTTTCATCCTAGTTTCCTGGAGTTCTAGTGAGAAGTCTTGACCAGTGAGGTCCATTTAGATGTCACGTGCGAGGATGGATGTCCCACCTACGACATTGGTTGGGATCGCGCTAAATCACGAATCGGTAGAAGTTAGAATTCATGCGATGGCCGTTGAATCGGGTCCGAGTGGCTGAATGGTAGACGAGCGAACTTGCCTTGTAACCTGAAGGTCCTGGGTTTGAACCCTGGTGGTGGGTGTGTACTACCGATGATTCTTAAACTAGGATGAAACAGCAGCTGTCCTGTACTCCCTTGTTTTCCGTGGTTATCTAACTGTTATCAATCCGTGATCAACTCGGGAAAATCTTGTTTAACCGATGCTATATCCATTAAAGAGGGAAAGTTGAGTGTGCGGCCAGCAATCCCCATCTGCTTGTCCAAACCTGGGTAAGTGGCATGCAGTGTTTGAACCCGTCACCTAGTGGTTGGAAGTCAAGGGCCTAAACCAATGAGTCATAGCTACATTTTATTAGATGTTTGGAGGCAATCGACAAGAAGCCCATTCGGTGCCCAATTATTTTGGAACTATTCCGCGAAATTGCGATCATAGTTCATATGAATGACCATATTATTCCATCTTTTAGTGACTCCACGCAATTCATTTCCTGATCTAACTCTCACGTACCTTTAATTGGCTATTGTATTCCAAAACTAGTGGACTTATAAATATATAGCCTAAAGAAGAATTTATTGAAAACAATTTTTCCCTCTAATTATTTTATTTTTTCTTGCTGAACAAATTAACTCCTATTCCGTATTCATTTGTTCCAAAGGCAAACAAATCGAACGCGTTTTTTGTCTGCAAACGGGTGTATCGAACGAATATTTACGCTTCATTTGGGACTGGTACTTGTTTATACAACATTTGGCATAATTTCTTGACCTTTCGTTAGCTTTTGATTTTCTTGTTCCAAAGAATATTAAGAGATTAGGATATATTTTATTCCGTTGTAGGGCTTCCCAGTACCATTTCAGATATTCGTCATTACTGACACATTCGTTGGAAAAGTTGATTTCCGCCTTCACTACAACAAACGTGTTATTGTACTTCAAAAACTTATTTAGTTCTTTGATTGTCGAGTTGTCCTTGCCTACTTTTTATTGAATTTGACCGAAAAGAGCCTCTCCTCTGAACTACTTATTTTTTTATTTCATCAATATCTGGATGGGGTATTATTCATAGAATAAACTATAGCAAGGAGCCTCTTCAACAGTCAACGAGCTAATTGGGTTTCTGATGTACTCTGTCAGGCCTGCTATTATTATTATTGTTCTCTTTGGTTCCTAGTGGAACATGGGGCTTCACCTGCACGTCTGTCTTATGCTCTATTTTTCACCTGCATCCATCCATATTAGTCCATACTGTTTTAACTCCTCTTCACATGATCTCCTCCATGTCACCTTCGGAAGTCCCAGTCGCCGCTTCCTTCTCAACCTGGTTCCACTCGAGGAATGGCCTGACAAGCGCGCGAGACGTCACCCAGCGGCCTCCTCATCGAGTGAGTGTCCAATCTGTCTTCACTTTCTCTTGCATATTTATTGGTTGGCGATTAGTTCTTGTTTTGTTTGTTTGTTCCCATAGTTTCTTGTAGGTGATTCCTTCCAGCCCGGCCATCTGATCTTCAGTATAGATCCAGCGAAGACAATTTTTGATAAAGGTCTGTATATGCAACAGGCTGTTGGAAATATTCTTTGTGACCCGCCCACCACGTTTCTGATTTGTATAGAAGAAGTGACTTGTATTGAAAATCCGACTGGATTTTATTGTTGATGCTGAGTGACGAAGATTTCCAGATTGGTTTCAGGTTTATGAATGTGTGTGTTTCTGGCCTTCCCGATTCTCGCTCGATTTGACATCCTTGTCCGTTCCGACTTCCTGTAGTTGAGACAATGCTTCCTGGATAAGTGAAGTGAATGACGTAACCTCTTTCAGATCCCTCCCGTTGATGGTGATTGCCGTTGGATGTTGCTCCTGCTGTTGTTGTTGTGAATGTTGCTAAAGTGAATGCAAATATCAATTTTTTCTATATTTGTGTCAGTAATCATAAATATCTGAAATGGTTGTGGAAAGCGTCGCGACGGGATCATGTATCTTTATCCTAATACTAAGTCACATGTAGGCGTCACGATTGCTTAATTCACTTTTCTGAAACATATCTAATTACCTTAGAGCTAGCAATTTTTGCAATGTGAAAAGGTCGTTATTGATTTCGAAGTGTAATCCTAATAGGCGCGGACATGTTGAGAAAATCGAGTCTTCCAAAATATCAATCCTCCAAGTCAGTGAGACGCTAACTGTATTATTTCAGTGTGTAATATAAATTTCTGTGTCATGTACAAAAGTCAGTTATATCATAAAACCTTTATATCCGATCAGCTTACACCATAAAAAAGGGTTCACATGACTAGCTAGAGTGTGAGAATCAATGAATTTCACTGTCATCCAGTGGTATGGCACATGCGTATAATTAAGATTGTAATAAATTTATTCTTTTACCACTGCCATTTCGTGGAATTTCATTCAAAAATATACTTTTATATCAATGAATGGATAACAAGTTGAGCTGAGATTTCAAACAGTTTGACATTTAATTTTCTATAATTTGGTTTGTAAGGGTTAACTTTCTATAGTTTGGTTTGTAAGGATTAGTTATGTTTTACGGGTTGATCACGGATTGATATCAGTTAGAGAACCATTGAAAACCAGGGAGTACTGGACAGCTGCTGTTTCATCCTAGTTTGGGAATCATCGGCAGTACGTACCCACTGGGATTCGAACCCGGCACCTTCCGGTTACGAGGCAAGCTCGTAATGGTTCTCTAACTGATATCAATCCGTGATCAACCCGTAAAACATAACTAATCCTTACAAACCAAACTATAGAAAGTTAATCTGATGCTCGCTAGTGACTTGCTACAGGTTGGAGTTTCCTGAGTTCTAGTGAGAAGTCGTGACCAGTGAGGTCCAATTAGATGTCACGTGTGTGGATGGATGTCCCACCAGCGACAATGGTTGGGGTCGCGCTAAATCACGAATTAGTAGAAGTTAGAATTCACGAGCCATTGAATAGGGTCCCAGTGGTTGTAAGGGTTAGTTATGTTTTTACGAGTTGATCACGGATTGATATCAGTTAGAGAACCACTGAAAACCAGCTTGGGAATCATCAGCAGTACGCACCCACTGGGATTCGAACCCAGGACCTTCCGATCACAAGGCAAGTTCGCTTGTCTACCATTCAGCTACCGGGACCCGATTCGGTGGTCAACGCATGAATTCTAACTTCTACCAATTTGTGATTTAGCAAATAAACATTACGTTTTTTGATAAAGCAATAAGAAGACGTAATTTGTCTGAATGGTGTAATGTATTCGCGCAACACATCTCGAACAATCTGATCACACTGGACACTTATCATAGGAATATATATATGAAAATAATAAAGAGTTAAGTTGTGAGAAAATAGACTTAGGTCATGTTAAAAGGACATATTTGAAGGTCAAAATAACAATGAAGACCACTAAACCAAATAACAGAGGTAATAGTACATCTGCTACGGTTTCAAAACAAAATTTATCAAGGAAGGTTTAGTGTGATGATAAATTGTTTTTGAACACATTAAGGTGGTTTAAACTTCCCAATTACCAGCTAGGGCTTCCACAAACTTTAATATACGCCATCCCCAAACACGTTTTATGGATGGATAGGTTTAAAAGATGTATGAACATGAATTTTATGTCCTGTCTCTATAATATGTTTCTCAATAGAGGAGCTAGGTCTCCTGTTCTCACCGTTAATAGGTTCTGATGATTCCATTTGTTTCTGGGGCCATTTAAGAATATTCTCTGAAGCCAACCCTTACTTGCAGAGATCGATAAGTTCTAATAATGTATGTCTGTCTACACGTACATTCAAATCGGTAAATATAGTGGGACGTGACATCATTTTTCGCATTTTCAAAGGGCTTAGATGGATATATGGATCTCACATTCTCAATTATTATGATCTTAGATAAATAAAAAGTCTTTTTAACAGCTTCGTTCAACCTCTGTCGAGTTACCAAGGTGCTGTGATCATCCATATAGGGGGGAGTTGTAGCGTGGGTCTTGGTGTCTATCTGTCTGTCTGGATTCAACATAGAACTTGGCACCGAAGTGCAGCAGTTCAACTTGCCACGTTCCAAATAGCACACAGAGGTAGACAAGAGGATGAGTGAAGAGAATCAATAGAGTTTGACAAGTATAAGAGTGAAACAGAATGGGTAATGGTGGAAAGGAATATGAAAGATTACAGAGACTGAATACATCTGAGCTGGCCATTGACAACGATTTTGAGCCATGTCACCTATTGTCTCCAGCCATTGATTCCTAGAGTCCCGAGGGCCCCAACCCAGAAGTCTGCATCTACCTACCTGACTCAGTTCAACTGTCAAGGACTTCATGTCTTGGTGTTCCACTGACTACTCTATATCTCCTGATGAACTTGTCTGGATAATTCTTATCAATCAGAGTTTTTGTCAACTTTCTTTCTTCTTCATCAAGTGTGTATTCAGTGCATTTCCGTTGGATTCTACTGAAGAGACACCTTACCAAAGCTCTTTTGTTCTGTTTTTTGACGTATACTCAAACCATCCACTTTTGTAAGTAGCTCTAGGTGTATCCCGTGGTCACTCATACATCAGAGAAGTAAACTGGACACTAGATAGTAGTTTTTATCATGTGTCTGGAGTCCTTCGTTTAATTCAGACTGAATTCTCTTAGTCAAGTTTGCAGCGCTGGGTGACATGGGTTAGAATCTCTGAGGAGGGTATGAGTTCCTCCAGGGTTGCAGATATACACCTTGCTGATTGGTGAATGCCAACAGGCACAAAACCTAGATCTGTGGCTTGTTATCGGCCACTAGTCAATGTTATCGTTGAGTATTTGTCCTCACACCAGACCTGCTGTATCTCCTTCTGATCACTACTTCCCACCAGAATCCAGTTCCTGGGTCTTGCTATATCGTCCATTGGCAGAAGTTGGAATCCATGGAGGGGCAGTTGAGTAGGGTTGTGGTGTTTTAATGGTCTACGAACTCTCTCCTTGTAATTTAACGGTCCTTGGTTCGAACCCTTCTGGTGGATGCTTACTGATGAAGAAGAGTCCGGAATGTAGGACGAAACAACTATCCAGTTCTCCCTAAACCAGAATTCATGTAAAAGAAATAATATTAATGATAATAATTCACTCATTTGGCATCTAGACGAGAAAAAATCGACACTAGGATGTAGTCTTCTTCTTCTTTTTTCTCTCTCATCACACATTATCTAAACATTTCAAGTGAAATGTTGTAACAAGCAGAAAAATTGATTGAAATTACAATAACAAATAAAAATCTAGACACTAGTTAAGATGATTGACTTGATTAATCGATATCCATCTACACTTCTGTTCACCTTCATCCACTCTCACTCTCTCTCTCTCTCTCTCTCCCTCTGCCTCTCACTGTGGATTAATACATGCATGTATGCAACATATGGTGTTGCCAACAGTTATGCAGTTATAACTGAACTATGTTAGAATATGTAATACTATTACTACTACGGCTAGACAGATAGACACAGACGTATAAAAAAGAAAAAACACATTACACCATACACAGTTTCTGATATTATACCCTGTCAAAATTCGAATAGTTTGCTGTGAACTGAACTGTGCTAGTAGTTGTAGCACTAGTGGTTGATATTACCTGTGTCTGGTTCTAAGGTTTATTATATACACTGATGGTCGGTGTGTTTGGCATGCATTAGCATGCACATTTATGTATACATTTGCATAAATACAGGATATATGTAACGCTTATATAATATATATACATATAAATATATATATATATATATATATATATATATATATATATATATATCGATTTAAGCCCGGTCATTTTGTTACTTGCCGAATTCCCTTGGGCTTATTAAGGTAATTTGAAAAAAAAATACCCTTCAATATGCCGGGGAATAACTGTGAAAATTTATCATGCATATATGTACATAGTCCTATTTTTGATTGGGCACAAGGTGACGGATTGACTACACTGACTGGTTTCAACGTAGAACTTTGAACAGATGTGCAGCAGTTCGAGTTGCCACACTCCCTCCATGTAGTAGCGTACAAAGCAAATGAAAAGAGTAAAGTTCAAATAGGCTGGCTTCAAGCAGTTGTCCCTTAGGCAGCTCTGCAGTCACACAACACTGATTATCTTTCTCTTTTAAGTACCCTGAAGAAAAAATCAACTTCCACGGTGTGGTCAGCCGGCAAGTAACAACCGCCCACCCATTTCCAAAAGCACACGAAGCCCTGTGCACAAGGTAGTAAAGTAACTGATGTCATGCGTCCAGTCCTTGGTATTGGTTCACACCGAATTCTATTAAAAATTTCATACACAATTCTTCGCGTTAATAAACTTGAACACAGCGTGAACGACAAATGTGTACCTGGATAATGTCAGCTTATTTTTATGTTATTGTGAGGATTTTTCTTAACTTACTAAAACCTGATGACAACATAAAAATATAACTACATCAAAGATTTTTTTTGTTCCTTCACTTTCCCAGTGGAACATAGGTGGCTTCAAGCTAGAGGCTTGAAGTTTAAGTAGCAGTGGTGTTTGTTTTTACGGGATGAGGTTGCTAACCTCATGCCTAACGCCCCCCTTTTGTTTAGCAGTCTTATTACTGGCTTAGCGACGTAAAGGAATGCATCGGTTGGGGATCAAACCCCGAACCACACGCGTGATCGGGGGGCATTCTACCACTGTGCCAATGACTCACACACCAAGGATGTGTACATCCTTTTTCCACGATGACAAGGAGTACTTGGTAGGAACTAAGAGTAACATTAGTTCAGAATGATGTAAGTTGTTAAATAATTGAAGGTGAAAAGGATTGAACTATTTATAGGAAAATTAGACGAATAAGCTTGAGAAACAAGGAAATAGTCCAACGCAACCAGAAAAAGCATGTTTTTATGAAATAGCCAAAAAAAGAGAAGGGAGGGGGAGGTAGGGTGGTGATTCATGCTTAGCTGAAACAATAAAATTTTCAAAATAGGATAGAAAATGATGTAGTAAAATTTGTGATCACCAAAGAAGTTCAAGATTTATCACTGTCTTTTTCTTCATACATAGTTTGTTTGCTTCTAATCGTTTCATGGCGATCGCCTTAGCAAAACGTAGTGAGCTAGTTGGTTTCTTTTGCCTGTTGATTATATTGAACATATTCAGATTGTCCACAACATAGCCAGTGTCCGATAGATGGCTGTCAGTTGCATTGTTTAATGCTTATGAGCCCTTTTGTCTTAAGTTCTTTGGTATGTGTTCGGAGGTGGGGACAATAACATTTTTCTCTGTGCTTTGGCACGTACGTAAAACTGGTAGACATAGTTGGAGGTAATATGAGGTGGGAGTTTGTCTACTAGTGACTGTCGTAAACAACTAGTTGTTTGATAAAAACAGCTTGGCATTTGGATATGTTCTTTTCATAGCAGCGTTCAGTCTGTATCTAATTCTAATAACAATATCATCAGGTTTGAAGGTAAACTGTAGAAAGATGAACTTTTTCTCTACTATGCTGTAATTCACTTTGTCAACACTACTTTCTCCATGTTTGTCGATGGAATTCTGTGAGTAAACATAATTACACAGACCTTTTTCCACAGTGGATGGTTCTTCCGTGACATTTTCTTCTGAGCAAAGCTTTCTTAAACGAATGGATAATGTTCTTACCAATCCTTTAGGACTGTGTTGAATATTTTGATTGGACACTAGGTAGTGACTACTGTCATGAGTCTATTGCTTCGTTTACTGCAGACTGAATTCTATCAGTGAAGATTTTGTAGCACTGGGTGAAATGAGTTAAAATCTCTAAGGGGACATGAACTCCCACAAGTTCGCATACATGCCTTGCTGACTGACTGATGAATGTCAACAAACACGAAACTTAACTCGAATGCCTCCTGCCAATCGCCTCGAACCATCTAATAATAACAACGAAGTGGTACTGTCAGTTTATGCTTAATTTTTTGTTGCTCGGATATCATTAGTTTCTGTAAGATGATACTGTGGGACTGGACTACATTGACTTCTAACTTGATGGGAAGAAGTGAAGTGGAGGAGAATATTGATCCCTTTAATTATGTGGAGAGTCGCATCACCCGCTGATTGTTAACGAAATGTCAACACAGATACAAAAGGTTTCTGTGTGTGTGTGTGTGAGAGAGAGAGAGAGATTTACCAACTTACATTATGTCTAACTGGTAATTGTGATAGCCGGCTTGTTATCGACCAAAGGAAGCGCGTACAACTTAATAGTGTACTCTGTCCTTCTTTATAGCTGTGAGACATGGTCTCTAGAGGTGGTAGATTTGAGAAAGTTAGCTGTCTCTGACCAAAGATATTTGCATTCTATTTTCCGTATTATGTGGTATAATATCATGAGTAACAACGAAAGGTTAGCTGTTAAATACTAGTTATAGGGAGCAAGTCAATCGATGAGGTTATAAAACAGCATCTTTCTCCTGCATACATCTACTCATTATAATCCTTTTGAATCTCCTTTTTGTCTCCCTTTCCTCTGCTTTTGTGTGCAAATGGAGTGTGACAACCTAAACTGGTACACTTCTGTGCAAAGTTCTGTGTTAAAATTCAGTCTCAGTTATATAAATTCATGTGTATGTGTGGGGGTAAGAGAGAGAAGTGTTGCTTGTCACCATCATTTGAATTGCATAAAGCAAGACTGTATACGTGATCTTCAGGTAAAAAAATGTTTAGCGTCATAACTGCAAGATGTCGAATCGGCGTTTCCAACAATTCCAGTTGAATTAAGCCGTATCTGGGAGTTTTTAGTAAAAGGATAACTTTTTCATTGCTCTCAAATTGTGCTACTATTTGTATTCAATCGACTTTTGTATAATATGTGATGTTTCTAACGTTGTACTGGTTCCTAATTGTTGTTTCATGGACACTAGAATACTCGCGACACGTTTTCCAATGAATCGACAAGGTTCCGTTGTTGATTTGACGGATGCGGGACTAACAATGGAATCCTGAATGTGCATTTCGTCCTATTTGTGACTCGTCTGGTGGATAACGCTTTAACGTTTGTAATGAATGATACTCGTGGCCTCGTTGTGTAGCGGTTAGCACTCTGGACTCTAAATCTAATGACTCAAGTTTCGGTGAGGCCTCGAGCTAAGTACTTTTGGTGGAGAAGTGGCACATTGGTTTAAGTATCTGACTTACACCTAATGGCTCCCGGCTTCGAGTCTTGCTTCATCTAGCTCTACCTCAACGTAGACATCTGGGCGGTATTACCAGCCCTCACACACACACAGTAAGTGTGTTGCCCATAATACGGTACGTGGACTGAGTTTTAATAAGGATGGTACTGATTTTAGTCTCAATGGGGACAACATCACTCAATTATGATAACAGCTAAATCCAGACAATGAGTCCAACAGTATAACGGAACGCATATATTGGGTTCCATCAAATAGCGATATGTTTATCCCCAAACATCGTCAAAACATTCGTACTAGCAGCTGACATGACAACAGAAGCCGAATATTTCGATTCAATTAACTGACGGGAAAAACAAGACTTGACTTAAGCTACCGTTATTACTATTGCAGTTAATACGCGTATTCATCCCGAAAATGTGAAGATCCCTGTACAATGCGTAACTTCCTGGCGTGTTTGTTTAACTGTGAGCGTAATATAGTTATTTATCTGTCGACAGGATATATCTGGTGATTTTCGCATTCATTGCGCACCTAAGCGGACGTGCTAACAGCCGTTAGCATGAAGTTTTGAAGTTTCAGTAATTGTGGTATTGCTTTTATGTTAAAGGGGCAGGTACTTTAGCATTCTCAAACCTTCCTCATTCCTGGGCTTATTATCAGCTGTCAAAATAGGCGAGATCTGGAAGTGAGTTAGTTGCCTAAGGGTGTCAAACCCCGACCACATACTCTGTCTGTCTGTCTGGATTCAACATAGAACTTGGCACCGAAGTGCAGCAGTTCAACTTGCCACGTTCCAAATAGCATACAGAGGTAGACAAAAAGATGAGTGAAGAGAATTAATAGAGTTTCACAAGTATAAGAGTGAAACAGAATGGTTAATGGTAGAAAGGTATATATGATATAAATAAATATAAATATAATGTAGAAAGGACCACATACTTGGCTATGATGAGCATTTAACAATCACTGAACCACATATACCTCTCTTTAGTTGTATTATATGTACATATATTTATTTCATCTCATAATATATCACATTTTGACTATTTATCACAGTCGTCTTTCCTTTTACTCCGCCTTATTCATTTGTTTTGAACAGTTGCCTTTCTCTATAGTGTTACTCTTTACTTGCATTATTATTTCCCTTTCTTGTGTTTAGCAGTCGGTATAGTACTCAAAATTTCAATGAAATGAATCCAGCCACTCTGCTCAGTCATATTAATGTTTTAGAAAATTGGTTATTAAAATTTGTTAAAAATGTTGGCGAAGAGAATAATCTTCTACGGAAACGTATTAATGAGATTGAAGGCAAAATTAAAGGTAATCACTTGTGTGTGGTGTGTGTGTGTGTCTATATTGTTGGCTTTCATGCTTCATTGTTTTGCCTATTATCTGTGTATATGTATGTCTTGTTTACATATAAAGAAACATGTGAAGACAGGTGAAAGGCAGTTATGAGTTCTAATACAATACTATTGTATCGTTAACTGATATTTGTTCCACAATGAGTGGCTTTCGTCGTTCAGTAGTAGGCTGTTGGATAACACCTTGTTGTTTCAAATGATGAGGACTGACGTTAAGTTTCAAGTAGGTACATTTTTAATTGATGGAATATGCCATCTCTCATTCCACTGCTGGTCACCATCATCGCAGTTACATTACTTAGCGAATATTGTTGGAAGTTTAGAAGGTACGCATCATTACTTTTTGAATGTTCACAAGTGAATTAGAAAAAACTCCCAGCAGTAATAAGATAAAAAAGGCCTCATCATCTAGTGTCTCCATGTAGAAGTTCGACAGTAGAACAACTTTTTCAATTGTAATTGATTATTGACTATCATTTTATTATTATTCCAAGTGGAACATAGGGCTTCAACAGCACGTCTCCATTTCGTCCTATTCTCTGTGATCCTTTTCATTTGGCTTCCCCACGACTGTGACCATAGTATCTGGTCGCCTCATCGAACGATCTCCTCAATGTTGCCCTCACTCCCACACCCTTAACTCATCGTTTTCATTTCTGGTTCCACTTGAGCGCCTGCCTGTCGCGCTGTTTCATTCAATGATAGTCTTTTCAATATGCGTCCGTTCCATTCGCATTTTCCTCGGAATATATGTGTTCAGAAATAGATTCTTGATTGATTCGTTTCGAGAGTTTCTTGTTGTTAATTCTTCCCAACAGGTCATTTGATCTTTCTGACTGAACACTAGTAACTAGTGTGATGTGTCTAGTGCTTTCTTTGGTGCAGACTGAATTCTATCAGTCAGGTTTGTAATGTGGCCACCATTCTAGGTAGCTCGCCATGACGGTGCACATTGATTTGATGGTAGTAGATGGTTGGAGGCAATCGGCCACAGGAAGCCTCCCACCCTAGGTTTCGTGTTAGTTGGCACTCGTCAGCAAGGCATATCTGTAACCTTGAAGAAACTCATGTCCCTTCTGAGATTCGAACCTGCGTCACCCAGTGTGCTGCAGTCAGAGACGTTACCACTGGGCTATTCGGGCTCGCCATCTAGATTGATGGCCACATTACGAACCTGACTGATAGAATTCAGTCTCTACCGAAGAAAGCACTAGACACATCACACTAGTTACTAGTGTCCAATCAAAATATCCACTACAGTCCTACAGGAGGTCAATCGCGAGTCTGAATGGCTCAGTGGTAACGTCTCTGACTGCAGCGCAGAGTGACGCGGGTTCGAATCTCAGAAAGGACATGAGTTCCTTCATGGTTGCAGATACGCCTTGCTGACGAGAGCCAAGTAACACGAAACCTAGGTCCAAGGCTTCGTGTGGCCGATTGCCTCCAACCATCTAAAGCCATTTAATCTTCAATATGGTGTCCTTGAAAGAGGCAGCTGTTGATAAAAATCTACAGTAGCCTGTTTGAAATTTTATTCTTAACTCTCAGCACACGTTTATGACCCATATAGAAGAGCTAACTGACTAAAGACTGATGTTGAAAATCCTAATTTTGTTCTTTTTATCCTAGAAATAACAGTCTCAGTTTAATAACGCAAAAAGTACTTCTAACCACCTGAAACGTTACCGCGATTAGTTTTAGAATAATAATTTGAAAATTATAGCACATATCTGAAGAGTACTGGTTATGTGATTTTGACTGTTTGACAGTCTGTTTGTCTATCTATATATCCGTCTGTATGTCTGTCTGTCCACCTATCTTCGTATTTGTTAATTTTTTCACATCATTCCACCTATATATATATATATATATATATATATATATATACGGCCATTAATGTTGTGAAGTACTCTACTGGTGAAATTCCAATGTCACCTTATGAATGTTGATGATGATGGTAATGATTACATCTCAACTCAAGTATTGCTTTTGTAGATGCACTTGTATGCATCAAAAAAGAGTGTATGTACTACACATGGTGATGGTAATCAATAAACTTCAAGAGCATACATACATACATATATGACAGTGTTTGTTACTAAGGTGTATTATACTACTCATATGTTGTATTATGCATTCAAAAGATTTCAATAGGAGGAAAATCTTCATTATAATAAAGATTTTTGTATTTCCCTTTATTATAATGGATATCATATACCCAATGCCCAATTTTTTTCAAACCGTTAAAAGTGAACTTTTGATTTGGACATATATAAGGAGGAAAATCTCTTTACAATGATTTCATTTTCATACCTCTTTCACAGTTGTATCCACATATATCGATTACAGTCGACGGTGTTTCAGTGTATATATATGTGTGTATGAGTGGTAACTCAGAAGGTGTTTATAAATTACCAATTGAATAGAAATATGAATAACAACACAGGGAATCGACAGAAGTTAGAATCCATAGGCTATTGGGTTCTGTTCCAATGACTGAATGGTTTAGGTTCAGTCTTTGGTGGGGTAGTGGATGCATGCTGATGAGGAGATCCAAACTAGGACGAAACAGCTGTCCAGTACTCCCCCCCCCCCGGATTTTTATTGTTGTTCTCTAGCTGATATCAATCTGTGATCAAACTGGCAATAAGGAAAGGCAACAGAAATTACAATAGATACTAGCAAAAAGATGTAATAGAGAGATCGAATACATAAGGAAATACGAAATGTGAATATGCAGATATATGTCAGGTCGAATTTATTCTTCAACAAAGTACGACGAAGTGTTCTAGGAATCCTTGACAGCAGATAGTATGAAACCCAAACTATGTCTAGTTTTTTTTCTTCACGTCCCCAGTGGAACATAGGGCTTCAAGCTAGTGGCTTGAAGTTTCTGTAGCAGTGTTTATTTTTACAGGATGGGGTTGCTAGCCTCATGCCCAACTTTTCCTCCTTACCAGCATTATTTCTGGCTTAGCGAGGTAAAGGAGTGCGTCCGTGGTCGGGGATCGAACCCCGGACCATGTGCATGTTCGTCGAGCGTCATAACCTCTGTGCCAACGACGCACGCCTATACAAACAGTTTATACTATCTATATTGTCACTTCGGACTCTATTTTATCTAGTGATTTAGAAAAAAACGCCTTTATTCATTCATATTTCTAATTGATTTGTCTTGGCGAGAACAGCATCACTCCACTGGGAATACAGGTGTATGCCCATCCAGTTGACGAGTTCTAAGTGGCATGAGACTTACATTCTGGATTCCACTGCTGGTCACCCTCAACCATAGTCATATCATATGAACCACTTCCCATTTTAATATTTCTTCCCATTATCAAATATTTTAGCACACACACACATACATATACGCACTCAATAATAGTTGAAGGTGGTTTACTACAGGATTCTCGAATGTGAGCCTCGGAATTACCAGTCCTCAGCTGTATCAGGGAACAACTTCTAACCAGGTCGTCATTTCTCATCTAACGCGCTCATAAATAACCTGGTACTGCTGACGTAGAGTAGACTTCAGTCTTTCTCTTGAAATACTCTTATATGGCCACATGTTCATAGCCTCTGCTAGGTTATTCCCATTCACTGCCTTCTTGCAGCGAGGTTGTTCCCCGTAAAAGTCAAAAGGCGAATGCAAAAGCCTGACTCTTACATATATAAACCTCAACTTTTATATTTTTTATAATTTTTCCTTTGTGTTCTCTGATGTCATTCTCATACGATCTACACCGTGTCACCATCTCTCTCCCTCTCAAATCGTTGTTCCTATTTGGGTTCCATTCGGGCGATATCTTGGCGTGCGGTATTACTCGACGATCTCCTCAGAGTGTGTTTTTTATCCATCTCCTCTTTCTTCTGCGATGAGATCTCTTAGGCCATCATGAAGCTTACAAAATAGGACTGCAAAGAATCGGATGAAATGGGAATGTGCTGTTGAAGCCCTTCATTCCACTCGGATTCCCAGGGTAATAATGATATGATCGTGATAATAATACATATATTTTGTAGAGCATGTTGACCACTTCACTTATTTGGGAACTTGCATCAGCCTCAGTGGGTTGTTCGTTGACAAGATCTCAGCACGAACACAGAAGACCCATTTTGTATCTACCCGTCAACTTACGCCATCTGTAGCGTAGTTGTGATATTCTGCCGGCTATGGACCAAAGGACGTCTGTCTCTGTCTGTCTGTCTGTTTTCGACATAGAACTTTGCACAAATGTGCGGAAGTTCAAGTCGCCACATTCCGTGTAGCACGCGAAGCAAGAGAAGAAAGTACAAGAAAAGCATAATGGAAACAGTGAGCAGAGGTGTGAGACAAAGGAGGAGTAATAACGAAGAACAAAACAGTTTCATTGAAGATCATAAGTCACAGGGAGTGGATGCATCTGCGCCACTGAGAACGATTTTGAGCCATGTCACCAATTGTTTCCAACCATAGATTTTTACCGTCCCAAGGACCCCAACCAGTCAGGAAGTCTACACCTTCCTACGTGGCTTAGACCAACTGTTGTGGATTTCATTGACTGGTGCCAAGTTTTTGTTTGACCGCCGCTAGCTTTTTTCCAGCCTGACCCTATATCCGCTAACATAGCTCGTCGAGGGAGGCGATGGCTTGGCATACGTAACACATGTCCTAACCATCTCAGTCTTTGTAGCTTCACGACTTCGTCGATTTATTTCCCCTGTTTACCTAGAACTCTACGCCTAACCTCCATGTTGCTCACCTTATTATACTACTTCAGACGGGAGATAGAACACAGGCACCTATGATCAAAGACAGCTAGTCTTTTCATGTCTTCCACTCTGAGTGGCCAGGTCTCACAACCATAAAGGAGGACTGATGAGCAGTACACCCGCCCTTTGGTCGATAGTTGAACATCTCGTCTACGCCAGAGTCGGCGTAAACTGGCAAATGCGAAACGAGGACGTCTGTACTGCTCAGTAGTTTACTCCGTCTTCCTTGATGGGTGGCTGTGAGACTTGGCCATTGATGAAGAAAACATAATAAGACTAGTTGTCTCTAATTGCAGGTGTCTGTGTTCTGTCTCCCGTCTTAAATGTTATACTATGGCGAGTAATATTGAGACAAGGGTTCTGTTAAGCACTAAGTAAAGAGGGAAAATCAATCGACTAGGTTATGGAGCTACATCGATGGAGATGCTTAGGACACTTGTTACGTATGCCTAGCTTTCATCGCCTTCCTCTAAGGACAAAATAGGGTGGTTCATGTTTGAAAAGAGAAAGCTAAGGGCGGTTAACTAAAACATTTTTAATCAGTCAGTGAAATCCATAACAACTGTTAGTTCACGCCAGCCACGTAGTTAGTTGTAGATAACCTGATTGGTTGGGTTCCTCATAATGATGGTAAGAACCAATGAAGGGTGGCGACATGTGACTCAAAATGATGGTTGTCAATGTCAGCGCAGATGTATTCACTCGCTGCGATTTGTTATATCGAATAAAATTTTATTCTTTTTCCATATTACTATTCTTTTTTCCCTCACTCACACTTCTGTTTATTATCTGTCTCTCTCTTTTGAATGTCTCTTTACTTGGTTCTCATGATTTTTTGTGGTGCATGAAGATAGTTTGACAACTGAAACTGATTCACATCTGTGCAAAGCACTATGTTGAAACGAGTCAGTCAGTTTTTCCTAGATACTTTCATATCATATTAGTTTGTTTATTAGATTTATCACACAGAGAGTGAAACAGTATTATTTACTGGGTGACACAGTTTCGAACAAAATGTATTGTTCATAATCATTTCATCAATTATAATCACACGACTTTGAGACTTGAGTTTTATAGTTTTCTTTGTCTTCTCCTATTTGTCGTCGTCGGGGTAGTAGAATTTTCCAGATATCTGCGATACCCGGATAAATTAGTCAGGAAATATGTAAGGAAATGTAAAAATACAATAAATAATGATAGTAGTGATAGTGGTAATAATAATAATTTTAATAACGACACCAACAACAAGGAATCTAAATCATCAGTAGTAATCCCATATAAGGAAGGAACCTCGGAAACCTTACGCAGAGTTCTTAACAAGGCAGGAATTAAAGTGGCATTCAAACCCACAAACTCAATTAGAAACAAGCTTTGTCGGTTAAACGATCAATCCTGTGGAGCCTTTAAAACAAAACAATTTAGTTTATCTAATACCCTCCCTGCAATGATTGTCAGGTCAAATACATAGGTCAGACTAGTAGAACAGTGACAGTCAGACTAGCCGCGCATAAAGATCTAGCGAAATCTAGATTAGTTGACCCAAATAAGATAAGAAATCTGGAAAATAGTTCAGCCATAGCATTACATGCAATCACACAACCATACAATAGGATGGGATAAGATGACAGTTTTAAAATCTCATGTACCAGGGTGGAAGGAGAGATTGATGAAAGCGGAAGCTTTGTTGATCGAATAAACTGCAAATGCATGTAATAGGAATGATTCTACACCTGTCCAGTTGGAGATCTGGAAAATTCTACTACCCCTACGACGACAATTAGGAGAAGACAAAGAAAACTATAAAACTCAAGTCTCAAAGTCGTGTGATTATAATTGATGAAATGATTATGAACAATACATTTTGTTCGAAACTGTGTCATCCAGTAAATAATAATACTGTTTCTCTCACTGTGTGATACATCTAATAAACAAACTAATATGGAATTACTTATTACCACCACAGTGCCCAAGTTTTACACATATATTAATATGACTTTCATATCGTATACCACTTATATTATTTTCGTCGGAGATTATCCTCTTCCTTGTTTATTATTCTCCTTGTTAATATTTACACCAATATACTTCTGTTTATTTATTTCACTGTATTGTAATAGTTTTAGAAGAGGGGTTGTATTATTATATACATCCTATATGCTAAATACTTCTCTTATAGCTATAGCTTACTAGCTGACATGTATGGGGTGATAGTAAGTAAGAAAACAAGCAAGACAGAAAAAGAGGTCAGTTTATATACGCATTGTATGCCCTGAAACGGTCATTTCATCATTACTACAATGGAGCCATTTTTTGATGTGTACATAACATTATTATACTATTTATTGATTTTGTTTTCATTATCGTTAACACTGTAACGGTCGTTATCATTAATAATAATAATAATAATAATAATAATAATATTCGCTATTCTAATATTCTCCTTCGCTTCTTCTTCTATCTTTAGCTATTATTGAAAGCCATCTAATAAATTTACAGGCTATTTATCCAAAAGTACAAAATATCCCACACATGAAGAAGGTAGGCCATGTGTATGTGTGTATATATATTTTATTTTTCTAAAATATACCACTTTGTTTTTTTGACCTTTTCGGCTATTGTTTCTTAATTTCGTATTTTTGAACTTTATTATTATTAAATCTAGGATTAGCTTCGAGAGATGTGCGCCATATCAATGAGTATTTAAGTTATTTTCCTAATTTTCTATAGTTTTGGTTTGTAAGGATTAGTTATGTTTTACGAGTTGATCACGGATTGATATCAGTTAGAGAAGCATTGAAAACCAGAGAGTACTGGACAGCTGCTGTTTCATCCTAGTTTGGGAATCATCGGCAGTACGCACCTAATGTTAGATAAGTTTATTATTATGCAGTATTGGTAACTGGATGATATTTCGAACACAATTTATTGCCTATAATTATATCAATGTATTCGCACGGCTTTATAATTTGTCGTATATATATATATATTGTTTGTTTTCACTTTCCACATCTCTAATATAGTTGTTTCGTCATTCGGATTACACGTAGACGTAGAATGAATGGCTCTGTGCATCAGTGGCACAATGGTTAGGACTCTCGCCGACTATGCACATGGTCCGGAGTTCGATCCCCAACCGACGCACACCTGATATTTATGGTCGGCCTGCAAAATTTTGGCTACCGATATCACATGCTGGAAATTCCATATTTGTACCAAAAATACGGTGTGGAAATAAGCTGTAGTCAAAAAAAATAAGTAAATAAATAACTTAGGAAAAAAGCTTAGCCATTGCACTGCAATCACACAATACTTGGTGAGTGGGCAAGAGTGAAAGTATTAAAAAGTAATTCAGTTCGATGGGGGTAGACAAAGAGAGAGTGGTTAATCATTTGAGCTTTGTTTTTGTCGATTCATCTCCTCAGGTGTACAATTCGAAATGACACGACGGCTATACCAGAGATATGGGAAGTGGTAACAAACAACAAGGGGGAAATGAACAGAGAGAGAAAGGAAAAAAATACATGCGGCAAATTTTGAAATCGTGTGACTAAAATTGATATGATTGAGTGGCGATAATTTGTGTTCCAAACCTTTTCATCCATTACTGCATCACTGTGTGCTATTTAATATAAGCTTGTCTAATATGGAATAAGCCATATATCCGCTTCATCTGATGACATACCTATTGTTTGGGTAGTTATGCATTTAGTTTTCACAGGAGAACCAAACATTCGTATGTTGTAATCCCTCATCCTGTGAACTTGGCCACAAACGATGTCCAAATCATAGGTTTCCAGACCGTAGGTGTTACGAACTTCCAGATCACTTTGATCTATCCTGTACGCGTTTCTGGTTGTTGACGAAAGTTCTGGTGTGTACGGCATCCTACTCATTTGTGCTAGCTTCCTTAATTACTATCACATAATGTGGTGGGTTGGTATGACCTCCAATAAAACTAGTAGATTTGAGAGTCTACTAATGTAAGTGTAGAACTTGGGCATTGTGGTTGGATGTAATTCCATAATCAGGTAAGTTTATTTTAAATATCACACAGTGATGATGCATTATTACCAACTGGATGACAACGTGTCGAGCATAAATTATTACCATTCATAATCATTTCAATTTTAGTCATACAGCTTCACACTTTGTCTTATCTATAAGAGAAAATATCTATATTTTCTCTCTTTCTTCACCTCTCCCTTGTTGTATGTTTCCACTTTCCATATCTCTGTCACAAGCGTTGCGTCATTTCGAATGTACGTGTGTGGTGTTGAATCGATAAACAAAGCTTCAACCTCTACTTCTCTCTCTCCATCTAACTGCATTACTTTTTAATACTGCACTCTGTCCTACCCACCCACCATGAATTGTGTGATTGCAGTGGAATGGGGCTGAGCTTTTTTTCTAGATTATTAAACTCAGCAAAGTCAATCATTCTAGTTCTAGTTTTATTTTTTTGTTATATGTTCCAATAATCTAATTGACCTCCAATCTATTGGTTTGACCTATATGTAATTGTGACCTTACAGTCATTATATTTATTTAGTAAATTATATTGTTTTTCGTAATTGTATCATCTATCGGATCTTTAAGCTGATAAAGTTAGTCTCTGAATAAGTTCTTTTGCTGGTTTTAAATATCACTCTAATTCTAGCCTTATTAAGAATCCTAATGTGTCAAGACTTCGATAAACGATAGGGAAATAATATATATATATATATATATATATATATATATATATAATATAATTATGAAGCCGTTTAAATGAATATATTGGCATTATGATTATGAACAGGAATAAATTAATGCTGAAAACTTCATTCAATTACTCATACTGTATCACTGTGGATGTTATGTAGGATAAACTTATCAGATATGGAATTATACTGCACCAGAGTGTCCGAATTTTACTCGTACATTACTTCCTTGATGTTAATTGGGCAGCGATGTTAAAGGAACGAAACCTCCTAATAAATAGACATAGTGGCCTTGAGCAGCCACCAATGAGAAGTGTCTGTGGTATATATTGGGCGGAATTATAAATGTTGTACACGAATTACGTGGTAGATTTCATTCAAATATAGTATATCAGTAATGTTTCGATAACCTGCTCATAGGAAGGGAGAATATATTTAGGTGTGAAGAAGTGATGCATTTATTTACGTAGATACACAGTCTTTACTAATGAGTTCATGTACAGAGATGCGCAGACTGCAGCAGCAGAAAATCGGTTGAATTTTGTTAGTCTTTTTTTGTGGGACTCACACGAATGCCGTCGAAAATTTATGGAGTCACTTAAAAAAGAGGATTAGAGCAGTGAATAGTGTAAGAAATATGATGATTTATAGTTATGTGGACGAATTTATGTACTGAAGTTGGTTTGGCCTATCTATGAGGACTCCAAAGAGAAGATTAGGCGTGTGGCTAGCAACCTCACTACTAAAACTTTAAAACTCAAGCTTGGAACCCTGTGTTTCATTCAGAAAGCAAAGAAGTAGTAATAGTTGAAAATCAGCGAAGTAGTAGACAGATGCTTTGTCGTAGCTTGAGGCTTTTCAACAGTCCCTATCCATGTCCCCAGACCGAAGATGGGATTCTGGACCTTCAGGTTAAGAAGCAAGGACGTTACCCTCTAACCATTGAGTCAATGAAATCCAACTCGATGTTTGGTTGAATGATCTACAGGTGTGCCTCACACTGGCGTTTGTTTTCAATGCGTCTCTAACTGATGTCAGTTTTATGATGAAATGGAATAATTCACTACAAATTAACCTTAGAAAAAGGCACTTAGTTTTTATAAACTTGTTTGCTGGATTGAAGAATTAGTTGGGGGATAACTGTCCCAGCAGTTTTCATGGTATACGTCTAATTAAAGTTTGTTATTATTAATATTATTATTATTGTAATCTCATTATCAGAAGTACTTTTAAGCGGAGTGGTGGCAAAAGGCATACTTAAGATCCTTCAGATAATGAATACTATTCACAGATATCTAAAATGTAAAGCGAATCCACAGATGCGTATGCGTGTGTGAATTTTGAGAATCCACCTACTTATAATCAAATTAGTTGATTTTTCTAGCAGTCAGGACATTTTAGGCATGACGTTCCTACTTTTCTCCAATTAACTACGTATAAGGTCTAATGTTAGACTGCAAATCAGACATACTATCAGAAATATTGATTCTTCGAATTAGGTAGTATATCTGTCCCTGATTGATTTTCATGCATAACCAAGTCCGTATCTTGATCTTGACACCGTGGTGGTAGGGATTCTAAATCTCGATGATTCAAAGATCCATACTAGCTGGAAAGAATTCTCCTTCAGGTCGTATCATTCCATACAGGTTGGTTTGGATAGAGGTTAGACTAAAAGCAGTTACCACCATATAGTTAGGGTCTACTGGCGAATAGGAATGTAAAAATAGTGATGTGTTTCTGTCAGGTAACTAGCAAGTCTGCTATACTATACACTGACTCTCCACTTTATAGTGAGATGAGGTTAGTAGCGCCAACCAGAAAAGAAAATGCATATCTCAACCTACCGTGCCAATGGTTCGTAGCTGTTGGTGAGTTCTTCATACCGACTCAACTTCAAGAAGCACTTTAAACACTCAGATTGTGTGACTAGTCGCAATTATTTATCCCTAATTCATACAATCAAGTCCTACTTCACTTCTTTTAACTCATCTTGTTGTGGTCGGAGTTGCTTACTGAAGTATTCATTGACTTTCCTGTAACCAGTTACAGGACCATTGAGAAACCAGCCAAGGAGTACTGGACAGCTGTTTCATCATAATATGGTATGCTCACTGGCGATTAACCCTATTCATTTAGGTAGTAGTTAGTCGGGTGTTCTAGTGGGAAGTCGTGACCAGTGAGCTGCATCAGGTCGTATGTGAGGACAAATACTCGCCAGCGATGACAATGACTAGTGGTCGCGGTATATCGTGAACCAGCAGAATTTAGAATTCATGGACTGGTCATTGAGAGTTGGGACCCAGTGTCTGAAAATGGTCTACGAGCTTACCTTTTAAACAGAAAAAGATCTGGGTGCGTACTGATGAAGAGTTCGAAACTAGGACGAAAAAGCTGTCCATGACTCCCTTCTGGTTTTCCAGTGTCGTAGCTCTTGGTGAAATCCTGCATTCACTGACTTGTTTTGAGCAATTCTAATCTAGCTAGTATGTCTGTCTATCTATCTGTGTATTTATCAATCCATCTCTTTCATTAATTATTGCCGCGATCTTTTCCAAAATCAGGTTTTATAAATCATAACTCCCTTTTTTTTCTTGAACATTCCTATTTTTTTGCATAGCCTGAAATAGCTAATCCAGTTCTGCTGCCAGGTGAAATTGCCATACCAATCGGTGGTTATGATTGTTTATCCTGTCAACTCTTACCAGATGGACGTTATGAACGTAGTGATTATCAGTTATTAGATCCTTTGACAAATATTACGGCTTCTACTAATGGTGTTAATGGTAGTGATAACATGGCAGATAATACTACTAATAATAATAATAACAACAACAATAACAGTGGTAAACAAGATTCAATTGGAAATAATGAAACAGGTGATATCGAGGTGGATATTATGCTTAGGCCATTATTACCTGCTCAAGGTGCATTATTCATTACAAATTATCGAATAATATTTACTGGTGTACCAAAAGATCCATTTCGTAAGTTTTTAGAGTACAAATATTTATTTATACTGTGTATGCGCATTACTTGCAATGATCTTGGATCGTTTTTTTTGGAGGGGGGGGGGTTGCGTTTTTTCCTATTCCAATCACGATATTTACACTTCTTTTTACACGGTTTGAACATCATTCATAGCTAGCCTTATCTTAGCTTCTGTGTTGTTTAGGCACTGATTGATTAAGTTTCAACATAAATCTTTGCATAGAAGTACAAAACTTCAAGTCGCCACACTCCACATGGCCAACAAGTGTGTCGGTAGTACAGTGGTATAATGCTCGCTAACCACACATGTCGTTCCGGGGTTCGATTCCCGACTGGAGTATCCCCTTACTTTGCTAAACCGGTGATAAGACCAGTTAAGGAGCGAAGGTTGGACATGAGGCTAGCAATCCCACCCCGTAAAACTAAAAAGCATTGCTACCGAGACTTCAGAGCTCGAAAGAATAAGGTGGAAAAATATGATTATTTAATGTGTCTATGAGAACCACAAGGAGTGGAAGCATCTGTGCCATTAAGGACGATTTTGAGCCATCTCACTCATAGTCTCCATCCATTAGTTTTTAGCATCTTGAGAACCTTAATCAGTCACATCTCCCTGTATGGCTTAAACCAATTGTCAAAGATTTCATGGATTGATGAGGGAATTTGCTTTAACCACCTTAAACTCTTCTCCGACCCAAACTTATGTCAGCGAACATTGCTGAACGAGGAAGGCGATTGCTTCGTATGTATAACACGTATCCTAGCAATCTCAATCGATGACTCCAAAATTGAATTATCAGCGTAGAATTGTCGTTACAGAGACTGAATATAGAGGTAGGGATGAGTAATGCAGTGGAACTATTGATAATCGTAAATGTACAAGAGAAAGAATAATAACTACATGAAGGTTAACCGGAACTGATTGATTGCAAAGGTCTAATGTAGGAAATCCTTCTGCGGCATTGAGAATAACTTTGAATCATTTCACTAAAAGTCTCTTCACGCATAATCTTTATCGACAGGCAGAATATTTTGCAAATCTAGTGATATTGTGGCATGTCCTATTGATAAGATTTATCAGTAGTATATAAAGAGACGTTCATTGGCATAAAAACATCACATAGCAAGGAGATAGATTTGATGTCAGAGAAAGCATATGATAAAGCGTTGCGGAGATACATGGGAGACGTGAAAGAAACACAAAGAAATACAATAAGAGGGAAGGGCAGAAGTAGCACAACACGGAAGATCTGTACAAATGGTGCGTTGAAGATAAGGTGTACATAATCCCTTTAAAAAGTCTTTCGTCTCCTACCGTTAAGAATTTTCTGCGTCATCTATAGTATTGAGTGAATGATGTATCACAGTTGACTCATTAGAACATTCTTTGTTTATGCACACCAGTATTCATTCTCAATTGATAGCGCTTTTTGTTGGGTAATGGCTGGGTAAGATGGCTATAACGCGCACGTTTTTCACTAAGATATATACTGAATACCCTGTTAATTTACTCAAAATTAAGTCAATCTTTATTTTTATCAATCGACGAGGTTGTAAAGGTACATCGTTTGAGATCGTTTGGACATGTGTCACGCATGCATTCCTAGTCATCGATCACCTTCCCTGGCAGTCAATGTTAGCTGACTGACATTGGATCAGGTTAGAAAAGAGATAGCTAGTGGTAGTCAAACGGAGACATAGCTTCATCAGTCAGTGAAATCCACAACGACAGTAAGTCTGAGCTAGCCAGGTAGCCACGTAGGGAAGTGTAAACTTCCGGACTGATTGGTTGGGGTCCTCGGGATGGAAAGAACTAATGAAGACTGGAGACAATTGATAATATGGCTCAAAGTGATTGTTGTCAATGGCTGGCGCAGATGCATTCACTCTTTGTGCTTAATCATATCTAATAAAACTCTATTGTTCTTCCATATTACTATTCTTTTTGCCTCACTCACACTTCCGTATATTATGTGTCTCTCTTTTGAATATCTCTTTACTCTCTTCTTTAACTTTATGTGGTACATGAGGGGAGTTTGGCAACTGGAACTGGTTTACATCTGTGTGAAGTTCTATGTTAAAATTAGTCAGTCAGAATCTTTGTATCTTGAATAGTTGTTCTTTACCAGTTGTATTACTGGCTTAATGAGGTAAAGGGAATGCGTCTGCCGGGCAACGCACCCTGGGCGATATGTGTGGTAAGCGAGCATTACCGTTGTGCCACGACGCAGTGTATATAAATATGTATATATATAATTGTAGAACCGGAAGAGGAAATTATCGAAAAGAATATTCTTCGCTCAATTTTTTTAGTATAATGTGTTATAATTACAGTATCCATGTATATCATTATTATTTTGTGTCTGATTTGTAGGCGTAAATTGCACTCACTATCATTCCTAGTACTCCTAATGGAACATAAGGTTTCTAGCTTGGAGTTGTGGCACTATTGCTAGCTTCACACCCAAGATCCCCTCTTTTTTGGAGTTATCACCGGTTAAGTGGGCTTCGCGATTGCATCGACCGAGAATGAAACCTGGACCCTAGCGAGCCTTCTGTGACTAACCTACAGGCACAAAATAAAGTACAGTAATTCTGACTTAAATTACGGAAATCCCTTTTGAAAAATCTTGACTTTTTTTCTATCTTTTCCTTGTGTTGTTTAGAATCTAATAAAGTGATCAATCGAAGTTTTCCAATCTCTGCGCTGAGTGGCATAAAAAAACTTGGATGTGTTCAAATGATTACAGCCTTCCCTTCATCATCATTAGCGAATCCAGCTACACTGACAACAATGACACCTATATCTGGTTTTCGTTCAGCAACATTATTTGTTAGTAATAAAAAGTTAAAAGCGAATACCATGCAGTCGAAAAGTTCATCACAAAAATACCTGTCCTCATCAGCATCACGTACGACGTATACATCAGCAACAGGAGCAGCCGGAGCAGCGGCGGCGACAACAACCACTACAAATCGTCATGGTGTCATGTATCGTACAGAGAATTTAGATGTTATTTTACTACGTGCATTAACTTTTCAAATGTTAAAAATTGGCTTTGATATCGGTGAAGTACAACAAGAGACAAGAGAGGAATTACGCAGTCTACTTGAAGAACTGCGTTATCCGTCTATGCTTTGTATGGGATTTAATTCAGCCCCCTTGGGTTTAATTCTATCAAGAAGTAATAGTAGTAGTGCAGATCTACATTCAGCTGGGATGCACAGTGGTGAATCGCATCATAAAGCGTCTATGCCGCATGGATTGTTACGTATGCGACATTTGAAGAGTAAAACTAATCGAAATAGTGTATTCGGTGATTCAAGCTATTCTGCAATCATGGATCGAGAACGCAGGTATTTGAAATTCAGGTCACTAGAAGTTTTTTTCTTTATTTTTGTTGTTGTTGTCGTTGATTTATTCACTGAATTTTTCTATATATTGTATTTATTTCTGCGTCGTTGAATAATATTATGAACAAGCGATTGTGTGTGTTAAAGTTCCGTTGACAGTCAGTCTTTTATTCGTATGCTCTTCTCAGTCATATTCCACAGGTGGAGTTGAGCATTTCACGTATACATTATAACAATTTGGTTTCACTGCATATTATTATTATTGTTCCCTTGGGTTCCTAGTGGAACATGGGGCTTCAACTGCACGTCTCCACTTGCTTCTGTCTTCTACTGCTGTGCTTTTCACCTGCATCCATCCATGTTAGTCCATACTGTTTCAACTCACCTCTTCACAAGATCTCCTCCATGTCACCCTTGCACTGACATCCCACTCGCCGCTTCCCTTTCGGCCTAGTTCCACTCGAGGAATAGCCTGACGCGCGATGTCCCTTAGCGACCTCCTCCTCAGCGAATCTCCAATCCATCTCCATCCACTTTCTCCTGCATATTTGTTGGTTGGCGATTGGTTCTTGTTTTGTTTGTTTGTTCCCATAGTTTCTTGTTGGTGATTGTTTCCGGCCCGGCCATCTGATTTTCAGTATAGAGCCAGCGAAGACAGTTGTCGATAAAGGTCAGCATGCAACAGGCTGTTGGAAATATTCTTTGTGACCCGCCCGCCAAGTTTCTGATCCGTATAGAAGAATTGACTGACTTGACGTTTGTATTGAAAATCCGACCGAATTTTGTTGATGCTGAGTGACGAAGATCTCCAAATTGGTTTCAGTCAGGTTGATGAATGTGTTTCTCGCTCGCCTTCCCGATTCTCGCTCGATTTGACATCCTTGTCCATTCCGACTTCCTGTAGTTGAGACAATGCTCCCTAGATAAGTGAATGAAGTAGGTAACCCCTTTCAAATCCCTCCCGTTGATGGTGATTGGCGCTGGATGTTGCTGTTGTTGGTGGTGTTGGACTGCTTATTTTCATAATCTCCGTCTTGTCTACGTTCACCTATAGCTTGCTATAGCTTGGGCAAGAAGAAGTGCGCACAGCAGAATATTACAACCTAGTGTAACAATTAAGTTCACTTATCTATAGGAAGTATTGTTTCAACTACAGACGACAACACTGATGAAGATGTCACAGCTAGACAGAATTGGAAAGGCAAAATACACTTTCATTAATCTTAAATCGGTGTGGAAATCTTCTGCACTCAGCAGCATAAAGGACAAGTTGGGATTTTCAACACCGATGTAAAGTCAATCAGTCAGTTCTTCCAAATGGGCCAGGAAATTGGCTCACACGTCACGAAAGGAATTTCCAACAGGCTACTGTACACTTTTATTAACACCTGCCTTCTGTGACTGCTTATTGAAAAACAAATGACCAGCCAGAGAGGATTGGCAGCAAGAAACTATGGGAACAAAACTGACTAAGAACCTATCACGCTACAAATATGTAGAAGAAAGTGGAGATAGATTCAACATACTCTGAATAACTTCGTGCGCTAGGCCTTCGAGTTGAAGCCGAATAGGAAACGACTGGGTCGTCCTAGGGTGACATAGAGATCGTGCGGGGAGCAGATCGGAAATCATGGGCAAATGTGGGCCCAGCGTAGAAGGACCGCAGAGGATTGGACAAATGGGGGAGACGTGCTGTTGAAGCCTTATGTCACAGTCGGCACCAAAAGGAACAATAATAATAATAAGAGCTATGTTAGTAAGGGAATACCAAATAAAATGGTAAGCATTGATACTTAGTAGATCCGCAAGATCATGGTTGCTACGTATTGCAATCGTGAACTGTGTTTCGGCAGTGTTTTGGATCACCAATCCACATCTACGGATCTCGTGATGCACCAGCGTGTATCTACTCCAACTTTTGAATACCGTTCTTAGTACATCATAAGTAATCTGACATTTCAAAATGGTAATGGTTAAATTGTAATCTTCATCAATGTCGAATACCTACTGCCCACTAGCCTCCAGGTATAAGTGTGAATCAACACTTGGTCAGTCACCTAACACCTGTAATCCATTTAGGCCAAACGTCATGGAAGCTGAGCAGAATTGTATGCACAGGAAAGTTGTATACCTGACCTTTAACAACGGCTGGCCAAACAAAGAGAGGTGATGTAGATTTTTATGTGTTTCTCTACTATACACATCTGAACGATGGCTGTTTTACATGTCCGCACAACTACCTAGATATACAAACTTCTAAAATCTCACCCGCATATTTAATTATAGACAAAGATTCCTACATGTGCCAGCTGATTAGATTCACTTTTTAATATTAATAATAACACCTTTATTCTGGATGGTATTTATAAAATGTACAGAATTTTTAGAGGAGTTTATTGCATGATAACTTTCCTCTCTTCGGACAATATCTCCAAGTAAAATATTAATTAATTGACAGTATATCCTCCTTCCTGTGACACAATGAACTCTCTGAGCTGATGAAGCACAAATCATTCCATTATGTGATATATATCTGCTTCGTCTCCTTCAAGAGATTCACGATATCTAGTTGAAAGCTAATTGTAAGATGTTTAGTAGTACATTTTGAGACCCAAGGACACAAATCAAGAACAGTTATTCTCATGTTGTATTGGAACACGTTGCCACACCCCCAATCACGCCATTCCTCAAGTTTAGTAGGAAATTGTGAATCAGGATAATACCATTAGAGGTCATATCTTAATTGATTAAAACAAACAGAGAAAATACCTGCAGTAGAGAGATGGAAGGTTTTGGTAGTCCAGGTTTTAAGCAGGCTACCACTCATCCAGCCTGTTAATTTACAGCAGCTTGTATGTTATCGCACCGTTAGACAGACATCATTTAAACAAACTAGAATCGTTTTTCACGAGTTATAAGAAGCCTAAAAGACCTCCCTCCAGTCATCTCATTGTTTGGTGTGATGGGAGTACTGTTCATGACCCAGCCTTTAAAGAGAAGTGGGGAAATTGAACAACATTACTGAATTTTGAAACAATGGTGGATGATTTAGCTGTATGTTTTCAGTCTGTCTTAGGTGTTCTTAACTATGTCCTTACAAATAGTACAGTTAGCTTTTTGACTCTCAGAACATAATCCATTCATAGGCTTAAATAAATTGTGTGTTGACCTGCTGCCTTATAAAGCCTCAATTGGTAGATCAATGGTATCTGCTCTTGTAGTTGCTATACTTTAGGGCTGAGATCGCTGAAGTAATACATCATATCAGTTGGTTTTGAAATACTCTATGAAGCTTTCTACCTATTTTTTTTTTGATTGCTGGATTGTCGTCTAATTCACTTCACACACTGTCCTGCTAACTTGATGCTTTCTGCTATCGGTCTGGATAATCCAGAATCTCTCCCAAATCGTGTGTGTGTGTGTCATAAACGATGGGAATATTTCCTTTATGAATTGTAGTCACTAGACCTCTCATTCTTTTCGTAGAATGACGCTGTGGAAATCCTTTTTGTGTGCTGTGTACCAGTATAGGGGGGGGGTGTTTTTTTTTAACCACAAATGAATTTTTCTTGACACTAGTTTTCTCTTGCGCCTGCTGAATGATGATCAAGTAGATTTTAATCTAACTGTGTTCAATAAGCTATTTCAGTACTAATCGCATTTCTACTGTGTTTGCCAACCCTAAGTTGGCTGGAGTTTGAATACTTACTCCATCTAATATGCATTCATGCTATCTGTATGTAGCTAGTCCCCAGTCTAAGTATGGTTGCTAATGGAAGGAAGTCTTGCAAGACGGCAGTTATGGTTGCACCAGAGAGTACTGATGCCTGTACGCGTGGTTTGTATTCTACTCAAAAGGATTCAGCAAACTGGATGAGTAAGGACAAATGAAATGTTTCTTTAGACTGTGCGTCGGTGGCACAGTGGTTAGGACTCTTGCCGACCATGCACATGGTCCGAGGTTTGATCCCCTGCTGACGCACACCTGATATGTATGGTCGGCCTGCAAAATTTGAGCTACCGATATCCATGATGAAAATTCCATACTTGTACCAAAAATATAGTGTGGAATCAAGCCGTAAATCAAAAATAAAATAAAAAATTATGTCGACTGTTGCTGATGAAATAATAAACATCTTCTTGTAAAGGATATATGCATTCCTACATCAAAGATTCGTTATTTATCGTTATCACGATTAAGCACTACATATATCTCCTATTGTGCCACAATTCCAATTCTCCAGCCTATTGTCAGTTAATCTCTATTGACCGACCACACAAATGACTCTTTCTAGTGTTAAGTGCCGAATCTTTTTATTATTCACTTCAACAGGTTGTATTCTTATAACCGTAGAGAGAGAGAGAGAGAGGAAGAGAGACAGAACTACATTGTTAATGGCTTCTGATTGATTGCTTAGCAGAATAGATCTTCAACCACATTCATACGGAACTCTTTCGTGTGCGTGAGTGTTGAAGTGACAATGAAATGCAGTCTTTAACTAACAAGCATGACTTAATGCCAAATGAACCTATTTGGTTTCACAGTATATAAACCCTTGTTGATTGGGGGTTCACTTAATTTTTACGTCCTGGACTCTCAATGGAACTTCATGCGTTTACTCCCCTTGATGAATTTGAATAAAGCACGAACAACAGTGTGGTTTGTGCAGAATAATATGGTACCATCTTTTGTTTATTTCGTTGGCTTCTTATCAGCCCAGCTGCTTACAGCCTAAATAAATTATGAGGTTTAAGTACAGAAACGTTTTAACATACTTGCAAATTTTACATGTTGTCAGTTGACAGAAAGTTCCCTAGTTAGTCATCAGTGCTCAGAAAATTGCGCTTATATAGTTTTTACACAGGCAGTTCAAGTTTAAACAAAAAAAGTAAATGTATGCACATAATGGTAAAGGAGTTGAGTAATAAAGATGAGATATGCGTTAGATGCATAGTGACTAATAAGTAAGGTAACAATATACTGAGTTGAACTCAAATCATAGAAATAAGAGACAAGCAAAATTATAGATTATAAAAGCAGGGTGAGGTTAAAGACAAAGATCACGTAATCAAACAAAAGAGACAGAAAAGACATCCAGTTACCAAGTGGGCAAACAAAGTCTGATAACTGCTTCTTTCTGAACACATAAATCTGGTTTCAAGCGTTTGATAGAAATAGCTTCGGCAAACTTCAGAAGAATGGAACTCCTTTGTCTATTGATAATTTTGAAGGATTTCTTGATTTCCACTTCATGACGCGTGTCGAGGAGATGTCTGGTAAAAGCGTTACTACAAGAGTTTGTTCCCTTGAGACATAGGCTTTTCGGCACATGTTGATGAACTGATGAGAAGCCAACGAAATGAGCAGTGATGGTATCATATTATTCTGCACAAACCACTGTTGTTCTTGCTTTACTCTCAATGGAGTTGAAAATATCCTAGGTTACACATAGGGATGTTTAATTCTCTTTCTATGGTTACTGCGGCGACATTTGTGTAATGTTTTTGAGTTTTTGTCCTCAAATATTTTAATTGAAGCGGTGAGCATTCACATTTAAAACTGTACTCGTAAGAAAATCATCAACTCATAGAGGTAACTCCTAGTGTACACTTATTTTGATTATTTCGATGTTAAGAATCAAGAGTTGGTATAACATTACTTACATATGGCGGCGTGCTTAAAACTAGGGCTGCCGAAAACCTCCATCAGTATACTGCATATAGTTTCTTCTGTTCTCTTTGTTTAAATCTATTAAAGTATGATCTTCAATAGTATTGTTTACTCTGGCGAGTATTTCAAACATTATCGACCTACTGATTGGCAAGTTTCTGCTAAACAGGAGAAAAACTATTATCCTAACACATGAAATGACCGTTTCTGAGTGGTGTCCTTGGTTCACAAAATGTATTCCTGAACCTTTTGTAATTGGTGCTCAACCATACACCATGTATTTCTCGAAGGATAAGATGAGACATCATAAGTGGGATTGGTTTGTGCTTCAGGTCAAGTAGAACTGTGACACATGATCTACTGTCAGTTTATCTTTTATTTGAAGGTTTTGGACGAAGAGAAAATATTATGCTATAAGCTTCGCTGAAAATTCTGTACACTACATACAGTTTCAGAATAAAGCTGTTCCTATTATTATTATTATTATTATTATTAAGAATATACATTTACCTTATTTGTTTTCGTTTAGACGAACATATAATACCCCACCATCTGTTAACACAGGTGGTACCGTTCGTTCACCTCCGTTGTCTCCTCGTTCTCCTAGAAGTGGTCGTTATAATCAAGTAAACTATCTGCCTACTTCGAATTTCCCTAATTGTAAGTTTCCTAATACATTCCAACTATATTTGTACATGTTATAATTTTTTATGTATCACCTATTGTTATCATTGTTATTCCCGTGTGTTCTGAGTGGAACATAGGGCTTCTTCAGCAGCATTATATCCCCACTTCACCCTGTTCTCTGCAGTTATTTTTAGTTGACTCTACGATTTCCCATAAGCTTGTATTTCCTCTGTGTCGCTACTGTTCAACTCCCGTCCAATTTGTTCTGTTTCCAAACTCTAGTTCCACTTGAGCGAGCGGTGGCTTGGCGCATAGTTTCACTCACAAGTTTCCTTAACATGTGTCTGATGTATCTCCATTTTATTCGGTATATATGTGTTGGGCAATAGGTTCTTGGTTGGTTCGTTGCTATTAGTTCCTTCTTGCTGATCCTTTCTGACTGGTTATTTAATCTTCAGTATCGAGGTAGAAAAAGGAGTAGGCGTTGGAAATGCTTTCGGTAACGTGTATCCTAAGTCTGTGAAGCATAGTATAATTATAGTAGCAGCGATTGACTTTACGTAAATGTTGAAAATTCTCATCGTGTTCTACATTGCACTGAGTAATAGCAGATTTCCTTCCATACTTATTTCGCAAAAATGAAGGTGTTTATCTTGCTTTTTTTTCGATCCTACCTGGCTTTGACATCCTTATCTGTGTAATTAAAAATGATGTTACCTTAAAATAAATCCACCATTGAATTAGTTGTGTTTGTTCTATGAGGAGTAGCTGGTTGATTTAGTTGTAGAGCTTTCATTTATCTTCCGGACAACATCTTCAGCGCACGTTTTTATTATAATATGAAATCATTCTCTATGAATAATGTAATTGTCTATAGTTGGTTTGTAAGGATTAGTTTTGTTTTTACGAGTTGATCACGGATTGATATCGGTTAGGGAACTATTGTAAACCACTATGGAGTACTGGACAGCTGCTCTTTCATCCTAGTTTACGAGTCATCAGCTCAGTACGCACCCATCACAGGCGGTTCAAATCCAGGACCTTCCGGTTACAAGACAAGTTGGCTCGTCTAACATTCTGCCACTGGGACCCGATTCAGAGGCCAACGCATGAATTACAAATTCTAACTTCGACCAATTCGTGATTTAACACGGCCCCAACCAATTTCGTCCGTGGAACATCCAACCTCACACATGACGTCTGGATAGACCTCACTGGTCACGATGTGTCTCTAGAACTCCAGGAAACTCTGTCCTGTTGGAAGTCACTACCATTGGAGGAAGTTAGAAGTTATGAGATTGTCATTGAATCCGGTCCCAAAGGCTGAATGGTATACGAGCTTGTCTTGTAACTAGAAGGTCCTGGGTTTGAACCCTAGTGGGTGCGTTCTGCCGATGACTCCCAAACTTCGATGAAACAGCTGTCCAGTACTTTAGTGTTGGTTTTCAATGGCTCTCTAACTGGTATCAGTCCCTGATCAACTCGTATTGTAATTGTATTTTCTGGTAACGACTGTCATGACAGGTTGTTAATTTACGTCTCTATTGATCAACTATAGTAGTAATAAACAAATTATCCACAAAAGAAACTGTGTACAGACAATGTTTAAGTGTTCAAACACTCCTGTGGTGAAGAGAATGAAAGAAAACTACCTGCTAACTGTATTCAAAAAGAATGGATATCCTCCTCAAAATTTCATCGAAAAGTGTTTAAACTCGAGTCATAACATCGACAAGAAACCATCATCAAAGACGACTACAAGAAAATTGAATCTACCATACATAAAAAATATCTCTGAAATAACACAGCTAGAATATTAAGACCGTTTGAAATAGATACAGTAGACAAGCCAGCCAGTCAGCACAGTCACTGCATTCGATATTGTACAAACCAAAACATCAAACAGAAAAAGAAGATAAAATTAAATACCATTTACAAAGTAAATTGTGCGAACTGCGATAAACATATTACCTCGGTGAAAGTGGACGTCACGTTCATGTGCGAATCCAACAACAGAAATTAGCTGTAAAAAGGCACGATGTATACATTCTTGTATATCAAAGCATATAGATATTTACGTATACGAATGTGATTGACATAATATAGATATTTTAAATATAGGAAACACCAAAAAATACTGCTAGAGAATTTCTAGAAGCCTTGTACTCAAGTGAATCAGCCAGCCATTAAAATACCCATTGTCATAGACTAAATTTAGCAAATAATAAAAATTAAATCATGTGACAAGAAATTTGAAATTGCAAGTCAATAAAAATGATCAATAGAAACGTAAATTAACAACCAGTCACAACAGTAGTTGCCAGGAGATACAAGTGCGTCATTCATGGAGAATTTAAATGAGTTCATTTTATACTAAAATTTGCTCTGGCTGAAGAGGTTATCGAGATGGGTGGGCGATGAAAGCTTTGCAATTAAATCAACCAGCTCCTCCTCCTATTATTATTATTATTATATCCCTTAATTCCTAGAGGAACATAGGGCTTCAGCTGCGCGTCCCCATTTCCTTCTGTTTTCTGCCAACTTTTTCACTTCGCTCCAAGTCTGCCCACATGCTTTCATCTCCTCTTCACATGACCTCCTCCAAGTCACTCTTGCAATGACGACCAACTCGCCGCTTCCCTTTCCGGTTCCACTCGAGCGATAGCCTGGCGTGTGATGTCACTTGATAGTTTCCTCAGAGTATGGCCAATCCATCTCGATTTCTTCCTGCCTATTTGTTGCACAGTCAGTTCCTGCTGGGTTAGTTCACTCACTACCAGAGATCCCTATTGCTGATCTTTTCTGGCTGGCCATCTGGTTTTGAGTAGTATTGAGCGAAGACAGGTGTTGATGAAGGTCTTTAGTTTGTTTGAGATGCTCTTTATGACGCGCCAAGTATCTGATCCGTAAAGTAGCAATGACTTCACATTGGAGCTGAAAATCCGGAGCTAATTTTTCATGCTGAGAGCTGATTGTTGACCTCCACACAGACTTCAAGTCCGCTGTTGTCTCTGGGTCCATTTTCAATGCTTCTGCTGGGATTCCATCTGGTCCTGCTGCTTTTCCAGCTTTTAGCATCTTGATTGCATTCAGGACTTCTGATTTCGTGTTGGGGGGGGGTCGATGTTCACTGGTAGTTCTGCTCCTCCTCATAGAACACAGCTAATTCAATATCATCCACCTGAGCTACAAATATTCTCAATTATTTCAAAAATCTACAATAGTAGTTAATTTGTGGATGGTGACTAGCAGTGGAATCCAAGATGCGCATTTCGTCTTATTTGGGACTCGTCAGCTGGATATACCTGCATTCCCCAGTGAGTGATGGCGTTCCCACCCAGGCTCTAACCCAGTTCTCATAGTTTCAAACTCCAAAGCGTTACCCACTAGACCACTTGGGTCACGAGAGCCATCTTTTGTACAACGGGTAATATTAATTTAATTTAATTTTTTTAGATCTGGGCACTGGGTTCGAGCCTCAGTGGGAACATCATCACTCACTAGGAAATGCAGGTACATCCAGATGACAAGTCCCAAATAGGACGAAATGCGCATCCTGGATTCCACTGCTAATCACCATCCACAAATTAAATTCTAATGAAATGCCCAGACATTGTTGAAGCATCTACACAAGAAGCCGACATGTCAACCTGAGACCGAGCACTTCGGTCCAATCAATCGACGGAAAAATCTAAAAAATTCAATTAAACTACAATATTATTGTTTGAATCACATAGTGTGATTATCTTAAAAGAAACACTCCACCTTTCAGTCAATACTTATTTCAGTATATTTGATGACTGCTACTCACACATTCCGTTGTAATTTTTGATCAGATTCTTTTCTTAATAAGGTATCGACACAGTATTAAAATAGAAATAATGACTACTTGCCTAAATTGTTACCGTTAACACGTCGTTCCATTCACACTAAGATAAAATAAGGTTGTTTAGTGTAACGCAATGCTTAACATTAGTACTGTATTTCTACTCTAAATACTTGAGAAATGGTTGAAAATCAGTGTAAAATGTAATACATTCTTAGACCGATGAAATACATCGGTGGTTCAGAGGTGGTAGGACTCTCGCTAACCATGCATATATATATGGTCCGTGTTTGGATCCATGGCTGACGCACCCCTAGACCTTGCTAAGCCGGCAGTAAAGCCTAAGTAATGAGGGAAGGTTGGGCGTCAGGCTAGTAACCCCACTCCGTAAAAGCGAAACCACTACTACTGGAACTTCAAAGCTCTAGCTCAAAACCCTATTCTTCACTTGGAACGTAAAGGAATTGTAAAAAAGACCTATGAGAGTTAATTTAAAAATGACTATTTCATAGCTTCATGTTACTGTGTGATTTTCACTTTCATTCTTGTTCTTTTGTGTGCATGTGTGTGTGTATTTAACAAACAATCACAGTTGGTGTTGACTCCTCTATTTTCCTAGTTAGCTATTGTTGTATAAATATATTTATCTGTAAGCATTTCCGGAGTTAATTTATAGTCATTTTTCAATTGGATGAACTTATTTATTTATTTATTTATTTTATTGTTGTTGTTGTTTATTTTAACTGATAAAAGTACACTTTCAATGTCAAATGGAATAGTATACAAAATCTGTTCATAGTGAAATATGATGCCTATTTGGGCATTAGTTTCCGTTATTGTATTGCCTTGTATAAGACTAAATGTTGACTATGATGAAATATAACATTATAACGTATAAAACAAGCAGTAGCTTCGTATACACTCAGATTGATATTGTTTGATAAGAGCTGACTTCCATACTGAAGATCAAATGGCCAGTCGAACAGAAGGAATTAGCAACACCAAAGTCTAACTGGGAGCAAACCAACCAAGATCCGATTACTCAAGAAATATGCAGGAAAAAATGGAGATGGATCAGGAATACATTGAAAAGGCTTTCGAATGCCAGGCCATTGCTCGAGTGAAATCCCATTGAGATGTGACGAGTGGGTCGTTGGTGCAAGGGTGACATGGGGGGAGAACCTGTGTTGGGGAGTGGAGGATGAGAGACTACGGGCGATCGTGAAGCTAGCCAGCTGAAGAGGACAGCAGAAAATAAAAGAAATTGTAGGTGGTTAAAACTTTTAATCTTATCACAAAAACTATATTATACAAAGTCTCTTAGGGCTAAAGCTTTCAATCTTTTTACGTCTTTCACTTTAATATGATGTTTCACAGACATGTAAATTAGTACAAAGCCAACTGTTGCTGTATGAACAGGCTTTTTGATGAGTAGCGAGATTTGAATCCTTAATAATCGTCTTCAATCATTCGATTTGAGTTGATTCAACTTCTTGGATCAATTAATTGTTGAACATGTTCAACCATTTGTCTCTATCTTTCTCTATCCTTAAATCAGAGATCTATCATGTCACATTTGACCATTAGATACTTAAATTACTCAGATTTTTACTCGAAATGCTCAGAAGACTCTTAAATTGTTACCTGTCCTTCACTTGAAAGGCATATATCATCTACACAGTCCAAATAAATGTGATTTCTTCGTCATATCCTGTTACTATCCGAAAATTCGAAGTAGAAGACAGAAACACAGTAAAATTAAGTGAGAATGATGAGGTCGACACGTCGCTTACTAACATCTCAGATTTTCAATACTTCAGGTAAAAAAAGATCTTATAATCTCTACATGGTTGTGATAGTTCGTGAATGTTAATAGACAGAAGACCAGTAGTTCAGCGAAGAGTCTCTTTTCGACGAATTCATCTTCATAGTTCTACAATCGCAAATATATACGGTTATTTTGTGTATATGGTGCGTCGGTGGTATAGCGGTTAGGACGCTCGCCGACCATGCATATGGTTCGGGGTTCGATCCCCGGCCGGCGCACTCCTTTACCTCACTGAGCCAGAAATAATGCTGGTAAAGAGGAAAGGTTGGGCATGAGGCTAGCAACCCCATCCCGTAAAAATTAAACACTGCTACAGAAACTTCAAGCCACTAGCTTGGAGCCCTATGTTCCACTGGGAACGTGAAGGAAAAATTATTATTATTATTATTATTTTGTGTATATGTGTACATTAAATTTGTCAACTCCCTTGATTTGACTTAACTTTTGTTTGTTTGCTTGATTTAACTTAACTCTTGCCTGTATGCTTATTTTGTCTGACTACTTAAAATCCTTGCGTAATTCCGTATGTTATTTTGTTTCCATGTACACCCTGAGCACAACTCTTTCATCAAACTATTCACAATATTACGTAACTCTTCTTTAACAATCGTTTGTCACAACTCATCACTTTTGTCACCACCCTCTTATTTCAACATCCAATCCATCTGAACTTACTAATTGTTCGTTTTCCACTGGTTCTCTAACTGATGTCAGCTCATGATTAAATCCTCCATGAAATTTAATGTACACATACATACAAAATAACCATATATAGTTGTCATTGTACAGCTATGAAAATGAATTCACTGACGAAAAGAGACTCTTCGCTGTTCTACTGGTCTTCTGTCTATTAAAGTTCGTGAATGGTCCTTTGATTGGTGTAATTTATTTTTTCCGGGGTTTTTCTCACGGTTAAGTTCATCTTCATAACGCCTTCCGATCGATGGAATTGATTTCCACCTCCTGATCAAGAGGTATAGAATATGTTGGATACCGTCACGTATGTATCTGTTTCATAATCCACCAAGGGGTCAAGATGTCATTAATTTACCATCGTCCAATCGTTAAATACCATGATACAGTTTGCACACGAGCGTTTATTTGGAGTTATAGACTTAATTAATTTCTTTAAATGTGTTCCACTACACTTCACACTATTGGGTAATTTTTTTTAATTTTTGATATGTTTGATGCTGGTATCTTTATTATGTCAACGTAGAATCGATTTCTCAACACCTCATGACTTTCCTTTTTCTTATGTATTTTCTCAAACAAAAATCTCTAGGTATACTTGCTGAAGAAGCAATCTGCAATTTAACAACCACACTGAAAGCCTATTTAACACCTCCGTCTATATCAGCCTCATCAACAGCTGCTACGCTAATTGATCCAAAACTTATGAAGTTGCTAACAGAATCATTAGGTTATTTAGATATGGTACGTTTCAGTAGTAGCATGAATACGCATACTGCTAGCATGACAATGGCTGCAACACCAACATCACCAATGAACTATTCTACAGGATTTAACGACGGAAATGGTTCACTGAATCGATCTATATCTGGTAGAGCTGGAAGCAGTATTGGCAGTCGAGTATATTGCTCTGCTCGTCTTGTTGCATTTAATATTCATCATACTATAGTAAAATCTTATCCAAGCTTTTTCATTATACCACAGGTGAGTAGTCACAGTTTTTTTTAGTTTTTTTTTTGTTTGTTTGACTGGTCAGTGTTCATTTAAAGGTTGTTTAGCCTCATCTTTTACGACTTCAATTCACACTCCTTCTAGTGAATATCGGTAGTCTCTGCATAAATACATGCCTACAATTGTGACACCAGTGATAACGAATATTATGCATTTTTGTGCACTAAGTCAATGTGTGGTTTAGTGGGATAATATTTCGCATACCGTGCTCAAGGGTCAGTGTCCAATCCCGGAGTGATGCATTCCTAAACCTTGATTAGGTTTACAAGCCGACAGATACCCTGAGTAGGGCGGGAGTAACTATGACTCTAATGTAAAAGACTAATAAAAGAGGGATTTCTTATTATTTATAAATAAGACAAGGCTGCCTACTATCGCCAATGATTTTCCTGATTGCAGCACATTGGATAATGCGACAAACAGCGGGAAATGAGGAAACAGGCATAAAATGGACCCACTTTTACAAAGAACTTGGAGGATCTGGACTTCACCGATGATATATGTCTGATTTCCCACAAACTGGAAGATATGCAAGTGAAGAGCAACAAGTTGGCTGAAGAAGCATCAAAGATAGGACTTCAGGTGATGAAGATTCCTGGCCAACATCAACAGCAACAACAACAGACAACAACCAGCTAGCATAAATGGGAGGAACCTGAAAGAAACAACCTCCTTTACCTACCTCGGAAGCATCGATTCAACTACATGTGGAACTGACGAGGATGCCAAAGCAAGGATAGGGAAAGCAAGACAAGCTTTCATTACTCTCAAGTCTGTGTGGAGGTCAACAATCAGCTCTCAGCATGAAAAATAATATCCGGTTTTTCAACTCCAATGTGAAGTCAGTGCTAACATACTGATCAAAGACTTGGCGCGTCATAGAGAGCACCTGAAAGAAACTAAATACCTTCATTAACAGCTGTCTTCGCTCAATACTCATGATCAGATGGCCTGTCAGAAAAGATCAGAAATAGGGATCTCTGGGTGTAAACCGACCAGGTCTGTCTGTCTGTATGGATTCAACATAGAACTTGGCACCGAAGTGCAGCAGTTCAACTTGCCACGTTCCAAATATCACACAAAGGTAGACAAGAAGATGAGTGAAGAGAATCAATAGAGTTTGACAAGTATAAGAGTGAAACAGAATGGGTAATAGTGGAAAGGAATGTGAAAGATTACAGAGACTGAATACATCTGCACCATTGACAACGATTTTGAGCCATGTCACCTATTGTCTCCAGCCATTGATTCCTAGAGTCCCGAGGGCCCCAACCCGGAAGTCTGCATCTCCCTACCTGACTCAGTTTAACTGTCAAGGATTTCATGGACTGATGAGGCCACGTGTTTGTTTGGCCACCACCAACCGACCAGGAACCGATTGTGCAACAAATAGGCAGGAAGAAATCGAGATGGATTGGCCATACTCTGAGGAAACCATCAAGTGACATCACACGCCAGGCTATCGCTCGAGTGGAACTGGAAAGGGAAGCAGTGAGTTGGTCGTCAGTGCAAGGGTGACTTGAAGGAGGTCATGTGAAGAGGAGATGAAAGCATGTGGGCAGACTTGAAATGGAGTGAAAAAGTTGGCAGAAAACCGAAGGCAATGGAGATGCGTGGCTGAAGCCCTATGTTCCTCTAAGAATTAAAGGAAATAATTATTATTATATATACATGAATGGATACTTTGAATTCATGCTTTTATTTTTTCTTATTTGTAATTTCTTTCTTTATAAGGGTATTACTCAGAATTGTTTAACTAAAGTGGCTCGTTCACATAAGCGAGGTCGTTTCCCTGTTGTCACTTGGCAACATCCTGAGACTGGTGCCTATCTGTTACGTGGTAGTGAAATGCAATCAAATATTATTTTGAATACATTTAAAAATATTAAAACTGCCTCGAAAGGTAGTACTGGTGATAATGGTATGTGTATTTTTTAAACAATTAAATTCTCTTTTTTTTATATTTCTCACTTTATGTATGTGTGTATTTCGTTTATTGTATAATATACTGTTGTTATGACGACACTGAACTACTGTGTATCATCCTATCTATGTGTCTTAATGACCATTTTGGAACATGTTCTTTTCGACGACATTTGGACATTCCATTGGTTCTACGTATATAAGTGTCACATCAACTGCAGGTAAACTTGTAGATACAGTTGGAGACTATGAAACGATTAGGCGATGTATTTTTCGTAAGCAGACATGGAGTGGACAATATCTTCATTTCACCAGTTTTTTTTTCTATCTAGTATAGATGTGTTTTAGTGAAATGTTTGTTCTCAAGGCCCCACAAAATATGCACGAGTGACACGTAGGTGGTTGAGCTTCGACGTATACATTCAGTTTTACTAACTAATGGTTATCCAGAAAACTTTATCCTTTGTTACAGTAAGGATGTACCACATCTTGAAAAGATAGCTGCTGTACCAAAGAAAAATGTCTTTATTAACCTACCATTCAAGGGTGATTAAATTATGCAGTTAACTGCTCAAAGACTTCAATCAGCCATGAAGCTTGCATTCTACGTCAGATCTCTTTCCCTCACAATCTCTGTACCTACGACTGAACGACGAAATTCTGTGAACTCTGCTTCAAATCACATCTACAAAATCACCTACATTTGCAGTGACATCTGTATAGGTAGAACCAATAGAATGTTCCAATGTCGTCAAAAAGAATATGTTCCAAAATGGTTATTAAAAACACATAGAAAATCCCAATGTAATTATTAATCTGAATTAAAATCCATCATCATCCGTTGCAAAGCACTTAATTATGTCAGGTCACAGAATCAATATTAATGACTGTTTCACAATTATTTCACCACATAACTCTAAGGTTGGTTATTGAAGGTGATGGAAGCACTTTGGATTAATCACATACAGCCTAAACTGTGTGTACAAAAGACAACAATAGCCTTCAATCTTCGCCTACCATGGACCACTTGACCTATTTAAATATGATTGGTCATTAGTATATGTGTACTTTTGTTTTATTTTACTGAGTAATTGTCATGCCTTTTATTATTATTATTATTGTGAACCATGTTAGTCGTAAAGCGGTTGTAAAGAAACTACGAAATGACGATATCATCTCACAAAATTTGTCTTCTAAATGCCTTATTCTAATTAAAATCCATTTTATTTCTTATTTTATGTATGTGTGTATTTCGTTTATTGCATAATATACTGTTGTTATGACGGCTCTGAACTACTGTATTATAACCATGTCGTCCCAAATACGGTTTGACAGCACTGGCTTCAATAACCGGTGGTGGAAATATCTTGTGGAAACTGATCACTTGGAAGTTATTCCCCCACACGGACGTAGATACACAGATAGTCAGGTTTAACTACTACGACAACAATAACTTTATTATTCAGGATTCGCATCTCTTCCTATTTAAGACTCGTCATCCAGATGTACTTGCATTCCCCAATGAGTGATGATGTTCCCACCGAGACTCGAACCCAGTGCCTATAGTTTCAAACCCCAAACCGTTATCCACTAGACCATTTGAGCCCCGAGAGCCACCTCTTGTGCAACGGGTTATATTAATTATTTAATTGAATTTTAGATTTTCCCGTCGATTGATTGGACCTAAGTGCTCGGTCTCAAGTTGACATTCAGATGCTTCGACAATGTCTGGGCATGTAATTAGAATTTAATTGGTGAATGGTGACTAGCAGTGGATTTCTTTTAATTATATCGTTATCTTTCACTCTTTTCCTTTGTGTGTGTTTTATTTTGCTTCCACCCTTAGTCGATGATGGCGTTGATACTACAGGTTCACATGCAACTGTCTCCAAAGAACATATACGCTATATACGTGCACTAGTTGATATGTCATTATCAGCTATGAATAATAGTCGACCGAGTAGTGTTATCACTTCAGAGACTGGTTATTCAGCAACTGATGACTTATCAAATTCATCTCAACTACCCAATGCTGCTGCTGCTGCTGCTGGTGGTACAACCTCATCCATGGATCATTTACCAAGGGAGCATAACACTATCAGCCATCCTGCTACTGCTACTGTTGTTTCAAGTGTAACTAACAATAAAACAAGATGTAAGTTGTTTTTTCAACTTTGCTTTTTTCTACTACATTTACATATACTACTTATTAACTACTCGTCAACAAGGAATATATATATATATATATATATATTTAAATGCACGGTTATCCTATCGTATCTTTATTAATATTATCTTTGATTGTATATTCACATAAATTTTTACAGTCAGGAGATATAAGGGTGAGTTCATTGAAGTCATACATTTCTCAGAATAGATAATAACGAGAACTAACACATTCTTTCAACAACAACAACATCAACAAACAACATTTAGTTAATCTTTTCGTGTGTAAAATTTTATTTTTACTAGTATAATATGATGTAACCAGTGTTTTATACAATTGTTGTACACGTTGTTTTTGTTCGCTCTGCTGGGAAATTTCTTTCTCTTGAAGTAATTTTATTCAACAGTTAAGCTGTGTTACTCTCTGAAAGTGAGTGAGTGAGTGAGTGAGTGAGTGAGTGAGTGAGTGAGTGAGTGAGTGAGTGAGTGAGTGAGTGAGTGAGTGAGTGAGTGAGTGAGTGAGTGAGTGAGTGAGTGAGTGAGTGAGTGAGTGAGTGAGTGAGTGAGTGAGTGAGTGAGTGAGTGAGTGAGTGAGTGAGTGAGTGAGTGAGTGAGTGAGTGAGTGAGTGAGTGAGTGAGTGAGTGAGTGAGTGAGTGAGTGAGTGAGTGAGTGAGTGAGTGAGTGAGTGAGTGAGTGAGTGAGTGAGTGAGTGAGTGAGTGAGTGAGTGAGTGAGTGAGTGAGTGAGTGAGTGAGTGAGTGAGTGAGTGAGTGAGTGAGTGAGTGAGTGAGTGAGTGAGTGAGTGAGTGAGTGAGTGAGTGAGTGAGTGAGTGAGTGAGTGAGTGAGTGAGTGAGTGAGTGAGTGAGTGAGTGAGTGAGTGAGTGAGTGAGTGAGTGAGTGAGTGAGTGAGTGAGTGAGTGAGTGAGTGAGTGAGTGAGTGAGTGAGTGAGTGAGTGAGTGAGTGAGTGAGTGAGTGAGTGAGTGAGTGAGTGAGTGAGTGAGTGAGTGAGTGAGTGAGTGAGTGAGTGAGTGAGTGAGTGAGTGAGTGAGTGAGTGAGTGAGTGAGTGAGTGAGTGAGTGAGTGAGTGAGTGAGTGAGTGAGTGAGTGAGTGAGTGAGTGAGTGAGTGAGTGAGTGAGTGAGTGAGTGAGTGAGTGAGTGAGTGAGTGAGTGAGTGAGTGTATAATTACCCAATCAGTGGGTGTATTATTATGTTTTGTCTTCTACTTAACAAGTTTTTTTGGTTAGTTCTTGTTTTTGTTGAATACAACTTTGTCATCTGTTATGTTGATATTTTTAGTTGTAATGCTAAAAAAAGATTGCTTAGATTCACTTAACCTAAGCTTAATGGAAATCTGTCTGGCCCATTGATGTAAGCCGTCCAGTTTAGCTCTAGTAAGTTCTGATTTCGACTCCCGCCTTACTTCCTTCAGCCGCGACAAAACCCTTACACAGGTGTTTGTGTATGTCTATTTATTATATTAGTTCATAACCTGATAGATGAAAAATCTGCTTCCGGTAACTGGATTGTAATTAACTAATCTCATCTAATCTATTTAAGCCTAATAATATCATTGTCATTATTGCGTATTCATAAATGAGAAACTGTCAGTCAACTGATTACATCTGATTATGATAAATGGACCTTTAAATGTGCAATCATTTGGGTGCTGTGATTAGGAAAGATTTATGCGTTGGCAGTTATTCATTACGTACTGATTGTTTGAGTTTGTTTTTGCCGTTGTGTCCGTATGAGTGAATGTCTTTCCACTGACTACCAACTAACTCACGGTAAGTCGGGATGTAAAGATTTCTTTTCAGTGCGGACATTTTCTAACCTCCTCTCATCAGAGTTGAGAGGCAGCATAGCTGGCCTACTGGCCGTCTTTACTGTTATTACATCCCTCAGATTTATACTAAGATCGTAGTCGAATCGTTATCCAAACAACCTTTCTGTAATGATAAGACCTACAGAACCAATGGTGCACACAAAGCCAAGGATTACTAGACACCGTTTTCGTCCTAGTTTGGGACTCCTCGGGAATGTGCAAGCACAACCTCATCAGAGATTGGTTGAATCCAGAATCTTTGTGTTATGTGGAATTTATGCGTCGATTATTCAGCCAGCCACTGATTCTACGTTAAATATGTGAAATCAACTTTTTGTGATTTTAATAGAATTTGAAATAGTAGACAAAGAATTTGATGTCTACTTCCAGTCAGCACTTGTACTTATCTGTCTACTCTTCTCACCTTTCGCAGTAGTCGGTATCCAAAGCTTCCCTCCCACAGCATTGTTGTCATCTTTGGAGTTTGTGTAAAGATTTGCAGTGTTCTTTGATAATATGAGTCTTTTGATTGATCCATGTGATTCGAAATTGATCAAGAAGAAGAAGAAGAAGTTGTGTTTCTCTTCTCTTTCACTCAAACAGATATATATATATCGTGTGATAACTAGGGTTGGCTGACTGGTTTGGCATTTCATATCAATTTCTAGGTACCGTGATAAAAATGAATATCTGTGTTCTATATATATAATTAATGAATTATATTTTGCGTTCCACCGTTGTCTAACACACCTTACCTTTAGAAAAATATGTTTTTTTTTCATTTATTTCAGTTCGTGAGGGTAAGAAACACGTTGGTGTTTGTTTCATTTTTCTGTCTTTTCATGCTCTCTTGTTGTGTTCCTGTGTATGTGTGTGTGTGTACGTGTGCGTACGTGTATGCGCGTGTGTTACCCTTCTCCTAAAACTAATATGAAGCGTATTTAACATTTAGCTAGCTAGCTAGCTAGCTAGAGATTAACATTTTAGCCTTAGTTGTTTGCTTGGTTTCCACACGCCATGCTCCACCCTCTGCTGGGTATGTTTCTTTACTACACTACAGTGTCATACGTTTTGTTCAGCAGGTAAGTATTATCTGAAGGCGAGTGGGAGAAGGGTGTGAACAATTCAGTCGCCAATACGCCCCCCTCCGCTTTCTCATACCTTCACACGCGCTACGTGCATACATGCACACATACATACATTGATTGTAGATGTGTATATCGGTATATTTGCTCATCGTTTCCTACTTCTGATGAGTTGCGGTGTCTGCGAAATGTCTCTTGTGTAATTGAGTAGTTGAACAGTATGTATGTCTATGTATGCCTACTTATACTTAATCGTTGTCATTTAGTAGAGGGGGGGGCTGGAGTTGAGTGTTGTAATCAAGCTGTTATCGCTTGTTGCTCTTATTGCTGTTTTGTCTGTTACCTACTTCTGCTTCTGTTGTTGTTGCTGTTTGAGCATTTTGTTTTACCTGTGTGAGCCAAATTTATCTTTCGTGTTGTTGCTCTGGGTGTTGTCTCTCTCATTTGTGTCATATTTGTTGTCATTTTACCTCACACACACATATCCCTCCTGTTTGTTTACCCTTCATCGGCTAAATTCTTGCCAATAAATAATGAGCTCTATTGTCCTTTATTCTCTCACATACGTACCAACATCTTGTCTCCATTATTGCATTATGACCTAGTTAACGAATCATTCTACCTAAGGGAGAATTTTACTTTCGATTTTTAAATAGAGGATTCATCATTTAGGTGGTTGATGCCTTCTGATTGTGAATAGATTTCCAAGTTCAGTGTGTATATTTCATAATACTATTGATGTTGTTGTTTTTTTTTTGGCTTGATTCCTTCACATTTTCGAGGGAACATGAAGCTTCACTCACAGCACACTAATCTTTGAAGTTTCAGTTTTTGTTTTTATGGGGGGTAGGTGAATAGCGCCTCGCTCGCTTGCTCACTCACTCACTACTAACCTAACCTTATCTCTCTTTACCGAGTTCACAAGCAACTAGTAAGTAAATTTGGTGAAGTTTAAGAGAACATTGCCCCCCTAGAGTTGAATCACGGGATCATCTTCGTCGTTGGTTGGGGGGTGGGGGGAATATTCCACAGCGGTTAGCACTGTCGCCGATCACGCTTATGGTCCGGGGCTCCAGCCTCCGCCGACGCACACCTGATATCTATGGTCGGCCTGCGAAATTTGGGCTACCGATATCACATGCTGAAAATTCCATACCTGTACCAAAAATACTTTGTGGAATCAAGCTATAATCAAAATTTTTTTAAAATCAAAATTTACCGTTTCGCGATACAATGGACTGGTCATTGACGGCTAGAAAGCATTACTAAACAAAACAAAAGAACTCTGGGAATAACCTGATCAACAAATATGTTGAAGGAATAGAGATGGATCAGGCACATTCTCACAAGACCGTTGAGTGATGTCACATGCCAGATCATCACTCAAGTGGAACCCGAACGGCAAACAACGTGTTGGGCGTCGCTTCTAGAATGATATTCTGGAGGTCGTGTGAGCTGAAGGAAATGATAGCCTATGGGCGATCGTGTGACGCAGTTGAAAAGGACTGTGGAGAACAGGACAAAGTAGAGATGCTCTGTTGTAAAGCCCGATGTTCCTCTCGGAACCCAAGGGAATAATAATAACAACAATGGACTAGTCATTGAATAAAATGACGTGCATAGATGATTTCACTATTGAAGCATTGTAACCACCTGCCTCCTTAAATCTTCTACGTGTGATGATTACTTGACATGCATGTAACTGAAATATTTCTAATCCTGTGTACTGTCTGAAAAGCAACCACTCTTAGGATACATCTTTAACATTTATTTATTTATGTCGAATAGCCGAAAAAGATTGTGGTAACGGGAGAAGACAGAATCCTTGGTAACGAACTTTTTTATTGGGGACAGATACACCATAATTTATACATTTTTAGTCACATTTATGGTCAGGCTTGGTCAACGGATAATAAACTGTTCTGATTGGTTGTTAATTTTCTAAAGGTTAAACCTTGAGTTTATTTCCTGACCACAACGTAAGCTAGATGTAGGTTTTAGTTAAAGAAACATTCTTACCTGTGCAGCCAATTGACTTGAAAATGTTGTTTTCAATTTTTGCTGCTTCCTATAAATCTGCGTTTGCAGTGCTGCTGATAAATCTTGTCAGTAGAACTCACCACAGTTTATAATTGCCATTGGGTTGATTTTTGAGTCATCCCTAGTTGACTAAGGGTTCTAAGTAGGACCAAAGAACTTCTCTAGATGATTGTTTTATGACATGTTCTCACATCTTCTCATAGGTCTGTTTCGTCTTTACAAAATGTGTATGTATTGACGATAGATTTGTTGTGTGTGTGTGTGATGCAGGATTTGACCGCACGATAATCTCTACAGCGCCTTCAACTTAATCCTGCCCATCTATGAAATTCCCTCAGATACGTGAATCCCCCTCCCTATGAATTCGCTACTTACCAGAAGTAGAAGGATGATTAAATGAAGGCCAACTTCCCGCCGATCGGATGTACTACATAAGCATCTGATTGATTTTCGGAGCATTATCTAGCTTCATTGTCTTATCTTTATTCTAGAATATTTTATCATTTCCAGGCGCGCTTGTCTTTTGCGTAGAACCACCGCTACATAGTCACTTGTGGTGTCATGCGTTATTATACTAGAAATATTCGACTGTGTCAATTACACAAATGAGGCGATAATACATGTAGTAGTATGTATGTCTATAGAGGCCTGTGATGTAGGGTTTCTGGTTCTCTACTTCCCACACTCTTGACGAGCTTTTCAGGCGGAAACTGTTTAAGGCCTTGCCACACACACACAATTCGTTTAGTGGTGGAGTTTTGTGGAATTTCTTTTTCCTCCCCAAAAATTTTACCATTGACTACGACTCGCCATAGGGCAAAGTGAGGTTAATACTATTTGGATCTGATCTTCCTTGTAATCCCTCTGCATAACCGGATGGTGGCACACTTTTGTATATTGATTTATACATACCTCTATCCTTCAGTAGTGCGTCTTTCTCTCTGGATCCTTACGACAATATAGGAGATTTACATACACTGTGATGATGATCATCGCTGAATAATCTGGAAAGTTGTAACTACCAGCTTTCAATTAGAATATAGATCTGATCTCTTACGTTCTATCTTATGACAATCATCCCCACGGTTTTTGAGGTTCCCGCTAAGAATGTTGCTTTAAAAGACAATGAAATTTATCTAATCGTCATTGTGATCCTTTGATGTGTTTGCATTGTACCTGATGATTATTCACTGGGTATCTTTTAAACTGTTGTTTTAATTGTATGCAATTTAGCGTTGAATATCGTTTATGCTTGACTTTTCATAAAATGAGAAGTTTGTTTCGCTTTATTAATACAAAATCTGAGTGTACTGTAGTGTGTTAACTCTATTTCTGTTGGTTCAAATTATTATTGTCGTTGTCATTACTACTGTAGTAGATTTTTGTTCAGTTTTGTGTTGTCTATTGATCAACTGTAAGACTGATGCTTAATATCGTTGGTTGGTTGACTTTCAACCAGCAGTCGGTCTTGGGTTCGAATCCCATCCCACTGGATGTCAGCCTCTACAATTGAGTGACGAGCACATCATCACCAGACTCATAGACTGGTGTATGTACTTGAGAAATTAGTTTCGGGCAGTTGAATTCTTTATGCCACCTTTTATTTCTCTTAAAAAACCTTAGGGAGAACGGCGAAATGAGATATTGGTCAAAAATGCCCATTATTAGTTTCAAAAAACTGACTGCTGAACAGAGAATATTCTTCGCGATAACTTCTTGATCAGGTTCTATAGTAATATATCCATAATAATGCAAGAATTAAGGTTATTAACAACAATAATGTGTATACAACAATGAATTAATAATATTAACAATATAAATGGATTACAGTTCGATAGCATCAGCATAACAATACACTGAATATCAGACAAATAAGGAGAAATAATAACACAGAATTCATGAATTTATAGGCTCCACAGATAGCCGGAGTAGTAGTAGTAGTAGTAGTGGTTGGACCTGTTTCTTCTGCACACAGAGCACCGGTTGTTTTAGACCAATTGCAATTGCCTCTGCTTTTTGGAGTATTCAGTATCTGGATCCTCTTGGCAATTTATTTGGTACCCGATAGGATAAGGATTTTTCAATTCCAGTCTTGTGTTCGTTTTGAACGTTTTCACCACACGTTTATTTAACCACACTGGTAGGTGACCTCCAAGAGAGCACGATCAATCAAGTTCCTAGAGCAACAGACAATATAACTCGCTGCACACGTGAGGTTGAATCGGTAGATACAATTAGAGGTGGCTAGTCTAGTCTAGGTACTTTATCTTTCAATTGAGGAATCACAACGCGATTGGATAGAAAATATAACTTGTGGTTTACCAGCATTAAAAGTTCTTTGCATACATTTTCTTAACTTGTTAGTAATTATTTCACTAGGTGCATGCATCACCCTTGAATTGCAGTTACATATACAAAGGCGTCTTATTTACAGGTGGAGAATATTCCTTTTCTGCTTTCTTGGTCATGTGTTCCTTGATGAACTTTTCTGGATAGCTATTTTCAATTAGCGTGTCATATACAATCCAAAGTTCATTTTCAATTACGTCTTCTGAGCACATAGTTCTGATCCTGTAGCTGAGTGTCATTATTAAATTCCTTTTGTACTGGAGAGGAACAAAGCTATGCAGATTTGTATATTGTCCTGTCCATATGCACTTGCCTTATGCAATTTCCTCTCTATATTACCATTTAGTTTGCTTGTAAGACAAGCAACTAAGAAGGTAATTCTACTTTGAGGATTCGTCGTCTGAAGTGAATTTCATAGCAGAATGTACTTCATTGAATTGAGTTATTATTGTGTTTCTGTCTGAATCATTTTCATAAAAATTGAAGTTATCATCCATAAATCAGCCAGAAAATGAGAATTTCCTGATTAGGTTGTTCATGATTATGGATATATAACTGTGGAACCTGATGACGAAAGTTATCGAGAAGAATATTCTTCGTACAGTAACCAGTCTTATTAATGTCTGTTTAAGTGTCGGTGTCAGCTATCAGCGTTAATATTATCTTCAAGCATACATAAAATGTGATCAGAACTGTAATCATTCGATATAGAATAATATTCTCTACTCTGATGAAAATATAAAATTACCAGTAATTTCAGTGGGGAAAATTTGATTAAATTTCAGTATTGGGAAATTTCCTCATTTTTGTTTTTTCGTTGCAAGAATTAATTTGCATGTCTTCTCCAAATTAAATCTCTCCTTTCCATTGGTTCATAATCATTATCATTATTATCGATTTTATTGATTATATTTGTTTGAATAAATCGTATGTCTGTTTGTCTGTCTATCTTAGATGTTATTTTTGAGTGTTGATTGTTGCCTTTTTTTAAATTGTGGTGGGGGATATTATTTGATAACATACATGTTTTATGATGTTTGTAATTATGCCACATGGCATGTACAGGAAGTTGTCTTTAACACAAACTTTGATTTGATTAACGTTCAAATACTAAATCCTCTTCTAATTCCAATTTCTTGATTCAATCATATTCATGCTTATTATATAGTAAATATCTCTCTGATTGAGGAATTATCTTGTAATATATCAGGCCATCTTATCGACCAGTAGTTATATATATATATATATATATATATATATATATATATATATATATTCCCGGAGCTGGTTGATTCAATTGCGAACGTTTCATTCTCCTTATAGGCAACATATTCAGCGCAAGCTTTGACATGAAATGAACTTATTTGGTCTAACTGTATTTCCTAACAGCCTTTGTTGTGATTGGTTATTAATTCACATTTCTATTGATCATATTTATTGATTTGGAATTTAAATTATTTTCTCATGTGATTTATTCTTAATTATTTGGTAAATTTCATCTTCTAGGCTTCTAGGAATTTCCTGACATTTATGTGGAATTTAAATAGGTTCACCTCACCATATTAAATCTTGCACTGAAGCTATGTTGTTTAGAAGGGAGGACAATGAAAGCTTCACGATTAAATAAATAAACCGGCTTGGGGAGAACGCAACTAAATCAAGTTATCCATCTGAGTTACAAATCTTCTCTGTTGTATGTGTTCTAAGTAGGACACAGGACCTGACACTCTGAAGTTCCAGTGATATTACTTTATGGAGGGGCCTAGAATGGCCAAATCCACACACAACCTTCCCTCTTTTTTCCGGGTTTAATACTGACCAGTAAACTAAGTGTAGTCTATGAGTGCAACGATCGGGAATTGAAACCTAACCATCCGCATGGACTGCCGAAGCATAAATACCAGGGAGGACTGGAGAACTGTTATTTCGTCCTAGTTTGGGACTCTTCAATAGTGCGCTTCCGCAATCGCCACAGAGGGGATGGAAACCAGGAGCTTCAAGCTACAAGGCGAACCCTTTAACCACTCAGCCACTGGGAGGGGGGGAGGGGAATAGCGTGGATTCGAGGTGATGAACTTTCTAACCTTAGTCAGTCATACTTCAGATAATCGCCCTAGTTGCTAATTCGATTTCTGGCTAGTTAATGGCTTCATAGGGCTCCAGCTAGATTGATTTAGACTGTCGACTTCCAACCAATAAGTCATGGGTTCGAACCTCGCGCCACACTTACCAAGGTTTGAGCAGCCAAGCAGCATCACTAACCCTTCCACAATAGGTGTGATCTACGCTGGTCAGTTGTGGTTGAAATCACAAATACTTTTAGGTCTATTTGTTTTATTTATTTAAAACCCAAAACCTGGTGCCAGTATAGGCAGCAATAAGATGTGCCATACGATAATAATAAAACAGTAATATGTAAAGAAAATAGCCAGAGAATGGAAAAAGGACTTCATCCAGGAAGGAAGCAACTGTATTCGACAAGATCAATTAACATTTGTCGAATTACTCTAAGTAAGAGAAAAAAAATGAAATTGAAGCATGTTTATCATTGATTGCCATTCTTGGTTATATCGTCTGATAGCATTCGGAGACACTTATTCGAACTACCCCTCGGACTTCAACCAGAGAGTCGTGATATACTAACCGATACTAGTTAACCTGACAAATATCCTTTGTCCCACAACGCCACGTCACTGATTAACCACCTCTCAGCTGCTTTTCTCATCTAGTCCCAGGGTTAGCGAACAGAGACCGATACAAAGCCTCTCGGATGACATTCATAGCATATGTCCAAATCACCGAATTCGGCGTTTCCCGATGACTACACTCAATGAATGAATGGTGGTCTCCAGTGTGTCCAAACACACACTGCCAGACATAAGAATCACTCACACGAAGACGTTATCGGATGAAAGCAATTCTACTAAGACAACGATGACCGAGTACTCAGAGTCGATGCACATCTTCAACTCTCAGACACCAGGTTTCATAGGCGTAGAGCAAAACTGAGCTCACTGAAGTATTGTAAACCCAGCCACGGCGCTACAGGTGGCTTACTCAAATTGGCGTATACCACGTTAGCCTTCACTATATGGTTAGAAATCTCGCCTGTCACACCTCCGCCAGCACTCACACGACTACCCATATACACAGACGTATAGGCAGCTTCGATTGGTGCACTAAAAAGAATGAGTCCATTCGGCTACAGGCTCCTGCCAATGTTTTAACGTTATTTTGTACTTATACGGTGCAAAGCACACTTACATTCACACTCACAACTTCTTATGAGAATACATACGGTTATAAGTTATCAAGGGGTTTCATTAAGACTTTTGTATTGTATACGGAAATATGTCTGTCTGGTTTTAGTATGCATGAATTTTACTGGGGAATTAAACAGGTATGTTTTATCATTCTAACTGTTTATGGTAGCAGTCACGCTGAATTCACAAGGACGTCCAATGAAAATCTCAAAAAACCTATCTGTCATTTCTCATTCAATTGTCAATCAATCAATACTTCACCTTTATGTATTATTCTTTCTGTTTTCTTCTTCGTCATTCTTTAGCTTTAGGAAGAATTGGAATGTTTGCTGCACGTCGTCGTTTAACACGTTCGGGACTTTCTCCAATGGGTAGTATTGCCTCTGGTATTGATGATGTCATCAGCATGGATAGTGTTGCATCACAAAATAATATCCCACCACAGCATCCAAATCATCCGGCGCATGATACAGCTTCTGTTCTAGGCACCACTGGTGTTGTTGGTAGTTGTTTGCCGGGTGGTGTCATCAATAGGCCAATCTCCTTGTATATATTATGTGAAAAACAAATGACTAAGGTTAGTTTAAAGTGGAGTGGGGTGCATTTTTCTCGCAGTTCAAAGAAAAAATTTGAATTCAATAATCGATATAGACTGCGTTAACTAACCCGTACAGTTATGAATAATTATCAGGTTGGTTGGTTTGCAGGAATTCGATTGGTTACAGGTCTGATCATGAGTTGGCATCATTTAGAGAGTCATTGGAGAACTAGTCAGGGAGCACTGGGTAGCTGTTTCGTCCTATTCTGTGAATCTTCATCAGTACGCGTCTACGGGGTTCCGAACCCGGGGCTTTTCTCACACAAAGTGAGTTCGTGGATCATTCAGCCACTGGGACCCCATCCAATAGCCAGCTCATCAATTCCAACTTCTGTCATTTCGTGATATATGTAGCGCAACCGCCAGCTAATATCATGGGCGGGTGACTATTCTCTTACCAGTTTTGTTTGACGCAGGTTTTCCAATGGTTTTGTAACACAACCAGTCGTGAATAAAACATGATATGGTATCTCCATCTGACAATCATCTGAATTTCTGCCTAGGCACTGTAATCAATATGTTGCATTTCAAATATCTCAAGTATTGGTCCATAAATTCTTGGTAATTTTGAGAATTTGTGTGATTTTTAATTTAAAGCACGAGTCGACATGCGTTAGAGAACAGCTATTTGGTCCTAGTTTGCAACTACTCTCCAGTGTGTATACACATGACCCTAGTGAGGTTGGGAACGATACAACTCACGACCTTCAGGCCATGAAACCAGTTTACTGACCGTTCATCCACTGGAACGAAACCCGATAACTCGTGAATTCTGTCTGTCTGTCTGTTTTCGACATAGAACTTTGCACAAATGTGCGGAAGTTCAAGTCGCCACATTCCGTGTAGCACGCGAAGCAAGAGAAGAAAGTACAAGAAAAGCATAATAGAAACAGTGAGGAGAGGTGTGAGACAAAGGAGTAATAAAGAAATACAAAACAGTTTCATTGAAGATCATAAGTCACAGGGAGTGGATGCATCTACGCCACTGAGAACGATTTTGAGCCATGTCACCAATTGTTTCCAACCATAGATTTTTACCGTCCCGAGGACCCCAGCCTGGAAGTCTACACCTTCCTACGTGGCTTAGACCAACTGTTGTGGTTTTCATTGACTGATGCCATGTTTTTGTTTGACCGCCGCTAGCTTTTTTCCAGCCTGACCCTATATCCGCTAACATAGCTCGTCGAGGGAGGCGATGACTTGGCATACGTAACACATGTCCTAACCATCTCAGTCTTTGTAGCTTCACGACTTCGTCGATTGATTTCCCCTGTTTACCTAGAACTCTACGCCTAACCTCCATGTTGCTCACCTTATTATGCCACTTTACACGGAAAATAGAACGCAGGCACCTATGATCAAAGACAGCTAGTCTTTTCATGTCTTCCACTCTGAGTGGCCAGGTCTCACAACCATAAAGGAGGACGGAGCGGACTGATGAGCAGTACACCCGCCCTTTGGTCGATAGTCGAACATCTCGTCTACGCCAGAGTCGGCGTAAACTGGCAAATGCGAAACGAGCCCCTTGTATTCGTGCTGAGATTTCGTCAGAGATCAGCCCGTTGAGGCTGATGGTACTTCCCAAATAAGTGAAGCGGTCAACGTGCTCTACCACTTCACTTCCTATTTTTAAACTAGGCGTCGATGTAGTCCAGTCAGTCCTGTAACATCATCTTGCATTTGGCGGGAGCGAACTCGTGAATTCTAACTTCTACCGATTTGTGCCATCACCAGACAACTTCGTCCTGTGACCAGACACTGGCGACTGCCATATATTGATTCTCAAGTGTTAGTTCGCAACCGTCCAGTGTCCCTATTGGTTCCCAATGGATCTCTAAGTGATGTTAATTCGTGACCTGACTTGAAGTCAGTCGACGCCCACAAATCAACCCTTGTTCAATGTGAAAGAAATTAGTTCTGTCTGCAAGTTGAATATCATTCGGAACAATCTTCTACATCCACCTGGTATATTGCGTCAGACAGTGTGAAACGAGAAGACAGGGATATCCTGGATCGACGTGAAGAACCTAGAAGACCTGGATTTCGCTCGTGGATGATTTATGTTTGATGTCACACAAAATCGAAGACTTACAAGCGAAAACCGACAAACTGATCGAAGAAGTAGCAAAGACAGGACTCCAGGTAAACATACACAAGATGGAGGTTATGAAAATAACCAACAACAACAACATCTACAGCAGCAACATCCAGCGCCAATCACCATCGACGGGAGGGATCTGAAAGAGCTTACCTCATTCACTTATCTAGGGAGCGTTGTCTCAACTACAGGAAGTCGGAATGGACGAGGATGTCAAATCGAGCGAGAAACACATTCATCAACCTGAAACCAATCTGGAAATCTTCGTCACTCAGCCACCATCAACAACAAAATTCAGTCGTATTTTCAATACAAGCAACGTCAAGTAAGTCAATTCTTCTATACGAATCAGAAACTTGGCAGGTGGTCACAAAGAATATTTCCAACAGCCTGTTGCAGACCTTTATCAACAACACACTGCCTTCGCTGGCTCTATACTGAAAATCAGATGGCCGGGCCGGAAACAATCACCAACAAGAAACTATGGGATGAAACAAAACAAGAACCAGTGCCAACCAACAAATATGCAGGAGATGGATTGGACACTCACTCGATGAGGAGGCCGCTGGGTGACATCGTGCGCGCGTCAGGCCATTGCTCAAGTGGAACCAGGTCGAAACGGAAGCGGCGAGTGGGACATGGAGGAGGTGGTTTGAAGAGGAGTTGAAACAGTATGGACTAACATGGATGGATGCAGGTGAAAAGTACAGCAGCAGAAGACAGAAGCCAGTGGAGACGTGCAGTTGAAGCCCCATGTTCCACTAGGAACCCAAGGGAACAATAATAATAATAATAATATAAAGTTTTTATTAAGATTAAGGTAAATCCAGCTGACAAGTCTTAAATGTGACGAAGTGCTTGTAATGGATTCCACTGCTAACCACCACTGAACATGTAACTCCTAGTTAATAGTTTAATAAACTGTTAGTGCATAACATCAAAGACTTACTATCATTCTGTCAAAACAATCTTTCTGACCACTATTCATCTATTTTATGTTTGAATTTCAATTTGTCTAGGTATAATATCTACAGTTCTCATAAAGTCTATGTCACTTACATATTATTACTTTGTAGTAATGCAGTACTGGTGGTTAGGTTCACCATCACACTGTACTCAGAATTGTTGTTATTAGAAGGTTTCGTGCGTGTTGGTACTTACTAGTCAGTAAGGAGTATCGGCAATCTTGAACGTCACACAACCTTTGACCATATTGCAAACTTGGCTCATAGAATCCAATCCATAGCAATCAATGGACTTACTAGTACCCTAGTGTTCAATCAAAGTATCTAATACGGTCCCTAGAGGAGGGGGTCAATCGCTAGGCCGAATAGCTCAGTGGTGATAACGTCTCTGACTGCAGCAGAGGAGAGGGATATGAGTTTCTTCAAGATTGCAGACACATCTTGATGACTGACGAGTACTGACGAACACGAAACCTATGTACGAGGCTTCTTGTGAACGATTGCCTCCCATTATCTTCATTGGGTGTTTTATAACTAATTTCTAACATTCTAACGTATGTTTAGCTTTTCAGCTGGCGTAAAGTTACGTGGGCTGCTTGATAAGAAAGTTACTCCACATAGATGATGACTGTTTTTTCACCCCCTGAAAGCTCTGAAATCAATAAACTCAGCTTAACACCTCTTACCTCTATTTCAGATGTTGAATTATCCTGGATATTTTTCACAATTTTTTTCTTTCTCATAAATATCTACGCAGATGTCAAAAATATTCAACTCATCGTCTGTTCTCCTATCACCAATCGACTATCCGAGTGCATCAACTGTGACTAGATGTTTTAAAGGATTTTTCAAAGCATGTCTACCGAATGATTCGAATAGGTCGAAATCGGCGGCAAAACTTCTGTCTGCGGCAGCAACCACCGCTGGTGTATCATTGGATCATGCGTCGTCTAACAACACAACTGGAAATAGTGCTACATTAGGATCACATTTCACGCATACCAGTCATCATAGCCAACAGCTTAACAATAATAATAATAACAGTGGGGAGAATGTAGAGTCAGAGTCCATTTCAACGTCAACTGCGACAAACATTAATAACGCCAAATTAATGAATGTATTCACAGAAGCTCATGAAAATGGTTGGTTCACCTATATGAAGTCGTTATTGGAGCTGGCTGGCACAGTGGTAGATTTATTAGATCTACAAGGGGCTAGTGTAGCACTGTGTCTAGAAAATGGCAGTGATATTGTAGCTCAAGTAAGTGCTGTGTACATCTTTATACGATCAGATCATAGTCAGTACAGTTTTTCAAGTATTGGTTTTGTAGGGATTTTTTGTTTGATTGAATGGAGGCTTTCATCATATGCTGACATCAGTTAGAGAACCACTGGAAAACCAACTGGGAGTACTGGACAGTTGTTTCGTCCTAGTTACCGGGACTTCATCAGTACGCACCCACCCACCGGGGGTCGAGCCGAGGACCTTCTGGTTACAAGGCGAGCTATCTCATAGACCATTAAGGTACTGGGACCCGATCCAATGGTCCTTGAATTATAATTGTGGCGAGAGCAGCCTGCTAGCCAATTGGTTGACATTAATCTACGTCAATGTCTAGGTCACTAATATGGGCCGTGAGAAAATATGAACAAGGCTGTTTCAACAACCAATCACAGAAAACTTAAACGTGGGCGAATATGATTCGCAGATAGATGGCTCCACTTTCCGAGGAACTCGAAAACAACCAATCAGCAGACTGCGTTTGTCTACTTGACTAGGCTATAATAATGTGTGTGAAATTTATATAAATACGTGTTGATTTTCGTAATAAAACGATCTGTTGCCTGGCCCTTGTCTTCTGTTGTTACATAATTTCTGCCAATTCACGACATAGCGCGACCATTTCGCAATGTCTTCCTTGATGAGTTACTGCTTCATCTTCAACCTGCTTTCGGAAGACGTGACCAATAGGTTACAGCAGGTTAAAGATGTGGCAGTAACTCATTAAAGAAGACATTGCGAAATGATCGCGCTATGTCGTGAATTGACAGAAGTTAGAATTCAAGAACCATTGGATCGGATCCCAGTGGCTCAATGGTCTACGAACTCGCCTTGTAACCAGAAAGTACAGTTTTTATTGTGTCTTTTTTTAATCTTTAATGTGGTTTTTGCTGAAAATTGACACAAAAAAATGGTGACTGATGGTTATTGGCCACTGTTTAACTCAGATTATCAGATGATTTAATGAATTAACTTATCTGTGCTACTGATGAAACTTAGCATTGACTGGAGGAATGAATTTTATGACATAGTCACTGTAATTTACGACTGGGGAAGCTGATTAATCTAGATAAGCTTTAAGATGATCTTGTCACTAGAAGAGGTGTTCAGACAGTCGTTAGTTTTAAGACCACTCAAAGGTAGAATCAGAGGAAACTGTTGACGAACCAGACGAATTAGCATCTGGATTTCATAGATAAGTAAGTTGTCAAAGTGCATGGTGGATAATCTATAGGTCGCTATTGCTTCGTCCGATGACATATACTGAGATTTTTAACACTGATCTTATATAGCCCATGTTAGTTATAACTATCTGTTGCGCGAAGAATGGTTAGCACTTATCACATTGTCAAGGCGGAAATAAAGAAATCGCGCTAAGAATAGTATTAATAGTAGTGGCAGAAAGTAGTAATGAAGCTTAAGGAATTATGAAACAGACAGATAATTAATTACCAAAAGAACTTTGCCTACTTGTGGAAACATGTTGTCTGTTGGTACTTCTCGAATTCCCTGCACTACTGAAGTAGTTGATTCGTTCTTGACGTACATGAAGAATAAAAGAAAACAGACTAGTTTTGTGTAACCACAGAGCTCGAAGGATGAAGCTGTGTGTCGTTGCAATTTGTTGAGTTTTGTGCGTACGATAAAAACCTCAAGCCTAACCACACTGTACTTTACACCAAAACCTCAACTGATATGTGCGATTTTCAGAACTTACATTTTGTAACCTCCCCTCCCTGCTAAGAGTGGGAAGACAACAGTAACCTGCTTGCTGGTCAGATGTGTGGAACACCTTGCTCCTTTTACATCTCTTTCTGCCAACAGTCTTACTTCTCCTTCAGATTTCTCCATGGTCTGAGTAACTTTGACGAAGGTATTTGCTGTTCTCAGTCTAACCTGTAACTATGCCACAACCAGTAAAGCATTTTGGGTTAGCGGTTGATTGACCGAGTGAAGTGGTTGAGCGTGTTCACCAGTTCACCTATTTATCGAGCTACATCTACCCTAATGGACTGAATGCTGATGCTATCTCAATGTGGATAGAAAAGGCACATCGAGACACTGCAGACCAATGGCTGGAGACTGTTGGTAGTGGTGACAGAGTTCAGATGTATTCAATTTTTGTAATCTCCAGATTCATTAATTCCTCATGTTTTCCCATGTAACCAGTCTTTCTTCTGTAGACTTGTACTGAAGATTATACTTCTTATGAATCACTTTTTTCTATCTCTGTGTGCTATGAAATGGAGTGTGGCAATTGGAAGTCCTGCACTTCTGTTTAAACTTCTGCGTTGAAACTCCATCATTCAGTCAAAGGGCGTATGTACGCTCCGTCCTCTCTCCTCACATACGATCCGACGCATAATGCAGTCGTCCACTACAATTAGGAGTATCATCGTTGATAAAAGTGTACCCTTATCTTTCTCCTCTATTTAATTCGAACGCCTCGATGAGTTTTCCGTTGTGTATAGCTATCGAATTACTTCGATAAAAATTTGGTGCACTCCATAGTGTTGCAATGGTTTACAAATTAATTCGTGGTCAATGCTGTCAAAGGCGTTTTCAGAGTTGAAGTTGAGGTAGAGATTTAACCGCTATTCTATGTTTTGTTCTGTGATGACGATGCATAGAGCTGAAATTTGATCCGCACATGATTTCTCTATTCTGAATCAACCGTGTTCTAGCAAGCAGAGTCCTGCATCCACTGCTTCTTTTATTCTCTCCAGGATGACACTACTTAAAAGAATATTAATATCAGTGTACAAAGTATTCAGCCGATTCAATTATTGAGCATGTAAAGATGAAGGCTGTTATTATTATTATTATCACGTTATTAAATAGAATATTTGTGAAGGGGCAAAGATTGTTATTAAGCTTGTTAGTTAATGTAGAAATAGTTATACAAGAACATTTTACAGATAGGAACGAAGGTTGCAAATCGATCAAAGATGTAAGATTATAACAGTACTTATTACATAAGAGTTAGTTTAATAATTTAATTGAACAGAGGTATCGAAGAATAATCAGGTCCAGAATCTGGATTAGGACAAAATTCATGGTAAGAAATTGCAAAGATAACGCGTACATATAGCCACCATGATATAGTGAGATTAACATCAGTATCTTTCTGAATGCACCATTTAGTGGCTGCTGATTCACAGTAGTACACACTTATCTGTGAACTAATCTGAACTTTGATTTATCTAAAGTGATTTTTATAAATTTCAATTACCTGATCACTATCGATCTAGCAGGTGGTGGATGGCGATAACACTGCTAAAGGCTAATTGACAGAATGACTAGTTTCAACCTAGAACTTTGCACCGATGCGCAGCAGTTCGAGTCACCATACTTCACTCAGCACACAAAGCAAGAAAAGAAAGTAAAAAGAAATGCAAAATAAAGACAGTAAACAGAGATATGAGACAAAAAGAATAGTAATGTGGAAGAACTATATAGTTTTTATTACATATTATAGGTCACAAGGAGTGGATCCACCTGCACCAGCCATTGAGAACGATTTTGAGCTATATCACCAATTGTCTCCAACCTTCATTGGTTTTTACCGTCCCGAGGACGCTAACCAGGAAGTCTACACCTTCCTACATGACAGCTGGAGTAAATTAACTGTTATGGATTTCATTGATCGATGCAGCCATGTTTTGGTTTGACCACCAGTGGCTCTTTTCCAATCGGACCCTATGTCAGTTAATATTGACCGTCGAGGAAGGCGATGGCGAGGCATGCGTAACACATATCCTAACCATCTTAATCGGTGGAACTTCACAGCCTTGTCGATTGATACGCACTTCTTACCTAGCATTTGACCGACTCCTACCCTCATTATTGCTCACTCTGTTATATCACTTCACACAGTAGATAGAATGCAGGCACCTCTGATCGAAGACAGCTATCCAAGCTTTTCATGTCTCCTACTTTCAATGGTCAGGTCTCACATCCATAAAGGAGGACGGAGTGGACTGCTGGAGTTTCAACGTAGAAGTTTAAACAAAAGTACAGGACTTTCAATTGACACACTCCATTTTGTGGCACACAGAGATAGAAGAAAGTGTAATTTAAAGGAACTATAATCATTAGTGGAAATGTACCGTAGAAAAAATGGTTCTATGAGAAAACATGAGGAATTAATGAATCTGAGATATTACAAAAATTGAATACATCTGAACTCTATCACCACTACCAACAGTTTCCAGCCATTGGTTTGTAGTGTTTCAATGTGCCTTTTCTATCCACTTTGAGATATCATCAGCATTCAGTTCATTAGTGTGGGTACAACTCGATAAATAAGTGAACTGATGAAGACGCTCAACCGCTTCACTCTCCTGTCTTTAAACTAGAAGTCGATGCAGACCACTCCTACAGCATCGTCATCATCTTAAATCTGAACAATTTTTCACCTTTCACGTACAATTTCTTAGGAATATGCTCAGATATGCAGTCTCACAAATCCTCTTTCCATTTGTTTCTATTGTGTTTTAACTTTTCGAATATAATTTAGTGGTCACAATCATAGCGGAGTATTCACACAGCTTCATTTCATTATTTAATTCTAATGACTTATCAGTTACTCTCTTGGCTTTATTCTATAAACATCTAAGTCAACCAGCCTTTACTGAATTTGTTTGGGAGGAATCAAAGTCTAAGTGTTGATTAAAATGTGTCGTTTTGCTATAGATGCTAGTTTTTTAACCCACTCTCCGGTTTTCTTTTTACTTAACAGTCTAGCATAGAATAACCTCACCCTGTTCGATTACTTAACTCAAAAGTGAATTGGATTCACCTACTGCTGAGTTTATATGTGTGTTAAGAAGTTAAGGATATATGAACATGAAATTGTCAGGAGCCTGTACCTGCTCTCATCCATGTATATGGGTAGTTGTGTGAGTCTTGGTGGAGGTGTGACAGAGGAGATTTCTAATCGTTTAGTGAAAGCTAGGGTGGTATATGCCAATTTGAGTGAGCCACCTATAGCGCCCTGGCCACGTCAGCTCGGTTATCTAAGGCTGAGTTTGAAATGCTTCGGTGCTCTCAGTCTTGCGTCATTGGCACAGTGCTTAGGACTCTCGCCGACCATGCACATGTTCCCATGTTCCATCCCCTCCCGACGCACACCTGATATCTATGGTCGGCCTGCAAAATTTGGGCTACCGATATCACATGTTGAAAATTCCATACTTGTACGAAAAATACAGTGCGGAATCAAGCTGTAATCAAAAATAAAAAACCTGGTGTCTCCGAGCAGAAGATGTGCAGCAACTTTGTGTACTCGACCATTGCTTTCTCCTTGGAATTGCTTGCGTTCTATGGTATCATAGTGTGAGTGGTTCTAATGGCTGTTAATGTGTGTTTGAACACATTGGAGACCACCATTCATTCATTGAGTGTCATCATCTAGAAACACCGACTTCATTGCTTTAGATATGTGTTACAAAAATCATCTCAGAGGTTTCCTACCGCTTTTTGTTTGCCAGTCCTGGGAGTGGACATAAAAAGCAGTAGAGACATGGTGGTCAGCCTATGACGTGGCGCCCTGGGATGAAGGATATTTGTGTTAGGTTAGCTGGAATCGATTGGTACATCACAACTCCGTTGGTTAAGGTCCGGAGAAATAACTCGAATCTATGGCTCAAAACGTTATCGGATACGGCTAATAAATGCAATCAATAGCGAACATGCCGAAATTTCCTTCTTTCTTCCTTTTCTAACAGTAATTCAACAGGTGCTGTCGGGGCACATCAAAGATATTTTCTGCCCTCCTGGATGAAATCCTTTATTCATTCTCTGCCTACTTTCTTTATATATTGTTGTTTTATTATTATTGTGTGGCACATCTTCATGGTGGATACATTTCACCAGGTTCTGTGTTTTAAATAAATAATAATTATAATAATAACGAGGTTTCGACTATTAGGGTGTCCGAGGGTAGCATTTAAGAGGTCGTGCGATTAGGAAATCAGAGTCTGTGGGCAATCGTAGGACTAGCTAAAGAGGGACCCCAGTGAATAGGACAACGTGGAGACGTTCTGTTAAAGCCCTATGTTCCACTTGGAACCCAAGGGAACAGTAATAATATCAAATAAACATCCTGTATTATATGAAGTAAATTGATCTAACATGAACTTAAATCCCACCATAGTTACCTGAATTCTAAACCTACATAAATTTATCATTATCATTATTTTTCTATTCATCGGATAATATTTTGTTGTTATTTTTTTCTAAAAATTTTTATAGATTGTATCACTTGTGCAAGTTATGCTTGATCCTTACTATCGGACAATAGCAGGATTTTGGAGTTTAATTGACAAAGAATGGTTAATATTTGGGCATACCTTTAACCAGAATTTAAATCAAACCTCATCAACAAAATCGGGTAGTATATCACCGATTTTCTTACAATTTCTTGACGCTGTCCACCAACTGTTAAGACAGTTTCCCTTAGCCTTTGAATTCAATGATTACTACTTACGCTTTTTAGCCTATCATCATATATCGAATCGTTTTCATAATTTTAAATATGACTCAGAATTTGAACGATTTACAGTTTGGTTTCCCGATCTAATGGAGAGTTTAGCAAATAATAGTAAATTTGGCACAAGTATTGTATCAAAAATCGACGATCACCTATTGGAATTGTACCGTTCACGATCGATATGGCCATTTATTCAACAACAACACTATGAATGGCCAGTATTCTTCAATTTCCGGTATTCACGTAAACTTGGAGAAAAGGTAAGTGATGACTGCAGTAGTGTGTGTGTATGGGGGTGGGTGGGTGTAATAGCACTTTACATTATTTCTTTTGAATATTTTACATTTGATACCTTAGTTACTGTGGAGTATTGTCCAATATGGCGTCTGTGATTCTCAATGCTGCTGACTGAATATTGTCAATCAATTCTGTCAGTGTCCTTGCCATTGTTACTCGAATAAAACTCCCCATGATTTAACGTAAAAGTCTTGCCTGATTCTTTTCAATCTATCAGTAGTAGGGCAAGTCAATCGATGACACTGTGTGCGAAACTACATCGATTTAGATGACTACGATACATATAACACGTCGAGACACCGCCTACGTCGACATAGCTATGAGGTTGGAAAAGAGTTATAGGGTGATCAAACCAAAACTTAAAGTCAATCGATTAAGTCTTTGACAGTTACTTTAATAATAATAATAATAATAATAATAAGGCTTTATATCAAATGAAATCTCGACATAATGCAGAAATTTTCAGCGTTCCAAAATATCTCTTCCTCGTACAGGATTTACATGTTAAGTAATAGTCTGGAGTATGTCATGTGACATTGTGTTGTTGCATATTGAAGGGAGGACCGATTCTGTACACTTTTCTTTCAAGAATTGCACAGTGTTTCGTTGAAAGCTAATTAAATATGTGCGCGAATTCATGTAGTGATCATTTGATATAATTGTATGATGAAAACAATGAGAAATGCTGAAGAGTTCAAACGTTTTGGTGGATGGAAACTCTGGTAGTCCATTGATATAAACAGGCCGCCTTTCTATCCACGTTGTGAAGTGGAGACTGTCTGATTGAGGCAGTCAGGATGCTAAGAATCAATACCTTGAGGAGAGAATGTTGGTGATATGACTCGAAATCGTTGTCCGTGGGCGCAGATTCATGCTCTGTTTTTGAATCTTCGCCTCCTTTTCTCTAATTTTGTTGTGGTACACATCGTGGACTGTGGCAACTTGAAGTGCTTCACTTCTATCCGAAGTTCTGCGTTAAAACTCAATCAAGTCATCTCATCACTTTTTATTATTTGCACTTCCTGTTTCTTCTCGAAACGTTGTGAATTTATTCACTTCTCCCCCAAATGTTGTGTAATTTATATTTTCAGTTTAATATTCAACAATTATTCATGATTACTATCAAGTTTCGATAGTGTTATATATATATATATATATATATATATATATATATATATATATATAAGCCAAATAAGTCAGTGATTATAGTCCATCTACACGTTTATTGTAAAATGGTGTCGACTGTTAGATACAACGAGACGATTAGCATAAAGTCCCCTTATCCCTTCTCTCTATATTCTACCAATAAACTACTAGACGTTGTCACGAATAAACCACTGAAAACCAGAGGACACTGAACAACTGCTTTATCTTAGTCTGTGACTCTTCAGCGGTGCGCGACCATGATCCAACTGGGATTGGGGTCGGACTTAGAACTTTCAAGTTAGGAGGCTATCTCATTAACTATTCATTCACTGACTCGAAATGTAATGCCTCATGAACTGTAACTTGTCTAAGTATACGGTGTTGAAGATCCCCACACTAGGACGAAGTGTTTGTCTCCAGTACTCTCTAGCTCTCAATGATTCTCTAATTGATGTTGCTTCGTGACAAAATGTAAATCGGAATAAGTCCAAATCCTTACAGATCATACAATCTGAAAGTCAACATGATGCTTGTCAGACAATCTGCATATGATGGTTAATCGAAATTCATTTGTTATAGTTTTCAACTACTGTATAACTTTTCATATTGTCCCAACCACCTAATAATAACTTATTTTTGTGTTTCTTTTCCTCATTTATGTTTGTTTTCTTTTTGTATTCCTACACAATACACTAAACAGGTTCTTAGACCAGCGACAAATATGGCCTCGTTTGATTTATGGCAATTTTATTTAACTGAAGATTTAGCCTGTGGACCAATCTATGATCTGGATCATTTTTCACCGAGCTACCGTAAAAGTACTAATCGTCCATATGAACCTGTACTACGACAAGGATTTAATAACAGTCATATAGTTAGTTTTCTGTTTGTTTGATCTATGTAGACTTTCTCGTTAATTAATAATGTTTTTCTACAAAAATTGCCATATCATGTAATTGAGCACGCATAATTCAAGAAAGAAGTCTCTTTTCGTGGCTTCATATCGCAGTTAAGACGGGAGAAAATACAGTTCGGCTTATGTACTGTCATTGGGGACTTGTCCTTTTGTTCTCTGTCAAACCTCTGCCTTTCTCGAAGATTGCATGACATATCAGAGGTTTACAAATTATTATCCCTGTTCGTCCTATTTTCTGCTGACCTTACGACTTCCCATAATCTTTGGTCTCCACCATGTCATCCTTTGAATGCCCCATTTTTCGCTTCCATTCGGGTTCCACTCGAGCAATGGCTAGGCGCACGACGTCATTTGACAGTCTCTTTAGTTTATGCCCAATCCATTCCCACTCCTGTATTTTTGTTGAACACTCGGCTCTTGATCAGTTTGTTCCCATAGTTTCTTGTTGTTAATTCCTTCTGGCCATTTGGTCTTCAGAGTAGAATGATAGCAACTATTGTTAAAAGTCTGCAACTTGTTGGATATGCTTTCCGTGACGCGGAGTGCTAGTATCTGACCCATGCAGAAGAACTGACTGATTTGACATTTGTCTTGAAAATCTGAATTTTGTTCTTTGTGCTTCTGAGTCTGTTCTGTCTGTCTGTTTTCGACATAGAACTTTGCACAAATGTGCGGAAGTTCAAGTCGCCACATTCCGTGTAGCACGCGAAGCAAGAGAAGAAAGTACAAGAAAAGCATAATAGAAACAGTGAGGAGAGGTGTGAGACAAAGGAGTAATAAAGAAATACAAAACAGTTTCATTGAAGATCATAAGTCACAGGGAGTGGATGCATCTACGCCACTGAGAACGATTTTGAGCCATGTCACCAATTGTTTCCAACCATAGATTTTTACCGTCCCGAGGACCCCAGCCTGGAAGTCTACACCTTTCTACGTGGCTTAGACCAACTGTTATGGATTTCATTGACTGATGCCATGTTTTTGTTTGACCGCCGCTAGCTTTTTTCCAGTCTGACCCTATATCCGCTAACATAGCTCGTCGAGGGAGGCGATGGCTTGGCATAAGTAACACATGTCCTAACCATCTCAGTCTTTGTAGCTTCACGACTTCGTCGATTGATTTCCCCTGTTTACCTAGAACTCTACGCCTGACCTCCATGTTGCTCACCTTATTATGCCACTTTACACGGGAAATAGAACGCAGGCACCTATGATCAAAGACAGCTAGTCTTTTCATGTCTTCCACTCTGAGTGGCCAGGTCTCACAACCATAAAGGAGGACGGAGCAGACTGATGAGCAGTACACCCGCCCTTTGGTCGATAGTCGAACATCTCGTCTACGCCAGAGTCGGCGTAAACTGGCAAATGCGAAACGAGCCCCTTGTATTCGTGCTGAGATTTCGTCAGAGATCAGCCCGTTGGGGCTGATGGTACTTCCCAAATAAGTGAAGCGGTCAACGTGCTCTACCACTTCACTTCCTATTTTTAAACTAGGCGTCGATGTAGTCCAGTCCTGTAACATCATCTTGCATTTGGCGGGAGCGAATCGCATGCCAAACATTCGTAGATAGCGGCTCAAGGTGCTTCTGAGTGCGTAAGATTTCCAAACTGGGTTCAGATTGATTCAGGTTTTAACATCGCCATTCGTGCTGTCACCTGTGGTTGAAAAAATACTTGCTAGATAAATGAAGGAAGTAAGCCAGTCTATAAAGTAAGACAGTCAGTCTGACTGTCAGTCTGAAGTAAGACAGTCTATAAATCTACAGTGTTAACTGACAGAAGAAGTGGAGTGAAGTGACATGAAGAAATCTCATTGACTGACTTATATCTTCTCATTAATGTCTTCGTTTTTCTCTTACTATTTCAACTATGAAAATTAGAATTAATTATTCTAATGGTAGTTAGTAAGTATGAATGCTGATATTGATCTACTATTGTGTATAGAGACCTTTGAATCCCTACAACACCAGACTATTTTATCATAATCAGCGGCTTTATACAATATTATACCATGATGTGGTGAAGATACCATCAAAATCTGAAAAAATGTGAACAGAAGATTGTAAATCTCAGGTTAAATTTACTATCAGCCTAACCGAACCGCTGAGAATAATGTTCTGTCATGCGGATAAATAGTTACCTGTCTGTAAATCGTTCACATCAGTAAGAGAATCATTGAAGACTATGGAGTGCTGTAGAGGCGTTTTGTCTTAATTTCAGACTCTTCAATGGTAGTTAGAATTCACTAATCACTGAGTTGGGTCCCAGCAGCTGAATGGTTTGCAGGCTTACCTTGTAACGGGAATGTCCTGGGTTCGGAACTCACAAACTGGGAGAAGACAGGTGTCCAGTACTCCCCGATGGTTTTCAGTGATTGTGTAACTGCTATCAATCCGTGATCAAACTTGGAACGAATCAAATGGCCTACAAACTAGCTGTTGTAAATTAGTCTGATGCTCTCTAGTGACTAGTGGCAAAATTAAGTTGACTGGATTTCTCAGTGAGAAGTTGTGACCGTGACCAGTGGGGTTCACCATCGAGTTGGGAGTGAGGACAAATACTCGCCGCGGATGACATTGGCTGGGGCCAATCGCACTAAAATCATGAATTGGTAGAAGTTAGAATTCATGGACTGCCCATTGAGTCGCGTCCCAATGACTGAATGGTCTATGACCTTGCCCTGTTACCCGTGACCCCACAAAGGATCGGATCCAAGATCCTTCATACTATATAAGGCGACCAGCTTTTACTGGTCCTCCAACTGATGTTTATCTCTGGTCAAACCTGAAATTAATCAGATCCCTACAAAAGTAATACCTGAAAGCGTATTTTTAATACTCATTTAATTCTCTCCTCAAACACCTTGGAATTTGTATATATTCAGTTGTAAGTCTACATTCTAAAGGCTGAGAAACGCTTTTCGCTTGATAAGGCGTGAAAGATACGTTTGACAATTCACCTAGCGAACTGTTCGTATATTTGGAACACTTGGTATAGACATAGTAAGTATAAGTACATGATAGAAACTGATATGGTTCTAAAGTATATGTTGATGCCTTTGGCCTGAGTGACAGGTGAGGATAAAACTGTTGTAAGGTGTTTTCACGCTTAGCATAGCAACCAAACGTAACATCTAATATTGTGATTACAGCATTCCTCTAGGCACAAGTAATGCAAAATCACACTAATCTGAGGAAATTCAAATGTTAACTGACCGCCTCCAGTCCACTTATTAATGTATATTAAAACAAAAGCGCGGCAAGTATGTTTTCTTATAATCGTAATACTCATCCATAAATGACACCTGCAATTCACCTGTAGTTTTTTTTGGTACTGTTTTTCTACTCTACAAGTGTTCAAAAATAATCAAGAGTTAATTTACTGTGTTCTTCTTTTTCACACTCCTCACACACACACAACAAGGAACAAACATATGCTGTTTTAGGACTGCGTGAAGGTGAAGAAGCCATTGGTTGGCAAGAGACATGGGAACAAGCTCAATCTGAAATGCTCAGTCCATATTCTCCTTTATCTCCTCCAACGAAACATTTAGGTAATCAAAATAAAAAACCAGTCAAAACTATCCGACCAATTACAAACACTACCGGTCCTGCCTCTACTACTGCTGCTTCTGCTGTCGCTACTACTGGTAATTCCATGAGTAGTATGTGCTCAACATATAATACTGTCACGTCTACTACTAATGGTAACACAAGACATGGTGTTAAAGCATTGAATAAATTCTCTCCATTACCATCACGTTTTGGAGATTATAGAGAAGGCAGTGAGCCGACTGAAGGTGCTCTACACCGTAAATTAATGAAATCTGATGATGATGATGACTATGCCATGAGTGGTGCTGCTAGACGACGAGCAATGTCTAGTAGTTTGATCGATATAAATCCTGGCAAAAATACCTTTCAGTCATCAATGACCACGTCTACATCAACAGCTTATCATCAACCGAATGATGATATCACTCAGACAACTACATTAACACCTCAAGGTGTTGGCAGTAGTGATGGTGATTTGTTATGCTCTTCAGAGAATAATACTGTCAGTCCGTTGCACGTGTCTGAATTGAATGTGAATGAGCCATCATCGCATCAATCGCATGTTATTATTGTAAAAGACCTGTCATCAATTGAAAAGGACGACAGAAAGACAAATTCAACTGTCCCAATACGAAACGGTAAAGATTTGTCAAGAGGAGTAGTAACCAATGGAAATGATTCAAAATACTATGGTGTTACAAATGGTGGTGGTGGCTCCCCGAGTAGAAATCGTATCGGTGCAGAGACAAGCATGTATAAGAGTAGTAGTAGTAATCATAATATACCGGCGGCGGGATGTGAACAGATTTCAGAAGATGAAGCATTTCATGAAGGCAATGATGATTTATACGGGGATCGATATGATGACTCAGTAGATGAGTCATCATTGGATAATGATAATCATTTTACACGTCATGCTATTTTAGAATATCATCGGACAGCTACATTGAAGAGGTTAACACGTCGTGCAGGCGGTGGTGGCGGCGGCGGTACGCAGCATACTCATGATCACAAGTTGACCAACGGATTGACGCCTAGTTATCGAAATATTATTATTGAGTATGAATCGGATAGTATAACCAGCATTGGAACTGGTGCGGGTGGTGTCAATATCAATTCACCTGTACAAGATGAAGTAAGTCAATTTTATTATTATTATTCAAACAGAGTATAAACCACTGTGATTTGGGATATTTTTGATGAGATATTATTATTATCATTGTTCCCTTGGGTTCCTAGTGGAACATAGGGCTTCAACTCCACGTGTCCACTTGCTTCTGTCTTCTGCTGCTGTACTTTTCACCTGCATCCATCCATGTTAGTCCATACTCTTTCAACTCACCTCTTCACATGATCTCCTCCACGTAACCCTTGCACTGACATCCCACTCGCCGCCTCCCTTTCGGCCTGGTTCCACTCGAGCAATGGTCTGACGCGCTCACGATGTCACCCAGCGGCCTCCTCATCGAGTGAGTGTCCAATCCATCTCCTGCATATTTGTTGGTTGGCATTGGTTCTTGTTTTGTTTCATCCCATAGTTTCTTGTTGGTGATTCTTTCCGGCCCGGCCATCTGATTTTCAGTATAGAGCCAGCGAAGGCAGTGTGTTGTTGATAAAGGTCAGTATGCAACAGGCTGTTGGAAATATTCTTTGTGACCACCTGCCAAGTTTCTGATTCGTATGGAAGAACTGACTTACTTGACGTTTGTATTGAAAATACGACTGAATTTTGTTGTTGATGGTGGCTGAGTGACGAAGATTTCCAGATTGGTTTCAGGTTGATAAATGTGTTTCTCAGATGAGATAATAAGTAGAAATTAATGTCATGTGTCTAATCCTTCGTTTGGTATAGACTAAATTCTGCCAGTCAAGTTAGCTCAGTGGTAACGTCTCTCACTGCAGCAGCACTGTGTGGCCCGGGTTTGAATCCTAGAAGGGATATAAGTCCCTTCAAGATTGCAGATATACCTTGATGACTGGTGAATACCAACTAGCACGAAACCTAAGTGTGTTGGTAGAGCTTCCCCTGAATATCTTTTTTATTTTTATTTTATTTTATTTTGATTTGCAGCTTGATTCCGCACTGTATTTTTGGTACAAGTATGGAGTTTTCAGCATGGATATCGGTAGCTCAAATTTTGCAGGCCGACCATAGATATCAGGTGTGCGTCGGCAGGTGATCGAACCTCGGACCATGTGCATGGTCGGCGAGAGTCCTAACCACTGTACCACCGACGCACAAAGGAATTATGTCATCTCCAACCATCTAACAACGATTTAAAATATATATACTTAACCAAAAGATGCTCCATACAAAATATCATAGTTTGCAGCACGAGCACTGGGATACATCTCAGATGCCCAGATCGAAGTAGGTGGTTGTCTTAAGAGGGTCACTCTCTTTCCCCTTAGCCTTTAAGTTGAAATCTGATCCGCAAGGTAGTGTGGAACAGTATCAGGACCTACGTTCCCATGGTTTCCGGTGACCAATTTCATTATGTAGACACATGCTATTTGTATGATCCCATAACCTTATCAAATCCAACAATCTACACTTGGTTTTGTCATCTTTACTAATTGACCAACTCGACAACAACATAAAGATTATCCCATGCTAATGAACAATGATTAATTTGCCACATATATAAGAGGAGATTCTGTTAATTCTGGTTTAATATTACTACTTTGATAAAGAAGCTATTAGCAGCATTAAATAAAATAGTGAAACGTCAGTAAAAAACATCAATATCGTTGTGTTTTTCACTCATTGTTAAATACAAAAGCCCTTTATAATAATGAATATCACATAACCAATGCTCACTGGGGAATACAGGTACATCCAGATGACGAGTCTCCATAAATAGGACGAAATGGGCAGCATTAAATAGCGAGACGTCACTAAGAACATCAGGTCACTAAAACTATACTTATCCAAACTACCAAAGAAAGGAGATTTAATTCAATGCAAAAACTAGCGCGGCAGTATGCTCCTGTCCATCCCAAGCAGAATACTAAGCCACATCATCCTAGAGAGAATCGAACAAGCCCTGGATGAAAAACTTCGACCGGAACAGGCTGGATTCAGGAGAAACAAGTCATGTATTGATCGAATCGCCACACTACGGATCATCATTGAACAAAGCTTGGAATGGCAGTCACCTCTCTATCTCAACTTCATCGACTTTGAAAAGGTCTTCGACAGTGTCGATCGAGAGGTGATTTGGCAACTACTTCGCTACTACGGGGTGACATCGACAATTATACATCTCATCCAACAGTTGTACGACAATGCTGCATGCCAAGTAATCCTCAACGGAAAATTTACGGAATCCTTCGAAGTGAGGACAGGAGTGAGACAAGACTGCCTACTATCGCCCATGATTTTCTTGATTGCAGTAGATTGGATAATGCGACAGACAGCGGGAAATGAGAAAACAGGCATAAAATGGACCCACTTTTACAAAGAACTTGGAGGATCTGGACTTCACCGACGACTTATATATGTCTGATTTCCCACAAACTGGAAGATATGCAAGTGAAAAGCAACAAGCTGGCAGGAGAAGCCTTCAGAGAAGATAGGACTTCAAGTGAACATAGAGAAAACAAAAGTGATGAAGATTCTTGGCCAACACCAACAGCAACAACAACAGACAACAACCAGCTAGCATAAATGGGAGGAACCTGAAAGAAACAACCTCCTTTACCTACCAAACTGAGAAGCATCGTTTCAACTACAGATGGCGGAACTGTTGAGGATCTTGAAGCAAGAATCGGAAACGCAAGACAAGCCTTCATTACTCTTGAGTCTGTGTGGCGGTCAACAGCACTCACCATCAAAAATAAGATCCGGATTTTCAACTCCACTGTGGAGTCAGTGCTACTTTATGGATCAGAGGACCTGGCACCGCATCATAAAGAGCATCTCAAACAAGCTACAGACCTTCATCAAGAGCTGTCTTCGCTCAATACTCAATATCAGATAGCCTGCCAGAAAAGATCAGCAATAGGAATCTCTGGGAGCGAACTAATCCGGAACTGATTGTACAAGAAGTAGGCAGGAAAACATGTAGGTGGATTGGCTGGCCATACTCTGAGGAAACCATCAAGTGACATCACACGCCAGGTTATCGCTCGAGTGGAACCCAAAAGGGAAGCGGCGAATTGGTCGTCAGTGCGAGGGTGACTTGGAGGAGGTCATGTGAAGAAGAGATGAAAGCATGTGGACAGACTTGGAGCCAGGTGAAAACGTTAACAGAGAACTGAACGCAATGGAGACGTGCAGCTGAAGCCCTATGTTCTTCTAGGAATTAAAGGAAATAATAACAAATAATAATTATTATAATCGTTTTGTTTTTCACTCATTAGGAAATACAAAAAACGCTTTATAATAATGAATATTATGTCTTTTCTTTCATATTTTACTCTTATTGTGTATTATTCTCTTGTCTCTCCTCTGTTGTGTGTGTGTAGCCACGAGTGCATAAATTCACTTCATCACGAATAAATAACAATCCTAATCTTTCATGTGAATTATGCCAGAAAAAATGTCAGTCAATAGATAATGTTGTCAAATGCATTGAATGTGATCTCTTCTGTCATGAAAAGTGTTCATCATTAGATTCAAAATGTTTTCCTACGCATATGAATAGTAGTCCTCATCAAAGTGAAACAGACAAAAATGGACATGTGCTATTGAAACGACATGACTCTGCGTATTTACCAAGTGAACTAGACAGCTACAAGAAGGCTAATCATCATCATCATCAGTATGCTGGTGATGATGATCGAGGAAGATCTGCTCCAACTTTTGGTATTACTGGTGGTGGAAGTGGTTTATTCAGTCCAACTCTCCCATGGCGAGGGGAACGTGATCATTCATTTCGATCTTCATTAGTTTTAATGTAAGTTAGTTTATTCTTCTCTAAAGTATTTCTAATTGTTAATTTTTTTGGATTTGATTTACTTCAAGTCTAACCACGGAGTACTGGTTGAGTGAGCATCAGTGAGCGGCCTCACTAGTGACTGACAACAGGGTGAAGTTGCCTGAAGTATTAGTGAGAATTCATGACTGGTTGGAGTCCACCAGGTCGGGTGTGAGGAAAAATGCTCACCCACCGATTGCCATTGGCTATTGGTGGTGGTGTTGAAAGCCGTTGGTTGACAGAAGTTAGAATTGATGGGCCATCGGATTCCGTCCCAGTAATTGGCTAGCTAACGAGCTCGCCCCCTAACCTGAAGATTCTGGGTTTGACCCCTGTGAGTACTAATGAAGAGTTAGTTGTCGAGTAGGATTTCAGAAATTACTGAGTCTAAAATTTTGAGTGATGATTGCAAGGATAAACCAATCCAGCTGGACGTTTTTGACATTCTGTTACCAAGCCAAATCCGTACATTAGTTGAATTCTCTAGAAATACCAAATGTCGTGACCAGTAGGGTGCAGCAGGTCGGATGTGAGGACAAATACTCGCCGAAAGCATTGACTAGGGGTTGCGCTATGTTGTGAATTGGCAGAAGTTAGCATTCATGTGCCATTGGATCGGGTCCCATTAGTGGCTCAATGGTCTACGAGCTAGCTCACTCACCTTGTAACCGAAAGGTCCTGGGTTGGAATCCCGGTGGGTGCGTACTGTGAAGAGTCCTAAACTAGGGCGAAACAGCTGTCCAGTACTCCCAGGTTTTCCAATGGTTCTCTAACTAATATCAGCTGATGATGAAACCCTGAAACCAATCAAATCCCTACAAACCAACACTTGAATACCACATGTATTTCGGGATCGATACCGTTAAGCCGGGTTGTTTGCACTTAGCTGACTGTAGAGATCGTACACGAAAGAAACTAGACACAGCACGACAGCGTACCAAATAGTGCAGGTGCTTCACTGCATACTTTTAGTAAGCTGATAGGAAAGGATAAGTAACCAGAAACTGTGCAGATACGGCGTATCAATCAGTAGCCTAGTGCCTAACAAGGAAACCTGGATGGATTGCGGACATACTGTGAAGGGACCCCAGGTGACGTCACATTTCAGCCTCTCGAGTGGAGCCCGAATGAGAAACGATGCGTCTGACGTTGATATGAAGGAGATCGTGTGAAGGATTGAAAATCCGTGGGTATTCAGTTCGATAGCATAGCATGTGTGAATAATAATATGCATAAAAATGTAATACTAAACTGAATATGTGATTGAATTACAAAGAAGACTTATGCGCCACTCTAAGTTAAAGACATGTTATAATTGCAATGAATTAAGGTAAAACCCCGTCGCCAATTTGTTATAGCTGTAGGGGATTGAATGATGACGTTTTCACCTTATTCTGTCTGCGCCTGAACTAATCTGCCTATCTGCTTGACGTACCTTCCGATTTAGTAAAGCACGCAAATATCAAAAGACAAAGGCTGGACTGTGACTGTGTATTGAAGTGCAACAACGATAAAGAAAGCCATGGTATTTATACATTTTACAACAATATGGACAGCTAACAGCATTTGAAATAATTTATCTTAATAGCCAATAACAAAGTGCGTGAGAGATGATAATATATCATATGTGCGAGGTTGACAGTCAGTAACAAAATGTGTGAGAATGATAATATACCATATATACAAGATTAGCAGTCACTACCAAAATGTGTGAGAATGATAATATACCATATATACAAAATTAACGGTCACTACCAAAATGTGTGAGAATGATAATATACCATATATACAAAATTAAACAGTCAATACCAAAATATGTGGGATCCTATCAAGACAGTTGAAGACAATGATAATTTGTAAGAGGCTTAAAGGTAAAGGGAAGTTGTCAGACCTTTGTCAAGTTAAGGAAAGCTATTGTACGAATTCTTTCTGAACATATAAGTTCAACTTCTTCAGGTAAATTCTGATGGCTTCAGCTACTTTGTAAAAGACGAATTCGTGAGGTGAAATTACGATTAATCGGAATTTAGTAAAATGTAACCTTAAATACCTGTGTAAAATCTCAGCGAAATTGAAATGCGTCATTCCAACATTTCCCGCATTCGGCAAACTAGTCCGAACTTCTTCAGGGAAATTAATAGAGATTTATGTATAAAAAGGACGTCTGTTGTTTCGTCCTAGCTGTCCAGTACTCCCAAGCTTTCCAGTGGTTCTCTAACCGATGTCAGCTAGTAATGAAATCCTGTAACAAATCAATCAAATCCCTACAAACCAACACTTGAAAATTGTATGAGCTACGATCAAAACTTGACCTCAGACTTACAAATATTAGTCTAGTTTTGTCAAACACACTTCAAACCGAGTGTACTTTTCATCAGAATTTTAGTGATTACGTTCGACTAAAAATTCATGGTCGTAGATAACTGAATACGAAAATATGTGTGTGTGTATATGCAGTATATAATGGTGTGTGAGTATTGGTAAACAGCTGTAAAACATTTGTTAACCTCTCCACAAGAAGATACAGACAATCGGGAATTTAGACCAAGTGTGATTAATTAGTAATACATATCCATTTTTATAAAATTTATTAATCAGGATTTGCCATGTATCAGCTAACATCACACCTTCACGTCTTTTCAAACTGTTGGGATTCACCCTTATATGTAGGGCTTCTGCAGTCAGTCTGTCTTTCTCCATACAAACCAAAACCTTTCTGTAGAACCTTAGTCTTATCAAAATCGATTTTGTGTCCCGTTTCTGTCGAAAGGAAGGCAATCACTGATCTGTTTCTGTTATGGACTGGTCGAGAATTTAATAGTCCTGACGCAAGAAGGCGGAAATCAGAAGACCACTAGGTTTGCGATGATACTTCTATTTTCCAAAACACCAGGAGAAGCAAAAGTGGTATCACACCAAAGTAAGTAAGTAAGTAAGTGTAAGTCACACAAATTGTGAGAACAAAACATATATATGACAAAGGTGTGAACAATCATTAGACAGTCTTAACATGAATGGCTAATTATAATGAAGTATCGATCCATATATACATAGCGAAATATAGCAGACATGTCAACAACCACCATATATGGATATATGTCACCAAGCGACGGACTGTCAACAAACACACATATTATATATAATATAAGGAGAATATACATTGTTAAAGGAGACAAGTTCATACAAGTGAAATGGTCACAGACTAAGAGAGCAAACAGAGAGACCAACACACACACACACACACATAAATGTATATATGTGGATACATATCAGTTTCCTAGCTTCTTTAAGTTTGCAGAGGTCTTTGGAACCAGTCTTAGGCATCGTGTATACTCTTTCACTATTACATTTACCTATCTGGAAGTTTCTTTAACATATATAGCGTTACAATCCCCACAATTCATCTGGTACACAAATCGTGTTGGTTTCCTTAATAAATACCTTGTTAACATTGACTTTGTGTTCAGTATCTATATAAGGTGAGCTAGAGCACAGCTACATGTAGACTCAGTTTGCTTAGAAATCTGATGAAGAACATGCCTCTAATTGTATGCCCCATGGAGTAACTGTCTTCAAAGTAGAGGGGGTGGGTGGGTGGGTGGTAGAGCAGTCAAACCTGTAGTGTAGAAATGTACTCATTTGTTAATATTTAAAATAACGCCTACATCTATCTGATTGATTTTATCGTTATTATTCTTCATTTTCTTCTTTTAATCCATATTATATATCAAAAAAAAAAAAAAATAGACAAGATACTCGTGGAAAACGTAAACTAAGTGAAAGTTCTTCATCTGTAGCCCAGACTAATACCCTGTCTGATACTCAATCTCAAAGTGGAAGAAGTTTATCCGGTGGTGGTGGTGGGGTGGAACAGAATTACCAAAACACTTAGCTTCAGCATCCTATTATGGTTATTTGTATAAATTAGGTCATCGTAAATTTTTACAACAATGGAAACAACGATTGTTTGCATTGGATACAAATCGACACCAGCTGAAATATTATGAAAGTTATGCCAATTCATCACCACGTGGGTGTATTGATTTACAAGATGTTAGATGTGTGAAAATTGTTCGAAATTTCACCCACCAGCGTAAATCAACTTCGTTTGTTGTATTTGAAGTAGGTTGAACGGTGAAATTTTTTGTTTTCAATGCATGTGTGTCCATGACTTCATTGTATCTAACTGATTATTATTATTATTATTATTATATGATGAGAGTAATACATCAGGGTTAGGCAGAGACTGCTAGCCCGACCGAAATCTGCTACCTTGACGTGGTGGTCGGGCTTGAACAACAACCCGACAAGCTATACTGGCTGAGACTTATGTCGCTTGAGGTCCTACCATGCCAAAAAGGTTGTTTGGATAGCGGTTAGACAAAAAGCAGCTACCCAATCCAATGCTATGACTCAAACAAAATCACAAAATATCGTGTGGATCGGTCGGGGCCCGGATTAACAATGACCGCGCTTCCTGCTGCTGTGTCACAGAGTAGGAGTGATAAATATGCTACTGAGACACACCAAACAATAAAGAACAAACAAAAACAGGCCAGGTGTGACCGGCCTCAAGCAGTTTTCCCCTTGGCTCTGCGGTCACGCAACCAAATTCCACAGTGTGGACAGCCAGGAAGTAACAATCGCCTTCACAATCCAATGCAATCCGGAGACTGCTAGGTAAGAAGAGGGGTAGCTAATCGCTGAAGTTTTAAAGCTGCATCATTTGAGATGCCTATGACACGTACTGCGCATGTCAATCCACAGTCTCCCTCAACGGGCAATATGTTAGCTCACATAGGATTATAGTCAGAAAAGAGTTAAGCGTGGTCAAAGCAGAACCTGACATCAGTCTATGAAGTCTTTGACAAGTGTTTTTAACCAGCCAAGTAGGGAGGTGTAGGCTGTACTTGGTTGGGGTCCTCATGATGCTAAGATCCAATAGCTGAAAAAGGCTATGGGCGATGTGGCTCAAAATCATTGTGACAGTGGCGAAGATGCATTTACTCCTTATGTTCTCTCCTACTATACCCACTAAGAGATGTCTTTCCCTGTTATTGTTCTTTCGCCCGTACGTTTCTGCTTTTTATCGTTCTTTTGAATCTCTATATGGAGTGTGGTAACTTGAACTACTGCACTTCTGTACAAAGTCAGTCAATCAGTCAGATTATACACGCAATATGAATGTGAGTTGTTGTTGTTTTTTTAATCTATACTACTATTTTTAGGAAGCATCATTTTAGTCGAAAATTATTTCACCATTAGCGTAGCTATGATTGACTGTATTGTAAATAAATGATTCATCATCTTTCGTATGTGTGTATTTACGATATATGACTAAGATACTGTTGTGTATGTGTTGTGACTACAACAAAAACAACAACAACAAAAGCTGCCTACATATGTATTTATAAATACACAAATGACTGTATGAATGTTTTACGTGAGTAAATTAATGTTGCATCAGTCAACATCAACGGGAGGAATTAAAAGAAAGTCACTTCGTCCAGTTATCTGTCTAGGCAAAGCATGATTTCAACTACAGACTGTGGCATAGATGAGAATGTCAAAGTCAGCTAGGATCAGAAAAGCCAGGCCAGACCTTCATTAGTCTAAAATCTGCTGTATGCATTCAGCATAAGGAAAAACATTCGGATTTTCAGCAGTATTGTCAAGATTATCAGTGCTACGACTATGTGGGGTTCACAGACACCTGGTATGCCACCGAAATCATTTCCAACATCCTACTGCATACTTTTGCCAATAGGTAGGTTACCTTAGCTCCCTACTGGAGGAGGTCTGGTGGCCGGCCACAAAGAACTAATACAACAAGGAGCTCTGGTAAAGGAACTAACCAAAGATCTTTAGCCAGACAAATGTGCTGAAGGAAATGTACATGCTGAGAAGACCGTTCAGTGACATCATGTGATAGGCCCTAGAAAGGAAGTTGTGAATGGGAAACGATAGTTTGAGTGTCCGAGAGCGATGTGCAGACCTTGTGAGGTTGGGGTTGTGGCATATAGTCAGGTATATCACATATTTATAGTGATGTTGGATCAAAGCCGAGCCTGTAATAAGACCGGTAAAGAGGAAAAGTTGGACATGAGGCTACCACAATCCCATCCCGTAAAAATAAACATCACTGCTATCGAAACTCCATAGCTCCAGCTTGAAGCCATTTGTTCCACTGGGAAGGTAGAGGAATATATATATAAATATATATATCCTCTCGTATGTCAGTCTGTCTGTCTCTGTCTGTTTTCGACATAGAACTTTGCACAAATGTGCGGAAGTTCAAGTCGCCACATTCCGTGTAGCACGCGAAGCAAGAGAAGAAAGTACAAGAAAAGCATAATAGAAACAGTGAACAGAGGTGTGAGACAAAGGAGTAATAAAGAAATACAAAACAATTTCATTGAAGATCATAAGTCACAGGGAGTGGATGCATCTGCGCCACTGAGAACGATTTTGAGCCATGTCACCAATTGTTTCCAACCATAGATTTTTACCGTCCCGAGGACCCCAGCCTGGAAGTCTACACCTTCCTACGTGACTAAGACCAACTGTTGTGGATTTCATTGACTGATGCCAAGTTTTTGTTTGACCGCCGCTAGCTCGTATGTCAGTGGTAAAATGCTGTCCAACCACACACGTGGTGTCTGGCTTTTGACCCCACCACCACCACCGAAGGACTCCTAAATTGATTATATCGAAATGTGTTATTTCCATCCTGACGACCATCTATTGTATTCGCTAATTCATGGAATGAGTGATGCACACTTCTCAAATCAAATCTTCTGTTGTTTTTTTTAAATCCTTATTTCGTTAAATATACACACATTTTACAGTTGGAAACAACCAGTCGAACCTACAGACTTGGTGCTATCAATCAAGAAAATGCTATGCAATGGATTGAACGTATACAGAAAACTATTCAATGAAGAAAGAAGGGAGAAAAAGCAGATAATGATTACTATTTTAAAAAAAGATGATGTTAATTTCGAAATATTATGGGAATCCCCGCGCATATGCGCACTCGTACATACATACACACACACACACACAAACACAGAAGTCTGCTTCTTCAAATTCACAAGATTGACGACAGATAGAGCTGAATAGATAGACAGACAGATACTTTATGCTATTTACTTTATTGTTTTTACTCTAAAATTATCATTAAAAATCATTTCAGTTGTTGGGAGTGGAGTGGGAGCTCTAGAGGTGGTGAAGTTAAACCTCTATTGGTTTTGATTTTCCCCTTGAATATAATGTACAGCTTTTATATACCACATCTATATATACATATACTCTATTTCCTTTTGATTACAAGACAGAGAGAGACTTTACTTTACTTATTGAAACAAGTTAACTGTTTATTCACACTCTCCAACACACACACACACGCACATCTCTTCTGAACATTATTGATTTATCACCTAGGATTATATTCTATTGTATTTTTTATTTCTGAACTCCTCCTCACCCCCTTGAAGGTGCTATATATATATATATATATATATATATGTTACGTTGCAATATATATATCCCGTTTGTTTCTCGATTATAACTATAATTACAACTACACTAGCCCTTGCATTTTTTTTAATAAAAGCAATATCTTCTGAGTCGACTGACTATCATCGTCGCCCTCTCTTCCTGTCTGTCTGTCTTCTCCTGCACGTACGCACGGATATGTACAGTATGACAATGACAATGATAATTAAGTGTGTTGTTTGTTATATACACCACCGATATCACTCCGTCCCCACATCCTATTCTCGTCCCTCCCCCCCCTATTGAATATGAATGAATAAACTCTATATTATACTATTAATGCTAATCATGTGTCCAGTAGGCGTTTTGATCAATCGTATAAACAGTTTTACTCTCTACTGTGTGTGTGTTGTAATTCTTATGGCAATCGGCTCTAGCTACACACTTGTGGCTTCTTCATATTCGTTTGTCTGTCTATCTGTTTTGTTGTACTTTACTTTATCACCATGACCAACCAGCTCGCTTTTGTCAATACAAAAGTCATACGTACTGTTAATGTTATTATTATTATTACTATTACTACTAATATAACTACTTAAATGCATCAATTCTCATTATTTTTAAAACAAAAATGTATTGTACAGTTTCCTGTCTCTCTCTATCTCTCTTGACTACTTTTTTTTCGTTCTGATTATGAATATTGAGTAAATGTTTCTTTGCAATGTGTTGGATTTTTCAAGACTGAAATCCACACTACCACCAAAACCCTTAATAACCTAAGTGGTGTTAACTTCTGAAAGTGGAGTTTATGGTGTACTTATTATGATTCCGATTATGATACTATACTAGTAGATCCACGGCATCACATTCTACTGTGTTCTGTAGCGCTGTACACGGAGGGGTCAAAGACGAACAACGTTATACATTAGGGAGAAACACAAGTGAAAACTTGAAAGGAGGTATTGTTAACGAAATCAAATTTCGAAGAGCGCGAGGCGAATGCAAAAAAAGTGCATAACCGCATAAAATATACAATATTTAGTAGTAATACAATGGCAAATATTCCACAAGTATGTGTAAAATTAGTTTCTGTAAGCGTATGTAACATGCGTACATGAATTAGTTTTATAGGCGTACATTTAGGCTTAATATAGATAATGGGACCCTCACGAAAGACTTGGAGGATCTGAACTTCGCCGATGACTTATATATGTCTGATTTCCCACAAACTGGAAGATATGCAAGTGAAAAGCAACAAGTTGGCAGAAGAAGCATCCAGAGAAGATAGGACTTCAGGTGAACATAGAGAAAACGGAGGTGATGAAGATTCCTGGGCACCACCAACAACAATCAGCATAAATGGGAGGAACCTGAAAGAAACAACCTCCTTCACCTACCTGGGGAGCATCGTTTCAGCTACAGGCGGAGGAACTGACGAGGATATCAAAGCAGCGAGGATCGGGAAAGCAAGGCAAGCTTTCATTACTCTCAAGTCTGTGTGGAGGTCAACAGCATGAAGAATAAGATCCGGATTTTCAACTCCAATGTGAAGTCAGTACTACTATACGGATGGATCAGAGACTTGGCACCTCAAACAAACTACAGACCTTCATTAACAGCTGTCTTCGCTCAATACTACTCAAGATCAGATGGCCGGCCAGAAATGATCAGCAACAGGGATGGATCTCTGCGAGCAAACCAACCAGGAACCGATTGTGAAACAAATAGGCAGGAAGGATTGGCCATACACTGAGAAAACCATCAAGTGACATCAGTAGATAAGCCATTACTCGAGTGGAACCCGAAAGGGAAGCGGCGAGTTGGTCGTCAGTGCGAGGGTGACTTGGAGGAGGTCATGTGAAGAGGAAATGAAAGCATGTGGGCAGACTTGGAGCCAGGTGAAAACTTTAGCAGAAAACCGAATGCAATGGAGACGTGCAGCTGAAGCCCTATGTTCCTCTAGGAATTAAAGGAAATAATATAAATAGATAGGGGGAGCTACAAATTATCCTTCCTCTCTAGGTTATCTTATTCTATTAATTTACTTCAATACACAAGTGCTATATTGACAATAGGTCATAGAATAGCTTATTTTCTCGTCATTAATTCAGATCGTTTACACCATCGTTAGGATTGACTTATTACCACTTAGTGATTTCAAATAATGATGTAATGCTTCAGTTAACGAAATATTATTAAAAATTATAATTCTAGTGACATTAAGATTGCTTCGATTGTTTTTGAATAGTAACATCAAATTTCCGAAATGACTGACTAACTGTTGTAGTTTTTGCAACCAAGTTTCAAGACAGATGTACCAAAGAAATGCGTGATGTAAACAATGTGAATTGTTGTCTGCCTCCAGGAAATGTATAACCAACAGTTCTTGAAAGAGTACAAATTGCGAATTTGATTTATGGTATATATAACCGGCAACCCCCACCCCACCCCAGTTAGTAGTAGCTAGCGAGAGACCAGATGATTTGAACTGATTTGGTTCTCTGATCTGAGTTAAATCAGACAGACACAGGCCACTGATAAGCCTGGCTTCAAAAGAGAGAAACGGCCGTTCGGTTTTCTTAGATATTGCTGGGAAGCACTACCAGTTGATTTGAGTGGCATACTAACTTCCACTACTACTCACATGTCAGTCAATCAGTAGTATACAGAAACAGCAGGAAGTTGTCAGAAAAGCATAAACCATGCTTTGAAACATCCCAGTCTCTTTTTACAATCACTTCTAGATTACACGGGGTTTCATCGTCACATAGGCGCATATCACACAAGGAATGTCGGGTAAATATTTTTTCAATGAAAAAGAATATGCAGTTTCCACCCTTAAATTACTGCGACCTATTGTGGTGAGAGCTGGCTGCTAGCCAAATTGATAAACAGTAATTTACGTCAACGTTTACGTCTCCAATATTGGTCGTGAGAAAAATAAGAACAAGGACTCATTCAACAACCAACCACAGCAAACTTTGAGTTGGCGGATATAATTTGCAGATAGATAATCTGAACTTCAGTAAACGGCTACAAAGAGATAGATGAAAGATTAACGTTCAACGAGAAAGCACCAATCAGAAGACTGTGTCTGCTTGCTTACAATAATCTATAATAATGCACATGAAAATCTATAAATATCTGTCGATTTCCTAAATAAACGATATGTTGCCTGGCCCTTCCTTGTCTTCTGTTGTTACATTATGAATCACTCCCTAGTCAAGCATACGATATTTTGGAGAACAATCTGAAATCTCGAACAAATTGCTCTTTTAGAGGAAAAAAAATGAAATTATTTATAGTAAAATAGTAGTAATATTAATAATAATCAAAAATCAAATTATGAAAGTACAATTTCCTTCAGGTATACATTTGATCGGTCTTTGCACGTTCACTATTGCATACTGCAGTAATACATGTCTCTATAAGCTTATTATTATTACTACCACTCAATAAATTCTTATCCCAATCATTGCTGGACGACGATGCATACTTACGCAGAATATCAATATCTGCTGAGGCTAAACACTTGAATATTTCTTTCACTGCAGACCATTCACATAGACTTACATCTGGTGAATAGAAGACAATGTATACACTGGACGGTGGTATTGAATTGAAATAACACCAAGTTAATGCTTCAGCTGGTAAACCTGTTAAAATATTTGGTTGTTCCAGCGGTTTTAGTGTACAGTGATTAGTATTCATTGTAGAAGAGGATGGTATATATCGGATAAATGGAGTAGATAGTTTTGATTTTGAAAGATAATGATGATTTACTGTACGACTGCACAGTACATTGATAGTCTTGATACTTTGTTTATTATTATTATAAGCATTTGGTGAAATGAGATGATCCAAGTATTGACATAAGATATGCTTGTAATCATAAGATAAATGCTTTGGTTCATTTTCAATACAAATGACTAAAGTGTTATGACAATCCGGAAGATAATAACTGGTGAATATTAGAAAGGCTTTTTTATACGATACTTTAATGATACGTGAATTTCTGTGCACTAGATTCAAGCCTAGAAGTAGATAGGCACTTGTCAATGGACCTATAGCCATGATGATATGTGATATCAGGGCATAATCTTTAAATACTTGAGTAACATTTAATTCTTCATCTTTCTCGTTACTGAATGATACAGAAATAGTATTATTATCATCATCAGTTAATTCAGTATCATTGTCATCATCATCAGAATCGAAATCTCCCAAGGCTCGGCTGAATGCAGGAACTCGTTTAAGAAAAAATTCCATTGCTGAAATGAAAAATAAAACAAATGATTCTAATGATTGTCGGTTAAAGACTTCTCTAAGTAATACTGTAGACATTCACTATTTATCTGATACTTGTAACAAGCTTTACTTCTAAACAATAGTAGTGTCCCCACATTTTCAAGCAATTCTAACCGTCACAATCGTGTTAAGGTTAAAAAAGGCAATCCAGTTTTCACAAGAATATGTGCGTATTTATTGGTAAGTGACCTGTACATTTGAATTTAGAGTACAACCACTCAATCGTGCAGAAGTAACCAATTAATTCACAAACAATATAGTCATTATATCTAGACTGACTAATCACTTCAGTAAGTGGCTTTTTTAGACGGATACGGCTAGCGTGCACTAGTTAGCATTCAAGTAAAGGCAGATGCGTTGCCCTCATAAACGACCTAGTACGGCCGAGGGTGGGTAGACTCCGCTCTTCCTTTTGAAATGCTTTCATGTGGTCACACGTGTTCATAGACTCTACCAGGGAACTCCTACTCAATACTTTCAGGTAGCGAGCGGGAGTGTTTCCGGTATAAGTGAAAGAGTGAATGTGAACGTCTGGCGCCTTACAACAGGACTGCTGAACATACAGATCTACCTAGGAGAACTAGAAAACCCTGACTACAAAAAAATAGTGTATTGTGCGTCGGGAGCACAGCGGTTAGGACGCTCGCCAACCATGTCTGTCTGTCTTTTCGACATAGAACTTTGCACAAATGTGCGGAAGTTCAAGTCGCCACATTCCGTGTAGCACGCGAAGCAAGAGAAGAAAGTACAAGAAAAGCATAAAAGAGACAGTGAACAGAGGTGTGAGACAAAGGAGTAATAACGAAGAACAAAACAGTTTCATTGGAGATCATAAGTCACAGGGAGTGGATGCATCTGCGCCACTGAGAACGGTTTTGAGCCATGTCACCAATTGTTTCCAACCATAGATTTTTACCGTCCCGAAGACCCCAGCCTGGAAGTCTACACCTTCCTACGTGGCTTAGACCAACTGTTGTGGATTTCATTGACTGATGCCAAGTTTTTGTTTGACCGCCGCTAGCTTTTTTCCAGCCTGACCCTATATCCGCTAACATAGCTCGTCGAGGGAGGCGATGACTTGGCATACGTAACACATGTCCTAACCATCTCAGTCGATGTAGCTTCACGACTTCGTCGATTGATTTCCCCTGTTTACCTAGAACTCTACGCCTAACTTCCATGTTGCTCACCTTATTATGCCACTTTACACGGGAAATAGAACGCAGGCACCTATGATCAAAGACAGCTAGTCTTTTCATGTCTTCCACTCTCAGTGGCCAGGTCTCACAACCATAAAGGAGGACGGAGCGGACTGATGAGCAGTACACCCGCCCTTTGGTCGATAGTCGAACATCTCGTCTACGCCAGAGTCGGTGTAAACTGGTAAATGCGAAACGAGCCCCTTGTATTCGTGCTGAGATTTCGTCAGAGATCAGCCCGTTGGGGCCCCAACGGGCTGATGGTACTTCCCAAATAAGTGAAGCGCCAACCATGTCCATGGTCAGGGGTCCAATCCCCGGCAGACGCATACCTGATATCAATGATCGGCCTGCTAAATTTGGGCTACCGATATCGCATGCTGAAAATCCAATAGTTATACTAAAATACCAAAATTATATGGATTCCAGAATCCATAAGAGTCAAGTGACGTATGAACCTATTTTGGTCACTGGAAGCCATAGCAACGTAGCTCCTGAAGCTGCTCTTTTCCCTTCTGGATCAAACTTCAATCAAAGGCTCTGGGGTGCCCCATTAAGCAAATCACCTGCTTAGATGTGGGCGTCTGAGCGGTACCACAGCCCTCACACAAACTCAGACTTTGTATGATGTATCTATTGGTGGCCATAGTGTACAACGCTTGGGTCTTAATAATAATAACAATAATAGTATATAAGCGTTGCGACGATTAGAATGACTCGTTTATACAAAATATTTACCGCTTACTTTACAAAATGATATTCACTATAACGAATTACTCTGCTGGGATTAGAATGCAGAAATGTTCATGTTAGTTATTACTTTCGAAATACAAATTTCGTAGTAAAGACAAAAACACCTATAAAGGATGGTCGATCTTCAATGACGTATATATATATATATATTACTGCCTCCAAAGCCTCAGGATGGTCGGGGGTGGGTGTCTTGCGCTGCGGGTTAGCCACCCCTCCATACACCTCTTGAAGTGCTCCCATATGACCGTGCGTCTTACATAGCCTCTCTTGAGGAAATCCTACTCACTGCCTTCACGTGGCGGTGTTTATTTCACCGAAGTGAGAGGACAAAAGCGGATGCCTGGCGCTCTTCACCGGGTTGACTGTCCATTGGATGACAGTCTAGGGGAGATGGCTAAACCCTGATTCCAAACCTCCAACGACTGGCGTATGAAGCTCACCGGAGTTCACCGGCAGACGTATGGACAAAGGGCTTATTGGATGCCCTGGATGTCTGGCCCCATTCAAAAAGGCGTATGAACCGGACTCCGGCCACCGGCTGGCTGCCAATGGATAGTGGACTCCCTACTCCACTCCTATTGCCTTGTAGGTCACACTTGGTTGTGTAAAGGCTAGAGCTGCACTCTCAAACAAAAGGCCGAGCGATGCTGGGGACATCACTCGTACCCATTTCCCATGAAACTTCATCAACTCTCTTACAAACATTCGAGATGTTCATGAAGCCGGTTCATCCTCCCGTAAGAGATAGCTGAAGTAAAGTAAGTGAGTAATATATTATTGATGAAATAACAGAACCAGAAGAGTGACAACTTTAGAACATTCAGTGACAGTAGGAACAGCGTATTCAGTAACCTTTCCAACAATCAGTGCTAAACCATAGATAATTTTGGTTGGCTAGTTGTTACAAAACTCAAGATCAATCACGGGATTTAAAGACCTTCAGATCGCCAACAAATGATATCCCCGCTGATTCATACCACTTCTAGTTCAAACATTAACCAGTACTGCAGGACTACTAGGTTACCTTCCATAAGATTATGGATGATATTTAAAATGGAGGAAACTGAAGCAAGAAGCTGCACGCTAACGAAAGGAATGGGAGACAGTGATCAAACATACACAAAGAGAAATTTATTCCCCTTCCATTACCATTCGTGTTACAAATAAACCCTTCTAAAGCTTGCGGTATTTCAAAACAAACTATAGACAAATAATAATGAGACATCACCACATGATCTTATGTGAAACTACAAATACCAGACCATCAAAAACTTGACATCAGTGCATGAAGACGTCGTGGTTCACTTCATTTCTCAAAACAAGATGTGAACTATGATTGATTAAGAAACTTATTTATTTATAAACACATTTATCAAAAGACACCTAATGTAGAACTAACATTCGCCTCAACTAACAATTAACTTCCATTTTGACTGAAACGTTTTCAATAACAGCATACAGTCGAATGTTAATGAGACCTAGATGAGAGTTCCGCATCGGATCTGCGAAGTAGACGTACAATGGATATATATTAGAACGGTGAATTATGTGACACAATTGAAGCCATCGTATCAAATACAAACATCTAGCGAGTTTAGAACTTTGAATAAACTGACATATGTGAGCGTGACGGAAGTCTGAGAAAAACAAAACTGGAAACAGAAGTGAATAGAGTAGCACAACACAGATCACAGCCAAAAGTAAAACTAGGAAGCCTTTACCGCAGTAATTTCAACTACTAAACACACTGCAAAGTGATGATTTGCAGCGTTTAAGACACAGGGTGCGGTCACTAAAATATTTTCCGAAGAACTACAATACTGTCTGGGTGTCTAAAGTGAAGCAAAGAGGCCATTTCCAGAGCTCTTCAATTCAATTTAGTACACAAGATAGAACAAAGTGAGGCAGCCTATGATAAAAGTGAGCCGAAGTAACTACTTGCAAATACCAGCGACCCCCGCACATCACAATACATAGCTTTAACCTTACATATATTAGTCCTCTTACATTGCAAAAATTAGCAATCACCTTCCATGTCCCGATCTTGGCAATTAAACTGGTTGCTCCTTATCTCATGACCAAATTCCTGAATACACAGCCATTGAAGACTAATGTCAGCCCCTCGCACTGAATAAATCCAGTTATTCCTCACTTAGATTTCAGATTTCAGATTTTTTGTTTGAGGATAGAAGGCTTGCAGCCTATGTTAATCCTTTTCTAGTAGATTTCTGTGGTTGTCCAAACCCTTCTTGAACGAATCAATTGAGGTTGCAGACACCACTTCTTCTGGGAGTCGGTTCCAAGAGTTTATGACTCGATGTGAGAACCAGTACTCAACAGCAATATGATTTCTCCTTGGCTTTTGAACTCTCCTGCTATGTCCTCTAAGGTGTTCCGACCTGGTGGGAAGGAAAAGAGAGAATAGGTCAGGTCCGTAGTCATTATTTAAAATTTTAAACATTGTGATTAAATCTCCTCTCTGCCTACGGTATGACAGTGAGAAGAGATTTAAACTATCTAGTCTTTCCTCATATGATAAGTTAGCTATGCCGTGAACCATACGTGTTGCCTTCCTTTGAACACTTTCTAGAATGTGTGAATCCCCTTTTAGACACGGACTGGCGGCCTGGATGCAGTTTTCCAGTCTTGACCTAACCAGAGATGTGTATAAGGAGGTGAACATATCTCTGGTAATTCTTGTAAAGGCTCTGCGAATCGCCCATAAGGACCTGAAACTACGTGCAGCCACCGCGCGACAGTGTGCTGTAGTTTTTAAGTCGTGGCTAACTATGACACCTAAGTCCAAGTGAGTCTGAACTGATGGAAGTGTTATTCCCTCTAGTTCGTAGGAGCTCGTGCTTGCTTGTCCAATGCGCATGGTTGCACATTTTGCCACGTTGATCGGGAGCATCCATTCAACAGACCACTCCGACAGTTTGTTGAGGTCGTCTTGCAAGGTGGACGTATCACTGTTGCCCTTCAGCTCCCTCCAAATTTTTAAGTCATCTGCGTATAGGACCATAGGGGAGTCGGTCAGCAGAGGTAACTCATTGATATACAGAATAAAAAGGAGAGGACCGAGAACCGTGCCTTGTGGCACTCCGCTACTTACTGCTGTCCAGGAGGAGAGTTTTGAGTTGATCCTAACCCTCTGCCTCCTATCTATGAGGAATTCCCTGAGCCAGTCTAGTAGTCTGCCTTTGATACCAAGACTTTCCAATTTCATGAGTAGTCTTTTGTGAGGTACTTTATCAAAGGCTTTACTGAAGTCTATGAAGACGACGTCAACGGGTCTTCTGTCATCCTTTGATTTAACCCAGCTTTCTCTTGCAGTCAGGAGATTTGACAGGCATGAGAGGTTCCTCCGGAAGCCATGCTGTGCTCCAGATAACAAGCTGCTATTTTCCAGATAAGCCATGATGCTTTTCTTGATAATTCTTTCCAGTGTCTTGATTAAAGTGCTGGTGAGACTGATAGGCCTGTAATTTGAAGGGCTTTGTCTTGATCCTCCTTTGTGTATGGGAGTTACTATGGCGTCTTTCCAATCACGTGGCAACACTCCATTTTGGAGAGATAGCTTGAAGATCGTGGTCAAGGGGCCGGCTATGTGGGCTGATAGCTCCTTGAGAAGCCTTGGATGAAGACTGTCAGGACCCATTGATTTTCCTGCATCTAGTTTCATTAAGAAGTTGAGCACGATGCCTTGGTCGATGTCAACGGAATCTATCCCATGTTCTTCTGATGCAGCCAGAGCTGATCCTATAGGCAGTGATGACTCCTGAGTGAAGACTTGGGAGAAGTAGTTTGCCATTGCTTCTGCTTTTTCTTGATCTTCTTCGATTGTATCTTTGTCAATAATCAGGTTTGGGACACCATTGGGTGTTTTATTCCTGAAATTCAAGTACGAGAAAATTTTCTTAGGTTGTGCCTTTGCATTTACTAAAGTATACTTTAGTTTAAGTAATCAAAAGTGCGATGGCACGTGTTGATTCTCTACGAACTCCAGTCAATCTAGTAACACCCTGACTCTAGTGTGGTTATCTCTTACTAAGGATCAGTTTTGGTGCATTTCGGTGGCAAATATAGATAACAACTGGTAATATACACAAACCAATTAAGTGAGGCTGGAGAGGTATTTATATTGACCGCTATCCGAATACTCTCATAGGTCGCACTTATTCAATCTCCAATGTTCGTGTTGCGGACTAATGCGAATCAAATCGATTCCTTAGCATTCTCATCTTAGTAACAAGAGAGACCTCCTTATCACTGGCGGATTTCTGTCTTGTAGATCCCATCACTCGCATCACACAGTTATTGTAAGCCTCAAAGACTGTGAGAAGCCGGTTAGATTTGAAGAGGAGGATTGTTTAATGCTGAAAACATGGTGCTGCTTTAGTCATTTCCCCATGTAACCCTCTCGTCCGGCCACTGCAGCAAAATTATAATGAAATGATGGAAGAGAAAAGAAGACATGGGAAAGTCAGAGATAACAGTGAGAGGAAGGGTGATACAATACAATGAGAAGTACTATAATATATATTTCTTTCTGTTTATGCAGGAACATACCAATTTTACAGGCATGGATAAATTATCATACAAATTTCACATAATTTGGTGTGATGAATTTACAGTGTGATTGTTCTTTCTGACATTAGAGTCCATCGGAACAGTCTGCTTTAAAGTCTGTTTGTGCAACAAATAAAGAAATATAGAAATATTGTCTTCGCATTAACAAAAAACCCAGACATCAGATGGATGTAATACAAATATCTGGGAAAAATAAAGCTTGAAGTCAATTCTCCTATATAACTTTGTTGTGAACAGCACCCTTGGCTTAAAGTTTATTGATGTATTATGTTGAGATCAGTGATATATTTATTCCATTTTTCAGCAGTCTTATCGTAGTTTCATAACAGGAAAGAAATTTGATCGTGGATACGAAAACCAGATAAGGTCATGTTAAGTTGTTTTACTGCATCAAATGGTGCCGAGGTCGATTCCAGAATTCTCCATTTGCTCCATTTGTGTCTGCATGGCGGACTGTATTCGTAAGTTGAGTAAAATGTTGAAAACTGTTTGAAAACCAGTTGCTTCTTCATTTCAGATCATGAATACTCATTTACAGCATGTTTGCCAGCGTCTTCAAATGGTAGAATTAGATCGTTCATGGAATTTGAGTGGTTATGAGATAAATGATTTGGAATTAATCCTCATTTCAGTTTAGATGCAGGGTTGTTCGACATCGACCAGAAGATGAATAGGAGCAGCAGAATACCAGAAAAAGAAAGTATGTGAAAATGAAAAGGACATTAATATTTTATGCACTTATAAATGTTTATGTCAATTGTATATTACACATTAGTAAAAATTTACGTTTTAGTTGTGTTTTCACGTATTTATGCGAAGTCTTAGAGTTTGTTTAGTGTCATAATGTGTATTAATCAGTCTGAATGTTTTAGCGTTCTAATGTCTGGTGCGTTTTAAAAATAAGTGATGGGTTCTGGTAGGGATAATCACTGGGACAAAACAGTTTATATAGCAAGCGTTTGAAGGTTACCCTAGAGTGACACGTCCTATTTCTAAGGGTAAACTATTCCTGTATGTTCCGTACTAAGACTTTATGCATCCATGCTGCTAGTTTATTTATATTTTTTAGATTGCAAAGGGTGTTGAAGTGCGTCATTTAGGTGCTGTAGTAGATTAGTGATTGATTCGTTCTAGGAGTATATAGTTTATTAATATAATCAATAGAGTGAAACAGTCTGTACAGAGAGCGTTTGAAGCTTGTAACTGAAGAGCAAGTTCTGATGTCTAGAGGGAGGCTGTTCCATATTTTAGAATACATGAGTGTGAAGAAGTTTTCACGGAGTGTTGACTTAAAGGAATGAGTTGTCACTGTGGATGTTTGGTTACGCAGATGGTAAGAGCCTTCCGGCGAGAATTGTATGTCCCTGTTACCTGAGAGCGATATTTTGTGAAGGACCTTAAAGAAGAATATTAGGTCTATAATAAGTCGTCTTGTCCAAAGTTGGTCAGGTTTTAGGATCACGCACCGTGAGATGTAGTCTTTCTTACAATCGTATCCAAGTAGTTGGGAGGTAAAATATCGTTGGATACTTTCCATTCTTAGCTTGTCACGTGTGCGAGTGCTGCTTATAATAAATGGACAGTATTCTAGTGGTGGTCTGACACATGTTTTGTACAGGATTAGCTTGGCTTCATTGTCGTGAAAGTTCCTGAGTATGCATCCTAAGAGCATCCTCGACTTTCGAGTCTGTGATGCTACTTGCTCAGAGAATGTTAAGTCACTGGATTACCTCAAGCCTAGGTCAACGACACTTCGGAGTCTGGTTAAGTTAGCAGATTGGAGCGTTAATTTCAGGTCAATTGAGGTTGCTCCGAAGCAAATCCAGCCACATTTGTTCAGATTAAATTGGAGGTTCCATAGGGACGACCAAGCAGTCATTTTATCTAATTCCTTCTGCACTACATTCTCGAAGTACCCTAAGCCATCACGTTGGAATGTATAGCTCTTGCAGCATCTCCAGTGCAATACCTCATGAAATACATTAACTTCAATTCATCACTTAATAAAAAAACTACTCAGCATAATCTCAAACTTCTTTGCAAATTGTAAATAATCAGCCGAGTTTCCACCGAAACACCGTGGTTCAAATTTAGGGAGTTTGATGTTCCTATTATCCCTAGACGGCGAAACAGTAACATCAACCATGTCATGTTTAACATCAGACACATCGTTACAATTAACAGACAAGTCACCATGACTTACTTTCCTGTTTGCATCCAAGACGCTCTGTCCCTTCTTTGACCCAGGCATTGTTGAACTTGACCCAATTCCAAAAACGTTCCAGATATTGCTTGTTCAAAGAAGACTTGGCCGGCACCATGAAAGATGAACGGCGACTATCCAAACTGTCACCAACTGTTCGAAACCGCCAAAAACTGACGCCGTACCATCAGAAACTGTCAGCCACGTCTCGTAAACCGTTAATGCCCAGCTCTTGCTACGCCGGCACTCACGCTGTTCCTTGAAGATTCTCAGAAACGCTTAGTAATAACGGACGCAGAAACCAAAACACCGATTGGCGACTCGAGAATTCTTTATTGTAACACCAACATATAGCCAACTTTACAACTAAGTTTTACAACTAAGGTCTATGAACAAATATTATAATAATAAATCACAATATTACTTCTGACGGTTGTCTCCTGACTTCTTTCTGAACAGCGACCGATGAGACGATGACTGGCTGACTGATGCTTCAGCGAAAATTGGGGAAGTTGGTTTTGAGCAAACAACCATGAATTGATCGTTCAATCTTCAACTACATTGACAACGGTGGTTACCTATAATCAGATCCTCAGCCACGTGGATGATCGCGAGTTATGCAAAAACTGCTCTAAAAATACTTGGCACAATACCTCAGTTTTAGTGGGATTTTCGGATATAATCGCACGCGTATATTAGCATGTAGGAAGGTTTGTGAATATTAAGGTGTCCAGTGACACTGTTTATTTGAACCAGTTTCATATTTTTGGAAACAACATACTTCTTTGCGGTTGTAGCGCTTGCTCGCTGGAAGGAAACCTGGAAGACAAGGTTGCAAATTTCGATTTTTATTATACTGAAATTCGCTGTTGACCTTTCAGTGTATTTATGTTAATCATTCTTGAACTGGAGTGTGAAGGTAGTGTCCTTTGCCGTGCTCCATTGGTTCATCGTTGGCTGACTTTCCTGTATGCGTTTTAGTACCACTCTCTCTGAAGTTGAATTGTTTGTAAAACACATAAATAGTATCTTGAGTCCTGGAATGTTGTATTGTGGCAGCATCATTAATTTCCGATGGTACTGTTCATATGCGCATGGCCGACGGCCTTCACAGAGGTCAGTCCATCGCACCTGCTTGGAGACTTGTAACAAGCACAAGGACATTACAAAGGAGTGAGTTATTCTGCCTTCTCCAATGCTTCAACTCACATCCTACAAAATGATCTGCAGTTATTGCAGCCTACAAGAAGCACGACCCACCGGCCTATCACTGAACTCTGCAGTGATTACAAGTTTGGTGACGTCATGGCTAGTCTATCAAGTGGAAGTGATCAGCTGGTGGTCTAAATGCTCCTTGGCTACTCTTCAATAGTGCACCGGTTTTTACGAAGTTCTCAATCGAAGGCTTAGGTTACAAGATTATCATCCATACACAGAAATCGACTGTCAAAAAGAACACATTGTCTGCCTTCGAAAACAACGAAACGAAAAAACTCAGTCAGGAGCATACATTGGTAGGGATTCAAAAGGTTGCCAACGAACCGACATCCACTTTTAAGGGTCACAAGTTCATCCATATATAAAAGCACACTGCGCAGTACAGCACTGGGTTTGCAGTTCATCTCACATGATATAAATTTTACCTGCGTCGTTGTATTTATCTGCAGTCATTAAAAAAGACACTGCACAGTGGAAGGAGCCAGAAAAAGTACACCATTATCAGACTATATCCCGTGTAGCAGAAACACTGATCCAAAAATCCTTCCCGAACAATCTTTTTGGGGAGCGATATTCGTTCGATTGCTTCCACTGATTTAGTAATTATTATACCTTACCACTGACCAGTGCATCATCAGTTCAATGTCTGCTTTTCTGATTTCGAATTAATATCTACTGTTTGTCTTTAGTTTGTAGAATTCCTGCCCTCACCGTGTCAGTTTGCTGATGTGAATGAGTGGAATGAAGAAAATAATGTGTCGCTTTACAGTCGCAAGCTGAAGACTACGCACGAGATCATCTGACTGCCCTTGAACTGTCCGCTAAAAATGTGCTTTATCCTATGTAATTCTTGCAGATAGAGTTCTGGCAGTGCTTTACGGAATATTCGAATTGATTTGAGAGTGTTTTAGGGTTATATATGATTAATTATTTTGCTTTGTGGTACACATTTGTCCTTGAGAAGCATTTCGCCTTTACGGTACCTGGAAGGCGATGCGGGGACATTTTTTCAAATCGGGCTCACCTTATCAGAGTTTGTTAATAGCACAGATTTCTTATTTCAGCGTTGTTGGAATGTAGTGTTGATTGCGTGACTAACAGAGGTTTGACAAAATATGTAGAACTGCGGAGTTAATGCATGAAAGATTGGGCTCGCTAGTGCTGAAAAAGGTAATCAGTGGTGTCAATCACGTCTCATAAACCGTTAATGGCCAGCTCTTGCTACGCTCGGGCCCACGCTGTTCTTCGAAGATTTCGGAAACGCTTAGTTATAACGGACGAAAAACCCAAAACACCGATCTGCCGCTTGAGATTTGTTTATTGTTACACCAACATATAAAAGGAATAAGCGAACTAAGGTCTGAAAACAAATATTACAATAATAAATCATAAGATTACTTCTGACGATGTTTCACTCTTCTTTCTGAACAGCGACCGATGAGACGATGACTGACGTATTGATGCCTCCGCGAAAATTGGGGAATTTGATTTTAAGCAAACAACCAAGAATTGATCCTTCAATCTTCAACTCCATTGACACTCCCCGGCAAAAACGGGATCCAACCCTTTTTTCCTTCACGACCAATGCACGTCGACTTGGATGCCATTGCGAGAACCTGGGTCACACGGACAGAGCTGAAATGGAAAACAAACAGAAAAGCCAACACACCACAAGCATACCCACAGCACAATCTCACACATCAATGACGACCTGCGCGTCCAGACAGAGACCTCCTCTTGACATCTTGCAACACAATCGCCATTTGCTAGAATGACTCTTGCAGAATGCAAAGTGACCATGTCAGGACCTCACGATACTCTACGCACATCCTCTTAATTAATCACTACCAATTACCATTGAAATCGCTTGTCACTCATTCTGCCTCAGTTCTAGTAGCGGTGGCGCATGCGAGCCTCAGTCGTTTACACTCTTTCTCCCCGGCGTGTCGGACCGCAGCTAACAATTATCTCCGTGTGCGTTTCATTCTCAGCAATAGCCTAGCCTCCCCGGCGTATACGACCCATCTGCTGTCTCTAACATCAATCAATTCATTCACGGATGTAGAAGACAAGAAACAACTTCAGAAGTAATCACGACGAAAATTTTAACAAAATTATGCAATAAAAACAAGGCACGAAAACAACGAGTAAACACAACTGATCCAAAATCACAAGTTGCAAAGACACACCACACGTATACACAAACAGTACAAATAACCTCGCGGATCATGTCTTGGTGGAATTATTTTGAAGAATTGGAGGACTTACACCAGTATACCAGAATATCTTGACAGTATTATCTCAGTAATTACATATGTAGGTTATTGAGATAGAGTATTTAATGAAGAATTTTAAAAATTCTAATGTGTAGAAGTGTCCAGTACCAGAACACATGAAGTCGTGATCTGTCGGGCAGGGTGAAATGAGTAGTGGGGGTAGGTAGAATGATCTTCAGGAAAACAGTCGGCTGCCTGGACCTGACATGCTAAATCTTCGTTACCACTATTTACATAGTATACCTTGGACATTGCGAAAACCCGTCTGCTTATGTCAAGGAGAAGGAAATTCCGGAGCATTTCAAAATTATACGTTTTAGGTAATATAATCAGGCTTGTGGCAATAAGTGCCAGGTTGATGACCCATCGATTGAACTTCAGACAAACCTAGTTAGTGAAACTGAGGTCAGTAACGGGGGGAAAACGGGAAGAGGCTTGTCACATATCTTTATGTGTGGCACGATTGGCAGGGAGAATGGATTTTTCCGAAGTGGGGGGTGTTGTATTGAGGTTCGTAGTGCCACTATTAGCGAAATGACCTTTATGGGGGAAGTATGGGTAGTTAGACTGGAGGATATTGGCTGATGGGAACTCACCCAGGAGGCCTTGGAGCGGAAGAACGGTAGCAATGTGACGAAGGCGGGAGTCCATCCCACAATACACCATATTGTATTTTTTAGTATATTGAACGTAGTTTTTCTGGTGGGGAGAAAGAGGAAATTTAGATTGAGCTTCAGGCATCTTAACCAAAGTGCCTCAAGTTAATGTGCTTTGCACCTCTCCTTGTGAGTAGTGTCTTCATGGGCGTGTGACAAGGTCCATGTAAAGCTTCGCTAGATATTTTTAATAGGAACTTCACCATATCCGTGCACAAGACCACAGATGATTGTGCAGTACCCGAGTATACTAATAACATATTTATTCTTGTCTATGTATTACACATCAGTTGTACAGGCATGCATAAATATAATTCAAATTACATAAATTTGGTTTGTGGTGAATTCATATGGTTGCTGTCTTTTTGTCTTCAGTTTGCGGGAACAATCCGCTTCAATGGAGCACATCAAAAGAACTGGAAATATTGTCTCCCTATAAATAAAATAACCCAAGTATGTGTTGGATGGATTACAAATACTTGGGAAAAAATAAAGCCTGGAGTCAATCTCCTCATATAACTTTGTGTACGACATCGAATCTCATTCTTAAATTATACCCAAACTGGGTATTGGTTTAGAATAAGTGATATATTTACAAAATGTTGTCAGTATTTTTATCGTAGGAAATATCAGAAGTGAATTGAATTCCATGTAGACCAATATCTGTCATTGCCATGTCATCACTGCACCGGGGTCGGCCGCTGTTTGCAGCTGCACGGTTGTTCCGTACGAGTATGTTGATTTACATGCAGAAAGCCATTTGTAAACTATTTTAGATCATAGATACTGCTCGTGTAGGATATTGTGTGGCGTCCTGATGAGGTGACACGTAGGTTTTTAAGGGTGCTGGGTTAATACGAGCCAAAAGCTTGAAGGATGATACGGTACATACAAGTCGCTTCAAGTTCTCTTCAACTTCGGTCTTACTGTGGAGGGTAGTACCTCGGCCACAAGGCAAATAGAAGAGAAGAGGTAAGCAGCAAGGTACCAGAGGGGGCAAGAAAAGTGTGCGGACATGGGCAGAACCTTAATGAGTGTATGTATATGCTTATATTCGTTGTATATTGCTATCTAGTAAGGCGATATACGTTTTTCTACTTAGTCTTTTTATACTTCTATGTGACTAGTCCATTTATGGTTTATGGAGTAATTAGGGAAGTTTCGAGCGTTCTTTAAACACTGGTAAACTGATAATTGATTCGTTCTAAAAATAAATAGTTTGTTGATCTAGTTAGCCAAGTAAAAACGGTTTGTATGGAGAGTGCCTGAAGTCTTTAACCGAGGTGCAAGTTCTGATGTCTAGAGGGAGGCTGTTCCATATTTTAGAATACATGAGTGTGAAGAAGTTTTCACGGAGTGTTGACTTAAAGGAATGAGTTGTCACTGTGGATGTTTGGTTACGCAGATGGTAAGAGCCTTCCGGCGAGAATTGTATGTCCCTGTTACCTGAGAGCGATATTTTGTGAAGGACCTTAAAGAAGAATATTAGGTCTATAATAAGTCGTCTTGTCCAAAGTTGGTCAGGTTTTAGGATCACGCACCGTGAGATGTAGTCTTTCTTACAATCGTATCCAAGTAGTTGGGAGGTAAAATATCGTTGGATACTTTCCATTCTTAGCTTGTCACGTGTGCGAGTGCTGCTTATAATAAATGGACAGTATTCTAGTGGTGGTCTGACACATGTTTTGTACAGGATTAGCTTGGCTTCATTGTCGTGAAAGTTCCTGAGTATGCATCCTAAGAGCATCCTCGACTTTCGAGTCTGTGATGCTACTTGCTCAGAGAATGTTAAGTCACTGGATTACCTCAAGCCTAGGTCAACGACACTTCGGAGTCTGGTTAAGTTAGCAGATTGGAGCGTTAATTTCAGGTCAATTGAGGGTGCTCCGAAGCAAATCCAGCCACATTTGTTCAGATTAAATTGGAGGTTCCATAGGGACGACCAAGCAGTCATTTTATCTAATTCCTTCTGCACTACATTCTCGAAGTAACCTAGGTCAATACACTGATATATGTAAGCTATTTTTGGGTCAACTGCAAAGATACATGGTTTACCATATGGGAAGCAGTCGCCCATGTCGTTGATATGAAGTGTAAATAGGAGGGGCCCTATGAAACTACCTTGTATAACAACAGAATTGATTAGGCTAGGTTCGGAAGTCACAGACCCAAGTTTAACTATTTGTGACCTGTTGTTACGGAATGATTTAAGGCATCCCAATAATGGGTCACGTATTCCTAAGGAGTTCAGCTTATGTATTAGCAGCATATGGATGACGCAGTCAAATGCCTTAGAAATGTCAAAGTAGATGACAAGTACCAGTTGTTGTCTGTCACAACTACTGCTCACGAAATTAAAGAAGTCCAGATGGGTTGTTAAACAAGGTTTGGATTTTAGAAATCCATGTTGGTTCTAACTTTCAATGTTGCAACAAGCATATGTTTGAGTAGGTTGTCTTTAACCAGTCTCTCCATAATTCTATAGGTGTAATTTTGGTCTGGCTGTAGTTGTTGAAATCTGTTTTCCAGCCACACTTGTGTTCAGGCATAATAGATGTTGTCTTCCATATATCTGGGTAAGTTTGGGTTCTAATAGTTTGGTTAATGTTAGTATAGGTGAATTTAACAGCACCAATTTGTTTTGGTGTGAGTAGAGATGGAAGTTGTGCTAAATGAGTAGCAGGGTGCATACCGAGTAACGGGACCGTATGCTTAAGGTAGTTAGCTGCAAATATTTTGTTGAATAATTCACACATGTCTGCAGAGAGTTGCAACCCTAATTCGCTTCTTTAAGATTTCCGTGAGTGCATACACTCTGGCAGGACTGGCTACTGCGATGCGTTCTTCGTTTCTCATACGGAAATCTCGAGCCTGTGATATGGAGTTAAGGGTGTTAAGTATTAGACCAAGTGTGCTAAAGTCATGGTGTTTGAAGTAACTTGTCGAGAGTCTCTTCGGTTTCATACGATCATTTGGTTTTATAAATGACTTATGATGTGGCGAAACCTTTGGTGATTGGAGTGGAATGGCCGCATCTAAGCATGAATCTGAGTTTGGGTAAAAGATGCTTAGAGTTCTCGAGTGATCATCAGTAGCGAAGTATTCACCCCATTCAGACGATCTCTACGTTGATTCTACTAAGACCCAGTTCGCCCTGCTTTGGTTCCTATTTATTACTTGTTGTGAAGGAGAGGTATAAGCCGCATTGCTACTCAGGGGAAGTGGCAGTGCACACATCACTGTTTTGTGGTCATTACCTGCAAACTTAGAACTAAGACTGAGAGGGGACTTACATCGTGGCAGAATATTAACTCCAGTGCGCTGTCACCTCTTGTAGGGATAGTGATAGTTTGTTTCCAGCCCAAAATGTCCAGTGTACCTAAGAGCTTGTCATATGTAGCTGGGCCTGTTAATAAATCCCAGTTGATTTCGGGTAGGTTGAAGTCTACACATACGACCTTGTGCTCGTATGAAAGAGTGGATACTTGTTCCAGTACGTTAATGAGTTGTGTCTTGTAATCACTAAAGGTACCAGGTGCTCTGTAGATACATCCTACTAGTAGTGAGGACTTTTGAAGAGTACATTGACCCATACAGTGTTGTGCGTGCCATTGTATACTCTATTTTCTAGCTCTAATACAGTGTGTGTTCAGGAAGTACATTATGTAGCCTCCTCCCATACTACTGTTCCTGTCATATCGAAAGTGTGTACCCGTCGATGCTTACCTTTTCTTCTGGTATATTGGAGCGACATCAAGATTCAGTGATACTAATTACTGGGGGTTTATATACCAGCGTATGTGCCCTGACCATTGGTAGTTTGTTTAGGATAGATCTAGTATTAATAAGTATTAAGTAGAGTTGAGAGTTGAAGTAATGTTTGGAGTATTTAAACTCGTCAGTCAGGCTCAAGTGTAGTTTGTCAACCACTGGTTTGGCGTGACTTGACAACCCTGGATAATAGTTGGTGTCAGTACCCTATTTACCTGTGTTTATCGAGTTATTATCCTCTCCTTTTGGTGAATAATGATTTTTATTATAAGGCTCACTATAGAATCAGGTAGTTCTGTGATCGGGTTGGTTGGTTCTTGGATAGGGGTTTGCATTTGGCCTTTGTTTCTACAAGCACTGGACGTGATTAATAAGTGCGAACGCACTAGACTGTGTTCTCTTCCCTATAGGAAGCCGACAGTATTCGTGCGGGTTCACAACAGTTAGCACTCGCATCATTTGTCTGGTCAGCACTCACAGGGCTGTAGCGGATAAAAAACTATTGGTAACTTGCGATGCTCATAACTTATTAATCTGCCTAATGTTTGGATACATTCTTGGTGTCCTTACATGGGTTTTAGTATATGTATTGCTGCTTTGTTTTTTGATTCCCGGCAGACCGGTGTGCATTCTGTCAAAGTTCGTTTGTGTGTCATACTTTGAAGACCGAGAGTGGTTGGGAGCTGAGGCCTGAGTGCTGTCACCTGTACCGTTTTGCGTGATGGTGTTGCTGCACCAGTTATCAGTGTGGGCTTTCGTCTGACTTGACATACTATGCGAATATATTCTGATGTTACTGTCTGTGGAGGTTATGTCCTTATTTCGGCTTTTGGTACGGCTATTAGTACTATTTTTTGTCTCATTTCCCTTACAGCATGGATTCTTCGTAGGAGTTTGAAAATATGGATGATTTTTTGATATGAGTGGCGTATTTTGGCATGTTTTGTTACCGAATTCTATTTTAACTCTCACGTTATGGCTAGGAGAGGATGCTGTTGACTTACGAAAGGCATAGTTTTTTGCCTTGGGGCTGTCCGGAGACAAATCAAGATCCAAGGTAGAGGGTGGAGGGCCTAATTTGGCAGAAGGATTAAAATTCGCTAGCACTGAGGCTGGTGTGATGTTCTTCGGATGTAGTTTTACGAGATTAGAGAGGAGTGACCATGATTTCTACCATGTTGGCTGTGTGTTTATCTATTTCGGTAACTTGCGGTGTCTTGCTACGCCTTCGCTACAACTTTTATTTGTCTGTAGCTCGTGTTCTGTAATAGGATGCATTGTGTTGGTGAGTTTCTTAGCCTCTGTCTGAGTTTCAAACTGAATTCATATGGGGCAGCAGTGGTCGCGCCGACTCTTACTCAGTCTGACGAACTTCGTTTGGGAGTAAGGCATTTTCGCCGCCCTAATTAAGATATTTTAAACCTTTTCAACTCCTCATTATCTGGTATATTATTGACTATCACGCTTAGTTTAGTATCTAGTCTTTTGATAACCTCTGTTTTGATGAAGTTTATCAAAGTGTCCGCCTTTGTTACTGATTCTGTGCCAAATTCGCTAGGGTTTATGGTCCTGGCCAAGATGTTCAGAGGTGCAAGTTCGCAGACCTGCGATTTTGTGTCACTAATCTGTGTTGATAGTCCGAATATGCTGGCCAAATTTTCTTAGCATCCCGAATTCATAGCCTTACTACACGCATCTCAGTCTTCAGCTCTTCTACGGACAGCTTTAGTCGTTCTATTCCTGATGTAAGTGCTGAATCTGGACTGGGTATCTGAAGTTTTATGACACGTACATAAGGTGAGGTGAAGAGATCTATGTCAGGACCAGGTGCTAAGTTTGTAGAAGCAACGCTGCTACTAGTTGTTAGAATAGTTTTGCTGTCAATTCCGGCCACAGTAGATGGTAGTGACAAGGCAGCTCGACGCTTGCAGTGCATCGGCGAGCTGTGCATTTCACTTCCATATTTTATGGGAGCTGTGTTGCTCGTTGTTGCAAGCATACGTGTGCTTTCAGTTATCAGGTTAACAGGTGACTGAGTTAGTGGGTTTTTATATGATTAACCATAACGAATTAGTGAAAGTTATTGGTTACAAGTATGGGGCTGGGGAAACACTTGTGCGAATCTAACAGCAAAAATAGAAATATACAGCGATCAAGCTAATAAGCAACCCAAACGATGAGCGTACCCTCCAACTATTGCATCCTGCTCACTTAAGCAATATTTCGAAACAGTCCGCCTGAGGCACAGACCATCTCAGCTAATTTAGTTAAGCAGCGTGCTGGGGCCTGGTCACATGAAGCGGACATCAACATGCGGTGTCGCAGAGTGGGTGTTCCCACTAATCCAGATAACATATAACGTAATTCTATTAAAAGTTATTCACAAAAACATTTACCAGATGAAATTTCTACTGACGTGCCTGATAAGTCAAGCCCATGATGATCTTTATTTCTTCTCGGTGCAAATTAATTCGTCACTCCACCATTAAAAATTCTGTACGCCGACAGAAACCATTGCATTGAAAAGATAGATTCATGGATGCAAATCCAGAACACTTAGGAACTATGCGTTCTGATAAGTGACGTCTCCAGTGAGGCTGAGAGTTTGAAAAATGCACCAAACCCAAGACAGGCAATACGAATAAAATTCTTTGTATGACTGACGTCGGGACATGCAAGCAGCGTAAATATTTGTGGGTCAGCAACTGTACTTGGTATGGCTATTTGTTTTCCACATCAAAGTAGAAGGATACTTAGATGTCAGCACACTATTGTTGTACAGTTAGAGGTGGTTTCCAGTCTGAATTCTAATGCGCTTATAGCGGTTTCGATAAACTCTATTGGGGGAAATGGAACACCAGTAGAAATCTGTAGGGATTATCGCATCTGTCAAATATTGATATTACGGATTATGCTCTTTCCTCATTCCTAAGTGCAGCGCGTAATTGGTTATCGCATATGCTGAACGTGGTAATACATGCTTTTGTTAACCATCAGTGATTACTGTAGCACTTATCTGGCTGATATATGCCTTATAACTGCGAGACCACTGCTAATCTTCCTATCGTATCGTGAATGCCGTTCATACGAGATAATACACCAAACATATATTATATGGCAACACAAGTGCAGAACACGAATGGAGTGCAGATGAAACCCACCTGTTTCAGGCCCAAAACGCTTGCATACTGCGTGTAATTATAATCTACTTAATCTGACATCAGCACCTAATCTACACCCTACCCATTTCAGGGTATATCCATTAATCTAGTTAAAAACACTGAAGCTGTGGAATCCTTAGCCATTGCGTACAACTTCAGAGTGATTACAACGAAATCAGATAGGGGTTCTGGAAAACACCATGCGTGTGTCTTCACGTGTCTAAAATCCCGAGTCGTACATTTAGAGGTGGCGCACAATTTATCCATAGACTCACTTATAATGGTACTGATGAAGACCACCAACAGAACGGGACATCCAAGGGAAATATTCAGTGACGGTAGAACAAAGTTGGTAAGGGCAAAAATGGAGAGTGGATGAATCCTGTGGGAACTGATGCAACAAAATCCAGCTGCCACTCTCTAGTCCCTTGAAGATCCAGTTGTCTTTGATATCCCTGTGTAACACATGAAAATATTTACCATTGAGGATGGAATGGCTGAAGCACAGTTGAATTCAGCAGTCCCTCCAATCCCTTACACGGTCATTTATAGTGATTCTCAAGCAATTGTAGAGGAGCCTTTGCGTCCTTTATCTTCGTTAATGATGACCAAAAAAGGCAGCTGAAGCCTGCCGGACGATTATGAAAGAAGTCGTTTGTCATCACGTGGGAAGCACGTTTGAATATCTTGTGTGATTTATGTTTTTGTATTTTCAGGTTGTAGAGAGGTGAGAAGGAACTTCCAAATGAAGAAGAATGAGCTAATATTATACTGATACACTTTCCGTTCTTGCTCTTTTCAAGTTTACTAGATGGAGGAATTCCGTGAAATCTTCAAAGAGAGTGGACAGTATAATTCATGAAGCTTAACTCGAGATCAAGAGAAGCTGAGCTAACGGAACATTGTAGAGCCATCGGCAGTGACTCGAAATGATCGGCCACAAATGAGGAGCTATAATTTCGGGGTGCATTCACACTCTCTTTACCTCGATTCCTGCAATGCATACCGGCCGTCATACTTATTACACCATAGGTGAATAAAGTATAAAGAAGACCAAATGACCCTAAAGCAGCATATCAACTACCTCAAACAGACTGGAGAAGCGGTCTCCATCCATCGTGTCCATTGTAGATCTTTTCATTGTATTGTATTGTAGAGTTCTCAAAAATAAACTTAACCAAATTTTACTACTATGTAAGAAATGAACATATTGTACACTACTTTATTTTAACCATATACTCTGTACTTTGACTTTTACCTCGGGTTTCGAATAAATATATAGTTCTGCCTGCGACTCTCCGTCTTCTCCACCATCTCAACTGCCGTCGATCAATTTTAATCACCTGCTTTCTATCTCAAATTTTTGCAGGAGCACCGTAGTTTCTTCCTACGTACTTTGGTTGACCTCCGGCAACGTCAACATTGGAGAATTAGTACTGGAGCAGTCTTCCCGCAGCACCCGGAGTCTATTACGTTTATTGTGGACTTTGGATCTTTGTAAACCCAAGTAACCAAACTTTAATACATTCTTCCCGTAACTAAACTGATTTGGTACTTTATTTTCTATTTGAATTTGGGTAACTAAGCTAACAGAGTAAAAGGTCCACCACAATAGTATCACTCTTCCTCTCACTGTTATCTCTGACTTTCCCCATGTCTTCTTTTCTCTTCCATCATTTCATTATAATTTTGCTGCAGTGGCCGGACGAGAGGGTTACATGGGGAAATGACTAAAGCAGCACCATGTTTTCAGCATTAAACAATCCTCCTCTTCAAATCTAACCGGCTTCTCACAGTCTTTGAGGCTTACAATAACTGTGTGATGCGAGTGATGGGATCTACAAGACAGAAATCCGCCAGTGATAAGGAGGTCTCTCTTGTTACTAAGATGAGAATGCTAAGGAATCGATTTGATTCGCATTAGTCCGCAACACGAACATTGGAGATTGAATAAGTGCGACCTATGAGAGTATTCGGATAGCGGTCAATATAAATACCTCTCCAGCCTCACTTAATTGGTTTGTGTATATTACCAGTTGTTATCTATATTTGCCACCGAAATGCACCAAAACTGATCCTTAGTAAGAGATAACCACACTAGAGTCAGGGTGTTACTAGATTGACTGGAGTTCGTAGAGAATCAACACGTGCCATCGCACTTTTGATTACTTAAACTAAAGTATACTTTAGTTGTCTGATTGAAGATGTGAAGATTTGTAGATTTTCTACGGATACTAATCTTTCAAACAGTGCAAGAAGTGAGGTAATCCTCCCTGAAGTCCTTGCCTCGACATTATAATGCTAATTCTGAAATTGATTCCAATTCAGTCAAACGTAAATCTAAGTGAGGAATAACTGGATTTATTCAGTGCGAGGGGCTGACATTAGTCTTCAATGGCTGTGTATTCAGGAATTTGGTCATGAGATAAGGAGCAACCAGTTTAATTGCCAAGATCGGGACATGGAAGGTGATTGCTAATTTTTGCAATGTAAGAGGACTAATATATGTAAGGTTAAAGCTATGTATTGTGATGTGCGGGGGTCGCTGGTATTTGCAAGTAGTTACTTCGGCTCACTTTTATCATAGGCTGCCTCACTTTGTTCTATCTTGTGTACTAAATTGAATTGAAGAGCTCTGGAAATGGCCTCTTTGCTTCACTTTAGACACCCAGACAGTATTGTAGTTCTTCGGAAAATATTTTAGTGACCGCACCCTGTGTCTTAAACGCTGCAAATCATCACTTTGCAGTGTGTTTAGTAGTTGAAATTACTGCGGTAAAGGCTTCCTAGTTTTACTTTTGGCTGTGATCTGTGTTGTGCTACTCTATTCACTTCTGTTTCCAGTTTTGTTTTTCTCAGACTTCCGTCACGCTCACATATGTCAGTTTATTCAAAGTTCTAAACTCGCTAGATGTTTGTATTTGATACGATGGCTTCAATTGTGTCACATAATTCACCGTTCTAATATATATCCATTGTACGTCTACTTCGCAGATCCGATGCGGAACTCTCATCTAGGTCTCATTAACATTCGACTGTATGCTGTTATTGAAAACGTTTCAGTCAAAATGGAAGTTAATTGTTAGTTGAGGCGAATGTTAGTTCTACATTAGGTGTCTTTTGATAAATGTGTTTATAAATAAATAAGTTTCTTAATCAATCATAGTTCACATCTTGTTTTGAGAAATGAAGTGAACCACGACGTCTTCATGCACTGATGTCAAGTTTTTAATGGTGTGGTGTGTTTAAGTAACACATCAATATACGGGGATTTGATACCTCTTTATTTGTATGGTTTCTTGTTTCACACAATTGGTTGATATTTCGTTAATTTTGAGTCTTCGCTGCATATGAGCTTGTTGTTTCGCATTAAAACCAAATGATGTATAATTCATAAGTTTCCACATGTCAATATGGGCGTATAATATATTTTGTGGATTTTATAGTGATACCCTATGGACATTTGGTATTCTAAGTGTTGACTTGTGGTAAATGCATGAATTATTTCTTCCTATTTGTATTAGGTACATGTATTTGTTTATTCATTGCTTCCTTCTCACTGAAGCATTTTTATTTGACATCATTTACGCAGATACGTGCTAAGTTTCAGCTATTGTTGCATAAATCACAGGAAGTTTTTGAAATATCCTGTATTACTGAGACATAGCTACCACTGTTAATTTCCACTCACTGGATTTCCTCCTGATGGCTGACATTATATGTGTATATAAATGGCCAGTTTTATTTTAAGATCATTCTTAGAGTGATATACTGAGAAGCAATAATAATAATAATAATAATAAAAGCTTTATTCCAAACAGTATTCGTGGTACAGGTGTGGAATTTTCAGCGTGCATTACAATATATTGCACCTAATTAGCCCATAGATTTTATAAGATTTTAAAATCAAAAAGCAACAACAAAAGAATAGATAAATAAAAAGAAATGAAGAAAAACAGCGTTGCATTTACATTTTAAACAATGCACCACAGGATATGAAATATGAAGTATGTAATAGAAGATGTGAACAACAATATAATAGTAACGAAGAAAGGAAAACAAAAACTAATGGGACTATTTGTTAGAGTGCCGCAGTAAGTTGATCGTGTCATACCTAACGGATTTCTCATCACATAACAGCTGTGCCAGATATGGTATTGTGGAGTTTTTGTACTTGGTAGTCCTAGCATATAGCCTCCTATAGCTGCTTCTAGTTCTACCAGATGAAATGCAAGGAGAGAGATGCGTATAGAGAGGATGCTCAGGGTCCGACAATATTGTATTCGCTAGTTTCTTACATGACATTATATGTCTATCCACAATAGTGTTAACCAGTTGGTTTAACGATATCCCACTTGCCCTACTAACGGCTTTTAGTGCCCTTCTCAGCAAAGCAAAGTCTTTCTTAAGTAGTCCAGGAAAGATTAATGGGGAGCAGTAAAGAGGGATGGGTAGAATACAAGAATTGACAAACTGAGAAAGCAAAGACTGCTTTATATCAGACTGCCTAAATTTCCTAACGTAGAACGTTAAGCGAAACATCTTTCTAGTAACTAGCAAGATGTGGGAGGACCAGGAAAGATCGGAGGAAATACTCAGTTCAAGGTACTTGACATTAGATGTAATTTCAACCTCTATGCCGTCAATGATAGTGGGGCCATGTGAGCTAACTAGTTGTTGTAGGTCACATTTACGTCTGAAAGTGAAATTGACTACCTGACATTTAGACGGATTCAGCTTAAGACCGTTTGAAGAGGACCACTGACTAATTTCCGACAGAAAGTTATTTAATTTGGAACAATCTGACTGCGAGTTGACAGGCATAGAAACAGAGAGGTCATCAGCATACTTAACAAAAGTGGCTACATCAGAATGAGGCAAGTCATGTAAGAAAAAAGAAAACAGAAAAGGAGAAAGAACAGCACCTTGAGGAACACCAGCTAAAGTAAGTGAGGTAGTGGAGGACTTTCCATTGTAGACGGTGTACTGCTTCCTATCAGAAAAATAGGAATGCAACCACTTATTTGTCCAGCTCTCAGCCTGTGTTGCAGCAAGCTTACTTAGCAAGAGAGACCTGGGGACAGAGTCAAATGCAGATGTGTAATCAAGGAAGGCACAGCGAACGTATTTAGCTCCTCTATCTAAACTAGAGACTATATTATGATGTAGGACAACAGCGGCATCTAAGGTACACCTACTATGTTTATAAGCAAACTGGTTGGGGTCATTGAAAGGTTTTAAAGAGGGTTCAAGATTAAGTAAAATAAGTCTTTCCATAACTTTCAAAAAGGGTGAGGTAATAGCAATGGGTCTAAACTTAACAGTAGGTCCACTTGTTGATTTAGGCACTGGAACAATCTTGATATTTTTCCATGAGTCAGGTATAATACTTTTGGAAAAGGATTCGTTGAAAATGTCGGTTAATGGGGAACATAAGATGTCAGTACACTTCTTAAGAATAACAGCAGGAACACCATCAGAACCAAGGGACTGAGTAGGCTTGAGATTGAAGACACTTACGGACATCATTCGTATTAAAGCATGAGAAGCAGTCATTATTTACACTATTAGAGTTAGGAATCATAACATCTGCAGGGATACATATGGAGGATTTATTAAGCATGTCAACATCGACAGAAGTATCATTCATTATTTGGTTACCACCTGTGATTTCCTTTAATAACTTCCACATATTAGATGAGGATTTACATGAAAGAAACTTCTGGTTATAGAGGGAATTCAATCTTTGTAATTCAGCTTTAATCAAAGTGTTCATTCTCTTAACACCAGATTTATTTTTCATTTTGTACAACCTCTCTTTCTCACGGCGAAGCTTTTTGAGTTGAGAAGAGGAGAAGCGGTCGAATTTTAAGAAGATTTTCTCTTTTGAACAACAAACATCAAGACAGAAGTGAAGATAATGTGTTATGTTAGTAAATGTGTTATCAAGAGCTTGTTCAGTAAATAAGTCCCAGTTTGTGTCTTTTAACATGGACCATAGATTCTGTATGTTGTCATGAGAATAACATCTGGGCAATATTCTTATGATACAGTGATCAAAATTAAGTAGTGGGGCTCTTTTCCGAGCTTCAAATTTCCCTGTGTCATTTGTAAACACAAGATCAAGAGTATTATCCAGTCGAATCGGGAAGTTGACAATGTTTTCGTGTCCAAGTGAAATAAGGAAGCTGTGGTCACTAGAATTGAAATCTCCAGTAACTATAGACAAGGAGTTTCTGAAGGAGGTGGCAGCAAGAGAGGTAAATTCATCCTCAAATAAAGACAATTCTGTGGAATTGCATCCAGGAGCAGCATAAATGTTCGAGGTGTATATGTAGTTATATTTTGACAAATGTTTAGGTCGACAGTTAACGGTGAGGCAGTCAATATTGTCACTAGAGAATTTGAAACATACATTATTAGATGTACACCATTGTGAATTGATGAAGATGGCGACACCGCCACCACGTTTCTTCCTCGAACTACACCGATCTTGTCTGAATAATTTGAAATCATTCCGATACACTAGACTGTAACCATATAGATCATGTAGCCATGTTTCTTAAAGTGATATGATCCCAGTATTACGATATATAATGGAAGACACGAGTGATTGAAGACAGTTAATTTTAGCTGGCAGGGAGCGACAATTAGTACTCATAATTGCTGGAACAGTCATAAAATGAATAGGGGTATTTTTTAAGGCTCTTTGCCACCCGGCATGATGCTTTTTTTCTTTATTATGGTATTGACGATCAGTAGGTTTTAAAGATAATAAATACTCACGAGAATAAATAATCTGATTAGAGGTCATATTTGCATAAGATTTAAATATTTAAATGGAATTGGATATGAGCAATAAGATGCAATATGCTTTTTATTTGGTTGTCGACCTGATTAAATCTTGGGCTACCAAATACCTTTATACATTACAAATCATATTGCATCTTATTGCTCATATCCAATTCATTTTAAATATTTAAATCTTATGCAAATATGACCTCTAATCAGATTATTTATTCTCGTGAGTATTTATTATCTTTAAAACCTACTGATCGTCAATACCATAATAAAGAAAAAAGCATCATGCCGGGTGGCAAAGAGCCTTAAAAAATACCCCTATTCATTTTATGACTGTTCCAGCAATTATGAGTACTAATTGTCGCTCCCTGCCAGCTAAAATTAACTGTCTTCAATCACTCGTGTCTTCCATTATATATCGTAATACTGGGATCATATCACTTTAAGAAACATGGCTACATGATCTATATGGTTACAGTCTAGTGTATCGGAATGATTTCAAATTATTCAGACAAGATCGGTGTAGTTCGAGGAAGAAACGTGGTGGCGGTGTCGCCATCTTCATCAATTCACAATGGTGTACATCTAATAATGTATGTTTCAAATTCTCTAGTGACAATATTGACTGCCTCACCGTTAACTGTCGACCTAAACATTTGTCAAAATATAACTACATATACACCTCGAACATTTATGCTGCTCCTGGATGCAATTCCACAGAATTGTCTTTATTTGAGGATGAATTTACCTCTCTTGCTGCCACCTCCTTCAGAAACTCCTTGTCTATAGTTACTGGAGATTTCAATTCTAGTGACCACAGCTTCCTTATTTCACTTGGACACGAAAACATTGTCAACTTCCCGATTCGACTGGATAATACTCTTGATCTTGTGTTTACAAATGACACAGGGAAATTTGAAGCTCGGAAAAGAGCCCCACTACTTAATTTTGATCACTGTATCATAAGAATATTGCCCAGATGTTATTCTCATGACAACATACAGAATCTAAGGTCCATGTTAAAAGACACAAACTGGGACTTATTTACTGAACAAGCTCTTGATAACACATTTACTAACATAACACATTATCTTCACTTCTGTCTTGATGTTTGTTGTTCAAAAGAGAAAATCTTCTTAAAATTCGACCGCTTCTCCTCTTCTCAACTCAAAAAGCTTCGCCGTGAGAAAGAGAGGTTGTACAAAATGAAAAATAAATCTGGTGTTAAGAGAATGAACACTTTGATTAAAGCTGAATTACAAAGATTGAATTCCCTCTATAACCAGAAGTTTCTTTCATGTAAATCCTCATCTAATATGTGGAAGTTATTAAAGGAAATCACAGGTGGTAACCAAATAATGAATGATACTTCTGTCGATGTTGACATGCTTAATAAATCCTCCATATGTATCCCTGCAGATGTTATGATTCCTAACTCTAATAGTGTAAATAATGACTGCTTCTCATGCTTTAATACGAATGATGTCCGTAAGTGTCTTCAATCTCAAGCCTACTCAGTCCCTTGGTTCTGATGGTGTTCCTGCTGTTATCCTTAAGAAGTGTACTGACATCTTATGTTCCCCATTAACCGACATTTTCAACGAATCTTTTTCCAAAAGTATTATACCTGACTCATGGAAAAATATCAAGATTATTCCAGTGCCTAAATCAACAAGTGGACCTACTGTTAAGTTTAGACCCATTGCTATTACCTCACCCTTTTTGAAAGTTATGGAAAGACTTATTTTACTTAATCTTGAACCCTCTTTAAAGCCTTTCAATGATCCCAACCAGTTTGCTTATAAACATAGTAGGTGTACCTTAGATGCCGCTGTTGTCCTATATCATAATAAAATCTCTAGTTTAGATAGAGGAGCTAAATACGTTCGGTGTGCCTTCCTTGATTACACATCTGCATTTGACTCTGCACCTAGGTCTCTCTTGCTAAGTAAGCTTGCTGCAACACAGGCTGAGTGCTGGAAAAATAAGTGGTTGCATTCCTATTTTTCTGATAGGAAGCAGTACACCGTCTACAATGGAAAGTCCTCCACTACCTCACTTACTTTAGCTGGTGTTCCTCAAGGTGCTGTTTTTTCTCCTTTTCTGTTTTCTTTTTTCGTACATGACTTGCCCCATTCTGATGTAGCCACTTTTGTTAAGTATGCTGATGACCTCTCTGTTTCTATGCCTGTCAACTCCCAGTCAGATTGTTCCAAATTAAATAACTTTCTGTCGGAAATTAGTCAGTGGTCCTCTTCAAACGGCTTTAAGCTGAATCCGTCTAAATGTCAGGTAGTCAATTTCACTTTCAGACGAAAACGTGACCTACAACAACTAGTTAGCTCACATGGCCCCACTATCATTGACGGCATAGAGGTTGAAATTACATCTAGTGTCAAGTACCTTGAACTGAGTATTTCCTCCGATCTTTCCTGGTCCTCCCACATCTTGCTAGTTACTAGAAAGATGTTTCGCTTAACGTTCTATGTTAGGAAATTAAGGCAGTCTGATATAAAGCAGTCTTTGCTTTCTCAGTTTGTCAATTCTTGTATTCTACCCATCCCTCTTTACTGCTCCCCATTAATCTTTCCTGGACTACTTAAGAAAGACTTTGCTTTGCTGAGAAGGGCACTACAAGCCGTTAGTAGGGCAAGTGGGATATCGTTAAACCAACTGGTTAACACTATTGTGGATAGACATACAATGTCATGTAAGAAACTAGCGAATACTATATTGTCAGACCCGGAGCATCCTCTCTATACGCAGCTCTCTCCTTGCATTTCATCTGGTAGAACTAGAAGCAGCTATAGGAGGCTATATGCTAGGACTACCAAGTACGAATACTCCACAATACCTTATCTGGCACAGCTGTTATGTGATGAGAAATCCGTTAGGTATGACACGATCAACTTACTGCGGCACTCTAACAAATAGTCCCATTAGTTTTTGTTTTCCTTTCTTCGTTACTATTATATTGTTGTTCACATCTTCTATTACATACTGTATATTTCATATCCTGTGGTGCATTGTTTAAAATGTAAATGCAACGCTGTTTTTCTTCATTTCTTTTTATTTATCTATTCTTTTGTTGTTGCTTTTTGATTTTAAAATCTTATAAAATCTATGGGCTAATTAGGTGCGATATATTGTAATGCACGCTGAAAATTCCACACCTGTACCACGAATACTGTTTGGAATAAAGCTGTTATTGTTATTATGATTATACGTAGGTATTTTGGTGATTTTTGTATTGCCTTACGCATATGTCTGAATAAAGGATATTGATTTTGGTAGTCTTTTTTAGGTTTGAAATCTGGGTACACTGATATTAGGTAATTACTATTTTCGTGGGTACCAGTTACATAAATTTTTGTTTGTTGGGATAAATCAATAATTTTAGTAGTCAAGTTCTTTACTTTGGGATTAGCATTATTTAAATTTGTATGCTGTCGGAGTTAAGTTCAAAGTGATTGAGTGATTATGTGAATAATGTCATTAAGTGTTCAGGGTAAATTGTGCTGCAAAAATAATATATTCTGTAGTTTTCAAAGTGAATACCTATTAAAAGGGATTTTGAGTTTAACAAAAATGCATTATTATGCTTAAAGCTTAAAAATGAATCTTATCCGATAAAACTACTAAGTTCATGTGAATGTATTGAGGCCCAATAACAACTAAACAGAATTGAATGTTTTGATTCTAAAGCAGGCCAAGTTACTGGTAAATACTCGCTCTTCTGGATGCGTAATTAAGGCTTTTTTATTCGTAGTGTTATTGCGTTTGCTGGCATAGTTAAACGTTAAGAACCAGTAAATAGCAATAGACAAATGACCTCGAACTCATCAGCCATATGATAAAGGCGACTTTTGCGTATAAAATACATATATTCACGAAAAGAGTGAATTAAAAGGCATGAAACTATTACACAGGATACCTTTCTCTGATGTGTGACAAAAATTCCACTCAGTTTTGGATTGAAGCATTAGCAGAGTCGTATAACATGTTAAACATGTACATATCTAGGTCTTCTAGCCCTAACAATAACTCTGTTCTCCTTAACCTAAGCCTTAGGCCTTATTTTTTCTGTTTTAACTAAATCTAGTCTACATAACTGATATGATTGTGATGATGATAATGATCTCACTGGATTAGCTGATTGCGATGTATTGATTTTAGATCATGTTATAATATAACGCTTTTAATCAAGCTTATTTCATCAAATGGTTTGATTCTCTGCTAATCAAAGCGTTTTTTGTTTTGATGTCTATGGGTGTGTAAATCACTTTGATGTTGATGATTCGAAAATAGTAGCTACCCTGTGCATAGCATACTACATTCATACATTTATATGTGCTTTTATGTTATGTCGCTTTCTGTTTGTCTGGATTCAGCATAGAACTTGACACCGAAGTGCAGGAGTCCAACTTGCCACGCTCCAAATAGCACACAAAGGTAGACAAGATGAGGGAGGAGAATCAATAGAGTTTGACAAGTATAAGAGCGAAAAAGAATGAGTAATTGTAGAAAGAAATATGAAAGATTACAGAGACTGAATACATCTGAGCTGGCCATTGACAACGATTTTGAGCCATGTCACCTATTGTCTACAGCCATTGATTCCTAGAGTTAGTCCCGAGGGCCCCAACCCGGAAGTCTGCATCTCCCTACCTGACTGACTCAGTCTAACTGTCAAGGATTTCATGGATTGATGCCATGTTTTTGTTTAGCTACCACTTACTCTTTTCCAACCTGCACCTATATCAGCTATCAATGCCCGTTGGGGGAGGCAATGGTTAGGCATGAGCAGCACGTGACCTAGCCATCTCAGTCTATGTAACTTTAGAGCCTCGTCGATTGATTTTCCCTCTTTGCCCAACACTCTACGCCTAACGTCATTACTTACCTTATTAAAGCACCTAGCGTGAGAAACAGATCGCAGACATCTATGATCGAAAGCAGTCAACCTTTTCATGTCTTCAACTCGTATTGGCCATGTTTCAGAGCCATAGAGAAGGACGGAGCGAACTGCTGAGCAGTACATACGTCCCTTAGCTGATAGCCGGATGTCACACCTACGCCAGAGATGGTGTAAGTCAGCGAAAGCAGCTCGAGCTTTTTGGATCCTTGCTGCGATTTCGTCGCCAATCAGTCCGTTGGTGCCGATACAACTTCCCAAATAGGTGAAGTGGTCAACATGTTCTATCACTTCACTCCCTATCACTAAGCTAGGAGTTGACGTAGTCCAGTCCTGTAGCAGCATCTTACATTTTGCAGGGGCGAATCGCATGCCAAACATACGGAGATTGCTGCTCAAGGTGTTCAGAAGACTCTGCATTTTGTCAGCATCCTCCCCTCACAGGACTATGTCATCTGCATATTCTAAGTCCATAAGACTATTCCCTGGTAACAAGTCGATTCCTAAGTCGTTAAGTCCAGTTAAGGATACTTACATTAGCATATCTATGATGAAGTTAAACAGAAATGGGGAAATTGGACATACCTGCCGGACACCATTGGTTGTTATCAGTTCAAATGACAATTCCCCATAAGCCCTTACACGACTACGTGAGTTTGAATAGAGTACCTTGATTAGTGCAATGTACTTTCTTGGCACTCCCTTCACAGTCAGACATTGCTCAAACATTTCCCAAACCTAACCTGAAACTTGCCAGATATCCCGTCTAATAACATAACATTTCATTTATTATTTTATTTTATTATTGCTCCCTTGGGTTCCTAGTGGAACATAGGGCTTCAACTGCACGTCTCCATTTTCTTCTGTCTTCTGCTATACTTTTCGCCTGCATCCATGTGAATCCATATTCTTTCAACTCCTCTTCACATGATCTCCTCCATGTCTTCCTTGGACGTCCCACACGCCGCTTCCCTTTCGGGTTCCACTCGAGGGCTTGGCGCGCGATGTCACCCAGCGGTCTCCTCAGCGAGTGTCCGATCCATCTCCACTTTCTCCTGCATATTTGTTGGGCGATTGGTTCTTGCTTTGTTTGTTCCCATAATTCCTTGTTGGTGATTCTTTCCGGCCATCTGATTTTCAGTATTGAGCGAAGACAGTTGTTAATAACATTTCATTAAGCATATTTTATTCATGATTACAATATTATTTACCAGGTTTCACTAACTTGCTCACTGAGTGTTTCAAGGTTGTCAGTGCGGTCGCACTACACTGGCACTTACTGGTGCTTAAAGTTTAACTTGGTCCGTTTGCTACTACTTGCTTAATTTGAAGTTTAGCTGCTTTGGCAAGTTTGTCGGGGAAATATCAGGTTTATGTTAACTTTGCAGTGCATCTGGACCTTGTTGTCTGATATAGCGGTACCTACAGTCTTTGTAATACGTATGTTTAACCGCAGGAGAAAGTGCTCACAAGTATATTAGTTAACCAATTTCACTATAACTGAAGTAATTCAGTTTTATAATATAAGGTTTCGTTAGAAACGTTATCAATTGTGTATTCACTTTGAACTTAATTCCAAAAACACTTTAATCATTGTTAGTCTCAATGCAAAGATTTTGATTATTCGACTTTGTGATTCACTATTATCAACAAGTCTTTTTTTATATTTTTGTGTGAATTTCTACCATCCAGGGCAAATTAAATTATTTCTGTGTTTTTCAGTACGAATATACACATTGATCGCTTTACGATTAATTTATTCCACTCGGAATTTAGCTTGACAAATAATTACTTCATTCATGACGATTGTAATATTTCTAAATAATGGCCGCCTTAAACCTTTCTCTGGAATATATGATCTATTTATGACTTTTAAGTACGATGTGTAAAGTGAAGAGTCGTCTCGAAGCCAACTCTTCATTGAATCAGCGTTGACAGTTGGTGTTTCAAATGTCTGTTTGTCTGTTTTCGACATAAAACTTTGCACCGATGTGCGGTAGTTAAAATCGCCACACTCCCTCCTTGTAGCACACAAAGCAACAGAAGAAAGTAGAAGAAATGCATAATAGAGACAGTAAACAGAGGTGTGAGACAAAGGAATAGTGATAACGAAGGACAATATAGCTTCATTGGAAATCATAAGTCATTAAGAGTGGGTGCATCTGCGCCAGCCATTGAGAACGATCGCTTTGAGCCATGTCACCAATTGCTTCCAACCATTGGTTTTTAACGTCCTGAGGACCCCAACCAGGTAGTCTACACCATCCTACATGGCGGCCAGCTTAAACTAACTGTTGTAGATTTCATTGACTGGTCCATCCATGTTTTTGTTTGACCTCCGCTAGCTCTTTTCCAGCCTGACCCTATTTCCGCTAACATTGCCCGTCGAGGAAGGCGATGACTAGGCATACGTAACACATGTCCTAACCATCTCAGTCGATGTAACTTCACAGCCTCATCGATTGATTTCCCCTCCTTACCTAGTACTCGACCAACGCCTAAACCTAAACATTGCTCACGTTATTATACCACTTCACACGGGAGATAGAATGCAGACACCTATGATCAAAGACAGCTAGCCAGGATTTTCATCCCTTCCACTCTCAATGGCCAGGTCTCACAGCCACGAAGGAGGACGGAGAGGACTGATGAGCAGTACACCCGCCCTTTGGTCGATAGCCAGCCGGATATCACGTCTACGCCAGAGACGGCGTAAACTGGCATATGCGAAACTAGCCCTCTGTATCCGTGCTGTGATTTAGTCGGAGATCAACCCTTTGGGCTGATGGTACTTTCCAAATAAGTGAAGCGGTCAACGTGCTCTACCACTTTACTCCCTATTTCTAATCTAGGAGTCAGTGCGGTCCAGTCTTGTAACATCATCTTGCATTTGGCGGGAGCGAATCGCATTCCAAACCTTCGTAGATTGCAGCTCAAGGTGTTCAGAAGACTCTGCTGTATTTTGTCAGCGTCCTCGCCTAGAATCACTTTATCATCTGTATATTTTAAATCAACGATATTATTCCCTGGTAGCAAGTTAATCCCTGAGTCTCTGGAGTGAGTTAGGGTTAAGTCCATTAGTACGTCTATAATGAAATTCAATAGAAATGGGGATAATGGGCATCCCTGATGGACACCACTAGTTGTCACCAGTTCAGATGACAACTCACCGTAAGCCCTCATCTGGCTGACTGCATGAGTTCGAGTAGAGTGTTTTAATCAGTGCAATGTATTTTCTCGGCATTCCCTTTACAGTCAAGCATCGCCAGAGTACCTCGGTCGACGGAATGGAATGCTGTTTTCAGGTCAAGAAATCTAATGATTGTTGGGCGCTGGTAATAATGCCTATGTTCTAGAATCTGTCGGATGGCGAAGATATGGTCAATACACCCTCTTCCTGGTCTAAAGCCTACCTGGTTCTCTCGTGTTTGTGCCTTCCGAGCACCACTTAGTCTACGCATGATTATTGAGCCTAGGACTTTAGATACTATATTAGTCAAGCTAATCTCTCTGGGATTATCACAGGAAGACTTGTCTCCCTTCTTGTATATCGGGATAATCAGTGACTTACACCAACCCTACGGGACTTCCTCCGATTCCCAGACTCTACCTAGTACCTCAGTTAATGCAGACAATAAACTGTCTCCACCGTACTTAAACACCTCTGGAGTCATCCCATCAGGTCCTGCCGCTTTTCCTTGTTTCAGATTAGTGATAGCTTTAGTAACCTCAGTTAGGGGCGGAGGACCCGTATCTATATCCTATACAGGGAGGTGTTGGATGTTCGGCAGGTTGAGCGTGGCTGTAGGCCAATTGGACTGCTCCTCATATTGTTCTTTCCAGCGTTCCAGTCGTCTATTCTGGGAGCTAATTATGGTACCATTCTTCTCAGAGATTGTTTCACGTATCATTTGCTTTTTACCACCTGTTTCCCTGATAAGCCTAAATAGTTGTCTGGCGTTACCAATCGCGAATGTTAGGCATTTCCTATTGGTGGATTCCAGTTATAGTCTGTAAGTTACTTTCGAAGTGCTTTGACAGGAATTAATTCAATATTCGAGAGTTGATTTGTAAGGATTTGGTTTGTTTCCATGTTAGACCGCAGATAGATATCAGTTAGAGAACCATTGAAATCCAGGGTCTCATCAGCAGCACGCACCCATTGGGTTTCTGACCCGGAACCTTCTGGTCACAAGGCGAACTCGTGTACCATTCAACCACTGGGACCCGACTCAAATGAAATCCTTAGAAATCGACCCTTGAAAATTGATGTGATACTCGCTGGTGAGTTGTTACAGGATGGAGGTTCCTGGAATTCTAGTAAGAAGTGACAATTGAAGTGCATCCAGTTGGGAGTGAGGACGGATTTCCCACCGATGATATTGGTTGGTGCCAGTCGCACTAAAATCACGAATTAGCAAGAGTTAGGGTTCATGAGCTACTGGGTTGGGTCCAGGTGGCTGAATGGTATACGAGTGCGCCTTGTAAACAGAAGGTCCTAGGTTCGAACTCCAACAGTGGTTGCGTACCAGTGATGAGTCCCGAACTGGGATGAAACACTTGTCCAATACTTCCAGCTAGTCTTCAATCGTTCTCTAACTAATATCAATCCGTGGTCTAACTGGAATTAAGTTAATAGACAAACTAATGTGCACGCCTGTAGACTGTTTAACGTTGATGGAATCTGTACGTGTATTACAGGTTCTCTCCCACTTCATTTAGTTGAAGGGGTTGAATATTAACAATAGTAACTTTGACTCATGGACACAACATTGTATTTTAAAGATTGTGTTAGATATGAACGATTAAATAACTCCAGTTGTTTTTCATACTATTGGTCATAAACATTTGGGGTCAGTTCTTCTTATCATATTCGACATTTTTTTATTTGTTTAGATCCGTATCTTGGTGATACATTCCATTCCATTGTTGATTATATTCTTGTAGAACAATGAATTAAGCATCTTTTTTCTTCGTTCAAATCATGGATTTGAATTTTGAAAACAAGTTGAAGCATCTCCCATATCACGATAAAGTAGGTCCATGCTATACTCGTCCTGCTTATCGTGATGGTAAACGCAAGACAGCAGTTAAGGTAACTCATTCAGTTTAATTTAACTTCATTTTCTAGGTGTTTACCATAGCAGATGAATCTTGTTATCTCCTGTTATTTGGAGTCCCATCATTGGGTTTGGAGCAACCGTTAAAGGAAAGGTGTAAACATTATGGAAATGTTGAAAGCTTAGTGAAGCTTATTGATTATCCGGATAAGGATATGTTTACAGATGTTTTTCTGGTGAAGTATAAAAGTGTTCAAACCGCAAGGTGTGAGAATGTATTCTTTTTATATGCGTTTTTCAAAAATTTATTCCTTTACGTTCCTAGTGGAATATAGGGAGGCTTCAAGGTGGAGGCTTGAAGTTTCGGTAGTACTGGTGTTTATTTATTTTTATGGGATGGAGTTGCTAGCCCCAACTACCCCAAACTTCCCTCTTTATTAGTCTTGTTACTGGCTTAGGGAGGTTTAGGTAGGAATGTGTCGGTGGTCGAACTCTGGGCCACATGAGGCGTGGTTGGCGTGCTTTTTACCTCTGTGCCACCGACGTACCTTTTTATGTGTGGTGTGTTGGTTAATACTTTAGCTAGTTTTTGTTTTCCCAGCAAAATTTTATGATATTTTTCCTTAAAATCCTGTTTAGATTTGCCAAACGTTCATTAGATGATTCTTCTTTTTATGGAGGTTTTTTACATGTATGTTATGCTCCTGAATTCGAAACGATAGCTGATTGTCGTTTAAAGTTATATGAATGTAGACGTTTAAATGCAAGAATATCGAGAAAAGCAGGTAAGATTTATTATTTTTATTTTCGTAATCATCGTTTCTAACAGTGACAAATATTTCTCACTTTTCACTAGCTTCTAGCTAACTGGATTCGTCTTGTAACAACAGAAGACAAGGGCTGGCAACAGATCGTTTTATTACGAAAATCAACACGTATTTATATATATTTTATGTACATTAATAAGGCTTATGCAAGCAGAAAAATGCAGTCCTCTGATTGTTTGTTTCTCGGAAGTTAAGCAGACAAACACAGCCTTCTGATTGGTTGTTTTCGATATTTCTCGGAAAGTAGAGCCATTTATCTGCGAATCATATTTGTCCACGTTTAAGTTTGCTGTGATTGGTTGTTGAAACAGCCTTGTTCATATTTTCTCACGGCCCATATTAGTGACCTCGACATTGACGTAGATTAATGTCAACCAATCGGCTAGCAGCCTGCACTCACCACAGTCTCAATAAAGCATTTTTCTAGAGTTGGTAGGTGGTTGGCCGACTGACTTCATCAACATAAAACAAATTTGCACAGAAGTGTGGCAGTTTTCGAGTCGCCACACTCCATTTAGCACACAAAGGATGATAAAAGAACAAAAAAAAAGATTCAAAACAACGATAATGTGAGGGAGGCAAATTAGTAACATGGAAAAGCAGTGGGATTCAATGGATAAAGGAGATTAGGAAGAGTGAATGCATCTCTGCGCCACTGAGAGAACGTTTTTCGGATATACCAACAGTATTATTCTCCTGTCATTACTTCTTAGGATACTGAGGACCTCAACCAGGCAACCCGCACTTCTTTACATGACCGGCTCAAACCAAATGTCAAAGATTTTATAGGTGGATACCAGATTTTGGTCTGACCACCTCTAACCTATTTCGCAGTCTAGTCGTATGTCAGTTATGATAGTTGGATTAGGAAGGCACGGGTGCGGCATGCGTAACACGTGTCTTAATCATCTCAATCGATGTAGCGTCGCAAGCTTATGCGCTTATACTGGCCTCAAACCTTGCTTAGTGCGTCATAAAAAAGCACCTCAAACAAACTACAGACCTTCATTAACAGTTGTCTTCGCTCAATACTCAAGATCAGATGGCCAGAAAAGATCAGCAACAGGGAACTCTGGGAGCGAACCAACCAGGAACCGACTGAGAAACAAATAGGCAGGAAGAAATGGAGATGAATTGGCCATACTCTGAGGAAACCATCAAGTGACATCACACGCCAAGCTATCGCTCAAGTGGAACCCAAAAGGAAAGCGGCGAGTTGGTCGTCAATGCAAGGGTGACTTGGAGGAGGTCATGTGAAGAGGAGATGAAAGCATGTGGACAGACTTGGAGCCAGGTGCAAACGTTAACAGAGAACTGAACGCAATGGAGACGTGCAGCTGAAGCCCTGTGTTCCTCTAGGAATTAAAGGAAATAATAGTAATATAATTATAATAAACCTTGCAGAGAATTGGAGCACGGAAGCGTTGTCGAATGGATATGCTGAAGTAAAGCTTTACATGAGGTTGCATTGTCTGTCTGTCTTCGACATAGAACTTTGCACAAATGTGCGGAAGTTCAAGTCGTCACACTCCGTGTAGCACGCGAAGCAAGCAAGAGAAGAAAGTACAAGAAAAGCATAATAGAAACAGTGAGCAGAGGTGTGAGACAAAAGAGTAATAAAGAAAAACAAAACAGTTTCATTGGAGATCATAAGTCACAGGGAGTGGATGCATCTGCGCCACTGAGAACGATTTTGAGCCATGTCACCAATTGTTTCCAACCATTGGTTTTTAACATCCTGAGGACCCCAACCAGGTAGTCTACACCTTCCTACGTGGCTTAGACCAACTGTTGTGGATTTCATTGACTGGTGCAGCCATGTTTTTGTTTGACCTCCGCTAGCTCTTTTCCAGCCTGACCCTATTTCCGCTAACATTGCCCGTCGAGGAAGGCGATGACTAGGCATACGTAACACATGTCCTAACCATCTCAGTCGATGTAACTTCACAGCCTCATCGATTGATTTCCCCTCCTTACCTAGTACTCGACCAACGCCTAAACCTAAACATTGCTCACGTTATTATACCACTTCACACGGGAGATAGAATGCAGACACCTATGATCAAAGACAGCTAGCCAGGATTTTCATCCCTTCCACTCTCAATGGCCAGGTCTCACAGCCACGAAGGAGGACGGAGAGGACTGATGAGCAGTACACCCGCCCTTTGGTCGATAGCCAGCCGGATATCACGTCTACGCCAGAGACGGCGTAAACTGGCATATGCGAAACTAGCCCTCTGTATCCGTGCTGTGATTTAGTCGGAGATCAACCCTTTGGGCTGATGGTACTTTCCAAATAAGTGAAGCGGTCAACGTGCTCTACCACTTTACTCCCTATTTCTAATCTAGGAGTCAGTGCGGTCCAGTCTTGTAACATCATCTTGCATTTGGCGGGAGCGAATCGCATTCCAAACCTTCGTAGATTGCAGCTCAAGGTGTTCAGAAGACTCTGCTGTATTTTGTCAGCGTCTTCGCCTAGAAGGACTATATGACGTTGCATTAGTTTAATTTCGTACATGTGGTAACACTACAGAGTATGATGACGCATAGAAATAGAAAGGCTGACACGAAAAGGAACAGATCCAACATAAATAATACATTAGTTTGCTTGTTTTTGAGGGTAATGAGCATTGGATTTATCTGAAATACTTCATTTGATATCGAAAGGAATTTCACTTAACCTTGTCTTCTGTAATTGACTATGTCCCAATGAGTGTGATAGCGGCACAAGCATCAACAATTTTGGTTGACTCAAGTTTCTAGTTCTGTGTAGCCTTTAAGACGTGATCTCTGCATTGTTGTTGTATAATTTCTCTGTATCCTAACAGTATCACTTAAAAACACACACACAATAGAAAACCTGTAATATCCTCATATCTTTTATTTCCAACTATTTTGCCGCTTTACTGTTAGCACAAAGCATATTGCTACATAATTTGCTCATTTTTGTTCGCGGTCCAGGGTTTCACCAACGCTATGTATGGATTCAGACATTTTGTACTCCATGCTGCGGAAAATTTCCAACAACCAGCCTACTGAGTCGATGAAACTTCTCAAACAAGTGAAATGGTTAACATAGTGAATTTGCTCTGCATCAAATTACAAATCAGTCTAATTTATCTTGGGGTATCATAGGGAATATGAAAAATGAAAAGCCAATACCCAAATATGTCCAGAATTTCACTCGTGGCTTTCCAAATAGCCCCATGAGTCAGAAAGTTCCTTCAAGATTGTGGATGCGCCGTGCTGACGAGTGGCAACAAGTACGAAACCTGGACATTGAAAGGGGAAGACATGAAAAGATTAGCTGTCTTTGATCACAGATGCCTGCGTTCTATCTCCCGTGTGAAGTGGTATAATAAGGTGAGCTATATTAAGGTTAGGCAGGGAGGGGAAATCGATCGACGAGGTTTTGAAGTTAGATTAATTGAGATGGTTAGGACATGTGTTACGCATGACAAGCCGTCACTTTCCTCCATGGGCAATGTTAACTGACATAGGATCAGGGTGGAAAAGAGAAAGCTAGTGGTGGTAAAATTAAAACATGCCTTTATCATTGAGTCAAATCCACAATAGTTAGTTTAAGCCAGCTGTCACGTCGGGAGGTGTAGATTTCCTGGTTGGTTGGCGTCTTCGGGATGGTAAGAACCAGTGAAGGCTGCAGACACTTGGTGATATAGCTCAGAATGGTTCTCAGTGGCGCAGATGCATCCACTCCTTGTGACTTATGATTTCCAACGAAACTATATTGTTCTCCGTTATTACTATTCGTTTGTCTCACACCTCTGTTAACTGTCTCTATTATGCATTTCTTCTACTTTCTTCTGTTGCTTTGTGTGCTACAAGGAGGGAGTGTGGCGATTTGAACTGCTGCACACATGTGCAAAGTTCTATGTCGAAAACAGAAACTTAGGTTTTGGGTTTCCTGTCTATTGCCTCCAACTATCTAATAATAGCTTCACATTTTCTTAGTTTCATCATGTCTTCCTTCCGAGTAAATCAACCTGTGGACTTCAAATCAAACAATAGCCAGTTGTAGGTAAGCCGCCGATTTACCTTCGTGAGTACATCTGTAGAAGACTTATGTAAGGATGTTAACTGTGGATGTTTCCTTTGGTTGTCTATTGTCAATTTTGACAATGATTTTTCGTAAACTATTTTGAGTCTGCACAAGTTTTTGAGTGGATGACCCAGCATATCATTTTGTGTTCATTGATAGGAAGACTTCTAGCCAACGTATACTTTAGTTTCAACAACGAAATATACAGGTAAGTAGATGAAGTAGCAATGGGTTCTCCCCTAGAACCCCACCTCGCTGACTGCTTTATAGCTAGCCTAGAAAACAACTCCTTATCATCAACTATCGACGACCTCCATCCCTACAAGAGATACATCAATGATACTTTCATTATATGTGATGAGAATTGTGATCTAAAAAACCTACTTCAAATCTTCAATAACATCCACCCAAACATCGATTTTAACCTAAAAGTTGAGTCTAACTCAATGTTTCATTTCCTCGACGTTCAACTATGAAGGAATTCAGACAACTTGCTAAGAAGATCCATCTACGAAAAGCCCACATGGAACGGACAATTTATTAACTTTCAAAGTTGTGTGCCTCTAAGCAGAAAGAGAAACCTCTTTCCTCGAGGATCCGAAACATTTGCACGGAAGAGTTAATCGAGGAAGAATTACAAAATCTCCGAGGGACCTTGATTGAAAATGGATTTCCACCCAGATTCATAGACAAGAATCTAAAACCAAGGAAAACACCTGAAAACGTCCAAGTTGTCCCCAGAAAGATGCAGATATTGAACCTCGAATTTAGATGTGATACCGAATCAGGAATTCTCCGTAGACGGCTTTCGAACTCATACATACTCCACCGCCAGCCTATGAATAACATTTTCCTGAAAGAAACTACTCACCCAGCACGTGAAAGACAAACTGTCGCATTGGGCCATTTCAACATGCATATACAAGTTCACTTGCTCTTGTGGAGCCGTATCTTGCATCCACTTGTAAAAAGTGCACGAGAACACAAAGGGATATGCAGTTCGATGACAGAGCATCTGGTGAATTCTGGACATTCAGCCCCATTTGAAAAGTCCCTCAAAACCATATACAAGATCCGATCGAACCTACCAAAGGGAGTGAGATCAAGACATCTAGGAATAGCTGAAACACTGGCGATCCAGAAACTCAATCCCACTCTATGTCTCCAAAAGAAATACGTTCAACCGTTGTCCCTACCGTGGCCATCATGAAAAGTCAGTCTCACCAATAATGGTCATTCTATTATTTTTCTTGTTCCAACCTTCCCATTTATTTCTGTCATATTTACCTTTTTTAAATCCCTATCTTCATTACTAGATTTGATTACTGTTTTTATCTTTATATGTCCGAACCTCCTATCCATTTCGTTAAAACTACGTCCTTAACCCGTAATTATACAAATTGGTGAGTTTTCCAGTAATTAAAATCCTATTTTGTCTTTTCTACCTGATCTTCCTGATTATTACACATTGGAATTTTAATTTGACCTTTGACCTGAAATATTTCTAGAATATAGTACCACTACCTATCTTCTGTTTATCACACTTAGTAATTTTATTAATCTGACCCCTGAGCGAAAATAATTCTGGAACTTTCTCACACACACACACACATTTAATATAAATACACGGATGTACAGCTATCTAGTTGATGACTTCGTTGAAAGGAAAATTTTCTTCGCTGCAACCGTCTTTTTAATAATTCCTATGATCCAACGTGTATATTTCGTGTAACAGGGTGGAGGGAGAGATTGATGACAACAGATGAAGCTTTGTTTATCGAATCAACTGCAAACACGTGTAGTAGGAATGTTAATATATGTGTAGTAGGAATAATTCTATACCTGTCCAGTTGGACATCTGGAAAATTCTACTACCCCAACGACGACAAATAGGAGAGAACAAAGAAAACTATAAAAGTCAAATTTCGAAGTCGTGTGATTATAATTGATGGAATGATTATGAACAATAAATTTTGTTGGAAACGTCATCCAGTAAGTAATACTGTTTCACTATGTGATAAAGTGAATAAAGCAACTAATGTATATTATCATCTTTGATTCGAGTGGGTTCGAGTCGTTATACATCATATTGAGTTTTACTCACTATGTTTACTGTTTGTTGATCGTTTTCTGTATCTCTTTTCTTTGCACAGAGCATGATTATAGAGAAAAGTTTACCAGGACTTGTGAATCATCTACTTCGGAGCCAGTCCCCGCAATCCCTTCTACATCAAATCAGGCAATACCACAGTCACTTGATGTTTGTCCTAGGGAATTTGTGGAATGCCAGAGTTTACCAATGAATACTGATACTATATCCTCTTGTACACCTTTTTTATCACATGACAATCCTACTATGCATCAAATAAATGAAACCGTCAGCTATCCTCCATGTGATGCTTTAGATGATTCACGCTTGTATTGGAAACAATTTGGTACTCAACTTCCTGATCAAAATCAGTTGAAAGTTAATCCAACTGGAAATTCTAATATGTCTCCTGCTATTATTACTCATAATATCAGTCATCCGTCAGCCTCAAATCATCATCATCCACAATCTGGGGATTTATCAACTGCACAAAAGTGAGTGAACGGTTATGCACTTCACTGTTTTTGCAATCTCTGCTTTGTTATTCTGACGGTAGTGATCAACAATGGAATCTGATCACTATCATTATTTGTTTACAGGATTTCATCATGAGCTGACATCAGTTAGAGAACCATTGGAAAACCTGGGAGTACTGGACAGGTGTTTCGTCCTAGTTTGGGACTCTTCTTCAGTACGCACCCATCGCCAGCGTTCGAACCCAGGACCTTTTGGTTACAAGGCGAGCTCGTATACCATTATGCCACTGGAACCCGATCCAATGGCCCATGAATTCTAACTTCTGCCAATTCACGATATAGCGCAACCTCTAGACAATGTCTTCGGCAAGTATTTGTCCTCACACCCGACCTGCTGCACTATCATTATTATTATTACTATTACAGCACAAACTTGGTACATCTGTGTGTACCAAGAGGTGCGCCACACAAAAGCTCATAGTTTATGCGAGGGTTGGGATACTGCTCACATGGTGATACCGAAGCAGGTGGTTGTTTTAAAGGGCCGCTCCTTCCCGAGCCTTTGAATTGAAGTATGATCCACAGTACAGTGGAGAAGAATCAGAAACCACGTTCCCGTAATTAACGGTGACCGAACTAGGTTCGTATGCCATTTGATCCTTTTTCAGACTCTGCGGTCTGTGTACACCATAGGTGTGTGAAATCAGGGTTTTCCAGTTCCCCCAAATAGATCAGCGTGTTCATCAATCCGGTTGTAAGTATCAGGCGTTCACATCCGCCCTTTAACTTTTTGCGAGGAACACTCACCACTTGAAGACAGTGAAGAGAAGGAATCTTTTCCAAGCCTACTGACTTGTTAAGTCTTCAGAGTTAGTAAAATGGGTGAGTGTTTTCTCGGCTGTCTCATCCTCACTGTAGTAAGATCATTCTCTCGTAGGTAAGACGGTATCACAGATCTTAAGGTTTTTGACTCTAGATTTCTTCGTAACATCATTGGGTTGTGATGTCCTTGTGGGGAATAGTATGATGATTAGGTGTGTAGGTTATTAGATAAGGGTAGCAGGTCAGTTTAATACCCTTGTTAACTATTATCGACTAAAATAACTGCAGATTTGACTACTTATTGCGAATAACCCCCTTCACTAGTCAAACATATGAGTTTAAGTAAGGTTATGCAGGTTGGGGTGGGGTGGGGAAGCTGTTAGTGGATGAATTGTAATATTTCACCAAACCATTATTCACCTGTGTAGGAAAGGGTGATGAAAATTCCTAACTAACAATAACAGTGGGCATTGGTTACCGTCACTGGCAGGAATCTTAAGGAAGTCGTTTCAACTACAGGCGACAACACGGATGATGGTGTCAAGGCCAGTCAGGATTAGGAAAGCAAGGCTTGTGAAATCAGTATGGAGGTCTACGGCATTTTAACACAAGGAACATGATTAAGAATTTCATTACTGATGTCTAGTGAGTGCTTTTATTATGGTCCAGAGACTTGGTATATGCATTACCAAAAACATTTCCAACAGGCTTTTGCAGACTTTCATGATGACTGTTTTCGCTCGATATTGAAGGATGGGATGTCTGGTAGTAAAGTATGGGCAAGCGACAAGGAAGGAGCTTTGGCAGCGAACCAATCAAGAACCTATAACCGAATAAATATTCAGGAAGAAACGGAGACGGAGATTGACGCAGGTGACTTTTATCTGGCATCAGACTCGAGGCCGTAGACTGAAAGCCAAATGCGAAGCGGTTGATGAGTTGGACGTTGTAGGAGATCGTATGCAGATGAAATGAATACTTATGGACTGTTATTGAGCCGGATGAAAATTGCCGGCAGAAAATGGAGTACAGTGGAGATGTACTGATGAAGGCCCGACTGATAGCTGCTATCTTGACGTGGTGGTCGGGATTGCACATCGCGATGACCCAACAAGCTACACTGGCTGGAGCCGTTGTTCCTGCAGGTCCTACCATGCCAGGAAGGTTGTTAGGATAGCGATTAGACTAAAAGCAGTTACCGGCATTGTGTAAGAATTCTTCTTTCCTACACTATGCTAGGGGTCTATGGGCGAAGTCGTACTGTTGGGGAACAGGGGTGTAACAGCAGTGAGGTATTTCCCTCAGATGACCAGCATGCCAGCTATGCTATCTCTTCACTCTGGAGAGAGGGGATTAGAAAAGGTCGACCCTGAAAATTGTGCATTCCGACTAAGTTTACTAATACAGAAACAAACCAAGAAACCAGTTCATACAGGCCGTGTGTGACCGGCCTCAAGCAGTTATCCCATGGGCTCTGTGGTCACGCAACGCTAACCCTCTCTCGGTTTCAGGTACCCGAAGAATCAAGCAACTTCCACGGTGTGGGAATCTTGGAAGTAACAACCGCCCACATACTTCCAAAAAAGAAACTGTTGAAGGCTCTATGTTACACTAGGAACGCAAAGAACGAATAGTAACAATAAGTATTCAAGTAGGAAGTTAGTTTGCAGATAATGCTAGACTCTTTTACTTAAGTCCTGGTTCAAATAACACCCAACTAGGGACTGTCACTCGATTACCCCCAATTTTTGAAGTTTGAGTGATAAAACTGACTATTCAAATTTCTCAAATACTTGTCACTGACACACAGTCAAGAAGTGGTTACAGAAAAGTATACAGTGGCGCATGTCGCTACGTCTTTTATTTGTCGGTATGTATTGATAAACTGTGAAGTAAGTTCATCAGAATAAGTCAGGCTAAAACTGCCAAAAATCAAACACAACTTGCCTCATCCTACTGAAATATGAAGCCTTTTTCTCCATATCATTTTCCTTACTCTTTCTATTCTAGACGACCTATACCTCTTCCTGTTCTACAAGCCTTAAGCTGTCGACCATATCTAGAGACTACTTCAAAGGCCGACAAACCCTTACCGACTGCAGTGACCTCAGAAACAAGTCAACAAGTGGTGCAGTATTCAGTCAGTTCATTTGTACCACGTATTTTGAATGATACAATTCGTATGCGGAATATTCATACTAAAAATCCTAAAGCATCTTTACCGGCTTCAGGATCATCAACGCCTATATCTGTTGGTGAATTGAAACGCCTAGCTCATTCCTTAGGTCCTGAACAAGGGCCTAGCTTACCACCACCACCAAAGCAAAAGAAAGTACACGATGATGGTGTCAATAATACTAAAAGGTAAGTAAATAGTGGTCTTCTGTTAATGTCCGTTGATAATTCTTTTTGCGGTAATCGATTTCCTTGCTTTGTTTCCAACTGAAATACAACTCATATCATCGAGTTCGTCATTTGCAAACTGTGTATCGTTGGAGGTGACAACTTACCGTCAATTTCTTTGGAAACCGAAGCTATTACGGCCATACCATAAACAACAATTATCATTGCAAGCAGAATTTACTATAGTGGCTTGTGTACTACTTATTGCCTAAGAGTAGTTGGAAAGCAATCACATCGCCTTTGGTATTGCTTACTAATGGGATCAAAGTAATTTAAACCCCGGAGAACAGTTTCCCTCGTTTTTAAGGCTGAATATTCCAGTGTATAGACTGACACCCGACCGAAAGCTGCTACCTTGACGTGGTGGTCGGGCTTGAACACCACAATGACCTAATCAAGCTATACTGGCTGAGACTTATGTCTCTTGAGGTCCTACCATGCCAGGAAGGTTGTTTGGATAGCTGTTAGACAAAAAGCAGCTACCCAATCCAACACTATGATACATACAAACTCACAAACTATCAAGCCGGATCGGCCGGGGCCCGGATTAACGACCGCGCTTCCTGCTGCCGTGTCACAGGGCAGGAGTGATAAATATGCTACTGAGGCACACAAAACAACAAAAAACAAACAAAATCAGGCCGCGTGTGACCGGCCCCAAGCAGTTGTCTCCTGGGCTCTGCGGTCACACAACCAACTTCCACGGTGTGGGCAGCCGGGAAGTAACACTCGCCGTCATAATCCGAAACGCACGCGAAACCTCTCTGAAGGCAGTAAACAGGTGGTACCTGGCAGAGGCTATGAACGCGTGGTCACATATGGGAGGCCTTTGAGAGTAGGATCGAATTCGGTCAACCCTTAGTCCTTCTAGGTCGGTTGTGGGAACAAGCTTCTTCCAAAGAGATGTTGTAAAATGTATTCATCAAAAGGTAACAGGTGGTTTGATGGTTTGCTATACGTACGATTGTCTGTACGCCTATTTTTGTATGCAGAGATGTGTCACATTGGCTTAGGTACTTGTCTTTCAGCCAATTGATCCCAGATTCGAATCATGCTCCACCATTAGCCTAAGTAACTGAACAGCATCATCAACTGTGACGCATATATTGTGGCTTACAGCCTGGTACTATGAAACATCTTTTCTAGGTTAATTGTGCTCTAACAGCCTTCTTTGTATTATGATCAAATTATACTTTATGTAATTTTATGGCTTCACTGTTTTTGAATCTTACGATGGATTTCGAAATTCGAAAGATTGTCTTATTGACACTTCACCAGTGTATTTATGTCACGCAAGTAGCTAAGATGATTATAGTAGCTAAATGATTTGGAATACGACGGCATATGTTGTACGTGGTAGTACAGTTTTGTAAACTGAAAAGATTCGACTCTCTATGATTTACTGTTTCTCTTTCTTTTAAAACATTACAAACTAGAATTGTGTTTCATCGTACAAAATTAAAACAGAAGGATGGATATACTCCAACTTGTGAGGAGAATTGAAAACATGCATTTCTGAATTTATGGTTCGCCAAGTAAGTCGCTTGCAATTTTATTCTGTTCGAAGTAAAAAGATAGTTGGTTAACTTCCAGTTAGACTGTGCATTAAGATGAACAGCTTTCTATCAGGAGTTAGCAAATGATCTTCGTCTAATGGTCCTTCCTTCCAAATGTCAGACCGTTTATTTTGAGCTTCCGATGTAAACGAAAGTTGAATGAGGCTGTTAGTTCCTGTAATCGTTGCAAAATTGATCATAGTAATATAGAAATGAAGTCTGAAGTTAAGCATCTTGGATTAATTCTTTCTTTTGACCTATCCTGGTCTTCCTATGTCTTAGCAATTTCTAAAAGAATATTTCGTCTGACTTTTTACATTAAGAAGTTAAGGGACTCAGGCATAATTCAATCCCTCCCCCCTTTTACAGTTTGTCAACTCGTGCATCTTACCTATTCTTCTTTAATGTTCACCCTTATCCTTTCTTGGGTTGCTTAAAATCGACTATGTCATATACTTCGTAGAACTTTGAAGACTGTCAGTAGGGCGAGTAGTATCCCGTTGGGCTATATCGTTGACATCGTCATTGATAATACACACTTGATTTCATGCAACAAATTTGCTAAAGGAATTTTGTCAGACCGTGAGCATCCACTTTACCTGCAGCCCCAATCTTGTGTCTCCTTAGGTAAAACCAGGAGTCTTTTCAGAAGACTTTATGCACGTACGTCTAAGTATAAAAATTCCACTATACCCTATTTGACAAATACTTTATTTGATGAAAATAGTGTCACGGACGAACTAATTAACTAACCTTCTTTCCACTAGTTAATAAACAATTCTCTTCATCTTTATTCCACCAAGTTTTATTGTTAGTGTTCTTCGTGTATTTATAATCCTCCCACTTTTTGTTTATTTTCTCATAGGTGTAAACATCATTTAAGCTGTGTAATAATTGTTGTTTATTTTTTTCCCCTTCACCATCATACTGTATCAAGAGGACTTTCGATTTAATACTCTATAACATGCTAAAACGTCCAAACTGAATCGACAATACTGTTTGAAACAAACCTAATGCTATTATTACTATTAGAATTATTATTCTCACTTTATACTTTTCACATTTTTGACTTAATTCCTACCGTAAATGTGGACAAATTCTTGTGGTTACTTTTCTTTATATTTTGAGTAAATTAGATGCAATAGATGGGACAAATGCTGACAATTCCCTTCGGTATTATAAGTATTGGTGTGTCGGTGGCACAGCGGCAGAGTGCTCACCCACCACACAGGTGGTCCCGGGTTCGATCCCTGGCTGACGCATTCCTTTACCTGTTTAAGCCAGTAGTAAGACTAGTAAAGAGGGAAGGTTGGGCATGAGGCCAGCAACCCCATCCTGTAAAAATAATAACCATTGCTACAGAAATTTCAAGCATCTAGCTTAAAGCCATATGTTCCACTGGGAATGTGAAGGAATAAAAATTTAAAAAAAAAAATCAATAGTGCTGTTTATGGAATAAAGTAGATTATTATTATTATTATTATTATTCGATAATTTGCGTAGAGACTGTAACCTTGCGAACTTTCCCGTATATGAGAAACTTCTCTGTGCATAATAATAAAGCCAGCACTAAGTGAAAATGATCTTTGGGGTTGTGTACTCAAGTTTTAGATAAAGATCGATGTAAAGTATGTCATTTGCACTAGAGGGGGGTTATGAATTGACATCATCATGCGTCATTATAGGTAGTTAACCATTGGCTAATTTTTAGAGGAGGGGACGGGGTGCGTGTCATCTGAATTGTCCTGAAACTGATCATAGCAATGACAACAATATTAATTCAAAAATATCACTGTCTTCAAGTATTGGTTTGTAGAGATTTGGTTGATTGGTTGCAGGATTTCATCATGGGCTGATATCGTTTAGAGAACCATTGGGAAACCTGGCTGTACTGGACAACTGTTTCGCCCCTCTAGTTCGGGACTCTTGATCAGTATGCACATACCAATACTTGAATATCAATGAGATGCTCACTAGCGACTGGCCCTATTCAAGTAGGTTCTAGTAGGAAGTCGTGGCCAGTAGGGTGCGGCGGGTCGGATGTGAGAATAAATACTCACCGAAGACATTGGCTAGCGGTCGTGCTATGTAGTGAATTGACAGAAGTTGGAATTCATCAGCTGGCCATTGGATTGGGTCTCAGTGGCTTAATGATCTACAAGTTTTCCTTGTAACCAGAAGGTACTGGGTTCGAACCTTAGCGACTGGTGCGTACTTCTGAAGAGTCCCAAACTAGGACGAGGTAGCTGATCAGTACTCCCTGTTGGTTTCCCATTGGCTGTCTAACAGATGTCAGCTCATTATGAAATCCTCTAACCAATATCACTGTCTATTATTGGTTTGCGTTGTACACAGTGTGGTGGGTGGGCATTTGCTATATTACTCTTTAAGAGCGTACAAATATAGTTAATTGTAAACATGTCATAATTTGACTACATATTTAATGAATTAACTGCTTTTATCTCCACTTTCGTAGTGTTAAACTGTTGTTGTATAGCCTTAAGCCTAGTGTCCTTAAATAACTGGATACGATTGTAAGCACTTAAAATACGTGTATCGCATTTGTAACTCCTCCACACAGGATAATTTTCCTTAGCGTTTTGTGCGATGTGATTATGAATTTTGTTATAGGAATGTCTGTACTGAGAGTATAACCAACATCGATGCTTAAACTACTCATAATTGATAACATACTGGTGGACGGTTTAGAAAATTCCTCAAAGTTATTTTTACCTTTTGATTTAGCATCTCATATTTTAACATTACCACGCCCCACCCCTTACTTGCAAGTCATATAGTCTTGAAGATAACTTGGGGGGAGGGAGGCTAAAGTCCGAAGGTTTCAACTGATACATTACCACATTGAATCCTTTGCTTCTTTGTTTAGTCAACAAAGGGTACGCCATGCATCGTTGTGTACGTACGTCGTTCTTTGTCTGTTATATGTTTTGAAACTGAAACATATTCGTGATAATTGGTACTTTTTTCTAACAGATATGTCGGTCAATCAAAACCTGTGTGTGTGGCGGGGTTTTTTCCTTCACGTTCCCCAGTGGAACATAGGGCTTCAAGCTGGTGCCTTGAAGTTTCTGTAGGAGTGTTTATTTTACAGGATGGGGTTGCTAGCCTCATGCCCAACCTTTCCTCTTTACCAGGTTTATTTCTGGCTTAGCGAGGTAAAGGAGTGCGTCGGCCGGGGGTCGAACCCTGGACCATGTGCATGGTCGGCGAGCATCCCAACCGCTGTGTCACCGATCCACGTGTGGCGGGGTTGGGCGGCTCAAATTCCTGATAGACTTCACTGAGTTTTAATGTAAATAACTATAATGGGCAGAAGCCCTAACTTCCAGCTCACTGTTCCATTTGGAACTCAAAGGACTAATAATTAATAATAACAATAATAATAATGAGCAGAAATGTCGGGGAGAAAAAGTAGGAACATGGCAAAACATGAGAGTTCAGTGAATATGGGAAATCGTATAGACTGAATGCATCTGTGCTACTGAGAACAGTTTTGAGTCAATATTACCAACAGTCTCCAACAACCATTAGTTCTTGGCATCCTGAGGAAGTAACCTCATTATATCACCCAAATCAAATGTCAATGACTGTATGGATTGATACGATGTTTTGGTTTGACCACCAGTAACTCTCTTCCAATCTATTGTTATTTCAACTGTAGGGGAAGGCGATGTCTTGGTATGCTCAACACATGCCTTAGCCATCTTAATCGATATATAACTTCACAGCCTCTTCGAATGATTTACCCTTCTTACCTAACACTTTACGTTTATACTAATTGAGATGGGAGATAGAATACAAACAACGGATTCAACTAAAACAAATTATATGTTACTTTTCGTTTGTGTAAAATTTTCAAGTAATATGTGTTTCGTTTTCCCCTTAGGGATATTGTGTACAGTTATTTGACGTGGCCGACAATCTACGGGACAATCAATATTGTATATATATATGTACGTAACCATAGGAAAGGTACTAGAGAGTAGTGAAGTGATAAGTGAAGATTTATCTTTCCTAAGAGGTGTTCTCTTGGTGTTACTCTACTATCCTTCGTAACATTAATGACGGTATACACGGAAACAGTTGTTTGTACATACATTCTTTTGTTTTGATTGGTGATATGTATTCCAAAGTCTGTACAAAATAAAAGAATTTTGTGTAATATTTTACGATTGTTGGTTTTTATTTCATTCATAGATGAAAGGTAGGAGAGAATTATTGGAGAGAAACAATCGATGTTATTTCTTTTTGTATTTAGTTAATGTGAATGTGGATGACATCGTAACCCAAGCATGGAATGGTACCGAACTGTGAGATCGTCTAACTTGACTAGGATGTGCCTCTAGAACATGACTCTACAACCAATTGGTCACTTGACAGATATCTGCCATATTGAGACTGACAAAGAGGTCTGATCAGGAAAAACGACATCCAACTTTAAAAAGTTCATGCAATTCTTCCCATTAATAGACTTGAATAAAGCAAGAACAACATTTGTACCAGAATGATATGAGCTCATCTCTTATTATTTCGAGGATTCTCCTCAACTGGTTACAACTTGAACGATAAAAAATATGAATTACATTAAAGATTTGAACATACTTTTCCACGATCACAAGGAGTAATTGTTAGAAAGTAAAAGTAAGATTAGTTCGGAATGATTTAACTGATTAAGAGTTACAAACAGTGACTATTTATAGAATAATTAGATAATTAGGCTTGGAAACAAAAGAACAGGGTTGCGTATGTATGTGTGTGTGTGTATAGAAGCAAGGTCTAGCTAGAAAGAGCATAACAAAAAAGTAGATTACGTAACTAAAGAAAATGTTTTATCTAATAGTCAATAGAAAAAAGGAAAGTAAAGAACAAGGTAAGGTGAGTCATGTTTAGATGAGAGAGTAGAGTTTTCTAAACATGAAAAAGGGTGACTCATAAAAGTTATGCGTCAGTGGCATAGCGGTTAGGACGCTCGCCGACCATGCACATGGTCCGGGGTTCGATCCCCGGCTGACGCACTCCTTTACCTTGCTAAGCCAGAAATAAACCTGGTAAAGAGGAAAGGTTGGGCATGGGGCTAGCAACCCCATCCTGTAAAATTACACACCCCTACAGAAACTCCAAGGCACTAGCTTGAAGCCCTATGTTCCACTGGGGAACGTGAAGGAAACAAAAAAGACGTATATTTTTTGTTATCACCAGGGCAGTACAAGATTCACCACTGTCTCTTTCTGCGTACATAGATTTGGTTTAAGTCGTCTGATGGCAATTGCTTCAGCAAAGCGTAGCAAGCTAGGTTCCTTTTGCTTGTTGATTATTTTGAACGACTATATGTTGTCTACAATATGACTAGTGTCCAATAGATGACGAGCAATCGCACTGTTTAATGATTGCGGACCTTTCAGTCTCAGGTTCTTTGGTATGTGTTCATAAATGCGGACAATAACCCTTCACTCTGTTCCTCCAGTGTATGTGCTTTGGCACGTACATGTAAATTGGTAGACACAGTTGGAGGTAACATGAGTTGGCTATTTGTCCACTTTTGATTGTCTTAAACAACTAGTTGTTTGATAAACACATACAAGCTTGGCGATTGGATATGTTCTTTTCAGGGCAACATTCAGTCTGCATCTTATTCTACTAGCAGTATCATCACCTTTGAATGCAAGCTGCAGAAAAATAGGCTTTTTCTACTGTGCTGCTTTTCACTTTTTCAACATGACGTCTCCCATACTTGTCGATGAACTTTTGTGGGTAACCGTTGTTGCGTAGGCATTTCTCCACAATGGATAGCTCTTCCTCAATCTTTTCTTTTGAACACAGTTTCCTTACACGATCAGATAATGTTCTCACCAATCCCTTTTTGTAACTTATAGGGCAGAACCTTTTGAAGTTAAGATAAGCCGCCCTCCAGGTCTCTTTTCTGTGTATATATCTTATGATTTTGACGTCTATATCTTGTTGGATACCCAGGTCAAGAAAATGGAACTTCTCTTTTTCATACTCCATTGTAAACTTAATATTAGGATGGGCGCTGTTCAAGACTTTTAATACTTGAGATGCATCATTAAAAGAATCACAAAGAACGAAGGTGTCATCGACATACCTGGTATAGAAGTTGGTCTGACTGATTAACGATTTCAACCTTGTTTGTTGTTCTAGACTACTCAACTACCAACTTTGTTAGACAAACTACATGGTATGTTATTCCATATTAATTTGTTTATTAGATTTATTACGCAGTGAAACGGTATTATTGTTTACTGGATGACAAAACTTCGAACACAATTTATTATTGTTCATAATCATATCATCAGTTAGAACTACACAACTTCGAGACTTCCGTCTTATAGTTTTCTTTATTCCTTCCTATTCGTCGTAGAGGTAGTAGAATTTTCCAGATGTCTGGATGGAAGGGTGTTGAATCATTCCTATTACATGTGCTTGCAGTTGATTGGATAAATAAAGCTTCCTTTACTAATCTCCCCCTCCACATTATTATATTTAGATCCTACAACTATCGTCTTATCCCAACCTATTGTGTGGTTGTGTGTGATTTCATTTAGTGCTACAGCTAAACTATTCTCCAGATTTTATACCTTAGTGTTGGGTCAACTAGTCTAGATTTTGCTAGACTTTTGTGTTCGGCTAGTCTGATTGCCCCTGTTGACCCGAATAAGATAAGAAATTTAGAGAATAGTTGAGGTATAGCACTGCATGCAATTACATACACACACACACACACTCATGCAACCACACAATAGGATGGGAAAAAATGACAGTTTTAAAATCTAATGTAAGAGGGTGGGGGAAGAGATTGAACACATCGGGGGCTTTGTTTATCGAATCAACTGCAAGCACGTGCAGTAGGAATAATTCAACACCTGTCCACTTGGACTTCTGGAAAATTCTACTATCCCAACGACGACAAATCGGAGAGAACGAAGGAAACTGTAAAACTCAAGTTTCGAGGTCGTGTGATTATAATTGGTATGATTATGAACAATAAATTTTGTTGGAAACGTCATCCAGTAAATGATACTGTTTCACTGTGTGATATATCTAATCAACAAACTAATAAGGAGTTACATACTACCACAGTGCCCAAGGTTTACACATATATTATACGTGGTATGTTATATTTACCAAACTCTCAAAAATTTAAGCGATAAATAAAACATGATTGGCTATATGACATCGATATCCCTCGGAAAATTAAGCCATAAATAAACGAATCGAATCTGTCCAATAAGATTATCATATCGGTATGTGCATAAATGACGATTTCATGACTAACAAAGAAGCTTGTTCATCCTGACAGCATTTGTGAAACATCGTAACATATGTGACTGCGGGTATATGAGACAAAAAGAGATGCAACTGACCAGACAGTGTATAAAACTTTCGAGTTTCGACTTGAAGGGATTTGATTGATTTCTAGGTTGGTGACGAATTGACTTCAGTTAGAGAACTATTGGAAACCAGTAAGTAGTGGGGAGATGTTCCTTTGATAGACGAAACGTCTTTATTCGTTCCCTGGGGAAGGTCACGGGAGCGTACTGACAAAGAGTCACAAACAAGGATGAGACAGCTGGTTTCCAATGGCTCTCTGAGTGAAGTCAGTTTGTGATTGATCTCAGTATATGCATATCTAGGATTATAATTCTTTCTACAGAGAAGTTTCCGAATCATGTGATATGGGAATCTAATATTCCATGATAATATAGTAGTTTGGTCACACTTAGTTCATCCTCGGTGGATTACCGACAGTGACCTGTTAGTAGGCTCGTTCTGACTAACATAGCCTGATATGTCGTTGAAGTTAGACTCCAGGTATCATCAGGAACTCCTAGAAGTGTATGTTTTCGATATATTTAAGTTTATTAGAAATTGGCGTTTCCAAATCCATACACAAGGAATTATGCTATCTAGAAATTCTTATTTCATATCAGTAGTCATCAAACTACTTTTACGTTGAATTTGATGAAGAGAAAACAATAAGTGCTTGTGTCAGTAGCAAAGAGAGTGAGGAAAGCCTCTATTAACTTAGCTGTTAGAAATAACAGCGTTCTGTACTTGGTAGTAGGTTAGGTTCTTGTTCATGGCCTAAAGTTATGGGCTGGGTGTTTCAATTCTGCAGCAACTGTAGTAGTTTGTATAAGTACTTTTTGGATTTGCAGGATAATGTATCTGTACTACAGTTCTCTTGGATTCCAAGTGGAACATAGGGCTTCATCAGCAGATCTCTGTCTCACTCTGTCCTATGGAGCCTTTCTTAACTGACCCTATAAGCTTTTGTCTCCTTTTCACACGTGATCTCCTCCATGCTACCCTTGAAGCGGCGCCCAAGTCGTTGTTTCCCATTGGGGTTTCAGTCAAGCAATGGCCTGGCGTGTGATTTAACACCCAGCATATGTCCAATTCTTCTCCATGTTTTTATGCTTCGTTTAGTTATCAAAACAATATGAATTGGTTCGTATGGTCAGTGTCATGTAGTATTAGTTTTTTTTGTCTTTCAAATTTTATTTCTGTGAGTTTCAGTTGGGACGTAGGGCGTCAAGCTTGAGCTTTGACGTTTCAGTATCAGTAACGGATGTTTTACGGGTTGAGGTTACTAGCCTCACACACTCAACATCCATCCTTCGTTACCAACCAGGCTTACTACCGGTTAGGCGATGTTTAGGTAGAAAGGCATCGGTCAGGAATCGAACTCTAGCATTAATTATCAGACAGGCTTAATCAGTTATATGACCTATCGAAATAGTAAGTTAGTAATAGATTTTAGATACCTATACCTTGGTAATATTAACTGCAATACAGGAGCCCTACTCTGTCTATAATCTTGGGCTTGTTTCACTATGGTTATGAAGGCAATCCATATAGTTTTCTGTAAATAAACAAATAAAATTCTAACTGTAAGTTTAAAAAATATTGACTTTGGTTTTCGTTGTTCTTTTTACTCGAAAGTATAACTTTGTCTTGTATGGCACTTTCTGCACTTTTAAAATTGTAGAGCACCATTTAAGTAAGCAAATACGTATTTTCGATTAGTTCTCACCAAGCTTTACAATTAAAAGATAGAATATCAGTCATGGGCAACATTTGTAGCGAGAGCTAGCTGCTAGCCAAATTGGTAGACATTAATTTACGTCAATGTCTTTATCCAAAATATTGGTCGTGAGAAAGATAAGAACAAAGACTTTGCGTAGGTGTATACAATTCGCATATAGATGATCTGACATTCAATAAACAGCTACAAAGAGATGAAAGATTAACTTTTAGTAAGAAACAACCAATCAGAAGACTGTTTTTCTGCTAACAATAATCTACAATAATGAGTGACATCCGGCTATCAACCAAGGGACGTGTGTACTGCTCAGCAGTTCGCTCCGTCCTTCTCTATGGCTTTGAAACATGGCCGATACGAGTTGAAGACATGAAAAGGTTGACTGTTTTTGATCGTAGATATCTACGATCTCTTTCTCACGTTAGGTGGTATAATAAGGTAAGTAATGCTGACGTTAGGTGTAGAGTGTTGGGCAAAGAGGGAAAATCAATCGACGAGGCTCTAAAGTTACATAGACTGAGACGGCTAGGTCACGTGCTGCTCATGCCTAACCATTGCCTCCCCCAACGGGCATTGCTAGCTGATATAGGTGCAGGTTGAAAAAGAGTAAGTGGTGACCAAACAAAAACATGGCATCAATCCATGAAATCCTTGACAGTTAGACTGAGTCAGTCAGGTAGGGAGATGCAGACTTCCGGGTTGGGGCCCTCGAGACTCTAGGAATCAATGGCTGGAGACAATAGGTGACATGGCTCAAAGTGATCGTTGTCAATGGCCAGCGCAGATGTATTCAGTCTCTGTAATCTTTCATATTTCTTTCTACAATTACTCATTCTGTTTCACTCTTATACTTGTCAAACTCTATTGATTCTCTTCACTCATCTTCTTGTCTACCTTTGTGTGCTATTTGGAACGTGGCAAGTTGAACTGCTGCACTTCGGTGCCAAGTTTTATGTTGAATCCAGACAGACAATAATGTACATGAAAGTCTATTAATATGTATTGATTCTCCTTAATAAATTATCTGTTACCTGGCCCTTGTCTTCTGTCGTTACAATTTGAAACTATGTGGATCAGTCGAATCAAACATAATCAAGGAGAATAATAAAATTGTTTTTTACATTACTATAGCTTGATTCCACACAGTATTTCGGTACAAGTGTGGAATTTTCAGCATGTGATATCCGTAGCCCAAATTTAGCAGGCCGGCTATTGATATCATGCGTGCATCGGCCGGGGATCGAACCCCGGACTATGTGCATGGTCCTAACCACCTTGCCACTGACACACAAAAGGCAGAGTGGGTTGTCTGGGAAACTAAGATCAACATATACGGCTATAGTACAGCATGATACCGTTAATGAATTATATTCAAAGTTATTACGTGTCAGTGGGAGAGATAACTATTCTAGGTTGGAGTTGAATGCCACAATTAGTAGAAGAATCGGAAAAACTTATTCTGAATTCACAGATTCAGTTGAAATTTTTTGTATAGCAACACTGTCTCAGTTAGGCTTAGCAATCGAAGGCTTATAAATTAGGAAATTGAAGTGGCACTTGACGTACTTTTCAGTATGAAACCATCAGCAACATTTCAACTAAGCAGCCTTATAAATAGCTTCATTGAACTTCATGACATTGCATCGTCTGAATATTTTTATATTTAATATGTATGGCATATGCATAATAAACGGAGCAATACAAGTGTGTCAGGTATGGATCTGTTTTTATTTTGTTTCATGTGACCACCACTTCTATCTCACCTGATGTCTACTAGTAATAAATTAGACCAAGCTAAAAAAAACAGGAGCGATCCAGGAGTGTGAAAGCACCAGTGGCGTTGGGCGCATACTATTCGTTGGATAACAGAACCTATCATTATTATAGCGTCACTATGAACACTGTGGATGAAGTGATGTGCAAATTTCAACCTAATCTCAATATTTAGTACTGTATCGATAGTGGATTGATAGCACTTTAGGGTTAAGGTTGCGACTACTGCCAGAGTTAGGATCAGGTTTATCGTTAAGGTTGCAGTTTAGATTATAGTTTGTATTAGTGTTAAGATTTGGGTTAGGCTGTCATATTTTTACTGTCTGTGATTTTCTGGTAAACAGATTTAGATTGTGTACAGTTATAACCTATATATTTCTAGTAAACAAACGATATTTTTATGTAAATACACTAGATTTTCGAACTGGTCACCTCAAGGTCAGCCAAGTGTTTGCATTACTTTGATCGCTGTCCTCTAATTTTGCCGAAACTTAATTATGCAATATGGAATCGTTTATTGGTTTGTTATCATGAGCGACTGGATTATAGACGTCAGAGAAAAAGTGAGGAGGTAATCGACTTATCTAGCTGATAAAGGGTGTGCTGGTGGCTCTGACATTGTGTCAATAGATAGCATTGGAGATAGTTTGGATGGATGTCTGTTAAGACAAGACGTATATCGATATAAGCATCCGAAGATGAACTAACAGTGTATTTGGCTACCGTTTACATATTTCGGTGATCAGAAATACGTATTTTAGCCCCAGTTGTAGTTTGGTATTGAGAAGGTACACACTGAAGTACATATTGTTACCTTATAATGTAATAAAGGTAAAGAAAACCAACATAATAAACTGCATGGAATACAGCACAGTGATGATAACAAAAGGGTTTCATTATTTCGGTCAAATGAGGGCTGTTGAAATAATTAATAGAAGTAATAATGACCACACCAACCTGATTGTTCCAAATGACTGGCAATATCTTGTCACTTTCACATATGGAACAGTGGGATGAAAGCGTTTCAGACTCATCGAATGCGTTGGAAATGTTCCAGGTGTATTTGTGGTCCTGATTTAAAGAAATGTTTCATATTTTGATCAACATATTTGATGAACACTGGTGATTATTCATTATTCACTTAGAAATATGCAAGAAAGGAATGCGATGATGTTTTTCACCAGCAATAACAGATTTAAGGGTTTACGGTATTTCTTCAAGTCGTTATTAACCTGTTCAGTTTCTTTTTATGTGCCGCTTTCAAGATTCAGGTGAAACTGCAAGATGTACCTTACCTTGTATTTATTGGAATGCTTCGAAAAGCAGATGAAAGTAGTTGGTCTACTCCTCCTGGACGGATATAAATGTTGTAACAAACACACGAAGTGGCACAATTCGTTTTTTTTATTTCTATACATCTAACCCATAACTTCTACTTGTTTTCATCCATTTGCCTTCTCAGTGAAAAATATGGCTTCAAGCTCGAGCTCTGACATTGCAGTAGCTTTGGTGTTTTCTACAGGATGGTGTTGCCAGTCTCATGCTCAAACGTTCCCCCCCCCTTACCAGGTATACTACCGGCTAAGCAAGCTTTGGTGGGGCATGAGTTCAGAATCCACCCTGAACCTCATGTGTGATTCGCTAACATTCAACCGGTGAACTACTATTGAACTTAACCCACCTGAATCAATTAAAGTTACTCTTATAAGTCTTTGGTAAAAAAAATCGACAGTATACCTTCAAGCTCTCCAGAAATATATATGTGAATTCATTAAATATTAAGCTCAACAGATTACAAGCTGAGTAAGTGTTGTTACAGCTTAAATTTAAACTTGCAACTCTCATTCATCACCAGCTAATTGTGTCAAGTCTTTCTGACAAAGAAATTAAATTTCCTTATAAACAAAGACAAAGTGAAAATACCTATTCAAGATAGAGTATTGCGATACCGGTTCGTGACTGTTCTTTACGAGTTTGGTTAGAAATTTCGGTGTTTCCAGTATTTAGTGACAGTCAGGTCTCCCTTTTGTGATCAATAGGCTTTTTGGTAAAAATAAGTATACACTTGTTTAGTGCCAAATGGAAATTTCCTCCTATTTACGACAAATACAATATTGATTAAAAATGCCCATTAAAATTTTCAGAAGAATGGATATTGAACAAAGAGTACTCTTTTCGATAAATTCATCATAAGGCTTTACAGTTATATATACATTATAGTGAACGAATGACTTAGTGTTATGAACGACATTAATGTTGTTTAAATAAAATAGAATCAATAATATTGATAGATTACAGCTCAATGGCATCAACATAAAATAAGCTGAATGTCAGAAGAATTAGGAAAGACAGTATTACAAATTCATGAGTTTATAGTTTCTACTGAGGGCCAGGTCAATAGTAAGGTGGTTTGGAATTGCTCCTTTTGGATAAAGAGCGCTGGTTGTTTGAGGCGAATCACAATAGCCTCTGCTATTTGCAGCATGAGGTGCTTCGATGATTTTGACAGTTCATTAGGCACTCGGTAGATGATAGAGAAGGATTCTTCCACGCTGGCTGGCTTTGTGGCCAGTTTGCACCAGATGGTCTAATGTCGAACTTTCAATGGTTGTAACTACATCTTTACTTAGCCATAGTGGGATATGTTCTCGAGCACGAAAAATCAAGTTCCTAGAGCGACGGCCAATACAACTCGCTCCACAAGCTCAGTTGAATTGGTAGATACAATTTGAAGTGGCTAGTCTAGGTATTTCATCTTTCAGTCGAGGAATCACCATCGGTCGTGTAGAGAATAATACGTGTAGTTTACCAGCATTAAAAGTTCTTTGAATTGATTTACATTACGCTACTGTTATTTACTGTTCCCTTTGGTTTCAAGTGGAACATGCGGCTTCAAAAGTCCGTCTCCATTTTGTCCAATCCTCCATGGTCGTCTTTAGCTGTCCTCACGGTTATCCATAATCTCTCATCTCCTCCTCATGGGATCTCCTGCGTGTTACTATCGGACGCACCACTCGCCGTTTTCCATTTGCGTGCCACTCGACAGCCAGTTGGGCGCGCGATATAATTAGGTGGTCATCTCAGTGTTTGTCCGACCAATCTGTATATAACTTGGTACATTTGTTGAGCAATAGTTTTTTTTAGTTGGTTTGTTCCCAGAATCGATTGTTGATAATTCTTTCTAGATGACCATCTGATCTTCAATATGGAGTTCGTGAAGATAGCTGTTAACAAAAGTTTGCAGTAGCCTGTGAGGAGCACTTTTCAAGATGCATAGTGAAAGTTTCTGACCCATATAGAAATAGTAAATTGACGTCGGTGTTGAAAGTTTGAATCTTCTTTTTAATGCTGAGTACGGAAGATTTACAAACTGATTTCAAAGAGATAAAGGTACATCTTGCCTTTTCGATTCTGGTTTTAATGTCCTCATTTGCGATGTCGCCTGTAGTTGGAATGATGCTTCCCGGATAGGTGGGGGAAGTGGCTTCTTTTCAAATATGTTCCTTTAATAGTAACTGGTGCTTTTTGTAGGTTCATTATCTTCATCTCTGCCTTCTCTATGTCTCGCTGAATGAATTTCAAACTCGTCTGCTGGCCATTTCCGCCAGTTTTTGACGGTAAGTCTTCATATTTATGTGACACTGGACATAAATCATCCATGAAATCCAGATCTTCCAGTATCTTCCTATGGACTCAACGCATTGCTGTATTCTCGCTCCATACTGTCTCCCGTATGATCCAGTCCACCAAAATCAAGAATATCGTCGGTGATAGTGGGCAATATAAATAAATATACCATTATAACTTCGACGAGAACTCTAGGACTTATTCCACACTCGTTTTTGTATATATAGTTTATTTGAAATCCTGGTCTCCGCTTCAGTAATATTTCTCACTCCAAGCTTATAAACAACGACTTTATGGACTTTCGCCCCGAAATTTCTCAATTTATTTGTAAACCCAGAGTGCATTTTTCAAAATCAACCCACAGTCTATTCTCAATCATCTATAAAGATATACTTCAAAACAAGATTTTTATCTGAAACATTCTAAATTAGAGAGTACAGCATATTTTCATGAATAAAACGAATATTCTCTTTGAATAGAGAAAAAAGCTTCACAAGTTGCAGACAATGACAATTTTATTAAATTATTTAGTTTAATTGATAAGTAAAGTCATTTTTAAATTGAAGAATATGGATATAACAAGAAAAAACAAACAGACAGCAGCGATTACATTTAACATGAAGTCCATTGTAACATGAGAACAACACAGCGGTAATTTATTCCTCTAAATATTCATCCCTGAAATATAATGAAACAGGAGGTTTTTCACGATGTGAATGCAATATAAAGTTAGACAGGAGATAAAATTCAAGTAATTCATGGAAAAGATAAAATTAAATTGTAGAAGAAAAAGTTCAGAAGACGGTTGCATCAATATTAACTTGTATATATCCCAGTTGACTTGATCTTGTTGAGCTCCTTAGTATACTTGGCGTAACATGATTCCGCCAGTAAAACGCCTTGGCGAACGCTATTCAGGCTGCCTAGCAAAGGGAGAACGTACATGTGTATGTAGCTCAGTAAAAGATCATTTGATGAACTCAAAACACTCAGATCTATATGAAAACTTCTTTAAAGTATTATAGAAGTGCTAGTCAGATCTCTCAAAACGAGGGAAATCAAGACATCCGAGCATAGCTGAAACACTAGCGATTCAAAGTCAACACTATGTACTCTACAGGAGCACGTACGACGTTTGGCTTTACCACAGTCAGCTGTTTCATTAGTCATTATCCTAATACAATCTATATCCACAATTCCTGTTTATTTTATTAGTGTTGTGTTCTTAATCTTTAGTCGTAATCTTGTTATTCATTATAATTTGACCATCCACCGAAGGAAGTTCAGGAGCTTACTCACTCACTCACTAAAATATACACGAATGTGCAGCCTTGTAGCTGGTGACTTCATCGAAAAGAAACTTATCTCTATTGCAAGCGTCTTGTGTTTACATTCCACACCAATCATGAACATAAACATCTATATATCGTTTTCAGATTAGAACCATATTTACTTTGCTTACCCAGTTAACAGGTGGTACCTGAAATTAACAGAGTGTTTTAGTTTCGTAGAGAAAAATTGTGAAACTAGACAACATTAACTGATTATTTTAAATGTTACACACATTCCTTATATCCACTGGTGTAAAACAGGATACACCAAATCTTGAAGGTTCCAACTGAAATAACACTTCATTATTCTGGTGACTGGCGAAAAACTTTGTTGGCCATCAAGTCGTGATTTATGCATGTACTGACATGGTGGTAACCTTATCGGAGAGTTCTGATTCGCTTATTTGTGGCTTAAACTCTTGAGATTTTGTAAATATGAAATACCACGTATTTTGTCCAATTCAGCTTTTTGTTGAGTTGCGGTTGTTGCCAATGTTGTTAGGGTCGTTCTAGCCGGCGTTGTTGGCAGTCTGACTTTTGTATGGATCTCTATGTGGAAGATAATTTCCAGTGACTAGCTACTTATAGTGTCATGTACTGAAGGCGCATTCTTGTCGAGTTAGGCCAAAAGACAACCCAGTGACACCCCATCACAACAATTATTCACACACACTCTCTCTCCCTATATATACATATATCCTGAAAGTCTTTGTCATATGAATGTAGACATCATGAAGTATTTTTGCAAAACGATCATATAATATTTTTCCTAAGATAAATCCCCTCTCGTTCGTATGGGAGTGACAGTGTAAATCTAAGTGTACTACTATTGCATCATCTAAAAAATGCTTTCATTTGAGAACCATTCACTCCTAACCAATTGGAAAGAATAGCAGAGTAATGCATGATATGCTAGTTGTGCAGTTATTGTTCAGTATTGTGATTACTACATCAAATTACTGCTTGTCAAATAAACCTTATAATTGACGAAGAAGCAGTTGATGTCAAATTAAAACCTTTTATATTTATTGGTCAGGATGATTCATATAAGTAGTGGGATGCGATTTACACAAACAAATAGTGCTTGCTCGACAGATATGAGGGATCTGAACACTGGACAGTTGTTTTGCTCTTTTGAGTTGGAGATTATCAGTGGTTTACCCGTTTAGACTCAAGTCACGTAGCTAGATAACTTCAAACCAGTCAAATTCTGACTAGCAGTTTCGGTGAACTGGTCATACACAGAAACAAATGTGCTGTTTGCAAATAAATCTGCGCGTGAATCTTATCCAACTAATGACTCATATCAGATTATAAGTAGTATATAGCATCACACAATTTTGCTTGAGTTTTTAACTGCCATTAATAACATGTATTTGCTTCACTTGCTGTGAAGGTGAGTGCACAGGTAGTGATAGAGTTCACTGACTGTACATTTTTCACTTATGTTTCATCATGAAATTTTCAGTTGAATACGAACAACGTATTTGTAGGAGTGGTCACACACATCGGTGCCTTTTTAGAATTCACCCATGTGATCGACAGCTAACAAAGTTCATTAAGCTACGAAATTTAGCATTGCCAATAAATGACATCTTGCTGAGGATTAATTTAAAAAAGTCAACTGTATATACATTTTCGTAACTTACAAAAAATAAAGGACTATAAAGAAGAATGTGGTTTAATTTTCTTTAATTCATTTAAACAGAACAAGCATTCTCATGATGTACAAAGTATGGTACTGTTTATTTCTGAAGAACAAAGTGAGCAATTAACCAGGCATGTCGCCTAGCGGTTATTTGTAGTTGCTACTTGTTATGTACTCGTCGCCAAATTATTGTTATGTACTGGTCGAGAATTTAATAGTCCTGACACAAGAAGGCGGAAATCAGAAGACCACTAGGTTTGCGATGATACTTCTATATTCCAAACACAAGGAGAAGCAATAAGTGGTATTACACCAAAAGTAGGTAAGTAAGTCACATAAATTGTGAGAGCGAAATATATATGACCATCCAGACAAGTGTGTGGACAAATCAATAAACAGTCTTAACATGAATGGCTAATTATAATGAAGTATCGATCCATATATACATAGCGAAGTATAGCAGACATGTCAACAACCACCATATATGGATATATGTCACCAAGCAACGGACTGTCAACAAACACTCATATTATATATAATATAGGGGGAATATACATTGTTAAAGGAGACACGTTCATCAAAGTGAAATGGTCACAGACTAAGCGAGCAATAGAAAGAGAGACCACCATACACACACACACACAAATATATATATATATATATATATGGGTACATATCACTACTGAAGTTTCACAGCTCAGTACTTGAAGTCATATGTCCCACTCGAAATACAATGAAATGAAACAAACCGTTGACCACTTTACAAATAAGGGTTTACAAATGGAGATACGAGTCGTGCTTATTATTAGTGATTTATACATTTACTTAGTTGATAAGACAACTATTGATCGACAACAGAATCAAGTGAAGTGATTGTCTGACAGATTAGTAAATTCGTTCATTCATTCATTCATGTTTGTGATAACTTCTTACAAAAATCCAGACAAGGGGAATGATTCATAAAACAAGAAACTTACCTTCTTCGATGACATGTGGTATGTGATTTCCTCCTTTCAAAGTTATTTCATACATGATAAAATCAATTGGCTGTATTGAAAATAATGTGACATTAGAAAAATATGTTTTCAGCTGGATTACTTCATCTATATAAAACATGCGCGTGTATGCATAACAATACCATATCCTCAAACACACACACACACATAGTAGCTGTTATTCCACTGAAGTATTATCGCAACAATACATAGAGAAAGATGACACTGTCTACCAGTGATCTTTAAAATCGTCAATCTACCGTGGTTAGAATTCATGAATGATTTGAATCTGTTTCAGGAGATAACTAACTGATCAGCGATCGCGCCTTCCAACCTGAAGGTTATGGATTTAATCCTCAGTGGGGGGTGATGAGTGTGTACTGATGATGAGTCACCTACTAGAACGAAACAGGTTTCCATGATTCTCAGACTGATGAAACCAATCAAGTGCCTTCCAAGAAAAATTTGAATACCTTCTTTTGAAGTAGTATTATGAATTAAAGTTGAGTGGGTCAGAAAATAAATGAATCGCTGAGATATAATAATTCAGTTTGTGAAGTCACACAAATAAATCAGATAAGCCAACCAGGGTCTCTTAGTTATTCTGAATGCAGAAACTTAGTTAAATTTAGACTGACAGATTTCGCTAAGTCATTACGATAAGTGCGTCAAGATGCAGTCCTACAATAAAGCGGGAGAAATAAACAGTTCTCAAATGAAATGTGATCACGCAGAGGTAATGTTAGATGACAGAATGCTTGTTCATTAAGTCAACATTTGACACATCCAAAGATATCACACCGATCTTAAATGTACCTAGAGTTCTACTGTATAACTTATTAAATTGCAAACTCAAAACACTAGAAGTGCATAAATCTGGTTGCATATGAGGAAAGCAAGCTTGATATAATAGCAAGAAACGGTGTGACATTGAAATGTAATAGCGTTAACATTGTATCACTATATAATAAATAATAATAATTTTTCCTTCACGCTCCCAGTGGAACATAGGGCTTCAAGCTAGTGGCTTGAAGTTTCTGTAGCAGTGTTTATCTAAACAGGATGGGGCTGCTAGCCTCATGCCAAACCTTTCCTTTTCACCAGCATTATTTCTGGCATAGAGAGGTAAAGGAGTGCGTCGGCCGGGAATCGAACCCAGGGCCATATGCATGGTCGGCGAGCGTCCTAACCACTGTGCCACCGACGCGTATCACTATATGCTATATAGAATTAAAGTCTATCATAGTTACAAGGTTTTTTCTTCTCATTCCTAGTGGAACATGTGGATTTAGGCTAGAGTTTCGAAGTTCCAGTAACAAGGGGGTTTTCTTAATAGATGGGGTTGCCAGTCTCACATCCAACCTTCACTCTTCACCGAGTATACCACTAGCTAAGTGACGTAAAGTTATAGGTCGGATGGGGATCGAACCACCGACCTCTCACGGGGCTGGCTAGTGTCCTACAACTAAGTCACTGACCCTGCAATGTCAGTCAGTTAATCGTATACTCAAATATTCCCACTATGGTAATTACAGAACACGATACAGGAAAGTGAATACGTATTCTCGGTAAATTCTCATCAGATTTTACAATTACTTAGTCAAATATTAGTTACAGACATTTCAAAATCAACATGGATCAATACATTCAAACAGAATCAAGGCGAATGTTAGTGGAATAATTGCAACAATAATGATAATTTGTGAAACTAAGATTAACATATGCATTTATAGCACAGTATGCTATTTATAATTAAGTAAGCAGTAAAAATAAACGTAAAAATATTATTTACAGTTATCTAGTATCACTTGAAAAGGTTACTTACTATTCTAAGTCAGGATTAAAGGCCATGAGAGTAAGAGGGATTGGACAAATGTCTTCTGAACACATATGCTGATTTGAAAATTCTCATGGCAACTAACTCAGCTATGGTTTGCAGTTGAAAGTGTACAAACTTAGGGAATTGAGGTGGTACCTTGAATAGAATGGCAAAGACTGAGTTCTTATCAATCTTATGATCCGTATCCACAAGACGTATCGTAATGGAACTCTTGACTAACCTTAGGATTCCTTTCCCTAACTACGTTGAACAATGTTCAAGAAGGCGGTACTAGGTTTTTCAAGTCACCCCACCTATGTATCTGTCTCCCGAAAATCAGTTAAATTCGTAATTTAAATCTTATGTTTATTAATATTTATAGGTGCGTAAGAGCCTGAAGGATGAGTCACAACATGTGAAAATCATGTATTCACTAACGGCTGTCTAATACCCTCTACTGTCATACAAATTATCCAATAGATGCATATTCGTGAACACTGTGCTGACAATAAAATCTGTCAGTGGATTTTGTTCTAAGACATAGTAGTCACAAGCTTCTTTAAATAATTTTCGAATATCACTGCTAAATTTGAAGTTAACTGTAGAATAATAAAATATACTTAGAAAGGGGAAATAATTTAAAGTTAAAATATTTGAAATTACCATGTTCAGCTGCAGAATTCAATTATAAATAATAGTAAAGTCCTATTGAATTTCAGTAAAACACAAACAAAAATGCGAACAATTTTTGCTACATATTGAGTTATTTTTCAAGAACTGGTTACGAGGGATTCCTTTGCTTATAGGTTCGACCATGAAGTGACATTGGTTATAGAATAACTGGAAACCTTGTACGTACTGGACAGCTGTTTCAAACTAGTGTTGGACTCAACGGCGGTACACAAATATCAGTTTCCGACCAAGGACCTTTCAGTCGTAAGGCGAATCCATAGCCCATTCAGCCACTAGGAACCAATCCAATTGTCCATCAATTTCAACTTCTGCCAATCCAGGATGTAGCGCAAATACCATCCAACGCCAACACTGACCAACTACCACTTTAGTTGAATTAGAGTTCATGGACCATTGCACTATGTCACAGTTTCTAAATAGTTACCGAGCTCCCCCAGTTAACTAAAGGCACTTGGTTTAAATCTGGTGATTGTGTACTACTGAAGACTCGAAAACTTGCATGAAACTGCCATTCAGTACTTCCTAGTTCCCCAAAGGTTCTCTACATGATGTCAGCTCGTGTTAACATCTGGGCGATACTTTTATACTTTCAGATTGTTTCATATCGTATATGTTTGTTTTTGATAATATTTTCACACTTGGTAAGAAATAAGAAAAAAGTTAATTGATAGTGAGAGTGATCAAATCAAAGTTCATATTGTCTGATTCGTGTCCCGAAACATTTTCTTGAATTATTTTTTATGTAAAACAAGCAGAAAATGTTGATGAAGCAGCAGCTAACTTCAGCAATATTCATTTGAATAGTCTACATACAATGAGTGTTATCTGCTATTAGAAATACACTGGTAGAAACAAGACTGATAGGTTAATATACCACAATGAATCAGTCATGCGAAACGGCAGTGTCGAATGTTGATCAGATCAAGTTCATATGGAAAAGGACACCAGGGTGTATGAGTGATCGAAATTTAAGTTATCAATTGGCTGTAGTTCAACCACATCATATAAATAAAACATAAGCAAAAGATGTTACCAAGGTAAATTCAAATATATGACTGATTCCTTCTATACACACAGATGGAGTTTATGTGTTCTCATGGCATAAGTACCACCCACAACTGTGAACATCTTTCTTTTTGTTTGTCTTTCGACAATCGTGAGTGACTTCACAGAGTCAATTTTATGTCTGTAGTCCTTAGGATTTTGTTATTAAACACTTTGATACATTGATTTCAACTTTCTCAAACCAGCGGGCCAATTGCTTGCTGCATCATGCAAGTACGCGATCGCCTTTCGAACAAAGACTGTGTATCTGACTATGAAAACACACTCAAATTGATATACACAACGAGAAATGTCGAAGATTGATGATGGATCTTTCCATGACTGACTGGTGATATTTAGGAAAATTACCTGTTCAGTGAAGTAAATTCCTGTAACAGCTGTCTCAAGTCTTTGTTTATCCACTTCTTTTTCTTCTGTGTCACCTTCTTTAGATAGGAGACTGATATGACATACGGCCTTCTTTGAAACCGTTGAAGCAAATTGCAGCATCAGCACACTGAATAGTAGATGGGGTATATCATGAAACGCCATGGTGGTATGAGTGAAATGATAAACATTTTACAATCTACTTACGTGAACACTAATTACATAACTTTATTTTCATGTTATCAACGCTTTTCTAATGGTTGGCTAGGGTTGCCTTTAAATCATCAGCAGACACCTTAGGAGCTGCTTTGCAGTTAATTTCAACTGAAATCAGATGTCACAGTTCAAAGTGGAAATGATTAAACCCGATGTTTTTCGGTCTCTTTGATACCATAAATTGCAGTGATAAAACCAAGTGATCTGTGGATGTTACCAGTTCATTTAATTAACTAGTCGGAATTCACATGGCCAATCAGAATTCTAAAATACAACAATTCCATGGGTTTTGTACATACCATAATGATCAACTTAAATTAACTAGTGATGAAACATGATCTCATGCATGTAAATTAATTTTTATCATTTCAGATTATTCGGTGTAGTTTACGCTGAGAATAATAAAATATGTGTAAAAAGGGATTAAATAATTTAAAGTAAAGAAATGAGGAATTACCATGTTCATCTGTACAAATTAATGATAAGAAGGCGTGAAGACTCATTAAATCACAATAAAGATAAAATTTGAACAAAGCAAGAACTACAGTTTTAGCAGAATAAAATGGTACCATCTTTTATTTCGTTGCCTTCTCGTCAGCTGCTTACATGGCAAAGACATTATTAAATATATCTACAACAACAATTTTAACATACTTGCACAGAGTTCAGTTTAAACAAAAAATCAATCGATCAATATACTCATACACTAAAAATATATACATATATAAATATACAATATTAACCACTATTCCGAACAATAATAATCAAACACAATGGAAACTTTTAGCATTTCACATTCGGAGGAAAGAGAGGTGAAATTATCCAGTTACCAGGGCAAAGAAAGGCTGATAATCGCTTCTTTCTGGACGCATAAATCAGGTTTCAGGCGCTTGATGGAAATGGCTTCAGCAAACTTAAGGAGAATTGAGCTATTTTGCTTATTGATAATTTTGAACGACTTTTCGACGTCCACCTCATGACCCGTGTCGATATATTTAATAATGTCTTTGCCATGTAAGCAGCTGACGAGAAGGCAACGAAATAAAAGATGGTACCATTTTATTCTGCTAAAACTGTAGTTCTTGCTTTGTTCAAATTCATTAAAGGGAATAAATGTATGGAAGATAAAATTTACTAGGGAAACATTTTTGGTTGGATTTATTTATCTAACTTCGCATTGTATGCTGGTTTCCAATATATTTTTCTATTTTTAACAGATAAGAAAGCAGTGGTTATTCGAAAATTTAAGGAACCACCATCAACTGGAGAGATCACTGAATAGGAGAGAGCACAGGACTGTTGTTCCATCCCATTTGGAGACTCTTCAGTAGTGCACAATTCGTATTATCTAAACACCAATAGGCAGGTCATTGATGACTACTGGATTGATGTCCTGAAGCTGTATTTAGAGGTTACACAACCCCCCACCCCCCATTGAAGTGAAGTGGATCCTCATGGAATGCGCTTAATGAGGGTAGATGTTTATCACGAATCGATAATGTTAGGATTTACGCGCCAATATATTCCCAACCAAACAGCTGAATTTTCAGTGAGCTTGGTCTTATAAAATGGTAGTCTAGGGGTCAATCGATGGTGCTGTTGTTGTTGTTGTTGCATACTGATGAGGAGCTCTAACTAAAACGAAACGGCTTCAAGGTACTACCTGGCTATTATTTTTCTCTCTTACTGGCTTTGATGATGAAACATAACAAGCGAAATTTTGTCCACGTCCCCGAAAATAGCATGATCAGAAAAAAGTTGTAGTTAATAGCAAAGGTCGTAATAAATGGGTGAAATCAAAATTTAATTTACCTGATTCCCCTCCTAAAATATTTAGTTGAATTATCAATATTGTTATTATTATTAACTAAGGCTAAACTATTTCCACACTTCCATTTGGAAAGTCACAACGACATACATGGCAACAGTGTCAACAGTTGACGAAGTCAGCAAAACACCTACTGAGACCTTATTTTTGCAATCATATTTTAGGCGTGAATAGTCGTTCAAATGTGTTTGTAAATAGACACTTCTTCAAGGTGGATGGGTGCATTCAAGCTATTATGAACAGTTTGCAGATAAACAGCGAATTGAATTTCTATTCAAGTGTTGGTTTGTAGGGATTTGATTGGTTTCAGGATTTCATCATGAGCTGACATTAGTTAGAGAACCATTGGAAAACCTGGCCCTATTCAAGTAGGTAGTTACCTGGGTTCGAGTGGGAAGTCGTGACCAGTAGGGTGCAGCTGGTCGGGTGTGAGGACAAATACTCGCCGAAGACATTGGCTAGCGGTCGCGCTATGTTGTGAATTGGCAGAAGTTAGAATTCAAGGACCATTGGATCGGGTCCCAGTGGCTTAATGGTATACGAGCTCGCCTTGTAACCAGAAGGTCCTGGGTTCGAATACCGGTGGGTGCGTACTGAAGAAGAGTCCCAAACTAGGACGAAACACCTGTCCAGCACTCCCAGGTTTTCCAATGGTTCTCTAGCTGATGTCAGCTCATGATGAAATCCTGAAATTAAATTTCTTTTTTCTCCGATTTATGACTGAGAAACTAGAAAATACGCATTGATGTTAATTTGAATACCTTAAGGGAGAACATATTTTAGGCGACTGACTTCTATCTAAGTTGTTGAGTAACTTGTAGGCATTCAACCATTAGATACAAATGTCCAGTTTTCTATCAGCATTTTCTTTGTGCATTTTAAAAAGCGCGTAATTTAACAGTTGCCATTTTCAAAAGAAAAATGCTGAATATTATACTGTACAGCCTACAACGAGTGGGTATCAAGAAAACGAAAACTTTTCAAGACGGACGGAAAAACTTAGCCAGGACTATTCTAGACTCAGAATGCATTACTTTAAGAAATACATGCAAGCTCGAAATATGCTAATGATAGTTGGATTATTACTGATACTGAGTTTGGCTATCTGCTAATTTTAAGGATGGACAACCTGTCGTTGATAGCCATTAATTCATGATCTATACATGCATTCACATGGTGACCTGATTGAAAGATTTTTGACTGACATATTTGGCTTGAATTTCCGAGGATTCATGGTGTTACAAAACCAGTCAGATTTGTTTCTTTATATATGACTTGAATTACTGTGGTTGTGTAAAGCATATACACCATGTATTTCGAAGGACAAGTTTGACTTCTCAGCGTATCACAGTGTGGGAATATTTTCAAATGATCAGTCGGCTACAGAATCACGTCGTGTGGTGTATGAAGGAGCATTCTAGTCAAGTTAGACAAAAACTGGAAACCAGAAGAACTCCGTTATAACAGTAATATCTTCGTGTTTACAATGAACGAATGAGGTAAACCCCATCAATCTCTGGAGGTACACGTAAATCCAACTGGCGAATACCGTTTAGGAAAAGACATATTATCTGGGTTCCACAGATAGTCAACACTTGACAAGTGATATGTACCCACATGGTGTGTGTTTTGTTCTTGACAGTCTGTTATGTGTATATGGATCGATATTCCATTATAACTGACATCATGCTTTTGTCTGTCCACTAACTAAATAAAAAATGTATGACCTTGTTATCACATGACATTACAACCAAATCATGGTAAGACGTTATCTTATTGGTTCATGTGTATTAGCCATTTTCAGATATACTCTTGCTTTGTACACTTTTATCATTCGTGTTCACACACTTTTTTCGTACACTTGTACCAATTCACTCACACACTAGTGTAACATTTATTTTCCTTGTCTGGAAAATACAAGTATCATCGTAAACCTGGTGGTCTTCTGATTTCCCTCTTTCCGCGTCAGGACTATTAACTACTCGACGAGTACATAACAATAAGTCACATCCATACTTTCTAATTCGTTGACAAAATGGAATCATGGTTCAGCATCTCAACAGCCATACAAAATGAATGCATCGATTCAATGATGAAACAGGAAAATAATAGAATAGCATATGTTTGTTGAGTCACAAATAAGCGAAAAGAGGCTTAAGTATAGAATATTCAGTTGAGTCTGTTGAAATAGAGAACATTTCAAATTTGGTCAGTTCATACTTTAAACTTATTCAACACGTATTAATTCATAGTATATAATAAGGCAACAAACCAGAAAACATTTGAAATTTTGATGTCAGTAATGGGTGTATGATCCATAAACGTTTTATGCACTTGGCACTCATACCAAATAAAGTTAATAAGAAAACTGAAATATTTACCTGGTGGTAGCTCAGTAGCTGGGAAAAATGACAATAAAACTACTAGTGACTTTCTGCGATATTTTGTATGATAAAACTGAGTTTACAGCAAATATTCAGACATAAATGCATCTCTGTTTATGGGCATGAGGCAGTGAATATTGTTTAGATATTTGCTGCACAGATGACATTAACCAGTGAAGAACAGTTGTTGTTACATGATTGATGTCAGTCGGACACAGGAAGCCTTGGACGTAGATTTCAACTTCGTTGCGATTCAAATCTGAGTGACGTAGTGTTGCAGTCCGAGAAGTCACCACTGAGCTACTGATACTCTCCATAAGCTTGCTTTAGGACGGTAATGGATACTTCGAACAAACACTAGGTAGTATACAATTGGTGGATGGTGACTAGCAGTGGAATCCAGGATGCGCATTTCGTCCTATTTGGGATTCGTCAGCTGGATGTACCTGCGTTTCTCAGTGAGTGATGATGTTCCCACCCAGGCTTGAACCCAGTACCCATAGTTTCGAACGCCAAAGCGTTATCCACTAGACCACTTGGGCCACGAGAGCCACCTCTTGTGCAACGGGTCATATTAATTATTGAATTGGATTCTTTTTTGATTTTCCTGTCGATTGATTGGATTGAAGTGCAGGTAAATCCAGCTGACGAGTCCCGAATAGGACGAAATGCGCATCCTGGATTCCACTGCTAGTCACCATCCACCAATTGTATCCTAACTAAATGCCCAGACATCGTCGAAGCATCTGCACAAGAAGCCGACATGTCAACCTGAGACCGAGCACTTCGGTCCAATCAATCGACGGGAAAATCAAAAAAAAAATCCAATTCACTAGGTAGTATAGTTGTTGAATAGGTCTATTTTGAAACACTTTTTTACACTAGTACTCTATGCAAAACTCCAATGTAAAGTCAGTGCTACTATACGGATCAGAGACTTGGCGAGTCATAAAGAGCATCTCAAACAAACTTCAGACCTTCATTAACAGCTGTCTTCGCTCAATACTCAAGATAAGATGGCTAGAAAAGATCAACAACAGGGATCTCTGGGAGCGAACCAATCAAGAACCGTTTGTGAAACAAATAGGCAGGAAGAAATGGAGATGGATTGGATTGGCCATGCTCTGAAGAAACAATCAAGTGGCATCACTAGACAAGCCATTGCTCGAGTGGAACCCAAAAAGGGAAGCGGCGAGTTGGTCGTCCAAGGGTGACTTAGAGGAGGTCATGCGAAGAGGAGATGAAAGCATGTGGACAGACCTGAAGCGGGGTGAAAACGTTGTCAGAAAACAGAAGGCAGTGGAGGTGCGCAGCTGAAGCCCTATGTTCCTCTAGGAACTAAAGGATACAATAACAATAATATATACTCTATGCAAAGTCATAACAGTGATCTTTCGTGAGATTTCGACTAGGAAGTTGTATCATTTATAAAATCGAACATTTCAGTGTACCACAGAATTTAGACTTTAAACAATATCCAGCTTGCCGCATCATGTATAATGATGTGAATCTGCAAAGGTGAATCGGTTTCAATCAATATTTCAGTAACTGATAACAAATTTTCCCACAAATATTTGAGATCATTGTGAGAATGATTGAATCATAACTGACGAAATTTACAATCATGATGATAAGATTCAAATGGTGATACGTCCCACAGACTTTATCCGCCTGGTGTAAAATTATGTTGTCTCTCACTTTTGATGTTGTCAAGGTTATTATGAATTGGCGTTATTTAAAATATACTGTGATAAATACTGGATTGTCATAATTACCATCACACTTCACATGTCGACTGACATTCTGAAATGTTTCCAAACAACCACGATGATGATGATGACATTTGCATCAGAATTCTATACAGAATAATACACTTAAAATACTTAAGAATTCATTATTTGTTCTGCATGTGCTCTGGAGGTTCCGTCCATCTCTCTCTCAAAAACCATTTTTCTCCGAATCAGTAGAAGCAATTCATGATTGTTGCCATTATTGTTTTACTTTATCTAGCCATATACTGCGATAATGGTTCTAAATGGCTTTAGACTGTTGCTGTCTAGAATCTCTGTCATCAAGCAGTTAAGAAAACTGATGGATTCGCTGACATTCCTACTCTGATATACTGAATACATTTCATGTTATTCGATTTCATTGTAGTATATGTTCAGAAATTCTCTCAGCCTGCTTTTTCACCGAAATGTCACTGAATTTAAATACGCGAATGTACAAAACAAATCAGGTTCAAAATATTTTGTATTTACTTGTTGATTGTGTTGTAGCTGGAAGAAGTAAGTGGAGAACATTAGTGTAGTTCTATTTCGTGTTGTATGACAAAGCCGAATTCACAACAGTCCTCTCACGAAGTGAAGTCAATTAGATTATCTTTTAATATGAAGAAGGAGTAATGGTCACTTTATCTTCGTTTGTGTGGCTGTTCAGCAGTGAATATCCACTGTCAAAAAGGACGATCTTAGCATGGTTCGAAGCTAAGAACCACTGATTACCAGCTGTGCTTACTGACGTTTTAGCCATTGAATCAGAATAAAATGACCCATGAATTATAACTAGTACCATTCCACTACGTTGCGCTGTGCACTAATGGACACCTAGGGTTACAACTTCTCATTAGAACGACACTTCCTGCTAGCTGCTGTGTTGAATCTCCGATAGCATCATGGGTGTGTAATATTGAATAGTTCCAAATTAGGACGAAACAGCTGTTTGATACTCCCTTGTTTCCAATGGTTCTCCAACTGATATCAACCCGTGATCAAACTTAAGACAAAAGGAGTTAATTGGTAACAGGAAACATTACTGTTGATATTTCAATGTAGACTTCGTCATGCAACGACGCCGGGCAGGAAAGCCATTCTAAAACACACGACACAAATGACTTGCCTCCTTCTAGTTTTATTTCCTTCCGGAAAATACATGGATGATACTGAAAGACACAACTCAGCAATAATTAAACATTCAGAAACGTGGTTGAATTGCAATGAATCATGATTTCATCATATTTAGACGATTCATGATTAAGCGGCATCTGTGTTTGGAGTTATTCGTCAGTACACAAAACAACACACAATCTAGCTTACTCCAGAAGTATTATTTTTGCAATAAGGGTATTACTGATACCTAATTTTTAATGTGATTTAGGAGGAATAGTCGCTAGTAATGCTATATTCCCAAGTCTCGATTTGCAAAGATATGATGTTCAAAGGTTAAATGACAACTAAACAGCATTTATAGAACCACTGGGAGTACTTGAGTACTGTTTTATCTCAGTTTGAGACTCTTCAGTAGTAGACACCCACCGATGTTCGAACCTAGGAGCTTCTGGTTGCAAGGTGAACTCCTAGACCATTCAGCTACTGAGGCTCCATCCAGCCGTCCACAAATTCAAACTTCTGCCAATTGCGGATTCAGCATCTTGATTATTAGGACAATAATGGAAGTAAAATTTGTGATAGGAAGTATAATAATAAATATAGTGCTACTGGTCATGAAGTAGACAGCTATTAGTTTAGTAGTAATAGTCGCACGGACAACAGTCAATTACTTGAACGTAAGTTCATCCAGCTTCTAATTAATGAGTACAAATGGAGGCAGACTGTTAGTGCTTATTGTACCAAAGGACTCAACGAAGGTAATTGTCGATATTTTAGTGTTATTGCTTTTGTAATTTTACAAAAAGTCTGAAATAAAAGATGAACTAAGATGAAGATTCTACCATCCAAGAAACTGTTTAAGTCTACTGAATGCGAGGCGAATTTAGTAAAATAAACCATGTTCCTATCCAAAGGAGAAAACGTAGCGATAAAAAGCTCGTATCAGTTGTTGATGTTCAAATACTATGTGTTTCCATGAAACTCAAGAGGGACACATTTAAAACAATTATCACTAGTATACGGTATTTTGGTGGTTCAGTGGTGGAATGTTCACCGACAGCGTATGCCATACGAAGTACAAATCCCGTCAGACGCTCTCCTAGATCTCACCTAGCCGGTAGTAGTAAGCCTGGTAAAGAAAGAATGTTGGGAGAAGGTGTGGGGATAACTGTCTCACCCTGTAAAGAGACAACATCACCACTACTGAAACGACAGAGACTAAGGCACTTTGTTCCATTTGTAACTCAAGGGAATCAAATAAATCAATAAGTAACAAATACGGTATGTTACTAACCGGGCAGTTTTAAAATGTAACATCACGGGATTAAACTCACTACTGTCATCGCCTAAGACTTCAAATAGAACTGCAACAGAAATTCAACAAAATGAATTGCATGTTGACTTGCCAAATATATCCACTCCATAACTTTATTATTTTCCTGTCTAATACTACAAACAAAACAACCTCTACATGACTCCGTACTTTGAAAATTCCCACCAGTGATTGTGAATACTATTCATCTATCCCAGAGAAGTTTCCAATATTTATCCTTTCAATAATAGAATGAAAACCATATTCGTGGGAATTTGTGATTATACAGAGTTAATGGTTATTTCAAAATATGAGTTGAAAGTTTATAGACTGATACGAATCACAGTCTCTCGAAGAGAACATCTTTCGACTATTTTAACAGAAATTATCGCTCAGCTCAAAGTGTTTTATACTTCCATAAACTAGGATGTTTACATTAAAGCAAATAGTTAAATGGTGCAAGAGTTATCCGGCAATAAGTTAATACCAATGACTGCCGAGAATATTTTTATGCATGGAATTATAAATCCTGTATTTACTTATTTACAGTGAAGTGATTATATCTAAATAACAGAACCATGAAGGCAGAATAACTGAAATGAAACTCACTTTCTCTTGAAGCATTTTTATACACTGATGGAAACAATCGAGGACAATTTTAAGTTAGTGTGACTTCCCCATACAGTAGATTAAGAAAGATCAATCAATCATCAGCTCACGATGAAGTTATTGAGTACAGTTCATTCAGTGTTATGCTAACAGGTACACCTGCCTCGTAAATACATCAAATAGAATGATTTGAAGAACAGATTATTAACTACCGTCATTCAGCATCACTAGTATTGTTCAATGTTAAGCTTTTTCGAAGTCGAAACACATTAACAGTGATTAAGAAATATCAAATCGTTGAGTGATGATGACTGAGGGACGACAGACAACTCATACATTAAAGGTAAGTTAAATAATCACTAAATTTCTCTATCAATCCACGACTATTGGAAAAGTGAAAGCTGTGAAATCTTATAGTGTGTTACAGGTATAATGAGACCAGAAAATTCTGGAATATGTATTAGAAGTGTCCTAATTTAACAGTGGAGCTAAATTAAGACCGATCAATCAACAGATAGGGCAAACTCTATGACATCGGAAAAACTAACTCAATTGGTTGACTTCTGCTCAAATACGAATGGGTAGAGTAGATTGAGGAGAATAGATTAACACGATGTGTATCGAACTTCATTTTATGATCTGATTTGGAGATGATATATATTAAAATGAACAAAATCATCAGTTATTTCACCAACTGGCGTTATGTTGAGAGCTACTGGGAAACCAGAGAGTGCTAGATGTCTGTCTCATCCTAGTTTTGGGCACTTCAACAGTACGCACCCACCAAGTTTCCGACATAGGACCTTTGGTTACAATGTAAGCCCGTGGACCGTTTCGCTCTTAAGATCTGACACAATAGCTCACGAATCTCAACTTCTATCTCATTACGGCAGGTCTTGGGCTAGAACCCTAGAGGGTGCTTCCTGATGAGCAGTCCCAAACTAAGGGAGAACGGCTGTCCAATACCACCTGGCTTTCAGTGGCTATCCAACTGACACCAATCCGTGATCTAATCAAAATCAATCGAATCCCTAGAAAACACCTCTTGAAGGAAAATATTGTAATAGTTCACTTACCCTCAGACTCTATGTATACATGTTAAATTTAACAGTCGTTTAATAAATTATAACATTTTATCTTCTTCATGAACACAGTACTTGTCATTATAATTAAAATACTAAACATCCTCCAAATGGAAAAATATAAATGCACAACTTTTGATTAATGAGAGTGTCTCATGATTCCACCACTTACCATTACCTGCAAAATTGCAGATAATTCAGTAAAAATGAGTCAGACTGTATATAAGACTAAAGGATTTAAATTTATCGATCAGTACACCCACAAATATCTTAGCTGTCATAGAAAGACTGCTGCATTTCGGAAAATATTTTTTTCCCTAGGAAATTTTAGTCTTTCTGTAATCAAAGGATGACACTACATGGGACACTTGGTAGTACCGGAATGAGAATCCGGTACCTAGTTGAACGTTGAATGGTTACATGGTGGAGATCGTGTGAAAACGACATGGATGGTTGTGCAGTGCCGTGGAGGAAAAATCCCAGTGCAATAAAAGCATACCATTGAAAGCCCATGTTTCATGCAGAATACAAAATTGGATAATAATGCGCGAAGTCGAAGTACGGTAATTCAAAGGATAAGTTCCTCTTTTTCAAATGAGACTGAATTTGACTTTCAATTTTCATGAAGATCTGATGAATACAGTGGCAGTGTTTGAAGCTAATTACAGACTGAACAGAATGAATAAGAAGAGTTGTCACTTTCATGAACTACTCATCCTAAATGTTTTTCCCAAAGCATCCAGCGACGACATGAAGATATTATGAGGACAAAATTAGACAATGATGGAGCCGAGAAACAGTAAAGCAGAAAGAGAAGAATGGAGTGGAGATTCACCGATGAAGCTGAATTTCCAAGGGGAATGCAATAGACCAATACTGATAACAATCGAGGTATATATTAATGGTTGACTGAGATGAGTAGACGTATACCACTCACTTCAATTAATGGCGTTTAGTGATTTCAACTGATTCGACTCTCCAAGCTGATTCAAATCAAACACACCGCTGATGATTTCGCCACTAAACGAGAGAAACGGTCATCCAGTATTAAATCACTTTAATCAGGCTAGTAAGCACTACTGACTGATATGTGTGGTATACTACTGGTCATTTCAGCCATTTGCTAGAATATTGTTTAGTGTATTTAAGCTTGGCTTATGGATTAACATATACGCTATCAAGGAGATGCCATACAGTGTTCTGAATAATCTCTGTTTTTAAAGGATACTGTAGTGAAACAGTCACTTCGAAAAGTGTGAATTGTGGGATAATTCATAGGTGTAAGTAAGAAGTCAAAACTCTAGCTGAAATGAACACAGTAGGATGGTATTATGCATAGCATTTCGTAACAAATATAAAATTATTCAATTTACTCTACGTTCATGATGGCAGTAACACATTTTACTGTGAAAAGCACCGAGAAATGCGAGTTAGTACCATTTACGATATGGAATATAGAAATGTGATTTTGTCTCTCCTTTACTGGTCAACACTGTAGTCCATAACAGACTATTATTTATGAGTCTTTAGTAACGTTTCCATCAAAAACTGAACTAAAATTTTATCCCTTCAGTCAACACAAAGCTAACGACCAGGTTGAAAGTTAAAGTCATGACCGTTTGTCCAACGGAACGTATACTCCAGAAGCCCAGCAGTCAAATGAGACTGATCCATTCACTGCCGTTAAACAATATAAGGTAAGGGCAATCTCCGAGGCTGTTAGCACTCAGCTTTTTCAACTAAACTTGAAGCAATTTCGTTTACCTCAGACTTTTCTTAATAGATTTGAAGAGAAGTCGTGAGATACAGCAATTATAACATGCAATGGATACAGTCATAATATCGTTTTACATGGCACATTTATTTGTAGCGTAAACATTATTGTCATCTGTAATAAAAATGGGTCGCGAGTGTTAATTTCCACAATATCGCAAGGTGAGATTTTGTAAATTTGCCTTGATTTTGGTAAGGCTTAGCAGTGTGAATTTAAATTGTGTGAGAAAACAGATGGTTAAAATTTATTTTATTTTTAACCCCTTCCATGTTCCCCATGATAAGTGCGCTTGAAAATCGTGCTAGAAACTGCGAAATAAAATGGTTTTACTCTTCAATACTGAAATGTTTCTCAGGAATGATTGAATTTTGTGCTTTTCAATTGCGCAATAATAAACATACCAATCCATAGTGAATTTAGGTATTTATTATGTATTCATTGATTCTGTTAGTGGTTCATAGTATGCGTTGCTGCAAATTCACCCACTGATTTTTTTATTAAAAATATAATTAGTCTTTGTGATCATAAAGTGTCGATTGAACAGTCTTCAACATAACTTAGCAATCCATTAAAGTCAAGGTATCATAATTTTGTCATCTATAGTGTGTCTAAACACCCAGGAGGTTTTCCATTCTATAGACTGATTTGGTAATCATGAGAAGAAGAAAAACCAATTCAAATGTCAACTGAATAGCTTTGAGAATTTCAGTTCAGCCTTAGTTAAATTTCTTCATCTGGTATCACTAATTTTATTGAGATTTTACTGTGGACACTTTACGATTTGGTTGTGTTCTGTGAGTTGGTTGATTTAATTGTGTAGCTTTCATTCTCCACCGTCTGGAAGAAATTTTCAGTGCAAGATTTAACATGAAGTGACTTTATGTGTATTTTCCATGAATGATATAATCGTATCTTATTTAAAAATAAATTATTATCGCCTTATAATCATCGCTGTGATTGTTTGTCAGTTTACATTGATCATTTTATTCACTTGGAATTTCAACTTTGTTGCCATGTGATTTATTTTTTTTAATAGTTGGTATATTCAGTCTAAAATAATCTGTCTGTTAGTCGCTGATTCGTCATTTGAGAACCTGACTTCTAGAAATTCCCTGACTGCATTTTGATGTTCCCCATGTTTAAAATCTCTACATTCACTCAACCAAATTGATGTCGATGGTTACCGGCATGCAACGATGTGAAATAATATATATATATATATTTATCGTGTCTTTTCAAAGATACTTTATTTTCTTGGATTTTGAGTCGAAGGAGACTCCTACATTGACTGTAGTAATAGTCATCCTAGTTCATTGTGGTCTTTGAAGATGCTTTCTTGCTGGTGATTCGATTTGAGTTTAGACATCTGCTCGTCAAAATGTATGAGTGTTTACTCTCCTTGAAAAAAGTTAGTAGATACATTCCAAATATTCTCTTCACTACTCGAGTGATACAATATGTTAGAACTCTTTCAAATAGTGCTTTGAACACAGTTTCTTTTGTGAGTCTCTGGATCATTGCTCATTTAGTTGAGTGTTTGATCACTGTGTGTCGATTTAGTATTGAAATTTGTTATTCATTGTCACACACTTTTTTTTTATCTTGAATGTGCTTGAAGTAGTCTAGAAGGTGGACAATTAAAGCTCCACAATTCAAACAATCCGCTCAGGAAACACAACCAAATCAAAGCCATCCACCTGAGCTACACATCTTCACCAATTATTTGTAAATAGTTTCCATGATCCCCAAAAATATGTACACAAGACCTGGATTTTGATTCATAGTTTGTATTGTATTATCTCATACAATCACGGAATTATTTGTATGCAGGAATTTAATTTTCAGTTTCAATGATCAAATGGAGTTGTGTCATTAGACTTACCAAGCAAGACATCTAACACTGAATTCCAATAAAATACAATGGAAATTCAATAATATAGCACAAAACTACACACAGAAGGATTTATTTAAAGGATAACGAAATAATCAGGATGAAATTCAATCACTATTGAATTTTCAGGAAAAACGGCTTTATTCAGTACATTTATTCTGTAAGAATAACTACGCTTTTAGAATATTTTTCAACATGCAATCTTGAAAATTGAAGTCTTCCGAAGGAAATTCCATCTGATTCCTTGAAATCAACAACCTTAACTTCGAATTCTGTTGTGATCCTGTGAAATCAGTGTAATTTTTACAGAGAATTGTGCTTTCACAAATGCACATTTCAATATACAGTAGAAAAATTATGAGGTTTATTTAAAAGAAAGAAATTGTAGAAACCTACCCACATCTCCCACACCACCTTTACATAAGGAATTAAATAAAAAACAAATGAATATATATATATATATATATATATATATATATATATATAACTTCACAATCGCTAACGATCTAAAAATAATTTGCTCATAATTTATTCCTTCCACCAGTTTCTCCTTGATAATTGTTGTTTCCATAGTATTTCCTTGACTTAAACGCTTAGGAAGTGAAACCGAATCTATTTTCATTGAATTTCACAAGATAGTTGACGTGTTTGATATACAAACTACTCATCTCACTCAATCAGTAGTACATATTACTATGCATTTATGCTTGCTTTCTGAGTATCATTTGCAGTATCAAGCCGATCGCAGACGGCAACCTGAATAATTTCGGTTTCCAAAGAAACCTATGGTTAAATTTCGCTCCTCGAACTGTCTACATTTTTTCAGCTACAGGCAACTGCGCAATACGGAGCATGTGAAAGTCAGACTGGGTCGAGAAAGCAAGATAGAAGTTAATTACTTTGAAATCGGTGAGGAAATCTACACCACTTAGCACACTAACAAAGACTTCTTATAACTTCTGCAAGGAGAAATTGAAGACTTGGTCGGATAAAACTCAGCTACGAATCACAAACATTTATAGGTATAATTAAGAATCTCTCTCAATTTTCAGTGAAACACTCGTCAAACTGCAGACTAAACCCTTCTAATTAAAATAGAGCGATCACAAAATCCATGAATTTTTTGCTGCATTATTTCACGGAATTTGTGGCACAATGATTGCACAGATGTTGAACTTGAGGTAGAATGAATCAAGAGCTCATAAATTAAAGCACAACTATATCGATTCCATTAAGTCAAGTTTAGCATCTAATACTGGCAGAGCAGGCAATAAGAGGCCGTCAATTTCTCAAATATTCCTGATTGTCTTTCGGAAATTCTAACCTCATAAATAACGACAGAAATTGAAACAGCACAGACGTCGTTTGAACAAACTGTTAAAAATGTTTGGATATCTCCGAAAAATCCTGAATGTCTTCAGTTATGTAATCTTGTAGTTTATATCTCATTGGGGATTTATTTGAGCCCTCAAAGTTTTTCACATATGCGCATATATATGAAATATTGGGATATTTTAGTGAATCTCCACATTTGGCTCTTTCTTCAACATACTTCTGTTTACAGTTTTTCAGCCATCACACACATCAATCACATTTATTTGACTAAGTCCCTTCCTTCAGTTAATTCCAAATTTTAGGACTCATTTAAAACCCTATATATGTAGTATATTTACTTAGAAACACGCCTGAAATCATGAAAATAATGTAAGAAATTTCCATAAGAAATGTCAGAACTCACTGGCTCCATCCTCACTGAAAACTGAAATATAAACGAATATTTTATTGCAGCACTTTCATTATCATCACGTGCACATATATCCACTGCACAGAGTTAATTTCATCGAAAAGCATCCGGTTTACCCATGTGCTGTAATATCTTTGACAAACTGTATGTCCGTCCGACAGCATAAGGCATGTCACCAAGGCTATTTGTCCGATTTCAAGTTCACTCATAGTTTTGTGCGTGCATCACTGACTCAGTTAAATGTGTCTCATGTTGTGATCTCCGCGTTCTGGTACCCTTTTATGACTGACTATATCTTAACTGATTTCGCCTCAAATTATTTTCTGCCTTAAAATAAATAACTTTCTCTTTACATTCCATCTGCATTGTGGTTACACATCTCAAAAAGCACGTCGGTGTAGTGAACATCAATATGGAGAGAAGTGAACACTTTTCATAGACAAAAGACACATTGAAACGATTATCAGAGTATGAGTGTTACCTAAAATGCTCTCATAACTCCGTCTCTTAGAATACTTGAAGAAACCGTAGTATATGTGTTCATATCTCAACCTATACATTGTTTGGTTTCTGTGAATAGCTAACCAGGATGCGTTATATCACGAATTGGGTTTTCGAGCATCACTTCATGACTGAGTTAGTGAAATGATTACGATCATTTGAATAAACAATGACAAGGCACTTTCGTCTTCACTACGCATTGCTGAAACTTTAGTTATTCAGTCAGAGAAATAACAGTTATGCATACAAGAGAAAATTATTCAACCAATTCCACTCTCATGTTGACTTCTACTAACTTGATGTTTGCTTGTTTTTCCAACTCATTCTGCCTCTTGTATTTCTTTAGGACTCTTGAGCAATGCCATTTTCACTTCGTTTCTATGTGCAGCCTGATTACAACTCATTCGTTAAATCGTACATCCTATTACGTAAATATGATGCACTTATTGCACTCATCTTATTCAATGAATGATATTAACCACCATGGTTGTGACAACTCATTAATTTTGTCACTAACCTCTACTCTCTGAACTATGTGATTTGACTACAGATATGTACGTATCGAATTGTTATTAACTGGATCCACACTGGCTTTCATATTCAGCCAAGATATTTATCAGTTCTCATGTTCTGACACTATCCAGAAGCTCATATTGCACTTTTCTGAAGCAACAGTTCCCACAGAATTGATCTAAGTGTTAAACGGAAAAAATGGTGACAAAGTATCCGATAGATTTGAAACTATATAATCAAACTCATGTTGCAACTTGTAGGATGAGGGCAAGTTCAGTCACTGATCATCTATGTAATTCATAGTGTCAACAGCTAACCTCGAGGGCATCTTGGATTTATACTTGACATCAGAACCTCATAAAAAAAGCAAATTAAAGTCATTTTCATTTTATCTTCAGTTCCTATGATCACACTGTATTCAACCCAATTTGTTCAATAGACCATACGATACGAGATAAAGTGTAGTTTTACACAACACGGAAGGATTTATTATTCTTTGGATGACATTCAGACACGACTTATGTCTTCCAGTCAAGTCAGTACCAGGCTATTTTAAAAGTCTTTCTTCATGTCAGTTATTCAGCCACAGGTTCCAATGAAAAAGCTGACCATATGAACACAATTTGTTTATCATAATCAGGTGAAGAAGAATGTTAATGGAAATCATGCTCATGGGAGCTTTTACACCTGACAGTATTTATTACGCCTTCAGAATAAACATTTGTCAAAATTCAAATCTTGATCAGAAACTTAGTGCGCTCAGCATGAAAAACATTTCGAACAAGTCACCGAAGACTTTCATCAACAGCTGCCTTCTCTGGCTCATTTCTGAAGATCAGAGAGCCAAAAGGAGTCAGTAACAAAACAAGTTCTGGAAACACATCCACTAAAAACTTATTACTTAATAAATTTGGTGAAGAAAGTGAAGATAGACCGGATACACACTGAGAAGGCCATTAGTTGATATCGACATCCAAGCCGTCGCACGGGTAGAATCCAACATGGGAACAATGAGTTGATCGTCCGCCAGTGACACGGAAGAGGTGGTAGCATGTCGACAACCGTGGGGCGGGCTGAAGAGGACTGAATATAACGGGATAAAATGGAGATGTGCTGTTGAAGCTCCATTTTCTACTTGGAACCCAAGAAAATAACAATAATACTCGAACCTATTTTCTAAGCATATCAGTAAGTGGAACAAATTCATAATTCACTTACTATTGTCAAAGTGAATAGCCGTGCAGCACAGTGATCACACTGTGAAATGTCCATTTTCGTTAATTCTTCGAAGTAGTGTTAAGTGGTCTGTTGGTGATTTACCTGTCAATAATCACTACTGGATTTCATTTTGAGGTATAACTAACAGGCTACTGAATTCATTTTCAACGAGTTAAGAAGAGACGTCGCTTGCCTGTCTACTTGCCAGTAAGCATAATCACTGAAGCAACACTAAAAACAACGCTATTTCGTCTCTCCTTTACACAAATCCCTGTAAATAACCAGAGTGAAGTGCTTCTGTTCATCAAAATCAACAATTTTAACTGTCAAGTATTATTCGGGTATCTTTAAAATCGTTATAAAAAGACGATATTATCATATGAAGAAGAAGAGGAAATAGACACAATAATGCTACTTACCTGAAGTCAACCAACAATGAACTATTATGAAAAGAAAAGAAAAAATACCCTGTTATTAAATAACTTCAAATTACCATAATAATACAAATGACATAATATAAACTGGAAAATAAACACAAAAACCTGTAGTTCTTCATTGTTACACTTCCTGCTTACAGAGGTCGTGTGTGTGTGTGTGTCTGTGTGTTGAAATTCCTTCAGTCAACCTACTCACGATGTTATGTTGAATGAAAAATAAAGTAGAAAAATAGTGTGGTTCATCACAGATAGACTTGTCCCACAAAAAAGGAATACTAATATAATCAAAAGGAGATTTTAAGTGTGTTGAATTAGGTCGTTTTAAAGATGTCTTGAATACTATTATTATTATCTATACTCAAGAGTTACAAGAATATGGCAGTATCATATGTAGAAAAGGAATAGAACCTTCACTATCAAAGAATGATCAGTCCGTATTATCAGTTACCATAACAGGAAATAGCATGATGCGATAAGCAGGTGAGAAAACTAACTGATTTGAGAAGAAGAGGACAATGATTTTTGCATGATGAGAATCATCTAATGAGAAGACGAAATCCTTGAATACACTGATGAAATAAGCGCTAAAATGAATAAAGCTTATAGGAATGAGCTTGTTTTATTTACTGAGATGTTGTCACTTGACTTTCTGATGTATTCCTTTCATATCAATATACTCTCAAACTAAGTTCAAATTTAGTCGTTTGGAATGTTTTAGGCATTGGGCTTTTTCGTTGTTGATTTTGCACTTCTTAATGATCTTCAAGTATTAGTTTTGTAGGGATTTTGTTTGATTGCATGGAGGATTTAATCACGAGCTGACATCAGTCAGAGAACCACTGGAAAACCTGGGAGTACTGGATAGCTGTTTCGTCCTAGTTTGGGACTCTTCAGGAGTACGCACCCACCGGAATTCGAACCCAAGACCTTCTGGATACAAGGCGAGCTCGTATACCATTAAGCCACTGGAATCCGATGCAATGGTTCTTAAATTCTAACGTCTGACAGTTCACGACATAGCGCGACCACTTCGCAATGTCTTCTTCGATGAGTTACTGCCTCATCTTAAACCAAACCAGGACGAAACAGCTGTCCAGTACTCCCAGGTTTTCCAGTGGTTCTCCAACTGATGTCAGCTCATGATTAAATCCTCCATGCAATTTCTCAATGAGTTAAAAACTAAACGACAGTGTTCTCACTGATGTCTTGCTACGTGATGTTGTTAATAGCTTTATCAAATTATTATTATTATGCCGGAGTGTAGGCATTCTCAGTATATATATATATATATATATTTAGTTACTTAGTCACCGTTCTTCAGCATAATTTAGTTTATTTGTTAGATTTTTAAATCAAAAACATTTCAAAAACCATTAAGAACTTCTCATATCAAGAGCACTATATAGTGGTATGAATAGTAATGATGGACTAAAACAGAGTTTGTCATGGTTTTAATATCCCCATCCCCATAAAGTGATGAAATCAAGGCGAATATGATAAGCGATTTCATGATGTAGACTTATGCCGTTTCTTGTGATTCCATAAACTTATGTTACTGACTTGACCAACGCTCACTTTCTAGTCATATATGTTACGTCATCTAACTTAATTGCTCAATTTCAGTTCTAATTTAAATGGCATTATTCTCTACCCCATCCATACTTAGTCTCTACTTATAATTACCTCTGTTGCTACCTTGACCTAAGTTGAAAGAAACATTTCAGTCAATTATATTACGTCATCTAACTTATCAACTCAATCTTACTTTAGTTGCTGTCTGATTAACCTTGTTTCTATATATTAGATCATTCGTGTATTACCTGATCAATTATCTAAACTTGACAAACCTCATGTACACACACATACACACAGATAATTATGTATAAATGCGATTATACAGCTATGTGAATGAATTCGCCGGCAAAAGCAGTCTCTTCTTTGAACGTTTTCTCTTTTTCATATATCCAAAAATTTACAGTTCCTCTAGGAATTAAAACAACTAAAAATAATAATAAATAAAAAATCTACACACTGTTTTGTTATGTTTGCTAATTGGACAACCTGATAACAACATAAAAACTTCCTCATGCTGAAGAACGATGATTAAGTTACTATATATATTATATATACAAGGCGGCCTGCTTAAATCATTGAGCTACCGAAATCACTTTCCTCCTAAATGCTTAATTTCATCTGGATTTATCATAGTTTTATTCGTCCAGTTATATCAAATGACCTATACATAAACTTGCGCGATGGTATAACTTGCTCCCAAGTAAACGCTGTACAATTCTTCATCGAAATGAAAATATACTTCAGATTATTAATTTACATGTGAATTCTTCGTGAAGAAAAAAGTACTTTGCAGCTGAATACGCTGAAACTTTTTGTACCGTATATTCGCATACTGTTTTAAATAAAGCTTTACCATTATTATTCTTATATGTCCAAACCAAGTTCACTTTTAACGGTTTGAAAGAATTTAGGCAAAGGGTACATGATGTTCATTATAATAAAGGTTTCTGTATTTCCCAATGAATGAAAAACAAAACGATATTGGTTTTACTGGCGTTTCGCTATTTATTGCTTACAGCTTTATCAAAGTATTACAATATATATAAGCAGAGATTTAGTTAATTCTGGTTTAATATTACTCCTCTGATAGACCTGTCTACAGCATTAAATAGCGAAACGTCATTTACAAAAATACTGATTTATTTTACGTAAGTTCACTGGGAAATACAACGTTTTTTACGGTCATTCACATCAGTGTTGTTGAGATGCTTCCCTTAGCTAATAATCTCTCCAAGTAATATTTACAGTTAATACAATAGGTCATATTGTGTTATTAGAACACGGTCATTTCACCTCTTTCGAATATTTCAGTTATGAATCGACTCTTTAGATTTGTGGACTATCGCGCTGCATCAGGTAAAATTTTAAAAAAAATACAAAGATTGTCTGAAATAATGTCCTACAAATGTGTTTTGGAAAACGACTTCTGAGTTCATATTTTAGAACTGAACACATAAACACCATTGTAGCCACCCATGTTGCAGTCATCTTAATTTAAATCACCTGACATATTGAATTTATAACAAAGTGACAATGTAAAGAATAATAATGAAGAAACATGGATAACGTGCTTAAAATCATGTCATCTTACCTCCACTGGTCATTAGTATAGTGACAGTGAATGTGAAAATAAACACTTTGTTGGCGAACATCGCGCTTTTAACACCTGACAGCCTAAATTCAATGTATTTTGTTTGTCGAAGTAGGACTTAAATAGTGTGAATGAACCAATGAGATTGAAGATTATTTTCATCATAACTAATTTGTTGATTTATGCCCCTGTGGAGATTCAGGGTTATTTAAAGTTTCTCTCTTAATTAGTGCAATACTCTGGCCTGAGATGGTGGGCGTTTTAAGGTGAACAAACTCAGTCTAGCTATTATTTCAATTTACTAGAAACTATCCTTCGACGATTCGTTCATCTCTAGATTAGATGTTCGACCTATCAATTCATTCCCATAATTGGTGCTTCATCAAAGCTTCCAGGAATAATATGTGGATTTCAGAAAGGTAATATCAAAACGCCATTTCATGGTTGTCAGATAAATAATTTCAAATTGCAGAACGCCCAACAAGCTGAGAGTAAAATTGATTAAACTAATGAAGGCTTAACAGTGAACAAAGTGATCAAACGGAAATACACGTAGGTGTAGCAAAGGCAGTTGATATGCCATTGTCTAACGTGGTGATATGACCCCAGTTGTCAGTATCCGGTAGCCTGAAATACTACTGAAGTGTCAATCTATTTGATGGAAATAAAATTAACACAAAATTATTTGACCATATTCGAATAATTCGCCAATTCTCAGAAAACCTAATATATTCTTAAATATGTGAAGTGTTACTTGGATGAAAGAGAGATTGGATTCAGCGAAGAACTGGCTGCTTTCCTCTTTATTGTTTTTGTACTTCAAACTGTGGTAGCAACTTCATGTAGATAGATACAGTGGAGTTTTCGCCCGGGAAAAAGGAAGCGTTAAGAGTGGCTAGGAATGGAATGGAATCCAAGATGTGCCTTTTTGTCCAATTTTCGACTCATCACCTGGATACTCCTACATCCTTGTGAGTGACGGTATTGGCTCTGAGACTCGGGAACTTTACAGATAATTTTCTTCATGTAAAAAGCGTTACGTAAACCATACAGGACACCGAATCACAAAGAATGAATAACTTCGAAGTTATGAACCAGGTATTTGAAAGCAAATGCTAGTGCAAAAGAGAGACAAAATTTTGTTGTTCCAGTCTTTTTGGAGTAACTGTATTGAATTGGAGCCAGATAAACAATCCACACTTTCTCTCCTGACCTGTTGAACATGGATTCAATAGTCTATCCGTAATATTGCCAAAACAAAACCGGATAATCATTAGTGACCAGTTGATCGTCAACAGACTATTAACCATTACTACACTGAATTAACGGAAACAGACGTTTGTCTAGTGTGAGTTCTGTACTGAACTGTCCTCCACTTACAATTATGTTTTGATAACAAGTCTTAGTTAGTACACCATAATGACATGTTTTAGACGTAGGTGACCACATTTCAGACGTTGCTGGCAGAATTCATTCAATGTATATGCTGAGGTTAAGCAGTTTTTCTTGCTATTGAGATCCAGATTTTAATACGGACAGGTGTTCATTTGTGAGGAGTAATAAATTCACTCAGTTATCGAGACTTCTCTAAATCCTGATTTCTCCCAGCATTTGTCTTCATTTGATTATGATGGACAAACGGTTCTGAGATTTCATAAATTTGGTTCCCTTGATAAATTTCGATAAAGAAAGGAAGACGAAATTTGCAGTATAAAATGATATCATTCTATATCACATGTTCTCATCAGCTGCAGATTACCTGAAATTACAATGATTAAATAGACGATAATAACATACTTTAATGTTTGAGTGGTAGTAGAGAAGAGATACTATAAAATTAACGCATCCAAAATGACTAAAGCATTACAATCTTTTGTTTAAGTTTTCATCATCAATTTATACGCTTTTAAAGTTGAAAAGAGGGGGAGGGGTAAGGCAGAAAACAGAAAAAAGTGATCAGTAGAACAGTGTTAGCTTGTAGGTTCATAGAGCAACTCAAAAAACAAAAGCGGTCACTGAGAAATGCAGGTACATCCAGGTGACGAGTCTCAAATAGGACGAAATGCGCATCGTGGATTCCACTGATAGTCATCATCCACCAATTAAAAAAGCGGTTACAGTTTATGAGATTAAGATTTGTTCAGTGAGTTGAGATCGCTGAATTAGATGATTAATCAAGATCAGAATTCAGTTACCAAGGGAGTGAGAGGTTAATCACACTCTCTTTCTGTATGCATAAGTCTGGTTTATATCGTTTGATTGCGATCGCTCCGGCAAATCATAGTAAATTTGCTTTCCTAAGTCTATTTAATATTTTAAAGGACTTAGAAATCTCTACGAGATGTCCAGTGTCAATAATGTGTGTGGTAATTGCACCCTGGGCACAGGTTTCTTGGAAAATGTTCAGAAAACCTGATAGAAACCCTTCTTTCTGTCCTTCCAATGTACTTGCTCCCTCGAGTGCACATAAATTCATAAACGCAGTTGGAGGTGACATCAGCAGGGTATTTATCCAGTTTTGAGTGGATTATAGAAGGAGTGGTGCTCTATACTGTTATGAGTTTTGCTGCCGGGAAGCGTCTATTTATTGCATCTTTCAGTCTTTTGTCGATCTTTTGTGACACTGCATCTCCTTTGAATGAGAGACACTTTTTTCTTTCCTACAGTTGGATGCTTTTCTTTCTTATCTTTTTCTCTGCTATACTTTTGTATAAATCCCTGAGATTGTTAACTTGTATGTAGTACTCTTCCAGTGAACACAATATCACACTGACCAACCGAAATCGATTCGATTGTGAGTAGTCAAGTGTATCTGATTGCAACCAAGTATGTCATACTGTATCTTTCTGTGTTGTATATAACTAAACGTTATCGCAGATTTCATATTACATTGCGTTCAAAAACAAGGCAGATTATAGTGTGATTACAGGAAGCGAAGATGAAATAAAAGCTACTTTAACTTGCTTTACGATGTGCTACTAATGTCAGGCATAAATCTGGGCTACACTCAATGATTTATCATTATTATTCCCTTAGATTCCTGATGGAACATAGGTCTACACAGTTGTCCATAAGCTTTCATTTCCTCTTCATACTATCTCAACCATATCATTATTCAACTAGCACTCAACTCAAGGCATAAAATTCAGGGTCCACTCGAGCGCTTTGCGTGCGATATAACCCATTCATCCCTTCAGTGTATGTCTAATCCATCTCCAATTACTTCTGCATATTTATTGGATAGTAAGTTCTCTGTTTACTCACTTCTCGAGTGCCAAATGACCTTCAGGGTCGACCACAAGTGTCATCCTCCGACTATCACTCAGTTTCCACTCGAAGGTCTGGAGCATGATATAGCGTTGCGTCTACAGAGTGCCATTGACAGACTCAGAGTCACTCATCTCTCCTTTCCGGCTCACTTCATCGCAAGGTGAGGTTCAGGAGTGAGTCACTCCAGTATCGATCACTGATAACTGGAGTCACTCACAACAATAAGTATCACCTAAATTTAAATATTATGTGTAGTTGACGGTGTTTCTACTGCGATTCAAACTCACCATCCTTCATTTTAAATGTCACAGTGTTATCCTCTGTACCACTAGGCCTCCTGAGATCCTTGGTCATTATTACAGTTCATCCATTCTCTTTTCATTATTCTTCTTGTCTCAATTAAAGCCATCTGCTTTCCAGAACTGTTATCTTAACTCGTTCCGTTACTATTCACTTTACACTTCCTGACACTCCTCAATTTCTTACTCTCATAACTAATTCTGTATTATAGTGGCACGACTGGACTTCAATCCATAATAATCTAACTTAATTTTTTCATATTCTCTCAAGCTCCTTCAATGTTCTCATCTGTCATTTCGCACGACTTATCAAATTAACTGTAGTTCACTCATAAGTCACACATCTCACCATGGATTCCTCATTGTAAATAAACCACTGAATGTTGAGTATTCGGCTGAGGAACAGTCCCACCGAAATTCGATGAATTCATTAAATCCTGCTTTATAAACAGCACTTATTGCTTGTTTCATTTCGTATCAGCAGACAAATGTTTCCAATCTGTACACAGATGACTTCCACCTCCTCTTGTTGAAATTCTATTCGTATATTAGATAGCTTGGTGATTTTTCAATGAAGTAACACATTGTTATTGCGTAATTCTGCTTAATTACTTTCTGAATGTGACACAATTTACTCATCATCCATCTCTGATATACATCAATATTACGCGGTCTGTCTATTATGTAACAATGTCTTTGTGAATTCCACAACATAACTGTGCAATTATATCTACGCTGTATTCGCTGTTACCACTTTTCGAGGTTTCTAAATCTGATTTAGTAATTTGCATTTCATATTATCATTGTCAACGAGATGAAAACTACGCGGTTGGCATGTTATGTCTTACATAAAATGAAAGACGAAAATGCAATACACTGCAGCATACTTATCAATTATAAGTTGATAGGTTGAAATTTTCAAAGCCATTCTGTCACTTTATAGCGTCCACAGATGTTTTGACCAGTTTCTCCATCCAGCGAAGACAAAATATGCAGTTCAGCATGAGTTTTCTAGTGTGACGTTGAAGTCTTTTACAGTTGGAATGTATCTGGTGTCTACGAAGCATCTCCCGAAATCTATTTTAGTTAATAATGATTCTTGATACAATCACCTAGGAAGCCAACATTTTTATACGACAGAAACGCACTGAGTTTCTTCACTGTGAATGATACTTTGTATTTTTCTTTAATATCCTGATAGATAATCTTACAAATTCTCCTTTTTAAAGGATCATTGTCACAATTTTACTCTGGAAATTATGCCTACATACTCACTACTGAATTGTCAGGGTCTTTCCACGCAAAATATTTACTCTCCATATAAAATCACCAAATGAATTATTCGTAAATAGTATGTTATACTACACTACGTCGTTCTATCTCAAATGGATCTCAGTCCTCTGCGATATCCTTCTTTCATTTTCTTCCTGAACTGTTCAGCAGTAGGTCGGAAGTGAATTAAAAACTTGCATGGGTTCATTAAAAAACACACCAAAAATTACCTGCATTATGTTGAATGGATATTTGCTGGTTAGGAGATTTAATCAGACTGCCAATGACACCTACTGAACATATTCTTGAAAATATTCGGAATTCCACTGAATAATAAAACACTAAAGAGTTCCCACTGCACTAGATTATAACTGACAGGAGTGAGTAGAGTTCAATGAAAACTGAAACAGGGTCAGGGAAAGATCAGTGTCATTTGAAGTGGAAATGTAATACTGGGGAGGGAGAAAAAAATATTAAAACATTTATGATCCAGAATTTAAGGATCAAATGTTGAAACAAATTAGATCCATTGTAGTCTGAAGGACTGGAGAAACTCCAAGATCTAACATGTGGATTGCCATAACTCAATTCTTGTCGCTAATTTTATTACCTCTCGCCTCCCACAGCTATTACATTTCTGCTCTACATGACTGTGATTTAAGCTTGACTAACCCTCTCCCAACCTTATTTAAACTCTACACAATCCTGTCGATTATGCTACGCCACTCAACTTACTTATTTTAGTTTCTACTTTATCATTGAGGCTCACGGCGGTTGTTCTGATTTTTACCGGATGGGTTTGCAGGCATCACACCTAGTCTTCCCTCTTTATCATCCCGGCTACTTGAGTTGGCGACGTCAAGGAGTATGTCTACCGAGGGTTCAAGCTTGAACCATGTGGGTGGTTGGTGAGCTTTTTACCGCTGAACCACTGAACCCCTGTCTAGTTGTGACTTTATTCTTCACACAAACGCAGAATTATTACCAGGAAATGAATTTCCGGTGAAATAAACTCAACAGTCTTACGTTATATCCGGAACACAGGATAACGTCAGAAATACGATACTACATTACATATATGAATATAGAATAGACGTGTACAAACAAGAACAACAAATATCCGAGGATAATATAAGCTCTGTCAACAAACCGACCAAGAACTTTTCGCTGAAGAAATATGTAGGAGAATATGGAGGTGGTTCGGGCATACATTGAGGAGGCTGTCAAATGACATCGCGCGCAATGCAGGTCATCCCTACAGTGGGACACAAATGGGAAGCAACAACTGGTTCATGACTGTGAGAGTGAGATGGATGAGATCAAGTTGTGAGGAGGATACGAGAGATTATGGGTTGTCGTGGACCCAGCTTAAGAGGATGGCATAAATTAGAACAAAGTGGAGGTGTGTTGTTGAAGCCCTATGTTGTACACGGAACTCAAAGGAATATTAAAAGACTCAGAACAATAAGTGCGCGGGATTTCGGATACATGTACTATGGATTATTCAAATATGCTAAGAGAGGGAGTTGATGAAATATGTACCACTGGTGTATATGACAAGCAAGATAAATTTTTATATTCACCTCTTAGAATTCTGGTGTCAATTCCATTTTAACGAATTCTTTATTACTCTTCGTTTTCTCTTCAGCCTTATACTACTTATTATTAGTAATTAGTCTCAGTTTATATCGTGGTACTCCATATTGATGACTGTTTTTCGCTATTGAAGTATTAATACTTTATTTGATATATGGTAATTAGTTTCTTATAGTTAGACAGTAAATGAGGTATGTACTCTATTTATATATCCCTATGTTGAAAACCGTTTATTCATACCTCTCAATTCTGCATCTGCCCCTCGCGCTCCGCTTGATCTAACCGTGGATCGCCCTTGAGGCAACTTTGCTGCTTCTTCTGATTGACGCACAGTGATATGGTGAATCTGACAGCATTCAGCTACCGACACCTCAGAATTTGAGGTTTTTATATTATATTCCACTATTTTGTGCACAATATAATGCCGTACTCTAGACTAATCCTGTGCCATGAATTTTACGCCTAATTCAACGTGTAGTTTAATTAATCGATTGGAATTACCCCTCTTGAATTCTCGGCAGAAATCTACATCATCTATACTCTGATAATGGTTTGAAAAAGTTAAACCCACCAGTGATCCTGAGATAACCGATCAGAAAAACCAACGCTTTCCACATATAGATGACGTTTATTCTCAAGAGAAATTGACAGAATAGTGACGAATCATATCAAGCAGGTTATTATTCCATTATATGACTTAAAAATATCTCCCGGTTAAATTGGGGAGTAGCTTTTTTAAGTTAGACCAGTTTCTGTACATGTATTCATCGAGGTAACTGAAGATGACTTGTTTTCGTGACCCATTTATCGCTCTTATCCTGGTTCTCAGTCTTTTTCAAAAGCCTTCCAGTGAATTAGTATGGGTTCCAGTGAGAGGACTGTCAGCTATCTACTAGAAAAATGCAGACAAAAATAAAACATCGTAATCCTAACCGGAAACTTAAACCTAATTATAACCCTAATCCTAATCCTATCCCTAACACTAAACCCAACACTTAGCACTAATTGTAAATCTTATCCCCGCCCAAACCCCAACGGACTATCAACACACTATCCAAACGAAGCTTGGATGAAATAGGAATATCGCTTTGTGGATGGCATCCGTGAAGTTAGAATAATGGTAGATCTCATTATCCAGGGAATATTAGGTCTTGAAGGCGCGTTCTCACTCAAGGAACGCTATACATCATCTTGACTTGGGTTTCAAGTTTGGAAGATATTCATTTCTCCCCATACTCCGGTTCTTTACAGAATGCTTATCTATATTAACGAAGACAGATAGCTGTGAGTATCTGCAATGTTAAAATGAAGGAATACTATTCGTATCCTCCAAAGATAAGACACCTGAAATGGAACTACTTACTCAAAGTCAGTCATATCAATTTGTTTCATCTCAATAAACGTAAACTAATCCTGTATTCGATTGTGATAATTTCACAAGGATGAAATATACAGTTTTCTGAACATAGAAATGGATTAATTTTTACTGTTTACAATAGGCAGAAATGAAGTAGGAATTTATGATGTTTTTCATCTGAAGTTGTCAGAAACGAGCTGTTTTATTCACATATCAGTGACTGGACCTCAAGTCTTGTGAAATCTATTGTAAACACAGGTAGAGTTTTAGATAGTTAAAGGTTCTAGTCTTAATTTGGTCAAATAAAGAACGAACATATATGCAGAATAACACAACCTCATTTTATTTCGTGGATTCTCTTCAACTGTTTATATCCTAAATAAATCAGTCATATGCTACGAAATTTCGGAACATACGTTTTAACGATGATTTCATGTGATAGATAGAGAGTATAAGTAAAGTAAGTTTCAAAGTAGGCAATTATTTAATGTTAAAAGAGTGGCTACTTATATGGTAATTAGACAGAGGGGTGAAATTCATATCCCTTTTGGGAACAAGGATGGATTAGTAGACAAAATACGAGATAGAGCAACAGAGTGAATTCATACATATGATGGAGAGTCCAGGAGAGTGGAGATGAATGCTGAAGTGAAATTACAAAAGAGATATAATAATTTGATTTATTCGATTTGGAACCTTAATACTGAGTTTAACTCAGTGAGTGGAAATCAATATCTACCTTGAGTGGAATGTTATTCAACAGAAAAAAAGAAACGCAACAGCACACGAACAAAACAAATATGGTTGACAAAGTGTTTAGAGATTACTCACACTATCTTTCTGTGGGCGTCGATTGGGTGGAAGTTTTCTGAGGCTTCTGCGAACCGAAGAAACTAGGATTTTGTCTGTGTATCAATTAATCTGAAAGCCTGACTAATTTCCACTGCATGTCGCGTGTCAATTAGGTGTCTAGCGATTGGGCTTGAGAACACTTTGTTGCTTTTAAAACACGGCTTATAGGGATATACTCTGAGAATCTAGTAGACGCTCTCCTCTCAGTCCTTCCTACGTACTTGCTGTGGCAAGTGCAGGTGAACTGGTAAATGCAGTTGAAGTTGACATGAGCAGGATACTTATCTACTTTTGACTGAGTTAACGAGCATACTGTGGTTTAAAGTAGAATGAGTCTAGCGGTGGAAATATTCTTTTCAATGCACTATTTATTCTGTTTCCTGTTCTTATAAATACTTCTTCGTCTTTGTATGCTAGACAGAGAAAAATTGGTTTCTTTTCAACTACTTTGGGTTTTGGCCTAGGGTGGTTTTTCTTTACAATATATCATAGTCCTAAGAGGATACTTCGTGTATATGTGGAAGTACAGTTCTCTTTAGAAGTCCACTGATTTCATAGTATCAAAACAAAATCCGAAGTGAATGCTATTCATTTTGTGGTATAGGATAAAATTTCTTTCAAAAGACCACGAATTTCAGGTTCACATGTCTGAAAGTATTGAGAAAGGCATAGTTATCTTTCAGGCAGCTCTACTACGATGGTTGAATAGTCTACCAAACTATTTTAATTATTGTTTGAAGAAATCATCATTATGATGGTAATTTTCTGCAATATTAGTGAATTCTTACTGTATTTTATCGAAATTTAGTGTTGGATTCTCCTTGTGGTATTTTTTTTAATGCAATAACTCAATGAATATGGATTAATTAACTGAGTCTTATTCTGAAGACTGTAAATTAATTCTGTCCACACAACTAATTACGTGGCATATATGTCAGATGTGGTATTAGTGTCTACATCGTGGTCTAAGCTAAAGCACTGAAGAGTTTATCAGTTGTTAGTATTAAAAGTAGTTGCATTCTTGGTCTCGTGATTATATATTTATAGTTGCCTTGAACAGAGGTAGTCATTAAAAGACTTAGTGATGGCAGATGGGGATATTTAATCGAGATGAAAAGCCCTGGAGTTATTCAGGTGACATTTTATTTCTCCTTCTTTTTCTGATTATGACGGAATAATTCTTCGGAAAACTCCCTCTTGAACGATGTAATTAAAATATTGATACTTATATGGATGTTTCAAATAACATTTTAACTATCCTCCCATCTCCCCACAGACTAGATGTCACTGCCCTGACGTTTTCCATATCACCCTTTGTCTTAATTCTTAATATATGTCTTAATTCCCACGTCACCTCCAGTTTTAATGCTTTTCTTTGTGGTTGTATGAAGGTATAGGTGTGTTGTTGTATGAATGTGACCTTCTTTGAGTGAATCCTGATCACTGTGATCTTGGACTGTCTGAGGGAACTGTTTGGTGTATAATTCGTGCCGATGGGGATTTGAATCCACCTTGTTGGGAATATTCTACTTGATTATCAGGTACTTTTTTGATTGATTTTTGTTAATCAATTCTATTGTATAGTACTTGTTCCGTATCTGAGGTCTAATTTGACTTGTGTAGCTGCCTCACAGCATTGATGAGGTAATTTTGATTTTTGTTATGTTATGGTTATTAAATTATGCTGCAGAGTTACTTGCAGATAACTCTCCTTTTGCTGTCGTTGAGGATATTTTGAAATTGAGCTTAACTGAAGGAAGCTATGGTTGGCTACATAGTAGGACGCAAAGAGTGGTTTCCAGCATTCAGCCAACAACACGTCGGGTTTAGTCGTTATATTGATGGGTTTCGAATCAGTAGATAACGGCGAAAATTGGGAATTATTGGATATATCATAAATAGTAAAATTATGATTCCCACCCAAGTGAATCTCTAAGGGATCAGAACCGTTCAGATGTGTCATAAGGTGTCATTGTAATGTTCAACTACAAACAGTCGCAAACAGTTAGTTAACGCGATTCTTGCAACTCTTACTTTATGCCATTAATATTATGAAATATAGAATAATTTTTCTGCTTCAATTATGCCTTTGTTATTTTTACTACGAAATTGCAAATTACGATGTTCATATTCATAAGTGTAACTCATTTGTGAGAAACGTCTGAATGTCGGAGAGGAAGGTTATTTTACTCCGCAGTTGTTGATGTAAATTCCGTTCATATTTAGAGTGGAAATAAAGACGAAACTAAATGACGCACTTCCTCAATTTTTGATACAATTTATATTCAAAGTGCACTTAATTACGCACTAGTGAATGACACGTTGTAGGATACGAAAACACAACATAGCTAAAAGTTTCTGATTTCAGATAATACTTTGCGTTCACACTGATAATAAAATTGTTCTGGTAACCTTCGTCATGACTGTATCAATGTCCTGGCTTATTATCTCACTGCTCCACTTTGCATCTGCTCAGAAGAGCTGGAGATATTGAAACTGCTTCTAGTTTACTTGGTGAAGGGATGCTTTTCTAATAGTTTTATACTTTACTATGGAGGACCTCAAGACAAGTCACAGCGGTGAAATGATGACCAGTGTCACGTGACATGTAAGCTTTTCACATAAGAGATTTATTAGGAAGATATTAAGATGCTGTAATTCAGCATTCTAGTGAATGGCTCTCTGGTGATTGGAGGAATATATGCTAAAATCGGATCATGTTGTTGAAGCTATGTGTATGTAATTCGTGGGAAATAGGGCTTCTACAACACGTCGCTATTTTTTCCTGTTCTCTGCAGACATTTTCCAACTGGCTCTTTATCTTCCAATAAGCTCTCATTTCCTCTTCATAAAAGTGACTCTCTTTTTACTTCAGACTCCAAACTCGTTACCCAATCCTCATTTGGGTTCCGCTGGAATTCACTGCATATGATTTTACGTGAATGTCCCTTGAGCGTATGTCTAATCCATCTTAGTTTCTTCCCGCATATTTGTTGTGAAACAGGTCCTTGGTTGGTTCGTTGCCAGATTTCTCTTTTGCTTATTTTTTCTGCACAATTGGTGTTCATTGTCCTAGAATTTATATAGATACATGCGAAGAATGACTCGCTCTCTTATCTCACGAGTATAAGTGTGCTATTAATGCGTGTTCACTGAGCTGGTGATTCTGAAGGCGTGGTATAAGTGATCCTGATCTATTTCAGTTCACTGGTTTTTTTAAGGCAATCATAATTTGAGACGACGTGTATATGCTAGGTATATTTCAATTCAAAATCATACATGATGGTTTTGAAGATTTATTGTACTATTCGACTAATAAAACACAATTATCTACCAAACATATTTCCTTACCAGACAATTGAAATTTTATCTCCATCTTCAAAGTCACATGAGCTCAGTGGATTTAAAATGAGTGTGGAAGTGGTAATTATCGATTGAAATAGTAGCTACACTAGTGTGTCTTATAAGTGATTCATTGTTTAACGCTTTTGCTATTTCAGGAATTACAGCCTAGTAATGTCATATGATTTATCGAATAGCCAGCAGAAAAGTATTCCTTGAGAATGGCTATCCACCACGCTTTGTATATAAACATATAAAGCTTAAAGTCAACGAAGAGCATAGAGGATATTGTACGTGAATGTGGCGTTCAAAGACGACCTTCTGGCCGACATCTTAAAGAGAAAAACATCTAACGTTCTGAAAAGAACACTCCCTGCTGCTAAATTACTATTGGTATTCCAAGCCGCCTGGTGTTCTTCAACAACTATTGCATTTGATCACTTCTGTGTGCATCTTCCGATTTACTTGCTCGTGTGAAGCGAGATATATAGGTCATTCAATGCTTGTTTTATCCAAAAGAGTCAGAAAATATTATCCAGCTTGGCTACGAAAAGGTAACAGCGGATCAATGAGTAGTGCTATAATTGAATAAACAGTCAACATTGGTCACTTAGGATACACTGAGAATTCATTCAGAGTCATCTACAAAGTCAAAAGAAGCCTCCTGAAAACAGTAGGCTTCTGTATACTTTGCACTGTCGAGGTCTTAGCGATCCGGATAGAAAATCTTGATTTATGCACACAGAAGAAACTACTCAACCCCATCTTTCTATCTAGGGTATAATTCCAAGTTCTACTACTTCGTTAATAATGTTTTGTTTCCTTTATTGTTTTTTGAATTTTTGTATAGCATTTTAGCAACATCTTCTTCTTAACTAATTTTTTAATTTACTCTTTCTAACTATTACATAATTTACTTTTGGACACATGTCTCCATTAACATCCTATTTCATATTAAGCGACGCTTGTCGATACTTAACAATCTTTACAGTGATATAAATAATATCTTCATTTCATTTCTCAAATTTAGCGTCCGAAAAAACATTTTGAAGTTTACAGGTAACCGAACTCTTCCTGACATTCACGAGTGGTTTAATAATTTGGTGCCACCATTCTCTATAACATTTCAATTTGAAAACACATACTTAACAACCTAATAGAATTTAAAATGTAGGTTTCGGATAACAGTGAGGTAAAATGAAGATCACTAATCGAGTAGAAACTAAAAACCAGTAGGGTGCAGCTGGTCGGGTGTGAGGACAAATACTCGCCGAAGACATTGGCTAGCGGTCGCGCTATGTCGTGAATTGGCAGAAGTTAGAATTCAAGGACCATTGGATCGGGTCCCAGTGGCTTAATGGTATACGAGCTCGCCTTGTAACCGGAAGGTCCTGGGTTCGAATCCCGGTGGGTGCGTACTGCTGAAGAGTCCCAAACTAGGACGAAACAGCTGTCCAGTACTCCCAGGTTTTCCAATGGTTCTCTAACTAATGTCAGCTCATGATGAAATCCTAAAATAATAAAGTTGAGTGACGTAGCATGATTGATAGGATTGCGTAGAGTTTAACCAGGGTTGGGAGAGGGTTGGTCTAGCTGAGATCACACTCAGGTGGAGTAGGAAAGTGATAGTAGGGGTGGGTGAGGCGAGAGATGATAAAATTAATAGTGAGAATTAAGCCAGGCCAATTCATTTGTTGGACGGGGAAGTTTATCCAGTCCTTCAGTTCACAAATGATCTAATGTGTTTCACTATTTGATTCGTGATTTCTTCATCATGAAAGTTTAATTTTAATCTTATTTCTTACTTCCCGGTGTCACATATCTACTTCGAATGACAGTGATCTTAACCTGACCCTGTTACAATTTTCGTTGAGTTGTACTCACTCCTGTCCCGTATAGTCCTACTAAATGAGATACACTTTAGTGTTTGGTGTAATCATTCAAACTTCTAGTATTTTGATGCATATGATAAAAATATTCCAAACTGCGTCGGTGGCACAGTGGTTAGGACTCTCGCCGACCATGCACATGGTCCGGGGTTCGAGCCCGCACCGACGCACACCTGATATCTATGGTCGGCCTGCAAAATTTGGGCTACCGATATCCATGCTGAAAACTCCATACTTGTACCAAAAATACAGTGTGGAATCAAGCTGTAAATCAAAAATAAAAAAAATAAAAAAAAAATATAAAGATATCACTAGGGGCCTGATTAAACCAGTAGGCTATCGAAATTCTCCTCCAGCATACTTCATTTACTATCCCCCGTTTCTTCTTTTTTTGATCTTCGAATTATGCCTTTGGATTGCAACATGAACGCGCACAACGATTTAATCGGCTGCGGTTCTACCGCTGTACACGTCAATAGGAAAATGAAGGAAAACGAAGTCGTAGAAGACTGAGTCTTATTTCAGATAGAATGACGTTGCTTAGCAAGACATACTGTACGCGAATATCTTATTTGAAGATTCTATTCAAGGGAGAAAGCGTTTTTTGAGAAATCACGTTGAGAATTCCGTATCTAGTGTGTAGGCGAAATTTCTGGAATAAAACTGTTATAAGTGTTATTAAAGTAAGAGAATTTCTAAAATTATGAATCAGGACAGTTCGAAGAATTCAAGGACTCCGTTGCCCCTGAAGGTTCCAAATACATTTCTGTGATTCTTATGAAACTTAGTGAAAAACTTGTGTTCATGGATGATTGCGTTAAGAATAATTAGTAACTGAAATGATTTTGGAAGATACAACGTAGATACTAGATGAATTCCAAATGGAAAGGACTTCAAAATCCCACTAAAAAACTCATGCTGAACTGCATATTTTGTCTTCGCTGGATGGAGAAACTGGTCAAAACATCTGTGGACGCTAGAAAGTGACAGAATGGCTTTGAAAATTTCAACCTATCAACTTATAATTGATAAGTATGCTGCAGCGTATTGCATTTTCGTCTTTCATTTTATGTAAGACATAACATGCCAACCGCGAAGTTTTCATCTCGTTGACAATGATAATATGAAATGCAAATTACTAAATCAGATTTAGAAACCTTGAAAAGTGGTAAAAGCGAATACAGCGTAGATGTAATTGCACAGTTATGTTGTGGAATTCACAAAGACATTGTCACATAATAAACAGACTGCGTAATATTGATATACATTAGAGATGGATGATGAGTAATTTGTGTCACATTCAGAAAGTAATTAAGCAGAATTACGCAATAACAATGTGTTACTTCATTGAAAAATCACCAAGCTATCTAATATACGAATAGAATTTCAACAAGAGGAAGTGGAAGTCATCTGTGTACAGATTGGAAACATTTGTCTGCTGATACGAAATGAAACAAGCAATAAGTGCTGTTTACAAAGCAGGATTTAATGAATTCATCGAATTTCGGTGGGACTGTTCCTCAGCCGAATACTCAACATTCAGTGGTTTATTTACAATGAGGAATCCATGGTGAGATGTGTGACTTATGAGTGAACTACAGTTAATTTGATAAGTCGTGCAAAATGACAGATGAGAAGATTGAAGGAGCTTGAGAGAATATAAAATTAAGTTAGATTATTATGGATTGAAGTCCAGTCGTGCCACTATAATACAGAATTAGTTATGAGAGTAAGAAATTGAGGAGTGTCAGGAAGTGTAAAGTGAATAATAATGGAACGAGTTAAGATAACAGTTCTGGAAAACAGATGGCTTTAATTGAGACAAGAAGAATAATGAAAAGAGAATGGATGAACTGTAATAATGACCAAGGATCTCAGGAGGCTTGGTGGTACAGAGGACAACACTGTGACATTTAAAATGAAGAATGGTGAGTTTTTGAATCGCAGTACAATCTGTTAACTTCCGTATTCTGCCCATTATTCTCTATTGTTCCCTCTTAGTCTTTCCTGGGCTATTGAAAAAAGACTATACCTTATTACGCAGGATGTTAAAGGTTGTCAGCAGGGTAAGCGTTTTGCCACTTAGCCAGCTTGTTAATATTCTGATGGACAGGCACATGGACTCATGTGAAAAATGGGCGAAAGCCATTTTATCTGACTCACAACACCCTCTACATTCACAACTCTCCCCATGTATCTCTTCAGGGAAAACCAGAAGCCTATATAGGAAACTATATGCCCGCACTAGTAAGTACAAAAAATCATCCATACCCTACCTAGCTCGAGTTCTGTAAGATAAAGAAAGCGTTAGGCGGAAAACCTTTAACTTATTAAATAGTCAGTAGAACAAGGGGATCTCGTCTTTCCAAGTCACATCATTTACAGGTACAACGTTTTCTCTCTACCTTTTTTTTCCTCTTCTCTATTTATTTTTGTTATGTGCTGTTTTGTTTCTCTCTTCCTTACAAACTCTACTTAAAACATTCTTGTTCGTTCTTTCACACTCTGTATACCTCGACCATTTTGCTATTGCTTACGCCAGTAAATATGCTAGTAGTATCTACTTTTCTAACACCTTCAAACACTCTGTTTAAATTTTGGCTTTGCTACCGACTTGCTAATATGTTGTTGTCAAAACTGACTGAGATAACCTTAATCTATGTAGAACTATATTTATTGTTAATGTACTAACTGGATGCAATATTGTAGTAAAATGCTGAGAATTCCATTTTGTATCATAAGTACTGATTTGGAATAAAGCTTACCTTACCTTACCTTAGGAACACCGTCAACTACATATAATATTTAAATTTAGGTGATACTTATTGTTGTGAGTGACTCCAGTTATCAGTGATCGATACTGGAGTGACTCACTCCTGAACCTCACCTTGCGATGAAGTGAACCGGAAATGAGAGATGAGTGACTCTGAGTCTATCAATGTCACTCTGTAGACGCAACGCTATATCATGCTCCAGACCTTCGAGTGGAAACTGAGTGATAGTCGGAGGATGACACTTGTGGTCGACCCTGAAGGTTATTTGGCACGCGAGAAGTGAGTAAACAGAGAACTTACTATCCAATAATTATGCAGAAGTAATTGGAGATGGATTAGACATACACTGAAGTGATGAATGGGTTATATCGCACGCAAAGTCTTCGAGTATAACTCGAATGACAAACGCTGAGTTGACATAAGGGAGATAATACGAAAAGGAAATGAAAGCTTACGAGCAGTGGTAGAGCCATCTGGAAAGATATAGGAGGTCAGGGTGAAGTGCTGACGGGCTGCTGGAGACGTATATTCCACCAGAGATCTGAGGCCATTATTATGATGAGTAATTGAGAGTAACCTTGATTTATACCTAACATCAGTGCAACATAGTAAAGGAAGTTAAACTCGCTTTAGTGTCATCATCACCTCCTATAATCACGCTGTATTCTGCCTTGTCTTTGAAAAGAAAACAGAAAATCTGGGCTGATGAGCAGTTTTAAAAAACACAGAGAGATTTAGTACGACACACTGAATGGCCGTCAGATACACTTCACTACTCACAATGGAATCACTTTCATTTGGTCAGTGTGATATTGTGTTCACTGAAAGAGTACTATATATAAGTTTACGATCTCAGAACAGTTTGTCCATCATAATGAAATGAAGAAGAATATTGGGAGAAATCAGGATTTAGGAAAGCCTCGATAAATGAGTGTACCTATTGCTCCTCACGAAGAAATACCTGTCAGTATTAAAAGCTTGATCTTATAAGTAAGCAACACTGTTTAACCTCACCATATATAATGAATGAATTCAGCCAGAAACGTCTGCAAGATGGTCACCTACCTCCAAGTCGTGTCACTGTAGTGCACTTACTAAGACTTGTTATCAAAAAATATTTGTAAGTGGAGGGCAGTTCACTACAATGGTCATACTACGAAAACATCTATTTTCTTTAATTCATTGAAGTAATGTTCAACAGTCTGTTGACAATCAACCTGTCGCTGATGGTTATTGGGTTTTATTATGGAAATATTTCCGATAGGCTACTGAATTCTTATTCAACAGGTTTGAAAGGAAAATAGGAACTGTCCAATTGTATACCTCCTATTCAGCATAGTCACTCCGATAACACTGGGAGAATAAAAGTCTGTCTCTCTTTCCTATTAGCATTTGCTTTCAGTTATCTATTTGATAACGTTGAAGTTATTCATTCTATAGCACGCAATTTCGTGTTTTGCTTAGAAAACCAAATTCACATGAAGACAATTATCTGTAAATTTCCCGAGTCTCAGAGCCAGTACCGTCACTCACTAGGATGTAGGAGTATCCAGGTGGTGAGTCGAAAATTGGACAAAAAGGCACATCTTGGATTCCATTCCATTCCTAGCCACTCTTAACGCTTCCTTTTTCCCGGGCGAAAACTCCACTGTATCCATCTACATGAAGTTGCTACCACAGTTTGAAGTACAAAAACAATAAAGAGGAAAGCAGCCAGTTCTTCGCTGAATCCAATCTCTCTTTCATCCAAGTAACACTTCACATATTTCAGAATATATTACGTTTTCTGAGAATTGGCGAGTTATTCGAATATGGTTAAATAATTTTATGTGAATTCTAATTCAAACAAACAGTTTCACACATCAACATTACTTCATTTTACCGTATGCTGATAGATTGGTTCACACCATCACGATAGATAACGACATACCACTTCCTGTGCTAAACTTCAGTGTAACTCCGTTGGATCACATTTTGTTTTCTTATTTTTATTCTCAGCTTGTTTAGCGTTCTGCAATTTTAAATTATTTATCTGACAACCATGAAATGGCATTTTGATATTTTGTTTCTGAAATCCACATATTATTCCTGGAAGCTTTGATGAAGCACCAATTATGGGAATTAATTGATAGGTCGAACATCTAATCTAGAGATGAACGAATCGTCGAAGGATAGTTTCTAGTAAATTGAAATAACAGCTAGACTGAGAGATAACCTACTGAGTTTGTTCACCTTAAAACGCCCACCATCTCAGGCCAGAGTAATGCACTAATTAAGAGAGAAACTTTAAATAACCCTGAATCTCCACAGGGGCATAAATCAACAAATTAATGATGATGAAAATAATCTTCAATCTCATTGGTTCATGCACACTATTTAAGTCCTACTTCGACACACAAAATACATCAGTTGTCAGAGACGCGATGTTTACCAACAAGGTGTTTATTTTCACATTCACTGTCACGATACTAATGACCAGTGGAGGTAAGATGACATGATTTTAAGCACGTTATCCATGTTTCTTCATTATTATTCTTTTCACTGTCACTTTGTTATAAATTCAATATGTCAGGTGGTTTAAATTATGATGACTACAACATGCATGGCTACAATGGTATTTATGTACTCAGTTTTAAAATATGAATTCTGAAGTCGTTTTCCAACATATTTGTAGAAGATTATTTCAGACAATCTTCGTATTTTTTTTTAATTTTACCTGATGCAGCGCGATAGTCCACAAATCTAAAGAGTCGATTCATAACTGAAATATTCGAAAGAGGTGAAATGACCGTATTCTAATAACACAATATGACCTATTGTATTAACTGCAAATATTACTTGGAGAGATTATTGGCTAAGGGAAGCATCTCAACAACATAGATTTCAATGACCATAGAAAACTTTTGTATTTTCCAGTGAACTTAAGTAAATCAAATCGGTATTGTTTTCACCGACGTATCTCTATTTAATGCTACTAATATGTCCATCAGAGTGGTAATATTAAACCAGAATTTACAGAATCTCAGCTTTTATGAAGTAACTTTATCCAGAATCTTTAGGATGAGGTGACGTTTTATGTTGTTGTCAAGTTCGTCAGTCGGTAAAGATGACAAAACCATGTGTAAATTGTTGGATTTCATACTTGTAAGAAATTATAAAAGCAGCTTACATTTGCACAGTTGAATCGCTCATCACATTTCTGCTGATTTGGTCACTTGGTGGGGACGGGGGTATTCAAACCATGACAAACTCTGTCTTAGTTCATCATTACTAATCATGCGACTAGGACTCCATTTCATGTGAATTACTCTTGATACTAAGACGTTCTTAGTGGTTCCTGAAATTTTGTTTGGGTGATTTGACAATGTAAAAATGACCTCACTGATACTGAAGAGCGACGACCAGGTAACTATATATATATATATATAGGTAACAACAGAAGACAAGAGCTGGCAACAGATCGTATTATTACGGAAATCAACACGTATTTATATAAATTTTACATACATTATTATAGCTTAGTCAAGTAGACAATCGCAGTCATCTGATTGGTTGTTTTCGAGTTTCTCGAAAAGTGGAGCCATCTATCTGCGAATCATATTTGCTCACGTTTAAGTTTGCTGTGATTGGCTGTTGAATCAGCCTTGTTCATATTTTCTCACGGCCCATATTAGTGACCTAGACACTGACGTAGATTAATGTCAACCAATTGGCTAGCAGCCTGCTCTCACCATATATATATATATATACATATATAGAGAGAAAATTTGTACACTCCGGCATTATAATAATTTGGTAAAGCTATTAACAGCATTAGGTAGCAAGACATCAGTGAGAACACTGTCGTTTCGTTTTTAATTCATTGAGAAATGCAAAGACTTTCATAATAATCAGCAACGAAAACCCAATGCCTAAGAGGATTCGAACGACTAAACGTATGCTTGGTTTTAAAATATATAGATATGAAGATATGATATAAACACATCAGAACCCTGAGTGATAACCTGTCAGCAAATAAAAAAAACTCATTCCTATAAGCTTTATTCCTTTTAGCACTTATTTCATCAGTGTATTCAAGGATTTCGTCTTCTCATTAGATGATTCTCATCATGCAAAATCATTCTCCTCTTCTTCTCACATCAGTTAGTTTCCTTACCTGCTTATCACATAATGTTATTTCCGGTTGTGGAAATTAATAATTGGGACTGTTCACCCTATGATTGTGAAGGTTCTATTCCTTTTCTACATATGATACTGCCATATTCTTGTAACTCTTGAGTATAGATAATAATAATAGTGTTCAAGATATCTTTAAAACGACCTAATTCAACACACTTAAAATCTCCTTTTGATTATATTAGTATTCCTTTTTTGTGGGACAAGTCTATCTGTGATGAACCACACTATTTTTCTACTTTATTTTTCATTCAACATAACATCGTGAGTAGGTTGACTGAAGGAATTTCAACACACAGACACACACACACACACGACCTCTGTAAGCAGGAAGTGTAACAATGAAGAACTACAGGCTTTTGTGTTTATTTTCCAGTTTATATTATGTCATTTGTATTATTATGGTAATTTGAAGTTATTTAATAACAGGGTATTTTTTCTTTTCTTTTCATAATAGTTCATTGTTGGTTGACTTCAGGTAAGTTGCATTATTGTGTCTATTTCCTCTTCTTCTTCTCCATATGATAATATCGTCTTTTTATAACGATTTTAAAGATACCCGAATAATACTTGACAGTTAAAATTGTTGATTTTGATGCACAGAAGCACTTCACTCTGATTATTTACAGGGATTTGTGTAAAGAAGAGATGAAATAGCGTTGTTTTTAGTGTTGCTTCAGTGATTATGCTTACTGGCAACTAGACAGGCAATCGACGTCTCTTCTTCTTATTATTATTATTGTATCCTTTAGTTCCTAGAGGAACATAGGGCTTCAGCTGCGCACCTCCATTGACTTCGGTTTTCTGACAACTTTTTCACCCTGCTCCAGGTCTGTCCACATGCTTTCATCTCCTCCTCGCATGACCTCCTCCAAGTCACCCTTGGACGACCAACTCGCCGCCTCCCTTTCGGGTTCCACTCGAGGGCTTGTCTAGTGATGTCACTTGATGGTTTCCTCAGCGTATGGCCAATCCATCTCCATTTCTTTCTGCCTATTTGTTTCACAATCGGTTCCTGATTGGTTCGCTCCCAGAGATCCCTGTTGCTGATCTTTTCTGGCCATCTGATCTTGAGTATTGAGCGGAGACAGTTGTTAATGAAGGTTTGAAGTTTGTTTGAGATGCTCTTTATGACTCGCCAAGTCTCTGATCCGTATAGTAGCACTGACTTCACATTGGAGTTGAAAATCCGGATCTTATTTTTGATGCTGATTGCTGTTGACCTCCACACAGATTTGAGAGTAATGAAAGCTTGTCTTGCTTTTCCGATTCTGGCTTTGATGTCCTCGTCAGTTCCGCCTGTAGTTGAGACGATGCTTCCCAGGTAGGTGAAGGAGGTTGTTTCTTTCAGGTTCTTCCCATTTATGCTTATTGTGGTCTGTTGTGTTGTTGATGTTGGCTAGGAATCTTCATCATCTCTGTTTTATCTATGTTCACGTGAAGTCCTATCTTTGATGCTTCTTCTGCCAACTTGTTACTTTTCACTTGCATATCTTCCAGTTTATGGGAAATCAGACATATATCATCGGCGAAATCCAGATCCTCCAAGTCTTTTGTGTCAGTCCATTTTATGCCTGTTCCCTCGTTGGTTGCCGTTGTCTGTCGCATTATCCAATCAATTGCAATCAGGAAGATCATTGGTGATAGTAGACAGCCTTGCCTCACTCCCGTCCTCACTTCGAAGGCTTCCGTAAGTTTCCCGTTGTGGATTACTTGGCATGCAGCATTGTCGTATAACTGTTGGATGAGGTGTATAATTGTCGATGGGACCCCGTAGTAGCGAAGTAGTTTCCAAATGACCTCTCGATCGACGCTGTCGAAGGCCTTTTCAAAGTCGATGAAGTTGAGATAGAGAGGTGACTGCCATTCCAAGCTTTGTTCAATGATGATCCGTAGAGTGGCGATTTGATCAATACATGATTTGTTTCTCCTGAATCCAGCCTGTTCCGGACGAAGTTTTTCATCTAGGGCTTGTTTGATTCTCTCCAGGATGATGCGACTTAGTATCTTGCTTGGAATGGACAGAAGCATAATTCCACGCCAGTTTTTACATTGACTTAAGTCTCCTTTCTTTGGAAGTTTGAATAAGTAACTGTTCTTCCAATCCTCGGGTACTTTGCCCTCTTTCCACACCTTCTCCAGTAGTGGTGTCATCAAGTCCGCTGTTGTCTCTGGGTCTATTTTCAAAGCCTCTGCTGGGATTCCATCTGGTCCCGGTGTTTTCCCAGCTTTAAGCATCTTGATTGCATTCAGGACTTCTGATTTCGTCGGGGGGTCAGTGTTCACTGGTAGTTCTGCTTCCGTTGTTGGTATTGCTGGACGTGTTGTAGGTGGCGGACGATTTAGAAGTCTTTTGAAGTGTTCAACCCAGTGCTTTCTCTGTTCCACCTCTTTGGTGATTGACTTTCCATTGTCGTCCTTTATTGGCTTAATCTGTGTCGAACGTTTGCCCGAAAGGTTCCTAGTTGTTTGGTAGAGTGTGGCGAGGTCTCCTTTGCCTGCAGCTTGTTCTGCTTCGTTTGCCATGGTTTCATAATATTTTCTTTTGTCTTCCCTGGCACTTTTCTTCACTCTTTTGTTCAGTGTATTGTAGCTTGCATTCAGCTCCTGTTTTTGTTGCTCGTCCGTGCACTGGATAATCTTTTGCTTCACTGTCCTTCTCTCTTCTATTAGTTTCCAAGTGTCCGTAGTGAGCCACTGTTTGTCCTGTCTCTTTTTTCTGCCTAGAATTTCTATGCAGGTTTGGCTCCACACCGTTTTCAAGTTGTTCCAGTGCTTTTCAACGCCGACCTCTTCGCTAGTGTTGATTTGTGTCTCGGCTTTGTCCTTTATGCTTGCAATGAAGATGTCCTTTGTAGCCTGGTCCTTCAGCTTTTGAGTGTTGAACTTGGCTTGTGGTCTATCTGCAGCTCCTGATTCCCTGAAAGCTTTTAATTTGATTTGGATTGTCCCTTGTACGAGATAGTGGTCTGAGCCAACGTCTGCTCCTCTTCTTGCTTTTGTGTCCAGTAGGCTGCGCCTCCACTTCCTTGAGATTGAGATGAAGTCGATTTGGTTTTTGGTTTGCCCGTCTGGTGACACCCATGTAGCCTTGTGGATATCTTTGTGCTTGTATACACTGCCACCAATCACCAGTTCGTTGAAGGCGCAGAAGTCGGCGAAGAGTTCTCCGTTTTCATTCATTTCTCCTAGAGCTTCTCTACCCATGATGAGTTCCCTTCCCGTATTGTCTGGTCCCAGTTTGGCGTTCATGTCTCCCATTAGTATTTTCATGTCGCCAGCTGGAGTATTGTCCATTGTTGCCTGTAGTTGCCTGTAGAATTCTTCTTTCTTCTCGAGGTCTGCGTTGTTTGTGGGTGCATAACATTGTATGATTGACACTTTCCTTCCTTTGGAGTTGAACCTGGCGGTCATTATCCTGGACGAAATCGCCTCCCATTGTATCAGGGCTTTCGTTGCCGTTGGTGACATCATGATAGCCACGCCCTCGGTGTGCGTGTGGTTATCTTCTGGGTGACCGGAGTAGATCACGTCTCTTCTTAACTCGTTGAAAATGAATTCAGTAGCCTGTCAGTTATACCTCAAAATGAAATCCAGTAGTGATTATTGATAGGTAAATCACCAACAGACCACTTAACACTACTTCGAAGAACTAACGAAAATGGACATTTCACAATGTGATCACTGTGCCGCACAACTAATCACTGTGAGTTGTAAGTGAATTATGAATTGTTTCAACTTGTTGATATGCTTAGGCAATAGGCTCGAGAATTATTGTTATTCCCCTAGTTTCCAATTAGAATATAGAGCTATAATAACACATCATTATTTTGCCCTACTAAATTCAGTCCTTTTGAGCCAGCCCTACGATTGCCTAACATGCTACCACCTCTTCCGTGTCACTAGTGGACGATCAACTCATTGTTCTCATGTCGGATTCTACCCGAGCGACGGCTTGGCTGTCGATATCAACTAATGGCCTTCTCAGTGTGTATCCGGTCTATCTTCACTTTCTTCACCAAATTTATTAAGTAATAAGTTTTCAGTTGATATGTTTTCAGAACTTGCTTTGCTGCTGATTCCTTTCGGCTCTCTGACATTCAGAAATGAGCCAGAGAAGGCAGCTGTTGATGAAAGTCTTCGGTGACCTGTTCGAAATGTTTTTCATGATGAGCGCACCACTTTTCTAATCACGATTTCAACTGCACTAGCTGTTTATTCTGAAGGCGTAATAAATACTGTCAGGTGTAAAGGCTTTTCATGAGCATCGTTTCCAACAACATTCTCTTCACCTGATTATGATAAACAAACCGTGTTCGTGTGGTCAGCTTTTTCATTGTAACCTGTGATTGAATAACTGACATGGAGAAAGACTATTTTAAAATAGCCTGGTACTGATTTGACTGGAAGAAGTTAGAGGTGTCTGAATGTCATCCAAAGAATAAAATTAAATCGTTCTATGTTTCATGAAACTACATTTTATCTCAGATTGTACGTTCCATTCAGCAAATGGGGTTGAATACAGTGTGATCATATGAGGTGAAGATAAAATAAAAGTGACTTCAATTTGCATTTTTATGAGGTACTGGTGTCAAGTATAAATCCAAGATGCCCTCGAGGTTGGCTGCTGGCACTCTGAATGAAACAGATGATCCTTGACTGGACTTACACTTATCCTACAACTTGCAACATGAAATTGCGTATTACAGCTTCAAATCTATCGGATACTGTGTCACCATTTTTTCCGTTTAACACTTACATCAATTCTGTGTGAACCGTTGCCTCAGCGAAGTGTCAGAACATGAGAACTGATAAATATTTTTGCAGAATATGAAAGCCAGTGTGGATCCAGTTAATAAAAATTCGATACGTACATATCTGTAGTCAAATCACGTAGTTCAGAGAAAAGGGGTTAGTGACAAAGTTAATGACTTATCACAACCATAGTCGTTAATATCGTTCATGAAATAAGATGAATGCAATAAGTGTGTCATAGTTACGTAATAAGATGGACAACTTAGTGACTGAGTTGTAATCAGGTTGCACAGAGAAACGAAGGGAAATACGAAGCTAAGCAAGATTCCTAAAGAAATTAAAAAGTCATAAGGAGTAAGAAAAACAAACAAACGAATGTCAAGTCGGTAGAAATCCATAATGCTAGTAGAAGTCGTTGAGTAATTTTCACTTGTATGCATAGCTCCGCCTTCTCTCGCTGAACAAATGAAGTTTCAGTGGTTCACGGTGGAGGCGAAAGTTCACTGCCTTTGTTTATGCAGATAATCGGAATAATTATAACAACTCAGTCATGGGGTGATGCTCGAACACACAGTTCATGATTTATTGCATCCTGACTAGCTATTCACAGGAACTGAACAATGTGTGGGTTGGGATTTGAACACATATGCTATAGTTTCTTCAAGTATTCTAAGAAACGGAGTTGATGGAATATGTGTAGCTGGTGTATGTGATAATTGTCAAAGTTTCTCTTGAGGTATAAAATTACATGACGTGGCTAATTTGTACATATCCAATTTTGATGTGAGCATTTTAGATAACACTCCTACTCTAATAATCATTTCAATGTGTCTTTTGCCTATAAAAATTGTTCATTTCCCTCCATATTTATGTTCGTTACAACGAGAAGTTTTTTGAGATGTGCTAACAGAGCGCAGATGAAATATAAAGAGAAAGTTATTTATTTTAAGGTAGCAAATAATTTAACGTAAAATTAACTACGATAGTCAGTCATGAAAGGATAACAGAACACACAGTCACACCACGGGATACATTTAACTGAATCAGTGACGCACGCACAAAACTATGTGTGAACTCGAAGTCGGACACATGTTATGTTATTTATTCAAATGGTCTCGTGATATGCCTTATGCTGTCAGACAAACATACAGTTTGTCAAAGACGTTGACTGGCATTATGAAACTGGTTGCTTTTCGATAAAATTAACTTTGTTCAGTTGGGTTTATGTGTACGTGATGGTAATGAAAGTGCCCCAATAAAATATCGGCAAATATTTCAGTTTTCAGTGAAAATGGAAATAGTGAGTTCTGAAATATTTGACATTTCCCTTGAGAATTTATTACATTATTTCCATGATTTTAAGCGTGTTTTTCGAAGGGATTATACTATATTTTTATGGCTTTAAAGGATTCCTACACTTTGTAATTCAATGAATGAGGGTATTCAGAAAAATAAATGTGATTTGTGTGTGTTTGATGAATGAAAACTGTAAACTGAATTAGGTTGAAGAAAGAGCCAAATGTGATTCATCAAAATATCCGAGTTTTCCTCATATATATACATATATATATTTCGAAAACGATGGATGCTTAAATAACCTCGCAATGAGAACTTAACTACAAATGAAGATTATGCAATTGAAGACATTCAGGATTTTTGGAGATATATATTGACGGAGTGGCCATGGGATCCCCACTGGGACCTATTTTCGCGAATATATTCTTAGCAAAACTAGAAAATAGTCAGTTGAAAGAGGAAATAGCAAAAATGGAAATGTATTGTCGTTACATGGATGACAATTTTGAAGTGTACGATGAAGGGTTGAATAGTGATTTAATTTTGAACAACTTCAATAATGTTTACCCAGTGGTCCATTTCACCTACGAAGGAGAATACAACGACTCTCTACACTCCCTCGACGTCCTACTAACGAGAAGAGAGGATGGTTCCGTCAAAAGAACCATATTTAGAAAGCTAGAGACAAAAGCTCAGTACACTTCCTTAGCTTCGTACCGATGAAATATAAACGTAATGTAATCAGGTGCTTAGCATTTAGAGCGACGTCCATTTGTTCCGAAGACTACGTAGAGAAAGAACTCCAGGTCATCCGAGACATTCTAAGCGAGAACGGGTATCCAGAGAAGTTCATTAAAGCCAACATAGGTTACAATAGTCGTAAACATGAACTGACAACTGTGGAGAAAAAGCCTTTGTTTTCACGTCTCCAATTCAAGGGAGATACTCCTACGGAGATTCTATTCCAACGTTTAACCAGGGCGATCAAGAAAACTTTCTACTCTGCATGTCTGTGTCTATTCTTCAGTAGCCGTCCAATGTTCACCCAGCAACTGAAAGATGTCTTACCTTACCTTAGCTCTTCTTCATGTATATACCATTTCAGCTGTTCCTGTGGTTTAAGTTATATAGGGCGCACGATTAGGCAGGTTCGTCTACGGGTTAGAGAACATTTACCAGCTTGGTTCAGCAAGGGGGATATTAAGTGCATAAAAAGCTCGACCCTGTCACACTTGGTCGATACTAGACATCGCATCGATGTCAACACAGCTTTCAGGGTTATATTCCGAAGTCATTATCACGTACAGTTCGTTTACGTCTCCTACACATAGCTGAAGCTGTTGCAGTAAGATCAACTAAACCGGAACTTTGTATCCAAAAAGAACACGTCCAGACACTGTTCCTACCGTGGCCAAACTTCGATTGATGATTCCTATTCTCATCAAGAGTACTCCTTCCCCTTAACCCTCTTGGTTATTTTACTTTGCTTATTATTACAATTATTATCATTATTCCTCATAATTTATGCCCAATACTATCGAATTTTTCATTTATGCGGACTTATTATTAGTGATATTATCTGTTTTCTCAATAAATGCCTCCACCTCTTTCATTTCACATATTCGTTATTTCACTATGAACCTGTCATTGCAGTCTTACTATCTCCTGTTTAACACTGACCACTTTGTACTAGCCACTCACCTGACACTTTCTATAACCTTGAATTGATTTGTCAATTTTCCTAACCCACACTCTACACATCTGTTATGATTAATCACCACCATTGTCTCCCATTTTACAATATTTTGTAATCGATTTCAGCCTAGCACGTTTGTCACACAAACACGACTATTTATTTTGACACCCCATAACTAATCTGTTATTCTACGTTAAAAATGTATCGGCCGCATTACTGGCCATTATTGTAACGACAATAAATATTATATTTTATAATTATAAGAACCTGAAGAGAAATTATTGAAAAGAATATTCTACGTTCAGACTGACTTTTAATTGATATTCAAATATTTTAAAAAGTTTACTCAAACAAAGCCTGTGCTGTTTCATTTTCTGTCGTTATTCATGAGGTTAGATTTTCCGAAAGACATTCAGGAATGGTCTACCTGATGATCCTTACATATATTAGAAAGCAGAAGTCTTTCATTGTATAGTCTGTTACTATTGGATGTTAGACGTGTCTTCATGAAATAAATATACTTATAATTTAATTTATGTGCTGTCGATTCAATCCACCTAAAGTTCAACATCTGTACAATCATTGTGTCACATGTTCCGTGAACTATTGACACTAACATTCTTGGATTTTGCGATTTCCTTATTTTAATTATGAGGGTTCGGTCTATAGTTTGATGAATGTTACACTGTGATTTATTGGTGATTCTTCCTCCAGACGTTATAAGTCTTTGTTCGTGTGTCAAACGATATAGATCTCCATCAAGATTTTAAGTAATTAACTTCCGCTTTGCTTTCTCGATCCAGTCTGGCTTTGATATGCTCCCTGTTGTGCTATTGCCTGTGGTTGAAAAAAGTTAGACAGTTTTAGGGGCGAAATTTGACCATAGTTTCATGTGGAAACCGAAATTATTCAGATCACTGTATGCGATCTGCTTGATACTGCAAATGGTACTCAAGAAAGCAAGTATAAATGCATAGTAATATGTACTACCTATTGACTGAGATGATTATTTTGTATAGCAAACACGGTTTCATTTTCTAAGCGTTTAAGTCAGGGAAGTACTAAGTAAACATCATTTATTTCTCGCAAAATAGTACAAGTAATGAGTTATCAGCAAACGTTTTTCGAGCTTTAGCAGTTGTGAAATTTTAATCGATAAATATACATTTATTCATTTATGCTTTTCCTTTAATTCCATGTCTTAAGGTGGCGTAGGAGATTTGAGTAAGTTTTTACAATTTCTACCTTGTAGATGAACCTAACAATTGCTGTTTTTATATTGAAATGTGTATACATGAAAGCATAACTCTCTTTAGAAGCACACTGATTTCGCAGGATCAAAACACAATTCGAAGTTGAGGTTGTTGATTTCAAGGATTCGGATAAATTATCCTTCAGAAGACTTCAGTTTTCAAGAGTGTATGTTGCGAAGTATTCAGAAGGCGTATTCTTGCAGAATAAATGCTCTGAATACAACTGTTCTATTCCTCAGAATTCAACAATGGTTGAACTGTATTCTATAGTCTTTTAAAGAAACCATTCTGTCTGTTTTGTGCTACATTATTGAATTCCGATTGTATTTTTTATTTGAATTTAGTGCTGGATGTCTTACTTGGTGAGTTTAATGTCATAACTTAGAGAACATGCACTAATTAACTCATTTTGATCATTGGGAATGAAAATTAAATCCCTTTACGCGAGTAATTCCTTGATATATTTGAAATACTACAATACAAACTACAACGGTGCAAATTTAATTCAATATCACTGTTACAATTAATGAATGAAATTCTAGGTCTTCTGGACACATTCCTGGCGATCCTGCAAAGTATTTACCAATAATTGGTGAAGATCTGTTGTTCAGGTGGGTGACTTTGATGTGGTTGTGTTCTGCGAGGTAGTTCACTAAATTGTGAAGCTTTCAATGTCCACCTTCTAGACAGTTTCGAGCACATTTAGGTTAAAGCGATGTGCGAAAATGGTTAAAAAATTTCACTACGAAATCGACACACAGAGATCAAACACTCAGCCAAATGAGCAATGATCTAGTGACTCACAAAAGAAGCTGTGTGCAAAACACTATTTGAAGGAGTTTAAACATACAGTAGCACTCGAGTGGTGAAGAGAATAGTTGAAAAGTATCTACTAACTGTTTCCAAGGAGAGTAAACACTCAAACATTTTGATCAGAACATGTTTAAACTCAATTCGACTTACCAACAAGAAACTATCCTCATAAACCACAATTAAAATTCCTCCTACCATATATAAACCGCTAGAATATTGGGACCACCTGTAATAGACATAGAACACAAGCTGATACAATCACTTAATTCAGTACTTTGCAGAATAAATGATACAACTAACCATCCAGCTCAGAGAACAAAACCACATCAACATCAAAATGATACAACAGCATAAAAGGATAAGACCAATACCATTTACAAAGTAAACTGTATGAACTTGGCTAAACATTACAACAGTAAAAGTGGGCGTCCCCTCTGACTTAGAATCCAAGATCATAAATTAGCACTGAAAAGACACGATATGTGTTGTTTTTCATATCAATGCGTGTAGATAATTACGTACATGAGTTCGGTTGAGTGGCTGTAGAGATTTTAAACAGACGAAACACTGAAAATGCAGTCAGGCAATTTCTAGAAGCCTGGTATTTGGACGACAAATCAGCGATTAACAAAACATTTCTATAGACCACAATACCAACTAATAAAAAAAAATAAATCACATGACAACAAAGTTGAAATTGCGAGTGAATAAAAATGATTGGCAGAGATGCGAAATTCTTAATAAGCCATGACAAAGTTTGTCAGGAGATAAAATTCTATGATTCATTCCTGGAGAATCCACATAAAGTCACTTCATGTTAAAGCCTTCGCTGAAGATGTTACCTAGAGGGTGGAGAATGAAGGCTTCTCAATTCAACCAACCAGCTCACAGAACACAACCAAATCGTAAAGTGTCCACAGTAATATGTCAGTTGAATAAGTGATAGCAGGTAAAGAAATTTACCTGAGGTTGAACACAATTTCTTGAAGCCATTCAGTTGACATTTGAATTGGTTTTCCTTCTTCTCATGATGACCAAATCAGTCTATGTAATGGAAAACTTCCTGGGTGTTTAGGCACACTATAGATGACAAAATTACGTTACTGGATTGCTTAGTTATGATGAAGACTGTTCAATCGATACTGTATGATCACAACGACTAATTATATTTTTAATAAGAAAATCAGCAGGTGAATTTGCAGCAATGCGTACTATGAACCACTAAGAGCATCATTAAATACATAATAAATACCTAAATTCACTATGGATTGGTATTTTTATAACTGCGGAATTATATAACATAAAATTAAATCATTCCTGAGAAACATTTGAGTATTGAAGAATGAAACCATTTTTATTTCGTAGTTGCTAACACGAAATTCAAGCACGCTTAGCATATGGAACATGAAGTGAGGTGAAAATAAAGCAACAAATTTCAACCATCTGTTTTCTCACAAAATTTTAATTCATACTGCTATGCCTTACAAAAAGCAAGGCAGATTTACGAAATCACACTTTGAGATATTGTGGAAATTAATACTCGCGACCCGTTTTTATTACAGATGACAATAATAATGTTCTCGCTACAAATAAACGTGGTGTATAAAACGATATTATGACTGTATCCGTTACATGTTATCATTTTTGTATTTCACTATTTCTGTTCATATCTATTAAGAAGAGCTTGAGATAATCAAAACTGCTTCAAGTTTAGTTGAAACAGTCATGAACTTGAATAGCTTCATAAGTTGATCTTACTTCTTATTGAATTACAGCAGTGAATGAATCAGTCTCATTTGACTGCTGGGCTTCTGGAGTATGCGTTCCGTTGGACAAACGGTCATGATTTTAACTTTCAACCTGGTCGTTAGCTTTGTGTTGACTGTAGGGATAAAATTTTAGTTCAGTTTTTGATGGAAACGTTAATACAGACTCGTAAATAATAGTCTGTTTTGGATTACAGTAAATGGTACTAACTCGCAATTTTCAGTGCTTTTCACAGTCAAATATATTATTGCCATCATAAACGTAGAATAAATTGATTAATTCTATGTTTGTTACGAAATTTTATGCATAATACCATCTTACTGTGTTCATTTCAGCTAGAGTTTTGAATTCTTACTTACACCTGTGAATTATCTCACAGTTTCCACTGTTCGAAGTGATTATTTCACTACAGTATCCTTTGGAAAACGGAGATTATTCAGATAACATTATGGGATCTCCTTGATAGCGAATGTTAATCCATAAACCAAGTACACTAAACAATATTCTAGCAAATGGCTGAGATGAGCAGTTGTATACCACACATATCGGTCAGTAGTGCTTACTAGCCAGATCGAAGTGATTTAACACTAGTAGGACGTTTCTCTCGTTTAGTGACGAAATCATCAGCGGTGTGCTCCATTTGAATCAGCTTGGAGAGTCGAATTAGTTGAAATCAATAAACACCATTAATTCAAGTGTGTGGTATGCGTCTACTCATGTCAGTCAATCAGTAATAATTATTATTTCCTTTAATTCCTAGAATAACATAGGGCTTCAGCCGCAAGTCTCCACTGCCTTCGGTTCTCTGCTAAAGTTTTCACCTGGCTCCAAGTCTGCCCACATGCTTTCATCTCTTCTTCACATGACCTCCTCCAAGTCACCCTCACGCTGACGACCAACTCGCCACCCTCTTCCCTTTCGGGTTCCACTCGAGGGCTTGTCTAGTGATGTCACTTGATGGTTTCCTCAGAGTATGGCCATTCCATCTCGATTTCTTCCTGCCTATTTGTTTCACAGTCGGTTCATGGTTGGTTCGTTCATTGGTGATCTTTTCTGGCCATCTGATCTTGAGTAGTATTGAGCGAAGACAGCTGTTGATGGAGGTCTGAAGTTTGTTTGATATGCTCTTTATGACACGCCAAGTCTCTGATTTGTATAATAAGTAGCGCTGACTTCACATTGGAGTTGAAAATTCGGATCTTAATTTCAATTTCACGGTGAGTGCTTTTGAAAGCTTGTCTTGCTTTCTCGATTCTGGCTTTGATATCCTTGTCAGTTCCGCCTGTAGTTGAAACGATGCTTTTTAGGTAAAAAAAGGAGGTTGTTTCCTTCATGTTCCTCCCATTTAGGCTGGCTGATTGTTGTCTGTTGTTGTTGCTGCTGGTGGTGTTGACCAGGAATTTTCATCACCTCTGTTTTCTCTATGTTCACCTGTAGTCCTATCTTTGATGCTTTTCCTGTCAGCTTGTTGCTTCTGACTTGCATATCTTCCAGTTTGTGGGAAATTAGACATATATATGACATTGGCGAAGTCCGGATCCTCCAAGTTTTTTGTGCGAGTCCATTTTATGCCTGTTTCCCCAATGCCAGTTGTCTGTCACATTATCCAATCTACTGCAATCAGGAAGATCATTGGCGATAGTAGACAGCCTTGTCTCACTCTCGTCCTTACTTCGAAGGTTTCCGTAAGTTTCCCTTTGTGTATTGCTTGGCGTGCAGCATTGTCGTATAACTGTTAGATGAGATGTATGATTGTCGATGGCACCCCGTAGTAGCGAAGTAGTTTCCAAATGACCTCTCGATCGACGCTGTCGAAGGCCTTTTCAAAGTCGATGAAGTTGAGATAGAGAGGTGACTGCCATTCCAAGCTTTGTTCAATGATGATCCGTAGTGTGACGATTTGATCAATACCTGACTTTTTCCTCCTGAATCTAGCGTGTTTCGATAGAAGTTTTTCATCTAGGGCTTGTTTGATTCTCTCCAGGATGATATGGCTTAGTATGTTGCTTGGAATGGACAGGATTACTTGATTGCCTTCAGGACTTCTGTTCTTGTCTGAGGATTGATTTTTACTGGTAGTTATGCTTCCGTTGTTGTTATTGTTGGAGGCGTTGTAGGTGGCGGTCGATTTGGAAGTCTTTTGAAGTGTTCACTCCAGTGTTTCATTTGCTCCACTTCTTTGTTGATTGAATTTCCATTGTCATCCTTCTCTGGCTTAATCAGTGTCGAACATCTGCCCGGTAGGTGCCTAGTCGTTTGGTAGAGTGTTGTGAGGTCTCCTTTGCCTGCAGTTTGTTCTGTTTCACTTGACTTGGCTTCCAAAATATTTCCTTTCGTCTTCCCTGGCACTCTTCTTTACTTTTTTGTTCAGCGTATGGTAGCTTGCACTGTAAATAAACAATATGTACTTTTATGGTCATCAGTATTGGTTTATTGCATTCCCCTTGGAAATTAAGCTTCATCGATGAATGTCCATTCCAATCTCCTCTTTCTGCTTTACTGTTTCTCGGCTCCATCCTTGCCTAATTCCATCCTTATAATATCTTCGTGTCGTCGTTGGATGCTTTGGAAAAAATATCTCGGATGTATTATCCCTCAGAGTGACCACCCTTCTTGTTTTTTCTGTTTAGTCTGTAATTAGCTTCAAACACTGCCATTGTATTCGTCAGATCTTCATAAAAGCTGAAAGTTAAATTCAGTCTCATTCGAAAAAAGGAACTTATTCTTTGAATTAACGTACTTTGACTTCGCGCATTATTATCCAATTTTTGTATCCTGCATGAAACATGGATCTTCAATGGTACGTTTTCATTGCAGTCGGATTTTTTCTCCACGGCATTCCACAATCATTCATATGGTTTCACATGATCTCCACCATGTAACCATTCAACGTTCAACTCGGTCCCGGATTCTCATTCCGGTACTACTCAAGTGTCCCATATAGTGTCGTCCTTTGATTACAGAAGGACTAAAATTTCCTAGGGAAAAAAATATTTTCCGAAATGCATAAGTCTTTCTATGACAGCTAAGATATTTGTGGGTGTACTGATCGATAAATTTAAATCCTTTAGTCTTATATACAGTCTGACTCATTTTTACTGAATTATCTGCAATTTTGCAGGTAATGGTAAGTGGTGGAATCATGAGACACTCTCATTAATCAAAAGTTGAGCATTTATATTTTTCCATTTGGAGGATGTTTAGTATTTTAATTATAATGACAAGTACTGTGTTCATGAAGAAGATAAAATGTTATAAATTTTATTAGAACGACTGTTAAATTTAACATGTATACATAGAGTCTGAGGGTAAGTGAACTATTACAATATTTTCCTTCAAGAGGTGTTTTCTAGGGATTCGATTGATTTTGATTAGATCACGGATTGGTGTCAGTTGGATAGCCACTGAAAGCCAGGTGGTATTGGACAGCCGTTCTCCCTTAGTTTGGGACTGCTCATCAGGAAGCACCCTCTAGGGTTCTAGCCCAAGACCTGCCGGTAATGAGATAGAAGTTGAGATTCGTGAGCTATTGTGTCAGATCTTAAGAGCGAAACGGTCCACGGGCTTACATTGTAACCAAAAGGTCCTATGTCGGAAACTTGGTGGGTGCGTACTGTTGAAGTGCCCAAAACTAGGATGAGACAGACATCTAGCACTCTCTGGTTTCCCAGTAGCTCTCAACATAACATCAGTTGGTGAAATAACTGATGATTTTGTTCATTTTAATATATATCATCTCCAAATCAGATCATAAAATGAAGTTCGATACACATCGTGTTAATCTGTTCTCCTCACATCTACTCTACCCATTCGTATTCGAGCAGAAGTAAACTAATTGAGTTAATTTTTCTAGATGTCATAGTGTTTGCCCTATCTGTTGATTGATCGGTCTTAATTTAGCTCCACTGTTAAATTAGGACACCTCTAATACATATTCCAGAATTTTCTGGTCTTCATTACACCTGTAACACACTATAAGATTTCACAGCTTTCACTTTTCCAATAGTCGTGGATTGATAGAGAAATTTAGTGATTATTTAACTTACCTTTAATGTATGAGTTGTCTGTCGTCCCTCAGTCATCGTCACTCAACGATTTGATATTTCTTAATCACTGTTAATGTGTTTCGACTTCGAAAAAGTTTAACATTGAACAATACTAGTGATGCTGAATGACGGTAGTTAATAATCTGTTCTTCAAATCATTCTATTTGATGTATTTACGAGGCAGGTGTACCTGTTAGCATAACACTGAATGAATTGTACTCAGTAACTTCATCGTAGACTGATGAATAATTGATCTTTCTTTAATCTACTGTATCGGGAAGCCACACTAACTCAAATTTGTCCTCGATTGTTTCCGTCAGTGTATAAAAATGCTTCAAGAGAAAGTGAGTTTCATTTCAGTTATTCTGCCTTTATGGTTCATTTATTTTAGATATAATCACTTCACTGTAAATAAGTAAATACAGGATTTATAATTCCATGCATAAAAATATTCTCGGCAGTCATTGGTATTAACTTATTGCCGGATAACTCTTGCACCATCTAACTATTTACTTTAATGTAAACATCCTAGTTTATGGAAGTATAAAACACTTTGAAATGAGCACTAATTTCTTTCAAAATAGTCGAAAGATGCTCTCATTTGAGAGGCAGTCATTCATATCAATCAACAAACTTTAAATACATACTTTGGAGGTACCATTAACTCTGTGTAATCTCAAATTGCCACGAATATGATTTTCATTGCCTTAGTGAAAGTATACGCTTTTGAAACTTCTCTGGGATAGATGAATAGTATTCACAATCACTGGTGGGAATTTTCAAAGTACGGAGTCATGTAGAGGTTGTTTTGTTTGTAGTATTAGACAGGAAAATAATAAAGTTATGGAGTGGATATATTTGGCAAGTTAACATGTAATTCATTTTGTTGAATTTCCGTTGCAGTTCTATTTGAAGTCTTAGGCGATGACAGTAGTGAGTTTAATCCCGTGATGTTAAATTTTAAAACTGCCCGGTTAGTAACATACCGTAATTGTTACTTATTGATTTATTTGATTCCCTTGAGTGATGAATGGAACAAAGTGTCTTAGTCTCTGTAGTTTCAGTAGTGGTGATGTTGTCTCTTTACAGGGTGAGACAGTTATCCCCACACCTTCTCCCAACATTTTTTCTTTACCGGGCTTAATTCTAAAGGCTTGGTGGGATCTAAGACTGCGTCTGCCGGGATTTGGACTTCGCACGGCATATACTGTCGGTGAGCATTCCACCACTGAACCACCAAAATACCGTATACTAGTGATAACTGTTTTAATTTGTCCCTCTTGAGTTTCATGGAAACACATAGTATTTGAACATCAACAACTGATACGAGCTTTTTATCGCTACATTTTCTCCTTTGGATAGGAACATGGTTTATTTTACTAAATTCGCCTCGCATTCAGTAGACTTAAACAGTTCCTTGGATGGTCGAATCTTCATCTTAATTCATCTTTTATTTCAAACTTTTTGTAAAATTACAAAAGCAATAACACTAAAATATCGACCATCATCTTCGTTGAGTCCTTTGGTACAATAAGCACTAACAGTCTGCCTCCATTTGTACTCATTAATTAGAAGCTGGATGGACTTACGTTCAAGTAATTGACTGTTGTCCGTGTGACTATTACTACTAAACTAATAGCTATCTACTTTATGACCAGCAGCACTATATTTATTATTATACTTCCTATCACAAATTTTACTTCCATTATTGTCCTAATAATTAAGACGCCGAATCTGCAATTGGCAGAAGTTTGAATTTGTGGACGGTTGGATGGAGCCTCAGTATATGAATGGTCTAAGAGTTCACCTTGCAACCAGAAGCTTCTAAGTTCAAACACCAGTGGGTGTGTGCTACTAATGTATCTCAAACTGAGACAAAACAGTACTCCAGTACTCCCATTAATTCTCCGAATGATGTTTAATTGTGATCTAACCTTTTAACATCATCCAATCCTACCGACTGGATGCTTTGAAAGGAGTTTACTGCCCAGCGTCGTTGCATGACGAAGTCTACATTGAAATATCAACAGTAATGTTTCATGTTACCAATTAACTCCTTTTGTCTTAAGTTTGATCATGGGTTGATGTCAGCTGGAGAACCATTTGAAACCAGAGAGTATAAACCAGACTGCTGTATCGTCCTAAATTGGAACTACTCAGCGTTACACACCCGTGATGCCATCGGAGATTCAATACAGCAACTGGCAGGAAGTGCGGTTCTAATGGGAAGTCCATTTGTGCATAGCGCAACGTAGTAGAATGGTAGTAGATATAATTCATGAGTCATTTGATTCCGATTCAGTGGTTAAAAGGTCAGTAAGCAAAGCTGTCAATCAGTGGTTCTTAGCTTTGAACCATGCTAAAGTCCTCTTCTGCAGTGGATATTCACTGCTAAACAATCACACACACACAAAGATAAAGTGACCATCACTCCTTCTCCGTTTTCAAATATATTCTAATCGACTTCAGTTCGTGAAACGAACGCTGTGAATTCATTTTTATCACACAACACAAAATAGAAGTTCACTAATGTTCTCCACTCACTTTTTCCAGCTACAACACAATCAACAAGTAAATACAAAATATTTTGGACTTGATTTGTTTTGTACATTTGAATATTTAATCTCAGTGACATTTTTGCACTTACACTAAAGATATACTTTGACTGCAAAGTGGATGTGTACCATATAAGTTTGAAGTGCACCCTTATTTTTGTATATCATTCCATATCTAGACAGTTTTACATTCCCGAAATCCACAGAATTTCATAACAAGATGACAAATATAGAGTATGTACTGAACTAGAAGAAGGTCCATATGATTCTCGCATGTATTAGTGATTCTTATGTTTTCTCAGCACTAAAATTTTCATGAACGTAGTTTGCCAAGGTCAGTGTCTAAAGCAATCAAAGCCCATAGAAATTCAAATCATCAGTGCTGACATCCTGTTCCCTACAGGTTTCAGGATGGATGCTGTTAAGTTCTAATGAGCCGTCGTACCCACAAGTGGCGATCATCACATTTTTTGTGGATAGTACAATGTTGTTGAATGGTAGCAGTTATTATTGACAGGTCACTTGATTCCAATTCAGTGGCTTAATGGTCAACCAGCACAGCTGGTGCCAGAGGTTCTTAGGTTCGAACAATGCTCAAGTTGTTTTCTGCAGTGGATGTTCACCGCTAAGCAACCGCACACACACGAAGACAAAGTGACCACCACTCCTTCTTCGTCTTGAAAAGTAACCTAATTGACTTCAGGTTGTGAGAGGACGGCTGTGAATTCACTTTTGTCATACAACACGAAATAGAACTTCACTAATGTTCGCCACTCACTCTTTCCAGCTACAACACAAACAACAAGTAAATACAAAATATTTTGAACTTGATTTGTTTTGTACATTTGCATACATAATGACAGTGACATTTTGATGAACAAGCAGGCTGAGAGAATTTTCAATCAAATACTACAATCAAATAGAATAACATGAAATATATTCAGCATATCAGAGTAAGACTATCAATGAATTTGTCAGTATTTTAACTTCTTGATGACCGCGGCTTCAGCCATGTTCGGTTAACTAATTATTGCATAATGTTCCACAAGATGATTATAAACCGTTGCCACAGTGTATGGTTAGATAAAACAAAGAAAACTTCTGACTAAGGGAAAATGAGTATGAAACAGAGAGAGATGGACTGAAAATCCAGAGCTCATCCAGAACAAATAATGAATTCATAAATATTTTATTTGCATTTTTCTTTTGAAGAATGCTTATGGTAATGATATCATCGCAGTCGGTTGGAAACATTTCAGAATGAAAATCAACACGTGAAATGTTGACGATTTTCACCGCACGGGTAATGATGCATAAGACGATTCAGTATTAAAGTATATTTCAAATTGACGCAAATTATTAATAACCTTGACAGCAACTATTGTAAAATACAACCTTATTTTACACCAGGAGGATGAAGACTTTGAGAATCATCAGCGTTTGAATCTTATCAGCATGATTATAAATTCCGTCAGTTATGACTAAGTCATGTTTAGAAAGATCTCAAATTATGATGGGAAAATGAGTTATCAATTATTGAAATATTGAATAAAACTAACGCACAACTTTAAATTCAGATCGTCATACATGATGAGACAGGCTGAGGATTACATGAAGTTCAAATTCTGTGGTAAACTGAAGAGTTCGATACTATAAATGATGCAACTTCTTAGTCGAAATCTCATGAACAAACACTGTTAGGACTATGCACAGAGTACTAGTGAGAAACAATGATTGAAAATAGACCTATTCAACAACTAAACAACCTAGTGTTTATTTCAGAGTATTGATTACTATTCTACAGGAAGTTTATGGGGAATATGGATAGTTCGGTGGTAATGTTTCTCGCCACAGGACTGAGTTACACACATTTTAATCGCAGAAACGGCATGAGCTCTTTCATTCAAGCTAATCGAAGATACGTCTTACTGACTGGTGAGTGCCAACAAGGTCGATATCTAGGTCCAAGGCTTCCTGTGTCCGACTAATGTCACTGAATAGTGTCATGTGTGCAGAATGTACTTAAACAACATTCACTGCCTCGTGCGCGTAAACAGAGGAGCATTTATGTTTGAATATTTGCTGTACAGTCAGTTTTATTATATAAAGTAACGCAGAAAGTCACTATTTGTTTTATTATCATTTTTACTAGCTCCTGAGGTGTCACAAGGTAAATATTTCAGTTTTCCAATTATCTTTATTTAATATGAATAGCAGATAGATAAAACGTTTGCGAATAAGACCCTATTTAGGTTTTCGAAATTTCGAATAATGTTTTCTGGTTCTCTACCTTATTTTATACTATGCATTAATACGTATTGATCAAGCTGAAAGTATGAATTGACCAAATTTGAACTGTACTCCATTTCATCTGTCAAAGTGCTACATACTCAACTGAAATCTCTGTAGTAAGGCATCTTCGGCGCTTATTTATGACTCGACAACTATGTGCCGCTCTAAACTTTTGCTGTTTCATCATTGAATTGAAGCTTTCATCAGTATTACTGTTGAGATACTGAACCTTGATTCCAGTTTGTCGATGTATTCAAAAGTATGGATGAGACATTTTAGGAGTTGGCTTACTGTGGAACCCATGGTTTGTTTGCTTCCTAAACGGTATCCGCCAGTTAGTTTTGCATGTATATACGTTGAGTGATGACTTTTGTCCAGCCCGCCATTGTAAACACGAACTCATTTCTATTTTACGGAATTCTACTGGTTTTTACTTGTCATCTAACGTAAGTAGAACGCGCGTCCTTACACTATACTTCACGACATTGTAGCCAACTTATCACTTTAATATATTCCCACACTGTGATACGCTAAGAAGTCAGACTTATCATTCAAAATGCATGGTATAATATACTTCATGAAACCTCAGGAAATCAAGTCGTTAATAAGGAAAAAATCTGACTGGTTGTATTACACCACAAATCCTCGGAGATTCAAGCCAAATATAAGCCATTCAAGAGGCGTACAATCAAGTTATCGTGTCAATGCATGTTTAGATCATGACTTCATGGCTATCGCTGATACGTTTTTCATCCTAAAAATTAACCACCTGTCAAACTCACTGTCAGTTATAAACCAACTGCCATCAAAATATTTTGAGATTGCGTATAATTATTAAGTTAATGTATTCTGAGTTTTCACAGCCTTCTTGAAATGCTTTCGTTTTCTTGAAGACTATCTCGTTTCCGGCTGTACAGCAAGATGTTAAGCACTTTACTTCCGAAAGAGGCAGTTATTAAATTACATGGGTTTAACGTGCACAAAGAAAATATGCATAGAATACTGAACATGCATTTCTAATAGTTGAATGCCTTCAACTTACTCAACAACTTAGAGAGCATTAAACCGCCTAAAATATGTTCCGCCTAAAAGTAATCATCTAGAATCAATACGTATTTTCTAGTTTCTCAGTTATAAAGAGGAGAAAAATGAAATTTAATTCACTGTTAACCTAAAAAAATGTTCATAATAACTTCAATGCATCAATCCATCCATCCACCTTGGAGAATTGTCTATTTACAAACACATTTGAACAACCATTCATGCCTAAAATGTGACTACAAAAATTACTCAAAATAAGGTCTCAGTAAGTGTTTTACTAACTTCATCAGCTGTTGACACTGTTACTGTGTATGCCGTTGCGATTTTCCATATCGAAGTGTGGAAATAATTTAGCCATAGTCAATAATAATAATAATAACAATATCGATTATTCGACCAATTATCAAAGCCAGTTAGAGAGATAAATAACTCATAGCAGGTAGTACCATGAAGCCGTCTCGTTTTATTTAGAGTACCTCGTCAGTATGCATCAGCAACAGTGCCAAAGATCGACTCTTAGACCTTCAGTTTATGAGATCAAGCTCGCTGACCATTTAGCTGATTGAGTGCGAATACACTGGCGCGTAATTCTTAACATTATCGATTAGTGATAAACATCAACCCTCATTAAGCGCCTTCCATGAGGATCCACTTCATCCCATTGGTCACAGCTTGTCACTACATCTTCAGCACATCAATCCAGAAGTCATCTATGACCTGTCTATCGGTATTTAGATAATAGGAAATGTAAATTATTGAAATTTCTGAAAATGGGACGAAAGAGCTGTCCCGTACTCTTCGACCTTCAATAATCTCTCAAACTGATGTTATTTCATGAAGAAATACAAAAATCACTACAGCTTTATTTGTTAAAAAAAATAGAAAAACATATTGGAAACCAGCATAAACTGTACCATACAATCAGAGGTTAAATAAATAAATCCAACCAAAATTGTTTCACCAGTTAATTCAAGTTTTATTACGATTTAATGAGTCTTCGAACCTTTATTTATTTCATTTGTACAGATGAACATGGTAATTTAACATTTTTCCGCTTTCAAATGCTTTTTCTCTATCTACGCACATTTTATTCATCTGAGAGTAAACTACACCGAACAGTTTGTAATGATGAAAGAAAGACATTTATGTCCATCTAGAATACTGATTCAGGATTTAACTTGTTTTGAGTTTGAACACATCAGTTGTGTGTCCAGTGAGACTTCTTCGATGAGTGTTTCAAATAATCTGAAGCCATGTGGATTCCAACTAGTTAATTAAATGAACTGGTTATATCCACAGATCACTTGGTTTTCTGTCTGCAATTTTCGCCATAAAGGGGACTAAATCACATCGGGTTTAATCATTTCCACTTTGAACTGTGAAATTTGCTTTTAGTCTGGAAACACTGGAAAGCAATCTCAGAAGTGTTTGCTGATGATTTAAAGACAAACCTAGTCAACTCTTTGAACGGCACTAATAACATGAAAAGAAAGTTATCTAGTTAGCGTCCTCTACATAAGTAGATCGTGAAATGTTATCACATCATTCAAAACACTATACTGTTTCATGATATACCCCGTCTACTGTTCAGGAGAAGTGGGTAAACAAAGACATGACACATGTGCTACAAGAATTTGCTACACTGAAAAGCCCTTTTTCCAAAGCATCACTAGTCAGGTGCTTCAACAATCTTGGAAAGATCCGTCGTCAATCTTCAACATTTCTGATTGTTTATTTCAATTTCAGTGTGTTTTCAAAGGCAAACACACAGTTGTTGTTGTTGTTGAAAAGACGATTGCCTTCTTGCATGATGCAGCAAGCGATTGCCAGGTGGTTTGAGAAAGTTGAAACCAATGTATTAAAGTGTTGAATAACAAAATCTTACGGAGTATTGGTATAATACTGACTCTATGAAGTCACTCACGATTGTCAGGAGACAAACAAGAAGAAAGATGTTCACAATTGTCGAGGCGAAGTCTTATGTCATCAGAACATATAAACCACGTCAATGTGTACAGAAAGAATCGGTTACTGCTTCGAATCTACCTCCATGGTAACATCTTTTGCTTATTGTTTATTCAGGTGATGCGGCAGAATTACAGCCAATTATTACCTTAATTTTCTGTCTCTCATACAACTTGATCTCCCCTTCTATCTGGCATTTCGCATGACTGATTAATTGTAGAGTATCTACATATCAGTCATATTTCTACCAATGTATTTCTAATAGTGAATAGTACTCATTATTAGTAGAGTATTCAAATTAAAATTTCTGCTGAAATAGGCTACTGCTTCATTAGCATTTACTGCTTGCTTTACATAAAAATAATTCAAGAAAATGATTTGTGACACGAATAAGACAGTGTGAACTTTTATTTCATCATCCTCACTGTCAATTAACATTTTTTTAACATTTCCTACCAAGCAGAATAATGTATCAAAATTAAGTATATGCGATGCGAAACAATCTGGAATTATAAAATCCTAGCTGACTTGGCTTAGAGAACTTTTGGAAGACTAGGCAGCGTTGAATGGAAGTGACATGCTGGTTTTCCAGTCTTCAGTAGGACACAACCACCACAATCGAACCAAGTACATTCAGGTAACTGCGGGGAACTCACAAACAATACTGCAACTGGGACCTTTTGCAATGGCCAATGATCTCCAGTTCAAGTAAGGTGATGGTTGGTCGCTGATGACACTGGCTGGTAGTTTCGCTGCATACATCGTGGATTGGCAGAAGTTGGAATTCATAGTCCTAGTGGCTGGACGGTCTGTGAGTTAGACTTGCGAATGAATGGTACTTCGGGCAACTGTCGATTGTAAGATACTGCTAGTGAGTCCCACACAAGGTTGAAACAGCTGTCTGGCAGTACTTCCTCGTTTTCCAGGAATTTCCTAGCCTATGTCATTTCTTGGGGGAACCTGTAGGGTAACGAATTCCTGTTAACCACAGTTTGAAAAATAACTCAATATGTAGCAAAAAATGTTTGCATTTTGATTTACGTTTTACTGAGATTCAATAGGACTTTACTATTATTTATAATTGATATCCGCAGCTGAACATGGTAATTTCAAATTTTTCAATTTTAAAATATTTTCTCTTTATAAACATATTTTACTATTCTACAGTTAACTTAAGATTTAACGGTGATATTCGAAAATTGTTTAAAGAAGCTTGAGAATGCTCCCATGTTTTGGAACAAAATCCGCCCACTGATTTTACTGGCAGCTTGATTTCCATGAATGTGCACCTATTGGATAATTATTTGCATGAGTGAAGTGGATATCAAACTGCGATCATCGAACTCACGATTTTCACATGTTGCGACTCACCCTTCATATTCTCACACACCTATAAATATTAATAAACATAAGATTTGAATTACGAATTTAATTGCTCTTATGGAGACAGTTACGAAGATGAGGTGACTTGAAAAACCCAGCGTCTCCTTCGTGAGCATTGTGCAACGTGTTCAGGGAAAAGAAGAATCCTGCGGCCAGTCAGCAGTTCCACAATCACACATCTTGCGGATACGGATCAGAAAATTGATAAGAATTCAGCCAACCAAAAATGTTTCACTAGTTCATTTTATTTTTATTGTTATTTATTGTGATTCTTCGCGCCTTTATTTAATCCATTTGTACAGATGAACATGGTAATTTATCATTTTTCCAGTTTAAATTTCTTTATTACTCCCGCGCATATTTTATTATTCCCAGCGTAAAGTACACTAAACCATCTGAATTGGTGAAAGAAAGAATTTGATGTCTATCTGGAATACTAATTCAGGATTTAACTTGTTTGAGTTTCAACACATCAGTTTTCTGTCCAGTGAGACTTATTCGATGAATGTTCCGAATCATCTGAATCCATGTGAATTCCGACTAGATATTCAAATGAACTGGTTATATCCACAGATCACTTGTCTTTCTTATTGCAATTTAAGGTATGAAGGAGACGAAACACTATGGTTTAACCTGTTATCATTTAAATATAACTGCGAAGCCTCTCCGAAGTTGTCTATTGATGATTTGAATACAACCCTAGTCAACCCTTAGGTACGAACTAATAACATGAAAAGAAAGTTATCTAGTTAGCGTTCACATATTTACCAGTTCACTCGAACCACCATGTCTTTTCATGATATACCCTACCTACTGTTCAGTGTAGTGATGCAAATATTCACTTCAACCGTTTCAAAGAAGGCTCTATGTAATATCAGTCTACCATCTTAAGGTGGTGACACATAAGAAAAAGAAGTGGTTAAACCAAGACTTTAGAACTTACTGACTTTACTGTCAGCTCAATCTTCATGAATGTGTACCTATGGGATAATTTGCATGAGTGAAGTGGATATCAAACTGCAATCATCGAACTCATGATTTTTACATGTTGTGAATCATCCTTCATATTCTCACGCATCTATAAATATTAACAAACATAAGATTTATATTTCGAATTTAATTTCTCTTATGGAGACAGTTACGAAGATGAGGTGACTTGACAAACCCAGCGTCGACTTCTTGAACATTGTGTTAAGTGAACACGAAAAGGAATCCTAAGGTCGACCGGGAAATTATACTGACACATCTTGTGAATACGGATGACAACATTGATGAGAATTCAGTATTTACTTTTCTATTCAAGTGGTACCACTTCAATATCCGAAGTTTGTACGCCTCTGATTGCAAATCATAGCTGAGGTATTTGTTAGAGGAATTATCAAATCAGTCTATGTGTTCAGAGGAAGTTTGTTCAGTCACTCTCTTACTCATGGCCTTCCATCCAGACTTAGAATAGTAATCTTATTTGTAATGCTCACTTCTTTATCAATATCATACTGTGCTATAGTTGCATATTTTAGTCTTAGTTTCAAAATTTACCATCATTACTATTAGTTCACTCACATTCTCCTTGATTCTGCTGGTGTCTACTGATCCACGTTGCTTTTCAATTGTCCGTGATTATTATTTCACTATGTAACTGTAAAGCCTGATGCAAATTCACTGAAAATACGTATTTGCATGCCTATATCATGTTCTATGAGGATCATAGTGGGAATATTTGAATGTGTGATTATCTGGTTGTTATTGCAAGGTCGTTGGCTTCATGGTAGAACACTGACCAGCCCCTAAAGAGGTCAGGGGTTCGATCATTGTCCAACGTATAGCTTTATCTCGCTTGGCAGGTAACATGCATGACAAGGAGGGGAGGTTACTGGTGACTCTAAAACCATATTCCATTAGACAACACCATAGTTACTGAAACTTTGGAGCTCTACCTTGAAGCTCTATGTGCCACTGGGAACAAGAAGATAATGATCTTGGCATTATGGTATACTTCCTTTCTACATAGCATATAATGATATCATGTAAACTGTCTTACATTTCAATGTCACACAGTTTCTTTCTATCATATCAAGCTTGCCATACTCATATGCAAGCAGATTTATGCACTTCTAGTGTTTTTTGAGTTTTCAATTTAATAAATTATACAGTAGAACTCTAGATACATCTGAGATCGGTGTGATATTTTTGGATGTGTCAAATAATGACTAAATGAACAGTAATTCTGATATGCAATACTTCCTCTATGTGATTATATTTTTTTTGAGAACTGATAATTTCCCCAGCCTTATTGTATGACTGTATCTTGACGCACTTATCGTAATGACTTGACGAAATCTGTCAGTCTAAATTTAACTAAATTTCTGCATTCAGAATAACTAAGAGACCCTGGTCGGCTTATCTGATTTATTTGTGTGATTTCACAAACTGAATTATTATATCTCAGCGATTTATTTATCGACTTAGAGATGTGTTTTGACTCAGTCAACATTAATTCCTAATACTGCTTCAAAAGAAAATATTCACGTGTTGCTCGGGAGGGGTTTGATTGGTTTCACCATCTGCAGAATCATGGAAACCTGTTTCATTCTAGTTGGTGGCTCTTCAACAGTACACACTCATCATCCTACCAAGGATATAAACCATAACCTACAGATTGGAAGGTGCAATCGTTGACCATTTGTCCTCTGGGACAGATTCGAATCACTCATGAATTCTAACCACAGTCGATTGGCGGTTTATAAGACCTCGAAAAATACCTATTTATTCATAAGTAAAAGCACAGTTTTTGTTCAGCGAGGAAATTTCTTTTCAACGACTTCATTTACAAGCTGTACAGTGGTATTTATATTACAGAAAAAGGTTATTAAGTGGCACTAAATAATTGCTCAGTCAATGTACGTATATGTGATAAAAGTTATAAGGGGTAGAGTTGAAGTGGATAAATTACAAAAATATTAAAGATTGTTCTGTATCAAAAATGTCAAGTGTTGTCTAAAAATTATGAAAATTAGGAGTACGATTACGATAAGAATGAAGATGTGAAGTGAAGTGGAAAGAATTCAAGTGGTAAAATAAAATAAAAACTAGAAAGAAAATTATTATGACCAAGGTAAAGAAAGGGGTTTGACAAAACGCTTTTGAACACATAATTTAGGTTTCTGTTCATGTATGGCTAAAGCTTCGGCTATGCATAAGTGAAGAAAACGTAAACTTTTGGATCGATTCGATTTTGCCATGTATATAACTTTGAAAGATGAATCACGTATATACGTACATTGACTGAGCAATTATTTAGTGCCATTTTTGTTATAAAACAATCTTTAATATTTTTGTAATTTATCCACTTCAACTCTACCCCTTATAACTTTTATCACATATACGTACATTGACTGAGCAATTATTTAGTGCCACTTAATAACCTTTTTCTGTAATATAAATACCACTGTACAGCTTGAAAATGAAGTCGTTGAAAAGAAATTTCCTCGCTGAACAAAAACTGTGTTTTTACTTATGAATAAATGGGTATTTTTCGAGATTTAAAGGCGTGCAAGGATCGATTGACAGTAAAGGGACTTAGTGAGTTTCTACGATACTCTGTCAAGCTTGCGGAAGCGAATGCTAATTCTGATACTCTCAAAAGCTGCATTAAGAATGGAGAATATCCAAAATTTTACTGGAAGATTTATAAGACCGTTGCTAGATAATATCACCCACCCTTCTCGATGTATTGATGTGATAATACGTCAGTGGAGTATTAGTTATTATGTGTATTCAAATTATGTGCATGTTTTAGTGCATGGTATTGTTATGCATTCGCACACGTTTTATATAAATGAAGTAGTTCAACTGAGAGGATATTTTGCCAATGTCACATTATGTTTGATACAGCCAATTGACTTTCTCGTGTATGAAATATTTTTAAAAGGAGGTAATCAAACATTAGCTCTCATCGAAGACAGTAAGTTTCTTGTTTTATGAACTATTCTTCTTGTTTGAATTTTTGTAAGAAGTTGTCACAAACATGAAAGAATTCACTAATCTGTCAGACAATTACGTCACCTAATTCTGTTGTCGATGAATAGTTTTTTATATCAGTCAAGTGAATAATAAGCAAAACATGTAGCCATTCTAACTCTTTATTTGTAAAGTGGTCAACAGTTCGTATCATTTCATTGTATTCCGAGTGGGACACAGGACTTCAAGGATTGAGATATAAAACTTAAGTAGCAATTACACATAGCCTCTAAACGAAATGCGTGGCCAGCTATTCACTTTCTTCTCGAGAAATGAACAGTACCATACTTTGTACATCATGAGAACTCTTGTTCCGTTTAAAGGGATTAAAGAAAGTTAAATCGCACTTTTCTTTATAGTCTTCACTTTCTTGTAAGTTACAAAAATTTATATACTTGACTTTTAAAAATAATGCACAGCTAGAAATCATTAATTGGCAATATACTATTTCGTAGAATACTAAACTCTGTTAGCTGTCAATTACAGGGGGATTTTTCAAAAGGCACCTGTGTGTGTGTGACCACTCCTCCAAAAGTTGATCATATTCAGCTGAAAATGAAGGTTATCACCTTAAGCGACAAATTTTATGATGAAACAGAAGTGCAGAATGCACAGTGACTAAATTCTGTCACTGACTGTTCACTTACCTTCACACCAAGTCAGGCTAATGCAAGCGAAAAATTACAAATAAAAACGCAATGAAAAGTGTGTGATGGGGTGTACTACTTTTGATCTGATTTGAATGGTTAGTTGGGTAAGATTCACTCTCAGATTTATTTTCAAGCAACAAATTTGGTTCACTGTACAAGCAGTTCACTCAAATAGCTAGTCACTTTTTGGTTAGTTTGAAGTTTTTTGGCTACGTGTCCTGAGTCTAAACGGGTAAACTACTGGTGAGCTTGATGTCGAAACTACGGTGTGACTGTCCAGTGCCTTGCAAGCACTACTTGTTTGTGTGCTTTGCATCCAACTACTTATATGGATCAATCAGTAGTATGTATCGTGGTAAATAAATATAAATGCAGTTAAATTCGCAAGTTCTCTCTATGAAACTAAGACACTGTTAATTTCAGATACATTCTGTTTACTGGGTAAGCAAAGTAAAATTGACTCTAATCTGAACATAAAATGTTGAAGGTGAATTGTGAATATTTTATGTTGAATGCACACAAGACGGTTGCAATGCAGAAAAGTTTCTTTTCGACGAAGTAACCAACTAGAAGCCTGAACATCCGTGTAAATGTGGTGAATAGGGGAGGAAAGGTCTTGAACTTCCTGTATCGGAGGATCAAATTATAATGAGTAACAAGGTTACGAATGATGATTAAGAACATAACAGTAATAAAGTAAACAGGGGGTGTGGATACGTAGCGTTGACTTGAATTTTGGGATCACTGGTGTCTCAGCAATGCTTGAATGTCTTGATCTCACTGCTTTTGACGGGTCTCACGAGCACCTATTTAATACTTTGAAGGAGTTTTCAAATAGAGCTGAGTGTTCTGAGTTCATCATATGATCTACTACTGAGCTATAATCACATCACATCAAACGGTCTCCCTTTGTTAGCCAGGCTGAAAAGTGTCCGCAATAGCATTTTACAGGCGGAATCATGTTATGGCAAGTATACTCAGGAGCTCCACTAAAGCAAGTCAACTGGTATATACAAGTTGATATTGATGCAAACGTCTTCTACAACTTAATTTTATCTTTTCCATGAAATACTTAAATTTTATTGATTTTTGTTGTCTAACTTCATACTGTATTCACACTATGAACAACCTCCTTTTTCGTTATATTTCAGCGGTGGATACTAAATGGGAGAAATTATTGCTCTGGCGTTTTAATGTTACAGTGGATTTCATGTTAAATGTAACCGCTATTGTTTGTTTTTTGTGACTGTTGTATCCAAGTTCTTTAATTTAAAAATGACTTTACTCATCAATTTACCTGAATAATTTATTAAAATTGTCATTATCAACAACCTGTGAAGGTATTTCCTGTACTCGAAGAGAATATTCGTTTTACTTGCAGAAGCATGCTGTTCTCTCAAATTTAGAATGTTTGAGATAAAAATGTTGTTTGAATTGTATCTGTATAGAATGTGGAGAATAGACTGTGGACTGATTTTTAGCGATGCATATTGGGTTTACAATTAAATTGAGAAATTTTGGGACAAAAGTTCATAAAGGCGTTGCTCATTAGCTTGAAGTGAGGAATAATACTAAAGTGAAGAGGCCAGGACATTAGATAAACTATTTATTTAAAAACGAAAATGAAACAGGTCCTGGAGTTCTCGTCGAAGTTATAATGGCATATTTATTCATATTGCTTAATATCAACGACGATATTCGTGATTGCGGCGGACTGGATCGTACGGGAGACATGGTGGAGCGAGAAGACAGCAACACGTTGCGTCGATAAGAAGACACTGGAACATCTGGATTTCACGGATGATTTATGTCCAGTGTCACATAAATATGAAGACTTACGGTCAAAAACTGATAGATTGGCGGAAATGGCCGGTAGACGAGCTCAGACTTAGTTCAACGAGACATAGATAAGACAGAGAGGAAGATAACGAACCAAAAACAAGCACCATTTACTATAAACGGAACAGATTTGAAAAGAAGCCACATCCTCTATCTATCTGGAAAACGTAATTTCAACTGCAGGTGACATGTCAGATGAAGACATCAAAACCAGAATCAGAAAGGTAAAATGTACCTCTCTGAAATCATTTTGGAAATCTTGTACACTCAGCATTAATAAGAAGATTTGGACTTTCAACATCGACATTATGTTACCTACTTCTATATGGTTCAGAAACTCTCACTCTGCATCTTGAAAAGCTTTTGTCACAGGCTACTGCTCACTTTTATCAACAGAGATCTTTACAAACTCCATATCAAAGATAACATGGTCATCTCGAAAGGATTATCAACGATGATTTCAGAGAACAAACCGACGAAGAAATTATTGCTCAACAAATATGCCGAATTTTATAGAAAATGATCGGACAACGAAAAATATCGTGCTCTCGACTGGTCCTTGAGTGGTACCTAAATGGAAGACGGCAAGTTAGGCAACCGAGAGTAATATGGAGGAGATGAGAGATTATTGGGAACCATGCGGACAGCTAAAGGGGATCGCAAAGGATTGGACAAAATGGAGATGGGCTGTTAAAGCCGTATGCTGCAGTCGAAACTCAAGAGAACAACAAATAATAGTAGCATATCTAAAGTGAATAGGACGAATTTTTCGTCTGGCAATAAGCCAAATAGTCTATGGATCACTAAATACTGGAAACACCAAAATTTCTAACCAAACTCGCAAAGAACAGTCAAGAATCGGTATCGCGATACTCTATCTTGAATAGGTATTTTCACTTTGTCTTTACTCATTTTTAAAAATTTAATTTCTTTGTCAGAAAGACTTGACACAATGAGCTGGTGATGAATAAGAGTTGCAAGTTTAAATTTAAGCTGTAACAACACTTACTCAACTTGTAATCTGTTGAGCTTAATATTTAATGAATTCACATATATATTTCTGGAGAGCTTGAAGGTATACTGTCTATTTTTTTTACCAAAGACTTATAAGAGTAACTTTAATTGATTCAGGTGGGTTGAGTTCAATAGTGGTTCACCGGTTGAATGTTAGCGAATCACACCTGAGGTTCAGGATGGATTCTGAACTCATGCCCCACCAAAGCTTGCTTACCCGGTAGTATACCTAGTAAAGAGGGAACATTTGCGCATAAGACTGGCAATCTCATCCTGTAGAAAGCACCAAACTTCAGAGCTGAAGCTTGAAGTCATATTTTCCACGCAGAAGGCAAATGGATGAAAACAAGCCAAAAAAAGTTATGGGCTAGATACATAGAACTTACACAAAACGAATTGTGTCTCTTCATGTTTTTGTTACAACACTAAAGTCTATCCATGAGAAGTAGATCAAATACTTTCATCTGGTTTTTGAAGCACTCCAATAAATACAAAGTAAGGCATAACTTTCAGTTTCAGTTGAGTCTTGAAAGTGACACACTAGAAGAAACTGAACAGGTTAATAACGACTTCAAGAAATACTGTAAACTTTTGAATCTGTCACTCCTGGTGAAAAACATCATCTCATTCCTTTCTTGCATATTTCCCAGTAGATAATGAATAATCACTAATATTCCCCAAATATTCTGCTCAAAATATGAATCATTTCTTTAAATCAGGGTCACAAATATATCTGGAACATTTCCAATACATTCGATGAGTCTGAAACGCTTTCATTTTCACTAATCCATTTGATGGTTAGTCCCGTTTCAAATTAACCTTCAAATGTTTGAAACAATTTCTTGAGAGTCACGCCGTTGATTGCATGAAAAATGACTGCTGCAATCGAATTTCGAGTTTTATGGTACTAATTGGATCATTGCATGTGAAAGGTGTCGACATTATTACTATTGCTCCCTTGGGTTCCTAGTGGAACATAGGGCTTCAGATGCACGTCTCCACTTGCTTCTCTCTTATGCTGTACATTTCGCCTGCATCCATGTTAGTCCATATTCTTTCAGCCCCTCTTCACACGATCTCCTCCATGTCACCCTTGCAATGACGTCCCACACGCCGCTTCCCTTTCGGCCTGGTTCCACTCGAGCAATATCCTAAAGCGCGATGTCACTAACCGGCCTCCTCAGCCACGAGTGTCCAATCCATCTCCACTTTCTCCTGTATATTTGTTGGTCGATTGGTTCTTATTATGTTTGTTTGTTCCCATTATTTCTTGTTGATGATTCTTTCTGGCCCGGCCATCTGATCTTCAGTATAGAGCCAGCGAAGACAGTTGTTGATGAAGGTCAGCATGCAACGGGCTGTTGGAAATATTCTTTGTGACTCGCTCGCCAGGTTCCTGATCCATATAGAAGAGCTGACTGACTTGACGTTTGTATTGAAAATTCGACCGAATTTTGTTGTTGATGGTGGCTGAGTGACAAAGATCTCCAGATTGGTTTCAGGTTGATGAATGTGTTTCTCGCCTTCCCGATTCTCGATTTGACATCCTCGTCCGTCCTCCTGTAGTTGAGACAGTACTCTCTAGATAAGTGAATGAAGTAACCTCTTTCAAATCCCTACCGTTGATGGTGATTGACGTTGGATGTTGTTGCTGTTGTTGTTGTTGGTTGGTTATTTTCATAACCTCCGTCTTGTCTATGTTCACATGGAGTCCTGTCTTCGCCGGCTGCTTCTTCGACCAGTTTGTCGGTTTTCGCTTGTAAGTCTTCGATTGTGTGTGACATCAAACACAAATCATCCACACGCGAAATCCAGGTCTTCTAGGTTCTTCACGTCAGTCGGTCCAGGATATCCCTGTCTTCTCGTTTCCCACTGTCTGACGCATAATCCAGTCAGTCCACCACAATTAGGAATATCATTGGTGATATTAAGCACCCTTGTCTGACTCCTGTGTTTACTCCAAACGCCTTGCTGAGTTTTCCGTTGTGGATCACTTGACAGGTTCCGTTGTCGTACAGCTGTTGAATAAGGTTGATGAATATTTGGGGTACGCCATAGTACTCGAGTAATTTCCAAATTACTTCACGGTCAACGCTGTCGAAGGCCTTCTCAAAGTCTATAAAGTTGAGGTAGAGGTTTGATTGCCATTCCATGCTTTGTTCGATGATGATGCGTAGAGTTGCAATTTGGTCAGTACATGATTTGCCTTTCCTGAATCCAGCTTGTTCTGGTCGGAGTTCTGTCTCCAGTGCGTCCTTTAATCTCTCCAGGATGATGCGACTCAGGATTTTACTTGGCGTCGATAGGAGCATGATTCCTCGCCAGTTCTTGCAGAGTCCTAAGTCGCCCTTCTTTGGTAGTTTCACGAGGTAACCTTTCCTCCAGTCAGTAGGCACCTTTCCCTCCTTCCAGACCTTTTGCAATAATGGAGTCAGCATGTCTGCTGTAGTCTCTGGGTCCGCTTTCAGTGCTTCAGGGGGTATTCCATCTGGTCCGGCTGTTTTTCCAGCTTTCAGAAGCTTGATTGCATTCAAGACTTCAGCTCTCGTTGGAGGATTGGTGTCAACTTGCAGTTGTGTGCGCGCTGTTGTTGGTATTTCTGGACGGGTTGCAGGTGATGGTCGGTTCAAGAGTCCTTTGAAGTGATCCGCCCATTGTTTAATCTGTTTTTCTTCCTTGGTAATTGGGTTCCCTTGGCTGTCTTTTATAGGTTTCGCTTGTGTTGATCTCTTCCCGGATAGAGATTTGGTTATCTGATATAGTGTCCTCAGGTCCCTTTTGCCTGCTGCCTTCTCAGCTTCAGTGGCCAGGTTGTCGTAGAATCGTCTTTTGTCCTTCCTAGCACTCTTCTTCACTTCTTTGTCCAGTGCTTTGTAAGTTGAGCTCAGCGTCTCTTCTCCTGTCCGTCCTTGCATTGAATCATTTTCTCTTTCACCATTCTCCTCTCTTCTATTAATTTCCAAGTGTCCGTTGAGAGCCATTCCTTGTCTTGTCTCTTCTTTCTTCCTAGAACCGTTGAACACGTTTCGTTGAGAATCGCCTTCAGAGACTTCCAATGTTCTTCCACGCATGATTCTTCAGTGATGTCGCGTAGTGTTTCCTGCTTTGCTCTGACAGTTGCAGTGAAGGTGTCTTTTGTGGTTGTGTCCTTCAGTAATTGAGTGTTGAACTTGCATTGTGGCCTATCCCCAGCTATCCTCGAGGCTTTTAGTTTCACCTTGAAAGTCCCTTGTACTAGATAGTGGTCTGAACCCACATCTGCTCCTCTCCTTGACCTTGTGTCCAGTAGGCTCCGTCTCCACTTTCTTGAAATTGAGATGAAGTCTATTTGGTTCTTGGTGTTTCCATCTGGTGAAATCCATGTCGTCTTGTGTATATCCTTGTGTTTGAACACACTACCACCAATCACCAAATCATTGAAGGCGCAGAAGTCTGAGAAGAGTTCACCATTGTCGTTCATTTCACCGAGGGCCTCACGACCCATGGTGAGTTCTCTTCCTGTGTTGTCTCGTCCCAGCTTCGCATTCATGTCGCCCATCAGGATTTTGATATCGCCATTTGGGACGTTGTCCATTATTGCTTGTAGTTGTCTGTAGAACGCCTCCTTCTTCTCTTGTTCTGAGACGTTTGTAGGCGCATAGCATTGAATGACTGTAACTTTCCTTCCTTTTGAGTTGAACCTGGCTGTCATTATCCTGGAGGAGATTGGTTCCCACTGCATGAGAGCTTTGGTTGCTGTTGGTGACATCATGATGGCCACTCCCTCGGTGTGCTCGTGGTTGTCCTCTGGGTGGCCGGAAAGATTACTGTCTCTCCAGTAGGTAGTTGGCACCTTCCAGTTCCGTTCCATCTGCTTTCGCAGATTCCCAACACTTCTATTCTGTACCTTCTCATTTCAGCGGCTATCTGGGCAGCCTTTCCAGTTTCGTACATTGTGCGAACATTCCAGGTACCCATCCTTACTTTTGCTTTCATCGAAAGAAGGCACATCGGCTGACTGGCTTCCCGAAGGCTTTCACCAGCCTGCGTCATTTCACTTCCCCGATTCCAGCGAAAAGTAAGGCTATTGCTTATGTTTTTAGAATTTTTAATATATTTATTCGTTGAAGTTTCTGTAGCGATTTGGTTGTTTTACAGGGGTGGAGTTGCTAGCACCACGCCCCAACCCTCCCTCTTTACCCGGGCTTGAGATCGGCGAGAAAACTAGTTAGCTAGTAGTCTAGCAAGCTAGTATCTGGCGAGGTTAAATTATACTATTGATTGATGAATATAAGTAGTCGAAAAACGTTTACTTCAAACAGTAGTATTTTCAGGCTATTTGTCTTGCATTCTTGGTTACTTTTTATAGTATCAAACAGATCATCTGATTATATTTGTTTTACATAGGTAATCGTGGTGATTTTTACCTATAATGTATATAATTCACTAGTGATCAATTTACTGCAAACTTTTAGCGGGACCGAAGTTAACTGTGTTTATTACCGAAGACTACCATACTGTCTATTGTCCATAACCTCTGAAGGTAAATTTTTAAACAGCATTTTTAACTGGAATCCTGTGAGTCAACGAGTGGAAAAGACACTGAAACACCACTTTTATCTATCAGTGTAAAATATGACAGGATAAATATTTAGCATTCTGTTGCAATTTGTCCTTCATAATTCACCCAATGCATCATGAATTATTCTTTTCGAATAGTACGCTAAAATTTAGCCTATGGGTGTCACAGTAACAGTATGATTTCGCATAATTTGAGGAATACCAAACAAATTTAGGGCCTCCATAGCTCAGTGGTCAGAGCACTGGACTTATGAACCAGGGGTGGGGAGTTTGATCCCCCCTGGGGGTAGGGAGTTTAGTGCGTCGGTGGTGTGGCGATTAGGACGCTCGCCGACCATGCACATGGTCCGGGGTTCGATCCCCGGGCACCGACGCACTCCTTTACCTCGCTAAATCACAAATAATGCTGTTAAGGAGGAAAGGTTGGGCATGAGGCTAGCCACCCTATCCTGTAAAATAAACACTGCCACAGGAACTTCAAGGCACTAGCTTGAAGCCCTATGTTTAACTGAGAAACATGAAGGAAAAAACAAATTTAGATTTTTCAGTGTTTGAGTAATTCATTTCATTCAATAATGATCTACATGAAGGCGGTGGGAATTTGGGATATAGCAAAATATATGGCCGAAAACTGTCATGTAAAAGAGAGGGTGTCCAGAGAAGTGGTGCTCATTTCGGCGATATCATTTTAAAGCTATACGATTGCATATAAATAATAAATTCTCTTGGGAACAAAAAGGGTATTTCCAAAGATGTGTTATTGGTACTGTGAATTGCACATTACGTAATGTAGAAAGCGTAAGTAGGTCGTAAATTTACAAAAATTATATAAGTAAAATATCTAACGTAGTAGTACAATTGATGGGGTTGAGGAGAATTCAAGTGAAGTTTGAAATAGAGTCAAGTTTATAATAGTGATAATAAGGGAAGGAAATTTAATACGGGATGCGGGGAGAAGACAATACAGTGAAGCTAAAAAAACACTGCATATCTGGTGTTCGGACAAATCAAGTCCATTGTAAATCTAATGAATGAACATACTTCTGTTAACTGAGTTCAGGACGTAACGCTTGAATTCTCATTGATGCTGCGGTTGGAAGCGGTTGGCTAAGTATTATTTCCATATATTCCGTAGCTAAAATTCAAGTTAATTTAAGGGTTAACGTGGGGCCCAGAATCGATAACATGCCTCAGGGTAGGGCCTATTTCCCCACCTTGAAACCATGAGGGTAATACCTGATAATACATTTTGATGGAACACTATGGGTTCAGCCAACATACCTAGCTCCTACATAAGATTAGGTGAAGTGGTAGATACACACTGATCAGGCCAGCAGTGGTAGCATATCCTTCACGTCTATGTAAGTCATTAGTTCCATAGAGAAAGTTTGTCAGATTTCTACTGAGAAAAATCTTTTCCTCAGTGAGATACAAAGGCGGTTTATGTTTAAATGTGATAATGATGATGGTCAATGCACTAAAGCCACGTCCTCAAAATACAATGTTTATTCATGAGACGTCATTAATCGTTTATTTGTACTTTTAAGGATTCATTTTCTCAGAGAGGTTATGTTTTCATGTCTCACATCTTGCTGATTTGAGAAAATACACATTTTGCTTGATCTGGTGTGTAAATAGCTTGAGGCTTTCTCGTACTACTCAGTCGCTTCCTTTTATAATTCAGTAATTCATGTATTCTAAAAATTTGACTTTATTTTCAAGTATTGGATTTTGTTTGGTTGGTTGGAGGATTTCAAATAGATCTGATGCTCACTAGGGACTGAGTGACCCTATTCAAGCAGTAACCTAATGTACAATGTAGGATGCCGTCACCAGTAGATTTCAGCAGGTTAAATGCGAAGCAGTAACTCACCGACGAAGACTTTGCGAAGTGGTCGCGCTAAGAAATGGATTGGGAGAATTTGGATTTCAGTTCTCCTCGGATTTTCAATGGTTCTTTAATTGATGTCAGTTTGAACCAATGTACCATTATCTTTTTCTCCGAATATTCTTCTGAGCTACCGTAAATGTAACTGAGCCATAAGCAGGTCTCTTGGTTTTATTTTGACCCTACCGTCTGACACTGTTTGGGAGAAACATTTAAATTTGAGAAAGTTTTTTGGCTGAGGTTATCATGTCACATACTGAACAGCCTTTTTTTCACAACCTTTACCTTGAATCTTGAAATAAGTACATAAATGCCTGTATTAAGGTGCAGTTGGTAGATTTTGAAATGGCTGTGTGATTTCGAATTCTCATACTTCCTTTATCGTATTGAAGAGATCCAAATTAATCCTAAGGCTGTTACTCTCTGGTGTATTGGTTTCATTTTACATTAACCTTCAGTAATACAATGAGAGACTGGAGTAAATCATGATATATTGGCTATCATTGTGTTTAATTATATTGATGAATTTTTGAAGGCTTCCTTGTAGTGACGGATTGTTGGTATTCGATTAAGAAGCATAAAACCTCATTGTAATCACAGGTAATTTTTATTTATCCTCCTTATTTATTGTACAGATTTCATTTTGAATCAGATTAAATGTGGGCAGGCTTCCACTATCTGCAATGTTCACAGAATAACAAATCAGGAGGCTAGACGTCTTCTACCCTTTCATCTTAGCTTGTTAATGCTTTACTGGTATATTTACCACGCCATTTCACAAATCACTTGGTGTCATTCAATCTAATTGTGAAGGAAAATGCATGCCACTTGATCAAGTGGGCTCATTGTGTTTCTCCCTTATTTCAGCATAAAGTTCCATAATCTACAAATTTTCATGTAGGTTTAATTGTGATCGGTAATATGTAGTAGGTATATGACTATTCCTGAGGCAATTCGGTGGACTGTCTTAAGTGGTGGAATCCACAATATTCTGTCTGAGACTCGTCAGTCGGATGTCCCTACATCAACCCACCTATCCCCCAAGTGAGTTATAGTAATCCCACTGAGACGCTGATCCACTACCGATACTACCAAACTGCAGAGCACTATCCACTGGACTGCTTGGACCATAACAGCTACCCCCTGTGTATCCGGCCTCAGCTATCATTTGCTTTTAAGCCCGGAGCTGAAGAGTCCCTAATAAGACGAAATGTGTATCCTCGATTTCACTACTAGTCACCAACCACCAAATTACTTAAATATAATCCTCAGATAAATTCGAGGCATCTACATTAGGAGCTGATATATCAACAGAAGCTGAAATATTCGGTCCAGTCAGTCAGCAGGAAAACCGATATTTACTTAAGAACAAATTTTTCTCTGGTGGTGATAAGGTTTAAAGTAACATTAAACATACAGGAGCTTCGAGAAGTTCATTTAGTAGAGTAAGTACAACACAGAAATTCAAATGATCAAATGTAATGTATATTTTCAGCTTGTAAATGAAGAAGGCTATGTGTGCTTTCACAAAGTAAAAGATTTGACGAAACAGTAGAAAGGGATGGTCGATAAATTGTTAGAGAAATTACGCATATTTACAGATAACTCCCGGCTAAATGGAACATTATAATTAATCCGGGATAACGTCAAAAATAAGGCCAATCTTTTGTTTATCAAGGGATTTATGTGTATTATTCCAGAAGAAAATAACAAAGTAGTTGATTTTACACTTAATACATCAATTATGTCACCAGCAATATTGAATTTCACCGGGTAGATGGTGATTAATTGACCCTATATAAAATCAACTGTTTTACAGTATTCGGATAACGTCTTAAATGTGTTCTGACAATCTACAATTTTTCGAAGGGGTTAAACAATTTCAGCGTGAGAGTTTCTTGTCCGTCCGTGAGTACTAAGCTTGATCGGATCATCAGTTGATCACCATAGATTTGTGTTACTGATAGTGACTACAAAAAGACACCTAAGAGAACAGTATCGCCTTCTGTTATACACTGTTTCTCACAGCGTAAATTATTCCTGTAATAACGACGGTAAGAATACCAGTATAGAACGATAACTACAGTTCCAGCAGATGATGAATTAGGCAATAAAAATAATGAAGATGGTGTGATATTGTGGATATTTTGAAATTAAGGCTAAATGAAAACTTGTAAAATCAGAAGACAGAAAGTTTATTCTACGTAGGTTGACCCCTTGGCCATGGTAAATTTAATCAATAATTCCTTCATCACACTTTCTAATGCTCTTCTTGTTCTTCAAATGTTTCACACACTTATCATATTATGTATATGATGATGGATGAGTGTAAAATGAAAATCTGAGTTGCGACAGGACTCGAACCAGTCCCGTACAGGATCATTATTATTATCATTGCTAAAACCATTATATATTTTGAATTTATGAATCACCACTAATTGGTGGGCAGATTATTGATCAAAATTATATATATATATATATTCTCATGTATCAGGTTGTAGCGAATTCACTGATTCCAGCAGAACCCGCCCATGATCCCAACTAAGATCGAACCAAGCAGTTAGAATTCATCAGCCACTGCACCCCGTCCAAGTAATCGAATGCTCAACAAGCCAGCCTAAAAACCCAAAGGTCTTACATTCAATCCCTCGAAGGAAGTTGCACACATGGCTACTAATGAAGTGTCTCAAACTAGTATGAAATCACTATCTAGTGCTCTCTGGCTTTCAGTCATTCCTTAAACAATATGCATTTTTATGAAGCCATGTGCATTGAAGTTCTTCGTATAATTAAACACGCCATTGTTTGCTTGTATTTCTTTTAATTTTAACTGCAGTAGTTCCTAATATAACACAGTAGTTGACACAACCCTTCTTCACACTGTGATGTACTGTTATTTAGTATACGACGTTTAGACTCAATTGGATGGAGACACTGAACCTGGATTTTGTGCCTGCTGGTATTCTCCAGAAAAGTGCCACAAGTATATAAATTCAGGCTTAATAGCAGTGAACCACAATGAACATCAGCTCTACTATATTTAACCAGTTAAACACACAAGATACTCTTAACTAACGCGGATTATCATTCTGTAACTACAATACCACAAAATGTTCATCTTTGAGTTGTCAACATAACGAAAAACTTTCTAATCTTGATAAGGATACGCTCGCCGGTGTGTATTGACAGGGAGAGAACAAAAGTCCAAGGCTTTTGCAATATAAATATATATATATATATATCCCTAACGTCTAGCGATAAATGGTCAACGAGCCTGGCTTTGAGGTTCAACTCCTGGTGGTATCCTGGGTGCCCACCAATGAAGAGTCCCAGAACAGCAAGAAAGAGTCGTCTAATTCCCTCTGGTTCTCAGTGATCTCTAACTCATATCGGTCGGTGAAGTTATCTAACAATCAAAACTGAAGCCATTGTAATTAGTGAGAATCATAGTCTATATGAGAATATGAATAACAAAAATATTCAGTTAGCATTACTTCTACGATTCCCTCAAAGTTTAAAGGCATGCATCATAAGGACTTATTGCCTACAGTTTAATTCTCAGCCATGAAATATGCTGTTAAGTGTGACACGTATTCATACATACATAACATTCTTTTAAACAATCTTGTGACATTTTTCTACGCAATATATTTCTGCGTTATTTACCTTATTACCTCTGTAATTAGTGTGGAATTGTGTTCATTCCATGAGGCAATAATAACTATTTATTACTGCTTACAATAGATGTAATTTGTGAGGCATTTTTCTTAAAATGACACATGTGCTCAGTCGACAGTCAATGAAATGATGGAGGTACATGAAATACTTTCAAGCTGATTCCCATGACTGGTAATACTCTAGACAAATACTCTAAATGGAGAAGATTAGTATGCATATTATGATCGAGTAGGCTTTATTGCTACATCAAAATACGTACTTGAGGTAAGAATGCTTGGAATTTAAAATTATAATTTATTGGTGTATTAGAATGGTAATTCTTTGAGCCTACTCATAAATTAGATATGGTAGTCTTGTTGAAAATGACCACAGTTTTAGAAAGTATAGTCAAATCCAGATGTTTACTGAATTATTATTCTTATTCCTTTGGGTTCCAAGTGGGACACAGGGCTTCAACAAGACACCTCCAATTTGTTCTATTTTCTTATATCTTCTTCAGCTGGATCCACGATTGTCCATAATCTCTCATCTCCTCCATGTCGCCGTTTCACTGACGACCCACTCGTCGCTTCCTATTTGGATTTCACTCGAACAATGGGCTGCAATGAGAGCGATGTTTTTTGATATCCTCTTCAAGAAATGCCTCAGCTATCTCCATTTCCTCCTACACAGTTGTTAAGCGATCGGTTCTTAGTTGGTTGGTTTGTAGCTAGCCAGAGTTTCCTGTTGTCAATTCTTTCTCACCAACTATATATGATCTTCATTCTGGAACCAGAGAAGTCTGCAATCTGTTGAAAATGCTTTTCCTGACAGACAGACAGTGCAAGTTTCAGAGCCACATGGAAGGACCGATTGACTTTACATTTGTGTTGAAAATCCAAATCTTGTTCTTTATGTCGGCTGTTGAATGCTGAAGATCTTCAAACTAATTTCAGATTGCTTTTTCGATTACGGCTGGTTGGCTGGCTGGCTGGCTTTGACATCTTTATCCGTTCCGTCTGTCTGTAGTTGAAACGATGGTCCTAGATAAGTGAATTATAAACAGATTTAATTCCCTCTTCCAAATACTTAAGCCCAAATATCGCTTAGGTTAATGTTTGGAAGTGAGAAAACTAGTGTTCAAGTGACAATCATAATTCATCTTCAAGAGATGTCACAATTTTTTCGCAGTAAAATATAGACTCTACTGACTGTTTCTAACAGTGGATTTCATCATATAGAATTATACCAGAATGTAGATACATCTTAAGCTCTGTTTTACCAAGTAAGATGAGGTGTGTTAAATAAAGTGAAAGATCTTCTAAGTCTGTGGAATTTGTCAAGTGTCGGTTTGCAAGGGTATGATTGGTTACAGGATTTATTACTAGCTGACATAAGTTAGAGAACCACTGGAAAACTTGGGAGTACTGGACAGTCGTTTCGTCCTAGTTTAGAAATCTTTATCAATAAGCATCCACCACTAATGTTTGGACGCAGGACCTTCCGGTTACGAGGCAAGCTCTTTTGTTGTTCAGCCACTGAGACTCGATCCTGTGGCCTATGAACTCCAACCTCTGTGAAATTCAGGAAATTTAACAAATTTCTTTTCTATATCATCAGTGATTTTCTAAATACTGACTTGGATCTTAAAAAAATCGACTGACAATTTTAAACCCATCTGCGCAGAAGCGATTTTCAATTCAAAGCATTTACTTTAAAGATGTGATCGAATTCTGCATTTGCGAATTATACAGTACAAAGTGAAAATCCACAGTAGCTTCATTTAGAAACCAAAAACATTCAGATCATAGTATTTTGTCTCTTTCATGCTCTAGATTGCTATCACGAAATCAAGCGATATATCTACATTACCGATTTACTTGAGTAATTTTTCACAATTAAGATGATATTGAAATAATTCAGCACTTTCAGCAGAGTCTAAACAGGAACACCGCTGACTCGCCATGGCCTACAATCGGATAAACCGCTGATTGGTGTTAAAAAACAAACTATGGTCACTACAAGGTAGTTATAAAAACATTGATCATCAAATTTACATTTATTATTATTCCCTAGGCTTATGAATAGATGAAGCATATCGCCATTTTACTCTGTGCTCTGCAGTCTTTCCTGGCTGTCTTCACCGTCTCCGATAAGCTTTCGCTACCACTTCACACGATCTCCCCTACGTCACTCTCAGAGGCATACTTCATCGTTTCCCATTTTTATTCCACTCGACTGTCTGCTAGGTGTGCAACGTCACTGAGCGGCCTCCTTAGTTTTCACGTGTCCAGTCCATTTAAATTCCCTTCTGTGTACTTGTAGGGCGATAAGTCCGAAATATAATAATAGAACTTGTGTACTGTGGTACAGTATAATTCCATTGTGGGTAAAATTTATTTATTTTTTATCAAAATAAATTTTACCTACAATGAAAATATCCGAGGTTATTTCTTTCCCAGAGTTCCTTGTCGCTTATCCTTTTCAACTGGCCATCTGATCTTCGGTATGCAGCCAGCGACTGCAGCTGTTGAAAAAAGTCTAGAGACTGTTAAAAATGATTTCGATTTCTCAACAATTTTCCGAACCATTTGAAGGTAACGATTTGACATTAGTGTTGGAAATCAAAAACCTTTTTTCTTGTGCTGACTTCACAGGTTTTCCATACTGTCACCTAAAGTTAAGACGGATGCTGCCCGAAAAAGTGTAAGAATTTATCTCGTCCAAACCTTTTCCTTTGGTGGCGATAAACATTCAGGCTCTACGGCAGGCAACGAATCCGAGTCCCAGCATTATTATCTCCAGATGTAATATTTTCATGACGGAAAATTCATTTCATTTGCAAAGTCTATTTCCTCGGATAATCTCAAATCCAATTTACAAATGCAACAAGCTGACAGTGAAGCAGTTCAGCCTTACACGATAGAAGCTTCCACTCAGCAGTTGTTAATTCATGTAGCTTTTGTCTATCATTCAGATAGATACGAAACCATTTATAATTCTATCAGTAAGATCACTTATGCCCTGGTGTCTAATCTCTTATTCAATTTATGGTTTCATCGATAGGAAGATGATTTCGTACTGAATGTTCCATGAAGCTGAAATCCTACTGAAGAATCTCTGTAGATTATCTTTTGAAACGAAATAAGGTAATATTAGATCAATTGAGTTGTATGAATTTTACTTGTGTTTTGAAGAAGCCCGTAAATGTTGTTATCTAATGTTATACTAAGAAGTATTTACTTTCATGTTTCAAATTCACAGAAGTTTTTTTACATAATTGGGCATCAGACTAAACCTAAAGGTGAAAATATGATCCTGAACTATAATGAAAGCATTTTAACTAAACCATGTGGCTCATAGAACAGAATAACAGAGCAGCATTTACAAATCCAAGCGTGTACCTTTTGTTCTCTTTCTAGACAACACCATCAGTACTAAGTTCAATATTTAGCAAACATATGAATCACACATGAATGGTATAGTTATATCTTCGAACAACCTTTGTGGAGATCATTTGTGAATTTGTATCAGTACTGGACGTTTTTATTGACTTGGAATTTCACTTACATTTCCCTAATGTGGCAGATTCTCTACTGGCTAATAGATGTGGTCTGTTAATCTCAGGTTCTTCTGAATACCAGACTTCGAAAAATCCTGTGGAATATGTGTTGTTTCCATTTTTTAAAATTTCTACATCTACCCAGTCAAACTGTAGTCTTTAATTGTCTACATGCATCGATATGAAAGGAGACATGTTGAATAATTTCACAAATAGTTTATGTTCTTCCACTTGGAGTCGAAAAGGATGACCACTTTTGCCAATGTAGTGCTTATCGCAACTCACAGACCTTAGTTTATAGATGGTATTGGTCTTGTCTTCTCCGACTATTGGGTGTCTTTTTTTCTTCACAATACTGAATGAATTTATTGCCTTGGTTTGTGTGCCAGATAGTTTATAATATTCCAGTCGTTATTTCAGAAACACTTTCCCTGATGATTCTCAGATATGTTTCGTGCTGGAAATTTAATTCTAGTATGGACATTTCTTGAACGCAGCCAATAAATATCTCTCGTCTTTTCTCGTCAGGACTTGAGGGCTACAGCAGTATGTTTTTGTGTCTTTTGAAAAATGTTTGTCTACAGTTTATTGTATATGCTGTCGGATTATTACTGTCGAATGTCCAGATTGCAAAGATCTTGGAACTATCTCTGATTTCAGAAGACTAAGCTTAGTACGCTGAACACTATGCACTATAACCGACAAAGAACAACAGAAGACGGTTGAGAAACACGATTGTTAATCAGTACCAATAAACATTATGTGAATAAACTTTAATATAATATGCAACAACGGTTCTGATCATACTTCTCCAATATTCTGCCAGCCAGTACACGATTAAGTAATGACAGCCTTCTTGTCTCCCTATTAGTTGGTTATTAGATGTATCAGTGAAAATGTATTATTTACTGGATGACGTTTCGAACAAAATTTATTACTGCTCATAATCATATAAATTGTAATCACACGACTTGAAAATTTGAGTTTTATAGTTTTCTCTGTCTTCTCCTATTTGTCATCGTGGGGGTAGTAGAATTTTCCAGATATCTGAGACAGGTGTTGAATCATTCCTCTTACATGTATTCTTTCTCAGTTGATTCAATAAACAAAGCTTCCGCTTTCATCGATCTCTCCCTCCACCCTGTTATATTAGACTTTAAAACTGTCATCCTATCCCATCATCCTGTTGTATGGTTGTGCGTAATTGCATGTGGTGTAATGCTTTAGCTGAACTATTCTCTAGATTTCTTATCTTATTCGGGTCCAGTAATCTAGATTTTACCAGGTTTTTATGTTCTGCTAGTCTGACTGCCCCTGTTCTACTACTCTGGCCTGACAATCATTGCAGGGTATTAGATAAACTAAATTGTTTTGACTTAAAGATTCCCCAGGATCCTTTAACCGACAAAGGTTGTCTCCAACTGAGTTTGTGGTTTTGAATGCCGGCCTCTTTTATTCCTGCCTTGTTAGGAATTCTGTTTAGGTCCTCCGAGGTTCCTTCTTTGTATAGAAGTACTACGAATGATTTAGATTCCTTATTGTTGATGTCATAATTAATATTATTATTATCATTATTATTATTATCACTATCGCTACTATCACTATTTAATTTTCACATTTCTTTACATATTTCCTGACTAATTTATCGGGGTAACTATTAAGTTTCAAAGCTTCTTTTATGTGTATCACTTCCTGTCTTAGATCTTCCTTGGTACTACTTAGTTTTAATAATAATAATACTGTTTCACTGTGCGATACATCTAATAAACCAACTTATATGGAATTACATACTACCACATTGCCCAAGTTTTACACATAAATTCTTGTCTCCCGCCAATATGAAGACCAGTTCCAATAAACAAACTATTCAATATTCACCAACATCAACAATGTCTCTTATGGTTGAACAGTCGGTTCGTTTGATGATGTTTTTGGAGATGCCTGTGTATCTTCTCTTTACTAAAACACCTTAGAAAGGAATGTTACTGGCTGATTATCTTCAGACGCCATGTTGATTGATTTGACACTGTTGTCTGATTCGTTTCTTCTAATTTTTTTAGAAATAAATATTCCTTCTACAAAAAGTATTCAGGTTTTTTGGTTTGACTGTCGGTAGAACCATTGTATCTTCTCTCAGCCCCACAGCCTGAGCAATTAGCTCAGACACAAATTTATTGTTTTTTAACTTTAGTTTATAGGTAACATCCATCAAATTATTAAGAAAAAATATACCACTTTCAAAACAAATGACTCATGTTAATTAGGACTATAATTTGAAAAAAAACTACTCCGAATGAAAAGCAAAACTCTTCAGATTTTACTCAAAAAAATTTATTTTGATTGATAGGAAGGTATCATGAGATCTACAACTTACTCACTATTCTCTGTATAATCACACAATAATTCTTTGTACGTCAATCAGCCCATAGGTAGCGGAAGGATTTAAACTTACCGATCAATACCCTAATTGTCATTTAAACAAAATGCTACATCCCATTTAATGTTTTCAATCTACTTGATAAATTTCAAGTCCTTCATTAAGTTTATGCTTCTATAATTGACGCATGTGAAATGCAAGCAGTAAATTGAAAGTTTTAGAAAATTAAAATGAAATTTGTAAGCTAATGTGGAAGGATGTGAAAGAAATTTTACATCTTACTTTCCCGCAGTAAGATTATATTCGATACATTTCCACTGCATGAATGACAGTCTGAATAAAGATATTTAAAATAGGGTATTGAGAGACGAAGCTATTTCCAACAGCTAATTATTTAAGATATTTCTCCGATAAATTTTGTATACGCACTTATGTCGTTGATGTGTAAGAATAAATCGTTATAATAGAAATCCCGAAAGTTAATATGAATTAATATATTTGTGATTATTCCTTTAGTCTTCGAATGGAACATAGGGCACCAATAGCACATTGATATTTCATTGTATTCTCTACAGTCGACTTCATCTGGCTTCAGAATCGTTCATTAGTTTCCACGTCTTCCTCAGATAATTTCCTGCATTTCACCCTCCGACCCCTGTCTTCTATTAGGTTTTTACTTGAGGGCCTGGTTGGTGCATGATGTCACACGAATGTGTCTTTGGCGAATAATCCATTCATCTCTATTGTCTTTGGCATATTTGTTGAGCAATAAACTCTTGGTTGGTTCGTTATCAGAGTCCCTTGCTGCTCACGTTTTCTGATCTACCGTCTGATCTCCCATATGTTTTGTAGATAGTTGTTTATTAGAGTCCTCAGTAGCCTGTTGGAAATGCGTTTGGTGAGACTGTTAACCTTTGAACCATATAAAAAGAACTGATTTAACACTACTGTTGGTGTTATTTGTCTTTATTCCCGTTTATTCTCTAATTTTTATGCTTCTTCGTGTTTTTGTACGGAGATATTGATGACCTATTGTATAACTGTGGCGATTTTGTTGAGGTCATCCTTACCTTGGCCTATCTGCAAGATGCGATTGGCACCTGATTGTTGCTGGAAGAGCTTTGATCCCACACTATCGGGAATACTCTGCTTGATTTTCATTTACTTCGTCGGATTGATTTTCTTTGGATAATTCTATTGTATAGTACTTGTTTAGTTTTTGAGATATAATTAGATCTGTGTAGCCGCCTAATAACACTGTTGAGGTGATTTTGAGTTCTAATTGTTACCTAGTACTACAGATTTTATCGCAAATAACATGACATTCGACATAAGGTGTAGTACTTTAATACAATGCAGAGTGATTTAAGATTACTCACTTGATGTCGTTCAGGTATGCTTGAATACTCGAATTAGAATCAATTACTATTTGTGTAGAAATAATCCTTCTCTGTGTTAATTGGTCTATTCGGTGCAGCACTCAGTGTAATGATTCTTTTTTCAGGCTGCATTCTGATTACAGTTCGTTTATCGACGTCATATTTCACTATTAGGGTTTAGGATTAACAATCTAATACGAATGGCACTCATTTGTAGTGTCTCGATTATTAAGTGGAATATGGATAAGTAGTGAAATCGTAATAAGGCAGGGTTTGTCTACAGGTGGATTTCTTATCTTAAAGAAATAAAAGTCTCAGATAAACCATATAGAAGAAAAATATCAGAAGTCATGTTCATGAAAAGCATTCTCAACTAAGTGTATTTCTTTTAATAGTTAAACACTCACCAAGACTACTTAACTGAGTTTTGTGGACAACCAACATTATTTTATCTCGACCCAAATGTGGAGTGAATTCTGTCAATAAAATTTTCATTGTGATCACTTAACATCATTCGTCAGCAGTCTGATGTTCCCCCATTCCTACAGTCGGAATTCAAACACCCACTGCTTATGTGTATGATGGATGTGCGATTCCAATTTGACAACACTCTTTACCGACAAACAGATGGTGTAGGTATGGGCAGTTCACTTAGGCCTGTTTTACCAGATACATATTTATGTCCAATCTTGAAAGAACAAAGTTGAAGCTTGCAATCGACGAAACAACTTCCTACTGTCGATATTTTGAAGACACATTTATAGTGTGCACCAATGAAAGTCATGCTTCACACTTACTCAGATTATTCAATGATGCACGCACCAATATTGAGTTTACCATGGAACATGAAGGTGAGAGATAGTTTCACTTCCTCGACATTGTCAAGGAATGCCTAGAAGACGGTATTCTTTCAGAAGTCGATTTATCGTAAGCCTATATGGAAAAGACAATACTTGCATTTTAATAGCTTTTGTCCAAATAGCTTTAAACGAGGACTAGTCAAAACTGTGTACTATGGAGGGAGGAGAATATGCTCTATAGAGAAATTTGAGGAGGAATTTGAGTTTCTTGAAAAGAGATAAAAGAGCGATGGGAACCCTCAAAGGTTCATCAACAAGTATGGAAGATCTGAAATTACAAATGTAAAACAAATCACAGTGGGAAAAAGCCAATCTACATTCAGCTTGATTATAAGGTAAAAACATTGCAGCGATGATCAACAGAAGGTTGCGTACATCACTAACCACAGCCTATTCTGCAGCTAAGCTCGTTCCCGTCTATCGAACAACTTCTTCTTTGGTGCAATCACAAATAGATAGACATCCTTCTCATGTTAACTCCAACTGTATATAGAAATTTACATGTATCTGCGGGAGCAGTTACATTAGAAGGACAGAAAGAAGGACATATCTACGATTTGCTGAACATGTAACAAAAAGCTTATGTCTAAAGGGAACAAATGCTTTAAACAGCGCCATCTCCAGGCTTCTCCTCGACAAAGGTCATGAGGTGGACGTCACAAGATAGTTGAAAATTATCAACAGGCAAGAGAGCTCAATTCTCCTCAAGTTTGCTTAGGCCATTTCCATAAGGCGCCTGAAACTTGATTTGTGCATTCAGAAAGAAACAGTTATCAGTCTTTCCTTGCTCTACCTGGTAACTGGATATTTTCATCTCTCTTTCATCTGAACGCGTAATGCTGAAAAGTTTCCATTGTGTATGATTATTATTGTTCGGAATAATGTTTAACATTACATATATGTATATTTATATATTATTACTGTATGCATATATTGTTCGATTGATTTTTGTTTAAAAAGAACTCTGTGCAAGTATTTTAAAATTGCTTTTTAGATATATTTAATAATGTCTTTTGGCTGTGGGCAGCTGACGAGAAGGCAACGAAATAAAAGATGGTGCCACTTTATTCTGCAAAAACTGTAGTTGTTGCTTTGTTCAAATTCATTAACGGGAATAAATGTTTTCATTGTCATCACCTAACTCATAGTATGCCTACATAAAATCTTTTGTATAAAAATTTTATTAAATTAAAAGAATTCATAGTTTCTTTACTCCGCACAGGATAGATTGAAGTGAAACACAGTGGTCACAATAGTAATGCCTGATTTTTTGCTGACGTGGTGTTCCTGTTTGGCGAGTTTTGATAACAGGATCCTAAATTCAACAACCAACAAATTTTTTGTGGTCCTTTTTGTTGATTCTGTTTTAAGTTGTGTTTTACACGAGTTTAATAACCTTGATCCTACAATCAAATTCACAATGTAGTCAGAAAATGAATATGAGATTTCATTTATGGATGTAAAATTAACAAGAAGAGACGGTGGGACTCTGAAAAGGCAGATCCACAAATAAAAACATTATGCAACTGTCAGCTAACAAGTGTTTACGGTTGGATACCTCTGAGTCATAAAAGAGGTTTCATCGTTTCACCATATCAGAAGAATCTCCAGCATCGACTGCTTAGAAGACGAACTCTGACTTATCAAAAATAATGCGACTCAGAACGGACGCCTGACAGGTATTGGGGAGGAGAACATGAAACTAAAGCCAGGAAGATAAGAAGGCACTTCAGTGCCAAAAAATACTGTGTATGATTCTTGACTTCAGAATGTAACTTAGTGGTAGCTGTTCTAAGGAAAAGAATCTGTAGTTCACTAAAGAAGGCATTTCTTGCACCTCTCCCAAGAGTGGTATTCTCTAGTCGTCTACTTCTTCAAAGCAGTGCAAAGGACAAACTGTTACATATCGTCAGTCAAATGTGAATTTATTAATTCACCTGCTCCTATGAATCTAGGTACATAGGTCTATCCGTGCGTGACCTTCGAAACGTTTTAGATGACGCTACACAGCAGAGCGGGAAAGAGGCGGAACTGGTTCAATCAGGAACACCATAATTGAACACCTCGTCAACATCTGTTACAGCATGTCCACTGACTCATCATTCAGAGTCGTTCGCTAAGTGGACAAAAATCTATCAAAAGCAGTGTTCCCGACTTTTCTGTACTGCCATATTCATCAAAAAGTTGTAGCTATATGTTCGAAAGATTCCCTGATTTTGTTTTTTTTGTTTTTTCAATTTTCAGTTGCGAAAATTATAATTTAAGTTTGTTCCTGTCTCTATCCACTTCACACCCCTATCCGTTAAGATCTACTTCCCAGATTACGCAGCCATTTTCTGATCCCTTTCACTTGTAATCTATATTAATCCCTTCAAACTTCCGCATCAAGTTGAAAATTATTGTCACTGTCGATCCCTTTTGTTCACTATGTTGAATTAAATAATAACAGTTATAATTATATGACCTTATTTAATTGAATACGACTGTACAGATGCTTTTCAGAACGAAGTCTCCGAGATGATATTTTATCTGGACTTCTCGTTCTTTTCTCTCTAGTCTCCTGATAAGCATTTTTCACGAGTTGGTTGTACATTTGTATTTCATAATCAATAGCTTAAAATAAGAATCACGAGTCTTCTGTCAATTTCACAGTTTCTCTGCTCAGCCCTTCATAAACTGTTTATTTTAAGTCTCTCGCTGATTTTTACCATGTGCATAACCAGGTAGTACTTGATTGACAAAAAGGAATACCTTGCTATCACATGATTATACTTTACCAAACGGTTTTAACAAAACAGTCAACTTGAAAATAACTAAGTACATTGTGATTTAATAATGTTTTGTTCACAATTTGTTGAGATTATTCTTAAGTATAGGAATTCGTTTAAGTGAATTTCATTTTAATGAGGTGTGAAGTATGAAAATATAGTATCACGCATAAATACGTTCCACAAGATGAATAATTAATTAAATCAAAAAGAGAATTTAAGTATATTGAATGAAGGCCTTCTGAAAAATTTCGCAATTAATCCCGTTAAATATCGTCAAGAGATGCTAGAAGGTAACAGTATCACATGTTTAAATGAACAGAACAATCACCACCAGAATTTCATCAAAGCCAGAATAACAGCTTTTGCAGAATAAAATGGTACCATTATTTATTTCGTTGGCTTCTCATCACCTGCTTACAGCCCAAAGTATATCTACAGAAACAATTTTAACATACATGTCAATACCAAGTTCACTTTAAACAGTTTGAAATAATTTAGGCATTGGGTAAATGATATTTATTATAATGAGGGCTTTTGTATTTCCCAATGAATGAAAAACAAAACGACCTCATTGTTGTGTTTACTGACGTTTCGCTATTTTATGCTAATAGCTTTATCAAAGTATTATTAAACCGGAATTTACAAAATGTCAGCATATATATAGCAAAGAGTTAAGGGGTGAAAAAATAGACTTAGGTCAACATCAGACACACTACGAAATAACCTTGTCCATGTAAAAGACCGAATCCCCAAAAATTCTCCATCTAATTGTGTCTATGTGTGCGTCAGTGGCGCAGTGGTTGGGACGCTCTCTGACCATGCGTACGGTCCGGGGTTCGATCCCCGGCCGACGCACCCTTTGCCTCGCTAAACCAGAATTAAATCTGGTAAAGAGGAAAGGTTGGGCATGGAGCTAGCAACCCCATCCTGTAAAAATTAACACTGCTACAGAAACTTCAAGCTTCTGGCTTGAAGCCCTATGTTCCACTTAGAACGTGAAGGAATAAAAAAAATGGTGTCTATAAAATAAAATGCATGGAATCCAATGCAATATACATCGGACAAACATCTCGAGAAATCGAAATCAGAAGAAATGAACACCGTAGAGCATCTATTCGACCACCGAGAAATCTTGTTGAACCAGGAAAACTCGAAAAATTATCAGATATAGGCCTACATCCTATAGAATCAGGCCACAAAATTGATTTCGACAATATTGAAATAATCCAGAAAAACTTCAGAAATCACAAAGAACGTCTAATATCAGAAGCTAGTATTTCATATCAATTGGAATCCGAATTGCCTGGATAGGAATGATGGACTAAAACAGAATCTGACTTGGTTACAACACCTCACTACCCTCCCCCATGAAGTGACAAAATCAACACGAATGTGATGAGCAAGTTCACTATATAAACACACATTACCTTTATAATGTTACACACTATTCAAATCCAACAATCTACACTTGGTTTTATTATCTTTATCAGTTGACCGATGCGACAACGAAAAATGACTTCAGACTGACGAACGATGATCAAGTTAGTAAACTTTATTTTGATATCATATTATTATTATTGATCCCTTGGGTTCCTAGTGGAACATAGGGCTTCAAATGCACGTCTCTACTTGCTTCTGTCTTCTGCTGTACTTTTCACCTGCATCCATGTTAATCCATCTTCTTTCAACTCCTCTTCACACGATCTCCTCCATGTCACCTTTGTACCGACGACTCACTAACCATTTCCCTTTCGAGTTCCACTTTAGCGATGGCCTGACGCGCGACGTCACCTAGCGGTCTCCTCAGCGAGTGTCCAGTCCATCTCCACTTTCCCCTGCATATATTTTGGGTGATTGGTTCTTGTTTTGTTTATTCCCATAGTTCCTTGTTGGTGATTCTTTCCGGCCCGGCCATCTGATCTTCAGTATGGGACGAAGACAGTTATTATTACGGGTCTGCAGTAGCCTGTTGAAAATATTCTTTGTGACCCACCCGTCAAGTTTCTGATCCGTATAGAAGAGCTGACTGATTTGACGTTTGTACTGAAAATCTCACCGAATTCTTTTGTTGATGCAGAGTGACGAAGATGTCCAGATTGGTTTCAGATTGATGAATCTGTTTCTCGCCTTCCCGATTCTCGCTCGATTTGACATCCTCGTCCGTTGCAACTTCCTGTAGTTGAGACAATGCTCCCTCCCTAGATAAGCGAATGAAGTAACCTCTTTCAAATCCCTCCCATTGATGGTGATTAGCGCTGGATGTTGCTGTTGCTGTTGATGTTGTTGTTGGTTGGTTGGTTATTTTCATCATCTCTTTCTTGTATATGTTCACTTGGAGTCCTGTCTTCACCGGCTGCTTCTTCGACCAGTTTGTCAATTTTCGCTAACTTGTAAGTCTTCGATTTTGATTGACATCAAACATAAATCATCCGCGAAACCCAGGTCTTCTTGATATCATAACAGACGTACTATTACCTTTGTTATTTGGTTTTGTGATCTTCATTGTTATTTTGACTTTAAATATGTCCTTTTAAATTAACTTGACCTAAGTAGTCTATTTTCTCACCCCTTAACTCTTTGCTATATATATGCTGACATTTTGTAAATTCCGGTTTAATAATACTTTGATAAATCTATTAGCATAAAATAGCGAAACGTCAGTAAACACAACAATGAGGTCGTTTTGTTTTTCACTCATTGGGAAATACAAAAGCCTTCATTATAATTTTAACATACTTCCACAGAGTTTATTTTTAAACAGATATCAACCTATATATGTATACAATAATATATAATCAATGTGCACCGTGATGGCTAGCTACCTAGAATTGTGGCCACATTGCAAACCTGACTGATAGGATTCAGTCTGCACCAAAGAAAGGACTAGACACTTCGCACTAGTTACAAGTGTCTAACTAAAATAACCGTGGGTATGACAATGATTTTCGCCACAATGTATATTCTTTAAGTTATCGTTCAAAATTCATTGACAATTCTTCCGTTGATTTCACTCTAAAGTTTTTAATATGTTTCGAACTAAAATCTGACGTTAAATACAGGTACACTGATGAAGAATGGCAATCAATTCTGCCATTATGACCACGTAGCAGATAAGTGATTCATGACAAACCATATGAATTATCAGCTTTCATTGATCTTCCACGTGTCCGAATCTACAACCATAGAGTTTTGTAGTGTGATTTAAGGTTGAAAAAACAAGCAGAAATATTTCACACGACATTTTACAAGACCACCATTTAACCTTGTTTTCTTGTAATGTTGTACAGTCCACAGCCTGTTAGCACACAGATTACCAATCACAAATAGACACCTGTATTTTGAAGTAAGTCATTTTAGTTTGGAAAGTCTACTGCAGTTATTCTTGCTACTTTCTAAATAGTCGAATGACGCGATTATCCACTTAACCTGTGTACTTCCGGAATTCAGATTAGCAAAACTTTTTAGGATAGTGAAACTCCTTAGGCACTGTGGTAGTAAGTAATTCCATATTAGTATTTTTATTAATTGTATCACACAGTGAAACAGTATTATTTACTGGATGACATTTCGAACAAAGCTTATTGTTGATAATCATATCAATTATAATCACACGACTTCAAAACTTGATTTTTCTATTTTTCTTCGTCCTCTCCTATTTGTCGTTTAGGTAGTATACTTGTTCAGATATCTAGGACAAGTGTTAAATCATTCCTATTACAAGTATTACATGTTTATCGAATCAACTGCAAACACATGTAATAGGAATGATTCAACCCCTGTCCCAGATATCTGGAAAATTCTACTACCCCCACGATGACAAATAGGAGAGAACAAAGAAAACTATAAAACTCAATTTTCGAAGTCGCGTGATTATAACTGATATGATTATGAACAATAAATTTTGTTCGAAATGTTATCCAGTAAATAATAATGTTTCACTGTGTGATACACCTAATAAACAAACTAATATAGAATAGTGAAACTCCGTTTCATGTTGAATTTGGTGAGGTTCAAAAGGCTAGTTAGAATATCAATTTTTGGTCAAAAATGAGCTGTATGTGTCAATAAGACTAGAATTAAAGTCAAAATTAAAAGTGGAAACTCCAAAAGAGACTAGATGTAAAACAATCACTTCTTTTGAGTAGTTGTAGGTACACGTTTGTTTTAGAAGAATGTTGCAAAGTCTTGAATGCTTCAACAAAGTAAATGGAAAACTCATTACTTAACTTGTTTGTTGGGGAAAAGAAGGAAATACTTGAATACGTACCATGCTGTAACGGTGAATGTGAACGCAACTTATACCTTTAATTATAATGCCAATATAATAATAGAAAAATTACTTAAACGTCAACTTATCATGATTTTCTCCTCTGATTACTTTGACTGGGTATGATAGAAATGGTTTTTAAGTAGAATATCATGTAAAGTAGGGATATTTACATATTAGATCATGTTGACTCACTTATCCACAGCTTAGATTCTCAGTGGAATATATGGTGGCTTTAGCAGATCATGACTATTTCATCCTGTTATCTGCAGTCATTTTCAACTTGGTCCGAGACTTTCCGTAAGCTTTCACCTCCTCCTCACACTATTTCTTGGATTACATCCACGGAAACTCACTATGTCGTTTCCTATTCGGGCTCTACTGAAGGGTCTGGAGCTCGATGTTACTCAGCGGTCACCTCAGCATTTGTTCAATACACCTTTATTTTATTCGGCTTGCTAGTTTCCTAGCTAGTCAGAAATCCGGATGGTGATGGGAGGTTGTGTGTGTGGGATTTCCGATCCTTAATCGAAAAATCAACCTATTTGCACAGCAAAATATTTACACCTTTTTAGGATGACCTGAATGTTATTGGCAGCAAGCAGAATGTGTTAGATATCACCTTCATGATTTTACTTGCCACTGAAATCATAGTGAAGTCAAAGCTGCAGATAAAGTTCGGGAAGAAAATGAAAACTTCGCAACAGAACTGTCTAAATCAGAGAACATCACATGAATACAACCCTTTTTGGCATATACATATATATATCATTTTAAAATAAGTTGAGTTTAACTGTACTCTGTAAATTTTGTTGTTAAGAAGTTAGTGTTTCAAGTACTCCTCCTATTACATTTGCGTTCTGTTAGCAAATAAGTAGATAATGAACGTGATAAAGATTGCTTTTATGTAGTCCAACAGATTACTTTCCGTAGAATTTACAGCCAACTCTTTCCCATTCATCTACGAATACTCATAAGCTATCCATTGTTCATAAACATTAAATTACACATTGCACATTTCCAACTTACTTCTGAATAATCTGCTTACTACTTTTCGGACAACGGAAGCAGAACTACCAGCGAACATCACCCCCTCCCCAACGAAATCAGAAGTTCTGAATGCAATGAAGATGCTAAAAGCTGGGAAAGCAGCAGGACTAGATGGAATCCCAGCTGAAGCATTGAAAATAGACCCAGAGACAACAGCAAACTTGATGACGCCATTACTGGAGAAGGTGTGGAAAGAGGGCAAAGTACCCGAGGATTAGAAGAAAGGATACTTATTCAAACTACCAAAGAAAGGAGACTTAAATCAATGAAAGAACTGGCGCGGAATTATGCTTCTGTCCATCCCAAGCAAAATACTAAGCTGCATCATCCTGAAGAGAATCAAACAAGCCAACCTGAATGAAAAACTTCGACCGGAACAAGCTGGATTCAGGAGAAACAAGTCATGTATTGATCAAATCGCCACACTACGGATCATCACTGAACAAGGCTTGGAATGGCAGTCACCTCTCTATCTCAACTTCATCGACTTTGAAAAGGCCTTCGACAGCGTCGATCGAGAAGTCATTTGGCAACTACTTCGCTACTACGGGGTCCCATCGACAATTATACATCTCATCCAACAGTTATACGACAATGCTGCGTGCCAAGTTATCCACAACGGGAAACTTATAGAATCCTTCGAAATGAGGGCAGGAGTAAGACAGGCTGGCTGTCTGCTATCGCCAATGATCTTCCTGATTGCAATCGATTGGATAATGCGACAGACAACGGCAACCAACGAGAGAACAGGCATAAAATGGACTCACACAAAAACTTGGAGGATCTGGATTTCGCCGATGATATTTATCTGATTTCCCATAAGCTGGAAGATATGCGAATGAAAAGCAACAAGCTAGCAGAAGAAGCATCAAAGATGGGACTTCAGGTGAACATATAGAAAACAGATGTGATGATGAAGTTTCCTGGCCAACACCAACAGCAACAACAACAACAGACAACATTATGCATAAATGGGAGGAACCTGAAAGAAACAACCTCCTTTACCTACCTGGGAAGCATCGTTTCAACTACAGGCAGGCGGAACTGACGAAGATATCAAAGCGACGATCGAGAAAGAAAGACAAGCTTACATTTCTCTCAAGTCTGTGTGGAGGTCAACAGCACTCAGCATCAAAAACAAGATCCGGATTTTCAACTCCAATGTGAAGCCAGTCAGTGCTACTTACTGTACGGATCAGAGACTTGGCCCGTCATGAATAGCATCTCAAACCAACTTCAGACCTTCATTAACAGTTGTCTTTGCTCAATACTCAAGATCAGATGGCCGGCCAGAAAAGATCAGCAACAGGGATCTCTGGGAGCGAACCAACCAGGAACCGATTGTGAAACAAATAGACAGGAAGAAGTGGAGATGGATTGGCCATACCCTGAGAAAACCATCCAGCGACATCACTAGACAAGCCCTCGAGTGGAACCCGAACGGCCCTATGTTCCTTTAGGAGTTAAAGGAAATAATAATATGTTTTGAAAGAAGCTGCTTTCGAAAGAAGCAGTATTGACCTGACAATGAGAATGACTAAGTCACAACATTCACGACTGACTGATTCGTACTCAAAACTCATAGACAATAAGAGTTCAAGTGGTCTGTAATTTCTATTTCCATGGGTTACGAGTGGAACATGAGGCTTCAGTAGCAAGCACATCTTCATTTCACTCCACTGCCTGAAATTCCCCTTAGCCGCCTCCAGAATTCCCCATAAGCTCTCGTCTTCTCTTCACACAATCTTCTCCATGTCACTCACAGATCAGGGCTTAACTTTCCCAACTCATATTCCACTTGAGGGCATGGTTGTTGATGTCAATCAAAAATCTCCATTTCCTTCTACATACCAGTTAAGTAATAGGTTCTGGGTTGACAGGAAACCGGCTGATAAGTTCTAACGAAAAGAGAAACTTGAACCACGTTAGTCCTCCTATCAATGAGCCCTTGAAACTTTTTATTTTTTTTTCCTTCACGTTCCCCAGTGGAACATAGGGCTTCAAGCTAGTTGCTTGAAGTTTCTGCAGCAGTCTTTAATTCTACAGGATGGGGTTGCTAGCCTCATGCACTACCTTTCCTCTTTAACAGGATTATTTCTGGCTTTGCGAGGTAAAGGAGTGCGTCGGCCGGGGATCAAAACCCGGATCATGTGCATGGTCGGTGAGCGTCCTAACCGCTGTGCCACCGACGCATAGAATGCGCATTTCATCCCATTTAGGACTCGTCAACTGGATTTACCTGCATTTCCCAGTGAGTGATGATGTTCTCACCAAGCCTCGAACCCAGTACCCATAGTTTCAAACGCCAAAGCGTTATCCACTAGATCACTTGGACCACAACTTAATGAACAAAAATTCAGTGGAAATTAAAGCCTTATAATGTACTATTAGGTAACGGTACAACCCGAAATGAAATAAGTTTCAGCGTGTAACTTTCAAAACAATTGCAGTAGTTCATTTTATCAGAAATGTTAAGTCAGTTCTTCTGAATGCGGCAAAAACTTGGTGTTTACGTTACGAAGAGCATCTACAACAAGCTACTGAAGAATTTTATCCATAGCTGCCATCTCCAGCCCCACATTGAACATCAAATGGGCATCCAGAAATAATTAGCAAAAAGAAAATCTGGTAACAAACTAATCAAGAAACGATTGCTCAACAAATATGTCGAAGAAAATGGAGATGAATCGGGCAAAGGTTGAGGAGACCATTAAATGACATCGCACGCCAGACTGACCCTCGAGTGGAGCCCGGATGGAGGCGATCGTATGAGGAGGAGATTAAAGACTATGGACAGTCGTGGGCCAGCAAAAGAGGGCCACTGAAAGAAGAACAAAGTGGAGACGTGATGCATATCACTCTGAACCCAAAGGAACAATTAGAAGAAGAAGTCACGCCCATAAAAGAAAATACAAAGACAGAGAAATGGCAGAAATGCAGATAAACTGAGGTAAGCGGAAACTTTCAGCAAGAAAGAATAATTACTTTGGGAAAGATGAGGATTAAATGTCAGTGAGGATCATTTCTACCCACATCATCAACGGTGGCCAGAGATTTGGTCATTAGACTCTAGAACTCAAGTTAGTCAGCCTAAACCTCGAATCAGTTTTTAAAGACTCCATGAATCGATAGCATGTTCTTGTTTGACTAAATCTAACCCTAAATTACCTAACATTGCCTCTCGGTAGTATTATTAATCGTTATTTTATTTTATTCCTTTACATCTTCAGTGGAACATAGAGCTTCAAGCTACAGGTTTGAAGTTCCGGTAGCACTGGTGTTTGTTTATTTTTGCGGAGTGAAAAGTCGCTAGCCACATGCCCAACCTTCCCTCTGTACCAGTCTTAATACTGCCTTAGCGAGGTAAATGAGTGCATCGGCCGGGGCTTGAACCCCAGACCACGTACGTGGTTGGCCGTTGGCATTCTACCGTTGTGCCGCTGACACTCCTTCAGTAGTATAATGGTGAGTATTTTGTCATGTCACCCTTCGAATAGCAATTAAAATGACACTTCAAATAGTACGATTTTATCGTACTGATATCCTTCTCTAAAGAATCACATGCGCAATCGATAATCCCTAGTTTTTAATGCCGAATAAGTAGATATAAACTCCTTTTCTCGTTATCACTAAACTCAGCTTACTAAGGCCTTTCTAAACAATTTTAACAAACAAAATCAATACATGCAAGTGTTTGAAACCATATTGTTATTGATTGTTTGGTGTGTTTTCTGTTTGTTATCTCCATGATCGTTATCACAACTACTGTGATTCACACATGATCTAAAACTACACTGATATATAGATTGATTTGCTGATTCATTTGTAAACAAAATGTTGCAATCGTTCTTGTTCTCATTGTTGTTTTTACTGTTTTTTTTTTCACTCAGTTTTTATGAAGAGAACTCTAATCTTAAGAAGCAATTGATAATTTAGAGTCATTGAGTGATTCGTGATCTGCTGTCAGCTTAAAGCTAAAACACCCCACCTCAATATATGTGTGAGAAGTACTTGATTGACAAAGAAGCCAAATTGTTTTGACTTGTTTAATATAAACGTGTTTGCTTATTATGTAGTCAATAATTGCATGTATTGAATCTGTTTTGTAAACAATACAACGTTGACAGTGATAGCAATACTTATTTTGTTTATAAGTTTAAATGTTACGTCATTTTTTTAAGAAATAATTCACCCAATGTATAAAAAAAGAAGATCTTGGTAGATGAGGCATTGTTCGAAACATCATTTGAAGTTGAAGCACAGGATATCCATCATCAAAACCTTCTCGTATTTTGAATTTCAATAGTATGCCTAGTCATTTGTGTTCCTATTTAAAGTAACGTCTATTTATAGGACCTAAATGAATGATATACACATAGAAAGACTATCTGTATACTACTGTTTGCTTTGTTTGAGTAGTTGGTTCCCGTTCATAACAACTTATAGTGCTTACTAGCCATATCAAAGTTATCTAATTGCCAGACAGCGGGTTCATCAGCGATGCACCCGATTTGACTCAGTTCAGAGAGACGAATTCTAGCCGGCTGATTGAGTGTAGTGGTAATAAATCGAATCAATTACATGATTTGTATTGTACACAGTTTAGGGTGAAATTACACCACAGAAACCTTCGGGTCCGTGTGGTATTTAAATCCCTTTGATTTGGTTAGTAATCACAACTGCTTGATGTGAGTGCTGCCTCACAATTCATGTCAATCAAGCTTCATTTCTTGATTGTTATTTATAGTACCAAGCAGATCACTTATTGTGTGCTAAATAACTTCAGTTTCCAGAAGAAACCGTTGTGAGATTTATTCTCGAAATCTGTAAACTCCTTGTATATATTTATGCATCAGTAAACTTAAAAACAGCACAGAAAGGTCCTGTTTCATGTTTGTTCATTTTTGTTAGAAGTAGAAAGAGGTTCAATAAAGTCAAAAGTCAACACAAAATATGTGTGCAGGAAATTAAATAGTGAATAATAAGTTGTCAGCTTTCAACCCTGATATAAGGTAGGTACATCTGTTGCCTTAGTTTCAGTTTTCAACCGTATCATCATGTCCATTTTGTTTTCACTTATCTCAATCAACGGTGCTCTACGAATTTTGAGATAGATTCGAGTTTCTTTCGAGGCACTTTCTGTCTGTTTTAAGTGCTGGTCTGTTATTTAATGAAGTCTGACAAATTATTTGAAATCATATGCTTCACATCCTTGAAGTGGCATCCTCTGTTTGCATATATATCTGATTTCCTACAAACTGGAAGATACACAAATGAAAAGCAATAAGTTGGCAGAAGGCGCACCAAAGATAAGCCCTCAGGTGTACATGGAGAAAACAGATGTGGTGATGAAGATTCCTGGCCAACACCAACAGCAGCAACAACAGACAATAATCAGCATAAATAGGAGAAATCCGAAAGACGCAACTTTCTCCACCGACCTACCACAGGCGGAATTGACGAGGATATCAAAGCAAGAATCGGAAAAGCAAAACAGGCTTTTAATTACCCTCAAGTTTGTGTGGAGGTCAACAGCGCTCAGTACTCAGCATGAAAATAAGAGCCGGATTTTCAATTCCAATATGGAGTCAGTGCTACTATACGGATAAGAGACTTGGCGCCTCATAAAGAGCATCTCAAACAAACTAGAAGCCTTCACTAACAGTTGTCTTCGCTCAGTACTCAAGATCAGATGGCCGGCCAGATATGTTCATCAACACGGATCTCTGGGAGTGAACCAACACAGCAGGAACCAACTGTGCAAAATTAAGCAGGAAAAAAATGGAGGTGGATTGGCCATACTGTGAGAAAAGAAGCCGTCCAGTGACATCATGTGCCAAGCCGTCGCTTGAGTGGGGCCCAAATGAGAAGTGATGAGTTGGTCGTCAGTGCGAGGGTGACATGGCGGAGGTGGTGTGAATAGGGGGTGGAAGCATGTGGGCAGATGTGGAGCCAGGTGAAAAGGTTGGCAGAGAACAGAACACAATGAAGACGTGCGGCTGAAGCCCTATGTTTCTCTAGAAACTAAAGGAAACAATAATAATACAACAATTGTTTGCATGGTCGAAATGCATGGAAATTTCAACTTTACGGTGCATTTATATGTTTTATCAGTTACTAGGAAATCATTTGAAATCCACAGAATAAAACAAGAGTTGACCAATACTGAAGTTTCTTTATGTATTCCTGTTAAGATTTAACCAGACCATTAGGAGAGACAGATATGTCTGAGCAAGTGGAACTCAGACAGTCAGCTTATTTGGTAAGTTTACAGTTATAAGCATTAGGAGACATTCCTGTAGCAACAAATCCAGACTGAAACATTTTGGAAAGACCCAGCGAGTTGTAAGACTTTAACTAAATAACCTACATGTTGTCATCTCTTATGCTGAATGAAGTAATGCTGTTCATATCCTGTGAGCTGATCACAATACATAATTCCATGAGGATATAAACATCAACTCCAATACCATATTAGTTTGTTTATTAGATGTATCAGACAGTGAAACAGTATTATTTACTGGATGACACAGTTTCGAACACAATTCATCACTATTCATGATCACATCAATTATAATCACACGACTATGAAACTTGAGTTTTATAGTTCTCTTTGTTCTCTCCTATTTGTCATCGTGGGGGTAGTAGAATTTTCCAGATATCTGGGACAGGGGTTGAATCATTCCTATTACATGTATTTGCAGTTGATTTGATAAACAAAGCTTCCGCTATCATCGATCTCTCCCTCCACCCTGTGATATTAGATTTAAAAACTGTCATCTTATCCCAACCACACTATTGTATGGTTGTGTGTAACTGCATTTACTGCTATAGCTGAACTATTATCCAGATCTCTTATCTTACTTGGGTCAACTAATCTAGATTTTGCTTCTAGGTTTTTATGTTCGGCTAGTCTGACTGCCCCTGTTCTACTACTTTGACTTATGCATTTGACCTGACAATCTTTGCAAGGTACCAAATACCCTAATACTAACAAAATCTAGATTAGTTACCGGACACTAAGATATGAAGTCTGGATAATAGTTCAGCTATAGCAGTAAATGCAGTTACACACAACCATACAATAGTGTGGTTGGGATAAGATGACAGTTTTTAAATCTAATGTCACAGGGTGGAGGGAGAGATCGATAATAGCGGAAGCTTTGTTTATCAAATCAACTGCAAATACATGTAATAGGAATGATTCAACACATGTCCCTGATATCTGGAAAATTCTACTACTCCAACGACGACAAATAGGAGAGAACAAAGAGAACTATAAAACTCAAGTTTCATAGTCGTGTGATTATAATTGATGTGATCATGAATAGTGATGAATTGTGTTCGAAACTGTGTCATCCAGTAAATAATACTGTTTCACTGTCTGATACATCTAATAAACAAACTAATATGCAATTACTTACTACTACGGTGCCCAATCAACTTCAATATATGTGTAGCTAATCTAAACAGGAATAGCTGTAATCTCACTTCTCATCTCATTTGACGTGAAGATTTCACTCACATTTAATGACTTAGCCGTATTCATACATACCTTGTATACATAGCGCATATTCTTTTTATAGTCTGTAAAAATTGTAGTGTGCTTCCAAGCTGTAGATAAGGGGATCAGAATGAGCTCATATTTAACTGTCTTCAATTTAAAATACTCTACAAAAAAATAATCAACCTTATATCAATAAATCTTACTTAATTCAGCCTTGTGAGTTCGTCTTTTGTAAATAAACTAAGCCGTCAGAATCCCTCTGAAGAAATCAAACTTATGCAGTTAGAAGAAATTCGCACAACAGCTTCCCTTAATTTGGTCACTATCATCTGATTTTAAAAATATGACTATTTGCTTCTACCTCTTAGCAGATCCCAAGCTGTTATTGTTTTAATTATCGCTAATTATCGCATAAATTTTTTTCTTAATTTTACCTGATAATTAAGTTGGTATTACACTTTCTATGCTGGTTATCACTTACACACGAGTTTGAACCATAATTCTACTAGTCTTAACAAATCGATATTATTAAAAATACATCAATAATGTCAATAACGATTACTTATTTAAATATTAAATATGTATATAATTGTAAAGCCAGATAAAGAAGGTGTTGAAAAGAATATTCTTTGCTCGATCGTCATTTATTGTCTTCTAAAATCAGTGTAAGTGGAGTTTTAAGCAAAATTTCATTTATTAGGTTAATATAGTCGTGTGTGAGGACAAATACTCGGTGATGACATTTGCTAGCGGTCGCACCTGTCTCGTGAATTGGCAGAATTTGGAATTCATGGGCTGGCCATTGGATCGTGTCCCATAGGCTGAGTGGTCGACGAGCTCGTCTTGGTCCTAGATTCGAACCATGTTGTTTGGTGCGTGCTGATGAACAGTCCCAAACTAGGTTGACGTAACAGCTGTCCAGTACTCCCAGGTTTTATTATGGTCTTCCAACTGATGTTAGATCATGATGAAATCCTGTGACCAATCAAACAAATCCCTACAAACCAATACTTGAAAATCAAAAATATGTCAAGTTTATGCTGTTCACTTCCATTAGTGCAATATTCTCTCTTGTCATCCTAACACAAAAGGTAAATAACGAGTTTTCTATTTACTGTATTTAATCATTTCCTTTGTACTCCTAACATTTTAATAGTTATCCAGTGCTACCTACGCTCACGTTTTACGTACAGTCACAGACACAATTGAGTTTTCCCATCCTTAAAACTATTATCGGGGAATATGCCTATTTATTCTAAGGGAAAAGACAGTTTTTTATTCAGCGAGGAAATAATTCTTCCTAAAGACTTCACTTTCAAGCTTCACTATTGTATTTATATTACAGAAGAAGGCACGTGCTCACCCACTATATACAGATGATGGGAATAAAGATAATTATCATCATGTTTAAAGGGAGAAGAGTGAATCTACCCTTTTACATACCCCTGTGTATCTAAATTTATGGCACATTGTAAGCGTGTTCTCTAGAAGTGAGTAGCTGAACACTACTTGGTCTGAAGTATGATCATGGACTGACATCATTTAGAATACCATTGAAGACCACGCTTCATTGACTAAAGGTGAGCGTAAGATTTCGAAGTCTTCGATTTGTGAACATCTTTCGGGGTTAGGTTATTTACCCCCACATGATTCCTCCTTGAATGTTATCTACAGGGTTAAATTAAGTCACTGTAATAGCTTACGTTTTCTCCACTTATGCTCCAACGGAACTCTAGGTATATACAAAGAGATGCATAAATTATGTGTTCAGAAACGTCTTGTTCAACCCATTTCTTCACTTTGGTCACAGTAATGTTCTTCTCATTTTATTCTATTTTATCAATTAAACTCATTTCATTTCTCTACAGTTTAAACTTTTTTATTGTTATCATCATCACACTTTTAATTTTTGGAAACACAAGACCATATTTTAAAATATCAATGCTGTATCACTTATTTAATGACCTTTAAAAATTGTGCGATTCATCCGTATCATATTTCGATTATATGAATATCGACTGGGGAATTTTTAGTGCTACTTAATAACTTCCTTACATAATACAAATATGATTGTACAGCTTCGAAATTAAAAAGCACTCGGGGAAGAATATTTCTTTGCTGAACAGAAAACGGTATTTTTCTTTTTGAAAATTATTATCAGTCTTCGGATTCTAGACTCTTACTTCATTCTGATATTTTAGAAACAAATCGAATAACTGGATCAGTCTTCACAATCTTCATATTGGGTTACTTCACCTGAAAAGCTATGGATAATAAAAAACCGTTATAAAACTCATTTGCATGCATTAAACATAAAATCATGTAGACTGTTTCAAAAATTTGTTTTGGGGTATGTATATGAATGTCAGTTTATAATTTACTTGGTATGGTGTGAAACTCTCATCTTATGTCAGATAGTAATACCACACTTTGTTCCCATTCTTGATCGCTGTGTTTGAAAGTAAATAAAGATGGGAATAGACTTCAGTCTTTGTAGTACAATATGAATCCATTAAAGAATAATTGTATCTGATAAGAAACACAATGGTCAAAAATTTACATACCTGTAGGTGTTCATGACAAAATTGTATCACTCCCAGGAATTTCACCATATAATTTATCCAAAGAACTATACAGAAAACTAAAACACCTAACGGAATCTTGTGATCACTTCATCAACTCTGCTATCCAATTCCTAAAGAAAACCAGAGGCATCCAAATAGATGAACGAGAGATAATGATATCCTTCGACGTCACAGCATTATATACCTCAATTGGACAAAAAGTAGCAAAAGAAACCAAGGAGCAATTACTTAGCAACGATAAACACCTTCCACAACAATCAAAAATGGAACACACAAGCTGGATGGAATGCATAAACCTATGGATAACAACATACTTCCAATTCAACGGCCAAATATATGAACGAGTCAAAGGAACTCTCATGAGATCGCTAATATCCGGTTTTATTGCAGAAGCAGTGATACAAAGGCTCGAAAACAATTCTACTAAAGATCAAACCCAAAATCTGAATACGATACGTCGACGACACATTTGTAATAATCAAAAGAAACGAGTTATAAGACTCATAACCTAATAAACAACGACTTCAACGACATCAAATTCACAAGAGAAGAAGAATCCGAGAACCAAATCCTATTTTTGGACGTCTTAGTCAAGCGAAAAACCACAGGGGAATTAGAAACTCAAGTTTATAGAAAATCAATTCACATAGACCAAATCGTGAATCACAACAGCAAACATCCAATAACGCACAAAAGGAATTGCATACAAACACTATTCATGAGAGCAGCACTCCCACCTTAAAGAAAATTGAAGAAATATATCTCATGGACGTCTTCCAAAAGAATGGATATCCATGAAACTTCATCAACAGACATTTACTCCCAAGCCAACCTATCAAACCAAAAGCCACCAAGGAAAGCACAAAGAAAATCGCCTTACCGTATATAAAAGATATCTCAGAAATCACTACAAGACTCTTCAAACCTTTAGGAATTGACGTCGTAAACAAACCAGCAAAGTGACTTCACTCACTTCTATGTCAACCAAAAGACTCAACAGTGAAAGAAGATAAAACCAACATCACCTACAAAATAAATTGTAACAACTGCGAAAAACACTACAATGGCCAAAGTAGACGCCCCCTTCTTCTTCGTATCCATGAACATAAGCTAGCTGTCAAAAGACATGAAATCCACTCCCTCACTCATATCACTACATACAGACAACCACGGACATCAATTCGACTGAGACAACGTTCAAATATTAGACAGAAAAAATAACAAGCATGCTAGAGAATTTTTAGAAGCTTGGCATTCCAGTGAATCGTCAATCAATAGACACATTGAGATAGACAAAATGTATCTACCGATAAGAAAGAAATCTCACACACAAAGGGCCAAAGTTCAAGTCAAAGAAACAATCAGTTCCAATACAAGTAACCTAGAAGGTGTGAAAACACACAAAAACAACCAGTCATGTACTAGGTTACCAGAAGAGATGGTTAATAAACCCGTTGGGAAATCTAAAAGCCCACTTCAAATTGAAGTATGCGCTGAAGATACCGCCTAGTGAGGCGATAAAAGTTTCGCAAATTAACTATCCAGCTCAGAGTACACAACCACATCAAAAACGTCACACCTTATATTACTCCGGTTTTTCTCCCTAAAATGTTTTCACATGACGAAAGTTATCTATAACGTTTTTGAAAGACAGTTTTGATTTTGATAATTTACTGAGAGTGAGCTGAGAGCAGCTGTTGAGTTCTAAACAAGAGTGGTTGTGTGTCTTGCCTTACATTCCTAAAGACGTTTAATAGGATAACATAATGCTAGGAAAATCTTTTTTAGAATATCCTTGGAAGAAAAATTATTTCATTTTATCTATAACATGACTTTCTTAATTCAGACAAATTTATGACTCATACAACACGGTACATTCAGGCCGTTCGACTGCTATTCCAGAAGTCAAAAAGCCAGTTAAATACAACAACCAGTTAATGGATTTGCATGGCACAAACAGCTGTAGAATAAATGCAGTCTTGAAATAGTCTTAAACCATACCTGGTCACTATAAATTTCTATTGATTTCAGTATAGTGATTTGGTTGCAGTCCTCAGTAATTAGTAGCTGGAATATAGTACATTTAATAGCTTATTACACACTCCATGCAATCCATTAATCAAAGTCTTTGGCTATGACAACAAGTAATCTTTTCTAGGAAGGCTAAATAGGGGATATGCATGAAGTGTCAGCAACTTCATGTGGTCGATAATAATTCTGCCCTAAAATACAAACAGATCAAGTCAATCAGTGTAACGTATACGTTAACTTTCTTTGATTAGTGTTGTTCTTAGCACACTTTCGAAGAATTGTCTTGTTTTGTTTGTCAGTCGACTTAAAGTAACCACCAAGTAGTAAGGTGGAAAACAAGTGTGTGCAAAAAAACTTTCCTCTATAGTTATCTCTCACCTAAAAAATATTCATTGTATTAAACAAGACACAAATTTTTCTGGTGATCTGATACACGGTGCTTGACTGTTCATCTTGAAGACTGATGATCTGCGCCCTGGAGTCAGGCTTTTCGAACATAGTCAATTAATTCTGTTTGAATCTCAATTCAAAGAAATCCTTTGACATTTAAAGTCATTTCAACATAGTGGATGCTGATTGAATCATACTATCAGTCAGGGATCATGTCATTTTCGATGCTACATTTTTATATAATTTCATTCAGTTACATTATGCACCATTCAACCTTTCAATTTTTATATTTTTATCCTTAACTTACTAAGCTTATTCTCTGATCAACTAGAAATCAACCACTGGAATTAATATTTTTCAAATCTACATGTTACTGATGGAAATTCTGATGAAGTAATAATTCAGGAAATTAATTTATGGGTCGAACACCGAGGCAGGAAATTGAACAATTAAAATTTCTTCTTTGCTAACTTAGATTAGTAGTTAGACTGACAGACGGCCTGATTGATTTCACCTACTTTAAAACGCCCACGATCTCTGGCCAGAGCTAAGCACCAATCAAAACAAAATTTCGATAACCAAAATCTGCATCTTTCAATATAAGATTATCGGTGATAGTGATCTTCAGCTTCATTGGTTAAATTAACAATATTTAATTTCAACTTTGACATGGATAATACTTCACGTTTTGATTTCCGAGTTTTAAGACGTCATGTTTCCTTACAAGCTGTTTATTTTAGTATTCATAGTGGCTATACTAATGGACAATGGAGGTAAGATGTCATGACCTTTATAGTTCATTTTTAAAGAGTTATTAATATAAACACGGTTTCGTAATTTCCCTCTCTTGCTAAGATTTTCACCCTCATGAATAACCAGCAGCTGCAGTGTGTTCGTGCCTCACGAGTTCTCTGAGTCCTTGCATTTCAAATGTCTCAATCGGAAAATAATAACGTGACTGTTTTATAACCACTACTATATGTGAGTTATTTGGGACAGTCGGATGAGACACATCACCTCTGCTTCTTATCTTAAAATCGTCTTCCTATCTGATGTCCGTTTGTGACAAAAGCTTTTTGTAACACCAGTGATGTTCATTCACCTTTAGTAATCTATCCTATTTTATCAAACAAGCTGTTAAGAAATACGCACCAAAATTAAATCTTACAAATAACTTAACGCATCTATAAATCAGAATTCATTAGCAAATCATTTATGACGACTGCAACATCCTGAGCTGTGAACTAAGTTTAATAAACTACAATGTATGTAATTGTTCTCAAGATGATATTTTTATTCAGAATAGTCTGTTATGTGTAATCATTTAGTGATAAAGAAATCTTGGTTTTTATCACAGTTTATTGTTGGTGGGATTGGCGTGAGTTATACACGTATACTTATTTCTTTTTTAGTTTAAAATCATTCCTTTGTAATTACTCCAGAGACATTCAAATAATATTTGACTCTTAAAACTGCTGATTTAATATTCAAAAGCAGTTGTACCTGATATTTGAAGATACGTGCATATAGAGAAGAGCGATATAATAGCATTCCTTCTGAGTTTTCACAGCGGCTATCTATGGTGAACGGGAATTTCTTAGAGAAGTGTGACCATTTTTCAATATGATAGGTTTAATTTAATGTAATAGATGAATTAGGCACATTACTCGGATAGATTAATCATGATAGACGCTTTGTAGTGTGTCCACTTTGTTTTTATTCACGTTCCCCAGCGGAACATAGGGCTTCAAGCTAGTGGCTTGAAGTTTCTATAGGGGTGGTTATTTTACTGTACTCTATTCTATCTTGAAAATGCCTAGTAAATTAAAAATGGTTTTGTTTAATATTATACTTAGTCGCATTAAGTGGGTCCACTAGGACGACACATTTTCAAAGTTCATGAATCAAATGGTGACTTTAGTTACTGAACTGACTCAGTACAGAGAATGAAATAAAAATATTTTGGTCACCTACAGGGACTAGTAAACCCATATTAAGTAGAGTTTATCTGTGAAAAATACCATAGTAAGATGACAATGATTCCCATAACTCTCAGTTTTCTTTCACTTCTCTTGGTCTTTTAAAAAAGATATTTCCCTTGTTTTTGGCAAAAACAAAAGTCCACTTGTAGACAAATATCACCCCACAGTGATTTTATTCCATATCCATTTATGCAGTGGTGGGTTTCAACATTCCTTGTATGTGATAAAACATAAAAAAGCATAGTATTAGTGCGCTAAATAAGTCAATAGTGGTCTTTGGAAATCGTCATCTAACTAGTTAAGAAAAAGACATTTAAAGAACAGAAATTGACCGGATAGTGAGCAGTTAAGTGTGTTTAAATGCTACTCATCATATAATACTAGATGTTTTTCTTGGTATATGAAGTCACACTGTTACAAACTTCTTGTCACATTCGACACGTGAAATAGAATATACTACGGCTATGGAAGTTAGTGGTGGAATAAAAAGGCTTGCTTTTCTCTACGCCGTTTCTTTTCAGTACCGAACCTGTCTAGATTCTAGGCTATTTGTTAACCTCTGAAAAAGTAAATACAAACACTACCTGAACTTACAAGCCAAAAAATAATGTTTTATTCTAGACATGTTAGCGTACAGTATATAATTTCTAGGGTATTTAAATTGCAAAATATCAACTCTCCGTACAGGATCTTCATATAAACTAGTACATATGGTAACACATCGTGTGACTCTATGTCATGCCATCTGAAGCAATATTCAAACGTCTTTATTTTTAGGTCATTTTTTTGAGAATCGCTTGCATTTCGTTGTTAGGAAACTAAAAATGTGCACAAGTTCATGTGGCCATCCAAAAACATAATAATTATATTAAAACAGTAAAAGGGGGTGAGTTTATGCATTATACTGGAAGGAAATTTGAGCAGCTTAGTATTTTAAGCAAGCCACAGTGGATCAATACGTTATCGGATATGTATGATGAACACTCCCCATTTTTTTCTGAATTAATGAATACTCCTTTGAATGCGGTTTATATGAATGTTTTCATTATTTTATTCCTCGATGGTCTTTTTTCTTCTCCTCAGATTGATTCACTGTGTTTGTTTGGCGCCTCTCCTGGGGCCTACATTATACCAGTTTTACAGCTTAATAAATGAGTGAACAGATTGCAGCTCTGAACTACGGCTTTATATTTGCCAGTCATGCAGTTACTAATTTACCTTGCAAAAATTATACAAATCCTATGAAAGCTGTCAGTGCAAACTTTTTTGTTTCGGTAAAGCTCAAAGTTTAACCATAGATGATGTTTGAATAAAATAGCTGACGAAATTTATCGATGAACAGGAAAGCTAGTGTACAACCTTTAAATAACAAATGTATATGAACAAATATATACATATGTATACACATACTCCGAATAGTAATAATTACAACACTCAGTCGTAAAAAGTTGACGGGACATATGGCTCATGGAATGCGTTATGCTGATAAGCCACTCATACACACAGATATACGAGCAGATTAAAACTTGGACACGTAATATTATTTATTCAGGTTACTTAGCAAATTACTTTATCCTGTCAGATGAACAATTAATCTGTCAAAGAGATTAACCTACACATCAAACTTAGTTGCATTTTTATAAAACCGACTCACTTTAGCAAACTGACAACTCATGACATTAAAAGTGCTGCACTTTGTTGATCAGTAAAACATTTTTTTAATATTTTAGTAATGGGCGGAGATCCAAAAGGTGAGTTTTAATAATTTTGAATAATTCTACGGAAAATGATCAAGTCGTTTATAAAAGAGAATGGTTAGTTGCACCTACGGTTTTAATCATTTCACAGTGAATAGACTACATTTGTGGAGATTTCGGGATTCCCAGAATTTTCAATTTCCTAATTACAGGGATATTATGAAATACGTTTGGCTATTGTATGTTATAATCTTCGATTCTAAACCTAGAAAGGTTGAGGAAATAGCTAAATGTAAAGATTTAACAAAATATCCAACTCTTCAAGCAACCTCGGGCGCCTATAAACGTTACCCATAAATTACAAACTTAATTTCTAGATTATCCGAATGATGATACCTGAGAGGCTGCTTGTATATTTAGAAGTTTTCGGAAAGTTATCTCTTAGATGCAGTCTTGTTCAGTCAAACCAATTATGTGTTACTTCATTTTACGTCTTCTAATAGCACAACTGAAGTTATATAAAAGAAAAGAAGACGTGCAGCGAAGAGACTTTTTTCGGCGAATTCATTCACTGAGCTGTACAATCGCATATATATACAATTTTGTTTGTGTGTGTGTGTGTGTACATTAGATTTATAAAGTTTAGATAATTATGTAATGTAAGTATTATTTGGCTTGGAGACAAACGTTAAGATAGAAAATAAAATAGAATTGATTAAGTGAATTGGATGACGTAATACAGTTGAGTAGAATTCAGAGTAGGTCAGGTTGGCAACAGTGTTAATGAGTGGTGGTTAAAATTAAATAAGGGTGGGGTTAGAGAATAATACAGTTGAAAATAAGTAAGTTAATCGGATGACGTAACATAGTTGACTAGAAATTGGACGTGGGTCAAGTTAGCAACATTGTTAATGAGGGTAGAGATTACAAAAGGGTGGGGTAGAGAATAATATAAATGAAGATGTGAAATAATAAAATGATAAAATAAAATGAAAAAGACAAAATAATACAATTAGTAAGACTGAAATTAAGAAAGATTACGTCCATTGTAGATTTAATGAATGAACGAATTTCTTTTGTATGCAGAGTTCAGGATTTAGCAGATGAATTGCCATTGCTTCTGCGATGTGGAGAAGTTTGATCCGTACACTTTTAGCAAGATTGCCTTGTATTCTGTAGATAACTTTGAAGTTTATTTCTGGTTTGACTTGGTGTCCAGAGTCGATCAAATGTTCAAGGATCGAGCTGCGAGGGCATCGGTTTTCTCCTTTATAAAACCATGAAGGTAAATGTTCGTTGACGCGTTTGGATAGCGAACGCTGAGTACGGCCGATATACCTGGCTCCACACGAGCAGGTGAATTGGTAGATGCACATAGATGAGGCCAACAGCGGTAGCTTATCCTTCACGTTCATACGAATCATTGGTCTCGTGGAGAACGTCAGTCGTAATTCAGCTGCAGGGAAGGTTTTCTTCAATGAGCGGGAGAGCCGATTTCTCAGTATTTCTGTAGATTGGTCTCCATTGAACTGTAGGTTCATGTAGAGAAGTCTTTTTGGAGCACTGGGTGTTGGCGGCTTCTCTGGTCTGGGTTTCATTGATTTTGTGATAAATCTTTCTGGATAGCCATTTTCAAGGAGGATTTTCTTAAGAGTGTTCATTTCGTCTTCTATGGCGTCCAGGCTGCAAATTCTACGTATTCTGTGGCTTAGTGAACGGATTAAGTTTCGTTTAGTATATAGAGGCACCCAACTGTGGAAGTTAGTGAGCTGTCCGTTCCACGTTGGCTTTCTGTAGATGGATCTTTTTAATGTACCGTCTTGTTGGCGTCTCGTTAGTTGAACGTCAAGAAAAGATATCTTTGAGTTAGACTCTTTCTCTAGTGTGAACTGAATCGCAGGGTGGCAGTTGTTGAAGAACTTCAGGATATCTTCTAAATTCTCTTCGTTGTTGCAGATGATGAAGGTGTCGTCGACGTATCTCTTGTAGAGTTCAAAGTTGTCAATCATATTCTTTAGGCAAGTGTTTTCGAGTTTCGACATGAAGAAATCCGCAAGCAGAGGGCCTAGTGGTGAGCCCATAGCTATACCATCCTTTTGACGATATATTTCATTGTTAAAGGAGAACTGGACGTTTAGGGTGCATCTCAGCAGAAGTTCTTTTAGGTAGTCGGTGGGTATGCCGATGTTTACTCCTTCTGAGTGGATGAGCTCGCATATGTGACAAATTGTTTCAGTTAGTGGAACATTTGTAAACAATGAGACAGCATCTAGTGAGATCATCGTTTGATTAGAAACATTGACGTTTTCGACGCAGTTGACGAATTCAAATGAATCTCGCACTGAGTGACGGGAGACTTGTTTTCTGATTGGTTCAAGTAAGTCTGCTAGCCATTGGGCAGTGCGGTGGTAAGGTGAATTAGTCATGTCGAGGATCGGTCGAAGTGGAGTGCCCATCTTGTGTACTTTAGGAAGTCCGTAGAGTCTTGGTATATTTGAACCAGATGGTCTCAGGGATTCAAACGTTTCGTTGGTAATGAAGGATTCGTTCTTTAGTTTACGGAGGATGTCTGTTAGTTTTTGTTCAATCTGCTCCGTCATGTTTTTCTCGTTGGCCGGTTTGGTGAATTTAGATTCATCAGATAGAATGGTCAACATTTTACTGATATAATCCTTACGGTTCATGATTACGATTCCTCCACCTTTATCAGGACGTATCAGCATAATCTCTTCATTGTTCATCAATTCTTTCAGCTCTTTGTAGTGTTTCTTCGTTAGTACGGATCTTCCGTTTGGATTGCCATTTATAAATTTGTGGCAACAGTCGAGGACAGTTGATTTGAATTGTTGTAGGTTCTCATCGGACGTTGGTATCAAGTCATAGGTTTGATTTATCAGGTTTTCAAATTGAACCAGGCATTGAAGCTTGTGAACACTTCGTGGTTTTTGCAGAATTTCGGACCAAGAGATAACACCTCTAGTTGAGCTGTGGATAATGTGATGTTTGAGAGGTTGAATACATACTTTTCTGGATTGCTTGGGAACGGACGTTCGGTGTTAACTGAAGGCTTTAGGCTCTTGAGGAGGTCAGATTTGATGTTGTCGCATTGTTTCTCTGTGACTTCTTTTACATATTCTTCGAAGGGTTGGCGTAGTTCTGCATCTAAGTCTTCCACTACATGAGCACGTGAGTAGACATTTCGTTCTAGCTCAGGAATGCGTGATTGAATGGAATCGATGTTGTTTAGCGTGTGTCGTCTCAGCGTTCTGGTGTTCGGATGAATGTGGTTGCGTCTGAGTGATTTCCAGTACATCTTTGGGTATTCATGTTGATCTACACACTCTCTTAAGAAGTTCACCTTAGTCTTCGCTACTGCAAGTTTGACGGAGTAACGTAGGAAACCATCTAGCTCCTTCACCGTCCGTGGGTCCTTGCAACGTTTAAGTAAATTGAAAATTTCCATTCAATCATATAAAAGAAAAGAAGGTGTTCAGCGAAGAGACTCTTTTCGGTGAATTCGAAAAACAGTCATAAACAGCTCAACTGGCTGCTTTCCATCTAACTCAGACTACTAATTCAAGAATGAAAACTCATTTAATTGTATAGTTTGTCACCACTGACTGTCAGATCTGTTCTCATCACATTAATGAAGGAAAATATTTTGGAAGCCAAATAAACATCTCCAACTTCGAAATTCTTTAAATTCTTCAACGTGTCTAGAAATGTATTTTCTGTTGTGTAGGTTTAGTATTTTGCCATTGACTTTTTAATGTTTTGTGCAATTACATTCCAATAACGCGTTACGGCAGCCTGCTTAAATCATTGGATCACCTGAATTCTCTGTCCACCAAAACAGTTCGTTTTTGCTCCATCTTAAACTGTTCGATGCTTTCAATTAACACAATGAGTCGTAATCTATACTAGCTCACGATTTCAAACAACATTCTACCTAGGGCTAGGAATTTTCTGAGGCAAATCAAGGAAGGACATTGTGGAGCAGCACTGAAGCATACTGTGGATGTAAAAACATTGCTTCAGATTATGGATCATCGATTATTACATTACTTGTAATGAAACTCATTGTAAATTCTCTTTTATGTATAAACACACTTTTCAGAAGGAAGCTATTATTATTGGCTAACACATTCTTTTGTAAATCAAAGTATTTTGGTTCACATTACCTTAGGATTATTGTACTTAATTAACATACACACTTATATCACAAGTGTATTTTGACATCGTAAATTTTTAAACAGACCTATCAGTCATACTGTGATAGTGGTTTCAGCGCGTTACCTTTGTGGAATATATTTACTTATTTCCATATTAGTGGTGCTAACGCATATGAAGACAATGAAGACAACTAACTCTGGAGCTGTCGCTTTATATTATTGTTAAAGTGGAGGAATACTGTTCGAATCTTCCATGGAAAAGATATCTGACTTAAATTTTCTTATCTAATTAATTATTTTATCTTGATGAAGGCAAATAATCCTTAACACAGCTGCGATTGTTTCACTAGCTCGAAATACATTGTTTTTCCTATTGATATAAGTATAAAACTTGGGCACTTAAGACATTCATACTGCTTACACTAAGTAGATATGGAAAAGGAATGGATTATTTTCTGCATTTTATTCCGGGAATCTTGAGCTGCTTTATTCACATATTACATGATTGATTAGATATGAAAATCGAGCAAAAGCAGATATACTTTTAGTGGCCTAAGACATTATGTCAATATTTCATGCCGCATGTTTATAGACGGAATAATTGAATTATTTGTCAGCGTTATCATGCAGCTGATTTCACTCTGTAATTTATTGACAAATTATCTTCCTATTATCGAAATTTGCAGTTATTTTCCATTTGTCTATGTTAGTTCTATTTTTCTTTCTTTTGAAATGAAACTTTATATGAACTTCTAATAATGTTAGTTACATTTATTGTCTAGTAAGGCTTTGTAACAGTTTAAACAGCCTAAACATATATTTATTTACATTTCATTTATTTCTATTAAAATAGATGTTTTGACAGATTATGGTACGTTTCTACATTTTCTTACTTATAATTACACATCATACTTTCCGTATTATGTATCCAAATACTGTACGTATGAAATAAAAATTCCAGTTATTGGAAGAATGCGAGATTTATTTCCACTGATATACTTGTCATACACAATGAAAGCAGAATCAAAAGTAAAGGTGCTATATTTTAAGGAAACGAATATATTTACCAGTAGACTATCCCATTAATAAAGGCTGTAGTGTCTATCTGGAAATCTTCAACATGTTTGTTAGTTTGGAAAGTGATAAAACTGACAATGATGAAAACTTATTTTGAAACCAAATAACAAACAGTTAGTTCTACAGCAGTATAAATGCACTGACTAAAATGTTTTCCTTTCTGCGATCTTTTGGGCTTACAGTTTGAAAGCTAACTATTTCAGTATCATTCTAATGGTGATTTTCCGTTAAATTATCAAATTCTCAATGAATTTTATTTAAATCCAGTTTTAAACGCAACTATTGGTAAGTTCTATGGTTTAACTTAGCAAACGTGCGCTGATTAACTCAATTTAGTTGCTGAGGTTGAAAATTCAACCTAATGAAACAACCACTTATGCGACAAGTAGCAGTACCATCCTGTTGTGAATATCATGATGTTATCCATTGCATTGGAAAGCTAACCAGTTGTTAACTCTACAAGTAGTAACGCTTTTGTTCTCTTGAATTCGTTTCGTATTGTTCTGAAGAGCTTTTACAGTAGTCACTAGTAGTTTCAATATCAGCTGGTGAAGATATTTAATTACGGTCAAAATTTCTTAAGTCATTCGATTGCCACTGTAATTTTTACTTTTATTCTGACGGTCATCAGATCGATTTAGAAGTTAGTGGACTCACCATAAATGCTTAAGATGTGATTTCTAATAAATCCTTGACACAACTGTTAGATGGTAATTTTTGTCCAACCTTTTGGGGATCATTATGATGACTAATTGGATTTCCAAAAGATGAAATTCGTAACATTATTCATTAACATAACTGAATACAAGAAATCATCCTCCATTTAAATACACAATTATTTTTGTTACTGTGTAATTGAAAAAGTAATGTCTTTATGCACATATTTAAATCCTGGGGAATGGCTGAGTGTTGAAGAGTGAAACTGTTTTATTCCACAGTTGGTAATACAAAATTCTTGCATATTTAAAAGAGTAAAGAAGGTAAAACTGAATAGCGAATTTCCACATTAGTTTTTTCTCATTAAAGTCATATTAAAATTTCTCAAATTATCCGCTTTACTGAATATAAGTTCCTTTACAAAATAGGGGTGAGATGATCTCGAAATTATATTCCTATAACTTTTTGATTGCAAATGACAATTATGTCCAAAGTTATTGTCCATCAGCTGTATGAAACAGTATGACCTTTATCAAACAACTTTATATTTCGTCTGTTTAGAAGAGACTGAGACAGTCAAACTGCTTCTATTCTGACTGAATCAGTGATGCATACAATTTGTTTACTACTGTCATATCACAACACTGAAATAATCAGCTACATTTGACCTTTGGTCTTCTCTAAATTACGTTTTGTTGAATAAACTGTGTTTACTTTAGCTCAGCAATCTAATAAATAACTCTGCGGTTTGAAAGGAATGAATTATGAGCGCAGGTATCGATGAGAGAGTTAACACAGGTGCAAGACTAATAGAACGTTCTGTATCATCAACGTGAACATGCAGTGAGCCTCAAAACTCTTTGTTTCGAAACAGCCGGTTTTGCACCATCCGCACCTACATCTCACGATGTTATATTTAGCCGGAGTTTTGAATTTTTATTTCTAATCCATTCTCACCATATGGTTCAAACGGAGAAAACTAAAATTACTCATAACTGATTCAGTTATTGTCTTAAGCTAGACTTATATACACACTTATTCAGGCTTACAGTAACAGAACAAAACATAACAAACAGAAATATCGGAGTGATATCAACGTTTTATAAAAATTATGTTCAGCATAACCAGTTGGTCCACAAACTTACTGCAATCAAGAGGGTTAGTCTCACCATTGTGTTTTCTCCATCCACAATTATTGTTAGTACTTTTTATCTGACAGTTTAATGATACAGTTTAAATGTCTGTACTTATACAGAAATTACTGGAGATATTTTTAGCTACTGGGAGTGGCTCATTTTCGTATTCAATCTGTTTAGGCTGTAAGAGGCTTTAAACACATTGCCATTCAAACAGTGTGTATGCTTTTCAAACACTGTTAACACAGGAAGGTTTAATATAACATTTCTAAACATTTCATGTTAACTTGAATACATTTTAAATTCTCGAACACTGTCAACTCAATCACCCGAAGTGCATGAAATGTACTAGTTGAATGGCATCTTATTTGAAAAAAAAAGTGACTCATTGAATTCATACGATGACTATAAAAGTAAAAACTCAGTGATTCCCTGAATTTTTCCAAGAAGGAAACATTTTGTGGGATGCAGAATTCCTTTAGTGACAGCTAAAGTATTTACCTGTGTATTGATTGATATACTCAAATTTTTGCATCTTTTACACAGTCTGACTTACGCATACGAAATTATTGATAATTATACAGGTAATGGTAAGTGGTAGATTCATAATGCACTTTTACCAACCACAACAGATTTCTGTGTGAAATTTTGAAGATTCGCATATTTTATATTTGGAATAATTTTAAGATTGTGATTATAACCATAAGAACTGGGTTTGGTTGGAAAGGAAAGTGCTAAGCATGTTATCATATATATATTCGTATGACAAGTCTGTGTGTGTGATCAGATTGTTCGAAATGTGTTGCACAAATACATTACACGACTCAGACAAATTACGTCTTATTGCTTTGTCTAAATTCATAAAGGGAGCTAATTGTTTTAAATCAAAACTTGTGTTTTATTTAACATATACACATAGTTTCTGACTGTAAGTGTACTTTTATGAAAATGTTTCATTTATTGGATGCTATCCATGAATCAAATCATGGAACGAAGTTGAATACATTCAGAGCTGTTCTCTTTTCTGAGCTAATCAGTTTTACTGTGTTTTTTATTTCCTCAAGTTCCCAGTGCGATGTATGGCTTCAAGCTAGAAGCTTGAAGTTTCTGTGGTTGTGATTATTTTTACAGGTTGGGGTTGCTACCCTCATGCCCAACCTTCCCTTTATACCAGTCTTAATAATGGCTAAGCTTGGTGAAGGAGTGTATCAGCCGGGGGTCGAAACCCGGACCACCTGCCTGGTCACCCAGAACGCTACCGCTGTGCCACCAACGCCCGTTTTATTCTGTAGGTCTTATTTTTTATCACAAAACAACTTCAACACTAACATTTCAGCGACGAATTTCCTACACTATTTAGGGGGTAAATATCATGATTGTTTTGTATAGAAACTCTATTCCTTGAAACTTGACAGAAAATGATTCCAACCAGAAAATCGTATATTTGTTGAAAGAAACGCTACTGCCTATTTCATATTTGATGTTTCCATTAATACTTTACTAAATAAAGTCGTGTAGGTTCCCTTCGCAGAGTTTGTTTTTATGTCTTAATTGAGAAGTTTTTCTGATATATTTAAGCCTTACCGATAAATTATTGCACGTAGATATTCTCCACGATTATTCTAATATCCATTCAAGAAATAAGATCTTGTAGGCGTACATATACTACAAAACACACCTTAAGACTTAACACTTCCTACGTTCCCAATAAATGTGAGCTAATCAACACACTTATTGGTTGATTAGATTGCCTTCAATTTGTCAGTTACCTATTCTCCCTCATTCATTACCTCACTATCCCTCAATTTTGGAGTCACTCTCAGAGGTTTCCTATTATGCTGAAGTTTAAAAATGAACAATTCCAGTGATACTTTATACTAGTAATTTATATTCTGTTTTTTCATTTTTTTTCTGACTGACGTGTTTCGCAGTACAATGTTCAATGAAATTTTATTCAGTAATTTCTGTGTAAAATGATGACTAACTTTTAACAATTGTTTCTCTCGGGAAACCAAACTAAGTTTATGTTGTATTCTACCTTTCATACTCGATCGTTTCAATCAGCTTTGAGAGGAAGTGCAAAAAAATGTAAGTTCCACTTAACTTATTCTGCCTTTTCTCCAGTTTATTAGGAAGAAAATATTTCCATGTAAATTTTTCAAAAAATGAATTATTCTTCCAAACTTAAAAGTAATCCTGGTAGTTGTAGACACTAACCCAATGCCAAATAACTTCTGATAGCTATTTTTCCTTTTATTTAAGTGTCCTTGTTCAGGAACATAAAAAGTATATTAAACTGGACACTACTTTCCCTAGAACCTTTGGATTACATGGTCATTTGTCAGACACTCATTTGTAATATTCCATAAAGTGTTGACACGTAGTCTGAAGTCTGTACAGTTTCAATAACGAAAGCAGACAGATTGTTAACTTCATTGCATTAAATGGTAACTTTTCTAATTAGGTATATGAATATTTGATATATAAAATCCTGCAGAGGTTGTTTTACTTATTCCGAAAAAGCAGTAACGTTCTGGAATAATAAATTTCAGAAGTCTGCATTCATTTCATTTATTGAAATTTCGTTGCAGTTGTAAGCAGTCTCCTTGGAGGCGGTGGTAAGTTTTGTCATGTGATACTGAATTTTTCAATTTCCTGACTAGTGACATAATATATAGGAACAAACATTTGTTCCACTATGTGTTATCTAAATTCTGTTAGCCTTGTTTGATTATGAATATTTGTCAGATTATCATATAAATAGTCAGTCCTCCTGATTCTTGATAGTTTAACAACTTACATCATCCTAGATTTAGGGTTTCGTTAAGCTACTACGCGACAGTTCAAACACCTATTTTGTATTTTATATTTTCGCACTGTTAAAATTCTAGGCAGTTGAAAAACATTTAAGAAATAATAAAAAGGAGCACATGTTATCCAGCCGTATTAGTTGCTTTTCCTTTGTATACTTCTATTAAAGGAAAGAATTCTATGAAGTCTCTAGAGGAAAATTTACAATTTCTTAAACGGAAAGTTTGAAGTCACATCTAGGATTTAGCAGTGTGATAATAAACACCACTGATTTGCATTATATATTTCTGTAATGATTTCACGTTTCGCATATACACTGTAAAACACTTCCATTATTTAAATGCTACTGATTCAACTAAGAAGCCATTCAAAATTTAGACGAAATAATTCGTAAGAAAGAAAAAACAGGACAGATGATTTAAGATCAGATACGGAAGAAGAATGTAGAGATTTGAAATAAGAAAGAAGACAACACAAAGTTCACCAAACCTATATTTTCGGCGATTTCATTCTCAAAAGCTGTACAATCGTGTTTATGTAGATTATTTTACATGGATACAATTATTATTTGTTTAATTTCACATAGTAACGAAGGTGATAATAATTTTCAATTTGATATGAAATTTTGAAGGTACGAGTATAGATTACAAGGGGCTTAGAGACAAGATTTCATAGGATTAGAAAATAGTTACAACGTATGCAAAAATCAATATTTGATAACTGGAGAAATAATTTTAAAGGCGAATCAAAGGTGATAATTATTTTCGACTTGATATGAATTACAAGAGGCTTAGAAACGCAGGGATAGAACGAATTACAGGTGTGAACAAAAATGAGCATGGAAACAAATTGAAATCAAAAATTTTCAACTTGAAATGTTAGTTAGGAGGTATGAATATAGATTATAAGAGGCATAGAAACAAAAAATTACACAGGATCAGAATATAATTGTAAAATGGTTATTCTAAACGGATTACAAGTGTGATCAGGAGGAGCATGGAAACAAAATTAAAATAACTGTTTTTATAACTGAAAAAAATTAGGTGGATCTAATGAAGACTGAGGGACTAAGAATCAGACACACAGCGAACGAAAAATCCTCTAAAGTGAAAAGCGAGAACGAAAACAGACGAGGAAGAGAAAAAAACGGAAGCAAAGGGAACACACCAAGCTAGGTCCATGGTAGTTGTAGAGGTTGGACTAATTTCTTTTGAACACAAAGCTCCGGCTTCTCGATGCATATTGCGAGGGCTTCTGCAGTACAAAGAAGTCAGAAACATACTGCTCTTGGTAGGTTTCTGTTGACTTTGTAAATCACTTTGAAAGAATCGGTTGAGATTTTGTGGGAGGTGCTGACCAGATGTTCAATAATGACACTTCTGATTGAACCAGTGTCTCCTCTTTGCAGCCACGCTGGGTGGCGTTCTCTAACACGTTTTGAGAGGACGCGCATACAACGACCTATGTATCTAGCTCCGCACGAGCAAGTAAACTGGTATATGCACATTGAATTGGTCATATGAGAGAGTTTGTCCTTCGTGTTGTTTCGAAGTATTGGACGGCTAGAGAATGTCACTCTTAGTGTTACTGCAGGGAAGGTCTTCTTTAAAGAGCTGGATATTCTCCTCTTCAGGATATCAGCTGCCAAATCTCCTTTGAAATTCAGATTTGGATACAGTGTTTTCTTTGGCGCTGAATCGCATTCTTCTCTTTTAGGTTTAGGTTTCATGTTCTTTTCGACCAAACGTGTCGAGTAGCCATTTTGAGCCAGAATATTTTTGAGGAATAGGAGCTCCTCTTCCATGCAATCGCTGCTGCAGATTTTTCTAACGCGATGGGTTACTGCGCTGATGAGGGCTCGTTTTCGGCTCAAAGTTACCGAACTATAGAAATGCGTTAGTTGGCCATTCCATGTCGGTTTTCTGTGGATGGACCTCTTCAGGGTTCCATCATCTCTTATTGTCAATTCCACATCCAGAAATGGAATATTTGGATCGTTTTCTAACTCCATTGTGAATTTAATTGAAGGATGGGAATTATTAAATCCTTGTAAGATGCAGTTGAAGTCCGAGTTATCGTAGCAGACCATAAAGGTATCGTCAACGTACCTTTTTATAGTAATAATTTGTTTATTGTTGATTTTAAAACTCCACTCTCCAAACTGGCCATAAAGCAGTCTGCTAAAAGCGGGCCAAGAGGAGATCCCATTGCAATTCCATCTTTCTGTCTTTAGATGTCACCGTTGAAGGTGAATTGTACATCTCGGACAACCGAAATGTTGGAGCCGGTAAGACAACACTTATGCAAATACTTTCTTCGTGATACTTTTGAGTTCATTGAGTTCATTCACCTTCAACGGTGACATCTAAAGACAGAAAGATGGAATTGCAATGGGATCTCCTCTTGGCCCGCTTTTAGCAGACTGCTTTATGGCCAGTTTGGAGAGTGGAGTTTTAAAATCAACAATAAACAAATTACTACTATAAAAAGGTACGTTGACGATACCTTTATGGTCTGCTACGATAACTCGGACTTCAACTGCATCTTACAAGGATTTAATAATTCCCATCCTTCAATTAAATTCACAATGGAGTTAGAAAACGATCCAAATATTCCATTTCTGGATGTGGAATTGACAATAAGAGATGATGGAACCCTGAAGAGGTCCATCCACAGAAAACCGACATGGAATGGCCAACTAACGCATTTCTATAGTTCGGTAACTTTGAGCCGAAAACGAGCCCTCATCAGCGCAGTAACCCATCGCGTTAGAAAAATCTGCAGCAGCGATTGCATGGAAGAGGAGCTCCTATTCCTCAAAAATATTCTGGCTCAAAATGGCTACTCGACACGTTTGGTCGAAAAGAACATGAAACCTAAACCTAAAAGAGAAGAATGCGATTCAGCGCCAAAGAAAACACTGTATCCAAATCTGAATTTCAAAGGAGATTTGGCAGCTGATATCCTGAAGAGGAGAATATCCAGCTCTTTAAAGAAGACCTTCCCTGCAGTAACACTAAGAGTGACATTCTCTAGCCGTCCAATACTTCGAAACAACACGAAGGACAAACTCTCTCATATGACCAATTCAATGTGCATATACCAGTTTACTTGCTCGTGCGGAGCTAGATACATAGGTCGTTGTATGCGCGTCCTCTCAAAACGTGTTAGAGAACGCCACCCAGCGTGGCTGCAAAGAGGAGACACTGGTTCAATCAGAAGTGTCATTATTGAACATCTGGTCAGCACCTCCCACAAAATCTCAACCGATTCTTTCAAAGTGATTTACAAAGTCAACAGAAACCTACCAAGAGCAGTATGTTTCTGACTTCTTTGTACTGCAGAAGCCCTCGCAATATGCATCGAGAAGCCGGAGCTTTGTGTTCAAAAGAAATTAGTCCAACCTCTACAACTACCATGGACCTAGCTTGGTGTGTTCCCTTTGCTTCCGTTTTTTTCTCTTCCTCGTCTGTTTTCGTTCTCGCTTTTCACTTTAGAGGATTTTTCGTTCGCTGTGTGTCTGATTCTTAGTCCCTCAGTCTTCATTAGATCCACCTAATTTTTTTCAGTTATAAAAACAGTTATTTTAATTTTGTTTCCATGCTCCTCCTGATCACACTTGTAATCCGTTTAGAATAACCATTTTACAATTATATTCTGATCCTGTGTAATTTTTTGTTTCTATGCCTCTTATAATCTATATTCATACCTCCTAACTAACATTTCAAGTTGAAAATTTTTGATTTCAATTTGTTTCCATGCTCATTTTTGTTCACACCTGTAATTCGTTCTATCCCTGCGTTTCTAAGCCTCTTGTAATTCATATCAAGTCGAAAATAATTATCACCTTTGATTCGCCTTTAAAATTATTTCTCCAGTTATCAAATATTGATTTTTGCATACGTTGTAACTATTTTCTAATCCTATGAAATCTTGTCTCTAAGCCCTTGTAATCTATACTCGTACCTTCAAAATTTCATATCAAATTGAAAATTATTATCACCTTCGTTACTATGTGAAATTAAACAAATAATAATTGTATCCATGTAAAATAATCTACATAAACACGATTGTACAGCTTTTGAGAATGAAATCGCCGAAAATTTGTGAAATTGTCAATTTATATACACGTAGTAATTTTTGATGAAGTACTTGATCTTAGATCGAACGTGTCACTTGGCGTTATAATACTGGGGTTGCAGGTGTGCTTGGCTTCCATTGCATTCTAATTCTAGGGGAAGATTTACAACGAAACTGGGGTGTTGACATGGGGTCCTCAATATCCCCGGTTGTAGCAGATATATTCATGAATATGTGGGAAATCCTAGCATTGGAAACGTTCACCTCAACCCCGAAAGTATACTGGAGGTATGTAGATGACACATTCACTGTACCTAGAACCCACGTTTTAGATAGATTTTTTGAACACATTAACTCAAAGTTGGATGCGATTCAATTCACTTGTGAGTTGGAAAGTCAGGAAGGACAGGGAGCTTGGAATGTTAGATTGTAGTGAAAAAGGAAAGAAGATGAGGAGTTTAACTTTGGTGTTTAGAGGAAACCCACACATTCAAACAGGCATTTGGACTTCCGATCATCCCATCCTATGTCAGTGGAAATAGGATTGGTGAAAGGTTTAAGTGACAAAACACAAAAATTAACTAGTACCAAAGAAAATCTAAGACAGGAAATGATACATATAAGAGAAGCCTTAAAACATGTAGGGAAATGTAAAAATAAAATAATGATAGTAATGTTAGTGATGATAAAAATAATGACAATATGCATGTCAAATATACGCAAGACTACACCAACAATATGGAATCTAAATCATCACCAGTACTTCTATTCAAAGACGATACCTCAGAAACCTTCCGCAGAATTCCTGACAAGGCAGGAATAAAAGTGGCATTCAAACCCAAAAACTCAATCAGAAACAAGCTTTGTCAGTTAAAGGATCCTGTTGGTGAAGCCAATTAAACAAAACTATTCGGTTTATCTAATACCCTGCCGGAGTAGTTGTCAGGTCAAATACGTAGGTCAAAGTAGTAGAACGGGCATTCGAACTAGAGGAGCACAAAAACCTAGCAAAATCTAGATGTAACAGGGTAGAGGGAGAGATTGATAACTGAGGCTTTATTTATTGAATCGACTGCAAATACGTGTAATAGGAATGATTCAACACCTGTCCTAAATATCTAGACAACCCTATCAACGCTACGATAATTAAGAGAGAATAAAGACAACTATTTTTTTTAATTTCTAAATTTTCTAGTCATAATTGATGAAATGATTATGTATTATTATTATATAATATATATATATTATAATATATATATTATTATTATATAATATATATATTAATGCTAGTAAAGAGGAAAGGTTGGGTATGGAGCTAGCAACCCCATTCTGTAAAATAAACACTGGTGCAGAAACTTCAAGCCAATAGCTTGGAGCCCTATGTTCCACTGTGAACGTGAAGAAAAAATTTAAAAAATTAATATCTGTACTAATTTAAGTAAAATTGATATTGAAAACACTGTTTGTTAAATACCATCATATCGTTACCATCAAATTCTCTAGCGGTGTGCACGAATAACCTGGTAATAGATTACAGTTCAAAAGTGTGTAAATGTCAGTAAATAAAAATGTAGTACTAAAGTGAACGACATGTGTCAAGGTAAACGATCAAAAATGAATATAAAGTCGTGGGTGCTTCTGATTAATGTTCGAATTAAATTTTATTGGTCCTATTATGGAGATTTATTTTGCTAAAGTCTCATTGGCATTCAGTATTATTTACTGATGACGTTTCGAGCACAATTTGTTGCTGATAATGATATCAAGCCCAAGAGAATCATCAGTGACTAAAGCTGTTACTTTTTCACTCAAAGTTTCTCCTGTTTAAAGTCAGCCGTAATAGTTTTCAATGTTTAGATCATCCGATATCTAGAGACTTCACAAAGTATATTATCAGCAAACGGCAAATGATAGAAAAAATGTTCTTCACTTGTGGTTTTATGACCAGTCTAAATCAAATGTGCCAATATCGAACTGTTAGTACTTTTTATCACAGCTTTATTATAAAAATATTGGCAGGTGTCCACTAGCCCAAAAAATCAAGTGCTTAGAGAAATAGCCAATATAGCTAGCTCTACTAGAGTGGTTGGACTGATACATGTAGGAAGATGTGGCTAGCATAGCACTTCATATTCGAGATCCAGTATTATAACAGAAGGTGTAGAAATATGAGCTCCAAGTGACCAGCATTAAGAGTCCGCTGTGTCGACTTTCTTAAATTTCTGACCACCACTTCCGTTGGCAAATAACCTCTAACTTGTAAGCTCACAGAGGACGGCTTACTGTTAGCTTATGCGAAATATTTCGTTTCATTCTTGTTCAATGTTTTCTTACTTGAACTCAATTTACTTGTTGAAAGGTTGACTACCCACTTTGTTCTATAGACAGAAGAGGGAAAACTACGCCACAGTTGCTTATCAAAAGCCGTCAGTTTGTAGTGAATACTTAAACTTTTGGTCATCTCATTCCTTATCAGTGAAGGTGGCCTTAGTTAATTGCCTAACCAACTGATTGAAAATTCCAAGAATCCAGTTGGAAAGCCTAAATGAGCAAGTGAAACAGATATGAGTACCGGTGTCGAATAACTACCCCACAAAATCTATCAGAAAGTTCAAAAAGGCTCAAAATAAAAAAATAGTATTGAAAATACTAGCCAGGCAGTCAATTTATCTTAACATAGCAATTTAGCAAAGTGTAAATTGATTAACCCCAAAAAGATGACCAGCCTAGAAAAAAGGTCAATAATCACAATTCATGAACTGACACACAATTGGATAGGGCACAGCTATGATTCTAAAATCTATCTAACTTAGACAGTTGGGAAAAGAGGTTGATCACCAAATCTTTGTTCATTGAACCCACACAAAACACATGCAATATAAATGACACAACACCATTACCAAAGAGATATGAAAATGTAATTACGAATAAAACAAAAAGATAGAAAATAACAGAATTATATAAACATAGTTTGAAAGTTTAAGTGATGGGGCAGCTTATTATGATTATTAGCAACTGTATCACTGCAGTGTGTACTATAACGGAATTCTAGTTTAAACCACACTGGATTAATTTTTAAAGCTCATAAAACTCCAACAAAAACTACAGTTAAATGCAGTTTAGTCCAACATTAAACAGACGAACCACAAGGGGCCTACCTGTGTGTCTCACTGAAAAATTTGTAAACTTAGTCGATGAAAATTTGTTACTGTTCACGATCAAGTCATGCTTATAAAAAACTCTGTATATAGTGGAAAGAATTATTAATTAGAGAAACATCCAATAAAGCCAATAAACTTTGCAAATACAGAGCATTTTATTGTAATAAAATGGGGATGATATACAGTACAAATGTTGTACCTTAATCGAAATCTCATCAAAGAACCCTGATATGTCTTTTTATAAGGTACTGGTGAGAAAACAAATGAAAGGATAAAGATATGAAAATAATACTTCATTAGATTATGTGAATTTCAGAAACAAAATCTAATACATCGAATCAAGGCCCTTTTAAGAATAATGTAATTTTGTTAGAATATTCACTTGGAATTTTAGTTTTATTAAATGGCCTAACATAGAAAGTTTTATGACCAACTTTTCCAGAATCACACAAAGGCTCGGGTAATTTCAAAAGTTTTCGAATTAACATCGGTTTATGAACTTTCAAATTTAATGGTAACCCAGTCAAATATCAAGCAAACAGAGTAAATCAATTTTCGAAAATTCATATAATATTTGATAGTTTTTTATATTATTCTATTCTATGAGTATACAGTTTCCAGTTAAATTAACAACACCACATTTATGGGCCAACCGAATTCCAAATACCTTGTATTCGATCTGTGAATACGATAAACACTCAATTTCAGTCTCTGTATGTAAGCTTTAAGATTAATCAGACTCATCACCTATGCCTATATGTAACTATGAAGTCAAGCGATTCTCTATAATTTCGAATCCTCACGATCATAGAATAGTTGACTGTGACTCCATTTTAACAGTCCAAGAGGAAATATAAATTCTACTTGTTTGTTCTTTGCTAGCACTGAAATCCAAGAAGCGTGTTTCGTCATATTCGAGGTTCGTTAGTTGGATTTACCTGTGTTCCCACAAAGAACGGAACCTAGGAGTGATTGTTTGAAACACCAAAGCATGATCTACCAGACCAAAATATTCACTGATATTTGCTTTCATCTCTTGAACTTACCATGAATTTCAAATAACACTTCTAAATAACTCAAACGAAATATGAATGTTTTATAGTTGCAGTACAACTCATGGGGTGATAAATATCTGAAGATGTATCTTTGTACCACCGTTATTTCATTCGATAATGCGGATTTGAAGTAGGGGATAATTTCTAATCCCTTAATCTCTCTGATCTGAAATATGATGCATACGGCCACTAGTTATTTTTAATTTGTTCTACCTAAAAGCTGTCAGTTTTATACTTTATAATAAACTATAAAATAAATTTTTAAAAAAATTTTATTTTGAACAGTGTAAACAACTCTAACCGTTATTTTTTGCGTAATACTTTTTCCTCATCCAGGATCTTCAGGTATAGTAACAGTGTATAGTTAATCATGTAACGTAATACATTAGCATCTGAGGCATATGGTATTTTCCCTATGTCACCAAGAAATACTCTTCGGTAGTTTGAAAGCCAATTGAAAATGCACGTCAGTATATTTTGCGACTCAAGGACATAACTGAATGGTTAAGACAATAAAAATTAAAGAAAATATGATGCATTGTGCTAGGTAGTTCAGTGATGAAAGCAGGCCACCAAAGATGTAAGCACGTATCATCGACATTATAGAAACTGGTTATCCCTGTAATTCCTCCCTCGATTAATGACTCGCTTTAATGTCAACTTCACCTCTTACTTAGCAAACCCAAAATTTTACTCATAATGAAATTTACTGTTTAATCCATATTTTGAAGTTAAATGTTGGATGGTGACTAGCAGTGGAATCCAGGATATGCATTTCGTCCTGTTTGAGACTCGTCACTGGATGTACCTGCATTCCACATTGAGTTGTGATAATCCCACTGAGGCTCATCATTCCTCAATGTGGATTGCAGGTAAATCCAGTGACGAGTCTCAAACAGGACGAAACACACATCCTGGATTTCACTGCTGGTCATCATCCACCAACTAGCTTCTGATTACATGCCCAGACATTGTCGAAGCATCTGCACAAGATGCCGATATGCCAACCTGAGACCGAGCACTTCGACCCAATCAATAAACGAGAAAATTCAAAACTAAACTGAATAACGCATATTTTGTTTGAAACTCCTTACAAAATTATTTCAAATCACTAATAGTGTTTGGCAGCGCTTGTTTTTCACGCCTGTAGCTTTCTAGATGTAACAACCTGCACCTGACTGTATCTTACAATTATGACTTATAAGAACTTGCATCCAGGTAACTAACTTGTGTTCCTCTGAAGATTTACTTCACTGCCTGCCCCACTTTACCTCACAATTAAATTCGGCATATTCTCTTGTTACTTCTCCCTCTATTACTGCCTTTCTATTTGAGAAATTTGGCATTATTAGTCATTACACCTCTGAAACAACATGGACTCTAAGTCACCAGTTTTACATTATATGAGAAAGCACGTCCTTCATATTAAAAGAAGTCACATGTCCGGATGTATGCTAGTGAATGACACCGAATGTTGATGGCATTATTCCATGATTGCACTGACTTTGAGTACTGTTTTGTGAACACTCAGTGCTTTCAGGTTATTTGTCAGCCTACATAGTGAATATCAAAGACGTGCACTACCTTAAGGTAACGAAATGTCATCCAAAAACATCTTACTGATCAAGACATAGGTAATTTTCATTGGAATTCTTAAGTCATCTGCATTATTTGTTCGAAAGTCATCCAAAGTAACTTGGAAAATAATCAGTTTACAAACATTCAAAAGAAATATCAAAATACTTACTTGAAGTGAAACTTCAACATATTTTTTTCTGAATTCAACAGCTGTTAAATGATTGCTTTGTCAAATTCGCAATTCACACATTTTGTGATTAGCTGCCATCACAGTCTCTTTTGGAAACTGAAATAATTCATATCACAATATGCGATCTGCTTGATACCGCAAATGGTTATCAAGAAAGCAAGCGTAAATACGTAAAAGTATGTACTACTAATTGATTGGTATGAATAGTTGTATGCTACCCACACCAACCAGAAGAACTTTCTAGCCAGATCGAAGTGACATTAACACCGGATTTAAAATGGTATCAGTTCGCCTAGTTGGTTAGCTAGAAATTGGGTGGTCTGAAGTGAGTTGAGTCTAACTAGACACACTGCTGATGAGCTGGGCCCCAAAGGGATTGAATCTACGTCCACTGTTTACATCCCCACAATAAGGTTAGCAAGCATTAGTAGCTGATGTGAGTGGAATGTCACTGTTCACCTAAATCAATCATTAGTAAATAGTTTCACTGCTCTGTAGTTGAGTTGTTTTGAACTTTCATATGAAATGAATGACAAATTTAGCAATATTTAATAATAACATTTATTACTAAACAAAATATTTCAGATGGGAATTCAGGTAAAGTAAATTTTAATTTCATGTATTAACCACTCTATTTTTTGTCGCTGGAAAATATGATAACATATCTCAGATGAGCAGAACCACATTAAACAACATGAAACGATAAAAACATTTGCATGTGTTTAAATTATCATGGGAACCTACATGGCCAAGGATCAATACCAACACAGCGCCTTATAGATGCGGTAAAGTGGGCATTGCCTGATGCCTAATTACGCTGTGTCTTCAAAACCATTCCTCTTTTGCGTTCGGGAGTGAAAGAAAAACTGCCTAATTTCACCTCTTCCATGTGTATCTACCATTTTAACTGCTCCTGTGGAGCCAGTTACACAGGCCGCACAATTAGGTGTGTTTCTCGTCGGATTTCGCTGCGTGGTTAAGTAAAGGACAAACAATATCTATTCGTGGCGCTATTTTATCTCATCTTGTGGATACAAAACGCGAGATTGATGTTAACCATGCTTTCAGGGTCATTTACCGCATACCTACGAATCTCAATTTGCTGAGGCTGTGGGGATCCATATTAACAAGCCTAATTTGTGCATCCAAAAGAAGTTGGTTCAGACATTATCAATACCTTGGCCATCTAGGTTTGAATGATCCTGAATTTTCGTGGAACTTTCATAATTTTAGTTGATATTCCATTTGATAATATATCTTTATTAATATTAAAATTTAAGCGTCTTTAATTAACTATAATTGCATTTATCATATATATATGTGACAAAAATGTTTTCCTAGTTAATTTAAATTTACTATTCTAACGTACTCAACCTGTTTAAAGCATAGTATTGCTTTGTTTTGTACTACCAATCCACCGTCTAACCCGTTTCAGGTTTGAGCATTTCAACCGTAGACTCAGCTGAGATTACCTAACTGGTCCTGTATCCTCCGAATTTCTACTAGTCACTTAAGTGAACCAGCACCATACAAAAATCGTATGTTTTCCTGATTACAGTTTATGCTATCCGGGAGATAAAATACTGCGATGTGAATATTTTCGGTTTCCAAATGAAGCCATGTCATGTTTTCACTTTGAAGTGTGTAATTTACAAAGTACAAATTTACCTTTGGTTTTAAGTTGGATGCTTTCAAGAGTTGAGTTATAAGGATTAGATTTCTTTTTACGAGTTTGACCACGGATTGATATCATTAAGAGATCACTGAAAACCAGGTAGTGTTGAACAACTGTTTCATCCTTGTTTGGGAATCACCAACAGTACGCACCCACTGGGGTTCGAACCCAGGGTCAGTGAATCGGGTCCCAGTGGCTGAATGGAATATGAGCTTGCCTTGTAACCGGAAGGTCCTGGGTTCGAAACCCAGTGGGTGCGTTCTACCGGTGATTTCCAAACTAGGATGAATGCTTTCAGTTGAATGCGGTGAGGAGAAGGTCTAATGTTTTCCATCGATTTTAAAAGAACCAAGTCAGTATTTGGTAGCATATAAAAAGAAGCTATATTATTAAATTTCTCAAACTCAGATCAGAAATATATACAGCTTCGTTTGATACATTACGCTGCTTTATAATACCTCATCTTATCGTTCAAGATGTGAAACACCGTAAAATAAAAACCCAAAATACATCTACATGATGAGGTAATTTCATTCGACGTCACTAATGTTAAACAGTGAGTGACTGCGAGCTGTTTATTTTCAAATAATTTTGGAAGTTTGTTTCATGTTTATATTCTCCAAGTACGTGTGAAATTTTGAATACAGCTATAAACAGACTCGAGATAACTGACTCTTCACTGTGAACTAATAACTGATCTGTGATAAAGGAATAGATATTGTGGTTGTACAAATTCCAGCGCAAGACGCAGTCAGTAACATTTGCCTTTTATTGTAAGAAAATGTGACACTTCTCGAGGATGAATCTGCACTTGTTTCAACCGCATTTGATCATATTTTCCAACAACGAAGTGATTCGCGTCAACAATAACGTTTTTAATAATGAGTAGACTCAAATAACTGGCACTATAATACATTAATAAACTGTGACTTTAAATTTCAGGCCTTCTTGGTCCATGTAAGTATTTTATCAAGTAACATATAATGGTTAAATATTTACTAGTCTCTTCTATTTACAGTGGTGTAGGAGGCACAGTGGTTAGGACTCTCGCCTACCATGCACATGGTCCGAGGTTCGACCCCCTGCCGACGCACACCTGATATCTATGGTCGGCCTGCAAAATTTGGGCTACCGATATCCATGCTGAAAATTCCACACTTGTGCCGAAAATACAGTGTAGAATCAGGCTGTGAATCAACAATAAAAAATGAAAATAAAATGTAGTTATCTAAGAAGTTGGCAGGAATGGGAATCGGTTTAAAACTATTGTACGTAGCTCCGTCACTCCATTCTTTGTTAAAATAAACAAGTGTGTCATTTTGCAAAATGTGTGTCATTATTACACTGGTAAACCAATATTGTTCACTTCGTAGAATGATTAAAACCACACACTACAGGCATAGCTAATAACAAAAATAAAACATACCACCAGAAATGTAATGCATAAGTAAACTATCAATAGGTAATTCAAAAGAATGTTAATTAATATGTGAATCTCTTTCACTTAACAGAATATTTCATGTCTCATCTTCAACAATAAACCACAATCTGCCAGTTAAACTTTTGACAACATCTGAAGAATAATTTTTGTTTGAATAATTGATATCTACACTCACTATACTTATTTCACTACTGGGTGTTGGGGATCAGTGTTGCAGAAGTGTTAGGCCTACGTGCTATTCCTATCGGCACTCGTTAATAAACGTATCCCAACCTGGATGTAAAGACCCTGTGTTAAGTCTGCGACTCGATCGACAACATTTTGTGTGATTGCGTAAAGCACACTTATCGGCTGCAGGATGACATGTCATATAGTTTGAGTAACATGGAACTTATTTTCTTGTATTTCATCATTTTTTAACATGCGTTGTTTGCCTCAATCACTTTTCTGAAGAATATTAACAAGTTGTATGGTTGTGTGTATGTGGTGTGGTGTGTATGTGTGTGTGTGTGGTTTCATATTACTCACCACAAGGAACTCTCATACCAAAAATTTTAATCCCATTGGAAAATTATTGCGTCGGTGGTTCACTGGTAGAATGCTTGCCAACCATGCACGTGGTTCGGAGACCGATTACAATCGCAGAATACATGGAAGACGTCTTCCAAATACTATGAAAAATTTGTTATTGGATTGAATTTTTGATTTTCCCGTCGATTGATTGGACCGAAGTGCTTGGTCTCAGGTTTAGTGGATAACGCTTTGGCGTTTGAAACTATGGGCACTGGGTTCGAGCCTCGGTGGGAACATCATCACTCACTGAGAAATGCAGGTACATCCAGATGACGAGTCCCAATTGGGACGAAATGCGCATCCTGGATTCCACTGCTAGCCGCCATCCACCAATTGTATATGAAAAATTTGATTTAATAAGGGGTCAATTATCTATCATCTAATTAGTAAATTCAACACTGGTGGTAAAATAATCATTTTTGGAGTACGCAACTGCTTGATGAGCAGGATGCTGATTCATTTTTTCGTTGTTATGATTTAACTTAATTGTTCCGTTTAGTGTGGAGCTATTTGTAAGTTAAGTTCCTTGTTACTTTTCGTTCAAATCTTTTGCTACTATTTGCTGAAACAGATACTGTCTTTTTTGTTTACAAGCTAAAGATAAACATTGTACTTCGCCATCTGAAATCCTGTACTGCATGTATTTTATTTATTTATTTTTGATTACAGCTTGTAATCAAAAATAAAAAAGTAAACCACTAGGCAAGCTTCTAGAAGCTCTTGAATGCTGAAAAATAATAAAATAAACCTTTAGCATATTCTGTGTATATTGCAAACAATGGAGACTAGTTTACTTTTAGTCCAGTTCAGAATCTAAGTTGTACAATACATAAACACACTGAATGACAGTTAGATGAGTTCAGAATGACGTTGCATGCTTCTTAGTTGAACATGAACAATCCATTACGATACTGCTGCTTTAAGGCACTGATCGCATCAGAGACAATTACAGCAAGCATACTAGCCTTTGCCCCACTTTTCCATTACTTTTCTGGAAATTATTGTCAAATGAACTCAATATGCCAAACAGTAACAGCCTTGAAATCACTCTGACTCCCTCCAAAACTATAGAGAAAGTGTATGAATGCAGAATTATGCAACTGTTTCAATAATCTGTATGTTGCATTTTACTGTAGTGTTTTGAACTACTTATTTCACGAGGCATGCGGTCATATAAAATGGGTTTTATACTATTCAGCACAAATTGTAAAGTGTAAATTGCAACAGGACACTCAGGTTTATTTTACATTTTACAGTAGCGGATCAAAGTAATGTCTGAATTACTTTTTCGTAAAAAGATATGTTACTTTCATCTGTCTTTACGAAAGTCGAAATGATAACTAAGAGTTTCAAATACTTTCAAGATTCATAATTTATGCAAATAAAACAAATAAATATGACTGAAATCTTAAGATGAATTTTGAAATTGAAAGATGAATATTTTATATTCATGGTCTATGTGAGGCACGAATTTAACTGAATCGTTTCAATGAGTTGCTTCAATTTTATTGATATTTCTTATGTAAATTCGTACTCTGTCTACATCTAAAACAACCCATTTTATCTTATTTTAGCGGCGAGAAATAAGTGGGGAAATCATCGACATGTTGCTTTGATATACCAATAAACTTCATGTTAAATGTATTGTCTGTTGTTGTTTTTTCTGTATCCATGTTGGTAAATTTTAAAAAGAAACTTCATTCTTTAATTTAACTTATTAAGTTAATAAAATTGTCATGCCTACAACTTTTAAAGTTTTTTCTGTACTCATATTATTTTGCTTTAATTTGTGAAAGTGTGTTTTTAATAATAATAGTAATCGCTTTATTCCAAACAAAAGCTTTTGTACAGAAGGGAATTTTCAGCACTTCCTTATCGCAATAAGTTCGAAAACGAACAAGGTCGAAAACTGAATTTAAGTAAAATGTTAACATAGATAGTGATAATGCATAAGGGACTGTCAGATAAAAGTAGGTGTTTTAGTCCTTTTCTGATATCGATTTCTTTGTCAAGCAACTGTGCTTCAAAATAGCATGGGGCTGAATTATTGTATTTAACCATTCATGCATAAACTCTAACGAAATAACTTCTAGTTGTTCATAAAGAGATACAAGGAAGGTTTTCCGTACAAAGTGGTTGTTCATTGTCTGAGATGACAACCTTAACTGAATGCTCTGATCAATTTAAATGTCACTGAACAACAGTATCAGTCGGTCACATCAGAGTCACACCACTAGCCCTTCTTCCCAACACTCAAAATCCTATGTAATATGGTACAAGTACCTTTCAGTAGCTAAGAAGAAAAATAAGAGGAAACAAGAAAGAAGAATTGTTCATGTAATTTCCTTCGGTTTTAGATGGAATATAGGACTTCAGCAGCACGACACCATTTCACTTTGTTATCTGCAGTTCTTCTCACTTGGATGCACAACTGACCGCAAGCGTTCATCTCTTCCTCATAAGATCTTCTTGGGCCTAAGCACAACACATCGTCTGCCATTTGGCGTCCACTTAAGGCCCTATGTGGTGCATGATGTCACTCGGCGGTTAAATCAGAGAGTATCCAGTCCATCTCCATTTCCTTTGACAATTATTTTGAGCGATAGGTTTTTGGTTGGTTCGTCGCAATGCAGAAATCCTTGTTGCTTATCATCTTTGACTCACCATCTGGTGTTCACTATGCAGCGAAGTCAACTGATGATAAAAGTCTGTGGACTGCCTGAAATGATTTTGGTGAAACATAAAGTCTGTACAGAAGCACTTATTCTTTATGCAGTAAATTTCCATACCGACTTTAGATTGACGAAGGTTAGTCTTCTTTTTTTGATTCTGCATTTCATGTCATCAACTGTGCCGCCTGCCTGTAGTTGAAATGATGCTGCCTAGATAAGCGAAAGGGGTGACTTCCTTTGAATTCCTCCTGTTGATGATGACTGATATTTTTTATCTCTACGTTTGAAAACAAAACACTTAGTTCAGCGGAGAGTCTCTTTTCGGCGACAAATTCATTTTCTTAGCTGTACAGTTGCAAATATATGTGCTAGTTTGTATGTATGTGTTCATTAAGTTCGTCAAACAAAATCACAATTGGTTATGGTTATTTTAACTAAACATGTAAAGATTGGTAATTGGACTTACGTAAGAAAAAATCGGTCAAGAAAATTAGGCGTTAATGAAATTAGGGTAGTAACGAATGTGATGAGTTGTCACAAACAGTTGTTAAACAGAATTTATGTATTAATATGAATAGTCTGATGAGTGGGTTTTACTCAAGATACACATTGGAACAAATTAGAGAAAACGAAATCACCTAAGAGTTCTAAATGAATACAAGAACTATAGGCAATTAAAGAAACGGGCAAAAAACAAAACAAAGTCACCATAAATCAACAAAGTTGTCACCATGATAATGCAAGTGGTTGAGTAATTCTCTTTTGTATGCACAGCTCCGGCTTTTCTATGTGAATAACCGGAGCTTCAACGATACAAAGAAGACGAAACTGTATCGCCTTTGGTAGGTTATTCTTAACACTGTAGATTACTTTGAAGCAGGAGGCGTTTGTTGAGGTGGAATGATCAGTGTTAACCAGTTGCTCAATTACCGCACTCCTTATTGCACCACTAGTGTCTTTTCGTAACCATGCTGCATTATTTTATTATTATTATTTATTTCCTTCACGTTTCCGGTGGAACATAAGGCTTCAGGCTTGAAGTTTCTGTAGCAGTGTTTGTTTTTATAGGATGGGGTTGCCAGCTTCTTGCCCAACCTCCTCTCTGTACCAGTCTTATTACTAGATAAGTGAGGTAAAGGAGTGCGTCGGGTGGGCAGTGATCAAACTCCGGACCATGTACATGGTCAACGAGCATGCTAACCGCTGTGCCATCGACGCACAATGGAATAATAAACTGCAAAGGAAAAGGCTGAATTATGTCAGAAAGTCTCAACTCCCTTATTTAGTGGGTCAAATAAAACGTTTTTTAAATCAAAATAATATAAGACGACCATTAAGGACTAGAAACAAAATTTATGCTGAGATAAGTAATATTTAACTTATTTTTGGCAACTGAAGCTGTCCACAGAAGTCTTGTTCACTCCCGAAACTAAAATTAGCAGTCTAACATTCAAAGTGAGTTCAATTTCACATAATTTGAATAAGACCATTGGTTCACTTCAGGTAAAAGACTATTCATATATGAATAATCTTATGCCGAAACAACTCTAACAAAATTTATCTAATTGTCAGAATACTTAATGAAATTAATTCAGAAGAAAGATAACAGAAATACACAACTTTTAACACAATCACACTAGTTTCAGTAAGCAGTGCAGTGAAGCACTTCGCGTTTAAGACAGTATATTGTGTCCTGTTTGAAAATTGAGAATATAATCACCTTTGTGATTTAAGGCCCAACTACTGTCCAATTCCGCTTGCCTAGCTAGTCTGAAGTAAAAATGTTGGTCAGCAGACTACATGCTGGTTGTCAGCAGACTACTATTTTAGTTTGGATAAGGTTAGAGAAATTTATATATCGATTTGCTGGAGGAATTTGAAATAGACGAGCTTCACGTTATTCAGCACAGTACTGGACCTTGATTTGTGTAAGACAAGACAATTCAATATCTTTAATATTTATGCAGATATTGATTGCCTATCTGTCTGTTTTCAACATAGACCTTTGCACCTTTGCAGCAGTTCAAGTCGACAAACTCCATGTAGCACACAAAGCAAGAGAAGAAAGTAGAAGAAGTGCATAATACAGACATCAGACAGGGATATGAGACAGAAGGAATACTAATAACGAAGAACAATATAGTTTCATTGGATATCATGTCACAAGGAGTGGATGTATATGCGCCATTGAAAACGACTTTGAGCCATATCACTAGTTGTCTCCAGACTTCATTGCTGTTTACCTTCCCAAGTACCCCAGCCAGGGTGTCTGCACCTTCCTACGTGGCTTAAACTAACCTTCTTGGATTTCATTGGCTGGTGCTATGTTTGGGTTTGACCACCGCTGGGCAGGCAAAGACTAGGCATACGTAACACATGTCCTAACCATCTTGGTCGACATAGGTTCACAGCCTCGTCGACTGATTTCCCCTTTACCTAGCACTCGACCAAAGCCTAACCTCAATATTGCTTACCCGTTTATGCCACTTCAGACCGGAGATAGAACGCAGGCACCTATGATCAAAGACAGCTAGCCAGGCTTTTCGTGTCTTCGACTCTTAATGACCAGGTCTCACAGCTAGCTATAAAGCAGGACGGAGCAGACTGTAAAGTAGTTCACACGTCCTTTGGTCGATAGCCGGATATCACGTCAAAGCCAAAGACGGTTTAAACTGACACATGTGAAACCAGCCCTCTGTATCCATGCTGAGCATTTGTCAGCAATCAACCCCTTGGTGCTGGTTGATGCAACTTCCCAAATAAGTGAGGCGGATATATATATATGCGTGAAAGTGACGTACTGAAAAACTTAAATTTAAAGACCAACATGAAATAAACGGAGAAATTAGGGATGTTTTCCAGCAACTTAAGAAGTGAACAACAATACTAGAGTTAGGAACGAGTAGCATTGGAAGCGTGACAGAAAGTTGTCACTTATCAGATTTTATTTTCTTAATTATACTTATCAACACTATTCATCTTAATAGTGTTCTCTATTACTATTTCTCTATTAGTATTCATTTCTCCACGTGATCAGAGATGAACTGGAACATTTATGAAATTCAGCTTATAAACCACGACGATAACGGCGATAACAAATCACTTAAAGTTTAATTTATTCTAATCAATATAAAAATCAAAAAGAATTAGGCAAGTATTTCTCATCGAAGCCACGATAAACATTATCTCCAACACAAAATTAATTGATTGGAGGATTAATTAATGAAATGACATGAGTTAGAGTACCATTGGAAAACGTGGAAGCGCTGGACAACAAGGTGTGTCACCCTACTTTAGGACTCTTCATCAGTACGCAACTACCACCATGGTTACAAGGTCAGCTTGTAGACCATTAAGCCACTGAGACCCAATCTAGTGGCCGACCCATGGGTTCCAATTTCTGCCAATTCATGACACAGCGTGACTACCAGTCGATATCTTCAGCGAGTATTTGCCCTCACTCCCACCCTGCTGGCAGAAGTTGTAATTGATGGGCTAGCAACTGGATAGGGTCCCAGTGGTTTAATGGTCTACGGGCTGACCTTATAATCAGTAGGTCCTGGGTTCGAACACTTTGTGGTGGGTAAGTACTGATGAAGAATCCCAAAAGAGGACGAAACACTTAGTTGACCAGTGCTTCAATGGTCCTCTAATTGATGTCAGCTCACGAAATCCTTCAACCAATCAAACACAATCCCTACAAAACCATTACTTGAAAACAAAATTAATTAATTCAACCACGGACAAACAGTTAACAAATCAAAGTGTATAAATTATCTGACAGAGTTTACATTTAAAGTAAGAAAGTGTAGAAAAACATTCAATGAAGTCATATTTTGAAACCAGGATCTCAGGTAATTTAAAAGCAGAGATATTTGGCAACTCATATTAAAATTTATTCATTAGTGTGTTGAAGAACGGGTGGAGGACAGGTTTTGGGAGTTCCTTTTGAAAAGTGGTTCAGCTTAAGAATAATAAGGATCTTGCACACGATCATAAATAACTCCAGATAACATCAGTCATCGTCAAGGACTTTATAAAAAAATCGATATTTCATTCAAGAATAATTTCGGGAATTCATTTAAATTTGAAGTTAACACTGAAGTGCTTGCCAAGAAAAGCAATAGAGGCCACTCTTGTGGAATAATTTAGTCCATCGTGGAATCCGTCCTGAACAATCATTTTACAGTACTGATACTTATTTGGATATTTCATCTAATTGTGTAATTGTTATTTCTTTTTTGCTTGACCTGTGTATCGCCGTCCAAACGCGTTGATCTCTTCTCCTGATCTTATGATTATGACTAGTCTTCGTTTATCATTGATACCTATTCTTAATCTTTCTCCTAACTAGTGGTTGGTGAACTTTTGGTGATCACTTGTTGTTTGTTTGGGATATCGTTTGGATGGCTTAAGCATTTTGTCGTGGGGACTATTCCACCTAGAACTGTCAGCGCGGAGCTTATTTATCGTGTTTGATTCTCACTGAGAGAGTTTTAAATCCGCCTTTTTGAAAATATTCTGTCTGATTCTTAGGCATTACTTGGAATTTAATTTTTTGGATAACTTATTTTGTGCCTTAGAAAGTACTGAACTGTATAGCTGCCTGATGGCATTGTTGAGTCATTTCGGCGTTTTTGATGTGTTATTACATTTTATTAGTCCCACAGATTTTACCATATATAAACTGTTTTTTCTGACACTTTTGCATCTCTGAGTGACCAGCGGGAGTTTTTTGTCATCTCTACGGAAGAACGCATTGATTACTTCCTCTGCGTTCAAAACCAGAAGACTCACATTCCGCTCATCCAAGCTGCTCAATTAAAAATCTCTGTTGATACACCCGAAAATAGGAGGGAAACTGACAGTGGAAGCACAAATTATCCTTGTTAAATCTTGTCGAAATCTCTTCAGTACAAGGCGCTTTCTTTCTTAATTTGAAAATCCATTGAATATCAAGAACAGCTGCTGACTGCATAATTTTTACAGCAGGATAGTATTCAAATGGCAGTCACCTCTCTATCTCAACTTCATCGACTTTGGAAACGCCTTCGACAGCGTCGATCGAGAGGTCATTTGGCAACTACTTCACTACTACGGGGTCCCATCGCTAATTATACATCTCATCCAACAGTTATACCACAATGCTGCATGCCGAGTAATCCACAACGAAAAACTTTCTGAAGCCTTTGAAGTAAGGATAGGAGTGAGGCAGGGCTGTCTACTATCACCAATGATCTTCCTAGTTGCAGTAGATTGGATAATGCGACAGACAACGGCAACCAACGAGGGGACGGGCATAAAATGGACTCACACAAAAGACTTGGAGGATCTGGACTTCACCGATGATATATGTCTGATTTCCCACAAACGGGAAGATATGCAAGTGAAAAGCAACAAGTTGGCAGAAGAAGCATCCAGAGAAGATAGGACTTCAAGTTAATATAGAGAAAACAGAGGTGATGAAGATTCCTAGCCAACATCAACAGCAACAACAACAGACGACAATCAGCATAAATGGGAGGAACCTGAAAGAAACAGCCTCCTTTACCTACCTAGGAAGCATCGTTTAAACTACAGGCGGAACTGACGAGGATATCAAAGCCAGAATCGGAAAAGCAAGAAAAGTTTTCATTACTCTCAAGTCTGTGTGGAGGTCAACAGCACTCAGCATCAAAAATAAGATCCGGATCTTCAACTCCAATGTGAAGTCAACCAGTGCTACTATACGGATCAGAGACTTGGCGAGTCATAAAGAGCATCTCAAACAAACTTCAAACCTTCATTATCAGCTGTCTTCGCTCAATACTCAAGATCAGATGGCCGGCCAGAAAACATCAGCAACAGGGGTCTCTGGGAGCAAACTAATCAGGAACCGATTGTAAAACAAATAGGCAGGAAAAAATGGAGATGGATTGGCCATACGCTGAGGAAACCATCAAGTGACATCACTTGACAAGCCAGTGCTCGAGTGGAACCCGAAAGGGAGGCGGCGAGTTGGTCGTCCAAGAGTCACTTGGGGGAGGTCATGCGAGGAGGAGATGAAAGCATGTGGACAGACCTGGAGCGGGGTGAAAAAGTTGTCAGAAAACAGAAGGCAATGGAGGTGCGCAGCTGAAGCCCTATGTTCCTCTAGGAACTAAAGGATACAATAATAATAATAATTATTAATAGTTTTGCTAATACAGAGTATAAAATTAAACATATACATAAAGCGTACATGTCTACTACAAGTCCTTCGCTTTGAAATATAAGGATGAAAAGCACAAATATAAAATCGAAAGCAATAGTTAAGAATCGCAGATAGTAGCACTAGATACTAATGCAATTTCTTCTCCAAAGTCCACCTACAAAGCTGAACCTCTGAAGTTAATCGATTGAAGCATTTGTATATTGAATGACGTGGCATTTTCATAGCTGTTATTTAAATAATTCAAGTGAATGGTGTTCATTTCACAACCAAGCCTGAATGTAAGGCAAGTGACTGATAGCTATGGTTTTCCATTCAAGTGGCATAACGCTTTTATATAAAAATGTATTACAACGTAAGTAAATATACATTATCTGCATTATCTATTTTAAGATGAGGTGAGTACAACCATCTTAGATAGGTTAATCCTACGTCCTACTTGTCAGTCAAAATGTTGTCTTTTCTAGTGAAAGTGACGGAAAGTTTCACTTCCTCGAAATCGCCATGGAACGCCTAGAAGACGGTAGTCTTCAAAAGTCAATTTATCGAAAGCCTACATGGAAAGGACAATACTTACATTTCAATAGCTTTTGTCTAAATAGCTTTAAACGCGGTCTAGTCAAGACTTTGTACTACATAGCGAGGAGAATATGCTCTATAGAAAAATTAGAGTAAGAATTTGAGTTTCTTGAAAAGATATTGAAGAGCGATGGGTACCCTCAAAAGTTCATCAACAAGTTTGGAAGATTTGAAGTTACAAATGTAAAACAAATCACAGCGGGAAAAAAGCCAATCTACGTTCAGCTTAATTATAAAGGTGAAAACATTGCAGCAATGATCAACAGAAGGCTGAGTACAACACTAGCCATAGTCTAACCTGAAGCTAAGCTCGTTCCCATCTATCGAAAAACTTGCTCTTTGGTGCAATTAAAATTCGATAGATATCCCTCTCATGTTAAATCCAACGGTATATACAAATTTACATATATCTACTGGAGCAGTTACACTGGAAGGACAGAAAGAAGGGCATATCTACGATTTTCTGAACATGTACCAAAAAGTTTACGTCTCAAGGGAACGAATACTATAAACAGTGCCATCGCTAGGCATCTCCTCGACAAGGGTCATGAGGTGGAAATCGAGAAATCCTTTAAAATTATCGATAGGTAAGAGAGCCTGATTCTCCTCAAGTTTGCCGAAGCAATTTCTAGCAAACGCTTCAAACCAAATTTATGTGTTCAGAAAGAAGCAGTTATTAGCCTTCCCTTGCCCTAGTAACTGAATGTCTTTATTCTCTCATCTGATTACGTAATCTTTGTCTTTAACCCCACCCCTCTTCTTTTTACAATCTGTAACTTTGCTTGTCTCTTGTTCCTATGACGTAAGTTGGACTCAGTACATTGTTACCCAATTTATTAGTCACTCATCATCTTACTTACCTCTCGTCTTTATCACGTAACTCCTTTAACAGTGTATGCATACGTTTAATTTGACTTGAACTGCCTGTGTAAAAACCATATAAGCGCAATTTTCTGAACACTGTTCACTAACTTTGGAACTTTCTGTCAACTGACAACATGTAAAATTTGCAAGTATGTTAAAACTTTTCTGTACGTAAACCTTATAATCTATTTAGGCTGTAAGCAACTGATGAGAAGACATCGAAATGCACTATGATGGTACTATATTATTCTGCACGAATTACTGTTCTTCTTGCTTTATTCAAATTCATCAAGGGGAATAAATGCATTAAGTAAATCATTTGGTCTAAATTTCAGTTATATTTTTGTTTGTTACTTCTTAAATGTATACCAGTTGGACATGCGTGCCTGCTGACACTCATCAGCAATCTAAGTGAACCCATTTCTCCAAAATTTTGATGTTTAAACCAAGATACTCTGATATCCCGTGACCATGAGAATTTCTATAGATGATAATTTAAAGTTTCAAATTCACTATCTAACTTCCATTTACCATAAATACCTTTCTAATGTTAACAGTATCTTTCAGTAAAACAAAAAAGAAACGTCTTTTTCTGCTCCTAGATAATTTACATGTTCGATAACATTCTATTCCTCATGACTGGTAGAAGCTTTCAATTTTCAATGGAAAAGAAGTAGAACCTACTGTATCATTTTATTCTTATCTAGAAAACTCACCACATCATATAGACTCGCTCTAATCAATCCTATGGTAGATTTTATAAATAAAATCAATAAATGTAAGTATTTGAAAGCAGTTTTATTGATCAAAATGGCTTCTTTCTATTTGGCTTCATCATTATAGCTGTATCTTTATCGCATTAGCTCCTATTCGCATAGAATAAAGACTTACACGTTCATATACAGAGTAAATAGGGAAAAATCGATCAACAGAATAAATGTTGTGATTTATCGCTGTCGTGCTAACATTTCAATTCAATGCTGTCAAACAATATTGTACTTTAGAAATAAAATGATGATCAGAAAACCAAGATCGGATCATAATTGCTCAAAATAAAACAAAATAAAAACACAATACACGAGAGATGAAACGAATGTGAGACGAATGACGAAGATACAGACATCAATTTATTTTTTTAACTGGCGTAAATATGCGTTCATCATTTGCTTGTATTTTTTTTTGTCAATAAGTGTTTTGTGAACATGAATTGAAAGAAGAAGAATACAGAAATGACAATAAACTTTAGAATATTACTTAAAATAATTCAGACAAATAAACATACGCGTAGAAAGTACACTTTTGTAGACCAAGCCATATGTAAAACTCAGCAAACATGTAATGAATTGGCGTATGAACATTTATTTAGAGCGAGAAGATGGTCATACAGTGGACCTAGAAGAAGAATCTAGACTATTTGAAATTCACGAATGATTGATGTCTAATATCGTACAAGCTCGAAGGTTCACAAGCGAAAATCGACAGGTTGGTTAATAAGCAGCAAAAACAGGACTTTGAATGAACACTGAGGAGACAGAAGTGATGAAGATAATCAACCAATAACAACAACAGCAAGCACCAGTCGATACCAACGGAAGAAATCTTGTACTAAATAGACTTTAGGCATGATGCAGTTATTTGGGGGTCCTGTCGTAGAAATTCATGCAAAGAAATGATCATTTCAAGACCAGTATATTGGTTTTCAGGTTAAATTCATGGCTAGTTAGGTAAAAAAGTAGAAAGCTCTGTTAATTTTCATAAATTAACTGTTACTAAGAGTTCTTCAATTTTCTTTTGTTAAACAGTCATCAGTCTATGCCTAAAACGCTTCACTTATTTCTTAAATCAAAGTTCGACCAGCACATGCGTGAATCGAAGTGCATTTATGAAACCGTCAACCGTCTATAACATCCATTTCTCATCTAAATAGTTGTCGGCGGAAATAACTGACACAAACTCTTACATATATATTCAGTGCTCAGAATTCAAAAAGGGCCTTAAATATCATACATGGAATGAGAATTTTATAAATTGAGTTCTTGATTTTGTAGGGGTTCGATTGATTTGAAGACCGATTTCGACACGCCGAAAAGTAATTATATGGACTAATTCAGAGAGACGACATTAACTGCTGCATGATTGAGATGAGTAAATTGTATGTCACTCACATATCTAGCCAGCTAGATCAAAGTGATCCTATCACCGGATGGTCATTTCTCTAGTGTGGGGGCAAACTCATCAGTGGTTAACGCGGTTTGACTCAACTAAGTGATCCGAATCCGTTGAATCCGCCTGATTTCTGGCTAGCTACGTTGTCGAACTGGTAACATCATAAATCAACACCTCCGTCTGTAAATTAAGTCATGATCTGCAATATTCACAGGTGGAGATGAGATTTCAACACAGTGTCCTTTGGGAACCAAGTTATTCAGATCAAAAAATGTGATCTACCTGATAACATAAATGGTAATCAAGAACTTAGACATAAGTGCATGTAATTTCCACATACTACTCGTTGACTAGTATGAGTAGTTTGAGATAATTCATATCAGCAGTAGCGGCTGTTAGAGAGATCAAAATGATTCAAACACCAGATTGTTATGGTTATGGTCCACGGGCGAAAATCGTCAGTTTAGCTAATCAGCAGCAAAGACAGGACTTCGAATGAACATGAAAGAGAGAGAAGTGATGAAGATAAGCAACCAGCAGCAACAACAAGCACCAATCAATATCATCAGAGGAAATCTCGAACTAAGTAGACTTTCGGCTTACTGTAATTGTTCAAAAGTCTCGTTGCAGATATTCGTGCGGATAAATATTCATTTCAGGGCCGTCATTTTCGTTTTCAAATAGGCAAAAAAGTAAAAAATAAAAACACAAACTTCACAAATAAACTGATATTAAGAGTTCGCGAATTTTTTTTGTTAAATGATCCTCATTTTATCTTCACAACACTTCGATTATTTCTAAAATCAAAGTTCAGCAAGCATATAGGTGAAGTGAAGTGTATGTATGATGTCATCAGTTCTCTAAAGCATCTGTCTATCAGCTAAATAGTTATCAATGAAAATAATTAACACAAACTCCTAAATAATTTCACTGCTTAAAATTCAAATCAGCCTAACTTCTCATAGAATAAATGAGGATTATGTAAATCAAGTTACTGATTTTCTGGAATTCTGTTGATTTGTAGTCTGGTTTCTTGACGTGTTGATGATATCAGTCGAAAAGTAACTGTTTGGGCAAATTTGAAGAAACGACGTTAATTACTGCATGACTGCAATGAATAGTTGTATACACCACTCATAGTAATCAGAAGTGCCCGCTAGCCAAATCGAGGTAAAAACTGAACACCAGACACCTACTACGCTCGTTTAAGTAGGAGCGCACCAGCTCTGTGCCGTTTCAACTCACCTGGTAGAGTCAAATCAGTTCAAACTACCGGATTGCCAGCTAACCACCTGAACAAATCGGTGTTATCATAGTTCATAGATCTTGACTTCGCCGATGATATATGTCTGATTTCCCACAAACGGGAAGATATGCAAGTGAAAAGCAACAAGTTGACAGAAGAAGCATCCAGAGAAGTTAGGACCTCCTTCGGGTGAACATAGAGAAAACAGAGGTGATGAAGATTACTGGCCAACAGCAGCAGCCACAACAAAAACAACAACAAATCAACCAACCACCTACCTGGTAAGCATCGTTTCAACTACAGGTGGAACTGACGAGGATATCAAAGCAAGACATGCTTTCATTACTCTCAAGTCTGTGTGGAGGTCAACAGAACTCAGCATCTAAAATAAGATACAGATTTTCAACTCTAATTTAAAGTCTGTGCTACTCTAAAGATCATATATTTGGCGCCACGTTACGAAAACCACTTCCAACATACTACAGACTTTAATCAACAGCTGTCTTCACTCAATTTTCAAGATCAGGTGGCCACAAATGATCAACATCAGGGATCTCTGGAAGCGAACCGACACAGAAGGAACCAGTTTTGCAACAAATAAGCAGGAAGAAATGGAGATGGATTGGCCATACGCTGAGGAAACCATCAAGTGACATCAAGTGACAAGCCAGTGCTCGAGTGGAACCCGAAAGGGAAGCGGCGAGTCAGCCGTCAATGCGAGGGTGACATGTAGGAGGTCATGTGAAGAGGAGATGAAAGCGTGTGGACACACTTGGAGCGGGGTGAAAAAGTTGGCAGAAAACCGAACGCAGTGGAGATTTGCAGCTCTAGCCCTATGTTCCTCTAGGAATCAAAGGGAATAATAATAACAATAATAGTTCAAATTCACAATTTGCAATTTACACAGTCCAAGTGGCGAAATTTCACCTTAATTTCCTTTTGAAAAAATTTAGTCAGATCACAACGTGTGGTGTGCTTGATACTATGAATGGGAGTCAAGAAATGAGACATATTTGTATGGTCTACATACTACTGATTGACTGATATGAGTAGTGTGAAATAATAAACAGTTGTTTAACTGAATTTTAGATTTTCCTCTTGATTGATTGGACCGAAGTGCTCGGTCTCAGGTTGACAGGTCGGCTTCTTGTGCAGATGCTTCAACAATGTCTGGACATGTAATTCGAATTTAACTGTTGGATGGTGACTAGCAGTGGGAACATCAATACTCACTGGAGAATGCAGGTAAATCCACTAGTTGACGAGTCCCAAATAGGACGAAATGCGCATCTCGGATTCCACTGCTAGTCACCATCCAGTTGTGATTGTTAACCAGATCGAAATGATTTAAACACTGGACGGTTGTTTTCTTATTCATAATAAGTCAATAACTAACCTTTTATTAAGTATTAAATCTAACTGTTGAAACTGACAGGACATGAAAGAATGCAATAACTTCCGAATAATTAATTAGATTGGCTCGTAACAGTCTTATTATTATTCATTAGCTCGCTACTTATTTTACAGGTTTACTCACATCGGTGAAGAAATGGTGCTACAAAACTTATCTAAAAACCACAGTATGATGAAATTTTCGCAATATGTAAATGAAGTTTAAGATTTATTTCATGTTGCATCTGAGTAGATTGAACATTCTGTGTTAATTTTTGTCCTATGTTTCTCTTTCTTTTGTATTTATTTTTATACTACTTGCCAGTAGTAAGTAGTATGAGTTCACATTGCGTTACATTATAATCATTACTACTTCTTGCCATTAAATTTTACCTCACTTGGTGTATTTATACTCTATTTGAAATTTCCGTATATTTAAATGGTATTAGCCGTATTTACACTATTTATCTACCTCTCTCTGTCCGGTGAATAATGTTTATTCAAACCTCTCTATTCTTTGCCTGGCATTCTCACATTGTTTAGTCTAACCGTACACCGCCTTCGACACAGCTTCGCTCTCTTTTCTTATTGATGCACACTGACTGTGCTTTTTGACGTCATTCAGTCACACACACATACCTCATAAGTTGAGGTTTGTATATTCTACTTTACTATTTTATCCATAACAGAGTACCAAGGTTTCAAAAAATTGTGTTTTAAATTTCACGCTTAACTCAACGTGTGGTTTTATTTGATTGACAATATTATCACTCTGAATTTCCTAGAAGAAATCTACACTGTGTGTGTATGTGTTGATGAAAATTAAGGGTGATTAGTAACCTGGATTTCACAGAATCTTTAACTCCAACAAATTGTGTTTATCTTAGGTCCCACATCGAATTTCAGGGAAAATAACAAAAAACAGCGTTAATTTAATGTGAATGTATTCAAATTCAAACACTCAGATGTTTATTATCATTATCTTGGGTTCCGAGTGGAACGTGGAGTTTCAACAACACATCTCCACTTTTTTCTATTTGGTACTACCCTCTTAGGCTGGGTCCACGATGGCCCGTAGTCGCACATGTCCTCCTATCACGACTTTCTCCATGTCGACCTCACACTGATAACCCACTCGTCGTTTCCCATTGGGGTTCCACTCGACCGACCATGCGGCGAGCGACGTCATCCAACAGTCTCCTTAGCGTGTGTCCAACCCATTTACATTTTTTCCTGAATATTTTTTGAACGATAGGTTCTAGATTAGTTTGTTCTCATAGTTTGTTTTTGCTAATTCTCTCTGACCAGCAGGCCGTGTGCTCTTCACTATGGAGCCATAGTAGGCATCTATTGATAAAAGTCTGTCACCCGTTGGAAATGTCCTTCTTAAGACGGAATGCAAGTTTTGACCCACATAGAACTGACTTAACATAGGCGTTGAAAATTAGAGTTCGGTACTTTTTGCTGAAAACAGAAGATTTCCAAGCTGATTTCAAATCGATGAAGATGTATGTTGCCTTTCCAATTTTGGTCTTGACATCCTAATCCATTCCGCCTGTGGTTGAAACGGCGCTACCTAGACAAGTGAAAGAAGTGTCCTCTTCCAAGTTTATACTGCTGATAGTGATTGGTGCTGTTTGTTGTTCCTGTTGATTGGTTGGTTACCTTCATCACCACCGTCTTCTCTATGTCCACCTGAAATCTTGTCTTTGCTGTTTCTTCAGCCAGTTTTTTGGTTTTCGCCTATAGGTCTTTGAGTTTGTGTGACATCAGTCATCTACCATCTGCGAAATCCAGATCTTCTGGAGTCTTCTGTTCACCTAGTTTACTAGCACACTATTCTTCTGGCCAGTCCCATGTCCTGGGAAAGAGTAAGGGTTGGGTGTGGGGCTAGCAACCCTATCCCAGAAAACCAATCAAGCTGCTACAAGAAAAATATTAAAAGTACATAAGACACCTATTACTTTGGATTTTACCAAACGCGTCTCTGAATAAATTCTTTTTCAGATATATTGGAGATTGAATACTACGCAACATAGAGTTTTACACGATCTTGTTAACAACAGCAATCCTTCAGAATTGACTAAAAGTTCATCACGGATACAGTTTACTTACTTCCATTTTAATTGCAGCATAAATCACGTAGTGAATTACAGTGATCACTTAATACCCTGGTGCTTTGTGTTTCTGGAAAGAAATCCAAAGGGATGATTTGCAATCGAATTTTTGATTAATTAAATCAAACTTTTCAGTTACGCGTAAAACCTGAAACACGGGTTTCGCCTAAAATGCAATACTATAGTACACATATGATAAATAAAAGGTATGAACCTAAAATTATCGACTGTTTAGGGTGTATACCCTCAGATGAACTGTCGCTGTGCACCAATAGAAAAAAACAACAAAAGCGGTATCAGCAATGATCCAAGATTAAAAATAAACAACTCACGGATGTACATATGAAGAATAAAGGCGTTCGAATAAACAATGTCCAACAGAGAGTGGTACATGAAGAGAAAATGTAGAGCAAGCACCATTTACCCAAGAGAAAATAATTACACCAAACGAATGAAATGTTTATACAATAAGAAGTAGGATAAATTCTAATGGAAATCAATAACTATGGATATAGAGTAACAAAATGGAGAACAAAATATTAACTTTTACTACTCACTAGTAGTAAGTAGTTTAAAGTTGAACTCGAATTGAATAGCAATCAAGGAAAGGGAGAATTAAGTCTCCCTTTTGGGCTTGGTTTTACCTGAAACCAGTTTGGAAACATTCTGCACTCCACAGCATAAGCAGCAAGATTCGGATTTTCAATACAAATGTGAAGTTAATCACTTTTTGTACATGGGTCAGAAACTTGGCTTGTTACGAAAATGATTGCCGCCAGTATGTTATAGAATTTTATCAGCTATTGCCTCCCCTGGCTCCATATTGAAGACCAAATGGCTGACCAGAAAGAATTAGCAACAGAAAACTATGGGAACAGACTAATCTAGAACCTATCGTTCAACAGATATGCAGGAAAAATGGAGGTGTGTTGGGCACATGTTGAGGAGGCATTTGGATGACGTCGTACGGTCGGTTTAGTCGCACCCCAATGGGAAATTACGAGTGGGTCGTCGGTGCGAGGGTGACATGGAAGAAATTTTTCGTTGGGTAAATGTGAGATTATGGGCAATCGTGGACCCAGATGAAGAGGATAGCCCGAATAGAAGAAAGTGGAGATGTGTTGTTGAAGCCCTTTGTTCCACTCGAAACCCAAGGGAGTAATAATATGATAATAATGGGTTGATTTTGCTGGATGCATTTTTGTGAACACATTTCTTGACCAGTACTTAGAAGCACTTTATGCTTAGACTGTGGAACATTCGGAGTGTAAATTAAGTTTAGTACATTTGTCTATAGCAAACATCAGAATATACAAGTTAGACCATAAGAAATATTAAAAAGACGGTTGTAGAGAAGAAAATTTTCTTCTCTACGAAATCATCAACTAGACCTGTACATTCGTGTATTTATAGAAAATGGGTGAGAAAGTCCTAGAACTATTTCTGGTCAAGGATCAAAATAATAAGATTGCAAATAACGATTCAAGTGTAATATTAAACAGAAAGATCGAATAAAAACCGCAGTAGGACGATAATTTTGAATAAGACTTTTAGAAAACAAATTTCACCAGATGATTTTGGCATTTCGTAGTTTCTCTACACCCGCTTTACAACTAACATGTTTCACAGTAATAAATTGAAACAATGTTAGGTTTACATTTGAAGGCGATTGTTTCCGCCAAGTTGATGGTGTTGCTATGGGCAGTCCGTTTGGGCCCCTCTTAGCAGATATTTATATGTCGTACATTGAGAATTTATCGGAAGATTTAATCGAAAATGTGCCACTTTATAGAAGGTATTAGATGATATCATAGTCATCAGTGATAAGCCTTGTTCTGCCACCTCAATTTTAAATCGAATGAATGAAGTTCAGAATAGCATATCACTTACATCTGTAGAAGAGGAGGATAATTGTTTATCTTTCCTAGACATATTGCTTAGTCGACGGCTTGATGGGTCAATAAAAAGATCTATTTATAGAAAACCTACCTGGACAGGACAGTATCTTAATTGCCACAGTTTCTGCCCTGTTCGATACAAAAGAGCCTTAGTAAAGTGCCTCTTCAGTAGAATCCGACAAATATGCACTGAAGATGTGCTTGATGAAGAAGAAAGAATATTGACACAAACTCTGGTTGATAACAATTATCCAGACAAGTTCATCAGGAGATATAAAGTAGTCAGAACACCAAGACCCACTCTCCAACTCGCCCCTAAGAAAGACGTGTACATCAAGCTACCCTATATGGGACATCAAAGCGGCTTGATAACTAGACAAAGGCTGAACGCTGCTGTTAAAAAGACTTTTTATGCAGCTAATATCATAATATTAGAGAATGTAAAGCCATTATATCTATCTAAGCCCTTCGAACATGCGAAAAGTGACGTCACATCCCACTGTATTTACCAATTTGAATGTTCGTGTGGACACACAAACATAGGGAGGACTCATCGATCTCTGCAAGTAAGGGCTTCAGAGCATATTCCAAAATGGCTCCAGAAACAAATGGAATCATCAGAACCTATTAACGGTGAGAACGGGAGACCTAGCTCTTCTATTGAGAAACATATTATAGAGACAGGTCATAAAATTGATGTTAACAGATCTTTTAAACCCACCTATCAAACGTGTTTGGGGCGTATCCTAAGGTTTGTAGAAGCTCTAGCAATTAGAAAGTTCAAGCCACCTTTATGCGTCCAAAAACAATTCGTCATCACATTAAACCTTCCTTGGTAAATTTTGTTTTGATACCACAGCAGATGTACTATTACCTCTGCTATTTGGTTTAGTGGTCTTCATTGTTATTTTGACCTTGAATATGTCCTTTTAACTTGACCTAAGTCTATTTTTCTCACCTCTTACCTCTTTATTAATTTCATATATGTTCCTATGAAAAGTCCGTGTGTGATCAGATTGTTCGAAATGTGTTGCGCAAATACATTACACGATTCAGACAAATTACGTCTTCTTATTGCTTTATCTAAATTCAAAAAGGGAACTACTTGTTTTAAAGTTTACTAACTTGATCATCGTTCGTTATTCTGGGGTCATTTTTGGTTGTCAAGTTGGAGAATAGGTAAAGGTAACCAAACCAAGTGTAGGTTGTGAAATACTTGATCATCGTTCGTCAGTTTGGGTCGTTTTTTCTTGTCAAGTTGGCGAATTGATAAAGATAACAAAATCATTTCCAGTCTACTAGAATCAGATACAACACTATCACAAAGATGTCCACTGGACACCAGCGAAGTAATTAAGAGCTTAAAATTCTGTCTAGAAAGTAATTATTTTACATTTAAAGGGAGTTTATGTAGACAGACAAATGGTGTTGCTATGGGTTCCCCAGTCTCCCCAATAGTCACCGATCTTTACATGAATAAATTCGAAAATAATATCTTTTCAAGCATACTCACTCCTAAAATATGGTTAAGATATGTAAATGATACATTTGTAGTACTAAAACGAGATCTACACAATTCATTCCTGGAGAAAATAAACAGTGTATCTCCCAAAATCCAGTTCACTTCGGAAGCAGAATCAGACATCGGTGAACTACCATTTCTAGACTGCCTAGTTAAGAGAAAGGAAAAACATTTTAGTATATCCATATTCAGGAAGAAAACCCACTCCAATCAATATTTAGACTTCAAATCATCACACCCCTTCAGCGTAAAGGTATCAGTTGTTTCAAGTCTTCTTAGACGAGCACACTCTTTGAGGTTAACGGATAAGGAAGGAAAAGAGAAAGAAATATCAAACATTACTGAAACTCTCAAGCAAAACAACTACCCAAAGAACGTCAACAAAATCAACACAGACATTAGGTATGGCCGAAAACGCATTCCGAAAACATGGACTTCAACAGTCGTCATTCCATATAGAGCGAGACGTCAGACGATATCAGAAGAGTACTCAATCAGCTCGACATTAGAGTTTTCTCCAAAACATCGGACACACTACAAAACAGCCTTGTGCATATAAAAGACCAAATCCCTAAACATTCTCTAATTGTGTCTATAAAATGAAATACTTGGAATGTGATGCGATATACATCGGACAAACATCTCGAGAAATTAAAATCAGAAGAAATGAACACCGTAGAGCATCTATGCGACCACTGAGAAATCCAAGTGAACTAGAAAAACTTGAAAAATCATCAGCCTTAGCCTGTCTACATGCTATAGAATCAGGCCACAAAATTGATTTTGACAATATTGAAATAAACCAGAAAAACTTCAGAAATCACAAAGAACGTCTAATATCATCAGAAGCACTTCATATCAAGTGGAATCCAAATTGTCTGAACAGGAATAATGGACTAAAACAGAATCTGACATGGTTACAACGACTCCCTCCCCTCACCCATGAAGTGGCGAAATCAACACAAATGTGATAAGCAAGTTCACTATGTAAACACACACTAATTTTATAATGTTACACACTGATCAAATCCAAAAATCTACACTTGGTTTTGTTTTGTTTACCAATTGACAGATTCGACAACGAAAAATGACCCCAGACTAACGAACGATGATCAAGTTAGTAAACTTTGTTTTGATATTATAACAGATATACTATTGCCTTTGATATTTGGTTTTAGTGATCTTCATTGTTATTTTGACTTTCAATATGTCCTTTCAACTTGACCAAACTTGTCTATTTTCTCACCTCTTAACTCTTTGATATATATGCTGAGATTTTGTAAATTCCGGTTTAATAATACTTTGATAAAGGTATTAGCAGTATTAAATAGCGAAACGTCAGTAAACACAACAACATCGTTTTGTTCTTCATTCATTGGGAAATACAAAAACCTTCATCATAATGAGTATCACATACCCAATGCCCAAATTTTTTTCAAACTGTTAGAAGTGAACTTGGTTTGGATATATAGAATGTTTGTACTGGTTAGGAACAAAACCGTTTAAATAAGGATATTGTTTTGACTTTTTATGATGGTCATGCTAGAGACAATAGCACTAGTGATCCGAAAATACAAATCCACTCTATGCATTGAAGAAAAATATGTCCAACCACTGTCCCTACAATGGCCAGCATAAAAGGTTAATTCTCAATAGGGATTATCCTTACCTTACCTTTCTTATTTAATCTTCTTGGTGATTTCTGTTATTTTGAAGTTTTTAATCCCTAATTGCATTGTTGTTTCTTTTTTTAATCCAAAATTCCTGTCTATTTTGTTATTACTACATTTTTAATCATCAATTGCACGAGAAATTCAATTTTCCCAGTAATTATTATTCTACTATGTTTTTTATCCAATTTTTCTGTTTACTACTACATTTTATTCGCTATTTGCGATCTTATTAATTTGATCCTTGACCGCAAATAGTTCTGCAACTTTCTCACTTACACATTTAGCATAAATACACGAATGTACAGGTTGAGTTGATGACTTCATCGAAAAGAAAATTGCATTCTCTGCAACTGCCTTTGCAAAGTAAATATTCTATATTGTTATTATTTCCTTTAATTCCTAGAGGAACATAGGGCTTCAGCTGCGCACCTCCATCGCCTTCTGTTTTCTGCCAACTTTTTCACCTAGCTCCAAGTCTGCCCACATGCTTTCATCTCCTCTTCGCATAACCTCCTCCAAGTCACCCTTGCACTGACGACCAACTCGCCGCTTCCCTTTCGGGTTCCACTCGAGCACTGGCTTGTCCAGTGATGTCACTTGATGGTTTCCTCAGCATATGGCCAATCCATCTCCATTTCTTCCACAATCGGTTCTTGGTTGGTTCGCTCACTGCCAGAAATCCCTGTTGCTGATCTTTTCTGGCTGGCCATCTGATCTTGAGTATTGAGCGAATTCAACTGTTAATGAAGGTCTGAAGTTTGTGTGATGGGCTGTTTATGACTCGCCAAGTCTCTGATCCGTATAGTAACACTGACTTCACATTGGAAGTTAGAAAACTAAACCTCGATTAAACGAATAAAAAATGCAGCAACTCTGGGAAAAGAATCTCATGAATTCCACAATAGGATATCTTGTTTAGTAACCTACACGGATTCCCAAAAAAATAATCCTGTAGAAATGCCATTTCATTAAAATTATTTTTTTTGGTATATTACACTCAGGATAGGTCTAAAATAGGAATAAAGCAAGAAAGATAAAATTTTAGAGCATAGAATGATCCCACTTAATTTCACGGGTTCTTATCACCTTCAGATTACCTAAAACTACAAAGGCTTTGCAGTCATATGAATCTTAAATCTAAATATTTTTGACCATTTCAAAAAGAACCACCTCAACATTAGCTTGAAGATCATGTAGGTTTTCTTGAGAAATACCACTAGAGAGAATGGATAACCTAAGGGATTCATGGTGAAATGTGATAAAGAAAAGTTCTCCATAACGAAACAACCAACTGGAGAAAAGAGGAAAGTCATTATTTGTCTTCCATTCAAAGGAGAAGCATCATCTAAAACTATTAATGAAAAAAATGAAATTAGATGGTTGGAGGCGATCGACAGGAAGCCTTGCTTGACTTAGGTTTCGTGTTAGCTGACACTCGACAACAGGGCGTATCTGCAACGTTGAAGGAACTCAAACCCGCCTCACTCAGTGTTGCAATCACAGACGTTACAATCTAACATCATCAAATCAATGTGAATTGCAAACCTCACTGATAGAATTCAGTCTGCAGCAAATAAAGGACTTCACACTTCACACCGGTTACTAGTGTCCAATACAAAAAATGAAAGGATTAGTAAAAATATACATCCCTGCAGCTAAGCTTGTAACATTATGCAGCGCCACAATGTTCAAACAATTACAACTGGGTAAATACTCTACTGCTTTCACCTGTGGAGTCTGTAACAAAACAACTGTGCAGTTTTTTGTTAGATATTAAAACCAAAAATATTGTATAAAACTTTTGTTTAAAACGATTCATTGTAAAATATACATAACGTTGGAGTACAAACTAAAATACAGTGTGCTGCTGTATGCTTCATCTTCTTACTGGTTCATTCTGTCCACTTGCATCACTACTAACCGTGTTGTATACTTTGGATTTTGCAGGAACCTCTCATCCTCATCCGAAAACTATCCCACGACCGGTACACAGCTTCTACTGTGGTGAGAGCTGCCTCCTAGCCAAATTGGTAGACAGTCATTTACGTCAATGTTTACGTCCCCAATATTCGTCGTGAGAAAAATAAGAACAAAGACATTCAACAAACAACCACAGGAGACTTTGCATAGGCTGATATAATTTGCAGATAGATGATCTGACACTCAAGAAACAGACACAAAGAGATGAAAGATTAACGTTCAGCGAGAAACCACCAATTTATTTTTTATTTATTTTTATTTTATTTTTGTCTACAGCTTGATTCCACACCGTATTTTTGGTACAAGTATGGAATTTTCAGCATGGATATCGGTAGCCCAAATTTCGCAGGCCGACCATAGATACCAGGTGTGCGTCGGCGTGGGCTCGAACCTCAGACAATGTGCATGGTCGACGAGAGTCCTAATCACTGTGCCACCGACGCACAGAAGGCTGCGTATGTTTGCTTAAAATAATCTATAATAATGTACATGAAATATATGTGTAAAACTTGCGCACTGTGGTAGTAAGTAATTCCATATTAGTTTGTTTATTAGATGTACCACACAGTGAAACAGTATTATTTACTCGATGAAAAAGTTTCGAACTAAATTTACTGTTCATAATCATATCAATTGTAATTCCATACAAAGAAGGAACCTCGGAAACCAGCTTACGCAGAGTTCTTAACAAGGCAGCAATAAAAGTGGCTCGCACTGAAACCCACAAACTCAATTGGAAACAGACTTTATCGGTTAAAGGATCCTGTGGAGCCTTTAAAACAAAACGATTTAGTCTATCTAATACCCTGCCTGTAATGATTGTCAGGTCAATTAAATAGATCAAACTAGTAGAACAGGGGCAGCCAGACTAGCTGAACATAAAAACCTAGCAAAATGTAGATTGGTTGACCCGAATAAGATAAGAAATCTAGAGAATAGTTCAGCTATAGCACTCACTACATGCAATCACACACAACCATAAAACAGGATGGGATAGGATGACAGTTTTAAAATCTTATGTCACAGGGTGGAGGGAGAGATTGATAAAAGAAGCATTGTTTATCGAATCAACTGTAATAGGAATGATTCAACACCTGTTCCTGATAACTAGGAAATTCTACTACCCCTACGGCAAATAGGAGAAAACTATAAAACTCAAGTTTTGAAGTCGTGTGATTATAATTGATGGAATGTTTGTGAACAATGATGAATTTTGTTCGAAACTTCATCCAGTGAATAATAGTGTTTCACTGTGTGATATATCTAATAAATTAACTAATATAGATTGTCGAAAAATACCCAATTATTCATAAGTAAAAACACAGTTTTTGTTCAGCGAAGAAATTTCTTTTCAACGACTTCATTTTCAAGCTGTACAGTCGTATTTATATTACAGAAAAAGGTTATTAAGTGGCACTAAATAATTGCTCAGTCAATGTACGTATATATGTGATAAAAGTTATAAGGGGTAGAGTTGAAGTGGATAAATTACAAAAATATTAAAGATTGTTCTATAACAAGAATGTCAAGTGTTGTCTAAAAATTTTGAAAATTAGGAGTACGATTACGATAAGAATGAAGATGTGAAGTGAAGTGGAAAGAATTCAAGTGGTAAAATAAAATAAAAACTAGAAAGAACATTATTATGACCAAGGTAAAGAAAGGGGTTTGACAAAACGCTTTTGAACACATAATTTAGGTTTCTGTTCATGTATAGCTAAAGCTTCGGCTATGCATAAGTGAAGAAAACGTAAACTTTTGGATCGATTCGATTTTGCCATGTATATAACTTTGAAAGATGAATCACGTGAGGCTAAATGACCAGACTCTAACAGGTGATCACAAATAGACGACTTTGCAGTTCTACGTTCGCCTTTCACTAACCAAACCGGATAGTGTTCAGCTACACGTTTTCGGAGATTACGCTTAAAACGTCCAATATAAACAGCTCCACAAGAGCAAGTAAAAGAGTAAATGCACATAGATGTGGACAAAAGCGGTAATCTATCCTTGACGCATTGTCTGATCATATTTCGGCTGGTAAAAACTAGTTGCAGGAAAAGTGCGTTTAACACATTTAGATAAACGATTTTTAATCAATTCTGAAATGGTGTCACCTTTGAATGCAAGACTCATAAACAGCTTTTTCTTTGGTACTGTGACTTGTCTCGGGGCGGATTCTTTCTTGATGTTACGTTCAATGAGCCTTGTGGGATAACCATTGTTAAGGAGATTTGATCGAAGGTTATCTAGTTCCCTATCGATTGTCTCTACAGAGCAGATTTTACGAATTCTGGAGCATAAGGAATGAATAAGATTTCTCTTTCTCCCTAAAGGTACCCAACTGTTGAAGTTAGTGTACTGCCCAGTGAATGTTGGCTTTCGGTAAATCGACCTTAGAAGCGTTCCATTCTCTCTTCTATCTAGCTTAACATCACGGAAGTGAAATGAAGAATCCGACTCTTCTTCGATCGTGAAAAGCAAAGATGGGTGAGAACCATTAAATATTTTAAGAAGTTCGGCAGTTGAAGTGTTTTCATCACATACAATGAAGGTATCATCAACATATCTTTTATACATAAACAGACTATCGATGGTTTCCTTTAGTGGGCCATTCTCTAAGCTTGCCATGAAAACGTCCGCTAAGAGCGGTCCTAAACAACTACTATTGAGATACATACTGAATGTGCAATTTAGATTTAATGATGTCATCTACAACCAAAGGGATGGAGTCGCCATGGGGACTCCTTTCTTTCTAGTTTTTATTTTATTTTACCACTTGAATTCTTTCCACTTCACTTCACATCTTCATTCTTATCGTAATCGTACTCCTAATTTTCAAAATTTTTAGACAACACTTGACATTCTTGTTATAGAACAATCTTTAATATTTTTGTAATTTATCCACTTCAACTCTACCCCTTATAACTTTTATCACATATATACGTACATTGACTGAGCAATTATTTAGTGCCACTTAATAACCTTTTTCTGTAATATAAATACGACTGTACAGCTTGAAAATGAAGTCGTTGAAAAGAAATTTCTTCGCTGAACAAAAACTGTTTTTACTTATAATATGGAATGTACATGAAAATTTACACATATCGGTTGATTTCCTAAATAAACGATCTGTTGCCTGGCTTTTGTCTTCTGCCATTGCACTACCAGAAGACACAACTCACGCAGTGAACGTTTCTGTGGATTATATCAATAATTTGAAGCAGTAAACTTTAACTTTATCACCAAGTAACCACTAATTTACATAACTAAGTAACTGAATTTTTTATAATATACCGTTACGATATTATTTCATTCTAATACTTGTCGCATCACCGAGCTCTCCATGAAGTCCCCTACACACCTCCTACTCTGTTTATAAATCTACATGCACTTGTGGGTAGCAAGTGTGTTGCAAAGATAGAAACAAAGACTTCAGTCTGGTTTTCTGAACACAGTCCAAGAAACCTCCGCCTAAATAATAAGTGAACAAATAACTTTATTCTCAACGAATTGTTTATATAGTGTACCGATTTCTCAGAGGAATTTATTGGATAACATTTCCTCTTCACCCGGCATCTTCAAGTAAAATGATAATCTATAGTATTTCACATGACATAGTGCTTTTAGACCTGAAGCACAAATTATTCCCTTTATGATATTTTTGCTTCGTTTCCGCGAAATGTGCACTGGTATTTTGAAATCCAATTAAAAACGGAGTGGGTACATTTCTCGACTCGAGGATATAATTGAATAGTAAGATAGTAAAAATTACAGAAAATATGAGGCACTGTTTTAGGTGGTTCAGTGATTCAAACAGGTTGCCAAGTTATTTACAAATACACGATAACAACACATCTCATGAATCGGGGACATTTCACCAAGATCTCTATATCTTTCGAAATATTAAATATGCAAATGACACCAAATTTTCCATGATTTGCTAAACCAATTGTAATTAGATGTTTCCAGCTAAATTTCTGCATACAGAAAGCGACTGAACATCCTCTCTTATTCGCTTAATATCAATAATTTTGATTGCACTAACTGCATAATCATCCCCACTGAAGATTTCAGCTCACTCAGCTAATTTCTGTCTCATGAACTTTAATTTTCCGAAGTGTTCATGTTATGTAACAATCTAGTAGCGTTTACCATTTCTGTCCTACGCCTTCGTATCCTTTTTGGCTTTCTACCACGCAATGGTGACTTAAACTGTAAATTGTGACGCTTGTGTTTTTGAAGGCTTAATTTCTAACAGTACCCGTTTTCAGGAATTCATCATGAGCTGACATCAGCTATACAACCATGGGAAAACCATCAGGGAGTACTGGACAGCCGTTTCGTCCTAGTTTGAGACTCTTCATCAGTACGCAAATACCGCCAGGTTTCGAACCCAGAACCTTCTGGTTACAAGGCTAGCAAGCTCGTAGACCATTAAGCCAATGGGACCCGATGCAATGGCCAGCTCATGAGATGCCAACTTTTGCCAGCAGGTTCCGTGTGAAGAGAAATACTCGCCGAAGACATTGGTTAGTGATCACGGGATATTGTGAAATGGCAGAAGCTGGAACTCACGGGCTGGCCACTGGATCAGGTTCCAGTGGCTTAATGGTCTACGGGCTCGCTAGCCGCGTAACCAGAAGGTCCTGGGTTCGAAACCTGGCTGTATTTGCGTACTGCTGGAGAGTCCCAAACTAGAACTAAACAGCTATCCAATACTCCTAGGTTTCCCAATCGTTCTCTAACTGATGTCAGCTCATGATGAAATACTGTAACCACTCAGTCAAATCCCTACAAGCCAATACTTGAACAGTACTTATTGTTATTCAACGATAAGACTGACTAGCCATTGTTCGGATTGTTACTCTCTTACTAACCACAATCTATCCATAATGTTTATTTACGTTTTACTCTCAGTAAATTTATTTTATCGATACTTATGTAACAACAGAAGACAAGGGCCAGGCAACAGATCGTTTATTACGGAAATCAGCACGTATTTATATATATTTCATGCACATTATTATAGCTTATTCAAGCAGACAAAGACAGTCTTCTGATTGGTTGTTTCTTGCTCAAGGTTATTCTGTACTGCTTGTGACTGGTTTCTCAGAAAGTTAAGCCATATATCTGTGAATCGTATTTGCCCAAGTTAAGTCTGCTGTGATTGGTTGTTGAATCAGCCTTGTCCATATTTTCTCACGGCCAATATTAGCGACGTAGACATTGCCGTAAATTAATGTCTACCAATTGGCTAGCAGCCTGCTCTCACCACACTTAGACTAGTGAAGAAGGACCTCCTCGTCACACATAAATGCAACTACAGATGCATTCAATCACTAAGACTACATAGATAATAAACTTTAGTTGGGATAGGCTAGTGAGGCAATACACAGTATATGCTGTCGGTGTTTCATGTTAGGACAGTGGTAGTGTGAGTTCACCTGACTGTGGATGCCTTCATGAATTAAGTAATTATACGATACAATAAGTAACAGCACTTATTATTACATAGTTTATAAATCATTTTTCAGTATAAAGCCGATAATAAATAGTAACAACTAAGACTTTATATATTCATGAATTTCCTACTAGGACTCTACAGGTGAGAACACTCGATATATAGTAATCCATACACACTAAATTTAGTACACTAGTGGATGAAACCATATCGAAATGACGAACATCTTTAACTTCTGAAGCTCATTTGGTTAGACATCCTACTATCCAACAATCGGTAAGACTCTGGTATGGACATAAATTTGTTATGCATCTATCTCAGTGCCATAATACTTGCTTGGCGATGCCTATATATATATATATATATATATATGTGAAACCTTGCCTTTTATTTCGTTCGCTTGATTATTTCCCGTACATCATCTCCTTTATGTGGCAGTCTGGCATACATACCGGCTCTTTAGAGCAGAAAAGTTTCCTACTATGTCCACTTGTAGACATCTTTCAAAGACCTTACTTTACATGGGGCTGTGCTGTTAGAAGAAACTTTTTGTTATGATATGGTGCTTGTCCTATTTCAGAAAGTGATCGCTGGTTATAATTTTGCTCACATAAATCATTATTCCAAAGACAGAAGAGCCGTATACCATTATCTAATCAGGTAATGACTCAACTGCAGATAGCCGACACCAAATATATCACTGGCGTAAGTATAAAACTTGGGCACTGTGGTAGAGTATAATTCCATTATAAATAAGATTTTATTTTGATAAATCGCACAGTGTTTACAGTTCATATCAGTTCATATAACTGTAAACACTGTGCGATTTATCAAAATAAAATCTTATTTATAATGGAATATCACTGGCGCTTATCAGAATGCATTACTGGGGAAAAACACTTTTAAACGAGCACATTCTTCGGTATTGATAATAAGAGATAATAGGAAGCTTCTATATAGATTATCTAATGCATGCAACAGCTGGTAGATAGGACAATTAAAGATGACGAGGACACTTATCTTGAAGAGGCATAGCATTATCTCCACTCCGCTGAGAAAAAGTTCAATGCAGTAACTTCCTCTGGGAAGTGATATTGAATTTCAGCAACTTCATTGAAGAGAGCTCTGGAGGAAATAAGGGGTGAGGATACAGTAACAGCCAACCACGGGTTTATCGAACAAACACGCCCTTGGGTGGCAACACCCAGTAGGAGGTCGATAAAACCGTTAGAAAGCTGAGGCTACTTCACTGCAGAATGTCAGGTAGCCAAAACGATGATGATACACTGGAAGCAATCAATTTAGAAGAAATAGCGCCAGAACATATATACATTCGTCCTTTACCTTCATCTTAATTACAAAATCACGTTGATTTCCACATTTTTTTCTATTTTCTAACGTTCTACATCTGTCAATGACATTTTTACTTTCTTCTCCCATTTATTATCATCATTGTACGTCGGTGGTTCGGTGGCAGAATGCTCGTCAACCCCGCGCGTAGTCAGAGTTCGATCACCTACGTACGTACTTCCAAACCGATACTATCGAGTAGTAGGTCCACAAAAACGAAACGCTGGGCGTTAAAATAACACACTACCACTAGCAAAACTTCAAAGCCGAAAGCTTGAAAAGCCTTATGTTCCACTCAGAATTCACATGTGTGCGGCAACGATTCCACCTAAATTTCACCCATTAATGTAACCACTGTTCCATACATTGTGAGCAACAGAGTTAAACCCTACTCCATTTGCCAAGGGTCAATGAAGTCAAACAGTCACCGACAGCTTTCAAATGATAAGTGTCACTCACTACCCAGTAGGTAATCGTGCGTTTGGTTGTTGAATTACATTAACCTTCACTTATTGTTTTTTTTTCATTTTAACTCAACTGTGCGTCGGTGGCACAGTGATTAGGACTCTCGCCGACCATGCACATGGTCCGAGGTTCTATCCCCTGCCGACGCACACCTGATATCTATGGTCAGCCTGCGAAATTTGGGCTACCGATATCCATGCTGAAAATTCCATACTGTTACCAAAAATACAGTGTGGAATCAAGCTGTAATCAAAAAAATTAAGTGAAAAAAAATATTACCAAAACTCCATCAATTTATTTACTGATTATAAAAGAAAAATAACCAAAACAAGAAATATCATATGTACAACACAAACAATAAAGGCACTAAGGTGCATCACAATTATAACGTAAGAAAAATATATATCACAGCTGACTGTTTTAACAAGAAATAATACTACACGAGAAAAAACTAAACAGGAAGACCCCTAGAGACTCCTTTTAATGTCCACAGACTACCTCGAAACAATGCAATCAGCCCAGTTCTACCACCAGGTACTGTAGTAATAATTTGCCATATAATTAAACAAACCTGGGAGACCAAAGCTATTGCTGCGAATACAGCACTATGCCAGACAATCACAGCATACAAACCAGCAAATAAACTTAGTAGATAACTGATTGTAAAGGGTAAACGTTCAGCTGAAAACAAGCTTTTAATATGATTCCATGGTCCCCAAAGGAATGAGAAACTTCCAACTAGTAAAATACTACCAAGTGTATGCAGTAGTACATATTTACGCATACCGAAAGGTGTTGCAATCATTGGCAGAAAAAGCATTGCTAAACACAGACAAAGAGAGGCTGCAAGCAGGCATAACAAAAATCCCATTAAACGTTGATACCGAGATAGACCTTTGAACATTAAAGGATCTGATTCAGCTTGAGAGAACCATGAAGCTAAATGACCTTGGGCTTCTATTTCACGAGACGTAGTAGGTTCACTAGAAGACTTTCTTGACTCATCTGCATTAGACGACGACTTTAAAAAACTGCGTAACGCTTCAGGTAGTAGAGTAGGCTCTCTGTCAGTCTTTTGGGTATCAACTGTTTTAGAATACAGCATAGCATATGTTGGAACAGACTACTGCATAACAGAAACAAAGCATTAAATAGCAGCATAAATATTAATGAAAATGAAATTAATATTCGTAAGAAAATTGCATTAATTTTAATGATACCAACCAACAAACATTCCAATTTAGAAGTAATCTTGTTACATTAATGACCATTAACCCCTCGAACATTAGCGTTCATACTCACTCCACATATTTTTGAAGTGTTGTAGTAGAGAAACATCAGAGAAAATGTTAAACTTCCAACGTAAATAAAAGCTCTCTAATTCATACTCCCACGTGAAGGTGGTATTTAACTTTAGCAATGGCGATTTTTAACAGTGAATGTCTTGCGAAGAGTTGTAAACAGAAGCTCTATGCTACCATAAAAGTTTTCCCCTTTAATTCGTATACTTTAGTGATAATTTCAATTAGGATCATTAAAAGGTTGAGACAGTTTATACACTCCTGCGGAAAGGTTACTACAACTTCTGCAAGCCTTAATCAATCCCGGTGGGTGCGTACTGCTGAAGAGTCCCAAACTAGGACGAAACAGCTGTCCAGTACTCCCAGGTTTTCCAATGGTTCTCTAACTAATGTCAGCTCATGATGAAATCTTGAAACCAATCAAATCCCTACAAACCAACACTTGTATATATTAAGTTTGTCGTCACCTATAAATTTGTCCAATTATCTGTTTCAGGTTGTAAGCAACTTGCAAAATTAGTAGATATATGCAGACATGATGACTGTAGACATCATGCCAACAGTGAAAACACGAATCAGCTTGCTTTCAGTGAAGAGAAATACTCCTCCTAGAACACCTCTATGGACAATAAACGGTGTCCACCAGTGTCTACAACACAACGGGCGTGGCAAAACCAGCAACGGTGATATATATATATATATATTACAGGTAAACACCATGGAAACAAATATCCGGAAAAATTCTTGAATCGGGAATACATAAAAACAGGAAGACCATGAGAGTTCCTGTCACTGCATTATATGAGTGATGTCAATAATCTTGAAGGGGGCATGACGCAACAAGGATGTACTAGCTTATTCTGTGCCTGTGAAACGTGGATTTCGAGGAAGAAACAACTCTGCCTCCTGGGTGTACATTTTTCAGCTTTACTGTTCCAACAGAGCTACTAAGATTGGGTGTTCGGCTGGAAAATTTCACTGCAAAATTCCTATGGTTATGTAATGGTCAGACTAGATTCACATAAAGCTATCTAACTACCCTCCTAGTAGATACGAAACATCAAGCTGGCATTAATTTATTTGTCATATTCGACTAAATCTGACTTATGCTTGCGAGTTTGAATTTTGAATTAGTTGTGTTATCTGAGCTAGGTGATTTAATTACGAAGCTTTCGTCGTCCTACTGGACAGCATCTTCAGCACATGTTTTAGTATAGAATTTTGCATTAACAGCAATAATTGTATTACATGAAAATATTACATGAAACTCGAACTGCTGCACTTCGGTGCCAAGTTCTATGTTGAATCCAGACAGACAGAAACCACAGGTGTATTTACAAATAATTCGTTTTATAACCTTGACCACCAAACTACATATCTTGATTTGTAAATAATGTGCAGAAATCAGTCCTTTTTTACTTATCCTTTGACCTAATTTTATTGTCAGATCACTACTTTTGTCATCATTGGTTTTTATTGTCAGTGCTATTACCTCAGTTACTTCCTTCAATCTCTATTTGTAATTGTTCTCCTGTAATTATAAACCGCTGCCAATTAATGGAATCGTTCGCTCGCCTTTCCCAATCACCTTTAAGACCATAGATTATATAATAACCCACTGTAGGGTCTCAGAACTTAACTGCGTAATTATATTATACTGCTTCGTTGTATCGTCGACCATGCACATGGTCCGGGGTTCGATCACTGGCCGACGCACTCCTTTACCTTGCTAACCCAATAATAAAAAGCTGGTAAAGAGGAAAGGTTGGGGATGAGGCTAGCAACCCCACCCTGTAAAATTAAACACTGCTACAGAAACTTCAAGCCACTAGCCTGAGGCCCTATTTTCCACTGGGAACGTGAAGGAAGTAAAAAAAAACTTTGTTGTATGATTTTCGTGATTCTAATGATTATCCCTCGCATCTCTTATATTTCAAAACTGATACAATTTCACCAGCCTACGTATCACCACTTTACGGGAATAGTTTAGATACATCAGTCGAAAAAGCATAAATCTTTGTGTTGCATGTAATGGAATAAATTTCTCCATAAACTTTGTTGTTTTCCAAAAAAAGGAGACGCTGATGGAGAATTATCGCCTTAGCTAATAAAAATTAGTGAATATTGTCTGTCTGTCTGTCTCTGTCTGTTTTCGACATAGAGCTTTGCACATACGTGCGGCAGTTTAAGTCGCCACACTCCATGTAGCACACAAAGTAAGAGAAGAAAGTACAAGAAATGCATAATAGAGACAGTAAACAGAGGTGTGAGACAAAGGAATAGTAGTAACGAAGAACAACATAGTTTAGTTGGAAATCATAAGTCACAGGGAGTGGATGCATCTGCGCCACTGAGAACGATTTTGAGCCATGTCACCAATTGTTTCCAACCATTTGTTTTTACCGTCCCGAGGACCCCAACCAGAAAGTCTACACCTTCTTACATGGCTTAGACTAACTGTTGTAGATTTCATTAACTGGTGCCATGTTTTTGTTTGACCTCCACTAGTTCTTTTCCAGCCTGACCCTGTATCCGCTAACATTGCTCGTCGAGGAAGGCGATGACTAGGCATACGTAACGTGTCCTAACCATCTCAGTCTTTGTAACTTCACAACTTCTTCGATTGATTTCCCCTGTTTACCTAGACCTCGACGCCTAACCTCAATATTGCTCACCTTATTATACCACTTCACACGGGAGATAGAACGCAGGCACCTATGATCAAAGACAGCTAATCTTTTCATGTCTTCCACTCTCAGTGGCCAGGTCTCACAGCCATAAAGGAGGACGGAGCGAACTGATGAGCAGTACACCCGCCCTTTGGTCGATAGTCTACGCCAGAGACGGCGTAAACTGGCAAATGCGAAACGAGCCCCCTGTATCCGTGCCGAGATTTCGTCAGAGATCAACCCGTTGGGGTTGATGATACTTCCCAAATAAGTGAAGCGGTCAACATGCTCTACCACATCACCCCCTATTTCTAATCTAGGGGTCGCTGCAGTCCAGTCTTGTAAAATCGTCTTGCATTTGGCGGGAGCGAATCTCATGCCAAACATTCGTAGATTGCTGCTCAAGGTGTTCAGAAGACTCTGCATTTTGTCAGCGTCTTAGCCTAGAAGGACTATATCGTCTGCATATTCTAAGTCAACGAGATTATTCCCTGGTAGCAAGTCAATCCCTGAGTCGCTGAAGTCACTTAGGGTTAAGTCCATTAGTACATCTATGATGAAATTGAATAGAAATGGGGATAATGGGCATCCTTGACGGACACAACTAGTCGTCACCAGTTCATATGACAACTCGCCGTAAGCCCTCACCTGGCCGTATGAGTACGAGTAGAGTGCCTTAATCAGTGGAATGTATTTTCTCGGCATTCCCTTTACAGCCAGGCATCTCCAGAGAACCTCTCGGTCGATAGAATCGAATGCCGCCTTTAGGTCAAGGAATATAGTGATTATTGGGCGCCAGTAAGAATGCCTATGTTCTAGAATCTGTCGAAGGGTGAAGATATGATCAATACACCCTCTTCCTGACCTAAAGCCTGCCTGGCTCTCTCGTGTTTGTGCCTCCCGAGCACCACAGTCTACGCATGATTATTGAGCCTGACTTTAGATACTATATTAGTCAAGCTCATTCCTCTGTGATTATCACAGGAAGACTTGTCCCCCTTCTTGTATATGGGGATAATCAGTGACTTACACCAACCCGATGGGACTTCTGATTCCCAGACGCTGCCTAGAACCTCAGTTAATGCAGACAGTAAACTGTCTCCACCGTACTTAAATACCTCTGGAGTCATTCCATCAGGTCCCGCTGCTTCGCCTAGTTTCAGATTGGTGACAGCTTTAGAAACCTAGGTTAGGGAAGGAGGACCTGTGTCTATATCCCATCCGGGTGTGTGCTGGATGGCGGGGAGGTTCAGTGTGGCTGTAGGCAGGTTAAATTGTTCCTCAGTGTTCTTTTCAACGTTTGAGGCATCTGTCCTGAGAGCTAATTAAGGAGCCATTTTTCTCAGAAATAGTCTCACTTATGATTTGCCTTCTCCCAACCGTTTCCCTGATGAGTCTAAAGAGTTGCCTAGTGTTGCCGATCGCCGATGCTTTTTCCATCTCTTTCGCCTTTGTCAGCCACCGCTGTTCACGGTCTTTGCGGAGACTTTTCGTAAGTTTCCTTTTGTGTAGCTTTCGCTCCTCGTTGAATTCGGAGCTCGCCGGAATAAATCTTCTGGCATCAATCAGTTCGGATGAGGCGGTAGAGATCCAATGGTTTTTACTCACCTTTGGGTTTGCCTTATTCACAGCTTTTACAGCTGTATCTATGGTTGTCTGAATATTCTTCCAAGCTTCTTCAGGGTGAGCACAGCTGTCGAACTCAGATATGTGTTTAGCTAGTTCTTCCTCAAATAGGGATTTAGTTTCCTGATTGAGCTGGGGACGTGATGGGTTTACCGCCAGCTGTTTCCTACGTCCGTTCAGCCGCAAGCACACCCGAGCGCGGACCAGGGTGAATATTGTGCTAGCAATGCAAACGATTTCTATTTACACTAGATTTCATGATGAAAGAAACGATGATCCAAAGAGTGAAACAAAGACAATACAGTACTGAGTAATGCCACATAGTGAAACACTCGCCTCTATGTTTCTTTTAACTATTCCCACATATAGTGACAGTCGAGTCATTGCAGTCTATTTCTGTGGAGCTAATTTTTTAACCCTATGATGGTGCTCCCACGCTACACTTTCTCAGAGTCACAGAAAAATAATTTCACAAGTATCACAGCATACGGAATCTTAATAAGTCGTCCACTAGAAAAATACGGAGTAAAATATCTCACTGATGAGAAAGAATATTGTACAGAAGTAAAAAAAAACATAATTTAGGCGGCGAAATGTTAAAATGAACACTTCTCATTCACTACCTTCTGGAAAACACCTAGGAACCCATCATATAATAATCGTATTTAAAGATGAGAGTGAATAGAACTCAGAGCAGGTATTTTATTACAGGGAAACTGTTCATGGAAAAAAACAGCTTTGCAATGTCAAGTGACATTTCGACACAATAAATGCTCCAGGCATTTAGGCCGTTTTTCTCCAGCCCTACCTTATAGTGTTTTGTAGCTTACATGAATATACTTCCCACCTGAAGACCTGAAACTTCAATATTTACCTACCAAATCTTTCGATACTGTTGCGGTGAAATAATCCATAGCGCTAGCATTGAATTCTTTCCGAAGGTGATATGAAATCCATGCCCTAGAGTTACCACAGATTATATTATATCTACACTTCTTATAACATTCACTTTAAGACAAAAGGTAGCGAAAAAACTCTGTTACAGATATAATAGTTTGGGGTGACATTTGGCCCAACTGGACAGTTCAAAATGTTTCCTCACTGGCCGTTGCTGTTGCATACACAACAGGTGAGAAAAATATTTCCCCTGAAAGTAGATACGAAATGATAATTAGTTTAGCTGCGAAGGCACTATGACCTCGTAAAATTCGGTCAAAGCAAGTCGGTAAATAATTCTGTATTCATGAAATAAGAATTCCATAAAGTGTAATGACATTAACTAGGATATCTAGTTTGTATTGGAGGGAAGTTAAAACATAGCAACCACCCGCGTCGAGAACTTCAGAAACAAATTAGTTACGGCCGTTATAACTTTGAGAATACCTGAGTTCTGATTAGTGTGTGAGTAATGAAGTTACTGCGTGTATACGAAGAGGAAGCTTGATAGGATAACTGGTCTTTTGGGAGGATTAGGAGAACGACTAAAGTATAGCAATCCAAATGATTTTGAAACGCTGCAGAAATATTTAAATAATAAATTTTATCCTGTTGGGTTGGACGAGCACTGATTCTACAAAATGAGTATAGGGGCATTCGCAAGACACTAATCTGTCTAGAATAGGCCACGAAATAATATGGTACATAAATGCTTCCACGATCTCACATGCAATAAAAGTATTCGCATTATTACTAAGCATCCGACGACAAACCGGGAGAGAGTTCTAGTACAATCGAAAAACTGTCATTCCGTATAACTATTTTGTCCTACATAGCTTTTCATCCAAATAATTCCTTTGAGGCAAAACAATGATTTTGCCGGTCGTTCGAATCTGTTGTTACACTTCAGTCTACTCAGACTGAAGTTTCGAGGTAGAAAAATAGATTAGCCGTCATTAAAGTATCCTGTCTAATACCCTTGCATTTTTCAGTGTTCTCCGCAAATACAGTTTGTCTTACCTGGCTTTACTACTCTGATGTGATTGCGCGTTTAAACGTCAGTGGTGAGTCCGTCTCCTTGAGTCCCTATAGGGACCTTATAATTTGCTACTAGCAACGCACCACTTGCATTTAGCGCTACTGACCGGAGTGGTTGAACGTACAATGTCCACATGTTCGTCCTCAGTTCATACTGCACTGATGATATGTTTATTTACCCCCCAACAACCTGATGCCAGTGAGCGATTTAATGACATATATCCAGATACACCAGCTGGTAGCACTCTAAAAAACAGATTCCTTAAAGCTTCATGGAAATTGATTGATATCTTAAAGTCAACAAAAAGATTATTCGGCACGGATTTGCCAATATATCACAATCCACGAATGCATTCACAATCTTATTCATATCGTGACGTAAATCTTTATAACACTGGGTGACCTAAATTTCTCCATTTCTAATTGTTCCATTCAGCTATTCATTTGGATCGCTGTATGAACTCAAAGTCATTTTTCATTCGATGTCGCGGTAATTCTGCGAATTTTTCAATGGATTTGGTAGGACAGTATCTTCCTACAGATTGCACAACACTCCATCACATGATACAGTCAATAGATATTTCCCTTTAAGATTCCGTATCAGGAGGAGACAGTTTGCAACTACGTGTGCTGAGGATTCTGTTCTATCTTTTAAAAGTTGCGCAGAGTGAAGCTAATGTAATTATTATCGAATGACAAATGTGTTGCTACATATCGATGAAACAATTGAAAGTCCTGTGGAATAGACTACCAGATAATGTGCGCGATGAAAGCACACTTCCAGGGTTCATCTCCTCAGTCACCAGACTACTCAAAAATGACGATGCACTTCTACGTTTGACTCTTACATCCTCTTTTTCACCCTACATAGATATTTTAAGTTCTTTAAACGTGTAGTTATAACGAACTACAATTATAAATTTTAATATTATTGGAACTAGATTATGAACATTTCAACACAGGACAGTAATATTAGTTCACACATATTATAAAAGTTAGCATAACGGGACTAGTTAGTTAGTGCACAAAAATAACCATAGTTACTAAACAGAATATATACGTACATATTTATTAATCACTCCTTTAAGACTCCTCTTACTTTCTTTTGCGTTGCTGTTGCTTGTCTTCTTTTTCTCTCACCATTTTAGCTTCCATTTGACATTTTTAATGAGAATAAAGAATGTGGATATTTGACCATTTACAATAACAAATGATCTGAACACATTATTGGTCCCATATACTACAATTCCTTCGTGAATTACATATTACCTTCCCCCACGACGCAACCCGGATTGCAGTTGTGGAATATACTCTAATACCAATGGAAAAGTATTAATTTATAATACAACGCCGCGATTCTTTCTTTTCTTGGAAACACCCATGTACAAGAAAATGTGTACTATCATTAATATTATTCTACAATTCACTAGTGATCCAATATCCAATATCGTTTTTAAGAGCTGGTATAAACCAATTTGATTTCTTCGTGCTCGCTTCTTGATTTTAGGTTTGGATTCCTGATCTTCGGTAAACTTCTGCGTAGCTCGTCCCGCCACTCGACTGTCGTAGCTTTGGTTGACTCCAAAGGGAGTAGTGCTGGGATTAATTATATGTGGTTTGTAGTATGTGGTATGTTAAGACTGTTACTACTGCGAACGGAGTTGATCCTTTCGCCAGTTAGCCCTCCGGTATCGTCGACAAGAGAAAAGAGATAATAATAATAATTTTTGCTTTATTCCAAAAACAGTACTCATGATACAGCAAGGAATTTTCAGCATTCAGTACAATATTGCATCTAATTTACTCAAAAACGACAAAAAAAATTAAAAATACACATTACATAATAGTAATAAAACGATTGTTATAGCAGCTACGTAGCAAAATACTGTGTGCCATACGGAGAAAAATATGCATAAAGTACAAAATTGTAGTAATAATAGTAATACCAACTAAAATAAAATAGCAGAGTAACGATTTAAACGATAGAAAGTGTGACACCATAAAATACAGAAAGATGAACGATGAAAGGGTCGATTCACTGTGCTAATTACATAGTAACTTGTGTGTTTCACGTCTAACAGAGTCTTCGTCACATAAAGTACGGGCTAAATAGGGTATTGTAGAATTTCTATACTTAGTGGTACGAGCATATAACTTTTTATATTGACTTCTCGTCCTACCTGATGAGATACAAGGGGACAGGTGTGAATAAAGGGGGTGCAGAGGGTCTGATATTATAGCCTTTGCCCATTTCGTACAGGAATTTATATGCCTCTCGACTATAGTATTAGCGAGCTCATGCAGTGGCAGACCACAAGCTCTACTCACAGCATTTAATACTCTTCGTAATATGATATAATCTTTTTTGAGCAGCCCAGGAAAGATTAATGGAGAGCAGTAGAGTACAATAGGTAAAATACAGGAGTTTAAAAATTGCAAAACTAAAGGTTGGTTGATACCTGATTGTCTTAACTTTTTAATGTAGAAGGTAAGACGAAACATTTTCTTAGAGATAGATAAGATATGGGATGACCATGAAAGGTCAGAGGAAAAAACTAATCCAAGGTATTTAATGCTTGATTTGGTTTCAATTTCCGTGCCATCTATGCTACAGGGATCATGCGAGTTAACTAGTTCAAGTAAGTCACGTCGATGCTTGAAAGTAAAGTCAAGTGCCTGACATTTGGAAGGATTTAATATAAGACCATTTGACTTGGACCAGTTGTTGATGTCCAACAGAAAGCTATTAAGTTTGGAGCTGTCAGACTCGGAAGTGATAGGCAGTGATACAGTCAGATCATCTGCATATTTGACAAAGTTAGTTTCGTTTGAATGAGGCAGGTCATGTAGGAAGAAAGAAAAAAGAAAAGGAGAGAGGACAGCACCTTGTGGAACACCGGATTTTGTAAGCGAGGTAGAAGAAGATTTGCCGTTATATACAGTATACTGCATTCTATCAGAAAAATAGGAATGCAACCAACTCTTAGCCCAGGATCCTGTTTGTGTCAACGATAGCTTATTTAATAAAAGGCCCCTAGGTACAGAGTCAAAAGCAGATGTGTAGTCTAAGAAAGCACTACGAACATATTTAGCACCTTTGTCTAAACAAGAGACAACATTGTGATATAAGACAACCGCAGCATCCAAGGTACTTCTACCATGTTTGTATGCAAATTGTTTAGGATCATTAAAAGGTTTCAAAGCGGGTTCAAGACGAAGTAAAAGTAATTTTTCCATCAATTTTAAAAAGGGGGAAGTAATTGCAATAGGCCGAAATTTAATATCAGAACCAGAAGATGGTTTTGGTATAGGGATAATTTTAATGTTTTTCCATGCAAAAGGTAGAACGTTACCGGAAAAAGAAGCATTAAAAATGTTAGTAAGAGGATAACACAAAATATCAGCACAATTCCTGAGGACAATGGCAGGTATGCCGTCAGGACCAAGGCTTTGAGAAGGCTTAAGAGACCGGAGACATTTAAGCACATCAAGGGTATTAAAACCACTAAAGTTATTGTCAATATGATTTGTATCATTTGGAAGGGTATCAACAGAAGAGCGTATGAAAATTTATTAAGAGTGTCAACATTAAGAGATGGAACAGAAATACATCGCTTACCGTTAGTAATTTCTTTGAAAAGTTTCCATAAATTAGAAGGGGTTTTACATGACAAAAATCTTTGATTATATAAAACATTTAGTCTTTTCATTTCCAGTTTTATCAGAATGTTTAACTTTTTTACACCAGGCTTATCATTTGTTTTGAACAACAGTTCTTTATTTCTACGTAGCTTTTTGAGATATGGCGAAGATAAGCGATCAAATCGAATGAATAATGTTTCTTTAGGACAACATATTTCGAAACAGAATTTAAGATAATCGGTAGTGTTTGTGATTGTTTCATCTAATGTTTGTTCTGTAAATAAGTCCCAGTTAGTGTCTTTCAACATGCATCTGAGCTTGTCTAGGTTGTCTTTTGAGTAGCATCTCCGTTGAACTTTACCTTTGTGTGATTTGGAATATATTTTAGGCAGTACACGTATGATGCAGTGGTCAGAGTTAAGTAAAGGAGCACGTTTGCGAGCTTCATATATACCAACATCATTGATGAATACTAGATCCAGTTTTTTACCAAGACGGGTGGCAAAGTTAATAATATTGTCATGACCAAGTGATATAAGGAAGGAGCAATCGCTAACATTGAAGTCGCCAGTTACTATTGATAAAGAGTTCTCGAAACAAGCTGCAGCAAAAGCGGTGAATTCATCGGCGAACATAGATAAATCCAATATGGTACAGCCAGGAGAGACATAAACATTAGAAATATAAATGAATTTGTATTTTGAAATGTGTTTCGGGCGACATCTCACAGTGATGCAATCAATGTAGTCATTCGAGAATTTGAAACAAACTTTGTTAGAAATGGACCATTTTGAGTGAATAAAAGTTGCAACACCTCCGCCACATTTTTTCTTGGAACAAACACGGTCTTGTCGGAAAACATTAAAGTTGTTTAGAGACACAATATTGTCATCGTATGAGTCATGGAGCCAGGTTTCTTGTTGAGTGACAATACCAGTATTGTGGTAGGTACTAGAAGACAACAGAGACTGAAAATCCAGAATTTTATTAGGCAGGGACCGGCAGTTGGTACTAATGATAACTGGAACAGTGGTGTGATATATGGGTGTAGATTTTAAGGCACGCTGCCAACCTCCATGGTGCTTTTTCTTGAGTTTATTGCAAATATGAAAGTTTTTGGGTTTAAAACGTTTTATAAATTCCCGGGAGTGGATAGTACGATTAGAATGCACAATGTGATATGTAAATACCAATAAAGTACGAGTAAATAGATGCAAAGTGTACATGGAATGTGGTAGCCCAAAAATGTTCAAACAGGCCACCAAGGTCATTTGATGTTCTATTAATAATAATAGTGCCAATAATATGTATAACTAGTGAAGTTCAGACTAACAGGCAGAAACGGAAATAGGAAAGCGTAACAACAGTCAGATGATTAAATTTGAAGAACAATATATACATATATCGTTAATAGTAATATTAATAAGTTGTCAGGAGAGTAAGACGGGAGAGAATGCAAAGAAGTAAAACGACGAGTTTAATTGTCTACCCCTGAATGGTGCAGGCGATTTTAAGGGGACAGGCCATTTGGATGCAGTCCTTGTGTTGCTGCATGGTTGTCCAGCCTTCGCTTAAAGGCGTCCAAAGACGGTGCCATAGCTACATCTCCCGGTAATGAATTCCAGAAACGGCAAACCCGCAGTGAAAAGAAGTGGGAGCGCACCCGGGTCCTTGCCCTCTGGTGAGCTATCCTTCTGGGATTTCATGTGGGAGCCTATCCCTACTCAATGGCAGAACACTTTTGTTTGGGTGATTCTGGTCATTTATTATTTTGTAGGCGGTAATCAAATTCCCCCTAAGCCGACGGTAGCTAGATGTGAAGAGGCCTAATTTCTTCAGCCTACCATCATTTGGTTTATTTCGGAGACCAACCACTCCTTTTGTTGCTCGTCGTTGGACTCTTTCCAAGAGGTTGGTGTCTCTTCTCAGCATTGGGGCTGCAATAATATTATGCGCCTCAAGGTGTGGCCTGACGTATGTTTTGTACAACCTTAGAAAGAGCTCAGGAGTGAGTGCACCTAACTGTTTATGTGTAAAGTGTATGACCGCATATGCCCTCTCTACATCTCCCGCGTAATTTACACTTGTGTCCATTTTTTCCGTTAGAACTAGACCTAAGTCGCGTTCCGACGTTGTGCAGGACAACCTTTCATTGCACAGGGTGTAACTTGCATTCTGCAGTCTACAGGTGTGTAACCTCACTACTTTGCACTTTTCGGGTTGAAAGTTATGCCACTGGCCACCGCCCAGTCTTCCAGAAGGTTTAGATCTTCCTGCAGCCTATCTGAGTCCTCCGGACACTTTATCGTCCTCCATATCTTTACGTCGTCAGCGTATAGGAGAGTCAGGCAGCTGAGACGGCGTGGTAGACCATTGATAAAAATCAAAAACAACAGTGGTCCTAGGATAGAACCCTGCGACACTCCTGATGACGAGCTGTGCCAAGATGATCGGATTCCGTTTGCCCTAGTGCAAATTGCCTGTCAGCTAGGTAGTCCTTTAACCATGACAGAAGTGGCTCACCTATACCTGCCTGGCTTATTTTATGTAGGAGGAGGTCATGGTGAACAATGTCAGATGCCTTCTAAAAGTCTAGGAAGACCTTATGGACTGGAACATTCATATCCCAGCATGATGTCCAATCGTCCCAAGCTGACAGTAGGTTAATAGCGCAGGATCTGCCTCTTCTAAAACCATGTTAGTCTTCGTGTAGTATATTAGACCTATCAAAATATTCCCTGGTGTGGTCGTCAATAACACTTTCCAGTACTTTTGACACCACTGGGAGTAGAGCTACTGGTCTATAACTAGTAGCGTTTTGCCTGTCCCGACCTTTGAAGATTGGAGAAAGGATGGCTCTTTCCCACTCCTTTGGCAGTGTCCCCGAATCCAGTGAGTGTTGGAACAAGTCACATAGGGGTCTACAGAGACCTTTGGCGCACTGTTTCAGAACAGATGGCCTGATGTCGTTGCAACCTGGGGACTTCCCATGTGTGAGTCGCTGTAGCTTCCTTTGTGCCATTACGGGGTTTATTTGGGGAGTAACCACTGGGTCTTCCTCCTGTGAAATAGTGGTGCCACCATTTTGGTCCGTAACTGTAATATCCACATTGCCGTTTAGCTGTTTGGCGATCGCTGAAATCAATGCTTCAGTCATCTCCAGACCGTTTGGGCCTACTAAGGCGCATGCCCCCTGGTTTGTTGGTTTTCTTTCCGAGGTGAATCGGTACAAGCTTTTGGGGTTTGATAGGAGGTTTTTAGCAAGGTTAGCCTGGAATGACCTCCTCTCCCTCCTGACTTTTGCATTGCACCGGTTCCTGAGTTGCATGTATACACCGTGGTCGATCTGACTCTTAGATACATGGCACGTACACCAAGACTTCCGCTTTGCTTGCAGAATAAGTTGCGTGCCTCTCTTCAACCATGACGTCTTTCTCCCGGGCTGTGTTGTGACTAAAGGGACGGTATCCGAGATTGCTATATGAATAATCCTTTTTAGCACTTCCCAGTGTTCATCCACACATAGGTCGTCCCATGCTAAGGGCCAGTCTGCGTCGGACAAGAGCCTCCGCATTTCAGCATAGTCAGCCTTGCTGTAACTCAGACATGTTCGCGTAACATCCCACTGCAAACGCTCACGGAGAACAAGATCGAAACCTATGACTGCATGGTCACTACTCCCCAGAGGAGTCATGATCTGGACCTTTTCGACGAGTAGTTGGTCACCAGTTAGAATATAATATAGTTTTGATGACTTTCCACTAGGGCCCCACCTAGTGTCGTCTCTAACATTCTCAGTCAGTCCCGTGTTTCGAATAGTTTGCAGCAGGTTTCGGCCAAATTTTCCCTTAGCACACCCGGAGCCGAGGTTCAGTGATGGAGCATTGAAATCTCCAGCTGTGGTGATTTGGTCGTAGCCCAAATCTCGTATTCCTGTGATAGTGCTGAGCAGTAGCTGATTGTGCTCTGCCCCACAGGTGGGAGATCGGTAGATGCCACCCAGTAAGTGCTTGGTGTGGCCTACGGTGAAATGACACCATATGGAGTCTGGGAGTTGAATAAGTGGTGGGTCCGTTGCGCGCACACATTTGAGTTGCCTATCAAAGTATATAGCAACTTCCCCTCCTTCCTTATTATCTCTGTCTCTCCTGACCAGAACCATACCACCTATACTGATTTCATTGTCGGCGATGGTGGGGTTTAGCCATGTTTCAGTGAGAATGATCATTTCCAGTTGTGGGTGTGCTTGGAGATTTCGGAGTTCACCTACTTTTCCTCTCAGCCCCCTCACATTGCTATATAGGCAGCTGACAGTGAGTCTAACAACCGCAGAGTGTTGTGGGGTAGTTGACGTGAAACTGTCTGCTGGTGGGGGACTTCATGTTGGGACTAGTTGGCCGATTCCGATAGAACCGGCCCGTTGTAGTTTTTTCAATGGATTTAGGCAGGACACTTGGCTGACACAGACTGTTATTCTTAGAACTGTATCGCTCTAGTGTCACTGAAGCTTGGGGACGTATTAAAGCCTCAGTTTGCTGCCTCCTTATAGTTTTGGGTCTGCTTTCGGAGCATCGCATGTGTCCTCCAATTTCTCCCTTTGTCTCATACCACCGTTGAAGTGCTATAGACAAATGCTCCGGGGAGTTGAATGTGGCACTTAGCAGCTTTGTAGAGCTAATCAGTATTAGATGAGCAGGGCGAGGTAGTCGGAAAATGGAGATGGCTCCAGAAGCGACAGAAGCCATTTGAGATGACAGCCACCCACGTTGCAGAAAGTCTTGCATGTGCTTTTCACAAGCTGTGTCGGTGCCCATGTTCGGAACAACATGTAGCACCATAGAGGTGGAAAGCAGCAGTTCCGGAGAAGCCCTCGCAAATTTTCTGAAAGCCCAGGGTGTCATTCATGTCTCATAAACCGATAATGCCCAGCTCTTGCTTCGCCGGGCCTCACGCCGTCCCTCTAAGCCTTAAAGAAACGCCTAGTACAAACGGACGCAAAAACCAGAACACAGATTGGCGACTCGAGAATTCTTTATTCTAACACCAACGTATAACCAGCATTGTTAGCATTACAGACTAAGGTCTAAGAACAAATATTACAATAATAAATCGCGATATTACTTCTGACGGTATTTGATCTTCTTTCTGAACAGCGACCGATGAGACGATGACTGGTGTATTGATGCCTCCGTGAAAATATAGGGAAGTTGGGTTTGAGCAAACAACCATGAATTGATCGTTCAATCTTCAACTACATTGACAAACTGTTTCGGTTATTTTGATCATTACCAAATTAGGATATAAATGAATTTTATTATTCGGTTTTGTACACACCTAAATTATGTGGGGGAATTACTTCAAGCTTTATTTTCTCTCAAGTATTTTTAATTCATCCGAAACATAGTTGGGTTTTTTTGTTAATGCGAAGAGAATATTTCTATATTTCTTGATGTGCTACATTGAATGACTAGTTATCATATTGTTCCCACAAAACAAAGACATAAACGTCAGCAACCGTGTAATTGAACCATAAACCAAAATTATGTAATTCAAACAATGTTTATCCATGCGTATACAATTGGTGTATCCTACATAGCTAGGAAAAATGTGTACCTTATTATAATATCTTTACTAACTATGCTTACTAATCGTGTGTAATTTATCGAATTGATGATGTCTGTAAACTGGGATCCTTCTCGTAAAAAATGAGAATATATATTATTATTATGATTAATTTCCCATTCTGTTTCCTATATAAATGTATATATTGATGATATAATAATAATAATAATAGTATATTCTCATTTTGTACATGAGAGACACCAGTTTACAGGCATCATCAATATGATAAATTACATATACGATTAGCAATCATAATTAATAACAATGTTTTAATAAATTACACATTTTTTCCTACTTGTGTAGGACACACCAAATATACAGGCATGGGTAAGCATTATTTAAATTTCATAAATTCGGTTTATGGTTAAGTTACATGGTTGCTGGCGTTTTTATTTTAGGTATACAGCACTTACTTATTTTATTACACTTTAATGATTCCCCTAAGCACTTTAACTTTTCCAAAACAGCTTTCAATCCCTTGTAAAAGTTGTACTTACCTCAACATTGGTTGGTTATCGTATACTTACAACCACGGAATGAAAACGAAACGAAGTCGATTTTCCCGCGCAGCCTGGAGGACAACTGTACAATTCAATATCCATACGGCCTGGTTCAGACAATGAGTATATATATATATCAAATATTTAGCTATTGAAACACTGCTAACTTGTAAACAATCTACGATTTCAGACTATTTCGTACTTGATCGTGTCTGTAAAAATGGCATGCATTTTCATGTGAATTTATATGTTTATATGAAATATATATTATTATCTTAGAATTGTAGCGTTGAAATAGCCGTTTTTGGTATGCAGTTGTTCACTCCACGTAAAAGTATGCCAAAGTCCGGAGGGTACTTGCGTAGAGAATAGGAGATTAATGCGAAGAATCCGAATGTGGATGTACGGATCAGGCATGAGCCGGAGATGATTGGCAATGGTGGAAAGCGAGAAGCTGGAAAGGGAAGTTGTGTTGGTCGAACTACGTGGTGAACCATGTCGTACTCTTGTTCAGTCTCAATTGACAACCACGATATGCAGTGAATTCATTATTTTTACTATTTTACAGTGAACGTAAAGTGTGGTATTTTTCAGCTTCCACAGACATATAAACAAACCTTCTCACTCATATATTTCATTAAAGTCTACCGCTGTAGTACCCATATGCCAACTGTAAACATGCTTTTTATTCTAATTTGTATACCTGTATTATATGTGTATACAGACCGATTTTATATGTACTTCGCAAACATTTGTCATTTTACTGTTGAACATTACCTTGACACAATTTCGAATTTGACTACTACTGTTGTCAGTCTCGTCTCATAAACCGTTAATGCCCAGCTCTCGCTACGCTCGGGCCCACGCTGTTCCTTTGAGTTTCAGAAACGCTTAGTAATAACGGACGCGAAAACCAAAACACCGATCTGCTGCTTGTTATTTCTTTATTGTTACACCAACATATAAAAGGAATAAACGAACTAAGGTCTGAAAACAAATATTACAATAATAAATCTCTGTATTACTTCTGACGATATTTCACTCTTCTTTCTGAACAGCGACCGATGAGACGATGACTGTCGTATTGATGCCTCCGCGAAAATTGGGGAAGTTGGTTTGAGCGAACAACCATGAATTGATCGTTCAATCTTCAACTCCATTGACAACTGTAATACACATTCGTAGTCTTCGCAAGCGCCTTTTGATTTACGTTGTGGGCGTCGAGTAGCCACAACGTCTGCGCACATCAATAAGAACGAAGAAATACATAGAATATATGTGTACAGCAGTTTAGTCAGACAACGCTCGCAACAAATTGGTGAGCCCGACGACCAATTTCGACAGCGACGACAAATTGTTGTCCTTGACGATAACTGGTTCACCCCGACGACAAATTGTCCATCGCGACGACAACTATTTCACCTCGACGATAACGTGTTCACTGCGACGATAACTTGTTGACACCAACGATATTTTGTTCACCCGGACGCATGATTACACTTGCTGGATTATTTAAGATTCAAGATTTCAGATTTATTGGTTGAGGATAGAAGGTTTGCAGCCTATGTTAATCCTTTTCTAGTAGATTTCTGTGGTTGTCCAAACCCTTCTTGAACGAATCAGTTGAGGTTGCAGACACCACTTCTTCTGGGAGTCGGTTCCAAGAGTTTATGACTCGATGTGAGAACCAGTACTCAACAGCAATATGATTTCTCCTTGGCTTTTGAACTTTTCTGCTATGTCCTCTAAGGTGTTCCGACCTGGTGGGAAGGAAAAGAGAGAATAGGTCAGGTCCGTAGTCATTATTTAAAATTTTAAACATTGTGATTAAATCTCCTCTCTGCCTACGGTATGACAGTGAGAAGAGATTTAAACTATCTAGTCTTTCCTCGTATGATAAGTTAGCTATGCCGTGAACCATACGTGTTGCCTTCCTTTGAACACTTTCTAGAATGTGTGAATCCCCTTTTAGACACGGACTGGCGGCCTGGATGCAGTTTTCCAGTCTTGACCTAACCAGAGATGTGTATAAGGAGGTGAACATATCTCTGGTAATTCTTGTAAAGGCTCTGCGAATCGCCCATAAGGACCTGAAACTACGTGCAGCCACCGCGCGACAGTGTGCTGTAGTTTTTAAGTCGTGGCTAACTATGACACCTAAGTCCAAGTGAGTCTGAACTGATGGAAGTGTTATTCCCTCTAGTTCGTAGGAGCTTGTGCTTGCTTGTCCAATGCGCATGGTTGCACATTTTGCCACATTGATCGGGAGCATCCATTCAACAGACCACTCCGACAATTTGTTGAGGTCGTCTTGCAACGTGAACGTATCACTGTTGCCCTTCAGCTCTCTCCAAATTTTTAAGTCATCTGCGTATAGGACCATAGGGGAGTCGGTGAGCAGAGGTAACTCATTGATATACAGAATAAAAAGGAGAGGACCGAGAACCGTGCCTTGTGGCACTCCGCTACTTACTGCTGTCCAGGAGGAGAGTTTTGAGTTGATCCTAACCCTCTGCCTCCTATCTATGAGGAATTCCCTGAGCCAGTCTAGTAGTCTGCCTTTGATACCAAGACTTTCCAATTTCATGAGTAGTCTTTTGTGAGGTACTTTATCAAAGGCTTTACTGAAGTCTATGAAGACGACGTCAACGGGTCTTCTGTTGTCCTTTGATTTGACCCAGCTTTCTCTTGCAGTCAGGAGATTTGACAGGCATGAGAGGTTCCTCCGGAAGCCATGCTGTGCTGCTATTTTCCAGATAAGCCATGATGCTTTTCTTGATAATTCTTTCCAGTGTCTTGATTAAAGTGCTGGTGAGACTGATAGGCCTGTAATTTGAAGGGCTTTGTCTTGATCCTCCTTTGTGTATGGGGGTTACTATGGCGTCTTTCCAATCACGTGGCAACACTCCATTTAGGAGAGATAGCTTGAAGATCGTGGTCAAGGGGCCGGCTATGTGGGCTGATAGCTCCTTGAGAAGCCTTGGATGAAGACTGTCAGGACCCATTGATTTTCCTGCATCTAGTTTCATTAAGAAGTTGAGCACGATGCCTTGGTCGATGTCAACGGAATCTATCCCATGTTCTTCTGATGCAGCCAGAGCTGATCCTATAGGCAGTGATGACTCCTGAGTGAAGACTTGGGAGAAGTAGTTTGCCATTGCTTCTGCTTTTTCTTGATCTTCTTCGATTGTATCTTTGTCAATAATCAGGTTTGGGACACCATTGGGTGTTTTATTCCTGAAATTCAAGTACGAGAAAATTTTCTTAGGTTGTGCCTTTGCATTTTGGGCCAGGTGTGTCTCGAACTTCATCCTTGATTGGCGGATTTCTGCGATAGCTTTATTTCTAGCAGTATTATATAATTCCCTGGTCTCAGAAGTCTCAAGTGTTGCAAACAGGTTCCAACATTTGCGTTTACGTCTGAGTAACTTACGAATCTCCCGGTTTATCCAAGGGGGGAATGTTTCCGACCCTTTGGAACAGACCAAGGGATGAAGGGTACAGTTACTTGGGCGTAAAGTTGCTTAAATTGGTTCCATGCGGCTTCTACTTGGGACTCTGGATTGATGTACCAGTTTACTGAGTTGGCTGCTGAGACGATCGCATTTATGTCAGCTTTCCAAACGTTTGGTCGAGCTGGGGTTTTGGCCCTTGCTGCCGTTGCTGTGAACTTGAAAGTGAGCACAGCATGGTCACTTCTTCCTAACGGAGGAAGATGTTGTATGAGATCCACATCCTCACCGTGTGAGAACACTAGGTCCAGAGTTGACGAGGAGTGCTGTGAGTCATAGCGCGTGGGCTTAATGATATGTTGGACTAGGGCTAGCGATATACTAGATTCTAGCAGTTTATGATCAAAGGAGTTGACTGAAGATGGAGTTGTTAGGCTCGACCAGTCAACTGTTGGGGCGTTGAAGTCACCGACTACGAGACTTCGACATTTTGAAGTCCAGGAGCCTAGCTTCTCTATTAGGAAGTCGTCTGCACTGCAGTCAGGACTGCGGTACACAGCAATGAGGTCAATGTCTTGGCCTATGCATTTAAGTCTGCAGCGTAGAAGTTCGCACGACTCACTTTCGTGGGCGAGTGCTTCGATACTACGCACGGTTAAGCCTTTCTTGAGGTAGATGACTACGCCACCTCCTTTGCGGTTTAGTCGGTCTACCCTGTGCACTTCGAAGTTTGGCAGGTTAACTTCGTTGTCAGTGACATCGGGTGTGAGCCATGTCTCTGTGATAATAATTACATCCGGGTTTCCGGTTTCTATCATGTTTGCCAGCTCAGTCCTTTTATTTAACAGGCTGCGGGCGTTTGTGTAGCAGACTGTTAATTCAGATTGGTGCTTCCCCGGCCCACCCACAGAGGTTTCGGGATCATTAAACTGCGAACTCGGACAACCCGAAAACCCTTAATCTTAAGGTTCTTCTCACCGTTCCGGCGTCGCTCACTTAATTCTAGTGCCGCAGCCTGTCTTTTGACACGGTCTGCTAGGCTTAAGTCAGCGCGGACATATATCCCTGATCCTTTGAGAATATGAGAGTTGCTTAGAATAGCATCCCTCTCTGCTTTAGAGTTTAGTACGACTTTGAGGAGACGTACAGGTTCACTTACTGTAGGGTCAGGCTTTTGACCTATTCTGTATACGCTGTGTATAGTAATGCCTGATACTGTTTGTGGCAGTAGCTTGTCTAAAAGGGGCTTGACCAAGTTAAGGTCATGCTCGAATCTGGTCTTAGGGTCGGCGGCCAGTGACTCCTCCACTTTGTGGAGAATGAGAGACCTATCAGAGAGATCGGGTTTGCTTTCCGTGACTTTCTTGCCCTGAGGCGTAAGTGTGTTTCTATCCTTCTTGGGCGGTGTGGCCGAAGTGTTATCCTTATCTCGCTTTTTGCGAGAGACTACGGTGCGCCATTCATTGGCGTCCTCCTCGCTAATCTTAACGGGGTTCGTCTGTCTGCTGCTCACCGGTGTGGATGAGGCTTGTTCCGCCAGTCCCTGGGCGACTGGAGCTGCAGGTTTTCGACCCCTGGTACGCCTCTTCTTCACGGCAGTCTTTCCATTACTGTCACTGGAGGGCTCATCCAGTATCGTGGGGGCGACCTGGGTGTCTGTAATGTGGTGGGTGTTCTTCTGTGCTGTAGAGCACTCACTTATTGGCAAGGTCGCATCTGGGACATGTGCTGTTTTGTCAATGACGCTAGTCACGTCATCGCTATCTGAGCAATAGTCGGTATTCTTCTGTGGTGGAGGACGCTTGCAGTCCATGAGCTTTAAAGCCCCACTAAGAGTAGCAATGGCTTCTGTAATACGGAGTTTAGTTGTACTACAGCAGTCGTTGCACAACCAGTTCGCTAGAGGTTTGCAGCAGCGTTTGTATGCTGCTGGAGTAAGGTTCGTGCACATACTGTGAAACCATCTCTTGCAGTTATCACACTGCATTCCCTCATCCACTGGAAACTGGCACATAGCCCTTCCGCAGCGGTTTCTTTTGATAGGCATTTTATTTAAAACAAACCAGGAAAAATTAAATACAACTTCAAATATATATATATATATATATATATATATATATATATATATATATATATATAGACTTTATAAATCAGTGATAAAAGCTAATGAGTGCACAAAGATAGGTATATGTAGCTATTATGTTATAAGAACACAACTTCCTATAATTAATAGACTCAAATCTGAAACGTAAACTAATTTCGATCAGAATAAACTGATTTAAAGTTAAATCTGGGGACTTTTGGAGCGTATAGCACAACAAATGCCAATTATAAACAAGAGCGTGAAAATTAACTCCCTTTTCAAAGTTCGCGCGGTAGCGGTGGCTCTAACTTTATTGGATATATATACATATAATAGACATTTCGAGCTCATTCTTGTGCTTTCTCATCTCACAACTTGCAGTAATCTGTGGTAAGCATCTGCATTGCATGTTTTTTGTTTTACCATATTCTTGGTGCGCATAATTTTTGCTATTTTGTTACTCTTGATCCATTTTCTACGAGTTGTAACATGTCTTCCGATACCTCTAATAACTTAGAGCTGAAATCTGTTTGTACCATTTCTCTTACTGTACCAGTTTTTAGGCCCGGAGACCCCCATCTTTGGTTTGCACGACTGGAAAATTATTTCCCTGCCAACAAGCTCACGTCATAGACGGCTAAATTCAGCATATTGAGTACAGTACTACCAGACGAAATCGCCGAACAGGTTCGACAATGCATCTTTCAGCCCAGCACAGACTATCCTTACGACAAGTTGAAGGATGAGGTACTTCAATGCACTTCGCTTCCTGATAGACAAACACTCGATCGTTTGTTAAGCGATGTAGAGCTAGGTGATAAAACCCCATCACAACTCATGAGGCACATGGAAAGCCTAGCAGCAGGAAGAGATATCGACAAACGTCTCTTTTACCAAATCTGGCTGCGATGACTGCCTGCACGCATTCAGCAAGTTCTTGCTCTCGGAGACGACGACATTGACATGGAAAAGCTCGCCAAAATCGTGGATCGCATGTACAAGAGGTCAACACCTCAATCTGTTGCTTCCACTAGCAGAATGCCAGACACTGACGATAGGATACAGGCTCTAGAACACAAAGTCGACACCTTATTGAGTCAGTTAGAAGCACTGACCACACACACACGGCCAAGCCGTTCTAGAAGCTCGTCTCGTCGACGTCTTTCTCGGTCACCCAGCACGTCACGACATGACGATACCATTTGCTGGTACCACCGTAGTTACGGAAGCAATGCACGACGGTGTCGTTCACCTTGCAACTTTCAAGCTAAACCAATCTACAATCTAGCAGTCGTTTGTTTCATGTAACAGATAGAAATACCGGTACAACGTTCTTAGTCGACACAGGAGCAGAGGTTAGTGTTCTCCCTCCGTCTACGCAGGAACGTCAACATCCTGATCCTGCAGTTACGCTCCAAGCAGTTAATAAGTCTAATATTGTTACATATGGTGGTAAACGAATGACTTTAGATTTTGGTCTGCAGAATACCTACAATTGGTCTTTCATCATCGCAGACGTTCCATCCCCAATCCTTGGTATAGATTTTCTACAGCAACACAAACTGCTGGTTGATCCGGTAAGCCCTAAGCTTATAGACTCGCTCAATAAAAAGTACATCGCTGGTAAGATTAGCCGTGCATCATCGCTGAACTTGATGGTCACACGCACACCAGCATCTCCATATACTGACTTAGTAAATCGGTTCCCTGACCTCCTACAACCCTCTTTCCGAGCAACAGAACTAAAGCATCAAGTGGTTCATCACATTAAAACCACTGGACCACCAGTTTTTGCACGTCCTCGACGCCTTGACCCACATCGATTTAAAATCGCAAAAACAGACTTCGATAAAATGTTAGAGTTCGGCATTATTCGACCATCCAACAGCTCTTGGCCTTCACCGCTGCACATGGTACCCAAAAAGTCTTCTGGTGAGATACGGCCATGCGGGGATTATCGAGCTTTAAACAAGCAAACGGTGCCTGACTGATACCCCATACCGCATATTCACGATTTCGCCAGCAACTTGCCAGAGGTTAAAATTTTCTCCAAAATCGACCTTGTCAGAGCGTACCATCATATTCCCATCCACCCGGATGACGTTCCAAAAACTGCTATCACCACGCCATTCGGCTTATACGAATTCGTACGCATGCCTTTCGGGCTGATGAACGCCGCTCAGACATTTCAACGTCTCATCGACCAAGTACTCCGCGGCCTGCCCTTCGTTTACGCATACATTGACGACTTACTAATTGCAAGTGCAGGCGAAACCGAGCATGTGAAACATGGGAAGACGGTGTTCGAAAGACTTCACAAATACGGCATGACTATCAATTTAGATAAATGCGAATTTGGTAAGAAATCACTGAAATTCCTCGGTCACTTGATTGACAGTCAAGGAATTAGACCAGTCCCCGACGATGTGCAAGCTATCAAAGACCATCCATTACCAGATTCTTTCAAAAAATTACGGCGATTTTTGGGTTTAGTCAATTTTTACCGGCGTTTTATCCCGAACTGTGCTAGAGCTTTGCAACCGTTGACCGACTGCTTACGTGGACATAGTCGTTCATTCCATTTGCCTGCAGAAGCTGTTAAAGCATTCGAAGCTGTTAAACAATCGTTAAATGACAAGACGCTCTTAGTCAGACTCCAGAATGACGCCCCCTGTCTCTCGCGATAGATGCTTCAGATGTCGCCATTGGGGCAGTGTTACAACAGCAGGTACATGGCGAATGGCAACCCCTTGTATTCTTTTCGAAACGACTGAATCCTACTCAATGTCGATAAAGCACCTCTGGTAGAGAGTTATTAGCTGTTTATTTAACAATCAAGCACTTTCGACATATGCTGGAAGGTACATCTTTTACTGTCTTTACAGACCACAAAGCTCTAACGAAAGCCTTATCAGCAAAGCAGGATAATTACTCTCCGCGCGAACTACGACATCTCGAGTTTATATCCCAGTTCACCTCCGATCTGCATCACATAAAGGGTAAAAACAATGAAGTGGCAGACGCTTTATCACGTATGCACATTGATGACATTGTATGCCCAGACATCGATTACGAGCATCTCTCAAACTTACAACGAGATGACGCCGAACTCAAAAAGATCATGTCTTCTAAAACAACATCTCTAAACCTCGAGGCAATTCCTTTTGACTCGGCAAAAGTTATCTGCGACACCTCTACAGATAAATACCGACCTTTCGTTCCAATAGCTATGAGACATACAGTATTCGGGAAGTTACATAACTTGTCACATCCTGGTGTTAGCTCTACAACCAAGCTACTAAGAAAAAGATTTATCCGGCCGAACATTAACAGCGACGTTAAGAAATGGACACGAAATCGCTTGTCCTGTCAAAAAGTCAAACAAGCGTTCCTCGACGTTCTCGAAGTCAACGATAAGGACAAGCTGAACGACGTGCGAACACCTACATCCACACAAGCTTCAACGTCGACAGAGAAGCCTGCGAACATGGCACGATCTGGTAGACGAGTCCATTGGCCTAAATGTTACGTGCAAGTCATCGAAATATAACTTACTATGAATTTTCATTTTTATTATCTTTATTCGTAATTGTCACTTGATTACTCATTTAACTGATTAATATTTTCATACATAAATCACGTCACTATTATTTTAACATCGATATTTCCTATATAAATTACATTTAATCACATCTCGTATATTATTCACGTATCGTTTTCGTCTACCGACTACAGATTCCCGGACAATTTTATCGTTCCTTATATATTCTATTACGATTAGCAATTCCACTTTCCCTAGTTTATCGCATTTATTATCGATGTTATTAACCGCATTAAACTGCTCATTTTTCAGCTTAATAAATCGCCTTCTGTGTACTATCACTGCTACGTATTGCGCTGACGCATGTTATTTTCGAACACTCAAATGTATTTTTTTTATATATTTCAGTGTTCTGGTGGGGGAATTATGTAGTACCCCTATACCAACTGTAAACATGCTTTTTATTCTAATTTGTATACTTGTATTATATGTGTATACAGACCGATTTTATATGTACTTCACAAACATTTGTCATTTTACTGTTGAATATTACCTTGACACAATTTCGAATTTGACTACTACTGTAATACACATTCGTAGTCTTCGCAAGCGCCTTTTGATTTACGTTGTGAGCGTTGAGTAGCCACAACGTCTGCGCACATCAATAAGAACGAAGAAATACATAGAATATATGTGTACAGCAGTTTAGTCAAACAACGCACGCAACACTACTTTCTGATATCGTAAGTCTTTGAGCTCATGACAGTATGCCGTTTTTTGAGACGAGCTATGTACATTATAGGTTTACCTTTATGTTGGCTATCAACCAGGGATTCAATGCATAACCGTAGGCGTCTATTCCCAGGCTATAGTTAGCTGCAGAAAGTTAAGGCGCATTGTAGAATGTTTGAAGCAGGCTCTGGGGCATTGTCTCACTTTCAGGATTGCGCCCGAAGTTTTTTGCCTCAAAAATTCTGCAGTGGTCCCGAGGAAAATGCTAGCTGGGTGTCACTGTCAAATTTAGGCGATGAGGTAGAATACAATCCCATATTCGATGAGTATGTCTGATGTAGCAGGCAGTGAAATGGTGCTGACAAATGGATGACGTTTTGCGAACAGTTTACGGCTGTTCATAATATCACGAAAAAGAAAGATTTAGAATTACATGCCGGCTGCTGCAGAAAACCAACATGCTGTGATATACACTTAGGTTTTCAGTCTTCCCAACCAAAATCAGACACGGTCGCTTCAGTCAAATCTTTATGTAAATGAGCCAGTAACCTAATCAACAAGTCGGAGATATGAAAAGTGAAACCAAACAAGTATGGAAAACACTACACGCCAGACTTTATTCAAAGATGTATGAAGACAAGTAAGAATGACAAAAGTTTCACGACAGAATACAAGAGAATTTAATTAATCCATAAACAAATATAGGTAAAATACGTCTAACAGACATTAGAGTCTCAGTCTGTGTCAATCACGTGTCATAAACCGTTAATGCCCAGCTCTCGCTACGCTCGGGCCCACGCTGTTCTTCGAAGATTTCAGAAACGCTTAGTTATAACGGACGAAAAAACCAAAACACTGATCTGCCGCTTGGTATTTATTTATTGTTACACCAACATATAAAAAGAATAAGTGAACTGAGGTCTGAAAACAAATATTACAATAATAAATCATTGTATTACTTCTGACGATATTTCACTCTTCTTTCTGAACAGCGACCGATGAGACGATGACTGTCGTATTGATGCCTCCGCGAAAATTGGGGAAGTTGATTTTGAGCAAACAACCATGAATTGATCGTTCAATCTTCAACTACATTGACACCCCCCGGCAAAAAAGGGATCCAACCCTTTTTTCCTTCACGACCAACGCACGTTGACTTGGATGCCATTGCGAGAACCTGGGTCACACGGACAGAGCTGAAATGGAAAACAAACAGAAAAGCCAACACACCACAGGCATACCCACAGCACAATCTCACACATCAATGACGACCTGCGCCTCCAGACAGAGACCTCCTCTTGACATCTTGCAACACAATCGCCATTTGCTAGAATGACTCTTGCAGAATTTAAAGTGACCATGGCAGCACCTCACGATACTCTACGCACATCCTCTTATCTACTCATTACCAATTACCACTGCAATCGCTTGTCACTCATTCTGCCTCAGTTCTAGTAACGGTGATGTATGCGAGCCTCAGCCGTTTACACTCTTTCTCCCCGGCGTGTCGGACCGCAGCTAACAATTATCTCCGTGTGCATTTCATTCTCAGCAATAGCCTAGCCTCCCCGGCGTATACGCCCCATCTGCTGTCCTTAACATCAATCAATTCATTCATGGATGTAGAAGACTCGAAACAACTTCAGAAATAATCACGACGAAAATTTTAACAAAATTACGTAATAACAACGAGGTACGAAAACAACAAGTAAACACAATGAATCCAAAAAACACCAATTGCTATGACACACCACACGTATATGCAAATAGTACAAACAAACTCGCGGATCACATCTTGATGGAATTGCTTTGAAGAATTGCAGGACTTACAGCAATACGCCCACAACCCTTCTCAGGTTGACGCTCAAGGTTGGAAAATCGTCGCAGAGTTCATTTGCTAACTTCCTTCTATGAGCTATATCCTCAAATCTAAACGGCAACACGCCCATGTCGTTGTATCGTAGAATATAGATGACGAACAAACACACGACATATCTCATCAACCAAGTGTAGAAACAGAGTAATTTACACCAAATTTAATAACATTCAATTAGTAACTTGAAACTGGAAATGCCTTTATTCATGCAAGTCAATTTAACAATTACTCTCTCGTTTACACTTGGCTTATTCTCACTGAACTGAGCAATATCTTTCGTCTTTGCAAACGCACCAATACTATCATAGTCATTGCAGAAGATACTTGAGTTGATGGGCATCTGTTTCATTGTGGATGAAAACACCAACGATGACTGAGTGACACAAGGTGATGAACTTAGCGGTGGATCAGAAGCTGTTCTTTTTCGGCATTCAGATAGTTGTCCAACTGCAAGATTACCACCACTGCTGTCTTTCACTACTAGTTCGGATTTAGCACTATCATCTGATGATAGGTGGGCTACAGGCTGATCAATCACACTGACGGTCTCACAAGTATGCACACCTTCTGGAACTGCATCTGCGTTCAATTCTACTTCACGTTGTCGTCGTACAGAACCTTTGTTCAACTTAGCAGTAGTAGGCATATCCCTCATCTCATCATGATCAACCAAAGACAAATGTGAAGTATCATGATCATTATCACGAATATTCACTTTACCGTCAACTTCATCTTTTTCAAACTCTTTAATAACAGAAGTAGACAATTTTGATTCCTCCTCGCAAATCATAAAAGGTTTTATAACTTCACTCTGACTAGTAATACCTTGTAAACTTGTAGGGTCAGAACTGGACTCTGGAGCAGCAACTCTATTCTGTGACACTCTATTCAACAATGGCTTACCAGTTGCAACTTCAGACTTCTTCACCGCACCGTTATCGTCACACAATTCGGAGTCAGGTCTGGAGTTTACATTTAGCTTATCACTGAACTTGCTCACTGGTTCACAGTTCACCTTTGTATGCACCTCTTGCAAACGTGTAAAACACAACCGTGTTTGTCTTGCATCTTGTAACTTATCTGTTGAGGATGTACTACGAAACCTGTTGCACTCACTAGATCTATATGCATTACTAGATATCATGGAGCCTTCTCGATATCCACCTCTCTGAGGCCTACTCGTCATCAATGATTGCATTTTGATCTCAGACTGCTCTATTCTAGGGGTGAGATGTAATAGACTGGCGAACTTGCTCATAGATTGATTGACACTAGTATTTACCAGTTTCAGGATATCATCAAACTTTGGCTCGATACCCTCATCCTCCATACGATAGCTCATCTTCACCCACTTCCTTTGCAGTCGAGTAGGTAGACGTCTTGCTATTACTTCTAGTATAAAACTCGAGTTGAGGTCACTCATGCGATTCATCGAAATCATTCCATTCTTGTAAATTAGCAAATTATCTAAAAACTCAGTGAGTGCCTGGGAGTCATCCTGTAATTGACCACCATTACCCTTAACAGCCTCGAATAATTTCCCTACAATCATCGAAGGTCTTCCAAACCTTTGACGTAATATGCTCATAGCCTCGTAGTAGCCCTCTTTTGGCTTCATAAACTTACAACACTGTATAGCTCTTGCAGCATCTCCAGTGCAATATCTCATCAAATACATTAACTTCAATTCATCACTTAATAGAAAACTACTCAGCATGATCTCAAACTCCTTTACAAATTGTAAATAATCAGCCGGGTTTCCATCAAAACACCGTGGTTCAAATTTAGGGAGTTTTATGTTCTTTTTATCCCTGAACGGCGAAACAGTAACATCAACCATGTCATGATTAACATCAGACACATCGTTACAATTAACAGACAAGTCACTATGACTTACTTTCCTGTTTGCATCCGAGATGTTCAAAGAGGACTTGACCGGCAACAGGAAAGATGAACTGTGACTATCCAAAATTGCACCAACTGTCTGAATCCGCCAAATCTGTTTCTACCATCAGAAACTGTCAGTCACGTCTCATAAACCGTCAATGCCCAGCTCTTGCTACGCTCGGGCCCACGCTGTTCCTTGCAGTTTTTCAGAAACGCTTAACGGTAACGGACGCGAAAACCAAAACACCGATTGCCTGCTTGTTATTTCTTTATTGTTACAACAACATATAAAAAATATTTCTATTAAGGTCTGTGAACAAATATTACAATAATAAATCACGAGATTACTTCTGATGGTTTGCTACTGACTTCTTTCTGAACAGCGACCGATGAGACGATGACTGTCGTATTGATGCCTCCGCGAAAATTGGGGAAGTTGATTTTGAGCAAACAACCATGAATTGATCGTTCAATCTTCAACTCCATTGACATCCGGAGTTCGATTCCCTGCCGACGCACACCCGATATCTATGGTCGGCCTGCAAAATTTGGGCTACCAATATCACATGCTGAAAATTCCATACTTGTACCAACAATACGGTGTGGTTTCAAGCTATAATAAAAAAAACTTATAAGACTTGTAAGCCGCATAATCCACAAAAGCAGTGAAATAAATAATAGTTTTGTCGGTGGCAAAAAGATAGGAAATTGCCCATACTACTGAAATTTAAGAACTCAAGCTTGATGTCTTGAGTCCCAGTCAGAATATGAAGGGATAAAAGGAAAGATAATTTAATTTATGGCAGATTGCCACATTTATTCTACCTAAAGTTCAGTATCGAGTTCATCTGAAACTCCGTCTGATATATAGAAAATAAACTTTGGAGTGAAGATTATTTTATTATTTTGGTAATTAAGGAGAAATAAATATTTAACTTTTGGTACTTTTATTATTATGGTTGTTCCTTTGGGTCTCGAGTGGAACTCAGTGATTCAATAACACATCTCCGCTTTATTCTGTTTTCTGTGGTCCTCTTTAGCTGGTCTCACAGTTGCCCATAGCCTGTCATCTCCTACCCGCACGACAACCCCTATATCACCCTTCGATGACCAACTCTACGCTTCCCACTGGGATTCCATTTGAGCGATGACCTAGCGAGCGATTTCATTCGACAGTCTTTTCAGAGTGTGGCCAATCCATCTCTATTTCCTTCTACAAAGTTTTTGAGTGTTAGATTCTTGGTTAGTTTGTTCCTATAGTTTTGTTGTGGCTAATTCTTTCTGACCATCAGATCTTTATTATGGTGCCAGCGAAGGCAGCTGTTGGAAATGAGCAGTGCAAGTTTCTTACCCGTACGGAAGAGCTGACTGATTTTGTACTAGTCTTTAAAAATCCGAAATTTGTTCTTCATGGTGATTGCGGAAGATTTCCACACTGATTTTAGAGTAATGAAGGTCTCCCTCGCCTTTCTGATCCCGGCTGGTTTTGACATTTTCATCCATGCTGTCGCCTGTAGTTGGAATGATGTTAAGCATTTAGGGGGTTGACGGATATCTCATTCAGCAACTTCTAATTAATTTATTCTCGCGTATCAACAACAAAGCAAAAGCCAATATTTGATCGTCCAAAGCAAGAGATATATTTTGGGACCAAAACAAGCCTTCAGACAAACGCTTAGCTAGCTAGTGATCGTGCACGTTACACGACGGGGTACCAAATGGCGGGGATGCTTGACTGGAAGCCTTCAGCTAAACAAGTCGACTTAAACAGTGGTGGTCAGCATCCAATGAGTGATTGCTGTGGTCAATAATTTTGGGGAATTATTTACCACTACAGCTCACTCCCCCCCTAGTGGGGTCGTGAGGACCCTAAGACAGAACCAGCCGGAAGTAAAAAAAACTCGATGGTTCCCTTTCGGGTGAAAAAAATCTTCCTAGCGGCTTGGTCGTATGTCTACTGGTTTGTCTGCCTATGCTTATAGGGTGTTTGTACATAGCTACCTGGTTGCTGTTCGTTGGATTCCGTGCTGCGTTTGTTTCCTGTCCAGTGCCCGTCGCACCTGGAAAAGAAAAACAAGAACGCTAAGAACCATGTCGAGGAAAATGTACCAAATCAGCTTTTTGGCTAAAAAAAATGATGTGCATTTACTATACAGTAAAATAATGCCACGTTCAGAACATCGAAAAAAAATACATCTAATTAATCTTTTTGTGTATGTTACATGAACCGTTAGAAAAAAAATTTTTGTGTTCGGTGGTACTGTATATAAAAAAAATTGATACGTCAAAAAATAGTCAGTACCACAAACGAATGAGTTGCGTGAATCACACGACTTCGTTAAGTCAAATAAGTGTGCAGATATTAAATTATTATTATCTGTTGGCTGCTTCTGTTTTCTTCACTTCTCGAAGGTATTGCATTGAAGCACTGCTAATGGACAGTAATCCCGCTTTCTACATTAGTATTACTTGAGCGGTATCCAGAATATTGTTAGCACTTACGATGAACAACGGAACAAATTCCATTCTGAATTCTGTTCAACATCGCAAAGTTAACTTTGCGACCAATTGGTCCCTTTTATCTGCTAATACCAATATAATGCTGTACTTACCATCTAATGTGGATTTTTATAAACTTTCGAACCCTTACTGATTGATAAAATGATAATAATAACGGTTTGGATCCAGTGTGGCTTACTCTAGCACCTGTATATCACCTCTCTTCTTACATTCCATTAACGCAAAATTTCATAATTCCCCCATGAATCTGACTCACTATGAGTATATTAAATATTATAATTTAGGCTTAAACCAAAATCTTATATTTTATTCTTATAAAGTTTCTAGAGGTCATTTTCCAATTTCTAATTTCATAAAAGTGTTCAATTTCAGACTGCACTTGTCTAATATGATCATGCCTGTACAAACGGTATGTGAATCATGTAAATGCTTAATTTATATGAAATATATATTATTATTATATTCTGGGAACCTTACGGTACTTCCAGAACGGGTTTTCTTGGGAGGCTCGATAGAAGGTTCGGTAGCTGTCGCTGTGCTAGTGACTTCATCGATGTCTAAACGATCTTCTGTTACTTGTGGATTTTGGGGTACGTTGAGCTCTATGCTAATAGGATTACCCTCCAAGTAAGCCGGTTTCAGACGGTCAATGCTGACGGTGTCCTCGCGGCCGTTTTTGTCCAAGACAAAGAATTTATCAGAACGTTTAATTACTTTATAAGGTCCGTCATATGGGGGTTCCAGGGGTCTGCGCACAGAGTCGCGACGAACAAATACATGTGAAGAAGTTTTCAAACACGGATGAACGAAAACATCAATGGACTGTGGACGAAGGGGAGCAGGTTTAACTGAACGCATTGCGTTTGTAAGCCTGCTGACGTATGAAGCGTGATCTACCACTGGTGGGAAGCTCGAGGGAGAAACAAATTCACCAGGCAGTCGTAGTGTCGTGCCATATACTAGCTCGGCGCTAGTACAACCAGCATCGGTTTTCAAGGCGTTTCGTATCCCTAGGAGAACTAACGGAAGGGATTCAGTCCAATGGGTGGTGTTTGCGGCTGACAGACCAGCTTTCAGCTGTCTGTGTAGACGTTCTACCATACCATTAGCTTGAGGATGGTAGGCTGTTGTTCGAAATCGCATGCAACCTATAATTTTAGTCAGGGCGAAGAATAAGCCACTTTCGAATTGCCGCCCGCGATCAGTTGTTATGGAAGATGGGCATCCAAAGTTAGCGATCCATCTTTCTACGAAGACGCGTGCGACTGTTTCAGCAGATACATCCTTGATGGGTACTGCTTCCGGCCATCGTGTGAAGCGATCGATGCAAGTTAAAATATAAGTATATCCATGTGATTCAGGAAGGGGTCCAACCAAATCTATATGGACGTGTTCGAAACGAGCGTCAGGGAGAAGAAAGGTGCCAAGTGGGCTTTTGGTGTGTCTTATCACCTTGCACTTTTGACAAGCTAAGCACGTGTGTGCCCATTCCCTTACTTCTTTATTAATGCCAGGCCAACAAAACCGACTAGTTACGAGCTTGACAGTAGTTCGAATACCTGGGTGAGATAAGCCATGCAACGTATTGAAGACGTTACGGCGATAACTTTTAGGCACGATGGGGCGAGGAGTACTCGTGGAAATGTCACATAGAATAGTATCTCTTCCCATACCTAAGGGTTTCTCAGCTAATTGTAGAGTTGTTTTCGACAACTCATGTTGAAGCTCGGTATCTTCTTTTTGAAGACGAGCCAGTTTTACAAGGTCTATGCCGTCGATTTGGGTGAAAGAACAAACGCGCGACAAGGCATCTGCCACAGTGTTGTTTACTCCGGATACATGGCGAATATCTGATGTAAACTGTGAAACGTAATCCAGTTGTCGTGATTCCCTGGGTGAATACTTATCTGAAGGTGAGTTCAGAGAGTACGTCAGAGGTTTGTGATCAGTAAAAATTATGAATTCACGACCCTCTACCGAATGTCTAAAATGTCGTATAGCACAGTACATAGCCAGAAGTTCTCTGCCGAATGTGCTGTACTTCGTTTCAGCTAATTGAAGGCGCCTCGAGAAAAAGGCGAGTGGTTGCCACTCATTGTCAACTAGCTGTTGTAGAACTGCGCCGATTGCAGTGTTTGATGCATCAACCGAGATACTTAACGGTGCCGTTGGATCCTGATACATCAGAAGTGTGGCATTCGCAATAGCTTTTTTAATCTGGGTAAAAGCATTTCGAGCAGACGCGTCAAGTTCTATGGACTTGTTATTCCCTCGAAGGAGGTCTGTCAATGGCTGAATCAAAGAGGCACAGTTGGGAATAAAGCGTCGATAATAACTTACTAAGCCGTTAAAAGTGCGGAGACTTTTCACCGTCTGTGGCTCTGGAAAGTTCAGTATAGCCTCGACCTTAGTAGCCAGTGGGCGAATGCCCTTGCAGTCAATAGTGTGACCCAGGAAGTCGAGTGAGTCAACACCGATTTGACACTTTTGAATATTAATGGTAACACCATGTTGGCGTAACCTGTCAAATGCCAAGTCCAAGTGCCTAAGGTGAGTTTCCTTGTCTGGACTGGCAATGAGGCAGTCGTCTAAGTATGCGTATACAAAGTCGAGACCGCGAAATACTTCGTCAATGAAGCGTTGGAATGTTTGGGCTGCATTCCGGAGACCGAATGGCATACGTAGAAATTCAAAAAGTCCGAAAGGCGTAATGATAGCCGTTTTCGGGATATCTTCTGTTGCCATCGGGATTTGGTTATACGCTTTAACCAAGTCGATTTTGGAGAATATAGTCGCGCCGGATAAGGTTGCCGTCAAGTCGTGTATATGAGGCAACGGGTAGCAATCAGGGGTTGTTTTGGCATTCACTCGCCGGTAATCACCGGTGGGTCGCCAATCGTTGCTATCCTTTTTCGGAACCATATGAAGTGGGGATGCCCATGGGCTATTCGAAGGTCGAATGATGCCAAGGGTAAGCATATGGTCAAATTCATTCCTGGCGATTCTCAGTTTGTCAGGAGCTAATCGTCGTGCTTTAGATGTCACAGGTTGTCCTGTGGTAATGATGTGGTGCATAACATTGCTGGTTATGCACGGTAGGTCGTTCGACGGGCAATTAAGTTCCGGATACTTGTCAACAATAGGTTGAAAAGTTGGATCAAGGATTGCCTTTATCTTAACGGGTGACAAACTAGGGCCTATGTAGCTGATGCCTTTGATAGACAGACTAGTAGTATTGTCAATCAGTCGTTTTCGGCGGACGTCTACGAGTAAATCATGATGATTAAGTAGGTCCGTGCCAATGATGGGCATTGTAACGTCAGCGAGAAGGAAAATCCATCGAATAGGTTTGCGTAAACCTACGTTCAGATAGACGTATTTCCTACCAAAGGTTGCGATTGGTTTTCCATTTGCAGCCTGTAAGTTGAAGGTAGGTTCCTTCTGTCGATCTGCTGCTGTAGCAGGAAGGACGCTGACTTCGGCGCCTGTGTCGACTAAGTATCGAGTCTGGCTTATCACATCATGGATGTAAAGAAGGCGGCTAGTGCCACCGGCGACGGTTGCCGCTAACGCGTGCCGGCGGGATAGTTTCCCACAGACTTTGAGACATTTCCGAAGTTACAAGGCTTACGGCAACACTTCGCTTCTTGGCCATAGGTGTTGTGGTACCAGCACCAGTCAGGGTTTTTCAGTGAACGTGGTTTGGACTTAGATCGACCACGTGAGTTCCTGCGTTGAGGAGATTTAGGACGACGGTCGGAGGATTTAGAATGCATGTTTGACCTAAACATCTGCTGGATGGAGTTGCATAACTCTATCATTGCAGGATCCTTACTCGAAGTCTGCTTAGTCATCGAGCATATTTCGGGAAGGACCGTTTAGTTATTTCTAGAATCCTATCTGCAGTAATAGCTAAGTCCTCTATTACAGTACCCTGAAGTGTCACAAGTACGGTCTGTACAGACTGTGGCAGCTTGGTTAAGAAGAGTTCTCTAAACAGTCCTTCGTCGAACTGACTTTGGCCGACAATTTCTTTTGTCAGCATGCTCACGGCTGACTGATCTCCTAACTCGATGTTACGAAATAATTCATCTAGACGTTGTCGGTCCGTGAGAACGTTTCTCCTGAGGAGGGATGCTTTGAGCAACTCGTACGAGTTACTTACCTCGGGACTCAACATCTGTGATGTTACGTACTTGCTGAATTCCCGCGGTAGGGCGTGAATAACTGCAAGTAACTGTGAACGTTGATCGGTTATCCCATGCTCACAAAAATCTGCTTCAGCTAGCAGAAACCACGTTTCAGCATTATCTGGCCAGTATGGTACGAGCTGAATGGTTTTAGGAGTTGAGCGGATACGGATGACCTTGGGACTAAGATCACTCATGACGAAAATTATGTCGAATAATATATGGTACAAGAACAAATACAAAATGGAACGAACTCACCGGGGTTATCTGCGGATTTATCGTGGATGAAGTTCGCGGTTGGGCTCACCAGTTTAGGGTTGACGGATATCTCGTTCAGCAACTTCTAATTAATTTATTCTCGCGTACCAAAACAAAGCAAAAGCCAATATTGATCGTCCAAACAAGAGATATATTTTGGGACCAAAACAAGCCTTCAGACGAACGCTTAGCTAGCTAGTGATCGTGCACGTGACACGACGGGGTACCAAATGGCGGGGATGCTTGACCGGAAGCCTTCAGCTAAACAAGTCGACTTAAACAGTGGTGGTCAGCATCCAATGAGTGATTGCTGTGGTCAATAATTTTGGGGAATTATTTACCGCTACAAGTAGATAAGTGAAGGAAGTGGCCTGTTTCGAATTTCTCCCGCTGACAGTGACTGACGCTGGTTGTTGTTGTTGCTATTGGTTAATTATGTTCAATACCTGTTTCTTCTGTTTGTTCACTTGAAGTCTTATCTTTGCTGCTTCTTCAGACAGTGGCTGAATAGTGGACGAGCTCTAATTGTAACCTGAATGTCATGGGTTCTGTGGGCGTGTGTTCTGCTGAAGAATCACCAGAACCATTACTCTATGGTTTTCCAACGGTTGTCTAACTGAGGTCAGCTCGTAATCAAACCCGATGTTAAGTGGTTAGAAGAAACCAACGGGGAGTCTTTCTTGCCTAGTGCCTGATTTGAATCTAACCTAGTTTGGTAGCTCACTATTTTTTTAGCCGATCCCAAGCCCAGGAGATTAGGGAGGGTGAGGCCTCGGGCTAGTGACACTACCCCGGAGATTCAATTAAACTACTAAGGAAACTTCAATGTTAAAGAAAAATACTAAGACAATATAAAACAACTTTTACCATCGCTGATATGTTGTTGTCTAAAAACCCTTTACTAGGGCGTTTTAAATTCCATATTGCGTTGCGAGGAACACTTTACAAGGACTAAATTTATTACAATATTGCATGCTACGAATTTCATTCCTTGTCAAAACTGTAGGGGACTAATATTAGAGTTCACTAATATTACAAATATAAGAATAATAATCCAAGTCAATGGAATGTTAAACAACAATATATTACCAAAAATGCAGTGATGAGTTATATCAACCAAAAGGATTAAAGTTTAAGTCCTCTGCTACAAATTATTTATATAACCCACGGGTACTTTAATTGTTTGGGTTGCGTCTGCTGTGTTCCGGTTGTAGAAACGTCTTCGATTGAGAGCAGGCGAACCCTACAATAAATCCGAAGTATACAACACGGTGTGAGTTGAGCAAGTAAGCAGAAATAACCAGGGAGAAGGCGAAGTCTCCAAGAGCAAAGTGTATTTTCAATAGTGTACGGAAGTTAAGTATATTTCAACAAGAAGCGTTTTAAACAAAAATTATGTACAATATCTCTGATTTCTACAAATAACCAAAAAGTGTACAATCACATTGTTACGTACTCCACACAACTATCGGTAGAAATAAAGCAATTCAAGTTTGATCATGAGGGATATTATTTAAGGAGGCACTCAAAACCACGGAGTACTGGTTTAGGACTCTTTAGCATTGCGCACACTAGGCTACACCTGGGATCGAATTCGGGACCATTAGCATACACTGCGAGCTCGTATACCATTCAGACACTGGGATAGAATCCAGTGATCCATGAATTATAAATTTTGTCGTCTCATGATTTTGAGTGTGACCAACAGACAATGATATCGGCCAGTATTTATCACCACAACCAAGCTGGTGGCCGCTACTGGTCACAACTCCTTACTAGAATTCCATGGAACTTTGTCCCGTAGTCAGTCACTGGTGAGTATCAGATTAATTTTCAAGAGTCAGTTTGTAGGGAATTCATTTAGTTCAAGTTTGATCATGGACTGACATGAGTTAGAGAACCAGTGGTCATTATGATTTCTGTACTCTACAGAAAGCCAGCAAGTTGGTAGAAGAAGCACTGGAGACATAACTTCAAGTGAACATAAATGAGACTGGGATGATGAAGACATCTAACCAAAATTAACAAGCACACGCCACTATTAACGGGAGAAATTTGAGTCAAACCACTTCATGCACTCATGCAAGCAGCATCGTTTCAACTACAGACAATCAGCACGTAAGAGGATGTCGAGTGCAGGATCGGAAAAGCAAGACAAACGTATAATAATAATAATAGCGTAACGATAGAAAACAAGGGCCAGGCAATAGATCGTTTATTTAGGAAATAAGGTGATATTTATATATTTTTATGTGCATTATTATAGGTTATTGTCAGCAAACAAACAGGATTTTCTGATTGTTTCTTTCCTCGCTGAAAGTTAATCTGTCATCTCTTTGTGGTCGTTTCTTTGAAGGTCAGACCACATATCTGCGAATTGTATCCGCCCACTCAGAGTCTGCTGTGTTTGCTTGTTGAGTTAGTCTTTGTTCTTGTTTTTCTCATGACTAATATTTGGGATGTCAACATTTACGTAAATTACTGCCTACTAATTTTAGCTAGCAGACAGCTCTCACCACAATAGTAATCTGAAATCAGTGTGAAAATTCATTGAGCTTAGCATAAGTAACAAGATTTGGATTCTCAGCACTCATGTCAAGTTAGTTAGTGCTTAAACATACTTCAGAGACTTACACTGCGCCTCAACAATAGCATTTTCAGCAGGTTTCGCACTTTTATAGACGTCAACCTTTGTTGCATACTGAAGATCAGATGGCTGGCCAGCCAGAAAGTGTAAGGAACAAGAAACGCTGACAACAAGCAAACCAAGAGCCTATTGCTCTGCAGGTATGGCTAAGAAAATGAAGGTGGATAGGATACATTCTAACGAAACTGTATGAACGGCATCAAATGTCAAGCATCCGATTGGAACGCAAATGGGAAAAGACAAGTTAGGCTTTGGTGTGAGAGTGAATTGGAGGACATCGTGCAAGGAAGGGATGATAAGTTATAGGAAGTCGTGGAACCAGCTGAGTAGGACTGCAGAGAACACGATGAAATTGAGATGTAATTTTGAAACACAGTGTTCTGCTCACAACGGAAGGGAATAATAATAATAGTAATAATACATCAGCCAACAATACTCTGGTGAAGCTTTTAGCATTAAACAGAGAAAAGTCAGTAATTACAATGTCGTTTTGGTTTTCATTCATTGGCAAATACAAAAACATTTATAATAATGAATATCGTTTACCCAATCCCTAAAGTTTCTCAAACTATTAAAAGATCAGTAACAATGACGCCGTATGTATCATAAAGAAAGAGAGCAAATCCAAGAACATTTCTTTTTGGATAAAGAAAAGAAAGAACATATTTGCAGGATAATACGAGCTCGCTTTATTCCGTGGATTCTCTTCAACCGCATCAAGTACACAGCAAGGACTGAGAGGAGAGAGTCTGTTGGATTCTGTGAGCATATTTCTGAAAGTCTCCATTTGCAAGTCAGCAAAGTATTCTCAAGTGCAGTAGCTAAACACCTAATTGACTGACACAGGACATACAATGGAAATTGGTCAGGCTTTCAAAATAATCAATACACAAAGAAAAGCATGGTTGCTTCGGTTCATAGAAACCAATACCATCAAAAGACTTTTATTCAACCCATCCATAGAGAAAAAGAGTTTGGCTAATCTTTCACTACATTGATAACCATATTAATTTTGTTCGTGTTTTGTTCTGTTACATAACATTCCACTCAATCATGATTTTGATTATCACTCAATAAGTTAAACTTACTATTAAGGTTCCAAATCTGCTAAATTAAATTATTTCATCTATCTTATAATTTTACTTCCTTTATTCACCCCCACCCTCATGGACTTTCCACCATAATGTGCATGAATTAACTCTGTTGTTCTATCTTGTATTTTGTCTCTCATCCATATTTATTTCCAAGACAAATCTAAATTCCACCCGTTTGTCTAATTACTATATAAATAGTTGCTCTTTTAACACTAAATAATTGTCTACTTACATCATCTTTTAAATTATGTTACTTATACTTTCTATCAGTAACTTGAAATCATTGTAAGAAGTATGACCAGAAATTTCGTAACATATTGATTTGTTTAGGATGTGCGCAGTTGAAAAGAGTGCACGAAATAAAATGAGATCGTGTTATTCCATTATGCGTAAATTTTGTGTTGATAAAGTCTCACAGTGCTATACAGTAATGTTTACTGATGACGACGTTTCGAGCACAATTTATTGCTTATAATCATAACAAGGTAATCACACGACTTCCTCACTTTATTTATATAGTTCCATTATTTTTCACTTGATTTGATTGACACTTTCACAGTGTTAAAAATAGAAAATATCTCTCTCTAGCTTCACATTTGAATCGGAAAACGAGCAAGGAGAATTAGCCATGATGTTAGATTGTAAAATAAAACGAACAGAAGAAGACAAAGTACATACTAGTGTGTACAAAAAACCAACTCATTCTAATAGATACTTAGACTTTAATTCATCTCAGCCGTTAACTGTTAAGGCAGGCTTAGTTAAAAGCTGTCTAACAAACCGAGCAGTAGCACTATGAAGCACAAGAATAGACCTAAATGATGAATTAAAACAGAAAGAAGAGGCTTTGGTGTTAAATAACTATCCTTTAATATTCATTAGGAAGATCGAAAAAGGCCAAACGAAAAAGAAAAATAATTGTGAAACTAGTAATAATAACATAAATAAGAAAGAATATAAGTCATCCACAGTTATAGCATATAAAGAAGGGACATCTGAGACACTACGTAGGATTCTGAATAAAATAGGAATTAGGGTGGCATTTAAACCTACAAACTCACTCAGGGACAAGCTCTGTAGGTTAAAGGACCCAGTTGACCCAATTAAACAAAATAATATTATTTACAAAATACCATGCAATGACCGTGAGTTAGGTCAACTACATAGGTCAAACTAGTAGGTCAGGGGTAATCAGATTGTCAGAATATAAGAATTTAGCTAAGGCGAGAATGGTTGACCCCGACAAGATAAGTAATTTAGAAAAAATCTCAGCAGTCGCACTGCATGGATTAACACACAACCACACTGTAGCATGGTGTGAGAGGGTTAAAATTCTAAAAAGTAATCTAGGTAGGTGGAGAGAGAGAGGTTGATTACTGAATCCTTGTTCATCGAGTCTACACCCAACACATGCAATACGAATGATTCATCACTCATACCTGAAATATGGAAAATACTACTACCGATCAAATAAAGTGAAAAATAATGGAAGTATATAAATGAAGTTAGGATGTCGTGTGATTACCTTGATATGATTATGAGCAATAAACTGTGCTCGAAACGTCGTCATCAGTAAACATTACTGTATAACACTATGAGACTTTATCAAAACAAAATTTTCTTGTAATGGAATTACACTCTACCACAGTGCACAAGTTTTATTATTATATCAATGAGATCGTATTATCCTGCAAAGATGTTCGTTCATTCTCTACTCAAACTAATAAAGGGGACCGACTGTATGAAACAGAACATTTCTATCTGCTGTTACATAGAAATGAAACATCTAGGACGGGAGAATAAGCAGAATTCTCAATACCGTTCAGATCAATGAAACTACTAAATACATAAACTCTATCAGAAACAAACTGTCTTCATTATAGCACCAAAATTTAGCTTTCGGACGAATTGATCTTACCTACAAAATCACATGAAATCATCCTCACGTTAGGTAGAGAAATAAAGGCAGTGAGTATGAACTTGTCGACGCGTTTACCAGCGCAGTGTACTAATTTGTTATATAAGATCATTCAACCTTGACCTATCAATATAGAACTTTTCACAACGAGGTATGACATTTTGCAAAACACTCATGAAAGCCGCTAAACAAAGGAAGACTCAAGGATGCAGAAAATTTCGATGAATCATTTTTAAAACTTGGACAATCATATTTGTATTCTTAATCAATAGTCATGGTTAAGATGCACATTGAATTTTACTCAGACTAGTTACAAACTTCGTATGAATGAAAGATAGTATGAGAAATATGGCGAAGAAGATAACTTGTGTATGTGTACTTGTGTAAGTAAATTACCATATTACTAAATTAGTAAAAACTATTAAGAAGACAAAAGGTTGATTTTCACGTGAGTAATAAATAGGAGGACGGGAATTTATACCTAAAAGATGTGTGACGCAATACAGTATTTATGAATTTACAGATTCCACAACAGGTCAGGTTACCGATGGTTGGTGGAACTGTTTCTTTTGCGCGCACACACAGAGCTCCAGCTGTTTTAGGCGAGTCGTAATCGCCTCTGCTGTTTGGAATGCTCAGTACCTAGAGGCGCTTGACAATTTATTTGGTACGGATAAATGGGGGAAAAGATTCTTCAATGCCAGCTTTATGGCGTGTTTTGACCAGGTGGCCTAATAGCGAACAGTTACCTGGAGTTCTAGTGGGAAGCCATAACCAGTAAGGTGCAGCAGGTTGAAGATGAGGTAGTAAATCATCCAAGAAGACATTGCGAAGTGGTCGACCGCGTTATGTCATGGATTGGCAAAAGTTAGAATTCATGGGCCATTGGATTGGGTCCCAGTGGCTTCATGGTCTACGAGCTCGCTAGCCTTGTAACTAGAAGGTACTCGTTTCGAGCCGTGACGGTGGAGGCGTACTGTTGAAGAGTCTCAAACTAGGACGAAACAGCTGTCCAGTACTCTCTGGTTGGTTTTCCAATGGTTCTCTAACTAATGTCAGCTCATGATGAAGTCCTCCAGCTAATATCGAACACACACACACACACACAAGGGAACTTCTATCCCATTTTCTGTCCCAGTTATTAGTATGAAGTTTATAAATAGTTTGAATGGAATTCAATGTAAATGTTAATCATGAGGATTCATTCATTTGCTGTTATTCGTAACGATTTACTTCTGTATTGTTAGTATCACGCTGTGCTGTAGTTGTACATTTTATTCTCGGTTTCAAAATTTATTATTATATTTAATTGGTGGATGGTGACTAGGGCCACGAGAGGTGGCCCTAGTGGTCCGAGTGGTCTAGTGGATAACGATTTGGCGTTTGAAACTATGGACACTGGGTTCCAGCCTCGGTGGGAAAATCATCACTCACTGGGAATGCAGGTGCATCTAGATGACGAGTCCCAAATAGGGCGAAATGGGCATCCTGGATTCCATTGCTAGTCACCACGCACCAATTAAATTCTAATTGCATGTTCTGACATCGTCGAAGCATCTGAACAAGAAACCGACATGTCAACCTGAGACCAAGCACTTCGGCCCAATCAGTCGACGGAAATATCTAAAATTCAATTAAATAATTATTATATTACCCAATAGCTGTGTGATAATAGTTATTTTTCCCTTCTACCCCACTAGTATGCAAATTTTACCCACACTCTCACCGTTGCCTAGATTATATAAACACTGGGACGAATTTATTTCTTTTAATTATTATTATTATGATGATCAGCTCGATTGTCATCCATTAATTCACACGACATTAATTCAAATGCCCATGACTAGTGTTTATATTTGACAGAGAAATCATAAAAGCAATCAGACAGTGTTAATTGTCATATAGAAAATACTTCATGTAATGTAAGGATTAATCTAAAACGGAATGCAACGGGGGAGACTGAAGAAACGAAGTGATGGTAAGGGGTCAGTGTGAAAAATGACTGAGTCAGTCTGTATGACAAGAATAATTTTATTAATAAACAATAATAATAACAATAGTAATCTTGAACAACAACTGAAATTAACCAAAGTCTCCTCAAATCGCATTATCCGAATATCAACCTCCACCTGATTAATGGCTACTGGATAGATTTCGTGAAACTGACATGCGAAATCGCTGCCAATTTATGGGGTCAACCATGTAAAGGTGAAGTGAACGCTTGTCAAAGACACTGCTTGAAAGCAGAGTTATTTCGCTCACGAATTGACGAAGTTAGGATTCACGGATCATTGAATTCCACCAACCTAAGTGGATGAATGGTCTCGGGACCGATCTCTGGCGAGGTCGTCGACACGCTGAGAAGTTCCAAAATGGGACTAAAACGGTTGTCCATTGTTCTACGGTTTCCAGTAATCTCTCTCTAACCGATGTTGGTTTGTGAAGAAATCTAACAAGCGAAATCATAGACAAAGCAAGAACAACAAACTGAACATGGATAATATGACACCACTGTTCTACTCCTCAGTTCCTTTCAACCGGAAACAATTTTAATATTAAAATGCGCAAAATCCATATACTATGATAAGTGAGCATGTAGAATTAAATACTAGAATGGAAAGGATAAGGAATTTTATTCGGCTTGTTAGTCTTCAATAGAAATAATTATGAGTACTGTCGAATTGAAGTGTAAAACTGACAACACATGTTAAGCAAGCGTTAAACAGTATAATTGAGTAGAGGTCATAGAACAGTCAAGAGGATGAAGACAAAATTCAGGGTATATATGTATATATATATACATATATATATATCGCTAATTGACAAAAGCTGAAATTCATGGGTCATTGAATTAGGTCCCAGTGGCGAAATGGTCTATGAGATCGCCTTGTAACCGAAAAGTTGTAGGTTCGAACCTCTAATGATGGCGTACTGATGAAGAATCACGAACTAAGACAAGACAGCCTTCCAGTACTCCTAGATAAACCAGTGATTGTCTAACTTATGTCAACTCGTGACGAAACCTGTAACCAGTCAGATCCCTGTAAACCAACACTCGAAAAATATATTAACCATGGTTGGTCGAGATTAACAACACTGAATAATCTGAGGTACTCTGATGGAAATGTCTACCGCCTATTCTGCCCTTGTTGCTTCAGTATTATTATTATTGTTATCAGTAGTAATATCTTACATCTGACTTTCCTGAAATGAAATCACTCAGTTACCAGAACTTGTCAACTACTCTTCAAATCTTATAATGAATAACTGTCACGTTTCACCCAACATTGTTTCCTTAAGCGAAGATTCATATGCCAGAGGTCTGTAGATAGAACAGAATAGATCGATCTTTGTAGGCTTCCATCTTATGGTACGTCGGTGGCACAGTGGTTAGGACTCTCGCCGACCATGGACATGGTCCGAGGTTCGATCGCCTGCCGACGCACACCCGATATCTATGGTCGGCCTGCAAAATTTGGGCTACCGATATCACATGCTGAAAATTCCATACTTGTACCAAAAATACGGTGTGGAATCAAGCTGTAATCAAAGTATAAAGTATTCTAAGCTAGACACTTGGTATTGAAGGAACCAGAAGGCTAATTATCCCTCCCAGATGTCCAGCTTAAAAGACAATCAGATGAAAGCCTACGAAAAGTGATCTACCACAGTCCAAAATGGAATGGACAGCTGACAAACTTCATACAGTTTTGTGCTAATAAATAGAGAATAAAATATAAACACCCGTCTCGTACTAAGAGTCTATTGTATATGCACTTAAGTTAGAGTGGATAAGGACTTGGAGTGCTTCAGAAGCATTTTAATCAAAAATGGATATCCGGCCTCCTTCACTGACAAACATCTAAAGAGGATCACCGATCCATCGTGAAACCTGGATATGGCAGAGAAACAACTAATTATAGATCTGAAATTTAAGGGAGATACAATTATTGAGATTATTCAAAGCTGCCTTTCGAAAGCAATTCAGAAAACAATCTTTCCTGCACCTCTAGGCCTCACCTTCTCCACACATGCTGTCGTTCACCAAAACGCCAGAGACAAGATCCCACTTTTGGCCACTTCAATGTGTATTTACCAATTCTCATGCTTCTGTGGAACGTTGGTGGCACAGTGGTTAGGACTCACGCCGACCATGCACATGGTCCGGGATTCGATCCCCTGCCGACGCACAACTGGTATTTATGGTCGGCCAGCAAAATTTGGGCTACCGAATCTACATGCTGAAAATTCTATACCTGTACTACAAAAAATACAGTGTGGAATCAATCTCTAATCAAAATCAAAAAGAACAAGTACATAGACTGTACTATCAGGATATTTTCTACACGTGCCCAGGGATACTTTCCTGCAATGTTGTCAAAATGAGAAAGTAAAACAATCGACAGCTCAATTCTGGAGCCTAGTATTACTTCCGGTCATTCAGAATTAACAACAATCTCTCTCAAAGTGGTATATAAAATACAATGAAGTCGTTCGAAATAATTTCACATACATCGTCTCCTTGCGTTCGTAGACTTAGTAACCCATTATAAGAAACCTGAATTTTGTGTTCACAAACGCTATATCCAGCTACATTTACTACAATGGCCTTAGTACAGACGTTATACTTCCTTCTTTCTTACTCTGAATAAATAACTATAAACTAAGGTTTGTATAATCCGTTTCGCGGTTTTCGCAACTCATTTTCAACCCATTTGTACTCTTGTTTCTTATCTACTATCTTCAAAAGTTTAGAAGAAGAAAACTGAGTAGACAATATTCTTCCCGATAATTTCCTCTTCTGGCTCTACAATTACATGTGTTTATATTTATATACACAGAATATTCTGGAATAACCTTGACTAACACTGTCGGTGTTTTTAAATACTATCGATTTGTGAAATTACAGTTCAAGAATTAATAATAATAAGCATAAAAATGCAACAGCAGATAGAATATCAAATTAAATTAAGGAAATTTCCACAACAAATTGAGGATCATTAAAACCTTGATGGCCAAGGTTACCACAGTGTCTGAACCATTTGCTTCTTGTTACGCAATTTAGGCTTCTTAATATGGATCCCAACAGCAAGCCTCAGCAGTATGTAGTAAACGAACCCTTAAGGTAAAGTTAAAACTTGTTGGTATGCGGTAGATAACTTTGAAAGCCACCTCGTTATCATTAATCTTGTTTTCTGTATCCACTAGGTGAAATAGAATAGAGCTGTGAATGCACTTGGTTTGTCCCTTACTTAACCACACAGAACAGTCTTCGGAAATCTGTTGGTAAATAAACGAGTATTCATCACTCAACTAATTAGTTGTCAGTCCTTTTAACTACGTAAGATTATTGTCAACTTTTACAACTTTACCATAACTCATGCACTCTGATTTACTTTTTTCTTTACTAATTTTCAATAACCTTTGCCCTCTGCTGTCAATCTACATTGCATACATAAACATATATACATCAACTCCGTAAATAACTCCATAGCTTTGAAGGGAAGTCTTACCGGACCATAGTTAATCTACTTTGTGTTATTTTAATTATATTCCGTTTTGATAACGTGTATCTCATACCCTTAAAATTGTCTTTATCCATATTCTAGTTGACCTGACTATTATTATGACCACATATATACATATAAAAAATTGAAACAAATGATTCAGCGAAAAGAGACCCTTTCAACAAATTTATTATCAAAGATGTACAGAAGACAACAAGTTGAATTCAGGGAGACCCACTACCGAATTGAATGAATTGCTTTCAAGGTGCACACTGGATATACAACTTAATTTCAATAAAACTATCTGCAAACCGAAGTATGTTATTGCTATAGGTTCTCTACTCGGTACTCTACTTCCAGGGTGTTTATGGTCAGTCTAGAAAACGGTTAGCTGAAGTCAACAATCTAAAGCTTCAAATGTATAATCGGTATATGGATGACAATTTTGTTAGTTGTAATAATGGTTAGAACTTGAGTAATATATTAAATACATTTAATGGTTGCCTTCCAGCGATAAAATTCACACTCAAAATAGAGAACGAGTTTAGTGTTCATTTCCTCGATGTGAACTTATCAAGGAGGACCGATGGAATTCTGAAGAGATCGATTTATAGAAAGCGGTCATGGAATGGTCAACTGACAAATTTCAACAACTGGTACCCATTGGTCGAAAACGAAACCTGAACTGGTAACTTGCCCACTCATATTCGATGCATTTGTAGTCCTGATATTGTGGAGGATAATTTCAATATTTTGACAAAAATCCTGAAAGAAAATGGATTTCTGCCATGTTTTGTAGACATGAAAATACAGTCAAATTCCATGAAACGTGTCTTATCCCAAGCAACCAAAAAATACTATACATGAGCTTGGAATTCAAAGGTGACTTGGCTTCCAATATCATGAAAAGGAATATCTCACAGTCCGTGAGAAGGTCATTCCCTACTGCATCTTTCAGAATGGCGTTTCTCAGTCCATCATTACTGTCCAATAATCTGAAGGAAAAGATACCCCAGCTGACCAACTCTATGTGCGTTTATCAACTCATCTGCCCGTGTGGAGCTAGGTACATCGGTGGTTTCACTCAGAAATTTTCCCAAGAGGGTTCAAGGATACCTTTCTGCATGTTTGCGAAGAGGTGGAAGTGGAGAAATAATAAGCGTGATCATTGAACACCTCGTCGATAATGATCACCCTACCTGTACAGCCTCCGCCGTTAAAATCATCTGCAAGGCGAGAGGTAACTGGACCAAATCACTACGTACCCAACGCATTGGTATTGCTGAGGCGTTGCCCATCAAAACAGAAAAGCCACATCATTGTATACAGAAAACTTACATTCAACCACTCCAACTTTCACGGTGATAATCACTCCATACTAAAGTATGGTAATCCCTAATCATATTTCGGCTCTACCAGTTTTTCATTTTGTCTATCCAATTTGTACACTCTGCCCTTATTACGTCAATTGTTACTATTACTATTCTCACTTTGAACTGTCCCCAGTATTATTTCACTCGTTCCACTTGTCATTCTAAATCAATACTCTTTAGCAACATCAAATTCAATGTTATCAAATTTCACACAATGCTGCGTAACGTTTTTATTTTTCAAGTGTTGGTTTGTAGGGATTTGATTGGTTTCAGGAGTTCATCACGAGCTGACATTAGTTAGAGAACCATTGAGAAACCTGGGAGTACTGGACAGCTATTTCTTCCTAGTTTGGGATTCTTAAGCACTACGCACCCACCGGGATTTTATTTAATTTTTATTTATTTATTTTAATTTTATTTTTATTCAATTTTCCTGCTTATCTATCCTATAATTGCACAGCCCCTACCAATTTCCATCCATCTTATAAATTATTTTACAAATGACAATAATTGTTTTGCCAATTGATATTTAACTATGATTATAATCACAAACATTTTAGTTTCAATTGCATTTCATAATACTATTGTTATTATTATTTTATGCATTCACACATATGACTCAATTCCCTCACCGGATATAACTGCTTAAAATCTCATACATTTATACGATTGTACAGCTTGATAATAAATTCGTTGAAAAGAGTTTCTTCGCCGAATCACTCGTTTTGATTTTCTTTATCATAATGGGAATTTTCCATGTATCAGAAATATAAGTCCAAACCAAGTTCACTTTTAATATTGTGAAAAATTTGGGTATAGGGTGTATGATATTCATTACTATAAAGCCTTATGAATTCCCAATATATGAAGAATAAAACTATATCGTTTACACTGACGTTTCTCAAAAAAATAACCATCCAGATAACTTCGTCACTAAAATCAGTACCAACGATGAACATTCTTCAAAACCTATTCCAAAGACAAAGACCACAGCAGTTGTCATTCCGAATAGATCAGAAACGTCAGATTATATCAGAAGAGTACTCAATAAACACAATATCAGAGTTTTCTCGAAAATATCGAACACACACTTCAAAGCAATCTTCTACATGTAAAGCACCGAGTTCCAAAGGATTCCCATCTAATTGTGTCTGTAAAATAAAATCCTTAGAATGTGTGTGTTGAGATAAACATCAGAAAAACCTTTCACGAAATCAAGATCAGAAGAAATGAACACCGGAGATTATCTGTTCGACCGTGGAGAAATTCACTTGAACTAGGAGAGCGTGAAAAAATAATCAGGTATAGGTCTGCACATTATAAAATCAGTCCACGAAATTCACTCCAACACTACTGAAATCATCCAGGAAAATTTCAGAAATCACGAACAACGTCTCATATTAGAAGTAATTGATACCAAATGGAATCCAAATTATCTGAATAGAAATGATGGACTAAACCAGAATCTGACATAGTTGCAACAGCCAGCTCCCCATGAAGCGACAAAATCAATAAGGATGTGACAAGAAGTTTCAATGTGTAAACACATCCACTTTTTATAATCACACAGGCTTATCAAATCCAACTAGCTAAAAATGGTTTTTTATATCTCAACCAATTGACCACCTTCACAACATAAAAGAATTTAGAAAGAACAAGAGATTGAGTGGAGAAATATATTCCTTTTCAATTAGTTCGTCATCATCATCATCGGCTGACTTGACATTAATAAACAGAGTCTTTTACATCAAAACGTTTACAAATCAAATTATGTTTTCAATCAGTCATTTTTAGATATAGGCGGCGAGGGTGAAATCAAGAGGTTAAAAATCATCAAACAAATTAACTAATGAATGTTAGCAAAAAGATATTTAAGTTTTGAAGGAGAGAGGAGTGAAAATTAATTACAGAATCAGTTAGAGGATTTCACCATGAGCTGACATTAGTTAGAGAACCACTGGAAAACCTGGAAGTACTGAACAGCAGCTGTTTCGTCCTAGTCCGGGACTCTTCATCAGTACGCACCCACCGCCAGGGTTCGAACCCAGGACCTTCTGGTTACAAGGCGAGCTCGTAGACCATTAAGCCATTGGGACCTGATCCAATGGTACTTGAATTCTAACTTCTGCCAGTTCACGACATAGCGCGGCCACTTCGTAATGTCTTCTTCGATGAGTTACTGCTCCGTCTTCGACCTGCTGTATTCTACCGGTCACGACTTCTCACTAGAACCCCGGCTAACTGCCTGAATAAGGCCAGTCGCTGGTGAGCATCAGATTACTTTTCAAGTATTGGTTTTGTAAGGATTTTGTTTGATTGTATGGAGGATTTCACCATGAGCTGACATCAATTCAGTTTGCCTGCTTATCCTATAAATGAACACACCTACCAAGTTCTATCCACCCTATAAATTATTTTGTATATGACATTAATTTGTTTTGTTACTTGACATTTAACTATGATTGTGATCACAAACATTTTAATTGCATTTCATGCTATTGTTATCATTATTTTACGCATTCAAACGTATTATTCAATTGCCACAGCGCATTTAAGTTCTTATAATATATGTATATATATTCATTTGAATTAACCGAATCTATCTGTTCAAAAGAAATTTGTACAACGCCTTTCTTTGACATGGACAGCTACATAGCATGTATTACGCCTTTAAAAAACGATGTTTTCCTCTCCCTTTGTAACTATCTTTTGACTTAGTTAGTTTTTACAATTCCAGCTAGTTCTATTAACTTGTTTGTTTTCTACGTAATTCTGTTGAGTCATCCTATTCTTCTTAGTCATGATAATTTTACAGATTTCTTGATTACGTAATAACGTGTTGGTTACGCCTACGAATTCACTTGTCTTGGATACTGTAATTAATTTTCACTCCTCTCTCCTTCAAAACTTAGACATCTTGTTGCTAACACTGATTAGTTAATTTGTTTGGTGACCTTTAACCTCTCGATTTCACCCAACCACGCATATACCCAAAACTGGTTTTTTAAATAACCACTTGACTTGTTACAGGATTTCATCATTAGCTGACATCGGTTAGAGAGTCACTGGAGAACCGGAGCGTACTTGGCAGCGGTTGCGTCCTGGTTTGTGACTCTTCATCAGTACGCACTCACTAAGGTGTGAACTCAGAACCTCCTGGTTACAAGTTGAGCTAGATTGGTAAAACTTTTGATGTAAAAGACTCTGTTTATTTATGTAAAGTCAGCCGATGATGATGACGAACTAATTGAAAAGGAATATATTTCTTCACTCAATCTCTTGTTCTTTCTAAATTCTTTTATGTTGTGAAGGTGGTCAATTGGTTGAGATATATAAAACCATTTTTAGCTAGTTGGATTTGATAAGCCTGTGTAATTATAAAAAGAGGATGTGTTTACACATTGAAACTTTTTGTCACATGCTTATTGATTTTGTCACTTCATGGGCAGCTGGCTGTTGCAAATATATCAGATTCTGGTTTAGTCCATCATTTCTATTCAGATAATTTGGATTCCATTTGGTATTAAATACTTCTAATATGAGACGTTGTTCGTGATTTCTGAAAATTTCCTGGATGATTTCAATATTGCCTAAATGAGTTTTGTGATCTTATTCAATAACGTGTAGGCATATGCCTGATGATTTTTCAATCTTTCTTATTTTAAGTTGATTTCCCCACGGTCGAACAGATAATCTCCGGTGTTCATTTCTTCTGATCTTGATTTCTTGAGAGGTTTCTCTGATGTTTATCTCATCACGTACATTCCAAGAAGTTTATTTTACAGACACAATTAGATGGGAATCCTTTGGAACTCGGTGCTTTACATGTAGAAGATTGCTTTGAAGTGTGTGTTCGATATTTTCGAGAAAACTCTGATATTGTGTTTATTGAGTACTCTTCTGATATAATCTGACGTTTCTGATCTATTTGGAATGACAACTGCTGTGGTCTTTGTCTTTGGAATAGGTTTTGAAGAATGTTCATCGTTGGTACTGATTTTAGTGACGAAGTTATCTGGATGGTTATTTATTTGAGAAACGTCAGTGAAAATGATATCGTTTTGTTCTTCATATATTGGGAATTTATAAGGCTTTATTGTAATGAATATCATACACCCTATACCCAAATTTTTCACAATATTAAAAGTGAACTTGGTTTGGACTTATATTTCTGATACATGGAAAATTCCCATTATGATAAAGAAAATCAAAACGAGTGATTCGGCGAAGAAACTCTTTTCAACGAATTTATTATCAAGCTGTACAATCGTATAAATGTATGAGATTTTAAGCAGTTATATCCGGTGAGGGAATTGAATCATGGGTGTGAATGCATAAAATAATAATAACAATAGTATTATGAAATGCAATTGAAACTAAAATGTTTGTGATTATAATCATAGTTAAATATCAATTGGCAAAACAATTATTGTCATTTGTAAAATAATTTATAAGATGGATGGAAATTGGTAGGGGCTGTGCAATTATAGGATAGATAAGCAGGAAAATTGAATAAAAATAAAATTAAAATAAATAAATAAAAATTAAATAAAATCCCGGTGGGTGCGTAGTGCTTAAGAGTCCCAAACTAGGAAGAAATAGCTGTCCAGTACTCCCAGGTTTCCCAATGGTTCTCTAACTAATGTCAGGTCGTGATGAACTCCTGAAACCAGTCAAATCCCTGCAAACCAACACTTGAAGAATAAAAACGTTACGCAGCATTGTGTGTAATTTGATAACATTGAATTTGATGTTGCTAAAGAGTATTGATTTAGAATGACAAGTGGAACGAATGAGATATGACGGAATACAGTTCAAAGTGAGAATAGTAGTAGTGAGAATTGACTTATGAAGCGAAGAATATGCAAATTGAATAAATTTAACGAAAAAATTGTTAGAGTCCAAATATGATTAGGGATCATCTTAATTTAATACAAATGATTAAGTCCTTGAACGTTGGAGTGTTTGAATGAGACTTTTGAGGTATAGATATATGGCCTTTCTGAGCGATGCAGTAGGGAATTTCCTTCTCACGGACTGTGAGATATTCCTTTTCATGATATTGGAAGCCAAGTCACCTTTGAATTCCAAGCTCATGTACAGTATATTTTGGTTGGGGGTGATAAGACACGTTTCATGGAATTTGACTGTATTTTCATGTCTACAAAACATAACAGAAATCGATTTTCTTTCAGGATTTTTGTGAAAATATTGAAATTATCCTCCACAAAATCAGGACTACAAAGGCACCGAATGTGAGTGGCAAGTCACTGGGTCAGGTTTCGTTGTCAACCAATGGGCACCCAGTTGTAGAAATTTATCAGTTGACCATTCCATGACCGCCTTCTTAAAATAGATTTCTTCAGAATTCCATCGGTCCTCCTTGATAAGCTCACATTCAGGAAATCAATACTAGACTCGTTCTCCATTTTGAGCGTGAATTTTATCGCTGGAAGGCAACCATTAAATGTATTTAATATATTACTCAAGTTGTAATCATTATTACAAATAATAAGTGTGTCACCTATATACCTTTTATACATTTGAAACTTTGGATTGCTGACTTCAACTAACCATTTTCTAGACTTGCCATAAAACAGTCTGCAAGGAGAGGACCGAGGGGAGAACCTATAACGATACCATCCCTCTGTCTGTAGATTGTTTAATTGAAATTAATTTGTACATCCAGTGTACACCTTAAAAGCAGTCCATTCATTTCGGTAGTGGGTATCCCTATATTCAACATGTTTCTTAACAAATTTGTTGAAAAGTCTCTTTTCGCTGAATCACTTGTTTTGATTTTCTGTATGTATATCTGATGTCATAATAATAGTCAGGTCAACTAGAGTACTGATGTAGACAACTTTGAGGGTATGAGATACACATCGCCAAAATGGAATATAATTAAAATGACATAAATTAGATTAATCATGGTCCTATAAGACTGATGACATTTTCTTTCTCAATGCACAAATTCTGTTCCAACCGTTTTGATGACCACCGCTTCATTGATACATGGTAAACTGGAGGAACTAATTGTTTCCTTTATTTTTTCAAGCTATGATAAATTCTCATTTCGTGTAATTGAAAACGCATGAGTCATCAAACAGGTCTGGTTACTTAATTTCACTTCAAAGCTATGCAGTTATTTACGGAGTTTATGTATGTATGTATGTATGCATGTTTATGTATGGAATGTAGATTGACAGCAGAGGGCAAAGGTTATTGAAAATTAGTAAAGAAAAAAGTAAATCAGAGTGCATGAGTCATGGCAAAGTTTAAAAAGTTGAAAATAATCTTACGTAGTTAAAAGGACTGACAACTAATTAGTTGAGTGATGAATACTCGTTTATTTACCAACAGATTTCCGAAGACTGTTCTGTGTGGTTAAGTAAGGGACAAACCAAGTGCATTCACAGCTCTATTCTATTTCACCTAGTGGATACGGAAAACAAGATTAATGTTAACGAGGTGGCTTTCAATGTCAACTACCACATACCAACTAGACTTAACTTTACCTTAAGAGCTCGTCTACTAAATATTGCAGAGGCTTGCTGTTGGGATTCACATTAAGAAGCCTAAATTATGTTCCAAGTAGAAGTTTCTTTGTTCAGACACTGTCCTTACCTTGGCCACTAAGGTTTTAATGATTCTCAATTTGTTGTGGAAATTTCGTTAATTTAATCTGATATTCTATCTGCTGTTACGTTCTTATGCTTATTATTTCTTGAACTGTATTTTGACTTATCTTAACAACTCGATATTATTTACGAACACCATTATTCCTAATGAAGATTATTCCGGAATATTCCATTTATATATATATATATATATATATATATATATATATATATATATATATTGTGCAGCAGGAAGAGGACGTTATTGCAAAGAATATTAATTGCTCACTTTTCCTCTTCTAAAAGTTTGAAAATAGTTGATACGAAACATGAGTTGTGAAAAACATAAAACCGACTGCGTAGAGCTTAGTATTATTATTATCTCCTTGCATTCCGTGTGGAACATAGAGCTTCAACAACACATCTCCACTTTGTTTTGTTTTCCGCAGTTCCCTTTATCCGGGTCCACTACTGACCAAACTCTCTCATCTTCTCCAACTCACACGATCTCATCCAGGTCACCCTCTCATCAACGACTCACTCGTTGCTTCCCAAAGGATTCCAATCGAGCAATGGCCTGGCGTGCGATGTCATTCAGTGACCTTCTCAATGTATGCCCTATCCATCTTCACTTTCTCCTACATATTTGTTGAGTGATAGGCTCTTGGTTGGTTCGTTCCAATAGTTTCTTATTGCATATTCTTTCTGGCCATTTTATCTTCACTATAGAGCCAGCGAAAGGGGTACCTGATGATGAAAGTCTGAAACCTGTTGGAAATCCTTTTCGAAACACATGGTGCAAGTTTCTAACCCACAGAGGGAAACCTATTTCACATTGGTGTTGATAGTGCGAATCTTGTTCCTTATACTGAGTCCAGAAGATTTCCAAACTGCATTTGGGTTGATGAAGGCGTGTCTTGCCTTTCCGATTCTGACTTTGACATGTTAGACCACTTCGCCTGTAGTTGAAACATACCCATTCTTACTCTTGCTTTCATCGAAGGAAGACACATCGACTGACTGACTTCCCTAAGGCTTTCACCAGCTAGAATCATTTCGCCTCTACGATTCGAACGAAAAATAAAATTTTTCAAGTATTTGTTTGTAAGGTTTTGGTTGATTGATCACAGGATTTCAACATGAGCTTACATCACTTAGTAAACCATTGGAAAGCCAACCAGACAGTCCTGGACAGCTGTTTCCTTCTAGTTTAGGACTCTTCAGTAGCACGCACCCACCGGGGCTCGAACCCAGGTCCTTCTGTTTACAAGTCTAGCGAGGTCATAGACTATTAAGCCACTAGGATCCGATCCAATTGCCGATGAATTCCAACTTCTGCCAATTCAAGATATAGCGCAACCCCTAGCCAATGTCTTCGGTGAGTATTTGTCCTCACACCCGACCTGCTGCACCCTACTGGTCACGACTTCCCGATGGAACCCCAGGTAACTACCTACCTGAATAGGGCCAGTCGCCAGTGAGCATCTAATTGATATTCAAGTATTGGTTTGTAGGGATTTGGTTGGTTGTCCAGCACTCCCAGGCTTTCCAATGGTTCTCTAACCAATGTCAGCTCATGATGAAATCCTGTAACCAATAAAATTTTTATTTGAAGTTTTTGTATTTTTAATATATTTTCTGTGTTGAAGTTTCTCTATCGGTTTGAAAGATTCAGTGGCTTGGGGTTGCTAGCCCCACGCCCAACCCTCCCTCTTTACCGTGCTTAGGACCGGCTAAAACACTAGCGAGCTAGTTAAGTAGGCGACGTTAGAGCTTACTATACAGTTAGTTATTCAGAATAACAAATACGAAGGAAAAATATCAGTACTAAGTCCACAGTAGTAGTAGAAGGTGGATAAAGCGTTTTCTAACACAAACTTCAGGTTTCTACTTTCTGATTACTAGGGCTTCGAGTGAGCGAAGATAATACAAACGAAATTCTTTCGAACGGCTTCATTGCGCTATATATATATATGCTACATTACCAGAGGTAATACTGTGCTACATAACTGAGCTGTTGGCTAAGCTGCATTATAATTTTGACGACCATGCTGTTCAATGTCCATGGACGCGTCTAGATAATGTCCTGATGGTACGGCCTATGTACTTAGCTGCACAGGTGCAGGTGAATCGGTAAATTCACATTGTTTTTGCAAACAGCAGGAGTTTTGGTGAACAAGAGCATGTGTGGAGAAGGTAAGGCGTAGAGACATAAAAAAGAACGTCCTTTGAGTTACTCTAAACATGCAGCTTTGGAGAAATTCACTAATTGTATTCTCTTGAAATTGATTTCAGTTTTACAATTAGTTGTTTCTTCGCCATATATTCAGGTTTCATGATGGATCAATGATACTCATTAGATGTTTGTGAATGAAGGAGGTTGGATATCCATTTTTGATTAGAATATTTCTGAAGCATTTCAAATGCTTATTCAATGTGTTTTCAGCGCATATACAGCAGATACTTGTTGCAAGATAGGCGATTAAGTTTACTTTTGTGCTTATTGGCACAAAACTGTGCGGAATATGTCAGCTAGCCATTCCATTTTGGTTTGTGTTAGATTTATCTATTTAGGCTTCCATATGATTTTGTTGTAAACGGGACATCCAGGAGGGATAATTAGCCTTCTGATTACTTCCTTCCCTGCTAGATGTACAGCCTACAGGACCGTTAGATGGAAGCCTAAAAAGATCAATCGATACTATTCCTAAAAACAGACTTCTGGTATGTGAATCTCAGCCTAAAGTAACAACAGTGAGTGAAATGTGATGGCATAACCAATTAAAATAACACCAGAGGATGGTAGTAATTCACCATAAGATTGGAAGTTTATTTGAGAAGTTTTGGTGATTGATTTAACAGTCACATACATGAAAAGACGATTGCTTAATAATATACTGAGAAGCATTGAGAAGTGATATGAATTCAGTTAGGCGATTGAAAATTAGTAGGTCAGCGGAAAGATACTACAATTACTGATAATAGTAATACTTGTAATAGGATAGATTTAGTGGAGAACATTTTCATCACAGTACCTCAGATTATTCAGTGTTGTTAATCTCAGCCGACCATGGTTATTATGTTTTATCAAGTGTTGGTTTACTGAGATTTGATTGGTTTAAGGTTTGATAGCGAGTTGACATCTGTCAGAGAACCATTGGAAGATCTGGGAGTACCGGATCGCCGTTTCGTCCCAGCTGACGACTCTTTGGCGGTACGCCCTTACTGGAATTTCAACCCAGGACCTTTCGGCTACAAGGCCAGCTCGTACATTATTCTTCTGTTGGGAGCCGGTTCACTGGTACATGAATTCCAAATTCTGACAATTCGCGATATATATATATATATAAATGTATATATGTATATAGCGTGACCGATAACCGCTGTCATTGACGAATAACGGTCCTCTCACCTGACTTCATGGATCCCTCTAGTTACGACTTCTATGTTATGTTGTTTTATTTATTTATTGTCCTGACAGTGAATATTTCACACCATCGATTCTGTCTTCATCCACTTACTTGACCTGTCTGTTCTATGACCTGTGCTCAGTTAAATTATTTAACGCTAAGGTAACATGTGTTGTCAACTTTCCACATCGATTCGACTTACAATTTCTCATCGTAACTCTACAGTATTCTTGTTATTATTTACATGCAAATTAATAAGTCTAATAACAATCTTTATCCTCTCTATACATGGAAATAACTCCCCCCTATCTACATGCTCACTAAGCATAGTATATGGATTTTCTGCATTTTAATATTAAAATTGTTTCAGGTTGAAAGGAACCGAGGAGTAGAACAGTGGTGTCATATTATCCATGTTCAGTTTATTGTTCTTGCTTTGTCTATGATTTCGCTTGTTAGATTTCTTCACAAACCAAAATCAGTTAGAGAGAAATTACTGGAAACCGTAGAACGATGGACAGCCACTTTAGTCCTGAAACTCCTTGGAACTCTTCAGCGTGTTGACGACCTCACCAGAGATCGATCCCAATACCATACAGCCAATTATGTTGGTGGAATTCAATGATGCGTGAATGATAACTTCTTAAACTCCTGCGTGATATAGCGCTGCCTTTAACCAATACCTTCGATGAGCGTTCAATTCACCTTAACATGGTTGATCCCTCGCATTGGCCACGATTTCTCATGACAGCTTCAAGACATCTATCCAGTAGCCATTAATCAGGTAGAGGTTGATATTCGGATAATGCGATTTGAGGAGATTTCGATTTATTTTAGTTGTTGTTGAAGATTGTTATTACTTTGTTTAATAATAAAATTGTTCTTGTCATACAGACTGATTCAGTCATTTTTCACACTAATCACTTGTCATCACTTCGTTTCTTCAATTTCCTCCGTTGCATTCTGTTTTAGATTAATCCTTACATTACATGAAGTATTTTCTATATGACAATTAACACTGTTTGACTGGTTTTATGGTTTCTCTGTTAAATATAAATACTAGTCATAGGCATTTGAATTAATGTGGTTTGAATTAATGAATGAAAATTGAGGTGATCATAATAATAGCCAGCAGAAAAATCTAAAATTCAGTTAGCTTAACATGACCTGTTGCACAAGAGGTGGCTCTCGTGGCCCAATTGGTCTAGTGGATAACGCTTTGGCATTTGAAACTATGGGAACTGGGTTCGAGCCTCAGTGGGAACATCATCACTCACTGAGAAATGCAGGTACATCCAGTAGCTGACGAGTCCTAAATAGGACGATTCCACTGCTAGTCACCATGCACAAATTAAATTCTAACTAAATTCCCAGACATCGTCGAAGCATCTGCACAAGAAGTCGACATGTCAACCTGAGACTGGGTACTTAGGTCCAATAATTCGACGGGTAAATCTAAATTTCATTTAACCATAATAATAATAATTAAAAAAAATAAATTCATTCAAGTGTTTATATAATCTAGGCAACGTTGAGTATGTGGGTTGAATGTGTATATTCGTAGGCGTAGAGGGGAAAATAACTACCATGACATAGTGATTAGATAACATAATAATAATTTAATTGAATTTTAGATTTTCCCGTCGATTGATTGGACCGAAGTGCTCAGTGTCAGGTTGACACGTCGGTTTCTTGTGCAGATGCTTCGATTATATCCAGGCATGTATTTAGAATTTAACTGGTGCGTGGTGACCAGCAGTGGAATTCAGAATGTGTATTTCGTCCTATTTGGGACTCGTCAGCTACTGGATGTACCTGTATTACTCAGTAAGTGATGATGTTCCCCTCGATGCTTGAACCCAGTGCCCATTGTTTCGAACGCCAAGGCGTTATCCACTAGACCACAAAGGCCACCTCTCGTGGCCCTAGTCACCATCGACCAATTAAATATAGTAATAAATTCTGAAACCGAGAATAAAATGTACAACTACAGCACAGCGTGATACAAACGGTACAGAAGTAAGTCATTACGAATAACAGCGAATTAGTGAATCTTCATGATTAATGTTCACACTGAATTCCATTCAAAGTATTTATAAACTTCATGCGAACCACAGGGACAGAAAATGTGAGAGAAGTTCACGTGTGTGCGTTCAATATTAGTTATAGGACTTCAGTTAGAGAACTATTGGAAAACCAACCAGAGAGTACTGGACAGGTATTTCGTTCTAGTTTGAGACTCTTCAATAGTACGCACCCACCACCACGGTTCGAACCCAATACCCCCTGGTTACAAGGCTAGCGAGCTCGTAGACCATTAAGCCACTGGGACCTGATTCAATCGCCAGCCCATGAATTCTAACTTCTGCCAATTCAACACATCGCAGTGTCTTCTTCGATAAGTTACCTTCACCTGTTGTACCCTACTGGTTATGGCTCCCCACTAGAACCCCAGGTAACTGTTTGTTTTTAGACCACCTGGTCAAAACACGCCATAAAGCTGGCATTGAAGAATCTTTTTCTCCCATTTATCCATACCAAATAAATTGTCAAGAGCCTCTGGGTACTGAGTATTCCGAACAGCAGAGGTGATTAAGACTCGCCTAAAACAGCTGGAGCTCTGTGTGTGCGCGCAAAAGAAACAGTTCCACCAACCATCGGTAACCTGACCTGTTGTGGAATCTGTAAATTCATAAATACTGTATTGCGTCACACATCTTTTAGGTATAGGTAAATTCCCGTCCTCCTAATTATTACTCACGTGAAAATCAACCTTTTGTCTTCTTAATAGTTTTTACTAATATAGTAATATGGTAATTTACTTACACAAGTACACATGCACAAGCTGTCTTCTCCTCCATATTTTTCAAAATATCCTTCATTCATACGAAGTTTGTAACTAGTCTGAGTAAAATTCAGTGTGAATATTAATCATGAGTTTTGATTAAGAATACAGATATGACCGCACAAGTCCTAAAAATAATTCATCGAGATGAAAATTTCCTTCATTCTTGAGTCTTGCTTCTTTTAGCGGTTTTCATGAGTGTTTTGCAAAATGTCATACCTCGTTGTGAAAAGTTCTATATTGATAGGTCAAGGCTGAATGATCTTATATAACAAATAAGTACACTGCGCTGATAAACGCGTCGACAACTTCACACTCACTGCCTTTATTTCTCCACCTAACGTGAGGATGATTTCGTGTGATTTTGTAGGTAAGATTAATTCCTCCGAAAGTTAAATTTTGGTGCTATAATGAAGACAGTTTGTTTCTGATAGAGTTTATGTATTTAGTAGTTTCATTGATTTGAGCGGTATTGAGAATTCTGCTTATTCTCCCGTCCTATATGTCCCATTTCTATGTAACAGCAGATAGAAATGTTCTATTTCATACAGTCGGTCGCCTTTATTAGTTTGAGTAGAAAATGAACGAACATCTTTGCAGGATAATACGATCTCATTGATATAATAATAAAACTTGTGCACTGTGGTAGAGTGTAATTCCATTATGGGTTAATTTTGTTTTGATAAAGTCTCATAGTATTATACAGTAATGTTTACTGATGACGACGTTTCGAGCACAGTTTATTGCTCATAATGATATCAAAGTACTCACACGACTTCCTAAATTCATTTATATAGTTCCATTATTTTTCACTTTATTTGATCGGTAGTAGTATTTTCCATATTTCAGGTATGAGTGATGAATCATTCCTATTGCATGTGTTTGGTGGAGACTCGATGAACAAGGATTCAGTAATCAACCTCTCTCCACCTACTTAGATTACTTTTTAGAAATTTAACCCTCTCACACCATGCTACAGTGTGGTTGTGTGTTAATCCATGCAGTGCGACTGCTGAGATTTTTTCTAAATTACTTATCTTCTCGGGGTCAACCATTCTCGCCTTAGCTAAATTCTTATGCTCTGACAATCTGACTACCCCCGACCCACTAGTTTGACCTATGTAGTTGACCTCACAGTCATTGCATGGTATTTTGTAAATAATATTATTTTGTTTAATTGGGTCATCTGGGTCCTTTAACCTACAGAGCTTGTCCTACCTGAGTGAGTTTGTAGGTTTAAATGCCACCCTAATTCCTCTTTTATTCAGAATCCTACGTAGTGTCTCAGATGTCCCCTCTTTATATGGTATAACTGTGGATGACTTATATTCTTTCTTATTTATGTTATTATTACTAGTTTCACAATTATTTTTATTTTGTTTTTGGCCTTTAATTTAGGAAGTCGTGTGATTACCTTGATATGATTATGAGCAATAAACTGTGCTCGAAACGTGGTCATCAGTAAACATTACTGTATAACACTGTGAGACTTTATCAAAACAAAATTTACCCATAATAGAATTACAAGATAGAACAACAGAGTTAATTCATGCACATTATGGTGGAAAGTTCATGAGGGTGGGGGTGAATAAAGGAAGTAAAATTATAAGATAGATGAAATAATTTAATTTAGTAGATTTGGAACCTTAATAGTAAGTTCAACTCAGTGAGTGATAATCAAAATCAAGATTGAGCCGAATGTTACGTAACAGAACAAAATTTCTATGATTAGCAATGTAGTGAGAGATTAGTCACACTGTTTTTCTCTACTCATAGGTTGGGTCGAAGTATTTTCATGGCTTTGGCTTCTACGAACCGAAGTAACCGTGCTTTTCTTTGTGTATTGATTATTTTGAAAGCCTGACCAATTTCCACTGTATGTCTCGTGTCGGTCAATTAGGTGTTTGGCTACTGCGCTTGAGTTTTGTTCCCTTTCAGATTACACCTCACATTATGCGAAACATTTTCTATGAGACAATCACCAGTTATTTGATTGGTTTTTGGGTGATGAATTGCCTCCTGAATCTAAGTAAACACAACTAAATAAAATAATTAAATTTCAGATGTAAATCATTATGAATAACAACGAATTGCTGTATGCTTAGTGCGTCGGTGGCATAGCGGTTAGGACGCTCGCCAATCATGCCTCACGTGGTCTGGGGTTCGTTCCCAGGCCGACGCACTCCTTTACCTCGCTACGCCAGAAATAATGCTGGCAAAGTGGAACGGTTGGGCATGAGGTTAGTAACCCCATCCTGTAAAATAAACACTGCTACAGAAACTTCAAGCCACTAGCTTGTGGCCTTATGTACCACTGGGGAACGTGAAGGAAAAATAAGTTGTATGCTTATGATTATTGATAACATTGAATTTCACTCAGACTGATGATAAACCTCAGATGAATGGATGACAGTTTGAAAAATTGAGGGAGAGAAACTGATGTGTTCAATAATTATTGACCATCTGGTCCAAGCAGGTCATAAAACTGTCATTGAAGAATCTGTTTCTATCGTCGATCTGTAGTAAATAAATCTCGATGAAACAGTAGGAGGACATCATTTATCTGAATCGTGTGCGTTGGTGGCACAGTGGTTAGGACTCTCACCGACCATGCACATGGTCCGGGGTTCGATCCCCTGCCGATGCACACCTGATATCTGATATGGTTGGCCTGCAAAATTTGGGCTACCGATATCACATGCTGAAAATTCCATACCTATACCAAAATGACGGTGTGGAATCAAGCCATAATCAAAAAATAAATAAATTACGCCTTCTAATTGTTTTGCCCAAATCTATAAAGCGAACTAATTGTTTCAAGCCAATCCTCTAGATTAAGAATACTCAAGTACACATTGGCATATAGCAACTGAAGCTGTGCATGCGAAAGATACTGTCTGTCTGTCTGTTTTCGACAAAGAACTTTGCACAAATGTGCACCAGTTCAAGTCGCCACACTCCGTGTAGCACGCGAAGCAAGAGAAGAAAGTACAAGAAAAGCATAATAGAAACAGTGAGCAGAGATGTGAGACAAAGGAGTAATAAAGAAAAACAAAACAGTTGCATTGGAGATCATAAGTCACAAGGAGTGGATGCATCTGCGCCACTGAGAACGATTTTGAGCCATGTCACCAATTGTTTCCAACCCTAGGTTTTTACCGTCCCGAGGACCTCAGCCTGGAAGTCTACACACGTGGCTTAGACCAACTGTTGTGGATTTCATTGACTGGTGCCAAGTTTTTGTTTGACCGCCGCTAGCTTTTTTCCAGCCTGACCCTATATCCGCTAACATTGCTCGTCGAGGGAGGCGATGACTTGGCATACGCAACACATGTCCTAACCATCTCAGTCTTTGTAGCTTCACGACTTCGTCGATTGATTTCCCCTGTTTACCTAGAACTCTACGCCTAACCTCAATGCTGCTCACCTTATTAAGCCACTTCACACGGGGAATAGAGCGCAGGCATCTATGATCAAAGACAGCTAGTCTTTTCATGTCTTCCACTCTCAGTGGCCAGGTCTCACAGCCAGCCATAAAGGAGGACGGAGCGGACTGATGAGCAGTACACCCGCCCTTTGGTCGATAGTCGAACATCTCGTCTACGCCAGAGTCGGCGTAAACTGGCAAATGCGAAACGAGCCCCTTGTATTCGTGCTGAGATTTCGTCAGAGATCAGCCCGTTGGGGCTGATGGTACTTCCCAAATAAGTGAAGCGGTCAACGTGCTCTACCACTTCAAACCGTTGTGATATTTGTAAATCAATCCATAAATACTGTATTACATCACATTTTTTGTGTATGACTTTCAGTTCTGTATATTTATAATTTTTCCTCACCACTTATCATTACAGTTGTGTGAACAAACCTGTTATTTTCCTGCAGCTAAGTTGATCCATCGAACAACATGCTCTTTGGTGCAGTTAAAAGTCGATAGATACCCTTCTCATGTTAACTCTAACTGTGTATACAAATTTACATGTATCTGTGGGAGCAGTTACATTGGGAGAACAGAAAGAAGAGCATACTTCCGATTTTCTGAACATGTGCTGAAAAGCCAACGTCTCAAGGGAACAAACCCTAATAGTAGTGCTATTACCAGACATCTCCTCAACACGGGTCATGAAGTGGAAATCGAGAAATCCTTCAGAATTATCAATAGACAAAGGAGCTCCATTCTCCTCAAGTTTGCCAGGCCAATTTCTATCAGACGCTTAAAACCAAATTTATGTGTTCAGAAAGAAGCAGTTATTAGTCTTTCCTTGCCCTGTCTGGTAACTGGATGTCTTTATTCTCGCATCTAATTACGTAATCTTTGTCTTTAACCTCACCCTCCTTCCATAATCTGTAGTTTTGCTTGTCTCTTGTTTCTATGATTCGAGTTCAACTCAGTACATTGTTACCTAATTTATTAGTCACTCTGCATTTAACGCATATCTCATCTTTATTACGTAACTCCTTTAACATTATATGCATGCATTTATTTTATTTAAACTTGAACTGCCTGTGTAAAAACTATATAAGCGGAATTTATATACTATCAAACTATGAAAAAAGAAAAAGGGGGAGGGTGAGAGAAGACAGAAAACAGAAAAATCTAATAAACAGTGTCAACATGGCAACTCAATAAGGTTAAAGTTCATCAATTTCAAAACTTGCTTAGTGAGTTGACTCAAATAGTGTGTATGACTAATCGGTGTAATGAAAATGATGTGCTTCGTTACCAAGGGAGTGAGAGATTGACTACACTCTCTTTCTGTGTGCATAAGTTTGGTCTGTGACGTTTGATTGCAATTGCTTCAGCAAATCGCAGTAGATTCGCTGTCCTTTGTATGTTTAATATTTTGAAGGATTTGGAAATCTCGACAAAATGACTCGTATCCACAAAGTGTCTGGTAATTGCACTTTGTAAATATCTGCTTCCTTTTAGGCATAAGTTTCTCGGAATATGCTCTGAAAACCGGATAGAAGCCATTCTTTCTGTCCTTCCAGTGTACTTGCTGCCACAGGTACACGTAAATTTATAAATGCGGTTGGAGGTTCTATCAGCAGGGCACTTATCCAGTTTCGATTGGCTTATAGAGCATGTAGTACTGTATAGCGTCACCAGATTGGCTCCAGGGAAGCATCTCTTCTTTATTGCTCCTTTCATCCTATTTTCAATCTTTTGCGATACTGTTTTTCCTTTGAATGAGAGGCAAATGAACACTGTCTTCTTTTCAACTGTTGGATACTTCTCTTTCTTTTCTGTACTTTAGGATAAATCATTTTGGATACCCATTTTCCTTAAGGCATTTTTCAACAAAGCTTAATTCTTCTTCTAAATTGTTAGGCGATCATCACTCTCTATTACCTTTCAAACAATGAAGTATGAAATGTTATTATTTATAACAATTGTAATTTCAGATAGTTTTCAGTTAGCTGATGAGAACCTGTGAAATAAAATGATGATATCATTTTATAGTGCAAATCTGGTCTTTCTTTCTCTATTGAAATTTACCAATGGAATCAAATTTATGAAGATTTTTTTAACAAGACAATTTAATGGCTATGAGAAATTAAACAGTGGGTTTCATGTACATTGCGTCGACATTCCAACGGTAGAATGCTGATCAAATACAGTGGATGTCCCACCGCTACTAAAACTTCAAAATCCAGTCTGGAACCCTAAGTTCCACTTGGAACGTAAAGGAATCGGGATCTAACACTCTCCATGCTGGGTAATTTTGTATAATTCTGATATACTATCGTTACATCACACGAAAATATCAAGTATGAATTCATATTCTACCTATCCTGGAATTTCCCAATTTGAATTTGTAGAGATAAACAACGCACTTCTTTCCACAATATTGTTAGCCTTATTCTTGTCCTAATATCAAGGGATGAATAAATATTCATTGTTGAGACTACTTAGCAGCAGCTAAGTATTCTACTAACTGAAACATGTCGTGGATTTCGACAGCAGTGTGTTCATCCTAAGGTATCAGTGATCTGAGTCTCCAGTCTACTGAGGACAGTTAAATGATATCAAGGTCACATGGATAATTGCCTAAGTTAATTTAGCATTTACCCATTGATTAGCTCAGAATATCCATCTTTGACATTTCAAAGAATACTTTTGCGCACTCAGCCGTTTAGACTCCGATACCTGCTGTTTGACAGAATAAAAGTTCTTAAGAAACAGAAACCAATTAGCTGACAGCAGGAGCAGCAAAGACAGGACTTCAAGTAAGCTTAGAGAAGGCGGAGGTGATGACAATACGCAGTGACCAACTGCAACCAGCATTAATCACTATCAACGAAGGAAATTTGAAAGAGGTCACTTTATTCACTTATCTGCTACAGCCAGAAAGCGATAGGCAACAAGAACATTCATCATTCTAATGATCATTAGCGACTGACCCTATTCAGACAGTTAACCTGGGGTTCTAGTGGGAAGCCGTGACCAGTAGGGTACAGCAGGTTGGTTGTGAAGACAAATACTCGCCGAAGACATTGGCTAGGGGTCGCTCTATGTCGTGAATTGGCAGAAGTTAGAATTCAAGGACCATTGGATCGGGTCCCAGTGACTCAATGGTCTACGAGCTCGCCTTGTGACCAGAAGGTCCTGGATTCGAACCCTGATTGGGGGGTGCGTACTGCTGAAGAGTACCGAACTAGGACGAAACAGCTGTCCAGTACTCCCAGGTTTTCCAGTGGTTCTCTAACTGATGTCAGCTCATGATGAAATCCTCCATGCACTCTGTAGTCAGCCTGGAAATCTCCACTGTGTGACAAGAACAAAATTCGGATTTTCAACACCAATGTTAAGTCAGTCAGTTCTTCCATATGGATCAGAAATCTGCAGTGCGTGCCACTAAAAGCATTTCTAAGAGACTTTCATCAACAGCTGCCTTCACTGGTTCCATACTGGAGATTAAATGGACAGCCAGGAAGAGTTAACAGCGAGAAACTATGGGAACGAACCAACCAAGAAGCTATTGCTTAACAGATATTACGAAGAAAATGAAGATGGATTGGAAACACGCTGAAGAGACCGTTAAGTGACATGACGTATCAAGCCGTCGTTCGAGTGGCGAACGAGGAGTTGGGTGTCCAAGGGTGATATGGAAGCCGATGGGGCCAGGTGAAGACAACTGCAGAGAACGAAGCGAAATGGGAATGTTGTGTTGAAGCTCTACGTTCCGCTCGGAACCTAAGGGAATCATAATATTATCAAAATATATTTCAGTAGTCCTTACGTTTATAAGCTGTAATCTTTCATGTGTGTTACACTATTATGTGTTGGTTGGATGTGTCGTATTATTGAGAGATCCTACATTATTCGGAGCAGATTATTTCTAAGGAAATGGACGACGACAGAGTGTACACAGCTTGTTATGAACTCCTGATATTTCTTGCCTCTTATAGGTGTCCGTGTTTCTCATCCTGTTTGTAAATTTAGGAAGCGATTTAGCCAGGAAGTCATAATCCGTTATAGAATGAAAAGCCACCGCAATAGAAATCTCATACGCCTAACTAGTAGTACGAACTCCGTTTGTGCTAACAAAACTACTGTTGATAGTAAGGAATTTTAAATACTAGGGCGCGACTGGATGTGTGAGGAATTCATGAGGATATCTTTTCACTTCCAAGATATAAGCAACATCACTACCATATCTCAGCATTGATTCCTTGGGTGCATACGAAGGAAGAAATAAACTCTCCATGTAGTAACACGAGGAAATCCCGTCTTCAGAATTCAAACTTTTCCACGGCATTCAACCTCTTTTACTACCTATTCACTGCTAACATTTATACACTTCCATGGATGCAATTGACCTGGAGAGTCGTGTTGCTCCTTCAGTGGTTTTGTATCAGCTTACTATTCCGAGTTTGAAAAATCGATTTGAAGCACCTGCTTATTGTACGTGGGGACTACCGCCTGGACTGACATACGCTATTTCAAACCAACTCTGGCGACATAAACCTGGCTTTTGTGGGCCAGTCAGCGCAGTCTTGCTCACCACCTGTGAAACCTGCCTTCTCTGAGGCGTGGTGTATGGCGACCCTGCCTGTTCCATTGTCGCTGAATTTGTAGTATGGCTTGGGCCCCATGACATCATTGTTAGTAATTCTGAGATCCGGCAGCGTGTGTTTCGACACGGTGGTCACCTTTCATTGAGTGGGGTCATCTTAAAACACTGACCTCGGTGGCCTAGACATATGTACGAGTGTCATCCCAGACGCTCCTGCACCACTCGCTGTTCATACATTCACCTTACACAACGATACCTACAGGCTGAAAGATGGAATCAATACGCACTCTCCTTCTGGCTCATTTTTGGTAACCTGTTTCATGGGCAGTTTGGAAAACGGAATCCTAAAATCGACAACAGACAAGTTACTGATGCACAGAAGATATGCTGACAAAACTTTTATAGTGTGTCATGATGACTCCGCTTTAAATTGTATTTTACAAGAATTTAAAAAGTGTCATCTTTCAATTATATTCACAGTGGAATTAGTAATTGAATCAAAGATTCGGAGGAGACTTATCAACAGATATCCGAAAGAGAATCTCTAGTTTCCTAAAGAAGACCTTTCCTGCAGTAAAGCCAACAGTGATATTCTCCAGCCGCCGACTTATTCTAAGAAGTTCAAATGACAAACTCCCGCATCCAGTCATTCTAATTTGCATATGTCAATCAACTTGCCTCTGTTGGGTTACGTACACAGTCGCTCTATGCACGTTATTTCGGGAACATTACCCAGCCTGGTTGCGACGTGGAGGAACTGCTTCAACCAGGAACGCCACAAATGAACACTCAGCACCTATCACACCGACTCATCATTCAGAGTCATTTACAATGTTAACGAAAATCCATCAGAGGCAATCTTTCCGACTTCGTATCACAGAAACCCTCGCCGTATGCTTCAAAAATCCGGAGCTATATGTTCAAAAGAAATTAACCCAACCTCTGAATTTACCACACATCCCGCTCTGTTTGGCTCCTTCATTCCCATCATCTTCAACTGTAAAAGCTATCATCTTATTTTGTGCCTGTGTATATTCCCTTCACATCTGTGTTCCTTAAAAACTATTTCACACATTATACAACCATTTTCCAATCCCATGTTATTTTATTTCTACGCTCCTCGTTACCTATACTGATACCTTCAAAATTCCATATCAAATTGAAAATCGTCATCACTTTCAATCTTCCTTCGCTAGTACGTTGAATTTAAAATAATAACTGCATCTATGCAAATTTATATCTATTTTCGCGTTAGTCTCCATTTCATAGTTCGTACCTAAATGTGGTTTTCGTAGGAATCTTTCTTCAAACGATGCAGCAACAAATTTTTCTAATGATATCCATGTGCATCCTAAGATGTCAAGATTAATGCTTTACTTATATCTCTGGGAGGGAATGATTATTTCCTGTGTCAGCTAATCATCCTAACAGAAACAAACACTACCTTTGTGATAACTAACGCACAACCAGGAAACTTCACTTGTGTATCACACGTCATATGAGCTGCATTTGTAATGCAATTGCGCAACATGACTCCTCTACCATTCAACATGAACTATTTAGAGAGTAGCTACCGACTAAAATGTGACTGGTTTTCGAACAGGTGAGTCGGTCAAAGACTACTTCTCTTGGAATCAATATCAGAGTCAGCGTCGGTAAAACAGGCTAGCGGAAACAATCACAACAGAACATGTATGTGAACCACGCCCGAATTGCTCGTGACACATGCACAGGAAGTTATCATTTCGAAGGCATAACTTTGTGACAACTACACACAATTAAATGATCAATTCACTTAACTACAGAGATGCAGTTTTCCTTACCCTGCCCTATTTATAAGACATATGAGACGCAAAATTTTCAACTGCAGAAGTGTAATTGAAACAAAGAATCTTCTAGTCGAAGTGGAAACAAGTTTACCCACCATCACAAAATGCAACAGTTACAAATAAAGGAGGCTGGATTTATTTCCAATGCCAGTGAGCCATAATTTGGATGCGTAATGGGTACTTTGCTCCTTACAGACACCCTATGTTGCTGCATTATCTAGTAGTTTAGCGTTAAGAAGTAAAATAGCAGAATGAGTCCCGTGGAATAGTCATTAAACACCAGTTTGCTTTTACTTTTCTATAGTGGGAACAAGGTCAGTAAAACATGAAAAGAGCGCAGGTTTCAGAACCGAAGTGTCTTCATATATTCACTCAAATCAAGTGAAAAATTATACCGAGAATGCACATAACTTTGAGGCGAGTCCAACAGAGAGGCTGGGATGTGTTATACATCATGACCCTCCACTCACATAAGAGGGATGTTAAGTGATGTAAGATAAAGTTGGAAAAGGGCCAGGCGTTGTTAAATCAAAACAATGAAGTACCGAACTACTGATGTGAACAACGCACTGAGGGATGGGCTGTCTAGGAACTTCATCATACTAAAAATCCCCATCATGAGACTCAGTACCATGACTCGAAATCCTTTCCCCAAAACTCACATTTCCAATGCATCATTCTATCTCTGCCCTATACTTTCTGTGTGCTGCTTCGAGATGCGTCAGTCAGTCGTCGAGGGAGCGAGGAGAAATGAAGCGTGGGTCTACGGTTGTGCAGAGTTATATTAGAACGATTTCGACGAACTACGCTACAGCTTTCTAGTAAATGTCTCGCTGACTACCACTCCACCTAACCTGGAATTACACGAAAATGAGATTATCACCTGACACTGTGTGCAGTAATAACTACCCTCACTGGTAGGTGGTCTAGAGGAACACGTGACTCAATGGCTTCGAACGATGGTAAAAACGGGGTAGGAACATACATGATGGTACCTACTTGGTTTTCCAACCGATCAGGTGAAGGTTTGATTTACCATTGTCTTCAAGCATCTAGCATCATATATATTTATTAGTGCTCAAGCATTGACTGCTATGCACTCGACATAATATACTCACTCAATATTATTCGTACACTTTATTATACTAGAGTTGCCAGACAAGTCTCAGAGATGGAGGTGATTGCAAATGATATCGGAGCTGTTTCATAGACAAAGGAATGGCACGTAGATACCACAAAAGCTAGTCGTTTGTTTTGCTTCACCCCAAACAACTATAGTGACACAGTAGGACAATAAATCACAAAAGCAATACGGCATGTCCCGAATGGATTCCAGGCTCTTAAGTGCAGGAATGCCAGTCGCGCATATACAGTAAGAAGATATCTCACAACGACTTCATCTCTCCTGGGTGAAGCAAGAGTGATGAGTGTGAGGAAGATGACTCAACAAATAGGGGAAACAACATTAATGAACTGGCGCCTACTAAGTTCGGTGTTGCAAATTCAGCAGTCACAGTGACTAATTTTCAGCTATAGGTCTCTAGATGGAAGCAACACTATCGAGTTTCTTAGATGATTATCAATCACTAGATGTTTACCAAACAAGCTACTGACACGAATCACTTGTTAAAATCGAGAACGCAGCCTCTTCTGCGCAGTGATAAAACTGAACACTAGTTAATATAAGACCACAAGAATAAGATTGAATGCCCCTGAAGTCGAGATACATCGATCCAATCTAAAGTTTTTTGAAGTTGTTTATTTTCACGAAGCATGCCTGTAAATTCCACTTCCAGGTGGGGAGGCAACAGACAGATTCCTATTGAAAAGCTTTACAATGAAATCAAAATAACTTCACAAACAGGGACTATGGACTAGACGATTCATTACAACGGCAGGTATATTCAAAGAATGAATAAGTCACCAACGATATTATGCATGGAATTGTTCACTTTTAGTCAGGTATTGCTAAAATTTCGCCTAGCACTTTAAGAGGCGTTATTCATTGTGGCAACATCACATAGTGAGTCGTAGGATGTCGATATTTATGCACTTCACACGGACAACCGCGGCAAACGACTCGAGCTAAATTTTCAGTTTAACCAACAAACTGACCAGTTCAGAATTCAAACAAACTACCTAGACAGTGTTTTGTAGACATTAGCAATCTACGCGCAAAACAGTCATACAAGTAGTGTAGTGCACCTGGGGCCAGACCAAGTTCTACAGATTGATGAAAAGACTACGAAGAGTACACATAGGTAATAAGCAATTTTATGAACACAAGCAATTAGTATTTAACTGCCAGAAAAATTTAACCAACATCTTGTAACCAAAGTAATTCCACAAGTCAAGTGGACGCGGTATTCACAAATACAACTACGCTTGCATTGGGACCTGTCCAGATCCGCTTTTTGTGGAGGTACTTGATGTTGTAGATTGTATATCGGTACGTGGTCGTCGGAAAAGAATAATATGTGGTTCTGGTTCATGAATCATATAGTGGACCCAACCAGCTGATTGTTGAATTCCCAATTTTCGCCACTCCACTTCAGACATAAGGTGACTTTTGGGCACTTGCTTTGCTAAATCTTTTGGTAAATGAACGTGCCTAAAGTGTAGTCAAATAACAACTATTATGATTTCGCAGGCCTACCTATATTCGAATACGTCATCGTAGTACTTCTCTGAGTAGTAAATGTTACGGCTCATCTTGCGTATTAACAAAGCCGCCCTTGCAAATCGGTACTAATTCAATATCCAATGTCCATTGAATAGGTCCCATAAATTCCAATATGCAAAAGCGTTTTCACGGGCCAGTAAAAACTAATTTGATTACTTTGTGCTCGCTTCGTGATTGTGAGGTAAAGGATCCTGGTCTTCGATGGACTTACGCGTAGTTCATCCCGCCACTCGACTGTCTTAGCTATGATTGACTACAAAAGTAGTGCTGGGATTAATTATATGCTGTTTGTGGCATGTGGCATGTTAAGACTTTGTTTCTATTGTGTGTGGGGTTGATCCTTTCACCACTTAGTCCTGAGGTATCGCCGACAAAAGAAAAGAGATGATGATAGTAATTATAATAACAGATACAATTAGTGTAGGTTATTCAGACTAAAAGACATAAAAAGAGATGAGGAAAACGTAAAAGCAGACAGTTAAATAGGCGTGAAGTTGAAATATATATGCATGTATTTATGTATATAATATCAATGATGATAATAAGCGTAAGTGTAGTAGTTGTTGTCAGGAGAGCAAAACAAGAGAGAATGTCGAGAAGTGTAACGACGAATTTAGTTGTCTACCAATGAATGGTGTATGGGATTTAAGGGGATAGACCATTTGGACGCAGTCCTTGTGTTGCTGTGTGGTTGTCCAGCCTTCGCTTAAAGGTGCCTACAGACGGTTTCGTAGCTACATTTTTCAGTAAGGAGTTCTAGGGGCGCAAAACCCGCAGTGAAAAGGAGTGGGAGCACACCCCGGTCCTTGCCCACCGGTGAGCTATCCTTCTGGGATTTCCACGGGGAAGCCTATACCTAATCAATGGCAGATCACCTTCGTTTCGATGATTCTCGTCATTTGTTATCTTGTAAACAGTAATCTAATCCCCCTTGACCGACGGTAGCTAAGTGTGATAGGCGTACTCTCCTTAGCTTTTCATCATACGGCTTATTTCGAAGACCAACGACTCTTTTTGTCGCCCGATTTTGGACTCTTTCCAAGACGTTTTTGTCTCATCTTAGCAGTGGAGGTGAAACGATATTGTGCCTTTCAGAGCGTGCTTTTTACAACCTCACAAAGAGCTCAGGAGTGGGTGCACCTAAATGTTTACGTGTAGATTGCATGACCGCATATGCCCTCGCTACATCCAACGTGTTATTCACGCTTGTGTTTACTTATTCCCTGAGAACTACACCTCAGTCACGCTCCGACGTGGGACAGGACAAGTTTTCGTTGCACAGGGTGTAACTTTCATTTTGCAGTCTACAGGTGCGTAATTTCAGGTTGAAAGTCAAACCAACAGCCGATGCTCAGTCTTCCGGAAACTTTAAATCTGACTGAAGCCTATCTGTGTCTTCCGAACACTTTGTTGGTCTCTATATCTTTACGTCGTCAGCGTGTAGAAGAGTCGGGCAGCTTAGATGATGTGGTAGGTCATCGACAAAAACCAAAAACACCAGTGGTCCTGGGATAGAACATCGTGACACTCCTAGTGACGAGCCGTGCCAAGATGGTCGGACTCGATTGGCCTTAGTTCAGAATTTCCTTTCAGCTAGGTAGTTCTTCAACCATGACAGAAGCGGCTCACCTTTACCCACCTGACTTATTTTATGTAGGAAAAGGTCACGGTAAACTTCGTCAAGTCCTTCTCAAAGTATAGGGCGACCATATGGAGTGGAACATTCATAACCCAGCATGGTGTCCAATCGTCCCAGGCTGATAGTAGGTTTGTTACACAGAATCTGCCTTTTCTGAAACCGTATTGGGCTTCATTCAGTCTATTAGTACTATCGAGGTGCTCCCCAATGTGACCAGGAATTATGCCTCCAGTGCCTTTGATACCACTGGGAGTAGCGCTACTAGAGTATAACTAGTGGCATTTAGCATATCCCCACCCTTGAAGACCGGAGAAAGGATAGCTCTTTTCCACTCCCTTGGCAGTTTCCCCGGATCCATCAAGCGCTGGAACAAGTCACAAAGGGTCTACACAGAGCTTCGGCGCACTATTTCAGAGCAGATGTCCTGATGTCGTCACAACGTGAGAACTTTCCAGATATGGGTCTCTGTAGTTTCTCTAACACTATCGCCGGCTTACTTGGAGAGTAGCTATCAGATTTTCCTCCGGTGAAGTAGTAGCGCCGTCGTTTTGGTTATTGCCAGTAATACTCACATTTCCGCTTGACCGTTTAGCGAAGGCTAAACTGAATGTTTGAGTCATCTCCAGACTAGTGAGGTATTGGCGGTTTGGACCCCCTAAAGCCTATGCCCCCTGGTTGGTTGGTTTTCTTACCGATATGAATCGATATAAGCTTCTGGGGTTCGCCAAGAGTTTTTGGCAAGCTTAGCCTGAAATGACCTCTTGTCAGTCCTGTCTCTCACTTTAAATTGGCTTCTAAATTCCAGGCGTGGATCGTCATTGGTATGACTCCTGGATACTCACCACGTAAACCAGGCCTTCAGCTTTGCTTGCAGAATACGTTGAGTGCCTCTCTTCAGCCATGAGGACCGATTCTCCAGCTGTGTTGTGACTAAAGGGACGGTACCTGAGATCGCTTTGTGAATAATCTCTTTTACGACTTAGCAGTGTTTATCCACAGATAAACCACCTTATGCTAACGGTCATTCTGAGCCGGGCAAAAGCATCTGCATTTCAGCGTAGTCCGCTTTCTTACAGCACAGACATGGTCGCGTAGCGTTTCAATGTAGGTGCACACGGAGAACAACGTCAAATCCCATGACTTCATGCTCACTACTTCATAGTGATGTCATGATCCTGAAATTTTCAACTAGTGATTGGTCACTAGTTAGAATATAATATGGTTTCGGCGACTTTCGACTAAGGCCCCACCTTGTATCGTCTCCGAAACCCACAGTCACTCCTATATTCCCAACGGCTTGCAGTATATTTCTACAGAATCGCAATGTAACAGTTTCCTGACTCTCACCTCTAATTGCTTCGAAACAATTCCAAATCTTAGTCGAATTCCACTGTCATCTCTCATCCTGACCACTGCAGCATTGCTAGGTGGGTACATTGGTTTATTTTGCAGAGATTGTTTAATTTACACCGGGGCGGTGGCTTTGCCGGAGCCTTCAAATTTCGTCTCACCGGGCAATCCTCCGGCTAGGTCTACAAATACTCTGCAGAAAGCCTTGACAGGCGAGCACACTGAAGAAGGTAGAGCAAGATGACGAGGTTTAGTACAGGTTAAAAAAACCGGGGTGCGCGCACACATAGCAGGAATAAAAGCATACGACAAAACTCACAGAGTCAAGTGTAGTAATAAAAATCATATCAGAACGGTGAATCATGTCCAAATTAGGTGCGCTCATTTGAATGGGATTGTGCGGTGCAAGCACAACTCCTCTATTGACCTTTGTAATATATTTTAGATCGGTACCTTATCTTGTATGTTGCGGCAAGATCTCCATTGGTTCTATGGTAGCTGAGGGTACATAGGTCCACCTGTTTTAATCAGTCAACTCACGCTCTGCCTTTCAGTTCGATGAAAATTTGGGTGGCCCTCTTTTCTACTCTTTCTTGAGTGTTCTCTTCTCTTTTCAGGAATGGTGGTGCAGAGATGTTATGAACTTCTAGGTGTGACCACACATAAGTTTTGCATGGTTGCCCGAATAGTCTAGGTGCAAATAAACCCAACAGCCAACGCACAAGGAAGATTGCTTGAATAACTTCAACTGCGTCTCCTTCACGACTAGCACTTTTGTCTGATTTATCTGTCAGAAGCAGTTCTAGATGGCGTTCTGTTTTATTAAGGGAACGTGTTCAATTTTCCTTTGTGGGGAATAACATGCCCTAGGGACAGGCTTCAATCAATGCTAGCAGCAAATTATCAATCCCCATTCATGACATTTTTCAAAGCAGTATGTCATAAATCCCCATCCCCGATGCTTTATCGTGGTACAGATACTGGATAAAGACTTGGATATTCTGGTCCTAGCATGGTGTCGAATTATTCCAAGCTGTCAATAAGTTGGTATCACGACACCATACCCCCTAAATCCATGAGTGGCTTCGTGCAGAAATCCTTACCGATTTGTATTTGCTCTGTACTGATTTTCCAACAGGCTTTCCATCACCTTTGATACTTTTCACGGTCAACCTACTGCTCAATAACACTTCGTGTTTTGTCGCTTTCCCCTTAAATAACAGGAGAGGAGATAGGTCAGTTCTGATATCCCATCACCTTGCGTCGATATGCCGGATTCTATGGCAAATTAGTTTGGCGTCCCAGCGCAATGCTTGATGATCATTATTTTAGTAGCATCTAATCCAAAGAGTTTATCCTGGAGAAGCTTTGTCAGCTCTCCCAGGGCCATGCTCGGAGTTATGTGGACAAAAACAATCTCTGTGGTGTGAAGTTGCACTGTGGGTGTGTATTTTCCGTCAACAACCTCATTAATCACATGCTGGACCTTCTGACTGGGGCACTTGTTTACAGATACTTGTAGGATTAAGTATCCCTGAGTGATCACCAACGTCTTGACTGTGTTTATCTGACTTAGAGGGAGTCCTTCCGCTCTCAGATTTCATGATGGTAGTTAGCCGGATGACTAAATTCCCATTAAGCAGATTGTCTAGTACAACGGAGTCTCTGTAAAGTTTTGGAAACCTACTTTTCTATTAGGAAAATTATTCTGATTGCCGACCGACAGCTCATGATGTTGTTCTGAACTTTCAATTTCGAAATCACGGCAGGGAGGACTGAATCGGAAGCATAGCCGGACACACGACATTTTTTCACTACGCGATAGATGGAGCAAGCCTTAGAAGTCATAGAGAAGTCATAGTTCCCAGTTGGGTACTTGTCCCGTCCTTCTGAATTCATTAATCAATTAGTATATCTGGGTTGCCTCAGTGTAGTGGGGTTTAGAAGCCCAACAGAGCATTCGGTAAACATATGGCAGCCAAAGACCGGAATTATGGTAATCCCTCTTTAGGCCTGGTGGAATACAGTGCTTCAACAGCAAGTCTCTCTTTCATCATATTCCCCAAAGTTGCTTTCAGTTGGCCAGATGATTGCAAACGAAATTCTTGTTCTCCTCGCGTGACCTCCTCTACGGCACTCTCTGAGACAAAACCACCGCTTCCCACTCAGGTTCCACTCGAGAAGCTGTCTTGAGTGTGATTTTAGATGTCAATGTAGTTGAAGATTGAATAATCGATTCACGGTTCTTTGCTCAAACCCAACTCCTCCATATTTTTCACGGGAGTCATCAATACGGCAGTCATCTTCTCATCGCTCGCTGTTCGGTGGATGATCGAAAACTATCAGAAGTATTATCGTGGTTTATCGGCATAACATCGATTCTTAGACCTTGTGTAATAACCTTATTGTTGGTTGTATATTGGCGTAAGAATAAAAGATTCTCGATTCGCCAATCTGTGTTCTGGTTTTCGTGTTGGCTAATACAAAGTGTTTCTGAAAGTCTTCGAGGGACAGCGTGAGGTCCAGCGTGAGGTCCAGCGTAGTAAGAGCTGGACACTGACAGTTTCTGAGAGTTGGTTGACATCATCTTTCAATGACTTCCGCTTCTTTTCGCATGTTCACTATACAGTGCCTTCCAGGTTCGACCCCGCAACCGTTCTCTTTCGCTTACCGTTTCTGGCCATCCCTTTTGGCTTCCAGTGCCGAATGTAGACGTTTGTTGATACAAATCTGTAGCATGTTGTGTGAAGTGTTTTCGGTGATGTATTAAGTTTCTCAAGCAAATGAAAGCACCGGATTGGCATTCCTAGTGGCAATTAGGAATTCGTTCCTTCTGCTAAGTGCTATGAATATTCACACTGCCTTCAAAATAGTGAAAATATGTCTTTCTTTAACATCCTCATACATGCCATCTGTAATTTTATAAATGTCTTGATGTCATTTGAAAGACATTGCTTCGTTAAAATGTCCTCTGTTGGCAGTGACTAGTGTCTGTTTACATAGACTGGGTATCTTCATCACCCCCGTCTTTTCCACAACTTTATGGAATCCTGACTCGTCTGCCTAGAAAAAGCGCAGTTTACTTGACATTATATTGCGTCCAAGTAACAGCACGTGAGATATATCACACCTGACTCGCCATCGTAATCCAGGACATTGGCCAATTAGGCAGAAGTAGAACACACGAGACAAACAAAGGGAATGGGCAGAAGCAGTAATCAGGGAAACATCGAGTTTTCGTTACTTCCGGAGGGTTCTGTCTTAGGGTCCTCACGACCTCACTAGTGGGGGAGTGAGATGTAGCGGTAAATAATCCACAAAATTATTGACCACAGCAATCACTCATTCGATGCTGACCACCACTGTTTAAGTCGACTTGTTTAGCTGAAGGCTTCCGGTCAAGCATCCCCGCTATTTTGGTGCCCCGTCGTGTCACGCGCACGATCACTAGCTAGCTAAGCGTTCGTCTGACGGCTTGTTTGCTTACCGAAAAATATCACGAAGTTTGAACGATCAATTATTGATTTTGCTAAGTTTTTGGTACGCGAGAATAATTTAGAAGCTGTGTAAGATAATTCCGTCAACCCTTTAAAAACTGAACCTACCACTGTCATCAGTTACAATCTTAGAAATTATCACAACCTAGCTGCTATTGAGCACTGTCAGACTTCCGTGCGGTACAACTTCTTCTTAAATAAGTTTTCAGTCATTTGGAATAGACTATCAGACTGCTCAATGATGACAATGCACTTATACGTCTGACTCTTACACCCTCTTTTTCACCCTACATAGATATTTTAAGTTCATTAAACGTGTAGTTACAACAAACTACAATTATAAATTTTAATATTATTGTAACTAGATGGTAAACATTTCTACACAGAACAGTAATATTAGTTCACACATAATATAAAAGTTAGCATCACGGGACTAGTTAGTCAGTGAACAAAAATAACCATAGTTACTAGACAGAATATATATGTATATATTTATTAATCACCCCATTAAGGACTCCTCTTGCTTTCCTTTGCTTTGTTGTTGTTTGTCTTCTTTTTTCTCTCTTCATTTTAGCTCCCATTTGCCTTTTTGAGTGAGAATGAATAATATGGATATTTGACCATTTACAATGACAAATGATCTGCAAACATTATTGGTCCCATATCTTTCAGTTGCCTAGTTAATAACGAATTAACTTTCCCCACGACGCAACTTGGATTACATTTGTGGAATATACTCTTATACCAATGGAAAAGTATCAATTTGTAATACAACGTCACGATTGTAACTTATAACATAGCTGATCGTATCTGTAAAAATGGCTTTCTTATTACCCAATTTGGATATAAATCAAAAATGAGATTCAGATTTGTACACACCTAAGTTATATTGTGGAATTACTTCAAGCTTTATTTTTTCCCAAGTATTTGTAATCCATCCAAAACATGCTTGGGTTTTTTTGTTAATTCGAAGACAATATTTCTATATTTCATGATATGCTCCATTGAATGACTGGTCATCATATTGTTCCCACAAACCAAAGACAGAAACGTCAGCAACCATGTAATTTGACCATAAACCAAATTTATGAAATTTAAATAATGCTTATCCAAGCCTGTACCTTTGGTGTGTCCTACACAGGCAGGAAAAAATATGTATTTTGTAAAAACATTATTATTAAGTATGATTGCTAATTGTGTATGTAATTTATCATATTGATGATGCCCGTAAACTGGCGTCCCTCATGGACAAAATGAGAATATATTATTATTATCTTGCTCTACCTTCTTCAGTGTGCTCGCCTGTCAAGGCTTTCTGCAGAGTATTTGTAGACCTAGCCGGAGGATTGCCCGGTGAGACGAAATTTGAAGGCTCCGGCAAAGCCACCGCCCCGGTATAAATTAAACATTCTCTGCAAAATAAACCAATGTACCCACCTAGCAATGCTGCAGTGGTCAGGATGAGAGATGACAGTGGAATTCGACTAAGGTTACCGTAATTCCTGTTTTTGGCTGCCATATGTTTACCGAATGCTCTGTTGGGCTTCTAAACCCCACTACACTGAGGCAACCCAGATATACTAATTGATTAATGAATTCAGAAGGACGGGACAAGTACCCAACTGGGAACTATGACTTCTCTATGACTTCTAAGGCTTGCTCCATCTATCGCGTAGTGAAAAAATTTCGTGTGTCCGGCTATGCTTCCGATTCAGTCCTCCCTGCCGTGATTTCGAAATTGAAAGTTCAGAACAACATCATGAGCTGTCGGTCGGCAATCAGAATAATTTTCCTAATAGAAAAGTAGGTTTCCGAAACTTTACAGAGACTCCGTTGTACTAGACAATCCGCTTGTCAATTTAATTGAAGATTGAACGATCAATTCATTGTTGTTTGCTCAAAACCAACTTCCCCAATTTTCGCGGAGGCATCAATACGACAGTCATCGTCTCATCGGTCGCTGTTCAGAAAGAAGTCAGACCAAAACTGTCAGAAGTAATATTGTGATTTATTATTGTAATATTTGTTCTCAGACCTTGGTTGTAACAGTGTTTATATGTTGGTTTTACATTATAGGATCCTCGAGTCACCAATTGGTATTTTGGTTTTTGCGTCCGTTATTACTAAGCGTTTCTGAGAAACTTCAAGGAACAGCGTGAGTCCCAGCGTAGCAATAGCTGGGTATTAACGGTTTACGGGACGTGGGTGACAGTTTCTAACGGTGAAGTCAGTGTCTGGCGGCGGAAACATTTTCTTGTGGATTCAGATAGCTGGTGACAGTTTGGGTAGTCACCACTCATCTTTCCTAGTGCCGGTCAAGTCCTCTTTGAACAAGCAATATCTGGAACTTTTTGGAATTGGGTCAATTTCAACAATGCCTGGGTCAAAGAAGGGACAGAGTGTCTTGGATGCAAACAGGAAGGTAAGTCATGGTGACTTGTCTGTTACTTGTAACGATGTGTCTGATGTTAAGCATGACATGGTTGATGTTACTGTTTCGCCGTTCAGGGATGATAGGAACATCAAACTCCCTAAATTTGAACCACGGTGTTTCGACGGAATCCAGGCTGATTATTTACAGTTTGTAAGGGAATTTGAAATCATGTTGAGTGGTTTTTTATTAACTGATGAAATGAAGTTAATTTATTTGATGAGGTATTGCACTGGAGATGTTTCAAGAGCTATACAGTGCTGTAAGTTTATGAAGCCAAAAGAGGGCTACTACGAGGCTATGAGCATACTACGTCAAAGGTTTGGAAGACCTTCGATGATTGTAGGGAAATTATTCGAGGCTGTTAGGGGTAGTGGTGACCAATTACAGGATGACTCCCAGGCACTCACTGAGTTTTTGGATAATTTACTGATTTACAAGAATGCATTGATTTCGATGAATCGCATGAGTGACCTCAACTCGAGTTTTATACTAGAAGTAATAGCAAGACGCCTACCTACTCGACTGCAAAGGAAGTGGGTGAAGATAAGCTCCCGTATGGAGGATGAGGTTATCGAGCCAAAATTTGATGATATCCTGAAACTGGTGAAAGATAGTGTCATTGAATCTTTGAGCAAGTTTGCCAGTATATTGAATCTCACCCCTAGAATAGAGCAGTCTGAGGGTAAAACGCAATCATTTATGACGAATAGGCCTCAGATAGGTAGATATCGAGAAGGCTCTGTGGTGTCTAGTAATGCATATAGACCTAGTGAGTGTAACAGGTTTCGTAGTACATCCTCAACAGATAAGTTACAAGATGCAAGACAAACACGGTTGTGTTTTACACGTCTGCAAGAGGTGCATAAAAAGGTGAGCTGTGAATCAGTGGGCAAGTTTAGTGATAAGCTGAATGTGAAATCAAGGTCTGACTCCGAATTGTGTGACGATAACGGTGTGGTCAAGAATCCTGTAGTTGCAACTGGTAAGCCATTGTTTAATAGAGTGTCACAGAGGAGAGTTACGGTCTCAGAGGACAGTTCTGTCTCCACAAGTTTACAAAGTATTACTAGTCAGAGTGAAGATATAGAACCTTTAAGGATTTGTGAGGAGGAACCAAAACTGTCTACTTCTGTTATTAAAGTGTTGGAAAGTGATGAAATTGACGGCATAGTGAATATTCATGATAATGATCATGATAGTGCACATTTGTCTTTTGTTGATCATGACGAAATGGGGGAATGCCTACTACTGCTAAGTTGAACAAAGGTCCTGTACAACTTGAACGTGAAGTAGAATTAAAGGCAGATGCAGTTGCGGAAGGTATGGATACTTGTCAGACTGTCAGTGTATTTGATCAGCGTGTAGCCCACCTATCATCAGATGATAGTGATAAACCTGAGCTGATAGTAAAAGACAGCAGTGGTGGTATTTTTGCAGTTAGACAAATTTCTGAAAGCCGAACCACAACAGCTTCTGATCCACCGCTAAGTTCATCAACTGGTATCAATCAGTCGTCGTTAGTGTTGTCATCCACAATGAGAAGGTCGCGCATCAGCTCCAGTATCTTGTGCAATGACTATGATAGTATTGGTGCGTTTTAAAAGACGAAAGATATTGGTCAGTTTAGTGAGGATAAGCCAGGTGTAAACGAGACAGTAATTGTTAAATTGACTTGCATGAATAAAGGCATTTCTAGTTCCAAGTTACTATTTGAATGTTATTATCTTTGGTGTAAATTACTCTGTGCCTACGCTTGGTTGACCAGATACGTCGTGTGTTTGTTCGTCATCTATGTTCTACGATACAATGACATGAGCGTGTTACCGTTCAGATTTCAGGATAAAGCTGATAGAGGGAAGTCAGCAAATGAACTCTGCGACGATTTTCCAACCTAGAGCGTCAACCTGAGAAGAGTTGTAGGCGTACTGCTGTAAGTCCTAAAATTCTTCAAAGGGTAGCGCATAAGTGAGCAGTCCAGTGTGCTCGGTGTGTGATTTTGTACATATGTTCATATTGTATATACTGAATTGATATCATCTCTGATATAGCTGTTGGTAATTCTGTTTGTGTCCGGACGACTTCCACTTGGATCATCAACCTGAGAAGGAATGTAGGCGTACTGCTGTAAGTCCTACAGTTCTTCAAGGGTAGTTTGTCGTGCCAGAATCCACAACATTCGATGTAGTGATTGTACATATGTTTGTGTTAAATAGTTGTGTAAGTTCCAATTATTGTAATTGTTGGTTAATCTTCTTTGTGTCCGGACATTCCACAACTTACAATCGTCAACCTGTGAAGGGTTGCGGGCGTACTGGTGTAAGTCCTGCGATTCTTCAAAGGAATTCCATCAAGACATGAACTGCGAGTTTGTGTGTACTGTTTGTATATATGTGTGGTGTGTCATATCAATTGGTGTTTTTGGATTCATTGTGTTTACTCGTTGTTTTCGTATCTTGTTGTTATTGCGTAATTCTGTTAAAATTTTTGTCGTGATTACTTCTGAAGTTGTTTCTAGTCTTCTACACCCGTGAATGAATTGATTGATGTTAGAGACAGCAGATGGGTCGTATACGCCGCGGAGGCCATTGCTGAGAATGAAATGTATACGGAGATAATTGTTAGCTGCGGTCCCACACGCCGGGGAGAAAGAGTGTAAACGACTGAGGGTCGCATACTTCACCGTTACTAGAACTGAGGCAGAATGAGTGACCATCGATTTCAGTGGTAATTGGTAGTGAGTAGATAAGAGGATGTGCGTGGAGTATCATGAGGTGGTGCTATGGTCACGTTTCTTTCTGCAAGTCATTCTAGCAAGTGGCGATTGTGTTGCAAGATGTCAAGAGGAGGTCTCTATCTGGAGGCGCAGGTCGTCAGCGATGTGTGAGATTGTGCTGTGGGTATGCTTGTGGTGTGTTGGCTTTTCTGTTTGTTTTCCATTTCAGCTCTGTCCGTGTGACCCAGGTTCTCGCAATGGCATCCAAGTCAACGTGTATTGGTCGCGATGGAAAAAAGGAATGGATCCTTTTTCCCGGGGAGTGTCAATGTAGTTGAAGACTGAACGATCAATTCATTGTTGTTTGCTCAAAACCAACTTCCCCAATTTTCGCGGAGGCATCAATACGACAGTCATCGTCTCATCGGTCGCTGTTCAGAAAGAAGTCAGACCAAAACTGTCAGAAGTAATATTGTGATTTATTATTGTAATATTTGTTCATAGACCTTAGTTAAAACTTAATTTAAAGCTGCCTATATGTTGGTGTTACAATAAAGAATCCTCGAGTCGCCAATTGGTGTTTTGGTTTTCGCGTCCGTTATTACTAAGCGTTTCTGAGAAACTTCAAGGAACAGCGTGAGTCCCAGCGTAGCAAGAGCTGGGCATTAACGGTTTGTGAGACGTGGCTGACACTGCTTAATGGGAATTTAGTCATCCAGCCAACTAACATCATGAAATCTGAGAGCGGAAAGACTCCCTCTAAGTCAGATAAACACAGTCAAGACGTTGGTGATCACTCAGGGATACTTAATCCTACAAGTATCTGTAAACAAGTGCCCCAGTCGGAAGGTCCAGCATGTGATTAATGAGGTTGTTGACGGAAAATACACACCCACAGTGCAACTTCACACCACAGAGATTGTTTTTGTCCACATAACTCCGAGCATGGCCCTGGGAGAGCTGACGAAGCTTCACCAGGATAAACTTCTTGGATAAAATAATAATAACAATTTATTTTCTGTAACAGAAACCAGCCATTTTTACAGGCATGAACATATGTACACTTAAGAAAACTTATAGAATATATAATATGATTTGTTAATTTAGAAATAAGTTGAATACTGGTAAATGTGAGAGAAACTTTTAAAATGAAGTGTACGGATAAGGAAATAGATATAGCGTCAAATCTAAACTGTGACTGGAAAAAAAATGCATGTCAATTTCACGCGGGAATCATAAATGATTGCGTTAGTTGGGAAGGTAAGTAGCATTCCCGTACAGGCGCTGACGTTATACATAAGAGACGCAGAAAAAGCAATAATCATCAGCAAATGATTCATAAAGTGTTTTAAAGTCTATAAACCTTCAAATTCACCCGTAAGTACACCATATTTGTGACATTTCCAGTTGTTTATGAGACTCACTTTGAACTTGTCAGCAGATTTTATAATACCGATTATCCCGTTATTCACCAGATGAGCTAGCAATATCACGAATAAGTAGAGAATTGCAGCGCTGTATCAGTACTTTCGTTGAAGGCAGTATCTTTGAAAAGAGAAGAAGACACAAGAAAACCGACAGACCGGTGCAGAAGTACATAAAAGGTGTTAATAATTCAAAATATATAACAGACATAGGGTTCATCATTTTTTATTGTTTTTTTCAAGAAATATTATTTTCCCGATATTCTACAGTGTTTCCTGCGAACAATTAGTTTAAGTGAAAGACAGGTGATAATTTCACCTACTTACGAGGTTTAAAAGCAGTTAAACACGAAAGTCAGAGTGTGTGAGCTATGTAAAATAAAGGGGGGGGGCCTAGTAATATATGTTTTTCTGAAGTATACAGTTCGGTGTCTTTCTGAAGTAGCGGACTCATACCATTTACTTTCATTCGGGAGTTTGCATTTAAACTTCGGCTCTAGGCAATTTTCAACTTCTATTTCTTTTTTTATTATTATTTTTTATTTTTTTATTTATTCTCATTTTGCAGAAGCCATTCGAACTCAGGAGCCTTAGCAATAGAGTGCTGTCCCACAGATAAGGGTGGTTCTCATATGTCCCCACCATCATATCCGCTGACTAGCAGTCACCACCCTCCCACCTTTTTTGTGCAAGGCCCTGGCGGAGTGCTTCATTTTTTAAAAAATTTTTTATTTTTATTCTTTTTTTAAAATTTCTGTTGCAATGTGCCGCAAACTTTTTGTTTTCCAAATATTCATTCGTCGACTCACTCAAATTTACGGTATGAATGACTACATTCAGAAGAACATCATGTATGTTTCATCTTTTACAGCATTTTGGAGACGAAAAATGTAAGGAAGAAAGGCTACCTGAGTCTTCATTTTCGATATAAATAAATGTAGCTTAGAAAATCAGGGAATAATCGTGCAGCATTGAGCAGATAAGTAGTGGTAAGTTATAATATGTTGTTCTAGAAAATTTGAACACACAGGATTACAGTAGTAGAATAGTAAGATAAGATTCATTTTAGATATGAGCAAATGTAGTTTAGAAAACAGGGAATAATCGTGCAGCATTGAGCAGATAAGTAGTGGTAAGTTATAATATGCTACTACTAATAAGATGCTACTAAAATAATGATCATCAAGCATTGCGCTGGGACGCCAAACTAATTTGCCAAAGAATTCGGCATATCGACGCAAGGTGATGGGATATCAGAACTGACCTATCTCCTCTCCTGTTATTTAAGGGGAAAGCGACAAAACACGAAGTGTTATTGAGCAGTAGGTTGACCGCGAAAAGTATCAAAGGTGATGGAAAGCCTGTTGGAAAATCAGTACAGAGCAAATACAAATCGGTAAGGATTTCTGCACGAAGCCACTCATGGATTTAGGGGGTATGGTGTCGTGATACCAACTTATTGACAGCTTGGAATAATTCGACACCATGCTAGGACCAGAATATCCAAGTCTTTATCCAGTATCTGTACCACGATAAAGCATCGGGGATGGGGATTTATGACATACTGCTTTGAAAAATGTCATGAATGGGGATTGATTGACAGAAACGTCAGCAGCCATGTAATTTAACTAGAAACCAAATTTATGAAATTTAAATAATGCTCATCCATGCCTGTACATTTGATGTGTCCTACACAGGTAGGAAAAATGTGTATTATATTAAAACATTATTAGTAAGTATGATTCCTAATCGTATATGTAATTTATCAGACTTAGGATGCCTGTAAACCGGAGTCCCTCACGTACAAAATGAGAATATACTATTATTATTAATTATTGGATTTTGTTTGTTTTTGGTACGCGAGAATAATTTAGAAGCTGTGTAAGATAATTCCGTCAACCCTTTAAAAACTGAACCTACCACTGTCATCAGTTACAATCTTAGAAATTATCACAACCTAGCTGCTATTGAGCACTGTCAGACTTCCGTGCGGTACAACTTCTTCTTAAATAAGTTTTCAGTCATTTGGAATAGACTATCAGACTGCTCAATGATGACAATGCACTTATACGTCTGACTCTTACACCCTCTTTTTCACCCTACATAGATATTTTAAGTTCATTAAACGTGTAGTTACAACAAACTACAATTATAAATTTTAATATTATTGTAACTAGATGGTAAACATTTCTACACAGAACAGTAATATTAGTTCACACATAATATAAAAGTTAGCATCACGGGACTAGTTAGTCAGTGAACAAAAATAACCATAGTTACTAGACAGAATATATATGTATATATTTATTAATCACCCCATTAAGGACTCCTCTTGCTTTCCTTTGCTTTGTTGTTGTTTGTCTTCTTTTTTCTCTCTTCATTTTAGCTCCCATTTGCCTTTTTGAGTGAGAATGAATAATATGGATATTTGACCATTTACAATGACAAATGATCTGCAAACATTATTGGTCCCATATCTTTCAGTTGCCTAGTTAATAACGAATTAACTTTCCCCACGACGCAACTTGGATTACATTTGTGGAATATACTCTTATACCAATGGAAAAGTATCAATTTGTAATACAACGTCACGATTGTAACTTATAACATAGCTGATCGTATCTGTAAAAATGGCTTTCTTATTACCCAATTTGGATATAAATCAAAAATGAGATTCAGATTTGTACACACCTAAGTTATATTGTGGAATTACTTCAAGCTTTATTTTTTCCCAAGTATTTGTAATCCATCCAAAACATGCTTGGGTTTTTTTGTTAATTCGAAGACAATATTTCTATATTTCATGATATGCTCCATTGAATGACTGGTCATCATATTGTTCCCACAAACCAAAGACAGAAACGTCAGCAACCATGTAATTTGACCATAAACCAAATTTATGAAATTTAAATAATGCTTATCCAAGCCTGTACCTTTGGTGTGTCCTACACAGGCAGGAAAAAATATGTATTTTGTAAAAACATTATTATTAAGTATGATTGCTAATTGTGTATGTAATTTATCATATTGATGATGCCCGTAAACTGGCGTCCCTCATGGACAAAATGAGAATATATTATTATTATCTTGCTCTACCTTCTTCAGTGTGCTCGCCTGTCAAGGCTTTCTGCAGAGTATTTGTAGACCTAGCCGGAGGATTGCCCGGTGAGACGAAATTTGAAGGCTCCGGCAAAGCCACCGCCCCGGTATAAATTAAACATTCTCTGCAAAATAAACCAATGTACCCACCTAGCAATGCTGCAGTGGTCAGGATGAGAGATGACAGTGGAATTCGACTAAGGTTACCGTAATTCCTGTTTTTGGCTGCCATATGTTTACCGAATGCTCTGTTGGGCTTCTAAACCCCACTACACTGAGGCAACCCAGATATACTAATTGATTAATGAATTCAGAAGGACGGGACAAGTACCCAACTGGGAACTATGACTTCTCTATGACTTCTAAGGCTTGCTCCATCTATCGCGTAGTGAAAAAATGTCGTGTGTCCGGCTATGCTTCCGATTCAGTCCTCCCTGCCGTGATTTCGAAATTGAAAGTTCAGAACAACATCATGAGCTGTCGGTCGGCAATCAGAATAATTTTCCTAATAGAAAAGTAGGTTTCCGAAACTTTACAGAGACTCCGTTGTACTAGACAATCCGCTTGTCAATTTAATTGAAGATTGAACGATCAATTCATTGTTGTTTGCTCAAAACCAACTTCCCCAATTTTCGCGGAGGCATCAATACGACAGTCATCGTCTCATCGGTCGCTGTTCAGAAAGAAGTCAGACCAAAACTGTCAGAAGTAATATTGTGATTTATTATTGTAATATTTGTTCTCAGACCTTGGTTGTAACAGTGTTTATATGTTGGTTTTACATTATAGGATCCTCGAGTCACCAATTGGTATTTTGGTTTTTGCGTCCGTTATTACTAAGCGTTTCTGAGAAACTTCAAGGAACAGCGTGAGTCCCAGCGTAGCAATAGCTGGGTATTAACGGTTTACGGGACGTGGGTGACAGTTTCTAACGGTGAAGTCAGTGTCTGGCGGCGGAAACATTTTCTTGTGGATTCAGATAGCTGGTGACAGTTTGGGTAGTCACCACTCATCTTTCCTAGTGCCGGTCAAGTCCTCTTTGAACAAGCAATATCTGGAACTTTTTGGAATTGGGTCAATTTCAACAATGCCTGGGTCAAAGAAGGGACAGAGTGTCTTGGATGCAAACAGGAAGGTAAGTCATGGTGACTTGTCTGTTACTTGTAACGATGTGTCTGATGTTAAGCATGACATGGTTGATGTTACTGTTTCGCCGTTCAGGGATGATAGGAACATCAAACTCCCTAAATTTGAACCACGGTGTTTCGACGGAATCCAGGCTGATTATTTACAGTTTGTAAGGGAATTTGAAATCATGTTGAGTGGTTTTTTATTAACTGATGAAATGAAGTTAATTTATTTGATGAGGTATTGCACTGGAGATGTTTCAAGAGCTATACAGTGCTGTAAGTTTATGAAGCCAAAAGAGGGCTACTACGAGGCTATGAGCATACTACGTCAAAGGTTTGGAAGACCTTCGATGATTGTAGGGAAATTATTCGAGGCTGTTAGGGGTAGTGGTGACCAATTACAGGATGACTCCCAGGCACTCACTGAGTTTTTGGATAATTTACTGATTTACAAGAATGCATTGATTTCGATGAATCGCATGAGTGACCTCAACTCGAGTTTTATACTAGAAGTAATAGCAAGACGCCTACCTACTCGACTGCAAAGGAAGTGGGTGAAGATAAGCTCCCGTATGGAGAATGAGGTTATCGAGCCAAAATTTGATGATATCCTGAAACTGGTGAAAGATAGTGTCATTGAATCTTTGAGCAAGTTTGCCAGTATATTGAATCTCACCCCTAGAATAGAGCAGTCTGAGGGTAAAACGCAATCATTTATGACGAATAGGCCTCAGATAGGTAGATATCGAGAAGGCTCTGTGGTGTCTAGTAATGCATATAGACCTAGTGAGTGTAACAGGTTTCGTAGTACATCCTCAACAGATAAGTTACAAGATGCAAGACAAACACGGTTGTGTTTTACACGTCTGCAAGAGGTGCATAAAAAGGTGAGCTGTGAATCAGTGGGCAAGTTTAGTGATAAGCTGAATGTGAAATCAAGGTCTGACTCCGAATTGTGTGACGATAACGGTGTGGTCAAGAATCCTGTAGTTGCAACTGGTAAGCCATTGTTTAATAGAGTGTCACAGAGGAGAGTTACGGTCTCAGAGGACAGTTCTGTCTCCACAAGTTTACAAAGTATTACTAGTCAGAGTGAAGATATAGAACCTTTAAGGATTTGTGAGGAGGAACCAAAACTGTCTACTTCTGTTATTAAAGTGTTGGAAAGTGATGAAATTGACGGCATAGTGAATATTCATGATAATGATCATGATAGTGCACATTTGTCTTTTGTTGATCATGACGAAATGGGGGAATGCCTACTACTGCTAAGTTGAACAAAGGTCCTGTACAACTTGAACGTGAAGTAGAATTAAAGGCAGATGCAGTTGCGGAAGGTATGGATACTTGTCAGACTGTCAGTGTATTTGATCAGCGTGTAGCCCACCTATCATCAGATGATAGTGATAAACCTGAGCTGATAGTAAAAGACAGCAGTGGTGGTATTTTTGCAGTTAGACAAATTTCTGAAAGCCGAACCACAACAGCTTCTGATCCACCGCTAAGTTCATCAACTGGTATCAATCAGTCGTCGTTAGTGTTGTCATCCACAATGAGAAGGTCGCGCATCAGCTCCAGTATCTTGTGCAATGACTATGATAGTATTGGTGCGTTTTAAAAGACGAAAGATATTGGTCAGTTTAGTGAGGATAAGCCAGGTGTAAACGAGACAGTAATTGTTAAATTGACTTGCATGAATAAAGGCATTTCTAGTTCCAAGTTACTATTTGAATGTTATTATCTTTGGTGTAAATTACTCTGTGCCTACGCTTGGTTGACCAGATACGTCGTGTGTTTGTTCGTCATCTATGTTCTACGATACAATGACATGAGCGTGTTACCGTTCAGATTTCAGGATAAAGCTGATAGAGGGAAGTCAGCAAATGAACTCTGCGACGATTTTCCAACCTAGAGCGTCAACCTGAGAAGAGTTGTAGGCGTACTGCTGTAAGTCCTAAAATTCTTCAAAGGGTAGCGCATAAGTGAGCAGTCCAGTGTGCTCGGTGTGTGATTTTGTACATATGTTCATATTGTATATACTGAATTGATATCATCTCTGATATAGCTGTTGGTAATTCTGTTTGTGTCCGGACGACTTCCACTTGGATCATCAACCTGAGAAGGAATGTAGGCGTACTGCTGTAAGTCCTACAGTTCTTCAAGGGTAGTTTGTCGTGCCAGAATCCACAACATTCGATGTAGTGATTGTACATATGTTTGTGTTAAATAGTTGTGTAAGTTCCAATTATTGTAATTGTTGGTTAATCTTCTTTGTGTCCGGACATTCCACAACTTACAATCGTCAACCTGTGAAGGGTTGCGGGCGTACTGGTGTAAGTCCTGCGATTCTTCAAAGGAATTCCATCAAGACATGAACTGCGAGTTTGTGTGTACTGTTTGTATATATGTGTGGTGTGTCATATCAATTGGTGTTTTTGGATTCATTGTGTTTACTCGTTGTTTTCGTATCTTGTTGTTATTGCGTAATTCTGTTAAAATTTTTGTCGTGATTACTTCTGAAGTTGTTTCTAGTCTTCTACACCCGTGAATGAATTGATTGATGTTAGAGACAGCAGATGGGTCGTATACGCCGCGGAGGCCATTGCTGAGAATGAAATGTATACGGAGATAATTGTTAGCTGCGGTCCCACACGCCGGGGAGAAAGAGTGTAAACGACTGAGGGTCGCATACTTCACCGTTACTAGAACTGAGGCAGAATGAGTGACCATCGATTTCAGTGGTAATTGGTAGTGAGTAGATAAGAGGATGTGCGTGGAGTATCATGAGGTGGTGCTATGGTCACGTTTCTTTCTGCAAGAGTCATTCTAGCAAGTGGCGATTGTGTTGCAAGATGTCAAGAGGAGGTCTCTATCTGGAGGCGCAGGTCGTCAGCGATGTGTGAGATTGTGCTGTGGGTATGCTTGTGGTGTGTTGGCTTTTCTGTTTGTTTTCCATTTCAGCTCTGTCCGTGTGACCCAGGTTCTCGCAATGGCATCCAAGTCAACGTGTATTGGTCGCGATGGAAAAAAGGAATGGATCCTTTTTCCCGGGGAGTGTCAATGTAGTTGAAGACTGAACGATCAATTCATTGTTGTTTGCTCAAAACCAACTTCCCCAATTTTCGCGGAGGCATCAATACGACAGTCATCGTCTCATCGGTCGCTGTTCAGAAAGAAGTCAGACCAAAACTGTCAGAAGTAATATTGTGATTTATTATTGTAATATTTGTTCATAGACCTTAGTTAAAACTTAATTTAAAGCTGCCTATATGTTGGTGTTACAATAAAGAATCCTCGAGTCGCCAATTGGTGTTTTGGTTTTCGCGTCCGTTATTACTAAGCGTTTCTGAGAAACTTCAAGGAACAGCGTGAGTCCCAGCGTAGCAAGAGCTGGGCATTAACGGTTTGTGAGACGTGGCTGACACTGCTTAATGGGAATTTAGTCATCCAGCCAACTAACATCATGAAATCTGAGAGCGGAAAGACTCCCTCTAAGTCAGATAAACACAGTCAAGACGTTGGTGATCACTCAGGGATACTTAATCCTACAAGTATCTGTAAACAAGTGCCCCAGTCGGAAGGTCCAGCATGTGAGTAATGAGGTTGTTGACGGAAAATACACACCCACAGTGCAACTTCACACCACAGAGATTGTTTTTGTCCACATAACTCCGAGCATGGCCCTGGGAGAGCTGACGAAGCTTCACCAGGATAAACTTCTTGGATAAAATAATAATAACAATTTATTTTCTGTAACAGAAACCAGCCATTTTTACAGGCATGAACATATGTACACTTAAGAAAACTTATAGAATATATAATATGATTTGTTAATTTAGAAATAAGTTGAATACTGGTAAATGTGAGAGAAACTTTTAAAATGAAGTGTACGGATAAGGAAATAGATATAGCGTCAAATCTAAACTGTGACTGGAAAAAAAATGCATGTCAATTTCACGCGGGAATCATAAATGATTGCGTTAGTTGGGAAGGTAAGTAGCATTCCCGTACAGGCGCTGACGTTATACATAAGAGACGCAGAAAAAGCAATAATCATCAGCAAATGATTCATAAAGTGTTTTAAAGTCTATAAACCTTCAAATTCACCCGTAAGTACACCATATTTGTGACATTTCCAGTTGTTTATGAGACTCACTTTGAACTTGTCAGCAGATTTTATAATACCGATTATCCCGTTATTCACCAGATGAGCTAGCAATATCACGAATAAGTAGAGAATTGCAGCGCTGTATCAGTACTTTCGTTGAAGGCAGTATCTTTGAAAAGAGAAGAAGACACAAGAAAACCGACAGACCGGTGCAGAAGTACATAAAAGGTGTTAATAATTCAAAATATATAACAGACATAGGGTTCATCATTTTTTATTGTTTTTTTCAAGAAATATTATTTTCCCGATATTCTACAGTGTTTCCTGCGAACAATTAGTTTAAGTGAAAGACAGGTGATAATTTCACCTACTTACGAGGTTTAAAAGCAGTTAAACACGAAAGTCAGAGTGTGTGAGCTATGTAAAATAAAGGGGGGGGGCCTAGTAATATATGTTTTTCTGAAGTATACAGTTCGGTGTCTTTCTGAAGTAGCGGACTCATACCATTTACTTTCATTCGGGAGTTTGCATTTAAACTTCGGCTCTAGGCAATTTTCAACTTCTATTTCTTTTTTTATTATTATTTTTTATTTTTTTATTTATTCTCATTTTGCAGAAGCCATTCGAACTCAGGAGCCTTAGCAATAGAGTGCTGTCCCACAGATAAGGGTGGTTCTCATATGTCCCCACCATCATATCCGCTGACTAGCAGTCACCACCCTCCCACCTTTTTTGTGCAAGGCCCTGGCGGAGTGCTTCATTTTTTAAAAAATTTTTTATTTTTATTCTTTTTTTAAAATTTCTGTTGCAATGTGCCGCAAACTTTTTGTTTTCCAAATATTCATTCGTCGACTCACTCAAATTTACGGTATGAATGACTACATTCAGAAGAACATCATGTATGTTTCATCTTTTACAGCATTTTGGAGACGAAAAATGTAAGGAAGAAAGGCTACCTGAGTCTTCATTTTCGATATAAATAAATGTAGCTTAGAAAATCAGGGAATAATCGTGCAGCATTGAGCAGATAAGTAGTGGTAAGTTATAATATGTTGTTCTAGAAAATTTGAACACACAGGATTACAGTAGTAGAATAGTAAGATAAGATTCATTTTAGATATGAGCAAATGTAGTTTAGAAAATCAGGGAATAATCGTGCAGCATTGAGCAGATAAGTAGTGGTAAGTTATAATATGCTACTACTAATAAGATGCTACTAAAATAATGATCATCAAGCATTGCGCTGGGACGCCAAACTAATTTGCCAAAGAATTCGGCATATCGACGCAAGGTGATGGGATATCAGAACTGACCTATCTCCTCTCCTGTTATTTAAGGGGAAAGCGACAAAACACGAAGTGTTATTGAGCAGTAGGTTGACCGCGAAAAGTATCAAAGGTGATGGAAAGCCTGTTGGAAAATCAGTACAGAGCAAATACAAATCGGTAAGGATTTCTGCACGAAGCCACTCATGGATTTAGGGGGTATGGTGTCGTGATACCAACTTATTGACAGCTTGGAATAATTCGACACCATGCTAGGACCAGAATATCCAAGTCTTTATCCAGTATCTGTACCACGATAAAGCATCGGGGATGGGGATTTATGACATACTGCTTTGAAAAATGTCATGAATGGGGATTGATTGACAGAAACGTCAGCAGCCATGTAATTTAACTAGAAACCAAATTTATGAAATTTAAATAATGCTCATCCATGCCTGTACATTTGATGTGTCCTACACAGGTAGGAAAAATGTGTATTATATTAAAACATTATTAGTAAGTATGATTCCTAATCGTATATGTAATTTATCAGACTTAGGATGCCTGTAAACCGGAGTCCCTCACGTACAAAATGAGAATATACTATTATTATTAATTATTGGATTTTGTTTGTTTTTGGTACGCGAGAATAATTTAGAAGCTGTGTAAGATAATTCCGTCAACCCTTTAAAAACTGAACCTACCACTGTCATCAGTTACAATCTTAGAAATTATCACAACCTAGCTGCTATTGAGCACTGTCAGACTTCCGTGCGGTACAACTTCTTCTTAAATAAGTTTTCAGTCATTTGGAATAGACTATCAGACTGCTCAATGATGACAATGCACTTATACGTCTGACTCTTACACCCTCTTTTTCACCCTACATAGATATTTTAAGTTCATTAAACGTGTAGTTACAACAAACTACAATTATAAATTTTAATATTATTGTAACTAGATGGTAAACATTTCTACACAGAACAGTAATATTAGTTCACACATAATATAAAAGTTAGCATCACGGGACTAGTTAGTCAGTGAACAAAAATAACCATAGTTACTAGACAGAATATATATGTATATATTTATTAATCACCCCATTAAGGACTCCTCTTGCTTTCCTTTGCTTTGTTGTTGTTTGTCTTCTTTTTTCTCTCTTCATTTTAGCTCCCATTTGCCTTTATGAGTGAGAATGAATAATATGGATATTTGACCATTTACAATGACAAATGATCTGCAAACATTATTGGTCCCATATCTTTCAGTTGCCTAGTTAATAACGAATTAACTTTCCCCACGACGCAACTTGGATTACATTTGTGGAATATACTCTTATACCAATGGAAAAGTATCAATTTGTAATACAACGTCACGATTGTAACTTATAACATAGCTGATCGTATCTGTAAAAATGGCTTTCTTATTACCCAATTTGGATATAAATCAAAAATGAGATTCAGATTTGTACACACCTAAGTTATATTGTGGAATTACTTCAAGCTTTATTTTTTCCCAAGTATTTGTAATCCATCCAAAACATGCTTGGGTTTTTTTGTTAATTCGAAGACAATATTTCTATATTTCATGATATGCTCCATTGAATGACTGGTCATCATATTGTTCCCACAAACCAAAGACAGAAACGTCAGCAACCATGTAATTTGACCATAAACCAAATTTATGAAATTTAAATAATGCTTATCCAAGCCTGTACCTTTGGTGTGTCCTACACAGGCAGGAAAAAATATGTATTTTGTAAAAACATTATTATTAAGTATGATTGCTAATTGTGTATGTAATTTATCATATTGATGATGCCCGTAAACTGGCGTCCCTCATGGACAAAATGAGAATATATTATTATTATCTTGCTCTACCTTCTTCAGTGTGCTCGCCTGTCAAGGCTTTCTGCAGAGTATTTGTAGACCTAGCCGGAGGATTGCCCGGTGAGACGAAATTTGAAGGCTCCGGCAAAGCCACCGCCCCGGTATAAATTAAACATTCTCTGCAAAATAAACCAATGTACCCACCTAGCAATGCTGCAGTGGTCAGGATGAGAGATGACAGTGGAATTCGACTAAGGTTACCGTAATTCCTGTTTTTGGCTGCCATATGTTTACCGAATGCTCTGTTGGGCTTCTAAACCCCACTACACTGAGGCAACCCAGATATACTAATTGATTAATGAATTCAGAAGGACGGGACAAGTACCCAACTGGGAACTATGACTTCTCTATGACTTCTAAGGCTTGCTCCATCTATCGCGTAGTGAAAAAATGTCGTGTGTCCGGCTATGCTTCCGATTCAGTCCTCCCTGCCGTGATTTCGAAATTGAAAGTTCAGAACAACATCATGAGCTGTCGGTCGGCAATCAGAATAATTTTCCTAATAGAAAAGTAGGTTTCCGAAACTTTACAGAGACTCCGTTGTACTAGACAATCCGCTTGTCAATTTAATTGAAGATTGAACGATCAATTCATTGTTGTTTGCTCAAAACCAACTTCCCCAATTTTCGCGGAGGCATCAATACGACAGTCATCGTCTCATCGGTCGCTGTTCAGAAAGAAGTCAGACCAAAACTGTCAGAAGTAATATTGTGATTTATTATTGTAATATTTGTTCTCAGACCTTGGTTGTAACAGTGTTTATATGTTGGTTTTACATTATAGGATCCTCGAGTCACCAATTGGTATTTTGGTTTTTGCGTCCGTTATTACTAAGCGTTTCTGAGAAACTTCAAGGAACAGCGTGAGTCCCAGCGTAGCAATAGCTGGGTATTAACGGTTTACGGGACGTGGGTGACAGTTTCTAACGGTGAAGTCAGTGTCTGGCGGCGGAAACATTTTCTTGTGGATTCAGATAGCTGGTGACAGTTTGGGTAGTCACCACTCATCTTTCCTAGTGCCGGTCAAGTCCTCTTTGAACAAGCAATATCTGGAACTTTTTGGAATTGGGTCAATTTCAACAATGCCTGGGTCAAAGAAGGGACAGAGTGTCTTGGATGCAAACAGGAAGGTAAGTCATGGTGACTTGTCTGTTACTTGTAACGATGTGTCTGATGTTAAGCATGACATGGTTGATGTTACTGTTTCGCCGTTCAGGGATGATAGGAACATCAAACTCCCTAAATTTGAACCACGGTGTTTCGACGGAATCCAGGCTGATTATTTACAGTTTGTAAGGGAATTTGAAATCATGTTGAGTGGTTTTTTATTAACTGATGAAATGAAGTTAATTTATTTGATGAGGTATTGCACTGGAGATGTTTCAAGAGCTATACAGTGCTGTAAGTTTATGAAGCCAAAAGAGGGCTACTACGAGGCTATGAGCATACTACGTCAAAGGTTTGGAAGACCTTCGATGATTGTAGGGAAATTATTCGAGGCTGTTAGGGGTAGTGGTGACCAATTACAGGATGACTCCCAGGCACTCACTGAGTTTTTGGATAATTTACTGATTTACAAGAATGCATTGATTTCGATGAATCGCATGAGTGACCTCAACTCGAGTTTTATACTAGAAGTAATAGCAAGACGCCTACCTACTCGACTGCAAAGGAAGTGGGTGAAGATAAGCTCCCGTATGGAGAATGAGGTTATCGAGCCAAAATTTGATGATATCCTGAAACTGGTGAAAGATAGTGTCATTGAATCTTTGAGCAAGTTTGCCAGTATATTGAATCTCACCCCTAGAATAGAGCAGTCTGAGGGTAAAACGCAATCATTTATGACGAATAGGCCTCAGATAGGTAGATATCGAGAAGGCTCTGTGGTGTCTAGTAATGCATATAGACCTAGTGAGTGTAACAGGTTTCGTAGTACATCCTCAACAGATAAGTTACAAGATGCAAGACAAACACGGTTGTGTTTTACACGTCTGCAAGAGGTGCATAAAAAGGTGAGCTGTGAATCAGTGGGCAAGTTTAGTGATAAGCTGAATGTGAAATCAAGGTCTGACTCCGAATTGTGTGACGATAACGGTGTGGTCAAGAATCCTGTAGTTGCAACTGGTAAGCCATTGTTTAATAGAGTGTCACAGAGGAGAGTTACGGTCTCAGAGGACAGTTCTGTCTCCACAAGTTTACAAAGTATTACTAGTCAGAGTGAAGATATAGAACCTTTAAGGATTTGTGAGGAGGAACCAGAAGTCCAGCATGTGAATAATGAGGTTGTTGACGGAAAGTACACACCCACAGTGCAACTTCACACCACAGAGATTGTTTTTGTCCACATAACTCCGAGCATGGCCCTGGGAGAGCTGACAAAGCTTCTCCAGGATAAACTCTTTGGATTAGATGCTACTAAAATAATGATCATCAAGCATTGCGCTGGGACGCCAAACTAATTTGCCATAGAATCCGGCATATCGACGCAAGGTGATGGGATATCAGAACTGACCTATCTCCTCTCCTGTTATTTAAGGGGAAAGCGACAAAACACGAAGTGTTATTGAGCAGTAGGTTGACCGTGAAAAGTATCAAAGGTGATGGAAAGCCTGTTGGAAAATCAGTACAGAGCAAATACAAATCGGTAAGGATTTCTGCACGAAGCCACTCATGGATTTAGGGGGTATGGTGTCGTGATACCAACTTATTGACAGCTTGGAATAATTTGACACCATGCTAGGACCAGAATATCCAAGTCTTTATCCAGTATCTGTACCACGATAAAGCATCGGGGATGGGGATTTATGACATACTGCTTTGAAAAATGTCATGAATGGGGATTGATAATTTGCTGCTAGCATTGATTGAAGCCTGTCCCTAGGGCATGTTATTCCCCACAAAGGAAAATTGAACACGTTCCCTTAATAAAACAGAACGCCATCTAGAACTGCTTCTGACAGATAAATCAGACAAAAGTGCTAGTCGTGAAGGAGACGCAGTTGAAGTTATTCAAGCAATCTTCCTTGTGCGTTGGCTGTTGGGTTTATTTGCACCTAGACTATTCGGGCAACCATGCAAAACTTATGTGTGGTCACACCTAGAAGTTCATAACATCTCTGCACCACCATTCCTGAAAAGAGAAGAGAACACTCAAGAAAGAGTAGAAAAGAGGGCCACCCAAATTTTCATCGAACTGAAAGGCAGAGCGTGAGTTGACTGATTAAAACAGGTGGACCTATGTACCCTCAGCTACCATAGAACCAATGGAGATCTTGCCGCAACATACAAGATAAGGTACCGATCTAAAATATATTACAAAGGTCAATAGAGGAGTTGTGCTTGCACCGCACAATCCCATTCAAATGAGCGCACCTAATTTGGACATGATTCACCGTTCTGATATGATTTTTATTACTACACTTGACTCTGTGAGTTTTGTCGTATGCTTTTATTCCTGCTATGTGTGCGCGCACCCCGGTTTTTTTAACCTGTACTAAACCTCGTCATCTTGCTCTACCTTCTTCAGTGTGCTCGCCTGTCAAGGCTTTCTGCAGAGTATTTGTAGACCTAGCCGGAGGATTGCCCGGTGAGACGAAATTTGAAGGCTCCGGCAAAGCCACCGCCCCGGTGTAAATTAAACAATCTCTGCAAAATAAACCAATGTACCCACCTAGCAATGCTGCAGTGGTCAGGATGAGAGATGACAGTGGAATTCGACTAAGATTTGGAATTGTTTCGAAGCAATTAGAGGTGAGAGTCAGGAAACTGTTACATTGCGATTCTGTAGAAATATACTGCAAGCCGTTGGGAATATAGGAGTGACTGTGGGTTTCGGAGACGATACAAGGTGGGGCCTTAGTCGAAAGTCGCCGAAACCATATTATATTCTAACTAGTGACCAATCACTAGTTGAAAATTTCAGGATCATGACATCACTATGAAGTAGTGAGCATGAAGTCATGGGATTTGACGTTGTTCTCCGTGTGCACCTACATTGAAACGCTACGCGACCATGTCTGTGCTGTAAGAAAGCGGACTACGCTGAAATGCAGATGCTTTTGCCCGGCTCAGAATGACCGTTAGCATAAGGTGGTTTATCTGTGGATAAACACTGCTAAGTCGTAAAAGAGATTATTCACAAAGCGATCTCAGGTACCGTCCCTTTAGTCACAACACAGCTGGAGAATCGGTCCTCATGGCTGAAGAGAGGCACTCAACGTATTCTGCAAGCAAAGCTGAAGGCCTGGTTTACGTGGTGAGTATCCAGGAGTCATACCAACGACGATCCACGCCTGGAATTTAGAAGCCAATTTAAAGTGAGAGACAGGACTGACAAGAGGTCATTTCAGGCTAAGCTTGCCAAAAACTCTTGGCGAACCCCAGAAGCTTATATCGATTCATATCGGTAAGAAAACCAACCAACCAGGGGGCATAGGCTTTAGGGGGTCCAAACCGCCAATACCTCACTAGTCTGGAGATGACTCAAACATTCAGTTTAGCCTTCGCTAAACGGTCAAGCGGAAATGTGAGTATTACTGGCAATAACCAAAACGACGGCGCTACTACTTCACCGGAGGAAAATCTGATAGCTACTCTCCAAGTAAGCCGGCGATAGTGTTAGAGAAACTACAGAGACCCATATCTGGAAAGTTCTCACGTTGTGACGACATCAGGACATCTGCTCTGAAATAGTGCGCCGAAGCTCTGTGTAGACCCTTTGTGACTTGTTCCAGCGCTTGATGGATCCGGGGAAACTGCCAAGGGAGTGGAAAAGAGCTATCCTTTCTCCGGTCTTCAAGGGTGGGGATATGCTAAATGCCACTAGTTATACACTAGTAGCGCTACTCCCAGTGGTATCAAAGGCACTGGGAGGCATAATTCCTGGTCACATTGGGGAGCACCTCGATAGTACTAATAGACTGAATGAAGCCCAATACGGTTTCAGAAAAGGCAGATTCTGTGTAACAAACCTACTATCAGCCTGGGACGATTGGACACCATGCTGGGTTATGAATGTTCCACTCCATATGGTCGCCCTATACTTTGAGAAGGACTTGACGAAGTTTACCGTGACCTTCTCCTACATAAAATAAGTCAGGCGGGTAAAGGTGAGCCGCTTCTGTCATGGTTGAAGAACTACCTAGCTGAAAGGAAATTCTGAACTAAGGCCAATCGAGTCCGACCATCTTGGCACGGCTCGTCACTAGGAGTGTCACGATGTTCTATCCCAGGACCACTGGTGTTTTTGGTTTTTGTCGATGACCTACCACATCATCTAAGCTGCCCGACTCTTCTATACGCTGACGACGTAAAGATATAGAGACCAACAAAGTGTTCGGAAGACACAGATAGGCTTCAGTCAGATTTAAAGTTTCCGGAAGACTGAGCATCGGCTGTTGGTTTGACTTTCAACCTGAAATTACGCACCTGTAGACTGCAAAATGAAAGTTACACCCTGTGCAACGAAAACTTGTCCTGTCCCACGTCGGAGCGTGACTGAGGTGTAGTTCTCAGGGAATAAGTAAACACAAGCGTGAATAACACGTTGGATGTAGCGAGGGCATATGCGGTCATGCAATCTACACGTAAACATTTAGGTGCACCCACTCCTGAGCTCTTTGTGAGGTTGTAAAAAGCACGCTCTGAAAGGCACAATATCGTTTCACCTCCACTGCTAAGATGAGACAAAAACGTCTTGGAAAGAGTCCAAAATCGGGCGACAAAAAGAGTCGTTGGTCTTCGAAATAAGCCGTATGATGAAAAGCTAAGGAGAGTACGCCTATCACACTTAGCTACCGTCGGTCAAGGGGGATTAGATTACTGTTTACAAGATAACAAATGACGAGAATCATCGAAACGAAGGTGATCTGCCATTGATTAGGTATAGGCTTCCCCGTGGAAATCCCAGAAGGATAGCTCACCGGTGGGCAAGGACCGGGGTGTGCTCCCACTCCTTTTCACTGCGGGTTTTGCGCCCCTAGAACTCCTTACTGAAAAATGTAGCTACGAAACCGTCTGTAGGCACCTTTAAGCGAAGGCTGGACAACCACACAGCAACACAAGGACTGCGTCCAAATGGTCTATCCCCTTAAATCCCATACACCATTCATTGGTAGACAACTAAATTCGTCGTTACACTTCTCGACATTCTCTCTTGTTTTGCTCTCCTGACAACAACTACTACACTTACGCTTATTATCATCATTGATATTATATACATAAATACATGCATATATATTTCAACTTCACGCCTATTTAACTGTCTGCTTTTACGTTTTCCTCATCTCTTTTTATGTCTTTTAGTCTGAATAACCTACACTAATTGTATCTGTTATTATAATTACTATCATCATCTCTTTTCTTTTGTCGGCGATACCTCAGGACTAAGTGGTGAAAGGATCAACCCCACACACAATAGAAACAAAGTCTTAACATGCCACATGCCACAAACAGCATATAATTAATCCCAGCACTACTTTTGTAGTCAATCATAGCTAAGACAGTCGAGTGGCGGGATGAACTACGCGTAAGTCCATCGAAGACCAGGATCCTTTACCTCACAATCACGAAGCGAGCACAAAGTAATCAAATTAGTTTTTACTGGCCCGTGAAAACGCTTTTGCATATTGGAATTTATGGGACCTATTCAATGGACATTGGATATTGAATTAGTACCGATTTGCAAGGGCGGCTTTGTTAATACGCAAGATGAGCCGTAACATTTACTACTCAGAGAAGTACTACGATGACGTATTCGAATATAGGTAGGCCTGCGAAATCATAATAGTTGTTATTTGACTACACTTTAGGCACGTTCATTTACCAAAAGATTTAGCAAAGCAAGTGCCCAAAAGTCACCTTATGTCTGAAGTGGAGTGGCGAAAATTGGGAATTCAACAATCAGCTGGTTGGGTCCACTATATGATTCATGAACCAGAACCACATATTATTCTTTTCCGACGACCACGTACCGATATACAATCTACAACATCAAGTACCTCCACAAAAAGCGGATCTGGACAGGTCCCAATGCAAGCGTAGTTGTATTTGTGAATACCGCGTCCACTTGACTTGTGGAATTACTTTGGTTACAAGATGTTGGTTAAATTTTTCTGGCAGTTAAATACCAATTGCTTGTGTTCATAAAATTGCTTATTACCTATGTGTACTCTTCGTAGTCTTTTCATCAATCTGTAGAACTTGGTCTGGCCTCAGGTGCACGAGTGACTTTATTGCATATCCCCTCAATGACGCTTGTTGCTATGTTGCTATTGGTTTCAAGTGGCCTTGGTTTTGGGGGAAGATTTAACTGATGTAATATTGCGATTTCGTAGACAAAACTCAGGCTCATAGGTGAAACAACTATAATCCTGGAATAAGGACATGTTGTTCAGAAGGTACGGAGGACATCATTTTTCAGTTTATTTGTATATATACTATTGTGTATCGAGTTGCGTTGAGTTCTTAGTGCAACTGTATGCAACTGCATCTACATATAGTAAAACATTACGAATTCTCCTGTTTTTAAAATAAAGAACATGATTCTTTTCATTAAGTGTAGTAATGAAGAATGGAATTTCTTCCACGTCAGTGTTATTTAATTGAAGATTTAATCTCTGTTGGCCCTTGAAGAAATAAATTCGACACGGAGAACTCCTGTGGAAACCGAAAGCACTTTTAGTTTACTAAATCTTACTGTATAAATTTGATCTGTCAAGTGTTTATGTAAAGTCTGCTGGTGTATTCAGTAAAGTAAAAGTTGTAGTGCATAACTCCTAGACTTGTTGTAGTCATTGGTATTCCCAGGATACTACTTACTCATTTTATGCAGCCGAAATATTCAATTCTCACTTTATTGAGGAAATACTATAGTGCCTGCAAAAGTAGTGCGTCAGTTTACGAGTTTCATTAAGCCTACAGAATGTTTTCTATTCACTGAATACTGTTTGCGAATTATCCGATAAGACACATTTCCGAGTGGGATGTAATACTAGGCTGAATTCTTAAACTGTCATCCTTATATCAGCTCAATTCAATCACACATATATTAGTAGAATAATCTGTAATTGACTTTAGAGACTTATCAGGGAATAGTCTCATCAACTCACAGTTTACTGATGATATTGTCCACCTAGACTATGAGAAGTAACCTCTGATGCTGTAAAATATGAAAATAATACCGGTATTTGATTATAGGTGTCCGCATTCTATCTCATGAGTAAAGCAGTATAATATGGCGAGTGCTGTTGAGGTTACGCATAGATGTTTAGGTGGGCAGGGTTAGTCTTCAAGGTAGGGAAGCTGAATAGGTTGAGATGGCTAGAACACGTGCTGGCATACAAAGCCATCGCCTTTCTCCAGGGACAATTCTAGCCAGCACATGTTAAGGTTTAAAATGTGTTTGGGTCGGTCAAATGAAATAGTGATATTGGTTCATAAAATTGTTGACAGTCAGTTGGAAGAACTACCGGAGATGTGACTGCAAATCTTTGGTACTGGTACAGGTGCATTCACTCTGTGTAATCTCACGTATCTATTCAACTCATGTTTTTCCTTGTCACTATTTATTCTCCCTCACATTTTCGCTCGTTAAACTTCCATTTAGTTTTATGTCTCTACCTTCGTGTGCTACATGGAATGTGGTAACTTAAACAGGTGGACTTCTCTGCAAACTCATACTAAAAGCTAGTCAGAATGACACAGTCTGGACATAACTAAATGCGAAACATTGGTAAATGATCTTTAAAATTTCAACAAGTGATAAGTGTAGTTCTTAATCTTGTTCTTTAGCAAATGAAAAATAGATACCTTTCGGTAATCTCTTCTTCCACCCGGGACTCGTCTCCTACTTTGCATCTGGATTTGTGCTCTGTCACTTTTGTGCTTAGCTTTCGTTCATTCAGCATTCGCCGTTGTTGTTGACTCAGGGCCTAGATGACTTTAGTTGAAAAAGGGTTTCGATCGTGCAAACTTGGGTCCTGGGCGGTTGATTGGTTGCATTATCATTTCTCAAATGGAATGCAGTATACTGTATATTAGGGTAAATATTCCGCCTCGTTGCTCAAGCTTGTGTTCCTCAGGCTTTTTTTTATCACTCCTTTTCTTTTTTCTCTCTCGTCTTACATGACTTTTCTCTTTCTAATGAGAGCAACTTCGTCAAATACGCTGTTGATCTGACCGTCTCACTTCTTGTCATGTTACAATGTGACTGCAGTAAACTTAACTGGTTCCTGTCTGTAGTCTAAGGTACGTGGTCTTGCGTTAAATCCCTCTGAAAGTCAGGCAGTTAACTTTCCCTTCACTCATAAGCGTGAACTGCAAGAACTGTGTCGTTCACAAGATGTTTGTATCAAAGAGGGCGCTGAAACAGAAACTAAGTCTAACAGAAAATACCTTGGAGTAAATCTATCCTCTGGTCTTTCTTGGTCATTCTATATCTTGTCGATTTCTAAGAAAACCTTCAGTCTAGCTTACCATGTTATGTATTAAAGACAGTCAGGAATCATTCAACCTCTCTTTTTACAATTTGTTAACAATTGATTTGGTCTCTACTGGTCCCCCTTATTCTTTCCTGAATTACTCAAAAACGACTACGTCGTATTGTGCAAGGTATTAAGGTTGTCAGTAGGGCAAGTGGTGTACCATTTAGTCAACTCGTTAATGCATTAGTTAAAAGACATCTAAACTCATGCGAGAAATGGTCTAAATCTATACTGTCTAACCCTCAACATCTCCTCTATTCTCAGCTCTTCCCTTTAATTTCATCTGAAGGAACCAGAAATCAGCATCAAAGATCATACGATCGTTTTTGGAATTACGTAATTCCAAAAATTGTTGTCGTTTCCATTGTCAGCAGTTCACAGCCTATTGAGTTTACGCAAGTGGAATGCTCATTTCGCACTTTCCTGAGGAGACATCAACTAGGATTCTAGGAAAGTAGTACGTCAGTATGCGAATTTCATGAATCTGTAGACTGCATTCCATTCACTTATTACTGAAACTAAACTATGAAGGAACTGATATTTCAAAGAAGGATGTAGTACAAGGCTCATTTCTACAACTGTCGTCCTTATTTTAGTTCAATTTCATCATAAATGTATTAACCGATTTGTCTGTTACTCACTTTAGGCCCTTACCAGGGAACAGTCTGGTCAACTTAGTGTATGCTGATGGTATTGTCCGCTTAGGCTGCGATAAGTGACCATTGAAACTGGAAGATATGAAAAGACTACTGGTTTTTGATTGCAGTGTCTGTACCATTTCTTCTGTGTTAAGTAGTCTAATATGATGAGTAATATTGGGGTTAAGCTTAGTGTTACGTAGAAATGTGATTCCAAGCCTTGTTAATGACACAGATGCATTCACTCTGTGTAATCTCACATATCTGAGCAACGCTTATATTCTTCCATATGACTGTTTGTTTTTCATCACATTTATGCTCATTATAGTGACATTTAATTTCTTTTTTCTTCTACCTTTGTGTGCTACATGTAATGTGCTAACTTAAGCGGGTGCACTCGTGTGCAAGCTTCTATGTTGAAAGTCAGTCTGTCAGAATGATCTATAGTCCAGGTATAATGAAATGCTAAAACGTGGATAAAAATAAGCAAAATGTCAACAAATGGTAATCGTATTTTTTCATTTAGTTCTTGTCTAACTGAAAAAAGTGATCTTACAATAATTTCTCCTCTTACCCGAGATAACTCTCACACTCTGTCCCGTTATATCTCATTAGTTAGTTAATTTTATCGTGTAGCCCAAATGCGAAATTGAAACACATCTGATGAAATATGTTTTGCTTATTACTAACTAATTATAATATTTTTCCGCCATGCAGACACAAATGGCGCAAATGGGGAATTCTGGAATCGACCTCGGGACCATTTGATGCAGTAAAACAACCCGACATGACCTTATCTAATTTTCGCCTCCACGATCAAATTTCTTTCCTGTTATGAAACTACGATAAGACTGCTGAAAAATGGAATAAATATATCACTGATCTCAAAATAATACATCAATAATCTTTAAGCCAACGGTGCTGTTCACAACAAAGTTATATAAGAGAATTGACTTCAAGCTTTATTTTTCCCAGATATCTGTATTACATTCATGTGATGTCTTTGTTTTTTGTTAATGCGAAGACAATATTTCTATGTCTCTTTATGTGCTACACAAACAGACTTTATAGCAGACTGTTCCGACTGACTCTAATGTCAGAAAGAACAACCAAACTGTAAGTCCATTATACATCAAATTATGTGTAATTTATATAATAACTTATCCATGCCTGTACAATAGGTATGTTCCTGCATAAACAGGAAGGAATATATTATTATTATTAAAACAATATTTATGCATGCCTATACAATTGGTGTACCCTACATAGCTAGGGAAGAAAATGTACTTTATTATATTATCTTTACTAAATATGCTTATTAATATTATGTGTAAATTATCGAATTGATGATGCCTGTAAACTGGCGTCCCTCATGTAAAAAATGAGAATATATATTATTATTATTAAGTGTGGAACGTCACAAATCGAACTGCTACACTTCTGTGCTCATTTCCATGTTAAAACTCAGTCAGTCAGCTTTTTCACTGCAGATGCGTAGTGTCACAACTACCTAGTGTTAATTAGCTTAAACAGTTATTCATGCCGTTTCCTAAGTACTCTATGCATTTCCCGATTCCTTAAACTGTCCAGATAAAGTGCACCGAAGACGATAACATAAACCAAAAGTCAGTAACACGGACGTAAGAAATAGTGTGAATAGAAGTGAATGAGATGAGTGACCTTCTATCCCTGTAGTACGCCTAACTAAAATACTCATGTATATGAATGAGGCAAAAAGTTGTGTGACTGACTTGATATGATCATGAGCAATAGTTTGTGCTCAAAACGCCACCAAGTAATATTGCTGTACAACACTGTGTGATTTATCAAAATAAAATCGTATCCATAATGGAGTTATACTCTACCACAGTGCCCAAATTTTATACTTATGTCAAAAATACTTATCTTATGTGTCTCCTAATTGTTTCCTTTTTGTCTTCCTCATTGCAGGTTGTCAGTCTCCGTAGACATTCTACTAGATATCGTCATACATAGTGTCTGCAAGCAGTCTTTCAATACATCTACCTCCCGCAAAGTTATTGTTACGATGCCTTTAAATCATTTACACTTGGCCGTAATACAATTAGTGTGCTAATGTTACTGATTCAATGACATGCAAGACTTGTACATGTTACTGTGAAGTTAGCTTGTAATAACATTCCCTCCATAGTAAATAGAATGCTTGTGATAACAGTTCGTCATTATCTTTTCATTGTGTTGATAGTTGCGTATATATTAGAAAAAAGCTAACCTTGTCGTATCAGTTCTCTAAATTAAAATCCCTAAGTGCCCATACCTCTGCTGAATACCAAGTGCTACTCGTGGCCCATGAAATACTTATCACTGCATTCGGAAATAACAGTCAAACTACTATTACATGGAGTAGTGAGACAAAAGGCGTATGAAATTTAGATATTAGTGTGTATCTGAAGTTAACGACACAATATGTATGTGGATTTTTCATTTCCAAACTAGAGAATTTTATAGGATAATGTAGGAGTGAGCGCAATGAGTTAATAAAGTATTCTTTACTGCATACATCTTGTATGAATGAAATGCTTCTATTCAATTTTCGGCGAAGCTTCAATATCACCCTGCAGGGTTTCTTCAATGCACTCTCATAGGGAATAATACTTGGTACTGAGGAATCCAGCCAAAAGCATCTGTGACACAGTCGAATGACTTTTTCAACTAAAAGCCGCAATACTGATATTAAGTGTGATTTACCTGTAAACTGAGGGACTCTAGTGTAACACAGCACCATATCCCAGCAGGGTATTCTTTGTGTTTTACAGGTACAAGTAGAATTCATGGACTGAGCATTTGTCAAATATGGAGGCGACCCATTGAGTCACTTAGACGAAAGGCTGGCGAAATGCGATACCTTACACACGCACTTTCAGATGTAGGCATGTGTCACTTCACATAAACTCTGGACCATATCGAGTAGGCATTCCTTTAAATTAATTATTGTTCGTATATGTGATGACTTGGTGCGTTTCCCAAGTTGCCTATAATTACGGAATGTACATTATATTAGGGAACACAAATGGATTTTGTGAAAACCAGTGGTGTTCCTCCTCTAGTCTTAATTGATGTCACATTGATTGACACGATTAAAGGAATAGATTGTAACGTGGTGTTTTCTGTAGCTACGAAACGTAATTACCTAGTTTCGAATTGACATCATGCGTCTAATCCTATTAACCTATGTATATAGTTCTACCTTCACGAAACCCAGAAGTCAGGAGCAGACTCTCTTTGACAGATCTAGTTTTACTTTGTGACCAACTGGTGAGTCACCTGGTGTTGTGGTAGCAAAAAAACAACTCCACACCTTAGTATTTTCTAGAAATGAACATATTTACTTACTTTGGCGACAATTTAATCTTAGGGATATTAACCTTTACTTAGTAATTTGGATCCAAAAGTAAACGCCATGTTACTAAGTTATTCAAAAGACAGAATGATGAGTGAAACAGTACTCGGATACTTGTTCTAACGAAACCGAATAATGATAATCGTTTAGCTTACCAATATACCGCTTACTTTCAGTCTTAATTCAAAGACAAATTTAATTGCTCACTAAATTAATAGTTCCAGAAGACTGCTCCACTTCTGTCTTCGAAATACTTCCCCGATCGTGTTTTACTTCAAACTATGTGTATACTGGCCAGTTGATGTTGCTTATCCAGTTACACTGTTTTTTAGTTACAATGTCGCATCTATTTCCTATCAAACGGAACATCCCTTAAATCATCAACGAGTTACCATCATTTCTAAATAAATAACGTTAACTATTTGCATGTAAACGATGCTAATGACTTTATCACTTACGTGATGTTTCAACTTTCGATTAATCAGTTTTCCCTTACATGAGCACCTGTTTCAATTTTAACGGATAGTTCTAACCTTTGGCTACTGAATTAGTACGTTTCGTTATATACCATCCATACGAAATATAGGTACTGATAATAATTACTGCTAACATATTTATCACGAGAATGTACTCCATATTGACGACAATATACCTCAGGGGTGGACATATCTTCTAAACGCACTACTCAATACCACACGTGACCCTAATCTCCCTAACTCTGTAGCTCACAAAATTCTATAAAGTTAGTAGTGACTATTAACAAGTAGAATGTCTATTTGAGGTATAGAGAATACATTTATTAGTGATTCGACACAAAATATAAAATCAACGGTACTGGAAACTACTTTCTTCAGCAACGAATCCCACGAGGTCACTGGGACTACAGATTATCTAAAAAGGAAAACAAGGATTCACAGGATGTATACATGAATAAAACTACCAATATAATATTAACGAGATACCACAGTAAGAATTAATGAAAGTTTACATCGATGTGCGATTACATCAATCACTATTTTTGACACAAGTGGATATTTAGACAAAGTAATAAGAAGACGTAATTTGTCTGAGTCGTGTAGTGTTGTATTTGTGCAACACATGTTGGACAATCTGGTCACGCATGGACTTGTTATAGGAATACATATGAGATTAATACAGTTAAAAGTCTAAAAAATAAATTTAGGTGGAATTAAAACCACATATTGGAGGTCAAAATAACAATGAAGATCACTAAACAAATTATCAGAGGTACTAGTACATCTACCCTGACTAGTATCAAAACGAAGTTTAACAAAAAAGGTTTCGTGTGATGATGAATAGTCTTGGAATTCACAAAAGTGGTTTAAACTTCTAATCACACTTCGGCATCCACAAACTTTAGGATGCAATCCAAACACGTTTTACAGATAGGTTCAAAAAAATGTGCAAACGTCAGTTTTATGTCTTGTCCCTATAATATGTGTAGTGCACATTGTACCTTTGAACTTTTGTTTAAACTGACTCACCCACGGTGATCCACGTTTTACCTTTTTGAGTTGTGAGTCTTCCGTACGTTCATTGGTTCGCTCTCTTGTTGTGCTCTCTTTTTGCACACTCTCCGAGCCTACCTCCAGCAACGTCTGCAGATAAGTTTTACAGTCACTTTATTTATTAAATCTGTTATTCTGTTACGTTAAATACAACTCATACTAAGAATTCTTTCCATTGTTAGCTTTTAAACTTTGATTGAGTTAATCAGTACTTACACGTTAGGTAGAGTACTCGTAAAGTCATAAGACGGTGAAGTTTTTAGTAAGTGTGGTGATTTCGAAGACTATCTTAAGTCTAGCCTCAACACTTACAAGTGGCGGGCCCGCTTTCACCATTTTCCGCTATAGTAGCTTAACGTGTTAGCAATTCTTTTTACGTACCGTTTATTTTGTTATTTTTTTTCTTTTTCACGCACGGTTATAAAGATTTGATTTGTTTTCTTTGTACTTATATTGGTTTTTTATCACCTTGTTAATATTGTGTCCTGTGTGCAAGATGGCTGACAACAGTTCTGCGTCAGAGATGGCTATAACGCTGCAACTGCCCGCCTTCTGGACACATCGTCCAGCTGCATGGTTTAATCATATAGAGGATCAGTTTGCCATTAGACACATACACTCACAAGAGACTAAAGTAAACCACGTGATTGTGAGCCTACCCGAAAGTGTCATAGACGAGGTGGCTGACGTTCTCGCAGATCCGTCTCCGGATCGGTACGAGCGGCTCAAACAGGCGTTAATTCAACGAGTCGCACTTACTGACCAACAGAAAGTGCAGGAACTTTTCCGTGATGTTCAGTTAGGCGACCGCAAGCCCTCACAAATGTTGAGGCAGATGAAGCAGCTGGTGGCGGACTTTAAAATTGATGAGGTTATTCTCAAACAACTTTGGCTTCAAGGATTACCTCAGGCAGTCCAGGGTATCTTAGCACCGATCTACAAGTACCCCTTACAGGAGATAGCCGAGGCAGCTGATAGAGCTGTGAAGGCCATCAATCCTAAAATTGGCATTTCCGCAACAGTAACTGCTGCTCCTGCTCAGACTAACGATTCGTCTGACGGGGAGTTATCAAGCTTTGACGCGGTGGCCCATATAGCCAAGCTATACGAGGAGATCTGTAGTATACGACATGAGATGAACTCCAGGATTCGTGCACGCAGTCCCTCGAGTTCGTGTAGTAGTAGACCCTTGTCACGTGCTGGCAGCAAGCGCCGACAGTCCCGAAGTAACCAGCCTGGAGTGTGCTGGTATCATCGACGTTACGGAGCAAAAGCCCAAAAGTGCACTCGCCCGTGCACCTTCGATGTTCAACAATCGGGAAACTAGCAAGCCAGCACGTACTGGCGACTAACGTTGCTGGCGAACCGCTCTCATGTCGCCTCTTCTATGTTACCGACTGTAACACTGGGATACGCTTCCTAATTGATACCGGAGCAGAGGTCAGTGTAATCCCACCCACAGTAGAGGAGCGCAGGCGGCCAATGTCTCTTCAACTACGAGCCGCAAACGGCTCGCCAATTGCTACGTTCGGCAGGCGCTTTATAGATCTTAACATCGGTTTGCGTCGTTCACTTCGTTGGGTCTTCCTGATGGCAGACGTTACCACAGGTATAATTGGCATGGATCTGTTGCAGCACTACCAATTACTGGTAGATACAGGTAATCATAAGTTAAGAGATCCTGTCACAAACCTCTCCGTCAGCGGTATCGTCACACAAGGCCCAGCCCTCAGCCCTGTATATGCCACACCCACTAGCACTGGTCCTTATTCGCATATACTGCACTCTTTTTCAGATTTGTTCAAACCTAGCAGCGGCCTGCCATGTGCGACTTCCAACGTCAAACACCATATTGTCACTACTGGCCCGCCAGTTTTCGCAAAGCCGAGGCGACTATCCCCAGAAAAACTAAAGGTTGTCAAAGCGGAGTTTGAGCATATGCTAGATAATCGCCCGGTACGTTCAAATCAGGTGACGCTTTTGCACGTGTTTTCGCTTATATTCATTTATTGGTTACTAATAATTGATCTTTAATAACGATGGTTCAAAATTCTAAAAAGCGTGTTCGTGTGAACACCAGTAACTTAGAAAATAGCACCGGCTCGTCTAATAACACATTACCACCCCATATTATTAGTAGTTCACCCAACATAAAAGCCTCGAACATAACTCTGACCCCTGTAATACAGGTGGAAGATGTTCTGTCTGAAAAAGTAGAGCTCTCTTACTTAACGTGCGTAATTAAAGAGATGCAGCTACAGATAGATGAATTAAAAACGAAATTAAGTTCCCTAGAATGTATACCTGAAACTATCTCACGTATGAAAAAAGAAATGCAGGATCCTACAATCCTAAAGCTTTTTAATATGACCTCTAGAATGACTCATACTGACTCAGAAAATGCGAAGGAGTTAGAAAACGCCATCGACTTTCTATCCAGCGAAGTTGTTAAAAGGCTGGCTTCAAAACAAAACGCAATAGTATATAATGTACCGGATAGTGAGCCCATAAAGTCAGTCCAGCACTCATTGCTGAAGGCTGCAAATCTATTGAATGCACCTTGTCAGTGCATTCGCCTAAGCAAAAAAGACCTGAAGTATCCTTGTCCTATACTCTTTAGGTTCGACAGCTACATAACAGCTGAACGATTTAAGATGGCCGAAGATCTTCTGGCTACTACCACTAAATTCAAGACTATCAAAGTAGTCTCGGATAAAACACCAAACCAAAGGCAAGCAACCAAGAACTCCTTCGACACAAAGTTGACAACACTGAGAAATACATCTGGTATCAGTGCTAAAGAGTCGACGGACACTGAGGCACAGCAAGTCACGTGTATAGTGTTAGGAGAAAAAACGGCAAGTAAGAGCGACCCAAAACTCAGTAAGAGCAGTGCCACTGAGTGCAGTCTTAGAGTGCACGAGAGCACATCTCGAAAACCTGCTGACCTACATGAGGTTGACATAGACGCACAAACTATGGCTGACCAAAAAAAAAAAAAAAAAAACACTCAATCTGGATCCAAGCCAGAGAGTCCCTCAGTAGAAACCGCAAAAAAGACCACAAAACCCAGAGTCCCACCCCAGACTTCGACATACCTCCCTCGTAATAAGTCAAATAAGCAGCGTGTCAGTCTAAAAAATGACAAAGCATGGGTAACGAAGCACATTCCCAAAGACGTCACGCAGCATATGAGAAGGAATACCCCTTCCCGGACTAGAAGTAACATGCCTAACAACGCACATAACTTGGGAATGCAACGTAGAATGGATCCTCGGGATACATGGGGCACTAAACGGGACTCATATAGGCACCATATTAACGAAAATTCTCGTCCAGACTCCCGCACTATATATGTTAGACCTCATCAACATAATGAGAACAGGTCGACACTTGATCCCCTCAATAACTTCACTCACGCACGTGACGTGAGCCAATATGCATACGGCTATGAAAGCCCCATGAGGTACAACTACCAGGGTAGTCTTAACACAGGGTACCCAGGTCCAGCAAACTACAACCCAAATTGCAGGGCAGACCATATATCACCAGTAGATGAACGCAGATGCCGACCCATGGATGCTAATAGTCAAAATATGCAACAGGATTATTTTCGGCTGCAGCAAGCAATAGCCCCCCTCGCAGCACAATTTGTCCAGGGAATAGTAAACACGCTGACAATGTCTCATATGAGGATTCCTCCGAACATAACATAGGCAACCAGGAGTTAGGGATAGTAACAAGAAAACCTACTAACTATCCCAACAACCCTGGTTTTCTGAAAATTATGCTTTTAAATGCTCGATCTCTCCTTAACAAAATAACTTCCCTTCGCAGCTTGGTATACATGGAGCGGCCAACACTGATTCTGGTAACTGAAACTTGGCTTACTATTGATATACCTGACACAAAGCTGATAATCGATAACTATAACATCCACAGGAATGACAGAGCAGACAAGAGAGGAGGAGGCTGTCTAATATATGCCTCTAAATCCACTAACTCCAATACCTTTACAAACCTAACTATCGACAAACTCCCAGAATCCAAGTGGATAAGCATCCACACGAATGAAAATAACATTCTTGTGGGATGTATATACAGAGCCCCTAACAGCCCTATAACGACTGATACGGTTATCGGAGAAATACTAGAGGTTGTACCTAAGCTGGAATTCGACTACAAACTAGTTTGTGGCGATTTCAACCTCCCTGGAGTGAACTGGGATACCTGCACTGGACCGAGAACCTACGAGGTGATCCTAGAAGCCATAGATGTGGGAGGATGGAAGCAGTGCGTACGCCTCCCAACACGACACAACAATATACTCGACTTAATCCTCTGTCACAAAATAGAGCCGATCTCGATAGAGGTGAGGGATAAACTCGACAACAGTGACCACAACATACTGTACTGCACCCTACCCTTACAACTAACAACTAAACACACACCTAAGAGTTCCCCGGTTTACTATCAATATAGGGACTATCGAAATGCCGACTGGGAATTCCTACCAACGCTCTTGAGAAGCTCAGACTGGGGTGAATACTTCACCAATAATAACTTAGAAGTAATACTAAATACCTTCTACAAGACAATCAGTTCGGTAAGAGACACAATCGCACCCCTGAAATCTGCCCTAAAGACACCAACTCTGTTCATAGATCGCAAAACGCGAATAAAACTAAGGAAACTAAAAAGGAGATTTTATTTATACAAAGAATTTAATGCATTACACCTGATACACGAAATATTTAAAAATTTAGATGAGAGACATAAAATGAAAGCACAAGTCGAGGAAAATAAAGCCCTAGAGGGCACCTCTAAAACCCAGGAACTCTGCAAAATCTTGCAAAAACGGATGAAGAAGGGTGAAGAAAACAATATCAGTCATTTAGAACACGAAGATATAATTTATGATGATCCCCAGATCATTAGTGAACTCCTGAGTGAGTGGTTCTCCAATAACACCAAAGCACATCCGTCCCCAATTCTCGACATAACCTGCAAAAATAACTACAAGTTAGGTGAAATAAACTTTAATATACAAAATATAGCATCGGCGGTAAGGACATTAAAAGCTAACAGTAGTTGTGGGATAGACGATATACCATCCGTCATATACAAAAACGGTGGTACGGATATGATTGTATTATTACTTAGAATATTTAATATCTCACTAGTGACCGAAACCTACCCTGAAACTTGGAAAAACACATATATATTACCTAAGCATAAAGGAGGGGCCAAAACTAGTGCATGTAATTATAGGCCTATCAATATAACACCAGTCATATCAAGGATCATGGAGAAAGTAATCAAAGACCAAATGTCAGACTACTTTCTAAAACATAAACTCATCAACCTGTCACAACACGGATTCCTCAAGAAAAGATCTTGCGTCACTTGCCATATAGACTTTTTCAACGAAGTCACCTATAGAAGAGATAGGAGAGAGCTAGTGATTATCCTCTATTTCGATATAAGGAAAGCCTTCGACAGAGTCCCACATAGTCTGTTAGTCGGTAGGCTATGCTCACTAGGGATATGCAACCCCCTCTACAATTGGATAAAATCATTTCTGTATGACAGGAATCAGACAACTAAAGTTGGCTCAATGACCTCCAGACCTAGACCAATCAGCAGTGGTGTCATCCAGGGGAGTGTATTGGGACCCCTTCTTTTCATTATATACATAAACAGTATATGTGAATGTTTTAGTATAGGCAAGCCAATACTGTATGCAGATGACTTGAAGGTGACATATACCTGCACAAATACAGATATCGGCCCAACTATGAACTCCATACATGAAGAATTAGCAAAAATGGATAGATGGTGTGACACGTGGAGACTTGAGTTTAATGTTGAAAAGTGTGGATGGCTCTGCATAGGCTGTTCCAACCTTGACCTCAACCTAGCAATTCAGGGCCACAAAATCCCCAGACTCAAATCTGTACTAGACCTAGGACTGAAATATTCACACAATCTATCATTTTCAGAGCATATCTCGAATCAAGTGTCGAAATCACGAAGGCTTATTGGTTTCCTACTCAGGAACTTCTACAGAAACGAGTCCAGAATACTACTGTACAAGGTATGTGTGCGCCCACTCCTAGATTACTGCTCATTCATATTCAGCAGTACACGCATAGAAGACAAACTGAAAGTAGAAGGAGTACAGAGGTACTTCACGCGAAAAGTACTCGGAACCGATAACGGCACAAACTACTCTACCAGATGTGAAATCCTGGGACTAGAAACATTATGGTTAAGGCGACTGCGACTAAATCTGTTACTCTTCTATAAGCTTCTTAACCAAATAGTGTATACCCCTGCTAACTATACTCGGTCCTCAGGTAACACAGGATACAACCTTAGGCACACTAAAGGTACAGTGGCTATAGAACCATGTAAAACAGCCACCAGGCAAAAGTTTTTCTTGATTAGGTATGCCCAAATATGGAACAAACTACCTGAGAAAATACGACTAGCAAGCACATTGGCCTCCTTTGAAAAGGCACTTAATGACACACTAAGTGAGTTTGTAATTGATACCAATGGTAATTCCCATGTAAGAGTTTCAGAAATCATAGGCCCATTTAATGTATGAACTCAGAGACTACACCTGTTGTTTGTTTTGTCTCTATTTATAATTCCAGACAAAAAAGCAGCAGTCATGACAATAACACCCATTCAACCAAGAGTCGATCAAACTATGTCTACCTGATACAAAGGGCGAACCATAATCAACATACGAATGAAATATGAGAAAACAAGGTAGAAACTTACCGCAACACCACATGAAAAGATAAAAGTTACTTGGATATCATTTATAATCCACCAACTGGTCTCCTACCCAAAAAGAATGCGGCGATGTTTTATCCAAAAAGGCGAGGAAATACATAAACCCACAGCAGCTGTTGTTAACACTCAGTGGGGGTAGGAGCCAACAAAGTAATCCTTTCAAAGCATATGTATACTTCAAATGGACACGGAGACTTTGTAGATTACGTTATAATCCAAATCACTGCCTCTACAGCGCCAATAAACCTGGATATCTATGATATAACGAAAACATGCTGAAAGCTGCATCTCAGATCAAGTTGACTCATTCCATGGTAATGATCTCCTCCTGCGTGCCTTATTCGACATATTGAATGGAATGGTTCGCAGTTATTCTGGTACTAGATCGAAAAGAATAAAAAATTCACCGGTTGCTGAATCAAAAGTACTTCTCTGCATGTTTAACTGTATTCTAACTGCTATGATTAATTCCAAACCATTTATCCCATAATCACTCAAATTCCAGGAACGATCCAATTCTACCATTTAAAGAAGCTGGCGGACACGATGTAAATGAGTATTCATGATCTGAAATAAAGAAGCAACTGGTTTTCAACATTTTACTCAACTTACGAGTACAGTCCGCCATGCAGACACAAATGGCGCAAATGGAGAATTCTGGAATCGACCTCGGGACCATTTGATGCAGTAAAACAACCCGACATGACCTTATCTAATTTTCGCCTCCACGATCAAATTTCTTTCCTGTTATGAAACTACGATAAGACTGCTGAAAAATGGAATAAATATATCACTGATCTCAAAATAATACATCAATAAACTTTAAGCCAAGGGTGCTGTTCACAACAAAGTTATGTAAGAGAATTGACTTCAAGCTTTATTTTTCCCAGATATCTGTATTACATTCATGTGATGTCTGGGTTTTTTGTTAATGCGAAGACAATATTTCTATATCTCTTTATGTGCTACACAAACAGACTTTATAGCAGACTGTTCCGACTGACTCTAATGTCAGAAAGAACAACCAAACTGTAAGTCCATTATACATCAAATTATGTGTAATTTATATAATAACTTATCCATGCCTGTACAATAGGTATGTTCCTGCATAAACAGGAAGGAATATATTATTATTATTAAAACAATATTTATGCATGCCTATACAATTGGTGTACCCTACATAGCTAGGGAAAAAAATGTACTTTATTATATTATCTTTACTAAATATGCTTATTAATATTATGTGTAAATTATCGAATTGATGATGCCTGTAAACTGGCGTCCCTCATGTAAAAAATGAGAATATATATTATTATTATTATTAAATGGGGATTATTAGGCCATCCAGCAGCCCGTGGTCCTCACCGTTGCACCTGGTACCTAAGAATAACGGTTTAGATTGGCGTCCTTGTGGCGACTACCGCAGACTAAACGCACAAACTGTTCCCGATCGCTACCCTGTCCCTCACATACACGATTTAACCGCCTCACTCAAAGGAGCTCGAGTATTCAGCAAACTGGACCTTACACGGGCTTACTACCAGATTCCCGTCGACCCCGAGGATATACCTAAGACTGCTGTGATTACACCGTTTAGCCTGTTCGAGTTTCTCCGAATGCCTTTTGGCTTACGGAACGCTGCCCAAACCTTCCAGCGTTTTATACATGACGTTTTGCGCGGGCTTGATTTCGCCTTTGCCTATCTGGACGATATCTTGGTAGCTAGTCCAGATGAAGCCACTCATCAACTTCATTTGCAGACAGTTTTCCGAAGACTTGTGACACACTCCCTCACACTCAACTTGCCGAAGTGTCAGATTGGAGTCACTTCCCTGAATTTTTTGGGACATAGGATAGACAAAGATGGAATTTATCCGTTACCTGACCGGGTAGAAGCTATTCAAAACTTCCCTCTACCCACTTCTCCCAAGGCACTACGCACTTTTCTCGGGATGGTTAGTTACTACCGTCGCTTTATCCCACAGTGTGCTCATATCGTGACCCCCTTGACCGATATGCCTAAAGGGAAATGCAAGTCTTTGGCGTTCACTAAGGAAGCCTCGACGGCTTTTGCAGCTATCAAGAAAGCTATTGCTGACGCCACAATGTTGGTCCATCTAGATGTTCAACTTCCAATCAGCATCTCCGTAGATGCCTCTAATACTGCGATCGGAGCCGTCCTACAACAGCGTATGGCTAATGTATGGCTACCGATTGCTTTCTTTTCACGTAAACTTACCGCACGCGAATCTCGATACAGCACATTCGGTAGGGAACTTCTCGCTGTCTACGCTGCTGTCAAGCATTTTCGCCACTTCGTGGAAGGCCGCCAATTTACGGTATTTACCGACCATAAGCCACTGACGTACGCCCTCCACACTACTTCAGACCGGTATTCACCGTGAGAATCACGCCATTTAGACTATATTTCCCAGTTCACTTCTGATATCCAGCACGTTTCTAAATCGGATAACGCGGTAGCAGACGCTTTGTCTCGCGTATGTGCTACGTCCGTACCACCAACCATCGATCTTCATAAAATGGCCGAACTTCAACTGAACGATTTGAACTTAGAACACCTGTCAAATAAAACCTCACTGAAGATAGAACGCGTCCCCTTGCTAAACAGTGAGGCAACTATACTTTGCGATATGTCAACTGGTACTCCTCGACCGATTGTTCCCACGTCTTTACGCCGAACTGTGTTTGAGTCACTCCACAACCTCTCCCATCCTGGCATACGAGCAACGGACAAGTTGATTTCTGCGAGATTTGCGTGGCCCGGTATGAACCGTGATGTGCGTCAATGGACACGTGCTTGTGTACGATGCCAACGTGCTAAAGTCACCAAGCATAACATCACGCCGTTGGGGACGTTTGCGACCCCAGACGCTCGGTTCCATCATATCCACCTGGATATAGTAGGGCCTCTCCCGGCGTCTAACGGCTGCTCGTATTTACTCACATGTGTGGATCGTTTCACACGTTGGCCGGAAGCCATTCCGATACCTGATGTAACGGCTCAAACCATCTGTCGTGCCTTCATGGAAGGCTGGGTTCCCCATTTTGGATGTCCCACAACTGTCACTACCGACCGCGGACAACAATTCGAATCCACAAGCTTCAAAGAATTGTTAGAGATGCTGGGATGCAAACGCATTCGCACAACCGCGTATCATCCCGCGGCAAATGGCCTAGTAGAACGTTTCCACCGTCAACTCAAAGCTGCGTTGATGGCAGTGGACAACAGTAAGTGGACAGATTCGCTACCACTGGTCCTGCTTAGCATCCGGGCTACGCTTAAGGGGGATCTGCAGTGCTCGCCAGCTGAATTGGTGTACGGTACCACCATGCGTTTACCAGGCGAGCTAATCGCTCCCGAAACTTTCGAGCCAAATTTCCCGGATACCACCCGTTACGCTCAGCAACTTAAAAGTTTTATGCAGCGACTCCGACCAGTTTCCACACGCACTCAGAACCGAAAGGTTCAGGTTGATCGGCGACTTGATGACTGTACACACGTTTTCGTGCGTCACGACGCCATACGAAAGCCATTACAACCACCGTATGACGGGCCTTTTAAGGTCCTTAGTCGTAAAGATAAATTTTTCGTTATTGACCGATGCGGTAGCCCAGACACTGTCAGCATAGACAGACTTAAAGCGGCATACACTGAAGAACCTTCACCCTCCCCATCGGCTCAATCATATAGCCCCACTGAACCTAGTCCTTGTCCAGACTCAACTACCTCACCTCCAGTGGTGAATGATGATTCTCCTACCGTCACCAGTAAGACCCCCGTCACACGTGCTGGTCGACGTGTTCACTGGCCCAAGAGGTTCGTAGAATTCTTTCACTGAACTAATCCATAGGTAATGCTACTAGTGATTTTTTATTCCTTGTCACAATTTCTTATTCAATTCTGCTATATTTAATCTATTTGGTCCCGCTTCTGGGAGTAGTCGTTTTAACCCTCACTAATCCTTTTAATCTTTATCTCTCGTTACAGAGGACCAGCAGCAGTTTGTTTTTACCCCTAATTTTTCATCCATTTCATCTCAATCTACTCGCTAGATCAGTTGGCTTCTCATGTCATCTTGTAACCCACACCAAAAGAGGAATTATGAACAGTATATTACCTTTCACTGCCCATTTTCTTCCAAAAAAAAATTAATTATTATTAAAAAAAATTTTTGTAAAAAAAAGAAAATATTAAAAAAAAAGAAAATACAAAAAAGTGAAAAAATGTAAAATAATAATAAATAAAAAATTTTTTAAATAAAAGCAAGATTATATAAAAAAACTTCCACTGTGTAGTTAAATGGACAGATATACATATTTTTGCGCATAAATGCTTCACTTCTATGCTGTACATAGTAATCCGCTCAATTTATTTTCACAGCCTGTACTATATTCCTTCGGGTTTATGCCCTCCTGCAATTCATTTATTTTGTGAACCGTACTTATAAACATTATGCATCATCTTAGTTATGCACTTCGCAACATGAACAAAGTAATTTTTGTAATGGTAACTACCCATAGCTATTGGTTATGTACTAATTTCTCTGTAATTTTATAAGTTCTCACAGGGTAGAAACTTCCTTTGTTTTATCTCATTCTAACGTACTACTTCCAAGTTGCACCACTTTTCATCGCATTGATTTGGCACAAGCTTTTGTAGTACCTTTACACCGATTTTGAAATCTTAACCTTTCTTTCCCATTTGTTTTTTTTACCCTGCTCCTTATCATACGCTGGTATAATAATTACCTTTAACATGACTGCTAGGTTCTGTTGAAGCGGAGGAAGGGAGCATTGGTCTAATATGAAAGTTAGACATAATGAGTCACCTTCTTGCTACGACAGCCTCGGCGCCAGAGGTTTACCATCAAACCTCCACATAAGTAAGCTTGTAATAGTGCGGAATTAAAAAAAAGAATGAATCGATACAATAAAAAAATACCAAAAAAAGATTAATAAAAATATGAAAGACAAAAGAAGAAAAAAAATTAAAGAAAAAACATCAGACCGCAGAGGCTTACAACCACACAAGGCACCAGCGTCATTTCTTATCATATTCCGTCTTACTTCACTAATCATGTACATACCACTTCCAACTTACCTTAATTTTTTTTCTTTTCTTTTGCTTTCTTTCTTTTCGGTAAAATTTCTTTTTTTACTATTGCTATTTTCAAACCTTCTCATTCACTCATTGCTATTGTGCCAAGCCATCCTACTGTTGTATATCGAAGCTTGCTAGCTTCCCACCAACCTTCTAGGGAGGGATAACCTGTAGTGCACATTGTACCTTTGAACTTTTGTTTAAACTGACTCACCCACGGTGATCCACGTTTTACCTTTTGAGTTGTGAGTCTTCCGTACGTTCATTGGTTCGCTCTCTTGTTGTGCTCTCTTTTTGCACACTCTCCGAGCCTACCTCCAGCAACGTCTGCAGATAAGTTTTACAGTCACTTTATTTATTAAATCTGTTATTCTGTTACGTTAAATACAACTCATACTAAGAATTCTTTCCATTGTTAGCTTTTAAACTTTGATTGAGTTAATCAGTACTTACACGTTAGGTAGAGTACTCGTAAAGTCATAAGACGGTGAAGTTTTTAGTAAGTGTGGTGATTTCGAAGACTATCTTAAGTCTAGCTTCAACACTTACATATGTTTCGAAATAGAGGAGCTGGGACCCCACTAATAGCTTCTGAAGATTCTGTTGCTTCTGGAGGCATTTAGGAATATGATGCGTAGCCCTTACTTGTAGAAATCGATGAGCCTTCCCTAAATGGATACAGCAATTACTTCTAAACCTTACGTCCATAGCTTTAAGAGATGTCGGACGCTACTTCTACGTGGTTTTAAAATAATTTTGTGAATTAACTTCGAACAAGCGCGAATAATGTGGCGTCAGGACAATAACAAAAATCGGAAGTTTATGAAACCAAATTCACTAATAGGACAGAATGACACACACGTCAGATGTCTTTACGTACCTGATCACGAGGATGGTATTGAAATCCACCAAGTTACTAAAATGTTGCAGTGTGCATTTAACTCATTTAAAAATTTTGGCAGAAAACACTGAATGTTGTAAGCGATCGTAAAACATATTACAGTTTCTTCCCATTTGTGAACACTAATTTTCGCTTGTATTTATGCATTCCATTGACTTTCAGCTATCAAAACACCACACAAAAGTGCGGAAGGATGCAAAATTTGATATCAACCATATTTGGTTCCTGCAGCAGTAATACGTACTGCACAAATGCTGATAGGAAAATTTGAGACCGAGTACAAGTTTCCGCCAATCTGCAAAGAAATTTATCGAATGACAATCGTTGAAATGTACGCGAACCTTACTCGGCATGCAAAAAATCACTGCATGAACCATGTATTTAAGCGTCCTGTCACACAAGAAATAATTAAATGCTCAAGAACAATATCGAACAATAATTTCCATATAAATTCATTCAACAAGCGCAAACTAAGCACCGAAATCCCGCCTACTGCGTTTGCTGGACGACTAGCTCCAACTCGAATCAACGAAACCGCGCAAATGCCGTCAAGGTTAAGCCAGAAACGCCACTTCAAATAGGGGATATGCCTTATCAACGCCCCAGGTGCACTACACTACTTGTATGACTGTTTTGGGCGTAGATTGCTAATGTCTACAAAACACTGTCTAGGTAGTTTGTTTGAATTCTGAACTGGTCAGTTTGTTGGTTAAACTGAAAATTTAGCTCGAGTCGTTTGCCGCGGTTGTCCGTGTGAAGTGCATAAATATCGACATCCTACGACTCACTATGTGATGTTGCCACAATGAATAACGCCTCTTAAAGTGCTAGGCGAAATTTTAGCAATACCTGACTAAAAGTGAACAATTCCATGCATAATATCGTTGGTGACTTATTCATTCTTTGAATATACCTGCCGTTGTAATGAATCGTCTAGTCCATAGTCCCTGTTTGTGAAGTTATTTTGATTTCATTGTAAAGCTTTTCAATAGGAATCTGTCTGTTGCCTCCCCACCTGGAAGTGGAATTTACAGGCATGCTTCGTGAAAATAAACAACTTCAAAAAACTTTAGATTGGATCGATGTATCTCGACTTCAGGGGCATTCAATCTTATTCTTGTGGTCTTATATTAACTAGTGTTCAGTTTTATCACTGCGCAGAAGAGGCTGCGTTCTCGATTTTAACAAGTGATTCGTGTCAGTAGCTTGTTTGGTAAACATCTAGTGATTGATAATCATCTAAGAAACTCGATAGTGTTGCTTCCATCTAGAGACCTATAGCTGAAAATTAGTCACTGTGACTGCTGAATTTGCAACACCGAACTTAGTAGGCGCCAGTTCATTAATGTTGTTTCCCCTATTTGTTGAGTCATCTTCCTCACACTCATCACTCTTGCTTCACCCAGGAGAGATGAAGTCGTTGTGAGATATCTTCTTACTGTATATGCGCGACTGGCATTCCTGCACTTAAGAGCCTGGAATCCATTCGGGACATGCCGTATTGCTTTTGTGATTTATTGTCCTACTGTGTCACTATAGTTGTTTGGGGTGAAGCAAAACAAACGACTAGCTTTTGTGGTATCTACGTGCCATTCCTTTGTCTATGAAACAGCTCCGATATCATTTGCAATCACCTCCATCTCTGAGACTTGTCTGGCAACTCTAGTATAATAAAGTGTACGAATAATATTGAGTGAGTATATTATGTCGAGTGCATAGCAGTCAATGCTTGAGCACTAATAAATATATATGATGCTAGATGCTTGAAGACAATGGTAAATCAAACCTTCACCTGATCGGTTGGAAAACCAAGTAGGTACCATCATGTATGTTCCTACCCCGTTTTTACCATCGTTCGAAGCCATTGAGTCACGTGTTCCTCTAGACCACCTACCAGTGAGGGTAGTTATTACTGCACACAGTGTCAGGTGATAATCTCATTTTCGTGTAATTCCAGGTTAGGTGGAGTGGTAGTCAGCGAGACATTTACTAGAAAGCTGTAGCGTAGTTCGTCGAAATCGTTCTAATATAACTCTGCACAACCGTAGACCCACGCTTCATTTCTCCTCGCTCCCTCGACGACTGACTGACGCATCTCGAAGCAGCACACAGAAAGTATAGGGCAGAGATAGAATGATGCATTGGAAATGTGAGTTTTGGGGAAAGGATTTCGAGTCATGGTACTGAGTCTCATGATGGGGATTTTTAGTATGATGAAGTTCCTAGACAGCCCATCCCTCAGTGCGTTGTTCACATCAGTAGTTCGGTACTTCATTGTTTTGATTTAACAACGCCTGGCCCTTTTCCAACTTTATCTTACATCACTTAACATCCCTCTTATGTGAGTGGAGGGTCATGATGTATAACACATCCCAGCCTCTCTGTTGGACTCGCCTCAAAGTTATGTGCATTCTCGGTATAATTTTTCACTTGATTTGAGTGAATATATGAAGACACTTCGGTTCTGAAACCTGCGCTCTTTTCATGTTTTACTGACCTTGTTCCCACTATAGAAAAGTAAAAGCAAACTGGTGTTTAATGACTATTCCACGGGACTCATTCTGCTATTTTACTTCTTAACGCTAAACTACTAGATAATGCAGCAACATAGGGTGTCTGTAAGGAGCAAAGTACCCATTACGCATCCAAATTATGGCTCACTGGCATTGGAAATAAATCCAGCCTCCTTTATTTGTAACTGTTGCATTTTGTGATGGTGGGTAAACTTGTTTCCACTTCGACTAGAAGATTCTTTGTTTCAATTACACTTCTGCAGTTGAAAATTTTGCGTCTCATATGTCTTATAAATAGGGCAGGGTAAGGAAAACTGCATCTCTGTAGTTAAGTGAATTGATCATTTAATTGTGTGTAGTTGTCACAAAGTTATGCCTTCGAAATGATAACTTCCTGTGCATGTGTCACGAGCAATTCGGGCGTGGTTCACATACATGTTCTGTTGTGATTGTTTCCGCTAGCCTGTTTTACCGACGCTGACTCTGATATTGATTCCAAGAGAAGTAGTCTTTGACCGACTCACCTGTTCGAAAACCAGTCACATTTTAGTCGGTAGCTACTCTCTAAATAGTTCATGTTGAATGGTAGAGGAGTCATGTTGCGCAATTGCATTACAAATGCAGCTCATATGACGTGTGATACACAAGTGAAGTTTCCTGGTTGTGCGTTAGTTATCACAAAGGTAGTGTTTGTTTCTGTTAGGATGATTAGCTGACACAGGAAATAATCATTCCCTCCCAGAGATATAAGTAAAGCATTAATCTTGACGTCTTAGGATGCACATGGATATCATTAGAAAAATTTGTTGCTGCATCGTTTGAAGAAAGATTCCTACGAAAACCACATTTAGGTACGAACTATGAAATGGAGACTAACGCGAAAATAGATATAAATTTGCATAGATGCAGTTATTATTTTAAATTCAACGTACTAGCGAAGGAAGATTGAAAGTGATGACGATTTTCAATTTGATATGGAATTTTGAAGGTATCAGTATAGGTAACGAGGAGCGTAGAAATAAAATAACATGGGATTGGAAAATGGTTGTATAATGTGTGAAATAGTTTTTAAGGAACACAGATGTGAAGGGAATATACACAGGCACAAAATAAGATGATAGCTTTTACAGTTGAAGATGATGGGAATGAAGGAGCCAAACAGAGCGGGATGTGTGGTAAATTCAGAGGTTGGGTTAATTTCTTTTGAACATATAGCTCCGGATTTTTGAAGCATACGGCGAGGGTTTCTGTGATACGAAGTCGGAAAGATTGCCTCTGATGGATTTTCGTTAACATTGTAAATGACTCTGAATGATGAGTCGGTGTGATAGGTGCTGAGTGTTCATTTGTGGCGTTCCTGGTTGAAGCAGTTCCTCCACGTCGCAACCAGGCTGGGTAATGTTCCCGAAATAACGTGCATAGAGCGACTTGTGTACGTAACCCAACAGAGGCAAGTTGATTGACATATGCAAATTAGAATGACTGGATGCGGGAGTTTGTCATTTGAACTTCTTAGAATAAGTCGGCGGCTGGAGAATATCACTGTTGGCTTTACTGCAGGAAAGGTCTTCTTTAGGAAACTAGAGATTCTCTTTCGGATATCTGTTGATAAGTCTCCTCCGAATCTTTGATTCAATTACTAATTCCACTGTGAATATAATTGAAAGATGACACTTTTTAAATTCTTGTAAAATACAATTTAAAGCGGAGTCATCATGACACACTATAAAAGTTTTGTCAGCATATCTTCTGTGCATCAGTAACTTGTCTGTTGTCGATTTTAGGATTCCGTTTTCCAAACTGCCCATGAAACAGGTTACCAAAAATGAGCCAGAAGGAGAGTGCGTATTGATTCCATCTTTCAGCCTGTAGGTATCGTTGTGTAAGGTGAATGTATGAACAGCGAGTGGTGCAGGAGCGTCTGGGATGACACTCGTACATATGTCTAGGCCACCGAGGTCAGTGTTTTAAGATGACCCCACTCAATGAAAGGTGACCACCGTGTCGAAACACACGCTGCCGGATCTCAGAATTACTAACAATGATGTCATGGGGCCCAAGCCATACTACAAATTCAGCGACAATGGAACAGGCAGGGTCGCCATACACCACGCCTCAGAGAAGGCAGGTTTCACAGGTGGTGAGCAAGACTGCGCTGACTGGCCCACAAAAGCCAGGTTTATGTCGCCAGAGTTGGTTTGAAATAGCGTATGTCAGTCCAGGCGGTAGTCCCCACGTACAATAAGCAGGTGCTTCAAATCGATTTTTCAAACTCGGAATAGTAAGCTGATACAAAACCACTGAAGGAGCAACACGACTCTCCAGGTCAATTGCATCCATGGAAGTGTATAAATGTTAGCAGTGAATAGGTAGTAAAAGAGGTTGAATGCCGTGGAAAAGTTTGAATTCTGAAGACGGGATTTCCTCGTGTTACTACATGGAGAGTTTATTTCTTCCTTCGTATGCACCCAAGGAATCAATGCTGAGATATGGTAGTGATGTTGCTTATATCTTGGAAGTGAAAAGATATCCTCATGAATTCCTCACACATCCAGTCGCGCCCTAGTATTTAAAATTCCTTACTATCAACAGTAGTTTTGTTAGCACAAACGGAGTTCGTACTACTAGTTAGGCGTATGAGATTTCTATTGTGTTGGATTTCATACTGGGGAATTATTTACCGCTACAGCTCACTCCCCCCTCCTAGTGGGGTCGTGAGGACCCTAAGACAGAACCAGCCGGAAGTAAAAATAACTCGATGGTGCCCTTTCGGGTGAAAAAATCTTCCGAGCGGCTTGGTCGTATGCTTACTGGTTTGTCTGCCTATGCTAATAGGGTGTTTGTACATAGCTTCCTTGTTGTTGTTCGTTGGATTCCGTGCTGCGTTTGTTTCCTGTCCAGTGCACGTCGCACCTGGAAAAGAAACCACGAACGCTAAGAACCATGTCGAGGAAAATGTACGAAATGAGCTTTTTGGTTAAAAAAAATTGTGTGCACTTACTATACAGTAAAATAATGCTAAGTTCAGAACATCGAGAAAAAAAATACATCTAATTAATTTTTTTGTGTATGTTACATGAACCGTTGGAAAAAAATTTTTGTGTTCGCTGGTACTGTAAATAAAAAAATGATACGTCAAGAAAATAGTCAGTACCACAAACGAATGAGTTGCGTGAATCACACGACGTCGTTAAGTCAAATAAGTGTGCAGATATTCTGGGAACCTTACGGTGCGTCCAGAACGGGTTTTCTTGGGAGGCTCGATAGAAGGTTCGGTAGCTGTCATTGTGCTGGTGACTTCATCGATGTCTAAACGATCTTCTGTTACTTGTGGATTTTGGGTTACGTTCAGCTCTATGCTAATAGGATTACCCTCCAATTAAGCCGGTTTCAGTATAGCCTCGACCTTAGTAGCCAGTGGGCGAATGCCCTTGCAGTCAATAGTGTGACCGAGGAAATTGAGTGAGTCAACACCGATTTGACACTTTTGAATATTGATGATAACACCATGTTGGCATAACCTGTCAAATGCCAAGTCCAAGTGCCTGAGGTGAGTTTCCTTGTCTGGACTGGCAATGGGGCAGTCGTCTAAGTATGCGTATACAAAGTCGAGACCGCGAAATACTTCGTCGATGAAGCGTTGGAATGTTTGGGCTGCATTCCGGAGACCGAATGGCATACGTAGAGATTCAAAAAGTCCGAAAGGCGTAATGATAGCCGTTTTCGGGATATCTTCTGTTGCCATCGGGATTCGGTTATACGCTTTAACCAAGTCGATTTTGGGGAATATAGTCGCGCCGGACAAGGTTGCCGTCAAGTCGTGTATATGAGGCAACGGGTAGCAATCGGGGGTTGCTTTAACATTCACTCGCCGGTAATCACCGGTGGGTTGCCAATCATTTTTCGGAACCATATGAAGTGGGGATGCCCATGGGCTGTTCGAAGGTCGAATGATGCCAAGGGTAAGTATATGGTCAAATTCATTCCTGGAGACTCTCAGTTTGTCAGGAGCTAATCGTCGTGCTTTAGATGTCACAGGTTGTCCTGTGGTAATGATGTGGTGCATAACATTGCTGGTTATGCACGGCAGGTCGTTCGACGGGCAGTTAAGTTCCGGATACTTAGCAACCATAGGTTGAAAAGTTGGACCAAGAATTGCCTTTATCTTAACGGGTGACAAACTAGGGCCTATGTAGCTGATGACTATGATAGACAGACTAGTAGTATTGTCAATCAGTCGTTTTCGGCGGACGTCTACGAGTAAATCATGATGACTAAGTAGGTCCGTGCCAATGATGGGCATTGTAACGTCAGCAAGAAGGAAAATCCATCGAATAGGTTTGCGTAAACCTACGTTCAGATAGACGTATTTTCTACCAAAGGTTGCGATTGGCTTTCCATTTGCAGCCTGTAAGCTGAAGGTAGGTTCCTTCTGTTGATCTGATGCTGGAGCAGGAAGGACGCTGACTTCGGCGCCTGTGTCGACTAAGTATGGAGTCTGGCTTATCACATCATGGATGTAAAGAAGGCGGTTAGTGCCACCGGCGACGGTTGCCGCTAACGCGTGCCGGCGGGAGAGTCTCCCACAGACTTTGAAACATTTCCGAAGTTACAAGGCTTACGACAATACTTCGCTTCTTGGCCATAGGTGTTGTGGTACCAGCACCAGTCGGGGTTTTTCAGTGAACGTGGTTTGGACTTAGATCGACCACGTGAGTTCCTGCGTTGAGGAGATTTAGGACAACGGTCGGAGGATTTAGAATGCATGTTCGACCTAAACATCTGCTGGATGGAGTTGCATAACTCTATCATTGCAGTATCCTTACTCGAAGTCTGCTTAGTCATCGAGCATATTTCGGGAAGTGACCGTTTGGTTATTTCTAGAATCCTATCTGCAGTAATAGCTAAGTCCTCTATTACAGTACCCTGAAGTGTCACAAGTACGGTCTGTACAGACTGTGGCAGCTTGGTTAAGAAGAGTTCTCTAAACAGTCCTTCGTCGAACTGACTTTGGCCGACGACTTCCTTCATTCTTGTCAGCATGGTCATGGCTGACTGATCTCCTAACTCGATGTTACGAAATAATTCATCTAGACGTTGTCGGTCCGTGAGAACGTTTCTCCTGAGGAGGGATGCTTTGAGCAACTCGTACGAGTTACTTACCTCGGGACTCAACATCTGTGATGTTATGTACTTGCTGAATTCCCGCGGTAGGGCGTGAATAACTGCAAGTAACTGTGAACGTTGATAAATTATCCCATGCTCACAAAAATCTGCTTCAGCTAGCAGAAACCACGTTTCAGCGTTATCTGGCCAGTATGGTACGAGCTGAATGGTTTTAGGAGTTGAGCGGATACGGATGACCTTGGGACTAAGATCACTCATGACGAAAATTATGTCGAATAATATTTGGTACAAGAACAAATACAAAATGGAACGAACTCACCGGGGTTATCTGCGGATTTATCGTGGATGAAGTTCGCGGTTGGGCTCACCAGTTTAAAGGTTGACGGATATCTCGTTCGGAAACTTCTAATTAATTTATTCTCGCGTACCAAAGACAAAGCGAAAGCCAATATTTGATCGTTCAAACTTCGTAATATATTCTGGGACCAAAACAAGCCGTCAGACGAAGGCTTAGCTGGCTAGTGATCGTGCACGTGACACGACGGGGTACCAAACGGCGGGGATGCATGACCGGAAGCCTTCAGCTAAACAAGTCAACTTAAACAGTGGTGGTGAGCATCGAATGAGTGATTGCTGTGGTCATTAGTTTTGGGGAATTATTTATCGCTACAAGCGTTTACAAGGGATTGAAAGCTGTTTTAGAACAGTAAAAGTGCTAGTGTGAATCAATAAACTGTAATGAAATGGGTAGGTGCAAGTATCACTAATAAAAACATTAATAAAGTAAACTCCCTAGGCTGACAACGTTCATTTGCAATGTATAATGCTTCCTGTACAGTTTCCACTATCATGGTGTCCACTATTGGTTTCAATACATTTTTTCCTCATGCCGGTTTTTTTATTTTATGCCTTTTTATGCATTTGGTGCACAACCGTACCCTACAGAGAATAGGAATAGAATAAGTCCAATCAAATTCATAAACAGCTATAAAATGTTAGGTTTAATGGGGTATAGTGAGGATCAAGTAAAGACGTTATTAGAAAATAAATGAGATAAGACATTGTGAAGTGGTATTTAAAGATCCGATAATGGACAGCAAGTTAGTTTATAAGATGCCCCATAAATCTGTGCAGAGCCCACATGGTCGCATCTCAACAATAGGCTGAGTGAATGGTATATATTTAAGGTAGAAGCATGATCTGTCAAGGCGTTCATTATTATCTTTTTCAAGATAAAGATCTAAGCCCTCATAAAAATCAGAAATATCTCGAGCCTTTAATTTGTATATTGCTGTTCCTGCAGAATGGGGCGATTCACCTTAGTGACCCCACCATATCTACTGATCAGCTAACGCCACCCTCCCTCCTTTTTTGATGTTAGGCTCTGAGACTATGATTATTATGGCTACCGCAAATATATTGCTTGGTACCAGACATGTTCGTACCTCATATTCCATCTCCCTAGCTTTCTTAATGAGTGCTTCCAATAGGTCTCCGCGTACATCTTTATGAACATTATATATGTATGCATGCGTCCTAATGAACAGATTACTTTACAAGAAGTTAAAACCTTAAAGAATAAAAAGAATAGGTTTTGTGAATAGTGAAGCAAGATTCAGCAGAACAATATAGTTAGGGATCAATGTAGGTAGTATGAACTGAAGGTAAGGTCGGTTGGCAGGACTTAGTGTACTAAATTATCATGACAGTCTTATATATAGTAACATTTGACATTGCAAAGTAACCTGTCTACATATATTATAAAAAGATATTAACAGAACCAACAAAATTTCAGCATTTGGTTAACAATACTACAGAAGGGTAGTTAGTACTACAGGTAGTCGTAAAGTAAATCAATCTATGTATAATAAGAGCATAGTCAGTGTCATAATTCGTATTATCAAAGAATACATTAGGCTCAATAACTGAGTGTTATAAGGGAAATAAGAGCGGTAAACCAAGAGAACATTTGCCGCATAAGTATTTTAATCATTTTAAGTATTTTAATGACAATCGAATTTCAAGTATTGAACCTACATAATTACTAAGTATTATTATGTTAGTCTGGGAACTAGTGTACTTTCTGTAGTTAAATATTGAAATGCCATTGTCTCTCCACTCTACCAGCAGTTGAGATCTTTGAGGCGGGCTAGGGTGGACATGTTAATATGTTTTTCTAGGCTCCTTTTGAAACTGTCAGGCCTTTCACAGGATCTTATCTCAGAGGGTAGTTGGTTCCAAAGTTTGCAATATTTAATGGTGAAGAAGTTAGCTCTAGTGGTGAGTTTATGGGTGTTAACCTTGAGAAGGTAGTTGTGGTTGCGTAGTCCATACGATTTAGGATTAGCCCAGGTTATGGACGAGTTACTGTTACAGTGCTTTCTTATAACTTTGAATAAGAGAAATAAATTGCACTTCACTCTCCTTAACCATAAGGGCTCTAAGTCCAGTCGAATACATCTGTCAAGGTATTCTATTTGCTGACCATAGCCTAATATGCGTTTCGTGAGGAATCTTTGGACACTTTCAACTTTTTTCTGTCTGCTGATTTAAAGCTACTGTATAAGTGGGCACAGTATTCAAGTTTGGGGCGAATGCATATCTTATATATGGCTAATCTGGCTTCTGGAGTGTAAAAGTTGCGTAGCACAAAGCCGGTTAGACGTTTACAATCAGATACCACCTTATTTGCATGTTCAGTAAAGGTAAGATCTGAGTATGTTATCCCGAGATCTGTGACTGTGTTCGTGTTTGAGACAAGGTCACCGTACATGTATAGACACATGCTAGGTTTCCAACGTCCGAAGTATGTTATCCCAGATTTAGCTGGATTGAACGTTAACTGCCACTTTTCACTCCAATTACATAGACTATTTAGGTCTTCTTGGATTTTACTAACAATATTCATATCATTATAGTCAAAATCATAGACAACTTTGAGGTCATCTGCAAAGAGGTATGGCTTGCCATACTTGATCATAGAGACAATATCATTTATGAATACAATGAATAGGGTAGGGCCAAGAACACTACCTTGTATCACGCCGCTGGTTATCGGTTTGGATGTTGATAAGTGATGGTTGACTTTAACTAACTGTTCTCTTCCTGTAAGAAAGGAAGTTATCCACTCAAGAAGCCTTCCACTTATTCCATAAGATAGGAGTTTCAGTATGAGTCTGTTATGTGGGACTTTATCAAAAGCTTTCCTAACATCTAGAAATAATGTTGCTGCCGAACGACCTTTGTCTACACATTCAGTAATGTGGTCGAAATAATCTAACTGGCACGTAATGCACGATCTTCTATTTAGGAAACCGTATTGGAAAGGGGATATTAAGTCATTCGAGAGCAAATACTGAACAATTTGCTTCTTTACAATCTTTTCCATCACACGTGAAACTACGGAAGTAATGTTGATGGGGCGGTAATTATCTATGTCCGCTGTAGGTCCGGTTTTGTGAATGGGTACAACGTAGGATTTCTTCCAGCTATTTGGATATGTTCCACTCCTTATCGAAGTTGAAAATATCTTGAGAAGAAGTAGATTCATGTCATTTCCACCATTTTTTAAGAGGACGGAAGACATTCCATCTGGGCCGGGAGTATTAGTAAGCTTAAGAGTTGTGATAGCTTTATCGATTTCTTGGGCGTTTAAGACTACATCGCTTAGACACTTTTCTGTTTTACGAGGGAAATCTATATCCTGGTCATTTTCTAGAGTGTACAGTTTGGCAAAGTGCGTGCTAAACACCTCACATATATCCTCAGCACTTTCGTGAGTAATGCCGCCTAGGTGTATTATTTTTGGATATGTTGATTTGGAGTTAGTTAACCTACTTTTGAAGAGTTTGGCTATTTCTCCAGTGTTATGTGGCGACTGAATTGCCCGCGTTTCTTTATTCCTAAGACTTAGATTTTTTAACTCATGGATTCTAATGAGGATTGTTTTGATAGCGATTAACGACGATAAGTCGTCATGTCTGTAGTAACTTAATGAATGCTTCCGCAAACTTCTTCTTAATGATATTGGAATAAAATCACCTTGAGGGATTTTGAATTTAATCAGTTTCACAGGCGCTATGACATCATTAACCGACTGTATATTGTCATAGAAGTTTTTAAGGACTTCCTCTAAGGAGTCATTGGTAAAGTAGGAATCCCAATTAGAGTATCTAATCAAGTCCTGATACAAGTCCCAATCAACCTGCGTGTATAGTCTTATAGGTGTCCGACTAACTTCGTTTCTGTGTATAGTTTCTGGAGGAATATTAAACGAACATGCAACAATTTTATGATCGCTACCTGGGAATTCATGTCCCACATGAATTGTAGATGGTGCTACGTTGATCGTGAATATAAGATCAAGAATGTTATTGGACCTAGTGGGTACATTTATGTGTTGCGTCCATCCTCCAGTAATGATGGAATTAAGAAGATTATCATACCTCGAGGGTCCACGAAGTGTACGCCATGATATATCAGGCAAATTGAAGTCACCTCCAATTATATTATAACTGAAGGGAATATTGGATGCAACACTAAATATGTTGCTGAGTACGTTATCGTATTCGCGGTTGGATGATGGCGGTTGGTATACGCACCCTATAAGGATAGGTTTACTTCTGAGAACTTTTATTTCGACCCCCACCGAATCATTAAGTTATGACAGAATCGGGTGACTAAAATGCGTTGCACATATAATAATAATAACAATTTATTTTCTGTAACAGAAACCAGCCATTTTTACAGGCATGAACATATGTACACTTAAGAAAACTTATAGAATATATAATATGATTTGTTAATTTAGAAATAAGTTGAATACTGGTAAATGTGAGAGAAACTTTTAAAATGAAGTGTACGGATAAGGAAATAGATATAGCGTCAAATCTAAACTGTGACTGGAAAAAAAATGCATGTCAATTTCACGCGGGAATCATAAATGATTGCGTTAGTTGGGAAGGTAAGTAGCATTCCCGTACAGGCGCTGACGTTATACATAAGAGACGCAGAAAAAGCAATAATCATCAGCAAATGATTCATAAAGTGTTTTAAAGTCTATAAACCTTCAAATTCACCCGTAAGTACACCATATTTGTGACATTTCCAGTTGTTTATGAGACTCACTTTGAACTTGTCAGCAGATTTTATAATACCGATTATCCCGTTATTCACCAGATGAGCTAGCAATATCACGAATAAGTAGAGAATTGCAGCGCTGTATCAGTACTTTCGTTGAAGGCAGTATCTTTGAAAAGAGAAGAAGACACAAGAAAACCGACAGACCGGTGCAGAAGTACATAAAAGGTGTTAATAATTCAAAATATATAACAGACATAGGGTTCATCATTTTTTATTGTTTTTTTCAAGAAATATTATTTTCCCGATGGGTTGTTTAACGTATATGAGTGTTCCACCCCCACGACCTGTTTCCCTATCCCCTCGAAAAAGATTGTACTTGCTAATTGATAAGCTACCATCCACAATATCACTTGAGCACGAGGCTTCAGTGATCATGATCAGCGACGGATGCATATAGAGGCTAACGCACATAATGCTAAATGTTTGTTAAGAACCGGTCTAGCATTTATGAGGAAGACGGATAGACTTTGACGAAGTGGTTTTAGTGAATGGGCAATATCGTAATAAAATACTCTATGGTTATCAACTGAATATGTGTAGTCGTCATTGGATTCATTAATTACAACATTTTGACCACTAGAGACGTTTTCTTTAATTCGATAGTTAGGGATGGGTTGTGAAATGTCACTCGTGAGTAGTTGGTCGTTTAGATATTGCGTGCTGTGGGAGATACTAGTTTGATAATCTAAGGTATTAGTATTGGTATTAGGTGTGTATAAGGTGTTTGCTATCTGCCGGGGAAGAAGCAGTTTCTCTGTTGTAAGGTGTTCGCTATACCAGCAAGGAATTGGTCTGATATCATGCGTGCTATGTGCATGATCCCAGGCGTTTCTGTCAGTTGTCGCTGGAGAAAATTTTGGTCATATGGGTTGGCTAGTGTCGTGTAGTCTGCATAGTTATAACCGAAATGTGTGATCGGCGTGTTGTTGTGTGCATATGACTTAGATCCCTGTGTCTGATTAGAGTACTTCCTAGACCATGATGAGCATTGTGCTGAAATTGGCATGTGACCCCTACTGAATGCATGAGAATTATGACAGGGCACCATACGTGTTTTTGGACTAACGTCTGTATTCTCAAACTGATGTTTCCTGTACATCATGGTTGAGGGTGCATTCGTGAGGGGTTGAGCAACTTCGTGTTTTCGAAGTGTTTGGTGAGATATGTGACGATTGGTTTTTCATATCATAGGACTGGTGGTGGAAGTCGGAAATGATTCAGCTCCTACGGTATGTGAATTACGTCTACCTTCAGGAACATGACTAAGTTTAGATGATTGTCTATCAGTAGAATGAGCTAGTGACCCATTTGAAACTTTCCTACTTATGGGCTTTAGTGTTCCGGGTCTAACGTTTTGTTTAGCTCTATCCGTATTAGTCGGCTTGTGTAATTGGGCTGCTGGTGATTAGTAAGATTTCCTAATGAACTGGATTTCTGTTGAATAGTCTCAACAGTTTTTTTGGTGTTCCTAACGGAAATAGGACGTTTATCATAACGCCTTGTATTTACGCCTACCTGGGTGGCCACATGTGATTGCTGCTTCACAGTAGCCGGGCTAAGAGGTTGTGAGGTATATGACTTCCGGAGAGATTCAAAGTGTACAACTGAATTCAGCTTAGACTTTATCAAGGGTTTGGCATTAGTGCCAGTGTGCAAGGGATGCACGTCAATACTGTGATCTGTTGACATTTCCATGTCTGAAATTTCAGTATTTATAGCTATGTCTTCAACAGTTGCTTGACTACTGTTAGTTTGTGTATGCGATATTATCTGGTGCTCTTGGTCATCAGGCAATACAACGAGGGAAGTATTAACATCGGTTGTCTTATTGGGGTTGTCTTCACTCAGTTTACCTGCGCGGCAACGTCTTTGGCAAGAAGTTAAATCAGGTACAATCCTGATATTGGTGTAGGGTGTTGAGGAGCCAAGAGTTTTGCCAGACTCCAAAAATTTCTTAGCTAGGTCAACAGACTTAAATTTGGAGAGTACAGGACATGGGTGGTTTGCGGATTTCTTACGAAGACGCAGAACCTGGCAGTCAGATACTGAAATGTTGCATGCCTGTAGACAGCTTGCTTTAAGTTTGATAATAGGTACATTGTCTGGTATATTATATCCTAAAACATTGTATGAGGACATGACCCTCTTCACAGCCTCTGCCGTCAAAAAGTCTAGCAGGCGCTCAGATTTGAGGAGTGAATCTAAGCAAATTTCTTGTGATGGATCACAAAGTTGGAGGAAAGGAGTGATACTTTCAAACTTATCCTGCAGGTCTGTTATGGATTTCTGAAGGATCTTCAGATCACTAGTGTTACGGGCTACGTTATCAATTAGTTCTTCCACTAAGTTTGGTACCATAACTCTCGGTGTATCGATTGATCTTAGTGCAAATTCATCGTCAGGACTAATGTTTCTAGTGACCTGCTGACTATTTGATGCTAGTCTCTTAACAGTACTGACTCGTTTAATAACTTTGACCATTATGGAGGTAAAGATTATAAAAATTTCTCAAAAATTGACAAAAGTGTGTGAAATACTGTTATATTATCTAAGTAGATAAAAACAACAATAAACAGGTATGAATGTATGAAGTACGAGCTGAAAATAGACCACTATCAAACGAGTTAACTCTGACAGTTATAAACCACAAAACTAAGGACTACTCTATAGTTCTTTTGTGATAGATTGCTCTTTATTAACACGAATCTGACTGGATCCAAACAGTATTCTGGAGGTGATAAATTTGGATATTTAGCTACCGGAGGTGCAACCAATATCAGCTATAATTATATAGTAGTCAAATATAGACCACGATATTCCAGAATTCGAAAAATTATCTCCACGTTATATGGAGAGATTCTAACGTCCTACACGAAGCGCGAGGGTTGGTAGATGTTTTAAGGTAGCCTGCTATGTTTTCATATGTGATAAGAATGATTAAAGGTTGACGGATATCTCGTTCGGAAACTTCTAATTAATTTATTCTCGCGTACCAAAGACAAAGCGAAAGCCAATATTTGATCGTCCAAACTTCGTAATATATTCTGGGACCAAAACAAGCCGTCAGACGAAGGCTTAGCTGGCTAGTGATCGTGCACGTGACACGACGGGGTACCAAACGGCGGGGATGCATGACCGGAAGCCTTCAGATAAACAAGTCAACTTAAACAGTGGTGGTGAGCATCGAATGAGTAATTGCTGTTGTCAGTCTCGTCTCATAAACCGTAAATGCCCAGCTCTCGCTACGCTCGGGCCCACGCTGTTCCTTTGAGTTTCAGAAACGCTTAGTAATAACGGACGCAAAAACCAAAACACCGATCTGCTGCTTGTTATTTCTTTATTGTTACACCAACATATAAAAGGAATAAACGAACTAAGTTAACTAAGGTTTCTGACGATGTTTCACTCTTCTTTCTGAACAGCGACCGATGAGACGATGACTGTCGTATTGATGCCTCCGCGAAAATTGAGGAAGTTGATTTTGAGCAAACAACCAAGAATTGATCGTTCAATCTTCAACTCCATTGACACTCCCCGGCAAAAAAGGGATCCAACCCTTTTTTCCTTCACGACCAATGCACGTTGACTTGGATGCCATTGCGAGAACCTGGGTCACACGGACAGAGCTGAAATGGAAAACAAACAGAAAAGCCAACACACCACAAGCATACCCACAGCACAATCTCACACATCGCTGACGACCTGCGCCTCCAGACAAAGGTATCCTCTTGACATCTTGCAACACAATCGCCGCTTGCTAGAATGACTCTTGCAGAATGCAAAGTGACCATGGCAGCACTTCACGATACTCCACGCACATCCTCTTATCTACTCATTACCAATTACCACTGAAATCGCTTGTCACTCATTCTGCCTCAGTTCTAATAGCGGTGACGCATGCGAGCCTCAGTCGTTTACACTCTTTCTCCCCGGCGTGTCGGACCGCAGCTAACAATTATCTCCGTGTGCATTTCATTCTCAGCAATAGCCTAGCCTCCCCGGCGTATACGACCCATCTGCTGTCTTTAACATCAATCAATTCATTCATGGATGTAGAAGAGTGGACACAACTTCGAAAGTAATCACGACGAAAATTTTAACAAAATTACGCAATAACAACAAGACACGAAAACAACGAGTAAACACAATGAATTCAAATAACACCAATTGATATGACACACCACACGTATATACAAACAGTACAAATAACCTCGCGGATCATGTCTTGGTGGAATTATTTTGAAGAATTGGAGGACTTACACCAGTACGCCTGCAACCCTTCACAGGTTGACGATTGTAAGTTGTGGAATGTCCAGACACAAACAAGATTAACCAACAATTACATCAATTGGAACTCACACAACTATTTAACACAAACATATGTACAATCAACACATCAAATGTTGTGGATTCTGACACGACAAACTACCCTTGAAGAACTGTAGGACTTACAGCAGTACGCCTACATTCCTTCTCAGGTTGATGATCCAAGTGGAAGTCGTCCGGACACAAACAGAATTACCAACAGCTAGATGACAGATGATATCAATTCAGTATATACAATATGAACATATGTACAAGATCATACACCAAGCACATTGGACTGCTCATTGATGCGCTACCCTTTGAAGAACTGTAGGACTTACACCAGTACGCCTACAACCCTTCTCAGGTTGACGCCCTAGGTTGGAAAATCGTCGCAGAGTTCATTTGCTAACTTCCTTCTATCAGCTATATCCTCAAATCTGAACGGCAACACGCCCATGTCATTGTATCGTAGAATATAGATGACCAACAAACACACGACATATCTCATCAACCAAGTATAGAAACAGAGTAATTTACACCAAAGATAATAACATTCAAATAGTAACTTGAAACTAGAAATGCCTTTATTCGTGCAAGTCAATTTAACAATAACTCTCTCCTTTACACTTGGCTTATCCACACTAAACTGACCATTGATATTCGTCCTTTCAAACGAACTGATACTACCATAGTCATTGCACAAGATACTTGAGTTGATGGGTGTCTGTTTCATTGTGGATGACAGCACCAACGATGACTGAGTGACACAAGGTGATGAACTTAGCGGTGGATCAGAAGCTGTTCTTGTTCGGCTCTCAGATAGTTGTCCAACTGCAAGATTACCACCACTGCTGTCTTTCACTACTAGTTCGGGTTTAGCACTATCATCTGATGATAGGTGGGCTACACGCTGATCAATTACACTGACTGTCTCACAAGTATGCACACCTTTTGGAACTGCATCTGCGTTCAATTCTACTTCACGTTGTAGTTGTACAGAACCTTTATTTAACTTAGCAGTAGTAGGCATATCCCTCATCTCATAATGATCAACCAAAGACAACTGTGAAGTATCATGATCATTATCACGAATATTCACTTTACCGTCAACTTCATCATTTTCAAACTCTTTAATAACAGAAGTAGACAATTTTGGTTCCTCCTCGCAAATCATAAAAGGTTTTATAACTTCACTCTGACTAGTAATACCTTGTAAACTTGTAGGGTCAGAACTGCACTCTGAAGCAGCAACTCTATTCTGTGACACTCTATTCAACAATGGCTTACCAGTTGCAACTACAGACTTCTTCACCGCACCGTTATCGTCACACAATTCGGAGTCAGGTCTGGAGTTTACATTTAGCTTATCACTGAACTTGCTCACCGGTTCACAGTTCACTTCTGTATGCACCTCTTGCACACGTGTAAAGCACAACCGTGTTTGTCTTGCATCTTGTAACTTATCTGTTGAGGATGTACTACGAAACCTGTTACACTCACTAGGTCTATATGCATTACTAGACATCATGGAGCTTTCTCGATATCCACCTCTCTGAGGCCTATTCGTCATCAATGATTGCATTTTGATCTCAGACTGCTCTATTCTAGGGGTGAGATCTAATAGACTGGCGAACTTGCTCATAGATTGATTGACACTAGTATTTACCAGTTTCAGGATATCATCAAACTTTGGCTCGATACCCTCATCCTCCATACGGGAGCTTATCTTCACCCACTTCCTTTGCAGTCGAGTAGGTAGACGTCTTGCTATTACTTCTAGTATAAAACTCGAGTTGAGGTCACTCATGCGATTCATCGAAATCATTCCATTCTTGTAAATTAGCAAATTATCTAAAAACTCAGTGAGTGCCTGGGAGTCATCCTGTAATTGACCACCATTACCCTTAACAGCCTCGAATAATTTCCCTGCAATCATCGAAGGTCTTCCAAACCTTTGACGTAATATGCTCATAGCCTCGTAGTAGCCCTCTTTTGGCTTCATAAACTTACAGCACTGTATAGCTCTTGCAGCATCTCCAGTGCAATATCTCATCAAATACATTAACTTCAATTCATCATTTAATAAAATACCACTCAACATGATCTCAAACTCCTTTACAAATTGTAAATAATCAGCCGGGTTTCCATCAAAACATCGTGGTTCAAATTTAGGGAGTTTGATGTTCCTATTATCCCTGAACGGCGAAACAGTAACATCAACCATGTCATGCTTAACATCAGACACATCGTTACAATTAACAGACAAGTCACCATGACTTACTTTCCTGTTTGCATCCAAGACACTCTGTCCCTTCTTTGACCCAGGCATTGTTGAACTTGACCCAATTCCAAAAAGTTCCAGATATTGCTTGTTCAAAGAGGACTTGACCGGCACCAGGAAAAATGAACGGCGACTATCCAAACTTTCACCAACTGTTTCAATCCGCCAGATCTGTTTCTATCGTCAGAAACTGTCAGTCTCGTCTCATAAACCGTTAATGCCCAGCTCTCGCTACGCTCGGGCCCACGCTGTTCCTTTGAGTTTCAGAAACGCTTAGTAATAACGGACGCAAAAACCAAAACACCGATCTGCTGCTTTTTATTTCTTTATTGTTACACCAACATATAAAAGGAATAAACGAACTAAGTTAACTAAGGTTTCTGACGATGTTTCACTCTTCTTTCTGAACAGCGACCGATGAGACGATGACTGTCGTATTGATGCCTCCGCGAAAATTGAGGAAGTTGATTTTGAGCAAACAACCAAGAATCGATCGTTCAATCTTCAACTCCATTGACAGCTGTGGTCAATAATATTGGGGAATTATTTACCGCTACAGCTCACTCCCCCCTCCTAGTGGGGTCGTGAGGACCCTAAGACAGAACCAGCCGGAAGTAAAAATAACTCGATGGTGCCCTTTCGGGTGAAAAAATCTTCCGAGCGGCTTGGTCGTATGCTTACTGGTTTGTCTGCCTATGCTAATAGGGTGTTTGTACATAGCTTCCTTGTTGTTGTTCGTTGGATTCCGTGCTGCGTTTGTTTCCTGTCCAGTGCACGTCGCACCTGGAAAAGAAACCACGAACGCTAAGAACCATGTCGAGGAAAATGTACGAAATGAGCTTTTTGGTTAAAAAAAATTGTGTGCACTTACTATACAGTAAAATAATGCTAAGTTCAGAACATCGAGAAAAAAATACATCTAATTAATTTTTTTGTGTATGTTACATGAACCGTTGGAAAAAAATTTTTGTGTTCGCTGGTACTGTAAATAAAAAAATGATACGTCAAGAAAATAGTCAGTACCACAAACGAATGAGTTGCGTGAATCACACGACGTCGTTAAGTCAAATAAGTGTGCAGATATTCTGGGAACCTTACGGTGCGTCCAGAACGGGTTTTCTTGGGAGGCTCGATAGAAGGTTCGGTAGCTGTCATTGTGCTGGTGACTTCATCGATGTCTAAACGATCTTCTGTTACTTGTGGATTTTGGGTTACGTTCAGCTCTATGCTAATAGGATTACCCTCCAATTAAGCCGGTTTCAGTATAGCCTCGACCTTAGTAGCCAGTGGGCGAATGCCCTTGCAGTCAATAGTGTGACCGAGGAAATTGAGTGAGTCAACACCGATTTGACACTTTTGAATATTGATGATAACACCATGTTGGCATAACCTGTCAAATGCCAAGTCCAAGTGCCTGAGGTGAGTTTCCTTGTCTGGACTGGCAATGGGGCAGTCGTCTAAGTATGCGTATACAAACTCGAGACCGCGAAATACTTCGTCGATGAAGCGTTGGAATGTTTGGGCTTCATTCCGGAGACCGAATGGCATACGTAGAGATTCAAAAAGTCCGAAAGGCGTAATGATAGCCGTTTTCGGGATATCTTCTGTTGCCATCGGGATTCGGTTATACGCTTTAACCAAGTCGATTTTGGGGAATATAGTCGCGCCGGACAAGGTTGCCGTCAAGTCGTGTATATGAGGCAACGGGTAGCAATCGGGGGTTGCTTTAACATTCACTCGCCGGTAATCACCGGTGGGTTGCCAATCATTTTTCGGAACCATATGAAGTGGGGATGCCCATGGGCTGTTCGAAGGTCGAATGATGCCAAGGGTAAGTATATGGTCAAATTCATTCCTGGAGACTCTCAGTTTGTCAGGAGCTAATCGTCGTGCTTTAGATGTCACAGGTTGTCCTGTGGTAATGATGTGGTGCATAACATTGCTGGTTATGCACGGCAGGTCGTTCGACGGGCAGTTAAGTTCCGGATACTTAGCAACCATAGGTTGAAAAGTTGGACCAAGAATTGCCTTTATCTTAACGGGTGACAAACTAGGGCCTATGTAGCTGATGACTATGATAGACAGACTAGTAGTATTGTCAATCAGTCGTTTTCGGCGGACGTCTACGAGTAAATCATGATGACTAAGTAGGTCCGTGCCAATGATGGGCATTGTAACGTCAGCAAGAAGGAAAATCCATCGAATAGGTTTGCGTAAACCTACGTTCAGATAGACGTATTTTCTACCAAAGGTTGCGATTGGCTTTCCATTTGCAGCCTGTAAGCTGAAGGTAGGTTCCTTCTGTTGATCTGATGCTGGAGCAGGAAGGACGCTGACTTCGGCGCCTGTGTCGACTAAGTATGGAGTCTGGCTTATCACATCATGGATGTAAAGAAGGCGGTTAGTGCCACCGGCGACGGTTGCCGCTAACGCGTGCCGGCGGGAGAGTCTCCCACAGACTTTGAAACATTTCCGAAGTTACAAGGCTTACGGCAATACTTCGCTTCTTGGCCATAGGTGTTGTGGTACCAGCACCAGTCGGGGTTTTTCAGTGAACGTGGTTTGGACTTAGATCGACCACGTGAGTTCCTGCGTTGAGGAGATTTAGGACAACGGTCGGAGGATTTAGAATGCATGTTCGACCTAAACATCTGCTGGATGGAGTTGCATAACTCTATCATTGCAGTATCCTTACTCGAAGTCTGCTTAGTCATCGAGCATATTTCGGGAAGTGACCGTTTGGTTATTTCTAGAATCCTATCTGCAGTAATAGCTAAGTCCTCTATTACAGTACCCTGAAGTGTCACAAGTACGGTCTGTACAGACTGTGGCAGCTTGGTTAAGAAGAGTTCTCTAAACAGTCCTTCGTCGAACTGACTTTGGCCGACGACTTCCTTCATTCTTGTCAGCATGGTCACGGCTGACTGATCTCCTAACTCGATGTTACGAAATAATTCATCTAGACGTTGTCGGTCCGTGAGAACGTTTCTCCTGAGGAGGGATGCTTTGAGCAACTCGTACGAGTTACTTACCTCGGGACTCAACATCTGTGATGTTATGTACTTGCTGAATTCCCGCGGTAGGGTGTGAATAACTGCAAGTAACTGTGAACGTTGATAAATTATCCCATGCTCACAAAAATCTGCTTCAGCTAGCAGAAACCACGTTTCAGCGTTATCTGGCCAGTATGGTACGAGCTGAATGGTTTTAGGAGTTGAGCGGATACGGATGACCTTGGGACTAAGATCACTCATGACGAAAATTATGTCGAATAATATTTGGTACAAGAACAAATACAAAATGGAACGAACTCACCGGGGTTATCTGCGGATTTATCGTGGATGAAGTTCGCGGTTGGGCTCACCAGTTTAAAGGTTGACGGATATCTCGTTCGGAAACTTCTAATTAATTTATTCTCGCGTACCAAAGACAAAGCGAAAGCCAATATTTGATCGTCCAAACTTCGTAATATATTCTGGGACCAAAACAAGCCGTCAGACGAAGGCTTAGCTGGCTAGTGATCGTGCACGTGACACGACGGGGTACCAAACGGCGGGGATGCATGACCGGAAGCCTTCAGATAAACAAGTCAACTTAAACAGTGGTGGTGAGCATCGAATGAGTGATTGCTGTGGTCAATAGTTTTGGCGAATTATTTACAACTATAAATGTATTTTTTATTTATTGGTTTCAAGTACAGTGTGCGAGTAATCTATCAACGAGCAGAAGAGAAAAATAAAGGTTTCTTGTTTAAATGTGTCAACTGAAATTTTGTTTATTGATCTCGAAGGTGAAATAAGCAGCGGCGATTTATTGCTAAAGTAAGCTGTTAAAAGTTATCTGGGTTTTGAGTGAAGCAAAGAGTAATTGTCTTATTATGAATACACTGAGAGATTGTTTCGTAGTTTGCATCAGGTTTAAGCAGTACGTTTCGTGTCGCCTGAAGATTGCTATAGATTCAGATTTATTGGTTGAGGATTGAAGGCTTGCAGCCTATGTTAATCCTTTTCTAGTAGATTTCTGTGGTTGTCCAAACCCTTCTTGAACGAATCAGTTGAGGTTGCAGACACCACTTCTTCTGGGAGTCGGTTCCAAGAGTTTATGACTCGATGTGAGAACCAGTACTCAACAGCAATATGATGTCTCCTTGGCATTTGAACTTTCCTGCTATGTCCTCTAAGGTGTACCGACCTGGTGGGAAGGAAAAGAGAGAATAGGTCAGGTCCGTAGTCATTATTTAAAGTTTTAAACATTGTGATTAAATCTCCTGTCTGCCTACGGTCTGATAGTGAGAAGAGATTTAAACTATCTAGTCTTTCCTCGTATGATAAGTTAGGTATGCCGTGAGCCATACGTGTTGCCTTCCTTTGAACACTTTCTAGAATGTGTGAATTCCCTTTTAGACAAGGACTGGCGGCCTGGATGCAGTTTTCCAGTCTTGACCTAATAGTGAATTAAATTTCGCTAATTCTGAACTATGTTTAAGATTATTGTTTAACACCCGAAAATAGCCTTTTGATGGTGACGGAGCACTTCATCTACATAAACTGAACCCGCTGTGTGAAGAAGTAACTCTATTCGTTCTTTTCAAGAGCACTGGACGCTTAGTTACTGCGACGAAAACTTAAATATAAGACTTTAGCTCAAATTGTGCCTTAAGTGCTGAAATAAAGCTGAAAAATCTGGGCTGACTTCAGTGTTTTTGGTTTGAAGTCATGCCATTCAGTGCTGAACCTGGTGTGAGAAGGCTGAGAGTTTGTTGACTTTCAAATACAGCTGGTTTTGAGTTATATCTGAAAATGCCGAGAAAAGAACACAGGCTGCTGAATTAGTGCCACTCATGCTACGTATAATCAGACCATTTGAGAGCAGTTTCAGAATTCAATCCTTAGAGAATGTTGGAGTTTAACTCCTCCATAATGAATTGTTCTACCAACCAAAAATGTATAAGCGGCGAATGGATTAGAAATATTTAAGAATTGTTGTGAGCTTAGGGACGATGGTCGCCAGGACCCTTCTCATGTAGGATAAACGTCGTTATAATTTTTCATTAGCTTTAACTCGAATGTTGACAGACATTTGGGGATGTCTGCGAAGTATACATTTTCCTGAGTGTTTTGATGTTAAATACACCACTATCTCTGTTTAACAGTTTTTATTCCTCTTTGCCTTTCGTTGACTCTAAATAAACGAATTTTGCTAAGATATTCAAAAAGCAGGGTTATGAGCAACTTAGTATTTAGACACATTTATTTTAATGTACTTGGACATCCTAATAACTTGTTTGTCATTCTCAGTTGCTTTTGTTGCTTTACTGTGCGTCGGTGGCACAGTGGTTAGGACTCTCGCCGACCATGCACATGGTCCGGGGTTCGAGCCCACGCCGACGCACACCTGATATCTATGGTCGGCCTGCGGAATTTGGGCTACTGATATCCATGCTGAAAATTCCACACTTGTACCAAAAATACAGTGTGGAATCAAGCTGTAATCAAAAATAAAATAAATAAATAAGTATATCGATGTAGTTGCTTAAAATTAAAGCCGTTTGTTATTTTCACTAGTCAGTGTATATTATATGTTATTGTGTTTTGTTCTCCTGCTCTCATCAAGTGGAATTACCTAGGTTTAAATTAAATCTTTTGCCACTGGTTTCAATCCCCGCTCTGTGACTTAAAGTGAAGTTGAATTGCTCTGAACACTAAGAAGAATCTGGAAAAGGTCTGTCATCCTGATATCCGACCTTGGAGCAGGCTTGCATTTTTTCCGGCTACCTATTCTTATGAGTCTGTTTCGCAGAATTCTACTTCAAAATGCATTCAGTTAGTCAGTCACCCAAACAACCAACGTTTTGCCCTTCAGCATGATTTCGTGATTGAAATTGAGTTCATATCAAATTGCATATGGAGATGTTTGTTAGTGTTTTAGTGTAGATACCCTTTACAATAAAGCCTGTTTTCTCTTCACTTGTTCTATGATTCATTTAGATTTATCTTTCATATTTCATCTTTCTTCAGTATGGTACAACTTTTATTCTGGTTAGTATTCGTATTGTTTCCGAGTATGCTAATTTGAGTCTGCGTAAGTTTGCTGCCTTGTCCTGCCTTGATTCTTCAGTCACTTAGTATTATGTCGCCTCATTTGTTTATTGCTCTTTCTGTGTTGTACCGAATTCGCACATCCAACACGAGTTTATTTGTTCAGAATTCGGTAAAAGATGACATTTTGTGAATGCATTTGAACACATTCATGAAGTGTTAAAAAAATAGGAACTAAAGGTTGATGTCCTCGCATTGGTTTCTCTTTGAACTTCAAATTGTAAATGTAAGCACTAGTGAAATATGTATGAAGGCATAAATCGAGAAATCATATGGACCATATGTTGTCTTTTAAACCTGGCTAAATCAACAACTTGAAATAAATTTCCTTGTCTCACTAGTTAACTTTCCAAAAGACTCAAAATGCTTACAATTATAAAGTTTTCGCTATATATATATATATATATATATATATATATATATCATCAGGAGTACATGACTAAATCGAGAACAGATGAAGGATAAAAAACCAGTGATCTGAAGATTTTCTGGAATTTGAAATGTGTATACCTCTATGATATTATGTTGGTTTCTCATGCTTTTTCCTACTATGATCAATCATTATAACTGATTTTTAAACTTATTAAAGCTTTTATAAGACTAGGAAAGTTAAAATAGTATTTATTTAAGCAAAAAATCACAATAATGATAATCATGTTTTGATACTTTTTTCTTTTAGCTTCAGCTATGTGGATGGAGAAACCGGCTGCAACTCAGTGTCCTCCGGGTCTTGAGTACTTGACTCAAGTGGATCAGTTGTTAGTTAAACAATCGAAAGAAATTTGTGAGGGTGAGTCCTAACTTCTTTTTCATAAATCATACTCTCCCTATAGCGTTTTGCGCCGGATTTATCAATTCCTTGTAGTGAATAACAAAAACAGCTTTCCTTCAAAACTGAAAGGGTATATGTACTCAGGCGTATGCAGAGAAAAGAGGTTCAATGAAGTTGTTTATGTAAACTGAGACTGACGTATATGCAGTTAGTTGAATGAAACATGGTCCCTGGACTTCGATAATTCCACCTCTGTTAGCTAAGTAGGATATTGTGAATCTGCATAGCTAAAAATGCCAGATGTGAAGAATCAATTCATGCCATAAGATAGCTTTTCACTTAGATTAAGGGTTATATTGGAGAGAATTGGTTTCTTCAACACCAGAAGTAAATTGCAGCATCCTCAATTTTCCATTTAGCTTTCTTACTGACTGACCAATCTAATTTATTTAGCTGAAGCGTCATTGTATTCATTATGGTTGTATTAATTTAGAACAAAATTTAATAGTGGATTGCCATTTAGAGGCTGACGGTATTGACGTTCGCGAATTGTACGGAGTATACTAACGCAAGATCTTATACCAACAAATTCTATAGTATTCGTTTCCCGTGGACCAAAGGTAAAGCAAAACAACGGGATCGGTTATCCAAATTACGAGATATATTTCGGGACCAAAACGGGTTGTTAGACGAACGCTTAGCTGGCTAATGATCGTGCACGAACGTGCCACTACGGGGTACCAAATGGCGAGGATGCTTGATCAGAAGCCTTCAGCTAAACAAGTCGACTTAAACATTAAGGGTCAGCATCCAATGTTCAGTGATGTTTGCTGTGGTCAATCATGTTGGGGAATTATTTACCGCTACAGCCATAAGGTTAAAGCTGAAAGAGAATTTATTTACTCTCAGGTTTACCAAATATTTTAATTTTGATGTGACATGTTGCAAACACTGATGGAGTGCATCAGATAAGTTATGTTAGTATACTTGTACTTGAAATATCTTTCCTCTATCAGTACAACCTTGTAAGCTGCTATAAATGAGCTGAGTAGAATAACGTTTTCATCACGTTTAGGTTAAATGGTGCACTATTCAACAAATTATAGTGTTATGAGTCGAGAAGGGTTTCATTTCCACCACTGTTACATGGAAAACTTCAAAGTTAGGTACCTAATTGGTATTTTGTTTATAAAATAAACAAAAAATGCGCATAAAATGTCTTTGACTTGAACAGATGAGTGGATCGTTGTTTTATCTAAAGTATTAATTTAAAAAGCTGAAGTGAAATCAGAAAATTCGAAAGAGAACCAATCATGTTTAATAACTTATTTTCACTGTAGAAACAATTTCATGAAATATTCTCATTACATCCAACTAGTCATAAGCTTTCAATTTCTTAGGACGTAATTTTCTACGAATTTATTGGAAGAAGTTTTATCTGAAGGGAAAACTACTGAGTAAATTAATTATCGTATGTACAAATGTAGATCTTGTCGTGTGTTGTGGATTTTGTACGACAGTTTTACAGCACATTCACTACAACTCTAAAATAAGTACTATTCAAAACAGTCTAGTAGTGTATTGAAATATGCTTTTAGGTTCTACAGCAATACAATGTAATGAATGTTATAAATGGTTAGAAACATATCCCTATATAACATTACCTTATATCGATATTAGTCCCATGTGTAAGGGTCACTTACTAGTGTTGTTTTGTGAGGATATAACTGTCTTCGTTACCAACCAACATCAGCTGCAGAAGCATTTCGAAACACAGAGTATCCGACATCTGTTTTGCCGTAGTTTTGCAACTCTCCATTAGTGAACACATGCGATCTCAGTGAGGATCGAATCAAACTCCTTAGATTACGAGTTGTACCTTCTCGGATTCACTTAGTTTTTATCTTCATGCAAGAGTATCTCAGTTTTAGGTACTTGTTCCACTGTTTGAATAACTTTAACTAATTAAACATTTTAAACATTTGCAAATATTTTGTTTGAACAAGGCATTAAGAAGACAAATTTCGCGAGATGATATCGTCATTTCGTAGTTTCTTTACAACCGCTTTACACCTAACATGGTTAACAATGATAAAATAAAGTTCATGAAAATTACTCAGTTAAATCAAAACAAAAGTACATACTAATGACCAATCATATTAAGATAGGTCATTAGTATGTACTTTTGTTTTGATTTAACTGAGTAATTTTCATGAACTTTATTTTATCATTGTTAACCATGTTAGGTGTAAAGCGGTTGTAAAGAAACTACGAAATGACGATATCATCTCGCGAAATTTGTCTTCTTAATGCCTTATTCAAATTTATCAAAGGGACTAACTGTTTTAAATATTTTGTTATTCTGCACTCAGCAATATTCGGTTTTGAAACGCAAAATCGGTATACTTGTTACAATGTTTTGGGACAGTCTGTTTATAGATGTTATGAAGGTAGGTGATTGAAAATGCTTTTCCTTTTTTTTAAAGTGTGTGGAAGATTTCAATATTCACCTTTAGTTTTGTATGTTTTCAAGTATCAGTCACAAGAAACCACTAAAAAAATATCTAAAAGTGCCTTTAAATGGTCTAATTTGTCGTTATGGGCTACGAAAATCAGTTCATTGCTAATTGATGTGTAAGAAGTACAGTATTTTCCTAGGAAAATATTTTTCTTTCGTTACTAGAATTCTTTTCGCCTCTTTCACAAAACTCTGGAACTCCAAGTGTATGTCAAATTATGCTTTAGAGTCTTGTACTGATAAGAATCAGTCTGCCAATCGCTTTGCTATATTTGGAAACTGTGTACAGCTTCTTGAAGCATGTACATTTGCGTTTCTGTTGAGATGTCGCCTTTTTCAACAAGCAGTGTTAGCCAACATTGAGTTAGGTTGGAAAAGAGTTGCGGGTGGGCAAATCAAAACCTGTCATCCGTCCATTGAGATTTCGACCGTTGATTTAAGTCAGAAGGAGAGGTGTAGGTTGCCTGGCTGGCTGGGATTCTTCTTCATTCTAAGAGCCAATAGCTGGCGATTATTGGAGATACGGCTCAAAATAATCGTTAGTTATTAAGATGCATTTACGCTTTGTAATCTCCCGAATTCACTGAAACCTCATGTGTTTTTTCCACGTTACAACTTTTTATCACTCACATTTCTGTTTATTACAGTTCTATCAAGTTATTTTTCTCCTTTCTATGTCTACCTTTGTGTGCTGTATGGAGTGTCAAAACTTGAACTGTTGCGCTTCTATGAAAAATTCTATATGGAAACCCAGTCAGTCAGTCGGTTATATTTCTGTAGTCTTGTGTGATTCAGTTCAAAGTGGCTGAAATTTTTTCTCTCCTCATCTTCAACTTTCCGAGTGTTTTCACTAACATATACACAATTAATGTCTGTTTTCTAATATGCGTATTTATCTTTAGTGGTATCGTTCTGTGTACAGTAACTTCTGTTTTGTATACTGTATCGAATTTTATCCGCTTGATCTGATACATTGATCTTCAAATTTAAATTTAAATCTGTCTGTATCTTCGTTTGCAGTTGCAGCAACGTTTTCATACAGTTGTTGGAGTTATGAGTTTGGTAAATTCATTGTAAGAGTTAATCTACAAAATTACAATTACCTAGAATGGTGGTCACATTGCAAACGTGACCAATGGAGTTCAATTTGCATCAAATAGAGAACTAGACACGTCCTATTGTGGTGAGAGCTGACTGCTAGCCAAATTGGTAGACAGTAATTTACGTCAACGTTTGCGTCCTCAATATTGGTCGTGAGAAAAATAAGAACAAAGACTGACTCAACAACCAATCACAGCAGACTTTGCGTAGGCGGATACCATTTGCAGATAGATAATCTGAACTTCAATAAACGGCCAGAAAGAGATGAATGATTAACGTTCAGCGAGAAACCACCAATCAGGAGACTGTGTTTGTTTGTTTGTTTAAATAAACTATAGTAGTGTACATGAAAATCTACAAATATCTGTTGATTTCCTGGACCTTGTCCTCTGTCGTTACACTACTACTTACTAACTGGTATCCAATCAAGAAAATTACAATGTAGTACAGTTTCCCATTAGGTTTTACATAAACTGTGTTTTCTTGTAATAATTCTTTACACGATTATTATTTTACACGGAATGCTACTCAGTCTCATGATTTTACTGGTTCAATAAGTATTTTGCTAACGGACTACTTACGTATATATACAAGTGAGACTCAGTTTCTTTAAAGACGCGATATAAGGTACTGTCATTTTAAATACAATCTGGTTTTAATGCCATAATAATAATAGACCGAAAGGGTATACTGTATGCTGACATCAAGTGAAGAACCATTGGAAAACTGAGGAGTACTGGACATCTGTTTCATCATTGTCCGGGACTCTTCACATTACGTATCCACTGGGAGGGAAATTGAGGACCTTCCGGCTATAAGGCGAGCTCACAGACACTAGGACGCTATCCGACTGGCCCATGGACTGCAACTTCGAAGAGATCACCGTAAAAAGCGCAACTAACAGTGTAATAACATAAGACAAGGGCCAGGCAACAGATCGTTTGTTAAGGAAGTCAACACGTATTTATATATTTTCATGTACATTACTATAGATTATTGTTAGCAGAAAAATACAGTCTTCTGATTGGTTGTTTCTCACAGAAAGTTAATCTTTCACCTCTTCGTGGGTGTTTCTTGAACGTCAGATCATCTATTTGCTAACTGTATCAACCTACGCAAAGTATGTTGTGGTTGGTTGTTAAATCAGTCTTTGTTCTTATTTTTTTCACTACCAATATTGGGGACAAACATTTGGCTAGCAGCCAGCTCTCACCACACCCGTATATGCTATCGGAGAGTAACTGCCATCTCACTTTGTGGTGTGAACTGGCTGTTAGTCAGAAATGGTGGACAGTAATTTACGTCAATGTTTGTGTCCCCAATACTGGTCGTGAGAAAAATGAAAACAAAAGCTTTGCGTAGGCGGATACAGTTAGCATATAGATGATCTGACATTCAGGAAACAGACACAAAAAGTGGAAAGATTAACTTTCAGTGAGAAACAACCAATCAGGAGACTGTGTTTTTCATCTAATAAAATCTATAAATATGTGTTGATTTCTTTAATAAAGGATCTGTTGCCTGGCCCTTGCCTTCTGTTATTACAACTTGATGTGGTAGACTTCATTGGTGATGACTTCTCACTAGACTGGTTGACTAAAGCTCCCGGCTGATGATGGTGATATAACGACGGATTGATTTAATGTCTGCTTTAAAAAAATATTCCGATTCATAAGGTGGTGAAAATCTGTCCAGTCATTTTATGATTTCGATAAAAAAAGGAAGACGAAATTTGCAGTATAAAATGACATCATCATTCTATTTCACAGGTTCTCATCATCTGAAGACCACTACCTGAAATTAAAATGGTTATATAAATGATAGTAGCATACTTTAATGTTTGAATGGTAGTTTGGTAGTCTGCAGCTGATGAGAACCTGTGAAATAGAATGATGATGTCATTTTATACTGCAAATTTCGTCTTCCTTTCTTCATCGACATTTTATGATTATCAGTATTATTATTATTATTATTGTAACAAGTTTTACCTTTTACAACTCATGTTAACATCTTATAGAATCTGGCTGTTGTGAACGCACATTTTGTACATCGTCGAGATCTTTTACTCTGCATATTGTCGATGGTACTAGTACAGAGGTTATTGTTGCAAGACGACCATTTCGTTGTGATTGTTGCCCGTGTTTCGCGTACGTGTTGCATTTGTTTTTCTTATTCAATTTTATTTATCTTGTAATTTTGATCAATATCATTCATTATTTATAAATGAGCACTGTTCATTTAGGTAAGATGTAGTTAAATTATAGACTTATAGGAAAAAATAACATTCAAATTACGTAAGTTGTGGAAGTGTAGAAACTATAGTGTTGACATCTGATTGAGTTGTCAACAGCGAGCGGATAAGTCACAATCACGAGCCTATTGGTCAATAAATATTTCCGAAGGAAACGGAAATGGATCGGACATACGTTGATGGAGCTGTTGGGTGAAATTGTACATCATCTAGGCACTCGAGTGCAAAGTGAATTGGGAAACGGTGAGTTGGGCATTTAAAGGTGGTATGGAGGAGGTGGAGGCTTGTGAATAATCGTGGAGGCAGCTGAAGAGGACTGTAGAGACTGTTGAAGCCCTATGTTCCACTCGAAACCCAAGTGAATAGTAATAATAATGTTATTAAAGATGGTGTGGTACAGTACTTTGGGATACACAAGTCCCTATGGCGTTGGTTACTAGTTGTTACAATATTCTTTAACCCTAGCAGACAAGATCATGTAATCTCTGTGTCTGACCAACCCTTGTCTCTTGTCACCTTTCTCGTCTTCTTCTCCTCCCCAGATTTCTGAAGCATTCAGTCAGTCAGCGTTCCGCGGTATAATAATAAAAATAATTCTCAAGAGTGAGTTTGTAGGGACTTAATTTCTTTCACGTTTGATCATAGATTGATAGCAGTCAGAGAAATATTAAGAGCCATTTCGCCCTAGTTTCAGACTCTTCAGCAGAACGCACCTGTGATCCTTCCGGTGATCAAACGCAGGACCTTCAGGTTACGAGGAGAACTCGCGTAGCATGAATTCTAATTTCTATCGACTCGCGATTTCGAGCACGACCGCCGGTCAGTGTCATCCCTGAGTTTTTGTTGTCACATCCAACCTGCTGAACCCCAATGATCACTGACTGCCCACGAGAACTCCCGGCACTTTCATCCTTCAGTCAGTCACTAGTCGGCATCAGATTATTTTTCAAGATTTAGTTTGTGGAGATTTGATTTGTTTCAAGTTCAATCATGGATTGATCTCAGTTTAAATTCTCGGGCCATTAAATTATATCTCTCTAGGAGACGCTTCTTTAAGAATTAAAAACATTTATTTCCCGATACGAATTTAAAACAAGGAATAAAGGTTAATAAAGCAGGATTTAATGGATTCATCAAATTTTGGTAGAACTCGTCAGCTGAATACTCTACATACACGGATATATATACTTTTGAAATTACATTGGGAGATATAAGACTGATAAGTAAACAAACTACATTGAATTAGTCGTGTAGAAGGGACACTTCAAACTGCGTATATCAATTTGAGTGTGTTTGTGGAAGTAAATACATAGGTCGTACGGAAAGCCGATTGTCTACTCGCATGATGGAACATTTACCAAAATGGTTGAAAACAGCTGAGTGCAAAGTGCCAAAACCCTCAATAAGAAAACATCTTGTGGATTACGGACATGATATCAACGCGGTCAAGTCATTCACTACTGTCAGCAGACAAAGAAACAAGAAGATGCTTGCAATTGCAGAGGCTTGTGCGATTCGAATCTATAAACCAGCTCTCTGTGTACAAAAGGAGATGGTCGTGACTCTGAATCTACCATGGTAATATGTTTTACTTATTATTCTACCTCTTATTATTATTATTATTGTAGTTATTATTATTCTTGATTCATTTAAAACTACGTTTTATCAGTAGGATTATCCTAACTCACTTCAACACTATTATTATTGTTATTATAACTATTGATATTAGTCTGTTTACAATTCTCGTTATATTCCCTAATGACTGATTGCTTATCTAAGTGATGTAATTGAAGCGTAATGCAATTTATCTTCATTTTGATCTCTCATACTCTCTCTCCCCTTATCTATTTGAACATGACCTGGAAATTATTCACACGTGTCTTTCTGCATGACTAATTCAATGTAGTTTGTTTACTTATCAGTCTTATATCTCCCAATGTAATTTCAAAGTATATATATATATATCCGTGTATGTAGAGTATTCAGCTGACGAGTTCTACCAAAATTTGATGAATCCATTAAATCCTGCTTTATTAACCTTTATTGCTTGTTTTAAATTATATCTCATTGGCTCACCTCCTAACCTTTGTTTGATCTCCAGCGTGATCATAGGCGTGCACCATTATTATTACACTTATTATGTCTAGTACCTGTTTAAATGATGTTTAGAAGGGCTTCCAATAACGCCATTTAATAGAAATGGATTTCTAGCACTCACATCTTGCCGATTATGTGAAATGTTTTAATTAAGCTAGGTAAACCATGCCTTCTGTTGTTGGCTTTCTTCACTGGAAGATTTATTCTTGCCTCTCTTGTTCATTGTTTTTCTTTATATCGTTACAGTTGCTGTGATTGTTGTCTAAGCGAAGTTGCAGTGGAATGTCCTTCTGGCAATGTCATAGGCTATGTGAAACAAATGTATAGTGGTTGTTATCGTAATTATTTCATTTTGGACCACAATCAGAATACGGTTCTTCAAATTCATGGTCCACCGTATTGTCTATGCGAATGTATTGGACAAGACATTGATTTTAAGGTATTGTTATCTTCTTTTTTTGGTGGAAGGAGGGTGGTGGGGGGAGGCGCTCCACGTATAATTGACATTTGTTCTTGCTAAAATGTGTTTGTTTTATTTATTGAAGTAGCGTTAGGTAAGTTTTTTTGCATCAGTTTATGGCTTAATAAAATTAGCCATACCAGTGATTATAGTAGGAGATATTAGCTGTTCATGGAAAATTCCGATTGTAACATGCAGAAAATCAAAACAAGTGATTCAGCGAAGAGACTCTTTTCAACAACGAATTTGTCATCAAGCTGTACAATTGTTTATATGTAGTTTTTAAGAAGTTATATCCAGTGAGAGAATTGAATCACAGGTGTGAATGCATAAAATAATAATAATAGTAGTATGAAATGCAATTAAAAAATTAAAATATTTGTGATTATAATCATAGTTAAATGTCAAGTGGCAAAGCAAATTAATGTCATATATAGAATAGTTCATAGGATAGACCGAACTTGAAAAAAGGTGTGCAGTTATAGGATTAATAGACCAATCGAATAAAATAAAAACGTTACGTTACATAGCATAGAATTTAACGTTGTACAAAAAGAATTGATTTAGAATGACAAGTGGAACAAGTGAAATAATACCAGGGACAGTTCAAAGTGATAGTAGTAATAGTAACAATTGACGTAATAAAGAAGAGAATACAAAGTGGATAGACATAATAAAAAAAATGAAAAATTGGTAGAGCCAAAATATGATTAGGGACTATCATATTTTAGCATGCAGGGATTAAGACCATGAAAGTTGGAGGGGTTGAACGAACTTTTTCTGTGCACACAGATCTGGCTTTTCTGTTTCGATAGACAAAGCTTCAGCAATACAGATGAGTCGGGTACGTAGGGATTTAGGTAAATTACTTTTTGCCTTGTAGATGACTTTAAAGGCGGAGGCTATAGAGATAGGGTGATTATTATCGACCAGACTTTCAATGATCGTGCTTCTTATCGCTCCACTCCCACCTCTTCGTAACCATGCAGGATAGTGTTCTTGCACCCTCTTGGGCAAAACTCGAGTCGAACGACCGATATGCCTAGCTCTACACGAGCAGGTGAATTGATAAACGCACACAGAGTTAATCAACCATGGGATCTTGTCCTTCAGATTATTGAACAGTAATGGTCGACTAGTAAAGGCTATTCTCAGAGATGCAGCAGGAAATTTTCTTTTCAGGGACTGTGATATCGTCCGTTTCATGATATCAGAAACTAAGTCCTCTTCGAATTCCAAGCTCATGTAAAGTATTTTCTTGGGTACGGATGATAAGTCACGTTTTTTAGGATTTGAATGTATATTCTTATCTATAAAACGTGGTGGAAATCCATTTTCTATTAGGATTTTCCTCAAAATGTATAACTCATCTTCCACAGTATTAGGGCTACATATGCGCCGAATACGAGTGGCAAGTGACCGGACCAGGTTTTGTTTTCAACCAATGAGTACCCAGCTGTAGAAATTTGTCAGTTGACCATTCCATGACAGCTTACGATAAATCGATCTCTTCAGAGTTCCATCGGTCCTCCTTGATAAGTTCAAATCAAAGAAATGAATGCTAGAGTCGTTCTCCATTTCGAGTGTGGATTTTATCGCAGGATGGCAATCAATAAATACATTTAATATATTATTCAAGTTACGATAACTATTAAAAAAAATGAAGGCGCCATCTACATACCTTTTATACATTTGAAAGCTTTGGATTATAGGCTTCAGGGAACCATTTTCTAGACTGGACATAAAAACATCTGCAAGGAGAGGACCCAAGGGAGAACCCATCGCAGTACCATCCTTCTGTCTGTAGACTGTTTCATTGAAAGCAAACTCTATATTCAATGTGCATCTCAAAAGTAGTTCTTTCAGATCTGTAGTGGGTATCCTTATATTCAATTTGTTGTCTTCAATTTCGATTATTTGGGGGTTTGAAGGGATTGAAATGAATTTTAATTCCAGGCGTTAGATTTTGTCATGAACCAACATCAGTTTGAGAGATCAATAAAAACCAACCAGGAGCACTGGATAGCATTTTTGTCGTGTTTCGAAACTCCTCAGCAGTTCACAACCAAAACTCAGCCTTTCGTCAAACCTGGGACCTTCTGGCAAAGAGACCAATTCAGTTACTTAAGCAGGAATCTAATGACCAGTGGATTCTAACTTTTGCAACTCATATCTTAGGAGCTGAATGGTCAACAAGTCTGATCTCCTAACCTGAAAGTCCCGGTTTGAACCTATGGTGAGGTTGTGTGAGTACTCACTGTGAGGAGGCCCGAAACAGGACGAAACAATTTTCCAGTGCCTCTTGGTTTACAATGATCTCTGGTAACTAAATTAGACAGTTTGAATTAACAAGTGTTGGTTTGTAGAGATTTGATTGGGTACAGGTTTAATTACGAGTTAACGTCAGCTAGAGAACCTTGGAGTACTGGATAGCTGTTTCATCCTGGTCCCGAAATTTTCATCAGTATGCATCCGCTGGGGTTCCAACCCAAAACCGTCTGGTTACAATAATAGTAATAATAATCTGCTTTAAAAGTCAATCTGAACGAAGAATATTCTTTTCAATAATTTCTCTTCAGGTTCTTACAATTATAAAATATAGTATAATCTGCTTTATTCTAAAAACAATACTTATAATACAGAATAGAATTATCAGTATTTTTCACAATACCTTGCATCTGATTTACTCAAGATATAAATAAAATTAAAAATTAAAACAAGGTTAAACAGAGAAATTTGTCCACATTTACGATATAATGTCAAAAATATTCGAAGTACGAATTGAGAATATTAAATATGATAATAATAATAGCAGTGGGTTTGTTTAAAACACTATTGTCGATTCAGTTTGGAAATTTTAGCATGTTATAGATTATTGAATCTAATGTTCTGTTTATATAGTATAATGAGGGGAAAGACAAAACTAACAGTTATTCACACAGCTTAAATGATGTTTACACTTATGAAAAAATAAACAAATAAAAACAAAAAATTGAGAGGATTATAAATATAAGAAGTACAATAACAATAAAGGTTGATGTTGTAAGGGTGGAGGAAATGGTTCATTTACTAGTGCACAGAATGGTAGTTAGTTCCTCTCTGACATTATTTTCATCACGTAAAGTACGTGCCAAATATGGTATCGTGGAATTTGCATACTTAGACGTACGTGAATAAAGTCTTCTGAAAAGACTTCTTGTTTTACCTGAAGAGACCTAAGGTTGGAGCTGGGGGTAAAGCAGATGCTCACAGTCTGACAAAATTCCTTTAGTAAATTTGTTGCATGACATCAAGTGTCTATCAATGACGATGTCAACGATGTGGTCCAATGGGATACCACTCGCTCTACTGACTGACAGTCTTCAAAGTTCCACGAAGTATGACATAGTCTTTTTTAATCAATCCAGGAAGGAATAAGTAAGGGTGAACAGTAAAGAACAAAAGGTAAGATGCATCAGTTGACAAACTGTAAGAGGACGAGGGGTTGGTTGAGTTATGCCTGAGTAACTTAACTTTTTCAGTGTAAAAATTCAGACGAAATATTCTCATAGAAATCGCCAAAACATGGGAGGAACAGGATAGTTCTATGCGAGCTCATAGACCATTCATCCACTGGGACCCGATCCAATGGCCTATGTAGCTCAACTACCGTCCAATATCATGAGGGGGGAATAGCTGTCCTCTTACGAGACCTGGTGGATCCTACTGGTTACGACTTCTTAATAGGAATCGTTTATGAAGACAGTCACTCGTGAGCATCGGATTAATTACCAAATGTTGGTTTACAGGGATTTGATCGGCTACAGACTTGATCACAAGTTGACTATCGAGGTTTTCTAACTGATGTCAACTCGTGATCGAACGTGTAATGAGAATTTGAAATAATCCAGATCTTCCCCTCAAGGATCTTATAATCTAAAATGCACAGATGATTTCTAAAACAGAACAAAAAGAAAATATCAACTCATATTTATACTCAAGTGAAGAAGTGTTGGTTGAAAAACATAGGTTTGTCAGAGTGAGTTGTCAGCTTTCCTCAACCACTATGATTGATGCCTTATTTAACTTTACATGCGTCAATCTTTTAATTGTTTTAACATTTACTGAAAAATAAAACTCATGAGAAGCTAATTTTGACAGCTTTGCTTTTTAGTTTCTTAGCTTTCGCTGAAATTAATGTTTTCTTTTTTCCAAACACATACACACACACATTTATCTTCCTTTATGAAGTTGAACAAAGCAAGAATAAGACAGTACCATCATTGTCTGCTTTGTCGGCTTCTCATCAACAGCGGCTTGCTGTCTGAAGTAATTATTAAGTTTAATGTACAGAATTATATTTCAAGATACTTGTAAGTGTTACATCATCTCTGTTGACAGTAGGCTCTAGAATGAGTCAACTGTGCTCAGAAAATCACACTTATATAGCTGATATCCAGAAAGTTCAAGTTTAAGTAAAATAAAAGCTTGGATACAATGGTAAAAGAGTTACACAATAAAGACAAGAGGTGAATCAGATGACGAGTAAATCAATAAATTAAGTACCAATGTGATGAGTTCAAATCAAATCTTAGAAATATGAGACAAGTAAAGTTGGAAAAGCAGGAGAATCAGATGGAATCGCAGCAAAAGCATTCAAAATGGATTGAGAGACAACAGTGGACTTGATGACACCATTACTGGAGAAGGTGTGGAAGGAGGTTAAAGTACCCGAGGATAGGAAGAAAAGATACTTATTCAAACTACCAAAGAAAGGAGACTTAAGTCAATGCAAAAACTGGGGCGGAATTATTCTCCTGTCCATTCCCAGCAAAATACTAAGCCAAATCATCATGGAGAGAATCAAACAAGCCCTAGATGAAAAACTTCCACCGGAACAGGCCGATTCAGGAGAAACAAATCATGTATCGATCAAAACGCCACTCTACGGATCATCATTGAACAAAGCTTGGAATGGCAGTCACCTCTCTATCTCAACTTCATCGACTTTCAAAAAGCCTTTGACGGCGTCGATCGAGAGGTCATTTGGCAACTACTTCGCTACTACTCTGGGGTCCCGCCGACAATTATACATCTCATCCAACAGTTATACGACAATGCTGCATGTCAAGTAATCCACAACGGGAAACTTACAGAATCCTTCGAAGTGAGGACGAGAGTGAGACAAGGCTGCCTACTGTCTCCAATGATTTCCCAAATTGCAGTAGATTGGATAATGCGACAGTCAGTGGGCAATGAGGTATCAGGCATAAAATGGACTCACACAAAAAACTTGGAGGATCTGGACTTCACCGATGATATATGTCTGATTTCCCACAAACTGGAAGATATGCAAGTGAAAAGCAACAAGCTGGCAGGAGAAGCCTCCAGAGAGGATAGGACTTCAGGTGAACATAGATAAATCAGAGGTGATGAAGATTCCTGGCCAACACCAACAGCAACAACAACAGACAACAATCAGCCAGCATAAATGGGAAGAACCTGAAAGAAACAACCTCCTTCACCTACCTGGAAAGCATCGTCTCAACTACAGGCGGAACTGATGAGGATATCAAAGCCAGAATCGGAAAAGCAAGACAAGCTTTCATTACTCTCAAGTCTGTGTGGAGGTCAACAGCACTCAACATCAAAAATAATATCCGAATTTTCAACTCCAATGTGAAGTCAGTGCTACTTATTGTACGAATCAGAGACTTGGCCCCGCGTCACGAAGGGAACCTTAAAAAAATACAGACCTTCATTAACAGCTGTCTTCACTTACCACTCAAGATCAGATGGCCGGTCAGAAAAGATCATCAACAGGGATCTCTGGCGATGAGCGAACCAACCCAGCAGGAACCGATTGTGCAACAAATAGGCAGGCAGAAATGGAGATGGATTGGCCTTACTCTGAGGAAACCATCAAGTGACATCACTGGACAAGCTATTACTCGAGTGGAACCCGAAAGGGAAGCAGCGAGTTGGTCGTCATTGCAAGGGTGACTTGGAAGAAGTCATGTGAAGAGGAGATGAAAACGTGTGGGCAGACTTGGAGTCAGGTGAAAACTCTAGCAGAGAACCAAACGCAATGGAGACGCGCGGCTGAAACCCTATGTTTCTCTAGGAATTAAAGGAAGTAATAATAAAGTTATACTATATTAAGATGGGAGAGAGATGAAAGCCAATAATTACGTAATAAAATGAAGGAGAAAATACAGACAACTAAGTTATCAGGGGAAGGAAGGGCTGATAACTGCTTCTTTCTAAACACATAAATTTGGTTTCAGGCATTTGATAGACAGTGCTGCTTCAGCGAACTTGAGGAGGATTGAACCCGGTTTTGTCTACTGATAATTTTAAAGGATTTCTTTTCTCTCCGTTGCCAATATTTATCCGTGCTGCACGTTTGTACTGCTTGTTTGTTTGTAAGAATGAGAATGGGCAGCTAACTGATCTAGTAACTCTCTATATTAGGAAGTCATAGAAATTATATTTGATTCCAAATTGCATAAGATGACATAACAACCTTTCAAGACTGTCTTCCATTAAAAAATATATACATCCTACCATACATATCACTAGCTACAATGATGTATATAACCTACGTGTATTGTTTGACGGCCAGATGAAGAAGTTTCTTTTGATGCTTTATATAATTCCTAAGAAATTACTAAACTAAACTACCAAGCTTTGTTTTCAGGGTAATTTCACATTTCTCGCTGATTGGTTATGTTGATTCGCAATGCTTCGTCTCCGTTGACATGTCGGCTCTTAGCACGATGTTTCCGGGTTGATGTGAAGTCATTTTAGTTGGTGGTGACTATCAAGGGAATCCAGGGTGCGTGTTTCGCCCTATTCAAGACCCGTCATCTGGATTTGCCTGCATACATAGTTTCAAACGCCAAAGCATTATTCTCTAGTCCACGAGAGTCATCACTTTTGAAACGGGTATGGCGAACCAAAATATCTTCATTTTAATTGTTATACAACGTCGAAACGTCCGTAATAAGGGTCAATATTTCAATGGCAACCGAGAATTTCTGGAGTTCCATTGAGAACTAGTGACCAGTGAGGTACACCAGCTGGGAAGTGAAGATAAATGCTCGTCGATGGTACTGACTGTTGGTTGCCCTAAAAATCACGAATTGGTAGAAGTTGGAATTCATGGACCACTGGATTCCGTTCAGGTGGTCCAATGGTTCGCATGCTTGCCTTGCAACCAGGAGGTCCTGGATTCAAACCCCGATGGCTGCGTACTGATGAGGAGTCCGAAACTATGATGAAACAGCTGTTCAGTACTCTCTGGCTTTGAATGCTTCTCTAACTGATATTGGTCGGTGATGAAGCGTGGCGCTTATGGCCTAGTGAATAATGCTTTGCCGTTTAAAACGATGATGGTAAGGTAAGGGGTTCAGTGAGAAAACCATTACTCATTAGGAATGTAGGCAAATCCAGAAGATAATTCCCGAATAGGATGAAATATACATGCTAGATCCCAATGATAGTCATCACCAACCATAATATGTACTAAAATATTCAACCAATACTAAAATATTGGACAAGAAAGTGTGTGTATTTTTGCCGAAAAACAGGCTGTCAAATTATTAAAAAAAAAAATTAAAACTCTTATAATCTTGATTCATCCTCTATGGAAGTGTGAATAGATTAAGTGTTAGTGCAATTCCCTGTTGAACTTTCAAAGTAATCCACACAACTAAATTTGTGGGATTAAATGTCTTACTTTTCTCCGACTGTTGTGCTTCTCATCGTTCATTTTATCTTTCACCTCGTTTCCTCGTCTGTCATACTTTACTCTTGACTTGTGAACCAGTAGGATACTCGTATAGATTTCGGTGGACACCACTGGCGAGTTCGACCTGTTAAATGAATGAAACGGTCATGAGGTGTTTAAATCACCCTTCCGTTTGGCTAGCAAGTAATACTCACAAGCTGATATGAGTGGCATGCAGCTACTTATCTCAACCAAAACAGTAGTGTATGGATGGCAACAAGAAATTATAATTCCTTTCTAAATTACCATTTATGGCATCAAGATGACTAGGTATTTGAGATCTGAACAGTTAATATTCTGGTGGGCAGGCTCTTGGACTCATTTAAGAAATGGGATAAATCCATTTTATCTATTTAACTCACACCATTCTCTTTATTCACAACTCTCCCCTTGTTGTATCTCATCAAGCAGGACCAGAAGCCTGTATAGAAAACTATATGCTCGCACTAGCAAATACAAAAACTCAACCATACCCTATGTGGCTCGTGTTCTGTGCGATAAAGAAAGCATTAGGCGTGATGCCTATAACTTATTAAATAGTCAGTAGAACAAATGGATCTCGTCTTTCCAACCCACATCACTTACAGGTACAACGTTTTCTCTCTACCTTTTTTTTTCTTTCTGTATTTATTTTTGTTATGTGATGTTTTGTTTTTCTCCTCCTTACAAACTCTACTTAAAACATTCCGCTTCGTTCTTTTACACTTTGTATATCTCGACCTTATTTTTACCGCTTACGCCAGTAAATATGCTAGTGTCTACTTTTCTAACACCTTGAAACACTCTGTTCAATTTCGGCTTTGCTACCGATATGCTAATATGTTGTTGTCAAAATTAACTGAGACTACCCATATTTTATATAGAATTTTATTTATTGTTAATGTACAAACTGGATGCAATACTGTAGTGAAATGCTGAGAATTCCATTCTGTATCACAAGTACTGTTTTGGAATAAAGCAAATTATTATTATTATTAGAAATTGGTTTGTGGCCCGTTTCAGTACAGCTATTTTTTACTCACTTATCTGTATTTCTTGTTCCTTGCTCTTGTAATCCTTCTATTCTGTGTGTTCAAGATCACTTCTGCTGATGGTGTTGTGAAAATTGGTAAAATCACTAAGAAATGGACGAATTTCTTCCAAGAATTGATCACAGATGCAGACAATTTCGGTGTTAGTTTTCCTATGGATTTGGAAGTGAGAATGAAAGCAGTTCTTTTGGCTGCTGTTTTCTTAATTGTAAGTATCCTTGCTCTTGTTCTTGATCTTTTTGTGATTGCTGGATATACTGTGTGTATTGTACAACACACATTGGACTTATTTTTCAGATCGGTTCCATTGATAGGTTGTGTGATAGATTGTTGTGTCCTGCGTGTATTGGGATAACCAACAGTCTCATGTACACTGAAATAAGTAATTGACAGTTAAGGGATCATTGAACTTTTCTGTTATTTTTCTACTTCTCAAATAGATGACATAAATTAGAAACGTAGGTTCTGTGTGTGTATGGGGGTGGGTGTGTGCACTGTTTGTGAGTTGTGAGGAACCCTACACTGTTTAGAGTGAACACCACATTTTGTTATTTAATGGATTTCGTTTTGTTCACTGCCAGTAATAATGATAAAAATAATTCTTAGTTGTTCTTTAGTTTGATGGGTTCTTATATGAAAAAAGTACGATTTTCTGTGCACTTCACTGAAGCACAATCCCCTTCTCTATTCTTTTTGGTTTTGTAATCTGAGTGAAGTATTTTTCTTTTTATTGTGCACAGTTTTAAACAAAAATAATAATCACAAAATTATTTTTATGCACCAGTAATTTTAAAGGTTTCTTCTGTCTATCTGTCTGTCTGTTTTTGACATAGAACTTTGCATCGATGTGCGGCAGTTCAAGTCGCCACACTCCACTCCTTGTAGCACACAAAGCAACAGAAGGAAGTACAAGAAAAGCATAAAAGAGACAGTAAACAGAGGTATGAGACAAAGGAGTAGTAATAACGAAGAAAAATATAGTTTCATTAGAAATCATAAGTCACAAGGAGTGCATATATCTGCGCCAGCCATTGAGAACGATTTTGAGCAATATCACCAATTGTTTCAAGCCATTCGTCTTTACCGTCCCGAAGACCCCAACCAGTCAGGAAGTCTACACCTTCCAACATTGTCTGTTGTCGAGGAAGGCGATGGCTAGGCATGCATGCGTAACACATGTCCTAACCATCTCAGTCAATGTAATTTCACATCCTCGTCGATTGATTTCCCCTACTTACCTAGCACTCGACCGAAGCCTAACCTCAATATTGCTCACCTTATTGAATCACTTCACACGGGAGATAGATCACAGGCACCTATGATCAAAGACAACTAATCTTTCGATGTCTTCCACTGTCAATGGCCAGGTTTGACAGCCATAAATGAGGACGGAGCGGACATCTGAACAGTACACCCGTCCTTTGGACATAGCCGGCCGGATATCACGTCTACGTCAGAGACGTTTCTTAATTGTTTTATACTGGTATTTTGTTTTCTGGGCTTTCAAAATCAGTCCAGTCATTTATTATTTTGAGTATTATTCATAAGAAAGTATTATTCTTATTAGCCGTTTATTTAGCCACGTGATTTTCCATATTCCTTAAACTCCTCCATGTCATACGACCTCCTTCATGTTGGCGTCGTCAAACAACCTATTCATCGTTTCCCATTCGGTCTGCACTCGAGCGACGGCCTGGAGATTGGCATCACTATACGATCTCCTTAACTTGTATTCTATCCGTCTCTAATTCCCTCGGCATATATTCTGAGCAATAGGTTCTGGGTCGGTCTGTTCTCAGATTTTCTTGTTACTAACTCCTTCCGGCCACTTGATCTTCATTAGGGAGCTAACCAAGGCAGCTGTTGATAGAATTCTGTAGTAGCCTGTTAGAAATGTTTTTCACGGCACGCACCGCAAGTTTCTCATCCACATAAGGGAATTGGGTAACTTGACGTTGGTTTCGAGTTTTCGAATCTTGTGCGTTATACTGAGCACAGTGAATTTCCAAACTGATTTCAGAGTGACGAGGGTTCGCCTTGTCATTCTGATTCTGGTTTTGAAATCCCCATCCGCGCTGTCGCCTGTAGTTGAAATGACGCTTCCTATATAAGTAAATGAAGTGACCTCTTTCAAGTTTATTCTGTTGTTGGTCTCCAGGTATCTTCATCGGTCTTCTCAATGTCCAATTGAATTCCTGTCTTCTCTGCCAGTTTTTTAGTTCTTAGAGTGTATGTGACATCAGACATAAATCACCCACCCTCGAAGTCCTGATCTCTAGAGTCTTCTTATCAGTCCAACGTATTCCTGTCGTCTCCATCACCACTCACGGTTTGCCATGTAATCCAGTCCATCACAATTAGGATTTTCATGTGTGATTTTTCTGTTGATGATAACGACATGTAAAAGTAACATATAACTGCTGAATGAGTTTGATACGGATTTAGGCACTGCACTCTATAGTGTTGAAGTAGTTTCGCGGTCAACGCTGTTGACGACTTTTTCAAAGTCGATGAAGTTGACATTGAGAAAGAGAGAGATTTGACTGTCATTCTATGCTTTTCTTGGTGATGATGTGTAGGACTGTAATTTGATCAGTACATGATTTTCTTCCCTAAGTCCAGCTTGTTCCGGGCCGGCGGATTTCTGCATTTAGCGCGCCTTTCATTCTCTCCATGATAACGTCGCTATGTACTATACTTGACATGAATAAAAGTATGATTCTCCGTCAGTTCTTACAACACGAAAGTATGGCCAATGTATTTTTCATTGGTAGATGGTGACTAGCAGGGGAATCTAGGATTCGCATTTCGACCCATTTGGGACTCGTCATCTGGATGTACCTGCATTTCTCAGTGAGTGATGATGTTCCCGACTGAGGGTCAAACCCAGTTCCCATAGTTCCAAACACCAAAGCGTTATCCACTAGACCACTTGGTCCACGAGAGCCACCTCTTGTGCAACGAGTCATATTAATTTAATTGAATTTTTGATTTTCCCGTCGATGTATTTTTCGTTAGTGTACTTATGTGGAAGTAATTATCTTTTGGATCAAATGTTGATAGGATTGTTTTGAAAATCTGTCTGTTAACCGTTGAATAAAAATCTTGCTGGTATATATGTTTTCATTCCTCATGTTCTTGGTAAAACATATGGCTTCAGGCTTTGAAGTTCCAGTAGCCCTTCTGTTGTTTTTATGAGGTGAAGTTGCTGGCCTCACGTCGCACCTTTGACTTTTCTCCTAGCCTACTAGAGGCTAGGGGACATTTAGGAATGCGTCCATTGACCAACTGACTGATCGATTTTTTCAACACAGTAGGAGTGAATTCGTCAGCACGATATCACCAATAATCTCCAGTCACTGACTCTTAGCATCCTAAAGACACCACACAGACAATATATACCTCCCTAATGTAACCTAAGTCATCTGTGAAAGACTTCACGGAATGATGCCATGTTTAAGTTTGGCTATCCTCGAGAATCAAACCCGGATCCCGTGTGTGGTTAGTAAGCATTCGACCGTTGAACCATCAGTACACGTCCTACGTCACAGCAGGACGATTTTTAGAGACTCAAGATCACTAGTTTAGCCCTCTAAACTCTGATCCATGAGATCCATGATCGCTTTTTAATAGGATTACATCTTGTCATGCTTATTATTATATGCTACTTTCATTTGTAAGCCATTCTCATTAACTAGCTTGTCAAATCGTATGTTAATTCGTCACACCTGTGAGATAATTCTAAATTTAACAGTCTATCAAATTTGTTTTAAATAAAAGGTGACAGTGTGAATTCTGTATGATATTATCAAAAAAAATTTACTCTTTAGTCTACTGCTTTATGGCTTTATACCAAGATGAAATCGTGTAGATGATATGCGTCCTTGCCTTAATAAATGGCATCATTTATATTCGTTGGTAGAGTGGGTGGGGAGTTGAGCCTAGTGATGATATTTATTATTCTTATGTTACTGTCAAAATATTGTTTTTTTTACGTGCAGTGCCAATGGAACACGTGACTATTCACCATACAGTCGTCTATGCTAATGAGTCATTTATATCATCACACTACGCCTATAGAAATAAGTTTGATTTCGAATATAAAAATGTTTGCTGCTTTTTTCTAAAAACGGTCTCATTTATCATGGATACACCTGCCTAACCGTTATTTATATGTGAAATATCTGCTTGCGTGCGTGCGTGTGTTCATGTGTGTGTGTGTGTGTACTCGAGTTTTATTTCCATTGTGTAATTTATGCTTAAAAATATGATTTACATTGATAAGAATTGCACATTAATCTTGCATTATAAGTTGCACAAATAATACAGTTATTTTTTTTACTGATGTTGCGTTACATTTCAAAGTTGGCGCTGAAATATTTTTTTTGCAGAAAGACAGTGGAAGTTTTTTCATTCAGTGTTAAAGTCATCATTTACCTGATCTTCAAATCTTCTCCATCAGTCAATAATATTGTACAGTGTAGATAAAGCTGCTGCTAATCATGTAACAACAGAAGACAAGGGTCAGGCAACAGATCGTTTATTAAGGAAATCAACACATATTTATATATTTTCATGTACATTATTATAGATTATTGTAAGCAAACAAACACAGTCTTCTGATTGGTGATTTCTCGCTGAACATTTATCTTATCTTTCATCTCTTTGTGACCGTTTGTTGCAGTTCAGATTATCTACCTGCAAATGGTATCCGCCTACGCAAAGTCTGCTGTGATTGGTTGTTGAATCAGTTTTTGTTCATATTTTTCTCACGACCAGTATTGAGGACGTAAACATTGACGTAAATTACTGTCTACCAATTTGGCTAGCAGCCAGCTCTCACCACAGTCATACTAGTTACAACAGAGAGCCGTTGGAAAACAGGGTATACTTAACAGCGGTTTCGTCCCTGTATGGGACTCTTCGTCAGTATGCTACACAGCAGGAATCGAATCCAGGTCTTTCAGGTTATCAGGTGAATTCGTATACCATTGAGCAACTGGAATGGAATCCGATGGCCCACAAATTCCAACTTCTTCCGATTTGAGCTATGTAGTGTGGCAGTCAGCCAATTTCATCGGCTCGGTGGGTCCCACTGGTCACGAATTCGCACCAGAAATTCACACAACTCCACCCATCAGTCAGTGACTAGTGAGGACCAGATTAATTTACACGTATTAGTTTGTCGGGAATTGCTGGATAAGAAAACTCTAGAAGATCTGGATTTTGCAGATGACTTTTGCTTTATGTTATACAGACTCGAAGACTTACAGGCGAACATCAACAAACTGGCTTAAAAAGCATCGAAGACAGGACTTCAGGTGAATACAGAGGGAAAACGGAGGTGATAAAGATAACCAACCAACAAGAGACAACAATCACCATCAACGGGAGAAATTTCTCTGGGAAGCAACGTTTCCACCACAGCCAACGGCGCTGATGAGGATGTCAAGACCAGAATCAGAGAGATAAGGCAGGCTTTCGTCGCTCTGAAATCGGTTTGGAAATCCTCTGATCTTATCACAAGGAAGTAGATTGTGGTTTTCAACACCAATTTTAAGTCAGCAAATTCTTCTATATCGGTCATAAACCTGCAGTGCATGTCGTAGGAAGTATTTCCAACAGGCTACTACAGACTTAATTCAGCAATTGCCTTCACTCTCTCCATACTGAAGATCAAATGGCCAGGTAAAAAGAATTAGCAACAAGAAAATACAGAAACCAACTACTGTTCGAGAAATGTGGCGATGGAAATGGAGATTATTATTATTATTATTGTTCCCTTGGGTTCCTAGTGGAACATAGGGCTTTAACTGTACGTCTCCACTTGCTTCTGTCTTCTGCTGTACTTTTCACATGCATCCATGTTAGTCCATACTGTTTCAACTCCTCTTCACACCATCTCCTCCATGTCACCCTTGCACTGACGTCTCACTCGCGGCTTCCCTTTCGGCCTGGTTCCACTCGAGGAATGGCCTGACGCGCGATGTCGCCCAGCGGTCTCCTCAGCGAGTGTCCAATCCATCTCCACCTTCTCCTGCATTTATGTTGGGCGACTGGTTCTTGTTTTGTTTGTTCCCATAGTTTCTTGTTGGTGATTCTTTCCGACCCGGCTTTCTGATCTTCAGTATAGATCCAGTGAAGACAGTTGTTGGTTGATAAAGGCCTGAAACAGGCTGTTGGAAATATTCTTTGTGATCCGCCCGCCAAGTTTCTGATCCGTATAGAAAAACTGACTGACTTGACGTTGTTTGTATTGAAAATCCGACTGGATTTTTTTGTTGATGCAGAGTGACGAAGATTTCCAGATTGGTTTCAGGTTGATGAATGTGTTTCTCGCCTTCCCGATTCTTGCTCGATTTGACATCCTCTTCCGTTCCTCCTCCTATAGTTGAGACAATGCTCCCTAGATAAGTGAGTGAATGAAGTAACCTCTTTCAAATCCCTACCATCGGTGGTGATTGACGCTGGATGTTGTTGCTGTTGTTGTTGTTGGTTGGTTATTTTCATAACCTCCGTCTTGTCTAAAGGAACAATAATAAATAATATTAAAAATAAATAAATAATAATAAGGAATATAATAGTGTTGTTTTGCGTTACGTAAATGCATTATTATAATTTCAAATTAGAATGGTAAGTGGTGACGTTTCAGTTACGAAGTCCCTTGACTTTTGATCGATTTTATTAACACTCTCCTTTTTTGTCATACTTGGATGATACGTTCTATTGATTTCAGTATTTTAATGCCTAAATATAACAGAAATAATCACCCAACACTTTCTTCTTCTCCACAAATATAGGATTTTATGTACTTTGAAGATACACGACAAAATTGGTAATTGTTGCGTGGCGTCTAGAAACACAACATAGGTGGATGGATTGATGCCCAGTGCTGAATTCATCACCATCATCCTTTTCTGTTCACTACTCCCTCTTCTGCGCCAGCCCGCCCTTGCTTTTTTTCTTCTATTATTTGTTATAATGAGAGAATTTTTATTCTTTTTTAATGTTTTTTTATTGATTGATTGATTATGATTTGCCTTTCTGTTTAAGAGAGAAAAAGACTATTCTGACTGTTCTCCTTCCCCCCGCCCCGTCACTGTGTGTATGCGTCTCCCTTTGACTTCTTTCTCTCTCCCTCTAAAAAACTGTGATCAGAAAGAACTTTTTGTGATACATGTCTGTGTGTGTGTGTGTGCGCGTTGTGTGCACACTGCTTGATGATGAATACATTTCTAACTCACTTATTTGCTTGCCCCTATGCAGATTGAAGAAACCGCCTTATTCAACCAGCCTTATTATCTACTTAATTGTCATGTTTTATGTAACCATTCTTTCATATCATACAATTGATTTTTCACTTTGCATACATATCTATCCCAAAGAGAAAAAGAGAGATAACTTTGTTTTTCTACACACATATTAATTAATTTGCTCAAGTTGACAAATAATAATAATTTTAACTGGCAATTCACACTTACTCACTCACTCACTCACTCACTCACTCAGTAAGCCCCACACTTTCTCGCCTTTCAGTTTTAACAATACGTAACACTGAATCATTTGGTTTTCCCTCTTTCTCTCTGTTCTAATAATGACGACATTTTGAATATGTTTAATGATTTTTTTCTCTCTCTGTCTAAAATGTATTCTCGCCAGTAAAACAAAATTTATATATTTTTTTGTTTTGGTGTGATAATTAAAAGACTAGATGTCTAGACCGTGTGTGCGTGTGTGCAGAGAAAGAGAGGGACACATTGCATCTTTGTTGAAGAGAATAGAAAAAAAGTAAAGGAGATTACTGGTTTTTCCTGCAGTACGCACCCACCGGGGTTCAATCCCAGGACCTTGTGGTTACAAGGCGAGCTCGTAGACCATTGAGCAACTGGGACCCGATTCAACGGTCCTTGAATTCTAACTTCTGCCAATTCACGACATAGCGCGACTACTTCGCAATGTCTTCTTCGATGAGTTACTGTCTCATCTTCAACCTGCTGTACCCTACTGGTCGCGGCTTCCCACTAGAACCCCAGGTTAACTGCCTGAATTGGGCCAATTGCTAGTGTGCATCAGATTAATTTTCAAGTAATGGTTTTGTAGGGATTTTGTTTGATTGCATGGAGGATTTAATCATGAGCTGACATCAGTTAGAGAACCACTGGAAAACCTGAGAGTACTGGACAGCTGTTTCGTCCTAGTTTGGGACTCTAGCAGTACGCATGGGCCACTGGATCGGGTCCCAGTGGCTTAATGGTATATGAACTCGCCTTGTAACCAGAAGGTCCTGGGTTCGAACCCCGGTGGGTGCATACTGATGAAGAGTCCTAAACTAGGACGAAAGAGCTGTCCAGTACTCCTTGGCAGTTTTTCCAGTGGTTCTCTAACCAATGTCAGCTAATGGTGAAATCCTGTAACCAATAATTTTATAATTCTCATTGTAGCATTAAGAACACAGTATTTAGAGAAGAGACTCTTTTCAACAACGAATTTATTATCAAGCTGTACAATCGTATATATATGGTTATATAAAGAAATTATATCCAGTGAGGGAATTAGGTCAAAGGTGTGAATACATGAAATAATAATAGTAGTATGAAATGCAATTAAAATATTTGTGATTATGATCATAGTTTAATGTCAAGTGGCAAAATAATTAACGTCATATATAGAATAATACATAAGGTGTATAGATTTTGGAAAGAGGTGTACATAATTATAAGATTAGTTGACGAATATAAAATGTTACATAACATGGTGTGTAATTTGATAAGGTAGAATTCAATATTGCAAAAATATAAAAATTAATAATTTTGGCTTTAAAATGACAAGTGGGTCAAATGGAAAAGATTCAGAGTGAGAATAGTAATAATAATAATAATCTTAGTATTCAGGGAAAGGTACATAGAATAACTAAATAAGCAAAATAAATAAATATCTATCTAGGGTGCAGCCGGTCGGGTGTGAGGACAAATACTCGCCGAAGACACTTGCTAGGGGTCACGCTATGTCGTGAATTGGCAGAAATTAGAATTCATGGGCCAATGATCAGGTCTTGGTGGCTTTATGGTATACGAGATCGCCTTGTAACCAGAAGGTCCTGGGTTCAAACCCTGTTGGGTACGTACTGATGAAGAGTCCCAAACTAGGATGAAACAGCTGTCCAGTACTCCTTGGCAGCTTTTCCAATGGTTCTCCAACTAATGTCAGCTCATGATGAAATCCTGAAACCAATCATATCCCTACAAACGAACACCTAAATATCTCTCCCTCTACGGCCAAGGCAGAAGTAGGGATTGTACATATTTCTTTTGTACATAAAGGTCTGGCTTATAGTCATGAATTGCCAAGGCCTTAGCTGTCTTTAACATAACATAACATAAGCTTTATTCCAAATCAGTACTTGTGATACAGAATGGAATTCTCAGCATTTTACTACAATATTGCATCCAGTTTTTACATTATCAATAAATAAAGTTCTACATAGATTAAAGTTATCTCAACAACATATTAGTATGTCGGTAGCAAAGCCAAAATTAAAGTGTTTGAAGGTGTTAGAAAAGTAGATACTACTAGCATATTTACTGGCGTAAGCGATAGCAAAATGGTCGAGATATACAGAGTGTGAAAGAACGAACAAGAATGTTTTAAGTAGAGTTTGTAAGGAAGAGAGAAACAAAACAGCACATAACAAAAATAAATACAGAATGAAGAGCGAGAAAACGTTGTACCTTTAAATGATGTGAGTTGGAAAGACGAGATCCATTGGTTCTACTGACTATTTAATAAGTTGAAGGTTTCATGCCTGATGCATTCTTTATCGCATAGAACACGGGCTAGGTAGGGTATGGATGAGTTTTTGAACTTACTAGTGCGGGCATATAGTTTCCTATATAGGCTTCTTGTTTTCCCTGAAGAGATACATGGGGAGAGTTGTGAATGTAGAGGGTGTTGTGAGTCAGATAAAATGGATTTCGCCCATTTTTCACATGAGTCCATGTGCCTGTCCACCAGAATGTTAACAAGCTGGCTAAGTGGCAAACTGCTTACTCTGCTGACAACCTTTAACACCCTACGTAATAAGATAAAGTCCTTCTTCAATAGCCCTGGAAAAACTAAGGGGGAACAACAGAGAATAATAGGCAGGATGCAAGAGTTAACGAATCGTAAAAGTAAGGGTTGGGTTATACCAAAATGTCTTAACTTCTTAATGTAGAAGGTGAGACAGAATATTTTCTTAGAAATCATCACGATATGAGACGACCAGGAAAGATCAGCAGATAGAATGACGCCAAAATATTTGATTTCCGACTTGTTCTCTATTTCAGTGCCATCAATGTTGCACACCTCGTGAGTGCTAACCAGTTTATTTAGGTCAGATTTATGCCTTAAGGTGAAATTAACTGTTTGGCATTTGGAGGGGTTTAAGGTTAGACCGTTTTCCTTGGACCATTGGCTAATTTCTGATAAGAAGCCATTTAGTTTAGAGCAGTCACTTTGACATTTGACAGGTAAAGCGGGAAGTTAGAATGGATTCTACATATGATCTTGAAATCATGGTCAGGGTTGACCGAGTGACAGAAGTCGATCAGGTGTTCCAGAATAGAGCTTTGCACACACTCCCTTTCTCCCTCTTAAAGCCGTGCAGCTGGAATATGTTCTCGTATCCGTGTGGAAAGCGTCCTCTGATTACGGCCAATGTGCTTTGCTCCATAAGAGAAGGTGAACTGATAGATGCACATGGTGGCGACCAGACTGGGGAGCTTATCTTTGACAGAGGTAGAGAACAATTTGCGACTCGTGAACATCATATGTAATTTTGCTGCAGCGAACGTCTTACTGACTGATTTAGAGAGACGATTTTTGAGCCTATCAGAAGCTTGATCACCTTTGAATTCCAAGTTCATGAATAAGGTTTTATTTGGAACTGAGTCGGTGACTGTTTCTCTCTATCAACTGTATTGGTTTCAATGATCTGTTAAGTCAAGAGATCCATAGGTTCACTTTGAGCAGTTTATGGAGAGACGGTTTCTACCAGTTGTCTTATTATCAAGCTACATATTAACTGAATAGGACAGTTAGTTTAAAGTCTCATTACCAACATATATATATATATATATATATATATATATATATATATATATATTGGTTTTACATTTTCCCGTTGAAGTGCTTGGTTTCAGGTTGATGTTTCGGCTGACTACGTAATGCAGGTACATACAGACGATGAGTCCCAAATAGGACGAAATGCGCATCCTGGATTCATTCCACTGCTAGTCACCATCCACCAATTAACTTCTTATAACATTTGTTATCATTACGATGATGTCCAGTTGTGTGGAGGATACATTTTTTCAATGTAGGATAACAGATTAGTTATGGAGAGTCAAACGTGCTAAGCTGAAATCAATCGCAAAATATTGTAAACTAGGAGACAATCGTGATGACCAGTCATTACAGATTCATACAGTTTGGGGTAGGGAAAACTGACAAGTCAGTTCAAGGTTATAAAGGTCGTCAGCTGAGTGGCTAGTACAAAGTATTATGTATTAAAGATGAGGTACTAAGACTGTAATGAGAGTGAGAGGTTCATCGTGAAATAACGAAAGTGTCAAGTGAAACAGGCAGAAGCATATACTGAGAAAAGAGATAATGTCACTGATAATAAGTTCGGATAGTATAAATGGAAAATCCGATACTATTGAGAGAATGTTTGAATGAAGGGTATAAATTATGACGAATAATAATAATTGTAATAATAAGCAAAGAAAAACAAACAAAAGAATCCAAGAGGGCTAAGAGGAAGAGGCACTCTTGGTGAGAAGAACCATTAATTGAAGTTTGGTCACTTAGGAACAATGTCTGGACGTGTTAATTTGGGATACAATGCTACGGGCTTTTTTATTCCTTTACGTTCCCAGGGCTTCAAGCTAGAGGGGTGTAGTTTCAGTAGCAGTGATAAAATAATTTACACGGGATGGGGTCGCTAGCCTCATGTCGAACCTTCCCTCTTCACTAGCCTTATCAATGGTTAAGCGATGTTTGGGAGTGCGTCGGCTGGGGATCGAACTCCGAACCACCTGCGTGGTTGGCTAGCATTCTATCTCTTTTCCACTGACGCTCAGCTCCGGCCTAGTTGATCTTATTGAAACAACTTCAGCTGTGTGTAGGAGTCGTAAGCGAACTGTACGTGATAACGAAAGCTGTGGTGACGTCGATGCGATGTCCAGTATCGACCAAGCGTGGCAGGATCGAGCTTTTTATGCACCTAATTTCCCCCTGCTGAACGAAGCTGGCTCACACTAATATATATATATATTAATAAATTAATTCAACATAGAATTTGCAGCAAGTATATTGTAGCACTTCAAATTGCCACAATCCATGTAGCACTCAAAAATTGACAAAAAAGTAAAAGGAGATGATTTGGAACTTTAACAAGGTGAAATGCATGGGAGGAATACTATTAACATGGAAAAACGTGAAGATTCGGTGGATATGAGAGATGAAAAGGAGTGAATGCATCCGCGCCACTCAAAATGATTTTCAGCCATGTCACAAAGAGTCTCCGGCCATCGGTTTTTAGTGTCTTGTGAACCCTAGTTGGACAGTTTACAACTCACTACGTGGCGTAAACCGGGAAAAAACAGAAACTTCATGAATTGGTGCCAGGTGTTGAATTAACCATCTGTAAATCTTTTCTAAACTAATCTTATGTTAGCTAAGATTGCTCGACGTGGAAGGCGATGACTCGACTTGCGTGACATCTGTCCTAGCCATCTGCATCAATGTTTCTCCACAACCTCAAAGATTGATTTACCCTTCTTAGCTAACACTCAAAGCTTAACCTTGATAATGTTCACTATATTAAACCAGTCATCACAGAAGATAGAACGCAAACATATGTGGTCGAAGATAACTGGCTTTTTGATACATCCTAATTTCATTGAAAACATCTCACAACAATCAAGGAGAAGACCTAACGCTACGTCTAATTTGGAAAACACAAAGAAAGGGAATGTCTAAGAGAGATTACTTCTCTTGGATAAAGTTTAAGGCGGTGGTAGTTAATAATAATAATAATTTACTTTATTCCAAAAAACAGTACTTATAATACAGGATAGAATTATCAGTATTTTTCACAATACCTTGCATCTGATTTACTCAAGATATAAATAAAATTAAAAATTAAAACAAAGTTAAGCAGAGAAATTTGTCCACATTTACGATATAATGTCAAAAATATTCGAAGTACGAATTGAGAATATTAAATATGATAATAATAATAGCAGTGGGTTTGTTTAAAACACTATTGTCGATTCAGTTTGGAAATTTTAGCATGTTATAGATTATTGAATCTAATATTCTGTTTGTATAGTATAGTGGCACCCACAAACAACGCAGACCTCGAAAAGAAAGAAGAATTCTACAGGCAAAAATGGACAATACTCCAGCTGGCGACATGAAAATACTAATGGGAGACATGAACGCCAAACTTGGACCAGACAACTCAGGAAGGGAACTCATCATGGGTAGAGAAGCTCTAGGAGAAATGAATGAAAATGGAGAACTCTTCGCCGACTTCTGCGCCTTCAACGAACTAGTGATTGGTGGCAGTGTATACAAGCACAAAGATATCCACCAGGCTACATGGGTGTCACCAGACGGTCAAACCAAAAACCAAATCGACTTCATCTCAATCTCAAGGAAGTGGAGGCGCAGCCTACTGGACACAAAAGCAAGAAGAGGAGCAGACGTTGGCTCAGTCCACTATCTCGTACAAGGGACAATCCAAATCAAATTTAAAGCTTTCAGGGAATCAGGAGCTGCAGATAGACCACAAGCCAAGTTCAACACTCAAAAGCTGAAGGACCAGGCTACAAAGGACATCTTCATTGCAAGCATAAAGGACAAAGCTGAGATACAAATCAACACCAGCGAAAAGGTCAGCGTCGAAAAGCACTGGAACAACTTGAAAACGGTGTGGAGCCAAACCTGCATAGAAATTCTAGGCAGAAAAAAGAGACAGGACAAACAGTGGCTCACTACGGACACTTGAAAACTAATAGAAGAGAGAAGGACAGTGAAACAAAAGATTATCCAGTGCACTGACGAGCAACAAAAACAGGAGCTGAATGCAAGCTACACTCTACCAAACAACTAGGAACCTTTCGGGCAAACGTTCGACACAGATTAAGCCAATAAAGGACGACAATGGAAAGTCAATCACCAAAGAGGTGGAACAGAGAAAGCACTGGGCTGAACACTTCAAAAGACTTCTAAATCGTCCGCCACCTACAACGCGGCCAACAATACCAACAACGGAAGCAGAACTACCAGTGAACACTGACCCCCCGACGAAATCAGAAGTCCTGAATGCAATCAAGATGCTTAAAGCTGGGAAAACACCGGGACCAGATGGAATCCCAGCAGAAGCTTTGAAAATAGACCCAGAGACAACAGCGGACTTGATGACACCACTACTGGAGAAGGTGTGGAAAGAGGGCAAAGTACCCGAGGATTGGAAGAAAAGATACTTATTCAAACTTCCAAAGAAAGGAGACTTAAGTCAATGTAAAAACTGGCGTGGAATTATGCTTCTGTCCATTCCAAGCAAGATACTAAGTCGCATCATCCTGGAGAGAATCAAACAAGCCCTAGATGAAAAACTTCGTCCGGAACAGGCTGGATTCAGGAGAAACAAATCATGTATTGATCAAATCGCCACTCTACGGATCATCATTGAACAAAGCTTGGAATGGCAGTCACCTCTCTATCTCAACTTCATCGACTTTGAAAAGGCCTTCGACAGCGTCGATCGAGAGGTCATTTGGCAACTACTTCGCTACTACGGGGTCCCATCGACAATTATACATCTCATCCAACAGTTATACGACAATGCTGCATGCCAAGTAATCCACAACGGGAAACTTACGGAAGCCTTCGAAGTGAGGACGGGAGTGAGGCAAGGCTGTCTACTATCACCAATGATCTTCCTGATTGCAATTGATTGGATAATGCGACAGACAACGGCAACCAACGAGGGAACAGGCATAAAATGGACTGACACAAAAGACTTGGAGGATCTGGATTTCGCCGATGATATATGTCTGATTTCCCATAAACTGGAAGATATGCAAGTGAAAAGTAACAAGTTGGCAGAAGAAGCATCAAAGATAGGACTTCACGTGAACATAGATAAAACAGAGATGATGAAGATTCCTAGCCAACATCAACAGCAACAACAACAACAGACAACAATCAGCATAAGTGGGAAGAACCTGAAAGAAACAACCTCCTTCACCTACCTGGGAAGCATCGTCTCAACTACAGGCGGAACTGACGAGGACATCAAAGCCAGAATCGGAAAAGCAAGACAAGCTTTCATTACTCTCAAATCTGTGTGGAGGTCAACAGCACTCAGCATCAAAAATAAGATCCGGATTTTCAACTCCAATGTGAAGTCAGTGCTACTATACGGATCAGAGACTTGGCGAGTCATAAAGAGCATCTCAAACAAACTTCAAACCTTCATTAACAGCTGTCTCCGCTCAATACTCAAGATCAGATGGCCAGAAAAGATCAGCAACAGAGATCTCTGGGAGCGAACCAATCAGGAACCGATTGTGAAACAAATAGGCAGGAAGAAATGGAGATGGATTGGCCATACTCTGAGGAAACCATCAAGTGACATCACTAGACAAGCCCTCGAGTGGAACCCGAAAGGGAGGCGGCGAGTTGGTCGTCATTGCAAGGGTGACTTGGAGGAGGTCATGCGAGGAGGAGATGAAAGCATGTGGACAGACCTGGAGCAGGATGAAAAAGTTGTCAGAAAACCGAAGGCAATGGAGGTGCGCAGCTGAAGCCCTATGTTCCTCTAGGAACTAAAGGATACAGTAATAATAATAATAGTATAGTGAGGGCAAAGACAAAACTAACAGTTATTCACACAGCTTAAATGATGTTCACACTTATGGGAAAGAATAAACAAAAACAAAGCATTGTAAATATAAGAAATGCAATAACAATAAAGTTTCATGGTGTAATGGTGGAGGAAATGGTTCATTTACTAGTGCTAAAAAGGTTAGTTAGCTCGTCGGTGATACTATTTTCATCACATAAAGTACCTGCCAAATATGGTATAGTGGAATTTGCATACTTAGACGTACGTGAATAAAGTCTTCTGAAAAGACTTCTTGTTTTACCTGAAGAGACCTAAGGTTGGAGCTGGGGGTAAAGCAGATGCTCACAGTCTGACAAAATTCCTTTAGTAAATTTGTTGCATGACATCAAGTGTCTATCAATGACGATGTCAACGATGTGGTCCAATGGGATACCACTCACCCTACTGACAGTGTGACTTAGTCTTTTATAAGCAATCCACAAAGGAATGACGGTGAACAGTAAAGAAGAATAGGTGAGATGCACGAGTTGACAAACTGTGGGAGGAGGCGTTGGTTGAGTTATGCCTGAATGCCTTAACGTTTCAATGTAAGAAGTCAGACGAAATATTCTTTTAGAAATCGCCAAGACATGGGAGGAACAGGATAGTTCTATGCGAGCTCATAGACCACTGGGAACTCCATCCTCACACTTGACTGGATGCACCTCACTGATGACGATCTCTCACTAGAACGCCAAGAAACTTTGTTCTGTAACAAGTCACTGGCGGGTATCAGAGTAATTCTCAAGAGTTTGGTTTGTTAACTGTCATATCCATTAGTCCCTATTGTTTTTCCCAAGATTACTGTTCTGTCTCCCTCACATTTTCGCTTATTATCGTTCTTTTAAATTCCCTTTGTCTTCCGTTGTGTTCTACATGAAGTATGACGACTCAAATTGCTGCAGTTCTACGCAAAGTCCCAATACTGAGTCGAATCAGTCAGCTTTTGGAGTTTTAATGGCAGTAGACTAGCTGTGCATACAACAGTAATTAAAAATCTAAAAGTACATATTATCCTTGCAAAACTAACACTTGATGAATTAGAATTTAAAATATGCGCCGTTTAGTCTCTAACAGAATCTGAATTATGATAATTACGTTCTGATATGTTTACTAGTTAAAAAGAGGATTCATGAAAATATCTAACTAATATTAGATTGCAAAATTAAGCGGAGGCAAGGTGGAGACGTATGACTCTACTCAGTAAGTATTAACTGAATAAAATAACTCAATTTAATAAACTCTATTTTTTAAATCCTCAATCCAGAAAGTAAAAAAAAAACAACTAAATAATCAGACAGCTTAAAAATAAATCATAGTGATATTACTAAATTCTTTATTTATAAACGTGTAACAGTTTTGAAGAGAACACGAAGCAGGTAAGTAGAAATTTAGACGCTCAGTATTTTTGTCATCTATAGGAATCATGCTCCTATCGACGTCAAGTCGCATCATCCTGGAGAGATTAAAGAACGCACTGGATACAGAACTCCGCCCCACCAGAACAAGCTGGATTCAAAAAAAGGCAAATCATGTACTGACCAAATTGCAACTCTACGCATCATCATCGAACAAAGCATGGAATGGCGATCAAACCTCTACCTCAACTTTATAGACTTTGAGAAGGCCTTCGACAGCGTTGATCGTGAAGTAATTTGGAAATTACTCGAGTACTATGGCGTACCCCAAATATTCATCAAACTTATTCAACAGCTGTACGACAACGGCACCTGCCAAGTGATCCACAACGGAAGACTCAGCGAGGCGTTTGGAGCAAACACAGGAGTCAAACAAGGGTGCTTACTATCACCAATGATATTCCTAATTGTGGTGGACTGGATTATGCATCAGACTGTAGGAAACGAGAAGACAGGAATATCCTGGACCGACGTGAAGAACCTAGAAGATCTGGATTTCGCGGATGACTTATGTTTGATGTCACACACAATCGAAGACTTACAAGCTAGCGAAAACCGACAAACTGGTCGAAGAAGCAGCAAAGACAGGACTCCAGGTAAACACAGACAAGACGGAGGTTATGAAAATAACTAACCAACAACAACAACAACATCCAACGTCAATCACTATCAACGGGAGGGATTTGAAAGAGGCTACTTCATTCACTTATCTAGGGAGCATTGTCTCAACTACAGGAGGAGCGGACGAGGATATCAAATCGAGAATCGGGAAGGCGAAAAAGACATTCATCAGCCTGAAATCAATCTGGAAATCTTCGTCACTCAGCATCAACAACAAAATTCGGATTTTCAATACAAACGTAAAGCCAGTTCTTCTATACGGATCAGAAACTTGGCGGGTCACAAAGAATATTTCCAAAAGGCTTCAGACCTTTATTAACAACTGTCTTCGCTCAATACTGAAGATCAGATGGCCGGAAAGAATCACCAACAAGGAATTATGGGAACAAACAAAGCAAGAACCAATCGCCCAACAAATATGCAGGAGAAAGTGGAGATGGATCGGACACTCGCTGAGGAGACCGCTGGGTTGTACGGATTCTTTTGAACGCATAGTTTAGGTCAGATGGTTTGAATGTCTATCGCCTCAGCTGTCTGCAGTAGACGGAACGAAGTCTATTGGAAAGACTCGGTAGGATGAGATGAATTACTCCGAAAGCTCTCGCTTTCTCCACTACCTGACCACTATCAACTAAATGTGACAAAAGTGAGCTACAAATAGTTTTTGTTTGTCTTTTGACAAACCATGATGAAAGATAATCAGTAAAACGTCGGCTAATCTGTGTAGCAGAAAGGTGCCCAATATAACTGTTAATGCAGATGCAGTTAGGTAGAGAGAGAGAGAAGTTAATAGGGAAATATTTGTAGTCATTGAATGGCATGTCAAATGATTCGCTACAGAAAACTCAGCGAGGTGTTCTAAGTGAATACGGCAGTAATACAAGACAGCCTATCTATTATCACCGATGATATTCTTAATTGTGGTGGACTGGATTATGCGTCAGTCCGTGCATGGAAAGTTAGCAGATAAGAATACGCTGGACTGATAAGAAGGCTACAGAGATCCTGGATTTCGCAGGTGATATATGCCTAATGTCACATAGACTCGAGGACTTATAGGTGAAAGCCAGAAAACTGGCTAAAGAGGCTAGCAACGAAGATAAGACTTCAGGTACATATAGAGAAGACGGAGGTGAAGATAACCAACCAACAACAGCAAAAGACAGCACCAGTCACCATCAACGAGACGGATTGACAAAGGTTACTTCCTTTACTTATCTAAGGAGCACTGATGGATCAGGTGAAGATGTTAAATCCAGCGAGGATCGCAAAGGCAAGAGACACTTTCATCAACCTGAAACCAGCTTGCCATTCTCCTGCACTCAGTCAGCACAAAGATAGGATTCAGATTTTTGACACAAACTTGACGTCAGTCGATCAGTTCTTCTGTATGGGTCAGAAACGTGCACTGCGTGTCGCAAAAAGGATTACCAACAAGCTTCAGACTTTTGTCAACAGCTGCTTTTTCTGGTTACATATTAAATATCAAATAGCTACCTGGCCGGAAACAATTAGCAACAAAAAAACTCTGGCTGGTGACGAACCAACCAAGAGCCAACTGTTCAACAAATGTGTGAGAGAAAATTGAGATGAATCGGGCATATATATTGAGGAGGCCATCGAATTACATTGCTCGTCAGACATACTCTCGAGTGCAATCTAAATGGAAAGTGACGAGATGTGTTGGTGAAGTCCAATGTTCCACTTGAAACTTAAGGGAATAATAATATGTGCAATCGAAATGACGTAATGACTAGACCTGATGGAAAATTGCACCAAAACAACAGGGAGTACGACGGTATTAAGCAAGTTATCAAGTCATGTGAACACACTGATATGAATACCAGCAGCAATTATTTATGCTCAAAAAGCCATCCAGCTCTTAGTAATGTAGAAATTCGAATTCATAGACTATTGAGTTGGATCCCGGTGTCTGAATGGTCTACGAGATTTCCTTGTAAATAGAAGATCCTGAGTTCCAAAACCGGTGAGTACGCACTTTTGATGATTCGAAAACTAGGAAGAGACAGCGCTTCAGTATTTCCTGCTGGTTTTCAATGGTTCTCTAACTGATATGAATCCGTGATCAAACTTTAAACTAAAACTGCATGTGTTATATCAACTGGACTTATCTAGTATGATATTGAAGTCAGTTAGTAGATACTGACTAGCAGTGGAATCCAGGATAACGCTCATTTAGTCCTATTTGGGACCCGTCATTGGATATACCTACAGTTCGCAGCGAGTGATGGTGTTCCCATTGAGGCTCGAACTCAGTGCCCATAGTTTCATACGCCAAGGCGTTATCCACTAGACCACTTGAGCTACAAGAGCCACCTGAATTCCAATGCTAGTCACTATCCATCAATTGATTTCAAGTTACATGACCAGACATCGTTGAAGCATCTGCAACAGGAACCGAAATGTCAACCTGAGACCGACCACTTCGGTTCAATCAATCGACGGCGAAATCTAAATTGAATTAAATAATATGACATTGGTTGAAGTTAATATCAAATATCTGGCCACTTCAGTTAACACATTTCTATTCTCAGATTACAGAGTTTGTGGAGATTTTGGATTAATTTCAATTGTTAGAATTTCTTCAGTTGGAAAGGTCATTGAATTCCAGTCAGGAGCACTGGATATCCATTTCGCTCTATTCGGGACATTTCGGCAGTGCGCATTTAGTGGGGGTCGACATTGTCAAGGACAATTTGGATGCTTATCGAAGGCACTGGTGAGGATCGCTCTACATCATGACTTTATGTACTTAGAATTCACGAGTCACTGAATTCCGGTCTAAGTGGTGGAATAGTCAACGGACTTGGTCTCGTCACCTGAAGTTCATTGGGATCTTCCATGAGTGTATGCTGCCCAGTTCTCTCTGGCTTGTAATGATCTCTCTAAATGATGTTGGTTCGTGACGGCAATTTAACAACTGACACTTTCACCCCGTAAAAAAAAACCGTTATTCTTAAGCAATTCATCATAAACTGATAGGTGAAATAGGATTAAATTAATAAATTCTGTAAGTTCTATCAAGATTTTTAAAACAGCGATGAGAATATAGTTGGTGGAAAACAGAAGTGAAGGGTCGTTTAACTTCTGCTCAGTGGCTGGATGGTATAAGAGTTCACCTTGTAATCGGAAGGTCCTGCATTAGATCCTTAGTGTAGTCTTGGTGATACACTGCTTAAACCTCCCCAAAAAGGACTAAACGACTGTAGAATACTTCCCACTGGTTTTCAGTAGGAAGTCAGTTGGTGAAGAATCTAGAAATAACTGAGTTTTCATAATTTTTTGACCTCAATGTAATGAATTCAGGGAGGAAATTTATTTCGAAAAAGTCAAGCATTATACAGAGCTGTGTCAAATAAGGCAATTCATTACAAAACTAAAGCCTGCAGTAGAGTTCAAATTCTCGTTTTATGTGTGAATTTTGTATTATGTAAGCTTTTTTCTCTCTATCTTACAGTTATTCGATTCACTGATATTTTTCAGTCTGTATTGTAGGTTGCTTTTGGAGAAAACATGTGACAAATACTGCTTACCTATTTAAGGGATTCATGTGTTATGAAAAACTAAAGACTAATCAATATGTCTGTAATACTTCAACACTAACTGGTTCTGATAATATTTATTATATATTAATATATTATATTACATATATTATATATATATTATATTACATATTATTATATTATATTATATATTAATACAGCTGGGTACCAATCAGTCGGAAAAGAAACCTAATTAAATCCCTTGCCACTCGCGTCAGACGCATCTGCAGCTCTGACACCATGGAAGAAGAACTAAACTTCTTGAGGGAAATCTTCATACAAAATGGCTACCCACCAAGATTCGTAGACAAAAACATCAAACAGAAAAACCAAAAGCAAGAGACACCATCGGTGCCTAGAAAGATACCTTATATGAACCTAGACTTCAAAGGAGACCTACTTAGTGACGTCCTCAGAAGGAGAATTTCCACCTCTTTAGGAAGAACTTTCCCTGCGGCAACATTAAGAATAGTGTTCTCCAGTCGCCCACTGATCTGCAGAAACCCAAAGCACAAGATTCCGCACATGACCACTTGTATGTGTATATATCAGTTAACCTGTTGCTGTGGAGCCAGGTACATCGGTCGTTCAACGCGCATCCTGTCAAAAAGGGTCAAAGAACACTATCCAGCGTGGCTACAGAAAGGAAAAAATGGCCATATAAGGAGTGCAATAATCGAACATCTCGTCAACACGGGTCATTCCATCTCAACAAACGCCTCCTTCAAAGTAATCTACAAAGTGAAGAACAACCTTCCGAAGACAGTACGATTCCGTCTTCTTTGCATTGCAGAAGCCCTAGCCATTCAGTTGGTGGAACCAGAACTATGCATACAAAAGAAAATTATTCAAGCACTTCTACTCGCATGGTAACAACTCCGTTGATTTGACCTAACTTTTGTTTGTTTGTTTGTTTGATTTGACCTTACTCCTGTTTGTATGCTTATTTTTCTAACTTAAAATCCTTGTGTAATTCTACATATTATTTTGTTTCCATGTACACCTTGGGCACAACTCATTCATCAAACTATTCATGCCATTACGTTACTCTTATTTAACGATCATTTATGACAACTCATCACTTTTGTTGCTATTTTCTTATCAACATCCAATTCATCTGAACTTACTAATTGTATTTTCGTTTGACAAATTTAATGTATACACACACACACAAAATAACCATACATATTTGCGATTGTACAGCTATGAAAATGAATTCGCCGAAAAGAGACTCTTCGCTGAACTACTTGTCTTTTGTCTACTAATATTTATATAATAAACCGACTGAAATCATATAATGGTTTTTCATGATATAATCTCCTAATGAAAAGACCACAACACAGAGAGATGTAGGTTATACAACGTTAAAGCAACACAGATGTATTTTGTCTTCCTACTTGGAGTTTATTGAATCATTTAGAAAGGATGTCTACATATCTAACTGGCTTTCAAGATGTCGTAAGAGTATACCTGGAGATTTTAGGTATTTGTAAGGCATCGGTGGCTCAATGATAGGATGCCCGCACGTCGTCAGGGTTCTTAAAGCTCACCTGGTTGGTGGCAGTCTGTGAAAGGTAGGAAGGTTGGGAATGAGGCTAGCAGCTCAACCCTGTGGAAACCTACACCACTGATAGCAAACACCTTGAAGCTTAAAACTCACTCGTAAAAAGAGAACGGAAAGACTTGAAACATAATTTATTATTCGGTTACAGGAGAAGGAACCACTGGAAAACCTAGGAGTACTGGACAACTGTTTCGTCCTAGTCAGGGAATCTTCATCAGTATGCACCCACCGGGGTTCGACCTCAGGACCTTGTGGGTATAAGGTGAGCTCATAAACCATTAGGTTATTGGGACCCCATCCACTGGTCAGCTCTTGAATTCCTACTTCTACCAATTCATGACATGGAGCGACAGCTAGTCAATGCCAGCTCATGATGAAATCCTGTAACCAATCAATCGAATCCCTAAAAACCAATACTTGAAAATTTATTATTCCTTTTTGGTTCTAGTGGAATACACTGTGCAGGAAATCCAACGACAATTCTAGCTTTCCTGTTCTATGAATACTGAAATGCCCACCATTTCCAGTAACATCAGTATGTACAGACTGGTCGCAAACCTTCATTCCCTCTTCGTGTAACCTTATCCATATAACCCACGACGTTCAGTCTACTGTTCGTTTCCTATTCGCACTCCACTTGAAAGCCTGCGTTGTTATGCCACTTAACACTGTCCTCTCTGTACATCCAGTATATCTCCACTTTGCTACTAGTTGGTTGGAGGCAATCGGCAGGAAACCTGGGACCTAGGTGTCGCGCTAGTTAGCACTCATCAGTCAGCAAGGCTTATCTGCAACCTCGAAGGGGCTTATGTCCCTTCTGAGATTCGAACCCGCGTCATTCAGTGATGTAGTCGGAGACGTTGCCACTGAGCTATCCGCGTTGACGACTCACCTCCTGTAGGACTGTATTGGATATTTTTGATTGGAAACTAGTCAGTGGTTGGTGTAATGTATGTGTCTAGTCCTATCTTGCTGATGAGTACCAACTAGCATGTAACTTAAGTCCAAAGCTTCCAAAGCCGATTGTCTCCAAACATCTGATATCATCAAATCAATGTGCACCGTGACGGCGAAGTACCTCGAATGGTGACCACATTGCAAACTTGACTGATGAAATTCAGTTTGCATCAAAGATAGGACTAGCCGCATACACCAACACATTAAGTTAGTTACTGACTAATGTCCAATCGAAAACATTCCCGCTTTTCTCTGTATATTTGTTGGGTAATAAGTTTCTTGGCGCGTTTGCCGCTAGAGTGAGCTCCTCCTGACAATCGGACCTTTAGTATGGGAGGAGGGCGGCTATTAAGTACTCTTTGGAGATGATCTAGTGACATGTGTTGAAAATTCAACCTGTATTTGAAATGATCCTGTTCCTCGGAAAAGTGAAGCATAATTTCATTAGAATTGTAAAATTCACTACGTGCACAGCTTGTTTTATTGACGAAAGAAAGCCTAATCGATTTGTACACACACACTCTTATAAATCACTAGTTGTAACGATTATAAAAGCTAACTGTATTTGCTTTTCAGATTGAAGTAGACAATTGTAGAAATCTGAAATCATCATTTGTATTTTTATTCAACTAAACACGTTTTAATGGATTTCACTTTTCTAATGCTGACATTTAACTGTTCTCTAGGCAGTAGGCAAGTTGTCTGAAAATAGTATACATATATATATATATATATATATATGAATGAGCTGGTTTTATTTTTTCTCCCAGTGGCTTAATGGTATATGAACTCGCCTTGTAACCAGAAGGTCCTGGGTTCGAACTCCGGTGGGTGCATACTGTGAAGAGTCCTAAACTAGGACGAAAGAGCTGTCCAGTACTCCTTGACAGGTTTTCCAGTGGTTCTCTAACCAATGTCAGCTAATGATGAAATCCTGTAACCAATAAATTAATAATTCTCACTGTAGCATTAAGAACACAGTATTCAGAGAAGAGACTCTTTTCAACAACGAATTTATTATCAAGCTGTACAATCGTATATATATATGGTTATATAAAGAAATTATATCCAGTGAGGGAATTAGGTCAAAGGTGTGAAAACATGAAATAATAATAGTAGTATGAAATGCAATTAAAATATTTGTGATTATGATCATAGTTTAATGTCAAGTGGCAAAATAATTAATGTCATATATAGAATAATACATAAGGTGTATAGATTTTGGAAAGAGGTGTACATAATTATAAGATTAGTAGACGAATATAAAATGTTACATAACATGGTGTGAAATTTGATAAGGTAGAATTCAATATTGCAAAAATATAAAAATTAATAATTTTGGGTTTTAAAATGACGAGTGGGGCAAATGGAAAAGATTCAAAGTGAGAATAGTAATAATAATAATAATCTTAGTATTCAGGGAAAGGTACATAGAATAACTAAATAAGCAAAATAAATAAATATCTATCTAGGGTGCAGCCGGTCGGGTGTGAGGACAAATACTCGCCGAAGACACTCGCCAGGGGTCGCGCTATGTCGTGAATTGGCAGAAATTAGAATTCATGGGCCAATGATCGGGTCTTGGTGGCTTTATGGTATACGAGATCGCCTTGTAACCAGAAGGTCCTGGATTCAAACCCTGTTGGGTACGTACTGATGAAGAGTCCCAAACTAGGATGAAACAGCTGTCCAGTACTCCTTGGCAGCTTTTCCAATGGTTCTCCAACTAATGTCAGCTCATGATGAAATCCTGAAACTAATCATATCCCTACAAACCAACACCTAAATATCTATCCCTCTACGGCCAAGGCAAAAGTAGGGATTGTACATATTTCTTTTGTACACAAAGGTCTGGCTTATAGTCATGAATTGCCAAGGCCTTAGCTGTCTTTAGAAGTCTGTAACGAAGAAAACGCGGGAAGTTAGAATGGATTCTACATTTGATCTTGAAATCATGGTCAGGGTTGACCGAGTGACAGAAGTCGATCAGGTGTTCCAGAATAGAGCTTTGCACACACTCCCTTTCTCCCTCGTAAAGCCGTGCAGCTGGAATATGTTCTCGTATCCGTGTGGAAAGCGTCCTCTGATTACGGCCAATGTTCTTTGCTCCATAAGAGCAGGTGAACTGATAGATGCACATGGAGGCGACCAGACTGGGGAGCTTATCTTTTACAGAGGTAGAGGACAATTTGCGGCTCGTGAACGTCATATGTAATTTTGCTGCAGCGAACGCCTTACTGACTGATTTAGAGAGACGATTTTTGAGCCTATCAGAAGCTTGATCACCTTTGAATTCCAAGTTCATGAATAAGGTTTTATTTGGAACTGAGTCGGTGACTGTTTCTCTCTATCAACTGTATTGGTTTCAATGATCTGTTAAGTCAAGAGATCCATAGGTTCACTTTGAGCAGTTTATGGAGAGACGGTTTCTACCAGTTGCCTTATTATCATGCTACATATTAACTGAATAGGACAGTTAGTTTAAAGTCTCATTACCAACATATATATATATATATATATATATATATATATATATATATATATATATATATATATATATATTGGTTTTACATTTTCCCGTTGAAGTGCTTGGTTTCAGGTTGATGTTTCGGCTGACTACGTAATGCAGGTACATACAGACGATGAGTCCCAAATAGGACGAAATGCGCATCCTGGATTCATTCCACTGCTAGTCACCATCCACCAATTAACTTCTTATAACATTTGTTGTCATTACGATGATGTCCAGTTGTGTGGAGGATACATTTTTTCAATGTAGGATAACAGATTAGTTATGGAGAGTCAAACGTGCTAAGCTGAAATCAATCGCAAAATATTGTAAACTAGGAGACAATCGTGATGACCAGTCATTACAGATTCATACAGTTTGGGGTAGGGAAAACTGACAAGTCAGTTCAAGGTTATAAAGGTCGTCAGCTGAGTGGCTAGTACAAAGTATTATGTATTAAAGATGAGGTACTAAGACTGTAATGAGAGTGAGAGGTTCATCGTGAAATAACGAAAGTGTCAAGTGAAACAGGCAGAAGCATATACTGAGAAAAGAGATAATGTCACTGATAATAAGTTCGGATAGTATAAATGCAAGATCCGATACTATTGAGAGAATGTTTGAATGAAGGGTAAAAATTATGACGAATAATAATAATTGTAATAATAGGCAAAGAAAAACAAACAAAAGAATTCAAGAAGGTTAAGAGGAAGAGGCACTATTGGTGAGAAAAACCATTAATTGAAGTTTGGCCACTTAGGAACAATGTCTGGACGTGTTAATTTGGGATACAATGCTACGGGCTTTTTTATTCCTTTACGTTCCCAGGGCTTCAAGCTAGAGGGGTGTAGTTCCAGTAGCAGTGATAAAATAATTTACACGGGATGGGGTCGCTAGCCTCATGTCGAACCTTCCCTCTTCACTAGCCTTATCAATGGTTAAGCGATGTTTGGGAGTGCGTCGGCTGGGGATCGAACTCCGAACCACCTGCGTGGTTGGCTAGCATTCTATTTCTTTTCCACTGACGCTCAGCTCCGGCCTAGTTGATCTTATTGCAACAACTTCAGCTGTGTGTAGGAGTCGTAAGCGAACTGTACGTGATAACGAAAGCTGTGGTGACGTCGATGCGATGTCCAGTATCGGCCAAGTGTGGCAGGATCGAGCTTTTTATGCACCTAATTTCCCCCTGCTGAACCAAGCTGGCTCACACTAATATATATATATATATATATATATATATTAATAAATTAATTCAACATAGAATTTGCAGCAAGTATATTGTAGCACTTCAAATTGCCACAATCCATGTAGCACTCAAAAATTGACAAAAAAGTAAAAGGAGATGATTTGGAACTTTAACAAGGTGAAATGCATGGGAGGAATACTATTAACATGGAAAAACGTGAAGATTCGGTGGATATGAGAGATGAAAAGGAGTGAATGCATCCGCGCCACTCAAAATGATTTTCAGCCATGTCACAAAGAGTCTCCGGCCATCGGTTTTTAGTGTCTTGTGAACCCTAGTTGGACAGTTTACAACTCACTACGTGGCGTAAACCGGGAAAAAACAGAAACTTCATGAATTGGTGCCAGGTGTTGAATTAACCATCTGTAAATCTTTTCTAAACTAATCTTATGTTAGCTAAGATTGCTCGACGTGGAAGGCGATGACTCGACTTGCGTGACATCTGTCCTAGCCATCTGCATCAATGTTTCTCCACAACCTCAACGATTAATTTACCCTTCTTAGCTAACACTCAAAGCTTAACCTTGATAATGTTCACTATATTAAACCAGTCATCACAGAAGATAGAACGCAAACATATGTGGTCGAAGATAACTGGCTTTTTGATACATCCTAATTTCATTGAAAACATCTCACAACAATTAAGGAGAAGACCTTACGCTGCGTCTAATTTGGAAAACACAAAGAAAGGGAATGTCTAAGAGAGATTACTTCTCTTGGATAAAGTTTAAGGCGGTGGTAGTTAATAATAACAATTTACTTTATTCCAAAAAACAGTACTTCTAATACAGAATAGAATTATCAGTATTTTTCACAATACCTTGCATCTGATTTACTCAAAATATAAATAAAATTAAAAGTTAAAACAAAATTAGGCAGAGGGATTTGTCCACATACATGGTATAAAGTCAAAAATATTCGAAGTACGAATTGAGAATATTAAATATGATAATAATAATAGCAGTGGGTTTGTTTAAAACACTATTGTCGATTCAGTTTGGAAATTTTAGCATGTTATAGATTATTGAATCTAATATTCTGTTTGTATAGTATAGTGGCACCCACAAACAACGCAGACCTCGAAAAGAAAGAAGAATTCTACAGGCAAAAATGGACAATACTCCAGCTGGCGACATGAAAATACTAATGGGAGACATGAACGCCAAACTTGGACCAGACAACTCAGGAAGGGAACTCATCATGGGTAGAGAAGCTCTAGGAGAAATGAATTAAAATGGAGAACTCTTCGCCGACTTCTGCGCCTTCAACGAACTAGTGATTGGTGGCAGTGTATACAATCACAAAGATATCCACAAGGCTACATGGGTGTCACCAGACGGTCAAACCAAAAACCAAATCGACTTCATCTCAATCTCAAGGAAGTGGAGGCGCAGCCTACTGGACACAAAAGCAAGAAGAGGAGCAGACGTTGGCTCAGTCCACTATCTCGTACAAGGGACAATCCAAATCAAATTTAAAGCTTTCAGGGAATCAGGAGCTGCAGATAGACCACAAGCCAAGTTCAACACTCAAAAGCTGAAGGACCGAGATACAAAAGACATCTTCATTGCAAGCATAAAGGACAAAGCTGAGATACAAATCAACACCAGCGAAAAGGTCAGCGTCGAAAAGCACTGGAACAACTTGAAAACGGTGTGGAGCCAAACCTGCATAGAAATTCTAGGCAGAAAGAAGAGACAGGACAAACAGTGGCTCACTACGGACACTTGGAAACTAATAGAAGAGTGAAGGACAGTGAAACAAAAGATTATCCAGTGCACTGACGAGCAACAAAAACAGGAGCTGAATGCAAGCTACACTCTACCAAACAACTAGGAACCTTTCGGGCAAACGTTCGACACAGATTAAGCCAATAAAGGACGACAATGGAAAGTCAATCACCAAAGAGGTGGAACAGAGAAAGCACTGGGCTGAACACTTCAAAAGACTTCTAAATCGTCCGCCACCTACAACGCGCCAACAATACCAACAACGGAAGCAGAACTACCAGTGAACACTGACCCCCCGACGAAATCAGAAGTCCTGAATGCAATCAAGATGCTTAAAGCTGGGAAAACACCGGGACCAGATGGAATCCCAGCAGAAGCTTTGAAAATAGACCCAGAGACAACAGCGGACTTGATGACACCACTGCTGGAGAAGGTGTGGAAAGAGGGCAAAGTACCCGAGGATTGGAAGAACGGATACTTATTCAAACTTCCAAAGAAAGGAGACTTAAGTCAATGTAAAAACTGGCGTGGAATTATGCTTCTGTCCATTCCAAGCAAGATACTAAGTCGCATCATCCTGGAGAGAATCAAACAAGCCCTAGATGAAAAACTTCGTCCGGAACAGGCTGGATTCAGGAGAAACAAATCATGTATTGATCAAATCGCCACTCTACGGATCATCATTGAACAAAGCTTGGAATGGCAGTCACCTCTCTATCTCAACTTCATCGACTTTGAAAAGGCCTTCGACAGCGTCGATCGAGAGGTCATTTGGCAACTACTTCGCTACTACGGGGTCCCATCGACAATTATACATCTCATCCAACAGTTATACGACAATGCTGCATGCCAAGTAATCCACAACGGGAAACTTACGGAAGCCTTCGAAGTGAGGACGGGAGTGAGGCAAGGCTGTCTACTATCACCAATGATCTTCCTGATTGCAATTGATTGGATAATGCGACAGACAACGGCAACCAACGAGGGAACAGGCATAAAATGGACTGACACAAAAGACTTGGAGGATCTGGATTTCGCCGATGATATATGTCTGATTTCCCATAAACTGGAAGATATGCAAGTGAAAAGTAACAAGTTGGCAGAAGAAGCATCAAAGATAGGACTTCACGTGAACATAGATAAAACAGAGATGATGAAGATTCCTAGCCAACATCAACAGCAACAACAACAACAGACAACAATCAGCATAAGTGGGAAGAACCTGAAAGAAACAACCTCCTTCACCTACCTGGGAAGCATCGTCTCAACTACAGGCGGAACTGACGAGGACATCAAAGCCAGAATCGGAAAAGCAAGACAAGCTTTCATTACTCTCAAATCTGTGTGGAGGTCAACAGCACTCAGCATCAAAAATAAGATCCGGATTTTCAACTCCAATGTGAAGTCAGTGCTACTATACGGATCAGAGACTTGGCGAGTCATAAAGAGCATCTCAAACAAACTTCAAACCTTCATTAACAGCTGTCTCCGCTCAATACTCAAGATCAGATGGCCAGAAAAGATCAGCAACAGGGATCTCTGGGAGCGAACCAATCAGGAACCGATTGTGAAACAAATAGGCAGAAAGAAATGGAGATGGATTGGCCCATACTCTGAGGAAACCATCAAGTGACATCACTAGACAAGCCCTCGAGTGGAACCCGAAAGGGAGGCGGCGAGTTGGTCGTCATTGCAAGGGTGACTTGGAGGAGGTCATGCGAGGAGGAGATGAAAGCATGTGGACAGACCTGGAGCAGGATGAAAAAGTTGTCAGAAAACCGAAGGCAATGGAGGTGCGCAGCTGAAGCCCTATGTTCCTCTAGGAACTAAAGGATACAATAATAATAATAATAGTATAGTGAGGGGAAAGACAAAACTAACAGTTATTCACACAGCTTAAATGATGTTCACACTTATGGGAAAGAATAAACAAAAACAAAGCATTGTAAATATAAGAAATGCAATAACAATAAAGTTTCATGGTGTAATGGTGGAGGAAATGGTTCATTTACTAGTGCTAAAAAGGTTAGTTAGCTCGTCGGTGATACTATTTTCATCACATAAAGTACCTGCCAAATATGGTATAGTGGAATTTGCATACTTAGACGTACGTGAATAAAGTCTTCTGAAAAGACTTCTTGTTTTACCTGAAGAGACCTAAGGTTGGAGCTGGGGGTAAAGCAGATGCTCACAGTCTGACAAAATTCCTTTAGTAAATTTGTTGCATGACATCAAGTGTCTATCAATGACGATGTCAACAATATGACCCGATGGGATACCACTCACCCTACTGACAGTGTGACTTAGTCTTTTATAAGCAATCCACAAAGGAATGACAGTGAACAGTAAAGAAGAATAGGTGAGATGCACGAGTTGACAAACTGTGGGAGGAGGCGTTGGTTGAGTTATGCCTGAATGCCTTAACGTTTCAATGTAAGAAGTCAGACGAAATATTCTTTTAGAAATCGCCAAGACATGGGAAGACCAGGATAGATCAGAAAAAAGAATTAATCCAAGATACTTAACTTCAGACTTGGTTTCTATACCAATATAATCAATTTTGCAAGGGTCATAAGAACCAACAGCTACATTTAACTGTCACATGAATTAAAATCACCTGCCACTATGGACAATGAGTTTCCAAAAGAGGAGGCAGCGAAAATAGTGAATTCATCAGCAAGCATAGATAGTTCCCAAGTGCTACAACAAGGTGTGACATAAATGTTTGTAATATAAATTAATTTGTATATGGATAGGTGTTTAGGTCGACATTTGACGGTTACAGTCAATATTATCATTCGAGAATTTAAAGCAGACGTTGTTGGCAGCAGACCACTAAGAATTGATAAAAGTAGCAACAACACCATCTCGCTTCTTCCTTGAACTACTGCGGTCTTGTCTGTACATATTGAAACCATTCAGTAAGATTAAACTGTCATCATATGAATTGTTGAGCCAAATTTCTTGAAGCGTTATTACGCTTGTATTACGGTAAATATCTGAACATACTAGAGCATCCAAGTAATTAATCCTGTTCGATAATGACCTGCGATTTGTGCTCGTAATCGCAGGAACAGTCATCTGATGCAGGGGAGTACACTTCAAGGATATTTGCCACCCACCATGATGCTTTTTCTTAAGGTTATTATATACTCGTAAATCATCAGGTTGAAAACATTTTAAATAATCGCAAGAGTAAGTAATACGATTTGGACATATAACTGAATAATTAAAACAAAATAAATCCAAGTAATCAGATGCCATATAGGTGACGGAAAATTTTGGTAGCCCAAGGTTTAAGCAGGCCGCCAGAATAGGCGGGAATCTTCAAACTGCAGAAGCAATGGTAATTCACATATTAAAACCTGAACTCCGCATACAAAAGAAGTTTGTTCAGTCATTCAGTCTACAGTGGACCTGTCTTACCTTAACGCTAAATACGTAATTTTTGTTTCGTCTTTTTCTGACTTGTTTGTCTTTTATTTGTATCATATTTTCTTCCCCCAGCCCTTATTAAATCTCTACCCCATTTTACCACTGTTGTTAATCTGACTTTTGTTCAATTTTAATTTGAATAGAGCTCTTCTCAGTCCCATCAGTTAAATTATATCACTTAACATGCTTATTTAATCTTATGACAGTTTCTACCCGATTAATGCCTTCTACAATTTGTATTTTGTTATCTGGAATTTTCAGTTTTAACGACAAATCTTTGGAAATATTCATTTTTGAGTGTTGGTTTGTAGGAATTTGATTGGTTACAGGATTTCATCATGAGTCGACATTGGTCAGAGAACCATTGGAAAACCTGGGAGAACTCGACAGCTATTCCGTCCTAGTTTGGGACTCTTTAGCAATACGCAGCCACCAACAGGGTTAGAACCCAGGACCTCCTGGTTACAATGCGAGCTCGTAGACCATTAAGCCACTGGGACCGGATCCAATGGCCAGCTCATGAATTCTAACATCTGCCAATTCACTACATAGCGCAACCGCTAGCCAATTCTACGGCGAGTATTTATCCTCACACCTGACCTGCTGCATCCTACTGGTCACGACTTTCCACTGGAACCCCAGGTAACTACCTACCTGAATAGGGCAAGTCGCTAATGAGCATCTCATCGATATTCAAGCATTGGCTTGTAAGTATTTGATTGGCTACAGGATTTCCTCATGAGCTGACATTGGCTAGAGAACCATTAGAATACCTGTATTGTTGCTAAAACAATTTACTACAAATTTGCGAATATACGGCCGAAGAGAGTAATTCTTCACTGAAAGTCTTTCCTTTTATATGACTCAATGAGGATATTCAAGTTGTTTAATATTAAATTAGTTGAAAACAGCCTTTTCGCTGAATAATAATTTGTAGATTACTGAACTATTTACACTTCATGTGTTAATTGATTTTCCATTTTTTATTTCATTCCTTACGTTCTCAGTGTAACGTGAAACTTGATGCTTTCTATCTGGTTGCGGTCTTTAGGATTCTAAGAACCAATGACTCAAGGTAATTAGTGATAGTGGCTCAAAGTTGTTCATAGCGCCTCAGTTGCAACTGCTCGTTAGGAATTTTCAAGAGTTTGGTTTGTGAGGATCAGATTTGTTTTCTCGAGTTTGAACACAGACTGATATCTGTTAGAGAACCATTGAAAACCAGTTGGGATTACTGGACAGCTGTTTCATCCTAGTTTGATAACCATCGACGGTACATACCCACCAACAGGGTTCGAACCCAGGACCTTCCGGTTACAAAGCAAACTGGCTCATGTACCATTCAGCCACCAGCACGTGATTCACTGGCCAGTCTATGAATTCTAACTCCTACCAATTCGTGATATTTAGCGCAACCACCAACCAATGTCATCGCTGAGAACTGCATCCTCACACTTGACTGGATGCACCTCACTGATGACCACCTCTCACTAGAACGCCAAGAAACTTTGTTCTGTAACAAGTCACTGGCGGGTATCAGAGTAATTCTCAAGAGTTTGGTTTGTTAACTGTCATATCCATTAGTCCCTATTGTTTTTCCCAAGATTACTGTTCTGTCTCCCTCACATTTTCGCTTATTATCGTTCTTTTAAATTCCCTTTGTCTTCCGTTGTGTTCTACATGAAGTATGACGACTCAGATTGCTGCAGTTCTACGCAAAGTCCCAATACTGAGTCGAATCAGTCAGCTTTTGGAGTTTTAATGGCAGTAGACTAGCTGTGCATACAACAGTAATTAAAAATCTAAAAGTACATATTATCCTTGCAAAACTAACACTTGATGAATTAGAATTTAAAATATGCGCCGTTTAGTCTCTAACAGAATCTGAATTATGATAATTACGTTCTGATATGTTTACTAGTTAAAAAGAGGATTCATGAAAATATCTAACTAATATTAGATTGCAAAATTAAGCGGAGGCAAGGTGGAGACGTATGACTCTACTCAGTAAGTATTAACTGAATAAAATAACTCAATTTAATAAACTCTATTTTTTAAATCCTCAATCCAGAAAGTAAAAAAAAAACAACTAAATAATCAGACAGCTTAAAAATAAATCATAGTGATATTACTAAATTCTTTATTTATAAACGTGTAACAGTTTTGAAGAGAACACGAAGCAGGTAAGTAGAAATTTAGACGCTCAGTATTTTTGTCATCTATAGGAATCATGCTCCTATCGACGTCAAGTAAAATCCTGAGTCGCATCATCCTGGAGAGATTAAAGAACGCACTGGATACAGAACTCCGCCCCACCAGAACAAGCTGGATTCAAAAAAGGCAAATCATGTACTGACCAAATTGCAACTCTACGCATCATCATCGAACAAAGCATGGAATGGCGATCAAACCTCTACCTCAACTTTATAGACTTTGGGAAGGCCTTCGACAGCGTTGATCGTGAAGTAATTTGGAAATTACTCGAGTACTATGGCGTACCCCAAATATTCATCAAACTTATTCAACAGCTGTACGACAACGGCACCTGCCAAGTGATCCACAACGGAAGACTCAGCGAGGCGTTTGGAGCAAACACAGGAGTCAAACAAGGGTGCTTACTATCACCAATGATATTCCTAATTGTGGTGGACTGGATTATGCATCAGACTGTAGGAAACGAGAAGACAGGAATATCCTGGACCGACGTGAAGAACCTAGAAGACCTGGATTTCGCGGATGACTTATGTTTGATGTCACACACAATCGAAGACTTACAAGCGAGCGAAAACCGACAAACTGGTCGAAGAAGCAGCAAAGACAGGACTCCAGGTAAACACAGACAAGACGGAGGTTATGAAAATAACTAACCAACAACAACAACAACATCCAACGTCAATCACTATCAACGGGAGGGATTTGAAAGAGGCTACTTCATTCACTTATCTAGGGAGCATTGTCTCAACTACAGGAGGAGCGGACGAGGATATCAAATCGAGAATCGGGAAGGCGAAAAAGACATTCATCAGCCTGAAATCAATCTGGAAATCTTCGTCACTCAGCATCAACAACAAAATTCGGATTTTCAATACAAACGTAAAGCCAGTTCTTCTATACGGATCAGAAACTTGGCGGGTCACAAAGAATATTTCCAAAAGGCTGCAGACCTTTATTAACAACTGTCTTCGCTCAATACTGAAGATCAGATGGCCGGAAAGAATCACCAACAAGGAATTATGGGAACAAACAAAGCAAGAACCAATCGCCCAACAAATATGCAGGAGAAAGTGGAGATGGATCGGACACTCGCTGAGGAGACCGCTGGGTTGTACGGATTCTTTTGAACGCATAGTTTAGGTCAGATGGTTTGAATGTCTATCGCCTCAGCTGTCTGCAGTAGACGGAACGAAGTCTATTGGAAAGACTCGGTAGGATGAGATGAATTACTCCGAAAGCTCTCGCTTTCTCCACTACCTGACCACTATCAACTAAATGTGACAAAAGTGAGCTACAAATAGTTTTTGTTTGTCTTTTGACAAACCATGATGAAAGATAATCAGTAACACGTCGGCTAATCTGTGTAGCAGAAAGGTGCCCAATTTAACTGTTAATGCAGATGCAGTTAGGTAGAGAGAGAGAGAGAATTTAATAGGCAAATATTTGTAGTCATTGAATGGCATGTCAAATGATTCGCTACAGAAAACTCAGCGAGGTGTTCTAAGTGAATACGGCAGTAATACAAGACAGCCTATCTATTATCACCGATGATATTCTTAATTGTGGTGGACTGGATTATGCGTCAGTCCGTGCATGGAAAGTTAGCAGATAAGAATACGCTGGACTGATAAGAAGGCTACAGAGATCCTGGATTTCGCAGGTGATATATGCCTAATGTCACATAGACTCGAGGACTTATAGGTGAAAGCCAGAAAACTGGCTAAAGAGGCTAGCAACGAAGATAAGACTTCAGGTACATATAGAGAAGACGGAGGTGAAGATAACCAACCAACAACAGCAAAAGACAGCACCAGTCACCATCAACGAGACGGATTGACAAAGGTTACTTCCTTTACTTATCTAAGGAGCACTGATGGATCAGGTGAAGATGTTAAATCCAGCGAGGATCGCAAAGGCAAGAGACACTTTCATCAACCTGAAACCAGCTTGCCATTCTCCTGCACTCAGTCAGCACAAAGATAGGATTCAGATTTTTGACACAAACTTGACGTCAGTCGATCAGTTCTTCTGTATGGGTCAGAAACGTGCACTGCGTGTCGCAAAAAGGATTACCAACAAGCTTCAGACTTTTGTCAACAGCTGCTTTTTCTGGTTACATATTAAATATCAAATAGCTACCTGGCCGGAAACAATTAGCAACAAAAAATCTATGGCTGGTGACGAACCAACCAAGAGCCAACTGCTCAACAAATGTGTGAGAGAAAATTGAGATGAATCGGGCATATATATTGAGGAGGCCATCGAATTACATTGCTCGTCAGACATACTCTCGAGTGCAATCTAAATGGAAAGTGACGAGTGCGTCATTGGTGCTGGGTTGACATGGAGGAGATAGTGTGAGTTTGAAGAGAAGAGCAGAGGTCATGGGTAATTGTGAAGCTAGCCAAATGAAGAGGACAGTAGAAAGTGGAACATAGTGGAGATGTGTTGGTGAAGTCCAATGTTCCACTTGAAACTTAAGGGAATAATAATATGTGCAATCGAAATGACGTAATGACTAGACCTGATGGAAAATTGCACCAAAACAACAGGGAGTACGACGGTATTAAGCAAGTTATCAAGTCATGTGAACACACTGATATGAATACCAGCAGCAATTATTTATGCTCAAAAAGCCATCCAGCTCTTAGTACTGTAGAAATTACAATTCATAGACTATTGAGTTTGATCCCGGTGTCTGAATGGTCTACGAGATTTCCTTGTAAATAGAAGATCCTGAGTTCCAAAACCGGTGAGTACGCACTTCTGATGATTCGAAAACTAGGAAGAGACAGCGCTTCAGTATTTCCTGCTGGTTTTCAATGGTTCTCTAACTGATATGAATCCGTGATCAAACTTTAAACTAAAACTGCATGTGTTATATCAACTGGACTTATCTAGTATGATATTGAAGTCATTTGGTAGATACTGACTAGCAGTGGAATCCAGGATAACGCGCATTTAGTCCTATTTGGGACTCGTCATTGGATATACCTACAGTTCGCAGCGAGTGATGGTGTTCCCAGTGAGGCTCGAACTCAGTGCCCATAGTTTCATACGCCAAGGTGTTATCCACTAGACCACTTGAGCTACAAGAGCCACTTGAATTCCAATGCTAGTCACTATCCACCAATTGATTTCAAGTTACATGACCAGACATCATCGAAGCATCTGCAACGGGAGCCGAAATGTCAACCTGAGACCGACCACTTCGGTTCAATCAATCGACGGTGAAATCTAAATTGAATTAAATAATATGCCATTGGTTGAAGTTAATATCAAATATCTGGCCACTTCAGTTAACACATTTCTATTCTCAGATTACAGAGTTTGTGGAGATTTTGGATTAATTTCAATTGTTAGAATTACTTCAGTTGGAAAGGTCATTGAATTCCAGTCAGGAGCACTGGATATCCATTTCGCTCTATTCGGGACATTTCGGCAGTGCGCATTCAGTGGGGGTCGACATTGTCAAGGTCATTTTGGATGCTCATCGAAGGCACTGGTGAGGATTGCTCTACATCATGACTTTATGTACTTGGAATTCACGAGTCACTGAATCCCGGTCTAATTGGCTGAATGGTCAACGGACTTGGTCTCGTCACCTGAAGTTCATTGGGATCTTCCATGAGTGCACGCTGCCCAGTTCTCTCTGGCTTGTAATGATCTCTCTAAATGATGTTGGTTTGTGACGGCAATTTAACAACTGACAATTTCACCCCGTAAAAGGAAACCCTTATTCTTAAGCATTTCATCATAAACTGATAGGTGAAATAGGATTAAATTAATAAATTCTGTAAGTTCTATCAAGATTTTTAAAACAGCGATGAGAATATAGTTGGTGGAAAACAGAAGTGAAGGGTCGTTTAACTTCTGCTCAGTGGGTGGACGGTATACGAGTTCGCCTTGTAATCGGAAGGTCCTGCATTAGATCCTTAGTTCAGTCTTGGTGATGCACTGCTTAAACCTCCCCAAAAAGGACTAAACTACTGTAGAATACTTCCCACTGGTTTTCAGTAGGAAGTCAGTTGGTGAAGAATCTAGAAATAACTGAGTTTTGATAATTTTTTGACCCCAATGTAATGAATTCAGGGAGGAAATTTATTTCGAAAAAGTCAAGCATTATACAGAGCTGTGTCAAATAAGGCAATTCATTACAAAACTAAAGCCTGCAGTAGTGTTCAAATTCTCCTTTTATACGTGAATTTTGTATTATGTAATCTTTTTTCTCTCTATCTTACAGTTTTTCGATTCATTGATATTTTTCAGTCTGTATTGTAGGTTGCTTTTGGAGAAAACATGTGACAAATACTGCTTACCTATTTAAGGGATTCATGTGTTATGAAAAACTAAAGACTAATCAATATATCTGTAATACTTCAACACTAACTGGTTTTGATAATATTTATCATACATTAATAAATTATATATATATATATATATATATATATATTATATTATATTACATATATTACATATTATGTATATATATTATACTATATTATATATTATTATATTATATTATGTATGAATACAGCTGGGTACCAATCAATCGGAATAGAAACCTAATTAAACCCCTTGCTACTCGCGGCAGACGCATCTGCAGCTCCGACAGCATGGAAGAAGAACTAAACTTCCTGAGGGAAATCTTCATACAAAATGGCTACCCACCAAGATTCGTAGACAAAAACATCAAACAGAAAAACCAAAAGCAAGAGACACCATCGGTGCCTAGAAAGATACCTTATATGAACCTAGACTTCAAAGGAGACCTACTTAGTGACGTCCTCAGAAGGAGAATTTCCACCTCTTGAGGAAGAACTTTCTCTGCGGCAACATTAGGGAATAGTGTTCTCCAGTCGCCCGCTGATCTGCAAAAGCCCAAAGAACAAGATCCCGCACCTGACCACTTCTATGTGTATACATCAGTTCACCTGTTGCTGTAGACCCAGATATATCGGTCGTTCGACGCGCATCCTGTCAAAAAGGGTCAAAAAACACTACACAGCGTGGCTGCAGAAAGGAAGTAATGGCCGTATAAGGAGTGCAATAATCGAACACCTCGTCAACACTGCTCATTCCATCTCAACAAACACCTCCTTCAAAGTAATCTACGAAGTGAAAAACAACCTTACAAATACAGTGAGTTTCCGTCTTTTTAGCATCGCAGAAGCCCTAGCCATTCAGTCAAAGAACCAGAACTATCCATACCAAAGAAAATTATTCAACCACTTCTACTCGCATGGTAACAACTCCGTTGATTTGACCTAACTTTTGTTTGTTTGTTTGTTTGATTTGACCTTACTCCTGTTTGTATGCTTATTTTTCTAACTTAAAATCCTTGTGTAATTCTACATATTATTTTGTTTTCATGTCCACCCTGAGCACAACTCATTCATCAAACTATTCATGCCATTACGTTACTCTTATTTAACAGTCGTTTTTGACAACTCATCACTTTTGTTGCTATCCTCTAATCAATATCCAATCTCACTCCCTTGGTAACAGAATTTTGATTTTGATTAGTCATCTAATTCAGTGATCTCAACTCACTGAACAAATCTTAATCTCATAAACTTTAACCGTTTTTGTTTTTTTGTTTCTTGAGTGGCTATGTAAACCTAAAAGCTAACACTGTTCTGTTAATCAATTTTTCTGTTTTCTCTCTTACCCCTCCCCCTCTTTTCAACTTTAAAAGCGTATAAATTGATGATGAAAACTTAAACTAAAAACATTGTAATGCTTTCATTTAGATGCGTCAATTTTATAGTAACTCTTTTCTACCACCACTCGAACATTAAAGTATGTTATTATCATCTATATAACCATTGTAATTTCAGGTAGTTTGCAGCTGATGAGAACCTGTGAAATAGAATGATATCATTTTATACTGCAAATTTCGTCTTCCTTTCTTTATCGAAATTTATCAAGGGAACCAAATGTATGAAATATCCAATTCATCTGAACTTACTAATTGTATTTTCGTTTGACAAATTTAATGTATACACACACACAAAATAACCATATATATTTGCGATTGTACAGCTATGAAAATGAATTCTCCGAAAGGAGACTCTTCGCTGAACTACTTGTCTTTTGTCTACTAATATTTATATAATAAACCGACTGAAATGATATAATGGTTTTTCATGATATAATCTCCTAATGAAAAGACCACAACACAGAGAGATGTAGGTTATACAACGTTAAAGCAACACAGATGTATTTTGTCTTCCTACTTGGAGTTTATTGAATCATTTAGAAAGGATGTCTACATATCTAACTGGCTTTCAAGATGTCGTAAGAGTATACCTGGAGATTTTAGGTATTTGTAAGGCATCGGTGGCTCAATGATAGGATGCCCGCACGTCGTCAGGGTTCTTAAAGCTCACCTGGTTGGTGGCAGTCTGTGAAAGGTAGGAAGGTTGGGAGTGAGGCTAGCAGCTCAACCCTGTGGAAACCTACACCACTGATAGCAAACACCTTGAAGCTTAAAACTCACTCGTAAAAAGAGAACGGAAAGACTTGAAACATAATTTATTATTCGGTTACAGGAGAAGGAACCACTGGAAAACCTAGGAGTACAGGACAACTGTTTCGTCCTAGTCAGGGAATCTTCATCAGTATGCACCCACCGGGGTTCGACCTCAGGACCTTGTGGGTATAAGGTGAGCTCATAAACCATTAGGTCATTGGGACCCCATCCACTGGTCAGCCCTTCTACCAATTCATGACATGGAGCGACAGCTAGTCAATGCCAGCTCATGATGAAATCCTGTAACCAATCAATCGAATCCCTAAAAACCAATACTTGAAAATTTATTATTCCTTTTTGGTTCTAGTGGAATACACTGTGCAGGAAATCCAACGACAATTCTAGCTTTCCTGTTCTATGAATACTGAAATCCCCACCATTTCCAGTGACATCAGTATGTACAGACTGGTCGCAAACCTTCATTCCCTCTTCGTATAACCTTATCCATATAACCCACGACGTCTAGTCCACTGTTCGTTTCCTATTCGCACTCTACTTGAAAGCCTGCGTTGTTATGCCATTTAACACTGTCCTCACTGTACATCCAGTATATCTCCACTTTGCTACTAGTTGGTTGGAGGCGATCGGCAGGAAACCTGGGACCTAGGTGTCGCGCTAGTTAGCACTCATCAGTCAGCAAGGCTTATCTGCAACCTCGAAGGGGCTCATGTCCCTTGTGAGATTCGAACCCGCGTCACTCAGTGATGTAGTCGGAGACGTTGCCACTGAGCTATCCGCGTTGACGATTCACCTCCTGTAGGACTGTATTGGATATTTTTCATTGGAAACTAGTCAGTGGTTGGTGTAATGTATGTGTCTAGTCCTATCTTGCTGATGAGTGCCAACTAGCATGTTACTTAAGTCCAAACCTTCCAAAGCCTATTGTCTCCAAACATCTGATATCATCAAATCAATGTACACGGTGACGCCGAAGTACCTCGAATGGTGACCACATTGCAAACTTGACTGATGAAATTCAGTTTGCACCAAAGATAGGACTAGCCACATACACCAACACATTAAGTTAGTTACTGACTAATGTCCAATCGAAAACATTCCCACTTTTCTCTGTATATTTGTTGGGTAACAAGTTTCTTGGCGCGTTTGCCGCTAGAGTGAGCTCCTTGTTGTTTGCTTCTCCTGACAGTCGGACCTTTAGTATGGGAGGAGGGTGGCTATCAAGTACTGTTTGGAGATGATCTAGTGACATGTGTTGAAAATTCAACCTGTATTTGTGATGATCCTGTTCTTCAGATAAGTGAAGCGTAATTTCATTAGAATTGTAAAATTCACTACGTGAACAGTTTGTTTTATTGACGAAAGAAAGCCTAATCGATTTGTACACACACACACACTCTTATAGATCACTAGTTGTAGCGATTATAAAAGCTAACTGTATTTACTTTTCAGATTGAAGTAGACAATTGTAGAAATCTGAAATCATCACTTGTATTTTTATTCAACTAAACACGTTTTAATGGATTTCACTTTTCTAATGCTGACATTTAACTGTTCTCTAGGCAGTAGGCAAGTTGTCTGAAAATAGTATACATATATATATATATATATATATATATATATGAATGAGCTGGTTTTATTTTTTCTCTGTGAATTTATTCATTACACCCACCAACGATTGATTTGTTCAAAACAAATGAGAGAAAAAAATCTTCAATTTATTGTGTTTTGTTAATCTTCACACATTTTGGTGCAACTGCTACACCACTTAATAGCATAATACTAATTGATCTTTTCTGAATGAAAATCTAATGCATCAAAATAGAAATATTTTCAAATGTGTTGGTTTGCTGGGATTTAGTTGGATTTAAACAACATTGATTGAACAAGCAGTGAAAACCGTGGCCATTGAATTCCATCCGTATAGGTGTATGGCCAGTGATCATATTCTGTAACCTGAAAGACCTAGGTTTAATTCCCTTTTGGTGTCAAAGGTGCGCACTGATGAAAAGTGCAATACTAGGATGAAATAGCTTTTTAACACCCTGTGGTAGTTACCAGTATTCCTCTTGTAGCGGTAAATAATTCCCCAAAATTATTGACCACAGCAATCACTCATTGGATGCTGACCACCACTGTTTAAGTCGTTTTGTTTAGCTGAAGGCTTCCGGTCAAGCATCCCCGCCATTTGGTACCCCGTCGTGTAACGTGCACGATCACTAGCTAGCTAAGCGTTTGTCTGAAGACTTGTTTTGATTCCCAAATATATCTCTTGATTTGGACGATCAAATATTGGCTTTTGCTTTGTTGTTGGTACGCGAGAATAAATTAATTAGAAGTTGCTGAACGAGATATCCGTCAACCTCTAAACTCTAATTGCTTTCAGCTCATGATTTATAGCTTGGGAATATAAATTTAAGAAAAGTGCTTAATTGTTATTAGTTCATCGAACTTAGAAGACCTAGATTTGGCGGATGATTAATGTTTAATGTTACACAAACTTAAAGATCTCCAAGCGAAAATCAACAAATTGGCAGAAGAAGCAACAAAGGCAGGAATTCAAGTGAACATAGAGAAGATGGAGGTAATGAAAATAACCAAACAACAACCACCACCACCACCACTAACAACCACTGTCAATCAATGTCAACGGGAGAAATTTAAAAGAGGCCACTTTTTTCATTTATCTGGGCACCACAGTTTCAATTTTGGATGACAGCATGGATAAGGTTGTCAGAAAAGGCAGAATCGGAAAGTCAAGAGACACCTTCATCACTCTGGAATCAAGTTGGAAACCTGCTTCATTCAGTATAAAGAGGAAGACTAAGATTTTCAATACCAATGCTAAGTCAGCCAATTATTCTGTATAGAAAAAATATTCATTCAGATATCTATAAAACACAAAATAATCGAGCAAAGAATATTCTTTTCAATAAATTCCTCTTCCGGCTCTACAATTACATATGCGTGTTTATATACATAGAATATTGTAGATTATTAGTCAATAACAATATTAGTGTTTTTTAAATAATATCGATTTGTAAAGTATGATCACGATGGAATTACAGTTCATTAAAGATGCTCAAATTATAATAGTAATAAAGATATAATAGCGAATAGAATATCAACTAAAATGAGGAAAATTACACAAAAATTCAGGATTATTCAAACCTGGATGGCCAAGGTAAGGACAGTGTCTGAACTAACTTCTTTCGGACTCATAAAATAGGCTTCATATGTGGATCCTTGAGCAATATTTAGTGATCGAACTCTTAAGGCGAAGTTAAGATTTGTTGGTATGTAGTATATGACTTTGAAAGCCCAATTAACATCAATCCTGTGTTCTGTATCCACAAGATGAGACAGAATGGATTTTGTCTGACCTTTGCTTAACCACGCACGGTGATGTTCGGAAATTCGACGAGAAGCACGCCTAATTGTACGACCTATGTAATTAGCTCCACAGGAGCAGTTAAATTGGTAGATACACATGGAAGAGGCTAAATTAGGCGGTCAGTCCTTTACTCAGGAACGCAGAAGAGGAGTGGTTTTACAGATACAACGTAATTCAGCAGCAGGGAATGCCCTTTTTACCGCATTTTTAAAGCGCTGATGTTGTCCTCAAGGAACTGCATCTGTAAGAATAGGGCCTTTTTTGAAACTGTTGGTAACCTGGGTTGCTTTGGTTTCAGATTCATATTCTTATCAATAAACTTTTCAGGATAACCATTTTCACTTAGCAACCGTTTAACATTATTAAGTTCCTTATCAAGATATTCGTCCGAGCAAGTCGCTCTTGCTCTGTGAACCAAGCACTTTATCAGATTGCGTTTGTATTTTCAAAGGCACAAAGCTGAGAAAATGTGTGTACGGACCCGTTGATGTAGGTTTTCTATATACACTTCTTCTTATTGTGCCATCCTCTTTTCTGGTCATAAGGGTCAGATGATTGTTGCGTCTCACAAATCGTTTCCAACAGGTTGCAAACTTTAATCACCTGAGCTGGCTCCATATTGATGATCAAATGGCGAGCCAGCCAGAAAGAATAAGCAAGATGAAACTATGACTGGTGACCAAACAACCAACCAACAGTAGGTTGTCTCAGAAATATATAGGAGGAGATGGAGATAGAACAGGCTTACATTGTGGAGGGGTGTCGAATAGCATCGCGTGCAATGCAGGCCTTCTCTCGAGTGGAGTCTGAATCGGAAACGACGAGTGGAGCGTTGCTTTGAATGAGACATGGAGGAGATGAATGACTATGGCCATTTACGGGGTCCGACAAAGAGGAGTTCACAGAATAGTGTAATATGAAGAAGTGTTACTGAAGTTCTATGTTCTACTCGGAACCAGAGTGAATAGTAAAATAATATTAACATTACACACCACCTGAGAGCAATAGAATGAATACTCTTTCATTTTATTCTACCTGATTAACGAAAAATGAAATCAAATTTGCGATCCGTGAATCACACAATCCTCGGTGAAACATTACCATAGTTTCATTTGAGAACCCGAAATATTCATGTCATAAAATATGATTTGCTTGATATCATCAGAGTTAAACAAGAAATCAACCAAAATAGCATGATGGTTCTTATGCTACTGATTGATGTGGAGTAGCTTGAGACAACTTAGATTATTTCATCCTGTCTGGGTAACTTTCCACTACTCATTTCAGTCAGTAGTATCTACTGTTGTGTAATATTAACCATATTACTGAAACACGTTAAATAAACTATCGCGTATTAAAGTGATGCTGAGGCAATAATAATTTATGTGTGAGGAGAATACTGAGAGGATGAGGAATATGTAGAAATGGTTGATAAATTGAACTGAAATAAAGAACTGATTAGGTCATTTGATTAAAAGTGTCAACTGGAAATTTCAAAAGACTCAACAGTGAACAGAGAATACTCATTGTGACAACTTCTTCATCAGGTTCTACAGTTACATTTCCATATTAATTAAAGAATTATTGTTGTTTACAACATTTGTAAGGATTAGATTTATTTATTTTGTACGACTTTGACCACGGATTGATATCAGTTAGAGAACCACTGAAATCCAGCTGGGAGTACTGGACAACTGTGTCATCCTAGTTTGGGAACCATCGTCAGTACGCACCCACGTCCGAGGTTCGAACCCAGGACCTTTCGGTTACAAGGCAAGCTGGCTCATGTATCATTCAGCCACTTGGACTCGATTCAATAGCCAGTTCATGAATTCTAACTTCTACCCATTCGTGATTTGGTGCGACCACCAAACCAATGTGATTGGTGGGAATTCCATTCTCACACTTGATAGGATCTCTGGTTCTCATTGGTCACGATTTCTCACTAGAATTCCTGTAACAAGTCACTGGGGAGTTTTAGATTAATGTTTTTAAAATAATATCGAATAGCGGATATCAAAAGTCCTTGGCCTATATGCGAATAGACTGTTAGTAGATCATAGTTGAAAACATCTGTATGCGATAATAGGCATTAAATGTTATGCTAAATTGAAAAGCAGTTCGCCAGATTAAAGGATAACTTGTCGAAGAGGGTATGTGGCATATAATGAATGCTCATGACTAATATTCATAATAACTTCTATTCATGCTGTCTATCAGCTTCACATAGGTAAATAAAAAAAAATCAAAAGCAGAGATAGAAATGGGGTAGATTTTCTGTGTATGTGGTTCAGTGTGTAAATAAGTTACTGATGTTAAATTACACAAGGGTAGGGAGATTTATACATGCCTAAAAGAAGGTCATACCTAAAAGGTGTGACGTAACACATTATCTAGGAATTTATTTGATTCCACAGTAAACAATTGTGTCTTGTGGACGCAGAGCTCTGGTTTATTTAGGCAAACTGCAGTGACCTCTACTGTTTGGAATATTCGATACCCAGAGGCTTTTAGCAATTTATTTGGTACCGGATAGAAGATAGAGAAAGACTCCTCAGTGCCAGCTAGCTTTGTGACCTCTTTGTTTATCTAATTTAGAACTGCTGACGGTTGTGGCAAAACTTCTGTTTGACCACACTGGCAGGTGTTTTCAAGCATGAAAAATCAAGTTCCTAGAGCATCGGTCAATATAAATGACTCTTCGCAGGAGCAGCTGAATTGTAAGATAGAATTTCAGGTGGCTAGTCTATGTACTTAAGTTTTTTAGTTTTCGAATAATAACCGGTTGCTAAGAGAATATGAAATGCAGCTGACTGGTATTAAAAGTTCGTCGAAGCGGTTTTCTTAAGTTGTTGTTTATTATGTTATTTGGTACGTCACCTTTGAATACACTAGCCCACCGATAAAAAAGACTCTAAAAAATCTGGATTTCGCAGATGATATATGTCTAATCTCACAAAAACTCAAAGACTTACAGGCGAAAATCAACCAACTGACAGAAACGGCCAGCAGCTAAGACAAGACTCCAGGTGAACATGGAGAAGACGGAGGGGATGAAGATAATTAACTAACAACAACTCATTTAGTAACGAATTATGCTATTTGGAGGATCCTCTAGGGCCCTTTAAACAAAACAGTTTCGTTTCTTTAAAAGCCCGCGATGATTGTACGCCTAGATACATAGGTCAAACTAGTAAGATAGTGTCATTCAAGCTAGTGAAGCACAAAAACCTAGTAAGATCTAGATTAGCTGAATTCAATAAGATAAGAAACTCGGAGAATAGCTCAGCTATAGCGCTACATGCAATTACACTCATCTATGTTTTAGGATGGGTAAGATGACATTCTCAAAGCCTAATAAAACAAGATAATAGGAGCGATTGATGACAGAGGCTTTAATTACCGAACCAGCTGAGAGTACTACGTATATTAACAATCACTTAGCACCTGTCCTGGACATTTGAGAAATTCTACTATCCCTACGACGAATAGCAGAAAATAGAGAGAAATATGTAAATCACCTTTCGAAGTTGTGTCCTTACAATCGACAATATGATTACTAAATATAAATTATGTTCGAAAATTCATCATCCACTTAGTAGTACTGTTCCACTATGCATGGTATATTCAATATAAAGGACAATTTAGCGAAGAAAATTTTCTCAACCGACGAAGCCATCTTCAGAGGCTATCCAACCGTATTTATACTTACCAAAAAATGCATAGTAGTCCATTACTGATTATTAGGAGGAGGGGGGAACATAATTGATTTAATTACTCAGAAATCGCTTCAAAATGAAGTTGAGAAATTAGAAATTATGTAATATCCAGCGGCATAAAGGAAGAAAGGGTTAGAAATTTGGTGAGGTTAGTTAGAACTGTCATTGATCGACAAAAAGGCTGGACGAGTGTCCATTTAACAAGCGTGAAGAGAGTGAGAAAATGTACAAGAGGAATATGTAGGAGTTAAAATAGTAAAATTTATTGTTACAAATAAAAGTAAACAAATTACTGAACAATAAAAATTACAGGGAACAATTAAGGAAGACGTTAAGACCATCGTAGTAGTACAAAAGACTAGAGAAACTTTTTCTGTATACTAACCAAAACGTCCTGGTTTTCAACATGGGCGGGTGCGTAATGCCAAAGAGTTCGAAAGTAGGAGGGGGGAGAAACGGCTGTCCAGGACTCCAAGCTGGTTTCCCAATGGTTCTCTAACCGATGTCAGTTCACGGCGAAATCCTGTAACCAGTCAATCAAATCCCTACAAACCAATACTTGAATAATATGGAATTATATACCACCACAGTGTCCAAATTTCCCACATCCACTAAATGATGACAAAATTCTGTAAGTCAAGCCTAGAATATTGTTGAGAAAGTATGGAAGTCGTCATTTGTGTGCACATTGATTCAATCAAATAGTTTCAACCAATGAGTCGAAAGCAGAATAGATGTTGTTTTTAAAATTCCCACCCACTAATAAGGTTATAATTATTTAGCCTAATTGGAAGAATCCATAGACTCGGAAGTTATATTTTACAATAAAAATCTACGCAATCAGAGTAAATATAATAATAACAATACATTAACAACAATAATATAACAATAATAAAGATAATCATAGTGATAATAATATTAATTGTAACAACAGGAGACAAAGGCCGGCAACAAATCGTTTTATTACGGAAGCCAGCACGTATTTATATATATTTCCTGTACATTATTATAGCTTATTCAAGTAGACAAACACAGTCTTCTGAATGGTTGTTTCTGGTTTCTCGGAACGTTAAGCCATATATCTGCGAATCTTATTTGCCCATGTTAAGTTTGCTGTGATTGGTTGTTGAATCAGCCTTGTTCATATTTTCTCACGGCCAATATTAGTGAGCTAGACATTGACGTAGATTAATGTCTACCCATTGGCTAGCAGCCTGCTCTCACCACACTCGTCCCCCGTGCTTCGTGCGCAGACGTTCCGACCTTCTGGGTGCTACATCCTCTAGTTGAGGATTGTTACTGACCGGCTTGTCCCACTGTACCCATCTTTGGAGCTGACTGGCGTTAACTCGTTTCTGTTTATCACCTCTTCGGATGGTATATACTTGACCCCGTCTTTTTGTGATTGTGTATGGTCCTTCCCACTTTGGAAGGAGTTTCCGTGAACCTAGCCCGCCTCCAACTGTATATCTCCTGTCTCTACACTTCACTTGGTCCCCGACTGCAAAGGTAATGCACTGCGTCCTTTCTTTCATCTGAGACTTCGCGACATCACTGCGCTGCTTCCGTATTACATTCTTGACTGCCTCTTTCCTCTCTGCTTTTAATTTCGTCGTACTCCACTTTTGGTGCATGGGCCAGGTCTCATTGTGTACCGGTAATCGTGGTTTTCTACCATACATCAGTTGGAAGGGTGACTTCTTCGTTGTTTCCTGAGTGGTAGCCCGATGTGTTAGTAAAATCAGTGGAAGCTCCGTTTCCCAGTTCCCGCCCTTCGAGGCCAGCCACTCCTTCAGTGTACGGTTGTTTCTCTCCGTTAGGCCATTCGTTTGTGGATGGTATGGGGTCGTTCTGATCCTCTTGATGCCCAGCTGTTGCAAACGGGAAGTAAACTCTTCACTCTCGAAACAGGGACCTTGGTCTGTCAGTATTGTCTTCGGTACGCCGTGGTCTGCAACAATGTGTCTAACTACTGCATCTGTCACGGTTCTTGCACGTTGGTCTGGGATTGCTACGGCGTCTACCCATCGTGTCGCGTGTTCCGTCATCACCAAGAGGTACTGATTACCATTGGATGTCTGAGGAAATGGACCCATGACATCTACGGACCACAAGTCACCTATCGCGGTAACTGGAATCGACTGAAGTGGTGGTCGTATACAGCGTCACCTTTCATCAGCTGGCACCGTGGACATCCAAGTACGTATCTTGCTACGTCTTCTCTCATACCTGGCCAGTACATACTTTGTCTTAGGAGGTCGGTCGTTCTGGCCACGCCTGTATGCGCTAGCTGGTGACATTCTTCTATCATGTCGTGGCGCGACGATTGAGGTATGACAGCCAGCCAGCTTCCGTCGTTCTCTCGCCAGGTCAGAGTCCCGTAGGCATTCACTCTGAGTCGATCCCTCTGTCTGAGTAGTGTGGTTAGCTCCTTACTCGCCGTAGTTTGATCCACTTCTATTCCGTTGGTGATCACCTGTATTACTGTATTCAGCGTATCGTCCAACCTCTGCCTACGTGCAAGTCTTAGTGGGTCTTGTTCTACTGCATGCACTCCGTAAGCGACCTCGGGCAACTCAGACTCATCTTCTGGTCTCGATAACAAATCTGCCAAGACATTTTCACTTCCAGGAACGTGTGAGATCGTAAAATCGTACTCCTGAAGACGCAACATCCACCGTGACAACTTCCCCCGTGGGTCTCTCGCTGTCTTCAAAAATTGTAGCGGCTTATGATCAGTTTCGATGTGGAACCGCCGGCCGAGTAAATAAGGTCTCCATTTGTCGACTGCCCATACCATTGCTAAACATTCTTTCTCTATCGTTGAATACTTTCTCTCTGTGTGTCAAAACCCTACTGGCATACTCAACGATTCCCTCGTCCTGTCTTAGGACCGCACCTATAGCGTAGTCACTGGCATCTGTGCACACTGTGAACTGTCTTCCTGGCACAGGTAGTTTTAGCGTCATTTGTTGGTGGTCGAGCAGCTGTTTAATTCTGTCGAATGTCCTCTGCGATTCTTCCGACCAAACAAACTTTGGCTCACCTAGTAGCCTGTATAGAGGGGCTGCTATCTCATTGAAGTTCTTCACGAAGCGACTATAAAACGCTGCTCTACCCAAGAATTGTCTCAGTTTTCTCTTTGAATTCGGGGCTGGAATCGTTTTAATCGTCAAAATTTTCTCCGGCAGTGGTTTAATCTCACCATTTCCCACTTTATGTCCCAACAGAGTAACATTCTTTTTGGCTATCTGAGACTTGGTTTTGTTGACGCGTAGTCCAAACTCTTCGATGCGTCGCAGCACGGCTTCTACATGGTTGACGTGATCGTTTTCGTTTTGACTGTATATGACGAGATCATCACCATAAACCTCCACGTTTTTCAAGTTCCTAAGTAATAGCTTCATCAGTCGTCTGAACGTAAACGGTGCACCTGCTAGTCCAAACGGCATGCGTTTAAATCGATATTGTGTCTGACCCACGATGAAAGCCGTCTTATCTCTATCACCTTGTTTTATCGGTATCTGCCAGTATCCTGAGCGAAGATCGAGAACCGAAAACACATTCGCACCTTGTAGGCGATCTAAGGTTTCTACCACTGTTGGCATGGCACACGGTCTTAACTCTGTCATACTGTTTAACTGTCGAAAATCAACACAGAATCTATACTTCCCATTCGCTTTTTTTACTAACAGCACTGGAGAGTTGTGCTATCAGCTTCCTCAATAATATCATCTTTTAACATCTCTTGCACTTGTCGCTCCACTTCGCCTTCCAGATGACATGGAACTCTTCGCGTTGTAAATGACCTTACTTTCGGATCACTTAACGGAATTTCATGATTCACCTTATCGCAATAACCGTATGGGTCGCCATCTCCAGTGAACAGATGATCGTATTTATTAATTAACTCTGTCACATTGTGTACCGTCGACAGCTTAATCGCTGCTATCTCGCTGGTCTCATACATGTTGATATGCCCGTATTTCGTGACCACCACGTTCGCTTGCGTGTCGATTATGCACCAATCTCACGCAGAAAATCCGCTCCTAATATCGTTCGCTGTAGTTCGGGTACAACAATGAAAGGAAACGTCACCTCGCAGCCACCAACAACGACCGTACAGTTCGATCTACCCGTGATACGCAACACATACCCGCCTACTGTTTGTACTGTCAATGAACACGGACTAACACTCTTACATAAATTCTTATCTATTAACGACACGGCCCCTGTATCTATCAAACATACTACTTCTCGATCATTCACTCGCAACTTCGAATACAGAGCCCTTTCTCAATAGCCCCCACTAAATCTAGGTTCATACGAAAGAAAGAACAAGCATTATACCGTCTGAAATTTTTTCTTTTTCGCCTTTCTGGGCAGTATCTTCTCCAGTGTCCCGGCTTACCGCATTCAAAACACCGGTCTTTTCTATCAGCCAACTTTAACGCCGCCACTTCCCGCTGCAATGCTTCAATTTTCTGCTCATATTCGTTTGGTTTTGGTTGGTCTATAGCGGCTACCGTTGTGCTCAGCAGCTGTCTGGTCACCTTCGCCAGCTCACTAATATCCATCGGCTGCGTTGCGTTAACCAGTTGTAATCGCTGAGAAATGTGGTCTGGGACACTCTCGATGAATTGGGAAGACAGTAACTGCGCTTCTGATTCTTCATCTAAAGTGGGAAGCGCGCGTCGAAGTAGATTAGTCAGTTTCACCGCCAACACTAGCGGGTCTCCATCAGGTCCAAGCTTCATTGACCGGAACTGCTGCATTGCTAGCTGTCTGTCTGTTTCGCTGTCAAACTCGGACACTAGTCGTTCAACCAATTTCTTCCAAGACGCTGTGCCATTTGACCTGTCTACGCTGTCATATGCAGCCTTCGCTCGGCCTCTCAACAGCGTCCCCAGACAACTGCCTTCGCTGCCTGCTCCTTGACACCCACCAGCTCAGCAACGGCCTCGAAGTCACGTAAGAAGCTCCGTATGTCTCCTTCTTCAAACGCAGCTGGCCACGGGATCTTCATCTTTTTGGAGGCAGCGACACCAAATGTAACAACAGAAGACAAGGGCCAGGCAACAGATCGTTTTATTACGGAAGCCAGCACGTATTTATATATATTTCCTGTACATTATTATAGCTTATTCAAGTAGACGAACACAGTCTTCTGAATGGTTGTTTCTGGTTTCTCGGAACGTTAAGCCATATATCTGCGAATCTTATTTGCCCATGTTAAGTTTGCTGTGATTGGTTGTTGAATCAGCCTTGTTCATATTTTCTCACGGCCAATATTAGTGAGCTAGACATTGACGTAGATTAATGTCTACCAATTGACTAGCAGCCTGCTCTCACAATAATAATGAAAATCATAGTGATGATAATAATAATATTAATGACGACACCAACAATAAGGAATCTAAATCATCAGTAGTAATTCAATACAAGGAAGGAACCTCGTAAACCAGCTTACGCAGAATTCTTAACAACGTAGGAATAAAAGTGGCTGGCATTCAAACCAGCTGCAAACTTAATTAGAAACAAGCTTTGTCGGTTAAAGTATCCTGCCAGTGGAGCCTTTAAAACAAAACAATTTAGTTTATCTATCTGCCTGCAATGATTGTCAGGTCAAATACATAGGTCGAACCAGTAGAGCGGGGGCAGTCAGACTAGCCCAATAAGATAAGAAATCTAGCGAATAGTTCAGCTTTAGCACTCACTTCATGAAAATACACACAATCATACAATAGGATGGGATAGAATGACAGTTTTAAAATCTGATTTCACAGGGTGGAGGGAGAGATTGATGACAGTGGAAGCTTTGTTTATCGAATCAACTGCAAATACTTGTAATAGGAATGAGTCAACACCTGTCCCAGATAACTGGAAAATTCTCTTACCCATACGACAAATAAGAGAGGACAAAGAAGAGTATAAAACTGAAGTGTCGGAGTCGTGTGATTACAATTGGTATGATTATGAACAATGAATTTTGTTCGAAACTGTGTCATCCAGTAAATAATACTGTTTCTGTGACTGTGTGATACATCTAAAAAACTAACTAAAACAGAGTGAATATAGTTTAAATTTGCTGCCCACTGAAATACTGCCTTCAAATGTGTATTGTGTAATCTGGATATATATGTAGGCCTTTTATTGTAATAAAACGCAAAAGAATTTGATTGTCAACTCGTGTGGGCGATTACAGAAGTTGACAAAATTATTCACCATACGCTAATTTTTTCTAATTGTTCACGTTAATCATATTCCTACAACACATAACTTATGCTAAAACATCAAAGGTGCTAGTTTTAAAAATACATGATTTCAAACACAACTGTTGCTGAGCAACTGACAATCATTAAATTGTTAATCAAATTCTTCATGTGTAAATTAAACAGTAGAAGGTGAAAAAAGAATCCACCACGCTTCTCAAATTTGAAAACTACGAATCCTTATATATATTCAGATCACAAGATTTGATTTGGTTACTATAATTGGTAATCAAGACAGGAAATAAATTAGTATGGTGGTATGGAGTATTGAGTGATATGATTAGTTAGTGACTGACTGAGTCATCCAATAGTACTTAACTGTTTTGAACTGATACTATTCTCAGAGGTAAATCTATCCGGTTACACTTGTGGTAAGCTCTACGACAGTCGAGCGACGCGGTTGTTAGGCAATACTGGTTGAGAAACTTCATGCATTTATTCTCCTTGATGAATTTGAATAAAGCAAGAACAACGTTGGTGGTTTGTGCAGGATAATAATGGAACCATCATTTATTTCGTTGGCTTCTGATCATCTGCTCACAGCCTGGATAAATTATGAAGTTTAAGTACAGAAAAGTTTTAACATACTTGCAAAATTCACATATTGTCAGTTGACAGAAGGTTCCACAGTTAGTAAACAGTGCTCAGAAAATTCTGGTTATGCAGTTTTTACACGGGTAGTTCAAGTTTAAACAAAATAAATGTATGCATATAATGGTAAAGGAGTTACGTAATAAAGATGAGATGTGCGTTAGATGCAGAGTGACTAATAAATTAGGTAACAAGGTACTGAGTTGAACTCAAATCATAGGAACAAGAGACAGGCTTAATTACGGATTATAAAAGGAGGGTGAGGTTAAAGACAAAGAATACGTAATCAGATGATAGAATGAAGACATTCAGTTACCAGGGCAAGGAAAGACCAATAACTGCTTCTTTCTGAACACATAAATCTGGTTTAAAGCATTTGATAGAAATTGCTTCGGCAAACTTGATGAGAATGGACCTCCTTTGTCTATTGATAATTATGAAGGATGTAAATGGTGGTACCATTCTTTCAGATGATGGTACCATATTATTCTACACAAACCACTGTTGTTCTTGCTTTATTCAAATACTGGTTGAAGTGGCTCTAGAATACTCCGATCAATCCTAGGTATGTTACCATCTTGAAACTTGAACAGCTGTTATGTCTACCATGTTGTATGAATCAACTGGTTGAACAGTTAACCTAATATCCCATTGGTGGAGAAATTTTTTGACGACTGATTGATTCAAACTCAAGTATCGGGAAAAAGTTATGTGAGTTACTTGATATGATTATGAGCAATAGTTTGTGCTCGAAACGTGGTTATCAGTAAATATTACTGTATAACACACTGTATATGATTTTATCCAAATAAAATCTTATCCATAATAGAGTTTTACTTTACCACAGTGCCCATGTTTTATACTTATATTCATCTTCTCCTTGTTCACTCGAAGTTCTATTTTCGCTGACAGTCTCCTCTGCTGACATCTTAATTTTCACCTGCCGACCTTTGAGTTTGCATGACATGAGACATAAATCATCTGAGAAACCTAGATCTTCCAGAGTCTTCTTATCGTTTCAACGTGTTCCTATCTTCTGCATAATTACGAACGTCATCGTGATATTAAGCGGCTTTTGCTTATGTCTGTACTTACTTCAGGTACCCCTCTGCTTTTGCTGGAGGATTGTTGCGTACTGCTGGTGGTATTTCTGAACAAATTGAAGGTGACGGACATTTAAAGAATTAATTGATGTGATCAGCCCATTATTTAATATGTTCCTCCATCTTCTGTTTAACTATCTTCATCTCTTCTACTAGCTTCCAGATGTCCGCAGGGAGCCATTCCTTGCTGAGTCTCTTCTTTCTTCCTGAAACAAGTGAAAAAATTTCTTTGAACATCACATTCACAGATTTTCAGCGTTGTTTCTCACAGGTTCCCTCAGTGGTGACATGTAGTGTTTCCAACTTTGCTCTGATGTCTTGTCCTTCAGTTTCTTACTGTTGAACTGGAACTCTAGTCTGTGTCGAGTTGCTCTGAAGGCTTTCGGTTTGACTTTGAATGTTCTTTGAAGTAGAATCTGATCTAGGTGCATATCTGCTCCCCGTTTAGACTTTGTGTCCAGCAGGCTGCGTCTATATTTTCTGAAGATTATGATAGGAAACAGCTTCAAATGGTGATCATCGTATGATTCATCGTGTACTCAGATGACTGTAAACTTTTATCATCTTTTTCTTACTCTGGTCTTGGTGAAATCGTCTACCAATCAGAACAGTATATCTCTGCTGCCCTAGGCCGATTCTATTATATTATATTATTATTGTATCCTTAAGTTCCTAGAGGAACATAGGGCTTCAGGTGCGTACCTCCATTGCCTTCGGTTTTCTGACAACCTTTTCACCCTGCTCCAGGTCTGTCCACATGCTTTCATCTCCTTCTCGCACGATCTCCTCCAAGTCACCCTTGGACGACCAACTCGCCGCCTCCCTTTTGGGTTCCACTCGAGTAATGGCTTGTCTATTGATGTCACTTGATGGTTTCCTCAGCGTATGGCCAACCAATCCACCTCCATTTCTTCCTGCCTATTTGTTTCACAGTCGGTTCCTGATTGATTCGCTCCCAGAGATCCCTGTCTCTGATCTTTTCTGGCCATCTGATCTTGAGTATTGAGCGAAGGCAGCTGTTAATGAAGGTCTAATGTGGTAATATATATATATATATATATATATAAATGGGATGTTTTTTCCTAATACAAATGTATCCTAACAGTCATAGACCAGTCCTTGTTTTTTGATATTTACGTGACACAGGGATGCGGAAGACACCACGGAAGAATAGGTTTATCTACCATATAAGTTGAATCGCCTATTGTCTCGCTATTGTTGTGCCTATACATAAGTCCACTTGTTTATTTCAGCTTGGTGACGTGGTTATTGATCTCACTATCGATATAACAGATTAAGGTAAAGCTTACCTGGTTTCCGGTGAGTTTGTCAGCTGAAGTTCATGTCATCTTGTGTATATTCTCGTGTCCTTACAACTAACTCCAACCGACGGAATCACTGAAGGCACAGAGGTCTTCGAATACTTTTCCGTTCTCATTCATTTTGCCGAGAGCCTTTCGACTGATGATGAATTCTATTCCTGTTTGATTTGCTACAAATGTGACTGGCATTCATTTCGCCATTTTTTTTAATTTTTGATTATAGCTTGAAACCACACAGTATTTTTGGTATGGAATTTTCAGTATGTGATATCGGTAGCCCAAATTTTGCAGCCTGACCAAATGATATCAGGTGTGCATCGGTAGGGGATTGAACCTTTGACCATTTGCATGGTCGGTGAGAGTCCTTACCCCTGTGCCACCGACATGATATTATCTATCACTGTTTGCATTTGTTTATCGAAATCCTTAGCAACATCTGATAGATTTTATTCTGAAAAATGCTTTAAAAAATATATTGTAGAATTCCCTCCATGTTCTATTGCAAAATATTTACTTCATGTAGAATTTCCAAGCAAATGTATAATCTGTAATAATCCATGTGAGACAATATTACTTTGTCCAAAGTAAGCTCCAACAATCTTCCATGTTGTTTCTCCATTTCATTTAAAAAAATCGATCATGAGTGGGATGAATCCTATTTGAAAATAGGCGTGAGTACAAATTGCGATTAAGAGATGTATTTGGACAATTAAAACAACAACAACAAATAGAGCAAATAAGAAACATTTTGGTAAGTAGAAGATTAGATTTAAGCAGGCCGCCATTCTCAGCTATACAGGAACGCTATTGGCTAACATAAAATCACCTGAAACGAAGTTAATTCCAGAGAAACAATAAGCATCAAAATCAACAAGGAACACGCATGTTGTGAAGAAAACTCCTATCCTGCTTATATATTTTGGTTTATAAAATTCACCATTGCCGTCTACATACATTTTAAGCAACACCTACGATAGTGTTGGACACCAGTTTATAATCTAAGAAATTAAATAAACTTTTTCAAGAAATGTAAAATCTGAATTTCCGGTTTCTCACTCTAGAAACTTCAAACAGATTGCGTGTTTCATTTCTATTTTCCTTGATGTTAAGATCTTCTTGAATACGAGAAACTAAACTGGATTATCTTCATGCTGAATTGTGGGTATCGAAGTGAGTCAGTTATTGAAACTTCATAGGGTGTTTTGTGCTAAGCAATGCGTGATCAGTGAGAGCGGAGAGTACTTGTGACTGGTTCTTCGACTAGGATGAATGTCTGAGTTTGATGTTATATGGCAATGGAAGACGAAAATGCTCATCCGTATGTCGGAACCAGGGATCGAACAGGGGACATTTAGGTCTTCGGTCTAACGCTCTTCGTGTCCTTGCTGAACTTCCCGGTCTCCACTAGTACTTAATCATCACTCCAATCCATATACATACCCATCCACTACTTTGGTGTCAACGCTGTTATCGAATTTTAGAGAGAGTGGACCCACAACAACAGGATTTTGAGACAGACAATCAAATCACGTACCAAGAGACTGTTAATTTGAGATATTGTATACCAATACTAATGACGAAGGGGATGAGCTCAGTTTCTTTTAAAATCCCACGATAACGCCTTGATAACACCTATAAAAGACGTGACACTGATATGACCAAATGTGGAAACTCAACAGCACTTCATTTGGCGCCAATATCTTTTCAAGAGAATAAGCGTTAGGCATGAAATTACTAATCTACAACGCAACAGTTAATAAACGGATCATTCTATTCTCAAAAGAATGGATATTGGGCAAAGAATACTCTTTTCGATAACTTCATCATCAGGCTGTACAGTTATATACTCATTATAGTGAATGAATTACTGTTATTAAAATCATTATTGTTTTTATTTAACATCGAATCAATAACAATACCAGTGGATTACAGTTCAATAGCATCAACATAAAATAAGCTGAATGTCAGAAAAATTCGGAAAGATAATAATACAAGTTCATGAACTTCTTTTCTCTACTGAAGGCCAGGGTAGTATTAGTAGTGTCTGACTGGACTTGTTTCTTTTGCACACGTAACAATGGTTGTTTCACGCGAATTGCGATAGCTTCTGCTATTTGAAATATGCAGTACCTCGATGATTTTGGCAATTTATTTGGCACGTGGTAGGTGATAGAGGAGAGTTCTTCAATCTTGTCTTTGTGGCCAGTTTGGACTAGATGGTTCAATGTTGAACTGTTGATGGTTTTTACTACACCTTTGCTTAGCCATACTGGGAGATGTCCTCGAGCAGGAAAAATCAAGTTCCTAGTGCAATGGCCGATATAATTCACTGCGCAAAGGCAGTTGAATTAACAAGGTACTGTTAAAAGTTCTTTGAATTGATTTTCTTAATTTCTTCGTAACTATCTCACTTAGTATATCGCCCTTGAATTTTTATCGTATATAAAGTGGCTTCTTGTTTACAGATAGTGAGTAATCCTTTCCCGCTTTCTACGTCATGTGTTTTTTGTCAAATTTTTCGGGATAGGTTTTTTCGATCAAAGTATCATATACAGTGCCTAATTCACCTTCAATTACTACTTCTGAGCATATAGCTCTACCTCTGTGGCCGAGTGAGGGTCTTCACTAAATTTCTTTTGTACTTGAGAGGAAAACAGGTATGAGAATATGTATATTGTCCCGTCCATGTACTTTGTCTATGTAAATTTCTTTTTATGCCACCATTTTCCTATCAATAAAACATTTTTGTAATCATCCTTACCAATTCGTACGGTATTTATGTATTCATACATCGCTCTTATAACCACTACTACTAATGCAAAGATTACAACGTTCTGTAATTATTTCCCCCTTTACTACTTAACTCAAAGACTCCATTAGATGCAGTACTCTGCAAACACTGTCAAAAATATTGCTTGGATCAAAGCTGTTATTATCTACACCGAGAAATCTAAAAATAACAATATTCTGCTTTATTCCAAAAACACTACTTATAATACAGAATGGAATTCTCAGCATCTGTTACAATATTGCATCTAATTTACTCAAAATATAAATAAAATTATCCACAGGAATGTGTCCACATTTACAGCTGGAATTTTTTTTTATTTTATTTTTTTATATTTTTGATTACAGCTTGATTCCACACCGTATTTTTGGTACAAGTATGGAATTTTCAGCGTGGATATCGGTAGCCCAAATTTCGCAGGCCGACCATAGATATCAGGTGTCAAAAATGTGCAAAGTATAAAATGAGAATAGTAACTCTAATAATAATAATAACAATGGGTTTGTTTCAAACAGCACTGTCGATACAGTTTGGAAATTTTAGTATGTTATATATAATTTAATCTAATGTTCTGTTAATATAACATGGTTAAGAGAAAGACAAAAAATAACAGTTACTACACAGCTTAAATGATGTTTACACTTATGAAAAAATAAACAAAATAGTGACAAAATTATAAGTATACAAAGAATAATAACAGTAAAGCTTGGTGGAGTAGAGATGGAGAAAAAGGTTTGTTTACTAGTGCAAACAAGGTTAGTTAATTCGTCCCTGAAACTATTTCCATTGCGAAATTTCGATACTCAAATGTGAGTACAGTAAGTCTTCTAAAATGACTTCTTGTTTCACCTGAGGAGACACAGGTTAAAAGCTGCGGGTAAAGTGGATGCACACAGTCTGACAAAATCTTTTTAGCAAATTTGTTTCATGGAATCAAGTGACGATGTCAACGTTATGGCCCGATGGGATACCACTCACCCTACCCACTGACAGTCTTCGGAGGTTTCCGAAGTATGACAAAGTCTGTCTTAAGCAATCAACACAAAAGACCTACAAAAGCAACAACAAAGTTGTTCAGACAGTCAACCTTTCTCCCAGCATCTGAGCTTACATATCCATATATATATATATATATATATATATATATATATATATATATGCAGTATGTTGGCTCTATTTCTTTTCTGTTGACTTATTATGTATACCCCATTGTGGTATAACTCATGAATTTAAGATTATAAACAGTTGATGAGGAAGTTATTTATCGCTCGTCATCATCATCATAATGTTCTTGTTGTTTTATGACAGATTGTGAATAATCTCACATACCTGGTAAGACACACTTAATAACCTTTTCCTATTTTGATCGTATTTTTGCCTGTAAGGAATAAGTTCCGGAATAAAACGCTAATGTAAAGTCATCTCTTTTATAGAGTTGAGAGAATTGGCATACGTGTCGCTAAAAGCACTTTGAACAGGCTTATGACATTAAAGTGAGTTCTTATATATTACTCACAGCAACTAGCTTGGCAGAAATCAGGTGGCTCCAACTGATTTCACTCTCCTAGTCGAGTCAAACCAGTTACACTGCTATTGAGATTTTCTTAAAACGACGGAAACAGCCATCAGATGCTTAGATCATTCTAAGGTGACTACCAAGCATCACTGGTCACTGTGAGTGGTATACAATTACCTCAATCAGTCAGCAGTACATAGTTTCACTCATTAATGTTTGCTTTCTGGATTACTGTTTAAGGTGATCTATTATAATCTTCGTCTGTGAAGGAAACTATGGGTAAAACTCACCTCGAACTATTTAAATTGACAATAAATTTGCAAAATTTCTAACGACTAGTTGGGTGCCGCTGAGGTCCTGTGTTACATTCGGAAATCAAGGAAAAAATGGTCGTTAACGGAAAGACAGAGACTGCAGTCATCGTAGGGATTATACATGACAAGTTTTGATAAAGTAAGGAAAGAATCAAATGTGTAGTACAAAATGACAACGTCACAGGTTGTCATAATCTAAAAACTAACTACCTGGAATTACAACGGCTGCAAAAGAATCAAAATAACATACTCCACCAATATTTGTGTTATAGACTTAAAAGTGTTAAATATTGAAGTCTTCCAAAATGTAAACGTTACAAACAAGCATCATCAGTTTCCATACTCAACATAATCAAAATAATCGATTAATTTTCCGAATAACATCATCGCCTTCCTCTCGTTTACTGTTTTTGAAATGCATAAATGTCTTTTATGGCTTAAACCAAGAACTATGATACTTATAATTTGGATAACTGAATTATAACATTTTCAATTCTACCATTCAAACAGTGAAGCATGGGACTTTTATTCTCCTATAACCACTGTAATAATAGTAATTGTAATAATGATTTGCTTTATTCCAAAGCACTGTAATTACAAAAGACAAGGGCCGGGCAACAGATTGTTTATTAAGGAAATCAACACGCATTTATTTATTTTCATGTGCATTACCATAGATTATTGTTAGCAGAAAAATACAGTCTTCTGATTGGTTGTTTCTCACAGAAAGTTAACCTTTCATCTCTTTGTGGCCGTTTCTTGAATGTCAGATCATCTATATGTTGACTGTATCCGCCAACGCAAAGCTTTTGTTCTCATTTTTGCTTATGACCAACATTGGGGATATAAAGATTGACATAAATTACTGTCCATCATTTCTGACTAACAGGCAGCTCTCAGCACAGCACCACTTGTGATAAATTGTGGATTCTAAGCATTTGGCACTATAGTGAATGGATCAGACTGACCCAATAACAACAATAAACAACAGAGAACATGGTGTAGGTAACGAGAATTGATGGAGACAAAAATGTACAAAAAGTGTAGAAAGACAGTATTCGTAGTTACAACTAAACTATAAGATAATTGGAATAGTGTCACCGTAAATAACATATAGGAGGAGGTGATCAAAGAGCCATTGATCCTGCCAGTTGCACAGTAAGTTACAGGTCTCACGCTTAACACAATCTCCTTCACATAGAACTCCAGCGGGCCAAATACGGTATCGTTGAGTGTTTAGTTGCTTAGTTGTGCAATCATACAATCTCTTATAATGACTTCCAGTACCGCTTAACTACCTGATGAGATGCAAACAGGGGGTGAGATTTGTGAATGGAGAGTGCTGAGAGTCAGAAAATATGAATTTGGTCCATTTCTCACATGGGTTCAGATGTCTATCCACTACAACAGTAACCAGCTAACTGAGTTGCACACCAGTTACTCTACTGAATTCCTTTAATACTCTTCCTAATATGACATAGTCGTTATTAAGTAGTTTAGGAAAGACTAAGGACGAGCAGGGACAATAAAGAACAAGAGATAAGAAGTGAGAGCTAACAAATTTTGAAACTAGAAGTCTAGTGATTTTCTATTGTCTTAATTTATTAATGTAGTAGGTTAGATGGAACATTTTCTTAGAAATTGGCAAGATATGTGATGACGAAGAAACATCAAAGGGGGGGAATGATTCTATGTTATTGAGTGCTTGACTTAGTCTCTATTTCAGTACCCTCTATACTACAAGCATCATGTGAACGAACAAGTTCGTGTAGATGACATTTACGTCTGATAGTGTAGTTAACTATCTTACCTTTGGAATGATTTAATGTAACACCAATTAACCTGGACAACTGACTGATATCTGACAAAAAGCTATACAATTTGTAACACTCGATTGTCAGTAAGTAACTATCACCCAGAAAGTTAAATCACCGGGGTATTTAATGACGTTGATTTACTTCCGAAAGAGGCAGATCATTTAATAGCCAAAGACTCAGCTTGTATCAAGGGAAGCTTATTTACAAAAATGGTAGACTGCACCAACTGACAAGATAGATAGAACCTGTAGAATGAAATAATGATATCAGTTTATACTGGAAATTTAAATTTTTCATGCTTTATCAAAATTCACACATAACATTTATCTTTAAATAATTCTGTGTATAACGGATTATCTATCTAATCAATCCACTTATCAATTTATTCACTCCTTATTTCCAGACTATTCACAAGAATAGAAGTTTACTGAGTAGAAATTAATTTTAATACACTGATTAGTTAATTAATTAATTATTTTTAGGATCATGATAACTGTCGATTACGATCATTTATCAAGTGATATATATATGACGATGATCTCTGCACAATTTTCTCTGATTTCATTTTGCCTTGTTTTGTTAAAATTGTGAATAAAAACTAAACTGAAGATAAAGTGTGTGTGTGTGATAAACGAAAATCCGTTGAATACAGAAAAAAAGCAGTATCAGTAACACTCACTCAATTTATCATCATTGGATGAATCTTTATTTGATGCAAGCACACAATGAATGATAGTGTAGTGCTTTTTTCTCTAACTGACGACGTTTTAAGAACAATTTATTAACTCCTCATAATCATCATTACCATATCGAAGCGCTCATATGACTTTCAAATTTTATTTATTTAATTTCATTACTACTTCTTATCCATTCCATTTTTCTGGTGTCGGAGTAGCTTATTTGAGATAGAGTTTTGTATCGGTAGCTCTAGATTGGCGCAACTTGGTAGTTCACCTGCTATGAGAAAAAGCATAATTCTCTTGCCAGTTCTTGCAGATTCCTAAGTCGCCCTTCTTCTTACATTCAGTAGGTGACTTTGATTCTCTCGAAACGTTTTGGAAATAGTGGTATTAGCATATCTGCTGCGGTCTCTGGATTGGTTTTCAATGCTTCGAGTGGGATTATGTCCAGGCGGGATGGTTTCCCGGCTTTCAATAGCCTGATTGCATTCAAGCACTTCTGTGTCTGTGGTGATATTTCTGAAGGCGTTGTAGGCGATGGTGTATTCGAGAGTCATTTGAAGTGTGACCAACCAGTTATTTTCCTTGTCTGTCATCTTTATTGATTATATTCTGAGATATCTTTTACCAGGTGTCTGTTTTTCTTCATTTGCTAGCCAATGTGTCGTAGAATTGTCTTTTTGTCTCTCTTCGAACTATTCTTCACTTCTTTATTGAGTTTGATGTACACGGAACTCAGGTTCTCCTTCTGTCGTCCATCTTTGGATTGTTTCATCTTATATTTCACCATTTCCCTCTCTTCTGTGAAATTCCAAGTGTCCGTAGAGAACCCTTTCAGCTTCGTACATTGTACGAACATTCCATATCTCAATGCTTATTTTTGCTTTCATCGAAAGAAGACACACTGACAAATTTACTGGCTTCCCGAAGGCTTTCACCAGCCTATGTCACTTTGTCTCTGGGATTCCAGCGAAGAATAAATTTTTTATGTATTTTTGTTGTAATTTGGATTAATTTTGAGGGTAGGGTCGCTAGCACCACGATGAACCTCCCCTCTTTTTATGGGCTCGAGACTGGCTAGGAAAATAACGGACAGCTAAACTAGGCGAGGTTCACTCCATACTAGCACGCACTCATTTCAGTTAAACGCATGTTCATTCTGACATATTCATAGCTATACAAAACAGAATAACTGAGCAAAGAATATTCTTTTTGATAATTTCCTCTTCTGGCTCTACAATTATACATATGTATACATGTCTATATGCATAGAAAATTCTAGAATAGTAGTCAAAAACAATATTAGTGTTTTTTAAAAAAAAAATAATATCGATTCGTAAAGTGAGATTAATGGAATTACAGTTCATTAAAGATGCTTAAATTATGATGATTATAATAATAATAAAAGTATAATAGCAAATAAAATATCAACTAAAATTAAGGAAATTCCTACAAAAAACTGAGGATCACTCGAACCTAGATGGGCAAGTTAAAGACAATGTCTAAACTAGCTTCTTTCGGAAACATAAATTAGGCTTCTTCATATGGATCCCAACAACCAGCCTCAGCTGTATTTATTAAACGAAGTCCGAAACCAAAGTTAAGATTTGTTGGTATGCTGCGGTAAATGACTTTGAAAGCCGCCTCGTTAACACTAATCTTGTGTTGTGTATCCACAAGATGGGATAAAATAGCGCTAAAAATAGATTTTGTTTGTCCTTTACTTAACCACTATGATGTTCGGAAATCCGACGAGGAACACGCCTAATTGTACGGCCTATGTAACAGCTTCCATAGGAGCAGTTAAATTGGTACAGTGTTACTTATTGATTACGTTTTAAGCTGAATTTATTACTCATAATAGCATCAAGGCATTCACATGACTTTCAAATTTCGTTTATATGATTTCTAATCCTTTTGATTTTATTGGTGGTAATATTTTCCATATCTCTCATATGGGCGTTAAGTCATTCCTGCGGCACGTGTTAGTTGTAGAAATGATGGAGAAACATTCACTGGCTAAACTCTAATTTTATCTACCAACCTGTATTACTTTTTAGAACTGCAGTTCCATCTTAAATTGTTGTGTGACTGGGTGTTATTATATTCATGGAAAATTTCCATTGTAACATATAGAAAATCAAAACAAGTGATACAGCGAAGAGACTCTTTTCAACGAATTTCTCATCGTACATCATAAAAGGTATGTAGATGACACCTTCATTATTTGTAATAGTGATTGTAACTTGAATAATATATTAAATGCATTTAATGGTTGCTATCCTGCGATAAAATTCACAATCGAAATTGTGAACAAGTCTAGCATTCATTTCCTCGATGTGAACTTATCAAGGAGGACCGATGGAACTCTGAAGAGATCGATTTATCGTAAGCTGTCATGGAATGGTCAACTGACAAATTTCTACAGCTTGGTACCCATTGGTCGAAAACGAAACCTGGTCCGGTCCCTTGCCACTCGTATTCAGCTCATATGGAAGATGAGTTATACATTTTGAGGAAAATCCTAATAGAAAATGGATTTCCACCACGTTTTATGGATAAGAATATACATTCAAATACTAAAAAGTGTGACTTATCAACCGTACCCAAGAAAATACTTTACATGAGCTTGGAATTCAAAGGGGACTTAGCTTCCGATATCATGAAACGAAGGATATCACAGTCCCTGAAAATAACATTCCCTGCTGCATCTGTGAGAATAGCCTTTACTAGTTGACCATTACTGTTCAATAACTTGAAGGACAAGATTCCGCTCTTTAGCAACTCTATGTGTGTTTATTAATTCACCTGCTTGTGTGCAGCTGGGTATATCGGTCGTTCGACTCGCGTTTTGTCAGAGAGGGTGCAAGAACACTATCCTGCGTGGTTACGAAGGGATGGAAGTGGAGCAATAAGAAGCTCGATCATTGAACATCTGGTCGATGATGATCACCCTATCTCTATAGCCTCCGCCTTTAAAGTCATCTACAAGGCGAAGAGTAATTAACCTAAATCCCTACGTACCCGACTCATCTGTATTGCTGAAGCTTTGGCTGTCGAAACAGAAAAGCCAGATCTTTGTATACAGAAAAAGTTCGTTCAACCCCTCCAAATTTCATGGTCCTAATCCTTCTGTGCTAAAGTATGGTAATCCCCAATCATATTGTGGCTCTACCAATTTTTTTCATTTTGTCTATTCAATTTGTATTCTCTTCTTTATTACGTCAACTGTTACTATTCCTATTGTCACTTTGAACTGTCCCCGGTATTATTTCACTTGTTCCACTTGTCATTCTAAATCAATTCTTTTTTTACAATGTTAAATTCTATGCGAATAAATTCCACACAATATTACGTGATGTTTTTATATTATTCGATTTGTCTATTCATCCTATAACCGCACACCCTTTTTCAAGTTCGGTCTATCCTATGAACTATTCTATATATGACATTAATTTGCTTTGCCACTTGACATTTAACTATGATTATAATCACAAATATTTTAATTTTTTTAATTGCATTTCATACTACTATTATTATTATTTTATGCATTCACACCTGTGATTCAATTCTCTCACTGGATATAACTTCTTAAAAACTACATATAAACAATTGTACAGCTTGATGACAAATTCGTTGTTGAAAAGAGTCTCTTCGCTGAATCACTTCTTTTGATTTTCTATGTGTTATTAGATTCACTGAGATCTGTGAGTTTTTCTCTAAACTAGTTTTTTAACTGAAGATTTGAAACAATAATTTGAGCTTAAAATGAAAGTTAGGAGGTGTGGATATAAATTACAAGAGCCTTAGAAACACAAAATTGCACAGGATTAAGATATAATTGTAAAATAGTTTTTTTTAAACGAATTATAAATGTGGACAGAAAAAGCATGGAAACAAACTTAAAATAACTGTTTTTATAACTGAAAAAATTAGGTGAATTTAATGCAGACTGAGGGAATACGGATCAGACACACGGCGAACGAAAAAATGCCTAAAAGGAAAATAGATAACGAAAAAAGACTGAAGCAAAGGGAACATACCAAATTAGGTCCATGGTAGTTGCAGAGGTTGGGCTTATTTCTTTTGAACACACAGCTCAGGTTTTTCGATGCATATTGAGAGGGCTTCTGCGAGGGCTTCTCTAAACTATTCACCTTTTTTGTGAGGCCAGTCATTCTACACTTGAATAAATTCTTATGTTCTGATAGTCTGACTGCTCCCGGTTTGATATATGCAATTGACATTTCAGTCATTCCATGGTATTTTGTAGATTAGATTATTTTGTCTGAGTTGATCAGTAAGGACCTTTGCTCAACCTGGCTTGTCGCTCAGTGAGTTTGTATATTTAAATGACACCTTTATTCCTCCTTGATGAGTAGTTGCAAGTAGAGCTAAGGATGTCTCGAAACCTACTACGTAGGAATGAATATAAATGAAGTTTGGAAGTTATGTGAGAGTATTGATATGACGAATGTGAGCAGCAATCAAATGGGCTATAAATGTTACCAGTAAATAATACTGTATCACTTTGTGCATTTTTTATCGAATAAATTTATTTTATGATGGAATAATACTCTACTGCAGTGAGCAAATTCTACTATTATATTTCAGTTATCCGCTTTAGATTAGTCTGCTCACTGTGTTTGTATGCATAGATGAGAATAAGAACCGAATAACAGTTTTGATTTTCTTATTATTGTGTTGTAAGTATGATTTTTCATACCACAGAGCAACAAAGTTATTTCAGTAACTGGAATATGTGTTCTGGTTTTGTTATATATATATATATATATATATATATATATATATATTATTCTTCATGGAGGTCTTATAAAAATTAACTGATTCTAATTTACTGGAAGTAAGAAAAGGCTGCCTGGTTACTATCACCGACGGTATTTCTAAATGTGGTGGACTGGAAAATGCGTCAGACTGTGCATTGATAGAGAAGATTTGTAGCTCAGGTGGATGATTTTGGTATGGCTGTGATCTCTGAGCTGGGCGGTTTATTTGCGAGCTTTCATCGCCCCACTAGGTGACATCTTCAGCGGATACTTCAATTCGCTGAAGTGAGCTTTTAGATTTCTTCACGAGTTTATTATTCATCTCTCCCGGTGACCACCTTGAACGTGACTGGTTGCTTTTGTGTGTTTTCACACCTTCTAGGCCACTTGTGTTGGAATTGATTGCTTCTTTGACTTGAACCTTGACCGTTTGTGTGTGAGGTTTCTTTTTAATTGGTTGATAAATTTTGTCTATCTCGATGTGTCTATTGATTGATGATTGACTGGAATACCAGGCAGGCTTCTAAAAATTCTCTAGCATTCTTGTTGTTTCCTCTGTCTGATGTCTGTGGTTGTCTGTATGTAGTGATATGAGCGAGGGAGTGGATATCATGCCTTTTGACGGCTAGCTTATGATCGTGGATACTAAGACGAAGGGGACGTCCACTTTGGCCAGTCTAGTGTTTTCCGCAGGTGTTACAATTTATTTTGTAGATGATGTTGGCTTTATTTTCTTTCGCTGTTAAGTCTTTCAGTTGACATAGAACTGAGTGAAGTGATTTTGTTGGTTTGTGTGCGACTGTGCATTGGTAGCGAGAAGACAGGAATACTCTAGTCTACCAATAAGAAAACTCTAGAAGATCTGGATTTCACATGTGGATGACTTATGCTTAATGCCACACACACCAGAAGACTTACGGGCAAAAGTCAACAAAATGGCTGAAAAGGCCAACAGCTAAGATAGGACTACAGGTGAACATAGAGAAGTCGTAGGTGACAAAGATAACCAACCAACAATAACACCAAAACCAGCACCAATCACCATCAAAGGGAGAGATTCGACGGAGGTCACCTCTTTCACTTATCTAGAAAGCATAGTTCCAGTCACAGCCAGGCAGAATCGGAAAGGTAAGATACGCCTTCATCAACCTGAAATCAGCTTGAAAATGTTTCGCTGTGTCCCAGTCAGCAAAAAGAACAAGATTCGGATTTCCAACACAAACGTGAAGTCAGTCACTCAGTAACTTCTTCTATATGAGCCAGAAACTTGCACTACGTGTGACGACTAGCATTTCCAACATGCTACTACAGACGTTTGTCAACATTTGCCTCCTCTCGCTCCACACTGAAGATCAAATGACTAGCTGGCTAGAAAGAATTAGCATCGAGGAACTCTGGCTGTCAACGACCCAAAGGAGAGCTGACTGCTCAGCAGATGTGTAGGAGAAAATGGAGATGTACTCTGCACACTTTGAGGAGTCCGTCGAATGACACCACGCGCCTGGCCATTGGTCGAGTGGAACTCCAATGGGGAGCGAAAGTTGGGTTATCCGAGGGAGACTTGGAGAACAAAGTATAATTATGGGCAATAATGGAGCTAGCCAGATGAAGAGGGCAGTGTGGAATAGAAGAAAGTGGAGGTGTGTTGTAGAACCCGTTTGTTCCACTTGGAACCGAAGTGAATAATAATAATTTACTGGGATTTGAGTCCTAAACTAATAACATTATTTACATTTATTGTTGAGATTCTATATTACTTAAACGAGAATAAACATGAATATAATTGGTAGGATTGTAGGTTTGAGTAGTTTAAATACAATGAAGTTCCGGTTAATTGCACTAATTTGAACACTGATATGAATAAAGAAGGAGACAGTGTTCGAATATCCTTCTTAATTCCTTGAGTTCCAAGTATGAGATAGAGCTTCAGGACTTCGAATTTTCACTGGTGATGGTTTTATTCTTACAGAGTGGGATAGTTAGCTACACATCCAACCTTCTCCCTTTTTTTCGAGTCTACTCTCAACTAGTAAATTAAAGGATGATTGGCAGAGTGTCGGTGGGGAGTCGTACCCGGACCATTTACTTGGTTGATGAACACGCTATCATTAAACTACCGACGCACATGACAATGTAGTATCTGAATCCAAAAAGAAAAAATGATGTCAAATAATATTTTTTATCTCTAGTCACTATGAGGCTATGGCATGAATATGTTAGTTATATAGTATCTTTTCATCTTCAAAATTCATATCTTTAACTCTAATTAGTGTTTCTATAGAAACCTTTAATTTCTTCCAATGGCACAGTCACCTGTTCATTTCTTTTAATCCACGAGTGAAGTAACTGTGTGCATACATGAGGGAAATCGGCCTTTTAAATCAATGGAAGATAAATACTGTCATTGATATGAAGAGGAATAGATTTTCATGCGTTTTTAGGTGAACACCAATTTAATCCCATCATCTCATTTCTAGATTTACTCAAAATCCCATACAAAGTACCTTTAAACAATTCAAAATCCGTCTGAGTCACGTATAATCACCAATCACTGTTTAGATTGTGGGCTTTATTGGGATTCGGATTATTTTTAACTTCATTTGATGAGTTTTGTAATGAACCATCATCAGTTGTAGAGATCAATGTGTGGTGAGAGCTGACTGCAAGCCGAGAATTGCAGACAGTAATCTACGTCAGTGTTACGTCCCAAATAGGGGTCATGAGAAAAAAACAATAACAAGGCTCAACCTTGAGGAACTCACCAACCAATCACAGAAGATTGAACGTGTGCTAATACGACTCGCAGATATATGGCTTAACGTTTTGATAAAGGGTCACAAGGAAGAAAACAACCAAATCGAAGATGTTGCTTCCCTGTTGACAATAATGTATTCAACAATCTGTAAAAATCTCTTAGTTTTCTCAATAAACAATCTGCTTCATGGCCCTTGTCTTCTATCATTACAAGTGAAAACCGACAGGGAGCAGTGAATAGCTGTTTCGTCGCATTTTGAAACTCTTCATCAGTGTGCATCTACCTCCAAATCAGCGATCGAACACATGAGGAATCTGGAATTTGGAAATACGCTTATCTGCATTTTTAGAAATCAATCTCCTGCTCATTGATGCCTACCAGATGGAATCACTGAGAGTTTAGTGATCAGTACGGTAATCCATGTTATTGGTGACGTGGACGCTCATCAAAGGCATATATTGAGCGTAGATCTATATCACTAGTTTATAAAGTATAGATTAACTGGTCAGTGAATCCTAGTCCTAGTAGCAGAATAGTCAGCGAGAATTGTCCCAGGTTTGACTCCGGGTGAAGCCATGGGTGAACACTCATGAAGAGTTTCAAACGTGGATAAAACATTTACCCAGTGTTACCTGGATTTTCAGTGATCAGTGTAAGTGATATGTTGCTTTTTGACGAAATCTAACAGTCGAATTTACCCGCAAACGTAAATTCTGTCATTATTTGTATTCCTTGACCTCTGTTCAAATAAATTATCACACCTAAGTGTGAGTGTATTGTTCATTTTACATCACTATTCAATCCGCAACATTCATTCATATTATTATTATTTCATGTAATACCTACAGGAACATAGGGCTTCAGCCGCGCGTCTCCATTGCCTTCGGTTTTCTGCCAACTTTTTCACCCCTTTCCAAGTCTGCCCACATGCTTTCATCTCCTCTTCACATGATTTCCTCCAAGTCACCCTTGCACTGACGACTAACCCGCCGCTTCCCTTTCGGGTTCCACTCGAGCAATGGCTTGTCTAGTGATGTCACTTGATGGTTTCCTCAGAGTATGGACAATCCATCTCTATTTCTTCCTCCCCATTTGTTTCACAATCGGTTCCTGGTGGGTTGGTTCGCTCATTGCCAGAGATCCCTATTGATGATCTTTTCTGGCCATCTGATCTTGATTGGTACTGAGAGAAGACAACTGTTGATGATGGTCTGTAGTTTGTTCGAATTTCCCTTCGTGACCCGCCAATTCTCTGATCCGTATAGTAGCAATGACTGACTTCACATTGAATTTGCAAATCCGGATCTTATTTCTCGTGCTAAATGCTGTTGACCTCCACACAGACTTGAGAGTAATGAAAGCTTGTCTTGCTTTTCCGGTTCTGGCCTTGATATCCTCGTCAGTTCCGCCTGTAGTTGAAACGATGCTTCCCATGTAGGTAGGTGAAGGAGGTTGTTTCTTTCATGACTCCTCCCATTTATGCTGACTGTTGTTTGTTGTTGTTGCTGTTGGTGTTGACCAGGAATCTTCATCACCTCTGTTTTACCTATGTTCACTTGAAGTCCTATCTTTGATGCTTCTTCTGCCAACTTGTTGCTTTTCATTTGCATATCTTCCAGTTTGTGGGAAATCAGACATATATCATCGGTGAAGTCCAGATCCTCCAAGTTTTTTGTGTGAGTCCACTTTATGCCTGTTTTCAGGGATTAGTCTGACTGATATGTTGCTTATTGATGTAATCTAACAATCGAAAGTTACCTGCTAACCACATAATCTACAGTATTTCCACATCACTTCTGTACACAGTAATGAGCTTAGACGATACCTTTTACTCTTTTCCATTACGCCTTTTACTCATGTGATGCTCATATCTATCACCCTTATGATAAGTTATGACTGAAATATCTGCAAAATTTGTATATTCATATTAAATTATTCTTAGGTGTAGGCAGCTGACAAGAGCTAACGAAACATCTGATGACATTATTTGATCCCACTCAGTGTTTTTTTTATTTTACTACTTTGTTCATATATTGAATTAATCTTTGACCCAAACTATGAATAACAATTTATTGTTTTTCATTAAATAGCTTCCAAGGGATTTACAGAAGTTTTAATGCAGAGTTGCAGAATACCTAGAACTCCCAGGGGCGGCTTAGAGTAAAAACCACCTACCAATCTGTATGCGAAGGTAAATATATCGATTCGTTTGTTTTTTCCACAGTGTGTTTCTTTCAGTTTCACTAACTCCTATTCAGCTTTGTTGTTATTCTTGCCTTGTTTCGAACAACAATTTTCTATTATTAATATCATCACCAATATTATTAAGACATATCTTTATGTGTACCTGAAATAGTCAGTCTCTTTTGTGAGTTTAGACAAAGTGATAAGTAGACGTAGTTTTGTCTGAATCAAATAATGTGTATTCGCAGCTTATTTTTGAACACTCTGGTCATACACGTACTTGTTAGAGGTTCTGTCATATCTCTTATTGGCTTCTGAAGCAAATAGAATGCCCTGGACACACAAATATTGGAAACAGATGAAGCATCCTATAGACAAATCGTAGAAAATTGATGTCTACACCTCTTTTAAACTTGTTTTTTAAACATCATTGGGGTGTATTCTGAAGTTTGTGAAATACTTAGTGATCAGGAAGTTTAAATCATCTTTATGTGTTCAAAAAAAAAAACAGTTTCTCATCACGTAAAACCTTCAATGGTGAGCTTTGTTTTGACACCAAGATGCATGTACTATGATCTTTGTCGACCATCACATATCTTGTCGATTTCTAAAAAATGTTCAATCTAACCTATTACACTAAGAAATGAAGACAATCAGAATTCTGTCTACCTCTAATTTCACAGTTTGTTAACTCTCACAGCTGGCTAATTGCTCTTCATTGCCCCTCTCTGCCGCTAGTCTTTCGTGGGTTACTTAAAAAAACGTCTGTGTCACACTGCGAAGCGTCCTAACAGTAGTCTGTAGGGCAACCGGTGTCCCACTCAACCAACTCATTCGTTACTATTGTAGTGGACAGATATCTGAACTCATGTGAGAAATGGTCTAAATTCACATTCTCTGACTCTCAACACCTTCTGTATTCACAGCTCTGCACACGCTTGTATCTCATCAAGTTGATAACTGGGACTAGAAATCATTATAGAAGATTATATGTTCGCACAACTAAGTACAGAAACTCAACGATACCCTTCTTGGTCCACATTCTATATGTTGGAGAAAGCGTTAAGCTTGAAACTTACAACTTGATGGGTAAGTGATGACTTATCTGTAATTTATGGTGACACTACTTTAATTATCTTATAATCTTAGCTAATAATATTAATAATCTCCTTGTCACGGAATTACTCAGTGGCTAGCTGAAATACGGGAACCAGTTGGAAGGCAAGTGTCGAAGTTTTCCATTAATGATGGATTTGAATTAAATTTATTGAGGGTAATGAAGATTTTAATTTCTCAGACATAGTCATGTTCTCATTAGATGTGACTTCACTACTTACCAGTATACTTTTCATGGAAGCTGTATGCTATATATGTGGTTGTATTGATGCACACAGTTTAGACATAGGGTTGCCGACAACCTACCTCAAAGAACTTTTATTGAGATGCACCCCGGATGTTCATTTCACTTTCAGTAATGAGATTTTTAGACAGATAGATGACTTTGCGAGGTGATGGCCACTGGCTTCATTGCTGGCTGATTGTTTTATGGCAAAGCTTGAAATCTCCTAACTTAGTCAAACCATCGGTCACTTTGACATTTATAGAAGATACATAGGTGAGACTTTCGTTTTGCGTGATAAGAACGTAATTCTTGATGATGTATTGTTTGCATTCAACAAGTGACATCCTTCTCTGCAACTCACAATAGAAAACGAATCTGAACTAAGCATAGCCTTTCTTGATGTGTGCGTTAGCAGATGCAAAGATGGATTTCTGAGAAGATCGATCCACCGAAACGTGCATGGAATGGACAACGAACTAATTTTATAGTTGGTTGCCTATTTCCGGGAAAAAGAACTTAAGTCACTCACTCTGCTTAAGGATAAAAACATTTGTATTTGTGACCGCGTTGACTCAGAACTTTCCTTCCTAAAAGCCACGCTCGCAGTGAACAGCTAGCCAAACCGATTAATTGACAGAAACACGAAAGATACATAGAGCATACGAGTCACTGACTCACATCCAAAGAAATCCATATTCACGAATTTGAAATTCAAAGGTGATGCGACTTCAGATATGCTCAAAAATCGTCTCTCTAAATCAGTCAGTAAGGCGTTCTTTGCTGCAAAATTACAAATGACTTTTGCCAGTCATGAGTTGTTCTCCATCTCTGCAGTAAAAGATAAGCCCTCTCGTCTGGCCGCCTCCATGTACACCTATCAGTTTACCTGCTCTTGTGGAGCAAGGTATATTGGCCGAAGCCAGAGAACGCCTTCCAATCGGATAAGAGGACATATTCCAGTATGGTTTTAAAAGGGCTAAAAGAAAAGTTTGCGAAGCTTCACCCTGGAACACTTGATTGACTCCTGTCACTCTGCCAACCCTGAGAGTTATCTTAAGATCATCTATCTAATCCATGCTAACTTGTCGCGTTTTCTTCGCTATAAAATTCTAAGGACATCGGAGGCTTTAGCCATTCATGATTTTAAGCTATACCTTTGTACAATCCCCAGTTCCTCGTTGGCTATTAAGGGGTACACATTTATTTTATTTTCACTTTTTTAATTTAATTTATTTGGTTTATTTAGTTAATCTATGTACCTTTCCCTCATTACTACGACAATCATTATCATTATTATTATTGTTACTACTCCTATTTTTTAATTGTTTCCAAATGTCCCATTTGTCATTCTAAATCCAAAAATATCTTTTTACAATGTTGAATCCTATATTACCGTATTCCGCCCCATGTTACTTAACCTTTTGTATTTGCCTACTAACCATATAATTATACACTGTTTTCCAACATCTATACATCTTATGAGTTATTCTGTCAGTGAGACTAACTGTTTTGCCACTTGACATTTAACTATGATTATAATTACAGACATTGTAATTGTATTTCATACAACAATTATTATATCATGTATTCACAACTCTGATCTGATTTCCTCACCGGATATAATTTTTCTAAATATATACATGCACGATTATACAGCTTGGTAATAAATTCGTTGAAGTGATTCTATTCGCTGAATACTGTTTTTTCGTAACATTAAAATCGCCATTTTCACACTTTTTGTGCAATCTTGACATTATAGTTTCTGTAAATGCCGAAAATGTTGCCATTATCAATTCTGATTACTTATTCCCTGTGATGTTTTGCTTATTGTTGCTGAGTAAATCAGATGCAGCATTGTATCAAATGCTTGAAACTATACGCTACATCATAAGTAGTGTTTGGGAATAAAGCAAATCATCCTTCTTCGGTTTATTGGTCTCCAGTGTAATTGTGACTTTCAGTATAGCCTTCTAACTTGACCTGTGTCTGTTATGTTATTTTCTCACCACTTAGAGCTTTATTATTTTCATATATATATATATATATATATATATATATATTCCTATGGCAGTTACGTGTGTGGCTGATCGGATTGCCTGAAATGTGTTGCACAAACGCTCTACACGATTCAGGTAACATTATGTCTTCTTATTGTTTCATTGGTATCTCCTCGTCCCTACCATATTTCTTTGTTCACTCCTAAATCAATTTATCATTCACTCACTCATTTTACTAACTTAATATCACCAAACTGTGTCCAGTGATTAATTGTTCCAGTTGTCACTTTTTCATCATAAACGACATCACTTAGGAAGATCACTGGAAACCAGCTGGGACCACTGGACGTCAGCTTCTTCCTATTTTTAAACTGATTACAAGTATGTACTGATGACCCCAAACAAGGACCGAATCTGAAACCTTAAGGTTATGAAGAGAAACTTGTTGACCGCCCAGCCAATTGAGTTTCTAGGATTCTATTAAACGAGAATTCCAATCGCATCCAATTTACCTTGGTAATGGTGAATCTTAGTGTTTGAGAAAGTTAAAATAATTAGGTCATCGGATTCCAGCACAATCGGCTGAATATTTTATTGAATTTCAAATTTTTCTGTCGATTGATTGGACCGAAGTGCTCAGTCTCAGGTTGACACGTCGGCTTCTTATGCAGATGCTCCGACCATGTCTGGGCATTCAATTAGAATTTAACTGTTGGATGGTGAATAGCGGTGGAATCCAGGATGCACATGTCATCTTATTTGGGACTCGTCAGCTGGGTGTACCCACATAGCTGTGCATCGGTGGCACAGTGGTTAGGACTCTCGCCGACCATGCACATGGTCCGGGGTTCGATCCCCTACCGGCGCACACCTGATATCTATGGTTGGCCTGAAAAATTCGGGTTACCAATATCACAAGCTGAAAGTTCCAAAATTATGGTGTGGAATCAAGCGGTAATCAAAAATTTTAAAAAATTTCCAAGTGACTGATGATGTTCCCACTGAGAATCTAGCCTAGTGCCCATAGTGGATAACGCTTTGGCGTTTGAAACCATGGGCAATGCGTTCGAGCCACGTTGGGAACATCAACACTCACTGGGAAATGCGGGTACGTCCAGCTGACGGGTCCTAAATAGAACGACATGCGCATCGTGGATTCCACTGCTAGTCACTATCCACCAATTCAATCGGCTGAATGTTCAGAAAGCTCGGTCTTGTGACCTAAAAGCACTGGGTTCGATCTTTAACTATGGGGTATTGGATGCACGGAGCTAAAGATTTCCAAATTCGGAAAAACATCTGTTCAGTACTTAATCGTTTTCAATGATCTATCTCTTCAACTGATGTCAGTTAGTGATGAAAATCTTACAGTTGAAATTAAACCAAAATGCCCAAAAATCCTATAATCTCACTAAGTGGTTGGAGGATTTCATCATGAGCTGATATCACGAGGCAGTAACTAATCAGAGAAGACATTGCGAAGTGGTAGTGCTATGTCATGAATTGTTAGAAGTTGCAATTCATGGGCTGGCCATTGAATCGGGTTCCAGTGGCTTAAAAGTTAACGAGCTCACCTTGTAACCAGGATGTCCTGGGTTCAAACCCCAGTAGGTGCTTGCCATTGAAGAGTCCCAAGCTAGGACGAAACAGCTGTCAAGTACTCCTTGGCAGGTTTTCCAATGGTTCTCTAACTGATATCAGCTCATAATTGAATCCTCTAAGCAATCATACAAAATCCCTACACAACCAATACTTGAAAATCTGACTAATAGTTGATCTTCGTATTGACATAACAAGTGGTTTGTAATACTAGCACCACTAACTGTGTATTTCTTGCAATATTTCAACTTCTATTATCAGTACATTTATCTGTTGATTATATATTTATTTTAGAACCACACTTACAATTGAATAATATTTTATCTTCAATTCAATTTCATCAGAATTTACCTCATCATTAAATAATTTATGATTTGTGTCCATTATTTTGTTAGCTGTTAAATTTAGTAGCAAATAAAACGCCCAACTCACACAATGGCGTGAAACATTGATGTCTATGACTAAATACTGCATTATTCTGGCCTATTCTGGCAAAATCAATAAGAGCAATGTTCAGTGATAAAATTTACCATCAAATTTACCATCAGTCACTGAAGAATCATAATGTTTTCGCGTACCATTAATCAGGCTGACATATATATATAAATATATATATGTATTCGACATCTCACATCGAATTGTACTTATAAATGCACAACATCAGTCAATACAACAAATGTTTATCACTGTCTATGGTACCAACAAAAAAATGTTTCAAAAACTATCGACAGCGTCGTCCACTGAAGTGTCTGTACGATGTTCTCGTTCTTTTGTAGACTTTTCAGTGTGTGTGTTTGTGTATGTGCGCGCGCGTACATGTGTGTCCGTTAAGCAATTTTCATGTTAATTTTGAAGTTTTGAAGAATGGAGATACTATAGAATAGAATATGTGATTTATTCCTATGTAACTTTTGAATCACAACGTATAAACTGTCCATTTATAGATTAGTGTAACCGTCGTGCTTTTCTGATTTTCAACAGAGAAATCTTTAGACCAATCAAATACTGGTAAACTTTGTCCTTGAAAAACTGTATTACATAATGTAAGGCGTAAGAAGGGATGACTAACTGTAATCATAGTAATAGAGAATGTAAAGCCAATATATCTATCTAAGCCCTTCGAACATGCGAAAAATGACGTCGCATCCAACTGTATTTGCCAATTTGAATGTGCCTGTGGACACTCATACATAGGGAGGACTCATCAACCTCTGCAAGTAATGGCTTCAGAGCATATTCCATAAATGGCTCCAGAAACAAATGGAATCTTCAGAACCTATGAACGGTGAGAACAGGAGACCTAGCTCTTCTACTGCGAAACATATTATAGAGACAGGACATAAAATTGACGTTAACATATCTTTTAAACCAATCCATCCATAAAACGTGTTTGGGGTGTATCCTAAAGTTTGTGGAAGCCCTAGCAACTAGAAAGTTCAAGCCACCTTTATGCGTACAAAAACAATTTGTCATTACATTAAACCTTCCTTGGTAAATTTTGTTTTGGTACCAAAGCAGATGTACTGTTACCTCTGCTATTTCGTTTAGTGGTCTTCATTGTTATTTTGACCTTGATTATGTCCTTTTAACTTGACCTAACTTGTCTATTTTCTCACCTCTTACCTCTTTATTAATTTCAAATATATTTTCCTATGACAAGTTTGTGTGTGATCAGATTGTTCGAAATGTGTTGCGCAAATACATCTTCGTATTGCTTTATCTAGACTAATTGTAAGTTAGAAAAGAGACAGACGTTGGCATGACGTAATAAATGTGAGAAAATGACCAATCAGTTAGCTCGTGTAGAATGGACAGAAACTAGGGGAAAGGTGATAGTGTTTTTATATAAAATCTGTATGAAGAAGCAATGTCATTAATAAATAGTAATAGAGTGATAATAAAATGTGGACGGTGGGAATAATAATGATAATAAAAGTATTAATAATAATAATAATATAACTTATTACGTCAAGCCAGCTTCTATCTCTTTTCTAACTGACAATTAGTCATACCTTCTTACACCTTACATTATGTAATACATTTTTCCGTGGACAAAGTTGACCAGTATTTGATTGGTTTAAAGATTTCTTTATTTAGTATAATTACGATTGTACAGCTCATGAAAATGAATCGTCGAAAAGAAAATTTCCTGATTTTGTTCAAGAAATCTATGAACTAATTATGATAGAGAAGATTTGTAGCTCAGGTGGATGATTTTGATGTGGTTGTGTTCTCTGAGCTGGATGGTTAATTTGCGAAGATTTCATCGCCCCCTACTAGGCAACATCTTCAGCGCATACTTCATTTTGAAGTGAGCGTTTAAATTTCTCCACGAGTTTATTAATCATATCTCCTGGTGACCTTGAACGTGATTGGTTGTTTTTGTGTGCTTTCACACCTTCTAGGTTAACCTAGGAGGTGTAGGTCGATGAAAGCTTCGCAAATTAACCGTCCAGCTCAGAGAACACAATCACATCAAAAAGAAATAATTATATAGTGAATTTTGACACTGTCTCATCTTACCAGTTGTTTGATTTTGCTATTTTTGTGATAGAACTACAGTTTTGTGGCTTTGTTGTCGTTTAATTCTCACTAAAATAATTATTTGGTATTCATTACGTAGACCGCTTCTTAATTTTATTAGTGAACCAGTAAAATCTTTGTCCGTCAAAGACGTATCAAATTGGGGGAAGTCAATCTGTGAGGCTGTGAAGTTACATCGACTGAGATGGCTAGAATACATGTGGTTCATGCCAATAATCCATCCCCTTTCTCGACGAACAATGTTAACTGACATAGCATTAAGCTGCGTACGAATTACGTGGGAATGGTCAAACGAAGACCTGGCATAAGTTCAGGAAGTCTTTCACAGCTGGTTTAAAACCATTTAAGGAGAGTAACTTGGGATTCTAAGACGCAACAGCTGGAGACTTTTGGTGATATGCCTCAAAATCGCTCTCGGTAATCTTGTATATTCACTAAACAGTCATGTTTTCCCATACTACAATTCTGTCTCCCTTACATTTCTGCTTATCATTGGTCTTGTGTGATACGTGGAGTGTGGCAACTTGAATTGTTGCGCTTCCTTGCCAAGGTCTACTTTGGAACTCAATAAGTTCGTCAGTCACAATCCATAACAGGAATAGTCCAGTTATTTATGGAAAGTTGACACGGATGATGTACAAAATGGTGATGGATAGAATACACTCTTAGGAGACTGCTGAGTGAAATGACGCGCCAGACATTCCCTTGAATGGAACCCGATTTGGAAACTAGCGATGAGGTGGGCGAATGTCTGAAGATGAAATGGAGGAGACCTCCTAAGGAGGAGATTAGAGACTGAGGGCAGTCTTGGGGCCAGTTGAAGTGAACTGCTGTTGAAGCCCAATGTTCTACTCAGAACCCAAGGGAATATAAATAATTTGTTCTACTGACAATGAAATTTAGAATCATAAAACATCTTAATGTCTGTTCTAGTGGTCCTAAAATCAATTTCCAAACGGGTTGCTTTCTTCTGGTAGGAAGCATTTTACTCTGTCTTTCAAATTTCATTAAATATGAACATCATGCCAAAGTGTTATGAAAGCACATCTAAACTATTTTTTATGCTTCAGCAAATTTACACGGTCATGTTTTCTAAATTTCTACTTATTTGTTGGGCGAAACAACAGATGAACTTGTAGTAGTAAAAACATTGGGGGTAATATGAAGCAAATCATTGTGAAAATTTGGAGAAAAATACATCGTTTTCCCATCAAATGGTTCAAAATTAACATGGGAATTTCTTTCAAACTGCACAAGATTTCTCCGAAATCCTCCAGCTTAGGAACGATTTCTGATGAATAAATTATATGGGTGACGACAAAACTTTATGTACAATCCACTATTAAAAATTATGCCAATATGGTTGAACTGCACTAAACTTTTTTATGACGGTTAACCTTGGTTTTCGTGATGTTTCCACATTTTCCTTCAAATTCTTAGAACCCGAGAATCATTCTAAATGCCTCAAAATTTTCCAAAGAACCCAAAAATTATCATCGAAATTCTCTGCATGAGTATTCTATTTAAACAAAACCTTGGCTAACGCGATAAGTTTATTCACTATCTAGTCTTTATTATCATGTCATCATTGCTGCTGCCATAGTTATTTAACTTTATAACCAATAATGACTTTTAATAGCTCAGTCATTACTGAATATTCATGAAAATGAAGTCAAAATCGGTGATTGAAGTGTTCTCAATCAGAGTTCCTTTTGGCCGAACTGATTATTTCAGGTAAGCATAAACACAGTATTACGACAGGATTCGCACCCAAGACCTTTAGATACCTATTTATTCGTTCAGATTTATTCCATCCATTATTCAGTACGCGCAATTTTAAATGCCTCTAATTTTAAAAGTGTTTTAATTTTAGAATGTTATTAATTTGAACAAAGCAAGAACGACAGTTTTGGCAGAATAAAGTGGTGCCATCTATTATTTCGTTGTCTTCTCGTAAGCTGATTACAGGGCAGCAATTACATTGAAAGGACAGAGAGAAGGGCATACCTAGGATTTTTCGAACATGCACCAAAAAGCTTATGTTTAAAGGGAACAAATGCTTTAAACAGTGCCATCGCCAGGCCTCTTCTCCACATGGGTCATGAGGTGGACGTCGAAAAGTCCTTCAAAATTATCAATGGGCAAAAGAGTTCAATTCTCCTTCAGTTTGCTGAAGTCATTTCCATCAAGCACTGTGGTAGAGTATAATTCCATTATGGGTACATTTTTGTTTTGATAAAGTCTCACTGTGTTATATAGTAATGTTTACTGTAAGCAGCTGACGAGAAGGCAACGAAATAAAAGATGGTACCACTTTATTCCAAAAAAATTGTAGTTCTGGCTTTGTTCAAAGTAATTAAGGGGAATAAATGTTTGAAATGTTATTAATGTCTGAACTACCAGTGTGGTGAGAGCAGGCTGCTAGCCGATTGGTTGACACTAATCTACGTTAATGTCTAGGTCACTAATATGGGCCGTGAGAAAATATGAACAAGGCTGTTTCAACAACCAATCACAGCAAACTTAAATGTGGACAAATATGATTCGCAGATAGATGGCTCTACTTTCCGAGAAATATCGAAAACAACCAATCATAAGACTGTGTTTGTCTGCTTAACTTCCGAGAAACAACCAATCAGAAGACTGCCTTTTTCTGCTTGCATAAGCCTTATTAATGCACATAAAATATATATAAATACGTGTTGATTTTCGTAATAAAACGATCTGTTGCCAGCCCTTGTCTTCTGTTGTTACATTTGGTGTCGCTGCCTCCAAAAAGATGAAGATCCCGTGGCCAGCTGCGTTTGAAGAAGGAGACATACGGAGCTTCTTACGTGACTTCGAGGCCGTTGCTGAGCTGGTGGGTGTCAAGGAGCAGGCGGCGAAGGCAGTTGTCCTGGGGACGCTGTTGAGAGGCCGAGCGAAGGCTGCATATGACAGCGTAGACAGGTCAAATGGCACAGCGTCTTGGAAGAAATTGGTTGAACGACTAGTGTCCGAGTTTGACAGCGAAACAGACAGACAGCTAGCAATGCAGCAGTTCCGGTCAATGAAGCTTGGACCTGATGGAGACCCGCTAGTGTTGGCGGTGAAACTGACTAATCTACTTCGACGCGCGCTTCCCACTTTAGATGAAGAATCAGAAGCGCAGTTACTGTCTTCCCAATTCATCGAGAGTGTCCCAGACCACATTTCTCAGCGATTACAACTGGTTAACGCAACGCAGCCGATGGATATTAGTGAGCTGGCGAAGGTGACCAGACAGCTGCTGAGCACAACGGTAGCCGCTATAGACCAACCAAAACCAAACGAATATGAGCAGAAAATTGAAGCATTGCAGCGGGAAGTGGCGGCGTTAAAGTTGGCTGATAGAAAAGACCGGTGTTTTGAATGCGGTAAGCCGGGACACTGGAGAAGATACTGCCCAGAAAGGCGAAAAAGAAAAAATTTCAGACGGTATAATGCTTGTTCTTTCTTTCGTATGAACCTAGATTTAGTGGGGGCTATTGAGAAAGGGCTCTGTATTCGAAGTTGCGAGTGAATGATCGAGAAGTAGTATGTTTGATAGATACAGGGGCGGCCGTGTCGTTAATAGATAAGAATTTATGTAAGAGTGTTAGTCCGTGTTCATTGACAGTACAAACAGTAGGCGGGTATGTGTTGCGTATCACGGGTAGATCGAACTGTACGGTCGTTGTTGGTGGCTGCGAGGTGACGTTTCCTTTCATTGTTGTACCCGAACTACAGCGAACGATATTAGGAGCGGATTTTCTGCGTGAGATTGGTGCAATAATCGACACGCAAGCGAACGTGGTGATCACGAAATACGGGCATATCAACATGTATGAGACCAGCGAGATAGCAGCGATTAAGCTGTCGACGGTACACAATGTGACAGAGTTAATTAATAAATACGATCATCTGTTCACTGGAGATGGGACCCATACGGTTATTGCGATAAGGTGAATCATGAAATTCCGTTAAGTGATCCGAAAGTAAGGTCATTTTTAACGCGAAGAGTTCCATGTCATCTGGAAGGCGAAGTGGAGCGACAAGTGCAAGAGATGTTAAAAGATGATATTATTGAGGAAGCTGATAGCCCGTACAACTCTCCAGTGCTGTTAGTAAAAAAAGCGAATGGGAAGTATAGATTCTGTGTTGATTTTCGACAGTTAAACAGTATGACAGAGTTAAGACCGTGTGCCATGCCAACAGTGGTAGAAACTTTAGATCGCCTACAAGGTGCGAATGTGTTTTCGGTTCTCGATCTTCGCTCAGGATACTGGCAGATACCGATAAAACAAAGTGATAGAGATAAGACGGCTTTCATCGTGGGTCAGACACAATATCGATTTAAACGCATGCCGTTTGGACTAGCAGGTGCACCGTTTACGTTCAGACGACTGATGAAGCTATTACTTAGGAACTTGAAAAACGTGGAGGTTTATGGTGATGATCTCGTCATATACAGTCAAAACGAAAACGATCACGTCAACCATGTAGAAGCCGTGCTGCGACGCATCGAAGAGTTTGGACTACGCGTCAACAAAACCAAGTCTCAGATAGCCAAAAAGAATGTTACTCTGTTGGGACATAAAGTGGGAAATGGTGAGATTAAACCACTGCCGGAGAAAATTTTGACGATTAAAACGATTCCAGCCCCGAATTCAAAGAGAAAACTGAGACAATTCTTGGGTAGAGCAGCGTTTTATAGTCGCTTCGTGAAGAACTTCAATGAGATAGCAGCCCCTCTATACAGGCTACTAGGTGAGCCAAAGTTTGTTTGGTCGGAAGAATCGCAGAGGACATTCGACAGAATTAAACAGCTGCTCGACCACCAACAAATGACGCTAAAACTACCTGTGCCAGGAAGACAGTTCACAGTGTGCACAGATGCCAGTGACTACGCTATAGGTGCGGTCCTAAGACAGGACGAGGGAATCGTTGAGTATGCCAGTAGGGTTTTGACCCTCACAGAGAGAAAGTATTCAACGATAGAGAAAGAATGTTTAGCAATGGTATGGGCAGTCGACAAATGGAGACCTTATTTACTCGGCCGGCGGTTCCACATCGAAACTGATCATAAGCCGCTACAATTTTTGAAGACAGCGAGAGACCCACGGGGGAAGTTGTCACGGTGGATGTTGCGTCTTCAGGAGTACGATTTTACGATCTCACACGTTCCTGGAAGTGAAAATGTCTTGGCAGATTTGTTATCGAGACCAGAAGATGAGTCTGAGTTGCCCGAGGTCGCTTACGGAGTGCATGCAGTAGAACAAGACCCACTAAGACTTGCACGTAGGCAGAGGTTGGACGATACGCTGAATACAGTAATACAGGTGATCACCAACGGAATAGAAGTGGATCAAACTACGGCGAGTAAGGAGCTAACCACACTACTCAGACAGAGGGATCGACTCAGAGTGAATGCCTACGGGACTCTGACCTGGCGAGAGAACGACGGAAGCTGGCTGGCTGTCATACCTCAATCGTCGCGCCACGACATGATAGAAGAATGTCACCAGCTAGCGCATACAGGCGTGGCCAGAACGACCGACCTCCTAAGACAAAGTATGTACTGGCCAGGTATGAGAGAAGACGTAGCAAGATACGTACTTGGATGTCCACGGTGCCAGCTGATGAAAGGTGACCGGTATATACGACCACCACTTCAGTCGATTCCAGTTACCGCGATAGGTGACTTGTGGTCCGTAGATGTCATGGGTCCATTTCCTCAGACATCCAATGGTAATCAGTACCTCTTGGTGATGACGGAACACGCGACACGATGGGTAGACGCCGTAGCAATCCCAGACCAACGTGCAAGAACCGTGACAGATGCAGTAGTTAGACACATTGTTGCAGACCACGGCGTACCGAAGACAATACTGACAGACCAAGGTCCCTGTTTCGAGAGTGAAGAGTTTACTTCCCGTTTGCAACAGCTGGGCATCAAGAGGATCAGAACGACCCCATACCATCCACAAACGAATGGCCTAACGGAGAGAAACAACCGTACACTGAAGGAGTGGCTGGCCTCGAAGGGCGGGAACTGGGAAACGGAGCTTCCACTGATTTTACTAACACATCGGGCTACCACTCAGGAAACAACGAAGAAGTCACCCTTCCAACTGATGTATGGTAGAAAACCACGATTACCGGTACACAATGAGACCTGGCCCATGCACCAAAAGTGGAGTACGACGAAATTAAAAGCAGAGAGGAAAGAGGCAGTCAAGAATGTAATACGGAAGCAGCGCAGTGATGTCACGAAGTCTCAGATGAAAGAAAGGACGCAGTGCATTACCTTTGCAGTCGGGGACCAAGTGAAGTGTAGAGACAGGAGATATACAGTTGGAGGCGGGCTAGGTTCACGGAAACTCCTTCCAAAGTGGGAAGGACCATACACAATCACAAAAAGACGGGGTCAAGTATATACCATCCGAAGAGGTGATAAACAGAAACGAGTTAACGCCAGTCAGCTCCAAAGATGGGTACAGTGGGACAAGCCGGTCAGTAACAATCCTCAACTAGAGGATGTAGCACCCAGAAGGTCGGAACGTCTGCGCACAAAGCTATTTGACGGGGGGACGAGTGTGGTGAGAGCAGGCTGCTAGCCGATTGGTTGGCACTAATCTACGTTAATGTCTAGGTCACTAATATGGGCCGTGAGAAAATATGAACAAGGCTGTTTCAACAACCAATCACAGCAAACTTAAATGTGGACAAATATGATTCGCAGATAGATGGCTCTACTTTCCGAGAAATATCGAAAACAACCAATCATAAGACTGTGTTTGTCTGCTTAACTTCCGAGAAACAACCAATCAGAAGACTGCCTTTTTCTGCTTGCATAAGCCTTATTAATGCACATAAAATATATATAAATACGTGTTGATTTTCGTAATAAAACGATCTGTTGACAGCCCTTGTCTTCTGTTGTTACACCAGTAGATATTCTAATTGAAATTCCAACAGTGAAGGAATAAACTAGAATTTAGGCATTTCTTATTTTTATCACATTAATAATTTACTATATCATAATTGCCTTTGTTGCGGTTTGCATCAGAAGTAGTAATTTAACGATTGAGGTTTTATTGATATAACCGTAGAACTTTAACTCTTATTATTATGGTCTTCCCTTTAGGTTCCGAGTGGAACATAGATCTTCAGCTGTGCATCTCCACTTTGTTCTATTTCCTGCACTCCCCTCTACCTGGCCCCACAACTTCGCGTAGTCTCTCATCCACTCCATCTCACCCTCAGATCATTAACCACTCCGGTTCGACTCGAGGGCTTGAAGTGCTCCATTATTCGAAAGTTTGCTCAACGCATTTCTAATCCATCTTTATTTTCTTCGACATATTTGTTGACTGACAGGTTCCTGGTTGATTTGTCTCCAGAGTTCCTTTTTGGTGATTCTTTCTGACCCTCAATCTGATATCAATATTGAGCCGGTGATGGCATTTGTCGATGAAAGTCTGTAATCTGTCTGTCTGACTGTTTTCGACATAGAACTTTGCACAAATGTGCGGAAGTTCAAGTCGCCACACTCCGTGTAGCACGCGAAGCAAGAGAAGAAAGTACAAGAAAAGCATAATAGAAACAGTGAGCAGAGGTGTGAGACAAAGGAGGAGTAATAACGAAGAACAAAACAGTTTCATTGGAGATCATAAGTCACAAGGAGTGGATCCATCTGGGCCACTGAGAACGATTTTGAGCCATGTCACCAATTGTTTCCAACCGCAGATTTTTACCGTCCCGAGGACCTCAGCCTGGAAGTCTACACCTTCCTACATGGCTTAGACCAACTGTTGTGGATTTCATTGACTGGTGCCAAGTTTTTGTTTGACCGCCGCTAGCTTTTTTCCAGCCTGACCCTATATCCGCTAACATTGCTCGTCGAGGGAGGCGATGGCTTGGCATACGTAACACATGTCCTAACCATCTCAGTCTTTGTAACTTCACGACTTCGTCGATTGATCTCCCCTGTTTACCTAGAACTCTACGCCTAACCTCAGTGTTGCTCACCTTATTATGCCACTTTGTCTGTAATACATTGTAAATATTTTTCATGACTCCAACGTCAAGTTTCTAAACTATAAGGAAGAAATGACTGCCTTAACATTAATGTCAAAAATCCGAATCTTATTCTCTATGCTGAGTGCAAAATATTTCAAACCTGACTTTGGAGTGATTAATGCCTCCCTCATTTTTCTGTCTATGTTGGTTTTAGTGTTCTCATTTGTCTGTCTCCTATAGTCAAAACGATACTCCCTATATAGGAGAAAGAACTATCCCTTTTCAAAATTCTTCTCTTATCAGTGATTGGTACTTGTTGTTGTTCAGGTTGGTCGGTTAACTTCATCGTCTCTGTCAGTCGTACACTCAGTTGGAGATCTGTCTTTGCTACTTCTTCTGCCAACTAGTTATTTTTCACCCGTATTTCTTCAAGTTCACATGCCATTAGACATAGATAGTCCGCAAACTCCAGATTTTCAACAGTGTTCTTAACGGTCCTACGTATTCCTGGCTTCTTGCTTGTTACAATTTACAGCATTATCGACTCGACCACAATCAGGAAAACCAACGATGATAGTAATAAACGAAAGTCTAAATTAAGTAAAATACTGTGATGGGGTGTTAAATTACAAGAATGAAATGGTAATGATTTCCATATTGTTATGTTTTATCAGATATGATTGGAGTGAGACGTAAAGCATCATTGTAGGCTGAAATCTGTTCAGATAGTATGAGCTAACACACAGCGTACCAGTATTCCCCTTGAAGTTAGGGTTAAACTGGAATTACTTTGAATGAACCACATTTTTACTCAGTAATGACTTGTAAGTTCCCACGTATACTCAACTTTTCCTTAATCACAATGAAATCTGATATTTGAGTGTTGGTTTGTAGGGATTTGGTTGGTTACAGGGTTTCGTCCTATTTTGGGACTCTTCATCAGTACGCACCTACAGGGGTTCGAACCCAGGGCCTTGTGGTTACATGTTATACGAGCTCACCTTGTAACTAGAAGGTCCTGGGTTTGAACCTCGGTGGGTGCGTACTGATGAGGAGTCCCAAACTAGGACGGAACAGCTATCCAGTACTCCCTGTTGGTTCTCCAATGGTTCTCTGACCAATGTCAGCTCACGCTGAAATCCCATAAGAAATCTGATACACATGATTTCCAGAATAATAGAAGTTAATATTTTGAGAAATGGTTAGACAAACTGATTGTTAATTCCTTTCCTACATGTTCATTCTCAATCTTTCCTTAGTTCAACATTATACTACTTGCCATTAGTAAGCAGTAAGATTTTTATACGTTAATTTATACCAATGACATTTACAACTGCAGTTAACTTACTTGTTCTATTATCATTCTATTAATGTGAAAGAGGCTACAGTCAGTTTCAAGGTCATGATGAGTTCCTGCGTCTGCTGGTTATATGTTTTCGTGAATTCGATTTCCATTGAATTTTAAAGGTGTTTTTGCATGTTTTTCTCATTTTGCAGTGTGTAGATCAGTTTATGTCACTGGATACTACTATTAAGGTGAATTTTAGCCTATAGTTCCCAGTTTTTATGTTGGTAGTCAAGGGTTATGGTGAACCTGCAATGATTCAGGCAAATAAGGTATACTTTTCTAATATATTAACCTTATTCAATAAGTAAACTGCTTAACCGTTCTGCTATTGTTTGAGATTAAAACTAAGAGCTAGTTTCTTATCATGATTGAAAGTAAATGGAACCGACTGGGTTTGCTTATCCGCTCTGTTCCATCCCTCACAGGACAAATTAGGCTCGGACTAGCGTTATTTCAGAACTAAAAGACTCAATTCAGCACCTAGGTATCATTGTAAGCATGACCAGCGTTATTTGAGAAAATAGTGGGCAAATAAGAGCTTCAGTTACCATAAAAGGGCCTTATCGATGAATAGTTTAGAATAAGTTTGTGAATATAGTAGGCTTGGTGGTGTTGCGGTCTAAGTGATAAATTGTATTAATCACCGTTATTCAGGATATGCTATGAACCGCAAATGCTCGGCTGAAAAACGTAGTAAATAAGGCACAGATCGTTTTAATTTCTAAGTGACTTTCAAAGCGCTCTTTTAACGAAACAATCAACCAAAGTATTCTTTAAACTGTCGGTCTTAGCCTTTTGAAAGGAAAGGAAGTGTAACAGCAGTTTATTCATACATGTTTATATTCTGAATACAAATGGAAATAAAAATGTAATACAAATATTTTCACAAAAATAATCGATTAACAGGGGCACGTCGTAATCTTAAAGTTGTTTGCGGTTCATTTGCTAGCAAACTGTCCAACCTTCTGGTAAACTCCGCTATTTCCCGCAGTGCAGCATCCGAATTTCTTCGGTTCAGACTGTTGAGACGATATCTTAAACGTTCATAAGCATTTCGAAACGCGTTGTTTGGTTCCGGCATTAACCGGATGGCCCTCGGAATGTTGTCCGTTGTGTTATATAGACGTGTCCACCTCTCACTATTCCTCAGAATATCTAAAAGTAACATTTAAAGAAATGGAACATACCACAATTTAGATATGAGTTCAAGAACGCCTCAACGACATGTGCACAAGGCAAATTGTATGCGCAGTATGTCCAACATGTGCATTTCGCCTCGTTCCTGTTTACGAAGAATATGTGACCACCTTCTGCGTAAACAACTGAGGTAGAAGATATTGAATGGAAGAAGAAGGAACGCCTTTGTAAATCTAACACAACTTTCTGGGCAGCAAACGGTGTGAGACTCCGTAAATGAGACTTCAGGGAATTAGGTACCTGGGATAAAACGGAAATTATCTTCGAACTTACATCGTAATTGTAGTATTTAGCAAGCATCCACTGGCCCTGACGTATTTTACGCATGGTTGTGTGGTCGATCCACCTCCATATTTTCCATAGCGTCAGTTCCATAGGATCACCTTTACGTAGACATCTTTTCAACTGCCTATGAGCATTCTCAACTCTGTTGTTAGTATTGTTCCCCATACTGATAGTGAACCTGTTGCACGATGCAGCCCAATATTTGCGTGTTCTTAGCCAGTACCTTCTAATGTAAGCACCAGCCTCAGCGTCTACAATACTTATGAGGTTTAGGTAACGCCAAAACCTTTGGCAATATACTCTGATTTGCTAACCTACCTGTCATAACCGCGCGTGTGCGCCATTCGATACAACCACTTTTTAACAAGCTGATTTGGGAACTGTTTTCCCTATGTCAGTTAATGGGAATGTAACTTACCTTCCTTCTGAATGCCTGGCATACATGGAAAAGACACAAAACAATATTGCAACTAGGGAATTCCTCCTTTAGGGCGTTCATCTGTGCAGTTGCACAGTCGACAGTGAATGTTAATGTTTTCGATGTATCCACCATAAATCTCTTAAACGTTTGCAATATCTCCTTGAAATCTGCAAACGTTTCTCTCCTAGTAAGAGCAAACAAAACAGTCCTTCCTCTTCCGAATCCATCAGTCACAACAAACTGATATAAAGGCCATCTGTAACAAATTCGGAAAAGGAATTATACCTTGTTGTACTGAAACTTACCCCATCTTATTCGTTTTGTAAGTACAATCGATTCCAACTACTTCTGGAAACTTATGATACACGTCTATCATATCATCACGAGCAAAAATGATTTTATATACAAAGCCTGCGTTGTCCTGCAAAACTTTAACTGGACCTGTCTGCCTCAGTCGATAAAGCAGCTCTTCCAAACAACCAATTTCTATTCTACTGCGCCATTTATTTTGATAGGACTTACGTTTATTTATCTTAGCCCGCATGTTTTTAATATCGTTATACAGGAGCGCTTTTCCGAACTTCTCATGTGCTAGATCCATGATTTCATGGACATCAGTATTCCTTTCAATGAACGGTTGGATAATTGCCATTTCTCGTGATGATAACCGACGTCTAGATACATCGGTGGACATAAAACTTGCTGTGCAGGGATGGTTATGCACAGTTTTGTACTTGGTTATCATGTATACGTTGGATTTCCGCTGGACTAGAATTATTAACTGACATGATGTACTTTTGAACCTTAAAATTTTTAAAATTTGCACACGCAGCCAACTTACCCTCTGTTCCTAAAGCCAGCACCTCGGGGAGCACGATGATTTCCTAAAGTGCATTTAAACTTCACAAACTTGTAGTCATCAGCACCGGATGGATCTTTTTTACTTGAATCAACACGATAGGATGTATTGGATTCCTTTCAAAGAAATAAAGAACAACTTAGTTAGTACCTTCATAAATGTGTCTAAAGCTTCCTTAAATTGTGTCCATGTATAAAATATACAACACAACATTATCCTTTGGAATATAGCTGTTACATCACACAATAAAGATGATATATTTCTTGAATTAGACGCAGTAGGAGTACTTTGTAACATCATTTAATCGTTTTAACAATTTCTAACGTGCACAACACTATGACTTCAAGTAAATAAACACTAGTATATACTTCAGTGCTTATATACCACTGGCCATGACCTTGTCAATTTACTTCATTTATGCTGACGTAGTACGCACAATTCCCACAAATCATTGAAGTGACAACTTAAAAAAGTAGATTAGTTACTACATACATATTTCTACATGTAATAATTCAGGACACATTAAATTTATAGAAATGGTAGTTGAATTATATTCGCCTAGTAACCAAAATGGCATACATCCTATTTTGGACTTAAAATAAATGCATCAAAATTATTGTTGATTTATATTCACTTTCTGAACATTCTCATACATCTCAATATACTTTAAACATCAACAATGCATCCAAATAGCGTGTGACTGTCACACTACACTCACACCAAAAAAATTAACACGCCATGAAAGAGGCTACAGTCAGTTTCAAGGTCATGATGAGTTCCTGCGTCTGCTGGTTATATGTTTTCGTGAATTCGATTTCTATTGAATTTTAAAGGTGTTTTTGCATGTTTTTCTCATTTTGCAGTGTGTAGATCAGTTTATGACACTGGATACTACTATTAAGGTGAATTTTAGCCTATAGTTCCCAGTTTGACTGCATAGTCGTTGTGCATTTGACGGCATTTAGCCACAGACACCTCACATTTTGAGTTTTGTATATTATATATCTATTTTTATGTAATAAAGTACCGTATTGCAGAATATCCTGTATTTTGGACTTTACGCGTCACTCTACGTGTGGTTAAATCTATAGTTTGGATTATCGTTTCGGATTTCTTTCGGGAGAAATTCACAGTACTCAAAATTGGTCTTGTTGATCTATTTGGACGATTATCAATGCCGGTTACTCGTAATATGTCTGGAAAACTGGAAAACGCTGAAGAATATCTCCGAGTCAATTTATCTTCACCGCAAGTTTCTTCTTTACCTGTTTCCTTATCTGTTTCTGATAATTTTAAACACACCCCTCATGTCAGCCCAGGTTTTGATAATATTGCTATGGGAGGTAGTGTAGTAGTAGACTCCGATGTTGATTCTGATGTGGCTACCGAATTAGAGATCTTACAGCTTAAGGTTCAAGAGCTTAGACTTCGCAGCAAACAACGAAAATTGAAGAGCGAGCGCTCTCAACAAGTCAAAACTGCAGCTAGCTGCGTTCGATTTTGCGCCAATCCCTCGGAAAGCCAACTCCTAGACGGTAGCACTATGTATTGTACAGCACAACCATCAGGGTCAAATTGTACTGCCACTCCAGTCCAACCACTCCTGAACTCAGTTAGCCCCATTAGAATGCCTCAAATTGAGATGGATAAGTTCGATGGTACACCAACTAAGTTCTTGAAGTTTATAAGATGCTTTAACATGTTCATAGGAGAACAAACTAATGGTGACAACCTTCGGTTAATGCATCTTATACACAATTGTGTTGGTATAGCCAAGGAGGCCATAGAGCATTGCATTCTACTGCCCTCTGAGGTAGGCTATAGGAAAGCCATGGGGATTTTACGAAGTCAATTTGGCCAACCTCATGCAGTTTCAGATGCCTTCCTCTCCGAATTACTGTCAGGCCCACAGCTGCAACCTGAAGATATAGTTGGGCTACAACGGTTGTTGAGACAGATGACCGATTGTGAGATAGCCTTATCTCAGATGAATCACATGGCAGGCTTGGACTGCTCTACCAACCTTAAGTGCATTGTTCAACGTCTCCCTCGGCACCTACGATGGAAGTGGGCAGAATTGGTAAACGATGGTTTACAGTTTGCTGAACCTAGCTTTCGTTACCCCAAAGAATTCCTCGAAAGGCAACTGTCCTTGGCTACAAGCTGTTACGGCCAGATAGCTAATGGGAATAGGAACAACAACGAAGTAGGGTCCAACGATAAAATGTCCAGAGCTATGCCTTCGCACAGTGTTAATGTAGTGAAGTCACGAGCCCAGAAGTCGTGCATAGTTTGCTTCACAGACCACGACTTATAGGAATGTCAACGCTTTTTGTCGATGAGTCACAAAGAGAGACTAGCAGTGTCAATGCGGCATAAGGTGTGCTTCAACTGTTTGAAACTTAATCACCGAGCTGACACTTGTCGTGCAGCAAGAGGTTGCGATATAGTAGGATGCACTAGACGTCATCATAAACTTCTACACAATGGAGATAATTCAGCATGCAAGACGGTTAACTACTCTAGCACGGAATCCAGAACTTCCTTTTTAGGATATGTGCCGATTCGTATCTTAGGTCCTAAAGGATTTCTATATACCTATGCCTTTCTTGACAATGGTTCAGATGCTACACTACTGCTGAGTCATGCTGCCCGCCAAATAGGACTGGAAGGGGTTAATACATTGATGCAGGTAACATCTTTCTGTGGAACTACTTCTCAGAATTCATCTAAGGTTGATTTCGAAGTTGAATCCTTAACTGGAGATTACAAGACGAGGGTCAAGAGTGCCTATACCGTGGAAAGCTTACCTGTAAAGAGACCTAAGACTCCTTCAAACGAACAGATGAAAAAATGGCCTCACCTGGCAGAAATTCCCTTTCTAGACGTCGAATGTAAACAGGTCAGTCTACTAATTGGGACTAATGTACCTGAAGCACACTGGGTGCTGGAGCAGCATATAGGGAAATCCAACCAACCGTTTGCATCTTTGTCAGTTTTTGGTTGGTATTTATTGGGTTCAGGAAACGAATATAAAGAAGCAACCTCTATCTTCTGCTTAGAGGAAAGTGAATCAGTAGAGAACAAGCATTAAAAAAAAAAAAAAAAAAAAAAAAAAAAAAAAAAAACATGCGAAAGGTCCAGTTCTGAAATAGATAAAGGAATTCTGAAGCCAACCGATAGGGAGATAAGAATGCGGAACGGACATTATGAAGTTCCATTGACTTTGAAAGAGGACTGGCGTAGATTACCGCCTAATAGGTTTGAGGCAGAACGCAGACTGGACAGTCTTCAGAAGAAACTAAAAAGGGACAAAAGCCTATTAAAGTCCTACAATCAAATACTAACAGACCATGAGCTGAAGGGTTATATTAGTCGCGTTCCTGACGACTTCTCCAAGAAACGTAGATTTATCCCTCACCACCCAGTTATAAATCCCCGCAAGTCTGGTAAAACTAGAGTGGTTTTCGATTGTGCCTTTAAATGTAAGGGAATGTTCTTGAACGATTGTCTGTTTTCGGGACCTGATCTGATGAATGACTTGGCTGTGGTACTATTGAGGTTTAGAAAACATCGGATAGCCTTGTCAGCAGATATTGAGGAGATGTTTCTTCAGGTTCACTTACCTGTCAAGGATAAAAGTGCCTTTTGTTTCTTATGGTATTCTGAGGGTAGACTGGACTTACCACCGAGCCTGTATGAATTAAACGTACATCCCTTCGGTGCTACCTCATCACCTTTTTGCGCAGCCTATGCTTTAAAACGAGCCACAAGACGATGGAAACAAGGGCAACTCCTTGTCGATACGTTTTGGAGACGGTGGAAGCGGGAGTACTTGACGACCTTACAATCGCGTTCAACGACATCGAAACTTACAAGTGGGAGACCTAGTACTAGTGGCTACGGAGCCTTCACCTCGCAATCATTGGTCAATGAGAATAATTACAGGTGTTACGGCAAGCTGCGATGAGTATATCAGAAAAGTGGATATCAAGACACCGAGGGGTATAGTCAACCGAGATGTGCGTAGGGTTTGCCTATTAGAAGGTATTGAGGAGAGATAAGCACTTTGTAGGATATATAGCTGGATAGTGGATACAGATGTGGCGAGAGTAAATTGTACCATTTCTGTGTCTTACTAGCAGGTAGAGTAGGGAAAACCAGGCTGGTTTTGAGGGGGCGGTGTTAATTCCTTTCCTACCTGTTCGTTCTCAATCTTTCCTTTGTTCAACATTATACTACGTGCCATTAGTAAGTAGTATGATTTTTAAATGTTAATTTATAACAATGACATTTGCTTACAACTGCAGTTAAATTACTTGTTCTATTATCATTCTATTGATGTATAGTTCTTATTTTTCTTCTCCTTAAACATCATTTGCTGCATTTACCCTATAGTGTATGCTTTACTTATGAAAGTTGTTTGTTCATATATGTTTATTCTTTGCTTGGCATTCGCGGGCCGTTTGAACCGACGCATGGATCGACCTTGACACAGCATTGCTGTTTTTACTTATTGACTGCACAGTGGTTGTGCATTTGACGGCATTTAGCCACAGACACCTCACATTTTGAGGTTTGTATATTATATATCTATTTTTATGTAATAAAGTACCGTATTGTAGAATATCCTGTATTTTGGACTTTACGCGTCACTCTACGTGTGGTTAAATCTATAGTTTGGATTATCGTTTCGGATTTCTTTTGGGAGAAATTCACACTGATGCACTATCATATACCAGATGCCAAATTTACCCAGAGTTAATTGTTTTGTTTTTTCTAAATAGTCCATTATCAATGGAACATGAAAAAAAAGCTCACGTGTGATCTCGTTCATCTCTGTAATGCGAAAACAAAATTTTCACTTAGTCTTTAGATAACAAACAAAATGGAATGCAAATTATGTGTTAGGAAAATGTCATAGATTTTGGCAACTAAAAATTATCATACTGTCTTATCACTTGACCATATCGATGCATCACTTTTAACTCTACGTTAATTGGGTATCGTGAATTTGATTTAGGTTTTTGTACACACAGAAATTTCTTTAATCATAATTTCAATATGGTATATGTGTATGTATATCATGATTTGTCTTGGGGCGTAAACGTTACCTTTTAGGCGTACTTTTGAGAGATGAAAACCTTTTTTGATGCTAGTATAACACACATTAATCTTCACTGGGTTTTTCATTCAATTCCATTGGAGGAATTCGACACAAATATTTTGCTAAAAGAATGACGCAAAATCAAGTATCAAGAAACTATTTCAGACAGATAATTTTGATTAGAACGTGAGCGTGTTTTAATCGTTAGTGTCAGTCTAACTGTTGTTTCACGCCATTAAATCTTTGCAATCGATTAACGTTTGTTTTTAGGATAATAAAAAGATTTTGACGAGTTGATCACAGATTGTTATCATTTAGAGAACCACTGAAAACCAGCACTGAGTACTGGACAGCTGATTCATTCTAGTTTTCGGAATCGTCGGCAGTACTCACCCACAGACAGGGATCGGACCCAGGAACTTACGGTTACAAGGCTCATATGCCATCCACCCACTGGGACCCGATTCATTTCACGAATTCTAAATTCTACCAATTCATGATTTAGCGCAACCACCAACCAATGTCACCGATGTATAACATCCATCCCCATCCTTGACTGGATGGACCTCACTGTTCACTACCAACTGAGTCAGATCCCACTGGCTGGGTGGTATAGGAGCTTGCCTCCTAACCGCAAGGTCCTGGGTTCGAACCCCAGTGGGTGTGTATTGCCGATGGTTCTCAGACTGAGATGAAACAGCTGTCCAATACTTCCAGTTGGTTTTCAATGGTTCTCTAACTGATATCAATCCATTATCAACTCGTATAAACAGATCTAATGCTTACAAACCAACTACAGAAAAATAATTATAATGACTTGATTGCAAATATTAATTTTGATACAAAGTGGAATTTTCATCATAGAGTACATACAATATCCCATCTGATTTCCTCTCTAAGTAGTACATGGCTAATTTAATCAAACAAGGTACTTACATTGATAGTGTAACAACAGAAGACAAGGGCCGGCAACAGAACGTTTTATTACGGAAATCAGCACGTATTTATATATATTTCATGTAAATTACTATAGCTTATTCAAGTAGACAAACACAGTCTTCTGATTGATTGTTTCTGGTTTCTCGGAACGTCAAGCCATATATCTGCGAATTGTATTTACCCATGTTAAGTCTGCTGTGATTGGTTGTTGAATCAGCCTTGTCCATATTTTCTCACGGCCGATATTAGCGACCTGGACATTGACGTAAATTAATGTCTACCAATTGGCTAGCGGCCTGCTCTCATCACAATAGTACTGTTCAATAAGTATATGAATATATAATTAAAATTTGATTGGAAATGTTAACAACGATGCATTAATGAAAGAAAGAATAAGAAGGGCTGCTTATCTAGTGCTTTCTAGTAAATTGGTAATGTCATGCCTTACACTTTTCTAAGTTTTTGTAGGGATTTTACGGCTGAACAGATCAAAAGACGCTGGAAGATCTGGATTTCGCAGATGATATATGTCTTATGATGCACAAACTCGAAGAAGTACAGGCAAAAAGAAAGAAACTGACTAAAGAAGCTGTCAGCGAAGACACGACTCAAGGTGATCGAAAGGGAAGACGGAGGTGATGAAGGGAACCAACCAATAGTACCAGCAATAACAACAAGCAGCACCAATCGCCATCAATGGGAGAGATTTGACAGAGGTTACTTCCTTCATTTATCCAAGGAGCACGCTTTCAACCGCAGGCAGATAGCATGGATGAAGATGTCAAGACCAGAGAGGCAGAATCCTACTGGTGAAATTAGCCTCCTCCAACCTGGAACAAGTTTGGAAATCTTCTGCTTCTCTCAGCCAGCGTAAAGAACAAGATTCGAGTTCTGGTCGACACAAATGTGAAGTCAGTTAGTTAGTCAGTCAGTTCTTCTATACGGGTCAAAAACTTGCACTGCGTATCACGAAAAGCATTTCCAACAAGTTACAGACGTTTATCAACAGCTGCCCACTTCTCTGGCTCCATACTTGAGATCAAATAGCTATCTGGCTAGAAAGAATTAGCATCAAGAAACTCTGGCTGGCGACAAACCAACCGTGAACTGATTGTTCACCAAATGTGTAGGAGAAAACTGAGATGGATTCTGCAAATATTGAGGAGGCGATCGAATGACATCATATGCCAGGTCATCACTCAAGTGGAATCTCAATGGGAAGCGACTTGTGGGTCGTTCACGTGAGGTTGACATGGAGGTGATCGTGTGATTTGAAGGGGGAGATGACAGATTATGGGCAACCGTGGAAACAGGCGAGGAGGACAACAGAGTGTAGAACAAAGTGGAACTGTGTTAGGGAAGCCCTATGTTCCACCCAGAACCAAAAAGGAATAATAATAGTAGTAGTAATAATAACGATAATAATAATAGTTGCTTCTAGTCCTACTTAATGAGATGTAGGGAGAGAGTTGTGTATAGAGACAATGCTAAGATTCCGACAAGGTAATATTTGCTGATTTCTTGCATGAGTCCATTTATCTGTCTACAACAATAGTAATGAGTTGGTTTAACGACAAACCAGTTGCCCTACTGATAGCTTTTGGTGCCCTTAGCAGGACGACGAAGTCTTTCTTAAGTAACTCAGGAAATATTAAGGTGGGTGGGCAATGAAAAATAGGTGGAATGCAAGGATTAACAAAATGTAGCAGTAGAGACTGAATGACACGTGATTGTCTTAACTCCTTTAATACAATATGTGAAATGTGTGGTTTTATGCAGCTTCATACTTCAAAGCAATCCTTTTTAGTTTATTTTCCACAGTCAAAACTCCTTGCTTCAGTGTAGTTTAAAGAACCAAAATGAGTATTAAAGTCGATAAGTCAGTCTTTGGAAAATGGTTCACTTTCGAGATTAATGTTCTGTGTTTTCTGGATTAGTTTCAAACAGGTTAGAAATTTCACGCCTGATCATGAGCTGATATCAGTTAGAGAACCATTAGGAAAGCAGGGAGTACTGAGCAGCTATGTTCATCCAAGTTTTCGACCCACGGGAGTTCGAACCCAGAACCTAGCAGCTGCAAGACAAGTTCATAGACTATTCAGCCCATGGGAAGGAATCAGATATCCTACAAATTCCAACATCTACCAATTCGTGATGTCAGCACCACCACCAATCAATCTTATCCGCGAGCATTTGTCCTCCCTGACGACCTGATGGACCCTATTGGTGATGACTTCTTATTATGAATTCAGGTAACTTTTCCCTGTAGCAAGTCACTAGTTAGCAACAAATTATTTCACAAGAGTTAGGTCTTAAACTGTTTATACACGGAAAGTAGATTCATTGTGATATAAAGAGTTTTTCTGCTATCAGTTTCGCAATTATTGTAGATTTTTTCGGACTTTCGACTGACTAAACAAAACTTTTGAGTTACCTATAAAATTCGAAACATAGAATTTGTTTGATTATGGTGTGACATTATAAATGCTACTACCGCTAGTAGAACAGTGATAATAATGATAATAATAATAAAAATAATAATAATAATAGTTATGACGATAAAAATAACCATGGCTTTGTACCAGGCAGTAGGTTAGATACAGCGTGAAATTCTCAGCATGTATAACAATGTTGCGTCTAATTTCCTCTCAACGTTACATAGTTACTAACAGAAAATTCAAATCAATTATAATATCGATAAAAATATTAATGGAAAATTAAGATTGAAAACAAGTAGAAATAATGAAGTGCAGTTTATTTGTAAATGTAAAAATCAGAGTACATGATCTCGAACTGTGAGGTAGCTTAACTGTAGGCCATCAAATTTACTATCTCTGTGAGTCAATAAAAAATAATAATAAAGCAGTGTCAATGGTGATCCATGTGGAGAAATAAATACCGCGTGAATGTACACGTAAAGCATATAGAAAGTCGGATAATAACAATGTTCAAAAGATAAAGAAGGATTGTACAGCAAATACCGCTTAACTATCAAAAGACCAAATAGATTGCTGGTACAAATGAAGAGATAAATTCCAATGGGAATCAATGACGAAATGGTAAATGAAATATAGACTTAAACTACTTACTAATAGCAAGTAGTTGAAGTAATATCAGTAAAACGTTTGAGCATTGTGGATTAGATCAAATAAAGTATAATTATATTCCAATAGTTTACACACAATGATAAGTCTTGTTATTGGTAATATTTCGGGCGAAATTACCAATAACAAAACTTATCATTGTGTGTAAGCTATTAAAATATAATTATACTTTAGTTGAAGTTATTTTTGAAATGTAAGCAACTGTAGGGGACTATTAGGAGAGCTCATTAACATTACAAATATGCAAATAAAAATCCAAGTTAATGAGATGGTAGGGTAAACAAATATTATTGAAAAATGCAGTAATGCTTTATATTAATGAAAAGGTTACTTGGTCATAACGTTAAAGTCCGCGGTTACAAATTATCAATATAATCCAAGGGAACGTTCACTGTTGAAATGCATCTGCTGGTAGATGCTGTGGACTGGTTGTAGAGTTGTCTTCGGATAAGGATAATAGACTCCTGCAATTAATCCAAAGTATACAAAACGGTATGAATGGAGCAAGTAAGCAGAGATGACCAGAGAGAAGGTGAAGCTTCCAGCGGGGTGAGTATATACGTGGTTTCGTGTTATATTTTCCGCGAATAATTTTTTTTCGTCTTTCATTGGCTAGAATGGTGGCGGTCAATTGGAGTTTGAATTGTCCTTGGGTGCGTGCTGTCGGGTGCTGTATTTGCGTGGTTGTGTTTGCGTCGTTTGCCAGCATATGTGATTACTGTAAACGTGTATTAGACTATTGTAACGCTTTGTTTTTCTTTGTTTGTGCATGTACTAGGCTTTATTTGTCGTACAATTCGTTGTTTGGTCTATTGGTTGCTTGCGATGTCAACGAACCGGTGGGTTCTTGTGTTTTTCTGTAATTTAGGTTATACGTGCGGTATTTTCTTGATGGTTATCGATCATCCCTGTATTTCAATGTTGTTTTTTTACGATTTATCTTGGAATAGTTGTGACATAGATGGATCCTAATTGATAATTTTATTTTAGTCCGTTGCAGGTAGTCAATTCGAGTGACAGGAGCACAGATTTAAGTGGAATTTTTGCTGAATACATACTTGGAAAGCGTTTCTTCAGCTGGGATGAATTTGAGAAGTCATTAGCAGAATTTCAAAAAGTGAGGAAGTCATTTAATGCTAACAGTGTAGTTATCCTACACTCACTATGTTCATAATTGCAGCAAAACGATACCGGATGACAGGTTTAAGTACGCTTATGTTGGTTTTAAATGCACTTTTGGAGTGAATCGTACAAGACCTGGATTGAAATTGAAAAACAAGTCGTAAGAAGAAGTGTAATATGATTTCATGAATATTTCAGGTCTAAATGTTGCAATTGCTCGTCTTCATTTCGCGTGGTTTTGCATTATAGTGAATACATAATTGCTTCCCACAATATGGTGCATAACCATCCATGCAGCAGGGTGTACATGCAGAATGACCCATGGTATAGACGACTAACAGTTGAAGAGAAAGAAAATATTGAACCACTTCTTCAGCAATCCCACTCATCCGATGAAATAATAATGCATGTTAAGGAGAAGTACAACAAGGATATAACTCGCATTGACGTTAAAAATATGAAAGCCGCAGTGAATAAAGGTAACGTTGACGTACTTGTTACATACTTAAGGTATTTCGAGTCGTCGTGACATTTTTGAATTCCTAAAATCCCGTGGGAAGTTAATGGAGTATTATTCCGATGAACCGATCAGGAATTCACTAACAAGAATTTGTTTTGCAACTTATGAGCAAATGGAATTGTATAAACAGTTCCCTGAAGTTGTTGGTATCGACTCGACGTATAATACAAATAAGGGGAAGTAAGTTTACCAATTCATTAACCAACGTGCAGGTATTCTTTGTTCCAATTACTTGTGACGGATAATTTTGGTCGTGGACGACCAGTTTTATTTGCGTGGACTAGAAAAGAATTCAAACGAGATGTAGTTTGGATATTAGACTGTTTCCGGCAAATAATGGAAGACACCTCCAAAACAGAATCCTTCATTATGGATTGTGCGCAAGCTGAAATAGCAGCCGTCAAGTTAACGCACAGACAAGCGCACATTGTTTTGTGTTCTTTCCATGTTTGCCGAGCTTTCTGTCGGAAAGTAAGTTTTTCGAAGCATACTTTACATTTTATTCGTAGACAAGAAATCCCATTGTGAAGAATTATTTATGCCGTCTAGTGCAGTGTAAAAGGAGATCAGAGTAATGCCTCTATTGTTCTCATTTTGCAGATTTAATTTCTACTTCAGAGTTATTAGCAGATTGGATGCTAATGTCAGTCAATATCTACAACGTCGTTGGATGCATCGACGAGAATTGTGGGCAGCCTGTTTCAGAGATAACGTGCTGACTTTTGGGAACGATACAAATAATCGTGTCGAGAGTTCCCACAAGCAGATGAAACGGTTTTTGCAAAGATCTGATAGTCTGCATAAAAGTATGCTAAAGGTGTATAAATGGCATAAACGAAGTTTTTCAATAATACAGCAGGAGGCGAATATTGCTCAATCACGATGCTTCACGTATCCCTGTTCACAACGTTTAATCCCAATTATACGGTTGCTGACGCCATACGCCGCGAGGAAGGTAATACGTGAATACCAATGGCGACGATGGGCTATTGTTGAGTTCGAATCCTTTGATTATGTATTCTTCAAAGAAAATGGGAATACAGTGCAGGTTGATCTGAGTGCTTGCACCTGCACGTGCTTTACATTTCAGACCTGTCGGTACCCCTGCCGACACTTGCTTTTGGTCCACTTCAGAAAGCCGTATTTCACAGGTATATTTGCGTTTTTATGACTACGTTTTTAATGTATAATGTAATGTAATAATCAGTTCATAGTTATCTTAACTTTTTTTGTTCCACCTTTTGTAGTTAACCATGTGATGCATAATTGTAAACAATGGACGTGGTCACGCAACTTGTTCGCATCTCAAAGTACGTCAGCAGTTATCCCTCGAAATCGAAGTGACATATACGATACCAAAAAGAGGATTATCATTGCGGGTATGAACAGAATTAATGACAAATTTGGAGAAGTGTTTGCCAATACTTATGCAGACGGAGTAATCGCAGGAATCAATCGTGTTCTTAATATGTAAATAAACTAAATTTGTATCATAATGAAAATAAAATTTTCATGTAAATTTTGTTGTCTTTCAATTCATGTGTTCACTTTGTGAGCACGGCATGCTAGACCGGTGCTCTCTAGGACTTTCACTACTAACAATACGTAAGTGTAATTGTGTAGGAACGATGTCGGTCAGCATACGTGTTAAATTATAAGTATTTCAGTTAGCTAACGTGCATACGTATCATAGTCATATACAAGTCTTTAGGGACAATAGTAGGCATAACTTAGGCACTGCATTCGAGTCCCAGTTCTTATACGGTTACGTGTATTCGAAAGTATTGCATTACTAATGTTTCACTTAAAGCGTGATGTCAATCCATATGACTAAGGCTGTTGACATGTAGCGTAAATTAAAGTCTACACCAGACGAATTATTGAATTCGTTGAGCTTTAACAATCGTATTTAGATTTAGCTTACACTAAAATATGCCACCAATTACTTCGTCAGTTCTTATTAATAAGTCATGTCTGCACCTAGTCATCATGACAAATATATCTACACTCAGATATAATAAGAAAGGTCTGGTAAGCAGGATATTAAATGTATTTAATGAAAAAATAATAACAAGCAAATGTCTTTACGCAGTCGATTGTCGGAATAATTTGTGCAATGTCGAATCTCTGTGACTGGGGTGATTGACGTTACCAGATATCTACAAATAAGTAAACAAAGTGTTTTTTAAATAGCTGAAGTAAGGAAGAAGTAATATTAAAGGTAAACGATTTATATCTGCCTACCTTTGCTGAAAATGGTTTATTCTCCTTTCTCATTCTTTGGTAATGACATCATTCTTCTGGGGTTTTCACTGCCACACACATTATTCCTCTTCTAAAGGATAGCAGCAAGCATATAGTAATAATTTCAAATTTCGTATAAACCAATGTTTACAAAGAATGCATGTCATTTCTACAGGCGCAATAAGTTATGTTATAAACTGCAATCGTGAAGTATCATAAATTATAAGAGTTAAATTGTGAACCCTTAACAATGAACACCGTACATTTGGTTAAGTACTATGTCCTTGGAATGTGAGTATACATTTGCAATGTTTAATGCCAACCATATTGGTGTAAGCATAGAAAATATGACGTTTTCCATGAAAATACAGCTTTGTTCCAACACTGGTGTTGTTGTGTTTCTAATAAAAGCAAATAGACTGTAAGCAAGCAACTAATAGGCACAAAGAGTAAGTCTCAGCTTTAATAAAGGCATATCCAGTTAACATAAAATGAAGTGTAATAGTGCACAAATGAAAAGACCATAGTGAAGTAGATAAGTGATATTTCAGTGAGAGGTAAATTGAACTATCTGCAACCTTACAATTTGGAAGACAACCTGACATGTAAGATCTCTCACAAATTTCTATAGAGCCTGTGGGGTGCCATGGATGGTTTGGCGTCAATCGCAGCTTTGAAAGGATGACTTACAAATGCAAAAGGTAACAACCAACGAAACTGCAGTAGTATTTTCTAGCTGTTCAGCATTTTTTCCTTTGATGCAGTTTCTTATCAACAGTTTGCAGTATTCAGAACATCACAAGTTGCTTACAGATAACTTGTTTAATAATAACTGCTTTAAATATATCAGCCATAAGTGCATCTTCTACATATTTCATAGCCACAATTAAGTCATTAAGGATCTCAGATTATCTTAGTGATGTGAAGCAAAATAATTTTTAAGATTGATATAACCTATGTAACAGGTGTAGTAGTTGTACGACACAGCCGCTAGCTACTAATCGACAGAAATCTGGTACTAATTTTAAGTACTCTGACATTTGAGAAGGACTATTTATACTATTCTTCCAGACACAATGAACACTGATGTCAATATACTCTGATGCCATTTCATGCACTGAGCAATGAAGGCCTTGTGAAATTTCATGTGTAAATGTCAATTAAACTATTTTTACATCTTCGCCCAAGCACTTTTAACTAGGAACTTCATCAAAATAGATATAATCACCAGGAAATTCAGCAGCCTATCTCATTCATCGCATAATGTCGCCGATGTGTTATGAGTTATCCAGTCATCACGGATGATAACAGAAAAGTTTAACATGTTCAAAGCACACATCTAACCTATGCCTGCATGCTATTTCTCTTTCATAGGCCAGATTCTAATAGATTCACTGGAATGACAACAGCCATTGACTGCAGTATATTTACAACCTTAAGATCTGAAACAACTCGCAAAAAAACAAACCCTCAACGCACTATAATGCAAATAATAGTCTTTCTATGCGAACTTTCTTAAAAAGGATGACTTCTTCATTGATAATTCGTCCGAGCTATAATATACAATTTTACGCTCTACTAAGAACAAAATACAGCAAAATACTGCCATCCGGCTACAGAAGTCTAAAACTAGTCAAATATAATCTATTTCCAAAAAAATAGGTGATTATAACGTCTGTTGACGTGAGCGCGGTAACCGATGGCATTGCGCGATAACACCTGGCGTCGGCCTATATCCCCACACTTCCAGCGGTAAAGTGTATTTCCAAATTGTACACGGAAGTTATATGTATTTCAATAAGAATCGTTTTAAACAAAAATCATGTACAATGTCTCTAAATTCTACAACTAACAAAAAGTGTACAATCGTATTGTCACGTACTTCACACAACAATACTTAGTGCTAAGTATGATACTTAGCACTAAGTGGGATAGACAAAACAACGGCTGATGAAATACGGGCACAATGTGCATTTACATTAAAACGACAGAAATGTGGAAAGCCTAAACTGAAAAAACCCGATTTATAAACGTCAATACGTCTGAAAATCCTAAAGTGAAACAAATAACAGTAAATAGGAATCCTACCTTCATCCGCCTCGATTTTGGAGGCGAAAATAGCGCAGGAACAATCAGTCTCCAGCCAGAACCTATTCTGCAGTTGAAATGGTTCCTGTTTATCAAACAACAAACTCTATTGAGTGAACAAAGATTGATAGATACCCTTCTCATGTTAACTATTATTGTGTATATAAATTTACATGTATCTGCGGGAGCAATTACATCCCGAAAACGGAAAGAAGTACGTATCTCCCTGCTTAACCATCAACTCCTGTAGTGATGGGAGATTGTGACTAAAGCTAGTAGCCCAACTCCGTAAAAAAATTAACGCCGCTGCTACTGAAGCTTCAAAGCTTAAGCTTGAAGCCCTAATTTTCACTTGGAATGCTAAGAGATATTATAAATAAATAGCCAGGGGAAGGAAAACGATAAGATACTTTCATTTTCAAGCATGTGGATGAGAAGTGGTAGTTTCTGTGCGTAATACATCACTCCAGATGCCTTTAAGAAACTGAGTAGGAGTTGCCTATGTTACATTTCCATCATTTTCATGAATGTGATCATTAGGGAAACTTGGCATGGAGCATTAGCAGACACCTATGAAAGCATCAAAAGTTAGTGATGCTTTTAAGAAAAAGTGAACAAATTACTTCTACCCAAGATAACACCATATATGCACTCAGTAATATAGAGAAAAGATAAATATTTGATGGATGGCGACTAGCAGTGGAATCCAGGATGCGCATTTCTTCCTACTTGGGAGTCGACATGTCAACAGATTACGAACATTTTCGCCCAATCAATCTATGGGAAAATCAAAACTGAAGGACGGAAAGTTATTATTTAATATGTTTATAACAATTTGAAGAGACGGCAAGAAGGTAGGGTTGATAAGGTTCAGATTCGTTTCCAATCAATTAGGGTTCAGTCAGTAGCATAATTCAGTGCTAACAGGCGAAGGAGAATTTTAAATCCGAAACCCCAGATTACTGATATCATTTGGTATTTCATTTACCACTACATCAGAAGCATTGACTTTCCAGAATTCCTCTACAGTCTGCACAATTGGTCTGCAAATTTTGGTGTACATCGTCTTAGATTATCTTCGATAGAAGCAATGTCTCCAAGAGTGGAGTACTCCTACTGACAAACTGATAGATAGGTGCTCAAAACTGTAACCATTATTTCTAGATCTAAATACTGAGCTCACCAAAACAACAGCGCAGCGCTTGCAAGATTTGGGTCCAACATGAAAAGACTACGCTTGTCTAGTTTTACAGTCAGCAATGATGACAAGCTCGAATTTCCACTGGGCGATGGACATCAGTTGAAAATGCTGGAGGCATCTTTAAGAGATTATAATTCAAATGGATATTTGTGAATTTCAAAACTTGCCTATTCATTTGTACAAACATTCAAAGTATTAGAGAGCTTGACAGTAATCACAAGTCATCACTAAAGGTCATGATACGGATGTTTCAAAGACCGCGATAAGCACTAATTTCACCTAGTACAGGAATATAAATCAGTGTGCGTCGGTGGTATAGTGGTTAGAACGCTTGCCGGCCATACACATGATCCGGGGCTCGATCCCCGGCAGGCGCACTCCTTTACCTCGCTAAGCCAGAAATAATGCTGGCAAAGAGGAAAGGTTGGGTATGAGGCTAACAAACCCATCATGTAAAATAAACACTGCTACAGAAACTTCAAGCCACTAGCTTGAAGCCCTATGTTCCACCAGGAACGCGAAGGAAAAAAATCAGTAGGAGATTATAACCAGTTTCTTCTACAAAATAATTTGTTGTGAGGCTTACTAACCAAATTACTGTTCGTCTAGGTATTATGTTGGTGAGTTTTTCATGTGAGCAACCGTATACTTAGAAAGTCCGAGCTACTAAGAATGACGATACCAAGCCATATATCAACGAATTGAATGATCGTGCTCAAAACACCAGAGTTCAGTTGTCGCGTAATGTTTAAAATGTCTCGACTAAATAAGTACAAGCTGTGGCTCCTTCGATACATATATATAATACCTTTATCAGGGTCGTTTATTCTAACAGTTCTAAATTAGGTAGTGTTAGCTATGAAAGTAAAGATTCAAAAATAAAATAGCAAAAAACCGTCTGAAACTTAGATTCCCGAGGCTAATTGTCAATGGAGTTGAAGATTGAACGATCAATTCATGGTTGTTTGCTCAAAATCAACTTCCCCGATTTTCGCGGAGGCATCAATACGTCAGTCATCGTCTCATCGGTCGCTGTTCGGAAAGAAGAGTGAAACATCGTCAGAAACCTTAGTTTACTTAGTTCGCTTATTCCTTTTATATGTTGGTGTAACAATAAACAAATCTAAAGCGGCAGATCAGTGTTTTGGTTTTTGCGTCCGTTATAACTAAGCGTTTCTGAGAAATCTTCGAAGAACAGCGTGGGCCCGAGCGTAGCGAGAGCTGGGCATTAACGGTTTATGAGACGTGATTGACAGTTTCTGACGATAGAAACAGATCTGGCGGATTCAAACAGTTGGTGAAAGTTTGGATAGTCGCCGTTCATTTTTCCTGGTGCCGGTCAAGTCCTCTTTGAACAAGCAATATCTGGAACTTTTTGGAATTGGGTCAAGTTCAACAATGCCTGGGTCAAAGAAGGGACAGAGTGTCTTGGATGCAAACAGGAAAGTAAGTCATGGTGACTTGTCTGTTAATTGTAACGATGTGTCTGATGTTAAGTATGACATGGTTGATGTTACTGTTTCGCCGTTCAGGGATAATAGGAACATCAAACTCCCTAAATTTGAACCACGATGTTTTGATGGAAACCCGGCTGATTATTTACAATTTGTAAAGGAGTTTGAGATCATGTTGAGTGGTTTTTATTAAATGATGAATTGAAGTTAATGTATTTGATGAGATATTGCACTGGAGATGCTGCAAGAGCTATACAGTGCTGTAAGTTTATGAAGCCAAAAGAGGGCTACTATGAGGCTATGAGCATATTACGTCAAAGGTTTGGAAGACCTTCGATGATTGCAGGGAAATTATTCGAGGCTGTTAAGGGTAATGGTGGTCAATTACAGGATGACTCCCAGGCACTCACTGAGTTTTTAGATAATTTGCTAATTTACAAGAATGGAATGATTTCGATGAATCGCATGAGTGACCTCAACTCGAGTTTTATACTAGAAGTAATAGCAAGACGTCTACCTACTCGACTGCAAAGGAAGTGGGTGAAGATGAGCTCCCGTATGGAGGATGAGGGTATCGAGCCAAAGTTTGATGATATCCTGAAACTGGTAAATACTAGTGTCAATCAATCTATGAGCAAGTTCGCCAGTCTATTACATCTCACCCCTAGAATAGAGCAGTCTGAGATCAAAATGCAATCATTGATGACGAGTAGGCCTCAGAGAGGTGGATATCGAGAAGACTCCATGATGTCTAGTAATGCATATAGACCTAGTGAGTGTAACAGGTTTCGTAGTACATCCTCAACAGATAAGTTACAAGATGCAAGACAAACACGGTTGTGTTTCACACGTTTGCAAGAGGTGCATACAGAAGTGAACTGTGAACCAGTGAGCAAGTTCAGTGATAAGCTAAATGTAAACTCCAGGCCTGACTCCGAATTGTGTGACGATAACGGTGTTGTGAAGAAGTCTGTAGTTGCAACTGGTAAGCCGTTGTTGAATAGAGTGTCACAGAATAGAGTTACTGCTTCAGAGTGCAGTTCTGACTCCACAAGTTTACAAAGTATAACTAGTCAGAGTGAAGATATAAAACCTTTCAGTATTTGTGAGGAGGAACCAAAATTGTCTACTTCTGTTATTAAAGAGTTTGAAAATGATGAAGTTGACGGTAAAGTGAATATTCGTGATAATGATCATGATACTTCACAGTTGTCTTTGGTTGATCATTATGAGATGAGGGATATGCCTACTACTGCTAAGTTAAATAAAGGTTCTGTACAACTACAACGTGAAGTAGAATTGAACGCAGATGCAGTTCCAGAAGGTGTGCATACTTGTGAGACAGTCAGTGTAATTGATCAGCGTGTAGCCCACCTATCATCAGATGATAGTGCTAAACCCGAACTAGTAGTGAAAGACAGCAGTGGTGGTAATCTTGCAGTTGGACAACTATCTGAGAGCCGAACAAGAACAGCTTCTGATCCACCACTAAGTTCATCACCTTGTGTCACTCAGTCATCGTTGGTGCTGTCATCCACAATGAAACAGACACCCATCAACTCAAGTATCTTGTGCAATGACTATGGTAGTATCAGTTCGTTTGAAAGGACGAATATCAATGGTCAGTTTAGTGTGGATAAGCCAAGTGTAAAGGAGAGAGTTATTGTTAAATTGACTTGCACGAATAAAGGCATTTCTAGTTTCAAGTTACTATTTGAATGTTATTATCTTTGGTGTAAATTACTCTGTTTCTATACTTGGTTGATGAGATATGTCGTGTGTTTGTTGGTCATCTATATTCTACGATACAATGACATGGGCGTGTTGCCGTTCAGATTTGAGGATATAGCTGATAGAAGGAAGTTAGCAAATGAACTCTGCGACGATTTTCCAACCTAGGGCGTCAACCTGAGAAGGGTTGTAGGCGTACTGGTGTAAGTCCTACAGTTCTTCAAAGGGTAGCGCATCAATGAGCAGTCCAATGTGCTTGGTGTGTGATTTTGTACATATGTTCATATTGTATATACTGAATTGATATCATCTGTCATCTAGCTGTTGGTAATTCTGTTTGTGTCCGGACGACTTCCACTTGGATCATCAACCTGAGAAGGAATGTAGGCGTACTGCTGTAAGTCCTACGGTTCTTCAAGGGTAGTTTGTCGTGTCAGAATCCACAACATTTGATGTGTTGATTGTACATATGTTTGTGTTAAATAGTTGTGTGAGTTCCAATTGATGTAATTGTTGGTTAATCTTGTTTGTGTCCGGACATTCCACAACTTACAATCGTCAACCTGTGAAGGGTTGCGGGCGTACTGGTGTAAGTCCTGCAATTCTTCAAAGGAATTCCACCAAGACATGATCCGCGAGGTTATTTGTACTGTTTGTGTATACGTGTGGTGTGTCTTCGCAATTTGTGATTTTGGATCAGTTGTGTTTACTCGTTGTTTTCGTGCCTTGTTTTTATTGCATAATTTTGTTAAAATTTTCGTCGTGATTACTTCTGAAGTTGTTTCTTGTCTTCTACATCCGTGAATGAATTGATTGATGTTAAGGACAGCAGATGGGTCGTATACGCCGGGGAGGCTAGGCTATTGCTGAGAATGAAACGCACACGGAGATAATTGTTAGCTGCGGTCCGACACGCCGGGGAGAAAGAGTGTAAACGACTGAGGCTCGCATGCGTCACCGCTACTAGAACTGAGGCAGAATGAGTGACAAGCGATTTCAATGGTAATTGGTAGTGAGTAATTAAGAGGATGTGCGTAGAGTATCGTGAGGTCCTGCCATGGTCACTTTGCATTCTGCAAGAGTCATTCTAGCAAATGGCGATTGTGTTGCAAGATGTCAAGAGGAGGTCTCTGTCTGGACGCGCAGGTCGTCATTGATGTGTGAGATTGTGCTGTGGGTATGCTTGTGGTGTGTTGGCTTTTCTGTTTGTTTTCCATTTCAGCTCTGTCCGTGTGACCCAGGTTCTCGCAATGGCATCCAAGTCAACGTGCATTGGTCGTGAAGGAAAAAAGGGTTGGATCCCTTTTTTGCCGGGGAGTGTCAATGGAGTTGAAGATTGAACGATCAATTCATGGTTGTTTGCTCAAAATCAACTTCCCCGATTTTCGCGGAGGCATCAATACGACAGTCATCGTCTCATCGGTCGCTGTTCAGAAAGAAGAGTGAAACATCGTCAGAAACCTTAGTTTACTTAGTTCGCTTATTCCTTTTATATGTTGGTGTAACAATAAACAAATCTAAAGCGGCAGATCAGTGTTTTGGTTTTTGCGTCCGTTATAACTAAGCGTTTCTGAGAAATCTTCGAAGAACAGCGTGGGCCCGAGCGTAGCGAGAGCTGGGCAATAACGGTTTATGAGACGTGATTGACACTAATCTTGTTTCTTATTTTTTGCCGACAGACTAAATTTTGAGGAAGGTAATCAGCAGACCTACAAGAAGAGTGTACTTCAATAAACCATACAGACAAAACCAAAAAGCGGTCATAAGATTCAGTAAAGACAGGATTTCAGGTGAACACAGAGAAGACGAAGCAGATAAAGATGACCAACTAGCAACAACAGCAGGCACCGAATACTGTCGAAGCTGCAAATTTCAAAGAGGTTCACTTCCTTCATCTACTTAGGCATATTCATTTCAATCGCAGAGGATAGCACGGCTTGTGGTGTCAAGAAAAGAGCCGCAAAGGTAAGGTAGACCCGCTGCACTAGGCATGAACAACAAGACTCTGATTTTCAACACTATTGTTTAGTCAGTCACTTCTATATGGGTCTGAAACTCGGCGTATTACAAAAAGCATTTCCAGTAAGTCGTAAAGTTTCATCAACAGCTGCGTCCGCTGACTCCATTTTGGGGACAAAATGGCTAGAAAGAATCGGTAACAAGAAATAATTGGAGATAACTAATCAGCAACCTGTCGCTCGACAAGTATGTAGGAGAAAATGGAGATAGGCTGAGCACAAGATGAGGAGACCGTGGAATGACGTCACCCGCCAGGCCATTGCCTGAGTGGGGCCCAAATATGAAATATGATTTGGGTGCGTGAGGGTGACATAGGGAAGAACATGTGAGAGCGAGATGAAGGACTATGGGAAGTTCCAAGGTCATTCGAAGGGGACCGCACACCAAAGTGTGGAATGGAGAAGTTCTGACTACTTGGAACCTAGGTGAATAGTAATAATGTTAGTAAGTGCAATGAAAATCTTGATGACTGAAGACTCAGTTTGCGTTTTCTTCGGGCGCACTACAGAACGTTCGACAGCAATCTGCAGTTTGCACCGAAGTTTCCGCAGTGCGACCGGAGTTTGACACTGATATTCACCGCATAGACCTGCGCACTTCTTTATTCTTGCCAACCCGTATTATAGTCTTTTTCTGGACGTTCATGGATTGTTGAACTGACGTTAGTTAATTTCAAGGGAAATATACTCAGTCAGAATTGACTTTGGTCGCATTGCGGACTTGCAATTAGGAACGATTAGCCAGTGCACTCAGTTAGTATTCGCTCATAGTCCAATATCATTTTAACGAGACAGTATAATCCAGTTTGATTTCTTTGTGATCGCTTCTTAGCTGTGAGGTAATGGCTCCTGGTCTTCAGTAAACTTACGCGTAGTTCCTCCCGCCACTCAACTGTCTTAGCTTTGATTGACTCCAAAAGCAGTGCCGGGATTAATTATGTGTTGTTAGTAGCATGCAGTGTGTTAAGACTTTGTTTCTATTGTGTGTGCAGTTGATCCTTTCATCGGTTAGTCCTCTGGTATCGTCGACGAAAAAAAAGAGATAATGATAGTAATTATAATAACAGATACAATTAGTGTAGGTTATTCAGACTAAAAGACATAAAAAGAGATGAGGAAAACGTAAAAGCAGACAGTTAAATAGGCATGAAGTTGAAATATATATGTATGTATTTATGTATATAATATCAGTGATAATAATAAGCGTAAGTGTAGTAGTTGGAGTTGTCAGGAGAGCAAGACAAGAGAGAATGTCGAGAAATGTAACGACGAATTTAGCTGTCTACCAATGAATGGTGTATGAGATTTAAGGGGATAGACCATTTGGACGCAATCCTTGTGTTGCTGCGTGATTTTCCAGCCTTCGCTTAAAGGTGCCTACAGACGGTTTCGTAGCTACATTTTTCAGTAAGGAGTTCTAGATGCGTAAAACCCGCAGTGAAAAGGAGTGGGAGCACACCCCGGTCCTTGCCCACCGGTGAGCTATCCTTCTGGGATTTCCACGGGGAAGCCTATACCTAATCAATGGCAGATCACCTTCGTTTCGATGATTCTCGTCATTTGTTATCTTGTAGACAGTAATCTAATCCCCCTTAACCGACGGTAGCTAATTGTGATAGGCGTACTTTCCTTAGCTTTTCATCATACAGTTTATTTCGGAGACCAACCACTCCTTTTGTCGCCCGTCTTTGGACTCTTTCCAAAAGGTTTGTGTCTCTTCTAAGCAGTGTGGATGCAATGATATCGTGCACTTCAAGACGTGGTCTGACGTAAGTTCTTTACAACTTCACAAAGAGCTCGCAAGTGATTGCACTTGTCTATTAGAAAAGTGTAATGACCACAAATGCCCTCACTGCATCACACGTGTAATTTACGCTTGAGTTCATTTATTCCTTTAGAACTAGACCTCAGTCACGCTCAGACGTAGGGCAGGGCAAGCTTTCGTTGCACAGGGTGTAACTTTCATTCTGCAGTCTACAGGTGAGTAATTTCACTACTTTGGACTTTTCAGATTGAAAAGCATACCATTGGCCGATGCCCAGCCTTCCAGAAGCTTTGTATCTGCCCTGCAAGCTCTCAGGGTCTTCAGAACACTGTGTTTACCTCTTTACGTCGTCAGCGTATAGAAGAGTCGGGCAGCTTAGACGACGTGATAGGTCATCGATAAAGACCAAATCATCAGTGGTCCTGGGATAGAACACTGTGACATTCCTGGTGGCGAGCCGTGCCAAGATGGTCGGACTCGATTGGGCTTAGTGCAGAATTTCCTTTCAGCTAGGTAGTTCTTCAACCATGGCATAAGCGGCTCACCTTTACCCGCCTGACTTATTTTATGTAGGAGAAGGTCACGGTAAACTTCGTCAAGTCCTTCTCAAAGTATAGGGTGACCATATGGAGTGGAACATTCATAACCCAGCATGGTGTCCAATCGTTCCAGGCTGATAGTAGGTTTGTTAAACAGAATCTGCCTTTTCTGAAACCGTATTGGGCTTCATTCAGTCTATTAGTACTATCGAGGTGCTCCCCAATGTGATCACGAATTATGCCTTCCAGTGCCTTCGATACCACTGGGAGTAGCGCTACTAGTGCATAACTAGTGGCATTTAGCATACCCCTTGGCAGTTTCCCCTCATCCATCAAGCGTTGGAACAAGTCACATAAAGGCCTACACAGAGCTTCGGTGCACTGTTTCAGAGCAGATGTCCTGATGTCGTCACAACGTGAGAACTTTCCAGATATGGGTCTCTGTGGCTAAGTTTTCCCAATTTGAAGCAGTAGTGCCACTGTTTCGGTCAATACCAGTAATAAATCCATTGCAGTTTAACTGTTTGGCCTCAGTCTTTAGACTAGTGAGGCACTGGCCGTTTGGACCTATTAAGGCGCACACCTTCTAGTTGGTTAGTCTTTTCTGCGACATGAATTAATATAAGCTTTTGGGGTTTGCCAGGGGTTTTTGGCAAGGTTAGCCCGAAATGACCACCAACCTTTTCCTGAGTTCCAGGTACGCGTCGTGATCGGTTTGACACTTGAATATTTGCCTTGTAGGCCAAGCCTTCCACATGTCTTGTAGAATACGTTGTGTACCTATCACCACCCATGATGATCATTTTTGGGCTGCGTTGTGGCTAAAGGGACGGTATCGGAATAATAATCTCTTTAACCACTTCTCAGTGTTTATCCACAGACAACTTATCCCATGCTAAGGGCAATTCTGACTTAGACGAAGTCATCCGAATTTCATCAAAGTGGGCCTTGTTATAGGAAAGATATGGTCGCGTGGCGTCCCTCTGTAAATGCCCACAGAGAACGAGAGGGAACTTTGTGAATTCAAGGCCACTCTTTCCTAGTAGGGTTATGATCTGGACCTTTACTACAAGAAGTTGATTACTGGTTAGAATATAATCTGGTTTCGCTGCATTTCAACTAGGGCCCCTCCTGATGTCCTCTTCAACATTATCAGTCACTCCTGTATTTCTGATGGTAGTAGATTTCGACTGTTGCACAGGGGCAGGGTAAGGGAACGTGATCGGCTGACCTCAGACTTGGAATTTGTTTTCGGCTGCTTGTCCTGCTTATAGGGTCAGTCACTTTATACTTCATCAGGCTTGGGATAGTCCTTACTATGTTGCCATGCTTGCAAGCAGATGCAAGTGGTGCTTTGGCAATTCCATCTCCCCTTGCTGTTCTAGGTCCAACTTTGAGAGTCTTCAGATTATGAAAATTGATATTTCCAGTCGGTTGGTCTGGAGTATCCATCTTACACTTTTACCAAGTTTTGGTAGTGTGGTGTCGTCTGTTGGAGCCGTGTATGAGACTGTATCGAGACACAAAAGTATCATGCTGTTTCTCTTATCAGCAAACATGCTATTAGTGGCTGCTGTTGGTGACATCATGATAGCCAATGGCTCATTGTGCTCGTGGCTGTCGTCTGGGTGGCTGGAGTAGATAACCAACGCTCCAGTCTACAGTCTTGCAATTCCACATCCATTCCACTTGCTCTCACTGAGTGCTAGCAGATGTATGTCATGTGTTCTCATTTCTTTGATAAACTGGGCTTCGTAAAGTTTGCGAAAATCCCTCACTCTCATGCATATGATTGCTTTCATCGAAAGAAGACATACCGTTTTTGCCAGTCCAAGTATTTCCGTCTTGCAGATTCCGGCAAAGAGTATGTTTGCCTATTTATACTCACGTTATGTTTTGCAGTTTCTGTGGCCACAGAATTGACTTTCCGGGCTAGGGTCGTGATAGAATCCCACGCACTTTGTTATTGATCAATTATTTCAACGGCTGTTAATCACGCATAAATGGTATATCATCATTTCCCAAACACTTTGTTACTGATTATTACGATCAATTATTTCAAATGCAGTTAGCTGTTTGCATTGTTGTAAAATGTATAAATACCATGTGTTGTTTTCCTAAATAAGTTCTTTGTCGTAGTTGTTGTACTACAATATACAGTCGCAGGCCAGCCTTTGTCTTTTGATATTCGCGTGGTTCACTGAATCGGAAGGTACTAAAAGCAGATAGGCATATTAGTCAGGCGCAGACAGAACAAGGCGACAGCGTCCTCATTTAATTCCCCACAGTTATAACAGGTCGCCAACCCACGCTCAGCCTTGCTTGCTTCCCCAGGTTTAGGTAGGAATAAAAAATTTGCGAAATAGTAAACTAGGTGAAGTTAATTAATCTTATTACTAAAACATTAAATGGCTTTTGGTAAGTTACTATTACAAATCTCAAGAGTTATATGTGTTCCTTAGGAATATTTAGCAGATGATACTCTGGTGTATTCGCACACGGGCTTTGTTCACCACCTCACAACACACGCATTTGTTTAGAGCCTAAAAAAATGTTTGCAAGCACAAAGAAACAAACAGTTTACTGCAGATTTTGAGGTGAGCAGTGATACATGCATACCTAGTTAGGTAAGGTGCACGAGTTGGAATATATGCAAGTGTAGTGATTAGCGTGAGTATGTGACCGGGTAGATTCAACTCAACCAATCGGCTTAAACACTGGAAGTAGGCAGACAGTGTTTATAATCAAAGCTGTGGACCAATTTACTTAGTCGGCTTTTCCCACCATAATTATTCATGGAAATGTTGTTTTCATGCAAGTTTCGTGACTCACACTAGCAGAGCCTGTTAGCCTTAAGCATTTTGCAATCTGGGAACAAGTTAGAGGCACTCCGAAACGTCCTCAGTAGGCAACTATTTCATGAAGTGCTTACCCTTTTTGAAGAGCTCCGGTCAAGCACTGTGTTCTAAATATGAGCATTAGGTGTATATGTGTACTTTTCAATGAAGAAAAAAGCCATCCTATAATGGCAAAATGAAAAGTGCTAAGTTGAATTTTCAGTGGCTATGCATTTCGTGAAGTGACTGAATGTGCAGAACGTTTGGCTGTTTCGCATACCCCTGGAGCGCAGAAGGTTGAAAGTTCTATTTATGAAAAGACTGAATTGTTGGATTTCGTTTCTTTGTATACTTCATTTTAAATCCCTTTGTTGACCTTGAGCGGTGAAGGTAACTGCGGTGATTTGTAAGTGTGAGTTTTTTTGAAGGGAATTATTCGAGGTATTATGTCAAAATCAGTTTTCGCATATAAAAATATGAACTCCTACAAGTAGCTTATACATTAACGTTGATTAATAATTTCACAGAAATAATTCAAATGACCTATGCGTAGTATAACACAAAATGTGCGACGGCTAATTGTTTACTGTATGTACATATATATTCGCCAGATATTTAATGTCGAGATTTTTCACAGTAAAACTGCGTTTCATACCATATATTTTTAAAATGTATATCAGTTTGGAGTTTTTTATTTACTTGACAAACATGCACACATCCATGGATGTTCCCGAACTTACCGTAATACTAAATTTAATCTCGCTGCGTATGAATTAATTATGATATTCTGTAGTGAGTAAATTGTGAATTTTTTCCGAAATAGTTTGACTGAGCGTACAGTCTAAAACTCAGTTCTGGTTTTCTGCAAGACTGTTACTAATTCAGCAACCTGTTCTTTTTAAAGGAACTTTCGGAATTAGATCAGAACCTGTTCGGTTTGCTTATGAGAGTTGTTTCAACTATTTCAGTTTAGAACCAACGTTGGATAGCATTGCTTCAGGACGAAAACACTTAGTTCTGTGCATAGCGGCAATCTTTCCAATTACATTTCAGCCCTCTCAACCCAGATTCAGCACTGACTGGCATTACTTCCGAACGAAAAGACGTAGTTCACAGCATAGTTGCCAATTTTTTTAGCTTTATTCCAGCACTGTAGGCAGTTTTAGCTGCAAATCCTATTTTTAAGGATTCACCGCATTAATTAAGCGTCCAGTGCTCTTTATAAGAGCGACCAGTGTTATTTCGGTGCATAGTGGGTTCATTTTAGGCAGATAAACTATTCATTTACCATAAGAAGGCATTATTAACGCATAGCTTATAGTTAGTTTAGAGTTACTGTAAGCTTGGCTTATTCATAATCATCGTTGCAAGTTTAACCCAGATGTTTTAATACCAGTAATACAACTAGTCCTCCTAGGTACTACCATTATAGCACTTGAGTGGAAAAGTTATTCGCAACCACCATCATTACTGAAGTATATTATACGTTTAGAAAAATGACTTTTGCGCCTTCCTTGTTGTACTGAGCCCACGTTTCTAACATGGATTCAATTAGCATATATGAAAATTTGACATTTCGAGAATGTAATGGGACATATTCATAAAATGTTTAATTAGTAGAAACTAAACATTGACTTTGTTCTTCAGAACCTTAGCGAAGTGCGTGTGTGTGTGAAAACATAATTCTAGAAGTCATTTATAAATGACCACACGATTCCTTTCAAATCTATCCACAATGTCAATCGGATCTACGTTTTCTTATCTCACTATTTGATGTTCCGAATGGTCCACAAATCCGTTGAATTAAAGTCTTCATGGTACTGAAAGTACAAAGGACGTGATCCCATGGAGAAGAAGTGAATAAATTAGAGAAGTGGTCCGACGATATGCAGGAATTTGAAGTGTATATACCACTATGAAATTGTCTTAGATTTTGTTTATTTAGTTTTCATACCATAATCGATGATTGTTGACATTTTGTAAGGTCAGTAAGATTAAATAAGTATTTATACGAGTATCCATATCTTCACATTTTATTTTCAGTTCAGCTATGTGGATGCAGAAACCAGCTACAATTAACTGCCCTCCTGGCCTTGAATACTTGACACAAATAGATCAACTGCTAGTTAAACAGTCGAAAGAACTCTGTGAAAGTAAGTCTCAACTGCTTTTCCATCATTTATATCTCCTGGTACATGATTTTCCATAAATTACATAAAGCATAGCGTTTGGCGTCAGATTCATTACATTGTTTAGGTGAATACCAAAGAGAAGTATCTCCCGAAATTAAAATGTATGCAGATAAAATAGGTTCATTTCAGTTGCTTATGTAAGTCAGTGGTCACTTATATCATAACACTTGAATAGCATATGGCTCCTGAATTTCGCTAACAGGTTTACTTGGTGTGTTTTCTCCCAGGTCTTTGCAGATGTTGTAATTGTGATCTGACGTGTCGGTCCTACAGTAGAACGTAATTGTAGGAACACTGATCATGTAGGTTAGATGAATTTTTTTGGTACTTACGCCTCCAGTGTCAGTCGTCTAATGACATTATCTTGGGAGCTGGCATAAATAAACTGAGCACACTGGTGTTTTTATCATAGTCATCAAATTTTCGGTTGAATGGTATATTATCCACCAACTTAGAGGGATAAGAGTCGAGAATTTTATGTCCAATCCACATGAAGCCTTATTTTCACTACTGTTGTATTAAAACTTTATGGTTCGGAAGTTAATTAATATTTCATTCTCAACAGTCGGTGTGTAAGGATTAGATTTGTTTTGCGATTTGCTCACGGATTAATATCAGTTAGAGAACCATTGAAAACCAGCTGAGAGTACTGGGCAGCTGTTTCATCCTAGTTTGGAAACCATTGGCACTACTCACCCACCACCGGGGTTCGAGCCCAGGACCTTACGGTTACAAGGCAAGCTCTTGTACCATCCAGTCAGTTGAACCCGATTCAATGATCCAGGAATTCTTACTTCTACCAATTCTCGGTGTATTTACCGTGACCATCGACCAATGTCATAGGTGAGACATCCATCCTCACACTTGACTGGATGGACCTCACTGGTCACAACTTCTTACTAGATTTCCAGGAAAATCCGTTAAATAGATGAAAGATATTCATAAAATATCCTCACAGTGAAAAAAGATGAGTCATCGTTTTATTCAAAGTAAGAATTCGGAAAGTTGGAGTGAAGTCAGCGAATTTGAGGGAATTTTAATCATATCCAATGAATTATCTGCAGTGTGATGACGGTTCTAATAAAGTGAACATTTTTTATCATCTTGCGTTTAGTAATACTGTCTTTTGAGACGAAAAATCGGTATACATGTTACAACGTTTTGGGACAACCCGTTTACAAATGCTTCGAAGGTAAGTGATTACAAGTACATTTCTTTTAAAGGGTGTGGAAGGTTTAAATATATTTGTCGTCTGCTTTGTAAAATTCCAGTCGTCTGTTACTAATAGATTATCAGGAACAGATTAAAATATTTAAGGTTCTCATGAATACTTTTATATATCCTCATGAGCTACGTGTACTACGTGGAGTTTGGCAACTTGAACTGCTGCATTTCTGTGCTAAATTCTACGTTGAAACTCAGTCAGTCGGTAGTAGTCTTGTGTGATACAGTTCACAGTAGCTCAAATGTATTCTCTCCTCATCTTAAAAGTTTCGAGTATTTACATTAAAACATGCATAATTATTGTCTCTTTTCTTACACTCATGTTTATTCTTGATAGTGTTACCATATTTTCACTTGCTTTTATTTTATGCACTGTCTAATCTCATGTCTTTTCCAGTTCAGTGGATATCTTGCTAACGGACTTCTTTCCGAAAACTGAGTCTTACGATAAATTTGAAGAAGTGACACACAGTACTGTTATTTTATGCTCATTGAAGGTTTTCTGTTGTAACGATACAGTGCATGGGCATACTGTAGATAAAAGAAGATAATAGGAGAACCGACATTTTCTCATTGAAAGCAAACTATGTGTATAAGCATTATTTAGTGAACAAAATTTTCACATATAGTATAGTGGACACAGGTATGAATACTATTCCATCACTGCAAACGAGGCATTCGTCTGCAATCTTGCATTGTCCTTCTTGGCTGCAGTTATGAAGTAGACACTCCTTTGATTGACTTAAGCTCATGACTGGTTATGTAACCACAGGTTAATCCTTTTATAATAATAAGAAGAACAATTTCTTATATAATTTTAAAATTTTACAGAATCTGGCTTTTGTGTACGTGAATTTTGTGGATCGTCGAGGCCTTTTCTTTTGCATATTGTGGATGGTAACAATTCGGAGGTTATCCTTGCAAGACGACCATTTCGATGTGATTGTTTCCCATGTTGTTCGTACGTGTTGGGTTTTTTGTTATTCACCTTTGTATTTATCATTTTGTCTTGTAATTTTATGTATGAATAGTCCTCATCCAGATATTCATGAAAACTGAACACGTAGTTCACTGAAGAGGCTTCCTTTCGGCGACTTCACTTTCTTTAGTTGCACGAATGCATTTGTATGCAATTTCGTTCATGAAAGAGGATGGTAACAAAAGTGATGAATAGTCGCAAATATATTTGTTAATTTGATGATATTAGATGGTTAAAGGCAATCGGCAGGAAGCCTTGAACCGAGGTTTCGTGCTAGTGGGCACTCATTAGTCAGTCAGCAAGGCGTATCTGCAACCTTGAAGGAACTAATGTCCCTTCTGAGATTCAAACGCGCGTCACTCAGTGCTACGGTTGGAGATGTTGCTACTCAACTACTCAGGCTCACAACCGACCTCTTGTAGGACTGTATCGGATGTTTTTGACTGTACACTAGTAACTAGTGCGTTGTGTCAAGTCCTTTTTTGGTGCAAACTGAATTCTGTAAAGTGTTGGTTTGTAGGAATTTGATTGGTTACAGGATTTCATCATTAGCTGACATTGGTTAGAGAACCATTGGAAAACCTGGGAGTACTGGACAGCTGTTTCGTCACTCCTAGTTTGGGACTCTTCATCAGTACGCACCCACCGGGGTTCAAACCCAGGACCTTCTGGTTACAGGGTGAGCTCGTATACCATTAAGCCACTGGGACCCGATCCAATGGTCCTTGAATTCTAACTTCTGCCAATTCACGACATAGCCCGCCCCCTAGCCAATGTCTTCGACGAGTATTTGTCCTCACACTCGACCTTCTGCACGCTACTGGTCACAACTTCTCATTAGAACCCCAGGTAACTGCCTACCTGACTAGGGCAAGTCGCTAGTGAGCATCTCATCGATATTCAGTCAGGTTTGGAATGTGCCATATTGCACACACACACATTAAACTAGTTACTGACTAGCGTTTAATCAAAAATATGCAATACAGTCCTAAAACAGGTCAATTGTGAGCTGGAATAGTTAAGTAGCAACGTCTCTGACTGCAGCACTGGGTGACACGGGTTCGAATCTCAGAAGGGACATGAGTTCCTTCAAGGTTGCAGATACGCCTTGCTGACTGACTGGTGAGTGCCAACTAGCACGAAACCTAGGTCCAAGGCTCCCTGCCGATTGCCTCCAACCATCTAATATCATCAAATCAATGTACACTGTGATGGCGAGCTACCCAGCATGGTGGCCACATTGCAAAGCTGACTGATAGAATTCAGTCTGCACCAAAGAAAAGACTAGACACATCACACTAGTTACTAGTGTCCAATCAAAGTATATTTGTTAGTATTAGTCGATGCACGAAAATATTTGAATAAGTTATAAGATAAGTAGTTTGATGAATGGGTCGCAATCAGCATGCACGTAGAAACGAAGGAAAAATGCAATAATGCAAGAGTTATAAATACATAAAAGAATTATAAAGAGTTAGACCAAGTCATTAGAAATCAACCAGGTTGTTACCATGATAGCAGAAGTGGTTGAATAATTTTCTTTCTTATGCATAACTCTGGTTTTTACAAGTGAATGGCTAAGGCATCAGAAATGCAGAGGAGACGAAAGTGTATTGCCTTTGGTAGGTTATTCTTCAATTTGTAGATTATTTTGAAGGGGGCATTTTTCGAGATGAAATGACCAGTGTTGACGAGGTGTTCGATTACCTCACTCCTCAGACAGCCTCTACTACCTTTCTGCAATCATGCTGTAAGATAGTGTTCTGGAACCCTTTTAGACATGACATGCGTAAAACGACCAATATATCTGGCTCCACAGTCTCTTCACTGAACAACCATTCATCAAATGTCAATGAGCATATTTCACTCAAGAAAAACGGTTATGTGAAATGCGCAGAGTAAAGAACATACAATTTTTGTGTCCAAGTAATGTCTGTTCTACGTCACTTTTTTCACTATCCTTCCAAGTATCATAATAAATATTTGATTCAGCAACTAGGTTTCTCACTCACTCAGACCATATATCTTGCAGGAAATGGAAAAACAGGCTTCAGTGAGTAAACTTTGGCGTCTCGCTCGACAAATATACGCTGTTTGTGAGATAAGCATCAAAGAACTACATGTTGCTATTCATACAATTCCATATGATGCCAGTGAGGTTGAGCAGATTGTGAGTAGGGCACATGAGTAGTTTAGTGGCCACTTCATCTAGTGGCGCATATATATATATATGTCAAGCACGAAGTCTTGATCAGATCGTCACCGGTGGTAGTTCCATGCGCTATTTGTGACTTAATCGTCTAGTGGGAGTTGTTGTGCCTATCAATTACTCTGACTGGGCTGCCGATGAATAAAAAACAATCTGCATAACATATGGCATTTTTTGTGGTGAGGAAAAGTTACGCGGTTAGGCATTAAGTTCTATATGGTATTCAAGTGTGTCGCACAGGAAAGTCTTTTTTATACATTTATGAAGATTAAAGGTTTGTCAGCTCCTTTCACACAAAATTTACCTAAACTAATGATCGTCTCCATCCATCGTAGCCTCTTCATAACAAAATATGAAACAGTTATAACAAAGACACTCTGACTGACTTTTATGCGATAGTGACTACAGGGTTAAACAACATGGTTCTGTGAAAATAGGATAAAGTAACTCTTTGGTGAGGTGATTTTCAGAGTAACTATAATGATCCAAGAAAATACTAATCTGAATCCCATACTCTTTTGTTTGTATCTTGAGTTCCTTGGTATGCAAGGAGACTGTTAGTGACCAATTTTCAGACAAATCTAATGTTCCCCAGACATAGTTCATTACATATATTATTCTATTTGTAGTTCGTTTAACGTGTCATTAAAAAATATAATTGGATTAATTCCAGTGAATTTTACTATGTGGTCATTATTTTCTGATTTCTCAGTGGATTTATTAATTCTTCTTCTTCTTGTTGTTTGTTTGTTGGTCTGCTTACATCATCTCAGTTGCTGTGATTGTTGTCTAAGTGAAATTGAAGTGGAATCTCCTCCCGGCAATATTATAGGCTATGTGAAACAAGTCTATAATGGTTGTTATCGTAATTATCATATATTGGATCACAATCAGACTACGGTTCTTCAAATTCATGGTCCACCGTATTGTCTGTGCGAATGTATCGGACAAAACATTGATTTTAAGGTATTGTTTAGTTGTCTTTTGTTTTCTTTTTTTGTGGGGGGGGGGTAGGCCCTACATAAAGTTAACATTTTTTCTTGCTAAAATGTGTTTGTTTTATTAAGTAAAAGTCGCGTTAGATAAGTTTTTTGTGGGCAAAGTTAAACTTTCGATACCACTAACAACCAATCAGCAAACTACCTTGAACGGACCAATCACATTAAAGAGGCATTTATGATAAATGGAAACGTATATTCATAGAAAAAAGGATAGAAAAAGGATAAAACGGTTACAAGGGGTATCTTTCTCGAACATGTGAGAGAAACATCTCCCAGTTTAGCATCAGACTGTTAATGGAGAAGTCACACCACATCCTGTACATATATTCATCTAAATGAATATAAATGGGATCCATTTATAGCCCTTATACTGTTTTTTAAGCGGCTCCAAATCCCTTCAGTGGAATTCGTATGAGTCGTCGTAACGAGATCCACGAAATCACTTGAACGGTTCACTCTGTGATCAATATACCCCAGAGATGATAGCGAATTATAACCTTTCCACTTGTCCGTGTTTATAATTGAACCCCGTTTAACAAGTCTGGTATTAAAGTAGTTGCTTTTCTGTCATTTATCCGTTCGACGAATCCCTTTCGGAGGCAGGTGTCGTATATACCTAATACCCAAATGTTGTTTGCTCCCTGTTGTATTTCTTTTTCACCAGCACAGTTTCATCGACATGCACGAAAACGTCTTCTCCACCCAGCAAACAAGTGATTTTCTCTACTGTCCACGAAGCAATATCTCTGCAATGCTGGTACCACTGAACTGTTGAGACAAGGCTATTCTTATTTTATTTTTTATCTATTTATTTTTGATTTACAGCTTGATTCCACACTGTATTTTCGGTACAAGTATGGAATTTTCAGCATGGATATCGGTAGCCCAAATTTCGCAGGCCGACCATAGATATCAGGTCTCGGTAGCTGCTGCTCTCACCGGCTGTTTCAACACCCAGTAGTTGCAGATGTACAAAATCTGGGTTAGGGAGAGATGCGACCTAGCGAAAAAAGTTCCTACGAAATATTAAAATTATCAGCTTACCCTCTCTATTGCTAACTCGCTTCAAAAATATTGCACAACGATGGACAAATCCATCAGTTGACCTACTAAAGCTTTTTAAAGTCATAATACTATCACACGAACAAGTTCGCTCTTTCCGGAGCAACCCTAAATCCAGGCAATACTGGAAAACACTGTCATCCTTGAATTGCACCCGTAACCTTGTAAGGGCACTCATTAGAAATGAATCAAGCGCTATACAACATCGAACTACGTTCGTGAATCTCATTGGATAATTCAAAGTCGTTTGCTGATTGGTAGTTAGTGGTGTCGAAAGTTGAACTTGGCCTTTTTGTGTATCTTTTTATTCCTCAATAAAATTAGCTATGCAGTGATTGTAGTAGGAGATATTAGGAGTCGTCAATTTAGATTATTTGGGGTTTTAAGGGATTGAAATAAATTTTAATTCCAGGCGTTAGATTTTGTCACGAACCAACATCAGGTAGGAAGATCATTAGAAACCAACCAGGAGCACTGGGCAGTGGACTGTTTATTCCTGTTTTGAGAGTGCTCAGGAGTTCATACCCAAGTACAACCAGCGGTGAGACTTGGAACCTTCAGTAATGTAACTATAGAACCTGTAATCTATGGTAGGATGTAATTCCACATAAGATATTTTTATTTCAAATATCACACAGTGATGCAGTACCAAATAAGTGGCGTATAAAGAAGGAACATAAGAGACTTTAAGTAGAGTTCTCAGTGAGGCTGGAATTAGGCTGGCATTTAAACCAACCAACCAACTGTGTCAGACGTAAACTTTGTCAGCTTAAAGATACAATAGATCAAATTAGGAAAAATAATATTATTTACCGAATACCATGTAATAACTGTGAAGTCAATTATGTAGGTCATACTAGTAGATCAGGGTCAGTTAGACTACTGGAACCTGAAAATTCAGCTAGGGCTGGAATAATTGACCCTGTTAAGTTGAATCATTTAGAAAAAAGTTTGGCTACTGCACTGCATTCTATTATGTGCAATCACAAAATAGTATGGGACAGGGCGTGAGTATTGAAAGGTAATATAGTTAGGTAGAGAGATGGGTTAATCCCTGGAGCTTCGACACCGCACATGTGCAATCCAAATGACACAACGCCTATACCGGAGATATGAAAATCGGCAAAAAACAACAAAAAGAAGTTGGAGAGAAAGAAAAGTAGAAGAAATAAAGAGGACAAATAGTGAAGCCGTGTAACTAATTGGCATGATTATGGGCACTTCAATTCTGCTTGAAATGTCATCCAGTTATTACTACTGAATCACTGTGTGATATTTGAAATAAACCTATCTAATTTGTGGCCTCGAAGTGACGTGAGAAAGTTCTTTGACGATTTAGCCAATAAGGGTCGGAATTCTACCGCTGGTGAATTCTAACTTTAGAACAACACATTTTAGCGAACAATATTGTTGTCATTTAGATCTCATCAGGCTTAACTCTACTATACATTTTTTTTGATTATAGCTTGATTCCACACCGTATTTTTGGTACAAGTGTGGAATTTTCAGCATGTGATATCGGTAGCCACTGTGCCACCGACGAACAAATAAAAATTCAAGTATAAACCAATCATGGTGTTGTGTCTATAGGATAATAAGATGATGAATATAAATTGTGCAATTAGTCATAATAGTAGTAAGGATAATAATAATGGTCTTATCAATAATAAGGATGTACGGATGACCTATTACAAAAGGATTGTGAATATATTCACAATCCCTTGACGGAGATGGGCTATCCGAGTAGTTTCATAAAGAAACATATGAAAACATCAGAGAATAAAACCCAGAGACTCTGACTGCACGTAAGAAACCTCTGTTTATTAAGTTACAATTTAATGGTGACTTATCAAGTGAGATTTTATTTCAAAGACTTTCAAGGAGTATACGAAGAACGTTTTACGCAGCACACCTATGTTTATCATTCTCTAGCCGACGAATGATTGGGACGCAAACGCAGGATAAGCTAGATAGTTTTGCCACATCTATGTGCATTTATCGATTGAACTGCATCTGCGGTGACAGTTATGTTGGGCGCACTTCTACTAGACAGCTTAGCCAACGTGTTCATGAACATCTCCCATCGTGATTTGGCAAAGGACAAAAGAAAAACAATCCTTAGTTCAATTTTGTCACATTTAATTGATAGTGGTCATGTAGTGGAGAAAACGAGAGCCTTCAAAGTAATTCATCCTATCCCAACGGATCTTTGCAATAGACTTCGTATTTGTCAACTGCACACAGCTGAGGAGACTGGCATTCGAACTATTAAACCTAAACTATGCATTCAAAAGAAGTTCGTACAGCCATTATACCTCCCTTGCTTGGCCTATTAAGACATAACCAATTAAAGACTTCTACACCGCCCCTTATTTATATTTTCAACCCCTTTCTTATCATCCCTTAATCTTATCTTCATTATAAACGTGTTTCATTTCCTTCCCTTACAATCTAACATTACTGAATCGGTTCATTTGTTTTTACTAGCCTTTATCGACTACTTCCACCTAAACAATTGTTTGTTTAATCATACTGTTTTTCATTATTCATGTTATCACAGATTGCCTCACTTTTTCATCCTTATTATTGATAAGACCATTATTATTACTATTATTATCATTACTACTGTTATGGCTAATTGCACAATTTATATTTATCATCTTATTATCCTATAGACAAAACACCATGATTGGTTTATATTTGAATTTTTATTTGTAAAGTTACGTAGGTATATTAGAGTTAAGCCTGATGAGATCTAATTGAAAACAGTATTGTTCGCCTAAATGTGTTTTACTAAATTCTAACTTTGTCATTTCATGATATAGCGCTACCCTCAGTCAGTGCCTTTACCTTGGTATAATGGACCTTACTGACCTAGAACTTTTCACTACAGCTTCAGAGCATTCATCCAGTAGCCCTTAATGAGTTGGGGATTGATATTTAGATTCTGGGATTTGTGGGAATTTTTGATTAATTTTGATTTCCCTTGTTAGATTTCATCACGAACCAACATAAGTTCACAATTTACTTATTAAATAAAAAGAATGCTGTGAAAGAAGCTGTCAGGTAGTGGTTATCATGTCACTATTGATATAACTGATTATCTGACGTTTTTTATCAACCTCATTATTATTATTATTGTTCCCTTGGGTTACGAGTGGACCATAGACCTTCATCAGCACGTCTACACTTTGTTCTGTTTCACGCGGTCCTCTTTAGTTGGCTCCATGATTTCCCATAATCTCTGATCTCCTCTCACGATCTCCCCCATTCGGGTTGCACTCGAGGGTTTGGCGCTGTCGACGAACCAATTAATCACAATCTGTCATTGCAATCTATTTTGGCTGTATCAACAAAAATTACTGCATATTTATATTTAGTATGACAATAAGTCAATGTAAATCAGTAATAACCAAGCCAAGATTCAACTGTGCTAAAAATGATTTGTGGAATTCGTTAAACAAGTGATTTAACACTTCTGCCCATAATATAATCTCCTATGTAGTTAGTTGATCACTATAAAATTCCTCCGTTTTGATTCGAAAGTGTATCTGGTTTAGGCAACTTCCGCTTTCAAGTATTGGTCTTGTAGGAATTTTGTTTGATTGCATGGAGGATTTCATCATGAGCTGACATCAGTTAGAGAACCACTGAAAAACCAGAGAGTATTGGAGAGCTGTTTCGTCCAAGTTTGAGACTCTTCAGTAGTACGCACCCTCCGGGGTTCGAACCCAGGACCTTCTGGTTACAAGGCGAGCTCGTAGACCATTGAGCCACTGGGACGAGCTCGCCTTGTAACCAGAAGGTCCTGGGTTCGAACCCCGGAGGGTGCGTACTGCTGAAGAGTCTCAAACTTGGACGAAACAGCTCTCCAATACTCTCTGGTTTTTCAGTGGTTCTCTAACTGATGTCAGCTCACGATGAAATCCTCCATGCAACTTCCGTTTTATCTGAGTGCTCTTCTCACTTCCTTGATAACCTGGATTCATGATCGATCATCATCATAAAATAGATCACTTTCTTAGGTGAAGTTTATCACTCTCTTTCAAGCAACTGATATATCCTATTGTAGAACACGTATTATATGTGAACAGTTTTCGCTGATTGTGAGGCAAGGACTGTTGTTTTTACTCATCTGTATTTCATACTTCTACTTTGTAATCTTTTTTTTTTACTCAAGATTACTTCTGCTCACGGTGCTGTGGAAATCGGTAAAATCACTAAAAAATGGACGAATGTTTTACAGGAATTATTTACGGACGCAGATAATTTCGGCGTTACCTTTCCTATGGATTTGGAGGTTAGAATGAAAGCGGTTGTTCTTGCTGCTGTTTTCTTAATTGTAAGTAGCCTTATTCTTCCCTTTCTTATTGCTTCTGAGTGAGTTTCAGGTACTCCTTCCTCTTCTTCTTTGTTGTTATTTTTGTTGTCAAGATTTATAAGCATTTTTTTGACTTTCATCTTTAACGTCAGAAGACAATAACTACCATTGGGAATGGACTATACATATCAGGGAATAGCGCATCATACTTATACATTAAAAGTTGGTTTTCGCCAGCGAACAGTATTAAACTACTCTGATTGGTTATGTGGTAGTTGGACCAAAGTTTTACCAACGAAATCATATTTCCAAACAAAATAACCTTAATTAAATCAAGATTTTTGACCTCTTTCAGTTTGTTTGTCGATTGTCCTCTCCTTACCTTCGTTATTCAGGATGTTAAAGTGTTAGGTTCGATTGTTTTTTTTTCCTTTACTTTCCCAGTGGAACATAGGGCCTCAAGTTGGTGGCTTGAATTTTCTGTAGGAGTTTTCATTTTTACAGGATGGGGTTGCTACCCTCATGCCCAACCTTTCCTCTTTACTAGCATTATTTCTGGCTTAGCAAGGTAAAGGAGTGCGTCTGTGGCCAGGGATCGAGCCCCGGACCATGTGCATGGTCGGCGAGCGTCCTAACCGCCGCTGTGCCACCGACGCACAGTTAAAGTTTTAGGTTCGATTGTTGGTAATGAACAATATACACCTCATTCCGTTTAATACTACCAGTTGTGGTGAGTGTTAATTTGTGCTTGAATATCTATTTCACTGAGTGAAGACGTTGTTCAAGTTTTCATGCAAAATAGACATAGTGTAACAGCAGAAGGCAAGACACAGAAGCACATACGTATATTTTCAAGTGATAAAACCGCTATTTAAATATACACAGTTTTATATTCTCTAACTAATTACAGAGTGTGTGACTTTGGTTTACATGAAGTGACATGAAATAGAATGTTCAAATATATATATATATATATATAAATATCGTATTCTGTCGCGGTAGTGTAGTATTGAACTGTGGAAATATGTGAGAATAATATTCCGTTGGAGCACACATTGTCTGTATCCTACCACCATATTAATACTTCATACATTTTGATGTGATTGTTATGTTGTTTTTGTACTTTAGTTACTGAATTGTATTCACAGAATGTGTGTTAGACTTTCTCTTCATGATAAAGATGATCCTAATGTCGTTTTAAATCTCCTGTGAAATGTAAGATGATGATGCCACAAGACGACTGGACTACATTGACTTCTCCTAGCTTTAAGATAGCGTGTCTACCACTTCACTTATTTTGGGACGTTGTATTCAGCCCCAACGGACGTCGAGGGTTAGGTAAGGAAGGGGCTTGTGAGGCAACATCTATTCAGATAGTTAGGATATGTGTTACGCATGAGTAAGCATCGCCTTACTAGATTCCATTTCGTCCCTACGTAGTATTCTTAAAAAAACAAGAACTAGGGTGGTGGCTTTTCAGCCTACAAACTCACTCAGATAGGACAAGCTCTGTAGGTACGCTGAAGGACCCTGTTAGTTGACCCAATTAAACAAAATAATATAATTTACAAAATACCTTGCAGTGGCTATGAGTTAGGCCAACTGCATAGGTCAAACAGACCAGTAGATCGGGGTAGTCAGATTGTCAGAGCATAAAAATTTAGCTAAGGTTAGAATGATTGATTACACGGAAATAAGTAATTTAGAAAAACAACTCAGCACTGAATTGCACTGCGCGCATTAACGGGACGGGAAGCTAATGAGAATACCAAAGTGGGGATCGGGAAAGCAAGGTAAGCTTTCATTACTCTGAAGTTTATGTGGATATCAACAGCACTCAGAATGAAAAATAAGATCCGAATTGTGAAGTCAGTGCTACTATACGGATCAGAGACTTGGCACATCACGAAGGGCATTCTGAACAAACTACAAACTTTCATCAACAACTGTCTTCGCTAAATACTTCGCTGAAGATCAGGTGGCCGGCCAGAGAAGATCAGCAACAGGAAGGGATCTCTGGCACTGAACCAACGAACCAAAACAACCCAGCAGGAACCAATTGTTCAAGAAATATGTCGGGAGAAATGCAGGTGGATTGGATTGTGGCCATACTGTGAGAGTGACATCAAACACCAGGCTCTCTCCAGTGGAGCCCGAATGGGACGGAAGCTTCGAGTTAGTTGGTCGTCAGTGAGTGAGGGTGACATGGGTCAGGAGGGGGAGAAGAGGAGATGAAAGCCGGTGAATAGACGTGTAGCTAGGTGAGAAAACGTTGGCAGAGAACCGAACTCAATGGAGACGTTTGGTGCGTCGGTGGTACAGTGGTTAGGACTCTCGCCGACCATGCACATGGTCCGGGGTTCGAGCCCACGCCGACGCACACTTGATATCTATGGTCGGCCTGCGAATTTCGGGCTAACGATATCCACGCTGAAAATTCCGTACTTGTACCAAAAATACGGTGTGGAATCAAGCTGTAATCAAAAATAAAAAAAAATATTACGTAATTTGCGTCACAGATAGGATATATGTTTCAGACCATTTGGGCTGATAGGATTTTGTGACCATAAGAATAGTCAAATGAGATTGTTGTGTTCTCCGGATATTTGCGGTGACGAATATTTCTCATGTACACTGAGAAATAAGGAATTCACAGTTAAGATGTATAAACTGATTCGTTATTTTTCATTACCACATAGAAGGCATAAATTGGAAACGTAGTTTCTGTGTGAGCACCAGTTTCTTATTACTGGGATTTGTTTATTACAACCACGACTTTCTATTCAAGGACCTTAGGAAACTCAGGAGCCGTTGGGTCCATCAAGTCATGTGTAAGGAAAGACACTCACTGATGACATTGGCGGATGCTATATATGTTATGGATTAGCGGGAGTCAAGATGCGTCGCATGACTGTAAGACTCTTTTCTAGTAGTTGAATAGTCAATAGGTTCGTCTGGTAACTTGAAGTTCTTGGGTTTGTCTTTTTTGTGTAGTTGTGGATGTGTGAGCTGCTGGACAACCGTAGTCTTGGACAAAGCGCCTACACAATGCTCCTTCGTTATAATATGGCTCACTGACCGATTTGCAGACTATTTAACACCACGGAGTGCCCCATGTCTTTATCAGCGTCATTAAACAGAGCTATATGACAAAGCCAAATGTTATGTGATGCCCAACGGAAAACTCACCAAAGCCAGTGAAGTGAAGGAAGGAGTAAGACAAGGCTATCTACTGTTACCCCTGATATTTCCAACTGTGGTGGACTATATTATGTGGCATACTGTGCGTGGGGAGCGTGAAGACAGCAATATATGTCGGACAGAGAATACGACTCTCGGAGATCTGGACTTCGCATACGATTGATGTTTAATGTCATATAAGCTCAAATACTCACAGGAGAAAACCAACAATTCGGCTGAAGGGGCTGGCAGCAAAGACAAGACTCCAATTTGAACATTAGAGAAGACGGAAATCATGAAGATAACCAACCAACCAACATCAGCAACAGCCAGCACTAATCATCGCTGTCAACGGAAGAAGTCTGAAAGTGGTCACTGCCTTCACTTATCTAGCTAGCTTTGCAGTATCATCTGAACTACAGGCGACACAAGGGATAAAGATGTTAAAACTAACCAGGATAGGAAACGCAATATAGGCCTCCATCTGTTGGAAATCAGTGCGGAAATCTGCTGCAATCCGGATAAATAACAAAATTCAGATTTTTTTAATAATAATAATAATTTTGCTTTTATTCCAGAAAATAGTACTTGTGGTACAGTGTGGAATTTTCAGCACACATATCTACAATATTGCATCGAATTTCATCGCACATTTAAGAGGAGTATTACAAAAAAATAAATATAAAAAAAACAACAACAAAAACCAAAAAGAAACACAAAAAATAACAAAAAAAATGCAAATAAAAATACAAAGTAGAAAGGAAGATAAATACCAATAATGAAAAATATTTCAGTGTTTGGTAGTGGAAGCTATGATAGGTGTATGCGTGGTGAACAGTAGCAGCTATAATCATACAAGAAGTTATGAGATGTTCTTAAGCATGTTTATAATAGCCAAGATGATCAGTTAATTTGATTGAACTACACTAAACAATCATAAAATAAACATTTCATGGTTTTTTATTTTTATTGTCAGAACTTATGCAGTGTTTGTTGTGGTAGTGTGAGTAATCCTGCATAATATAAAATTTTTAAGATGGTGATAGTGGCGTTCACAAACAAGGTTGTCAGTTAAATAGTGCCGGATAAAGAACAACCACAAAACTAATATTACATGATGGTTAATGACATGACAATTTTGTAATAATCATAGTGATAATATAGTGATCATATTTTATTAAAATTAAGAATGAAAACATGACTTATTAGATGCCATATGTAGATGCAGGAAGAAGGTAGCCCAGGTGTCAAACAGGCCGCCACTTGAATTACATTTTCAACACTTATGTTGAGTCAGTCAGTTAGCACTTCTATATGTGTCAGAGACTTACAGTGCGTGTCACGGAAAGCATTTCCAACGGACTACAGCAGACCCTCATCGACAAGTGCCTCTTGCTTACCGCATGTTGAAGATAATATAGTCAGTGAGAAAGAATCAATAGCAAGAAACTCTTGGAACTTACCAACCAAGAATCTACAATTGCTCAACATATATTATGAAGAGAATTGAGATGGATAAGACATATGATGTGGAGACCGTTGTTTGACATCTGTCGCCAGGTAGTCCTTCGCGTGGAACCCAAGTGGGAAACGATGAGTTAGGTTTAGGTACAAGTGTGTCACGGAGGAGACCGTGAAAGGATTTCAAAGAATACGATGAAATGGAGATGTGCTGTTGAATCTCTATGTTCCACTCGGAATCCAGGGGAGTAATAATGCTAATAATAATATTATTGACCGATCCCACTTTTTTCTATTTCAGCTTGATTCCGCACCGTATCTTTTGGTACAGGTATGGAACTTTCAGCATGTAGCTCAAATTTTGCAGGCCAACGATTGTTATCAGGTGTGCGTCAGTAGGGGCTTGGACCCCGAACCATGTGCATGGTCAGCGAGAGTCCTAACCACTGTGCCACCGACGCACATAAAGGAATGGTCCAAAGACCTCCCCACTAGCAAAAACTACGCGTCCGAGCTAGCCCGATTAGGGATCGTCGCAGGTTTCAACATGCCGAAGTGCAAAGGCCAGCCTCCACCTGGGGCCAAGTAAGTTTCGTCATCTAACTTGATTTTTCACATAAATACGATTCTAAATGTATACTGGTTTTACTTATTTGAGTAGCTAAGGCTTTTTACCACTTATAGCACACATTTAATTAAATTTTAGCTTTTGAGGAGCTGAGAAATTCACTCGACTCTTTTTCACCTTTGATTTCCTTTTTATCAAAACAGGATTTTATGTACTTTGAAGAAAGCGAATGACAAAAACGTTGATGAAAATACGCAAAAATTGGGAACTGGATTTACGACATCATTATCATTATTGCAGTAATCATCATTTCCACTTTCTATTTCTCTTTATTGTCCCCCTACTTTTGACTACCATAAAAATGCTTTGGAGAAACCTTACCCTCATTAAATATCTTACGCATACATACATGTATATAATATGTAATTCACTGGATACTTTTCCCTGGATTTATGCTTTCTCAAAATGTCAGAGTACTTTCTGCGTATAAAACTATTTTCCTTCATACTTCCTTTGGTTTTTCACATAAATCATGAACAAAATAGAGCATTGTGATGATATCTACAAAATCTATATTGTATGCACTATAAATCGTTTGAAAATTCCAAATTCTACATCCGCTTATTAAGTAGTCTATGTAGTTTGTCGGTGTGTGTTATTCGTCAGTGTTCTATCCTGTCTACTGCTTAATTTAATCTTCGCTAATCTTTCTGACAATTTACGATTATTAAACATTGTGAAAAAATAAAGGGGATTTATATTGCTGCTGATGTGCGAATCTATGGCTACAGGAGTGATAATTATCATTATTGATTTTTCATATTTTTATGTAGTTAGTTTAATCATTTTTGTGTTAAAAGCTGCCTTTTCATACGTTGTATATATATATAAATATGTGTACAGACTCATTTCTCATCATTGAAGTTGACAAATGATTTTGGCGGTAACATAACACAATTACTCATTTACTGCTTTCATAATAATAATATGATACAATATAAGATGTATTCATTCCGGTTGCCAAAAGTCTTGATATCAGTTTGAGTTAACTGGAATCAGATACAATCCTGCCACAAAGATGTCCACTGGATACCAATGAAATCATTAAGAGTTTTATTGAAATTCTGTCTAGAAAGTAATTATTTTACAAGTATTGGTCCTGGGTTCGAATCCCGGTGTGTGCGTACTGCTGAAGAGTCCCAAACTAGGACGAAACAGCTGCCCAGTACTCCCAGGTTTTCCAGTGGTTCTCTAACTGATGTCAGCTCATGATTAAATCCTCCATGTAATTATTTTACATTTAAAGGGGATTTGTATAGACAGACAAAGCTTGTTGCTGTAGGTTCACCAGTTTTCCCAATAGTCACTGATCTTTTTATGAATCGATTTGAAGATAAATCACATTTTCAAGCATACTCACTTCTAAAATATGGTTAAGGTACACTGATGATACTTTTGTTGAACGAAAATGAGATCTAAACAGTTCTTTATTAAAGAAATTGAACAATCTATCTCTCAGCATTCAGTTTACTTTAGAAGCAGAATCACACGTCGGTGAACTAACATTTCTAGACTGCCTAGTTAAGAGGAGGGATAACGGATATATTAATATATCTATATTCAAGAAAAAAAAACCCATTTCAAACAAATATTTAGACTTTGAATTATCACACCCCATCATCGCCAAAATTTCAGTTGTTTCAATTCTTCTTAGACGAGTACACTCTTTCATAATGGATGAGAAAGAAAAAGAAGAAATATCAAACATTACTGAAACTCTTAAGCAAAACAACTAACTACCCGAGGAAGTTCATCAACAAAATCAACACAAACATTAAGTATAGCCGAAAACACATTCCGAAAACACGGACATCAACAGTCATCATTCCATATAGAGCAGAGACGTCAGATGATATCAGAAGAGTACTTATTCAGCTCGACATTAGAGTTTTCTTCAAAATATCAGACACACTTTAAAGCAACCTTGTCCATATAAAAGACAAAATCCCTAAAGATTCTCTATCTAATTGTGCCTATGAAATAAAATGCTTGGAGTGTGATGCGATATACCACGCGAGAAATCAAGATCAGAAGAAATGAACACCATAGAGTATCTGTTCGGCCACCGAGAAATCAAGTTGAACTAGAAAAGCTTGCGAAATTATCAGCCGTAGGTCTACGTACTGTACAATTAGGTCAATAAATTGATTTTGACAGTATTAAAATAATCCAGAAAAACTTCAGAAATCACAAAGAACATCTAATGTCAGAAGCCAGTACTTCATATCAAGTGGAATCCAAACTGTCTGAACAGGAATCATGGATTAAAATAGGTTCTGACATGGTTACAACACCTCCTTCCCCTCCCCCATGAAGTGACAAAATTAACACGAATGTGATAAGCAAGTTCACTATGTAAACACACACTACTTTTATAATGTTATACACTGATCAAATCCAACAATCTACACTTGGTTTTGTTATCTTTACCAACTGACCTACATGACAACGAAAAACGACCCCAGACAGACGAACGATGATCAGGTTAGTAAACTTTATTTTGATATCATAGGAAACGTACTATTACCTTTGATATTTGGTTAAGTGATCTTCATTGATATTTTGACTTTTAATATGTCCCTTTGACTAGACCTAAGTGTATTTTCTCACTCCTTAACTCTTTGTTATATATATATATATATATTAATATATATATATATATATATATATATATATGCTGAGATTTTGTCAATTCCGGTTTAATAATATTCTGATAAAGCTATTAGCAGCAGCAGCATTAAATAGCGAAACGTCAGTAAAAACAACAATATCGTTTTGTTTTTTATTCATTGGGCAATACAAAAACTTTTAAAGTAATGAATATAATTTTAATTTTGTGATTACTAAACGCCGCAAACTTTGTTCCCATATAGAGATGAATGAAAGACTGAGCTTAGCATAGAAGTGCTAGAGCAGTTCAAGTTCCTACACTCTGTAAAGCACACAAAGTTATACAAAAGAGAGTTTCAAGGGTACTACGATTAGCAGTAATGTGTGGCAGAAAAAGATAGTGTTTACTGGCATATCACAGAGAGTGAATACACCTTTGCCACTGTGAATGGTTTCAAGCCATACATACTAGCCAGTGGTTCTTGGTATCTTAAAGACATCAACCAGGCAGATTACACCACCCTGCGTAGCGGACGCAAAAGACTTCATGGAGACTTAACAGGTTTTGATTTGACCATGCCTAACTCTTTTCCAACTTAGTCCTATCTCAGCTAACATTGATCGTTGGGGAAGGCAATAGCTTGGCTTGCTCTGCACCTGTCCTAACAGTCTGAACCGACCAATTTTCCTTCTTTTACCCATAGTGTTATACCACCTGACAATGGAGATAGAATGCAAACATCTGGAGTTAAAGACGGCTAGTCTTTGCATGCCTTCCAATTTCAGTGACTATATCTCACAGCTGTAATGGGGAGTGGAGTAAACTGCTGACCACTACACAAGTCCTATGATCGATAGCTGGATATCCCGTATGCATCAGAGTTGACATGAATTAGCAAATGCTACATGAGGGATTTGTATCTGCGTTGAAATTTTGTCAGCAATCAGTCTATCAGAGCTAATGCAACTTCCTAAATAAGTGTGTAGTGAGAGCTGGCTGCTAGCCAAATTGGTAGACAGTAATCTACATCAATGTTTACGTCCCCAATATTGGTAGTGAGAAAAGTAAGTACAAAGACTGATTCAACAACCAACCACAGTAGACTTTGCGTAGGCGGATACAATTCGCAGATAAATAATCTGAACTTCAATACACGGCCACAAAGAGATGAAAGATTAACGTTCAACGAGAAACCACCAATCAGAAGACTGTGTTTGTTTGCTTACAATAATCTATAATAATGTACATGAAAATCTATAAATATCTGCTGATTTCCTTGATAAATGATCTGTTGCTTGGCCCTTGTTTTCTTTTGTTACAAGTTAGCACCGTCTAACATTTTACTGTGCATCTTTAAGCTACTAGTCGGTGCAGACTAATCCTCTAGCATCATCTTACGTTTGGAAAAATCAAATCGAATGCCAAACGCTTGGACATTGCCGCTGAAGGTGTTCAGAAGGTTCTGTGTTTTATCAGCCTCTTCATCTAAGAGGACAGTATCATTCGCATAATCGAAGTTAACAGGAATATTCCTTAGTAATAAGTCAATCCCTAAGTTATCAGATTCAGAGGAAGCCTATTCTGCTGGTACATCTTTGATGGAATTAAAAAAAAAGCAGTAGACATCCCTGATGGACACCAGCGGTTGTCATCAGTGGCGTTGTTGTCGTGTCATCTAGTTCTTCCTAAAAAAGACCACATGAATGAAGTGTGAGTGATACAGTTACGACGCTGAAACAACAGTTTAGATATCATTGGGAGCTGTTCGGTATACCATATCAGTGTTTGAAGTCAGTAACCAATGAACATGAGGATTTCTTGACACATGTCAGTACAATCGAACAAGTGTCTAACATATGTTCAATGTAAACCGCTTACTACTAAATTCAGTTCTCAGTCATCTTAGATCGTAGATAATTGAACACGACTGCTCAGTCAGTTAAGAACCAAAGAAGTTGACCTTAGGGGATACTTCTGATATGCATCGGTGGTTCACTAGCAGAATGCTAACCAACCAGGTACGTGAGCCTCGGTTAGATCCCTGACTAACTCACTCTTAAACCTCGCTGAGCTGGCGGCAAGGCCGGTAAACCGGAAAAGTTGGGTGTGCGAGGCCAGTGACCCTACCCCGGAAATCACCCCCTACTGAAGCTTCGAATTTCTAGATTTTAGCCCTTGTTTCTACTGGAAATGGAAAAGAATAAAATAAAAAAGATACTACTGACGAATATCGATGAATAACTAATTTACAGCAGGATTTAAGTCTAATACGATCTCACTAGTTTGAAGGACTGTGGTGTTAGTGCATTACAATTGACTAAAAAGAACCCCGTATCATCCAGTTCTTATTCAGTGGGTTGTAATACACCTTCGATTTTATGCACTTTAATCTGACACCTCAGAATGTTTCAAAATGACTCCTTCTTCCTTATGTAGCTATTGCATGACATGGGATTTCATAAATTGCTGTTCAAGTAAATGTCGCATTTGTTGAAAGTGCAAAACAATCAGTCATAAGGGGGGATACTACCAGCCACGCTTAATTGGTCTAAATTCCGTTAAAATTTATATCTGGAGTCAGTTTCTAACCAGTCGAGAAATCTTTCAGTTTACTGACAATCTATTGAATTACAACACCCAGCAAACGAAATTATATTACCATTCAGATAAATGGTCAAAATGCATAAGAAACCACCGTCATTCCAGAACAGCCTTGAAATGGTGTTGACAGTGCTGCGACTGAAGTTAACACTTAAAATACCATCAGTGCCAGTAGGGATTACTTTAAACCATCTGGTCAACTTCTGGGTTATGTGTCCTTTCATAATATCAAACTGAAAATGTATTTCACGTTAGCTGGATGACTTAAATCATTTCAGAATATTTTGGTTCAAGTAGTTGATGTTCCATCTGGATCTGTTCGCCATATGTGACTACCAATGGACAGATTTTGTATTCATACAGAATTCGCCGATTCAATAAATTGGATATCTCATTCTGCAACAGCAGATGGCTTTTCGAAATGGAAAGAGGTCATACTAATAATCTGACTGATGTGCTATGATGGTCTACAGGTAACAATAGTTGTAGATAATGGCTTCTTAGTTTCAGGGGCACTGCCTTCAACATACCGCATCATCCTTAATCAAGCAGTCTGATCAACGGTTTTGAAGGAGGCCCTACTTAGAGGTAAACATTGGTTTGTATTTCAGAAATTCAAGTAAGTTTAGTAGTCTTAAGGGATTTAAAATTGAAAAATTTATCCTAGAAATCCCATATGACTTGCTTGTCTCACTCCTATCAGTATTTATGTCAAGATTGTATGCATGCATTGTCATGGTAACTCTACTGAAGAGCTTCTGACTTCCTTTTTTGTGGCTTAACTTTCTGGGGTCTTGTAAATATGATATAACATATATTTTGTCTGATGAAGTTTGTTGCACTGGAGGTTGTCGCTGTTTCGGTCATCATTTTTCCCACTCTGACTTTTGTCTCTATTTCAGTGTGGGAGATATAATTTCAAGCGGTCAGTTGTTTTTTGTGTCGTGTTCTGCAGACGCAATCTAGTCAAACTCGACAAACCCACAACCCAGTAATACATCGTCATAACACATTCGAAAGAAAATAAAATCTTCCAGTGTATTATGGAGCTCTATTGCTGTAAATATGTCAGTCCATGGTTAAAATATAGATCGTCGTTTCGCTGAGTGGAATTACAATAAGAAGTCAAAGAGAATGGAAGACGAATTTATTCTTTAACTAACAAAAATGGATGCAAACACAATGAAGCTGTCTTCACTGCTGAGGATGTGACAGTTCAACTTCATTAAACACACAAGAAGATCAGCCTTATAACATCGTGTGTGTTTGTGCGAGCAAAACAAACACATTTTGATGTGGTTTTGTTCTCTGAGCTGGATGGTTAGTTTGCGAAGCTTTCATCGCCCTACTGGGTGACATCTTCAGCGCATACTTCAATTTGAAGTGAGCTTTTAGGTTTCTCCACGAGTTTATTAATCATTCCTCCTGGTGACCTTGGACGTGATTGGTTGTTTATGTGTGTTTTCACACCTTCTAGGTTACAAATCTTCTCTATCATATCTAAAACAAACACAATTAGACATCACTCAAGTTAGCCAGAAATAAAAGGAGAGGCTTATGGCAACACGAAATCAAAGCAAAGGATTTTTAATCAGGCGTTAATACACTGTTCTACTAAGAAGGTATACTGTGCTAACCCACACTTCCTGAATATATCAAATCTACTCTCTCTTGAAATAAAAAGCTGATAATTTGTAACTTTCTTAAGAATTTCAAATTTTCGTTACGAACCAGCGTAAGTTAGCGCTATCATCGAAGACAGATAGGCAGGACTGGACACCTTTTTCGATCTATCTTCGGACTTCGCATCAGTCTAAACTTACGACCCAAGCAGCAATCAAATCTGGGATCTTTAGGCTACGATACCAAGTTCGTTGACAATTCAGCTATACGGAGTGAATTCTAACTTTTTCAACTGATGATATAGCACTATCTTTCAGTACACTTCACCTTACTGACTACCGCTTTCACTGCAGCTTCACGACATCTATCCAGCTGCCATCAATAAGCTTAAGATTGATTTCTAGACAACAGGTTTTTGTTTCCAGTAATATTTCTAATTAGTGTTCGTCGGTGTGTGTTATAGCCTACAGTGAAATCAGTTCAGACACCTAAAAAAAGCCATGGTCTTCATAAGGAGAAAATTTAACGTAAAATGAAACGACTCCGTGTGTAACACATTATCTTATACGTTGATCTGTCTATTTACTCATGTATCTGTCTGTCTGTCTGGATTCAACATAGAACTTGGCACCGAAGTGCAGCAACGATTTTGAGCCATGTCACCTATTGTCTGCAGCCATTGATTCCTAGAGTCCCGAGGGCCCCAACCCAGGAGTCTGCATCTCCCTACCTGACTCAGTTTAACTGTCAAGGATTTCATGGATTGATGCCATGTTTTTGTTTGGCCACCACTGGCTCTTTTCCAACCTGAACCTATATCAGCTAGCAATGCCCGTCGGGGGAGGCGGTGGTTAGGCATGCGCACCACGTGACCTAGCCATCTTAGTCTATGTAACTTTATAGCCTCGTCGATTGATTTTCCCTCTTTGCCCAACACTCTACGCCTAACGTCAACATTACTTACCTTGTGAAACCACCTAACGTGAGACAGAGATCGCAGACATCTATGATCGAAAGCAGTCAACCTTTTCATGTCTTCAACGCGTATTGGCCATGTTTCAGAGCCATAGAGAAGGACGGAGCGAACTGATGAGCAGTACACACGTCCCTTGGTTGATAACCGGATGTCACGCCTACGCCAGAGATGGTGTAAGTCAGCGAAAGCAGCTCGAGCTTTTCGGATCCGTGCTGAGATTTCATCGCCAATCAGTCCGTTGGTGCTAATACAACTTCCCAAGTAGGTGAAGTGGTCAACATGTTCTATCACTTCACTCCCTATCACTAAGTTAGGAGTTGACGTGGTCCAGTCCTGTAGCAGCATCTTACATTTTGCAGGGGCGAATCGCATGCCAAACATACGAAGATTGCTGCTCAAGGTGTTCAGAAGACTCTGCATTTTGTCAGCATCCTCCCCTAACAGGACTATGTCATCTGCATATTCTAAGTCCATAAGACTATTCCCTGGTAACAAGTCGATTCCTAAGTCACTACGTTCAGTTAAGGATACTTCCATTAGCATATCTATGATGAAGTTAAACAGAAATGGGGAAAGTGGACATCCCTGTCGGACACCACTGGTTGTTACCAATTCAGATGACAATTCCCCATAAGCCCTTACACGACTACGTGAGTTTGAATAGAGTGCCTTGATTAGTGCAATGTACTTTCTTGGCACTCCCTTCACAGTCAGACATTGCCATAGTACCTTTCGATCCACGGAGTCGAAGGCCGCCTTCAAGTCAAGAAATATGACAATTGTTGGACGCCGAAAAGTGTGTCTATGTTCTAGAATCTGTCGAAGAGTGAAGATATGATCTATGCACCCTCTACCTGGTCTAAAGCCTGCTTGATTTTCCCTTGTCTGTTCCTCCCGAGTTCTGCTTAGTCTATGCATGATTACTGAGCCTAGGATTTTAGAGACTATGTTCGTTAGGCTGATCCCCCTATGATTATCACACGAGGACTTGTTTCCCTTCTTGAATATCGGTATAATAAGTGACTTACCCCAGTCTGATGGCACTGTCTCTGATTCCCAGACTTTGCCTAGTACCTCAGTTAATCTACAAACTAGTATGTCACCCCCATATTTAAACACCTCCGGAATAATTCCGTCGGGTCCTGCCGCTTTGCCTCGTTTCAAATTACTGATAGCTTTTGTAACCTCACTTACAGACGGCGGACCAGTGTCTATATCCCATTCGGGTGTGTGGATGGCGGGGAGGTTCAGTGTGGCTGTAGGCAAGTTAAATTGTTCCTCAAAGTGTTCTTTCCAGCGTTCAAGGCGTCTATCCTGAGAGCTAATTAAGGAGCCATTTTTCTCAGAAATAGTCTCACTTATGATTTGCCTTCTCCCCCCGTTTCTGATGAGTCTAAAGAGTTGCCTAGTGTTGCCTATCGCCGTTGCTTTTTCCATCTCTTTCGCCTTTGTCACCCACCACTGTTCACGGTCCTTGCGGAGACTTTTAGTAAGTTTCCTTTTGTGCAGCTTTCGCTCCTCATTGAATTCGGAGCTCGCCGGAATAAGTCTTCTAGCATCTATCAGTTCGGATGAGGCAGTCGAAATCCAGTGGTTTTTACTCACCTTTGGATTTGTCTTATTCACAGCTTTTACAGCTGTATCTATAGCTGACTGAATATTCTTCCAGGCTTCTCCAGGGTGAGCACAGCTGTCGAATTCAGATATGCGTTTAGCTAGTTCTTCCTCAAATAGGGATTTAGTTTCCTGATCGAGCTGGGGACGTGATGGTTTTACCGCCAGCTGTTTCCTACGTCCGTTCAGTCGTAAGCACACACGAGCCCGGACCAGTGCGTGATCGGTATCTACACACGTGTTCCAGAAGGAGCGACAATCTCCTACCGACCCACGCCAACGATAGCTTATTGCTATGTGGTCTATTTGTGTCCAGCGTTGGTTTGATGATGGGGGTCGCCAGGTTAAACAGTGTCTCTCCTTGTGTTTAAAGTTAGTGCTTACAAGAAACAAATGATTATCTGAACAGAACTGTAGGAGACGGTCACCGTTGTCGGTTCGCTGGCACGGAACTCCATAGGTGCCACCGACATCCTTCTCAGATTGACACAATTTCCCTACTTGAGCGTTAAAGTCACCAGCTAGAACGACTATATCTGAGCGTTTAGCCTTTCTCACCAAACTAGACAGCTTTTGGTAGAACTCATCCTTCGTTTCATCCGAACTGCAGTCAGTGGGGGCGTAGGCGGAGATTACGAAAAGGCATCGGCGAGTAGTGCAGTCCTTTCTCCTTCTTACTGATCCGTTCAGACGGACAGCACACATTCGGCTATCTACCGGGATCCAGTCAAGCAATGTCTTTTCTGCCCTAGTACTCAAGCTATCCCTACGCCAGCTAATCCTCGTGAACTAGCTGTGGCATCTCCTGACACCCTCAAGGTGAATTTTGAAGATTCATCCTGTTGGCCAGGTGGGGTTAGGTGAATAACCACACTTGGGTCTTGTATGCGTGTTTCTGAAACACAACATACATCAATGGCTCGGGATGCCAGGGTCTTAGCTAGTGATGCTTGTTGTCCTATTTGGCAAAGTGTCCTAACATTAAATGCTCCTATATGAAATTGGTGGCGTGGCTTTAGGAGACTATCGGTGGTGGTTTTTTGGCTTTCGTCGTTTTTAGTGGACACAGAGTGAAGAGGGAGTGAGGAGCCATCAAGTAGAGGAGTTGCATCACTGGGGGGAAGGCAAGGTAATAGAGATGAAGATGAAGACAAAGATAAGTGAGGATTAGAGAGGTTTTGTGTGCATTTCGGATTGTGAGGGCGATTGTTACTTCCCGGCTGCCCACACCGTGGAAGTTGGTTGCGTGACCGCAGAGCCCAGGGGACAACTGCTTGAGGCCGGTCACACGCGGCCTGTTTTTGTCTGTTGTTTTCTGTTTGGTGTGTCTCAGTAGGTAAAGGAGGTTGTCAGCTCATGATGAAATCCTGTAACCTTTCAAATCCCTACAAACCAACACCTAATTATTACTATTATTGCTATTATTTGCGATAATACACAAGAATCAGAGTTTTCTCAACAGCGATTCAAATAACTTTCTCATTTAAAACAAACGTTTTGATCTGTTGTACACGATAATAACGTGATAGATAGAATGAGGTCATACGTATACCATTAGTGATATGTAAATATATATGTGTATATGTGTCACGATGATGCTTCTTTGTACACCTGATTCTATTTAGCTTTCTTTGTTAAAGTTCTCAGATAGCAAACACTTGAACACATATGAAAGAAAAGCGTCGTTGAATGAAAAATGTCAGTGACTTTCATGGTATCAGTTTTAAAAATTCGTCATCTTATGGTGTCGCTTTTTTGTAGTATGAAGAGGTTTGTATGTTGGTATATATTTACGCGTATATATATGAACAAAAGACAAATTCATCAGAGTATCTGTTGATGTTTCACTTCCATTTTCGATAATGATAATAAACTAATTGATCAGGTGAATGTTTTCTGATAGCTTATTCAAGATTGTTAACTTTATTATCTATCTATAATGATATGAAGAGTAGTCACCAATAATAGCATCTATTTGCTTGATAGTTAGTTACTTAGTGAGTATGATTATTCAAAGTTTTAACCAACGAAGTAAAGTGGAATGTGGGTGTGTTAGGTGTGCGTGTGACTGCGTGTACTTCAGGTTTATGTCATTTTCATACAGATATCTACGATACTAAACTTTTGAAACTAAATGTTTTATTTTTATTTTATCATCCAAAGTGTAGAACAGTTTCATCAAGTTTTGTGATAAAATGAGTAGAATGGAGTACTGCTCAGAAATCTTAGGCTTGTTGACAGGTGATAGTCGAAAGAAAAAACAAAACAAAAGAAAAAAAAACAACAGAAACTAAGAATAAGTGCAATACTCTTTTTATTTTGAACTATATAACCTAGTCGATAAGCTACCTACCTACCTACCTAACTAGAGTCATAGTAATTAATGTTCAAGTGTTTCTTTCCTACACGGTTTAATCAATTAGTTCAGTTTTTTTAAAAATGAAATTCAACACGATAAAGCGTGTTTAATTTTACAACATTATGCAGTAAAGAATTTCATAAGTAGTGAGCAATATGAAAATGTGTTGTTTGTAATTCATTATAATAAAGGCCTTTTTCGTATTTTCCTATGAATGAATGAATGAATGAAAAATAAAAACGATATTGTTGTTTTTACTGACGTTTCGCTATTTAATGCCGCTGCTAATAGCTCTATCAAAGTATTATTATTAAACCGGAATTTACAAAATCCACTCAGCATATATACATAACAAAAAGTTTAGAGGTGAGAAAATAGACAAGTTAGGTCAAGTTAAAGGGACATATTAAAAGTCAAAATATCAATGAAGATCACTTAACCAAATATCAAAGGTAATACTACGTCTGCTATGATATCAAAATAAAGTTTACTAAATTGATCATCGTTCGTCTGTCTGGGGTCGTTTTTCGTTGTCATGTAGGTCAGTTGGTAAAGATAACAAAACCAAGTGTAGATTTTTGGATCTGATCATTGTGTAACATTATAAAAGTAGTGTGTGTTTACATAGTGAACTTGCTTATCACATTCGTGTTAATTTTGTCACTTCATGGGGGAGGGGAAGGAGGTGCTGTAACCATGTCAGAACCTATTTTAATCCATGATTCCTGTTCAGACAGTTTGGATTCCACTTGATATGAAGTACTGGCTTCTGACATTAGATGTTCTTTGTGATTTCTGAAGTTTTTCTGGATTATTTTAATACTGTCAAAATCAATTTATTGACCTAATTGTACAGTACGTAGACCTACGGCTGATAATTTCGCAAGCTTTTCTAGTTCAACTTGATTTCTCGGTGGCCGAACAGATACTCTATGGTGTTCATTTATTCTGATTTTGATTTCTCGAGATATTTTTCTGATGTATATCACGTCACATTTCAAGCAACCATTTTATTTTATAGACACGATTAGATAGAGAATCTTTCGGGATTTTGTCTTTTATATGGACAAGGTTTCTTTGAAGTGTGTCTGATGTTTCGAAGAAAACTCTAATGTCGAGCTGTCGTTGTTTGTAAGTTAAACAACAGTTGGTGAGATTATGCCATACGAGTTTCCCTGGATTCCAAGTAGAACACAGGGCTGCAACAGCACATCATCCATAGGCTTTCATCTCCTCGTAACACGATCTCCTCCATGTCATACTCTCATCCTCGCTCCAACTCGCCGCTTATTTCCAATTCGGAGTTCCACGTGAGGGACTGCCTGGCGCGAGAAGTCTCTCAACGATCTCCTCATGTGTGTCCAATCCAATTCCATTTCCTCAGGAGTATTTGTTAATCAGAATGTACTTCATTAGTTGCTTTTCTGAGGTTCTCGTAGATGATTCTTTCTCACTGGTTATATGATCTTCAGTATCGGGCCAGCAAAAGCACTTGCAGACGAGAGTCTGCAGTATTATTATTATTGTGTCCCTTAATTCCTAGAGGAACACAGAGTTTCAGCCGCACGTCTCTATTGCGCTTGCTTCCCCGGCAACGTTTTCACCTGGCTCCAAGTCTGCCCATATGCCTTCATCTCCTCTTCACATGACCTCCTCCATGTCACCATCACATTGACAACCAATTCTCCGCTTCCTGTTCGGATTCCTCTCTAGAGCCTGTTATGTGATGCCTCTTGATAGTGGTTTGTTTTCTCAGAGTATGACCAATCCACCTCCATTTCTTCTTGCATTTTTGTTGCACAATTGGTTCCTGCTAGGTTGGTTCGCTCATTGTCAGAGATCTCTGTTGATGATCTTCTCTGGCCATCTGATCTTGAGTATAGAGCAAAGATGGCTATTGGTGAAGGTCTGTAGTTTGTTCGAAGCGCTCTTAATGACACGTCAAGTCTCTGATCCGTATAGTAGCACTGACTTCACATTGAAGTTGTAAATATGGATTTTATTTTCATTTTAATGCTGAGTGCTGTTGACCTCCACACAGACTTGAGAGTAATGAATGCCTGCCTTGCTTTCCTGATCTTTGCTTTGATATCCACATCAGCTCCATCCGCCTGTTGTTAAAACGAACGATGTTTCCCATGTCGTTGGGTAGGTAAAGGACTCCTCCTATTTATTCTGACTGTTGTGTGTTGTTGTTGCTGTTGGCCAGAAATCTCCATCACCTCTGTTTTTCCCTTGTTCACCTGAATTCCTATCTTCTCTGGATGCTTCTTCTGCCAACTTATTGCTTTTCACTTGCTGTAGTCTGTTGGAAATGCTTTCTGTGACGCGCAGTGCAAGTCACTCATCTATACAGAAGCGCTAACTGACTCACTTAACATTAGTGTTGAAAATATGAAGCTTTTTGTTTATCCTGATCACAGTAGATTACCTCACTGATTTCAGACTGATGAAGGCCTGTATTGCGTTTCTTATCACGGATGATTTAAACATTCTCATCCGTGGTGTCGCCTGTAGCTGAGACGATACTACACAGCTAACTAGATAAGTGAAGGAATTGACCACTCTCAGACTTCTCCCACTTGTAGTGATGATTGATGGTTTTTGTTGCCGATGTCGGTTGGTTGACTTTATCACCTGCGTTTTCCTTTTCTTCACTCGGAGTCTTATCTTTGCTGCCAACCACTTCTACTGGATTGTTGGTTTTTGTCTGTATGTCTGCAAGTTTATGTGACATTTATCATCAGTGGTCTGCAAAGTTCAAATTTTCTAGAATCTCCTCATCATTTAAACGTATTTTTTTCTTCTTGCTTCCCATGGACAGTGTTCTGCACAATCCTGTCCACCACAATTAGGAACATCATCGACGACAGTAGATAGTCTTGTCTTATAGCTGTTTTCAATTCACTGGCTTCGGTGAGTTTTCTGTCATGGATCACGCATGTGGCACTGTCATAAAGCTGTTCGATTAGGTCGATAAAGGTTTGTGACACTGCACTACATAGTGTTGAAGTAGTTTCCAAATTACCTCACAGTCGGCTACGTCAAAGGTCTTTTCAAAATAAGTAATGCTGAGGTGAACACTTTCCTCTGGAACCTTAAAACATTAGCAGTATATTACATAATATTCTCGACGTTGTCAGTCTTGCCTTATGTGCGCTGTGTTCGACTCCCAGTGGACATATTCCTAAAACTTGCTTAACCGATAGTAAATGCGATGAAGGTGGAAGATTAAACATGAGACTAGCAACCTCACTCCCTGAAAAAAAACATCACCACATCAATTCCAAATCTCAAGGTTGACTTCCCATATTCCACTTGGAACTTAATGGAGTGTAAGACAAGATGTACTGTGTAATCTTCTCAACATATTACGTCACACGAAGAAAGCAAATACACCGTGCAATATCAGATACTGCTGATCTGTCATATTTTTCGGATGATGCTTTGTTTTTCAAATAAGGAGATATTAAAATAATGAATTTTACAGATATATTTATAGTGCAGAATGAAGAAGTGTTTTAAACTGATAAGTGCAGTGAACAACATTTACAGTAATAAGCGTCTTAATCAATTCAATTTATCAATCAAGGAAGCTTTGGGCAGACTCGATTCCAATCAGAGACCATATTGTTCAGACTGTAAACGCCTCGAAAGCAGACTGTTTATAGGGAAGAAGGAGATTTAAAATTTAAAAAATGTTAAGTGCCATGAAATAAAACAGGGTTGTTTTAATGTCCTATAGGCATTACAGACATCAAATAAAACACTACATCTAAAATCAGGCATAATTAGTAGATGTGTGCTCCTTGAGCACTCTGGCAGCACGTTATTTCATATTAATATGCTTATCATATATATATATATATATATCACAGTGACACAGTAACCTTGGCGACCTGCCTAAATCTTAGGTTACCAAATACCTTCATACATTACAAACCATATCGCATCTAATTGCTCATTTCCATTTCATTTTAAATAATTGAATCTTATTCAAATATGACCTATAATCGGATTATTTATTCTTATGAGTATTTAATATCCTTAAAACTACTGATCTGCATACGTTCGGTGTGCGTTCCTTGAATACACATCTGCATTTGACTCTGTACCTAGGTCTCTCTTGCTAAGTAAGCTTGCTGCAACACAGACTGAGAGCTGGACAAATAAGTGGCTGCATTCCTATTTTTCTGATAGGAAGCAGTACACCATCTACAATGGAAAGTCCTCCACTACCTCACTTGCTTTAGCTGGTGTTCCCCAAGGTGCAGTTATTTCTCCTTTTCCGTCTTCTTTTTTTCTTACATGACTTGCCTCATTCTGATGTAGCCACTTTTGTTAAGTATGCTGATGACCTCTTTGTTTCTACGCCTGTCAACTCTCAGTCAGACTGTTCCAAATTAAATAACTTTCTGTCGGAAATTAGTCAATGGTCTTCTTCAAACGGTCTTAAGCTGAATCCGTCTAAATGTCAGGTAGTCAATTTCACTTTCAGACGTAAACGTGACCTACGAAAACTAGCTAGCTCACATGACCCCAGTATCATTGACGGCATAGAGGTTGAAATTACATCTAATGTCATGTACCTTGGGCTGAGTTTTTCCACAAATCTTTCCTGGTCCTCCCACATCTTGCTGGTCACTAGAAAGATGTTTCGCTTAACTTTCTACGTTAAGAAGTTAAGGCAGTCTGGCATAAAGCAGTCTTTGCTTTCTCAGTTTGTCAATTCTTGTATTCTACCCATCCCTCTTTACTGCTCCTCATTAATCTTTCCTGAACTACTTAAGAAAGACTTTGCTTTGCAGAGGAGTGAAATAAAAGCCGTTAATAGGGCAAGTGGGATATCGCTAAACCAACTGGTTAACACTATTGTGGATAGACATATAATGTCATGTAAGAAACTAGCGAATACTATATTGTCAGACCCCGAGGATCCTCTCTATACGCAGCTCTCTCCTTGCATTTCATCTAGTAGAACTAGAGGCAGCTATACGAGGCTATATGCTAGGACTCCCAAGTACAAATCTCCACAATACCATATCTGGCACAGCTGTTATGTGATGAGAAATCCGTTAGGTATGATCAACAACGATCAACTTACTACGGGACTCTAACAAATAGTCCCATTAATTTTTTGTTTTCCTTTCTTCGTTACTATTATATTGTTGTTCACATCTTCTATTACACACTAATTTCATATTTCATATCCTGTGGTGCATTGTTTAAAATGTAAACGCAACGCTGTTCTTCTTATTTTCGTTTTATTTATCTATTTTTTTGGTTGTTGCTTTTTGAATTTTAAAATCTTATAGAATTTATGAGGTAATTAGATGCAATATATTGTAATGCACGCTGAAAATTCCATACCTGTACCACAAATACTGTTTGAAATAAAGCTGTTAATTATTATTACTTACTGAATGACAAAGTTTCTGACACAGTTTGTTGTCAGAAAGCCAGAGGTGACTAGTAGTGGGTGACATCCAGGATGCAAATTTTGCCTTTATGGCCCTCGTCGATTGGGTCGGTCTGAATTCCCAGTGAGTGGCAGTGTTTCCACTGAGACTTGGATCCTGTACTCATCGTTGCAAAGGCCAAGGCATTATACACTCAACCAATTAGTCTGAGAGTGCCATCTCATGTGATTCTCAGTAGAAGCATCATCATGTATCACTGGGAATGAAGGTACATTCAGCTAGTGACTCCCAATTTGGGGCGAAATACGCATCTTGGTGGATTCCACTCTTAGTCGCTATCCACCAAATTTACTTCAAGTCAAGCCGAGGATATCGTCAAAACGACCGTACTAGGAGCCGACATGTCAACAGAGGCCGAAATTTTCGGTCCAGTTTATCAACACGAAAATCAAAATTGCACCAGCAAGAAATAAGGAGGTAAACGATGCTTGTTTCCGTAGCACATGAGTATTTTAAACGCGTTACAATGCATGTGTTTTTTTGAAGCCAGGTAATTTCTTGTGGTGAGGACACGGATTTCTCTCACATCAAGGCAATGATATAAAGAAGTAATATCTATTCAATCCCTCACAAACTAAAGTAGACTGTAATGAAACTAATAACTCTTATTATTCAGGTTGTATGCACTTGATGGGATAACAACAATATAAAATAGATTTTTCAATACAGCCCAATGTATTGTGATTGCTCCGTTCAAATTCCTTCGGAATAATTGACACATAATATGTTCAGAAGGGCTAAACGCTCTTCCTTAGAAGGCAGAATAATAGAGGAATGATAGTTTGCTTTAGATTGTTTTTCACGGACGAAAACTTACAAGTAATTAGGTATAAAGATATGTTATTATTATTATTGTTCTCTTGGGTTCCTAGTGGAACCTACTTCTCCAACAGCACAGCTTTATTTTATCCTCTTCTCTGCAGCCCTTTTTGAGCTGGCTCCATGATCCACCATAAGTAATAGTGTTTTGACGAAAGCTTTAAGTACGTGAGATATTAAAGAGTGGCGTCAAAGAGCAGAATTGAAATATTTTTTAGTGTTCTATCCTATACGAAGGGTGTAAAGCGGTCATTGATATTTTAGGCAAAAATCTATCAGCTCACAAAAAGCATGCTGATGTGGCATTCTAAGTGGGGACGATATGAAAGGAAGCGTGAGTTAGAAACACTATGACCCTTTGATGATGATGATGACTCATAAATTAACACTGAATTCAGCGAGCGAATCTGCTGCAATCAGCACAAACAACAAAATTTAGATTTTCAACACCAATATTAAGTTAGTCGTTTCTTCTATATGGCTGAGAGACTTACATTGTGCGTCACAAAAAGTATTTCCAAACGATTACTGAAGACTTTCATCAGCAGCTGACTTCATCAGCTGGTAGGTCAAAAAGAACCAGCAGCAAGCAACTCTGAGAAAGAACCAATCAAGAAATTGTTCCTTAAAAAAATATAGCAAGATAAAATGCAGATGGATCGAGGACACACACTTAGGACACCGTTGGGTGATGTACTGCACTAGACAATCTCTCCGTTGGAACAGAAATTGGCAACGAGCAACGCGTTGGGGGAGTGTGCGAGAGTAACATGGGGAAAGTGATGCCAGTAGGAGGCGTAAGCTTATGAGTATACATGTCGCAGACTAATTGGGACTATAAAGAACAACGTTAAATGGATGTGTGTTGTTGGATCCCTATGTTCTGCTTGGAGACCAAAGGAATATCAACTATATCAAGTTAACTCTCTCTGCAAAATAGATCAATAATTTGAGAAGTAAAGAAATAGTCTCATTCAACATTTGAAAGCCTTTTACATCAGTCCTTTTGACTTTTGCACAGAATACTTGTTGTGAAAATAGTTTGACGACAATTTAAATTATTGCATCATAAAACAACTGGAGTGATCCTATCATGGAAAAAATTATAGGATTTCATTTTCATCATTTTTATCAACAATTTGTCTTAGTCTAGGATTTTTAAAAATATTTGTGTTTAATAACTCTCTACAAGTGAATATAAGAATGTTCTGTGTACTCATTATAAGCATCGTACTACTGAATTTCTGGGACGCAGTCGACACGCTTTGGTGTTCGTTTTTTATGTGATCCATATCCACAAAATTTCGCCAATTATGTGACAACACTAGAATTGTTAATTTCATAACTGTTTTACCCTACTGTAAAACATAGGGGGGTTCTCAAGAGTGTTTTCGTCAGTAGGGGTTCCTAACCTTATTGGTTCTTCATATAGTTAGAGAATTTGCCATCACAAATACAATGAGAAGAGTAATTAGGCTTGAAAAGCAAGTGTTCTGTGAGATCTTGATATATGTAGATGGTGTATTCTTAACCTACATTGGTAATCCCTATCTGATTATGTTACCAAGATCAGCGTTAATGGTGTTACTTTATATTCTTAAATTCTTCATCATTTTGATTGGTTGGAGGAATTCGTCATGAGCAGGCATCATTTAGAGAACCATTGGGACACCTGAGAGTATTGGAGAGCTGTTTCGTCCTAGTTTGGGCGCGTACCTCTGAAGAGTCCCAAACTAAGACGAAACAGCTCTCCAGTACTCCCAGGTTTTCCAATGGTTCTATAACTGATGTCAGCTGGTGGTGAAGTCGTCCAACTAATCAAACAAAATCCCTACAAAACCAATACCTGAAAACTTTATCATTTTGTTTATTTTAATTTGTCTTTCATTTTTTGTATAAATTGATGTGATAAGTAAAAATGTGTTCTCGAATTGTTTAAAATGTAAACATTGCAGATAAATAATACGGCATTTTTCAAATAAAAACTCTGCCTTCTAATAACGCTAACCAAATTAAAATCATATTCGCAATTTGCACTTTGTAACTTATACAGTTCGATGTGAGACTTCATCACAGTGTGCGTTGAAAAACTAAAATTGATCAGATCGCAAAATGTGATCTGCTTGATACTAATAGCAGTAATCAAGTAATAAAGTAACTATAATTACGTGAAACTATGCACTACTGATTGACTGAGATGAGTGGTTGTCTATCACACAACTCACCCAATACTGCTTGCTAGCCGGATGTAAACTACCTAAACCTCGGCTATCCATTTCGCTCACCTGTCATGGAGTTCATCAGTGTGGTTTCTGGGCCAATTTGGCTCACACAGCTGAATTGATTCAAACCACCTAGCTTGTGGCAGATCACGTACTGTAATCTGAATAATTTCAGTCTTTAAAAGACGAAGCTTTGGTGAAATGTCATTTCCACGAACTCTGTAAAGTTAATTTGCAGACTACGAATTTGATCTATGGTAATAGTAGTTGGCCCGAAAAGACAGCCAGAAATCAGGTGGCTTCAACTGATTTAGCCCTTTGAGCCTAGTGAAGTTATATAGACCACTGATGAGCTCGTTCAAAATGAGCGAATCTGTCGTCTGGTGTTTGAGTCGCCTCAATCCAGCTAGTAAGCAGCATTGGTTGAAATGAGTGGTGTACAAAAACTCATTTCAATCAATAAGTGGTATGTAGTTTTACGCAGCCATCGTAACTTATTAAAAAGACTAATTGTCTTGAATTATTGATTTTTTATCGCTACTGATTTTATTCTTTTGCAGCATCCAGCTCCCAAATCGCTCATAACAGCTTCAGATGATGAACAGTAACAGCTCTGTTTACTCTTGCAGCTGGCTTGAAGATTCGAGCTCACTGAAAAACGAAGTATAGGCAGTAGTTAAATTTTGTAGAGGTGAATAATGAACTTACATTTAAATGAACCTTGTTGAAACAGTTGACACGAATTACCAGTAATATTCTGATCAAATTTTCCAGCGGTCATAGTCCAAGATATTAAAGTTGCATTAATTTGAGATATTGAATTCTTGATTAAATTTCCTTGTGTACGAAAATTCGTTGAATTCCATTTCTTCCCATAGTCATTACTTATTAATATATTGTTATGACCTGAACCTTGAGCAATTAAAATATTCTGTGGATTTATATAGCTTAGAATTCTTGTAACATGTGGTCCCATGTCTATGGATAGAAAATAAAAGAGAAGTTTTACTAAGATTGAAGGAATGTGATGAGAAGTGTAGGCGCTGTTGAAGAGTCTCAAAAAGGACGAAACAGTTGGTTTTCGGTGGTTCTCTAATGAATCCAACTTATCATCACAAAATGAAACAAATCAAATTCCTACAAAGTAACTCATGAGAATCAATCTGACGCTCGTTAGTGACTGGAAATCACAGGAAGTTGCTTGGGCTTCCAATGAGAAGTTATGATCAGTGGAGTCTATTGGGTAGGGGCTGAAGACTGATACTGACAAATGATGGTGATCGGTAGTCGTGCTAAAATCACGAATTGGTGCTAATTAGGATTTTCGGGCCATTACATTCAGACTCAGTGGCTGGATGGTCAACGGCCTCACTTCGTAACCAGGAAGTCGTAGATTCGACCTCCAGTGGAGTTATTATGTATGTAGTGCGGAAGAATGCGAAGCCAGAACGATGGTTCTCCGGCTGGCATCAGCCCGTAGTCAAACCCTACAAAGCCTATCTTAAAAGTAAAATACCATAAGTCCAGAATGACGTAGTCTGTTAACAGGGCCGACTGTTTGTGGGATAACTCAAGAGATATCCCCAAGAAAAGACGGTGTTTACAATTTTTAGATTAAAACAAACTTTAAACAGGAACACTATATCAACAAAACTGGTTTCGTAACCACAGGACATATTTCTCCTACAAAATATTATAAGGCTGTAAGCTGAATCAAGCTCAGATGACTGAAGACTTTTAAATGTAAAAAGAAAGAACTGAGCAAAGAATATACTTTTCTATAATTTCGATATAGAATATTCTAGAATAGACGTCAGTCACAATATTATTGCTTCTATTAGATGGTTGGGGGCAATCGGCAGGAAGCCTTTGACCTAGGCTTCGTGCTAGTTGGCACTCATCAGCAAGGCGTATCTGCAACCTTGAAGGAACTCGTGTCCCTTCTGAGTTTTGAACCCACGTCACCCAGCGCTGCAGACAGACATGTTATCACTGAGCTATTCAGGCTCACTATTGACCTCCTGTAGGACTGTATTGGATATTTTCGATTGGACACCAATCAGTAACTGGTGTTATGTGATTGTGTGTGTGCGTCCAGGCCTCTGCTTACTGTAGACTGTAATTTGTCGGTCAAATATGCAATGTAATGCATTGCACAAACATATTGAACTAGTTACTGACTAGTGTCCAATGTAAAAACTTTGGTTCTTTTAAAAATACTATCGATTTGTTTAGTAAAATCAATGGAATTGCAGTTCAGTAAAGATGCACAAATTATATTACGCATACAAATATAATAGCAGATGGAATATCAAATAAAACTAAGGAAATTTCCACAAACTAAAGAGAAACATTAGGACCTTGACGGTCGAGGTAGGGAAAGTGTCTGAAACAGCTTCTTTTGGATACATGAGTTTGTTTTATTAGTGTGGATCTCAACGGCCTCAGCAGTATGCAGTAGAAGAACTCTTAGGGTAAAGTTAATAATTTTTGCTATACGTTAAATGACTTTGAAAGCTTCTTTAACATTAATCTTGTATACTGTATCGTTAAGGTAAGAGAGAATAGCTCTATAGATGGATTTCGTTTGTTCTTTTCTTAACCACGCAGTCTGATGCTAAGGATTCCGATGAGGAATGTAAAATCCCAATTTCTACTGCTGTGTAACATGTCAGGCCTTCAGAACCATGACTGCTAAAGCAGTCACTATGAGTTTGTTATTATTAGAAAGTGTGATTACTGTGGAGTCCGTTTTTGTTTAGTTTTCAGGTCATCATACTGGTGTCTGATCTAATATCTCGTCAATACTAGACACAGTATTTCAACCAATCCATCATTCATAGTGAGAAGGAATCGACACAGAATGGTAGATTTCCAACTACTCTCTGCTGTGGAAGCCATAAATATATGCATGGATACACCGAGGTTATATGTGTGTCAGAAAGAAGCTCACATAACGTTTATGTCTATTACTGATATGTCGGTGGGCTATTCAAATTACTGAGCTGCTTAAATTCTCTATGCATCAAAATCCAAGCTTTCATTACTCTCAAGTCTGTGTGGAGGTCAACAGAACTCAGCGTCGGAAATAAGATCCAGATTTTCAACTCCAATGTGAAGTCAGTACTACTATACGGATCAGAGACTTGGCGCGTCATAGAGAGCATCTCAAACAAACTACACACCTTCATTAACAGTTATTTTCGCTCATTACTCAAGATCGGATGGCTGGCCAGAAAAGATCAGCAACAGGGATCTCTGGCAATGAGCGAATCAACCAGGAACCGATCGTGAAACAAATAGGCGGGAAGAAATGGAGATGGATTGGCTGGTCATACTCTGAGGAAACCATCAAGTGACATTACTAGACAAGCCCTCGAATGGAACCCGAATATGACCCGGCAAGTTGGTCGTCAGTGTGAAGGTGACTTGGAGGAGGTCATGTAAAGAGGAGATGAAAGCGTGTGGGCAGACTTGGAGCGTGATGAAAACGTTGACAGAAAACCGAACGCAATGGAGACGCGCTCCTGAAGCCATATGTTCCTCCAGGAATTAAAGGAAATAATAATAGTTTAAAGTCTCTATTCATCAAAATCCATTATTGTATTTACTCCATTTCATATTGCTTAATCATCTAGTTACCGCAGTGAGTCGTAATCTACACTGAGGCACAATTTCGAATGCGTTTCTACCTATTGTTAGGCATTTTTCGCAGGAAATAGGGCAATAACTCTGCGGAGTAGTATTGTAACATTCGGTGCTTCAGATGGAACAATAAAGCGTTTGATGGCATTATATCGGTCATTATATAATCTGAAGGTTCCTCACAAGCAGTAAGTATATCTTGCTATGAAAATTCTGTAATGCGTCTAAATGCACTTTCCGGAATAAAGCAATTATAACTGTATTGTGTAGACAGATAAACAATGGCTTATCTTTTATCAGTGATATGGTGGTCAAGGTCACTCTGGAAAAAAACCAATCAGATTTGGCCTACGTAAAATCCTAAATGCTATCAAGCTACTAAACACCGGCTTAAAAGCACTAAAAACGGATCCAGTGATTATGGCATTATTGGAAAAGGTGTGGAAAGAAATAGAGGTACCTACCAACTAGAAGAAAGGCTCCTTGATTAAGCTGCCAAAGAAAGGCGACTTGCAACTCACTCTGCAAGAACTGGCGTGGAATAATGCTCTTGTGCATGCCACGTAAAACACTTAGTCGCTTCTTATTAGAGAGAATAAAAGATGCACTGGATACAGAACACCGCCAGCCTGGAATAAGCTGGATTTAGGGGGACAATTCATATGCTGATTAAATTACAGCTCTTGGCATCATCTTAATCGAACAAAGCGGTCAAATATGTACCTAAACTTCAAAGAGTTCAAAAATGCTATCATCAGATAGCATTGACCGAGAAGTTATTCGGAAACCGCTGTAGTACTACAGAGTGTAATGCCCAAGTCTTTACCAACTTCATTCAGCAGCTGGATCTATGAAAATCCCATGTATCAGGTGATCCACAACAGAAAACTCAGCCAGGTGTTCTTAGTAAGTACAGGAGTAAGACAAGGTTGCCTGTTATCACCGATGATATGCTCAACTGTGGTGAACTGGATTATGAGGAAGACTGTGCGTGGGTAGCTAGGAGGCAAGAGTCCACTGTATAACCGATGGGAAGACTCTAGAAGATCTGTATTCCGCAGATGATATGTGTCTAATGTCACAGAAACTCGAAGACTTACAGGCGAAAACCGACAAACTGGTGAAAGAAGCTGTCAGTGAAAACAGGACTCCAAGTGAATATAGAAGAACTACATTCGAATTTCAACACAAGTTCCGAATAAGTTCTTCTATACGGGTCAGAAACTTGCACTCTGCTTCACTTAAATGATTTTCAACAGGTTGCAGACTTTCTATCAACAGCTGCTCACTTCACTGTCATTATACTGAAGATCAAATGGCGAGCCAACCAGATAGAATTAGCAACAGGAATCTCTGCCGATGAACAAGCAACCAAAAGCCGATTGCCCTAACAAATATGTACAGGAAAATAGAGGTGGATCGGGAATACGCTGAGGGAACCGTCAAATGATTTCGCGCTCCAGGCCCTGGAGTGGAATCGAAATGGGAAGCGACGAGATGGACGTTGGCGTGAGGGTGACACGGAGAGTAGAAGAAGAGAGATTATAGGCCATCATCAAACCACATGAATAGGATGACAGAAAATAGAATAGAAGTGTTTTGTTAAACCTCTATGTTTGACTCTGAAACTAAGGAAATAGTAATAATACTTATAATTACGTCCACATATTATTGCTCATGATCATATACTAGTTGATTTAGGCTTGACAATTTATCGAATCACACACTGTTGCGTAATAAATAATGTGGTTGATAATGAAATATACTTTTCGGCTGGTAATCTTGCTTAGGTAAAGCGGGCTGTGAAACTAGTAGCTATGGTATAATTTTGTTGGTGTAGTAACGTGTTATTCGTGATCAGGTCATCTGTGTCCGAATCAGCATCCCTATTTTAGTCTCGATGTTATTGTTCAGTGTAAAATGGTGACTTTACAACAACTATGGCCTTGAATTAGTTAGGGAATAAAATCTTATAACTGAAATTAATACAAAATTCTTTAATCTAAGTTTTATAATCACACAATTTGTTATTTTATGTCTGACACATAAGTTGAGATTTCTGAGTTAAACAACATTATGAATTAAAATACTAACCTGTCCACTTCGTATTAGAAGTCTCTTGTGTCATAAAGCAGCGTGTCTCTGTAGTGAATTTATCACAGTAGAACAGGTAACCGGAGACATAGAGGAATCTGCGTAAACCTGTATTTGGTTGTTCAACGTATACACTTTTAAGATTACATGGGTCTGGTAACAGAAGAAAATTTATAAAAGAAGAAAAAAATAAACTTGCTTTAAAATCGTAGATGACATTCTGGTTGTCCGTTAACAATCTCTGCTTCCAAAAGATGAAATATCCTTAAGGCTACTTTTATGTATACATAAGTAACACAAATTTGCATCTGTGGTAGAACACTCACCAACTACGCCCTAATCGGTCCATAGTTCGATTCCTGGCGGGGGCCCTGCAAAGCCAATTGTAAGCCTGTCGAAGAGAGAAGGCTGGACGTGGAGCTAGAGCAATTCAATCTCATAAAGTCTAGATACCGCTGATACTGAAGATTGAAAACTCAAACATCATGAAGGTCTATGTTCGAGTAGGAATTTAAGAGGAATGAAATAAATAAAAATCAATAATAATAACACAAATATGTGAAATGTATGTAGTAAGCCGATTAAAAGGAGGACAGTCAGATTATGTCGTAAAATGTCATTGACTAGACAAAAACAATAAGTATACATTCCTACGTAGTAGTCTCAGTCATTAGACGCGAAAAGTCTGAAAAATAGTGCACAATGAAGCTAAGTTATGCCAACATTTCAATCTAATTACTCAGTGAATATATACTCATTAGGCTGTTTAATTTTTATAGTATATATATATTCTAATATCATAAATTTACACTTTCTGCGTGAGCCACGCCTTTTTCTGGTATTCTAAGCCTACTCTGTTTCACAATTTGCAAACTAGTTAGCAATTCGCGGTGTGCACAGTTCGAGGGGTGATATCTTCAGCACACTCTTGTCTGGAGACCAAATTATCCAGATCGCAGTATGTTATCTGCTTGATACCATGAATAGTAACCCAGAAACCAAGCATATTTCCATGAAAAAGCAATATACTACTGACTGATCGGGATTAATAGTTGTGTGCAACTCATATCAACAACTGCCTGGTGTTTAGATCACCTAGATCTGGCTTGGTGGCAAGCACTACTGATTGATTGGTATAAAACTACTTATATATCAGTCATTTAGTAGTATATTTTTTATGCAAATATGCTCATTCAGTTTACCGAACAACCAAACTACGAGAGGTATTTCGTCTTCATCAAAAATGCTTGAAGGTTATATGTTTTTCAACCTACTTCGAATATTCCTAATATTGATCGTCCATTCGTACACAACTTTAAGATTACAGAGTACCCCAAGTCTTCATTAATCTCACTAGACAACTCTATGACAAAGCTACATGTGATTCACAGAGGAAAACTAAGTGAAGCCGTTGAAGGGAAGTGAGGAGAAAGACAAGGCTGACTACTCTTACCCCTGATATTTTTAAGTTTGGTGGGCTGGATTGTGTGGCATACTGTGCGTGGTTAGCGAGAAGACATCAATACGTTGGACAGAGAGAAAGATTCTAGAAGATTCAAACTTAGCGGACCATTTGTGTCTAACTTCACATAAGCTCAAAGACTCAAAGTCCAAAATCAACAAGCTGACAGAAGAAGCAGGCAGCAAAGAAACGATTTGAAGTGAATATAAAGAAGACGGGGGTGGTTAAGATAACCAACTAACATCAGAAACAAAAAGCACCAATCACCACCAGTGAGAGAAATTTAAATGAGGTCAATTTCTTCACTTATCTAAACAGCATTATTTCAACTACAGGTGACATCACGGATGGTGATGTTAAAACCATCCAGGGAGGAACGGCAATTGAGACCCTCACCGCTTAAAAAATTAGTGTGGGAATCTGCCGCAGTCAGCATAAACAACAAAATTCGTAATATCAGTTTTTATGTTAAGTCAGTTAGTTAGTGCTACAATATGGGTTAGAAACTTACAGTGTACGTCACAAAAGCATTTGAAAAAGGCAATGGTATACTGTCATCAACGGGTACCTTCTATGGCTGCATATAGCAGACCAGATGGGCAAAAAGAAAATCTTGGAACAAGCTAAGAACCTGTTACCTAATAAATATTCTGAAGAAGATGGAGATGAACCGAAGGCACACACTGAGGGAATCGTTGGGTAGCGTCGCACTGAATGAAGACCCTCTTATGAAATCCTAATAGATCCGAAGGTGACATGGAGTAGATTGTGTGAGCAGGAGTTGAGATACTATTAGCAATAATAAGCCTAGCTAAAAATGACTTCGGAAAACAGGGTTAGACGGGGATGTGCTGCTAAATCCCTGTGTTCGACTTCTAACTCAAGGGAGTAATAATATGAGATAATGTGTAGTTTAACAACAAGTAGTGAATCACTGTTTGAATGTATATGTGTGAACTATTTTCAGACTTTATCAGGGTCTGTCTTTGTACGATTACGGGAATCACAAGACCACTTGGAATAAAAGTTAGCAACAAGGAACTCTGGCAGCGGATCAGTTTAGAAACCAGTTCCCTCAAATAACATACAGCTAGAAATGGAGGTGGATTTGGCATAAGCTGGGGAGATGTCCACATGAAATACGAGAATCTCATGACTACTTCACATGAGAACTAAATAGTCGTGAGGTAATTTTACTGCGTAGCCTGAAACACTACGTTAATATTTACAGAAGGATGATATGTACTGCTACTATAACTACTACTGATAATAAAATACCAGATGAATGCATAACAACTTACCAAACTGTTGAGTTTCTAGAACCGATCTGCACCCGTAAAGTTCAAGTGTGAATGAAACATCTATGTATTCATGATCTGTTTCACTAACAATTAAACGTATTCCCTTGAAACAAAATAAGGTCTGAGGAGTATTTGTCCATAAGTTGTATTTTTATAGGAGACTGACACCTATGAAATGTAATAATTAAGTATTAAAATAGCTTTATATTTGCAGAATGTCAGAGTGTTTAGTTTTATCGTTATAAATCTTTGAATCGGATATTCAAATGGAAACTTTAAATACTAGTAATAATGGTGATCACTTTATGTAAAACAATAATATCCATTGAGTCATGAAGAAAATAGAAAACAAATTCTGCGAAGAAAATTCTCTTTATCGACGAAAATCATCTCCAGAGGCTGTACAGTAGCGAAAATGTATAGTAGTTGAGTAATAGGATATCCCCCAAGATTTATCGAGAAAAACGTGAAGTTTAAGGGAAAAGCCTGAAAGAATTCAGACGGTGCCGAAAAAACTGCTGTTTATGAGCACTGAATTTAAAAAGTGATACCGCAGGTGAGAATCGCTTATGCAGATAACTGAGGAAAGCCTTCTTTATGGCTGAGCTACATATCAATTTCTATAGCCGACAAATGATTAACGGATGTGTGAAGGATAAACTGCCACTTTGGGACACTTCAGTGTGTGTCTATAAGTTCACCTGCTCGTGTGGAGCAAGTTATATTGGCTGTTCGCACAAAGCGCACACTTTCAAAAAGCATCTCTGAACATTATCCGGCATGATTAGCTAAAGGACAATGAAAGACAACTACTAGTTCAATTCTCGAGGAGTTGGTGAACTCAGGCCACGCAGCTCCAACAGAGTCGTCTTTCAAGATCATCTACTAAGTGAAGCCAAATGATACAAAGAGATTCAGGTTTCGGCTTTTTCGTATGGCGAGGTCATGGGCAATTCGTCAATACAACCTCAAACTTTCTCTACTGAAAAAGCTTGTCCAGTCTCTTATTCCACCTCGGTCTTAACCACTTCACTAGTCGTTCCCTGTAAAAAGTTTTGACTTTTTCTTTTCCTTTTTTAATTTTACTTTTAGTTTCTATTTACTTTAATAATTAATTCGCTATTATCACTCTCGTATGTTCCTTTTGTACATTTTCACACCCTCTTCATACTTGTCAAATTCATACTCAACTACCCTTATTCACACTCAATAGCAATTTTATTCTTATGAAATTTCTATCTTCGTACCGTTGAGTACCACGTAATTTGCAACCATTTGTTTTACCTCTAAGTCCTATTGCGAGTAGTTATATCAATTATGTCACCCGCTATTACTCAATAATAGACTAATAACTGAAATTTTCGGTAAATATAAATACGACTCTACACAGTTTCAGAAGTAAAATGATTTCGTCGATAAAAGAAAATTTTCTTCGCTGAGTAGTTTGTTTTTTCTCCATTATGGATAAGATTTCATTTTGGTAAATCACACAGTGGTGTTATACAGTAATATTAACTGATGACCACGTTTCGAGCACAAACTATCGCTCATAATCATACCAAGTCACTCATTTATATACATGAATGGAATTGATTAGACATCTGAATAAAAATCAACACAGGATAATGTACATTCAGAAATAATAATACCAGTATTATTGGTAAAATACAATCAGATGGGAAATAAGACGACTGTTTTTTATAGTCATAATAAGTTACTTGTTAAAATGTTGTGATGTGTTTCAGTTGAAATAGAATTTTGAGATTATTTATTATCCTCTTCTGATTTGACTGGTGGTAATAGTATCTTCCATATTTCTGGTATTTGCATTGAGTCATTTCTGTTGCATGTGTTGGGTGTAGACTCAATGAACCAGAATTCAGTAATCAACTTCTATCTCCACCTACCTAGATTACTTTTTAGGAATTTAACCCTATCCACCCTATTGGTTGGTTGTGTTAATGCATGTAGTGCAATTGCTGAGCTTTTTTCTAAACAACTAACAGTCTCGAGGTCAACCATTCTTACCTTACCTAGATTCTTATATTCAGACAATCTGACTACCCCTGACCTACTAGTTTTATCTATATAGTTAACCTCACAGTCATTGCAGGTTACTTTGTAAATCACGTTGTTTGGTTTAATCGGGTCCACCGCGTCATTAAGCCTACGGAACATGTCCTACCTGAGTGAGTTTGTAGGTTTGAATGCCCCCCCTTATTCCCTGCTTTATCGAGAATCCTACGTAGAGTCTCAGATGTCCCCTCCTTATATGGTATAACAGTGGATGACTTATATTCTCTCTTATTTATGTTATCATTACTAGTTCCACAATTATTTTTATTTTGTTTTTGGCATTTAATGATCTTCCTAATGAATTTTATAGGATAGTTATTCAACACCAACTCTTTTTCTATCTGTTTTAATTCATCATTTAGATTTTTTTGTGCTACTTAGTGCCACTGCTCGGTTTGTTAAACATTTAACTAAGCCTGCCTTAACAGTTAAAGGATGAGACGAATTAGAGTCTAAGTATCTATTAGAATGCGTTGGTTTTCTATAAACACTAGTGTGTAGTTTGCCTTCTTCTATTCTTTTTATCTTACAATCTAACATAACTAATTCTCCTTGTTCATTTTCCGATTCAAATGTGAATTTTATTCCCTCCACTAGTGAGTTTATGTGTGTCAAGAAGCTGGAGATATTTTCTGTTTTTAACACTGTGAAAGTGTCATCCACATATCTCAACCACCATATTTTTGGAGTAGGATTAAATGTATTAAGGGCAGTATTTTCCCAGCTGTCCATAAAGATGTCTGCTACAATAGGGGATATTGATGATCTCATTGCTACACCTTCTGTTTGTCTATATATTTTACTTTGGAATTTAAAGATAGTGGATGTGAGGCATAACTGAATCCCTAAAATAATTTGTTCAATGGGCAGCTTTGTCCTATGACTGAGTTCTTCGCTAAATTTGTCTTTTAATAATATTTAAACAGGATGCAACATTCAGCCTTTTTATATGTATTGAAATAATTTAGCTCCTTTTATAAATATGCACATGCAAAAGATCTAAAATAATAATAATAATAATAATAATAATAAAGCCATGAAAAACTGAATATTGGTGAAAACACAATAACTCATAAATAGATAATATCATGCTTAATATATAATGATAATAATCTTTGTTTATACTTGGAAATTCAATTACTGATTAAAAAAGCTTATAAGCTCTTTTTTGACATCTTACTGGCCACACAAAAACGCGTGATAAATATGGTGTGGTAGAATTTTTGTATTTAGTAGCTGTAAGAACGTAAATTCTTATGAAGTATGTTCCTTTTTTACCTGGAGATGTACAAGGCAAACTTTGAGAATAAAGAGAATGTTTAGTATCGGACAAGATAACTTTAGACAAACACTTGTGAGAAGTAAAGTGCTTATTGAAAATAATGTCAGTTAGTTGAGCCAAAAGCACACCACTAAACCTACTTACAATCCTCAGTGTCCTACGTAACACGACATAGTCTTTTTCGGGAAGCCCAGGGAAGAGTAAGTGGGCAGGGACAATATAGAGGGATGGGTAGATTACATGAATTGATGAATTGTAAGAGAAGAGGTTGAGTTATTCCAGAAGGTCTTAGTACCTCTATGTTCTCTAAGTCAAACGAAACATTTTCTCAACAGGATATGTATGAGACGACCAATAGAGATGCTGAGATAAGAGATATTCAACCTACCACCTATCACAATGCCGTCAATAATACAGGAATCATGGCAATAAATCAGCCCACGCAGTTCTTGTTCGCATCGAAAACTAAAATCGACAATATATCAATTGTGCGTCGGTGGCACAGTGGTTAGGACTCTCGCCGACCATGCACATGGTCCGAGGTTCGATCCCCTGCCGACGCACACCTGATATCTATGGTCGGCCTGTAAAATTTGGGCTACCGATATCCATGCTGAAAATTCCATACTCGTACCAAAAATACAGTGTGGAATCAAGCTGTAATAAAAAAATTAGGATGGATTCAGTTTAGGACCACTTAGGTGGGACCATTAGTTAAATTCGGACAAGAATCTGGTTATATAAGAACAATCCAAAGTAGAGACTACTGGGGCAGAAATGATTAGACCGTAGGCACACTAAATGAATTTAGCTTTGGAAGTATATGGAAGGTCGTGAAAAAGAGAAAGAATAAAGAAATGGAGGGAGTACAGAGGTTTGAGGTACACCAGTTTCCGTCGGCAAAGAACTGAAGGAGATTGTCAATCAATCCTAGCGTATTCCGTGATTATTGCTGATTTGCAGTTATCCTAGAATAAATGGAAAAATTTGACGTGTCACTGGTTCGGTGATAAAATGCCTACAAACCGCTTACGTGGTTCAGGTTCGACTCCCGACAGACACACATCTGGACTTCGTTTAGTTTACAAAAGGTTATTAAAGTCATAGAAAAGGGAAGTTTAGGATTGAGGCTATCATCCCTATTCCGTAAAAATAAGACCACTCGGAACTTAAGGAGCGACAAAAGAACATTAGTGTTCTTTCTATAATTTGTAAATGGTGAACAGTAACTACTATTGAGTTGTACCCACAATGTGCATTTCATGTTCAACGGCGTCATTTGCAAACAAAAAGAGAGGATTGTCATGGGATCTCTGCTGGGTCCACTGCTAGCCTACTGTTTTATGGCATGCCTCAGAAATGGTCAAATTAAGTCAATTATCAATAATCTTCAACTGTATGCTAGATATGTGGATGAGATTTTGATTATTCGTGGTGACAGTTATGGTTATAATCAAACTTAACAGATATTAATCAGCTGTCATCCAATAACTCTTGAAGAAGAAAACAAATCTAAAATTCCTTCTCTTGGTGTTGAACCTAGAAGAATAGCCTATGCAAATTTAACAAAACCCACATGGAACGGCCAACTGACATGTTTCTACGGCTTTATCAATGGAACGTAAGCTGAACCTAAATATATTTCTTGCCATTCGCGTCCAATGCATCTCCAGCTTTGATGCTCTGGAAAAACACATATACTTTTGAAGAAAATCTTCATGGGTAACTTATATCCACTAAGATTTATTGAAAAGAACATCAAGCCAAAATTTCAAAGAAAAGAGGCGTCATCTTTGCCAAAATAAGAAACTTCAACCTTGACTTCAAAGATTACCTACTCAGCGACGCACATAAGAAGATAATTTTGGCTTCTTCAAGAAAACGTTTGCTTGCAGCTACGTTAAGTGTAGTGTCCTCCAGTCGTCCACTGGCCTGTAAAAGCCCCAAGTATGAAATCTTGCATCTGACAACTTTTATGCACATATATCAGTTCACCTGTTCTGGTGTAGCCAGGTAGGTTGATCGTTCGACTCAAATCATCTCTAAAATGGGTTCGAGAATACTATCCCACATGGTTGCAGAAAGGTAGCAGTGGCTCTATAAGAATTTCAATTACTGAACACTTTGTGTACATTGGCCACTCTATCTCAAAATACTCCTGCTTTGAGGTGGTCTATAAGGTGAAAAGTAGTCTGCCCTGAGGTGATCTACTTATGTCTTCTTTGTACTTTTGAAGCTCTAGCTTTGTAGTAGAGAAAATGGAGCTGTACATACGATATAATATCTTTCATCCACTTCTTTTATCGTGGTGAGGATCCTATAATTTCTTTCAACCTGACCGCACTACTTATTTTATTTCTCTGACCTCTTGTGACTCTTCTTTCCTTCCGAACCTTTAAGTAACATAGAATTTCATTTGTTTCTGTATGCACTGTTATTACAACATACCTATTCAATGAAGTATATTACTTTCCACAGTATAGATCACCTCAAGGCAGGAGTATTTTGAGATAGAGTGGCCAATGTACACAAAGTGTTCAGTAATTGAAATTCTTATAGAGCCGCTGCTACCTTTCTGCAACCATGCGTGATAGTATTCTCGAACTTCTTTTAGACAGGATTTGAGTTAAAAGATCAACATACCTGGCTTTGCAAGAACAGGTTGACTGATATATCAGCATAGAAGTGGTGAGATGCAAGATCTCATACTTTTTCAGACCAGTGGACAACTAGAGAACACTACGCTTAACGTTGCTGCAGATAAAAGTCTCCTTAAAGAAGCCGGAATTCTCCCCTTCAGGACATCACTGAGTGCACCCTGTGTTGCAAATTAATTACTAAGTTAATTATCTAGTTGTATAATTTTATCACCTTTTTTCAAATTGCCATTTTTATTGGTTACTATTAGTGGCTATTCTTATGATGAGTTATCCTTTTCTTAATTTACACTTTCACAAAGAAAACTTCTATTTAAATGCGACTGTACAGCTAAAAAAAATTCCCGGAGGTGAAATTTCACTACAGTTTCCTTCAGCAAATCAAATTATTCAGATCACACATCACATCTGCTTGATACCATAAACAGTAATCAGAAGAGCTGAACAGTCATTCGATGTTTCGATTATTTCTATTTGACTGCCGAACACTACTGGTTGATGTGAGTGGTGAACGAATAAACACCTCAAGCAATCGATCAGTAACATGTAGCTGTATGCATATATGTTTGGTTTCTTTAGTACCATTTTCGTATCGAGCAGATCGCTTACTGTGATCTGAATAATTTGGTCTCAAAAGAAAACTGTTGCGAACACTTCTCTCCTCGAACTGTGCTCATAGTAAATGCCTGAATAATTTGCAAATTGTAAATTTGGCGGAGACATTAGGAATGACACCTAGTGCCTTTTTCTGTAATATTGTAACAACAGAAGACAAGGGCTGGCAACAGATCGTTTTATTACGAACATCAACACGTATTTATATATGTTTTATGTGCATTAATAAGGCTTATGCAAGCAGAAAAAGGCAGTCTTCTGATTGGTTGTTTCTCGGAAGTTAAGCAGACAAACACAGTCTTATGATTGGTTGTTTTCGATATTTCTCGGAAAGTAGAGCCATCTATCTGCGAATCATATTTGTCCACATTTAAGTTTGCTGTGATTGGTTGTTGAAACAGCCTTGTTCATATTTTCTCACGGCCCATATTAGTGACCTAGAAATTAACGTAGATTAGTGTCAACCAATCGGCTAGCAGCCTGCTCTCACCACAATATAAGTGCGACTGTACAGCTCAAAAATAGAGTTACATACGGAAAATATTTCTATTCTGCAGAAAGCTGTTTCTCGTTCTTACGATGTGTTTGGAATAGTTTTAAGAATTTTTGCAGGAAGGATATAAGGAAACAGAAATCATGTTATATAAACTTACTGTTCTAACACTGAAAAACGCTTTACCATCATTAGTCCCCATTAAAATCATTCTTTGAATTCTGTTCGTCAACACTTTCATGCTAACGTCTATTCGACTAATATTTGTTTGTCTTCCGAATAAAATACTGACATAACGTAATATTTTGAAAGATCCCGGACGTAGAAATGGTTTGAATCCAACAATCGAAGTTGGCCTTATTTCTTCTTTTAGGAAACCAGCATAAGGTGTTACAAATGTGGTGATCTGGCATGGTTGAATCAACTGAGTGTTAGATAGGCCAAGATTTTCTTCACAAATTACGCCTATAAAACATTAAGGTATGAATATTATTAATAATACTTGATTCGCTCTCAGAGCTTGAAGAAGAATATACACGCACACATTAAACCTAAATTACCGCTAGATGGTTGGAGACAATCAACGGTTTCCTGAGTTTTGACACTTATCAGCAAGGCGTGTCTGAGATCTTTAAGGAACTCACTGTAACAGTATAATTACTCAGAAAACTCCTCTTCATTGATCTAATTATAATATTTGTACCTGTTTCGATTTTGAAAACATTTATTTCCCGAAAGGAATTTAAAACAAGCAAGATTTAATGAATTCATCAAATTTCGGTAGAACTCGTCAGCTGAACACTTTACATACACTGATAAGTAAACAAACTACATTGAATTAGTCATGCTGAAAGACAGGTGCAAATATTTTCCAGTTCATATCAAATAGATAATGGGAGAGGGTCTATGAGGGATTAAAATTAAGATAAAATGCATTATGCTTTAATTATATCACTTAGATAAACAATTAGACATTAGAGAATATAACAAGAATTGCAAACAGAGTAATATCAATAGTAATTATTATAATAATAATATTGAAGTGAGTTAAGATAATCCTACTGATAAAGGATAGTTTTAAATGAATCAAGAATAATAATAATGAGGTTGAAAAATAAGTAAAACGTATTAGTATGGTAGATTCAAAGTCATGACCATCTCCTGGTATATAAACTCGAATTGCACAAACCTCTGCAATTACAAACATCTTCTTGTTTCTTTGTCTGCTGACAGTAGTGAATGACTTGACTGTGTCGATATCATGTCCGTAATCCACAAGATGTTTTGTTATTGAAGATTTTGGCACTTCGCACTCAGCTGTTTGTAACCATTTCGGCGAATGCTCCATCATGTGAGTAGACAATCGCCTTTCTGTACGACCTATGTATTTGCTGCCACAAACACACTCAGACTGATATACGCAGTTTGAAGTGTCGAGGCTTGGTGACTGGTCTTTCCCAGATTGTTGAAGCACTCGCTTATTAGTGTTAAGGATAACAAGTTTTGCAGCATAATAAGTTCCCTTGATGGCTTTATTGAGTCTTCGTTTGACTACTTCCTGTACAGCATCTCCTTCGAACGCCAAACAATTGTAGACAGGTTTCTTCGGAACTGTTTGGATTGTTTTGCAGGGGCTAATTTCTTTAGAGTATTTCTCAATGAACTTCTCAGAATATCCACTTTTAGATAAAATATTCCTCAGAGATTGTATTTCATGGTCAGTAGTACTGTCAGAACAAGTTTTTCGTGCTCTATTGAACAGTGTTCTGACTAAATTCTTTTTATACTGGATTGGAACAAAGCTCTTGAAATGCATGTACTGTCCTGTCTATGAAGACTTTCTAAATATAGATCTTTCGATTGTGCCATCACTCTTTTACACTAGAAAAACGTCTAAAATTCCATAGTGTTGTTTTACCCGTGTTCTACGGAAAAATTTAGATTTGGATGGCATGAGTTCAATTTTATCAACATGTCTTCGACTTTTGAGCTGCTTCCACAGACAATAAAAATGTCATCAACATATCTAAGGTATACATCCATTTCTTGTATATGTTGCTTCAAGGTACCTGTTTCTAAGCATGACAGAATAAGTCTGCGAAAAGTGGTCCCGAAAATTTGATGAATTCATTAAATCCTGCTTTATTAACCTTTATTGCCTGCTTAGATGTGTCAACTTTGTAATTATTATCCGTTTTTCTCTCAGACTGTTTATCATTCTTATGACATTTGCATATCACATATCGATTTGGTCCACTCTGTTTATCTTTGTCCCTGTTTCATCTCTTTGTGATTGTACGATACATTGATAGAGTGTTATCTTACGATGTGCTTTTGTTTGAGTGAACCCAGATCATTCTGGAATCGGACTACTGTCTACGGGAAGCGTTAGTGCGTGATTCTTGTAGACAGGTTTTTGATCTCAGCTCGTAGGAAAAACTCTTCTTGATCATCAGATACTCCTTACGGCGGAAATTCAGTCATGCAGTTTTGTTTTACAATACTTGTCTTGTATGGCTGCCCACTGGCATCGTTGAGATAATTTTGAGTTTTAGATGTTATTATCGATGATTGGAACCACAAAGATCAATCAATAAATAGCCATCTTTTTGCCGTGTTTGAAGCATTTGGTGACTAGAGGTCCCACAAGGAAGTTTCATTTGGGTATACTGTAGGACAAAGAGGTCGGTTTTGCTCGTTACACACTTGTCCCTTCTGAGATTTGTAGATGATCCACCTGGTGATGCAGCTAGAGACCCTATATTTCAATCACTTTGATTGATCTGTAATGTAGGTTAGCATTTTCTAACAGAATCTAGAGTACATGAAGTCCTCAATGAAAGCATCTTTTTATGTACAAATTTTCCAACAAACTGATAAATTCTGCTATTCTGACAAAGAAAGGAAGACGAAATTCGCAGTATAAAATGATATTATCATTCTATTTCACAGGTTCTCGTCAGCTGCAAACCACTACCTGGAATTACCATAATGTTTAAGTGGATGTAGAGAAGAAATACTATAAAAATTGAAGCATCCAAAATGTAAGCATTACAATGTTTTTAGTTTAAGTTTTCATCATCGATTTATACGCTTTCAGAGTAGAAAAGAGGGGGAAGGAGTGAGACAGAAAAGAAGGGCTTCTATCGGGTTTTTTGAACATATTCCAAGAAACCTGTGCCTGGAAGGAAGCAAATATTCTCAGAGTGTAATTACCAGATATCTTGTTGATACCGGACATCTCGTAGAGATTTTATTAAATAGAGAAAAGGTAAGCAAATTTACTACGATTTGCCGAAGCGATCACAATCAAATGATTCAAACCAGACTTATGCATACAGAACGAGAGTGTGATTGACCTCTCACTCCCTTGGTAACTGAATTATGATTTCGATTGCATTAATTAGTCATCTAATTCAGTGATTTCAACTCACTGAACAACTTTTGTTTTTCGAGTTGCTATGTGAACCTACAAGATAACACTGTTTGTTAATTTTTTTCTACTTTCGTTCTTGCCCCACTCCACCCTTTTCTACTTTGTAAGCGTATAAATTGATGATGAAGATTTTGGTGTGGTTTTGTTCTCTGAGCTGGATGGTTAGTTTGCGAAGCTTTCATCACCTTACTGGGTGACATCTTCAGCGCATACTTCAATTTGAAGTGAGCTTTTAGATTTCTCCACGAGTTTATTAATCATCTCTCCTGGTGACCTTGGACGTGATTGGTTGTTTGTGTGTGTTTTCACACCTCCTAGGTTACTTGTATTGGAACCGGTTGTTTCTTTGACTTGAAAATTGCCTTACCATATGTAAAAGATATCTCAGAAATCACTACAAGACTCTTCAAACCTTTAGGAATTGACGTCGTACACAAAACCAACAAGGTCGCTGCACTCAATTCTATGTCAACCAAAAGACTCAACAGCGAAAGAAGACAAAACCAACATCATCTACAAAATAAACTGTAACAACTGCGAAAAACACTACATCGGCCAAAGTGGACGTCCCCTTCGTCTTCGTATCCACGAACATAAGCTAGCCGTCAAAAGACATGATATCCACTCCCTCATTTCACTACACACAGACAACTACGGACATCAATTCGACTGGGACAACGTTCAAATATTAGACAAAGGAAATAACAAGAATGCTAGAGAATTTTTAGAAGCTTGGCATTCTAGTGAATCATCAATCAATAGACACAGCGAGATAGACAAAAGTTATCAACCAATAAGAAAGAAACTTCATAGACAAAGGGTCAAAGTTCAAGTCAAAGAAACAACCGGTTCCAATACAAGTAACCTAGGAGGTGTGAAAACACACACAAACAACCAATCACGTCCAAGGTCACCAGGAGAGATGATTAATAAACTCGTGGAGAAACCTAAAAGCTCACTTCAATTCAAATTGAAGTGTGCGCTGAAGATGTCACCCAGTAGGGTGATAAAAGCTTCGCAAACTAACCATCCAGCTCAGAGAACAAAACCACATCAAAATCATCCACCTGAGCTACAAATCTTCTCTATCATATGATGATGAAGACTTAAACTAAAAACATTGTAATGCTTACATTTCGGATGCGTCAATTTTTATAGTATTTCTTCTCTACTACCACTTAAACATTAAAGTATGTTATTATCATCTATATATAACCACTGCAATTTCAGGTAGTTGTGTACAGCTGACGAGAACCTGTGAAATAGAATGATGATATCATTTTATACTGCAAATTTCACCTTCCTTTCTTTATCTTAATTTATCAAGGGAACCAAATATATGATATTATGCTATTCATTTTTCAATAATAATAATAATAATAGCTTTATTCCAAACATGTTTTTATTCAGTGCAGAAATTCAAACTTGGCTTTATCTATTAATTACTGAAAATCTTCGTGAAAAATGGTAATCTACTGTATTTTTACGAGTTGATCACGGATTGATATCAGCTAGAGAACCATTGAAAAACAGCTTGGAGTACTGGACAGTAGTTTTGGAATCATTGGCAGTACGCACCCACTGGGATTCCAACCAAAGGGGCTTCTGGTTACAAACCAAACTATAGAAAAATAATCTGGTGCTCGCTAGTGACTTGCTACAGGATGCAGTTTCCTGAAGTTCTAGTGAGAAACCGTGACCAGTGAGGTACAATTAGATGTCACGTATGTGGATGGATGTCCCACCTACGACAGTGGTTAGGGTCGCACTAAATCACGAATTGGTAGAAGTGACAATTCATGAGCTACTGAATCGGGTCCCAATGGCTGAATGGTACACGAGCTTGCTTTGTAACAGGAAGGTCCTGGATTTGAACCCCTTGTGGGGTGGCTGTGTACTGCTGACGATTCCCAAACTAGTATGAAACTTCTGTCCAGTACTCTAAGATGGTTTTCAATGGTTCTCTATCTGATATCAATCTGTGATCAACTCGTAAAAACATAACTAACCCTTACAAATCAAACTATGGTAAAATCTACCGTGTATATATTACTAGTCGGAATTTTGTCAAATCTCAAACACGCTCCAACTCTCGTACGTATATGTCTTTTCAAAAAACACCTAGATAGCGTTATTCGAAAATTCACGTAATTTCAGATTGTTCTTCAGAGACATCAATTGATGGTTGAAACAAGATATAATTGAGTAAAGTTTGACTCCTAATAATCAATAAGCCTCAGTATAATAAGCTTACTAGTGCCATAATGCAACTCAGAACAGATACAAACAAGAAAAGGATGAATAGATACAAAACCAATAGCTTATTTTCAGTTGTTAGACTTTCGTCATGAACCAACATCGGTTAGACAGATCACTGAAAACCAATCAGGAGTAATGGGGTGATGTTTTATCTTATTTTGGGATTCCTCAGCGGTGATAACCTACGACTCCACCAGGGATGGAACAACGTAAACTTCTGGGTTACAAGATCAAGTCCGTTGACCACACACGCACTTGGGCTAGAGATTTCGGTGACTATTGAATGCATTTCCTGAAGCTGCAGTGATATGTTCTGGCCAGTTGGGTCATTTATGTCAAGATGAACTTTATTTTCATAGAAGGCTTGGGCAAGGTTGGCACTATATCACGAGTTGATGGACAAAGTTAGAATTCACAGATTGTTAAACTCCACCAGCCCAAGTGGCCGAACAGTTTTCAGCATGCTTGTTATGGTAAATTGAAGGTTCGAACTTGATGGGTTCGATCCCTAGAGCAGTCTTTGGTGCACATTGCTAAAGAGTCTCAATGTAGGGCAAAACAACTTGGTTGGCTTCCAGTGATCTCTCTAACTGATGTTGGCTTATGACAAAAATCTAACTGTTAGAATTAGTTCAAAATCTCCATAAATCCTCCAATCTGGATTTAATAATAGAAGAGAATAATTTCTTTGAGTTCATACTCCACACGTCTGAAGAATATTTTGAAGTGTAAAAGGTTAACTTTAAGGGGATAAGGATATAGAATTTATAGAAAACAAATGTATAACAGGACAAATGCGGAAATTTTATCATCAGTATAAAATTTCACTTACCTGTTTCTCCAGTTGTTGACCTTCTAACCTTTACGACAACACTTTTCATAATTCTCCTCACCGATGAAGTTTTACAAGCATTCATTGTGGTTGGATTACGATTGTAGATTAGGCAAACTAGCTCACCGATGATAGTCAGATTTGCCTCTGTTTTACTACCAGGAAATGTTACTACCTCGTTCAATGTCAATTTTAATCCAAGAGTTAAGTTATTGTCAAAACGGAAACCATTTGTCTGAAGTGAAAATGAATTTCAAAATAAGTGAAATAAAGTTTCATTTAAAAATGGAGTTAACAGTTCACAATGAGACTATCAGCAGTATGTATACACTTCAGAGGGATATATGTAAAGAATCAAAGGAGTTCGTCAAATCAAGTGAATTTCAGTCATTTCCTCTTCGACGATCGGGTTGGAGTACACCATAAACAGTTAGATTACCAGAAGGGAAGAGTTCGGCAGCTGTATTGTGGTGTGATTGCGTATCACTATGCTCTCTTTGTATTATCATTAATAAATACACCTTCGAGAATTCGGAAGTTTTATATTCTCCCTTCACTGGCTTAGGTGACGTGGTGTGATCAAAAAACTCACATAGCAATCATGAGTGTTATTTCTGGATAAGGGCGACAGGAAGTGAGTTCAAGATAGTTCAAGCAACCTAACTTACTGGTATCCTAGACATGTTTAACCAGTAATTAGCTACTTTGATATATAAATTTCTGAAGGTTTAAATAAATGTATAGTTACTTGACAGACCATCATTTTTACAGTATAAATTTCTTTTAACCACAGGTTTAACGGATGCAGATGTCAAAGCAAGGTGGAATCGCAGAGGTAAGATACGCTTTCATCAACCTGAAACCAAATTGGAAATCTTCTGCCTCACTCAGTCAGCATAAATAACGAGATTCGAATTCTGTTCACTACAAATGTGAAGTCAGTCAGTTGTTCTATATGGGTCAGAAACGTACACTGCGTGTCACAGTAAAGGTCTCCGAAAAGTTAGACTTTTATTAACATCTGCCTCCTTCGCTGGCTGGATTCATACTGAAAATCAAATGGCTATCCAGACGGAATAAACGACAAAAGAAGTCTGCAGTGGAATAAACCAAACAAGAGCCAATCGCTCAACAGCTATGTGGGATAAAATGAAGACGGATCAGGCATATGTTGAAGAGTCCGTCTAATGATATTGGTTGCAGTGCAGACCACCACTTGGGTGGAATCCCAGTGGGAAGCAACGAGTGGGCTGTCAGCGCGAGAGTGACATGATGGTGACTGTGTATTCAAAAAGGAGGAGATGAGAGACTATGGACAATCGTGGAGCTAACCAGCTGAAGCGAACAGCAGAAAGTAAAACCAAAGTTAGCTGTGTTGTTGAGATAAAAAACATGAATAAGAATGATGGAATAAAATGGAATTTAACCTGGTTACAACACCCGCTTACCCTATGAAATGACAAAATCAACACGTGTGTGATAAGCAATTTCATTATGTAAAGACACGCTGCTTTTATAACTTTATACACTTATCAAATCCAACAAGCTACACCTGGTTTTGTTACGAATCGGCCAATTCGACAACGCGAAAATGACCTCATGCTGATGAATGATGATTAATTTGCTATTTATATAAGCTGAGATTTTGAAAATTCTGATTTATTATTACTCTGATGAAGCTATTGGGAGCAGCATTGAATAGCGAAACATCAGTAAAAACAATATCGTTTTGTTTCTCATTCATTAGGAAATACAAAAAGCCTTTAGCATAATAAACATATGAGACTCTAATGCTTAGCGTCTCTATGATTCCTTTCGTTTTCCTTCTTTTTTTCACCCTTTTAGTTTCTAGATGAAAGTGGGACTTCAGGATTGAGCACTCAAATTTTAAGCAATTGTGGTGCTGTTTTTACGGAGTGCAGCTACTTTCCTCAAGTCTAACCTTTCCTCTTTAAAAGATTTACTTTTGGCTAGCAAATAAGATGAAGTTCACGGATGGACTGGTCAGGAATGAAAACTCAAGCCATATTGTTATTTGGCAAGTACTTGATCGCTGAACCACCAATATCAACGTCTTAATTAATTGTAAGTGCAAGAGATCTGGCTGAAACACTTCTTATTGTTAAGACAACTATGCAACTGAACTGACGCCAGCTAGCTTACTATTCTCTCCGAAAGATTGAACAAGAAGCCACTCAAAATATAAGTGTTTTAATTGCATCTGACTCAGAGTAAACACAATACCAGACAAAACATCATTATAATTATCAAGGTGAATATACGCCAATTTATGTGTTCCAAAAAATTTAGATAGATTTCACATCAAAATATTGGTGTTTACATTAGACCGATTGATCGAGGAGAATTTTTACGAGTTGATCATGGATTTATAACGGATAGAGAACACTCGAAAACCAGGGAGTACTGGACACCTGTTTCATCTTAGTTTGAGAATCATCGGCAGTACGCACCCACCTCACAAGGGATTCGAACTCAAGACCTTCCTGTTGCAAGGCAAGCTCATGTACCATTCAGCCATTAGGACCCGATTGAATGGCTCATGAATTGTCACTTCTACCAATTCGTGATTCGGCCTCAACCTCAACCATTATCGTACGTGGGACATCCATCCACGCACGTGACATCTAATTGTACCTCACAGGTCACGACTTCTCACTAGAACTTCAGGAATCTCCATCCTTTGGCAAGTCGCTAGCGAGCATCAGATTAATTTTCTATAGTTTGGTTTGAGCCATTGAACCGAGTCCCAGTGGCTGAATGGTATACGAGCCTTGTAACAAGAAGGCCCTGGGTTCGAACTCCTTGTGGGGTGGGTGAGTACTGCTGATGATTCCCATACTAGTATAAAGTAGCTGTTCAGCACTTCCTGGTTTTCAATTGTTCTCTATCTGATATAAATCCGCGATCAACTTGTAAAAACAAAACCAACCCTTTCAAACCAAACTATAGATGAGAATTTTATAGGAAGTCAAATTATTTGTGGGCCACTTCCAATCACCTTCAGTTGAATGTTTTCATTCCTTCTGGTTCCTGGTGGAACATTGAGTTCCAACAGAATGTTTCCATTTCATTGTGTTCTCTTCAGTCTTGTTTTAGCTCACCACATTATCGCCGATAAGCTTTCATCCTCCCCTCACACGATCTCCTCTATTTGACCCTTGGATCAGTGCCCATTTAGGCGAAAGCCTGGCACGCTATGTCACCCAACAGGCTTCTCTGTTTACTTTGGAATATTCGTTGAGTAGTAGGTTCTTGGATCAGCATAGTTTAGTTGCTCAAGCTTTTCTTTCTACCACTTACTATTTTCTCTATTCTTTTTTCCTCTGATTTCTTTCTTATTGGTTGACATCATTCGTTATAAAGTTATTCAATAATGTTTTTATGCTGTGTTCATTATGTTCACATACAGAGTCGTATAAAAACCAAGATGAGGTAGATCAACTCAACTGAAACCTGACATGACTACTTCAGTGTGAAGAGCACACATATCGATCAATCTGTCTATCAGTTGGTGGTTCACAGGGATTCGATTTATTTCCAGTTTGACTGCAAGCTTACATCATTTAGAGAACCGTTGAAAAGCAAAAATTGATGGACAGCAAAGGCAGTACTTCATGGGAGCATAGAGAAGGCGAATGTGATTAAGATAACCAGCATATCCACCAAAACTAACAAGCCCATTCACTACCAACAGAGTAAATTTGTATGAGGTAACTAGATCCACTCATCTAGTTGTGCATCTTCATCTCATTTACAGGCGACAACATAGATAAGGATGATGAGGTAGACCTTCAACACTTTGGAATCAGAGCAGGAAACTTCTGCAGCCAGCATGAGGAACAATATACAAATTTTTTAACACCAATGTTGGAACAGTCAATTTTTCTATGTAGACAGAAAGCTGGAGTATCACAAGAAGTATTTCCAGTAAGTTAAAGACATGTCTCAGCAGCTGCCCTGGTGGCTGCAGACTGAAAATCAGATGCCGGGCCAGAAAGAGTTAGCGACAAGCAACTCACGGAAGGATCCAATCAAAAACATATTGTCCAACGAATATTTGGAAGAAAATGGAGATGATAAACGCTGAGGAGACCATTCAGTGACATCAGATCCCAGGCAGTCCCTCGAATGGACTCCGATTTAGAAACTTGCGATGAATTAGGAGAGGGTATGAAGGTGACACGTAAGAGACCATATGAGGAGGAGAAGAGCCTGTGAGAGGTTGTGGAGGCCGCTAAGAAGAGCTACAGAGGACGAGGTGAGGTAGAGATGTGCTAGTAAAGCCCTGTGTTCCATTAGGAACCAAAGGAAATAACAATAATAATAAGATCACACATTTATTTTAGTTTGTGACCCTTCAAAGGTGCACAGTCATGATCTCTCCGTTTACCGAAGATTTGTTAGAAGTTAGAATTTACTGGTCGTCGGAATTCATCTTACTGACTGAATGTTCAGTGAGCTTATAAAGTGAAGGAAGTTCTTTGTTTGATAACAAGTAGAACCGTGAATACTCAGTGCTGAAGTGTCACTTTCTAATTTGAAGTGTCTGCCCAATAGTCCATAGTTTTCAGTGAATATCTAGCTGACATCAGTTCGTGACGTAACTTGAAATCAATCTACTTATATAAGGATTCGTAGATAAGCTAACACACATTAAAGACCAATCGCATGCTTACTTCGAAACGTGTAAATCCTGCGCCCATTAAAGTTGCATTGGGTTTAAACTGAAGAGAATCCGCTGGAAGAAAATAAGAAATCTCGGCTGACTTGACAGCCGTACTATGATAAATATTTAAAAGTTGTTTTGAACATTCCATTTTTGAAGTATTTAGCATACGGATCCCAACTGTGAGATTTATGATATCCCTGAAAATAATGTGAGTAAAAAAAGAATGAAAAAGTAAAGTATTGAGACTCGTCAAACGAAAAGTGAATATCTGTGTCCATCGCATTTAACTTAAGGGTGAAAATCGATGAACAGTTTTATGTAGAATGTAAGAATTAAATAGCCAAGCTGCACAGAAGGTCGCTAGTGGAGAGGATAAAGGTAGTTACCAATAAATAAACTAATTTGCGATAAATATTCATAGAAACTGGGATGTGTGAAACCATATACTACTGATTGGCTGATATAAGTAGCTGTATACCACTCATATCAACTAGAAGTGCTTGCCAACAAGCCAGATCAAGGTGATTTAATACACCGGATGTCCTCTTTCCTTGTCCAAGGCTAGTCTACCCGGTTTGATGTGGCTTGGAATGCCAAATAAGTTCATATCACCCCATTTCAGGCTGGCTACGCTAACAAACTAGTAACACCATGAGTCAGATTCTCAAATAGCTAATTAGTTCTCATTTTGCATAGTTCGAGGTGATTACTTCACAACAGTTTCCCCTTGGACTGAAATTATTTAGATCATTTGTATACCACTTATATGTCCTTGACTCCAAAAGAATTAAATGGCTGTCCGGTGTTATATCACCTCAGTCTGGTTTGTTGGTAAGCACTACTGGTTGACATGAGTGGCATACAAATACTGATCTCAACCCATAAGTATTGTGTATTTTCGTGTGAATGCACTTGCTTTCATGATTACCATTTATAGTATCAAGAACATATCATAACATAATCCGAATAGTTTTGTCTGGAAAGGAATTACGGTGATATCTGGGCCCTCGAATTGTGAATATTTTACAAATGGCTAACTTATTAGCAAATTTCTATGTAGAAAAATAAAACGAATAAGCGATTGTTATGTTTACTAAACAAATAGGTACTTTCTTGGAAGATATGTGGATGGAACTAGTGTTATTATAAGAATTGACTGACACTATTGTATTAACTACCTTTTTAAAGTTTCTTATGCAATGAAGTTTACTTTTGACAATTATTTCTGAGAGACGTTCCACATATAATACAATAATAGTCAAGTATACTCACTGTCTAACAAATTACAGAGCATCAAAAGCGAGTGCTTTTTAGACAGATGCATTAACCAAGAAATTAATTGCTTTAGGTGTATTTCATAGTGAAGCGAATTAAATGTGCATTCGTAGGCCTCATAGTTAATCAGATAAAACTCAAAACCAACCAATGGAACTACATCTCTAAGCCGAGGATGTTATACATATATATACAAACATATACGTATTTATGCATCAATTCAATTGCTCCTTTGAATCGAGATATACAGGCTGTCCAATGTATTTTTATGTGTAATAGTCAAAGGATATTATCCTACTTGGCTTCAGAAAGGTCATGATGGATCTATAAGGACTACTCTGATTTCCCGTTAATGAATTTGAACAAAACAAGAACTACAGTTTCAGCAGAATAAAGGGTACCATCAGTGTTTATTTCGTTGCCTTCTCGTCAGCTGCTTACAGGGCAAAGATATTATTAGGTATATATACAAAAACAATTTTGACATACTTGCACAGAGTTCATTTTAAACAAAAATCAATCGGTCAATATACTCATACACTAAAAATATATACATATATAAATATGCAATATTAAACACTATTCCGAACAATAATAATCATACACAATGGAAACTTTAGCATTTCGCATTCGGATGAAAGAGAGATGAAAAATATCCAGTTACCAGGGCAAAGAAAGACTGATAACCGTTTCTTTCTGGACGCATAACTCAGGTTTCAGGCGCTTGATGGAAATGGCTTCAGCAAACTTGAGGAGAATTGAACTCTTTTGTCTATTGATAATTTTGAATGACTTTTCGACGTCCACCTCATGACCTGTGTCGAGGAGATGCCTAGCGATGGCACTGTTTAAGGCATTTGTTCCCTTTAGACGTAAGCGTTTTTGGTACGTGTTCAGAAAATCGTAGATATACCCTTCTTTCTGTCCTTCCAATGTAACTGCTCCATCAGATACGTGTAAATTTGTATATACAGTTGGAGTGAGCATGAGAAGGGTATCTATCGATTTTTGCTTGCACCAAAGAGCAAGTTGTTCGATAGACGGGAATGAGCTTAGCTGCAGGATAGGCTATGGCTAGTGATGTACTCAGCCTTCTTTTGATCATCGCTGCAATGTTTTCACTCTTATAATCAAGCTGAAAGTAGATTGGCTTTTTTCTCACTGTGATTTTTTTAAGTTTGTGACTTCAGATCTTCTATAATTGTTGATGAACCTTAGAGGGTACCCATCGCTCTTCAATATCTTTTCAAGGAACTCCAATTCTTCCTCTAATTTCTCTATAGAGCTTATTCTCCTCGCTCTTTAGTAGAGAGTCTTGACTAGACCACGTTTAAAGCTATTTGAACAAAAGCTATTAAAATGCAAGTGTTGTCCTTTCGATAAATTGATTGAAGACCATACGTATCAGTGATATACTGATAACATTTAGTCATGAAGTTATTCGAACAAAATAATATTTAGATAACAATACATCCATTAATTTTATTAACTTTATCGTTGGTATTAGATGGCTTGAGGTAATCTGCAGGAAGCCTTGTGACGCAGGTTCGTATTTCAGAAGGGATATAAGTTCCCTCAAGGTTGCAGATACGCCTTGCTAATCTGTGAGTGCCAACAAGCACAAAATCTAAGTCCAAGGCTTCCTTCTGAATGCCTCTAACCATCTAATACCATTAATTCACAGTGCACTGTGATGGCAAGGCAACTAGCCTGGTGGCCACATTGCAAACCTGACTGGTCGAATTCACTCTGCAGTAAAAAAAAGACTAGACACATTGCACTAGTTATTGACTAAGGTCAAATCAAAAATACACTAACTAAATATTAATACACTTACTTCGGAAGATATGTCATACCAGTCATACCCGAATCGGAATTTACGAAGTCCATTACTAAATTTAGCGTCTCTTTACCATCTCTAGAAACTATACCTCCAATTTGTGAAACAGCTTTAACGCTGCCGAATTGAGCAGAAATAGGAAGTTTGATCACTGATCCATTTGAGCTAAATTTGGTATCAGCCAAGCGTATTGACACATTAACACTGATGTCATTTTCCGGTAATGTAGATGAATCAGGTTGTATATTGAAGCCTAAAAGTTAAGTGAAATAATGATAAATCCCTCATTTCTACAGATTCAATAAATACGTGTTCAGTAGCGATATTTTCAACTATTAATAAGGGCTAAAAACCTCACCTGGTTATCTAGTTCTTCAAATAGGGAGGATTAGACGTAGGGCTTGCAATCCTACCCTCGAAAATAAATACAATGACTACAGAAACTTCAAAACACGACGAAAATTAAAAAAAAATGCAGAGTATCCTTGGCTGGAACAGGCGAGACGGAGTGAAGCAGACTGGTGAAAGCCTTCGAGGAACCAGTCAGTTTGTGCATGTGTCTTCGTTCAATGATATGATGGGGACCTGAAGTATCTGCAAAATGTCCAAAGCTGGGAATCCTGCTTATTGTTGACTGAGGATTCAGAGGAAATTGAACAGAATTGGCAGTAATCTGTGAGAGCAGGTGGAATGAATATGGAATCTCCAAAATGCTAACTGAAGAGCTAATGATTTTTACATCACATAACAAGCCACTGAATGGAACTCGGATAGGAGACGACAGCTTAGGTGTCCGAAAGTAAAATGATGAAATGGGGAAGTGCTGTTAAAGTTCTATGTTTAACTTGTAACCCAAGTGAATAATACCAATAACATAATACACAACGAAGATGCCTTCAAGCATAAGCTTGAGGACGATTTTAAAGCGCAACATTTTTTTCTATGAATAGTTCTCATCGTGTGATGATTTTGGTTTTATGCAAATTAGATTTGACATAGAATCAAATTAGTTTAGTTCGGTCAAGACCCATTTAATCAATGCAAGTACTTAGGTAAGTTTGTTTTATAACCGAAATACTGTTCTTCTTCGAATTTTGAAGGGAGACAAATCACTGAACACCAGAAGTTATTTTGCAGTTTGTGAGCAGAAGGTGTCCAAAAGCAACCTTTACTTCACTGAATACAATTCTATTTGTTACATAATAACTTTTAACACAATTCATTATTCACACTCTTAATGGCAAACAAATTTTCCCCGATAATATTTTCATAGTTTCATGAATTAATTTACACTTTTCTTGGCATTAGAAGTTATGAGAGCTCTTTATCACCTCACAAGTTCTTCAGTTGGTCGTTCCAAGATGGTTTCCTGTAGATAGATCCTTTCAGAATTCTATCATTTAATCTTGCTAATTTTATTCATCGAGAACTGAAATATTTGAATCATTCTATAATTCCTTGGTGAATTTAATTGAAAGATGACTATCCTAAGCAATGTGAGGTAAAAACTCCAGTATATGACCACTGTGACGTGTATATATCAGTTCACCCCTCCTACTGAGCTAGGTTCATAGGTTGTTGTATGAACGTGTTGCAGAACATTACACAGACGTTAATGGCAAACAGGCGTCATTGGTTCAACCTGAGCACCTCGTCAACACATGCCATAGCATCTCCGATGAGTCATTATTCAGAATCTTACACAGAGAAAACGAAAGGTGTTTTTTCTACTTCCTCAAACAGCAGTGGATGTAGCGAAATATACAAACAGAAAGCGTAAGAGAAACATTAGAAGCATAAATTCTATGAAAAACTTTAGAACTTTTGAAGTGAAAGTATTCAAATAACTGAGATCTGTCTTTTTATACTGCTATTTATATCAACCATCATTTGGTGGCCTAATTTTTAATGCTTATATCAAGTCAGTTGGTGCATCTATATAGTCAAGGACTTCGTAAGTGGGTTATACAGAGCATTTCCAAAAGGTTTCATTGATACATCGACACCTGAGTTCGCGTGATACTGAATTACAGAGGGCTGTGTAGAAAGGATAGATACCAGAAATTTTTATAGGAAACCAGCCTAGAACTCATCTAATAAATATGTCGAATACTAGGTAGCGATCATGCAGACCAATAGGTCACTGGGACCCAATCCAATGGCCAATGAATTTTAATTTCTGCCAATTCACGATGTAGTGTTACCACTAGCCAGTGTCATCGCTGGTGAGTGCCTATCCTCACGCCCAATCTACCGTGCCCCACTGGTAGCCCATGTAACTAACTATCTCAATAGGGCAGTCGTTAGTGGGCGTCAGGCCCTAGAAATGACTGTCCCTATTGAGACAGTTAGTTACCTGGATGACAAGTGGGCCACAGCAGATCGGGCGTGAGGACAAACACTCGCCAGCGATGACATTGGCTAGTGATCACGCCACATAATAAGTTGGCGGGAGTTGAAATTCATGGGCTACTGGATTGAGTCTTAGTGGCTTGCTTGCTTAAGAGCTCGCTAGCCTTGTAACCGAAAAGTGCTGAGTTTGAACCCTGACGGTGGGTGGGTGCGTTTGAAGAGTTCCAAACTAGGATGAAACAGCTCTCCAGTACTCTCAGGGTTTCTAATGGTTCTCTAGCCGATGTCAGCTCATGATGAGATCCTGAAACCAGTCACATCCTTGCAAACTAACACTTGAATATTCAGAATTTCTTACTCATCGTCCTATTAGAGACTGAATCCATGAATTCTAATATCTGCAAATGCATGTTGTCTTCAGTCATTGCGGGTATTTTTCCACATATCTAACTAGGCCTACTCCTCTGGTCACGACATCTCACTTGAACATCGGGCAACTTCATCGTATAGTCAATCACCAGGGAGCACCAGAATAGTCTTAAGTATTCGATTTCAGAGAATTGAAAATTGATCACTAACTGGTTTCATTTAGAGAAGTTGTAGTGGAAGTTGGATTACTGACCGACTAGCAGTACACCTGGGATTTTATTATAGTGGTAAAGTATTATGAATTAAAATTGTGATCCTACTAATTAAATCAGCTTGTGTTGAATACCTTACCGCTAATATCAGGAATTAAACAAGTCATATAACTAGAATTCATCTGTACGCAACTTATGAAGGAAATTAAATTCAGTCGAAGCAGATTTAATTACATTCATTTTGCCTACTCTGTGCTTTCCACTCCTCAATACATTTTATTCATTCCTTGTTTTCTTAAAAAACTGTAGTTACATTTCAGTTTTCTCACCTGCTAGCTCCTGTACGAACGCTTCAAGGATGCCTAAAGATTAACGTGAAGTAATTTATGATTGATGGTGATTAGCACTGGAGTCATTTTTGGCCCTATCTGGGATTCATCAACTGAACAGGAATACTATCCTTTACTGTGAATACAGGGGTACTTCAAGCTGATAAGTCCCAAATAGATTGAAATATGCATTCTGGATTCACCTACTAATCATCGTCACCTTTCAAAGCATTATTCTAAGCTACTGAATTATTAACTTAAAGGTATTTCTTACCTGGGTTAATAACATTTCCCAATATCACTTCTAATTTATCTTGCTGTCCATATTTGTATGTTGATGTGTATACATATTTAGATTGAACATTACGTAATGCTGCCAAATTAGATCCAAATGTCAAGTACACATCGTTTACAGTAAATGCTGATTCCATTTCAACACTGTCATTAGCACCACCGATGATAATAGATGAATTGGGCAAATATGAAGCAATAGGGACTTGAAGATTGAATGTAATCCTTCGCCAGACACCTGGTTGAAATAAACTTCCGGCAGTAATATTTTTAATCGTAAGTATCTGAAACAAAGTATATATATGTTTTACTGTTTTAGTCAAAAGATTTTGCGGAAGATATGTTGAGTATATTTGAATTCATTTATATTGTGGAGAATCTGCTTGTGAACCTAAAAAGCTTATGTGTAATTAAAATGCGTCAGTATCGTTTCAGCAGCTTCTGTTTTCATAAATGTATATAGGTGGTTCTATGTGTTTCTTTTCAAAAGATGTTACAGAACAAAATCTAGGGTGGCTGAAAAGAGGCGGCAGTGGTTCGGACAGAAGCGCTATAATTGAACGTCTTGTCAGCATGTGCCATTATATGTCAACTGACTTATTATTCAGCGTCATTAACAAAGCAAACAGCAATCTACCAGAGACAGTGTATTCCTAACTTCTTCGAACTGCAGAATCGCTCGCTTTATGCATTTGGAAGTCAGAGCTGTGTGTTCCAGTTGGGCTAGTTCATGTTTTGTATTTACTATGAATCTAGTATTCAAGTACTGGTTTGTAGGGATTTGGTTGATTGGTCAGGGGATTTCATCATGAGCTGAGATTGGGTGGGTGCGTACTGCTGAAGAGTCCCAAACTAGGACGAAACAGCTGTCCAGTACTCTCAGGTTTTCCAATGGTTCTCTAACCAATGTCAGCTCATGATGAAATCCTGTAACCTATGAATCTAGTGTTGTTCATTATTATTCCTTTGGGTTCCAAGTGGAACATAGGACCTCAGTAGCTCATCTCCATTTCATCGTGTTCTCTTAAGGCCTCCTCAGCTAGCCTCATGATTGCTCACTAACTGTAATCTACTCATAAAGTCTGCTCCATATCACTCTTGGATTCACGCACAACTCATCGTTTCGGGTGGATGGCCTGGATCGCTCACCGCCAGATGTCAACCAGCGGTCTCTTCAGTTTGTCCCTGATCCGCATTTATTTCCTTCCACATATTTGCTGACGAAGAGGTTCTGAGTTGGTTCGTTTTCAGGGTTTCCTACTGTTGATTCTTTCTGGCTGGCCATCTGATCATCAGTATTGAGCCAGAGAAGTTAGCTAATGATGAATATCTGCAGTGGCCTGTGGTAAATGATTTTCCTGAGAGATCAAGTATCTGAACCATTTAGAAGAAGTGATTGGCCTAAAAATACTATTCCTCATGCTGAGTGGAGTAGATTTAGACACACATTTTTGGCTGATGAGTGTTCGCCTCGTCTTGCCAATCCTGGTTTTATCATTTTCATCCGTTCTGTCGTCAGTAGTTGAAACGAAGCTTCACAGCTAGATAGCTGTAGGAAGTGACGGCGTACAAATATCTCCAACTGATTGTGACTGATGCTTGTTGTTATTGTTGGTGCAGATATTGTTGGTTTTCCTCATCACCTCCCTCTTCTATATGTTCACTCGGAGTCTTGTCTTTTCTGCTCTCCTATCGCCTTGTTAGTTTTCACCTGTAGGTAATTGAACTTATGTGACGTTAGAAACAAATGATAAGCGAAGATCTTCTAGAATGTTGTGATTAGTGCGACATATTCCTGTCTACTGCATATTCCGGTTCACCACAGTTAGGAATTTCAAGGGTGATAGTAGGCAGCTTCGTCTCACTCTTGTTTCCACTTCAAAGGCTTCAGTAGGTTTTCGTCGTGAATCGGCTGACATGAGACACTGTCATTTGAACACTCTGTTCAATAGTGCTATACTGTTTTCATAATAATTTCGCTGTCAGTGATGTCAAAGGCTTTTCCAAAGTTGATGAAGTTGAGGCAAATATTTGACTGCCATTCTATACTGTGCTCAACTATGGTTCGACGTTTTGCTTTTCCTGAATTCAGATAGTTCCTAGGGGGAGGAAGTTGTATCCACAGTATCTTTCCGTCAATTCAGCGTGACCCAGCACAGCAATTTGCTGGATGCAGACAGGGAGATTATTCCGTGTCAGCTTTTGCTAGGGCGTCATTCGCACTTGTTTGCTAGATTGACAAGTTAGTCTTTCTTCTATTCAGTGTGCACCTTTTCTTCCTTCCAACGTTTTACAATAAGGTCTTTGGCATTTCTGTTGCGGTATCCAGATTCGACTTCACTGTTTCAGAAGGTCTTCAATTTATTCCTGTTTTCCCTCGCTTTCGGTAACTTGACTGCATTCAATCCTTCTGCCTTTGTTGGAAAATTGCTGTCCACTGGCAAGCAGTTCTGTGCGTGCTGTTGGTGGTATTTCTGGGTGAGTTTCAGGTGATGTTCAATCTAAGAGTTCTTCAAAGTGATCTGCTCATTGTTTTACTTGTTTCTTATCCTTGATAACCTGGTTTCCTTGAGCATCATCTGGTTTCATATCTTATCTGAAAGAGACTTGGTTATCTGATATAAGGCTCTCAAGTCTCTTTTACCTGTGGCCTGCTTGTTCAGCTTCATTTGCTAGCCAATGTGTCGTAGAATTGTCCTGTCTTTCATAGCACTATTCTTCACTTCTTTATTCAGTGCAGTGTAAACTGAACTCAGCTTCTCCTTCTCTTGTTCATCTTTGAATTGAGTTATCTTCTCTTTCACCAGGTTCCTTGAACTAGATGATGGTCCGAGCCCATATGTGCTCCCCTTCTTGACTTTGTGTCCTTCAGGCTAGCTGCGTCTTCACATTCTTGTCCACTACTGAGATGAAATCTGTCTGGTTTTTACTATGTTTGTCATGTGAAATCTGTTTCTTTTTGTCTACCCTTCTGCTTTTACACGCTGCCTCCAATGACCAAATCACTGATGGCGTAAAGGTTCGCAAATAATTCTCCGTTCTCACTCATTTCCCGAGCAACAGCTTCTCCACCCATGATAAGTTTTTCTCGTATATCACTTGCTGCCAGTATGGCATTCATATCGTCCACAAGGATTACAATGTCTCCATTCAGGGTGTTGTGCATTACTGTTTGCAGTTGTCTGCATAAATTTCTTTCTTCTTTTGTTCCATGTTGTTTGTAATATGATGCATAGCATTTGATAAATGTAGCACTCCTTCCCTTTGCGTTGAATGTTGCTACCATAATCCTGTAGAAGATTGGTTTCCACAATATCAGGACTTTAGCTGTTGTTGGCGACATCATGATAGCCACTCCCTCAACGTGCTTCAGATTGTTGTTTGAGTCAATTATTGATAATGTTTATACTCCTCATCCACTCCACATGCTTTCGCAGATTACTACGCTTCTACGTCATATCCCCTCGTGTTTTGGAAACCTGAGCAGCCCTTGCAGCTCCACACACTGTACGAACATTCACATCTTCATCCTCATCGAATGAAAACACGTCGATTCGCTGAAGACTTTCAACAGATTGCATTATTCATTCTCTCCGATTCCGGAAATGAATAAGTTTGTTTTAATATTTTTGTGTACTTTGAGGCTTCCATAGCCACTTGATTGACTTTGAGTAGTAGGGTGGCAAACCTAATGCCAAACCTCACCTCTTATCCTTGGTTTGGTACTGTCTAGAAAACTAGTGAACTAGTAGGCTTGGCGAAGTTATCTAGTGTTGTCTGGTTCCTTTTTAGCTTGATCTTCTTCTCTCGTTCTGTAGTTCATTATCTTAAGTTATATCGAAGTGCTTCTGAGGACATACTGATGACGTCTATTCTCGACAGAATTTATTTTACATCTTTCACAAGTATTTCCGAATACTGGTTAATGGTATTTTGCTAGGCTGTTCAAATATTGCTTACCTCGCTGCAACCGTATTTGGAATAATCCCTATGATCCATTATGTAGATTCCGTGAAATACTGTTTATTCATAATTCTATCTTCTGAGAGACTTCGTAATATTGCATTTTACTTCATACCATATTATCGTAATCTTGATTTCCGTACCCCTTTGTGATTTATATTTATAGATCACAACTGATAACTTTCAAATCAAGTTCAGAATTATTACAATGGTCTGTTTTGAATCTCAGCTTTAGTACTCTGCCAAAATGAACAATAACAATGGTGACTATGTTAACCTGTGCATATAAGTTAAAATGGCACAGTTGAACTTCTTGTTTTCTTTCGAGTTACCTAATGAGTATTTTTCGAGATTTGCAAATTAAAATCGCGGATGGATAAATTCATTCCTCTCAACTGACTCAACTGATGAAGTTGACAGATCTTCGGTTTGTGTATAGAGGTTTCAAACTGCGCTTGCATATCTATGTCATTAATTCTAACAGAATTCTCACAGAATTTAAGTTCAAGACAATAATACTTGCAGTCTGTCTCATCAAAAAAACCAATATCCTAAAAACTTAGAAATATTCTGACCATGGAATGAAGGGGATTCTGCCTTTAAGAACTTTAGGCAATGGATGCCTAATAATGAATATTTCTATGCTGAACTCATCTTAGCAATAATTTAGTTAGGCCTGTTGAATGAGTTTCTGCAGCAACGCAAAAACGCAACCTGGATTACAGTTGTGGAATATACTCCTATACCAATGAAAAAGTATTAATATATAATGCAACTTCACGATTGTAACTTATAACATAACTGATCGTATCTGTAAAAATAGCTTTCATTTCTTGAAACACCCGTTTACAAGAAAATATATGCTATCATTATTATTATTCTACATTAGGTACAATTCACTCGTGATGTTACGATGAGAATGCTGACAAAATTATGCAAGTGTATCACTTATTTTAATTATTACCGAATTTGGACATAAATCAAGAATAAGATTCGGTTTTGTAGACACCTAAGTTATATTGGGTTATTACTTCAAGCTTTATTTTTTCCCAAGTATTTGTAATCCATCCAAAACATACTTGGGTTTTTTTTGTTAATGCGAAGACAATATTTCTATATTTCTTGATGTCCTCCATTGAAAGACTAGATATCATATTGTTCCCACAAATCAAAGACAAAAACGTCAGCAACCATGTAATTTAACCATAAACCAAATTTATATAATTTAAATAATACTTATCCATGCCTGTACATTTGGTGTGTTCTACACAGGTAGGAAAATATGTATTTTATTAAATTATTATTATTAAGTATGCTTGCTAATCGTATATGTAATTTATCCTATTGGTGATGCCTGTAAACTGGCGTCCCTCATGTACAAAATGAGAATATATTATTATTATTAGTACTGCACAAGTTTCACTGAAGCGGGAACCTTTGTAGGAATTTACTCTTGGTGCACTAAAAGTAACTGATAACTGGAAACGTTTATATAGCAGTGGAATTCAAATCAAATCAGTATTCTGAATCTTACTGATTCCATCAGGTCGTACATTACAGAACTATCAAATAATGTTGTGAAAAGGTTCTTTACGGTAGATTAACTTGCAAGGGACTTCGAGAAAGTTTTTGCTGGATTATATCAATGAAATTACTGTGGAATACGAAAGAAAAGAAAAGGGCTAAATTATTACACAGCTTAGAAATAAAAACACCAGAAAAGGCAATTTTCTCCAAACCCTGATTTCTACGTTTATAATTCCTGTAATGTTGTTTGGTTCTTGATGAGATAAACTTGCCAGTATTACTGGCTTAAACCTAAGTTGTGTGGTAATTGTGTTAGAATTAATAAAATGGATATGCAAGTTCAGTTTAAAAGTCTTTATAAAACAAAGTGAAACCTAATACTTTCATCCATTAAGGCTGTTTGCGGGGTTTAAATCAACTTTCGTCGATTGTTGCTTTACTTATATGAATAGCAAGTAGGCTAATATTGATTAAATTTGATTTAATAGAAAACAAATCGCGTGTTCAACAAATAAAATAATTAGGTTAATTTTTTGTTGATTAAAATAGTTTCTTTATTTTTAATTTCTATTTAGTACTTTTATGTACATTATTTACTACTTATAATAAGGTTATTAGCATTAATCAGTGTAGCATCAGTAACAAAAAAAGAATCGTTTTGTTGTTCTGTTTTTCATTCATTCATTAAAAAAAATACAAAAATGTTGTACACAAATGAGATCATCGTTTACTCTCAATTGATTTGTGCGCGTTTTATGTTTCCTTTAATGCCGGCTATTAAAACGCGTAGGTGAAATATCACTACTTAGAAAAGAGGATGAATTCTAGCATTCTTCGAATACTATTACTACTATCTCTCCTATATGGGTCAGAAACTTACAGTGTGACAAAAATAATTTCCAACAGGTATTGACTTTATCGACAGCTACATTCGCTGGCTAAATATTTGAATATCGAATCGCCGGAAAGAATTAGCAACAGGTAACTGTGGGTACGAAATAACCAAGAGCCCAAAGTTCAACAGATATGTAGAAGAGAGTGGAAATGGATTAGGTACATATTGAGAACATCGGAAAACACTGCGCACCAGGCTAGGCCTCGAGCAGAACCAAAATTGAACCGAAGATTCAGACACTTCTTAGGGTTACCATGAAGGAGATCGTGTTTGGAGGGCCTCAAAGACTTCATACGTTACTGGATACAGCTTGAAAAGACCTCAGAGAATAGGACAAAGTCAAGATATGCTGTGGAAGCCCTTTGTTCCACAAGGGGTCGAAAATAGCAGTAATAATATAATACATCGTCACTCAGCATCACCAACAAAATTCGGATTTTCAATACAAACAACGTCAAGTCAGTCAGTTCTTCTATACGGATCAGAAACTTGGCGGGTCACAAAGAATATTTCCAAAAGCTTGCAGACCTTTATTAACAACTGTCTCGCTGGATATATACTGAAGATCAGATGGCCGGGCTGGAAAGAATCACCAACAAGGAATTATGGGAACAAACAAAGCAAGAACCAATCGCACAACTAATATGCAGGAGAAATTGGATGGAGATGGATTAGACACTCTCTGAGGAGACCGCTGGGTGACATCGCACGTCAAGCCCTCGAGTGGAACCCGAAAGGGAAGCGGCATGTGGGACGTCAGTGCAAGGGTCACATGGAGGAGATTGTGTGAAGAGGAGTTGAAAGAGTATGGACTAACTTGGATTCAGGTGAAAAGTGCAGCAGCAGAAGGCAGAAGCAAATGGAGATGTGAAGTTGAAGCCCTATGTTCCACTAGGAACACAAGGGAGCAATAATGATAATTATAGATGGTATTCAAAAGCAGATATCAAATAAATTAACGTAGTGAAATCAATAAAGACAAATATATCAGGAGAATAATGAGTTCAACCTTTATCATTTTGAAGATTTTTCTCAATTCAATACAACCTGGATAATACAAAACAGGATTTGAATACACCTCTTCCCCGGTGACGAGAAGTCGTTCACTTCAACTAAGAGTTATATGAGTAGAGAATGACAAATTTCGAAAGAGAAAGAAAGACCAGATTTGCTGTATAAAATGATATCATTCTACTTCACAGGTTCTCATCAGCGACAAGCCACCTAAAATTACAGCGGTTATGAATGACATTTCATACAAAGCCACTGCAATTAAAGTTCTCAGACCAAACTTATGCACACAGAAAGAGAGTGTAGTCAATCTCTCAGCTCACTAAGCAAGTTTCAATTTGATGTACTTTAACCGTCTTCAGTTGCTATGTTAACCTACAAGCTAACACTGTTTATTAGATCTTTCTGATTTCTGTCTTCTCTCACCTCCCTTTCCTTCACAGCTTGATGGAATATGAATTGATGGTAATCTAAAATTAAAATTGCATTATTTATATTCCAGATATGTTCATCTTATAATGTTTTCTTTATTACTTTTCAAGCGTTGAAGGGTGAAATGTTATTATTTATAACCATTGTAATTTCAGGTAGTTTGCAGCTGATGAGAACCTGTAAAATAGAATGATATCCCTTTAAACAGCAAGTCTGGCCTTTCTTTCTCGATTGAAACTTATCAAGAATGATGAATATTAATAAATAATTGAGAATCAGTAAGTTTGAGTAATAGTAGGGTAATAAGGCCAATTCACTTAATAATAATAATAATGATTTACTTTATTCCAAAAACAGTACTTGTGATACAGAATGGAATTTTCAGCATTAATCACAATATTCCATCTAATTTCCTCAAATTATAAATAAAAATTAATCACACAGAAAATGTTCCACATCTACAATAGAGGTAATGTCGAAAACATGCAACATATAAAATGGAAATAGCAATAATAATGATAACGGCTAAGGTAATAACAATAATAAAAGTGAAAATCGCCGTGGGCTCGTTACACACAGTATCGTTATATGCGGTATAGAAATCCTAGCATGTTTAAAAATATTGAATATAATGTTCTCTTTACATGATATCGTGAGGGGAAAACCAAAGATTACAGCCTTCATAGAGATAAGTTGGTGTTTGCAATTATGCGAGAGAGTAAAACAAAGAAGTAACAGGACCATAAATATAATAGAAATAATAAAAGTAAAACTTCAAGGTATATAAGGATGGATGGAGGAAATTTTATTTTTATTTTTGATTTACAGCTTGATTCCACACCGTATTTTTGGTACAAGTATGGAATTTTCAGCGTGGATATCGGTAGCCTGAATTTCGCAGGCCGACCATAGATATCGGGTGTGCGTCGGCGTGGGCTCGAACCCCAGACCATATGCATGTCGGCGAGAGTCCTAACCACTGTGCCACCGACGCACAGTGGTGAAAAAGTGTCAGTTAACTTGACAATATAGCTCACGATATTTAGGTAGAAACACAGTTTAATTAGAAAGTATGTAACAATATAGGAGGCCGCATGAAAAAACAAAATTTTCTAAACTGAACAGAAGATGACTTAATAAAATTGTATACCTCATTATCACTAAGGTGGTACACTGTGTCTTTCTGTGTACACATATTCAGTTTGAATTGTTTGACGGTAGTGGTCTCAGCAAAACGTAACAACACAGGTTTCTTTAACCTTCTGATTCTGTTTGCACCTTTTCAGAATATCGACAGTATGATCAGTGTCCGACAAGTGGCGGACAATTGCACTGTTTAATGAATGTGAGGCTTTTTGTCTCCGGTCATTTGATATGTGTTGAGAAATGCGGGTAATAACTTTTCTTTCTGTTCTTCCAATGTATGTGCTTTGGCAAATATATGCGGGTTGGGAGACACGTTTGAAGGTAACATAGGCTGGAAGTTTATCCGCTTTGATTGTCTTAAACAACTGCTCGTATGATAAATACAAACAAGCTAATCAGTTGAATGTGTTGTTTTCGCGGCAGCGTTTCAGTTTGCATCTTGTTCTACTAACAATATCTTCATTTTTTTGAAGACAAACTGTGGAAAGACTGGTTTTTTCTCTACTGTGCGATGATTTACATTTTCAGCGCTAAGTTTTCCATGTTTGTCGATGAACTTCTGTGAATATTTGTTATCCTGCAGGCATTTTTCTGTAATGGATAACTATTTGTCAACTTTCACTTCTGAGTAGGGCTTTCTTACACAATCAAACTGAGTACACTGTTTTAGTATGTCACCCTGTGTCTTGCTTAGAAAAGTTAGTTGTTTCGTTTGAATATGAATCAACCTGGCCTCTTGCTCAGCTATTTTATGAAGGTACATTTTATGCAATTGTATAACCAGTCATTCTGTTAAACATCGTTTCTTCTTGTATATCGTGGGCTCTTTTTTCAAGTGTTTCAGTCTTATTACTCGCTTATAACTCAATGTTTTTAACTCCTGGCTATTAGATAACTTTCATCATTTCTGATGTATGTTACTTTTAGTCCAAATCAATGACTTCACGTCATCGGGTAGAAGGTATGTACAGGCCTCCTTTTTGTAATTTATACTTTCCTATTGTCCAGGTTGCAGTCAGATGAGTCGATTCTTCGAAATGATAAAAGTTGAAGTCATTATTCTCCTGGTACACTTATCATTCTTGATTTGTTCAAGTTTACTGATTGCAGGAATTGTCTCACGGTTTCAAGTGGATTAATTTGTACACGAGTAAAGACATACTGTACACGACCAAGTTAAAATATAGCTATCGAGGGGAAGGCAGGCAACAATGACCTTGAACACACGCCAGTCGGTGGATTGCCGGAACTATCATTATTGTAGCGCCACTGTGAGGTTTGTTCACGAAATGAGGTGCAAACTTAATCTGGATCCTGTTTTTTAAGTATTGTTTAGATAACATGTTGATGCCATGTAGCCGTAAATGTTCATGAGGTGCTTCTATGTATATCCAGCGATGTTCAGATACAAGGCATGGATATATACTGAGGTCTACAAAGTGTAGAAAATGAATTAGTGTTTGTAACGGTAAGACTGAGGTGAGATAAATGGATGTTCAGACGGCAAACTCGTTAGTATCTACTGAGTGATTTTACCACCATTGCAGAGATACAACATCCTGGAAAATGAATGCTGTGAATCGTACTGCCGACACTCTTCCGCCTTTTAAATAAAGGTTAGTTATTTATGACACTACTGTTCATACAGACGAATGGCTGGGACACAACCGTCTATTTTATTTGAGCTTGGCCAATAATCGAGTGAATTGATCTCATTTATTTTGTTGACCTCCTTACTGAAACCCATCATGATTCAATTGAAGACTTCTGAGAATAACTGAAAAAGAGTATATGAGCGGTAACTGGGTCACGAAAAGAACTCAACTTCAGTCACCTTGATGATAACATGTATAGAAACTGACTTAATTCAAAAGCTGGTACTCCTCATTACAGTTGTGAGGTATTTTTAAGTCCTGTCAAAGAAGAATATCCTGTTTAGGGTGTCTCACCATTTTTCTCTCTGTTTCTCCTGTAAATAAACATCATTTTGATGTTAAATAAACGCCACTCTTTCTGATTGGTTGTCTCAAGGTCACCCGTGCGTTCGCATTCTATCGATCGATACAGTTGAACGTTGCATTGTTCACAACTGCCATACACTTCAGTTTAGCTGTATACTACAACATTTGAATTAGAAATGCAACTTTAATCAAATATTCCATTTGAAATTATTCGACACACAGAAAAGAAACTTACGTATTTATTGTTATCGATTGGAGGGAGCTTGATAATACTTTCACTTATAATGTAGTCCGGAACGATAACAAATGAGGTTAATGGTAAAGATAAAGCCGCAGTTATCGTACTTGCTGTCAACTGACCATTGATAGATACTGTTTGATTACCAGGTGTTAGGCTGTTGTCGAAATTGTTGCGTGGACGAAGAAAAAGGTCGAACAGAATCTGTGAAACAAATACATAATGTCAGAAAAGCGATATGCACGATAGCTAAAGAATATTTTGAATTACGTCGTGTACTGGCTGAAATGTTTCCACGTGGTAAACTCCACTGAATAAACTGCATAGATAGTGACTTACAAGTACCTTAGACCTCTTCTACATGCAGTTTATGTTTACTACGTCACCATCTATGCAGTTTATTCGGTGGAGTTTAAAAGTTAATTATTTTATTCACCTAATTATTTCGCATTTATCACTATGTAATTCATACATACTAAATAAATCCACAGTGAAAGGTATTAAGCGGTTGGCAAAGAATTGAACGGTTTTAAGTTTCATCATGGAGGATATAAGTTAGAAAAACATTGAAAATAGGGGAACAGTAGACAGCTGTTAAGTCTTAGTTTGGAGGTTATTAATTAATGACTGCGTACAGATGAACCCACCGGCTATCCAACCTTGGACATTCCTTTGAATCAGTGGTTGAATTTGTAGGTTTCAATGCCACCCGAATTCCTGCTTTATTGGGAATCCTACGTAGGGCATCAGATGCCTCCACCTTATACGGTTATATGATAAAGAGCAATAATTTGTGATTGACACGTCATCAGTACATATTACTACACTACTACACTATGTGATTTATCAAAATAAAATCTTATCCATAATCGAATAATTAACTCTTAATATATATTGTACTATCATTGAAAGCTCAGTTAATACTATGACTCATATAACCTTAAAATAACCAACGTATTTCACAATATTGGATTTCAGGTAAACATAGAGAAAACATAGGTGATGGGGATTCCTGGGCAACACCACCACAACAACAACAGACAACAATCAGCATAATTGGGATGAGTCTGAAAGAAGCAACCTCCTTTACCTGCATATCGGCCTGGGAAGCATCGTTTCAACTCCAGGCGAACGGAACTGATGAGGATATCAAAGCGAGGATCGGGAAGCAAGGCAAGCTACCCTTACTCTCAAGTCTTTGTGGAGATCAACAGCACTCAGCATGAAAATGAAAATAAGATCCGGATTTTCAACCCCAATTTGAAGCCAATCTACTTGCTATACGGATCAGAAGCGTGGCGCGTCATGAAGGAACTTCGAACAAACTACAGAACTTCATCAATAACAGCTGTCTTCGCTCAATACTACTTAAGATCAGATGGCCAGAGAAGATCATCAAGAGAGATCTCTGGTAGTGAGTGAACCAACCCTACAAAAACTGATTGTGAAACAAATAGACAAGAAGATATGTAGGTGGATCAGCCATACTCTGGGGAAACTATCAAGTGACATCACTAGACAAGCGCTTGAGTGGAACCCGAAAGGGAATCGGCGAGTTTGTTGTCCAAGGGTGACTTGGAGGAGGTCATGTGAAGAGGAGATGAATGCATGTAGGTAGACTTGGAGCCAGGTGAAAACTTTAGCAGAGAATCGAATGCAGTGGAGACGTGCAGCTGAAGCCATATGTTCCTTAGGAATGGAAGGAAATAATAATAATTTCACAATAGTTGAAACGCTCAACCAACGATGAGAAGACATCTACCAATATGTATCAAATAAACACATCAGCATTCAAAATCCATCCAAGTTCTCCCTAACTATGCTGCCGGTATTCTTTGAAATTTTATATATGTCCATCAACATAAGCTAGACTGACTTTTAATTAGTTTTACTTTAGTATACGTGTGTAATTATGTTAACAGTGTAGTGGACAAAACTTTACAATTGGTATACTTTTCTCCATAATTATTAGTTTTAACTGAATGATAAATTCAAACTATGCGGGAGTTCACGCCCTCATCTGGCTGTGGCTTTTTGCGTCAGTGGCACAGAAGTGGAATCCACACCAATCACGCATGTGGTCTGGGATTTGATCCCTTGGCCAACGCATTCATTTCCGTCGATGGCACATCGGTTAGGATGATCGCCGATCATGCACATGGTCCGGGGTTCTATCCCCGACCGATGCACTCCTTTACCTCGTTAAAAGCCATAAATAAGGCTTGTAAAGCGGGAAGGTTGGGCATGGAGCTAGCAACCCCATCCTGTAAAATTAGACACTGCTACTGAAACTTCAAGCCACTAGCTTGATGCCCTATGTTCCACTGAGAACGTGCAGGAAAAAAATGCGAATTGCGTGAATACTATCCACAGTAATTAAGTCCGAAAATGACATACGCATGCGTGTGAATACATGCCAGCTTCCAAATAAGGATGAATAACTCCTACCTAATAAAAATGCAACACTTGCTTTTATTAAATAATCCGTTCAAAAAAAGTTCCATTTTTTATATGGGATAGTAATCTGTAATTATTACCTGATTATCAAACGTTTCAGGAACACATATTGTTCCCATAGCAACGGTTGCCGTGTTTTTTGTCACTGCACCGCTTCTAATAAAAAGGAAATAAAGGGAAATATAAATTTGTGAATATCAAAAAACAATAAAAATCCTCTTAAAATAGCTGGTGAAGTGCAAATATTTAACTGTCAAAACAAAGATAAATTCGGTGAAACTAGAAGAAAAAACGGATAAAAGTAACAAAAAAACTTAAAGGTCCCCAAAATGATGAAATAGGCGTTCAGGAATGTTATCTTTCCTTTGGGTTCGGAATGGAACATAAGGCTTCAACAATACAGCTCAGTTCATCCAGTTTTCTGTCATCCTCTCTAGCTGACCTCACTATTTCATATAAGCTTTCATCTCCTCTTAATACGATCTCCTCCATGTAACCCTTGAAGTGGCAATGTCAACCAACGGTCTTCCCAAGCGTGTGTCTGATCCATCTCCGTTTGCTTCCGCATATCTGTTGAGCATTAGACTCTTTATTATTTCCTTCTAAGAGTTTCTTGTTATTATTCCTTTCTGAACTGGTCATTTGATCTTCAGTATGAAGCCAGTGAAGGCAGCTAAGTGATAAAAGTCAGCAAATGGTTTGTGATGCTTTTCGTGACGTGCAGTGCAGGTTTCTGAACCATAGAGAAGAAATGACTGGGTTAACAGTAGTGTTCGGAATCAGAACTTTGTTGTTCATACTGGGTGCAGCAGATTTCCAAACAGAATTAAAGGTGATGAAGACCTGTATTGCCTTTTCTTTCCTGGATGGTTGTAACATCCTCAATCGTGTTGTCACACGTGGTTGAAACAATGCTACGTGAGCTGACATTGGTTAGAAAACGAAATCCTGAAACCAATCAAATCCCTACAAACCAACACTTGAATACCAACGAGATGCTCACTGGCGACCGGCCCTATTCAGGTAGGTAGTTATATGGGTTCCAGTGGGAAGAAGTCACCAGTAGGATGCAGCGGGTCGGGTATGAGGACAAATACTCGCCAGTGACATTGGCTAGAGGTCGCGCTATGTCGTGAATTGGCAGAAGTTAGAATTCAAGGACTATTGGAACGGGTCGCAGTGGCTTAGTGGTATACGAGTTCGCCTTGTAACCGGAAGGTCCTGGGTTCGAATCCCGGTGGGTGCGTACTGCTGAAGAGCCCCAAACTGGGACGAAACAGCTGTCCGGTACTCCCAGCTGGTTTTCCAATTGTTCTTTAACTAATGTCAGCTCATGATGAAATCCTGATATATTTACATTAGAGTAGTCACATACGGGAGTCTATCCTTCATACTGCTTAGATATGGTGGGTGAATAGAGAATATCAATGTTAGTTTTGTTGCCGGAAAGGTTTTTCTTTAGGGAACTAGAGATTCTTTAACCTCGGATACCTATCACTAAGTTTCTGCGTCAGTCCATATTCACACGCATCTTTGGCAGTGAATAACAAGAATACTTATTTATTGTCGAACGATGAAACCAAGCTAACTATACATATATACTACCAGAGAAAAATTCGAGATTTTTCTTTCAAAACATGAAATCATTATATTTGCATTATACATTCAACCTACTCACATGGTTATTACAGGGTTGACAGCACCGCTGAACCATATAAAGTCACTGTAGTCCATAAGAGTAGCACCAATTATATCAACAGGCCAAATATTAGACAGTAGTGTAAATCTCATTGAAAATGTAGCACACATTGTATTCGGTAGACTGATCCTGTAGTGATACCGAACCATCTGTCCTGGAACTACTGGATCGGTTCGTTCATTTGGTTTGTCATAGTAGCTGGGAGCATCTATCTGATAGGCGATTGTTGAGCTTGGTACGCGTGCCTAACATCAAAAAAGTCAAATTTTTATTTAGAACCTTCACAAAGGAATATTCCTCAATGAATCTGAATAAAGTAATAACAACACAATGTAGGGGATAAATCGGATCCATTTCGTTTCGTCATTGGTTTCCTGTCGACAGCTAACAGTCTGAATAATGGATGATAAAATTTAACTGAAGGGCTTAATTCAAATTTCATTTGTTTATTAGCGGTCTTCAAAATTTTTCTTAAAATCGATGCAATTTGGTATCTTAATTCTACCCTTGCTCTACCAGGTCGGGCTTGAGGACAAATACTCGCCGATGATATCGGCAAGTGGTCGCCCTAAATTCAACAGTTGGTCAAAGTTAGAACCCATAGTCTATCCGTTAAATCTGGTCCTCGTAACTTTATGGTATTCAGCCTTTTCTTCTGACCGAAAGAGCCTGAATTCGAATCCCAGGGAATGCGTACCGTTGAATAATCCTGAATTAGAATAAGAGAGCTGTTCATTAATTTCTGGTTTTTTCAATAACTTTAGCCGGTATCAAACTGCGATCACACTTTGAAGGAAAATATGTTAAAACTATTAGCAAAAGAACTGATACCTCACTTCCAAGTGTAAGCACTCGGCAAGACACTAAGGAATTTTCTGCCGAACAATACTTAAACATGAAAATAATGCTCACTGATAACTGACTACGGAATGAAGTTGCCTTAAGTTCCAGTTAGAATTCGTGCTAATTATGAGAACAAATACTAACAAATGACATTAGAAGGCGATGACGTTGTTTGTCTCAGAACGACCAGTCACATTAGCTAGATAATCGACATGCTGTCCTCGTATCCTAAAGATCATGTATCCCAAAGGGATCTTGAATACGCGCATCTGAGGAGTCCCCGATTGGGAGGAAACAACTAATCAATACTTCTTGATTTTCAGTGGTTTTTTGACTGATATATACATATATATATCCGCTTTATGTATTACTGGTTTCTACACAGTTTCGTCTAGAATAAAATATAACTATTGAATTATCCATATAATAAACCATAAGTACAGTTTTACTCAAAGTATTACATCGGATGTAACAGCTTGAAGAACGATCAAAAGGGCTTTAAAATGGATAAGAATTGATAGTAGTCGAGCATGATCAGACTTTCATTGAGAAATCCACCATCTTCCATGCTGTGGCTTATTCGCTTGCTAAAATCGGATAGAATTACTTTCTCAGAAATTTAATCTTAGCTATCAGGCATCATCAGAACAAGAAGACGAAGTTGAAGTGCTATTGACGAAACCACAATGACCTTGGACAATCAATCAGAATGTATGAAGGAGCATTGAAGACATGATATTACTTCGGATAATTTTCTCTTATGTGTTCTGAGAATGTCTGTCAGTTACTCCATGAATCCTATTATATGTAATAGGTATATTCATATAGGTGACTGTATATAGTGGTACTTAGCGATCGATCGATATTCCTGACACTCTTGTTTGAACAACTGCTAAACCTCATTCTTAACAGAAAACGTACTCAGGAAATAAGAGTAGGATACTGTACGTACCCTTACGAACAGGTTTTGTCTTATGGAATGAATTATGTCTATAAAATATCTATCCCATGCAAAATTATATTGCCTCATAGTCAAATTCTATCTCCATAAACACACATGACTCCAGTTAATCAGTCACTGACACGATAGTCAGATACTTAGTCTTCATAGAATTCATGCTTACAGGTAGGCATGATTTGATTTGGAATGGCCAATTTTAGCGTTGTCTAGATCTGAATGACCCTTCAAGGTGAACTTTTAACCAGCCTTGACTGTGACTTTGCAGTTTTAACTTCACCCACAAGAAAACCTCACAGAATGCAACTTTGATCTTCTCAGTATTCATACAGAAGAGCTATGAAATTGTGAATAAGAATTTACGAAGATTGTCACAAAAACAATGAAATCTTTATCACTGTTGATATCTTTGGGTCCCCTTAGAATCACAGTTTTTCATTTTCCATTTCATATATATATATTATTATATTTTTATTGCTCCCTTGGGTTCCTAGTGGAACATAGGGCTTCAACTTCACATCGCCATTTGCTTCTGCCTTCTGCTGCTGTACTTTTCACCTCCATCCATGTTAGTCCATACTCTTCCAACTCCTCTTCACACGATCTCCTCCGTGTCACCCTTGCACTGACGTCCCACACGCCGCTTCCCTTTTGGGTTCCACTCGAGGGCTTGACGTGCGATGTCACCCAGCGGTCTCCTCAGAGAGTGTCTAATCCATCTCCACTTTGGTTGGCGATTGGTTCTTGCTTTGTTTGTTCCCATAATTCCTTGTTGGTGATTCTTTCCGGCCTGGCCATCTGATCTTCAGTATAGGGTGGAGACAGTTGTTAATAAAGGTCTGCAAGCTTTTGGAAATATTCTTTGTGACCCCCCGCCAAGTTTCTGATCCGTATAGAAGAACTGACTGACTTGACGTTGTTTGTATTGAAAATCCGAATTTTGTTGGTGATGATGAGTGACGAAGATTTTCAGATTGATTTCAGGTTGATGAATGCATTCCTCGCCTTCCCGAGTCTCGATTTGACATCCTCGTCCGCTCCTCCTGTAGTTGAGACAATGCTCCCTAGCTAAGTGAATGAAGTAACCTCTTTCAAATCCCTCCCGATGATGGTGATTGACGCTGGATGTTGCTGCTGTTATTGTTGGTTGTTTATTTTCATAATCCCCGTCTTGTCTATGTCCACATGGAGTCCTGTCTTCGCTAGCTGCTTCTTCGACCAGTTTTTCAGTTTTCGCTCGTGAGTCTTCGATTTTGTGTGACATCAAACATAAATCATCCACGCGCGAAATCCAGGTCTTCTGGGTTCTTCACATCGCTCCAGGATATACCTCTCTTCTCGTTTCCCACTGTCTGAGGAATAATCCATTTCACTACAATTAAAAATATCATTGGTGATAATAAGCACTCTAGTCTGACTCCTGTGTCTACTCCAAACGCCTTGCTGAATTTTCCGTTGTGGATCACTTGACATGTGCCGTTGTCGTAAAGCTGTTGAATAAGGTTGATGAATATTTGGGGTGCGCCGTAGTACTCGAGTAGTTTCCAAATTACTTCACGATCAACGCTGTCGAAGGCCTTCTCAAAGTCTAAAAAGTTGAGGTAGACGTTTGATTGCCATTCCATGCTTTGTTCTGTGATGATGATGCGTAGAGTTGCAATTTGGTCAGTACATGATTTGTTCTGGTGAGGTGGAGTTCTGTATCCAGTGCGTCCTTTAATCTCTCCAGAATGATGCGACTCAGGATTTTACTAGGCGTCGACAAAGGCATGATTCCTCGCCACTTCTTGAAGAGTGAGGCGTAAGTCCCTCTTTTTTGGTAGCTTCACGAAGTAACCTTTCCTCCAGTCAGTAGGCACCTTTCCCTCCCTCCAGACCTTTTCCAATAATGGAGTCAATATGTCTGCTGTAGTCTCTGCGTCCACTTTCAGTGCTTAAGAGATATTCCATCTAGTCCAGCTGCTTTTCCAGCTTTCAGAAGCTTGGTTGCATTCAAGACTTCAGCTCTCGTTGGAGGATTGATGTCAACTTGCATTTGTGTGCGCTCTGTTGTCGGTATTTGTGGACGGGTTGCAGGTGGTGGTCGGTTCAAGTGTCCTTTGAAGTGATCCGCTCATTGTTAAATCTGGTTTTCTTCTTTGGTAATTGGGTTCCCTTGGCTGTCTTTTATAGGTTTCACTTGTGTTGATCTCTTATCGGATAGAGATTTGGTTATCTGATATAATGTCCTCAGGTCTCTTTTGCCTGCTGCTCTCTCAGCTTCAGTGGCCAGGTTGTCGTAGAATCGTCTTTTGTCCTTCCTAGCACTCTTCTTCACTTCTTCTTCCAGTGCTGTGTAAGTTGAGCTCAGCGTCTCCTTCTCCTGTCCGACCTTGCATTGAATCATTTTCTCTTTCACCATTCAACTCTCCTCTATTAGCTTCCAAGTGTGCGCTGAGAGCCATTCCTTGTCTTGTCTCTTCTTTCTTCCTAGAACCGTTGAACACGTTTCGTTGAGAATCGCCTTCAGAGACTTCCAATGTTCTTCCAGGCATGATTCTTCAGTGATGTCACGTAGTGTTTCCTGCTTTGCTCTGACAGTTGCAGTGAAGGTGTCTTTTGTGGTTGTGTCCTTCAGTTTCTGAGTGTTGAACTTGCATTGTGGTCCATCCCCAGCTATCCTCGAGGCTTTTAGCTTCACCTTGAAAGTCTTTTCTACTAGATAGTGGTCTGAACCCACATCTGCTCCTCTCCTCGACCTTGTGTACAGTAGGCTCCGTCTCCACTTTCTTGAAATTAAGATGAAGTCTATTTGGTTCTCGGTGTTTCCATCTGGTGAAGTCCATGTCGTCTTGTGTATATCCTTGTGTTTGAAAACGCTGCCACTAATCACCAAATCATTGAAGGCGCAGAAGTCTGCGAAGAGTTCATGATTGTCGTTCATTTCACCGAAGGCCTCACGACCCATGGTGAGTTCTCTTCCTGTGTTGTCTCCTCCCAGCTTCGCATTCATGTCGCCCATCAGGATTTCGATATCGCCATTTGAGAGGTTGTCCATTATTGTTTGTAGTTGTCTGTAGAAATCCTACTTCTTCTCTTATTCTGAGACGTTTGTAGGCGCATAGCATTGAATGACTGTAACTTTCCTTCCTTTTGAGTTGAACCTGGCTGTCATTATCCTGGAGGAGATTGGTTCCCACTGCATGAGAGCTTTGGTTGCTGTTGGTGACATCATGAGGGCCACTCCATCGGTGTGCTCATGGTTGTCCTCTAAGTGGCCAAATAGATTATTGTCTCTCCAGTTGGTAGTTGGCACCTTCCAGTTCCGTTCCATCTGCTTTCGCAGATTCCCAACACTTCTATTCTCTACCTTCTCATTTCAGCGGCTATCTGTGCAGGCTTTCCAGTTTCGTACATTGTACGAACATTCCAGGTACCCATCCTTACTTTTGCTTTCATCGAAAGAAAGCACATTGGCTGACTGGCTTCCCGAAGGCTTACACCAGCCTGCGTCATTTCACTTCCCCGATTCCAGCGAAAAGTAAGGTTATTGCTTATGTTTTTTAGAATTTTTAATATATTTATTCGTTGAAGTTTCTGTAGCGATTTGGTTGTTTTACAGAAGTGGAGTTGCTAGCACCACGCCCCAACCCTCCTTCTTTATCCGGGCTTGGGACAGGCTAGAAAACTAGGAAGCTAGTAGCCTAGCAATCTAGTAATCTGGCGAGGTTATATATATATGTATATATATAGCTGGCAACCGCTTGATATTCTATGCAGTTGGGAATGAGGCACATCTGTTGTGTGAAGGCTAGTGATACTGTAACAAGAGAAGACAAGAGACTTGGTGATGGAATGCTAACTTTTCACTTTGATATACACATATAAAAACATTTTGTATACCATAGATGAATATCATCATTTGCACAGATCTCCTGCGTCGTGCCTTTCGTAGTGTGCTTCTTTGTCTTCTTATAGTGTCTCGCATGACTTGAAATGAGTGGTGCCAGTTGATTTCGATTGGTTGGTTATCTTCATCACATCCGTCTTCTCCATGTTCATTTGAATTTCTGCCTTTGCTGCATCTTCCGCCATTTTCCCGGTTTTCGGCAGCAAGTCTACTAATAAATCTTCCAGGAAATGCAGATCTTCTACAGCCTTCCTATCAGTCCGACGCATTCTCGTCTTCTCGCTCTCCTGAACAGTGTTCCTATAATCTAGTCCACTGCAGTGAAGAATATCATCGGTGATGGCAGGTAGCTGTTTCTTACGCTTGTCCTCACTTCAGACGCTCCGCTGAGTTTTCCACCGTTAATCATATGACACGTGGTATTTTCATGTAGCTGCTGAACGAGGATGGTGAACATTCAGGAGAGATTCCATAGTTTTGAAATAGCTTATGAGTGATTTTGTGGTGAACATTGTGGAAGGCGGTTTCATAGTCGATAAAGCTGAGTTGGAGATTTGACTGCCATTCTATACTCCTTTTGATCATGATGCGTAGCGACGCCATTTGATTCGTACATGATTCACTTTTCTTGAGTTCACTTCGTTCTCCGTATTTGTAAAACTCCGGTTGGTAGGTTAAAGCGGAAGAAGACAAGGGACTTGGTAACAGCATGGCATACACATATTAGGAGATTAGGTGTACCTTACATTAAAATCGTCATTTTCAGAGATCTTCGGTTTTGTGCTACTTCTTATCTTCGTGTTGTGTTTCTTTGTTATCTTCTCGTGTCCCACATGTTTGGCCTCATTACCGCTTCATTTCCTCTCTTTGACGTCAGTTCTATCTCTCTGCTATTTGATATTTTTGTCAGTTTTTGTCAATAAGCTTCTCTGCATATACTATTGATAAATATTATCAGTAACACATACCACAATACAAACTGGTTGCACAATCTTTTAACTCGTGACTCACATTGGTTCAAAGTCGGAGGCCTTAATCCATGATCCATAGCTCCACTATTTTATATATACCATTGTAATCACAGATTACATACTTTTAAACAAACAAAAGTAGTAGTGAAGAAAAGCAACCACTTACCTCAGATGCAAGAACATTTACATTCACATACGTTTGACTACTTTGAGTTCCATAATAAAGAGTGAAACGAACTGAAACATACGAAGTAGCCATTGTATTCACATTCATTGGTATAAGAATGTTGATTGCTGACTTTTCAGCTTTCGATTTAGTTGGGTTTTCATTATCTGTAATACAAATATTTGCATATATATATTTATATAAAAGCTATTTTGGAGCAATATGTGATTTGTTGCCAATTCAGCTACATATTTCGGAATACCGACTGGTCAGGAAAGGGTTTCATTTTTGTTATAGTTAATCTGTTCACCGCTGATATTTTACAACACACTGATGAATGAGCTGTGTTCAAAAGGCTGTTAGGTGACGGATAGGTACCATATTACAATTACCATATTACAAACGATGGGTGTAGAGTCTGAGTAGCAGATGGAACACCAATACTGACTTGGAATGCACGTACATCTAGCCGATAGGTACTAAGTAGGACGAAATGCGCATACCGAATTCAACTGCAGGTCGTTACCAATCAGAGGGGAACTATACTATTCTCAAAGGCTGGATGGGTCTCAGGTTGCTTTCGAAATCTGTCTTTTTCAAAAGCCGGTTAAAGTTTCTTTAAGTGAACCATTTTTTATAACTGTTAACATATTTTTAGATCTCTCTCTCTCAAAGATTTCCTCTGCTTTGTTAATTTATTGATAACTTCTACTACATTATTTTTGCAGTGTTTTTCTAAGTCTATTTCTTAACTTCATTAAAAGTGCAGTTTTTATTTCACCTTTGACCATGGATTAATGTCATTTAGAGAACCATTGCAAACGAAAGAGTACTTAACAGCTGCTTCATGCCGATTTCGGACTCATGGGGAGCACTTACCCACATGTGTTGAAACCCAGAACCCTCCAGTTGCGAGTCAAGCTCGTTTGCCATTCAGCTCCTGGGACGTGATTCAGTGGTTAACGCATAAATTGATGCATAAGGCGCAAACGGCTCCAGGCAAAGTCATTGGCGTCGTATCCAGCCGTGTGGACTCCACTAGTCTCGACTCCGCACTAGAACACCAGTCAAATTTGTCCAGTAGCCGACACTAGTAGGCATCAGAATAGTTTTCAAGAGCTAATTTGTAGGGATTTGATTTGTTAGGCGTTTGATCACGGATTGATATCAGTTAGAATTCCGGACACACTGGATTTCTCACCAGTGATTAAAGGGTAAATAGGTCCACCTCGTGACCATAAGGTCCTGAGTTCGAAACTCGGTGGGTGTATGCTGTTAAGCAGCAAAAAATTTGAACGAAACAGCTGTCCATTACGCCCTTTTTTTCAATGGTTATCTCACTTATATCAATCCATGATTAAGTTCCAAAAAGTCAGATCCCTACAAACAAACTCTTTCAATGTTTGTCTCAGACCTACTTATATTTCCAAATCTGATTACTTCTTGGGGTATAACAGTCACTTAATCGATGATTACTTTAAAAATAAGATGCCTGCACCAGTCTTATCAAATAGAGGCGCAAACTTAATTCATAGTACAAATCTAATATCAAATAAATCCTTCTCTATATTCCCACATAAGTAAGGATAAGTTTAATGCATCTACAGTCCTAATATATTTAATAAGAAAAATCTGAAACCCTACATGTATGATTTTTGATAAAATTGGCATTCGTATGGCATTTAAACTTACACGCTCACTCAGAGACATATCCTGTGGGCTAGACGATCTTATTGATCCAAAGAGACAAAATATTGTGATATACATAATACCTTGTATTTACTCTCAGGTCAACTATATGTGTCAGACTGGTAGAATGAGGGTAATCGGATTATTGGAGTAGAGGAATTCAGGTAAATGAAGAATGCTTGACCTCAAAAAGGTGAAGAGCTCAGAGAAAAACCCATAAACTGTAACGCATGCAATAACAAGCAATTACAAAATAGGATAGGACAGAGTTGCAGTTCTATAAGTATTATGGCTAGGCGGAAGGTTAATTTGAACAGTGATTACTTCTCAATTGAATGACGCGACGCTGATAACAGATATAAAATATAATACTGCCAGTAAAATCGAAGATGTGAAATAACTGAATTCAGACTACTGGATCCGCGGGCATTTTGGAATTATTTCATTTGCTAAAATTTTCGTCGCCAACCACCATTAGTTAGAGGGAACATTTGAAATCACTGGATAGCTGTTTCGTCCTATCCTGGGACTCAACAGAAGTGCATACCCATTACCCTGGTTCATGACAAATATCTTACAGCTGAAAATAGTGGAATTATACAAACAAAGTTTGAAAGTTATATGAAGCTGACTACATGATTATAGGCAGCAATAAATTGTGCTAAAAACGGCGTCAGTATCTCTGTGAACGTTTATCAGGTAAATTAGTCTACTGCAGTTCCAAAGTTGTGCTAAAATATTCTTTAGATTCATTCTGAGATACTTTGAAAATGTGGTTGTTTGTATATATATATATATATATATATATATATATATATATATATATATATATATATAAAGTAATCTAAAGCACCAATAGCTCTGAAAAAGGAATGGCTCTTACAACTTCAGTTCTCTGGTGATAACACCGGTGAAGTAACAGCACAACGTTTCGATGTTGGCATAGGGATAAAATTCATAGTCTCCGAAGTGTAATATTTCTGCTTAACCATCTCCATTTTAAGTTCGGGAGTGAAAGATGAACCACCTCATTTTGATATATATGGCCAAGTTAAACTTTAAGCACCACTAACTTCCACTGGAGTGCGAGCGCACCAGTGACTTTGAAACGCGCACTAAGCAAGTTGGTGGAATCTGGCAGATAATGTTGACATCATCGATAAAATATGCTAATTGAAGTGTTGCGTTATCAAATGGAATATCTGGCAAGTTATAGATTAATTTTGGGAAAGATTAAGTTACTCCTTAGGCCAAGGATAAGTTAGAGTTAGGTTAACCTAATAAAGGCGACAGTAGGTTTGGTTCGAGTTAGATTACAGTTAGTTTAGGGATATTTTCACGTTGGGGTTACCTTCAGGAAGGATTAGAGTTATTGTTAGGGTTAGAAGACCTATATAATTCCATGCATGGAATGTGGTTAAATTTCCCTGTTGATATAAGAACATAACTTGTGCACTGTGGTAAGGCATAATTCTATTGTGAGTAAAATTTATTTTTATAAAGTAATACTAACTGATGACGTTTCGAGCACAACCTCTCGCTCAGTAAATATTACTGTAGAACACTGTGAAACTTTATCAAAATAAATTTTACGCACAATGAAATTATACTCTGTTGATACTCCAACTGAAAACTGAGAGCTGTTCTTATCACATGTAAGAGAAAGGCATCCTCTGTAATGCTTTTATACACTTTTCATGCATATTTCCTTCGTATTTTTGTATGTATTCCATACACAAAAATGCCTCCTTCACGTGACTGATGCGTTCGAGGTCATTCGGTGATTGGTGATTAAAGTTTAACTTTGCCTAATTTGTGTTTAGGGAAGAGACAAAGGAAGTCCATTCATAACTTCTATCCCATCTCATATCTTGAATACAGGATGCAAGACTGAGGTTAACGTGGCTTCCAAAGTTATCAACCGTATACCGACTAATTTTTATTTTAACACGAAATTTCATCTGTTACGTAATGCTGACGCCGTCTGAATTCACACTAAGAAACCTGATTTATCTATCCAAAAGTAGATGGTTCAGAGGGTTTCCTTACCTTCGTCTTCGCTTTTCTAACCGTCCTTAATTTGTTAATTAAATTTTTTCAATCTTATCTGATCTTGGACTTAGTATCACGTTTCTTATGATTAGTAGGACTTGCGCATCTTTCTTGGACTGTAATTACAGTGGTCACTACAAGTCAACATTATTTCCAGTAAAATATCAATGTTGTTAATTAGGGTTATACAATAACAATAACAATTTCGCTTTATTCCAGAAACAGTACTTGTGGTACAGTGTGGAATTTTCAGCACATATCTACAATATTGCATCTAATTTCATCGTACATTTAAAAGGAGTATTATAAAAAAAATAAAATATATAAAAAAAACAACAAAAAAACCAAAAAAAGAACACAGAAATAACAAAAAAAATGCAAATAAAAATACCAAGTAAAAAGGAAGATAAACACAAATTGTGAAAAAATATTTCAGTATTGGTTAGTGGAAGCTACGATATGTGTATGCGTGGTGAACAGTAACAGCTATAATCATACGGGAAATTATGAGATGTTCTTAAAAAAATGTTTATAGCCAAGATGATCAGTTAATTTGATTGAACAACACTAAGCAATCATAAGATAAACATTTCAGGTTGTGTTTTTTTTATTTTCAGCACTAATGCGGTTGTTTGTAGTGGTAGTGTGAGGAATCATGCATAATACAAAATTTTTTAAGATGGTGATAGTGGCAATAACAAACAAGATTGTCAGTTAAATAGTGCCGAACAAAGAACAACCACAAAACTAATGTTACATGATGGTTAATGACGGGACAATTTTTAATAATCATAGTGATAATATAGTCGGACCCAGTAGATACACAAAAAAGGAATAGAATAAAGAATAAAAATGTAAGCCAATGATAATAATTTTAAGCAGCTAAGTATGTTTAAGAAGGTTGTTCACTATAGAGTACAAATAAGAGAGTGTAAGGGGGAAATAACAAGGGCCAAAATTATGTTATTAACAACAAAGCAAGTCATAGGTTTCACGCTTAACATTGTCTCTGTCACTTAGAACACGGGCCAAATATGGTATCGTTGAGTTCCTATACTTGGTTGTACGAGCATATATTATTTTGTACTGATTTCTGGTTCTACCTGATGAGATGCAGGGAGAGAGTTGGGAATAGAGGGGGTGTTGGGGGTCAGAGAGTATGGTTTTAGACCATTTCTCACATGTATTCAGATGCTTATCCACTAATGTTGTGACGAGCTGACTGAGTTTTACACCGCTAGTCCTACTAACTACCTTCAACATCCTTCTCAGGATGGTATAATCCTTTTTCAGTAACCCAGGAAAGACTAACGGGGAACAGTAAAGTAGAATAGGTAGGATACGAGAGTTGACAAATTGTGAAAGCAGAGGTTGAGGGACTCCAGTTAGTCTGAGTTTCTTAATGTAGTAGGTTAGACGAAACACTTTCTTGGAAATCATTTGGATATGAGATGACCAGGTAAGGTCGGAAGATATAACTAATCCGAGGTATTTTGCATTAGACTTTGTTTCAATTATAGTCCCCTCAATTCTACAGACATCATGAGTGCTTACTAGTGTTTGTAGATCTCGTTTATGCCTAAAGGAGAAGTCGACAGTCTGGCATTTTGAGGGATTCAGCGTTAGGCCATTTAGTTTAGACCACTGACTGATGTCCGACAGGAAGCTATTTAATTTGAAGCAGTCTGACTGAGACTTAACGGGAAGCGAAACAGTCAGGTCATCTGCATATTTGACGAAGTTGATTTCGTCTGAGAGAGGTAAGTCATGTAAGAAGAAGGAAAAGAGAAACGGCGAGAGAACAGCACCCTGAGGAACACCAGCTTCAGTAAGCAAAGGAGAGGAAGCTACACCATTATATACCGTGTACTGCATCCTATTGGAGAAGTAAGAGTGCAGCCAGTTGATAGCCCAGGACTCAGTTTGTGTAAGGCTAAGCTTGTTTAACAAAAGGCCTCTAGGTACAGAGTCAAAAGCAGATGTGTAATCAAGGAAAGTACAACGGACATACTTGGCCCCTTTGTCTAAGGAGGATACAATGTTGTGATGAAACACAGCAGCAGCATCCAAAGTACTTCTACCCTGTTTGTAAGCAAACTGCTTTGGATCGTTTGAGAAGCTTAGGGAGGGAATGAGTTTTTGTAACAGTAATTTCTCCATCAGTTTCAAAAAAGGAGAGGTAATGGCAATTGGTCTAAACTTAACACTATCTCCAGAACCAGACTTGGGTACAGGGATGATTTTAATATCTTTCCACAGAGAAGGTACATTATTATTAGAAAAAGAAGTATTGAAAATGCTTGTAAGTGGGTTACTTAAAATATCAGCACATTTCTTTAAAACAATGGCAGGTATACCATCAGGGCCTAGACTCTGGGAAGGTTTAAGAGATTTCAAACATTTAAGAACATCAGAAGTATTGAAACGATGAAAGTCACTGGTCGTGTTATTAGTTAAATTGAAGGCAGAAAGGACATTTGGAGGGCGGATGAAAGATCTATTGAGAGTATTTACATCAATAGAAGAGGCAAAATTATTATGCTTACCACAACCAGTAATTTCTCTAAAAAGCTTCCATATGTTTTCTGAGGTTTTACAAGATAGTATTGTTTGATTATAAATGTTGTTTAGTCTCTTGATTTCAGATTTAATTTGGGTGTTTATCTTCTTAAGACCAGATTTATTCTTTGTCTTGTACAGCTTCTCTTTTTCTCTACGAAGTTTTTTGAGATGAGGGGAAGAAAAACGATCCATTCTTTTGAAAATTATCTGTTTTGGACAGCATATATCAAGACAGAATTTAAGATAGTCAGTCAAATTGGAAATAGTATCATCCAGTTTGTGTTCGTTGAAAAGTTCCCAGTTAGTGTCATTTAGCATGCATCTTAGTTTGAGCATATTTTCTTGTGAGTAACACCTTTGCTGTGTTTTCTTGGACAGATTTGAGAAGATATTAAAGTGAGATCTGCTGTATATCTTAGGTAATATCCGAATAATACAATGATCTGAGTTCATGATAGGAGCACGTCGGCGTACTTCATATATTTCCTCATCATTAATGAACACTAGGTCAAGGGTTTTATCAAGTCGAGTAGGGAATTTAACAATATTGGCATGACCTAATGATACGAGGAAAGAACAATCACAGCAGTTAAAATCTCCTGTGACAACTGATAAAGAGTTTTCAAGATGTGTAACGGCGAATTCAGTGAATTCATCAGCAAAATCAGATAGATCAGATGCAGAACAGCCAGGAGTAACATAAATGTTAGAGATGAAGACGTATTTAAACTTGGATAAGTGTTTCGGGCGGCATTTGACCGTTATACAATCAATAAAGTCATTAGAGTAAGAAAAACATACGTTATTTGAAGTTGACCATTGAGAATGAATGAAAGTTGCAACACCTCCACCTCTTTTCTTTCTGGAGCATAGTCGATCTTGTCTAAACAATGTAAAACCATTTAGGGAAACCAGATTGTCATCATAGAGTTCATGGAGCCATGTTTCTTGTAATGCAACAATCGCCGTATTGTGATAAGTATCAGATGATAAGAGAGACTGGAGATGCATAATTTTGTTGGGAAGTGAACGGCAGTTTGAAGTGACAATAACAGGAATGGTTGTACGATATAAAGGTGTCTGTTTAAGTGCACGCTGCCAGCCAGCGTGATGTTTTCTCTTAGATTTATTAGATGCATTATTAGTTGCATGAAAGTCATATGGTTTAAAACGTTTAATGAATGAATTACTGTATTTTATGCGATTTGCGATCATATTTTATTAAAATTAGGAATGAAAACATGACTTATTAGATGCAATATGTAGATGCAAGAAAAACGTAGCCCAGATGTCAAACAGGCCGCCAAGATCGGGACAGGAATATTATACGCGCATATAGAAATGTTCCTTTGAGTTCCCAGTCGAACATAGGGCTTCAAGCTACAAGCTTCGAAGTTTCAGTAGCAGTGGTGTTTTTACGGGGTAGGGTTGCTAGCCTCACGCCCGACCTTCCCTACTTGTCAGGAATGTAACCGGCTAAAGGAGGTAAAGGTATACTTCAGCCGGGACTTGAACCCCGGACGAAGGGTGTAGTTGGCCAGCAATATACCATTGAATCACCGATGCAGTAAGTTTATATATATGTGTGACACCACTACTGGAGAAGGTGTGAAAAGAGGACAAGGTATCCGAGTATTGGAAGAAAGGCTACTTATTCAAACTGCCAAAGAAAGGAGACTTAAGACAATGCAAAAACTGGCGCGGAATTATGCTCCTGTCCAACCCAAGCAAAATACTAAGCCGCATCATCCTGGAGAGAATCAAACAAGCCCTGGATGGAAAGCTTCGACCGGAACAGGCTGGATTCAGGAGAAACAAATCGTGTATTGATCAAATCGCCACACTACCGATCATCACTGAACAAAGCTTAGAATGGCATTCACCTCTCCACCTCGCTCAACTTCATTGACTTTGAAAAGGCCTTCGATGGCGTCGATCGAGAGGTGATTTGGCAACTACTTCGCTACTACGGGTTGGCGCGGACATTTATACATATCATCCAACAGTTGTATTACAATGCTGCATGCCAAGTAATCCAAAACAGGAAACCTATGGAATCCTTCGAAGTGAAGACAAGAGTAAGACAAGGCTGGCTGCCTGCTATCTCCAATGATTTTCCTGATTGCAGTAGGTCGGATAATGTGACAGACAGCGGGCAACGAGGAAACAGGGATAAAATGGACTCACACAAACACAAACTTGGAGGATCCGGATTTCGCTGGTGATATATGTCTGATTTCTCACTAAATGCATGATAAACAAGTGAAAAGCAACAAGTTGGCAGAAGAACCATCAAAGATGAGACTTCAATTCAGATGAACATAGATAAAACAGAGGTGATGAAGATTCCTGGCCAACACCAACAGCAGCAACAACATATAACAATCAGCTTAAATGGGTGGAACCTAAAAGAAACAACCTCCTCTACCTACATGGGAAGCAGCGTTTCAACTACAGGCGGAACTGACCAGGATATCAAGGCGACGATCGGGAAAGCAAGACAAGCTTTCATTACTCTTAAGTCTGTGTGGAGGTCGACAACACTCAGCATGAAAATAAGATCAGGATTCTTGACTTAATATGAAGTCAGTGCTACTCACTATACGAATCAGAGACTTGGCGCGAAACGAGCACTATGAACAGACTACAGACCGTCATCAATAACAGCTGTCTTCGCTAAATACTCAAGGTGGCCACAAAAGATCATCAGTAGGGATCTCTGGCAATGAGCGAACCAACCAGGAACCGATTGTGAAACAAACAGGCAGGAAGTATTGGAGATGGATTGGCCATACTCTGAGGAAACCATCAAGCGACATCACTAGACAAGCCATCGCTCGAGTGGAACCCTAAAGGGAAGTGTCTGGTTGGTCGTCAAATTGTGACTTGGAGGAGGTCATGTAAAGAGGAGATGAAAGCATGTGGGCAGACGTGGAGCCAGGTGGAAACTTTAGCAGAGAACCGAACGCAATGGAGACGCGTGGGTGAAGCCGTATGTTCCTCTAGGAATTAAAGGAAATAATAATAAATATGTAGAAGCGGAAGAGAAATTTACGGAAAAGAATATTTTTTGCTCGAACTTTCTTTTATCTTATAAATGTCTGAATGGGGATATTTGTTATTTAGATTTGTCAAAGCTTTTGACATAAGAAAACGCACCTGTTTTTCTCACAGATTTTTCTTAAAATACCGAATTATATAAAACGATGAACCACGCATTCTAAGATTATTCAGTGCTGCAGACAGTGACCATACTAGCATAAAAACAATGGATCTTACCCAATCAATTAATACAAAAGGCTGGCGACAACTCACTTTCGAAATACAGAGAACCCATGTTTATTTCTAGATTAGTAGCAGTAAAAGTTGTTTGAAATCCAGATGTGCAAACAGCGCTACCAGTATCAAGGATTTTCGGTTGCATTATGGCTAAAATATCCAGAAGTTGAAAAAGGTAGATCTGAATTCTGTATGTTTGCCTTGCTCTGGAGTCTATAACTAGACTGACAGAGAGTAAGTTGAATCCCCACGGATAACACTTGTATTACTGCGTGAAGTTGCCAAACTTTCAAGTGTCCAATACGGAACTTGACTACTTGTCTAAAAGGATAAATAAAATGGTAAATACATCTTTAAGGACTTGTGACAAAGGTGACTAAAATGAAAATAACAAACCAGAAGTGGAGATGGGCTCTCTATTGAATCCACGTTAGTAGGTTTCTTTATGAGTAAATTAGACAATGGTCTTTTGAACACCCTTATCAAAACATTCTTATTTTAATGCCAGTGTATGGATGGTGCCTTCATCCTTTGTGGAGATGAATGTAGTAATACGTCAATTCAGTTAAGTACATTAAGCCTTCGAATTCACATGTGAAGAAAAATCTCAGACTAAAGTAGACTTCTTAGACATCCTACTGGGACAGAAGACCAGAGGGTAGCATAAACAGAAATTTGCTTAAGAAAAGTACCTGGATCCGTTGATTTACACGTCTTCACGGATTTATTTCCCTCCCTTTAAAAGGAAATTTGTCAAAGGCCCTCAGCAATAGGATCAGGGATATTTGCTCAGCAGACGCGAATAAAGACAAACGTAAGTTTGTATACAGCACGTTAAATGAGAGCAGCTATCTGGAAAAGCTTATCATTAAACACATGGCGAAGAAAGCAGAAAAAGATTCTTCTGCATTCATTAAGAAGAAGCCTTGGCATATATAACTACAGTTCAAAGAGTATATACCAAGTGAAATAATAGACGACAAGGTGAAAAAATCCATGGAAGGTATGTAATAAACATAGGAAATCTGCGGCTCAAAGTTTGCACACAACTGGATGTGATTTCGAAATCGAAAGTGACCAGGCTAGGAAACTTCAGTTGTATCTATCATTTCCTTTGTTTCTGTGTAGCCAGTTATCTTAGCCAATGCTCTGGGAACTTAATTCTTCGTGCTTGGGAACAACTACCAGTGTGGCTAAATAAAGGCGTTGTTAAAACTATCAGTAGTTCGAGATTAGACCACCTCGCCTAAACAGGAGACAAAGGTAACTATCACTGAGGAGACTTTCTCCATTATCTTTCGGGTATCGAATAAGTTATGAAATGCTCCTACATACCAAATACTTCAAACAGAAGCAAGAGGTTATTTCTGTTCATTTAAATCAACCAGAGCTTCACGCATGCGAAAGAAACAGGTCCGGCCACTATTGTTACCCTATACTGTTGTCGAACTTATATAAATTCATAAATTCTGTATTATTTCTCTAATTTATCTAATGTTCAGTTTAATGTTACAAAAATGCATATTATCCCTCTGTTACTGACGCTTCTGAGATGTAATCTATCGATACTATTTATTCGCTACAAGTAAAAGCATTAATGATGTTAGTGGCTATAATCCTTTAACTATTACTGATATGTAACTGGAAAACCTAATGATAAATGCATCGAAAAGGATATTATATGATCCCTAATCAGTGTTTGTAATGTGACTAAGATAAAACGAAAACCTGGAATTCACTGTTATGAATTCAAGAAGAACTGATTTTAATTTAGATAACGAGTCGATTTCAATAAGATAACCACTGGACACCATCAAGGAGTACTGGATAGCCGTTTCACTCTTGTTTGAGACTCACCATCAGTGTGCATCCATCACCCCAACCTCAGGGATCAAACTCAAGACCTTCATGTTACAGGGTGAAATTGTATACCAATAAGCCACCGGTACGCATTTCTATGGCTTGCAAATTCTTACTACTGCAGATGACTACGACGCTCAACTTCGTAGACCTCAGTTAATAAGACTTGTCCTTTTGGGTTTCAAGCAAGTTCATCCTGTAATCAGTCAATAACAAGCGCTGGGTTGAAATCATTCAAACCTCTTCAAAGTAACACTTAAGAAGGGACTTCGCTATGGATGTCTTTGTCATCTGTGCTCTACAAATAACTGAACTTGTAAGTACACGGATGCATCAATTACCGGGAGAATTCTGGGATTTTAGTTAATATCATTTCATATTATTCTCAGTTTAATTAATCCAATCAGAATTTAGAAAGTGTTTTACAAATAACAAACTTGATTGATAATGCTTCGTTTCTGTTCAGTAAGGTAATTAGTTGTATGTCATTCTTAAATTGTTCGTTTAAAGCAAGTGAACCGTCCGTTTTACAAACTGACCGTCTTTGCTGGTACGACTAACGCCAAATAAATTCATGACGTTGGTCTGCCAGGTAGTCGTGCGGATGATTCCCCACAGGTCCTATTTCCAGTTCCTAAATGGCAGTGGAGTCAGCAAAGCAACAATACGGATGTGAACAGAATAATATAATGCAGTCATAATTCTTTGGATTGTTGAGGACTATTGACTATCTGAAACACTTTTGATACTCAAATACTCTTATAATAACGTTATGGATCGCATTGCTGATTCCTAGCGAATTTATTTCCCTATTCCTTATGCTATTCAACTTAATTCCTCATTTATTGGAACTACTTTAATTCAGAAATCTTCATCAGGAGAACTTATGACTTTGACTGAATTATGAGAGAACAAGCAGAATAGTACGACCTCGCCTTATTCTGTAGATTTTCTTCAATCGCGTACATCCTGAACAAAATTAATTGTAAGTTACGAGACTTCTGAACGTACTTTTTGCAATGACCTAAGTTATAGATAGAAAGTGTAGTCAATGTAAGTCCAAATGTGATGTAAGTTGACGAATTATTCAGTGTTATAATACAAAGTAATTATAGCATAATTAAACACGAAGAGGTAGACTTCGGATTTCTTTTTGAAACAGGGGCGGACTAGAGAGAAATTACAGGGTAGAACAACAGAGTGAATTTTACTTATTATGATAGAGAATTCAAGAGGGTGTGGCTTAGAAGTAAAATGAAATTAAAAAATAGACGGGACTATTAAGTGGATTGGAAACTCAGTAGTGAGTTCAACTCAGTAAGTGATAATCAAAATGGAATTTAATTGGGAGGGTATTATGCCACAGAAAAAAATCCCATAGGACACGAACAGAAAAATTGCGGTCACCTGCATAGTGAGAGATTTGTCTTTTTATCTTTCTGTTTACAGAGTTGGATTAGCAGTGGCTTTTCTGAATCAAAGCAACCATAGTCTCCTTTGTGTATTGATTATTGTGAAAGCCTGACTACCTGATACGAGATATAGAGTGGAAATCAGTCAGGCTTTCAAAATAATCAGTGCACAAAGAAGACTATGTTCACTTCAGTTCACAGAAGCCATTTATTAACAAACAATTTTTAATTGCCTAAAACAGGTTTTAGCCTACGTTTAATGTCCATGGTCAAATTCACTAGTACATCACAGATGCAATAATGGAACTGCCCCTAACTGACTTCGGTGACTCAGGAATCAACTTATCAGCAGAGAAGATTCTTATCAACTTTAAGTGTGCGTACGATGATGCTGTCCTCCTATTTGAAGACATTGTTATCTAAGTTAGTCTCTTGAATGCCTTGTTTTACAAATAGGTTAAATGGCGATGTTAAAATCAACTTTCGATCACTGGGCTAAGTGATTTTCTATGCATCAAAATGTATGTTTTTTACTATTATGCAATTACATCAATGAGTGTTAATTTGTACTCACACCAATTTTCAAATAAAATTCAGAAGTATAGCAGGTTATTATTAAGTTTTCATGTGGGATTTATATATAATGCATTCGTGATTTTCAAAGACGTGGAACATGCGTCCAAATTATTTGAAATCATCAGTAATATACATGAAAACATCAGCTTCACAATGGTGTATGAACAAGAGGGTTAGTTTCGCTTCATAGATTTATTGATGTAAAGACAAGGTAATTGTACAGTCGAGAGAGCAATATACCCTGGGCATAGAAGAACTAGACAGTATTTAAAGTATGCTATTCTCTATCCACTAAAATGCAAAAAGCTATTGGTGAAGCTCTGAAGATAGACTGCATGAGGAGTTGCCAACGAGTTCCAAAAACACCCTTACTAGAACCGTTGGTTGGCATCTAAACGAAATAGGACACAAAGAGTATATACCGACTGCATTTACCATTATCGACAGAGAAAGAAATTTGTCTTCCTAATTCTAGAATATTTGTTTATTTATTCCTATTCTTCCGTTTTCTCCGATAATGGAGAGAACTAGGAAGTCATCTTGGATTTCTTCAACAGCTTCCACCTTGCAATCCAATTTACTTTAAAAAAGTTTGACTCAAATACAGCCTACCGGGAAGTTCAAATAGCAATATTTGAACGAGATAGAACTCTAAGAAGATACATCTTCAGAAAGCTTACTAGGAGTGCAAAACTAGCTAGTTTCCACAGTTTCGAAAGCTTGATTCGTCCATTGAACCACGAAATCTGCACTAGTGGCAGCCATAACATCATGGAAGAGAAGCTAAACATTCTGAAGAGAATTGTTTTCGAATATGGCTACTCTGAACATTTAATCACAATCCTTGAAGCCCAAACCACCAAAACTACCCACACTTTCTGCTGCCCATAGACATCTTAAATTCAATGAAGATTCACCGGCAGAAATACTGAGAAACTGCTTGTCCTACTTACTGAAGAAAACCTTCCTCGCAGCTGAACTTCTGCTAACGTTCTCCAAAGACCAGTGATTTATGTAAACCTGAAGGATAAGCCACCACTACTGGTTTCACCGTTGTGTACCTATCAATTCACCTGCCGGAGTGCAGCTAAGTATGTTGACCATACTTGCCCTTATGGATTTATTAAGGAGAAAAACTTTCCCTGCAGCTATATCCTAGAACACCTGGTAGAATCTGGATACTCATTTAATCCACAAATCAACTTCATAGTCATCTACAGAATACGTGAGAATCCCACCAAAGAAGCATGAATGAAACTTCTTTAAACTGCGAAGGCAATGGCAATTCACATGGTAAATCTCGAATGGTGCATACAGAAGTTTGTTCGGCCATTAAATTTGCAATGGACCTGGTTCGTCTTACCACTAGATATACAATTTTTATTTTTTTTAAATTTTAATTGTATTATTTTCTTTCCTCAACCCCTGTTAAGACTCTAGCCATTATTACCATTTCTGTTAACTTAACTGCTGTTCAATTTTAGTTTAATCCTACTGATTCCATCAGTTATATTACGTTACACAATTTACTCATTTAATTTCATTTTAGTTTCCACCTTACTAACGCTTCTATGTTGTGTAGTTTGTCGTCTAGAATTTACGATCCTGATGAAACATCCCAGAAAATATTCCTTGCGTTGCTAAGACAATTTACTATACATATATATATATATACGATTGAAAAGCTTGAGAGTGGTATCATTGAAAAGGGTAAGTAGTCTCTGCTCTTCTTCTAATATATACCACCAACCTTGATAGCAACTGTTTCTCCTCTCCATCCTACTACTCATTTACAGGACATTAAGGGCCTTCGGTTATAGGTAGTTGAAAGCAATCACTGAAGCAAAGGATATCGCATTATCCTCTTTAAGGTATTGTTCCCCAGACAAATTCAGAATTTGCAGTTTAGACTTGTACATTTATATAACAAAAGGATGTATTGAATGACTATCAGGTGACTGGAGATGAAACGAATAAGTCGTGACGTAAAATTATTGATGCATACACAATTGAAATGGGCTTCTGTGACATAGAACACATGATTAATGATTAGGGGTACATCGTTGGAATCTATATGAATATTCAAGGAAGCAAGATTGATCATTTATTAAGCATATTCAGTATTTTTCGTTGATTACTTTTGAATGCCCTGAAATACTTAGTGTCTGCGAATACAGATACATCCATCTGATGACGAGTCATGTGTGGGAAGAAATGCACATACTGGATTCACTGCTAACTACTATCATTAATCAGATTTAAAAAATGGATTAAAGTTGAAAAGTTATTTTTTTCCAGATTTTTTCTAATAGTGACGTCTGACGTCTGAACAACGCTTCGTCTAAAAAATGAAAACTGTCTTTGGAGATAGCGCCCCATCTATCATTGCTAATATTATTCCCTTGAGTTCCGAGTGGGCTTCATTAATACATTACAATCCATTTTGGTTGGCACCACGATTCCCCGTAGGCTGTCGCATTCTCTTCAAAAGATCTTCCCCATATCACTCTTGGACGCCCAACTCAATGTTCCCCATTTAGGTTCCACTCGAGGTTCTGCATTGCGCGCTATGTTACCCAGTGGTCACATCAGTGTGTGTCACATCCATCTATATTTTCTGCAGAACATTTTTTAGCAGTAGATTCTTGGTTGATTCGTCCACAGAGTTCCCTGTCGCTATTTTTGCCGGTCTGCCATCTGATCTTCAACACAGGGAATGGTTTTCGTGACGCACTGAGTTTCTGATCCACTTCAAATCTTCAATAATGCCAACCCAAACATCGACTTTACGCTTGAGACTGAATCCGACGGAATGTTCCACTTCCTCGACGTCCATCTGACAAGAAACGCCGACAATTCTCTGAAAGGTTCCATATACAAAAAGCCTACATGGAATGGACAATTCATCAACTTTCAAAGCTTCGTGCCCCTAAGCAGAAAGAGGAACCTGATATACGCTCGATGATTCGGAAGATATGCAGCGAGGAAGTGGTTGAAGAAGAACTGCGTAATCTTCAAAAAACCCTGATGGAAAACGGTTTCCCGCCAAGGTTCATAGACAGGAATCTCAAATCTAAAATTATTTCGGAACAAGTCCAATCCGTTCCAAAGAAATACTTCTGCTTAATCTAGAATTCAAAGGTGATATTGAAGCAGAAATCCTTCGCAAACGCCTCTCTAAATCTCTGAGGAAAACATTCTTCGCCGCGAGCCTACGATTGACGTTTTCCTGCAAGAAGGTGTTCAGTCAGAACGCGAAATACAAGCTGTCGCATTGGGCCACCTCAGCGTGCTGGAGCTGAGTACGTTGGCCGTACCATGCGCCGACTTGAAAAACGCGCTCGTGAACACTGCCCAGCCTGGTTAGTAAAAGGAGACCAAAAGGTGTATACAGTTCAGTGACAGAACATTGGTCAATCAGGACATTCAGCACCTTTCGAAAAATCCTTCAAAGTAATATGCAAGATTCAATCAAAGCTATCAAAGGGAGTCAAATCAAGACATCTGGGCATAGCCGAAGCGCTAGCCATACAAAAGCTCAAACCCACGCTTTGTATACAAAAGAAAACGTCCAACCCCTGTCCCTGCCATGGCCGTTATAGACAGGTAATTTTTTATTAATGACCATCCCATCGCCTTTCTTATCTAAACTTCTTGTTTATTCATGTTATTTTAAGTTTTTCTTAATCCCTCTGTACACTATCATATTTTCATACCCGAACTTAGTGTTTATTTTGTCATTTTACTATTTCTACATATTTAATCCCTGATTGCATAAACAATTATTCATCACATTAGTATTATCCAAACATCCTGTCTATTTTGTTATTTCTACATTTCTAACCCCTAATTGCACAATGTCGATCTTCTTGGTTATTATGATGCTACTTTGTTTGGTTTATCCATCTCCCTGTTTATTATGGAATTCTAATTCCTAATTTTAATTTTTATTAATTTGACCCTTGACCGGAAATTATTCTAGGAACTTTCCCACCCATTTGTTATAAAAATACACAAATGTACAGCCTAGTTGAGGATGACTTCGTCGAAAAGAAAATTTTCTTCGCTGCAATTGTCTTCTAAACAAATCATATTTAGATTACAAACAATTTACTTACATTCTGTGATGAATGTGTCATAGGGCTGGTGAGGGATAAATGATCATGATTAGAACAACTTTGAGTCTAGAGTCTGATGTTTTTACCTGTCATCACTTAGAAAGAAAATTATTTCAACGAGTCTAAGATACAACGAACTTAATTTTTTAAACAGACCGTCAGCAATGGTAGTTGTTTCCTTCAGTGGCTGAGTAAATAAATATTTTATCGAGAAAGATTTTACGGTGAAAAAAATATACTTAGAAACATCTACAAACTCGTGTGACATACTAAGTAAGTTATACACCAATCTCTCAATAAAAAATTTAAGAAAATGCGGGAATGCCACAGTCAGGTCCTACGAATTTTGCATTCACTAAGGAGAAAGCGGTAATACTTGACCACCGTGCATTTAATAAAATGAAAATGAAACTGGTTCTCACTAACGAAAAGTTTGAAGAAGAAGAATCTGTCTTAAGTCTTTTGGAAATTTATGACCAGCTGAGTCCCAAAAAGGATGAATCGATTGCCCAGGATTCCATGCTGGTGTTCAGTAGTTCTCCGACTGAAGTCAGCCAGTCATCAGAGCTGCAAAAAGATTTATTCTCCCCGCTGTAAGATAAACTTAGAATGATCTATGTTTTTAATGTTTGTTTCTTTTTATTTCATAGAGCATTAGGTATATTCCTCAATGGGTCTTCTAGATAAGAAATAAGCTGTGTATAATTTTCAGAAGTAATCGTTATTGAAATCTTTTTTAAGGTTAATTTACAAGCACAAGCTGATTTTATAATTTCCGAAAAATTTTCATTGCGATGAATAAACTGTTTTATCTAGTAAATTGAATTATTAGAGGTACTGGGTAGAAAACATCTTCAATCTGTTCTCAGACTTTAAATGGGTGAGTTGCTTAACTCGGTTGAGTGGAGTTTCCCACTGAATGTGATTGCCAAGTGGGCCATACTCACCCTACTAGTGAGTAGGGTAGTCAGTAAAGTATAATCTCGTCGTCACTGTAGTAATCATGTTCATTACAAGAGGAAGTACACGTTGAATCAGTTGATATATGTGTCTGTTTGAAACCATCTGAGGGATTAAGACTGAATGCCTCTAGGTATGAGGCCCATCCTTATTTACAACGATATATTCCATATCCGACACATGGCTGGGTCAGCCTACTTATTCCTTTCGATGTCTGGACTAGGTCGCGTGTTCGCCCAATTCCATTAGGTTTGATGTTACACAAGGGTGATTATCATAAATTATGCTCCGTATCTCATGGTGTAGGGGCTGACAAGACGCCTAATTGTGATACGAGTGTAGGGATTTAAATCGTTTGTTGATAACTTATTGTTTTGTCAGGGAGAAGTAAGTGCTCAAGCAGCTATCACACTGCAAGTCATTGCGTCCTTTCCTTACTTGATGGAAACTGTAAAATCAAACTGAAGACTTACCAGTTGTGGAGGGGCTGAAGCTGCAATTGGTGAAAAAGTAACCTGACCACTGACTAAATAAACTCCAATAGATACATCTAATTTAGCTGAAAATTTTGCTGTTCCAACGATCCTGATTGCATACCAGAGAGTTAGTTTGGCGTCATAATTATTCGATGTAGAATCAACATAAATTGAAGGGAATTCGATCACTGCAATATTGCTTTAAAGTTGTAGAAACAAATAGGAAAAAGGCATGTTTATTAACATGAATTTAAGTTTGCTCATGCTTTTCATTCATAGAGATATGACTTAACACATCAGATGCCAAGTAGTAGTTTTTAATTTTGAAGAGTAAATTTAAGAATTGCATCTGATTCAAGCTTGATCATTGGTCAACACCATTTAAAAACCATTAGAAAATCTAGGAGTACTGAATGACTATTTAGTGGCTTACATCCACCGGATTTAGGACTCAAGACCTTTCGATTACTAGGTAAGGTCGTAGACCATTCAGCTACTGGGACCCGATTCAATGACCCATGAATTAAAACTTCTAAAGATTTTTTTAATTCATTTCAGTCAGATAATGAAACGATAGTAATAAATAAAGGCAAATGCATGTGTAAATCGTATTGATAGAAATTGGCACCACACTGTTAGAATTTCGACTGCTGTCAATTTTAAAAAGAAATTACTTTTGCTTGTCATACTTCACTGAGCAGAAAAAAGGTATACAAAACGTGTTATGAGGAATTAAATGTTCCTAAATAAGTTCAATGGTGGAGTGCTCGTCAGTCATCAAGTGGTCAGAAGTTCTATTCCTAGTCAAGACACTTGAAACCTCAGCTAAATGCTAGTAAAGTTAGTAAAGAGGAAAGGTTGCAAGTAAAGCCAGCAACTCTACTCCGTGAGAAAAAAAATGAAATGTAAATTACAAAAGATACGTTCAATACAGGCATGACAGAAAAGTCGGAGTTACTACATGCTTTCACTGAGGAAACCTGTGCGGAGGAACATTGGGACTCTCTGAAGGTGATGTTCAAAGAAACATGTACGACCGTTTTAGGAATAAAGACACAATTCTCCAGCAAAAGCAGAAATCTTGAATGTAATCAGGCTACTGAATACCATCTGCGAAGGCGGGAGGAGCAAATGGAATTCCCCAAAAGCACTGAAAACGGACCTACTGACTACATCAGACAAGCTGACTCCATTGATGCAAAAGGTTTGGAAGGAAGGGAAAGTGACTACTGATTGAAAAAAGGCTACCTTGTCAAGCTACCAAGGAATGGTGACTTAGGCCTACACAAGAACTTACATGGAATAATGTCCTTGTTCACGCCAAGTGAAATAATTTGTGGCATCACCACGCAAAGAATAAAGGATTCATTGGTTGCAAGACTCTGCCAGCCTGTTACAAAGTGGATTCAGAGAAGGCAAATCATGTGCTCATCAAAATGCGACTCTATGCAACGTAATCGAACAAAGAAAAGAATAGCAGGATATCATCATGAGCTGGGATCAGTTAGAGAATCATTGGAAAACCTGGAGTAATGGACAGTGTTTCGTCATAGTTTGGGACCCTTCATCAGCACGCCCTCACAGGATTCGAACCCCAGGACCTTCTGGTTACAAGGCTAGCGGGCTCGTATACCATTAAGCCACCGGGACCCGATCAAATGGCTCATGAATTCTAACTTCTGCCAATTCACGACATAGCGCGATCCTTAGCCAATGTCATTGGCGAGTATTTGTCCTCATACCCGACTTGCTGCACCCTACTGGTCACGACTTCCCACTAAAACCCAGATAACTACCTACCTGAATAGGGCATTCGCTAGTGAGCATCTCATTGATATTCAAGTGTTGGTTTGTAGGGGATTGATTGTAGAGATTCAGTGATGGTCTCCTTGGATATGTTCTCTCTCTTCACCAAAGTTCCATTGATGGAGACCATATGTTTCCTTCGTAACTACAATCAATCCATTTGCACCGATGTTGGTATACCGATCCATTACCTAAAGGAACTGTTACTACGATGCACCTTCAACGTATACTTTAGTTGCAACAGCGAAATATAAAGGCAAGTGGAAGGAGTAGCAATGGGTTCTCCCCTAGGTCTGCTCCTGGTCGACTGCCTAATGGATAACCTAGAAAACAACTCCTTATCATCAACCATCGACAACCTCCATCTCTACAAGAGATTCGTCGATGGTACTTTCATTATTTGCTGTAAGAATTGTGATCTGAAAAAACCTACTTCAAAACCCAAACATCGATTTCACCCTGGAAGTTTAAGTCCAACTCAATGTTTCATTACCTCGACGTTCAACTTTGAAGGAATGCAGACAACTCGCTAAGAAGATCCATCCACGAAAAGCCCACATGGAACGGACAATTTATTAACTTTCAAAGCTGTGTGCCTCTAAGCAGAAAGAGAAACCTAATATACTCTCTTTCCTCGAGGATCCGAAAGATTTGCACGGAACAGTCAGTCGACGAAGAATTACAAAATCTCCGAGCAACCTTGATTGAAAACAGATTCCCACTCAGATTAATAGACAAGAATCTGAAGCCAATGAAAACACCTGAAAAGGTCCAAGTCGACCCCATAAAGGTTGCTGATATTGAACCTCGAATTTGAAAGTGATACAAAGGCAGAAATTCTCCGTAGACGACTTTTGAAGTGTCTCAGGGAAACATAGTTCGCTGCCAGCCTACGAATAACATTCTCCTGCAAGAAACAACTCACCAACATGTGAAAGACAATCTGTCACATTGGACCACTCCAACATGCATCCAAAGGAAATACGTTCAACTGTTGTCCCTACCGTGACCAACATTAAAAGTCAATCTCACTAATAATGATAATACCTTGTTACCTTTCCGTACAACCTTCCCGTTTATTTGTTATATTTTTACTTTTGAAATTCCTATCTCCGTTATTATATTTGGTTACTGTTTTTATTTTTATTTCCATGTGTCTGAACCCCCTACCTTCTTCGTTAATACTACATCCTTAACCTGTAATTATACAAACTGATGATTTTTCCAGTAATTAAATTGTCTTTTCTACCTGATCTTCCTGACTACTACACATTTCAATTTTTAATTTGACCTTTGACCTGAAATATTTCCAGAATTGTACCACTGTTTATAACACTCAGTAATTTTATTAATCTGACCTCTGACCGAAAATATATCTGGAACTTTCTCACACATTTAATATTAATACACGAATGTACAGCCTAGGTGATGACTTCGTCGAAAAGAAAATTTTCTTCGCTGCAGCCGTCTTTTAAAAATGCACAGGAATTTAACAAAATTGATAAGATGCATAAGAACTTTAATTAACATTTCATAATGAAGAAGCATTTCAGGAATTAAGAATACTCACTTTACAATTGACATGTTTGCGTTGATAGGAACTAAAGTAACCAGTGACCTTCCGATAGAAATAAATTTTTGTTCTAATACAGTCGAACTAGAGCCCGTAATTGAAAATGAAAACTTTATTGGACTATAGATAACTTGTTCAGACCAACTGATCTCAGCATTCACTATTGCTTGATATGTATCCATTGGTTCTGTTTGCGGTGGCTCTGATCTGTAAATATTTATCTGGGGGGAATCAACTGCCTAAATAACAAAAAAGGAATGCAAATATGAATGTTCCATCATTTTCGTCTCCTAACAAATTGTAAAATTATCAAATGAACAGTAGAATAAGTAATGAATTAGTCATTCCGAAAGTTGCCATTGTAACTGTATTCCTAAATCATTCACTATAACCTAACAAATAAACAATTAGATCAAAAGTAACTAGGAAACTGAAGCAATGACGTTTGAGTAGGATTGAAGCCGTGTGAAGTAGATGCACTGGAGTTTGTCCACAAGTTTCCACCCTAATGACAGCTGAAAGCAGTGAACTATGTATATTTTTGGCCTGCTTATTTTTTAGTTGCACCAATCTCTAGGCATATCCAAGTCTTTTAGAATAAGCTAACACTGTTTGTCCGTTGATCCCTACTTCATTGCTGAATTTCTCTCTTTCTCCTGAGAGAGTCAGCTTCAATGATGTCCTTCCGTTGTTGTGATTCTATGGTTATCGGTTAGTGCGTCCTTTTATCCTAGTGAATGAATAATTGGTTTAGTAGTTGCTGCCAGCCATTCAACTAAATTTTTGGTCGTTGCGGTGTGCTATTTATTAACGTACTGAATATTTTCACTGACTGCTTGGTGATCGTTGGTAGTCTGTTGTGTCAGAGCCAGCGATTTTCCGTGCAGCGGCACGAAATCTGAAGGGTATTTTTATGATCATTTTGACTGCATAATCACTTAGAGTACAAAAAAGGTTTCAGTGAGACTAGGTCTTTTTGCCACTTTGCCCTGTATAGTCATTGTCATCTGAATGTAACATAAAACATTCTGGAAAGCACCCAAGTAAATGCAGTCGATTTGCCATCAATCTAACATTAGCAGGCTAGAAAAGATTAGTTAAGCGGGAGTACTTCAAATTTCACTTTATCGAGAAGAATAACGGATTTATGTATGTATCTCTTATCCGTGAAGAGAATTTTAAAATTCACCTATCGTTGCACAATTTCAAAGCAGGTAATGGATAAGAAACCCAATCCGGCCTCCTCAGTGTGCATTTATAAATTTAACTGTTCATGTGCACACAGTTATATAGGTAAAGTGACTCTGCAGGTCTACCGTCGCCTTATTAGACATTTTCAAACATGTTCATCTAAAGCAGCACTAAAGTTAACCAGTGTTTCCACATCGGCACACTTTCTAGTGGGTTCGGAGCACAAGATTGTGGTTCTATACAAGGCGCCACCTCATTTCCTTAAGTGTGTAGTACTTCGACTGTTAATCAAACCTCAGGAGTGTCTGTGTTAGAAGAAGTTTGTCCTACCTCTCTTCTTCTATGGCTTACAACCCCAACCTAGAATAGTTATCTCTCCCAGTGACAATAGATAGATTTAATTGTTATTTTTACTTTATATTATATATATATTTTTTATATTTTATTATGGCTTGATTCCACACTGTTTCTGTGGTACATGTAGGGAATTTTCAGCGTGTAATATCGGTAGCCCAAATTTTGCAGGTCGACCATTGATATACGGTATGCGTCGGCATTGGATCGAACCCGGGCCATGTGCACGGTCAATGGGAGTCCTAACCACTGTGCCGCCGACGCACTACTACAATTTTCTACTTATACTGCTAACTTTATTATAAATATCATACCATTTTATAGTTGTATATTTTAACCTTAATTTCACCATTTGTTATTCTTATTCTGCTTACATTATCCATGATTATAGTCGATTCTATTGATCGTATTGTTTCAAATGTCTGCGGCTGATATTTGATTATGTAATTGTAAAGCCTGACCGGAAATTGCTTTGTAAAGTGTATCTAATTCATCAATTAATACAAGTCTATTATTTGTGAGTTGTCTGCAAGCTGCATCCAAATACTATGCCAGTGAAACAAATCCAGACATGCGACGGCATAATCACCTGGTTTACTGATTTGGATCAACCCTAATTTGTTTCTGGTTTCTGTTTCACTGAATTAGTCACATTTTTTTTATTTTTTGAACCAATGCTGGCATAATAAACCGTCTTTTCAGTTGTTTACTTGTACGCATGGTTTATTATTCAGAAATAAAAGTCCATAAAATCAGTTTGATTACTTTCTGTTTCTAGATCAGAGTACACTTATTTCATTTTTGGGTTATTAAATGACACATGCAGGTGACTGGCGTGTATATTAGCACAAATCAAATGTTGATTCTTTGGAGTGCACGTATTTTGACTGGCTACTTTGCCTTCTGTTATTTTGAAGCTGAACTGATGGTATTCGACATATCAGCTCAAAGCTGAGTTAAGGTGGTGTGCTTCAAGACTATGGATAACAAGACGTATCATAATGACAGTCATGCTTTCATGTCTTTCGGCTGATACTTCAGCATGTATAAAGTGTGATGTATGCAGCCATTAGGAATATTCCTATTCAAAGCATCTGTGAAAATCTTGACCCTAGTTAGAATCGAGAATACTCTGAATGCCATTCTGCAAAGTATATCTTTCACTAATATTAACACTGATGCAATCGACAATAGAAGATGTTTCAACCTAAATAACAGGTTATTATATTACTAAGTCACCAACGTTTGGGCTTGATAAAATTGCTCTCAAAGAGTGTAAATTTCAGGCAACCTGCTACTCAATTATTCATATACATGGAAAATATTTTTCCATCTCAGTTAAGTTTTAAACAAGTAACATTAAATCTCTTGGTTGTTAGTTAAATGCAAAGGAAACACGGAGTTCAGCGAAGAGGATCTTTACGGAGAGTTCACTTTTCCCTTAAGCTCTAAAATTGCATTTGTTTACTATTTCTTCTTGAAAGACGGTGGTAAACAAAGTGAAGAGTTGTCACAAACACAGCTGTTATTTTTAGTTGGCACATAAAAAGATTTGAATAAGTGCAATAAAGTTACACAATAAGATAAGTAGTTTAAAGAATGGGTTGTAATCAGTCAGCAAGTAGAAACGATGGAGAATATGCAGTTATGCAAGATTTCTAGAGAAATACAAGAGTTATAAGGATTTACAAAAACACGCAAACAAAAAGCAAGTGTTTCCAAGTATTGGTTTGTAGGGATTTGATTGATTGGTTACAGGATTTCATCATGGGCTAACATCGGCTAGAGAACCATAGGAAAACAAACTGAGAGTACTGGACAGCTGTTCCGTCCTAAATTGGAACACTTTATCAGCACGCACCCACACTGCAGGGTTTGAACCCAGAACCTTCTAGGTACAGCCACTGAGACCCTATCCAATGGCCCATGAATTCCAGTTTCTGACGATTGAAAATACACCACGACCGCTAGCTAATGTCTTCGGCGAGTAATTGTCCTCACACCCGAACTCCTGCACCCTACTGGTCACGACCTTCCACTAGAAACCCAGGTAGCGGGAAAGGTATGAAAGAGTTTTACCTTTAGACGGTTGTTATTTGCTTCGCAGACAACTTCGAAGCAGGCATTTGTTGAGATGGAATGACCAGCGTTGACAAGGCGTTCGATTATCGCACTCCTCATACAGCTATTATTGTCTTACTGCAACTATACTGTAGGATAAGGTTTTTGAGCGCTTTTAGGCGGAATCCGAGTTGGGCGATCAATAAACGTAGCGACAAGTGAACTGATATGTGCACACAGGTGTGGTCAGATGCCAGATCTTGTGCTAAAGGCTTCCTCAGACCAGTCGTCGGTTGGTCTGAGATTGTACAGCTAAAGAAAATGCATTCTTCGAAAAGAGTCTCTTCGCTTAAGTGCGTATTTTGTTTTCACTAATTTGTGGATGGGGATTATTCATGAGTTAAATATCATTCTAAGAATGATAATTAAAGTTATTAGGACTCACCTTTACAAAACTACGATTACAAATTGAAACAAAAGTACATATCATTCAGTAAAACTAATTTATCTTACCGTAATTGGTGGAATTGCTGTATTGATAATAGAAAATATAATAGAATCTTGTCTCTGAGATGATCCCATGATAAGATATCTTGTATCCATTTGAGTCTCGGTGACGGTTGGATAAGCTGGATCTGAACGTGCCTTCACTACGATTTTGAACACAATATAATAATCCTGACTACTATTTGTTGGATTTTCTAATACTCCAATATGGACTGTTGCAAGTGTTCGAAGAATTGTCAACTTTTGCATTTCATACTCTACATGCAATCTCATCTATGGCGTATACATATACATGGAGGAGTAAAGGCGTCAGATCATAAGAAAGATAAAAAAAACGGTTACAGCGAAGAAAGATTTCACTTCAAATGACATCATCAACTACACTTCAAACTTGTGAATTCATAACAAATAGGTGAGAAAGTTTCGAAATTATTCCCGGTCAAAGGTCAAGCTATATCGAATGACCACATGAAAAATACTTAGTAAGAATAGGGATTAAGAATCTATTGATAAAGAAAACGATCAGGAAGATCGGATAAAAAGCACAGTCGGTTAATAACTATTGAGAAAAATGACTAATTATGATGACAATGGTACAGACAATACAGTGGGATAAAGACATCTATCAATCCATTCTTTGTCTTTACTCCATGGTCATCATAGGCGGCCTGCTTAAATTATTGGGCTACCGATATTACCTTCCTCCAAAATGCTGAATTTCATCTGGATTTATCATTGTTTTAATCGTCCAGTTATATCAAATGACCTATACGTAAGTTTGCGCGATGATTTAACTTGCTCCCAACCAAAACACTGTACACTTCTTCAACGAAATGAAGATATACTTCAGATTATTACTTTACATGTGAATCCTGTGTGAAGAAAAAAGTACTTTGGAACTGAAAATTTTTGTACCGTATATTCACATACTGTCTTAAATAAGGCTTTACCATTATTATTATTACTATAATAAACAATCCATTTTCTGAACAATAATCATTATCCGGTTGTAGTTCCTATTCAATCTTACTGTTTATTTCTAATAATGATAATAATAATTTGTTTTATTCCAAAAACGGTACTAATGATACAGCAAGGAATGTTCAGCATTCAGTACAAGTGTGACACCATAAAATTCAGAAAGATGAACGATGAAAGGGTCGATTCACTGTGCTAATTACATAGTAACTTGTAAGTTTCACGTCTAACAGAGTCTTTGTCACATAAAGTACGGGCTAAATAGGGTATTGTAGAATTTCTATACTTAGTGGTACGAGCATATAACTTCCTAAATTGACTTCTCGTCCTACCTGATGAGATACAAGGGGACAGGTGCGAATAAAGTGGGTGCAGAGGGTCTGACAGTATAGCCTTTGCCCATTTTGTACAGGAATTTATATGTCTCTCGACTATAGTGTTAGTTATGGCATTTTTGATCCCTAATTGTAACAAATATTCCTTCTGTTTTGTAATTCGTTATAAATTGACTTTTAATCGGGAATAGTTCTGGAACTTTCTCATCCATTTATTATGCATTCATGAATGTACAGCCTAGATGATGACTCCAGTGGAATGTCCTCAGTTCAAACTTTCATGAGTGCGTACTGTAGAAGAGTAGTAAGCCAGGGGGAAACAGCTGTCTTGTTTCTCTAGTCTTCAATAGTTCTCTAACTGATATTGATCCGTGAACAAACTTGAGACAAATCAAATCTCTACAGACTAACTCTTGAGTATTCTATTTATTTCATACATTTATTCCCCTTAATGAATTTGAACAAAGCAAGAACTACAGTTTCAGCAGAATAAAATGGTACCATCAGTGTTTATTTCGCTGCCTTCTCGTCAGCTGCTTACATGGCAAAGACATTATTAAATATATCTACAACAACAATTTTGACATACTTGCACAGAGTTAAGTTTAAACAAAAATCAGTCGATCAATATACTCATACACTAAAAATATATACATATATAAATATGCAATATTAACCACTATTCCGAACAATAATAATCAAACACAATGGAAACTTTTAGCATTTCACCTCTCTTTCCTCCGAATGTGAAATGCTAAAAGTTTCCATTGTGTTTGATTATTATTGTTCGGAATAGTGGTTAATATTGCATATTTATATATGTATATATTTTTAGTGTATGAGTACATTGATCGATTGATTTTTGTTTGAACTGAACTCTGTGCAAGTATGTTAAATTTGTTGTTGTAGATATATTTAATAATGTCTTTGCCATGTAAGCAGCTGACGAGAAGGCAACGAAATAAATGATGGTACCATTTTATTCTGCTGAAACTGTAGTTCTCGCTTTGTTCAAATTCTACTTATTGTTGAGCGATAGACTGAATAAGGTAGCATGGTATCATTTAATTTCTGTGATTCGTGTCAATTTCAATCATTCTGAAGGTATAAGCTGCTTCTATTCGACGAAATATGACAGAAATGTTAGAGATTAAACGGTTAAAACCCAAACTGTGCGTTCTGAAAGGGATGGCTTTTAATCTTTCTGTAGTGTAGTGAGAGCTTTATAGTTTTATTGCAGCTAGGTCAATTTGTATAATTTTTAGAATATCATTTCATATGCTTTATTAATGTTTTGTGCCACTTGTTTTCCTACACATCGAACTGTTTCCAACTGTTATATTTTCATCACGAAGCAATATCAATTACAGAGATCATTGAAAAACGGCAAGGAACACTGCAGAGCTGTTTTGTCCCATTTGAGAATCTTGGGAATCGAAACTGAGGCCTTCATTTTACGTGAAATAGCCAACTGAACATTCAGCCACTTGGGCTAGTATTCGATGACGCCTGAATTATAACTCTGGTTCGTGACAAAAATCCAACAGTTGAGATTATTACTCAACCCTCAAAATCCATTTACTAGAATATCAGTCGCCAGCTCATTAATACATACTGTATGGATCTCTTGAGGTTGTAGTGAGAAGTCAGGATCAGTGAAGTTTACTGTGTCAAGTTGAAGTGTATAGTAAATGAAGGCATTGGCGGGGGCAGAGCCATATCACAAGCTGACACAGAATTCAAAGGTCATTTGATTCCAGCCGAAGTAGCTGAACGGTGGATGTGTTTTGTGTCGTAACGTGAATTTTTGAATTCTTCCTTTGTTGGGGTCGTTGGTGTTTACTTGCGATTGGTCCCATAATAGGACAAAACAGATATCCAGTGCTCCCGGCCGGATTTCACTGGTTTATCTTGAAAATCTAACAATTCCAATTAAACTATAACCCCCACAAATTATATCCAACTTCCGCTCTTAATTTTCATTCTTTTAACTTTCTATATTTATCAAATGGCCAAGTGGCACGTGCTTTTCTGTTATTCTAACTCCCAGGTTATCCAGTTAGGCAACACTAGCGGTTATCAAATTTTACCTATTCAAATAAAGTGTGTTAAAACTCTATTTCTGATATTGAAATTGATTTAGGTTATTTGCATATGGCAGGATCTGGTCAAAATGGATGAAAGCGAAATTTTGTATTTCTCGTTGGTTGATTCTGTACGATCAAAATACTTAGCCTCTAATTGGCGGATGGTGACTAGCATTGTAATCCACTGGATACTAACTAAATACTAACAAAATGCCCAGACATCGTCGAAGCATCTGCACAAGAAGCCGACATATCAACCTGAGACCAGGCACTTCGGTCCAATCAATCGATGGGAAAATCTCAAATTCAATAAAAATACTTAGCCTTTGTTGATATTTTGGGTCCGTTGTAAGTGAGTCGACTGCTGCGGTCCTAGTGATCTACTTAATGATGTTTTGGCTTTTGAAAAGATGGGCACTGGAATACGATCTCAGTGGTAGCACCATCACCATTCACTGGGGATCGCAGAAGCATTCAACTGGTGGATTTAAAATAGGACGAAATTAGCATCCTAGATTCCATTGCTAGTCACAATCCGTTGAAATGATTCTGGTGCACTATCAGCGTTAGTAAGATGGAAAAAACCTGAAAAGTACTAACATACATAGAATAAATAAACGTATTAATTGCGCCTCTTTTAGTTTAAGAACCTTACTGCCATCAGTCGGCTCCAGTGAAGTTACCTCTTGCTCACCACTTTCGAGTTATTGTCAGAGGTTAAAATAAATGGTGCTACCTTGACTGAAAGATGAAGTACCTAGACTAGCCACTTCATATTGTATCTACCGATTCAGCTGCGGTGGTGGAGGGAGTTATATCGGCCGTTGTTCTAGAAACTAGATTCTTCGTGATCGAGAACATTTCCCACTATGGCTAAGTAAAGGTGTAGTGAAAACCATTACCAGTTCGAAATTGGACCATCTGGTACAAACCGGCCAAATAAATTGCTAAAACCATCTAAACACTGCATGCTCCAAACAGCAGAGGCTATTGCGATTCGCCTCAAACAGCTAGTGCTCTGTGTCAAAAAGAAGCAAGTCCAGCCCCTACTATTACCCCGGCCTTCAGTAGAAACCATAAATTCATGAATTTGTAATATTATCTTTCCTAATTTTTCTGACATTCAGCTTATTTTATGTTGATGCGACTCAGCTGTAATCTATCGATATTATTGATTTGATGTTGTTCATAACACAAATTCATTCATTCACTATAATTTATATATATCTGTAGAGCCTGATAATGAAGTTATCGAAAAGAGTGTACTTTGTTCAGTATCCATTCTTTTAAAAAGGGTCTTTTATAACAGAAGCAAAATTTACTTTGATAAGACGATAAAAGTGATACTTGGAATGACATATGAGCATAGTTGTTAATCCGTGACACGTTTTCAGTGATAATAATTTGTTTACCTAAAAACAATTCTTATAATACAGTGTGAAATTCTAAGCATTCCTTAAAATATAGCAAAAGTATTCATTCAGACATCTATAAAACACAGAATAATTGAGTAAATGATATCCTTTTCGATAAATTCCTCTTCTGGATATAGAATTCGACATATGTTTATATACACAGAATATTCTAGATTAGTAGTCAATAACAATATTAGTGTTTTTTAAATAATATCAATTTGTAAAGTAAGATCAATGCAATAACAGTTCATTGAAAGTGCTTAAATAATAATAAAGATATAGTAGCAAATAGAATATCAACTAAAACTAAGAAAATTCCAGAAAAATTCAGGATCATTCAAACCTAGATGGCCAAGGTACGGATAATGTCTGAACTAACTTCTTTTGGACTCTCAAATTAGGCTTCTTAATATGGATTTCAAAAACCTTATCAATATTCAGTAGTCGAACTCATAAGGCAAAACTGAGATTCGTACGTATGCGGTAAATTATGAGATGCAAGTGGAGAGACGGATATTACTGATTTGAACCATCGGTCATATGCGTCCACTTATCTGTCGACTACAATAGTGGCAAACGAGTTGGTTAAGTGGCACACGACTTGCGTTACTGATAACTTGGAATAAAAATTAGCTAATAATTCGTACCTGAAATTAGAAATTAATTAGCCTGTTTGATACCCAGGTGGTGTTTTCATGACTTCGTTTTGTTAGCAATCTTAGGTGAAGTTTTATACATCTGTTCCAGTTTCAGAGTGTGTTACTTGCCATATTCATGAGTTAGGCTATTATAATGTCTACATCCTTTCAGAATTCCCCTACCTCATGCAACTGTCATTGTTTCACGTTAGCTGATCTAGCAGACTTGAACCCAGATTGCACTGGTTTATAGAATTATTGACCTGTAACTTTGAATAAAGCATCATGTGTCTATAAAGACTGCAGCCAACTATGTAAATTAATACGAAATGCATACTGTTTGAAACATCGAAATCTTGCGTAACAATGCGAATGATTTTGCCCATGAAAACAGAAATTAATGAATACCCTTACATTTAGGCAGTCAACCATAGTGTCAGACTTATTGAATTATTAGAAAATATGCATGAATCAAGTGATCACCTTCTTTCGAAACATTTTATAAATAAATATTAAAGTTCTCTCGGAAACTTACTCCTGGTATTCGTGTTGTGATTCCTGATCCGACTTCAACAACGCTTGCGTAACATATTTCACCCAAAATGGCTCGTGTTAAACTAACTTCAAACGCATATAATTGCTTAGATGTAGGTGGAATGTTTATAGCCACCTGAATTTCAGCAAACTTTTCAACTTCAACCACATTCGGTTGCATAGATAAATCCATCGATGGCTGCAATACCTACGGAAGTACAAGTAGCATATACGGAATAATGAAAAAACTGTGAAATTCATGTGCTTGTGGTTTTTAAAACCCTAAGACTTCGACTACATATTTACAGTGATATAAGTGACAGTAAAATAAATAGAAGTGATAGAATAGTGAAACACAATTTAAATTATTTTTTCAAGTAATGGTTTGTAGGGATTTGGCTGATTGGTTACAGGATTTCATCATGACTTGACATCGGTGGGTGAGTACCGATGAAGAGTTCCAAACTCGGGCGAAACAGTTGTCAAGTGGTCCCAGTGTGTTGAGAGCTGGCTGCTAGCCAAAGTTGGTAGACAGTAATTTATGCCTTCAAGGTTATCTATTGCATTCCATCTAGTCTCTCGGAAGGAATAAGAACCCGTCTTTTACACTTAGCCGAAGCTATGAGAATTCGAGAGAACAATCCTAGTCTTTGTATAAAAAAAAGTTTGTTCTACCTCGGTATCTACCTTGGCCTAGGTGAATTCTATTCAAAACCCTCCCACCCTTTCTTATCTCCCATCTCCTTAGTACTTTTATGATATTTATTGAAACTCTGATTATCGTTCCATTTCACCTTTTCATATATGACCTAATTTATTTATTTATTGAATTGTCTACGTATACATATATATGCATATAATACCTTTGTTATTCTTATCACCTGCATAAACCTTACTATCAACAATTGGTGGATGGTGGTTAGCAGTGGAATCCAGGATGCGTATTTCGTCCTATTTGAGACTCGTCGGCTGGATGTACCTGCATTTCTCAGTGAGTGATGATGTTATCACCGAGGCTCGAACCCAGTACCCATAGTTTCAAACGCCAAAGCGTTATCCACTAAACCACTTGGGCCATGAGAGCCACCTCTTGTGTAACGGATCATATTAATTATTGAATTGAATTTTTGATTTTCCCGTCGATTGAGTGGACCGAGGTGCTCGGTCTCAGGTTGACATGTCGGCTTCTTGTGCAGATGCTTCGACGATGTCTGGGCATTGAATTAGTATACAATTGGTGGATAGTGGCTAGCAGTGGAATCCAGGATGCGCATCTCGTCCTATTTGCAGGTACATCCAGCTGACGAGTCCCAAATAGGACGAAATGCGCATCCTGGATTCCACTGCTAGCCACCATCCACCAATTGTATACTAATTAAATGCCCGGACATCGTCGAAGCATCTGCACAAGAAGTCGACATGTCAACCTGAGACCGAGCACTTCGGTCCAATCAATCGACGGGAAAATCAAAAATTCAATTCAATTCTTATTATCAACATTTTGTTATCTTTATCATTGTTAATAATTTCGTTCAAAACATTTACCACATTATTATTATTTGATCCACAAATTTTTTTATATATAAGTCTATGTAAATTAGAGTAAAGCCTGAAGAAGATCTAAATGAAAACAATATTGTTCGCTTATATGTCTTGTTCTGTTGTTACACCAGGTTTTCCAATGTAACCGACATCAGTCCACAGTGAAATCTTGTAGCAAACTAAGTTATTCGACAAAACACAGATCAATATTCAACTTACTACTTATGTGAATGTGGACGTGTTAAAAAAAGCATAGTAACTGATCAGTAAATGAATTCTCATTATGTTCACATAATAAGTCGAACTACACAATAATGGGAATTCATAGAGGTACATATCTCATGAATTAACTCATATTATTATTCCCTTAGGTCCCAAGTGTCACATAGAGATTCAACAGCATATCCCTAGTTTTCCCTTGGCTCTGCTGTTGTCTTCAGATGGCTCCACGATTGACCGTAGGCTCTTATCTCTTCCCCACACGATCTCCTCCCTGTCGTTCTTGCACACTCATCAAACTAGTAATTACATATTCGAGTTCCACTCTACAATCTGCCTGGTGTGTGGTGTAATTAAACGTTCTCACCATGTGTCTGATCATCTCCATTGTCTTCGGAATATTTATTTAGCGACAGATTCCCGACTAGTTCATCCCTAGTGTTTCCTGGCTATTTGATTTACAGTGTGGAGCCAGCAAAGCTAAGTGTTGAGGAAAGATTGCAGTGACTTGCTAGAAATGCTTCAAGCGACGTACCAAGAACTGACTGTACATTGGCGTTAAAAATTTGAATTTTGTTATTTACGCTGAGTGCGGTAGATCTCCAAACCGACTTCAGAATGACGATGATCTTTGTTGTTTTTTCGGTCCTGGATAGATTTCACATCCTCAACCATTCTGTCTACTGTAGTTGAGACGATGGTGCTTAGATAGGTGGAGGAAGTGATTACCGCAGGCTTCTCCTGTCTACAGTGGTTGACTTTTGTTGTTGGCTGGTTGCCTGTGTCACCTCCGTCTTCTTTACGTTATAAAGTGAGCTGGTGTAATTTTTGGAACACCTACAAAATTCCACATTTCTCTTCTTTTCTATGTGCATCCTAATTACAACTCACTCTTTAAACTATTTATCTTATTACTCAACTGTGTTACGCTTAATAAACTTCTTTTAATGTCCTCCCTACTTAACCAAGCTGGTGAATGTTCTCGAACCCGTAGACGAACCTGCTAATCGTGCCCCCTATAAAATCTGAACCACAGGAACAGTTGAAATGGTATATGCATGAAGAAGAGCTAAGGTCAGGTAAGACGTCTTTGAGTTGCAGGGTGATCACTGGACGGCTACTGAAAATAGACACAGACGTGCAGAGTAGAAAGTTTTCTTGATCACCCTGGTTAAACGTTGCGATAGAATCTCCGCAGGAGTATTGCCCTTCAATTTTTTTCCCTTCACGCTCTCAGCGGAACATAAGGCTTCAAGCTAGTGGTTTGAAGTCTCTGTAGAGGTGTTTGTTTTTACAGGATGGGGTTGCTAGCCCCATACCCAACTTTTCCTCTTTACCAGCATTATATCTGGCTTAGTGAGGTAGAGAAGTGCGTCGGCCGGATCGAACCCGGGCCATGTGCATGGTTGGCGAGCGTCCTAACCGCTATACCACCGACGCGTCCTTCAATTGGAGACGTAAAAACAGAGGCTTTTTCTCCACCGTTGCTAGTTAATGTTTACGACTATTGGAACCTATATTGGCTTTAATGAACTTCTCTGGAAATACGTTCTCGCCTAGAATGTCTTGGATGATCTGGAGTTCTTTCTCTACACAGTCTTCGGAACAAATTGACCTCGCTCAAAATGCTAAGCAATTGATTAGATTACGTTTTTATTTCATCGGTACGAAGCTAAGGAAGTTGTTCAAAATCAAATCACTACTTAACCCTTCATCGTTCACTACAAAAGTGTCATCCATGTAACGACAATTCATTTCCATTTTTGCTATTTCCTCTTTCAATGGACTATTTTCTAGTTTTGCCAGAAATATATTCGCGAAAATAGGTCCCAGTGGGGATCCCATGGCTACTCCATCAACCTGTCTGTATTTTTCATTATTAAACAGGAACTGAACATTCATTGTACATTTAACGAGTAGCTGTTTCAGATTACTGATAGGAATATCAGTGCACAATTTCTATTCTGTAATCTGTATGCAGATATAATCGATGGTTTTCACTAGAGGCACATTAGTGAATAGAGATGAAGCATCAATGGATGCCATCTATTAACCAGTTTCGTTCAAGATTTGATCTTATCAATAAATTGAAGACATTTACCAGCTTGGTTCAGCAGGGGGGAAATTAAGTGCATAAAAAGCTCGATCTTGTCACACTTTGTCGATACTGGACATCGTATCGATGTCAACACAGCTTTCAGGGTTATATACCGAATTCTTTTAATGCGTTGATTAACATTATTAAGTATGTTTTTTGACAACACATCATCACTACCCTTTTACCTACCAATCTTCACTCCTCTTAGTTACAATTTCATTATTCATCACACTTTTGAATTGCTGTGACAACGATAACCCTAGCTTATTTAAGTGTTGGTTTGTAGCGATTTGGTTGGTTACAGGATTTCACCATGAGTGAATGTTGGTTAGAGAACCATTTGAAGACCTGAGAATACTGGAGAGCCGTTTCGTCCTAGTTTGGGACTTTTCATCAGTACACACCCACCGGGGTTCGAATCCAGGATCTTCCGGTTACAAGGCGAGCTCGTATACCATTAAGCCACTAGGACCCGATCCAACGGCCCATGAATTCTAACTTCTGCCGATTCATGACATAGCGTGACCCGGAGCAACGAAACAGCTCTCCACTATTCCGAGTTTTCCAATGGTTCTCTAACTAGTGTCAGCTCATGATGAAATCCTGTAACCCTAACCTGTTTTATTCTTATCGGAAAAACTTAATGCACACATACATATTAAAATAAGCATATATGTAATTGCGACTGTACAGCTTAGTGAATGAATTCATCGAAAAAAGGCTCTTCTCTGAACTACTTGTTTTGGTTTTATTAACATCTTATTTTGTTTTTAAATCCCCATAAATTATTTATATACGACTGGTATTTCCAATATAGCTATACTGAACCCGCAATCAACAAAATCTTTTAGTGCATATATGAACTAGTGAGTTATACCTGTGTGGTTAATTAGACTTACGTCATGTGCCATGTCGCCACAGTGTCAAATTAAGTTGAAATAAATGTGTCCAGCTGAAGTTCATCACTAATTCTATCTGTTAAAATGAGTCAACATTACAGTATATAGCATCAACCCAATTTTCGAATCGAGTGAAGAATTATATCCTCCAGTCAACACTGAAACTAAAGGCTGGCAATATGAAACTTGTTTTTGAGCTACCTAACTGATAGTATATATGCTTCGGCAACACATTGAAATCAGGTTGCATTCAGTGAAGCCAGAAGGAGAACTCTCACTGAAGTCGGAAACCAGGGTTTCCTGAACAGCTGTGTGGTCTTAGTGAGAGACTTTTCACTAGTTAAACTTGAGGAGAAATACTCACCGATGATATTGGCTATCGGCGAAGATATATGTCTCAAATTGAAGGAAGTTAGATTCATCGGTCAGCTGCTAATGGATTCTATTCCAACTGGCTCGCTTCGTTATCTGAAAGACCTGAATTCAGTCCCTAGCAGTAGAGCTATGGATGAGTGTCTCTGAAGAGTCCTTATCTCCAAATAAGCACTGACCCAGTACTCTCTTGTTTTCAAGAGTTGTCAGGCAGATGTCCCTTCGTCATCTAACTAAAAGTCACTCAAATCCATGGTAGCCAACGCTTGAGAATTTAGAAATCAACCAATCACCTCTTATCTCACTGGCTGTCATTAAGGCGAACTTACAGTTTTGAAATTTCTGTAGTCAGCAATAATAGGCACTTGAATCTCTTGGAAAAGAACACTTGTCACAGAATGACGCATTCTAAATCCAAGAATAGCTCTTGTTGAAGCAAAAGATGTGGTTTGAATGTAGGCGACAAGTCTGACGGAACGATCTGATTTTGGTAAAGATAATGCCATTGCATCTGAAATATATCAATAGACAACAGTTGATGATCAACAATTTTGAAATGTTAAGTACAGCATATCTTTGAGTCTTATTTAGTTACTTCTTACACCAAAACACAATTTTTAAAGTTTGTAATAGTAACAGTAATAATGCGGAAATAAGATACCACATCTTCCCAAAACGATCATGGAGATAATGACTGTCCAGTGATACATTGTGTCATCCCTAATTATCTGAGAAAATAAATTCACCAGTCTCTTCTTATGTTTAAAACATCCGCACTTTAATCCTCATTTTGCTTTCAGTCAGCATCAGTTTTCATTCCTTCACTTCCTGAATGGCACATAGGTCTTCATTCGGGACATTAGAAGTGTCGATAGAGCCTGTGGTACTTTTAAAGAGTGCGGTTTTCGAACTCATACCCTAGCTGTCTTGTTTTCTGCGATTACTGTTGGCTGGGGAAGGATTAGGACTGAGTTAGCTGGGAATGGAGCTCACACCACGCGTGTATCTGATAGTCATTAGGCTCTCGAACTTCAGGGGCAACACTAATCTGTAATTATCGACCTTAAAAATAATTTTTTACTCCAATGCAGATTTGTTCACAGAATGACAACAGTTAGAAAATTATGGAAAACCAAAGACCGCTGAATAGAGCTTTTCCGTTACAGTTTGGAACGATTCAGCCCTACTGACTGACTGACGTGTTGCAACACAAAACTTTGCGTAGAAGTGCAGCAGTTCGAGTTGCCGCGCACAAAGGGGAATAAAAGATGGAGAGAAGATATTCAAGAGAAATGTAATGAGGGGAAACATAGAGTGGAAGAATAATAACATTGAAAAACAATGGGCTTTAGTGTGTTTTATGTGGGAGATAGCAGAAAATGAATGCATCTGAGCCTTTAAGAACTATTCTGAGCAATGACACCTATTGTCTCAAGCCATTGGCTCTTAGAATCCTGAAGACCCCAGTCACTAAATTCAGCTCCTCACATTGACTTATGCCAGGTTTTTGTTTGACCATGCCCTACTCTTTTCAAGCCTAGTCGTATGTCAGCTAGGATTACTAGTCGTGTAAGGGGATGTCTTTGGATGCGTAAGGCATGTCTTAGCCATTTTAATCGGTACAGTTTCACAAGTTCATGGATTAACTTACCCCCTTATGTGATAGTGATGATAATAATAATATTGATTACGACATGCATGTCTAACATGCACAAAATAATAACAACACAAAAAACAAGTAAATAAATCATCAGTAATACTCCCGTACAAAGAAGGAGCCTTGAAACCTCACGGGGAATTCCTAACAAAGCAGGAATAAAAGTGGCTGACATTCAAATCACCCACAAACTCACTTGTGAACAAGCTCTCTCGGTTAGAGGAGACCATGTGAAAGCAATTAAACAAATCAATTCAGTCCACCTAATACTCTGTTGTAACGATCGTCAGGTCAAGTACATAGATCAAAGTATTAGAACGGATCAATCAGACTAGCGAAGAATGAAAAGCTTGTAAAATCTAGATTAGCTGATCCTGTAAGATAAGAAATCTGGATAATATTTCAGCTAAAGCACTACATGCAGCTAAACATTACCATACTTTTGGATGGGATAATAGGATATCAAATTAGCTGAATGTAGTTGTTATATGGATGCTTCAACACCTGTCCACCCTGATATTTAGAAAATTCTACTATCCCCACGAAAAATAGGAGAAAATAAACAAAACTACGGAACAAAAGTTTGAAGTTGTGTGGTTATAACTGATATGTGCTTCTGAATCTGGCTTTGAAATCATAATTCGTACTATGGATTGCAGTCGAAACTATGGTGCCTAGACAAGTGAAGGGAATGACAACTTCCAAATTTGTTCCAATGATATTGATTAGCGCTTGTTGTTTTCACTGTTGGTGATTAGTTGCTTTAATCACTTGAAGTCCTATCTTCGCTGCTAGCCATTTCTGAAAACTAGTTTTTCACCGGTAAGTTTTCAGATTTATGCGACATCGGATATATATAAATCAATGGCTAAGTCCAGATCCTCTAAGGTCTTCTTACCGGTGCAACATATCCCTGTCTTTTTGCTCCCTAAAGTCTGCCGCATAGTCTACACAAAACTAAATTATACTAACCGGACTGGTTTCGCCTATACGTTTGTACTCATAGTTATTGCAATCTATTTGGCAGATTGGTTTACTTTCTCCGACTGGCTATGTGGGATCATTTAGCCAGTGGAGTTTGTCACTGAGTGAGTTTTGATATTTTTATGTCACCCTAATTCTTAGTATGTTAGAAATCTTGTGGAAGAGTTTCGCATGAGATGTGATTGCTAGCCTCAGACCCAACCTTCTCTCCATAGCAGGTTCACTACCTGCTAGGCGAGGTTCAAAAGTGCGTCAGTTGATTATTGAATCCCTAGCCACGTGAGGCGTGGTTGCCGAAAATTTCGTCATTAAACCACGTTCCTGTGGGTTATCCTGAACTGTGTGCCGTCAGGTTGTGAATAGTGACATATTAAGTTTATCATGGACATTAAAACACATTATGAAAGAAGAGACTTCAAACTGTACTACTCAATGTGTGACCACAGCATCACAGTGATTATATTGCAATATCAATAGTCAAGTCTAAATATCAGTGGCTAATCGGTTAGGACGCTCGCCGACCATGCACTGAGTCCGGGGTACGATCCCCGGCCAACACACCTCCTTAACTGGATAGGCCAGTAATAAAACTGGTAAAGAGCGAAGGTTGGGCATGAGGCTGGCAACCTCACCCTGTAAAAATAAACACTACTACAGAAACTTCAAGCCTCCAGCTTGAAGCCCTATGTTCCAATAGGAACGTGAAGGAATTAGAAAAGAAAACCGTGAAAAAAAAGTTTGCTATACAGTTCCTTTGGCTGTAAATATAACACTGTTCTCTGATTGTTTCACTCACATAAACTTTTCAGTCCAATGACATCGATATCGATCTGCTTCGCCAGAACACATTTCTTCAATACCCCATCTTTATACTGCCTTGTTCCAGGTCCCTGGGTGTAGCTCATCCCGTTTTTCAGCGTAATGTTAAAGTTGCTGATGGTAGCTGATTGACCAATTGTGTATACAGAAAACTAATATCAAAAGCAAAAACATTAACATGTTCTCTCTGGTCAGTTAGTCTTTATTCAAATAGGTTCTAATTCAAGTGAAGTGTGAAAAAAATATCAACAGGTTAATGCGTTCTTATGAACTCACTTCCTACTGATTATTTTGAATGAAGAGAGAAGGAACGCCTTGCTGATGAGTGCCGACTAGCACGAAACCTAGATCCATGGCTTCCTGCCGATTGCCTCCAACTATCTAATATATCATCAAAGGAACATATTTGCTTTTCGGTGCTGAGATGACTCAGTGTATGTTTTGACGATAAGATACAGTTGGGTTGGAACTATTCTGGTCGATCTAATGAGTTCAGGAAACTGTTGTGGAAAACAGTCTGCCTCTAAAAACTCCTCAGAGACAATAATTGAGGCTGATTGTGCTAATATCCTACAACGTAATGTCACTGCTTGTTACGGGTAATTGAATAAATTCACTGGCAGATGTCGTTTCAAGAATACACTGAAGTCAAATAAATTAACAGTTTGTGACGTACACGCTTAGAGGTGATGATTTCATTACAAACTCCTTCGGAACCTAATTTTTCAGACCTACTTCATACCATATGTGGTAGTCAAGAAAACAGCCATAAATGTGTGAATAATCCCTTGGGATTGATGCCACATGGAGGTGATCTTAACAACGGACGGCCATTTCACTCTTTTGGCTATGATCTCATCGCCAACGCACCTAGTTTAACTCAGCTCAAAGGGCCGAATCGGCGCAAACCACATAATTTCTGGTCAGTTACTTATGCGAACTGGAAACGCAACTGATCGAATTCGCAATTTGCAAATTAATTTGCATTGTACACAGTTCGGGGCGGTGAAACTTCATAACACTTTCCTATTTCGGTAAACGAAATTATTCATATCACAATATATGATCAGCAAGAGATCATGTGGTTTGAAGTGATTGAACAATCTAAGGCGAACCGAATCAGTACACCTTTGATGTGCTTGACCACTAAAGAGCAAACTGGCCGTCCAATTCACTTGTTCAAAGAGAGAATGACTGGAACTTTACAGATTGATGAAACTACGTTTAATATACTTCCTACTTTCGAAAAGTTAACCAGACCGAAAGATATTACGAGTTTTTCAATAATATAAATGATCACCGTATATCGGATCAACAACATAAGGTCGCACATACCCTTGTTATCTTAAACTTTTGTTTGTTAATATTTTTCGATACAAAATTAAGGTTAAATAAGCTAACTTTTACCAGAAAAGAATACCCTTTTCATCAATATTTTATCGTATTATTTAAGTTCATGTCAAAAATGTCAACATGCAACATTCTTATGCCAATAAACTTACTAATAACCATTTAAAAGTCACCGGTTGTTGTTCATCATAATCCGCAATACCCTCATCAGATATCATACGGGACTATTTTCTAATTTAAATTATTTGGATAACTCATTAAATTGATTCATTAAACATTCAGTATACCATGAACTACTTTTAATGATAAAACAAATTCTTGTTATATCATTTAGTGCCTTAGAAATATTTCTAAATTGATTTAAAACCATACGGCAGAGTATGATGTCACCTGACGACGAAATTGATAAATTTGTTATGCAACAACTGTCTTTCATCTGAACTGAAGGTCAAATGGCTTGGCAGAGAAAATTGCCTGCCAGAAAACTCTGGGAAAGAAGTAATCAAGAACCTCTTGGTTATTCCATATTAGTTTGTTTATTAGATGTATCACACAGACAGTGAAACAGTATAATTTACTGGATGACACAGTTTCGAACAAAATGTATTGTTCATAATCATATCAATCAATTGTAATCACACGACTTTCGAAAAACTTGAGTTTCATAGCTTTCCTTGTCTTCTCTTATTTGTCGTAGGGGTAATAAAATTTTCCAGATATCTGAGACAGGTGTTGAATCATTTCCACTACACGTGTTTATAGTTGATTCGATAAACAAAGCTTACATTGTCATCAATCTCTCCCTCCAACCCGCTGTTACATTAGATTTCGAAACTGTCTAGATTGGTTGACCAAAAAAGATAAGAAATCTAGAGAACAGTTAGTTCAGCTATAGCACTCATTACATGCAGTTACACACAACCATACAATAGGCTGGATGGGATGGGATGACAGTTTCAAAATCGAATGTAACAGCGGGTTGGAGGGAGAGATTGATGACAATGTAAGCTTTGTTTATCGAATCAACTATAAACACGTGTAGTGGAAATGATTCAACACCTGTCTCAGATATCTGGAAAATTTTATTACCCCTACGACAAATAAGAGAAGACAAGGAAAGCTATGAAACTCAAGTTTTTCGAAAGTCGTGTGATTACAGTTGATTGATATGATTATGAACAATACATTTTGTTCGAAACTGTGTCATCCAGTAAATTATACTGTTTCACTGTCTGTGTGATACATCTGATAAACAAACTAATATGGAATTACTTACTACCACAGGGTCAAGTTTTACATATATATATTAACCTATCGGTTAACAAATGTCCAGAATGGGATGGGGATAGATCAGGCACACACTGAGGAGAATATCGAATGATATCATATGCGGTACAGGCCTTCCAATAGAATTGGAAGACCAGCGATTGAGTAAGGGTGCAAGAATGACGAGGAGGTAGTCGTGTGAGGAGAAGATGAAAGCCTATGGGAATCAGCTAAAGAGGATTTCGGAGGATACGACAAAACGACGGTGAGCTATTGAATCCCTATTTTGCACTCTGGATCCAAGGCAATAACAATAATAGTAATAATATATAGAACCTCCACTTGTCGTTCATGTAGCTAATACAAAAAGCTGCGATCACTGATTTCCACGAGGCAGAATATGAGGGCGAATTCATTCGAGTAACACTAGACAATTACCAGAATTTAAAATTCAAGCGTTGGTAATTGGATTCTATCTCAGCTAAGCAGTTCATTCATCATTTCGGGATTCGATCGCTGGAGTTAGGATTGTTAGGGAATAACGCTGAAAAGCTTCACACCAGACAGAAACAGCTGTACAATACTCCACGGTTTTCAGTGGTTTTGCTAACTGATTTCAATTCTCGATAAAATGTCTGTAAAGCAACTTTTGAAAATGGAACAATGAACAATACAATTCGTATTTACCATATAATTTCCCATCTCAGATACCAGAAGTACTTCAGCTTCAAACAGGACTATATCTCCTGGTACAATATAAGCAATATTTGATAAAATTGTTATATCCGGTGAAGAAACAGGACATGCACTACCAACTGTATTAGTGGTAACATTAGTCTGTGTTAAATTATCCCTGTAAACATCACATTGAGTGGTAATCAATTTCCCTTGTATTGTTGAACTATTAGGCCATAAACCAACAATGAATTGTAATGTCAGTGTATAATCCTCTGTATAATTAGGTATATCATCTACCATGAGGTCTGATAGGCTGACAGTTGTAGCGACAGTCTGGAAAAGAAATGCAAAATATTAATACGTTAGTGGAGTATAACCACACTGAGACGTAAAGGTCATCAGATTATTTAACCGTCATCAGTAAACGTTTTAGTTTGGATAAGTAGGTTGAATATTTTCTCACAAATGAAGCAGTATTAAACTATCTTACACAGTGTATTCGAACTACATGTCTAATAAATTAGTTATCTTTATTACTTTAACGAAGGGAAAACTCACATAACTCTACTTTTGAACTATACAGTCGAATTTTTAGTTCATTGTCGATTTCCCCTTTGATGGATTAGACAAATGTTCGTTCTTTATTGACTTGTCAACTCCCAGTAAGGACGTTCTGACTCTGTCAGTAGATTAACTAGGATTAGGATGCGTATAGCGTCCAATTTAGGACTCTTCATCTGAATTACCTGCATGCTTCAGTGAATAAAATTACTCCAAGTTAATCGGCAGACGTCATCAAAGCGTCCGTCCTAGGGGCAGACCTGTCAACAGACGACAATCAATCAACTGGAAATGATGCCTGTTGCATAAGTGATGGCTCTCGTGGGACAAGTGGTCTAATGGACAATACTTAGGCGTTTGCGAATACCATAATTCACTAGGGAATGCTGATAAGTGCAAAATGAGACGAAATGTACACTCCGAACTACACTGCTAGTCGTCAAGTACATGTAGCTGAATTACTTGCTAGGTTTTATATAATTCAGAAACCTTATATGAAACAATTACTTTTTTAATTTTCAGATTTTAAACAAATTCCAACATTGGTTTTTTTCTGCTCGAAAGCAAACTTGATTCCCTTTTTTGTTCTCTAAATATTACTGAAAATTTAAGTGCTTGCATAGTTAGTAAACCTAATGAAATATTTGTGACCTGGAAACTATTGTACCACTGATTCATACTATTTTGTGGTTGCTACTGACAAGGGATTATAAGTAGCATAGTTTCTTGTCTGCAAAAGTCATGAATAGAGGAATTAAAGAGATCCCTGGAGGATATGGTTTGTCAGAATAGAAATACTGAAATGAAGAAGAAGAACGCGAAGAGAAATTCATCAGGAGGCAGAAAATGGCTGTGGACTGAAGTGAGCAGAAAATTATATTTGTTAATGAATCATTGTCAAGGGGCTGCTACAATCGTATTTATGTTCAACTGAGAAAAAAAATGTTTTAAGCAAGTTGACGAATAATCTAAAAGCGGGTACACAGGTAGAAATTAGGAAGGTATAGTTTGGCAATTACCTAATCAACATGAGTGTACAAAATAGATATACAGGTGGAAAAGACAGCATAGTGTTTAAACAAAATGTGGATGTGGAAATCTGCCACCCACCAGAACAAGCTGGATTCAGGAAAGGCAAATCATGTGCTCATCAAGCTGCAACTCTACTCATCATCAGCGAACAAGGCAGTGAATGGTAGTCATAACTTGACCTTAACTTTATCGATCGAGTACTCATTTAGAAATGAAATTAACACTGCGGTGTGCGATTCACATTCAACAGTTGGCTATATGGGAATGCCCCGTATCTGATGATTCACAATGAAAAACTCAGCGAGGTGTTCGGGGTGAATACAGGAGTAAGACAAGACTCGCTATCTGTTACCAGTGATGATATTTTTAATTGTGATGGAGTGGACTATGCTGAATACGGTGGGGAGTGAGGAGACAAAATTATGCTGAACCACCGATAATAAGACTTTTAAAGATCTGAATTTCGCGTGTGGATGACTTACGTTTAATGTCATACAGACTCGAAGACTTACAGGCGAAAACCAAAAAAGTGTCAGAAGAAGCTGGCAGTGAAGACAAGACTCCAGACGGACACAGAGAACACAGAGATCATGAAGATAACCAACGAACAATAACAACAGAATGCAGCAATCATCACCAGCAGGAGGGATTTGACTGAGGTTACTTAATTCATTTATCTAAGAAGCACGGTTTCAATTATAGGCAGTCGTAACGGATGAAGATGTAAAATCCAGCCGGAATGGCAAACGCAGGATGCATCTCAGTTCGGAAATCACCGGAACTTCTCAGCGTTAAAAGAAAATGATTCGGATTTTCAACACAAATGTGAATTCAGTCAGTTAAGGCTTCTGTATGGCTAAGAAACTTGGCAGGTCACAAAAAGGATTTCGAACAAGTTATTGACTTTTATCAAAAAATGCCTTCACTGGCTCTAAAATGAAGATCGAATGGTTAACCAGCCAGGAGGAATTAGCAAAAAGAAACTCTGGCTGCCGACGAACCAACCAATAGCCGATCGCTCAACAAATATGTATGCGAAACCGGGAATGGATCAGGCATACATTGATTAGGCCGTTGAATGACGCTGCGCGTAGTGCAGGCGATTGCTCGGGTAGAATCCTAATGGGAAGCAAAGAGTGGGCTGTAGGTGAGAGCAAGATGACATGAAGGAGATCGTGTGTCGGGGAGGAGGAGATGAGAGATTATGGTCGATTCTGGGTCCACATGAAGAGGACGGAAGAAAACAATACCAGTAATAATGCAAAAGATTTACTTTTCGATCATAGATACTATTTCCTGTAACATTCATCACATTGATGGTGAAATTTCTGTTAAGAATTCGTGCGCCAATATTAGAGATGCCAGTGAATTCTGTAAAACCGTAGAACGCAGAATTGTAGGTCGGAGCAGACATTTTCACACTTATTGAAGTGGTTCCAGAAGGTAAACCAAGCTGAACAGTCAGTATAATGAATTCACCGATACACCATGCAGTAGTTTTTGAATAACTGGTTGTTATGCGTAGGTCATTTCCCACAGGATTAGCACTCTAATTGAAAAACAAATAATATAAATGGTGGAATAAGGCGGACATAAAGTTCGACTCGACAATGAGAAAGAATAAAGTCTAAAAATGACAGTGTGTTAATAACGACAATAAACATTGTTTAAGTTTCCATTTAACAACTGAGATTGACCATACATAATTCGAAGTGGGCTGTTGTTTAGGATACAAGTAATATAACTGGAAATTCTTTCTGCCCTTCAGAGAGTAGACTTGGTTCTTACATTTGTAATTTATTTATTTTGTTTATTTATCTATGTACCTTTCCGTGATTACTAATATTTTTATTATTATTACTAATCTCACTCTGAATTGTTTCCGCTTGTCCCACTTGTCATCCTAAATCCAAAATTATTTTTTTACAATAGTGAATTCTACTTTATCAAATTTCATGCCATGTTATGTAACAATTTATATTCGCCTGCTAATCCTATAATTATGCACCCTATTCCAATATATATGCGTCTTATGTGTTATTCTGTGTATGCCATTAATTGTCTAGCTACCTGACACAACTGTGTTTATAATTTTTTTACCAGTTGATCACTGATTGATATCAGTTAGAGAACCATTGAAAACCAGGGAATACTGGACAGCTGTTGCATCCTAGTTTCGAAATCATCGGCAGTACGCACCCGATGGGGTGCGAACCCAGGACCTTCCGGTTACAAGGCAAGCTCGTATACCATTCAGCCACTGGGACCCGATTCAATGGCTCATGAATTGTAACTTCTACTGATTCGTGATTTAGCGCGATCCTAACCGAGATAGCCTTGTAACCGGAAGGTCCTGGGTTCGAGCCTCAGTGGGTGCGTACTACCGATGATTCCCAAACTAGGATGAAACAGCTGTCCAGTATTCCCTGGTTTTCAATGGTTCTCTCACTGATATCAATCAGTGATCAACTCGTAAAAACAAAACTAACCCTTACAAACCAAACTATAGAACATATGATTATAATCATAAATATTTAATTGTATTTCATACTATTATTATTATTTCATGTATTTCCACCTTTGACCTAATTCGCTCACCGGATATAGTTTCTTAAAACCATATATAAATATGTATATACATGTATCAGAAATGACCAATTTTTCCAAGAAGGTAAAGTTGTCTCTAGGCATTTTCAGAGTTGACAGGGCATAAAGATTTCTTGAATAACAGCATTAAGGATTAAAAAATAAATTCACAACGTTCAAGAAATAGACCTCATATCAATAGGAAACTTTCATTTTTAACTCACTCTTTTGTATACCGTTGAAGGAGAGGAATTCCAGAACACGATAACTTGTGATGTATCCATTTCCTTATCAGGAGTAATAAATACTTTTACGTTAATTGACAAATTCGAAGATGAATGATTTATCCAGTAATTTTTCAAACCATTGGAACGAATAAAACCTGTGCTATTTTCCACATAAAAAGGCGAAAATATGCTGTCTGTCTTTTCTTCAAGTACGAAATAAATTTGACCACCACATTCATTCACTTCATCAATAGTCTTTCCATTGAGTGTAAGATGTCCGAGAATTTCATTTGGAGTTTCGGTCACATTTCGTAGAACGTGGAATTCGAAAACCTTCTTACTGAAACGAATGTTTTCTATAACTAGAATTATAGCAAGCATAACGTTACCAATGTTATTGTGTAAATATACTTAAAGGTAGTTTTGAATAACAAAGTTACATTTCCACCTGTTAAGTAAAAATGTATATTATAAGAAAATTAGGAATAAAGTCAGTAAAAATTATCTCCAGTTACATTCGAAATACGAGAGCAGTGTATTATGGTTGGCATTCTTTCGTTGCTTTCTGAACAGAATATCGAGCTTCAGACCACACCCATAATCTACCTGGTTCTCTGCTGTCATAGTTAACCGGTTTTCATGACCATGTGAAACGTCACTTCTCCTCCTCACACGATCGCCTCCAAAGTACCTCTATTCCTTCCACTGTATTTATTATATAATGATTTGTTGGTTGGTTGATTCCGAAAGTTCCCTGTTGCCTGTTCATTTTAGTTGACATCCGATCTTCAATATCAGTCTAATAAAGACGCAGATAGAAGTGTACTGCCCGTTGGAAATGTTCTTCGAGACGCATGACTATTCTCCAAACCACCTACAAGCACTTGTTTGACATTAGTTTTAAAAAATTGGGATCTCGTTCCATGTTCTGATTTCACTGTAGTGAATGCAAGTCTTGCTTTGGTGATCCTGGTTTTTACATTGCCATCCATGTCAACTTTAGTTCAAAAGATGCAGCTCAGCTAGGTGAGAGAGGTAACTCGGATCGCGAAATATATAATCTGCAGTTTGAACGCAACTGACCTCAATGAGATAATTGAATAAGGTTTTCATTCATAAACGTTGTTAAGTATCCAGACTGCAGAGATACAGGACCGATCGCTGGTTTCAGAAGACTAAGCCTAAAACAGAATACTATGCACTGTAACCAACGAAGAATTACAGAAAATTGCTGCGTATTGCGACTGTCTTTTCTTCAGCCAACAAGGAAACAGGTTGGCAATGATTAATCAGCGCCAAAGTCTGTAAATGAACGTTAGCGGAGGTCACACCAAAACATGGCACCAGCCAGTGAAATCCATAACAGTTGGTTTAAGCCGCGTAGGAAGTTGTAGACTTCCTGGTTCGGGTCCTCGGGGCAGTAAAGACCATTGACTGGAGACAATGCGTGATATGGCTCAAAATCGTTCGCAATGGCTCAGATGCGTCCACTCCTTGTGACTTATAATTTCCAATGAAACTATTTTGTTCTTCATTATTGCTATTCCTTTTGTTTCATATCCCTCTCTGCTGTCCCTACTTTGCATTTATTCTACTTTCCCCTCTTGCTTTTTGTGTTACATGGAGTGGAGTGTGGCAACTTGAACTGGTGCAGATCGTTGCAAAGTTCCATGTGAAAAACAGACAGACAGACAAATAAACGGTAATATAATATACGACAATACTTCTTATCGTATTTCTCCGATCTTCTGCTATTTATTTTTTTATTTTTTCTTGATATACAGCTTGATTCCACACTGTATTTTTGGTACAAGTATGGAATTTTCAGCATGGATATCGGTAGCCTAAATTTCGTAGGCCGACCATAGATATCAGGTGTTCGTCGGCGGGTGCTCGAACCTCGGACCATGTGCATGGTCGGCGAGAGTCCTAACCACTGTGCCACCGACGCTAACCAGTATATGACTAATCAATGATAACCATCTTTTTTCTGTCAATATAGAGACAAGTTAGAACAAACAAACTATTCAGTATTCACTGGCACTGATTTAATTTTTGAGGTAATCTTCGCACTTTGGTTGTACTTTTATTTATAGTCATCCTTATCATATGTATACTTCTACATGTCCATTGTTCTGCACCAATTTTGGGAAAATGACATTTTACCCAGTATATGTTTAATGAATAAGGAAACCAGAATATATAACAAGGATCCCATCCATCAAAGTGTGGTTCTGTTCCATGCTCTAGGCATCAACAGTCTGATGTCTGATGATATTAGATGGTTGGTGGCAATCGGCAGAAATTCAGTCTGCACCAACGAAACGACTAGACACTTCACACTAGTTACTTACTGGTGTTCAATCATCGTCTGATGTCTGTAATTCGTGCTCATTGCTCTGAGGTTTGCTGATTGAAATACATTTTAATAATTATGGTTATAAGTTCTCAGTTTATAAGTTGGCTTTAACACCTATAAGTATTTCATCAGAACTATGCCCATATGATAATAATGTGTTTTGAAGAGAGTTCGAATTTGGAAATTACTTCGCAACGTTACAAAAAAGTTTTATCTTTTATCTTCTGAGCACATTTGAAAAATATTTTTTTCTAATAATAGTTGTTTTTAGTGTTATGAAAAATAGAGGACATTTCTGTACTGAATAAAAAGTCACTACTAGAGTTTTCAGAAATAAAAATGAATTTTGAGTACTTAAACTCATATATAAGTAGTATAAAGGAATACTTAAAAGAAAACTGATAACATTAAATGTTTAAATAGTTTCTGTATATGAGGATTCCAGTTCAGCTCCCTGAAAATTGATGTAGTATGGAAATGGATAATGTTCAAGTTTACACGCAAAGTATTAACTGTCAGTTGCCTTTACCTAAGGCTGTCTAGAAAGTCTTCAGAAGTAAGAGGTTTGGAAGTAGGATAGATCTATTTGCGACATTGATGCATAATTGGATTTTCAACCAAACTTGCAGTTACAATTCCCTCTTCCCCTAGGCTGTAAATCAGTATCCTGACATTCACATAACAGCTGCTGACTTGGTCCTTATTATTTGCCTTTATTCTTGTTTATTCCCTTATTGAAGTGATTCTCTTTGCAGTTGTGGGGAATGTTGTTCATAATGAATTGTTTAGCGACGGTGATTTAGTCTGAATGAATTCAAGGTTGGCCGTGGAAATTTTGACATAGAGAAATCCACTGGAAGTTTTTGGTGGGTTATTCTCACTGATACAGTTTTGACTGCATGTTGCAGGGAATACGTTTGTTGATTGTCAGAAAGCACATCTTACGGCTGATTTTAGTTAAATAATTTCCCTGTGCAGTACTTCTGTTGGAAATCTCTGATCTGTATAGTTGCCTGTCGGCATTGTCTAGGTAGTCTTCAGTTTTTGACACATTATGTCTGTTGAATATAACCACATATTTCATCGCAAATAAGCGTATGTTTCCTTTTGTCACGGCACATTAGGACTGTGAGTAACTCAAGCAAGGTTTGGTTAGCTGTATAGTAAAACGTGAAGATTGATTTCCAGTGTTCTGACCACAACACATTGGTTTTGGTCTTTACAACAATGTTAAACATGCACTTAAAAATAACTTTAAAAATTTCCTCAGCTGATTAACGCACTTACCTGATATATCACAGTATTCTCCTTTCCAGCACTTCTCACAAACGCATTTCATCTGATTGCATAAACCACGCTGACACCTTCAAAAATTAAAAAAAAATATAGCTTTGAGAAACCTACGGTGATAATTGCATTGACCGAATGAATGGGAAAGTATATGGTAAAGATAATAACGTTGTGGATATAACACTCTGTAAGCATTATTAAGTGCGCAAAATCAAGTATTGATGAGTAACTTATGACATACCCTATTGGTTGCTCTAGAAACGTGTTTTACGCCACTCCAATGTCTTTGTTCTCGTACAGTCCTTGTTTGGGTCCTTTGATAGAGGGTAATAACTTATCCTCGCAACGTTACTGTGTGAGGTATACAAAACACCGTATTGCACGACTAACATGGAGTTTATGCAGGAAAACAGGTAGGATTAAGAATATTGTCAGGAGACTTAAACGCAGGAATAAAAGCAGTAGACATTTTATTTTAAAGCTTGCACAGCACATTTATCAAAAAAAAAACTATGAGCTGGTTATGCTTTGTTATCACGGCGTATAGCTTTGTTTATTATCATAATATGATTGAACTGCCTGCTTTCGTTTCTTCCATCCATGTTTATCATTTAAAGTACCCTTGTGTAACTAGTTGCATTCGGAGTACCATAATGTAAGTCCATCATAATACGTTACAAAGTTCAAGTTAAATGCAATGAAACTGTCGAGCATTTTTCGACGTGATATAACTCAGCAGGACCAGTGAATCTAGCTGTAACTAAGTTTCATATTATAAATGTCTGGGAGATTTTTGATTGATTTCAGTCGTTAGGTTTTCTTCACGAACCTATATCAGCTAGATAGATCAGTGAAAACCGGTCAGGATAATTGGACATCTATTTCGTCGTATTTTGGAAATATTCAGTAATGCACATCCGCAACTTAGCTTAGGTCGAACCAAGGATCTTGAGTGTATGAGACCGAGTCTGTTGACCCATAGTCTGTACATCAATTAGCAGATTACTAATGGCTACCGGATGGATTTCCTGAAGCTGCAGAGTAAAGTCGTGACCAGTGGGATCCACCATAGTAAGGTGAGGCGGATGGTCACCATAGGCCCTGGTTGAGGGCAGAAGTATATCACGAGTTGATACATTTGGAATTCAGGATTCAGTGAATCCCATCTCAAATGGCTGGATCCTCAGTGACTTTGGTCTCGTAACCTGAGGGTCCTAGGTTCGATCCCAGTCAGTGTCATGGGCGCGCACTGATGAGGAGCCCGAAAATACGATGAAACAGCTGTCCAATGCTACTCAGTTTTTGATGATCTCTTTAAATGATGTGAGTTCATGACGAAAATTTACCAGATGAAATGAATCCGGAATCCGCACAAATCCTATAATCTGAATTTTTTACGTAACTGGAACTGGATGTATTTTAATTTAAATTTTCTCACGGTAAACATCCATCAACATTGCACCATAATTTGGCATTTGACGAAGATCTCGTGATTTATAGCAATTTTCTCTCTTTGCGTTCCAGGTGCAACGCAGGGTTCTAAACTACGAAATGTCAGTCAAGGTGGGGTTGTTATTACAGGGTGAGGTTGCTAGCCACACGCTTAATCTTCCCTCTTTATTAGAAGCTAGGAGAGATCTAAGAGTAAGTCAGCCGAGAATCGAAGTCAAACCAAGTAAGACGTGGCTGGTAAGCATTCTAACATTGACATACTGACGCACATGGGGGTTATAGTATGGACGATTAATCTAGCCGTTTTAATTCCGTATTGTTTACACATTATTAAGCTTTGATTACGGGCTTATTCAGTCAAAGAGCCATTGAAAATCACACAGTGCTTGACAACTGCTCCGTCCTAATTTGGGACTCGCCATCAATACGCACCTACCGGAGTTACAGCGCAGGACCCTCGGGTTAAAAGGCAAGCTCATGAGATCTATCAGGTCGATGTAAAAACCAAAATTCACAAATGACGTCGGCTGGTGGTCACACTAAAATCACGAATTGGTAGACATTAGAACTCATAGGCCGGTCACAAAATTAGGCACTAGCAGCTGAATAGTCCAAGATCTCGTCTTGTAACCTGGAGGTCCTGCATTGCGTCCTTGTTTGGCGTGTACTGCTGAAAAGCCCCAAACAAGGACGAAGCAGATATCCATTACTCTTTGGTCTTCAATGGTAACCTAACTGATATCAATCCATGATCAATCTTGTAACCAATGAAATCCCGTAAATAACATAATTAACCTCCTTTGATATGGAACAGAGGATTCCAGAGAATATGGAAGTATCCGCATGACAGTGTGTATCAGCATAACAAAATTGTTAGTAAGCAGACGTTAATTCTAGGGTGACATTTACTCAGATAGATTGAACAATAAGAGATCCTTTTCCGACATTTACAGCAGATTCGAACTTTCTATAAACTGAAGGTTTGTCAGATATCAAGATACACTTATATACAATTAAACCGAAAATCTGAGTACGTTACGTTGATGATACATTTGTAATAATTAAGAGAAATGATTTAGAATATACCCATAAATTAATAAACAACATATTTGAAGACATCAAATTCACAAGAGAAGAAGAATTAGATAATAAAATCCCATTTTTAGATGTCTTAATCAGGAGCACCAACACAGGAAATTTAGAAACACAAGTATATAGAAAACCAACGCACACAGATCAAATACTCAACTATACTGGGAAGAATCCAATTGCTCACTCACAAAGGAAACTGTGTGCAGATATTGTTTAAGGGAATTCAAACACACTACAGTGTAGCACTCCAGAGTTGAAAAGAATGGAAGAGAAATACCTACAAAGGGTCCTCAAAAAGTATGGTTATCCACAAAATTTCATCAAAAAGTGTTAAAAGTCGAATTCCAACACCGACAAGGAACCACCATCGAAGACCACAAGAAAATTCACCCTAACATACATGAAAAATATCTCTGATTTAACAGCTAGAATACTGGAACCATTTGGTATAGATATAGCGCACAAGCTAGTCGAATCGCTTAATTCGATATTATGCAAACTGAAAGATCCAATAGGAAAAGGAGATAAAATTAATACCATTTACAAAATAAATTGTATGAACCGTAACAGGCATTACATCGGCCAGAGTGGGCATCCCCTTCGAATCAGAATCCAGGAACATAAACCAACCGTGAAAAGACACGACTTATATTCTTTCATATCAATGCATATAGGTAATTAGGGACATCAGTTTGATTGAATAATGTCGAAATCTTAGACAGAGGAAACACCAAAAGTGCAGCAGGGAATTCCTAGAAGCCTGGTACTCAAACGAATATGCACTCAACAAACACGTTAATGTAAACCAATTATACCAACTAATAAAAAGTAAATCAGGTGACCAGAAAGTTTAAAATCCAAGTAGATAGAAAATGATCAGTACATATGTAAAGATGGTTACCGGAAGAAGCAAATTATATCACTTGTCCAGAAGGACGACGAAAGCTCCACAACTTAACCAACCAGCTCAGAGAACACTATTAATTGCAAATCAGCCACCTGAGCTACATAATCTCCTCTATTATATCAAGATACACTGACAACAGTAGGTGGAGATATAAATTTTGTATCATATGTTATAATTTAGCGATTGAATAATATTTTATTGCTTTAAACAACTTCGGCAGTTGATTCTAGATTGTCAAGTTATCACTCTCATTTTATGGCTAGTAGATATTTATCACATGTTTGGTCAACAAATAGTTGAATTACATAAATATGCTCATAAATAATAAGTAATATACTGAATATTTGTATGATCCGTGCACTATGGCAGTATGTAATTCCAAAGTAATTTTTCTATTAAATTAGATTTTCCGAACACATCAACCACAAGATAGATGCAATTCAATTAACTGATGGATTAGCAAGTCAGGCAGGGGGCTTCAAATCTTAGATTCTAGCATAAAAAGGAAAGGAGGATAGAAAAATAAACACAAATGTTTACAAAAGTCACACCCACTGAAACCAATATCTGGACATTGATTCATCCCAAGTCATAGCAGTAAAAGTAGGATTTGTGAAATATTTAAGTAATAGCACAGAAAGACCGACCTGTACCAAAGAAAATCTAAGACAGGTAGTAAGTCATGTAACAGAAGCTTTAAAATTTATCAATTGCCCCGATAAATTAATCAAGAAGTGTATAGAAAAGTATGAAAATAAACAGTGCAGGAATAAAAGTGTCATTCAAAGCTGCTGACTAACTTAGAAACAAATTCTCTTAGTTAAAGGATCATGTGGAGCCAAGTAAGCGAAGCAATTTAGTTTATTTTATATGGTGCAATGATTGTCAGGTTCAGAGGAGTAGGACGGTGTCGATCGGACAGGCAGAGCACAAAAAGTTAGCAAAGCGTGGATTAGTTCACCGTGATAAGATGAGAAATTAGAGGGTAGCTCGCCTTTGGCACTACATGCAATTACACACAACCTTATAATCGGATAGGAAAAAGTGGCAGTCTTAACATATAATGTGATAAGGTGGGGGAGGAGGAGATTGATAAAAGAAGCTTTATTTATCGAATCAACTAAAAATATGTGCAACAGAAATGAAATAACATCTGTCCCTGACATCATGAAAATTGTACCACCTCTACGAGGAATGTGAAGGAATAATGAAAATTATAAAACACAAGTTTTGTTTTCAAGTATTGGTTGCGAAGGGATTTTTGTGATTAGTTAGAGGATTTCAGCCTACGTCCATGATGAAATTGTTTTGCTGACCTTTAACAAATTTTTATAACCTACACATAAAGAGCATCTCAAACAAACTTCAGACCTTCATTAACAGCTGTCTTCGCTCAATACTCAAGATCAGATGGCCAGAAAAGATCAGCAACAGGGATCTCTGGGAGCGAACCAATCAGGAACCGATTGTGAAACAAATAGGCAGGAAGAAATGGAGATGGATTGGCTGGCCATACTCTGAGGAAACCATGAAGTGACATCACCAGACAAGCCCTCGAGTGGAACCCGAAAGGGAGGCGGCGAGTTGGTCGTCAGTGCAAGGGTGACTTGGAGGAGGAGATGAAAGCATGTGGACAGACCTGGAGCGGGGTGAAAAAGTTGTCAGAAAACAGAAGGCAATGGAGGTGCGCAGCTGAAGCCCTATGTTCCTCTAGGAACTAAAGGATATAATAATAATACACAACATCTAAAGGTGTATATTACAAAGAATTTATGCATGAACGAAATATTCCCAAATTGATTCATAAGAAAAAAGGCGTAAACAGCTAAGAAAATTTTCTTTCCGACGATTTATTTTCATGAGCTGTACAATCATAATTAAAGTTTATCAGTATTTGAGTGGTCTAAAGATTTATTTTGTTGAATATAATTACGTTTGTACAGCTCATGAAAACGAATCGTCGAGAAGGGAAAATTTTCTTCGATGTTTAAGCATTTTTCTTATAATTTATGCTTGCTTTTAGCAGAGTGGTAAATCACAGACAATATAAACTGAGAGTAACTCATACAGCTAAACTGGAAGATACTGCTAACTATTCAAAGTAATGAACAAATAATAAAGATTTAAATGTTAACATTAAATTCATGATGTCATTTGACGTATTTTCTTATTCACCAGTGTACCATTTGTGGAAAGAGTGGACTATCTATGCGAAGAACTCAAAAGGCGAAACATCGATGTTCGCATTCCTATATATTTTATGAAAGAGCTTCTCTTGAGAAATGCACAATGAATGTCCACTTTTTATTTAATAAGGAACCATATAGACAAATTGATGGTGTATTAATGGAGTCACTACTAGGACCCATTCTAGTCAACATTTTGTTTGCGAAACTAGAAAATGGGCCTTTGAAGGATATTATTAACGAACTCGAGTTCTATTGTCATTACATGGATGATACATTTTTGATTATGATAAACGAGGAGGAAGCAAAGAGCATCTTGGATAAATTTAACGAGGTCCATCTTGCAATAAATTTTACTAATGAGAACGAAAAAGACTCTAGTATTTGATTTCTAAGCTTCCTTATGACCAGAAAAGAGGATGGCACAATAAGAAGAAGTGTATATATAAAACCTACAACAGCGGGTCAGTATACCACTATCTCAGCTGCGTGCCCTTGAAATACAAACGCAGTCTGATAAAGTGCTTGGTCTTCCACAGAACAAGAGCAATCTGCTTGGGTGAATGTCTTGATGGGGAACTTCATAATAATAAACGGTTGCTAAGTGAAAATGGTTATCCAGAAAAGTTTATTGATAAGAATATCAATCTAAAATCAAGGCAGTCCAAAGTGCCAACAGTTCCAAAAAAGCCTTATTCTTAAAAGTGCAGTTCCTTGGGGACAACATCAGCGAGATACTGACACGGCGCTTTAGAAATGCGGTAAAAAGAGCATTTCCTGCTGCCAATTATGGTGTGTCTCCGAAACCACTCCTCTTTTCTATTCGTAGCGCTATTCCATCTCATCTTGTAGATACAGAACACAAGATTGACGTTAACCACGCTTTCAGGGTTATTTACCACATGCTTACGGGTCTCAGTTTTACCTTTTTTTTGATTACAGCTTGATTCCACATTGTATTTTTGGTACAAGTATGGAATTTTCAGCGTGGATATCGATAGCCCAAAATTTGCAGGCCGACCATAGTTATCAGGTGTGCGTCGGCGAGGGCTCGAACCCGGGCGAGCCACCGACCTTATGAGTTCGACTACTAAATATTGCTGAGGCTGTTGGGATCCATATTAAGAAGCTTAATTTGTGAGTCCAAAAGAAGTTAGTTCAGACATTATCCTTACCTTGGCCATCTAGGTTTGAATGATCCTGAATTTTTTAGGAATTTTCCTAGTTTAAGTTGATATTCTATTTGCTACTATATCTTTATTATTATTTTTATAATTAAGCATCTTTAATGAACTGTAATACCATTGGTCTTAATTTACAAAGCGATATTATTTAAAAAACACTAATATTGATATTGACTACCAATCTAGAATATTCTATGTATATAAATGTATACATAATTGTAGAGGTAGAAGAGGAATTTATCGAAAACGATATTCTTTGCTCGATTATTTTGTGTTTTACAGAATAATTAGATCAGTATTCACAAAATAGGTGTAAACATATCGCAATGACTTTTACTCAGAAATAATATGTTAGAATACGAGGCTGATTATCAAAATGACCTTTTTAGAAGTGTTTGAAGATTAAGACAGAAAATTGTCAGGTCGTAAATAATTTGAAACGAAACAAAAAGTATTAAAGATCAAACTTAATTATGTGAATTTCGAATGAATCAAAATCACAGTTTGCAGATTAGTTAGCAGTCTGCAACATACGCAGTTCCAGGGATAAAATTTCACTGAGGATTCCATTAGAAACCAAATTATACAGATCACAATATATGGTGTCATTGATATCATAAATGGCAATCAAAAGAGCAAGCACATTTGTATAAGAGTATGTACTACTGATTGGCTGAGATGGGTATTTGTATACTGCTTATATCAACCAGTATTTCTTTCTAGTTGGCTTACTCTCTCACAGTGTATCCATATTCTTCAAATGTGCGGTAAGATGTTCGCCGTTCACTCTGGGGGTCGGAGTTCGATCCCCGGCCGATTCATTCCTTCAGCTAGCTAAGCTAGTAATTAGATTGGTATAGAGGGAAGGTTGGGCATGAGGCTAGCTACCCCATCCCGTAAAAATAAGCACCACTGTTATCAAAACTTCAAGCCTCTGCCTTGAAGCCTCATGTTACACTGAAAGCCTAAAGGACTAAATAATAATAAAAGAAATTTCTCAAATGATGCGCATTCTCGCTGATTACTTCTTGTACGTCTTTTATTATTGGAATTTCGAGGCACGTTTATAAGCAGTTAAAAAGTAATGGAAAAAGGTTCAAGAAAGAAGCATAAGCATTAAAAAGATGTAATAGTAAATAGGTTGTCAGATAAAATAAGGAAAATTTATAAAAAAAATTGAGAATAGTTGAAATATGGATGCCCAATTTGTGGACCAACTTATTTAGGACACTTAGGTCAGGCTTCTTCATGCGGGTCCACATGGTTTCAGTAATATACAATACACGAATTCCTGAAGTAAAATTGAGAATAGTCAGAATATGGTAGATATCTTTGAAAGCATGTTTAGCATCAATTTTGTGTCGTCTATCCACAAAATAAGAAATATTAGAACTATGAATGGATCTTTTTTATCCCTTGCCAACCACTCTGGATGAGGATCGAAAGTTTGATGATAAAATCAAATTAATTGTACTCCTTTTGTGAGTGGCTTCACGGGATCAGTCAAACTGATTGGCGAGGCAAAATTACGTACGGGTGCTTACGAAGAGACATAGTACTTTAGAGGTAGTGAATGCCTACTTAACCTAATTCCTAAAAGTAGAGTTATTAACTCACTGATGTTATCACCGAGGAAGTGAAGGTATAAGAACAAGACCTTCTTCGAAAATACTGGCAGTTCGCCTTACCTTCGATAAGATTCATGTCCTTGTCAATGAATTTCTCTGTGTAACCATTTGCAAACATTAATCGTTTGATTCTGTTGAGTCCTTCATGAGGACATTTATCAAAGTAGAGTGCTGTTGCTCTGTGAACTAATCACCTTGTTAGATTGCGTTTTTAGTTTAAGGTTGCGAATTTCAGAAATGAGTGTGCTGACCAGTAGTTGTTGTATGTTTCCTATAGGAACTTATGATTTTACCATTTTTCTTCCTAGTCATAAGGATATCTGAGAATGAGATACTAGAGTTTCTTTTTTTCCCGATCGTAAAATGTTTTGCGGTATGCACAACGTTATATTTGCCAAGGATGTTCTTTGCTTCATTCACATTTTTTTTCGTAATCAAAAATGTCTCATCCCTGTAATGACGATAGATCTCCCGTTCACCAGTTACTTCTTCCAAACGGTCCGTTCTCTAGTTTTACAAGGAAAATTTCAGTTAGAATTGGGTTGTATTTGTGATACCAGAGGGACACTATCAATTTAGAATTCCTTATTAAACAGAAAATGGATATTTATTGTGCGTCTCCAAAGAAACTCTGTCATAAATGATATAGGAATGCTAACATCGAAGTTTTGTCTGATAGTTTCTTCTGCTCATTTTATCCTGTTTAACTGGTTGTTCATATATAAGTTAATCCGTATCGCTTAAAAATGTCTCTTGAACTTGACTTCCTTTATTGATTGATTTAGATGAGCAGTTGTGTACTACTTACATCAATCAATATTGTTTGTTGGCTGTATCGAAGTGATCTAAACAACAGACGCATGTTTCGATCGTTAGAGGCCAGGTTCATCAGCGGTGTACCCAGCCACATTCAGTTCAGACAGCCGAATCAATTGAAGCCGTTCGATTTCTGGCTAGTTAATCGAGTGAAATGGTTACACTATAAATCATACATTTTTTGCCATATCTGTTGAACAATTTAACAATAAACAGTCCAGTATCAAATATTACCAGGTTTTGCTATAATAAATGTTACCTTGAGAGCTACTGATAAAATTTCCTGATATCCCATATGCATCACATGAGTGATGGCTAACATGTCGGTAGTGTTGAGCATTTTGGAGTGAATTAGAAAGATTAGTGAGTTAGTCTGAATTAAAAGAATATTTTTGAGGGAATAAATAAGCATTAATGTCAACCCACTAGGGTTTGGACCCCGAAATCTGCGGTTTCAAGGCAAGCTCGTATACCATTCAACCACTAGGACCCATGTATTCTGACTTCTACCATTTCGTGATTTAGCGCGACCACCAGTCGTTATCATCGGTGGGGAATCCATCCTCACACTTGACTGGATGGACCTCACTGGTTGCGACTCCTCACTTGAACTCCAGGAAACTCCGTCCTGTAGCAACTTACTAGTGGACATCAAATTAATTTTCAAGCGTTCGGTTTGTAAGGATTAGATTTGTTTATACGAGCTTGACTAAGTTTGAACCCCAGGGGGTGCGTACTGCCGATGATTCCTAAACTAGGATGAAACAGCAGCTGTTCAGTACTCCCTGGTTTTCAATGGTTCTCTAACTGATATCAATCCGTGATCAAACTCGTGTAAACAAATCTAATCCTTACAAACCCAACTCTTGAAAAATGATTTTTACAATAATAGGAAATTTCAAAAACTACTTTCAGATCAATTTTAAGATTGGTGTCAAAATTATCGCCTTAGTTTGAATTATTATATTTTCGTCCCGAACAAACACACAGTAGAGAGGTCATTGAAACTCATCTAGAAACACTGAACTCCTCAACAGCATGCATCCACGGCCCCAGTAAGGACAAGACTCTGGATCTTCAGGTTGTTAGACCAGGGTCATTGTGCAGTCAGCTACTTGAGTTGGGTTGTAACAACACCTAAATTCTAACTTTGCCATCAGTGAGCTGGCGGTTGATATTAACATCATAAGATTTATGAGGATTTTGGATTAATTCCATCTGTAAGATTTTTCCTTACAAGTCGTCAGTAATCTCATTATCTGAATATCAATCCCTAGAACACTGACAGTTATTGGATGTACGTCCTGAAGTCCATTATATTAAGGTGAAATGGTTACACATAGAATGCACTGATTGAGGATAGCGCCGTATCACAAGCTGTCAAGGTAACAATTCACGAGTCTTTGTATTCCGGTATAAAGGGCTGGATGAATCGTGGAATCGTGGGTGCACAATGTGAAGAGTCAAGAGATGGAACGAAACCAATGCACCACGTTTATTTGTTTCACTGATCTTTCTAACTGATGCAGAATTCATGACAAAAATCTGCCAATCAGTCCAAAATCCTCACAAATCTGATAATCTGATTCTGCCTTAATGTGAAGGAAATTAACAGATTACTATACGTGATTGATGGAGTATGGGAGTTTAATTTGTTAATTTACAAATATATAACACACATAAATAACTCACTTTTTCAATGGACAGATATTCACATCATCATCATCATCATCGCCATTATCTAGTGGATCTACATCCTGCGAAGGTGTATAATCGGCGCATACTTTCGGTGTCAAAGATACTAAGACTATCAGTAAACATCATTACTTACCAGTAATACATATTAGTAGCATCTTCAAAGTTAAACGAACTAGATGATAATTCATGGTGTTATAAAATACGTATGAGACTATTTTATGAGCAGCTGCACAGTGTATTAATTGAGCCTCTATCAGATTTATTGGGGTGTCTATTTATACCTCAGTTTTAGAACCAACTAACAATATGTCGTTCCTATGGTGAATCTATAGCAAATCCAAACTACATGTTCTTACATAGACACAGTGGTGGAGAGAAAAAGATAAGATGCTTATTTGTTCTTGAATATCTGGAACAAAGACTATTTTTCACTCATCATTGTTCATTGCGTTTTATGAACAATGAAAGAATTAATTATTGTTCTTCAGCGCAAAACGCAAGAACAAGAATCACTGTGTTCCGTTCTGTGTTTTTTGAAGTAGTGTTGTGAATTTTACATAGGTAAATTTGTCTGTTAATTAGCCCTATTATCTACTTAAGAATATTATTACATCTTAGTTACAGTATCTGGAGATAATCTGAAGACATTGTTTAGTATAATTATTGCCTGTTTCAGCCTTGTGCCACCAGAGTCTAACTCTTTATAACTATATGCTTCTGAAATGAATATCAACATTTTTCAAGTTTTGGTTTTGTAGGGATTTTTCGCTTGATTGTTTGGAGGATTTCATTATGAGCTGACATCTGTTAGAGAACCACTGGAAACCACCTGGGAGTACTGTACATCCGCCTCATCAGCCTAATTTGGGGTTTATCATCAGTACGCACTCATCCACCGGGGTTCGAACCAAGGACCTTCTGTTTACAAGGCCAGAGAGTTCGTAGACTATTAAGCCATATCGATTTACAAAGCACTACAAAGTTATTCTACGAGATAATGTTTATTTTGTATACAGTTGAGATGAAACACTAATCGTTCACGCTAAATTCAAATTTTATATCTCGGATTTAGAAGACCATTCAGAAGTCTTATAGTATCTTTCGGCAGCCTTCGTTTGACAAAATTAAAACGATTAGTCCCTTCGATAAATTTGAATAAGGCATTTAGAAGACAAATTTGTATGTCTGTGAACTTAAGGTTTTTCGGACAAGAATAAATATTAGTTAGGGTTATTGTTTACGTCGTCAAAATTTTTCTGAAAATATGGTGAATAATCAGGTTGTAACAAGGGAGGTTGATATGAAAGAAATCTAGAAAATAGGATGTTAATGAAAATGCATGGATACAAGTGTCCAAAACGAATTATATAATAGGCAGAAAGAGTACATAAAGGGTTGGTTAAGAAAATTTCCCCGAAATGTCTTACAAAAATCCGAAAATAGCATTAGTAACAAAGTAGTAGAATTTGGAATTATACCCAAGACAAGAGAGGGGTATGGAGAAGTTTCTTCTGCATATATAAATCAGGGTTTTCCATGCAGATCTCTGAAGTCTCAGCAATGCAAAGTACGCGGAAGTTTACAATTTTCGAGAGGCTTCATTTGACGGTGTAGATGACTTTGAATGAATTCTTCTTACATATTGAGTGACCAGTGTTGATTATGTGTTCAACTATAGCACTTCCACTGTTAACTTTTCTCAAACAATCAGGATAATGTTCTCCGACTTGTCTATCTTCACTGAACTGGCCATTGAATCTTGTCCTTTCAAACGGACCGATACTAGCATAATCACAGCATAAGACAATTGGGTTCATGGACGTCCCTTTACTGTGGATGACAACACCAACGACGACTGACTGATACAAGTTGATGAACTAAGCGGTGCATCATAAGCTGTTGTTGTTCGACCTTTAGAAGGTTGTCTAACCGCAGGATTGCCACCACTCCTACCTTTTATGATTAGCTTCAGTTTATCATTAACATCTGTTGATAGGTGGACTACGCGCGGATGATTTGAACCGACTGTCTCACCAGTATCCATACTTTCTACCGGCTCATCTGTCTTTAATTCTACTTCCCGTTCAAGTTGTACAGAACCTTTGTTTGATTCAGTAGTAGTAGGCATTCCGCTCGTCTCATCATGATCAGATGAAGGTAAATGTACACCATCATGATCATTATCACAAATATTCACTTTACGCTGTTTATGTGGTCGGCTTCATCATTTTCAACCTCTTTAATAACAGTAGTAGATGACTTGGAGTCTTTCTCATATATCCCTAAAGGTTTTATATCCTTACTCTGACTAGGAATAACTTGTAAACTTGTGGAGTCAGAACTGGACTCTGAAACTGTACAAACTTCGATGCCGTCTGTAGCTCGCTATTTAACAACGGCTTATCAGTTGCAACTACAGGCTTCTCCACAGCACCATCCTCGTCACACGATTCAGAGTCAGAACTTGATGACGATGACTTCATATTTTGCTTACCGATGAAATTGTTCACTGCTTCATATTCCACCTTTTTACCTTCGACGGACTACCCTCTTTCCGCAAAACTATTTTCGTGGGATTCCTTATCATACATATCACCAAACATGCGCTCTATACTCACATCATTGTCAGTAACCAGGGACGATAATCGGGCGTTCGAGACAGGCCTCCTTATAGCCTACCCCAGTGGAGGTTTAGTAGCGCATAGATCCTCTTTATCTCTGTGCCTTTCTTCTAGTATCTTATGTGCAGAAGCTACAGTGCATCCAACAAGTAATTTTACCTTGTTATCTTGCAAATCAGGGAACACAATATCGGACAGATGTCGTTTATTACTAACTACTTTATTACTGGGCATCTTGGCTTCACCAAGGTTCAGGCTGGGGGTAATATACGCAGTTGTAACCTTAATGAATTCCCATGTTACCAAGGAGTCTAACCAACAGGAGTCTCGTTCACACGTTAACCTGTCCGAAGAACTGACTGTATTCATTACTAAAGGTCCTTTAAATACCCAGATGCCTAATTGTTCAGCTAAATGATCATCCAACGATGTGACCTCTGATCCATTATCCAACAGTGCATAAGTGCCACCAAGGATTTTAGACCTCACACTTTATCTGGTGATATGACTAAATAAATTCGTACGGTGTCATTAGGTCTAAAGGTACTGTTACAATGAACGGAATTCGCCGGATTGCTTACTATCCTCAAAAAGTGGATGCAGATCTGTTGAACTGCTACCTCCTTTGTCTGTTGCCTTACAGTTCAACCTTGTGTGTGCCACCTTTAAGCAACTAAAACACAACCGCTTCTGCTTTGCCATTCTCAACATTTCTACAGTAGAAATTGCAATGAAACGATTACAATCACTAAACTGGTACGCGTTATGGCAAATGATACACTCTTCCTTTCTAGTCGTGACTTGTGCATTCACCACAAATGGCGTATTTATATTCACTGATTTCTTAGGTTCTATTTTTGGATGCAAAATGTTGGCAAGCTTGCCCGTCGCTTGAATGACACTGTCCTTTACCAATCTCGAAATATCATCGAACCCGGGCTCTAAACCATTGTCTTCTAAACGGGAGCTGATTTTTATGAACTTTCTAAGTAAGCGGACTGGTAATATCTTAGCGATTGCCTCGAGAAAAGAGCTTGAGTTCAACCCATCCACACAATTAAGAGAAACGAGAGTATTTCTTTACACTACTAAACCATCCAAAACCTCAGCGTGTTCCTCGGAGTTATTGCTTAGCTGCGCTCCATTACCTTTAACGGTCTCAAAAACGCTACTGGATATCATAAATGGCTTTCCAGACCTTTGACGTAATATCCACATGGCCTTAGTGTATCCTTCGTTTGGGAGCATAATCTTGCAGCACTGTATAGCTCTTGCAGTGACTCCAGTGCAATACCTCAACAAATGCATCAACTTCATTTCGTCATTTATTATAAAACCACTCAACATCATTTCAAACTCTTTCACAAACTGTGGATAGTCGGCTAGGTTTCCATCAGAGTACCGAGGCCCGAATTTTGGTAGCTTGAAACCCCTACTATCACTGAATAGCGAAACATAAACATTAAGCTCGCCATGCTGAGCATCATACACATCACCACAAATAACTGGCAACTCATCATTACTTACTTTTCTGTCTGCTTCCAAAGTGCAACGTTCCTTCTTGGGCTCAGGCATCATTCAAAGTCACTAAAAGATCCGAAATGCGTTGCGATAATCAGTGTCCAAAGATGCTGGTGGCAGACGAAGTAGGTACTCTCCAGAAGAGTTCAGAAAACGAACAGAAGAGAAAAACTGTCAAGGAACTTAACCCTAACTTCCTATTATTTGCAAAGACGCTCTGCATCGATAATTACTATGATCGATTATCGACCTTAACTCCAAAACACCAGCACTTGCAATAACTTGTATTGTTTGGCAATTAAAATCGAAATTCATTCAAAGTCTGTAAACAAACGTTTTACAAAGAATGTACTGTACTTTTTTATTCGTATTGTTTCGTCTTCTTCCAACTAGTACACGATTGAACTATTCGCGTCTTTACGCACCCGCAAATGGCGACTAAGACCAATGAACCGACGTTCAGTTTTCACGTTTATTTACAACTCCTCTTTGAGATATCTTCCAGAAGGTCACTTTTGAAAGTAACATTCACATGTAACATCTTTGGCACAGAGTAAGGTTGTCCTTTGTTGATTTTCAGCTTCATATATTTATGTGTAAAGCGTGATGGATAGCCATTCTCAAGTAGTAATAATAACAGTAACAGTGGGTTTATTTCAAACAGTATTGTTGATACAGTTTGAAAATGTTAACATGGAGTATTAAATTTAATATTCTCTTGACATGGAATAGCGAGGGGATAAACAAAAAATAGCAGTTATTGTAGAGATAAAGTGATATTTACACTTATGAAAAAATGACCAAAAATGAACGAACTATAAGTATACTACGAATAATAAGGGTAAACTTGGTGGTATAATGATGGAGAAAATTGTTTATTTACTAATGGAAAGGAGGTTAGTTAGTTAGTTGGTTAGTTAGTTAGTTAGTTAGTTAGTTAGTTAGTTAGTTAGTTAGTTAGTTAGTTAGTTAGTTAGTTAGTTAGTTAGTTAGTTAGTTAGTTAGTTAGTTAGTTTAGTTAGTTTTAGTTTAGTTTTAGTTAGTTAGTTAGTAGTTAGTTTTAGTTAGTTAGTTAGTTAGTTAGTTAGTTTTGTTAGTTAGTTATTAGTTAGTTAGTTAGTTAGTTAGTTAGTTAGTTATTAGTTAGTTAGTTAGTTAGTTAGTTAGTTAGTTAGTTAGTTAGTTAGTTAGTTAGTTAGTTAGTTAGTTAGTTAGTTAGTTAGTTAGTTAGTTAGTTAGTTAGTTAGTTAGTTAGTTAGTTAGTTAGTTCAACCTTGACACCACTTTCATCATATAAAATACGTGCCAAATATGGCATCGTGGAATTTTTATACTTAGACGTGGGCACATTGAGTCTTCTGAAATGATTTTCGCTTCACTTGAGGAGACATAAAGTTGGAGCTGCGGCTAAAGTGAATACTCAAAGTCTGACGAAATCCGTTCAGTAAATTTTTTCAATGAAATCAAGTACCTATCAACGGTGATGTCAACGATATAGCCCAATGGAATACCACTCGCCCTACTGACAGTCTTCAGAGTTCTACGAAGTGTGACATTGTCTTTTTTTAAGCAACTCAGGGAGGATAAGGGTAAACAATAAAGAAGAATAGGTGAGGTGTGAGAATCAACAAACTGTAAGCAGAGTTATGCTCAAGTGCCTTAAGGTCTTGATGTAAACATTTCTTTGGAAGTCGATAATACGTTAGAAGATCAAAGCAGAGTAGAAGAAATAATTAGTCTATGATACTTAATGTCAGATTCGATCTCTATATAAGTATCATCAATTTACAACGGTTATGTGAACTAACAACATTCATTTCGAAGTCTGAGGTCATTTGAATACTTGTCGAATATTATTAAACGAAGCAATGGAGTTTTCAATCAACTAACTAGTTTCGTCAATAATTATAAGTGTGTCATCAATACAACGTTTATGCATTTCATTAGTAGTTTAATATTCCTTAGTGTTTATCATTCTGCGCTTTCAAGTCTCCATAGCCGTGTGGTGGTCTTCTTACACGGCAGGCCTGCCTACCCCACATCCAACCTCACCCGTATTTCTGAGAGGTAAACTCGGTTATGTTTGAAGAACTGACACATTAGCGAAAGCATTTCCAGCAGGTCGCATAATTTCGCTAATAGCCACGTTCATTAGATAACGAAGATTAGATATCCGTAGAGAAAAGAAACGCAACTACTAATTCATGCAACGAACCAGTCAAAAACATATTACCCAGCAAATATGCTGAAGGGAATGAAGACGAATTGCAAATTTTCTGGAGAGAACGCTGAAAGCCACTATACGTGTGACATGCCCTTGAAGAAAACTCAAATAGGATGTGAGTAATGAGTTGGTCCAAGCATGACGTTCAAACGACCCTTTGAAGTTATAATGAAAGGCTGTAGCCAAACATAAGGCCAGCAGAAGCAGCGACATGGAATCTATTGAAGTGCAGATATGTGGATGAATCCCTGTGTTGCACACACAACGTATAATAGTAACTTACTAATGGTACTGTGGATAGATGTCATTTTATTCCATGAAAGATATGGTCACAATGGATGAATCGGACAAGTTAGACTTTGAGCACCACTAACTACCAATCAGCGAACGAAGTCGAATTATCCAATGAGATTCACGAACGTTGGTTGAATGCTGTTGATTCATTTCTAAGGCGTATCCTGACAAGGTCACGGTTGCAATTCTAGGAGGACAGTGTTTTCCAGTATTGACTGAATTTAGGGTTGCTCCGGAAGGAGCGAACTTGTTTGTGTGGTGGTGTCATGACCTTAAAAAGTCTTAGCAGGTCAACTGATAGATTTGTCCATCGTTGTGCAATTTGCTTGAAGCGAGTTAGCATTAGGGAGGGTATGCTGATAATTTTAAGATTTCGTAGGAACGTTTCTGCAACGTCTCCTTGAAGGAAATTTTGTACACCTGCAACTACTGGGTCTTGAAACACTCAGTGAGAGCTGCAGCTGCTGAGATGGAGAATAGCCTTTTCTCAACGGTTCAATGGTAACAGCATTGCAGAGATGTTGCTTCGTGGAAAATGGAGAAAATCAATTCTTTGTTGGGTGGAGAAGACGTTGTTGTGCACGTCGATGAAACTGTGTTGGTGAAAAAGAAATACAACCGTGGTCGGCAGCAAGTGAACAATATTTGGGTAATAGGTTTGTATTACACCTCCCCCGAAAGGGATTCGTGGAAAGAACAGCAGATAGAAAGGTGACTACTCTATTACCTATTATTACCGGACTTTTTTGTTTTATTTTTGATTACAGCTTGATTCCACACTGTATTTTTGGTACAAGTATGAAATTTTCAGCATGGATTTCGGTACCCCAAATTTTGCAGGCCGACCGTAGATATAAGGTGTGCGTCGGCAGGGGATCGAACCTCGGACCATGTGCATGGTAGACGAGAGTCCTAACCACTGTGCCACCAACTTGTAAAGTGGGGATCACTAATACACACGGACGAATGGAAAGCTTACATTTCCCTGTCATCTCTGAGATATATTCATCACAGAGTCAACCATTCAGGTGATTCTGTAGATCCCGTTACAAGGACACATACAAATTCTATTGAAGGATTTTGAGGCATGTTGAAAAATAAGACAAGGGCTATAAATGGATCTCAAAAGGATCTCATTTATAGTCATTCGGATGAATATATGCACAGAATTTGGTGTAACTTTTCTATTGACAGTTCGATGCTTAACTGGGAGATGTTTATCTCACATGTTAGGGAAAGACACCCATTGTAACATTTTATGCTTTCTTTTGCGCTTTTTTTTCTATAAATATACGTCTCCATTTATCACAGATGCCTCTTTAATGTGATTTGTCCGTTCAAGAGCGTTTTCTGATTGGTTTTTAGTGGTATCGGAACTTTAACTTTGCCGATGAATGGACGACGGGTTCGCCTCGTAACATGAATGTCGTCAGTTCGACAACCAGTTACGTCATAGGTATACAACTCTAAAGAGTCACAGACTAACTACTCCCTGGTTATTGTGGATGAGGCTTTGCGTAAGTTGTTCAGTGACTGAACTCTGGCCAACACACTTGGTCAGAGGTTCGATTTTAGGCATAGGTATTTCATAAACCTCACTTAGCTTGTAGTAAACCCAGTAAAGAGAGTCATTTGAGCTTAGAACAAGTAATCTCACTCTTTAACTGCTAGTGAAACTTCACAGTTGGTTGTCTGAAGCGCTATGTTCTACTCGGAATTCAAGGGAATGCCAAAAAGCACGCTTATCTGTTATGTTTTTATGTGTTATTTCGATTATATTTTCTTAGTCATCTTGAAAATACTATGGTGCGCTGGCGTCTACATTATATTTACTTTGCTTATGAATTTACAAATCGATGCCCTTAATTTCATTCACTTGTTGTTGGTTGGCATCTAAAACACTCCTAAATATTGTAGAGTATATAAGCCACTTCTTTACTTGTTTATTCTACATGTGCTTGTGCCATACTATTAAACTACCGTATAACTGACACCAAAGGTCAGTGCATATTACGTTATTGTTTTTGTTTAACACTGTTAACGGTTCAACGAGAAATCACAATTAGGATGACAATGGTAACTGCTAATATTTTCGGAGGAAAATACCAGTGATCATTTCAAATGACTGCTGAACCAACCATAACCTGAAACTCATCCATAAATTCAGCCAACAGCTACAGAATACCAAATCAACACAAAATCTTCAACAAGAGCAGAGGTCTTGAGTGCAGTCGAGCTAATAAAGTCTAAGGAGACAGCCGAACTTGACGGAATTCATCCGGAGGCACTGAAAACGGATCCAGAGACCTCAACGAATGTACTCGCGTCACTGTTACAGAAACTGGTTCAGAAGGAAGAAAGGTTACATCGCTAAACTTTCGAAGAAGGGCGACTAAAGCCTTTGCAAAAACTGATGCGAAGTTGAGTACTTGTGCACGCCAAACAAAATATTACATCCTGTCATCTTGATGAGGCTAGAAGATTCACTGGATGAAGAACTATGCCCAGAACAGCTGGACTCAAGTAAAAAACAGATCAAATGCTGATCGAATTGCAGCTGCATGCATTACCATCGAACAAAGCATAGAATGACAGTCAAACCTCTACTTCAACTTCATCGACTTTGTAAAGGCCTTCGACAACGTTAGCCATGAAGTAGTTCGTAAACTACTGTGACATTATGCAGTAAGGCACACCGAAACTTTATCAACTTCATCAAACAGATATATGACAACGCCATGTGTCAAGAGATCCACAACGGAAAAAACCGTTAAACCTTTGAAATGAAAAAAACAGAAAGACGAGGATGTGCACTATCACCAATGACATTCCTGGCTGTAGTGGATTGGACTTCAAGTGAATACAGAGAAGCCGACGGTTGTGAAGATAACCGACAGAAGACAACAGGCACCAGTCCTTGTCAGTTGGAGAAATTCGAGCGATTCCACCTATCTAGGTAGAATCGTTTCAAATATAGCCGGCACAGACGACGATTTCAAGGCCAGAAAGCATAGGAAAACATAAAGAAGTTTCCTTTGATTTGAACCAATTTTGAAATCTGCTGTACTCATAATAAATAACGAGATTTGGATTCTTAACACCCACGTTAACTCAATCTCTTCTACATGGGTCAGAAACTTCATGTTAACATCACTTCTAACAGGTCACTACAAACTTCTTTTAGAAGCCACCATAAATGGCTCCATACTTTAGTTCTAACAGTTGGTCATAAGGAATGAGCATCAAGAAACTCTCAGAACAAACCAATGAATAACAAATTATTCAACAAATGCCTAGAAAGAAATGGAATTGGGTGCGGTTCACGTTGATAAGACCGTTGGATGACATCGTATGCCTGGCCTTCGACTGAAACATGGATGGAAAACGAATAGCTGGATGAGGTTGTACAAAGGGGAAAACAAGAGCTTGTGACCAATCATACAGCCAGCTAAAAATGTGATGCTGAATACCTACGTTCCAATTGCAACAACAATAATAACAATGTGGGCATTAGATCAGTTGTAGGATTTCATCATGAGCTAACATCAGTTAGAAAACCACTGGAAAACCACTATGATGTACTGAACAGATGATTCGTTAGCTCAGTTTAAGACTCTCTATCAGTAAGCACTCACCCGTCGGGTTTTGAACCCAGGACCTTCTAGTTACAAAGGGAACTCGTAGACCAGGTTGAAGGTGAGGTAGTAACTCATCGAAGAAGATACTGCGAAGTGTTCACGACAAATGTTATGAATTAACAGAAGTTAGAATTCATGTACTGGCCATTGGATTGGGTCCCAGTGAGTGGCCTAATGGCCTACCAATTCTCTGGCCTTGTAAACAGAAGGTCCTTGGTTCGAACCCCGGTGGATGAGTGCGTACTGATGATAAACCCCAAATTAGGCTGATGAGGCGGATGTACAGTACTCCCAGGTGGTTTCCAGTGGTTCTCTAACAGATGTCAGCTCATAATGAAATCCTCCAAACAATCAAGCGAAAAATCCCTACAAAACCAAAACTTGAAAAATGTTGATATTCATTTCAGAAGCATATAGTTATAAAGAGTTAGACTCTGGTGGCACAAGGCTGAAACAGGCAATAATTATACTAAACAATGTCTTCAGATTATCTCCAGATACTGTAACTAAGATGTAATAATATTCTTAAATAGATAATAGGGCTAATTAACAGACAAATTTACCTATGTAAAATTCACAACACTACTTCAAAAAACACAGAACGGAACACAGTGATTCTTGTTCTTGCGTTTTGCGCTGAAGAACAATAATTAATTCTTTCATTGTTCATAAAACGCAATGAACAATGATGAGTGAAAAATAGTCTTTGTTCCAGATATTCAAGAACAAATAAGCATCTTATCTTTTTCTCTCCACCACTGTGTCTATGTAAGAACATGTAGTTTGGATTTGCTATAGATTCACCATAGGAACGACATATTGTTAGTTGGTTCTAAAACTGAGGTATAAATAGACACCCCAATAAATCTGATAGAGGCTCAATTAATACACTGTGCAGCTGCTCATAAAATAGTCTCATACGTATTTTATAACACCATGAATTATCATCTAGTTCGTTTAACTTTGAAGATGCTACTAATATGTATTACTGGTAAGTAATGATGTTTACTGATAGTCTTAGTATCTTTGACACCGAAAGTATGCGCCGATTATACACCTTCGCAGGATGTAGATCCACTAGATAATGGCGATGATGATGATGATGATGTGAATATCTGTCCATTGAAAAAGTGAGTTATTTATGTGTGTTATATATTTGTAAATTAACAAATTAAACTCCCATACTCCATCAATCACGTATAGTAATCTGTTGATCGCCTTCATACTAAGGCAGAATCAGATTATCAGATTTGTGAGGATTTTGGACTGATTGGCAGATTGTTGTCATGAATTCTGCATCAGTTAGAAAGATCAGTGAAAACAAATAAACGTGGTGCAAATGTTTCGTCCCATCTTGAGACTCTTCACATTGTGCACCCACGATTCCACGATTCATCCAGCCCTTTATACCGGAATACAAAGACTCGTGAATTGTTACCTTGACAGCTTGTGATACGGCGCCATCCTCAATCAGTGCATTCTATGTGTAACCATTTCACCTTAATATAATGGACTTCAGGACGAACATCCAATAACTGTCAGTGTTCTAGGGATTGATATTCAGATAATGAGATTACTGACAACTTGTAAGGAAAAATCTCACAGATGGAATTAATCCAAAATCCTCATAAATCTTATGATGTTAATATCAACCGCCAGCCCACTGATGGCAAAGTTAGAATTTAGGTGTTGTTACAACCCAACTCAAGTAGCTGACTGCACAATGACCCTGGTTTCACAACCTGAAGATCCAGAGTCTTGTCCTTACTGGGGCCGTGGATGCATGCTTTTGAGGAGTTCAGTGTTTCTAGATGAGTTTCAATGATCTCTCTACTGTGTGTTTGTTCGGGACGAAAATATAATAATTCAAACTAAGGCGATAATGTTGACACCAATCTTAAAATTGATCTGAAAGTAAATTTGAAATTTCCTATTATTGTAAAAATCATTTTTCAAGAGTTGGGTTTGTAAGGATTAGATTTGTTTACACGAGTTTGATCACGGATTGATATCAGCTAGAGAACCATTGAAAACCAGGGAGTACTGAACAGCTGCTGTTTCATCCTAGTTTAGGAATCATCGGCAGTATGCACCCACTGGGGTTCAAACTTAGTCAAGCTCGTATAAACAAATCGAATCCTTACAAACCGAACGCTTGAAAATTGATTTGATGTCCACTAGTAAGTTGCTACAGGACGGAGTTTCCTGGAGTTCAAGTGAGGAGTCGCAACCAGTGAGGTCCATCCAGTCAAGTGTGAGGATGGATTCCCCACCGATAATAACGACTGGTAGTCGCGCTAAATCACGAAATGGTAGAAGTCAGAACACATGGGTCCTAGTGGTTGAATGGTATACGAGCTTGCCTTGAAACAGCAGAGTTCGGGGTCCAAATCCTAGTGGGTTGACATTAATGCTTATTTATTTTTTCAAAAATATTCTTTTAATTCAGACTAACTCACTAATCTTTCTAATTCACTCCAAAATGCTCAACACTACCGACATGTTAGCCATCACTCATGTGATGCATATGGGATATCAGGATATTTTATCAGTAGCTCTCAAGGTAACATTTATTATAGCAAAATCTGGTAAAATTTGATACTGGGACTGTTTATTGTTAAATTGTTCAACAGATATGGCAAAAAATGTATGATTTATAGAGTAACCATTTCACTTGATTAACTCGCCAGAAATCGAACGGCTTCAATTGATTCGGCTGTCTGAACTGAATGTGGCTGGGTACACCGCTGATGAACCTGGCCTCTAACGATCGAAACATGCGTCTGTTGTTTAGATCACTTCGATACAGCCAACAAACAATATTGATTGATGTAAGTAGTACACAACTGCTCATCTAAATCAATCAATAAAGGAAGTCAAGTTCAAGAGACATTTTTAAGCGATACGGATTAACTTATATATGAACAACCAGTTAAACAGGATAAAATGAGCAGAAGAAACTATCAGACAAAACTTCGATGTTAGCATTCCTATATCATTTATGACAGAGTTTCTTTGGAGATGCACAATAAATATCCATTTTCTGTTTAATAAGGAATTCTAAATTGATAGTGTCCCTCTGGTATCACAAATACAACCCAATTCAAACTGAAATTTTCCTTGTAAAACTAGAGAACGGACCGTTTGGAAGAAGTAACTGGTGAACGGGAAATCTATCATCATTACAGGGATGAGACATTTTCGATTACAAAAAAAATTGTGAATAAAGCAAAGAACATCCTTGGCAAATACAACGTTGTGCATACCGCAAAACATTTTACGATCGGGAAAATAAGAAACTCTAGTATCTCATTCTCAGATATCCTTATGACTAGGAAGAAAAATGGTAAAATCATAAGTTCCTATAGGAAACATACAACAACTACTGGTCAGCACACTCATTTCTGAAATTCACAGCCTTAAACTAAAAACGCAATCTAACAAGGTGATTAGTTCACAGAGCAACAGCACTCTACTTTGATAAATGTCCTCATGAAGGACTCAACAGAATCAAACGATTAATGTTTGCAAATGGTTACACAGAGAAATTTATTGACAAGGACATGAATCTTATCGAAGGTAAGGCGAACTGCCAGTATTTTCGAAGAATGTCTTGTTCTTATACCTTCACTTCCTCGGTGATAACATCAGTGAGTTAATAACTCTACTTTTAAGAAATACGGTAAAGTAGGCATTCACTACCTGTAAAGTACTATGTCTCTTCGTAAGCACCCGTGCATAATTTTGCCTCGCCAATCAGTTTGACTGATCCCGTGAAGCCACTCACAAAAGGAGTACAATTAATTTGATTTTATCATCAAACTTTCGATCCTCATCCAGAGTGGTTGAGCAAGAGATAAAAAAGATCCATTCATAGCTCTAATATTTCTTATTTTGTGAATAGACGACACAAAATTGATGCTAAACATGCTTTCAAAGATATCTACCATATTCTGACTAATCTCAATTTTACTTCAGGAATTCGTGTATTGTATATTACTGAAACCATGTGGACCCGCATGAAGAAGCCTGACCTAATTGTCCTAAATAAGTTGGTCCACAAATTGGGCATCCATATTTCAACTATTCTCAATTTTTTTTATAAATGTTCCATATTTTATCTGACAACCTATTTACTATTACATCTTTTTAATGCTTATGCTTCTTTCTTGAACCTTTTTCCATTACTTTTAAACTGCTTATAAACGTGCCTCAAAATTCCAATAATAAAAGACGTACAAGAAGTAATCAGCGAGAATGCGCATCATTATTTTTACGGGATAGGGTAGCTAGCCTCATGCCCAACCTTCCCTCTATACCAATCTAATTACTAGCTTAGCTAGCTGAAGGAATGAATCGGCCGGGGATCAAACTCGGACCCCCAGAGTGATTGGCGAACATCTTACCGCACATTTGAAGAATATGGATACACTGTGAGAGAGTAAGCCAACTAGAAAGAAATACTGGTTGATATAAGCAGTATACAAATACCCATCTCAGCCAATCAGTAGTACATACTCTTATACAAATGTGCTTGCTCTTTTGATTGCCATTTATGATATCAATGACACTATATATTGTGATCTGGATAATTTGGTTTCTAATGGAATTCTCAGTGAAATTTTATCCCTGGAACTGCGTATGTTGCAGACTGCTAACTAATCTGCAAACTGTGATTTTGATTCATTCGAAATTCACATAATTAAGTTTGATTTTTAATACTTTTTGTTTCGTTTCAAATTATTTACGACCTGACAATTTTCTGTCTTAATCTTCATGCACTTCTAAAATGGTCATTTTGATAATCAGCCTCGTATTCTAACATATTATTTCTGAGTAAAAGTCATTGCGATATGTTTACACCTATTTTGTGATTACTCATCTAATTATTCTGTAAAACACAAAATAATCGAGCAAAGAATATCGTTTTCGATAAATTCCTCTTCTACCTCTACAATTATGTATACATTTATATACACAGAATATTCTAGATTGGTAGTCAATATCAATATTAGTGTTTTTTAAATAATATCGCTTTGTAAATTAAGACCAATGGTATTACAGTTCATTAAAGATGCTTTAATTATAAAAATAATAATAAAGAAATAGTAGCAAATAGAATATCAACTTAAACTAGGAAAATTCCTAAAAAATTCAGGATCATTAAAACCTAGATGGCCAAGGTAAGGATAATGTCTGAACTAACTTCTTTTGGACTCTCAAATTAAGCTTCTTAATATGGATCCCAACAGCCTCAGCAATATTTAGTAGTCGAACTCATAAGGTCGGTGGCTCGCCCGGTATCGAGCCTGCAAATTTTGGGCTATCGATATCCACGCTGAAAATTCCATACATGTACCAAAAATACAATGTGGAATCAAGCTGTAATCAAAAAAAGGTAAAACTGAGACCCATAAGCATGTGGTAAATAACCCTGAAAGCGTGGTTAACGTCAATCTTGTGTTCTGTATCTACAAGATGAGACGGAATAGCGCTACGAATAGAAAAGAGGAGTGGTTTCGGAGACACACCATAATTCAGCAGCAGGAAATGCTCTTTTTACCGCATTTCTAAAGCGCCGTGTCAGTATCTCGCTGATGTTGTCCCCAAGGAACTGCACTTTTAAGAATAAGGCTTTTTTGGAACTGTTGGCACTTTGGGCTGCCTTGATTTTAGATTGATATTCTTATCAATAAACTTTTCTGGATAACCATTTTCACTTAGCAACCGTTTATTATTATGAAGTTCCCCATCAAGACATTCACCCAAGCAGATTGCTCTTGCTCTGTGGAAGACCAAGCACTTTATCAGACTGCGTTTGTATTTCAAGGGTACGCAGCTGAGAAAGTGAGTATACTGACCCGCTGTTGTAGGTTTTATATATACACTTCTTCTTATTGTGCCATCCTCTTTTCTGGTCATAAGGAAGCTTAGAAATCAAATACTAGAGTCTTTTTCGTTCTCATTAGTAAAATTTATTGCAAGATGGACCTCGTAAAATTTATCCAAGATGCTCTTTGCTTCCTCCTCGTTTATCATAATCAAAAATGTATCATCCATGTAATGACAATAGAACTCGAGTTCGTTAATAATATCCTTCAAAGGCCCATTTTCTAGTTTCGCAAACAAAATTTTGACTAGAATGTGTCCTAGTAGTGACTCCATTAATACACCATCAATTTGTCTATATGGTTCGTTATTAAATAAAAAGTGGACATTCATTGTGCATTTCTCAAGAGAAGCTCTTTCATAAAATATATAGGAATACCAACATCGATGTTTCGCCTTTTGAGTTCTTCGCATAGATAGTCCACTCTTTCCACAAATGGTACACTGGTGAATAAGAAAATACGTCAAATGACATCATGAATTTAATGTTAACATTTAAATCTTTATTATTTGTTCATTACTTTGAAAAGTTAGCAATATCTGCCAGTTTAGCTGTATGAGTTACTCTCAGTTTATATTGTCTGTGATTTACGACTCTGCTAAAAGCAAGCATAAATTATAAGAAAAATGCTAAAACATCGAAGAAAATTTTCCCTTCTCGACGATTCGTTTTCATGAGCTGTACAAACATAATTATATTCAACAAAATAAATCTTTAGACCACTCAAATACTGATAAACTTTAATTATGATTGTACAGCTCATGAAAATAAATCGTCGAAAAGAAAATTTTCTTAGCTGTTTACGCCTTTTTTCTTATGAATCAATTTGGGAATATTTCGTTCATGCATAAATTCTTTGTAATATACACCTTTAGATGTTGTGTATTATTATCATATCCTTTAGTTCCTAGAGGAACATAGGGCTTCAGCTGCGCACCTCCATTGCCTTCTGTTTTCTGACAACGTTTTCACCCCGCTCCAGGTCTGTCCACATGCTTTCATCTCCTCCTCGCATGACCTCCTCCAAGTCACCCTTGCAATGACGACCAACTCGCCGCCTCCCTTTCGGGTTCTACTCGAGGGCTTGTCTGGTGATGTCACTTCATGGTTTCCTCAGAGTATGGCCAGCCAATCCATCTCCATTTCTTCCTGCCTATTTGTTTCACAATCGGTTCCTGATTGGTTCGCTCCTTGAGATCCCTGTTGCTGATCTTTTCTGGCCATCTGATCTTGAGTATTGAGCGAAGACAGCTGTTAATGAAGGTCTGAAGTTTGTTTGAGATGCTCTTTATGTGTAGGTTATAAAAATTTGTTAAAGGTCAGCAAAACAATTTCATCATGGACGTAGGCTGAAATCCTCTAACTAATCACAAAAATCCCTTCGCAACCAATACTTGAAAACAAAACTTGTGTTTTATAATTTTCATTATTCCTTCACATTCCTCGTAGAGGTGGTACAATTTTCATGATGTCAGGGACAGATGTTATTTCATTTCTGTTGCACATATTTTTAGTTGATTCGATAAATAAAGCTTCTTTTATCAATCTCCTCCTCCCCCACCTTATCACATTATATGTTAAGACTGCCACCTTTTCCTATCCGATTATAATGTTGTGTGTAATTGCATGTAGTGCCAAAGGCGAGCTACCCTCTAATTTCTCATCTTATCACGGTGAACTAATCCACGCTTTGCTAACTTTTTGTGCTCTGCCTGTCCGATCGACACCATCCTACTCCTCTGAACCTGACAATCATTGAACCATATAAAATAAACTAAATTGCTTCGCTTACTTGGCTCCACATGATCCTTTAACTAAGAGAATTTGTTTCTAAGTTAGTCAGCAGCTTTGAATGACACTTTTATTCCTGCACTGTTTATTTTCATACTTTTCTATACACTTCTTGATTAATTTATCGGGGCAATTGATAAATTTTAAAGCTTCTGTTACATGACTTACTACCTGTCTTAGATTTTCTTTGGTACAGGTCGGTCTTTCTGTGCTATTACTTAAATATTTCACAAATCCTACTTTTACTGCTATGACTTGGGATGAATCAATGTCCAGATATTGGTTTCAGTGGTGTGACTTTTGTAAACATTTGTGTTTATCTTTCTATCCTCCTTTCCTTTTTATGCTAGAATCTAAGATTTGAAGCCCCCTGCCTGACTTGCTAATCCATCAGTTAATTGAATTGCATCTATCTTGTGGTTGATGTGTTCGGAAAATCTAATTTAATAGAAAAATTACTTTGGAATTACATACTGCCATAGTGCACGGATCATACAAATATTCAGTATATTACTTATTATTTATGAGCATATTTATGTAATTCAACTATTTGTTGACCAAACATGTGATAAATATCTACTAGCCATAAAATGAGAGTGATAACTTGACAATCTAGAATCAACTGCCGAAGTTGTTTAAAGCAATAAAATATTATTCAATCGCTAAATTATAACATATGATACAAAATTTATATCTCCACCTACTGTTGTCAGTGTATCTTGATATAATAGAGGAGATTATGTAGCTCAGGTGGCTGATTTGCAATTATAAGTGTTCTCTGAGCTGGTTGGTTAAGTTGTGGAGCTTTCGTCGTCCTTCTGGACAAGTGATATAATTTGCTTCTTCCGGTAACCATCTTTACATATGTACTGATCATTTTCTATCTACTTGGATTTTAAACTTTCTGGTCACCTGATTTACTTTTTATTAGTTGGTATAATTGGTTTACATTAACGTGTTTGTTGAGTGCATATTCGTTTGAGTACCAGGCTTCTAGGAATTCCCTGGCTGCACTTTTGGTGTTTCCTCTGTCTAAGATTTCGACATTATTCAATCAAACTGATGTCCATAATTACCTATATGCATTGATATGAAAGAATATAAGTCGTGTCTTTTCACGGTTGGTTTATGTTCCTGGATTCTGATTCGAAGGGGATGCCCACTCTGGCCGATGTAATGCCTGTTACGGTTCATACAATTTATTTTGTAAATGGTATTAATTTTATCTCCTTTTCCTATTGGATCTTTCAGTTTGCATAATATCGAATTAAGCGATTCGACTAGCTTGTGCGCTATATCTATACCAAATGGTTCCAGTATTCTAGCTGTTAAATCAGAGATATTTTTCATGTATGTTAGGGTGAATTTTCTTGTGGTCTTCGATGGTGGTTCCTTGTCGGTGTTGGAATTCGACTTTTAACACTTTTTGATGAAATTTTGTGGATAACCATACTTTTTGAGGACCCTTTGTAGGTATTTCTCTTCCATTCTTTTCAACTCTGGAGTGCTACACTGTAGTGTGTTTGAATTCCCTTAAACAATATCTGCACACAGTTTCCTTTGTGAGTGAGCAATTGGATTCTTCCCAGTATAGTTGAGTATTTGATCTGTGTGCGTTGGTTTTCTATATACTTGTGTTTCTAAATTTCCTGTGTTGGTGCTCCTGATTAAGACATCTAAAAATGGGATTTTATTATCTAATTCTTCTTCTCTTGTGAATTTGATGTCTTCAAATATGTTGTTTATTAATTTATGGGTATATTCTAAATCATTTCTCTTAATTATTACAAATGTATCATCAACGTAACGTACTCAGATTTTCGGTTTAATTGTATATAAGTGTATCTTGATATCTGACAAACCTTCAGTTTATAGAAAGTTCGAATCTGCTGTAAATGTCGGAAAAGGATCTCTTATTGTTCAATCTATCTGAGTAAATGTCACCCTAGAATTAACGTCTGCTTACTAACAATTTTGTTATGCTGATATACACTGTTATGCGGATACTTCCATATTCTCTGGAATCCTCTGTTCCATATCAAAGGAGGTTAATTATGTTATTTACGGGATTTCATTGGTTACAAGATTGATCATGGATTGATATCAGTTAGGTTACCATTGAAGACCAAAGAGTAATGGATATCTGCTTCGTCCTTGTTTGGGGCTTTTCAGCAGTACACGCCAAACAAGGACGCAATGCAGGACCTCCAGGTTACAAGACGAGATCTTGGACTATTCAGCTGCTAGTGCCTAATTTTGTGACCGGCCTATGAGTTCTAATGTCTACCAATTCGTGATTTTAGTGTGACCACCAGCCGACGTCATTTGTGAATTTTGGTTTTTACATCGGACCTGATAGATCTCATGAGCTTGCCTTTTAACCCGAGGGTCCTGCGCTGTAACTCCGGTAGGTGCGTATTGATGGCGAGTCCCAAATTAGGACGGAGCAGTTGTCAAGCACTATGTGATTTTCAATGGCTCTCTGACTGAATAAGCCCGTAATCAAAGCTTAATAATGTGTAAACAATACGGAATTAAAACGGCTAGATTAATCGTCCATACTATAACCCCCATGTGCGTCAGTATGTCAATGTTAGAATGCTTACCAGCCACGTCTTACTTGGTTTGACTTCGATTCTCGGCTGACTTACTCTTAGATCTCTCCTAGCTTCTAATAAAGAGGGAAGATTAAGCGTGTGGCTAGCAACCTCACCCTGTAATAACAACCCCACCTTGACTGACATTTCGTAGTTTAGAACCCTGCGTTGCACCTGGAACGCAAAGAAAGAAAATTGCTATAAATCACGAGATCTTCGTCAAATGCCAAATTATGGTGCAATGTTGATGGATGTTTACCGTGAGAAAATTTAAATTAAAATACATCCAGTTCCAGTTACGTAAAAAATTCAGATTATAGGATTTGTGCGGATTCCGGATTCATTTCATCTGGTAAATTTTCGTCATGAACTCACATCATTTAGAGAGATCATCAAAAACTGAGTAGCATTGGACAGCTGTTTCATCGTATTTTCGGGCTCCTCATCAGTGCGCGCCCATGACTCTGACTGGGATCGAACCTAGGACCCTCAGGTTACGAGACTAAAGCCACTGAGGATCCAGCCATTTGAGATGGGATTCACTGAATCCTGAATTCCAAATGTATCAACTCGTGATATACTTCTGCCCTCAACCAGGGCCTATGGTGACCATCCGCCTCACCTTACTATGGTGGATCCCACTGGTCACGACTTTACTCTGCAGCTTCAGGAAATCCATCCGGTAGCCATTAGTAATCTGCTAATTGATGTACAGACTATGGGTCAACAGACTCGGTCTCATACACTCAAGATCCTTGGTTCGACCTAAGCTAAGTTGCGGATGTGCATTACTGAATATTTCCAAAATACGACGAAATAGATGTCCAATTATCCTGACCGGTTTTCACTGATCTATCTAGCTGATATAGGTTCGTGAAGAAAACCTAACGACTGAAATCAATCAAAAATCTCCCAGACATTTATAATATGAAACTTAGTTACAGCTAGATTCACTGGTCCTGCTGAGTTATATCACGTCGAAAAATGCTCGACAGTTTCATTGCATTTAACTTGAACTTTGTAACGTATTATGATGGACTTACATTATGGTACTCCGAATGCAACTAGTTACACAAGGGTACTTTAAATGATAAACATGGATGGAAGAAACGAAAGCAGGCAGTTCAATCATATTATGATAATAAACAAAGCTAAACGCCGTGATAACAAAGCATAACCAGCTCATAGTTTTTTTTTTGATAAATGTGCTGTGCAAGCTTTAAAATAAAATGTCTACTGCTTTTATTCCTGCGTTTAAGTCTCCTGACAATATTCTTAATCCTACCTGTTTTCCTGCATAAACTCCATGTTAGTCGTGCAATACGGTGTTTTGTATACCTCACACAGTAACGTTGCGAGGATAAGTTATTACCCTCTATCAAAGGACCCAAACAAGGACTGTACGAGAACAAAGACATTGGAGTGGCGTAAAACACGTTTCTAGAGCAACCAATAGGGTATGTCATAAGTTACTCACCAATATTTGATTTTGCGCACTTAATAATGCTTACAGAGTGTTATATCCACAACGTTATTATCTTTACCATATACTTTCCCATTCATTCGGTCAATGCAATTATCACCATAGGTTTCTCAAAGCTATATTTTATTTTTAATTTTTGAAGGTGTCAGCGTGGTTTATGCAATCAGATGAAATGCGTTTGTGAGAAGTGCTGGAAAGGAGAATACTGTGATATATCAGGTAAGTGCGTTAATCAGCTGAGGAAATTTTTAAAGTTATTTTTAAGTGCATGTTTAACATTGTTGTAAAGACCAAAACCAATGTGTTGTGGTCAGAACACTGGAAATCAATCTTCACATTTTACTATACAGCTAACCAAACCTTGCTTGAGTTACTCACAGTTCTAAAGTGCCGTGACAAAAGGAAACATACGCTTATTTGCGATGAAATATGTGGTTATATTCAACAGACATAATGTGTCAAAAACTGAAGACTACCTAGACAATGCCGATAGGCAACTACACAGATCAGAGATTTCCAACAGAAGTACTGCACAGGGAAATTATTTAACTAAAATCAGCCGTAAGATGTGCCTCCTGACAATCAACAAACGTATTCCCTGCAACATGCAGTCAAAACTGTATCAGTGAGAATAACCCACCAAAAACTTCCTATGAATTTCGCTAGGTCAAAATTTCCACGGCCAACCTTGAATTCATTCAGACTAAATCACCGTCGCTAAACAATTCATTATGAACAACATCCCCCAACAACTGCAAAGAGAATCACTTCAATAAGGGAATAAACAAGAATAAAGGCAAATAATAAGGACCAAGTCAGCAGCTGTTATGTGAATGTCAGGATACTGATTTACAGCCTAGGGGAAGAGGGAATTGTAACTGCAAGTTTGGTTGAAAATCCAATTAAGCATCAATGTCGCAAATAGATCTATCCTACTTCCAAACCTCTTACTTCTGAAGACTTTCTAGACAGCCTTAGGTAAAGGCAACTGACAGTTAATACTTTGCGTGTAAACTTGAACATTATCCATTTCCATACTACATCAATTTTCAGGGAGCTGAACTGGAATCCTCATATACAGAAACTATTTAAACATTTAATGTTATCAGTTTTCTTTTAAGTATTCCTTTATACTACTTATATATGAGTTTAAGTACTCAAAATTCATTTTTATTTCTGAAAATTCTAGTAGTGACTTTTTATTCAGTACAGAAATGTCCTCTATTTTTCATAACACTAAAAACAACTATTATTAGAAAAAAATATTTTTCAAATGTGCTCAGAAGATAAAAGATAAAACTTTTTTGTAACGTTGCGAAGTAATTTCCAAATTCGAACTCTCTTCAAAACACATTATTATCATATGGGCATTGTTCTGATGAAATACTTATAGGTGTTAAAGCCAACTTATAAACTGAGAACTTATAACCATAATTATTAAAATGTATTTCAATCAGCAAACCTCAGAGCAATGAGCACGAATTACAGACATCAGACGATGATTGAACACCAGTAAGTAACTAGTGTGATGTGTCTAGTCCTTTCTGTGGTGCAGACTGAATTCCTGCAGATTGCCACCAACCATCTAATATCATCAGACATCAGACTGTTGATGCCTAAAACATGGAACAGAACCGCATTTTGATGGGTGGGATCCTTGTCATATATTCTGGTTTCCTTATTCAGTAAAAATGTACTGGGTAAAATGTCATTTTCCCAAAATTGGTGCAGAACAATGGACATGTAGAAGTATACATATAATATGGATGACTATAAATAAAAGTACAACCAAAGTGCGAAGATTACCTCAAAAATTAAATCAGTGCCAGTGAATACTGAATAGTTTGTTTGTTCTAACTGGTCTCTATATTGGCAGAAACAAGAAGGCTATCATTGATTAGTCGTATACTGGTTGGTAGACGATTGGAGAAATACAATAAGAAGTATTATTTATTTGATTTTTGATTTTTGATTACATCTTGATTACACACTGTATTTTTGGTACAAGTATGGAATTTTCAGCATGGATATCGGTAGCCCAAATTTTGCAGGCCTACCATAGATATCAGGTGTGCATCAGCAGGGGATCGAACCTCGGACCATGTGCATGGTCGGCGAGAGTCCTAACCCCTGTGCCACCGACGCACATTGTCGTATATTATATTACCATTTATTTGTCTGTCTGTCTGTCTGTTTTCCACATAGAACTTTGCAACGATGTGCACCAGTTCAGGCTGCCACACTCCACTCCATGTAGCACACAAAGCAAGAGAGGAAAGTAGAAGAAATGCAAAGTAGGGACAGCAGAGAGGGATATGAGACAAAAGGAATATCAATAATGAAGAACAAAATAGTTTCATTGGATATTATAAGTCACAAGGAGTGGACGCATCTGAGCCATTGCGAACGATTTTGAGCCATATCACGCATTGTCTCCAGTCAATGGTCTTTACTGCCCCGAGGACCCCAACCAGGAAGTCTACAACTTCCTACGTGGCTTAAACCAACTGTTATGGATTTCACTGGCTGGTGCCATGTTTTGGTGTGACCACCGCTAACGTTCATTTACAGACTTTGGCGCTGATTAATCATTGCCAACCTGTTTCGTTGTTGGTTGAAGAATAGACAGTCGCAATACGCAGCAATTTTCTGTAATTCTTCGTTGGTTACAGTGCATAGTATTCTGTATATTAGGCTTAGTCTTCTGAAACCAGCGATCGGTCCTGTATCTCTGCAGTCTGGATACTTGACAACGTTTATGAATGAAAACCTTATTCAATTATCTCATTGAGGTCAGTTGCGTTTAAACTGCAGATTATATATTTCGCGATCCGAGTTACCTCTCTCACCTAGCTGAGCTGCATCTTTTGAACTAAAGTTGACATGGATGGCAATGTAAAAACCAGGATCGACAGAGCAAGCCTTGCATTCACTACAAAGAAATCAGAACATGGAACGAGATCCCAATTTTTTAAAACTAATGTCAAACCAGTGCTTGTAGGCGGTTTGGAGAATAGTCATGCGTCTCGAAGAACATTTCCAACGGGCAGTACACTTCTATCTGCGTCTTTATTAGACTGATATTGAAGATCGGATGTCAACTAAAATGAACAGGCAACAGGGAACTTCCGGAATCAACCAACTAACAAATCATTATATAATAAATACAGTGGAAGGAATAGAGGTACTTTGGAGGCGATCGTGTGAGGAGGAGAAGTGACGTTTCACATGGTCATGAAAACCGGTTAACTATGACAGCAGAGAACCAGGTAGATTATGGGTGTGGTCTGAAGCTCGATATTCTGTTCAGAAAGCAACGAAAGAATGCCAACAGTAATACACTGCTCTCGTATTTCGAATGTAACTGAAGATAATTTTTACTGACTTTATTCCTAATTTTCTTATAATATACATTTTTACTTAATAGGTGAAATGTAACTTTGTTATTCAAAACTACCTTTAAGTATATTTACACAATAACATTGGTAACGTTATGCTTGCTATAATTCTAGTTATAGAAAACATTCGTTTCAGTAAGAAGGTTTTCGAATTCCGTGTTCTACGAAATGTGACCGAAACTCCAAATGAAATTCTCGGACATCTTACACTCAATGGAAAGACTATTGATGAAGTGAATGAATGTGGTGGTCAAATTTATTTCGTACTTGAAGAAAAGACAGACAGCATATTTTCGCCTTTTTATGTGGAAAATAGCACAGGTTTTATTCGTTCCAATGGTTTGAAAAATTACTGGATAAATCATTCATCTTCGAATTTGTCAATTAACGTAAAAGTATTTATTACTCCTGATAAGGAAATGGATACATCACAAGTTATCGTGTTCTGGAATTCCTCTCCTTCAACGGTATACAAAAGAGTGAGTTAAAAATGAAAGTTTCCTATTGATATGAGGTCTATTTCTTGAACGTGGTGAATTTATTTTTTAATCCTAAATGCTGTTATTCAAGAAATCTTTATGCCCTGTCAACTCTGAAAATGCCTAGAGACAACTTTACCTTCTTGGAAAAATTGGTCATTTCTGATACATGTATATACATATTTATATATGGTTTTAAGAAACTATATCCGGTGAGGGAATTAGGTCAAAGGTGGAAATACATGAAATAATAATAATAGTATGAAATACAATTAAATATTTATGATTATAGTCATATGTTCTATAGTTTGGTTTGTAAGGGTTAGTTTTGTTTTTACGAGTTGATCACTGATTGATATCAGTTAGGGAACCATTGAAAACCAGGGAATACTGGACAGCTGTTTCATCCTAGTTTGGGAATCATCGGTAGTACGCACCCACTGAGGCTCGAACCCAGGACCTTCCGGTTACAAGGCTATCTCGGTTAGGATCGCGCTAAATCACGAATCAGTAGAAGTTACAATTCATGAGCCATTGAATCGGGTCCCAGTGGCTGAATGGTATACGAGCTTGCCTTGTAACCGGAAGGTCCTGGGTTCGCACCACATTGGGTGCGTACTGCCGATGATTTCGAAACTAGGATGCAACAGCTGTCCAGTATTCCCTGGTTTTCAATGGTTCTCTAACTGATATCAATCCGTGATCAACTCTTAAAAAAATTATAAACACAGTTGTGTCAGGTAGCTAGACAATTAATGGCATACACAGAATAACACATAAGACGCATATATATTGGAATAGGGTGCATAATTATAGGATTAGCAGGCGAATATAAATTGTTACATAACATGGCATGAAATTTGATAAAGTAGAATTCACTATTGTAAAAAAATAATTTTGGATTTAGGATGACAAGTGGGACAAGCGGAAACAATTCAGAGTGAGATTAGTAATAATAATAAAAATATTAGTAATCACGGAAAGGTACATAAATAAATAAACAAAATAAATAAATTACAAATGTAAGAACCAAGTTTACTCTCTGAAGGGCAGAAAGAATTTCCAGTTATATTACTTGTATCCTAAACAACAGCCCACTTCGAATTATGTATGGTCAATCTCAGTTGTTAGATGGAAACTTAAACAATGTTTATTGTCGTTATTAACACACTGTCATTTTTAGACTTTATTCTTTCTCATTGTCGAGTCGAACTTTAAGTCCGCCTTATTCCACCATTTATATTATTTGTTTTTCAATTAGAGTGCTAATCCTGTGGGAAATGACCTACGCATAACAACCAGTTATTCAAAAACTACTGCATGGTGTATCGGTGAATTCATTATACTGACTGTTCAGCTTGGTTTACCTTCTGGAACCACTTCAATAAGTGTGAAAATGTCTGCTCCGACCTACAATTCTGCGTTCTACGGTTTTACAGAATTCACTGGCATCTCTAATATTGGCGCACGAATTCTTAACAGAAATTTCACCATCAATGTGATGAATGTTACAGGAAATAGTATCTATGATCGAAAAGTAAATCTTTTGCATTATTACTGGTATTGTTTTCTTCCGTCCTCTTCATGTGGACCCAGAATCGACCATAATCTCTCATCTCCTCCTCCCCGACACACGATCTCCTTCATGTCATCTTGCTCTCACCTACAGCCCACTCTTTGCTTCCCATTAGGATTCTACCCGAGCAATCGCCTGCACTACGCGCAGCGTCATTCAACGGCCTAATCAATGTATGCCTGATCCATTCCCGGTTTCGCATACATATTTGTTGAGCGATCGGCTATTGGTTGGTTCGTCGGCAGCCAGAGTTTCTTTTTGCTAATTCCTCCTGGCTGGTTAACCATTCGATCTTCATTTTAGAGCCAGTGAAGGCATTTTTTGATAAAAGTCAATAACTTGTTCGAAATCCTTTTTGTGACCTGCCAAGTTTCTTAGCCATACAGAAGCCTTAACTGACTGAATTCACATTTGTGTTGAAAATCCGAATCATTTTCTTTTAACGCTGAGAAGTTCCGGTGATTTCCGAACTGGAGATGCATCCTGCGTTTGCCATTCCGGCTGGATTTTACATCTTCATCCGTTACGACTGCCTATAATTGAAACCGTGCTTCTTAGATAAATGAATTAAGTAACCTCAGTCAAATCCCTCCTGCTGGTGATGATTGCTGCATTCTGTTGTTATTGTTCGTTGGTTATCTTCATGATCTCTGTGTTCTCTGTGTCCGTCTGGAGTCTTGTCTTCACTGCCAGCTTCTTCTGACACTTTTTTGGTTTTCGCCTGTAAGTCTTCGAGTCTGTATGACATTAAACGTAAGTCATCCACACGCGAAATTCAGATCTTTAAAAGTCTTATTATCGGTGGTTCAGCATAATTTTGTCTCCTCACTCCCCACCGTATTCAGCATAGTCCACTCCATCACAATTAAAAATATCATCACTGGTAACAGATAGCGAGTCTTGTCTTACTCCTGTATTCACCCCGAACACCTCGCTGAGTTTTTCATTGTGAATCATCAGATACGGGGCATTCCCATATAGCCAACTGTTGAATGTGAATCGCACACCGCAGTGTTAATTTCATTTCTAAATGAGTACTCGATCGATAAAGTTAAGGTCAAGTTATGACTACCATTCACTGCCTTGTTCGCTGATGATGAGTAGAGTTGCAGCTTGATGAGCACATGATTTGCCTTTCCTGAATCCAGCTTGTTCTGGTGGGTGGCAGATTTCCACATCCACATTTTGTTTAAAAATATTGCTGTCTTTTCCACCTGTATATCTATTTTGTACACTCATGTTGATTAGGTAATTGCCAAACTATACCTTCCTAATTTCTACCTGTGTACCCGCTTTTAGATTATTCGTCAACTTGCTTAAAACATTTTTTTTCTCAGTTGAACATAAATACGATTGTAGCAGCCCCTTGACAATGATTCATTAACAAATATAATTTTCTGCTCACTTCAGTCCACAGCCATTTTCTGCCTCCTGATGAATTTCTCTTCGCGTTCTTCTTCTTCATTTCAGTATTTCTATTCTGACAAACCATATCCTCCAGGGATCTCTTTAATTCCTCTATTCATGACTTTTGCAGACAAGAAACTATGCTACTTATAATCCCTTGTCAGTAGCAACCACAAAATAGTATGAATCAGTGGTACAATAGTTTCCAGGTCACAAATATTTCATTAGGTTTACTAACTATGCAAGCACTTAAATTTTCAGTAATTTTTAGAGAACAAAAAAGGGAATCAAGTTTGCTTTCGAGCAGAAAAAACCCAATGTTGGAATTTGTTTAAAATCTGAGAATTAAAAAAGTAATTGTTTCATATAAGGTTTCTGAATTATATAAAACCTAGCAAGTAATTCAGCTACATGTACTTGACGACTAGCAGTGTAGTTCGGAGTGTACATTTCGTCTCATTTTGCACTTATCAGCATTCCCTAGTGAATTATGGTATTCGCAAACGCCTAAGTATTGTCCATTTTACCACTTGTCCCACGAGAGCCATCACTTATGCAACAGGCATCATTTCCAGTTGATTGATTGTCGTCTGTTGACAGGTCTGCCCCTAGGACGGACGCTTTGATGACGTCTGCCGATTAACTTGGAGTAATTTTATTCACTGAAGCATGCAGGTAATTCAGCTGAAGAGTCCTAAATTGGACGCTATACGCATCCTAATCCTAGTTAATCTACTGACAGAGTCAGAACGTCCTTACTGGGAGTTGACAAGTCAATAAAGAACGAACATTTGTCTAATCCATCAAAGGGGAAATCGACAATGAACTAAAAATTCGACTGTATAGTTCAAAAGTAGAGTTATGTGAGTTTTCCCTTCGTTAAAGTAATAAAGATAACTAATTTATTAGACATGTAGTTCGAATACACTGTGTAAGATAGTTTAATACTGCTTCATTTGTGAGAAAATATTCAACCTACTTATCCAAACTAAAACGTTTACTGATGACGGTTAAATAATCTGATGACCTTTACGTCTCAGTGTGGTTATACTCCACTAACGTATTAATATTTTGCATTTCTTTTCCAGACTGTCACTACAACTGTCAGCCTATCAGACCTCATGGTAGATGATATACCTAATTATACAGAGGATTATACACTGACATTACAATTCATTGTTGGTTTATGGCCTAATAGTTCAACAATACAAGGGAAATTGGTTAACACTCAATGTGATGTTTACAGGGATAATTTAACACAGACTAATGTTACCACTAATACAGTTGGTAGTGCATGTCCTGTTTCTTCACCGGATATAACAATTTTATCAAATATTGCTTATATTGTACCAGGAGATATAGTCCTGTTTGAAGCTGAAGTACTTCTGGTATCTGAGATGGGAAATTATATGGTAAATACGAATTGTATTGTTCATTGTTCCATTTTCAAAAGTTGCTTTACAGACATTTTATCGAGAATTGAAATCAGTTAGCAAAACCACTGAAAACCGTGGAGTATTGTACAGCTGTTTCTGTCTGGTGTGAAGCTTTTCAGCGTTATTCCCTAACAATCCTAACTCCAGCGATCGAATCCCGAAATGATGAATGAACTGCTTAGCTGAGATAGAATCCAATTACCAACGCTTGAATTTTAAATTCTGGTAATTGTCTAGTGTTACTCGAATGAATTCGCCCTAACATTCTGCCTTGTGGAACTCAGTGATCGCAGCTTTTTGTATTAGCTACATGAACGACAAGTGGAGGTTCTATATATTATTAATATTATTGTTATTGCCTTGGATCCAGAGTGAAAAATAGGGATTCAATAGCTCACCGTCGTTTTGTCGTATCCTCCGAAATCCTCTTTAGCTGATTCCCATAGGCTTTCATCTTCTCCTCACACGACTACCTCCTCGTCATCCTTGCACCCTTACCCAGTCGCTGGTCTTCCAATTCTATTGGAAGGCCTGTACCGCATATGATATCATTCGATATTCTCCTCAGTGTGTGCCTGATCTATCCCCATCCCATTCTGTACATTTGTTAACCAATAGGTTAATATATATGTGTAAAACTTTGGCCCTGTGGTAGTAAGTAATTCCATATTAGTTTGTTTATCAGATGTATCACACAGACAGTGAAACAGTATAATTTACTGGATGACACAGTTTCGAACAAAATGTATTGTTCATAATCATATCAATCAATTGTAATCACACGACTTTCGAAAAACTTGAGTTTCATAGCTTTCCTTGTCTTCTCTTATTTGTCGTTGTTGAGGTAGTAGAATTTTCCAGATATCTGAGACAGGTGTTGAATCATTTCCACTACACGTGTTTATAGTTGATTCGATAAACAAAGCTTACATTGTCATCAATCTCTCCTTCCAACCCGCTGTTACATTCGATTTTGAAACTGTCATCCCATCCCATCCAGCCTATTGTATGGTTGTGTGTAACTGCATGTAGTGAGTGCTATAGCTGAACTAACTGTTCTCTAGATTTCTTATCTTTTTTGGGTCAACCAATCTAGATTTTCTAGGTTTTTATGCTCCGCTAGTCTGACTGACTACCCCTGTTCTGCTACTCTGACCTATGCATTTGACCTGACAATCATTGCAGGCGGGGTATTAGATAAACTAAATTATTTTATTTTAAAGGCCTCACTAGCAGGATCCTTTAATCGACAAAGCTTGTTTCTATTTCAGTTTGTGGGTTGGAATGCCACATATATAGGTCAAACGAGTAGAACAGGGCAGTCAAACTAGCCAAACATAACAACCTAGCAAAATCTAGATTGGTTGACCCAAAAAAGATAAGAAATCTAGAGAACAGTTAGTTCAGCTATAGCACTCACTACATGCAGTTACACACAACCATACAATAGGCTGGATGGGATGGGATGACAGTTTCAAAATCGAATGTAACAGCGGGTTGGAGGAGAGATTGATGACAATGTAAGCTTTGTTTATCGAATCAACTATAAACACGTGTAGTGGAAATGATTCAACACCTGTCTCAGATATCTGGAAAATTCTACTACCTCAACACGACAAATAAGAGAAGACAAGGAAAGCTATGAAACTCAAGTTTTTCGAAAGTCGTGTGATTACAATTGATTGATATGATTATGAACAATACATTTTGTTCGAAACTGTGTCATCCAGTAAATTATACTGTTTCACTGTCTGTGTGATACATCTAATAAACAAACTAATATGGAATAACCAAGAGGTTCTTGATTACTTCTTTCCCAGAGTTTTCTGGCAGGCAATTTTCTCTGCCCAGCCATTTGATCTTCAGTTCAGAAGAATGATAGTTGTTGAATAACAAATTTATCAATTTCGTCGTTAGGTGAAATCATACTCTGCCGTATGGTTTTAAATCAATTTAGAAATATTTCTAAGGCACCAAATGATATAACAAGAATTTGTTTTATCATTAAAAGTAGTTCATGGTATACTGAATGTTTAATGAATCAATTTAATGAGTTATCCAAATAATTTAAATTAGAAAATAGTCCCGTATGATATCTGATGAGGGTATTGCGGATTATGATGAACAACAACCGGTGATTTTTAAATGGTTATTAGTAAGTTTATTGGCATAAGAATGTTGCATGTTGACATTTTTGACATGAACTTAAATAATACGATATAATATTGATGAAAAGGGTATTCTTTTCTGGTAAAAGTTAGCTTATTTAACCTTAATTTTGTATCGAGAAATATTAACAAACAAAAGTTTAAGATAACATGGGTATGTGCCACCTTATGTCGTTGATCCGATATACGGTGATCATTTATATTATTGAAAAACTCGTAATATCTTTCGGTCTGGTTAACTTTTCGAAAGTAGAAAGTATATTAAACGTAGTTTCATCAATCTGTAAAGTTCCAGTCATTCTCTCTTTGAACAAGTGAATTGGACGGCCAGTTTGCTCTTTAGTGGTCAAGCACATCAAAGGTGTACTGATTTGGTTCGCCTTAGATAGTTCAATCACTTCAAAGCACATGATCTCTTGCTGATCATATATTGTGATATGAATAATTTCGTTTACCGAAATAGGAAAGTGTTATGAAATTTCACCGCCCCGAACTGTGTACAATGCAAATTAATTTGCAAATTGCGAATTCGATCAGTTGCGTTTCCAGTTCGCATAAGTAACTGACCAGAAATTATGTGGTTTGTGCCGATTCGGCCCTTTGAGCTGAGTTAAACTAGGTGCGTTGGCGATGAAATCATAGCCAAAAGAGTGAAACGGCCGTCCGTTGTTAAGATCACCTCCATGTGGCATCAAGCCCAAGGGATTATTTACACATTTATGGCTGTTTTCTTGACTACCACATATGGTATGAAGTAGGTCTGAAAAATTAAGTTTCCGAAGGAGTTTGTAATGAAATCATCACCTCTAAGCGTGTACATCACAAACTGTTAATTTATTTGACTTCAGTGTATTCTTGAAACGACATCTGCCAGTGAATTTATTCAATTACCCGTAACAAGCAGTGACATTACGTTGTAGGATATTAGCACAATCAGCCTCAATTATTGTCTCTTAGGAGTTTTTAGAGGCAGACTGTTTTCCACAACAGTTTCCTGAACTCATTAGATCGACCAGAATAGTTCCAACCCAACTGTATCTTATCGTCAAAACATACACTGAGTCATCTCAGCACCGAAAAGCAAATATGTTCCTTTGATGATATATTAGATAGTTGGAGGCAATCGGCAGGAAGCCATGGATCTAGGTTTCGTGCTAGTCGGCACTCATCATCAAGGCGTTCCTTCTCTCTTCATTCAAAATAATCAGTAGGAAGTGAGTTCATAAGAACGCATTAACCTGTTGATATTTTTTTCACACTTCACTTGAATTAGAACCTATTTGAATAAAGACTAACTGACCAGAGAGAACATGTTAATGTTTTTGCTTTTGATATTAGTTTTCTGTATACACAATTGGTCAATCAGCTACCATCAGCAACTTTAACATTACGCTGAAAAACGGGATGAGCTACACCCAGGGACCTGGAACAAGGCAGTATAAAGATGGGGTATTGAAGAAATGTGTTCTGGCGAAGCAGATCGATATCGATGTCATTGGACTGAAAAGTTTATGTGAGTGAAACAATCAGAGAACAGTGTTATATTTACAGCCAAAGGAACTGTATAGCAAACTTTTTATTTCACGGTTTTCTTTTCTAATTCCTTCACGTTCCTATTGGAACATAGGGCTTCAAGCTGGAGGCTTGAAGTTTCTGTAGTAGTGTTTATTTTTACAGGGTGAGGTTGCCAGCCTCATGCCCAACCTTCGCTCTTTACCAGTTTTATTACTGGCCTATCCAGTTAAGGAGGTGTGTTGGCCGGGGATCGTACCCCGGACTCAGTGCATGGTCGGCGAGCGTCCTAACCGATTAGCCACTGATATTTAGACTTGACTATTGATATTGCAATATAATCACTGTGATGCTGTGGTCACACATTGAGTAGTACAGTTTGAAGTCTCTTCTTTCATAATGTGTTTTAATGTCCATGATAAACTTAATATGTCACTATTCACAACCTGACGGCACACAGTTCAGGATAACCCACAGGAACGTGGTTTAATGACGAAATTTTCGGCAACCACGCCTCACGTGGCTAGGGATTCAATAATCAACTGACGCACTTTTGAACCTCGCCTAGCAGGTAGTGAACCTGCTAGGGAGGGAAGGTTGGGTCTGAGGCTAGCAATCACATCTCATGCGAAACTCTTCCACAAGATTTCTAACATACTAAGAATTAGGGTGACATAAAAATATCAAAACTCACTCAGTGACAAACTCCACTGGCTAAATGATCCCACATAGCCAGTCGGAGAAAGTAAACCAATCTGCCAAATAGATTGCAATAACTATGAGTACAAGCGTATAGGCGAAACCAGTCCGGTTAGTATAATTTAGTTTTGTGTAGACTATGCGGCAGACTTTAGGGAGCAAAAAGACAGGGATATGTTGCACCGGTAAGAAGACCTTAGAGGATCTGGACTTAGCCATTGATTTATATATATCCGATGTCGCATAAATCTGAAAACTTACCGGTGAAAAACTAGTTTTCAGAAATGGCTAGCAGCGAAGATAGGACTTCAAGTGATTAAAGCAACTAATCACCAACAGTGAAAACAACAAGCGCTAATCAATATCATTGGAACAAATTTGGAAGTTGTCATTCCCTTCACTTGTCTAGGCACCATAGTTTCGACTGCAATCTATAGTACGAATTATGATTTCAAAGCCAGATTCAGAAGCACATACCAGTTATAACCACACAACTTCAAACTTTTGTTCCGTAGTTTTGTTTATTTTCTCCTATTTTTCGTGGGGATAGTAGAATTTTCTAAATATCAGGGTGGACAGGTGTTGAAGCATCCATATAACAACTACATTCAGCTAATTTGATATCCTATTATCCCATCCAAAAGTATGGTAATGTTTAGCTGCATGTAGTGCTTTAGCTGAAATATTATCCAGATTTCTTATCTTACAGAATCAGCTAATCTAGATTTTACAAGCTTTTCATTCTTCGCTAGTCTGATTGATCCGTTCTAATACTTTGATCTATGTACTTGACCTGACGATCGTTACAACAGAGTATTAGGTGGACTGAATTGATTTGTTTAATTGCTTTCACATGGTCTCCTCTAACCGAGAGAGCTTGTTCACAAGTGAGTTTGTGGGTGATTCCAATGTCAGCCACTTTTATTCCTGCTTTGTTAGGAATTCCCCGTGAGGTTTCCAGGCTCCTTCTTTGTACGGGAGTATTACTGATGATTTATATTACTTGTTTTTTGTGTTGTTATTATTCTGTGCATGTTAGACATGCATGTCGTAATCAATATTATTATTATCATCACTATCACATAAGGGGGTAAGTTAATCCATGAACTTGTGAAACTGTACCGATTAAAATGGCTAAGACATGCCTTACGCATCCAAAGACATCCCTTTACACGACTAGTAATCCTAGCTGACATACGACTAGGCTTGAAAAGAGTAGGGCATGGTCAAACAAAAACCTGGCATAAGTCAATGTGAGGAGCTGAATTTAGTGACTGGGGTCTTCAGGATTCTAAGAGCCAATGGCTTGAGACAATAGGTGTCATTGCTCAGAATAGTTCTTAAAGGCTCAGATGCATTCATTTTCTGCTATCTCCCACATAAAACACACTAAAGCCCATTGTTTTTCAATGTTATTATTCTTCCACTCTATGTTTCCCCTCATTACATTTCTCTTGAATATCTTCTCTCCATCTTTTATTCCCCTTTGTGCGCGGCAACTCGAACTGCTGCACTTCTACGCAAAGTTCTGTGTTGCAACACGTCAGTCAGTCAGTAGGGCTGAATCGTTCCAAACTGTAACGGAAAAGCTCTATTCAGCGGTCTTTGGTTTTCCATAATTTTCTAACTGTTGTCATTCTGTGAACAAATCTGCATTGGAGTAAAAAATTATTTTTAAGGTCGATAATTACAGATTAGTGTTGCCTGTGAAGTTCGAGAGCCTAATGACTATCAGATACACGCGTGGTGCGAGCTCCATTCCCAGCTAACTCAGTCCTAATCCTTCCCCAGCCAACAGTAATCGCAGAAAACAAGACAGCTAGAGTATGAGTTCGAAAACCGCACTCTTTAAAAGTACCACAGGCTCTATCGACACTTCTAATGTCCCGAATGAAGACCTATGTGCCATTCAGGAAGTGAAGGAGTGAAAACTGATGCTGACTGAAAGCAAAATGAGGATTAAAGTGCGGATGTTTTAAACATAAGAAGAGACTGGTGAATTTATTTTCTCAGATAATTAGGGATGACACAATGTATCACTGGACAGTCATTATCTCCATGATCGTTTTGAGAAGATGTGGTATCTTATTTCCGCATTATTACTGTTACTATTACAAACTTTAAAAATTGTGTTTTGGTGTAAGAAGTAACTAAATAAGACTCAAAGATATGCTGTACTTAACATTTCAAAATTGTTGATCATCAACTGTTGTCTATTGATATATTTCAGATGCAATGGCATTATCTTTACCAAAATCAGATCGTTCCGTCAGACTTGTCGCCTACATTCAAACCACATCTTTTGCTTCAACAAGAGCTATTCTTGGATTTAGAATGCGTCATTCTGTGACAAGTGTTCTTTTCCAAGAGATTCAAGTGCCTATTATTGCTGACTACAGAAATTTCAAAACTGTAAGTTCGCCTTAATGACAGCCAGTGAGATAAGAGGTGATTGGTTGTTTTCTAAATTCTCAAGCGTTGGCTACCATGGATTTGAGTGACTTTTAGTTAGATGACGAAGGGACATCTGCCTGACAACTCTTGAAAACAAGAGAGTACTGGGTCAGTGCTTATTTGGAGATAAGGACTCTTCAGAGACACTCATCCATAGCTCTACTGCTAGGGACTGAATTCAGGTCTTTCAGAGAACGAAGCGAGCCAGTTGGAATAGAATCCATTAGCAGCTGACCGATGAATCTAACTTCCTTCAATTTGAGACATATATCTTCGCCGATAGCCAATATCATCGGTGAGTATTTCTCCTCAAGTTTAACTAGTGAAAAGTCTCTCACTAAGACCACACAGCTGTTCAGGAAACCCTGGTTTCCGACTTCAGTGAGAGTTCTCCTTCTGGCTTCACTGAATGCAACCTGATTTCAATGTGTTGCCGAAGCATATATACTATCAGTTAGGTAGCTCAAAAACAAGTTTCATATTGCCAGCCTTTAGTTTCAGTGTTGACTGGAGGATATAATTCTTCACTCGATTCGAAAATTGGGTTGATGCTATATACTGTAATGTTGACTCATTTTAACAGATAGAATTAGTGATGAACTTCAGCTGGACACATTTATTTCAACTTAATTTGACACTGTGGCGACATGGCACATGACGTAAGTCTAATTAACCACACAGGTATAACTCACTAGTTCATATATGCACTAAAAGATTTTGTTGATTGCGGGTTCAGTATAGCTATATTGGAAATACCAGTCGTATATAAATAATTTATGGGGATTTAAAAACAAAATAAGATGTTAATAAAACCAAAACAAGTAGTTCAGAGAAGAGCCTCTTTTCGATGAATTCATTCACTAAGCTGTACAGTCGCAATTACATATATGCTTATTTTAATATGTATGTGTGCATTAAGTTTTTCCGATAAGAATAAAACCAGGTTAGGGTTACAGGATTTCATCATGAGCTGACACTGGTGAGAGAACCATTGGAAAACTCGGAATAGTGGAGAGCTGTTTCGTTGCTCCGGGTCACGCTATGTCATGAATCGGCAGAAGTTAGAATTCATGGGCCGTTGGATCGGGTCCTAGTGGCTTAATGGTATACGAGCTCGCCTTGTAACCGGAAGATCCTGGATTCGAACCGTGGTGGGCGTGTACTGATGAAAAGTCCCAAACTAGGACGAAACGGCTCTCCAGTATTCTCAGGTCTTCAAATGGTTCTCTAACCAACATTCACTCATGGTGAAATCCTGTAACCAACCAAATCGCTACAAACCAACACTTAAATAAGCTAGGGTTATCGTTGTCACAGCAATTCAAAAGTGTGATGAATAATGAAATTGTAACTAAGAGGAGTGAAGATTGGTAGGTAAAAGGGTAGTGATGATGTGTTGTCAAAAAACATACTTAATAATGTTAATCAACGCATTAAAAGAATTCGGTATACAACCCTGAAAGCTGTGTTGACATCGATACGATGTCCAGTATCGACAAAGTGTGACAAGATCGAGCTTTTTATGCACTTAATTTCCCCCCTGCTGAACCAAGCTGGTAAATGTCTTCAATTTATTGATAAGATCAAATCTTGAACGAAACTGGTTAATAGATGGCATCCATTGATGCTTCATCTCTATTCACTAATGTGCCTCTAGTGAAAACCATCGATTATATCTGCATACAGATTACAGAATAGAAATTGTGCACTGATATTCCTATCAGTAATCTGAAACAGCTACTCGTTAAATGTACAATGAATGTTCAGTTCCTGTTTAATAATGAAAAATACAGACAGGTTGATGGAGTAGCCATGGGATCCCCACTGGGACCTATTTTCGCGAATATATTTCTGGCAAAACTAGAAAATAGTCCATTGAAAGAGGAAATAGCAAAAATGGAAATGAATTGTCGTTACATGGATGACACTTTTGTAGTGAACGATGAAGGGTTAAGTAGTGATTTGATTTTGAACAACTTCCTTAGCTTCGTACCGATGAAATAAAAACGTAATCTAATCAATTGCTTAGCATTTTGAGCGAGGTCAATTTGTTCCGAAGACTGTGTAGAGAAAGAACTCCAGATCATCCAAGACATTCTAGGCGAGAACGTATTTCCAGAGAAGTTCATTAAAGCCAATATAGGTTCCAATAGTCGTAAACATTAACTAGCAACGGTGGAGAAAAAGCCTCTGTTTTTACGTCTCCAATTGAAGGACGCGTCGGTGGTATAGCGGTTAGGACGCTCGCCAACCATGCACATGGCCCGGGTTCGATCTTCGGCCGACGCACTTCTCTACCTCACTAAGCCAGATATAATGCTGGTAAAGAGGAAAAGTTGGGTATGGGGCTAGCAACCCCATCCTGTAAAAACAAACACCTCTACAGAGACTTCAAACCACTAGCTTGAAGCCTTATGTTCCGCTGAGAGCGTGAAGGGAAAAAAATTGAAGGGCAATACTCCTGCGGAGATTCTATCGCAACGTTTAACCAGGGTGATCAAGAAAACTTTCTACTCTGCACGTCTGTGTCTATTTTCAGTAGCCGTCCAGTGATCACCCTGCAACTCAAAGACGTCTTACCTGACCTTAGCTCTTCTTCATGCATATACCATTTCAACTGTTCCTGTGGTTCAGATTTTATAGGGGGCACGATTAGCAGGTTCGTCTACGGGTTCGAGAACATTCACCAGCTTGGTTCAGTAGGGAGGACATTAAAAGAAGTTTATTAAGCGTAACACAATTGAGTAATAAGATAAATAGTTTAAAGAGTGAGTTGTAATTAGGATGCACATAGAAAAGAAGAGAAATGTGGAATTTTGTAGGTGTTCCAAAAATTACACCAGCTCACTTTATAACGTAAAGAAGACGGAGGTGACACAGACAACCAGCCAACAACAAAAGTCAACCACTGTAGACAGGAGAAGCCTGCGGTAATCACTTCCTCCACTTATCTAAGCACCATCGTCTCAACTACAGTAGACAGAATGGGTGAGGATGTGAAATCTATCCAGGACCGAAAAAATAACAAAGATCATCGTCATTCTGAAGTCGGTTTGAAGATCTAATGCACTCAGCGTAAATAACAAAATTCAAATTTTTAACGCCAATGTACAGTCAGTTCTTGGTACGTCGCTTGAAGCATTTCCAGCACGTCACTGCAATCTTTCCTCAACACTTAGCTTTGCTGGCTCCACACTGTAAATCAAATAGCCAGGAAACACTAGGGATGAACTAGTCGGGAATCTGTGGCTAAATAAATATTCCGAAGACAATGGAGATTGATCAGACACATGGTGAGAACGTTTAATTACACCACACACCAGGCAGATTGTAGAGTGGAACTCGAATATGTAATTACTAGTTTGATGAGTGTGCAAGAACGACAGGGAGGAGATCGTGTGGGGAAGAGATAAGAGCTTACGGTCAATCGTGGAGCCATCTGAAGACAACAGCAGAGCCAAGGGAAAACTAGGGATATGCTGTTGAATCTCTATGTGACACTTGGGACCTAAGGGAATAATAATATAAGAGTTAATTCATGAGATATGTGCCTCTATGGATTCCCATTATTGTGTAGTTCGACTTATTATGTGAACATAATGAGAATTCATTTACTGATCAGTTACTATGCTTTTTTTAACACGTCCACATTCACATAAGTAGTAAGTTGAATATTGATCTGTGTTTTGTCGAATAACTTAGTTTGCTACAAGATTTCATTGTGGACTGATGTCGGTTACATTGGAAAACCTGGTGTAACAACAGAACAAGACATATAAGCGAACAATATTGTTTTCAATTAGATATTCTTCAGGCTTTACTCTAATTTACATAGACTTATATATAAAAAATTTTGTGGATCAAATAATAATAATGTGGTAAATGTTTTGAACGAAATTATTAACAATGATAATGATAACAAAATGTTGATAATAAGAATTGAATTGAATTTTTGATTTTCCCATCGATTGATTGGACCGAGTTGCTTGGTCTCAGGTTGACATGTCGACTTCTTGTGCAGATGCTTCGACGATGTCCGGGCATTGAATTAGTATACAATTGGTGGATGGTGGCTAGCAGTGGAATCCAGGATGCGCATTTCGTCCTATTTGGGACTCGTCAGCTGGATGTACCTGAATTTCTCAGTGAGTGATGATGTTCCCACCGAGGCTCGAACCCAGTACCCATAGTTTCAAACGCCNNNAAGTAACCTCTTCAAATCCCTCCCGTTGATGGTGATTGACGCTGGATGATTCTGCTGCTGTTGTTGGTTGTTTCTTTTCATAATCCCCGTCTTGTCTATGTTCACATGGAGCCGTGTCTTCGCTAGCTGCTTCTTCGACCAGTTCGTCGGTTTTCGCTCGATTTTGTGTGACATCAAACATAAATCATCCACGCGCAAAATTCAGGTCTTCTAGGTTTTCACATCGGTCGGTCCAGGATATACATGTCTTCTCATTTCCCACTGTCTGACGCATAATCCAGTCAGTCCACCACAATTAGGAATACCATTGGTGATAGTAAGCACCCTTGTCTGACTCCTGTGTCTACTCCAAACGCCTTGCTGAGTTTTCCGTTGTGGATCACTTGACATGTGCTGTTGCCGTACAGCTGTTGAATAAGGTTGAGGAATATTTCGGGTACGCTGTAGTACTCGAATAGTTTCCAAATTACTTCACGATCAACGCTGTCAAAGGCTTTCTCAAAGTCTATAAAGTTGAGGTAGAGGTTTGATTGCCACTCCATGCTTTGTTCTGTGATGATGATGCATAGAGTTGCAATTTGGTCATTACATGATTTGCCTTTCCTGAATCCAGCTTGTTCTGGTGAGGTGGAGTTCTGTATCCAGTGCGTCCTTTAATCTCTCCAGGATGATGCGGCTCAGGATTTTACTTGGCATCGATAGGAGCATGATTCCTCGACAGTTCTTAAAGAGTGAGGCGTAAGTTGCCCTTCTTTGATAGTTTCACGAGGTAACCTTTCCTCCAGTCAGTAGGCACCTTTCCCTCCCTCCAAACCTTTTGCAATTATGGAGTAAGCATGTCTGCTCTAGTCTCTGGGTCCGCTTTCAGTGCTTCAGGGGGTATTCCATCTGGTCCAGCTGCTTTTCCAGCTTTCAGAAGCTTGATTGCATTCAAGACTTCAGCTCTCATTGGAGGATTGGTGTCAACTTGCAGTTGTGTGCGCTCTGTTGTCGGTATTTCTGGACGTGTTGCAGGTGGTGGTCGGTTCAATTGTCCTTTGAAGTGATCTGCTCATTGTTCAATCTGGTTTTCTTCCTTGGTAATTGGGTTCCCTTGGCTGTCTTTTATAGGTTTCACTTGTGTTGATCTCTTCTCGGATAGAGACTTGGTTATCTGATATAGTGTCCTCAGGTCCCTTTTGCCTGCTGCCTTCTCAGCTTCAGTGGCGAGGTTGTCGTAGAATCGTCTTTTGTCCTTCCTAGCACTCCTCTTCACTTCTTCTTCCAGTGCTGTGTAAGTTGAGCTCAGCGTCTCCTTCTCCTGTCCGTCCTTGCATTGAATCATTTTCTCTTTCACCATTCTCCTCTCTTCTATTGGCTTCGAAGTGTCCGTTGAGAGCCATTCCTTGTCTTGCCTTTTCTTTCTTCCTAAAACCGTTGAACACGTTTCGTTGAGAATCGCCTTCAGAGACTTCCAATGTTCTTCCACGCATGATTCTTCAGTGATGTCGCGTGGTGATTCCTGCTCTGCTCTGACAGTTGCAGTGGAAGTGTCTTTTGTGGTTTTGTCCTTCAGTTTCTCAGTGTTGAACTTACATTGTGGCCTATCCCCAGGTATCCTCGAGGCTTTTAGTTTCACCTTGAAAGTCCCTTTTACAAGATAGCGATCTGAACCCACACCTGCTCCTCTCCTCGACCTTGTGTCCAGAAGGCTCCGTCTCCACTTTCTTGAAATTAAGATGAAGTCTATTTGGTTTTCGGTGTTTACATCTGGTGAAATCCATGTCATCTTGTGTATATCCTTGTGTTTGAAAACGCTGCCACTAATCACGAAATCATTGAAGGCGCAGAAGTCTGAGAAGAGTTCACCATTGTCGTTCATTTCACCGAGGGCCTATCGACCCATGGTGAGTTCTCTTCCTGTGTTGTCTCCTCCCAGCTTCTCATTTATGTCGCCTATCAGTCAGTGATCTACTCCGGTCACCCAGAAGATAGCCACACGCACACCGAGGGCGTGGCTATCATGATGTCACCAACGGCAACGAAAGCCCTGATACAATGGGAGGCGATTTCGTCCAGGATAATGACCGCCAGATTCAACTCCAAAGGAAGGAAAGTGTCAATCATACAATGTTATGCACCCACAAACAACGCAGACCTCGAAAAGAAAGAAGAATTCTACAGGCAACTACAGGCAACAATGGACAATACTCCAGCTGGCGACATGAAAATACTAATGGGAGACATGAACGCCAAACTGGGACCAGACAATACAGGAAGGGAACTCATCATGGGTAGAGAAGCTCTAGGAGAAATGAATGAAAACGGAGAACTCTTCGCCGACTTCTGCGCCTTCAACGAACTGGTGATTGGTGGCAGTGTATACAAGCACAAAGATATCCACAAGGCTACATGGGTGTCACCAGACGGGCAAACCAAAAACCAAATCGACTTCATCTCAATCTCAAGGAAGTGGAGGCGCAGCCTACTGGACACAAAAGCAAGAAGAGGAGCAGACGTTGGCTCAGACCACTATCTCGTACAAGGGACAATCCAAATCAAATTAAAAGCTTTCAGGGAATCAGGAGCTGCAGATAGACCACAAGCCAAGTTCAACACTCAAAAGCTGAAGGACCAGGCTACAAAGGACATCTTCATTGCAAGCATAAAGGACAAAGCCGAGACACAAATCAACACCAGCGAAGAGGTCGGCGTCGAAAAGCACTGGAACAACTTGAAAACGGTGTGGAGCCAAACCTGCATAGAAATTCTAGGCAGAAAGAAGAGACAGGACAAACAGTGGCTCACTACGGACACTTGGAAACTAATAGAAGAGAGAAGGACAGTGAAGCAAAAGATTATCCAGTGCGCTGACGAGCAACAAAAACAGGAGCTGAATGCAAGCTACAATACACTGAACAAAAGAGTGAAGAAGAGTGCCAGGGAAGACAAAAGAAAATATTATGAAACCATGGCAAACGAAGCAGAACAAGCTGCAGGCAAAGGAGACCTCGCCACACTCTACCAAACAACTAGGAACCTTTCGGGCAAACGTTCGACACAGATTAAGCCAATAAAGGACGACAATGGAAAGTCAATCACCAAAGAGGTGGAACAGAGAAAGCACTGGGTTGAACACTTCAAAAGACTTCTAAATCGTCCGCCACCTACAACACGTCCAGCAATACCAACAACGGAAGCAGAACTACCAGTGAACACTGACCCCCCGACGAAATCAGAAGTCCTGAATGCAATCAAGATGCTTAAAGCTGGGAAAACACCGGGACCAGATGGAATCCCAGCAGAAGCTTTGAAAATAGACCCAGAGACAACAGCGGACTTGATGACACCACTACTGGAGAAGGTGTGGAAAGAGGGCAAAGTACCCGAGGATTGGAAGAAAGAATACTTATTCAAACTTCCAAAGAAAGGAGACTTAAGTCAATGTAAAAACTGGCGTGGAATTATGCTTCTGTCCATTCCAAGCAAGATACTAAGTCGCATCATCCTGGAGAGAATCAAACAAGCCCTAGATGAAAAACTTCGTCCGGAACAGGCTGGATTCAGGAGAAACAAATCATGTATTGATCAAATCGCCACTCTACGGATCATCATTGAACAAAGCTTGGAATGGCAGTCACCTCTCTATCTCAACTTCATCGACTTTGAAAAGGCCTTCGACAGCGTCGATCGAGAGGTCATTTGGAAACTACTTCGCTACTACGGGGTCCCATCGACAATTATACATCTCATCCAACAGTTATACGACAATGCTGCATGCCAAGTAATCCACAACGGGAAACTTACGGAGGCCTTCGAAGTGAGGACGGGAGTGAGGCAAGGCTGTCTACTATCACCAATGATCTTCCTGATTGCAATTGATTGGATAATGCGACAGACAACGGCAACCAACGAGGGAACAGGCATAAAATGGACTGACACAAAAGACTTGGAGGATCTGGATTTCGCCGATGATATATGTCTGATTTCCCATAAACTGGAAGATATGCAAGTGAAAAGCAACAAGTTGGCAGAAGAAGCATCAAAGATAGGACTTCACGTGAACATAGATAAAACAGAGATGATGAAGATTCCTAGCCAACATCAACAGCAGCAACAACAACAGACAACAATCAGCATAAGTGGGAAGAACCTGAGAGAAACAACCTCCTTCACCTACCTGGGAAGCATCGTCTCAACTACAGGCGGAACTGACGAGGACATCAAAGCCAGAATTGGAAAAGCAAGACAAGCTTTCATTACTCTCAAATCTGTGTGGAGGTCAACAGCAATCAGCATCAAAAATAAGATCCGGATTTTCAACTGCAATGTGAAGTCAGTGCTACTATAAGGATCAGAGACTTGGCGAGTGATAAAGAGCATCTCAAACAAACTTCAAACCTTCATTAACAGCTGTCTCCGCTCAATACTCAAGATCAGATGGCCAGAAAAGATCAGCAACAGGGATCTCTGGGAGCGAACCAATCACGAACCGATTGTGCAACAAATAGGCAGGAAGAAATGGAGATGGACTGGCCTTACTCTGAGGAAACCATCAAGTGACATCACTAGACAAGCCCTCGAGTGGAACCCGAAAGGGAGGCGGCGAGTTGGTCGTCAATGCAAGGGTGACTTGGAGGAGGTCATGCGAGGAAGAGATGAAAGCATGTGGACAGACCTGGAGCGGGGTGAAAACGTTGTCAGAAAACAGAAGGCAATGGAGGTGCGCAGCTGAAGCCCTATGTTCCTCTAGGAACTAAAGGATACAATAATAATAATAATCAGGATTTCGATATCGCCATTTGAGAGGTTGTCCATTATTGTTTGTAGTTGTCTGTAGAACGCCTCCTTCTTCTCTTGTTCTGTGACGTTTGTAGGCGCATAACATTGAATGACTGTAACTTTCCTTCCTTTTGATTTGAACCTGGCTGTCATTATCCTGGAGGAGATTGGTTTCCACTGCATGAGAGCTTTGGCTGCTGTTGGTGACATCATGATGGCCACTCCATCGGTGTGCTCGTGGTTGTCCTCTAGGTGGCCGGAGTAGATTACTGTCTCTCCAGTTGGTAGTTGGCACCTTCCAGTTCCGTTCCATCTGCTTTCGCAGATTCCCAAAACTTCTGTTCTCTACCTTCTCATTTCAGCGGCTATCTGGGCAGCCTTTCCAGTTTCCTACATTGTACGAACATTCCAGGTACCCATCCTTACTTTTGCTTTCATCTAAAGAAGACACATCGGCTGACTGGCTTCCCAAAGTCTTTCACCAGCCTGCGTCATTTCACTTCCCCGATTCCAGTGAAAAACAAGGCTATTGCTTATGTTTTTAGAAATTTTAATATATTTATTCGTTGAAGTTTCTGTAGCGATTTGGTTGTTTTACAGGGGTGGAGTTGCTAGCACCACGCCCCAACCCTCCCTCTTTATCCGGGCTTGGGACCGGCTAGAAAACTAGGAAGCTAGTAGCCTAGCAAGCTAGTAATCTGGCGAGGTTATATATATATATATATATATATATATATATATAATGAGGCACATCTGTTGTGTGAAGGCTAGTGATACTGTAACAAGAGAAGACAAGAGACTTGGTGATGGAATGCTAATTTTTCAGTTTGATATACACATATAAAACATTTTGTATACCATAGATGAAAATCATCATTTTCACAGATCTCCTGCATCGTGCCTTTCGTAGTATGCTTCTTTGTCTTCTTATAGTGTCTCGCATGATTTGAAATGAGTGGTGCCACTTGATTTCGATTGGTTGGTTATCTTCATCACATCCGTCTTCTCCATTTTCATTTGAAGTTCTGCCTTTGCTGCATCTTCAGCCATTTTCCTGGTTTTCGGCAGAAGGTCTACTAATAAATCTTCCAGGAAATTCGGACCTTCTACAGCCTTCTTATCGGTTCGACGCATTCTCGTCTTCTCGCTCCCCTGAACAGTGTTCCTATAATCCAGTCCACTGCAGTGAAGAATATCATCGGTGATGGCAGGTAGCCGTTTCTTACGCTTGTCCTCACTTCAGACGCTCCGCTGAGTTTTCCACCGTTAATCATATGGTACGTGGTATTTTCATGTAGCTGCTGAATGAGGATGGTGAAGATTCAGGAGAGATTCCGTAGTTTTGAAATAGCTTATGAGTGATTTTGTGGTGAACATTGTGGAAGGCGGTTTCATAGTCGATAAAGCTGAGTTGGAGATTTGACTGCCATTCTATACTCTTTTTGATCATGATGCGTAGCGACGCCATTTGATTCGCACATGATTCACTTTTCTTGAGTTCACTTCGTTCTCCGTATTTGTAAAACTCCGGTTGGTAGGTTAAAGCGGAAGAAGACAAGGGACTTGGTAACAGCATGACATACACATATTAGGAGATTAGGTGTACCTTACATTAAAATCGTCATTTTCAGAGATCTTCGGTTTTGTGCTACTTCTTATCTTCGTGTTGTGTTTCTTTGTTATCTTCTCGTGTCCCACATGTTTGGCCTCATTACCGCTTCATTTCCTCTTTTTGACGTCAGTTCTATCTCTCTGCTATTTGATATTTTTGTCAGTTTTTGTCAATAAGCTTCTCTGCATATACTATTGATAAATATTATCAGTAACACATACCACAATACAAACTGGTTGCACAATCTTTTACCTCGTGACTCACAATGGTTCAAAGTCGGAGGCAATAATGCATGATCCATAGCTCCACTATTTTATATATACCATTGTAATCACAGATTAGATACTTTTAAACAAGGAGAAGTAGTAGTGAAGAAAAGCAACCACTTACCTCAGATGCAAGAACATTTACATTCACATACGTTTGACTACTTTGAGTTCCATAATAAAGAGTGAAACGAACTGAAACATACGAAGTAGCCATTGTATTCACATTCATTGGTATAAGAATGTTGATTGCTGACTTTTCAGCTTTCGATTTAGTCGGGTTTTCATTATCTGTAATACAAATATTTGTATATATATATAAAAGCTATTTTGGAGCAATATGTGATTTGTTGCCAATTCAGCTACATATTTCGGAATACCGACTGGTCAGGAAAGGGTTTCATTTTTGTTATAGTTAATCTGTTCACCGCTGATATTTTACAACACGCTGATGAATGAGCTGTGTTCAAAAGGCTGTTAGGTGACGGATAGGTACCATATTACAATTACCATATTACAAACGATGGGTGTAGAGTCTGAGTAGCAGATGGAACACCAATACTGACTTGGAATGCACGTACATCTAGCCGATAGGTACTAAGTAGGACGAAATGCGCATACCGAATTCAACTGCAGGTCGTTACCAATCAGAGGGGAACTATACTATTCTCAAAGGCTGGATGGGTCTCAGGTTGCTTTCGAAATCTGTCTTTTTCAAAAGCCGGTTAAAGTTTCTTTAAGTGAACCATTTTTTATAACTTTAAAATATTTTTAGATCTCTCTCTCAAAGATTTCCCCTGCTTTGTTAATTTATTGATAACTTCTACTACACTATTTTTGCAGTGTTTTTCTAAGTCTATTTCTTAACTTCATTAAAAGTGCAGGTTTTATTTCACCTTTGACCATGGATTAATGTCATTTAGAGAACCATTGCAAACGGAAGAGTACTTAACAGCTGCTTCATGCCGATTTCGGACTCATGGGGAGCACTTACCCACAGGTGTTGAAACCCAGAACCCTCCAGTTGCGAGTCAAGCTCGTTTGCTATTCAGCTCCTGGGACGTGATTCAGTGGTTAACGCATAAATTGATGCATAAGGCGCAAATGGCTCCAGGCAAAGTCATTGGCGTCATATCCAACCGTGTGGACTCCACTAGTCTCGACTCCGCACTAGAACACCAGTCAAATTTGTCCAGAAGCCGTCACTAGCAGGCATCAGAATAGTTCTCAAGAGCTAATTTGTAGGGATTCGATTTGTTAGGCGTTTGATCACGGATTGATATCAGTTAGAATTCCTGACACACTGAATTGCTCACCAGTGATTAAAGGGTAAATAGGTCCACCTCGTGACCATAAGGTCCTGAGTTCGAAACTCGGTGGGTGTATGCTGTTAAGCAGCAAAAAATCTGAACGAAATAGCTGTCCATTACGCCCTTGTTTTCAATGGTTATCTCACTTATATCAATCCATGATTAAGTTCCAAAAAATCAGATCCCTACAAACAAACTCCTTCAATGTTTGTCTCAGACCTCCTTTTATTTCCAAATCTGATTACTTCTTAGGGTATAACAGTCACTTAATCGATGATTACTTTAAAAATAAAATGCCTGCACCAGTCTTATCAAATAGAGGCGCAAACTTAATTCATAGTACAAATCTAATATCAAATAAATCCTTCTCTATATTCCCACATAAGTAAGAATAAGTTTAATGCATCTACAGTCCTAATATATTTAATAAGAAAAAATCTGAAACCCTACATGTATGATTTTTGATAAAATTGGCATTCGTATGGCATTTAAACTTACACGCTCACTCAGAGACATATCCTGTGGGCTAGACGATCCTATTGATCCAAAGAGACAAAATATTGTGATATACATTATACCTTGTATTTACTCTCAGGTCAACTATATGTGTCAGACTGGTAGACTGAGGGTAATCGGATTATTGGAGTAGAGGAATTCAGGTAAATGAAGAATGCTTGACCTCAAAAAGGTGAAGAGCTCTGAGAAAAACCCATAAACTGTAACGCATGCAATAACAAGCAATTACAAAATAGGATAGGACAGAGTTGCAGTTCTATAAGTATTATGGCTAGGCGGAAGGTTAATTTGAACAGTGATTACTTCTCCATTGAATGACGCGACGCTGATAACAGATATAAAATATAATACTGCCAATAAAATCGAAGGATGTGAAATAACTGAATTCAGACTACTGGATTCGCGGGCATTTTGGAATTATTTCATTTGCTAAAATTTTCGTCGCCAACCACCATTAGTTAGAGGGAACATTTGAAATCACTGGATAGCTGTTTCGTCCTATCTTGGGACTCAACAGAAGTGCATACCCATTACCTTGGTTCATGACAAATATCTTACAGCTGAAAATAGTGGAATTATACAAACAAAGTTTGAAAGTTATGTGAAGCTGACTACACGATTATAGGCAGCAATAAATTGTGCTAAAAACGGCGTCAGTATCTCTGTGAACGTTTATCAGGTAAATTTAGTCTACTGCAGTTCCAAAGTTGTGCTAAAATATTCTTTAGATTCATTCTGAGATACTTTGAAAATGTGGTTGTTTGTATATACATATAAAGTAAGCTAAAGCACCAATAGCTCTGAAAAAGGAATGGCTCTTACAACTTCAGTTCTCTGATGATAACACCGATGAAGTAACAGCACAACGTTTCGATGTTGGCATAGGGATAAAATTCATAGTCTCCGAAGTGTAATATTTCTGCTTAACCATCTCCATTTTAAGTTCGGGAGTGAAAGATGAACCACCTCATTTTGGTATATATGGCCAAGTTAAACAAACTTCCACTGGAGTGCAACCGCACCAGTGACTTTGAAACGCTCACTAAGCAAGTTGGTGGAATCTGGCAGATGATGTTGACATCATCGATAAAATATGCTAATTGAAGTGTTGCGTTATCAAATGGAATATCTGGCAAGTTATAGATTAGTTTCGGGAAAGATTAGGTTACTCCTTAAGCCAAGGATAAGTTAGAGTTAGGTTAACCTAATAAAGGCGACGGTAGGTTTGGTTCGAGTTAGATTACAGTTAGTTTAGGGATATTTTCACGTTGGGGTTACCTTTAGGAAGGATAAGGGTTATTGTTAGGGTTAGAAGACCTAAATAATTCCATGCATGGAATGTGGTTAAATTTAAGTCAATACAAAAACTGGCGCGGAATTATGCTCCTGTCCAACCCAAGCAAAATACTAAGCCGCATCATCCTGGAGAGAATCAAACAAGCCCTGAATGAAAAACATTGATCAGAACAGGTTGGATTCAGGAGAAACAAGTCATGTATTGATCAAATCGCCACACTACTGATCATCATTGCACAAAGCTTGGAATGGTAGTCATCTATGTACCTCAACTTCATCGAATTTGAAAAGGCCTTCGACAGCGTCGATCAAGAGTTGATTTGGCAACTACTTCGCTACTACGGGTTGGCGCGGACAATTATACATATCATCCATCAGTTGTATTATAATGCTGCATGCCAAGTAATCCAAAACAGGAAACCTATGGAATCCTTCAAAGTGAAGACAAGAGTAAGACAAGGCTGGCTGCCTGCTATCTCCAATGATTTTCCTGATTGCAGTAGGTCGGATAATGCGACAGACAGCGGGCAACGAGGAAACAGGGATAAAATGGACTCACACAAACACAAACTTGGAGGATCCGGATTTCGCTGGTGATATATGTCTGATTTCTCACTAAATGCATGATAAACAAGTGAAAAGCAACAAGTTGGCAGAAGAACCATCAAAGATGAGACTTCAATTCAGATGAACATAGATAAAACAGAGGTGATGAAGATTCCTGGCCAACACCAACAGCAGCAACAACATATAACGATCAGCTTAAATGGGTGGAACCTGAAAGAAACAACCTCCTCTACCTACATGGGAAGCAGAGTTTCAACTACAGGCGGAACTGACCAGGATATCAAAGCAACGATCGGGAAAGCAAGACAAGCTTTCATTACTCTTAAGTCTGTGTGGAGGTCGACAACACTCAGCATGAAAATAAGATCAGGATTCTCGACCTAATATGAAGTCAGTGCTACTCACTATACGAATCAGAGACTTGGCGCGTAACGAGCACTATGAACAGACTACAGACCGTCATCAATAACAGCTGTCTTCGCTAAATACTCAAGGTGGCCACAAAAGATCATCAGCAGGAATCTCTGGCAATGAGCGAACCAACTCAGCAGGAACCGATTGTGAAACAAATAGGCAGGAAGTAATGGAGATGGATTGGCCATACTCTGAGGAAACCATCAAGCGACGTCACTAGACAAGCCATCGCTCGAGTGGAACCCTAAAGGGAAGTGTCTGGTTGGTCGTCAAATTGTGACTTGGAGGAGGTCATGTGAAGAGGAGACGAAAGCATGTGGGCAGACGTGGAGCCAGGTGGAAACTTTAGCAGAGAACCGAACGCAATGGAGACGCGTGGGTGAAGCCGTATGTTCCTCTAGGAATTAAAGGAAATAATAATAAATATGTAGAAGCGGAAGAGAAATTTACGGAAAAGAATATTTTTTGCTCGAACTTTCTTTTATCTTATAAATGTCTGAATGGGGATATTTGTTATTTAGATTTGTCAAAGCTTTTAACATAAGAAAACGCACCTGTTTTTCTCACAGATTTTTCTTAAAATACCGAATTACATAAAACGATGAACCACGCATTCTAAGATTATTCAGTGCTGCAGACAGTGACCATACTAGCATAAAAACAATGGATCTTACCCAATCAATTAATACAAAAGGCTGGCGACAACTCACTTTCAAAATACAGAGAACCCATGTTTATTTCTAGATTAGTAGCAGTAAAAGTTGTTTGAAATCCAGATGTGCAAACAGCACTACCAGTATCAAGGATTTTCGGTTGCATTATGGCTAAAATATCCAGAAGTTGAAAAAGGTAAATCTGAATTCTGTATGTTTGCCTTGCTCTGGAGTCTATAACTAGACTGACAGAGAGTAAGTTGAATCCACCACGGATAACACTTGTATTACTGCGTGAAGTTGCCAAACTTTCAAGTGTCCAATACGGAACTTGACTACTTGTCTAAAAGGATAAATAAAATGGTAAATACATCTTTAAGGACTTGTGATAAAGGTGACCAAGATGAAAATAACAAACCAGAAGTGGAGATGGGCTCTCTATTGAGATCCACGTTAGTAGGTTTCTTTATAAGTAAATTAGACAATGGTCTTTTGAACACCCTTATCAAAAAATTTTTATTTTAATGGCCAGTGTATGGATGTTACCTTCATCCTTTGTGGAGATGATTTGGACATGAATGTAGTAATACGTCAATTCAGTTAAGTACATTAAGCCTTCGAATTCACATGTGAAGAAAAATCCAGACTAAAGTAGACTTCTTAGACATCCTACTGGGACAGAAGACCAGAGGGTAGCATAAACAGAAATTTGCTTAAGAAAAGTACCTGGATCTGTTGATTTACACGTCTTCATGGATTTATTTCCCTCCCTTTAAAAGGAAATTTGTCAAAGGCCCTCAGCAATAGGATCAGAGATATTTGCTCAGCAGACGCGAATAAAGACAAACGTAAGTTTGTATACAGCACGTTAAATGAAAGCAGCTATCTGGAAAAGCTTATCACTAAACACATGACGAAGAAAGCAGAAAAAGATTCTTCTGCATCCATTAAGAAGAAGCCTTGGCATATATAACTACAGTTCAAAGAGTATATACCAAGTGAAATAATAGACAACAAGGTGAAAAAATCCATGGAAGGTATGTAATAAACATAGGAAATCTGCGGCTCAAAGTTTGCACACAACTGGATGTGATTTTGAAATCGAAAGTGACCAGGCTAGGAAACTTCAGTTGTATCTATCATTTCCTTTGTTTCTGTGTAGCCAGTTATCTTAGCCAATGCTCTAGGAGCTTAATTCTTCGTGCTTGGGAACAACTACCAGTGTGGCTAAATAAAGGCGTTGTTAAAACTATCAGTAGTTCGAGATTAGACCACCTCGCCTAAACAGGATACAAAAGTAACTATCACTGAGGAGACTTTTTCCACTATCTTTCGGGTATCGAATAAGTTATGAAATGCTCCTACATACCAAATACTTCAAACAGAAGCGAGAGGTTATTTCTGTTCATTTAAATCAACCAGAGCTTCACGCATGCGAATGAAACAGGTCCGGCCACTATTGTTACCCTATATTGTTGTCGAACTTATATAAATTCATAAATTCTGTATTATTTCTCTAATTTATCTGATGTTCAGTTTAATGTTACAAAAATGCATATTATCCCTCTGTTACTCAAGCTTCTGAGATGTAATCTATCGATACTATTTATTCGCTACAAGTAAAAGCATTAATGATGTTAGTGGCTATAATCCTTTAACTATTACTGATATGTAACTGGAAAACCTAATGATAAATGCATCGAAAAGGATATTATATGATCCCTAATCAGTATTTGTAATGTGACTAAGATAAAACGAAAACCTGGAATTCACTGTTATGAATTCAGAAAGAACTAATTTTAATTTAGATAACGAGTCGATTTCAATAAGATAACCACTGGACACCATCAAGGAGTACTGGATAGCCGTTTCACTCTTGTTTGAGACTCACCATCAGTGTGCATCCATCACCCCAACCTCAGGGATCAAACTCAAGACCTTCATGTTACAGGGTGAAATTGTATACCATTAAGCCACCGGTACACATTCCTATGGCTTGCAAATTCTTACTACTGCAGGTGACTACGACGCTCAACTTCGTAGACCTCAGTTAATAAGACTTGTCCTTTTGGGTTTCAAGCAAGTTCATCCTGTAATCAGTCAATAACAAGCGCTGGGTTGAAATCAGTCAAACCTCTTCAAAGTAACACTTAAGAAGGGACTTCGCTATGGATGTCTTTGTCATCTGTGTTCTACAAATAACTGAACTTGTAAGTACACGAATGCATCAATTACCGGGAGAATTCTGGGGATTTTAGTTAATATCATTTCATATTATTCTCAGTTTAATTAATCCAATCAGAATTTAGAAAGTGTTTTACAAATAACAAACTTGATTGATAATGTTTCGTTTCTGTTCAGTAAGGTAATTAGTTGTATGTCATTCTTAAATTGTTCGTGTAAAGCAAGTGAACACGTCCGTTTTACAAACTGATCGTCTTTGCTGGTACGACTGACGCCAAATAAATTCATGACGTTGGTCTGCCAGGTAGTCATGCGGATGATTCCCCACAGGTCCTATTTCCAGTTCCTAAATGGCAGTGGAGTCAGCAAAGCAACAATACGGATGTGAACAGAATAATATAATGCAGTCATAATTCTTTGGATTGTTGAGGACTATTGACTATCTGAAACACTTTTGATACTCAAATACTCTTATAATAACGTTATGGATCGCATTCCTGATTCCTAGCGAATTTATTTCCCTATTCCTTATGCTATTCAACTTAATTCCTCATTTATTAGAACTACTTTAATTCAGAAATCTTCATCAGGAGAACTTATGACTTTGACTGAATTATGAGAGAACAAGCAGAATAGTACGACCTCGCATGATTCTGTAGATTTTCTTCAATCGCGTACATCCTGAACAAAATTAATTGTAAGTTACGAGACTTCTGAACGTACTTTTTACAATGACCTAAGTTATAGATAGAAAGTGTAGTCAATATAAGTCCAAAAGTGATGTAAGTTGACGAATTATTCAGTGTTATAATACAAAGTAATTATAGCATAATTAAACACGAAGAGGTAGACTTCGGATTTCTCTATGAAACAGGGGCGGACTAGAGAGAAATTACAGGGTAGAACAACGGAGTGAATTTTTACTTATTATGATAGAGAATTCAGGAGGGTGTGGCTGAAAAGTAAAATGAAATTAAAAAATAGATGGGACTATTAAGTGGATTTGGAAACTCAGTAGTGAGTTCAACTCAGTAAGTGATAATCAAAATGGAATTTAATTGGGGCGGGTATCATGCAACAGAAAAAAAGCCCATAGGACACGAACAGAAAAATTGCGGTCACCCGCATAGTGAGAGATTTGTCTTTCTGTCTTTCTGTTTACAGAGGTTGGAGTAGCAGTGGCTTTTCTGAATCAAAGCAACCATAGTCTCCTTTGTGTATTGATTATTGTGAAAGCCTGACTACCTGATACGAGATATAGAGTGGAAATCAGTCAGGCTATCAAAATAATCAGTGCACAAAGAAGACTATGTTCACTTCAGTTCACAGAAGCCATTTATTAACAAACAATTTTTAATTGCCTAAAACAGGTTTTAGCCTACGTTTAATGTCCAGGGTCAAATTCACTAGTACATCACAGATGCAATAATGGAACTGCCCCTAACTGACTTCGGTGACTCAGGAATCAACTTATCAGCAGAGAAGATTCTTATCAACTTTAAGTGTGCGTACGATGATGCTGTCCTCCTAGTTGAAGACATTGATATAAGGTAGTCTCTTGAATGCCTTGTTTTACAAATAGGTTAAATGGCGATGTTAAAATCAACTTTCAATCACTGGGCTAAGTGATTTTCTATGCATCAAAATGTATGTTTTTTACTATTATGCAATTACATCAATGAGTGTTAATTTGTACTCACACCAATTTTCAAATAAAATTCAGAAGTATAGCAGGTTATCATTAAGTTTTCATGTGGGATTTATAGATAATGCATTCGTGATTTTCAAAGACGTGGAACATGCGTCCAAATTATTTGAAATCATCAGTAATATACATGAGAACATCAGCTTCACAATGGTGTATGAACAAGAGGGTTAGTTTCGCTTCATAGATTTATTGATGTAAAGACAAGGTAATTGTACAGTCGAGAGAGCAATATACCCTGGGCATAGAAGAACTAGACAGTATTTAAAGTATGCTATTCTCTATCCACTAAAATGCAAAAAGCTATTGGTGAAGCTCTGAAGATAGACTGCATGAGGAGATGCCAACGAGTTCCGAAAACACCCTTACTAGAACCGTCGGTTTGCATCTAAACGAAATAGGACACAAAGAGTATATACCGACTGCATTTACCATTATCGACAGAGAAAGAAACTTGTCTTCCTAATTCTAGAATATTTGTTTATTTATTCCTATACTTCCGTTTTCTCCGATAATGCAGAGAACTAGGAAGTCATCTTGGATTTCTTCAACAGCTTCCACCTTGCAATCCAATTTACTTTAAAAAAGTTTGACTCAAATACAGCCTACCAGGAAGTTCAAATAGCAATATTTGAACGAGATAGAACTCCAAGAAGATACATCTTCAGAAAGCTTACTAGGAGTGCAAAACTAGCTAGTTTCCACAGTTTCGAAAGCTTGATTCGTCCATTGAACCACAAAATCTGCACTAGTGGCAGCCATAACATCACGGAAGAGAAGCTAAACATTCTGAAGAGAATTGTTCTCGAATATGGCTACTCTGAACATTTAATCACAATCCTTGAAGCCCAAACCACTAAAACTACCCACACTTTCTGCTGCCCATAGACATCTTAAATTCAATGAAGATTCACCGGCAGAAATACTGAGAAACTGCTTGTCCTACTTACTGAAGAAAATCTTCCTCGCAGCTGAACTTCTGCTAACGTTCTCCAAAGACCAGTGATTTATGTAAACCTGAAGGATAAGCCACCACTACTGGTTTCACCGTTGTGTACCTATCAATTCACCTGCCGGAGTGCAGCTAAGTATGTTGACCATACTTGCCCTTATGGATTTATTAAGGAGAAAAACTTTCCCTGCAGCTATATCCTAGAACACCTGGTAGAATCTGGATACTCATTTAATCCACAAATCAACTTCATAGTCATCTACAGAATACGTGAGAATCCCACCAAAGAAGCATGAATGAAACTTCTTTAAACTGCGAAGGCAATGGCAATTCACATGGTAAATCTCGAATGGTGCATACAGAAGTTTGTTCGGCCATTAAATTTGCAATGGACCTGGTTCGTCTTACCACTAGATATATAATTTTTATTTTTTTTAAATTTTAATTGTATTATTTTCTTTCCTCAACCCCTGTTAAGCCTCTAGCCATTATTACCATTTCTGTTAACTTAACTGCTGTTCAATTTTAGTTTAATCCTACTGATTCCATCAGTTATATTAGGGTACACAATTTACTCACTTAATTTCATTTTAGTTTCCACCTTACTAACGCTTCTATGTTGTGTAGTTTGTCGTCTAGAATTTACGATCCTGATGAAACATCCCAGAAAATATTCCTTGCGTTGCTAAGACAATTTACTATACATATATCTGTATACGATTGAAAAGCTTGAGAGTGGTATCATTGAAAAGGGTAAGTAGTCTCTGCTCTTCTTCTAATATATACCACCAACCTTGATAGCAACTGTTTCTCCTCTCCATCCTACTACTCATTTACAGGACATTAAGGGCCTTCGGTTATAGGTAGTTGAAAGCAATCACTGAAGCAAAGGATATCGCATTATCCTCTTTAAGGTATTGTTCCTCAGACAAATTCAGAATTTGCAGTTTAGACTTGTACATTTATATAACAAAAGGATGTATTGAATGACTATCAGGTGACTGGAGATGAAACGAATAAGTCGTGACGTAAAATTATTGATGCATACACAATTGAAATGGGCTTCTGTGACATAGAACACATGATTAATGATTAGGGGTACATCGTTGGAATCTATATGAATATTCAAGGAAGCAAGATTGATCATTTATTAAGGATATTCAGTATTTTTCGTTGATTACTTTTGAATGCCCTGAAATACTTAGTGTCTGCGAATACAGATACATCCATCTGATGACGAGTCATGTGTGGGAAGAAATGCACATACTGGATTCACTGCTAACTACTATCATTAATCAGATTTAAAAAATGAGATTAAAGTTGAAAAGTTGTTTTTTTCCAGATTTTTTCTAATAGTGACGTCTGACGTCTGAACAACGCTTCGTCTAAAAAATGAAAACTGTCTTTGGAGATAGCGCCCCATCTATCATTGCTAATATTATTCCCTTGAGTTCCGAGTGGGCTTCATTAATACATTACAATCCATTTTGGTTGGCACCACGATTCCCCGTAGGCTGTCGCATTCTCTTCAAAAGATCTTCCCCATATCACTCTTGGACGCCCAACTCAATGTTCCCCATTTAGGTTCCACTCGAGGTTCTGCATTGCGCGCTATGTTACCCAGTGGTCACATCAGTGTGTGTCACATCCATCTATATTTTCTGCAGAACACTTTTTAGCAGTAGATTCTTGGTTGATTCGTCCACAGAGTTCCCTGTCGCTATTTTTGCCGGTCTGCCATCTGATCTTCAACACAGGGAATGGTTTTCGTGACGCACTGAGTTTCTGATCCACTTCAAATCTTCAATAATGCCAACCCAAACATCGACTTTACGCTTGAGACTGAATCCGACGGAATGTTCCACTTCCTCGACGTCCATCTGACAAGAAACGCCGACAATTCTCTGAAAGGTTCCATATACAAAAAGCCTACATGGAATGGACAATTCATCAACTTTCAAAGCTTCGTGCCCCTAAGCAGAAAGAGGAACCTGATATACGCTCTTTCCTCGAGGGTTCGGAAGATATGCAGCGAGGAAGTGGTTGAAGAAGAACTGCGTAATCTTCGAAAAAACCTGATGAAAAACGGTTTCCCGCCAAGGTTCATAGACAGGAATCTCAAATCTCAAATTATTTCGGAACAAGTCCAATCCGTTCCAAAGAAAATACTTCTGCTTAATCTAGAATTCAAAGGTGATATTGAAGCAGAAATCCTTCGCAAACGCCTCTCCAAATCGCTAAGGAAAACATACTTCGCCGCGAGCCTACGATTGACGTTTTCCTGCAAGAAACTGTTCAGTCAGAACGCGAAATACAAGCTGTCGCATTGGGCCACCTCAGCGTGCTGGAGCTGAGTACGTTGGCCGTACCATGCACCGACTTGAAAAACGCGCTCGTGAACACTGCCCAGCCTGGTTAGTAAAAGGAGACCAAAAGGTGTATACAGTTCAGTGACAGAACATTTGGTCAATCAGGACATTCAGCACCTTTCGAAAAATCCTTCAAAGTAATATGCAAGATTCAATCAAAGCTATCAAAGGGAGTCAAATCAAGACATCTGGGCATAGCCGAAGCGCTAGCCATACAAAAGCTCAAACCCACGCTTTGTATACAAAAGATAAACGTCCAACCCCTGTCCCTGCCATGGCCGTTATAGACAGGTAATTTTTTATTAATGACCATCCCATCGCCTTTCTTATCTAAACTTCTTGTTTATTCATGTTATTTTAAGTTTTTCTTAATCCCTCTGTACACTATCATATTTTCATACCCGAACTTAGTGTTTATTTTGTCATTTTACTATTTCTACATATTTAATCCCTGATTGCATAAACAATTATTCATCACATTAGTATTATCCAAACATCCTGTCTATTTTGTTATTTCCACATTTCTAACCCCTAATTGCACAATGTCGATCTTCTTGGTTATTATGATGCTACTTTGTTTGTTTTATCCATCTCCCTGTTTATTATGGAATTCTAATTCCTAATTTTAATTTTTATTAATTTGACTCTTGACCGGAAATTATTCTAGGAACTTTCCCACCCATTTGTTATAAAAATACACAAATGTACAGCCTAGTTGAGGATGACTTCGTCGAAAAGAAAATTTTCTTCGCTGCAATTGTCTTCTAAACAAATCATATTTAGATTACAAACAATTTACTTACATTCTGTGATGAATGTGTCATAGGGCTGGTGAGGGATAAATGATCATGATTAGAACAACTTTGAGTCTAGAGTCTGATGTTTTTACCTGTCATCACTTAGAAAGAAAATTATTTCAACGAGTCTAAGATACAACGAACTTAATTTTTTAAACAGACCGTCAGCAATGGTAGTTGTTTTCTTCAGTGGCTGAGTAAATAAATATTTTATCGAGAAAGATTTTACGGTGAAGAAAATAAACTTAGAAACATCTACTAACTCGTGTGATATACTAAGTAAGTTATACACCAATCTTTCAATAAAAAATTTAAGAAAATGCGGGAATGCCACAGTCAGGTCCTACGAATTTTGCATTCACTAAGGAGAAAGCGGTAATACTTGACCACCGTGCATTTAATAAAATGAAAATGAAACTGGTTCTCACTAACGAAAAGTTTGAAGAAGAAGAATCTGTCTTAAGTCTTTTGGAAATTTATGACCAGCTGAGTCCCAAAAAGGATGAATCGATTGCCCAGGATTCCATGCTGGTGTTCAATAGTTCTCCGACTGAAGTCAGCCAGTCATCAGAGCTGCAAAAAGATTTATTCTCCCCGCTGTAAGATAAACTTAGAATGATCTATGTTTTTAATGTTTGTTTCTCTTTATTTCATAGAGCATTAGGCATATTCCTCAATGGGTCTTCTAGATAAGAAATAAGCTGTATATAATTTTCAGAAGTAATCGTTATTGAAATCTTTTTTAAGGTTAATTTACAAGCACAAGCTGATTTTATAATTTCCGAAAAATTTTCATTGCGATGAATAAACTGTTTTATCTAGTAAATTGAATTATTAGAGGTACTGGGTAGAAAACATCTTCAATCTGTTCTCAGACTTTAAATGGGTGAGTTGCTTAACTCGGCTGAGTGGAGTTTCCCACTGAATGTGATTGCCAAGTGGGCCATACTCACCCTACTAGTAAGTAGGGTAGTCAGTAAAGTATAATCTAGTCGTCGCTATAGTAATCATGTTCATTACAAGAGGAAGTACACGTTGAATCAGTTGATATATGTGTCTGTTTGAAACCATCTGAGGGATTAAGACTGAATGCCTCTAGGTATGAGGCCCATCCTTATTTACAACGATATATTCCATATCCGACACATGGCTGGGTCAGCCTACTTATTCCTTTCGATGTCTGGACTAGGTCGCGTGTTCGCCCAATTCCATTAGGTTTGATGTTACACAAGGGTGATTATCATAAATTATGCTCCGTATCTCATGGTGTAGGGGCTGACAAGACGCCTAATTGTGATACGAGTGTAGGGATTTAAATCGTTTGTTGATAACTTATTGTTTTGTCAGGGAGAAGTAAGTGCTCAAGCAGCTATCACACTGCAAGTCATTGCGTCCTTTCCTTACTTGATGGAAACTGTAAAATCAAACTGAAGACTTACCAGTTGTGGAGGGGCTGAAGCTGCAATTGGTGAAAAAGTAACCTGACCACTGACTAAATAAACTCCAATAGATACATCTAATTTAGCTGAAAATTTTGCTGTTCCAACGATCCTGATTGCATACCAGAGAGTTAGTTTGGCGTCATAATTATTCGATGTAGAATCAACATAAATTGAAGGGAATTCGATCACTGCAATATTGCTTTAAAGTTGTAGAAACAAATAGGAAAAAGGCATGTTTATTAACATGAATTTAAGTTTGCTCATGCTTTTCATTCATAGAGATATGACTTAACACATCAGATGCCAAGTAGTAGTTTTTAATTTTGAAGAATAAATTTAAGAATTGCATCTGATTCAAGCTTGATCATTGGTCAACACCAGTTAAAAAACCATTAGAAAATCTAGGAGTACTGAATGACTATTTAGTGGCTTGCATCCACCGGATTTAGGACTCAGGACCTTTCGATTACTAGGTAAGGTCGTAGACCATTCAGCTACTGGGACCCGATTCAATGACCCATGAATTAAAACTTCTAAAGATTTTTTTAATTCATTTCAGTCAGATAATGAAACGATAGTAATAAATAAAGGCAAATGCATGTGTAAATCGTATTGATAGAAATTGGCACTACACTGTTAGAATTTCGACTGCTGTCAATTTTAAAAAGAAATTACTTTTGCTTGTCATACTTCACTGAGCAGAAAAAAGGTATACAAAACGTGTTATGAGGAATTAAATGTTCCTAAATAAGTTCAATGGTGGAGTGCTCGTCAGTCATCAAGTGGTCAGAAGTTCTATTCCTAGTCAAGACACTTGAAACCTCAGCTAAATGCCAGTAAAGTTAGTAAAGAGGAAAGGTTGCGAGTAAAGCCAGCAACTCTACTCCGTGAGAAAAAAAATGAAATATAAATTACAAAAGATACGTTCAATACAGGCATGACAGAAAAGTCGGAGTTACTACATGCTTTCACTGAGGAAACCTGTGCGGAAGAACATCGGGACTCACTGAAGGTGATGTTCAAAGAAACATGTATGACCGTTTTACGAATAAAGACACAAATTCTCCAGCAAAAGCAGAAATCTTGAATGTAATCAGGCTACTGAATACCATCTGCGAAGGCGGGAGGAGCAAATGGAATTCCCCAAAAGCACTGAAAACGGACCTACTGACTACATCAGACAAGCTGACTCCATTGATGCAAAAGGTTTGGAAGGAAGGGAAAGTGACTACTGATTGAAAAAAGGCTACCTTGTCAAGCTACCAAGGAATGGTGACTTAGGCCTACACAAGAACTTACACAGAATAATGTCCTTGTTCACGCCAAGTGAAATAATTTGTGGCATCACCACGCAAAGAATAAAGGATTCACTGGTTGCAAGACTCTGCCAGCCTGTTACAAAATGGATTCAGAGAAGGCAAATCATGTGCTTATCAAAATGCGACTCTATGCAACGTAATCGAACAAAGAAAAGAATAGCAGGATATCATCATGAGCTGGGATCAGTTAGAGAACCATTGGAAAACCTGGAGTAATGGACAGTGTTTCGTCCTAGTTTGGGACCCTTCATCAGCACGCTCTCACATGATTCGAACCCCAGGACCTTCTGGTTACAAGGCTAGCAGGCTCGTATACCATTAAGCCACCGGGACCCGATCAAATGGTTCATGAATTCCAACTTCTGCCAATTCACGACATAGCGCGATCCTTAGCCAATGTCATTGGCGAGTATTTGTCCTCATACCCGACTTGCTGCACCCTACTGGTCACGACTTCCCACTAAAACCCAGATAACTACCTACCTGAATAGGGCATTCGCTAGTGAGCATCTCATTGATATTCAAGTGTTGGTTTGTAGGGGATTGATTGTAGAGATCTCAGTGATGGTCTCCTTGGATATGTTCTCTCTCTTCACCAAAGTTCCATTGATGGAGACCATATGTTTCCTTCGTAACTACAATCAATCCACTTGCACCGATGTTGATATACCGATCCATTACCTAAAGGAACTGTTACTACGATGCACCTTCAACGTATACTTTAGTTGCAACAGCGAAATATACAGGCAAGTGGAAGGAGTAGCAATGGGTTCTCCCCTAGGTCCGCTCCTGGCCGACTGCCTAATGGATAACCTAGAAAACAACTCCTTATCATCAACCATCGACAACCTCCATCTCTACAAGAGATTCGTCGATGGTACTTTCATTATTTACTATGAGAATTGTGATCTGAAAAAACCTACTTCAAAACCCAAACATCGATTTCACCCTGGAAGTTTAAGTCCAACTCAATGTTTCATTACCTCGACGTTCAACTTTGAAGGAATGCAGACAACTCGCTAAGAAGATCCATCCACGAAAAGCCCACATGGAACGGACAATTTATTAACTTTCAAAGCTGTGTGCCTCTAAGCAGAAAGAGAAACCTAATATACTCTCTTTCCTCGAGGATCCGAAAGATTTGCACGGAACAGTCAGTCGACGAAGAATTACAAAATCTCCGAGCAACCTTGATTGGAAATAGATTCCCACTCAGATTAATAGACAAGAATCTGAAGCCAATGAAAACACCTGAAAAGGTCCAAGTCGACCCCATAAAGGTTGCTGATATTGAACCTCGAATTTGAAAGTGATACAAAGGCAGAAATTCTCCGTAGACGACTTTCGAAGTGTCTCAGGGAAACATAGTTCGCTGCCAGCCTACGAATAACATTCTCCTGCAAGAAACAACTCACTCAACATGTGAAAGACAATCTATCATATTGGACCACTCCAACATGCATCCAAAGGAAATACGTTCAACTGTTGTCCCTACCGTGACCAACATTAAAAGTCAATCTCACTAATAATGATAATATCTTGTTACCTTTCCGTACAACCTTCCCGTTTATTTGTTATATTTTTACTTTTTAAATTCCTATCTCCGTTATTATATTTGGTTACTGTTTTTATTTTTATTTCCCTGTGTCTGAACCCCCTACCGACTTTGTTAATACTACATCCTTAACCTGTAATTATACAAACTGATGATTTTTCCAGTAATTAAATTGTCTTTTCTACCTGATCTTCCTGACTACTACACATTTCAGTTTTTAATTTGACCTTTGACCTGAAATATTTCCAGAATTGTACCACTGTTTATAACACTCAGTAATTTTATTAATCTGACCTCTGACCGAAAATATATCTGGAACTTTCTCACACATTTAATATTAATACACGAATGTACAGCCTAGGTGATGACTTCGTCGAAAAGAAAATTTGTTTCGCTGAAGCCGTCTTTTAAAAATGCACAGGAATTTAACAAAATTGATAAGATGCATAGGAACTTTAATTAACATTTCATAATGAAGAAGCATTTCAGGAATTAAGAATACTCACTTTACAATTGACATGTTTGCGTTGATAGGAACTAAAGTAACCAGTGACCTTCCGATAGAAATAAATTTTTGTTCTAGTACAGTCGAACTAGAGCCCGTAATTGAAAATGAAAACTTTATTGGACTATAGATAACTTGTTCAGACCAACTGATCTCAGCATTCACTATTGCTTGATATGTATCCATTGGTTCTGTTTGCGGTGGCTCTGATTTGTAAATATTTATCTGGGGGGAATCAACTGCCTAAATAACAAAAAAGGAATGCAAATATGAATGTTCCATCATTTTCGTCTCCTAACAAATTGTAAAATTATCAAGTGAACAGTAGAATAAGTAATGAATTAGTCATTCCGAAAGTAGCCATTGTAACTGTATTCCTAAATCATTCACTATAACCTAACAAATAAACAATTAGATCAAAAGTAACTAGGAAACTGAAGCAACGACGTTTGAGTAGGATTGAAGCCGTGTGAAGTAGATGCACTGGAGTTTGTCCACAAGTTTCCACCCTAATGACAGCTGAAAGCAGTGAACTATGTATGTTTTTGGCCTGCTTATTTTTTAGTTGCACCAATCTCTAGGCATATCCAAGTCTTTTAGAATAAGCTAACACTGTTTGTCCGTTGATCCCTACTTCATTGCTGAATTTCTCTCTTTCTCCTGAGAGAGTCAGCTTCAATGATGTCCTTCCGTTGTTGTGATTCTATGGTTATCGGTTTAGTGCGTCCCTTTTATCCTAGTGAATGAATAATTGGTTTAGTAGTTGCTGCTAGCCATTCAACTAAATTTTTGGTCGTTGCGGTGTGCTATTCATTAATGTACTGAATATTTTCACTGACTGCTTGGTGATCGTTGGTAGTCTGTTGTGTCAGAGCCAGCGATTTTCCGTGAAGCGGCACGAAATCTGAAGGGTATTTTTATGATCATTTTGACTGCATAATCACTTAGAGTACAAAAAAGGTTTCAGTGAGACTAGGTCTTTTTGCCACTTTGCCCTGTATAGTCATTGTCATCTGAATGTAGCATAAAACATTCTGGAAAGCACCCAAGTAAATGCAGTCGATTTACCATCAATCTAACATTAGCAGGCTAGAAAAGATTAGTTAAGCGGGAGTACTTCAAATTTCACTTTATCGAGAAGAATAACGGATTTATGTATGTATCTCTTATCCGTGAAGAGAATTTTAAAATTCACCTATCGTTGCACAATTTCAAAGCAGGTAATGGATATGAAACCCAATCCGGCCTCCTCAGTGTGCATTTATAAATTTAACTGTTCATGTGCACACAGTTATATAGGTAAAGTGACTCTGCAGGTCTACCGTCGCCTTATTAGACATTTTCAAACATGTTCATTTAAAGCAGCACTAAAGTTAACCAGTGTTTCCACATCGGCAAACTTTCTAGTGGGTTCGGATCACAAGATTGTGGTTCTATACAAGGCGGCACCTCATTTCCTTAAGTGTATAGTACTTCGACTGTTAAGCGAACCTCAGGAGGTGTCTGTGTTTAGAAGAAGTTTGTCCTACCTCTCTTCTTCCTATGGCTTACAACCCCAACCTAGAATAGTTATCTCTCCCAGTGACAATAGATAGATTTAATTGTTATTTTTACTTTATATTATATATATATTTTATATTTTATTATGGCTTGATTCCACACTGTTTCTGTGGCACATGTACGGAATTTTCAGCGTGTAATATCGGTAGCCCAAATTTTGCAGGCCGACCACTGATATCCGGTATGCGTCGGCATTGGATCGAACCCGGGCCATGTGCACGGTCAATGGGAGTCCTAACCACTGTGCCGCCGACGCACTACTACAATTTTCTACTTATACTGCTAACTTTATTATAAATATCATACCATTTTATAGTTGTATATTTTAACCTTAGTTTCACCATTTGTTATTCTTATTCTGCTTACATTATCCATGATTATAGTCGATTCTATTGATTCGTATTGTTTCAAATGTCTGCGGCTGATATTTGATTATGTAATTGTAAAGCCTGACCGGAAATTGCTTTGTAAAGTGTATCTAATTCATCAATTAATACAAGTCTATTATTTGTGAGTTGTCTGCAAGCTGTATCCAAATACTATGCCAGTGAAACAAATCCAGACATGCGACGGCATAATCACCTGGTTTACTGATTGGGATCAACCCTAATTTGTTTCTGGTTTCTGCTTCACTGAATTAGTCATATTATTTTTATTTTTTGAACCAATGCTGGCATAATAAACCGTCTTTTCAGTTGTTTACTTGTACGCATGGTTTATTATTCAGAAATAAAAGTCCATAAAATCAGTTTGATTACTTTCTGTTTCTAGATCAGAGTACACTTATTTCATTTTTGGGTTATTAAATGACACATGCAGGTGACTGGCGTGTATATTAGCACAAATCAAATGTTGATTCTTTGGAGTGCACGCATTTTGACTGGCTACTTTGCCTTCTGTTATTTTGAAGCTGAACTGATGGCATTCGACATATCAGGCTCAAAGCTGAGTTAAGGTGGTGTGCTTCAAGTCTGTGGATAACAAGACGTATCATAATGACACTCATGCTTTCATGTCTTTCAGCTGATACTTCAGCATGTATAAAGTGTGATGTATGCAGCCATTAGGAATATTCCTATTCAAAGCATCTGTGAAAATCTTGACCCTAGTTAGAATCGAGAATACTCTGAATGCCATTCTGCAAAGTATATCTTTCACTAATATTAACACTGATGCAATCGACAATAGAAGATGTTTCAACCTAAATAACAGGTTATTATATTACCAAGTCACCAACGTTTGGGCTTGATAAAATTGCTCTCAAAGAGTGTAACTTTCAGGCAACCTGCTACTCAATTATTCATATACATGGAAAATATTTTTCCATCTCAGTTAAGTTTTAAACAAGTAACACTAAATCTCTTGGTTGTTAGTTAAATGCAAAGGAAACACGGAGTTCAGCGAAGAGGATCTTTACGGAGAGTTCACTTTTCCCTTAAGCTCTACAATTGCATTTGTTTACTATTTCTTCTTGAAAGACGGTGGTAAACAAAGTGAAGAGTTGTCACAAACACAGCTGTTATTTTTAGTTGGCACATAAAAAGATTTGAATAAGTGCAATAAAGTTACATAATAAGATAAGTAGTTTAAAGAATGGGTTGTAATCAGTTAGCAAGTAGAAACGAAGGAGAATATGCAGTTATGCAAGATTTCTAGAGAAATACAAGAGTTATAAGGATTTATAAAAACACGCAAACAAAAAGCAAGTGTTTCCAAGTATTGGTTTGTAGGGATTTGATCGATTGGTTACAGGATTTCATCATGGGCTAACATCGGTTAGAGAACCATTGGAAAACAAACTGAGAGTACTGGACAGCTGTTTCGTCCTAAATTGGAACACTTTATCAGCACGCACCCACACTGCAGGGTTTGAACCCAGAACCTTCTAGGTACAGCCACTGAGACCCTATCCAATGGCCCATGAATTCCAGTTTCTGACGATTGAAAATACAGTGCGACCGCTAGCTAATGTCTTCGGCGAGTATTTGTCCTCACACACGACATCCTGTACCCTACTGGTCACGACCTTCCACTAGAAACCCAGGTAGCGGGAAAGAGATGAAAGAGTTTTACCTTTAGAAGGTTGTTATTTGATTCGCAGACAACTTCGAAGCAGGCATTTGTTGAGATGGAATGACCAGTGTTGACAAGGCGTTCGATTATCGCACTCCTCATACAGCTATTATTGTCTTACTGCAACTATACTGTAGGATAAGGTTTTTGAGCGCTTTTAGGCAGAATCCGAGTTGGACGATCTATAAACGTAGCGACAAGTGAACTGATATATGTACACGTGTGTTGTCAGATGCCAGATCTTGTGCTAAAGGCTTCCTCAGACCAGTCGTCGGTTGATCTGAGATTGTACAGCTAAAGAAAATGCATTCTCCGAAAAGAGTCTCTTCGCTTAAGTGCGTATTTTGTTTTCACTAATTTGTGGATGGGGATTATTCATGAGTTAAATATCATTCTAAGAATGATAATTAAAGTTATTAGGACTCACCTTTACAAAACTACGATTACAAATTAAAACAAAAGTACATATCATTCAGTAAAACTAATTTATCTTACCGTAATTGGTGGAATTGCTGCATTGATAATAGAAAATATAATAGAATCTTGTCTCTGAGATGATCCCATGATAAGATATCTTGTATCCATTTGAGTCTCGGTGACGGTTGGATAAGCTGGATCTGAACGTGCCTTCACTACGATTTTGAACACAATATAATAATCCTGACTACTATTTGTTGGATTTTCTAATACTCCAATATGGACTGTTGCAAGTGTTCGAAGAATTGTCAACTTTTGCATTTCATACTCTACGTGCAATCTCATCTATGGCGTATACATATACATGGAGGAGTAAAGGCGTCAGATCATAATAAAGATAAAAACAACGGTTACAGCGAAGAAAGATTTCACTTCAAATGACATCATCAACTACACTTCAAACTTGTGAATTCATAACAAATAGGTGAGAAAGTTTCGAAATTATTCCCGGTCAAAGGTCAAGCTATGTTGAATGACCACATGAAAAATACTTAGTAAGAATAGGGATTAAGAATCTATTGATAAAGAAAACGATCACGAAGATCGGATAAAAAGCACAGTCGGTTAATAACTATTGAGAAAACTGACTAATTATAATGACAATGGTACAGACAATACAGTGGGATAAAGACATCTATCAATCCATTCTTTGTCTTTACTCCATGGTCATCATAGGCGGCCGGCTTAAATTATTGGGCTACCGAAATTACCTTCCTCCAAAATGCTTAATTTCATCTGGATTTATCATTGTTTTAATCGTCCAGTTATATCAAATGACCTATACGTAAGTTTGCGCGATGATTTAACTTGCTCCCAAGCAAAACACTGTACACTTCTTCAATGAAATGAAGATATACTTCAGATTATTACTTTACATGTGAATCCTGTGTGAAGAAAAAAGTACTTTGGAACTGAAAAGTTTTCTACCGTATATTCACATACTGTCTTAAATAAAGCTTTACCATTATTATTATTACTATAATAAACAATCCATTTTCTGAACAATAATCATTATCCAGTTGTAGTTCCGATTCAATCTTACTATTTATTTCTAATAATAATAATAATTTGTTTTATTCCAAAAACAGTACTAGTGATACAGCAAGGAATTTTCAGCATTCAGTACAATATTGCATCTGATTTACTCAAAAACGACAAAAAAATTAAAAATACACTTTACATAACAGTAATAAAACGATTGTTATAGCAGCTAAATAGCAAAATACTGTATGCCATACGGAGAAAAATATGCATAAAGTACAAAATTGTAGCACTAATAGTAATCCCAACTAGAATAAAATAGCAGAGTAACAATCAAACGATAGAAAGTGTGACACCATAAAATACAGAAAGATGAACGATGAAAGGGTCGATTCACTGTGCTAATTACATAGTAACTTGTAAGTTTCACGTCTAACAGAGTCTTCGTCACATCAAGTACGGGCTAAATAGGATATTGTAGAATTTCTATACTTAGTAGTACGAGCATATAACTTCCTATATTGACTTCTCGTCCTACCTGATGAGATACAAGGGGACAGGTGTGAATAAAGGGGGTGCAGAGGGTCTGACAGTATAGCCTATGCCCATTTTGTACAGGAATTTATATGCCTCTCGACTATAGTGTTAGTAATGGCATTTTTGATCCCTAATTGTAACAAATATTCCTTCTGTCTTGTAATTCGTTATAAATTGACTTTTAATCGGGAATAGTTCTGGAACTTTCTCATCCATTTATTATGTATTCATGAATGTACAGCCTAGATGATGACTTCAGTGGAATGTCCTCAGTTCAAACTGTCATGAGTGCGTACTGTAGAAGAGTAGTAAACCAGGGGGAAACAGCTGTCTTGTTTCTCTAGTTTTCAATGGTTCTCTAACTGATATTGATCCGTGAACAAACTTGAAACAAATCAAATCTCTACAGACTAACTCTTGAGTATTCTATTTATTTCATACATTTATTCCCCTTAATGAATTTGAACAAAGCAAGAACTACAGTTTTAGCAGAATAAAATGGTACCATCATTGCTTATTTTGTTGCCTTCTCGTCAGATGCTTACATGGCAAAGACATTATTAAATATATCTACAACAACAATTTTAACATACTTGCACAGAGTTAAGTTTAAACAAAAATCAATCGATCAATATACTCATACACTAAAAATATGTACATATATAAATATGCAATATTAACCACTATTCCGAACAATAATAATCAAACACAATGGAAACTTTTAGCATTTCACATTCGGAGGAAAGAGAGGTGAAATGCTAAAAGTTTCCATTGTGTTTGATTATTATTGTTGTTCGGAATAGTGGTTAATATTGCATATTTATATATGTATATATTTTTAGTGTATGAGTATATTGATCGATTGATTTTTGTTTAAACTTAACTCTGTGCAAGTATGTTAAAATTGTTGTTGTAGATATATTTAATAATGTCTTTGCCATGTAAGCAGCTGACGAGAAGGCAACGAAATAAAAGATGGTACCATTTTATTCTGCTAAAACTGTAATTCTTGATTTGTTCAAATTCTATTTATTGTTGAGCGATAGACTGAATAAGGTAGCATGGTATCATTTAATTTCTGTGATTCGTGTCAATTTCATTCATTCTGAAGGTATAAGCTGCTTCTATTCGACGACATATGACAGAAATGTTAGAGATTAAACGGTTAAAACCCAAACTGTGCGTTCTGAAAGGGATGGCTATTAATCTTTCTGTAGTGTAGTGAGAGCTTTATAGTTTTATTGCAGCTAGGTCAATTTGTATAATTTTTAGAATATCATTTCATATGCTTTATTTAATGTTTTGTGCCACTTGTTTTCCTACACATCGAACTGTTTCCCAACTGTTATATTTTCATCACGAAGCAATATCAATTACAGAGATCGTTGAAAAACGGCAAGGAACACTGGAGAGCTGTTTTGTCCTATTTGAGAATCTTGGGAATCGAAACTGAGGCCTTCATTTTACGTGAAATAGCCAACTGAACATTCAGCCACTTGGGCTAGTATTGGATGACGCCTGAATTATAACTCTGGTTCGTGACAAAAATCCAACAGTTGAGATTATTACTCAACCCTCAAAATTCATTTACTAGAATATCAATCGCCAGCTCACTAATATATACTGTATGGATCTCTTGAGGTTGTAGTGAGAAGTCAGGATCAGTGAAGTTTACTGTGTCAAGTTGGAGTGTATAGTAAATGAAGGCATTGGCGGGGGCAGAGCCATATCACAAGCTGACACAGAATTCAAAGGTCATTTGATTCCAGCCGAAGTAGCTGAACGGTGGATGAGTTTTGTGTCGTAACCTGAATTTTTGAATTCTTCCTTTGTTCGGGTCGTTGGTGTTTACTTGCGATTGGTCCCATAATAGGACAAAACAGATATCCAGTGCTCCCGGCCGGATTTCACTGGTTTATCTTGAAAATCTAACAATTCCAATTAAACTATAACCCCCACAAATTATATCCGACTTCCGCTCTTAATTTTCATTCTTTTAACTTTCTATATTAATCAAATGGCCAAGTGGCACGTGCTTTTCTGTTATTCTAACTACCAGATTATCCAGTTAGGCAACACTAGCGGTTATCAAATTTTACCTATTCAAATAAAGTGTGTTAAAACTCTATTTCTGATATTGAAATTGATTTAGGTTATTTGCATATGGCAGGATCTGGTCAAAATGGATGAAAGCGAAATTTTGTATTTCTCGTTGGTTGATTCTGTACGATCAAAATACTTAGCCTCTAATTGGCGGATGGTGACTAGCATTGAAATCCACTGGATACTAACTAAATACTAACAAAATGCCCAGACATCGTCGAAGCATCTGCACAAGAAGGCGACATATCAACCTGAGACCAGGCACTTCGGTCCAATCAATCGATGGGAAAATCTCAAATTCAATAAAAATACTTAGCCTTTGTTGATATTTTGGGTCTCGTTTTAGGTGAGTCGACTGCTGCGGTCCTAGTGATCTACTTAATGATGTTTTGGCTTTTGAAAAGATGGGCACTGGAATACGATCTCAGTGGTAGCACCATCACCATTCACTGGGGATCGCAGAAGCATTCAACTGGTGGATCCAAAATAGGACGAAATTAGCATTCTAGATTCCATTGCTAGTCACAATCCGTTGAAATGATTCTGGTGCACTATCAGCGTTAGTAAGATGAAAAAAGCCTGAAAAGTACTAACATACATAGAATAAATAAACGTATTAATTGCGCCCTTTTTAGTTTAAGAACCTTACTGCCATCAGTCAGCTCCAGTGAAGTTACCTCTTGCTCACCACTTTCGAGTTATTGTCAGAGGTTAAAATAAATGGTGCTACCTTGACTGAAAGATGAAGTACCTAGACTAGCCACTTCATATTGTATCTACCGATTCAGCTGCGGTGGTGGAGGGAGTTATATCGGCCGTTGTTCTAGAAACTAGATTCTTCATGATCGAGAACTTTTCCCACTATGGCTAAGTAAAGGTGTAGTGAAAACCATTACCAGTTCGAAATTGAACCATCTGGTACAAACCGGCCAAATAAATTGCTAAAACCACCTAAACACTGCATGCTCCAAACAGCAGAGGCTATTGCGATTCGCCTCAAACAGCGAGTGCTCTGTGTCAAAAAGAAGCAAGTCCAGCCCCTACTATTACCCCGGCCTTCAGCAGAAACTATAAATTCATGAATTTGTAATATTATCTTTCCTAATTTTTCTGGCATTCAGCTGATTTTATGTTGATGCGACTCAGCTGTAATCCATCGATATTATTGATTTAATGTTATTTAAACAACAATAATGTTGTTCATAACACAAATTCATTCATTCACTATAATTTATATATATCTGTAGAGCCTGATAATGAAGTTATCGAAACGAGTGTACTTTGTTCAGTATCCATTCTTTTAAAAAGGGTCTTTTATAACAGAAGCTAAATTTACTTTGATAAGACGATAAAAGTGATACGTGGAACGACATATGAGCATAGTTGTTAATCCGTGACACGTTTTCAGTGATAATAATTTATTTACCTAAAAACAATTCTTATAATACAGTGTGAAATTCTAAGCATTCCTTAAAATATAGCAAAAGTATTCATTCAGACATCTATAAAACACAGAATAATTGAGTAAATGATATCCTTTTCGATAAATTCCTCTTCTGGATATAGAATTCGACATATGTTTATATACGCAGAATATTCTAGATTAGTAGTCAATAACAATATTAGTGTTTTTTAAATGATATCAATTTGTAAAGTAAGATCAATGCAATAACAGTTCATTGAAAGTGCTTAAATAATAATAAAGATATAGTAGCAAATAGAATATCAACTAAAACTAAGAAAATTCCAGAAAAATTCAGGATCATTCAAACCTAGATGGCCAAGGTACGGATAATGTCTGAACTAACTTCTTTTGGACTCTCAAATTAGGCTTCTTAATATGGATTTCAAAAACCTTATCAATATTCAGTAGTCGAACTCATAAGGCAAAACTGAGATTCGTACGTATGCGATAAATTATGAGATGCAAGTGGAGAGACGGATATTACTGATTTGAACCATCGTTCATATGCGTCCACTTATCTGTCGACTACAATAGTGGCGAACGAGTTGGTTAAGTGGCACACGACTTGCCTTACTGATAACTTGGAATAAAAATTAGCTAATAATTCGTACCTGAAATTAGAAATTAATTAGCCTGTTTGATACCCAGGTGGTGTTTTCATGACTTCGTTTTGTTAGCAATCTTAGGTGAAGTTTTATACATCTGTTCCAGTTTCAGAGTGTGTTACTTGCCATATTCATGAGTTAGGCTATTATAATGTCTACATCCTTTCAGAATTCCCCTACCTCATGCAACTGTCATTGTTTCACGTTAGCTGATCTAGCAGACTTGAACCCAGATTGCACTGGTTTATAGAATTATTGACCTATAACTTTGAATAAAGCATCATGTGTCTATAAAGACTGCAGCCAACTATGTGAATTAATACGAAATGCATACTGTTTGAAACATCGAAATCTCGCGTAACAATGCGAATGATTTTGCCCATGAAAACAGAAATTAATGAATACCCTTACATTTAGGCAGTCAACCATAGTGTCAGACTTATTGAATTATTAGAAAATATGCATGAATCAAATGATCACCTTCTTTCCAAATATTTTATAAATAAATATTAAAATTCTCTCGGAAACTTACTCCTGGTATTCGTGTTGTGATTCCTGATCCGACTTCAATAACGCTTGCGTAGCATATTTCACCCAAAATGGCTCGTGTTAAACTAACTTCAAACGCATATAATTGCTTAGATGTAGGTGGAATGTTTATAGCCACCTGAATTTCAGCAAACTTTTCAACTTCAACCACATTCGGTTGCATAGATAAATCCATCGATGGCTGCAATACCTACGGGAGTACAAGTAGCATATACGGAATAATGAAAAAACTGTGAAATTCATGTGCTTGTGGTTTTTAAAACCCTAAGACTTCGACTACATATTTACAGTGATATAAGTGACAATAAAATAAATAGAAGTGATAGAATAGTGAAACACAATTAAAATTATTTTCAAGTAATGGTTTATGGGGATTTGACTGATTGGTTACAGGATTTCATCATGACTCGACATCGGTGGGTGAGTACCGATGAAGAGTTCCAAACTCGGGCGAAACAGTTGTCAAGTGGTCCCAGTGTGTTGAGAGCTGGCTGCTAGCCAAAGTCGGTAGACAGTAATTTACGCCTTCAAGGTTATCTATCGCATTCCATCTAGTCTCTCGGACGGAATAAGAACCCGTCTTTTACACTTAGCCGAAGCTATGGGAATTTGAGAGAACAATCCTAGTCTCTGAATACAAAAAAAGTTTGTTCTACCTTGATCTCTCCCTTGGCCTAGGTGAATTCTATTCAAAACCCCCCCACCCTTTCTTATCTCCCATCTCCTTAGTATTTTTATGATATTTATTGAAACTCTGATGATCGTTCCATTTCACCTTTTCATATATGACCTAATTTATTTATTTATTGAATTGTCTACGTATACACATATATGCATATACTATCTTGTTATTCTTATCACCTGCATAAACCTTATTATCCACAATTGGTGGATGGCGGCTAGCAGTGGAATCCAGGATGCGCATTTCGTCCTATTTGGGACTCGTCAGCTGGATGTACCTGCATTTCTCAGTGAGTGATGATGTTCCCACCGAGGCTCGAACCCAGTACCCATAGTTTCAAACGCCAAAGCGTTATCCACTAGACCACTTGGGCCACGAGAGCCACCTTCTGTGCGACGGGTCATATTAATTATTGAATTGAATTTTTGATTTTCCCGTCGATTGATTGGACTGAGGTGCTCGGTCTCAGGTTGACATGTCGGCTTCTTGTGCAGATGCTTCGACGATGTCTGGTCATTCAATTAGTATACATTTGGTGGATAGTGGCTAGAAGTGGAATCTAGGATGCGCATCTCGTCCTATTTGCAGGTACATCCAGCTGACGAGTCCCAAATAGGACGAAATGCGCATCCTGGATTCCACTGCTAGCCACCATCCACCAATTGTATACTAACTAAATACCCAGACATCGTCGAAGCATCTGCACAAGAAGCCGACATGTCAACCTGAGACCGAGCACTTCGGTCCAATCAATCGATGGGAAAATCAAAAATTCAATTCAATAATTAATATGACCCGTCGCACAAGAGGTGGCTCTCGTGGCCCAAGTGGTCTAGTGGATAACGCTTTGGCGTTTGAAACTATGGGTACTGGGTTCGAGCCTCGGTGGGAACATCATCACTCACTGAGAAATTCAGGTACATCCAGCTGACGAGTCCCAAATAGGACGAAATGCGCATCCTGGATTCCACTGCTAGCCACCATCCACCAATTGTATACTAATTCAATGCCCGGACATCGTCGAAGCATCTGCACAAGAAGTCGACATGTCAACCTGAGACCAAGCAACTCGGTCCAATCAATCGATGGGAAAATCAAAAATTCAATTCAATTCTTATTATCAACATTTTGTTATCATTATCATTGTTAATAATTTCGTTCAAAACATTTACCACATTATTATTATTTGATCCACAAAATTTTTTATATATAAGTCTATGTAAATTAGAGTAAAGCCTGAAGAATATCTAATTGAAAACAATATTGTTCGCTTATATGTCTTGTTCTGTTGTTACACCAGGTTTTCCAATGTAACCGACATCAGTCCACAATGAAATCTTGTAGCAAACTAAGTTATTCGACAAAACACAGATCAATATTCAACTTACTACTTATGTGAATGTGGACGTGTTAAAAAAAGCATAGTAACTGATCAGTAAATGAATTCTCATTATGTTCACATAATAAGTCGAACTACACAATAATGGGAATCCATAGAGGCACATATCTCATGAATTAACTCTTATATTATTATTCCCTTAGGTCCCAAGTGTCACATAGAGATTCAACAGCATATCCCTAGTTTTCCCTTGGCTCTGCTGTTGTCTTCAGATGGCTCCACGATTGACCGTAAGCTCTTATCTCTTCCCCACACGATCTCCTCCCTGTCGTTCTTGCACACTCATCAAACTAGTAATTACATATTCGAGTTCCACTCTACAATCTGCCTGGTGTGTGGTGTAATTAAACGTTCTCACCATGTGTCTGATCAATCTCCATTGTCTTCGGAATATTTATTTAGCCACAGATTCCCGACTAGTTCATCCCTAGTGTTTCCTGGCTATTTGATTTACAGTGTGGAGCCAGCAAAGCTAAGTGTTGAGGAAAGATTGCAGTGACGTGCTGGAAATGCTTCAAGCGACGTACCAAGAACTGACTGTACATTGGCGTTAAAAATTTGAATTTTGTTATTTACGCTGAGTGCATTAGATCTTCAAACCGACTTCAGAATGACGATGATCTTTGTTATTTTTTCGGTCCTGGATAGATTTCACATCCTCACCCATTCTGTCTACTGTAGTTGAGACGATGGTGCTTAGATAAGTGGAGGAAGTGATTACCGCAGGCTTCTCCTGTCTACAGTGGTTGACTTTTGTTGTTGGCTGGTTGTCTGTGTCACCTCCGTCTTCTTTACGTTATAAAGTGAGCTGGTGTAATTTTTGGAACACCTACAAAATTCCACATTTCTCTTCTTTTCTATGTGCATCCTAATTACAACTCACTCTTTAAACTATTTATCTTATTACTCAATTGTGTTACGCTTAATAAACTTCTTTTAATGTCCTCCCTACTGAACCAAGCTGGTGAATGTTCTCGAACCCGTAGACGAACCTGCTAATCGTGCCCCCTATAAAATCTGAACCACAGGAACAGTTGAAATGGTATATGCATGAAGAAGAGCTAAGGTCAGGTAAGACGTCTTTGAGTTGCAGGGTGATCACTGGACGGCTACTGAAAAATAGACACAGACGTGCAGAGTAGAAAGTTTTCTTGATCACCCTGGTTAAACGTTGCGATAGAATCTCCGCAGGAGTATTGCCCTTCAATTTTTTTCCCTTCACGCTCTCAGCGGAACATAAGGCTTCAAGCTAGTGGTTTGAAGTCTCTGTAGAGGTGTTTGTTTTTACAGGATGGGGTTGCTAGCCCCATACCCAACTTTTCCTCTTTACCAGCATTATATCTGGCTTAGTGAGGTAGAGAAGTGCGTCGGCCGAAGATCGAACCCGGGCCATGTGCATGGTTGGCGAGCGTCCTAACCGCTATACCACCGACGCGTCCTTCAATTGGAGACGTAAAAACAGAGGCTTTTTCTCCACCGTTGCTAGTTAATGTTTACGACTATTGGAACCTATATTGGCTTTAATGAACTTCTCTGGAAATACGTTCTCGCCTAGAATGTCTTGGATGATCTGGAGTTCTTTCTCTACACAGTCTTCGGAACAAATTGACCTCGCTCAAAATGCTAAGCAATTGATTAGATTACGTTTTTATTTCATCGGTACGAAGCTAAGGAAGTTGTTCAAAATCAAATCACTACTTAACCCTTCATCGTTCACTACAAAAGTGTCATCCATGTAACGACAATTCATTTCCATTTTTGCTATTTCCTCTTTCAATGGACTATTTTCTAGTTTTGCCAGAAATATATTCGCGAAAATAGGTCCCAGTGGGGATCCCATGGCTACTCCATCAACCTGTCTGTATTTTTCATTATTAAACAGGAACTGAACATTCATTGTACATTTAACGAGTAGCTGTTTCAGATTACTGATAGGAATATCAGTGCACAATTTCTATTCTGTAATCTGTATGCAGATATAATCGATGGTTTTCACTAGAGGCACATTAGTGAATAGAGATGAAGCATCAATGGATGCCATCTATTAACCAGTTTCGTTCAAGATTTGATCTTATCAATAAATTGAAGACATTTACCAGCTTGGTTCAGCAGGGGGGAAATTAAGTGCATAAAAAGCTCGATCTTGTCACACTTTGTCGATACTGGACATCGTATCGATGTCAACACAGCTTTCAGGGTTGTATACCGAATTCTTTTAATGCGTTGATTAACATTATTAAGTATGTTTTTTGACAACACATCATCACTACCCTTTTACCTACCAATCTTCACTCCTCTTAGTTACAATTTCATTATTCATCACACTTTTGAATTGCTGTGACAACGATAACCCTAGCTTATTTAAGTGTTGGTTTGTAGCGATTTGGTTGGTTACAGGATTTCACCATGAGTGAATGTTGGTTAGAGAACCATTTGAAGACCTGAGAATACTGGAGAGCCGTTTCGTCCTAGTTTGGGACTTTTCATCAGTACACGCCCACCACGGTTCGAATCCAGGATCTTCCGGTTACAAGGCGAGCTCGTATACCATTAAGCCACTAGGACCCGATCCAACGGCCCATGAATTCTAACTTCTGCCGATTCATGACATAGCGTGACCCGGAGCAACGAAACAGCTCTCCACTATTCCGAGTTTTCCAATGGTTCTCTCACCAGTGTCAGCTCATGATGAAATCCTGTAACCCTAACCTGGTTTTATTCTTATCGGAAAAACTTAATGCACACATACATATTAAAATAAGCATATATGTAATTGCGACTGTACAGCTTAGTGAATGAATTCATCGAAAAGAGGCTCTTCTCTGAACTACTTGTTTTGGTTTTATTAACATCTTATTTTGTTTTTAAATCCCCATAAATTATTTATATACGACTGGTATTTCCAATATAGCTATACTGAACCCGCAATCAACAAAATCTTTTAGTGCATATATGAACTAGTGAGTTATACCTGTGTGGTTAATTAGACTTACGTCATGTGCCATGTCGCCACAGTGTCAAATTAAGTTGAAATAAATGTGTCCAGCTGAAGTTCATCACTAATTCTATCTGTTAAAATGAGTCAACATTACAGTATATAGCATCAACCCAATTTTCGAATCGAGTGAAGAATTATATCCTCCAGTCAACACTGAAACTAAAGGCTGGCAATATGAAACTTGTTTTTGAGCTACCTAACTGATAGTATATATGCTTCGGCAACACATTGAAATCAGGTTGCATTCAGTGAAGCCAGAAGGAGAACTCTCACTGAAGTCGGAAACCAGGGTTTCCTGAACAGCTGTGTGGTCTTAGTGAGAGACTTTTCACTAGTTAAACTTGAGGAGAAATACTCACCGATGATATTGGCTATCGGCGAAGATATATGTCTCAAATTGAAGGAAGTTAGATTCATCGGTCAGCTGCTAATGGATTCTATTCCAACTGGCTCGCTTCGTTCTCTGAAAGACCTGAATTCAGTCCCTAGCAGTAGAGCTATGGATGAGTGTCTCTGAAGAGTCCTTATCTCCAAATAAGCACTGACCCAGTACTCTCTTGTTTTCAAGAGTTGTCAGGCAGATGTCCCTTCGTCATCTAACTAAAAGTCACTCAAATCCATGGTAGCCAACGCTTGAGAATTTAGAAAACAACCAATCACCTCTTATCTCACTGGCTGTCATTAAGGCGAACTTACAGTTTTGAAATTTCTGTAGTCAGCAATAATAGGCACTTGAATCTCTTGGAAAAGAACACTTGTCACAGAATGACGCATTCTAAATCCAAGAATAGCTCTTGTTGAAGCAAAAGATGTGGTTTGAATGTAGGCGACAAGTCTGACGGAACGATCTGATTTTGGTAAAGATAATGCCATTGCATCTGAAATATATCAATAGACAACAGTTGATGATCAACAATTTTGAAATGTTAAGTACAGCATATCTTTGAGTCTTATTTAGTTACTTCTTACACCAAAACACAATTTTTAAAGTTTGTAATAGTAACAGTAATAATGCGGAAATAAGATACCACATCTTCTCAAAACGATCATGGAGATAATGACTGTCCAGTGATACATTGTGTCATCCCTAATTATCTGAGAAAATAAATTCACCAGTCTCTTCTTATGTTTAAAACATCCGCACTTTAATCCTCATTTTGCTTTCAGTCAGCATCAGTTTTCACTCCTTCACTTCCTGAATGGCACATAGGTCTTCATTCGGGACATTAGAAGTGTCGATAGAGCCTGTGGTACTTTTAAAGAGTGCGGTTTTCGAACTCATACTCTAGCTGTCTTGTTTTCTGCGATTACTGTTGGCTGGGGAAGGATTAGGACTGAGTTAGCTGGGAATGGAGCTCGCACCACGCGTGTATCTGATAGTCATTAGGCTCTCGAACTTCACAGGCAACACTAATCTGTAATTATCGACCTTAAAAATAATTTTTTACTCCAATGCAGATTTGTTCACAGAATGACAACAGTTAGAAAATTATGGAAAACCAAAGACCGCTGAATAGAGCTTTTCCGTTACAGTTTGGAACGATTCAGCCCTACTGACTGACTGACGTGTTGCAACACAGAACTTTGCGTAGAAGTGCAGCAGTTCGAGTTGCCGCGCACAAAGGGGAATAAAAGATGGAGAGAAGATATTCAAGAGAAATGTAATGAGGGGAAACATAGAGTGGAAGAATAATAACATTGAAAAACAATGGGCTTTAGTGTGTTTTATGTGGGAGATAGCAGAAAATGAATGCATCTGAGCCTTTAAGAACTATTCTGAGCAATGACACCTATTGTCTCAAGCCATTGGCTCTTAGAATCCTGAAGACCCCAGTCACTAAATTCAGCTCCTCACATTGACTTATGCCAGGTTTTTGTTTGACCATGCCCTACTCTTTTCAAGCCTAGTCGTATGTCAGCTAGGATTACTAGTCGTGTAAGGGGATGTCTTTGGATGCGTAAGGCATGTCTTAGCCATTTTAATCGGTACAGTTTCACAAGTTCATGGATTAACTTACCCCCTTATGTGATAGTGATTAATAATAATATTGATTACGACATGCATGTCTAACATGCACAGAATAATAACAACACAAAAAACAAGTAATATAAATCATCAGTAATACTCCCGTACAAAGAAGGAGCCTTGAAACCTCACGGGGAATTCCTAACAAAGCAGGAATAAAAGTGGCTGACATTCGAATCACCCACAAACTCACTTGTGAACAAGCTCTCTCGGTTAGAGGAGACCATGTGAAAGCAATTAAACAAATCAATTCAGTCCACCTAATACTCTGTTGTAACGATCGTCAGGTCAAGTACATAGATCAAAGTATTAGAACGGATCAATCAGACTAGCGAAGAATGAAAAGCTTGTAAAATCTAGATTAGCTGATTCTGTAAGATAAGAAATCTGGATAATATTTCAGCTAAAGCACTACATGCAGCTAAACATTACCATACTTTTGGATGGGATAATAGGATATCAAATTAGCTGAATGTAGTTGTTATATGGATGCTTCAACACCTGTCCACCCTGATATTTAGAAAATTCTACTATCCCCACGAAAAATAGGAGAAAATAAACAAAACTACGGAACAAAAGTTTGAAGTTGTGTGGTTATAACTGGTATGTGCTTCTGAATCTGGCTTTGAAATCATAATTCGTACTATAGATTGCAGTCGAAACTATGGTGCCTAGACAAGTGAAGGGAATGACAACTTCCAAATTTGTTCCAATGATATTGATTAGCGCTTGTTGTTTTCACTGTTGGTGATTAGTTGCTTTAATCACTTGAAGTCCTATCTTCGCTGCTAGCCATTTCTGAAAACTAGTTTTTCACCGGTAAGTTTTCAGATTTATGCGACATCGGATATATATAAATCAATGGCTAAGTCCAGATCCTCTAAGGTCTTCTTACCGGTGCAACATATCCCTGTCTTTTTGCTCCCTAAAGTCTGCCGCATAGTCTACACAAAACTAAATTATACTAACCGGACTGGTTTCGCCTATACGCTTGTACTCATAGTTATTGCAATCTATTTGGCAGATTGGTTTACTTTCTCCGACTGGCTATGTGGGATCATTTAGCCAGTGGAGTTTGTCACTGAGTGAGTTTTGATATTTTTATGTCACCCTAATTCTTAGTATGTTAGAAATCTTGTGGAAGAGTTTCGCATGAGATGTGATTGCTAGCCTCAGACCCAACCTTCTCTCCATAGCAGGTTCACTACCTGCTAGGCGAGGTTCAAAAGTGCGTCAGTTGATTATTGAATCCCTAGCCACGTGAGGCGTGGTTGCCGAAAATTTCGTCATTAAACCACGTTCCTGTGGGTTATCCTGAACTGTGTGCCGTCAGGTTGTGAATAGTGACATATTAAGTTTATCATGGACATTAAAACACATTATGAAAGAAGAGACTTCAAACTGTACTACTCAATGTGTGACCACAGCATCACAGTGATTATATTGCAATATCAATAGTCAAGTCTAAATATCAGTGGCTAATCGGTTAGGACGCTCGCCGACCATGCACTGAGTCCGGGGTACGATCCCCGGCCAACACACCTCCTTAACTGGATAGGCCAGTAATAAAACTGGTAAAGAGCGAAGGTTGGGCATGAGGCTGGCAACCTCACCCTGTAAAAATAAACACTACTACAGAAACTTCAAGCCTCCAGCTTGAAGCCCTATGTTCCAATAGGAACGTGAAGGAATTAGAAAAGAAAACCGTGAAATAAAAGTTTGCTATACAGTTCCTTTGGCTGTAAATATAACACTGTTCTCTGATTGTTTCACTCACATAAACTTTTCAGTCCAATGACATCGATATCGATCTGCTTCGCCAGAACACATTTCTTCAATACCCCATCTTTATACTGCCTTGTTCCAGGTCCCTGGGTGTAGCTCATCCCGTTTTTCAGCGTAATGTTAAAGTTGCTGATGGTAGCTGATTGACCAATTGTGTATACAGAAAACTAATATCAAAAGCAAAAACATTAACATGTTCTCTCTGGTCAGTTAGTCTTTATTCAAATAGGTTCTAATTCAAGTGAAGTGTGAAAAAAATATCAACAGGTTAATGCGTTCTTATGAACTCACTTCCTACTGATTATTTTGAATGAAGAGAGAAGGAACGCCTTGCTGATGAGTGCCGACTAGCACGAAACCTAGATCCATGGCTTCCTGCCGATTGCCTCCAACTATCTAATATATCATCAAAGGAACATATTTGCTTTTCGGTGCTGAGATGACTCAGTGTATGTTTTGACGATAAGATACAGTTGGGTTGGAACTATTCTGGTCGATCTAATGAGTTCAGGAAACTGTTGTGGAAAACAGTCTGCCTCTAAAAACTCCTCGGAGACAATAATTGAGGCTGATTGTGCTAATATCCTACAACGTAATGTCACTGCTTGTTACGGGTAATTGAATAAATTCACTGGCAGATGTCGTTTCAAGAATACACTGAAGTCAAATAAATTAACAGTTTGTGACGTACACGCTTAGAGGTGATGATTTCATTACAAACTCCTTCGGAAACTTAATTTTTCAGACCTACTTCATACCATATGTGGTAGTCAAGAAAACAGCCATAAATGTGTGAATAATCCCTTGGGCTTGATGCCACATGGAGGTGATCTTAACAACGGACGGCCGTTTCACTCTTTTGGCTATGATTTCATCGCCAACGCACCTAGTTTAACTCAGCTCAAAGGGCCGAATCGGCGCAAACCACATAATTTCTGGTCAGTTACTTATGCGAACTGGAAACGCAACTGATCGAATTCGCAATTTGCAAATTAATTTGCATTGTACACAGTTCGGGGCGGTGAAACTTCATAACACTTTCCTATTTCGGTAAACGAAATTATTCATATCACAATATATGATCAGCAAGAGATCATGTGCTTTGAAGTGATTGAACTATCTAAGGCGAACCGAATCAGTACACCTTTGATGTGCTTGACCACTAAAGAGCAAACTGGCCGTCCAATTCACTTGTTCAAAGAGAGAATGACTGGAACTTTACAGATTGATGAAACTACGTTTAATATACTTCCTACTTTCGAAAAGTTAACCAGACCGAAAGATATTACGAGTTTTTCAATAATATAAATGATCACCGTATATCGGATCAACGACATAAGGTCGCACATACCCATGTTATCTTAAACTTTTGTTTGTTAATATTTCTCGATACAAAATTAAGGTTAAATAAGCTAACTTTTACCAGAAAAGAATACCCTTTTCATCAATATTTTATCGTATTATTTAAGTTCATGTCAAAAATGTCAACATGCAACATTCTTATGCCAATAAACTTACTAATAACCATTTAAAAGTCACCGGTTGTTGTTCATCATAATCCGCAATACCCTCATCAGATATCATACGGGACTATTTTCTAATTTAAATTATTTGGATAACTCATTAAATTGATTCATTAAACATTCAGTATACCATGAACTACTTTTAATGATAAAACAAATTCTTGTTATATCATTTAGTGCCTTAGAAATATTTCTAAATTGATTTAAAACCATACGGCAGAGTATGATTTCACCTGACGACGAAATTGATAAATTTGTTATGCAACAACTGTCTTTCTTCTGAACTGAAGATCAAATGGCTGGGCAGAGAAAATTGCCTGCCAGAAAACTCTGGGAAAGAAGTAATCAAGAACCTCTTGGTTATTCCATAATAGTTTGTTTATTAGATGTATCACACAGACAGTGAAACAGTATAATTTACTGGATGACACAGTTTCGAACAAAATGTATTGTTCATAATCATATCAATCAATTGTAATCACACGACTTTCGAAAAACTTGAGTTTCATAGCTTTCCTTGTCTTCTCTTATTTGTCGTGTTGAGGTAGTAGAATTTTCCAGATATCTGAGACAGGTGTTGAATCATTTCCACTACACGTGTTTATAGTTGATTCGATAAACAAAGCTTACATTGTCATCAATCTCTCCTCCAACCCGCTGTTACATTCGATTTTGAAACTGTCATCCCATCCCATCCAGCCTATTGTATGGTTGTGTGTAACTGCATGTAGTGAGTGCTATAGCTGAACTAACTGTTCTCTAATTTCTTATCTTTTTTGGGTCAACCAATCTAGATTTTGCTAGGTTGTTATGTTTGGCTAGTTTGACTGCCCTGTTCTACTCGTTTGACCTATATATGTGGCATTCCAACCCACAAACTGAAATAGAAACAAGCTTTGTCGATTAAAGGATCCTGCTAGTGAGGCCTTTAAAATAAAATAATTTAGTTTATCTAATACCCCGCCTGCAATGATTGTCAGGTCAAATGCATAGGTCAGAGTAGCAGAACAGGGGTAGTCAGTCAGACTAGCGGAGCATAAAAACCTAGAAAATCTAGATTGGTTGACCCAAAAAAGATAAGAAATTTAGAGAACAGTTAGTTCAGCTATAGCACTCACTACATGCAGTTACACACAACCATACAATAGGCTGGATGGGATGGGATGACAGTTTCAAAATCGAATGTAACAGCGGGTTGGAGGGAGAGATTGATGACAATGTAAGCTTTGTTTATCGAATCAACTATAAACACGTGTAGTGGAAATGATTCAACACCTGTCTCAGATATCTGGAAAATTCTACTACCTCAACACGACAAATAAGAGAAGACAAGGAAAGCTATGAAACTCAAGTTTTTCGAAAGTCGTGTGATTACAATTGATTGATATGATTATGAACAATACATTTTGTTCGAAACTGTGTCATCCAGTAAATTATACTGTTTCACTGTCTGTGTGATACATCTGATAAACAAACTAATATGGAATTACTTACTACCACAGGGCCAAAGTTTTACACATATATATTAACCTATTGGTTAACAAATGTACAGAATGGGATGGGGATAGATCAGGCACACACTGAGGAGAATATCGAATGATATCATATGCGGTACAGGCCTTCCAATAGAATTGGAAGACCAGCGACTGGGTAAGGGTGCAAGGATGACGAGGAGGTAGTCGTGTGAGGAGAAGATGAAAGCCTATGGGAATCAGCTAAAGAGGATTTCGGAGGATACGACAAAACGACGGTGAGCTATTGAATCCCTATTTTTCACTCTGGATCCAAGGCAATAACAATAATAGTAATAATATATAGAACCTCCACTTGTCGTTCATGTAGCTAATACAAAAAGCTGCGATCACTGAGTTCCACAAGGCAGAATATTAGGGCGAATTCATTCGAGTAACACTAGACAATTACCAGAATTTAAAATTCAAGCGTTGGTAATTGGATTCTATCTCAGCTAAGCAGTTCATTCATCATTTCGGGATTCGATCGCTGGAGTTAGGATTGTTAGGGAATAACGCTGAAAAGCTTCACACCAGACAGAAACAGCTGTACAATACTCCACGGTTTTCAGTGGTTTTGCTAACTGATTTCAATTCTCGATAAAATGTCTGTAAAGCAACTTTTGAAAATGGAACAATGAACAATACAATTCGTATTTACCATATAATTTCCCATCTCAGATACCAGAAGTACTTCAGCTTCAAACAGGACTATATCTCCTGGTACAATATAAGCAATATTTGATAAAATTGTTATATCCGGTGAAGAAACAGGACATGCACTACCAACTGTATTAGTGGTAACATTAGTCTGTGTTAAATTATCCCTGTAAACATCACATTGAGTGTTAACCAATTTCCCTTGTATTGTTGAACTATTAGGCCATAAACCAACAATGAATTGTAATGTCAGTGTATAATCCTCTGTATAATTAGGTATATCATCTACCATGAGGTCTGATAGGCTGACAGTTGTAGTGACAGTCTGGAAAAGAAATGCAAAATATTAATACGTTAGTGGAGTATAACCACACTGAGACGTAAAGGTCATCAGATTATTTAACCGTCATCAGTAAACGTTTTAGTTTGGATAAGTAGGTTGAATATTTTCTCACAAATGAAGCAGTATTAAACTATCTTACACAGTGTATTCGAACTACATGTCTAATAAATTAGTTATCTTTATTACTTTAACGAAGGGAAAACTCACATAACTCTACTTTTGAACTATACAGTCGAATTTTTAGTTCATTGTCGATTTCCCCTTTGATGGATTAGACAAATGTTCGTTCTTTATTGACTTGTCAACTCCCAGTAAGGACGTTCTGACTCTGTCAGTAGATTAACTAGGATTAGGATGCGTATAGCGTCCAATTTAGGACTCTTCAGCTGAATAAAATTACTTCAAGTTAATCGGCAGACGTCATCAAAGCGTCCGTCCTAGGGGCAGACCTGTCAACAGACGACAATCAATCAACTGGAAATGATGCCTGTTGCATAAGTGATGGCTCTCGTGGAACAAGTGGTATAATGGACAATACTTAGGCGTTTGCGAATACCATAATTCACTAGGGAATGCTGATAAGTGCAAAATGAGACGAAATGTACACTCCGAACTACACTGCTAGTCGTCAAGTACATGTAGCTGAATTACTTGCTAGGTTTTATATAATTCAAAAACCTTATATGAAACAATTACTTTTTTAATTCTCAGATTTTAAACAAATTCCAACATTGGGTTTTTTCTGCTCGAAAGCAAACTTGATTCCCTTTTTTGTTCTCTAAATATTACTGAAAATTTAAGTGCTTGCATAGTTAGTAAACCTAATGAAATATTTGTGACCTGGAAACTATTGTACCACTGATTCATACTATTTTGTGGTTGCTACTGACAAGGGATTATAAGTAGCATAGTTTCTTGTCTGCAAAAGTCATGAATAGAGGAATTAAAGAGATCCCTGGAGGATATGGTTTGTCAGAATAGAAATACTGAAATGAAGAAGAAGAACGCGAAGAGAAATTCATCAGGAGGCAGAAAATGGCTGTGGACTGAAGTGAGCAGAAAATTATATTTGTTAATGAATCATTGTCAAGGGGCTGCTACAATCGTATTTATGTTCAACTGAGAAAAAAAATGTTTTAAGCAAGTTGACGAATAATCTAAAAGCGGGTACACAGGTAGAAATTAGGAAGGTATAGTTTGGCAATTACCTAATCAACATGAGTGTACAAAATAGATATACAGGTGGAAAAGACAGCATAGTGTTAAACAAAATGTGGATGTGGAAATCTGCCACCCACCAGAACAAGCTGGATTCAGGAAAGGCAAATCATGTGCTCATCAAGCTGCAACTCTACTCATCATCAGCGAACAAGGCAGTGAATGGTAGTCATAACTTGACCTTAACTTTATCGATCGAGTACTCATTTAGAAATGAAATTAACACTGCGGTGTGCGATTCACATTCAACAGTTGGCTATATGGGAATGCCCCGTATCTGATGATTCACAATGAAAAACTCAGCGAGGTGTTCGGGGTGAATACAGGAGTAAGACAAGACTCGCTATCTGTTACCAGTGATGATATTTTTAATTGTGATGGAGTGGACTATGCTGAATACGGTGGGGAGTGAGGAGACAAAATTATGCTGAACCACCGATAATAAGACTTTTAAAGATCTGAATTTCGCGTGTGGATGACTTACGTTTAATGTCATACAGACTCGAAGACTTACAGGCGAAAACCAAAAAAGTGTCAGAAGAAGCTGGCAGTGAAGACAAGACTCCAGACGGACACAGAGAACACAGAGATCATGAAGATAACCAACGAACAATAACAACAGAATGCAGCAATCATCACCAGCAGGAGGGATTTGACTGAGGTTACTTAATTCATTTATCTAAGAAGCACGGTTTCAATTATAGGCAGTCGTAACGGATGAAGATGTAAAATCCAGCCGGAATGGCAAACGCAGGATGCATCTCCAGTTCGGAAATCACCGGAACTTCTCAGCGTTAAAAGAAAATGATTCGGATTTTCAACACAAATGTGAATTCAGTCAGTTAAGGCTTCTGTATGGCTAAGAAACTTGGCAGGTCACAAAAAGGATTTCGAACAAGTTATTGACTTTTATCAAAAAATGCCTTCACTGGCTCTAAAATGAAGATCGAATGGTTAACCAGCCAGGAGGAATTAGCAAAAAGAAACTCTGGCTGCCGACGAACCAACCAATAGCCGATCGCTCAACAAATATGTATGCGAAACCGGGAATGGATCAGGCATACATTGATTAGGCCGTTGAATGACGCTGCGCGTAGTGCAGGCGATTGCTCGGGTAGAATCCTAATGGGAAGCAAAGAGTGGGCTGTAGGTGAGAGCAAGATGACATGAAGGAGATCGTGTGTCGGGGAGGAGGAGATGAGAGATTATGGTCGATTCTGGGTCCACATGAAGAGGACGGAAGAAAACAATACCAGTAATAATGCAAAAGATTTACTTTTCGATCATAGATACTATTTCCTGTAACATTCATCACATTGATGGTGAAATTTCTGTTAAGAATTCGTGCGCCAATATTAGAGATGCCAGTGAATTCTGTAAAACCGTAGAACGCAGAATTGTAGGTCGGAGCAGACATTTTCACACTTATTGAAGTGGTTCCAGAAGGTAAACCAAGCTGAACAGTCAGTATAATGAATTCACCGATACACCATGCAGTAGTTTTTGAATAACTGGTTGTTATGCGTAGGTCATTTCCCACAGGATTAGCACTCTAATTGAAAAACAAATAATATAAATGGTGGAATAAGGCGGAATTAAAGTTCGACTCGACAATGAGAAAGAATAAAGTCTAAAAATGACAGTGTGTTAATAACGACAATAAACATTGTTTAAGTTTCCATCTAACAACTGAGATTGACCATACATAATTCGAAGTGGGCTGTTGTTTAGGATACAAGTAATATAACTGGAAATTCTTTCTGCCCTTCAGAGAGTAGACTTGGTTCTTACATTTGTAATTTATTTATTTTGTTTATTTATCTATGTACCTTTCCGTGATTACTAATATTTTTATTATTATTACTAATCTCACTCTGAATTGTTTCCGCTTGTCCCACTTGTCATCCTAAATCCAAAATTATTTTTTTACAATAGTGAATTCTACTTTATCAAATTTCATGCCATGTTATGTAACAATTTATATTCGCCTGCTAATCCTATAATTATGCACCCTATTCCAATATATATGCGTCTTATGTGTTATTCTGTGTATGCCATTAATTGTCTAGCTACCTGACACAACTGTGTTTATAATTTTTTTACGAGTTGATCACGGATTGATATCAGTTAGAGAACCATTGAAAACCAGGGAATACTGGACAGCTGTTGCATCCTAGTTTCGAAATCATCGGCAGTACGCACCCAATGGGGTGCGAACCCAGGACCTTCCGGTTACAAGGCAAGCTCGTATACCATTCAGCCACTGGGACCCGATTCAATGGCTCATGAATTGTAACTTCTACTGATTCGTGATTTAGCGCGATCCTAACCGAGATAGCCTTGTAACCGGAAGGTCCTGGGTTCGAGCCTCAGTGGGTGCGTACTACCGATGATTCCCAAACTAGGATGAAACAGCTGTCCAGTATTCCCTGGTTTTCAATGGTTCTCTAACTGATATCAATCAGTGATCAACTCGTAAAAACAAAACTAACCCTTACAAACCAAACTATAGAACATATGACTATAATCATAAATATTTAATTGTATTTCATACTATTATTATTATTTCATGTATTTCCACCTTTGACCTAATTCCCTCACCGGATATAGTTTCTTAAAACCATATATAAATATGTATATACATGTATCAGAAATGACCAATTTTTCCAAGAAGGTAAAGTTGTCTCTAGGCATTTTCAGAGTTGACAGGGCATAAAGATTTCTTGAATAACAGCATTTAGGATTAAAAAATAAATTCACAACGTTCAAAAAATAGACCTCATATCAATAGGAAACTTTCATTTTTAACTCACTCTTTTGTATACCGTTGAAGGAGAGGAATTCCAGAACACGATAACTTGTGATGTATCCATTTCCTTATCAGGAGTAATAAATACTTTTACGTTAATTGACAAATTCGAAGATGAATGATTTATCCAGTAATTTTTCAAACCATTGGAACGAATAAAACCTGTGCTATTTTCCACATAAAAAGGCGAAAATATGCTGTCTGTCTTTTCTTCAAGTACGAAATAAATTTGACCACCACATTCATTCACTTCATCAATAGTCTTTCCATTGAGTGTAAGATGTCCGAGAATTTCATTTGGAGTTTCGGTCACATTTCGTAGAACATGGAATTCGAAAACCTTCTTACTGAAACGAATGTTTTCTATAACTAGAATTATAGCAAGCATAACGTTACCAATGTTATTGTGTAAATATACTTAAAGGTAGTTTTGAATAACAAAGTTACATTTCACCTATTAAGTAAAAATGTATATTATAAGAAAATTAGGAATAAAGTCAGTAAAAATTATCTCCAGTTACATTCGAAATACGAGAGCAGTGTATTACTGTTGGCATTCTTTCGTTGCTTTCTGAACAGAATATCGAGCTTCAGAACCACACCCATAATCTACCTGGTTCTCTGCTGTCATAGTTAACCGGTTTTCATGACCATGTGAAACGTCACTTCTCCTCCTCACACGATCGCCTCCAAAGTACCTCTATTCCTTCCACTGTATTTATTATATAATGATTTGTTGGTTGGTTGATTCCGAAAGTTCCCTGTTGCCTGTTCATTTTAGTTGACATCCGATCTTCAATATCAGTCTAATAAAGACGCAGATAGAAGTGTACTGCCCGTTGGAAATGTTCTTCGAGACGCATGACAATTCTCCAAACCGCCTACAAGCACTGGTTTGACATTAGTTTTAAAAAATTGGGATCTCGTTCCATGTTCTGATTTCACTGTAGTGAATGCAAGTCTTGCTTTGTCGATCCTGGTTTTTACATTGCCATCCATGTCAACTTTAGTTCAAAAGATGCAGCTCAGCTAGGTGAGAGAGGTAACTCGGATCGCGAAATATATAATCTGCAGTTTAAACGCAACTGACCTCAATGAGATAATTGAATAAGGTTTTCATTCATAAACGTTGTCAAGTATCCAGACTGCAGAGATACAGGACCGATCGCTGGTTTCAGAAGACTAAGCCTAATACACAGAATACTATGCACTGTAACCAACGAAGAACCTCAGAAAATTGCTGCGTATTGCGACTGTCTTTTCTTCAGCCAACAAAGAAACAGGTTGGCAATGATTAATCAGCGCCAAAGTCTGTAAATGAACGTTAGCGGTGGTCAAACCAAAACATGGCACCAGCCAGTGAAATCCATAACAGTTGGTTTAAGCCACGTAGGAATTTGTAGACTTCCTGGTTGGGGTCCTCGGGGCAGTAAAGACCATTGACTGGAGACAATGCGTGATATGGCTCAAAATCGTTCGCAATGGCTCAGATGCGTCCACTCCTTGTGACTTATAATTTCCAATGAAACTATTTTGTTCTTCATTATTGCTATTCCTTTTGTCTCATATCCCTCTCTGCTGTCCCTACTTTGCATTTCTTCTACTTTCCTCTATTGCTTTGTGCGCTACATGGAGTGGAGTGTGGCAGCTTGAACTGGTGCACATCGTTGCAAAGTTCTATGTGGAAAACAGACAGACAGACAAATAAATGGTAATATAATATACGACAATGTGCGTCGGTGGCACAGGGGTTAGGACTCTCGCCGACCATGCCCATGGTCCGAGGTTCGATCCCCTGCTGATGCACACCTGATATCTATGGTAGGCCTGCAAAATTTGGGCTGCCGATATCCATGCTGAAAATTCCATACTTGTACCAAAAATACAGTGTGTAATCAAGATGTAATCAAAAATCAAAAATCAAATAAATAATACTTCTTATTGTATTTCTCCAATCGTCAGCCAACCAGTATACGACTAATCAATGATAGCCTTCTTGTTTCTGCCAATATAGAGACCAGTTAGAACAAACAAACTATTCAGTATTCACTGGCACTGATTTAATTTTTGAGGTAATCTTCGCACTTTGGTTGTACTTTTATTTATAGTCAACCTTATTATATGTATACTTCTACATGTCCATTGTTCTGCACCAATTTTGGGAAAATGACATTTTACCCAGTACATGTTTAATGAATAAGGAAACCAGAATATATAACAAGGATCCCACCCATCAAAATGCGGTTCTGTTCCATGTTTTAGGCATCAACAGTCTGATGTCTGATGATATTAGATGGTTGGTGGCAATCTGCAGGAATTCAGTCTGCACCACAGAAAGGACTAGACACATCACACTAGTTACTTACTTGTGCTCAATCAAAGTCTGATGTCTGGAATTTGTGCTCATTGGTCTGAGGTTTGCTGATTGAAATAAATTTTAATAATTATGGTTATAAGTTTTGAGTTTGTAAGTTGGCTTCAACACCTATGTGTATTTCATCAGAACTATGCCCATCTGACAGTGATGTGTTCTTAAGAGAGTTTGAGTTTGAAAATTACTACTCATCGTTACAAAAGTGTTTTATCTTTTATCTTCCGGGCACATTTGAAAAATATTTTTTTAGTGTTATGAAAAATAGAGGACATTTCTGTACTGAATAAAAAGTCACTACTAGAGTTTTCAGAAATAAAAATGAATTTTGAGTACTTAAACTCATATATAAGTAGTATAAATGAATATTTAAAAGAAGACTGATAGCAGTAAATGTTTAAATAGTTTCTGTATATGAGGATTCCAGTTCAGCTCCCTGAAAATTGATGTAGTATGGAAATGGATAATGTTCAAGTTTACACGCAAAGTATTAACTGTAAGTTGCCTTTACCTAAGGCTGTCTAGAAAGTCTTCAGAATTAAGAGGTTTGGAAGTAGGATAGATCTATTTGCGACATTGATGCTTAATTGGATTTTCAACCAAACTTGCAGTTACAATTCCCTCTTCCCTAGGCTGTAAATCAGTATCCTGACATTCACATAACAGCTGCTGACTTGGTCCTTATTATTTGCCTTTATTCTTGTTTATTCCCTTATTGAAGTGATTCTCTTTGCAGTTGTGGGGGATGTTGTTCATAATGAATTGTTTAGCGACTGTGATTTAGTCTGAATGAATTCAAGGTTGGCCGTGGAAATTTCGACCTAGAGAAATCCATAGGAAGTTTTTGGTGGGTTATTCTCACTGATACAGTTTTGACTGCATGTTGCAGGGAACACGTTTGTTGATTGTCAGGAAGCACATCTTACGGCTGATTTTAGTTAAATAATTTCCCTGTGCAGTACTTCTGTTGGAAATCTCTGATCTGTATAGTTGCCTATCGGCATTGTCTAGGTAGTCTTCATTTTTTGACACATTATGTCTGTTGAATGTAACCAAATATTTCATCGCAAATAAGCGTATGTTTCCTTTTGTCACGGCACTTTAGAACTGTGAGTAACTCAAGCAAGGTTTGGTTAGCTGTATAGTAAAATGTGAAGATTGATTTCCAGTGTTCTGACCACAACACATTGGTTTTGGTCTTTACAACAATGTTAAACATGCACTTAAAAATAACTTTAAAAATTTCCTCAGCTGATTAACGCACTTACCTGATATATCACAGTATTCGCCTTTCCAGCACTTCTCACAAACGCATTTCATCTGATTGCATAAACCACGCTGACACCTTCAAAAATTAAAAATAAATATAGCTTTGAGAAACCTATGGTGATAATTGCATTGACCGAATGAATGGGAAAGTATATGGTAAAGATAATAACGTTGTGGATATAACACTCTGTAAGCATTATTAAGTGCGCAAAATCAAATATTGGTGAGTAACTTATGACATACCCTATTGGTTGCTCTAGAAACGTGTTTTACGCCACTCCAATGTCTTTGTTCTCGTACAGTCCTTGTTTGGGTCCTTTGATAGAGGGTAATAACTTATCCTCGCAACGTTACTGTGTGAGGTATACAAAACACCGTATTGCACGACTAACATGGAGTTTATGCAGGAAAACAGGTAGGATTAAGAATATTTTCAGGAGACTTAAACGCAGGAATAAAAGCAGTAGACATTTTATTTTAAAGCTTGCACAGCACATTTATCAAAAAAAAAACTATGAGCTGGTTATGCTTTGTTATCACGGCGTATAGCTTTGTTTATTATCATAATATGATTGAACTGCCTGCTTTCGTTTCTTCCATCCATGTTTATCATTTAAAGTACCCTTGTGTAACTAGTTGCATTCGGAGTACCATAATGTAAGTCCATCATAATACGTTACAAATTTCAAGTTAAATGCAATGAAACTGTCGAGCATTTTTCGACGTGATATAACTCAGCAGGACCAGTGAATCTAGCTGTAACTAAGTTTCATATTATAAATGTCTGGGAGATTTTTGATTGATTTCAGTCGTTAGGTTTTCTTCACGAACCTATATCAGCTAGATAGATCAGTGAAAACCGGTCAGGATAATTGGACATCTATTTCGTCGTATTTTGGAAATATTCAGTAATGCACATCCGCAACTTAGCTTAGGTCGAACCAAGGATCTTGAGTGTATGAGACCGAGTCTGTTGACCCATAGTCTGTACATCAATTAGCAGATTACTAATGGCTACCGGATGAAAAAAAAGAAGCTGCAAAGTAAAGTCGTGACCAGTGGGATCCACCATAGTAAGGTGAGGCGGATGGTCACCATAGGCCCTGGTTGAGGGCAGAAGTATATCACGAGATGTTACATTTGGAATTCAGGATTCAGTGAATCCCATCTCAAATGGCTGGATCCTCAGTGGCTTTAGTCTCGTAACCTGAGGGTCCTAGGTTCGATCCCAGTCAGTGTCATGGGCGCGCACTGATGAGGAGCCCGAAAATACGATGAAACAGCTGTCCAATGCTACTCAGTTTTTGATGATCTCTCTAAATGATGTGAGTTCATGACGAAAATTTACCAGATGAAATGAATCCGGAATCCGCACAAATCCTATAATCTGAATTTTTTACGTAACTGGAACTGGATGTATTTTAATTTAAATTTTCTCACGGTAAACATCCATCAACATTGCACCATAATTTGGCATTTGACGAAGATCTCGTGATTTATAGCAATTTTCTTTCTTTGCGTTCCAGGTGCAACGCAGGGTTCTAAACTACGAAATGTCAGTCAAGGTGGGGTTGTTATTACAGGGTGAGGTTGCTAGCCACACGCTTAATCTTCCCTCTTTATTAGAAGCTAGGAGAGATCTAAGAGTAAGTCAGCCGAGAATCGAAGTCAAACCAAGTAAGACGTGGCTGGTAAGCATTCTAACATTGACATACTGACGCACATGGGGGTTATAGTATGGACGATTAATCTAGCCGTTTTAATTCCGTATTGTTTACACATTATTAAGCTTTGATTACGGGCTTATTCAGTCAGAGAGCCATTGAAAATCACATAGTGCTTGACAACTGCTCCGTCCTAATTTGGGACTCGCCATCAATACGCACCTACCGGAGTTACAGCGCAGGACCCTCGGGTTAAAAGGCAAGCTCATGAGATCTATCAGGTCCGATGTAAAAACCAAAATTCACAAATGACGTCGGCTGGTGGTCACACTAAAATCACGAATTGGTAGACATTAGAACTCATAGGCCGGTCACAAAATTAGGCACTAGCAGCTGAATAGTCCAAGATCTCGTCTTGTAACCTGGAGGTCCTGCATTGCGTCCTTGTTTGGCGTGTACTGCTGAAAAGCCCCAAACAAGGACGAAGCAGATATCCATTACTCTTTGGTCTTCAATGGTAACCTAACTGATATCAATCCATGATCAATCTTGTAACCAATGAAATCCCGTAAATAACATAATTAACCTCCTTTGATATGGAACAGAGGATTCCAGAGAATATGGAAGTATCCGCACAACAGTGTATATCAGCATAACAAAATTGTTAGTAAGCAGACGTTAATTCTAGGGTGACATTTACTCAGATAGATTGAACAATAAGAGATCCTTTTCCGACATTTACAGCAGATTCGAACTAAAATTCTATAGAAGGTTTGTCAGATATCAAGATACACTTATATACAATTAAACCGAAAATCTGAGTACGTTACGTTGATGATACATTTGTAATAATTAAGAGAAATGATTTAGAATATACCCATAAATTAATAAACAACATATTTGAAGACATCAAATTCACAAGAGAAGAAGAATTAGATAATAAAATCCCATTTTTAGATGTCTTAATCAGGAGCACCAACACAGGAAATTTAGAAACACAAGTATATAGAAAACCAACGCACACAGATCAAATACTCAACTATACTGGGAAGAATCCAATTGCTCACTCACAAAGGAAACTGTGTGCAGATATTGTTTAAGGGAATTCAAACACACTACAGTGTAGCACTCCAGAGTTGAAAAGAATGGAAGAGAAATACCTACAAAGGGTCCTCAAAAAGTATGGTTATCCACAAAATTTCATCAAAAAGTGTTAAAAGTCGAATTCCAACACCGACAAGGAACCACCATCGAAGACCACAAGAAAATTCACCCTAACATACATGAAAAATATCTCTGATTTAACAGCTAGAATACTGGAACCATTTGGTATAGATATAGCGCACAAGCTAGTCGAATCGCTTAATTCGATATTATGCAAACTGAAAGATCCAATAGGAAAAGGAGATAAAATTAATACCATTTACAAAATAAATTGTATGAACCGTAACAGGCATTACATCGGCCAGAGTGGGCATCCCCTTCGAATCAGAATCCAGGAACATAAACCAACCGTGAAAAGACACGACTTATATTCTTTCATATCAATGCATATAGGTAATTATGGACATCAGTTTGATTGAATAATGTCGAAATCTTAGACAGAGGAAACACCAAAAGTGCCACGGAATTCCTAGAAGCCTGGTACTCAAACGAATATGCACTCAACAAACACGTTAATGTAAACCAATTATACCAACTAATAAAAAGTAAATCAGGTGACCAGAAAGTTTAAAATCCAAGTAGATAGAAAATGATCAGTACATATGTAAAGATGGTTACCGGAAGAAGCAAATTATATCACTTGTCCAGAAGGACGACGAAAGCTCCACAACTTAACCAACCAGCTCAGAGAACACTATTAATTGCAAATCAGCCACCTGAGCTACATAATCTCCTCTATTATATCAAGATACACTGACAACAGTAGGTGGAGATATAAATTTTGTATCATATGTTATAATTTAGCGATTGAATAATATTTTATTGCTTTAAACAACTTCGGCAGTTGATTCTAGATTGTCAAGTTATCACTCTCATTTTATGGCTAGTAGATATTTATCACATGTTTGGTCAACAAATAGTTGAATTACATAAATATGCTCATAAATAATAAGTAATATACTGAATATTTGTATGATCCGTGCACTATGGCAGTATGTAATTCCAAAGTAATTTTTCTATTAAATTAGATTTTCCGAACACATCAACCACAAGATAGATGCAATTCAATTAACTGATGGATTAGCAAGTCAGGCAGGGGGCTTCAAATCTTAGATTCTAGCATAAAAAGGAAAGGAGGATAGAAAGATAAACACAAATGTTTACAAAAGTCACACCCACTGAAACCAATATCTGGACATTGATTCATCCCAAGTCATAGCAGTAAAAGTAGGATTTGTGAAATATTTAAGTAATAGCACAGAAAGACCGACCTGTACCAAAGAAAATCTAAGACAGGTAGTAAGTCATGTAACAGAAGCTTTAAAATTTATCAATTGCCCCGATAAATTAATCAAGAAGTGTATAGAAAAGTATGAAAATAAACAGTGCAGGAATAAAAGTGTCATTCAAAGCTGCTGACTAACTTAGAAACAAATTCTCTTAGTTAAAGGATCATGTGGAGCCAAGTAAGCGAAGCAATTTAGTTTATTTTATATGGTGCAATGATTGTCAGGTTCAGAGGAGTAGGGCGGTGTCGATCGGACAGGCAGAGCACAAAAAGTTAGCAAAGCGTGGATTAGTTCACCGTGATAAGATGAGAAATTAGAGGGTAGCTCGCCTTTGGCACTACATGCAATTACACACAACCTTATAATCGGATAGGAAAAAGTGGCAGTCTTAACATATAATGTGATAAGGTGGGGGAGGAGGAGATTGATAAAAGAAGCTTTATTTATCGAATCAACTAAAAATATGTGCAACAGAAATGAAATAACATCTGTCCCTGACATCATGAAAATTGTACCACCTCTACGAGGAATGTGAAGGAATAATGAAAATTATAAAACACAAGTTTTGTTTTCAAGTATTGGTTGCGAAGGGATTTTTGTGATTAGTTGGAGGATTTCAGCCTACGTCCATGATGAAATTGTTTTGCTGACCTTTAACAAATTTTTATAACCTACACATAAAGAGCATCTCAAACAAACTTCAGACCTTCATTAACAGCTGTCTTCGCTCAATACTCAAGATCAGATGGCCAGAAAAGATCAGCAACAGGGATCTCTAGGAGCGAACCAATCAGGAACCGATTGTGAAACAAATAGGCAGGAAGAAATGGAGATGGATTGGCTGGCCATACTCTGAAAAAACCATGAAGTGACATCACCAGACAAGCCCTCGAGTGGAACCCGAAAGGGAGGCGGCGAGTTGGTCGTCAGTGCAAGGGTGACTTGGAGGAGGTCATGCGAGGAGGAGATGAAAGCATGTGGACAGACCTGGAGCGGGGTGAAAAAGTTGTCAGAAAACAGAAGGCAATGGAGGTGCGCAGCTGAAGCCCTATGTTCCTCTAGGAACTAAAGGATATAATAATAATACACAACATCTAAAGGTGTATATTACAAAGAATTTATGCATGAACGAAATATTCCCAAATTGATTCATAAGAAAAAAGGCGTAAACAGCTAAGAAAATTTTCTTTCCGACGATTTATTTTCATGAGCTGTACAATCATAATTAAAGTTTATCAGTATTTGAGTGGTCTAAAGATTTATTTTGTTGAATATAATTACGTTTGTACAGCTCATGAAAACGAATCGTCGAGAAGGGAAAATTTTCTTCGATGTTTAAGCATTTTTCTTATAATTTATGCTTGCTTTTAGCAGAGTGGTAAATCACAGACAATATAAACTGAGAGTAACTCATACAGCTAAACTGGAAGATACTGCTAACTATTCAAAGTAATGAACAAATAATAAAGATTTAAATGTTAACATTAAATTCATGATGTCATTGGACGTATTTTCTTATTCACCAGTGTACCATTTGTGGAAAGAGTGGACTATCTATGCGAAGAACTCAAAAGGCAAAACATCGATGTTCGCATTCCTATATATTTTATGAAAGAGCTTCTCTTGAGAAATGCACAATGAATGTCCACTTTTTATTTAATAAGGAACCATAAAGACAAATTGATGGTGTATTAATGGAGTCACTACTAGGACCCATTCTAGTCAACATTTTGTTTGCGAAACTAGAAAATGGGCCTTTGAAGGATATTATTAACGAACTCGAGTTCTATTGTCATTACATGGATGATACATTTTTAATTATGAAAAACGAGGAGGAAGCAAAGAGCATCTTGGATAAATTTAACGAGGTCCATCTTGCAATAAATTTTACTAATGAGAACGAAAAAGACTCTAGTATTTGATTTCTAAGCTTCCTTATGACCAGAAAAGAGGATGGCACAATAAGAAGAAGTGTATATATAAAACCTAAAACAACGGGTCAGTATACCACTATCTCAGCTTCGTGCCCTTGAAATACAAACGCAGTCTGATAAAGTGCTTGGTCTTCCACAGAACAAGAGCAATCTCCTTGGGTGAATGTCTTGATGGGGAACTTCGTAATAATAAACGGTTGCTAAGTGAAAATGGTTATCCAGAAAAGTTTATTGATAAGAATATCAATCTAAAATCAAGGCAGTCCAAAGTGCCAACAGTTCCAAAAAAGCCTTATTCTTAAAAGTGCAGTTCCTTGGGGACAACATCAGCGAGATACTGACACGGCGATTTTGAAATGCGGTAAAAAGAGCATTTCCTGCTGCAAATTATGGTGTGTCTCCGAAACCACTCCACTTTTATATTCGTAGCTCTATTCCATCTCACCTTGTAGATACAGAACACAAGATTGACGTTAACCACGCATTCAGGGTTATTTACCACATGCTTACGGATCTCAGTTTTACCTTTTTTTTGATTACAGCTTGATTCCACACCGTATTTTTGGTACAAGTATGGAATTTTCAGCGTGGATATCGATAGCCCAAAATTTGCAGGCCGACCATAGTTATCAGGTGTGCGTCGGCGAGGGCTCGAACCCGGGCGAGCCACCGACCTTATGAGTTCGACTACTCAATATTGCTGAAGCTGTTGGGATCCATATTAAGAAGCTTAATTTGTGAGTCCAAAAGAAGTTAGTTCAGATATTATCCTCACCTGGGCCATCTAGGTTTGAATGATCCTGAATTTTTTAGGAATTTTCCTAGTTTAAGTTGATATTCTATTTGCTACTATATCTTTATTATTGTTTTTATAATTAAGCATCTTTAATGAACTGTAATACCATTGGTCTTAATTTACAAAGCGATATTATTTAAAAAACACTAATATTGATATTGACTACCAATCTAGAATATTCTATGTATATAAATGTATACATAATTGTAGAGGTAGAAGAGGAATTTATCGAAAACCATATTCTTTGCTCGATTATTTTGTGTTTTACAGAATAATTAGATCAGTATTCACAAAATAGGTGTAAACATATCGCAATGACTTTTACTCAGAAATAATATGTTAGAATACGAGGCTGATTATCAAAATGACCTTTTTAGAAGTGTTTGAAGATTAAGACAGAAAATTGTCAGGTCGTAAATAATTTGAAACGAAACAAAAAGTATTAAAGATCAAACTTAATTATGTGAATTTCGAATGAATCAAAATCACAGTTTGCAGATTAGTTAGCAGTCTGCAACATACGCAGTTCCAGGGATAAAATTTCACTGAGGATTCCATTGGAAACCAAATTATACAGATCACAATATATAGTGTCATTGATATCATAAATGGCAATCAAAAGAGCAAGCACATTTGTATAAGAGTATGTACTACTGATTGGCTGAGATGGGTATTTGTATACTGCTTATATCAACCAGTATTTCTTTCTAGTTGGCTTACTCTCTCACAGTGTATCCATATTCTTCAAATGTGCGGTAAGATGTTCGCCAATCACTCTGGGGGTCGGAGTTCGATCCCCGGCCGATTCATTCCTTCAGCTAGCTAAGCTAGTAATTAGATTGGTATAGAGGGAAGGTTGGGCACGAGGCTAGCTACCCCATCCCGTAAAAATAAGCACCACTGTTATCAAAACTTCAAGCCTCTGCCTTGAAGCCTCATGTTACACTGAAAGCCTAAAGGACTAAATAATAATAAAAGAAATTTCTCAAATGATGCGCATTCTCGCTGATTACTTCTTGTACGTCTTTTATTATTGGAATTTCGAGGCACGTTTATAAGCAGTTAAAAAGTAATGGAAAAAGGTTCAAGAAAGAAGCATAAGCATTAAAAAGATGTAATAGTAAATAGGTTGTCAGATAAAATAAGGAACATTTATAAAAAAAATTGAAAATAGTTGAAATATGGATGCCCAATTTGTGGACCAACTTATTTAGGACACTTAGGTCAGGCTTCTTCATGCGGGTCCACATGGTTTCAGTAATATACAATACACGAATTCCTGAAGTAAAATTGAGATTAGTCAGAATATGGTAGATATCTTCGAAAGCATGTTTAGCATCAATTTTGTGTCGTCTATCCACAAAATAAGAAATATTAGAACTATGAATGGATCTTTTTTATCCCTTGGTCAACCACTCTGGATGAGGATCGAAAGTTTGATGATAAAATCAAATTAATTGTACTCCTTTTGTGAGTGGCTTCATGGAATCAGTCAAACTGATTGGCGAGGCAAAATTACGTACGGGTGCTTACGAAGAGACATAGTACTTTAGAGGTAGTGAATGCCTACTTTGCCGTATTTCTTAAAAGTAGAGTTATTAACTCACTGATGTTATCGTCGAGGAGGTGAAGGTATAAGAACAAGACCTTCTTCGAAAATACTGGCAGTTCGCCTTACCTTCGATAAGATTCATGTCCTTGTCAATGAATTTCTCTGTGTAACCATTTGCAAACATTAATCGTTTGATTCTGTTGAGTCCTTCATGAGGACATTTATCAAAGTAGAGTGCTGTTGCTCTGTGAACTAATCACCTTGTTAGATTGCGTTTTTAGTTTAAGGTTGCGAATTTCAGAAATGAGTGTGCTGACCAGTAGTTGTTGTATGTTTTCTATAGGAACTTATGATTTTACCATTTTTCTTCCTAGTCATAAGGATATCTGAGAATGAGATACTAGAGTTTCTTTTTTTCCCGATCGTAAAATGTTTTGCGGTATGCACAACGTTATATTTGCCAAGGATGTTCTTTGCTTCATTCACATTTTTTTTCGTAATCAAAAATGTCTCATCCTTGTAATGACGATAGATCTCCCGTTCACCAGTTACTTCTTCCAAACGGTCCGTTCTCTAGTTTTACAAGGAAAATTTCAGTTAGAATTGGGTTGTATTTGTGATACCAGAGGGACACTATCAATTTAGAATTCCTTATTAAACAGAAAATGGATATTTATTGTGCAACTCCAAAGAAACTCTGTCATAAATGATATAGGAATGCTAACATCGAAGTTTTGTCTGATAGTTTCTTCTGCTCACTTTATCCTGTTTAACTGGTTGTTCATATATAAGTTAATCCGTATCGCTTAAAAATGTCTCTTGAACTTGACTTCCTTTATTGATTGATTTAGATGAGCAGTTGTGTACTACTTACATCAATCAATATTGTTTGTTGGCTGTATCGAAGTGATCTAAACAACAGACGCATGTTTCGATCGTTAGAGGCCAGGTTCATCAGCGGTGTACCCAGCCACATTCAGTTCAGAGAGCCGAATCAATTGAAGCCGTTCGATTTCTGGCTAGTTCATCGAGTGAAATGGTTACACTATAAATCATACATTTTTTGCCATATCTGTTGAACAATTTAACAATAAACAGTCCAGTATCAAATATTACCAGGTTTTGCTATAATAAATGTTACCTTGAGAGCTACTGATAAAATATCCTGATATCCCATATGCATCACATGAGTGATGGCTAACATGTCGGTAGTGTTGAGCATTTTGGAGTGAATTAGAAAGATTAGTGAGTTAGTCTGAATTAAAAGAATATTTTTGAGGGAATAAATAAGCATTAATGTCAACCCACTAGGGTTTGGACCCCGAACTCTGCTGTTTCAAGGCAAGCTCGTATACCATTCAACCACTAGGACCCATGTATTCTGACTTCTACCATTTCGTGATTTAGCGCGACCACCAGTCGTTATTATCAGTGGGGAATCCATCCTCACACTTGACTGGATGGACCTCACTGGTTGCGACTTCTCACTTGAACTCCAGGAAACTCCGTCCTGTAGCAACTTACTAGTGGACATCAAATTAATTTTCAAGCGTTCGGTTTGTAAGGATTAGATTTGTTTATACGAGCTTGACTAAGTTTGAACCCCAGTGGGTGCGTACTGCCGATGATTCCTAAACTAGGATGAAACAGCAGCTGTTCAGTACTCCCTGGTTTTCAATGGTTCTCTAGTTGATATCAATCCGTGATCAAACTCGTGTAAACAAATCTAATCCTTACAAACCCAACTCTTGAAAAATGATTTTTACAATAATAGGAAATTTCAAAAACTACTTTCAGATCAATTTTAAGATTGGTGTCAACATTATCGCCTTAGTTTGAATTATTATATTTTCGTCCCGAACAAAAACACAGTAGAGAGATCATTGAAACTCATCTAGAAACACTGAACTCCTCAACAGCATGCATCCACAGCCCCAGTAAGGACAAGACTCTGGATCTTCAGGTTGTTAGACCAGGGTCATTGTCCAGTCAGCTACTTGAGTTGGGTTGTAACAACACCTAAATTCTAACTTTGCCATCAGTGAGCTGGCGGTTGATATCAACATCATAAGATTTATGAGGATTTTGGATTAATTCCATCTGTAAGATTTTTCCTTACAAGTCGTCAGTAATCTCATTATCTGAATATCAATCCCTAGAACACTGACAGTTATTGGATGTATGTCCTGAAGTCCATTATATTAAGGTGAAATGGTTACACATAGAATGCACTGATTGAGGATAGCGCCGTATCACAAGCTGTCAAGGTAACAATTCACGAGTCTTTGTATTCCGGTATAAAGTGCTGGATGAATCGTGGAATCGTGGGTGCACAATGTGAAGAGTCTCGAGATGGAACGAAACCTATGCACCACGTTTATTTGTTTCACTGATCTTTCTAACTGATGCAGAATTCATGACAAAAATCTGCCAATCAGTCCAAAATCCTCACAAATCTGATAATCTGATTCTGCCTTAATATGAAGGAGATTAACAGATTACTACACGTGATTGATGGAGTATGGGAGTTTAATTTGTTAATTTACAAATATATAACACACATAAATAACTCACTTTTTCAATGGACAGATATTCACATCATCATCATCATCATCGCCATTATCTAGTGGATCTACATCCTGCGAAGGTGTATAATCGGCGCATACTTTCGGTGTCAAAGATACTAAGACTATCAGTAAACATCATTACTTACCAGTAATACATATTAGTAGCATCTTCAAAGTTAAACGAACTAGATGATAATTCATGGTGTTATAAAATACGTATGAGACTATTTTATGAGCAGCTGCACAGTGTATTAATTGAGTCTCTATCAGATTTATTGGGGTGTCTATTTATACCTCAGTTTTAGAACCAACTAACAATATGTCGTTCCTATGGTGAATCTATAGCAAATCCAAACTACATGTTCTTACATAGACACAGTGGTGGAGAGAAAAAGATAAGATGCTTATTTGTTCTTGAATATCTGGAACAAAGACTATTTTTCACTCATCATTGTTCATTGCGTTTTATGAACAATGAAAGAATTAATTATTGTTCTTCAGCGCAAAACGCAAGAACAAGAATCACTGTGTTCCGTTCTGTGTTTTTTGAAGTAGTGTTGTGAATTTTACATAGGTAAATTTGTCTGTTAATTAGCCCTATTATATACTTAAGAATATTATTACATCTTAGTTACAGTATCTGGAGATAATCTGAAGACATTGTTTAGTTTAATTATTGCCTGTTTCAGCCTTGTGCCACCAGAGTCTAACTCTTTATAACTATATGCTTCTGAAATGAATATCAACATTTTTCAAGTTTTGGTTTTGTAGGGATTTTTCGCTTGATTGTTTGGAGGATTTCATTATGAGCTGACATCTGTTAGAGAACCACTGGAAACCACCTGGGAGTACTGTACATCCGCCTCATCAGCCTAATTTGGGGTTTATCATCAGTACGCACTCATCCACCGGGGTTCGAACCAAGGACCTTCTGTTTACAAGGCCAGAGATTTAGTAGACTATTAAGCCATATCGATTTACAAAGCACTACAAAGTTATTCTACGAGATAATGTTTATTCTGTATACAGTTGCGATGAAACACTAATCGTTCACGCTTAATTCAAATTTTATATCTCGGATTTAGAAGACCATTCAGAAGTCTTATAGTATCTTTCGGCAGCCTTCATTTGACAAAATTAAAACGATTAGTCCCTTCGATAAATTTGATTAAGGCATTTAGAAGACAAATTTGTATGTCTGTGAACTTAAGGTTTTTCGGACAAGAATAAATATTAGTTAGGGTTATTGTTTACGTCGTCAAAATTTTTCTGAAAATATGGTGAATAATCAGGTTGTAACAAGGGAGGTTGATATGAAAGAAATCTAGAAAATAGGATGTTAATGAAAATGCATGGATACAAGTGTCCAAAACGAATTATATAATAGGCAGAAAGAGTACATAAAGGGTTGGTTAAGAAAATTTCCCCGAAATGTCTTATAAAAATCCGAAAATAGCATTAGTAACAAAGTAGTAGAATTTGGAATTATACCCAAGACAAGAGAGGGGTATGGAGAAGTTTCTTCTGCATATATAAATCAGGGTTTTCCATGCAGATCTCTGAAGTCTCAGCAATGCAAAGTACGCAGAAGTTTACAATTTTCGAGAGGCTTCATTTGACGGTGTAGATGACTTTGAATGAATTCTTCTTACATATTGAGTGACCAGTGTTGATTATGTGTTCAACTATAGCACTTCCACTGTTAACTTTTCTCAAACAATCAGGATAATGTTCTCCGACTTGTCTATCTTCACTGAACTGGCCATTGAATTTTGTCATTTCAAACGGACCGATACTAGCATAATCACAGCATAAGACAATGGGTTCATGGACGTCCCTTTACTGTGGATGACAACACCAACGACGACTGACTGATACAAGTTGATGAACTAAGCGGTGCATCATAAGCTGTTGTTGTTCGACCTTTAGAAGGTTGTATAACCGCAGGATTGCCACCACTCCTACCTTTTATGATTAGCTTCAGTTTATCATTAACATCTGTTGATAGGTGGACTACGCGCGGATGATTTGAACCGACTGTCTCACCAGTATCCATACTTTCTACCGGCTCATCTGTCTTTAATTCTACTTCCCGTTCAAGTTGTACAGAACCTTTGTTTGACTCAGTAGTAGTAGGCATTCCGCTCGTCTCATCATGCTCAGCTGAAGATAAATGTACACCATCATGATTTATCACAAATATTCACTTTACGCTGTTTATATGGTCGGCTTCATCATTTTCAACCTCTTTAATAACAGTAGTAGATGACTTGGAGTCTTTCTCATATATCCCTATAGGTTTTATATCTTTACTCTGACTAGGAATAACTTGTAAACTTGTGGAGTCAGAACTGGACTCTGAAACTGTACAAACTTCGATGCCGTCTGTAGCTCGCTATTTAACAACGGCTTATCAGTTGCAACTACAGGCTTCTCCACAGCACCATCCTCGTCACACGATTCAGAGTCAGAACTTGATGACGATGACTTCATATTTTCCTTACCGATGAAATTGTTCACTGCTTCATATTCCACCTTTTTACCTTCGACGGACTACCCTCTTTCCGCAAAACTATTTTCGTGGGATCCCTTACCATACATATCACCAAACATGCGCTCTATACTCACATCATTGTCAGTAACCAGGGACGATAATCGGGTGTTCGAGACAGGCCTCCTTATAGCCTACCCCAGTGGAGGTTTAGTAGCGCATAGATCCTCTTTATCTCTGTGCCTTTCTTCTAGTATCTTATGTGCAGAAGCTACAGTGCATCCAACAAGTAATTTTACCTTGTTATCTTGCAAATCGGGGAACACAATATCGGACAGATGTCGTTTATTACTAACTACTTTATTACTGGGCATTTGGCTTCACCAAGGTTCAGGCTGGGGGTAATATACGCAGTTGTAACCTTAATGAATTCCCACGTTACCAAGGAGTCTAACCAACAGGAGTCTCGTTCACACGTTAACCTGTCCGAAGAACTGACTGTATTCATTACTAAAGGTCCTTTAAATACCCAGATGCCTAATTGTTCAGCTAAATGAGCATCCAACGATGTGACCTCTGATCCATTATCCAACAGTGCATAAGTGCCACCAAGGATTTTAGACCTCACACTTTATCTGGTGATATCCCTAAATAAATTCGTACGGTGTCATTAGGTCTAAAGGTACTGTTACAATGAACGGAATTCGCCGGATTGCTTACTATCCTCAAAAAGTGGATGCAGATCTGTTGAACTGCTACCTCCTTTGTCTGTTGCCTTAAAGTTCAACCTTGTGTGTGCCACCTTTAAGCAACTAAAACACAACCGCTTCTGCTTTGCCATTCTCAACATTTCTACAGTAGAAATGAAACGATTACAATCACTAAACTGGTACGCGTTATGGCAAATGATACCCTCTTCCTTTCTAGTCGTGACTTGTGCATTCACCACAAATGACGTATTTATATTCACTGATTTCTTAGGTTCTATTTTTGGATGCAAAATGTTGGCAAGCTTGCCCGTCGCTTGAATGACACTGTCCTTTACCAGTCTCGAAATATCATCGAACCCGGGCTCTAAACCATTGTCTTCTAAACGGGAGCTGATTTTTATGAACTTTCTAAGTAAGCGGACTGGTAATATCTTAGCGATTGCCTCAAGAACAGAGCTTGAGTTCAACCCATCCATACAGTTAAGAGAAACGAGAGTATTTCTTTACACTACTAAACCATCCAAAACCTCAGCGAGTTCCTCGGAGTTATTGCTTAGCTGCGCTCCATTACCTTTAACGGTCTCAAAAACGCTACTGGATATCATAAATGGCTTTCCAGACCTTTGACGTAATATCCACATGGCCTCAGTGTATCCTTCGTTTGGGAGCATAATCTTGCAGCACTGTATAGCTCTTGCAGTGACTCCAGTGCAATACCTCAACAAATGCATCAACTTCATTTCGTCATTTATTATAAAACCACTCAACATCATTTCAAACTCTTTCACAAACTGTGGATAGTCGGCTAGGTTTCCATCAGAGTACCGAGGCCCGAATTTTGGTAGCTTGAAACCCCTACTATCACTAGATAGCGAAACATAAACATTAAGCTCGCCATGCTGAGCATCATACACATCACCACAAATAACTGGCAACTCATCATTACTTACTTTTCTGTCTGCTTCCAAAGTGCTACGTTCCTTCTTGTGCTCAGGCATCATTCAAAGTCACTAAAAGATCCGAAATGCGTTGCGATAATCAGTGTCCAAAGATGCTGGTGGCAGACGAAGTAGGTACTCTCCAGAAGAGTTCAGAAAACGAACAGAAGAGAAAAACTGTCAAGGAACTTAACCCTAACTTCCTATTATTTGCGGAGACGCTCTGCATCGATAATTACTATGATCGATTATCGACCTTAACTCCAAAACACCAGCACTTGCAATAACTTGTATTGTTTGGCAATTAAAATCGAAATTCATTCAAAGTCTGTAAACAAACGTTTTACAAAGAATGTACTGTACTTTTTTATTCGTATTGTTTCGTCTTCTTCCAACTAGTACACGATTGAACTATTCGCGTCTTTACGCACCCGCAAATGGCGACCAAGACCAATGAACCGACGTTCAGTTTTCACGTTTATTTACAACTCCTCTTTGAGATATCTTCCAGAAGGTCACTTTTGAAAGTAACATTCACATGTAACATCTTTGGCACAGAGTAAGGTTGTCCTTTGTTGATTTTCAGCTTCATACATTTATGTGTAAAGCGTGATGGATAGCCATTCTCAAGTAGTAATAATAACAGTAACAGTGGGTTTATTTCAAACAGTATTGTTGATACAGTTTGAAAATGTTAACATGGAGTATTAAATTTAATATTCTCTTGACATGGAATGGCGAGGGGATAAACAAAAATAGCAGTTATTGTAGAGCTAAAGTGATATTTACACTTATGAAAATATGACCAAAAATGAACGAACTATAAGTATACTACGAATAATAAGGGTAAACTTGGTGGTATAATGATGGAGAATATTGTTTATTTACTAATGGAAAGACGGTTAGTTAGTTAGTTAGTTAGTTAATTAGTTAGTTAGTTAGTTGGTCACAGTCTAGTTAGTTAGTTTGTAAGTTAGTTAGTTAGTTAGTTAGTTAGTCACAGGTTAGTTAGTTAGTTATTTCAACATTGACACCACTTTCATCACATAAAATACGTGCCAAATATGGCATCGTGGAATGTTTATACTTAGACGTGGGCACATTAAGTCTTCTGAAATGATTTTCGCTTCACCTGAGGAGACATAAAGTTGGAGCTGCGGCTAAAGTGAATACTCACAGTCTGACAAAATCCGTTCAGGAAATTTTTTGAATGAAATCAAGTGCCTATCAACGGTGATGTCAACGATATAGCCCAATGGAATACCACTCGCCCTACTGACAGTCTTCAGAGTTCTACGAAGTGTGACATTGTCTTTTTTTAAGCAACTCAGGGAGGATAAGGGTAAACAATAAAGAAGAATAGGTGAGGTGTGAGAATCAACAAACTGTAAGCAGAGTTATGCTCAAGTGCCTTAAGGTCTTGATGTAAACATTTCTTTGGAAGTCGCTAATACGTTAGAAGATCAAAGCAGAGTAGAAGAAATAATTAGTCTATGATACTTAATGTCAGATTCGATCTCTATATAAGTATCATCAATTTACAACGGTTATGTGAACTAACAACATTCATTTCGAAGTCTGAGGTCATTTGAATACTTGTCGAATATTATTAAACGAAGCAATGGAGTTTTCAATCAACTAACTAGTTTCGTCAATAATTATAAGTGTGTCATCAATACAACGTTTATGCATTTCATTAGTAGTTTAATATTCCTTAGTGTTTATCATTTTCCGCTTTCAAGTCTCCATAGCCGTGTGGTGGTCTTCTTACACGGCAGGCCTGCCTACCCCACATCCAACCTCACCCGTATTTCTGAGAGGTAAACTCGGTTATGTTTGAAGAACTGACACATTAGCGAAAGCATTTCCAGCAGGTCGCATAATTTCGCTAATAGCCACGTTCATTAGATAACGAAGATTAGATATCCGTAGAGAAAAGAAACGCAACTACTAATTCATGCAACGAACCAGTCAAAAACATATTACCCAGCAAATATGCTGAAGGAATGAAGACGAATTGCAAATTTTCTGGAGAGAACGCTGAAAGCCACTATACGTGTAACATGCCCTTGAAGAAAACTCAAATAGGATGTGAGTAATGAGTTGGTCCAAGCATGACGTTCAAACGACCCTTTGAAGTTATAATGAAAGGCTGTAGCCAAACATAAGGCCAGCAGAAGCAGCGACATGGAATCTATTGAAGTGCAGATATGTGGATGAATCCCTGTGTTGCACACACAACGTATAATAGTAACTTACTAATGGTACTGTGGATAGATGTCATTTTATTCCATGAAAGATATGGTCACAATGGATGAATCGGACAAGTTAGACTTTGAGCACCACTAACTACCAATCAGCGAAAGACGTCGAATTATCCAATGAGATTCACGAACGTTAGTTGAATGCTGTTGATTCATTTCTAAGGCGTATCCTGACAAGGTCACGGTTGCAATTCTAGGAGGACAGTGTTTTCCAGTATTGCCTGAATTTAGGGTTGCTCCGGAAGGAGCGAACTTGTTTGTGTGGTGGTGTCATGACCTTAAAAAGTCTTAGCAGGTCAACTGATAGATTTGTCCATCGTTGTGCAATTTGCTTGAAGCGAGTTAGCATTAGGGAGGGTATGCTGATAATTTTAAGATTTCGTAGGAACGTTTCTGCAACGTCTCCTTGAAGCAAATTTTGTATACCTGCAACTACTGGGTCTTGAAACACCCAGTGAGAGCTGCAGCTGCTGAGATGGAGAATAGCCTCTTCTCAACGGTTCAATGGTAACAGCATTGCAGAGATTTCGCTTCGTGGAAAATGGAGAAAATCAATTCTTTGTTGGGTGGAGAAGACGTTGTTGTGCACGTCGATGAAACTGTGTTGGTGAAAATGAAATACAACCGTGGTCGGCAGCAAGTGAACAATATTTGGGTAATAGGTTTGTATTACACCTCCTCCGAAAGGGATTCGTGGAAAGAACAGCAGATAGAAAGGTGACTACTCTATTACCTATTATTACCAGACTTTTTTGTTTTATTTTTGATTACAGCTTGATTCCACACTGTATTTTTGGTACAAGTATGAAATTTTCAGCATGGATTTCGGTAACCCAAATTTTGCAGGCCGACCATAGATATCAGGTGTGCGTCGGCAGGGGATCGAACCTCGGACCATGTGCATGGTCGGCGAGAGTCCTAACCACTGTGCCACCAACTTGTAAAGTGGGGATCACTAATACACACGGACGAATGGAAAGCTTACATTTCCCTGTCATCTCTGAGATATATTCATCACAGAGTCAACCATTCAGGTGATTCTGTAGATCCCGTTACGAGGACACATACAAATTCTATTGAAGGATTTTGAGGCATGTTGAAAAATAAGACAAGGGCTATAAATGGATCTCAAAAGGATCTCATTTATAGTCATTCGGATGAATATATGCACAGAATTTGGTGTAACTTTTCTACTGACAGTTCGATGCTTAACTGGGAGATGTTTATCTCACATGTTAGGGAAAGACACCCATTGTAACATTTTATGCTTTCTTTTGTGCTTTTTTTTCTATAAATATACGTCTCCATTTATCACAGATGCCTCTTTAATGTGATTTGTCCGTTCAAGGGCGTTTTCTGATTGGTTTTTAGTGGTATCGGAACTTTAACTTTGCCGATGAATGGACGACGGGTTCGCCTCGTAACATGAATGTCGTCAGTTCGACAACCAGTTACGTCATAGGTATACAACTCTAAAGAGTCACAGACTAACTACTCCCTGGTTATTGTGGATGAGGCTTTGCGTAAGTTGTTCAGTGACTGAACTCTGGCCAACACACTTGGTCAGAGGTTCGATTTTAGGCATAGGTATTTCATAAACCTCACTTAGCTTGTAGTAAACCCAGTAAAGAGAGTCATTTGAGCTTAGAACAAGTAATCTCACTCTTTAACTGCTAGTGAAACTTCACAGTTGGTTGTCTGAAGCGCTATGTTCTACTCGGAATTCAAGGGAATGCCAAAAAGCACGCTTATCTGTTATGTTTTTTGTGTTATTTCGATTATATTTTCTTAGTCATCTTGAAAATACTATGGTGCGCTGGCGTCTACATTATATTTACTTTGCTTATGAATTTATAAATCGATGCCCTTAATTTCATTCACTTGTTGTTGGTTGGCATCTAAAACACTCCTAAATATTGTAGAGTATATAAGCCACTTCTTTACTTGTTTATTCTACATGTGCTTGTGCCATACTATTAAACTACCGTATAACTGACACCAAAGGTCAGTGCATATTACGTTATTGTTTTTGTTTAACACTGTTAACGGTTCAACGAGAAATCACAATTAGGATGACAATGGTAACTGCTAATATTTTCGGAGGAAAATACCAGTGATCATTTCAAATGACTGCTGAACCAACCATAACCTGAAACTCATCCATAAATTCAGCCAACAGCTACAGAATACCAAATCAACACAAAATCTTCAACAAGAGCAGAGGTCTTGAGTGCAGTCGAGCTAATAAAGTCTAAGGAGACAGCCGAACTTGACGGAATTCATCCGGAGGCACTGAAAACGGATCCAGAGACCTCAACGAATGTACTCGCGTCACTGTTACAGAAACTGGTTCAGAAGAAAGAAGGGTTACATCGCTAAACTTTCGAAGAAGGGCGACTAAAGCCTTTGCAAAAACTGATGCGAAGTTGAGTACTTGTCCGCGCCAAACAAAATATTACATCCTGTCATCTTGATGAGGCTAGAAGATTCACTGGATGAAGAACTATGCCCAGAACAGCTGGACTCAAGTAAAAAACAGATCAAATGCTGATCGAATTGCAGCTGCATGCATTACCATCGAACAAAGCATAGAATGACAGTCAAACCTCTACTTCAACTTCATCGACTTTGTAAAGGCCTTCGACAACGTTAGCCATGAAGTAGTTCGTAAACTACTGTGACATTATGCAGTAAGGCACACCGAAACTTTATCAACTTCATCAAACAGATATATGACAACGCCATGTGTCAAGAGATCCACAACGGAAAAAACCGTTAAACCTTTGAAATGAAAAAAACAGAAAGACGAGGATGTGCACTATCACCAATGACATTCCTGGCTGTAGTGGATTGGACTTCAAGTGAATACAGAGAAGCCGACGGTTGTGAAGATAACCGACAGAAGACAACAGGCACCAGTCCTTGTCAGTTGGAGAAATTCGAGCGATTCCACCTATCTAGGTAGAATCGTTTCAAATATAGCCGGCACAGACGACGATTTCAAGGCCAGAAAGCATAGGAAAACATAAAGAAGTTTCCTTTGATTTGAACCAATTTTGAAATCTGCTGTACTCATAATAAATAACGAGATTTGGATTCTTAACACCCACGTTAACTCAATCTCTTCTACATGGGTCAGAAACTTCATGTTAACATCACTTCTAACAGGTCACTACAAACTTCTTTTAGAAGCCACCATAAATGGCTCCATACTTTAGTTCTAACAGTTGGTCATAAGGAATGAGCATCAAGAAACTCTCAGAACAAACCAATGAATAACAAATTATTCAACAAATGCCTAGAAAGAAATGGAATTGGGTGCGGTTCACGTTGATAAGACCGTTGGATGACATCGTATGCCTGGCCTTCGACTGAAACATGGATGGAAAACGAATAGCTGGATGAGGTTGTACAAAGGGGAAAACAAGAGCTTGTGACCAATCATACAGCCAGCTAAAAATGTGATGCTGAATACCTACGTTCCAATTGCAACAACAATAATAACAATGTGGGCATTAGATCAGTTGTAGGATTTCATCATGAGCTAACATCAGTTAGAGAACCACTGGAAAACCACTATGATGTACTGAACAGATGATTCGTAAGCTCAGTTTAAGACTCTCTATCAGTAAGCACTCACCCGTCGGGTTTTGAAACCAGGACCTTCTAGTTACAAAGGGAACTCGTAGACCAGGTTGAAGGTGAGGTAGTAACTCATCGAAGAAGACATTCCGAAGTGTTCACGACAAATGTTATGAATTAACAGAAGTTAGAATTCATGTACTGGGCATTGGATTGGGTCCCAGTGAGTGGCCTAATGGCCTACCAATTCTCTGGCCTTGTAAACAGAAGGTCCTTGGTTCGAACCCCGGTGGATGAGTGCGTACTGATGATAAACCCCAAATTAGGCTGATGAGGCGGATGTACAGTACTCCCAGGTGGTTTCCAGTGGTTCTCTAACAGATGTCAGCTCATAATGAAATCCTCCAAACAATCAAGCGAAAAATCCCTACAAAACCAAAACTTGAAAAATGTTGATATTCATTTCAGAAGCATATAGTTATAAAGAGTTAGACTCTGGTGGCACAAGGCTGAAACAGGCAATAATTATACTAAACAATGTCTTCAGATTATCTCCAGATACTGTAACTAAGATGTAATAATATTCTTAAGTAGATAATAGGGCTAATTAACAGACAAATTTACCTATGTAAAATTCACAACACTACTTCAAAAAACACAGAACGGAACACAGTGATTCTTGTTCTTGCGTTTTGCGCTGAAGAACAATAATTAAATCTTTCATTGTTCATAAAACGCAATGAACAATGATGAGTGAAAAATAGTCTTTGTTCCAGATATTCAAGAACAAATAAGCATCTTATCTTTTTCTCTCCACTACTGTGTCTATGTAAGAACATGTAGTTTGGATTTGCTATAGATTCACCATAGGAACGACATATTGTTAGTTGGTTCTAAAACTGAGGTATAAATAGACACCCCAATAAATCTGATAGAGGCTCAATTAATACACTGTGCAGCTGCTCATAAAATAGTCTCATACGTATTTTATAACACCATGAATTATCATCTAGTTCGTTTAACTTTGAAGATGCTACTAATATGTATTACTGGTAAGTAATGATGTTTACTAATAGTCTTAGTATCTTTGACACCGAAAGTATGCGCCGATTATACACCTTCGCAGGATGTAGATCCACTAGATAATGGCGATGATGATGATGTGAATATCTGTCCATTGAAAAAGTGAGTTATTTATGTGTGTTATATATTTGTAAATTAACAAATTAAACTCCCATACTTCAACAATCATGGACAGTAGTCTGTTTCCTGGATATTACAATGACCAGGAGAGATGATGGAACGATCCAGCGATCCATTTTTCGTAAACAGACATGGAGTCGATAATTTCTTCATTTCACAAGTTTTGTTCCTATCCAGCGTAAAAGTTCCACATTGAAATATTTGTTCTCAAGGGCCCGAAAATTATATACGAGTGATACATTGATGGAGGAGTTTCGACATATACATTCAGTTTTATTAGCTAATGGCTATGCGGAGAACTTTATCACTTGTCACAGTGAAGAAAAACCACATCTCGAAAAGACAGCTTCTGTACCTACCATTCAAGTGCGACCAGATTATGCAGTTGACAGCTCAAAGACTTCGGTCGGCTATCAAACGCACATTCTACGCCGCCGCATCTCTTCTTCTCACTTGCCGAGCATTTCCGATTCCTGTATTTACGAGTAAAGGACGAAATTCTCTGGACTCTACTTGAAACGGTATATACAAGTTCACCTGCAGCTGTGGTAACACACACCTATATAGGTGGAACCAACAGAATTTTCCAATGTCGTCGAAAAGAACATGTTCTGAAATGGCTACTAAATCATATAGAAAATCCCAATGCGATTAATCTGAATAGAAATCCGACATCATCATCATCCATTGCAAAACATTTATTAATGTCTGGTCACAAAATAAATATTAATGACTGTTTCACAATTATTTCACATAACGCTAATTCAAGGTTATTGAAGGTGATGGATGCACTTTGGATAAATCACATACAGCCTAAACTGTGTGTACAAAAATCAATAGACTTCAGTCTTCGCCTACCATGGACTACATGTCCTATTTAAATATGATTGGTCATTAGTATGTACTTTTGTTTTTATTTAACTGAGTAATTGTCATGAGATTTATTTTATTGTTGTTAACCATGTTAGTTGTAAAGCAGTTGTAAAGAAACTACGAAATGAAGATATCATCTCGCGAAATTTGTCTTCTTAATGCCTTATTCAAATTTATCGGAGGAAATAATTGTTTTATATAATTATTTATAAATGCGATTGTTCAGCTAAGGGAATGAATTCGCCGAAAAGACTCTTCGCTGATCTGTTTGTCCTAATATTCACATCCTATACTAGATATATTCATGTGATAGAGCGGCACACACCGATAACATTAAATTGGTGTCAGATAAGATATAATATTGTATTGTCCAAGTCTTTTCCTTGAAGTTATGATATATGATTATTGGTGTGCAGAATTTTACTGGTCCACGTGTAATCAAAAACAAAATCTCCTCCTTAATTGTGTTAATAATTTTTATATTCGTTTATACCATAAGGAATTCACTAAAAATTATGAACCTAAACAATTCGCGTAGATATAATTTAAGTGCTATTGGTATTATATATCATAAAGCTGTTTCTTGTTTAGATAAAGGAGATCGATTCATTCGATATGTCTTCCTGGACTAAACATCCGCTTTTGATAAATAATCTTTCCTTGACACAAACCAAATCCTGGGCTGCTAACTGTTTACAGTCTTATTGCTATGACAATTGCACCATACTGTATATGAAGACAAATCATCCTCTGGCTTGCTTATTGAGGTTGGATACCGTTAAAGTGCTGTTCTCTCTCCCCTTCTCTTTTCATTCTGCTTACATGACTTCCCAGTTTCGGAAGAAATCAACTTTGTTAAATACTCTGGTGATCTTACTGTCTCGTTGCCAGTTACTTTGAGATCTAACTGTTCCAAACTGAATATCTTTTTGTCAGACATCAACCAGTAGTCTAAGTTAAATGGTCTTATGTTAAATACCTCCAAATGTCACCCAGTTAACTTCTCACTCATGCATAAAAGTGTGCGTTGGTGGCACAGTGGTTAGGACTCTCGCCGACCATGCACATGGTCCGGGGTTCGAGCCCACGCCGGCGCACACCTGATATCTATGGTCGGCCTACGAAATTTGGGCTACCGATATCCATGCTGAAAATTCCATACTTGTACCAAAAATACAGTGTGGAATCAAGCTGTAAATCTAAAACAAAATTAACGTGAACTTGTTTGTTCACATGATGTTGATAGCATAGAGGGCATTAAAACAGGAAGTAAGTCAAGCAATAAATAATTTAGAGTCGTTCTTTCCTCTGACCTTTTTGGTCATTCCGTATCTTGTCGATTTCTAAGAAAATGTTCTGAGTAACCTTCCACATTAGGGAGTTAAGACACTCAGCAATCACTCAAACCCTAGTTTCAAAATTTGTTGACTTTTGCATCTTACCCATTTTTCTTAATTATCTTCCACCCACTAAGTGTCTCCTGGGCTACTCAGGAAGGATTGTTTCATATTGCTAAGAGTATAAGAGGTTGTTGTGTGACAATAAGTCAGCTTGTTGCTATTGTAGATAGAGAGCTAAACTCACACGAAAAATAGTCTAAATCCACATTATCTGACCTTAAACACCTCTGTGTTACCACTATCACCCCGTCTTAAATTTCATCAGGTAGGTGGGACTAGAAGTTATTATAAAAGATTATATGCTCGCTCAACTAAGTGCATAAACTCAACGATATCTTACTTATCAAGTATTGGTTTTGTAGGGATTTTTTGTTTGATTGGTTGAAGGATTTCTTCATTAGCTGACATCTGTTACAGAACACTTGGAAAACCTGGGATTACTGGACAGCTGTTTCAACCTAGTTTGAGACTCTTCACCAGTACGCAGCCCCCACCAGGGTTCGAACCCAGGACCTGCTGGTCACAGGGCCAGAGAGTTCGTTGACCATTAAACCACGGGGACCCAATCCAATGGCCAGGACATGAATTCTAACTTTTGCTAATTCATGACATATGGTGCGACCATTTTGCAATGTCTTCTTCAATGAGTTACTGCGTCATTTTCAACCTGCCACACCCTACTGGTGACGACTTCCCAAACTAAGACGAAATAGCCGTCCAGTACTCTCGGCTGGTTTTCCAATGGTTCTCTAACCTATGTCAGCTCATGATGAAATCCTCCAACCAATACCCTACTTAGCCTGAGTGCGTTCTTTGTGATAGAGAAAGTTGTGAGTGTACAACTTATAAGCTTCTCTGTAATTATCGAAATAAACGGCTCTTTTATTTCTCCTGTTTGTAATTGAAGGGTTATTATTTCAATTACCTTATAATCTTAGCTATTAATATTGTCATTAGACATTTTTGAGTTTATTGTTACTGTTAACGATGAAAACGTTGCCAGTATCAATTTTAAATGCAATATTCTAGCAAATGCTGAGAAGTCCATGCCGTATCTTAATTACTGTTTTGAAATAAAGTTAATTATTATAAAAGTATTGCAAGTTTTTTTGTAAAGCAAAACACTATATAATGTATTTTAAATTATGATTATTATTAATAATTTTTAGGAATAATGAGAAACACATGACTAAGTAATCAAGCATAGTGTTCTCATTAACAGATAAAAATGACAGGGAGTATATGTCACCTTTGCTTCTGTATTCACTGAGTGATACACTGTTTAGTTAAATGTGTAATGGAAGGGTAAAATTGTGACTACTCCAATCTGTGATAAGTTTGCTTCCATAGGCAATTCCATTAGCACAAACTGAAAGTGAAATAAGACAGAATCATAAATATAACTACGATTAAATGTACATAATCATATCAACAAGAATTATTCAGTTATTTATTGAGTTTTTTGGTTTTGATGAATTGAAATTAGAATGCTTTTTTGACTGTATAATGTAACAGAAGAGGTGATCTTTTGGACGGATGACAAAGTATCATTATTTGATGATGTAAGACAGTTGGATGCAATCGGCCACAGGAATCCTTGGACCTAGTTTTCATGCTAGTTGGCACTCGTCAGGAAGGCGTATCTGCAACCCTGAAGAAATTCATATCTCTCCTGAGATTTAAACCCGCGTCACCTGTGCTGCTGTCAGAGATGTTACCACTGAGCTAATAAGGATCGTGATTGTGCTCGTATTGGACTGTAGTGGGTATTTCGATAGGACATTCGTAACTAGTGTGACATGTCTAGTCCTGTCTTTGGTGCAGACTGAATTTGATCAGTCAGGTTTGCAATGTAGCCTCCATTCTAGGTAGCTTGCCATCACAGTGCACATCAATCATGAGGCCGAATAGCTCAGTGGTAATGTCTATGGCTGCAGCGCTGGATGACGCGGGTTCGAATCTCAGAAAGGAGATGACTTCGTTCAACGTTGCAGACACGCCTTGCTAACGAGTGCCAACTAGCACGAAACTAGGTCCAGGGCTTCCTGCCGATTGCTTCCAAATATTTAATATCATCAAATCAATGTGCACCATGACGACGAGCTACCTAGAATGGAGGTCACATTGCAAACTTGACTGATAGAATTAAGTCTGCACTAAAGAACGGACTAGACACAACGCACTAGTTACTAGTGTCGAATCATAGTACCATTATGACGGAAAATTAGTTGGAAAATCCCTCCTAAAAGACCTAAGCACAATATTTATACTTTTTGGGTGTTTCAACTAAATTTAAAATAATCATCCTTTTTTCTCTAGAATTTATATCGTTATTTCAACATTTCTATATCCTGTGTTGATTCAGTCCTTATTGTCTTCGTCCTTGTCTATTCGCTTTTTTAATGCTTCTGTTATGATCTTGTGATACGTTGATAATATTTTGTTTCACGGTGTGATTTGTTTGAATGAATAAGGATCATTCTGACCAAGGATTTTATTGTCTGCTGCTTGTTGATTGACTTTTTGATTCCTTCTTTCTGGGAATATTCCGCAATACTCTAAGTAGTGGTTTGCACTTATAAAATTAGCTGGGCTGTATAGCTGCGTAACGGTACTGCTGAGAATCATAGACTCCAGCAAATGATAGTCTGATATTTTTGCTGTCTTTGGAGCATTTTGTAACTGTACATTTCTCAGGGAGGTTTCAGACAGCTATACAGTGGAACGCGAAGATCGATTCCCTCCATTCAAACCACGAAGTGTCGGTTTCCGGCAGCCGAAATCATTCTAATGTTAGATGTCGTCATAATCATTCCGAATGTAAGCATTCATCAGTCAAACACCATGATACCACTTAGAACCGAAAATTGTTGAATAGAAGTTACTGCATTTAAATTACCTTGTCATCTTATAACATGTGCGAATTAGTTGGCTACATACAGAAGTTTTGCAACGTAGATCTGTGGCCAAGAATATAAACTCGGTTAACTATAGAGAAGCTAGTACTTTAAACTTTGCTGAATGCAAAGAATTCTATCAAGTCAATCGCTTCAGTGTACAGTCTTTCTTACAAATTCAGAGTAAGCGTTTAAAGTAATCGATCACCTAGTGGGTAAATGGGTTCGTGATGTTGGACAGACTCAAACTGGAATGAAATAACTGCCAGTACTCTGTGGTTATCAGGTATTCTTTATTGATCAAACTTGAAATCGGTTGTGTCCCTGCCAACCAACGTTTGAGAATTAATACACTGCTCATAGGTGAATGAATGCAGGATGAGGTTGGCTGAAGTTCTAGTGCGACGTTGTGACCACATGGGTTCAATAATCTGTGAGTAATGAGAGATGCTCGTGGATAACACTGGTTGCACATCCTAATTGGCAGCTCATTGAATTCCGTACCAGTATGGCTGAATGGTCAACAAACTTGGCCCTGGTGTCGTACAGCTTAAGTGTTCAACACCTGGACAAAAAGGACTACAAGACTCCCTGGGTTTTAGCACTTCTCTAAAAGAAGTCGTATGCGTGATCAGAATTGAGCCAGTCGAATCCCAGCAGTATAACGCTTCGATAGTTATCATAATTCCTCTTATTTTTATTATGAACTTTCTGCGCGGAGCCCATATTTGTACAGCTTTCTTTTATCTACAGGCCTATAATACTTCTTTCGAAGATTTATATCTGTTATCGCAAAATGCCAAAAAGCCTGTCTGTTACACGTTACTTATTTAATAATTTAGTAGTAAGTGAAAGCATTTAAAATATTACTTACTTTTCCATATTAGTTTGATCATTAAATGTATCACACAGTGAAACAGTATTGTATACTGGATGACGTTTCGAACACAATTTATTGTTCATAATCATATCAATTTTTGTCACACGACTTCGAGATTTGATTTTTATAGTTTTCTCTGTCTTCTCCTATTTGTTGTATGGGCAGTAGAATTTTCCATATATCTGGGACAGGTGTTGAATCATTCCTATTACATGTATTTGCAGTTGATTCGATAAACAAAGCTTCTGTTATCAATCTCTCCCTATACCCTGTGACATTAGATTCTAAAACTGTCATCCTCTCCCATCCTATTGTATGGTTGTGTGTAACTGAATGTAGTGCTATAGCTGAACTACTCTCTAGATTTCTTATCTTATTCGGGTCAACCAATCTAGATTTAGCTAGGTTTTTATGTTCGGCTAGTCTGACTGCCCCTGTTCTACTAGTTTGACCTATGTATTTGACCTCACAATCATTGCAGGGTATTAGACAAACTAAATTGTTTTGTTTTAATGGCTCTACAGGATCCTTTAACCGACAAAGCTTGTTTCTAATTGAGTTTGTGGGTTTGAATGCCACTTTTATTCCTGCCTTGTTAAGAATTCTGCGTAAGGCTTCCGAGGTTCCTTCTTTGTATGGAATTATTGTTGATGATTTACATTCCTTATTGTTGGTGTCGTTATTAATATTATTATTATCACTATTATTATTACCATTACTATTATTATAATTGTTATTATTATTATTGTTATCATTATTATTATTATTATCACTATCTCTGTTATCATTATTTATTTTATTTTAACATTTACTTACATATTTCTTGACCAATTTATCCGGGTAATTATTAAGTTTCAAGGCTTCTTTTATGTGTGTCACTTCCTGTCTTAGATTTTCCTTGGTACTACTTAGTTTTTGTGCTCTGTCATTTCACATTTCACAAAATTGATATGATTATGAACAATAAACTGTGTTCGAAACGTCATCCAGTATACAATACTGTTTCACTGTGTGATACATTTAATGATCAAACTAATATGGAATTACTTAATACCACAGTGCCCATGTTTTACACATATATTACTTACTTTTCCAATCATCATTATTATTTCCCTCACACATCGTATTTATAAAGTCTTCACCATGTGTTTTCCTGGCATAATACTGCGTCATATTAGTAGAATAAATTATTTCTGATGATCGACTCATCATTTGTTTCATCAAAAACTGATTAATCACTTTCCATGTAAAACCCATGTCTTCACTTATGAATGCACTAATATTATCACTTTGACCAACAATAGTATTACTTGGCTTCAAAAGCAAAGCAATCTCTGATATTCTTGGTCCAAAATCTGAAATTATAATTATTGAACGAAATGAGTTAATTATGAGCTTTTGTGGTTCGGAATAATTTTTCGGTGTGGTCTTTTGTATCGGACCAGCATTGATTCGAGATCATTGAAAGCCGGAGAATGCTAGACAGCTCTGTTTTCCCATTAGGGACTGTCCTGCAGTGTATGGCGGCAACTCCAGTATGAAGTGAACCTAGGACCTTCAGGTTACAAGATCAAACTTATTAGTCAGCTCAATACTTCGGCTGGAATTCACTGACCCCTTTATTCAAAATTTGTTACCTCGCGATATAGTGTTACATTCAACTAATGCGTCCGATAACCTTCATTTTTATCATGACATGATGGATTCTACTGATTTTGAATTCTCGGTACAGCTACATAACTTCCATCCAGTAGCCATGATTGAATTTTGGTTCAAAAGACTTGATGTTCAATGAGTGTGAACAGGTAACTTGAAGGTTGGTCTTTGGGGTACCCTTCTGAAAGGCTCCAAACTGAAGAAAAATGCCTGCACAGTGCTCCCTTGTTTTCAATAATCGCTAATGGATGCTGGAATCAACACCAGAATATATTTACAAAATGCAGCCATTATTCCGGTTGTGTAAAAACTGCTTACCTGTCCATTTAAATGGCATTCGACTGGTTGTCAAGAAACAGCGTTTCGTGTATGTTTCTTTCCTATAAATGACTGGTGATAAACCACAGTGAATTAATAACTCTTTGGTTGATAGAAAAGATTTCATGAGATTCCTTTCAGGCTTTTTCTCCACAAATGTCTTTGTACAAACATCTACAACAGTGTAAAAGGATATAAACGGGGAAATAAGTCATCTGAGCAATCACTAGTTTAAATCAAGCAATAGAGTGTAGATGTGCTTCCTGGAAACGTAATAATGACAAACTGATCAGTGTAATAACAGTGATATCACATCTCTATTTCATCCTGTTCTCTGCTACCATACCCATGATCTACTCTCTGTCACCCTTTCTTCCTCGCCTAGACATTTGGTTTCCACTTGTTTTCCATCAGAATCCCTGCCTCGAATGTGTATTATCCAGCGGTCTCCTCAGAATGTTTCCTATCCATTTCCATTCTCCTCAAGATATTTGTTTGTCAGTAGGCTCTTCATTGGTTCTTTTCCGGAGTTTCTTGTTGCAGATCCTTTCTGCGTAGCCATCTGAACTTCAGTATAGAGCCAGCGAAGGTAATTGTTGACAAGAGTCTACAATAGCCTCTTAGAAATGCTCTTTAGGATGTATTCCCTAAGTTTCTGACCTATATAAAAGAACTGACTGGTTCATTTTGGCTGTTGAACATCCGAATCTTGTTCCTCATGCTGAGTGAAGCAGATTTTCACACTGATTTCACAGTGACAAGTGTCTGCCTTGCTTTTTAGACTCTGGTTTTGCTATTCTTATCCCTTCTGTCATCTGTAGTTGAAGAGATGCTGCCTAGATAATTGAAGGAAGTGACCTATTTCAAATTTTTCACGTTGTTGGTTGGTTGGTTGTCTTCATCAACTCCATCTTCTCTTCGCTACTTTTTCTAGCAGCCTGTTAGTTTCCATCTATGGGTCTTAGATTTTGCGTGACGACAGACCTAAAACGTCAGCAAACCTCAGATCTTCTAACATCTTCTTATCGGTTCAACCTATTCTCATCGTGTTCCTCATAATCCAGTCCGATTTAATTAGGAATATTATCGATGACGGCAAATGATATACTCTATACGTTCAAATACATATTTAAAATTTTAAAATTGCATGTAGTTTATGAGGAACTGGTGTAATAAGTGATGGTGCCATCTTATTTTGCCAAATCTATTATTATTTTTGCTTTTAATGACTCCGCATTTTTTAGGGGCTTACATGTTTTCTGACCTAAGGTTTTTCAAGAACGCCAGGTGTTTTCTTCAAAATGTTTCTAGCCCGCGATAAGCAGATATTCGATAGTGAATTAGTATATTATAGGATACCGTTTTATCTTTTTAAACGGACAATTCCTCTTTCTAATTCGAACTATTATTCCCTAAACGTTTAGTCTTGCCAATCAGGATTAACTTACAAAACGTAAAAACGAATTAGGAAGGTTCAATTTCATCTAATTCCATTCTGTTTCATTTGTAACAAATTCAGCGGCACTGAAGATTGCTTCCTCGAAGTTTGAATGCCTGTTACGAATTTCTAAACCAGTTCATTCCTTCTGACCATCTGATCTTCAGTATGGAGCCAGTAAATTTGGCTTTTGATGAACTATTACAGCAACCTGTTTCAAGTGGTTTAGATGACCCTCCAAGTCTCTGAACCATATCGAAGAAATGACTTGACATTAGTGCTGAAAATCTGAATCGTCTTCTTTGTGCTGTGTGAAGCAGTTTTCCACAGGGGTTTCAGGTTTACGAAGGTCTGCCTTGCCTCTCCGATTCTAATTTCAACTTTCATGTCCATCGATTAGGGAACCATTGGAAAACCTGGAAGTACTGGATAGCTGTTTTACAAGCCAAGTTTGGGACTCTTCATCAATGCGCAACCAGCGGGGTTCGAACCCAGAACCTTCTGATTACAAGGAGAGCTCGTAGACCAGAGAACTGGTGAAGAGTCCCAAACTAGGCTGACAAAACAACTGTCCAGTACTCCCAGTTAGTTCTCTAACCGATGTCAGCTCATGATGAAATCCTTCAATCAATCAGTCAATTCCTTATAAACCAATGCTTGAAAATCTGTATCCATGCTAACGGATAAGTGAGGGGTGATATTTATTTTTAGATTTCTCCGGCTTGTAGTGCTTAATGCTTGTTGTTGCTTATGTTGGTAGACGGATATTTTCATTGTCCCTTTATCCTTTATGTTCACTTAAATATCTATCCTCACTCCCCGCTTACTTGTTTCGCCTGTAAATCCTCAAGTTTACGTGATATTAGACATAAACCGTTCACAAACTTCAAATTTTCTAGAGTCTTCTTGTCTCCGATTTATTCCTATCTTGTCTCTCCTCAAGCACAGTGTGGTGCATAATCCAATCCACCACAATTAGTAGTCAGCCTTCTTTTGCTTCCGTCTTCAATTTTAAGACTGATAAGTTTTCCGCCATTGATCACTTGTCATACGACATTATCTGGCAGCTGTAGAATGAGATTGGTAAAGTTTTGCGGTCCCCTGCAAGGTTGTAGCAGTTTCCACATTGCGTCACTTTCAACTCTGTGGAATACTTCCTCAAGATCAATGGGGATGAAGTAGACGTTTGACTAGCATTCTACACTTCGTTTGATGACAATGCCTACCGTGCGAATTTGACCTGCACATGGTCTGCTTTTCCTGAATTCACCTTTTTCCGGACTGAAGGATATACATGTTTTATGTGATTTTACATCTAGTTTATATTCCATAGCAATTTTAAATAGATGTTTTCTTCAGATAACATACATCGCTCATTTTTATGCTTTACTTACGTGTTAATATGACAAAGCGACTGATTTTCCATTATAAGTAAGCTGTCTGGACACGATATTCTTATCAGCTGTAGGTTTACAGCTTTATCGCTCTGGGTGTTCCGTTTCAGACTCACTTCTAAGGAATCTATAAATTAAGCCTGTTAGTTGGTTTCACTTGTCTTGAAGAAACCGTAAGTTCTCCTTAAGTTTGGTTGAATTATTACGGTATGTTGTAACAAGTCGAGTTAATCGTCAGCCTAATAGTCGCATGCTTTAAGTTACTAATTCCAGGATTGCGGTTTGTGCTTAAATTTCATTCTCTGATTCTGGTATTTTACCCCATTATCATTACAGAAATAACAGAATTAACTTACCAAAGATAAACGGATCCCATGGAGCTGTGCAACCATAAACTTTAACCGTAAAATCAAAGTATTTTGATGTGTCGTCAAGTTCAGTTACAATGAAACGTAAACCTCTTGTGCTAATTAGAGGTCCTAACTTGGCGTCTTCTATTCTGATATCGGTTTTGTTACCATTCACCTGAAAATGTAATATTTATTTGGAAAGTGTTAGTAAGCATGTATAGGAAATATAAAAGGCTTTTTAAATATTATGTGAATGAGCATGCCGCATGTTCAGCTCTATCATCTGTTCTGTTTGACAAAATTCTTTTCATCTTGTTGAAGTACTTTTTTAGCGGTTCTTATAATTTAAAATTAGGGTTACCTTGAACTGTCTCACTGAACAAAAAACTTTCGAACCAAAATATTCATTTATTTTTATCATTACCGTAGAATCAAATTAAATTATCACTTGTTTTAAACACTTCGTGCCAATAGAAGTTTCGTACTCCAAATTCCAGTGGTTTAACAGTGTTTCAGATGTTAAGAACTATTATTTGGTTTCTAGATCTGGTAAGCATTTAGAAGTCAGATGGGAAATAAATAAAGTGTCTAATGTGACGTATAGTCGAATACAGAATTATAACTTCACACTAATCTTAAATATTTGGATTCAATGAAAGTGACAAAGGAGGAATTCTAATGTTACTGTTTGATTCCATTGGATTCCATTTCAAATGTGAAAAAAACTGACGATCAGTGTGTTTATTATTCCAAAGTGGTGATGATACTCATGGCCATCGAAAGTATAGTGTAGATGTTTGGCCTTATACATAAGAATAGAATACTGACCAACCATTGATGTGGCTTTGGTTCAATTAACAGCTCACGCACTCTCAAACCTCACTTATCTGGCAGTAAACCCATCGAAGTAGGAGAGTTCTGGGTGGTGCTAGCAACCCAGTCGTGAGAAATGAACACCACTGACACTGAAGCCATAAAGCTGAAGTTCGAAACTCTATGTTCCCTTTAGGAACGCAAAGGAATAGACAGAGAATTCATTCTGATGATAATGATGCTCGGCAGCTATTGTTTGCACAACTCAGATGCCTGATGTTCAATTGAGAATTCGTTACTAGAGGAGTTTATCAAATAATCGTCGATGACGTTAGCTGGTGGTTACGCTAAAATCACACCTTGGTGGAAATTGGTATTCAGTAGTACATGGATTACATTCCAGTGTTTGGTGGGTTTTCGAGCTTGCCTTGTAGCTTGAAGGTCCTGGTTCTGAAAACTTGGTGGGTGAGCGCTACTGAGGAGTCCGAAAATAGGAGGAAGCTGACGTTCAATACTCCATGGTTTTCAGTGATTCCTTAACTAGTATCACTTAGTGAACAAACCTGGAATAAACCAATGACTAACAAACTAATTCTTGAAAACAAGAAATTGCTAATCACAGCTAAATGTTTAGCGATAACTGATGATTGTTCGTCGTAGGAATCCGTCTCGAAGGATTTCCGAATAACCTCAGTTATAAATTTAATACGAAAAACACATCGATAAAGTATGAAAAATTCTCTTGCGATGTAGTTACTAGCAAACAAGTCAGAAAAATTAGCTCTTTTCATAACGTCACTTATATATTGAAGAGATTTCACTTCACTTGAAAGCTGTAGAGTTATTTGTGGGTCAACTTATACAGTGTCGATCGACAATAAAGGTGGGAGGTTACGGTCATTTAGTAACAAAACAAATCTCAATGTGTGAGAATTAAAAGTCTGTGGAGAATAGTGAATACTCTTATGCAATTAAGAGAAATGACAATAGGCGCATAGGTGTAAAGAAGATGAGGCGCAGAGGTGCAGCAAAGAACATTCCTTGAATTGTTCTCGACAGTCAACTTCGGGTGGATTCATTGATTGAATCTCTCTTGAATTGCAGACCTACAGTTAGTCGTTTCTCCTGCGAATCCAGGTTTCATGGAGTACCGGATTTTCTCTTTAGGTGTTTGTCGTTGAAGGTTACCCTTAATCTATGTAGAATTTGATTTTATTGTTAATTTACTAACTGGATGCAATACTGTAGTAAAATGCTGAGAATTCCATTCTCTATCGCAAGTACTGTTTTTCAATAAAGCTATTATTATCATTATTATTATCAAAGGAGTGACTGCACTAAACTAAACGGCTTTTTATCAGAAATTAGCCAATGATGCAAGGAAAATGGTCTCACCTTAAACCCCTCCAAATGCCAAACAGTTAATTTCACCTTTGAGCACAAATCTGACCTAAATAAACTGGTTAGCACTCATGAGGTGTGCAACATTGATGGCATTGAAATAGAAACCAAGTCGGTAATTAGATACCTAGGCGTCATTGTATCTGCTGATTTTTTCTGGTCATCTCATATCTTAATAATTTCTACATCAAGAAGTTAAGACATTCTGGTATAACCCAACCCTTACTCCTACAATTCGTTAACTCCCGTATTCTGCCTATTATTCTCCCTTGTTGACCCTTAGTTTTTCCTGGACTACTGAAGAAAGACTATACCTTGTTACGCAGGATGTTAAAGGTTGTCAGCAGGGTAAGCTATGTGTCAGTTAACCAGCTTGTTAATTAATATTCTGGTTGACAGGCACTTGGACTCATGTGAAAAATGGGAAAAATCCATTTTATCTAACTCACAACACCCTCTTCACTTACAACTCTTACCTTGTATCTCTTCAGGAAAAACCAGAAGCCTATATAGAAAACTATATGCTCGCACTAGTAAGTGCAAAAACTCAACCATACCCTAATTAGCTCATGTTCTGTGCGATAAATAAATCATTAGGCGTGAAATCTTTAACTTACTAAATAGTCAGTAGAACAACTGGATCACATCTTTCCAACTCATATCATATATAGGTACAACGTTTTTTCTTTCTTTATTTTCCTTTCCTCTCTCTTTTTTCTGTTATGTGCCGCTTTATTTCTTCCTTCTGCTTACTCCAGTAAATATGCTAAGACCTACTTTTCTAGCACCTTCAAACACTCTGTTCAATTTTGGCTTTGCTACCGACATGCTAATTTGTTGTTGTCAAAACTAACTGAGATTACCCTTAATCTATGTAGAAATTTTATTTTATTGTTAATTTACTAACTGGATGCAATACTGTAGTAAAATGCTGAGAATTCCATTCTCTATCGCAAGTACTGTTTTGCAATAAAGCTATTATTATCATTATTATTATCAAAGGAGGATTTCTTACTCGATATATCTTTAGTACACATACGGTAGATTTTTTAACACATGAGAGGTGATGAAATTTCTGTTTCTGTTTATTGAGACAAAACTGCGATTGTTTGTTAGATGTTCATTTCAGAATTGAACACTTTCTTAGGAAGTGGTTTATGCCACCTGCTTCACCACAGTGGCTTTAGTGTAAATTTAGTTTTACCGAATTGCAGTAGAGTAAAATTTGTGAAGTCATTTCATCAGTTTGTAATTGATTTTCAACCTTTTTCTCCCTTGTTTCCTAATAATTGTTTACCAACCTGTTATTCACCACTTGGCTAATTAGTTGTCAACCACCTCGATTGCATGAGATTATTCCATATTTTCCACACACTGTTATTCCATATTCACTGCGATTCCTTTTTTCACTAAATTACAATGACCTCTGACCTGTATTGTCAATCACTTTTACATATGTGTACCCCTGAGTAACTGTTTAGGTGTAGATGGATTTCCGAAAAGTGATCTGTCTTCTTTCTGTTTTCGGGTATTGATATAATCATGATTTACAAACAAGGTACCCAATTCTTAAGGGGACAATTGAAATTAAAGCTGTTACTTGCATGTAAAACATCGATCATTGACAAACGTTCTCTTTTATAAGTTCCGACTAGCCCTCATCACATTAACAAATTCGTTCTTATCCACTTATCGCATTCCGGACAACGCTAAGTAATGGTGATTATCACAGACAATATTTCTCATTAGTAATGAAGCATCTCAGCAAATTTACAACTTTTTCATTTTAAGAATTTATACTCAAAATCATTCTAAATGGTCAGTATTAGCATTATTCCCTAGGTTCTGAGGGGAACATATTGTTCAATACGAAATCTCTATCTCTCCCTGTTCTATACAGTCTTATCAACTGTCTCCATAACTGCCGTAAATTTTCATCTCTTCCTCACATGATGTCCTCCACGTCACTCTCGCATCCTAGCCTAACCCGAGGTTTCCTGTTTGGGTCCACTTGAGGCAATGGCTGAATCGTGCGATGTCACCCAGTGGTCTCCCCAGCGTGCGTCCGATGCATCGCCATTTTCTTCAACCTATTTCTGTATTAATTGGTTATTTAACAGAGTTTATCGTTGCTAAATCTTTCTGGTTGATCATGTGATCCAGAGTTTGGAGCTGGTGAAGGCAACTGTTGATTTAGGTCTACAGTAGCCTCTTCCAAGTGCTTTATGTGACACAAAAGTGACGTTTCTGACCCACACATGACAAGTTATTTAATATTGGTGTTGAAAACCATAACCCTCGCTGTTCCTTATTCTGAGTTCGGAATATTTCCAAATTGATTTCAGAGAGATGAATATGTACCTTACCTTCTCAGTGCTGCATGGCTTTGACCTATTCATCCGTACCGCCTGCAGTTGAAATGATGCTGACTGTATAAGTGGGGGAAGTGACTTCTTTCAGATTCCTTCTGTTATTAGCGACTGGTGCTTGTTGTTGGTTGGTCGGTTGTCCTCATCACCTCCGTCGACTGGAAGTTATTCTTCTTCTGTCAGATTGTTGGTTTTCACCAACAAATTTACGAATTTATGTGATACTGGACATAAATCCTCTAAGAAGTCCACATCTTCAAGAGTCCTATTATCACTCCAACGTATTCTTATCTTCGCTCTCCACATTGACCGTGTCATGCATAATTCAGCTTATAACAATTAGGAATATAATCGGTAATGGCAGTCTTAATTGTCTTACTCATGTCTTCATTTCGGAGGTTTGTACTGACAATCAGTGTTAATTGTCATTAGTCAAAGACAGCTGATCTTTTCATGTTCTGCACACTCAATGGCCAGGTCTAACAGCCATAAAGGAGGACGGAGCGGACTGCTGGGCAGTACACAGGCCCTTTGGTCGATACCCAGCAGGATATCACGTCTACGACAGAGACAAGGTTAACTGTCATTTGCAAAACTAGCCTTCTTTATCCTTGCTGGGATTTCGTCAGCAATGAACCTGTTGGGGCTGATGTAACTTCCTAAATAAGTGAAGTGGTCAACCAACAACTTCACTCCTTATTTCTTAGCTAGGAGTCAGTGTGGTCCAGTCTTGTAGCATCATCTTACATTTGACAGTAGGAGCGAAACGCATGCCAAACATTCGAAGATTGGTGCTGCTCAAGGTGTCCAGAAGACTCTGCTCTACTTTGTCAGTTTTTCCACCTAGGGGGCTCAACCCTATCAGCTGAATATTCTAAGTCAACGAGTATAGGAACTCAACGATACCATATTTGGCCCGTGTTCTAAGTGACAGAGACAATGTTAAGCATGAAACCTATGACTTGCTTTGTTGTTAATAACA